>BSDF01000001.1:131739554-134239554 GCA_027925045.1 Hypotaenidia okinawae | reverse complement strand
TGGTGCATTTAGCCAGAATTTTTTACAAAAAAGATTACTTAACATTTTTAAAGTATGCAAAGATATTGTATAATTTGGCAAGAGAGACACGTGGAATTCTAGGGCAGAGATTTGCACAAATTCACAAGCTACACTTCTCCCCACATTTTTGTTACTTCTGCTCAAGGTACAATGAAATACCTTGGAAGAATTTCCCAAAGTCTTTCAAAATCCCTGTTTTTCTGTTTTTGTTTATCTTTGGGATGCAAGAAAAGTCACAATTATATGGACAATTGGGTTTTCATGGTTTCAATTCTTGACCTAGATTTAATTGATGAATGTGACTATGGACGAAGGCAGAGTGTCTGCTAGAGAGCAGTACTGTCCTGTTAGGACACCAAGAAAAGGGGGAAATACAAACTATTGGATCACTCTCTCTTTGTGCAGCTGTTTTGGGGGTGATTACTAGCCCCTCCATTCAGCAACAAATAGCTGACAGGATGAGTTGGCACATGGAGAAGCTCTCGCCTGCTTATGCCATCAAAGCAAAGTACCTGTGAAAACAGCATCTTTATTAGCAATGCAATCTCCTGTGGCAGCTCCACAACTCAGGAGCTTCCAGAACTAACTCTTCCTAGTATGGTCATAGTGATGAGTGACAGAGCACTGAGTTGACTCTCCCCTTCATCCCCACTGCTCCAGACGCTGTTTTGGGTTAATGTTACAAGCTACTATTACCACATTTCTCACATAAATTACCAGAAGTAATCTATAGCACTTTTAGAATTCAGCTTTTCTGAGTGAAACTTTATCAGGCTCCTCTGCACCTGTGTTCTTTGCTCGATGGGAAGGAAATTGAAAACAGATTAAAGAAATACATAGGTAACACTGGTAGGCCCTCTGGGACTGTGCATGAGGAAGAAGGGTCCACTATCCTTCAGATGTTAGATCTTTACTGTGGCTACCACAGAATATGTTTCCATGTTACAGTAAAGTCAGGTGTGAGTTTTCTAAAACAATTTTGAGACATGGACCTTATTTGCTACATGATAATGAAGCTTCATTTACACCTGATGACATCGTTGCAAGTATATCAACCGTGGCATGTCACAGTCTGTTCTAACAGAGGGGTAGGAAATGTGTTCTACAGCCGTGTGTGCATCCTTAGCTTTAATTTGATGACTTCAATTTTATTTTACAATCTAATGTTGGGATTTAAGAGGATTTGGACTTTACTAGCAGCATTGTCTTTCCATGTGACAGATTAGCAGGGAGGGGGAGCTGAGGGACTGTTAGCATGATTGACATGGCTGTTTACTATGTAGGAAACCCTCTCTCTGACCTCACATAATCATATTTATTACCTCAGTTCCTACCAGAATAATACCAATATTGACAAGGTGGGGATTTTCCTTTGGAAGTTAATCACAATCAGCACAGGAACATTTTCACAGAAATTTTTTTAGTTCTCCTGTTAACAAAATTACACACTGTCCCATGGTTACTGCCCTGACTTTCCAAAAGCATAAAACTTCTTCATATACATTAAAGTAACTTCTCTGTATTACAAAAGAACCCGCAGACCAATGAAGAACAGTCAATGCAGAAATGCTAACTGAAATATAGCACACATCTAAAAAAGCTCTGGGTTTGACAGCTATTAAATATTACAGGCAGGAGCCTTATAGACATTATATAAACAGTGCTTGAATCTTGAGACTTTATCAAACTTCACAATGTCACTGAGACATGGTGCCTTACAAAACTGTGGCTGCATCCTATGTGAATCCAGCGAATTCGACAAATTCATTTCCCCATAGGCATGATTACAACAATAACAATGGTTTCAGAGGCTAAAAAATTCCAGCCTTTTGTGGACAAGAAGCTGTTCGCATTATGACTGAACCCAATGTCCTTGGGTCCCACTTTTCACTCAGTCTTTTTCTTTTAATTAAATGGCCCGAGATTCTTCTCATCCTTTGGGATGATTTCCCAACACTCTCTTAATTGCCACACACCCTTCTCCCCTACCCCCCCAACACCCACTGTCATATTTCTCATTACCTCCCAAACTACAAATCCAGATCGGGGATCTATCCCTGGGTTTCCAATACTCTTATTTTTCTATTGTATCTAAAGTACTTGTTTTGCATAACAAATAATAAAAGCTACTAAATAAATAATAAAGCCAAATGAGGGTACTTTGTTATGCAACTAGCACAGCTATTGTCAAAACCCTATTGAACATCTTGCTTAAGGAAAGAATAATTTACATTTTAATGACACAAAATTAGTTGCTTTTTTACTTCATAAAGCATTTAAAGCAAAGTAGGAATGCGGTCATTATACCTGAATATGTCCTGCCTCACTTCTTTCTCTTCATGCTATGCACATCTCCAGCTGGCACACAAGAGCACAGGAGGTGAGGTAAATACAAACACAAGAGAAGAGCTACTTAGACTGAAGGACAATGCTGCCAGGAGAATAAATGGTTTCTGAACTGGCCATAAGTAAGCTTAAAGTGGAAATTGTGAAGTTTCCAGCATTGAATTTCTAGAACATGGGGAAGGGGGGTGGAGAGGGAGAAGTGGAGCTAGATGTCATTAAATGAACCTTGATCTTTTTTGAAAGGGATGAAATGGCTTGATGATGCGTGATAGCAGATGACCAGTTTTGATGGCCCAACTTGTCACTTCTATAGTCATGAATTCCCATGCCTCAAATAAAAAGGAAAACTTTCTAAACAAAGAAGTTGGAAATGCTGCTGGAGACCAACTCGTACACATAAAGTCATTCTTGGATGACAGGATCAAAAAACATGGGCAGGCAGTTACTTTTATGTCAGTGGGATAGTTGCATAGCCAAGACACATGCCTGTGTCCCTGCTCTCCTTACAGGTCACAGCACTTGATTGCTAGTGACCAATCACTCCATTTACCCATTGAACTTTGCACTGGAGCAGCTAAGGGTTGGGTGTAAAATGTTGTAGATACAGGAGTCCTTTCTAAATGGAACAAAAATGCATGTTTTCCTGGAACATGGGCCCAGGGATGCAGGTCTTTTGCCAACTGCATTGCAATATATGGCTTAGAACGGAGGTGTCATCATGCCAGGAGGAAAGCAACACCGTACTGAACACAGACTGTAGGAAAATTAAGACAGAAAATGACAGAGGAGAAAGGAGAGATGAAATACTGCTCTTCATGGAAATGAAACAGGTGGTTACAGAATCTAACTGTTACATGAAATCATACTTGAATTTAATTTCATAGATTTGCTTGAGCAATAATTGGAAAATCATTTGCTGGCAGCTCATGTGCTGGCATTGTGTATCTACAGACAATGATTGCATTACAATGAGAAGTGGGATGCCCGTAATGAGAAATCCACCACCCCGCTCCGTGCCAGCTCCCGTGTTGTTAAGCAGTACAGGAAGCAAAGCAAAGCACTGGGGGGAGTGAGAACACGCTCATAAACAGCAGTACGTGAAACTCCAGCCTACACCTTGCCTTTTGCCATAGCAGAAAAGGCTCCACGTCTCTTCTAAGCTTGACTTCAGATCCTTCCTGTCTGACAGAAATGAAGCTGCAGAACATGACAAATATTAGAGAGGAATTCCAGGACTCCTCAAAAATGGGGGGAAAAGCAGACAGTTTGACTGTTCCGTTTAACAGGACAAAGCCTGTAGACTGTGAAAATTACCAGAATTGACATTCAAAATGATGAGTCAGGTCCCTGAAAAAATAATGAGATGGACTACAAAATGAAAAGCCCTCTCAAGGAAGAATGTCACTGAGAATTCTCTTTTCTTGTTGTTGTTTTTCTGATATATGAACAGTGTCTGCGCCCCTCTTTCAGGCAAAGATCGTGCAAGAGCAGGGGCTGGGAGGAGTATGAGGAGATTTTAGATTCTCCTCCCTGCTTCAGTGCCACTAGCCTGATTGGCATTTGCTCCTGTGTCATGCGATGCTGTTGTGGTTGCTGTGCAACTCTATCTCCCCTGCCAGTTTAATGGGGAACTTTGTCTGCTTCTGCTTAGGTAATACTTTAATGTTATTTCAGCAGCTATAAGGATCAGGAATTTAATCTTTAAAAAAAAAAAACAAACCAACAACAAAAAACCACTGAAATTATTTTTACCTTTATTGTCAGCTTGGATCTTTAAGAAAAATGCCAGAAAACTTGCAAGTTATGACAGAATCTTTAGCAGCAACAATAATGGAAAAAAATAAATCCCACCTGTCTCACTAAACCCAACGCTGTGGACTTTGCACAGGTATATGGCTTTTCATAAAAATGTCACACAGCCAATCAGTGTTAGCAGTGACCATGCGTGTACTACTTGTGTTCTGGTATTTGCAGCGTAGCATCCTAGATTGTGAACTCCCCGGTCCCAACAGCTGAGCTGCAGATGGGTGTAGCTTGAAAGAATGAAGAGATCAGAATAGAAACAAAATGTTATTTTTGATCCCATGCCCACTCATAGTGAGGCATTTGTTGCTATTTGTGCTTAGGAGGAGATGATAATGCTCTTTTCAGAGATGGAAGGGACTTGTAGCCTCATCTCCAGGACTATTTAAATATCCAACTCTGTACTTAAGACTAACCCTAGGTACTTCTCATTAGAAATAAATGTGTGAGTAGGCTGTTGATCTGTAGCCCACTCACAAACTACCTCGCCTGCAGGATAATTAATGAAAATTACATTCCCCTTGTTGTCAGACAACAATGTCCTCTTCTGGTGTGAGCTGTTGCTGAGATCAAGGGAAGTTTGGGGTGAGTCACAATGCATCAGGCTATGGCACGATTTCAGCTTGTAAAGAAGTGGGTTAGAATACAGTTTAATGGTTGCTGCAGATTAGGCAATACGTCAAATCCCAGTTAAATTTAGAAATTTCCTTAAAATGTATACAAAAATCTTGGATTATGTAACGTGTAAACCCAATTCCCTGCGGGTTTAATATGATACTAGCAGGTCTTTACTTTAGTTTTGTGTTGCAGACAATTCACAGCCCATGTAGTATGCTGGAAGCATTTTTGTAGCACTGTGAGATTATCAGAGAAGTGGCCTGAGCACCAGAATTCGAAATCCATAAGAGAAAGAACAAGACTGAAGATCATCTTGAGAACAATCTGTTTACATATAATTCATTCCTATTGATTTTTATTTTTTTATTAATTTTTGTATTAATGAACCTTGCCCTCCATTGATGGTGCTGTTTTGGGGACTAGGTGTCCCCAAAGAGTGGACTGGCTTCAAGGCTTACTACCCCAAAGAGAGGTAACAGTGGGATTTGGCAGGGACTGTGAATGAGGAAAGGGAGGGGGAAAGGGTACAAGGACAGACTAGGATGTAAGGGAAAGAGGCTGACTCCAGGTCATGTAGGTGTCTCTAGGAGAGATGTAGGGCAGATAGGAGGAGGTAGGGAAAATATATTCACAGAATCACAGAATGGCATGGGTTGGAAGGGACCCCAAGGATCACAGAGCTCCAACCCTCCTGCCACAGGCAGGGACACCAACCTCAGGCTGGATCTACACAAGGTTGCCCAGGGTCCCATCCAACCTGGCCTTGAACACTTCCAGGGACGGGGCATCCACCACCTCTCTGGGCAGCCTGTTCCAGCACCTCACTACTCTCTCTGTGAAAAACTTCCCCCTAATATCTAATCTGAACCTTCCTTCCTTTAGCTTTAGTCCATTCCCCCTTGTCCTGCCATTGTCTACCCTTTTAAAAAGCTGATTCCCCTCCTGTCTGCATGCTCTCTTCAGGTACTGGAAGGCTGCAATGAGGTCCCCCCACAGCCTTCTCTTCTCTAGGCTGAACAAGCCCAGCTCCCTCAGCCTCTCCTCATAGGGGAGGTGTTCCAGCCCTCTAATCATCCTTGTGGCCCTCCTCTGAACCCCCTTCAACAGTTCCACATCTTTCTTGTATTGGGGCACCCAGATCTGGACACAGTACTCCAGATGGGGCCTCACGAGGGCAGAGTAGAGAGGGACAATCCCCTCCCTGTCCCTGCTGGCCACCCCTCTCCTGATGGAGCCCAGGATACCATTGGCCTTCGGAGCTGCAAGAGCACACTGCTGGCTCATGTTAAGTTTCTCATCCACCATGATGCTCAGGTCCTTCTCAGCAGGGCTACTCTCAAGGAGCTCTTCTCCCAGTCTGTATCTGTGTCTGGGATTCCTCCAGTCCAAGTGCAGCACCTGACACTTGGCAGTGTTGAACCTCATTAGGTTCACCTGGGCCCACCTTTTCAGCCTGTCAAGATCCCTCTGGATGGCTTCCTTTCCTTCTATGGTGTCAACCACACCACTCAGGTTGGTGTCATCTGCAAACGTGCTGAAGGTGCACTCAATTCCATCATTGATGTCATTGATAAAGGAGTTAAAGAGCACCGGTCCCAAGACAGACCCCTGGGGGAACCCACTTGTCACCAGCCTCCACCTGGACACAGACCCATTGACCACCACCCTTTGTCTACCTGACAAACTGGTCAACCAGTTTCTTATCCACTGGATGGTCCACCCATCAAATCCACATCTCTCCAATTTAGATATAAGGATGTGGTGGGGACTGTGTCAAAGGCCTTGCACAAATCCAGGTAAATGACATCGGTTGCCTTCCCTTTGTCTACTGATGCCGTCACTCCATCACAGAAGGTCACCAGATTGGTGAGGCACGACCTTCCCTCGGTGAAGCCGTGCTGGCTGTCCCAGATCAGGTACTCATTCTTCATGTGCTCCAACATGTCATCCAGGAGGATCTGTTCCATGATCTTCCCAGGCACAGAGGTGAGGCTCACCAACTTGTAATTCCACGGGTCTTCCATTGTTCCCTTTCTTATAAATGGGAGTGACATGACCCACTTTCCAGTCCCTGGGGACCTCTCCTGACAGCCACGACTTTTCAAATATGATGGAGAGCGGCTTGGCAACCACATCAGCCAGCTCCTTCAGGACCCTGGGATGCATGTCATCCGGCCCCATAGACTTGTAGACATTCAGTCTCATGAGGCAGTCTCGGACTTGCTCTGCCCTTACAGTGGGGGCAGATTTACTCCCCCAGTTCGCACCTAGAGGTTGAGGGACGCAAGGTTCTTGGGCTTGAGAATTATGAGAATCTTGGCTGCCAGAGGAGACTGAGGAAAAGAACTCGTTCAGTACCTCAGCCTTCTCCACATCCGTTGCAGCCAATTCCCCTTTCTCATTTACCAAGGGGGATACACTCTCTTTGGCCTGTCTCTTCTGGCCAACTTACCTGTAAAATCCCTTCTTGTTGTTTTTAACATCCCTCGCCAAGTTCAGTTCCATCTGCACCTTGGCTTTCCTGATCCCGTCTCTGCAAGTCCGAACAGCATCCCTGTATTCTTTCCAGGCTACACTCCCTTGCTTCCAGAGCTTGTATTTGCCTTTCTTTTCCCTCAGTTTGACCAGCAGGTCCTTGCCTAACCATGCTGGTCTCCTGCCCCTCCTGCCCACTTTCTTATTCAGGGCCAGAGAAGGGACAGAATAATCAGGAATGGGCGAAGCGTGAATAGGAAGTGTCTCAGCCCCACTGCTAAGCTCAGGACTGCACTGCGTGTAAATACCTCTGAGCTCCTTCTCCTGCACATGCTTGTCACCCCCCTCTGCTGGCTTCTCCTTGGAGGATGATGGCGAGCCACAGCAGATGTTTAAAGCAGCCATAGTGCCTGAGCTGCACTCTGCTGCTGGCCCATCTGAGGGCACATCTGTTCCTACCTGGAGTGAAAACTGATGTTGCAAAACAACATGTTCAGGTGTTAAGGATCACCAGCACAGAGGTTTCCCATTAATAGTGTGTTGTCACACTTTTTATTTTTTTCCCATGGGATGCCTTACTTTGGCTTCTGTGATGAAGGAGGACACAGTCGGCAGGCCTTTTGCCTCCCTGCCTGCAGAGGTGGGAAATACAGACCTCTAAAGGGAGTTTCTCGGGTGACCAGAAATGAAAGATGTTAAGCTGGGGTGTGGAGAGAGACAGGCCCACAGCTCAAGTCTGAGCCATTTCTCAAGGCATTCTAGTGAAACTAGGCAATGAAAGGGGGGTTTGCATGAAATGCTGAGTGAAGAAATCCCTGTAGTGCCCACTGTCCCTGTTCCCCCTTGCTGACTAAGAAAGAAAATAACTTATGAGGAACTGACTGAAACCCTGATTCCTCATTCCCCATCCCTCCCTGTGGCATGATGGTGGGGAAGAAGGGAGCAAAGTCATGACTAAAGTCTGCTAAGGAGGGAGGGGTAGGGGACAAGCAGAGGTATATTAAGAACTGGAGAAGGAAAACAGCTCATGAGGAACTGACTGAAACCCCATTCCCCCAGTTTCTGCCCCTCCCCGTGTCATAATAGGGGGGAAGAAGGGAGCAAAATCATGACTAAAGTGAAGTCTGCTAAGAAGGGAGAGGAGGGGGAGGTGCATTAAGATCTGGTCACACTTCTCATTGCTCAACTCTGGTGTCACTGGGTGTGCAGTGCAGTGTCATAATTCAGAGAGTTTTCTTTCCTTTATTCCGTGTTGAGTCTGTTGTGCCCGTGACGCTGATTGCAGAATGATCTCTCTCTGTCCTTATCTTGATTCCTGAGCCTCTCAATAGGTATTTTCTCCCCTGTCCAGCTGCAAAGGGGAGTGAAAGAGCGGCTCTGGTGGGTGTCTGGCCTCCAGCCAGGGCCAAACCACTACAGGGGGCAAAAGTGGTGCTCAGGTAACTGAAGACAAAATCAAGTCTTTGGTCAGCTGCTTCTCCTTTCAGCTTTACAGATCGTTCATAAAGCTGTTCCCAAGAGTGGTTTATGGTGCTACATCACCAAATCTGTTGTTTATGTATCTCAAATGCATTGGTGGCGGGGTGCCTGAAAAATAAAAAAAATGTTCTGTGGCAGTTTCTTCTGTTTTATTAATGATAAAATTATTCGTCAATGTAATTTCCAGTTAAACTTGCACTTTGCACCAAATCCCCAGGGGCCCTTCTTGAATTTGCCAAGTGTGAGACATTCATTCTTCTGAGACATTTTCTGTCAGTGACACTGTTATTATAGGCAATGTGGGTAGCTATATCTGCCTAACACTTTCCATTTCTGATCCTATTTCCTTATTAATGTAAATATACAAGTACTGACATGACACCTGGTTTTGGAAACACTTGCAAGATCATATTTTTACTGAAAAAGAGTCGACTGCTATAAATTGTCCCACCTCCATGGACTTCACTGGATCTACTTCAGACTGCAGCAGCTAAATGTTAAGCAAGTAGTAATTTTGTTGAAAATCAATGGATATGTGGACAGTATTGGGTAATTAAGTGTTGGGTTCAATACTTGCATTACTCCTAGTAAAAGGGATTATAGAGGCAAAGATGTTAACTGTGAATGGCTACTCTACTGAGATGAACAACAAGCAGAGGTAAAACTATAATGACATGATGTCTTGAGCTAGACTTAGCCATGCAGTAAATAGAAATTATTTTCTATTCATCAGAGTCAACAAAAAATTATTTAGTCTTCCTGAAAGATACCTTTTTTTAGAAAAAGAAAGAAGGTATGTCAACCTTTGTGTGGATCAACATAATGAACATTTTATAAATTGACCTCCAGAAAAGGAATATTGGCATATCTACTTTGCATCAGTGGAGACAAATAGATTGATTTATCCTTGGGTGGCTTGAAAGCTGCCACTGGATTTATTAATTTTCTCGTGGGTTTGATATTAGACTAATAAAAGATACCCCTCTGCCCATGTATGTAGTCAAACCCCCAGATCATTTGAGGGTGTTGGGGTGTAGAAAGAGATGAAGGGAGAAGGAAGCATAGTCAGCATGCAATCCACGCAGTAAAATCTGAGGGGTAGATAGTCCATGCCTACTTCAATGAATACAAACACATGACATATTTAGAAAGGCTGCATTTGCGTAAAGACATGCTTGAAATGGACTTAAACATCTAAGCCATATTTAGAAGATAACTGAAAAGGAGGAAGAGAGTCTGATATATCAACATTTCAGAATAAAAGGCAGAAGCAGTCTTTTGTTAGTGCTGGAGATTAGCAATTTAAATAGCTCAATCTTTAATCCAGGAAATTACCTAGTAAAAAGGAGACCAGTTAACATTTGCAGGGTACATAAAATATTTAAATGAGCAAAAGGCAGATTTTCAATGACATTTATACATCTACTAGATATACTTTTTTCTCTAGATGACTAATTTTTTCTTTAACATGTATGCTATTTTCTCCCAAAGGTTAAATGGGAGTTTATTTACTATGGTAGTATTGAGAGGACTACTGGGGACTTCATCCCAGTGCACTTCACTGCCACAGACAACTGATCTACAATTCCCTGATATGATCACCTTGTATAATAGAAGCCTGTGTCAAGAGGAAAATAACTTTTTCTATGTAGCCTATAAGTAGGCAAAATCTGAGATGTTGAATGATTTTTTTATCGGGCTGAGACCATTTTAATCTCACTTAGCTTAATATCATCTCGTTATAGTGATTTGATGGTCAGAACATCCCCAAAAATTCACACGATGATGAAATAGCTTGAAAACTCTTGAATCAACTGTATGTGGTAGGAGCACATAGTGGCCATGGGAGTCAGAATTTAGTGAAGTATTTCTCCAAACAGATCACACTTGCCAAAGGGGACAGTGTACTTTCCAGATTAGCAGCTGGCCTGGGTGTTCACTGGAATAATTAAAAAACCTGTTCCCATTGCATGGTGTTAGTGTTTTGGTGTATCTGTCATCAGATCAGCCAATCTAGTTCTCGTCTTTGATGTTAAATGGGCACAAAGGTTTTTGTTTATTTTCTTTCCTTGTGTCAAAGTGGGGTTTGTGCTCAAGGTAATCTGAAATAAAAGTACACTCTTTTTAGACGACTTAAGCCAAAATCTTAACAGTTCTTCAGTTTTTCAAAGCAGTTAGTTTGTAATTATGTAAGGTCAATGTCTTGGTTTGTTTCTCCCCACACAAACAGGAAAAAAAAACCAAAATGAAAGCCGAGAAGAAGTCTTAAACAGACTTCAATCAAAGGTGAAAAAGTCAGCTAAACAAAAAAACCCACCCCCCAAAAACCCCCAAACCCATTAAGAATATTCTTATCCAAGTAAAGTTATGCTTTATCTGGGACAATAACAACTAAAAAATTAAAAGAGAAATTTAGTTTGTATGATAATGTTCCTTTAGGCTTACTTTCTTCTGTCTGCACTCTTTATCTTTTAATGTTATGTGATTCCAGCTTTTGCTGTGTGGTGTTTTTTCTTTCTTTCTTCTAATGGATAAGCAGTAAGAATAAAGGGTTGGAAATGGGGTTCATACACAACAAAAGCACTCTGCATTGAAAAAAAAATACCTCATGATTGTGGTTTCCTTTCTTTGGTTTTCCAAAACAAAGGTTAAAAATGTGTGTCCTGTGGTCAGACATTTCAGCTTTTGCATTATTTGGGTTCAGTATTATACATATAACATTCAGTGGTACATTAGTTGAAAGCATTTCTTGCTACACCGATGTCGTCTTCTCTGTTCCCGTTCTGCTTCGCCAACACAGACAGCAAGCGCCTGGTTTGCTTACATGCACTGTCTTTAGAACTCTTATGTCCTTAGAAGATTAGAGGGGATAGAGTCCAGCCTCTGAGGTGTTAAGGTTTGGTCTTTACCCTTTAAACTCTAAATATGGGGTTTTGGACAAAACCTGTAGATATCTAATAATAGCTTCTTTTATTTTTTTTCCCCTTCAATTTTAGGCTAACTTTAACCTTATCCTGTCCCATGGACTTGAAGAATTTTCCTATGGATGTACAGACGTGTACAATGCAGCTAGAGAGCTGTGAGTGTCCAATTGCTTTACCTAATGAAGACCAGGACTTTACAATAATGTTTGGTGGTTAGATAGTATCTATATTGTCACATTTGTGTGGTGAGACTCAATATTTTTATTTTGTAAGGGAAAATCACAGAGGAACAGTGTTTTAACTGTCCATCACCATACCATGTGGGTCCTGATGTTCATGCTCCCTTCCCTTTCCCCCTCCCTGCAGCACATAAACTCACCCATCAGGGCTGAGTCACTTCCAGGGATAACAAAAGTGATGCTGTGCAGGAGAAGTTACACCTTAGGAAAGTAAGAGCAATTAGTGCATAGCCAGGGTTTTGCTATGCCTCATCAAGACATGCTACAGTCTTTTGAAAAATGCAAGTAATAAACTCGATGAAGCAGAGGTCCTATAGGTCCACTGTGGGTGGTAAACTACACATGGCCAAGGCATAGTGGACTTCCACATACCCATCCACACCGCATAGCTGTTAGCACGTGCTGTGGCACCATTTTGACCTGTACCAGGTAACAAACAGGCAAACCCAGGGGTGGCTCAGATAATGGCACGTGCCAGTGAGCATTCCCAGTCATCAGCAGGTACCAGGCCATCTTGGTGTTTTGTACAGGGAAGAAAGGATGGGTTTGGCTTTATGTGCATGATCTGCTGGCTACCACTTACCTGTGTGGCCAGAGAGTGGCCACAGCTTGTTAAATTTACCCATAAAGCTGTAGCTGTTGCAGAAAAAAAGATACTTCAGTGAGTAGAAGCCCCTCTCTTTCCCCTCTGCACTTCTCAGTCGCAGGTTCATAGGTTACTAAAGACTCCATTTTCTTTTGGGTAAGGGCCCAGCACTCTTCAGTCTATAAATCCTTAGGTTTTCTGTGGTCACCCACTCCACCATCAGAGGCTGGTGAAAATAAAGCAAAACAGGCCAGTACATAGGAACAGAGAAATGTCATTTCAATTGTAAACAGCATCTTTGACGGGCCAGCAAAATTACTTTTAGTGGGAAACCAGGGCAGTATTTCAGAACATATTGGTGGTGTTTGTTGCTTTTAACAGAGTAGCATAGTAGGCATTTTAGAAATATAACTGAGATGATAACATGCAATGTGATAAAAGACACGCTTCTCAGACATTATATTTGCTTTTGATGTTTTCCAGTCAGTTACCATCTAACAAACGCTGATTTCTTTATTGTAGTTGGCTACACTATGAATGATCTGATATTTGAGTGGCTAAGTGATGGACCTGTGCAAGTCGCAGAGGGTTTAACCTTGCCACAGTTTATTTTGAAAGAAGATAAAGAACTTGGTTATTGCACAAAACATTACAACACTGGTGAGCATTATTTTATTCTATTTTTTCTATTAATTGCTCCAATGGGATATGTTGTAAATTTTTAAAGAAAAAAGATGGTTAAAATGGAAAAAAAAATTAAATATGAAAAATGAAAACATCTCCCTTTAATTTTTGTGTCAAAGACCTTTTTTTAAAATTTACTTTGATTTCATTAAAGATATTGTAATGTAAATATTTAGGAATATTAAATCATAAAAAACTAATTGAAAATCAAGTTTTGATTTCCTTAAAATGAAGCTTTTTTTGGTAAACTGAATCTTTTTCTTAAATATTGATTTGGCACTTTTAAAGTACTGCTTTTTCTGAACTTGATTTATTTCTGCAGCATATAGCAGCACCAATGAGGAAAAATATCAAATTTTCACCATATTTTATGTGTGGTCTGATTTATGAAATGAAGTGTTTGAAAAGACAATGCTTTCATTGCTCATCTGAATAGTGTATAGACATTAAAAGTAGGAAAATGAAATGTTTGTTTATTACTGTAATATTTTTCCTATATTTGTTATTTTGAAATTTGAAATGCTGTGGTTTCTATCTTTAGCTTTATAGAGCAGAGAGAACTCTGATAAAATTTGGATTTAGCTGCTTGGAGTTTATTTAATAGGGCCAGCATTTAGAGAAGGTTTCCTGGGATTAGATATAATCCCTTTCATGTAAAATAGCTTTTTCATCATTTCAGTGTAAGAGCCAATCTGGTTGCATCAAATATATTTGTTTCACTCTGTGAAATAATAGAACGTGAGGGGTTCTGGCTCTGCCAAAAATAAGTCACATTCATTTCTTATGAAAACAAAATTATTGGTTGTAATTTTTTTTGCAAATACAGCTTCTCATTTTGGGGCCCAATGTGCCAAGGAAGGAAAACTGTGATTCCACAGTCCAATACCCATGGATAGGAGGATGACATGACTCTCATCTTTTCTCATGCTTAACGGGGATAATCAAGAGTAAATTCCAATAGACAGAGCTTACCCATTTGTAATTTGGGTGATACAAAGTTTAGCTATTTCCTAGCACAAAGCTCAAACTCTGAATAAGCGAGTTCATCTGCTTTTCTAATTACTGTCAGATAACAGTTTCACGGGGTCAAACACTGAAAGTAAGAGAGGGGGAGAGCATGAACAATGGCTTCCTTGCGTACCCATGAAGATTTCCCACAAAGGATTCAAATGCCAATTAGCAGTTCCCATTACATGTAGTTAAACAGAAGTGAATATCTAATTACCAAAAGTTAATCATAGAATTGTAGGGGTTGGAAGGGACCTCGAGAGATCATCGGGTCCAACCCCGATGATCTCTCCACAGTGTGTGGCCCAGCCAGGGAAGCTAGAAAGCTGTAATCAAGCAAAGGCAAACTTTGCCTGCATTGCTCTCTTCTCTGTAGCATGCCCCTTTGGGCTTTTTGTGAAGCTGAAATGCGGATAAAAGCTGCATTATCCAGCCTTCTCCTCCCATGGCACCGCAAGGCGGCCTGTCCAGGCTGTGCCTCAGGAATCTGCAGAGCATGCTGCAGCTGGGGCTGCCACACGTTGCCACCCCACACCTTTCTAATCCCCGTCTGTGCCTGCGGACCGGTCAGGATCAGACACTATCCAGGTCGCAGAGTCTGTCTTCAGGGTCACAGGTCAGGCTACTCAACAGGTTAGCCCACACATGTATGAGCTTCTGTTCTGTCTAAAGATGTTACTCAGCTCTTCTCCCCTCTCTTTGCCACACAGCCTCTGCATTGTCCTTTGAGCCAGCTCTAGCAGCCTGCTGTTCAGCTTTAGGCTAGCAAAAATCTGTGCACAAAAAGTAGCAAATAATCAAATTTCACCTGAAAGGGTGAACAAGGAACAATTTGACCAACCAGCACAAAAGGAGTCCTTTGAAACAGTTAGCATGACGTCTCAGAAATGACAGACAGTTTTGTACTTTGAGTAGTCTGCCTCAAGCAAGAGCCTGAACCACAGTCAGGATGCACAGTAATTCGGAGAGCAGCACAGAGCGATTGGATTAGTACCCGAGGAAGTGTTGCAACTCGGGAGTCCTCATCCCTCCCCCCACCGCACCATTAGCTCTGCCATTAGGCAATCCTAAACTTTTGAGCTCTGCTACCCCCGTGGAGCTGCTCTCTGCTGCTGGAAATATCACTCACTTCCCTCAAGAGGTGGTTGGGGGTTTCCTGGAGTCAGACTTTTTGTGAAAGTAGCCTTTGAGTCGATTTTGCTGTGGGAAGCAATGCACGGACACAACAATTGATATGACCAGAAGGGATGTGATCTACCACAGGGCTGTAAGACTGTTTGCAATTGTCTGTTTAAGTCCGTTTGCTTAATCTCATGTAATTAAAAGAGCAAAATGCTGTCTCCTTTTAATATTAAAACATCATATTTGACTAAAGTAAAATATTATTAAAATTTGAGAAAAGAAACATTTAGTTATATTTCTGGAAGTGAAATAACTGTGCTAGTATTCATTTTCTCAGTTAATTTGTTGAACTGGGCACAGTCTGCTTCTGGGGTCCCATGTGTCTCCCAAGATAGTGTGAAACAAATGTCTGACTCACATTGGCGTATCAGGAGCTGCTTACAATCTTAGATTAGGAAGCAGGCCACGCATCTAACTTATGTTCAGAAAACAAGATAAAAATGTGCAAAAAGCATTTATGAAAGTAATTTCATGTTCTAGGAAAGTTTACATGCATTGAAGTCAAGTTTCATTTGGAGCGTCAGATGGGATACTATTTAATCCAGATGTACATTCCTAGCCTGCTGATTGTCATTTTGTCCTGGGTTTCTTTCTGGATCAACATGGATGCTGCACCAGCTAGAGTCGCACTGGGTATCACTACAGTTTTGACAATGACCACACAAAGTTCAGGATCGAGAGCTTCACTTCCAAAAGTAAGGAAACAATTTTGTACCATCGATTTCTTATTAAGAAGAAATATTTGTTCTACTTTTGATGTTTCTGAAAGATGTGTGTAAAAGTGCATCTGATAAGAATTCTTGAGAAAGTGGTAGCTGTGAGATGTTAAAGCAATGCAATGCCCTTGCATATGGATTAAGGCAGGTTTCTTCTGGTTTGCAGGATGGCCAGCAGGTTCAAAAGTATGGATTTTTAATGAGTTTCTGCTAGCTTTGACACTTAGATTTCGCTGCTTAGAAGTCAGATTTTCTGAAGTATTAAGTTACCTGACTGGATTTCTGAAAGGACATCCATGAAAATTTGATTCTGTCCGACCGAGGGCTTTTTTAAACTCTGCCTGATCTTTTCTGGGCCATTAGACTCTCAATATCTTGATGTTGCTAGATATGCCACTTAGTCCAATAGGCATATAAGTATATATATATATAAAATACATACATACATACATATATATATATATATATAAACATACACACCTAGAAGGTATCTTTTCAGTGAAGAACTGCTGATGTCTTTGCTTCATGGCAGCATTCGTTTGTGAGAATGTGAATGTTCTCATTCAAGTGGTGTCTGCAGTCCTTCATCCTGTCTATACACAAAAATATACCCTCACTTGAATTTTTTGGGGTTTTTAATCCGTGCCAGATGCTTTAGATGGGATTACAGATTACAGTCGGGATTCTTTGTTTAGTCAGGCTGACAGCTCTTTTCAGCATGGGCACAGCCTGAATGCTTCTGATGATAGCATTCCCAGCAGAATTTCATGTGCATGCTGGGGCTTTGTATGGTTTTATGGAAGAGAGGTCAGAGGTAGATCAGTTTACAGTGGTCTAAGGAGTCACGAGATATACTCCCTGAAGAGTGTCTTTACAGCAGTCCATCATCACATGGGCTGGGATAATTAAACCTCTCTAGTAGCAATGAAAACACAAATTTTGACTCTCTACAGATCACAGCCCATTCCGAAAAAAGAAATGGTTTATTTTTTCCTACTTCACCCTTAGTATCATATTTAGCCTCATTCCAAATACTGTTATTTGTTCAAATGGAGCATATGTAGGGCAACTTCAAAAACTGCACAGATTGTGTTACTCTTCTGTTGGTAATGAGAAAGCATCACTTAAAAATCTGGTGAGAACAGTTGGTTCAGCTTCACTTGTTCACTTGGAGTTATGTATAATGTTCTACACAAACTGAGAGTCTTTCATATATTAACTCAGAATATCAAATGGATAATTTCTTAAACATTTGTTCAGACAATTCAGTCAATATTACCAGTGTATGCTCTGAAAGGAAAGTCAATAAGGAGGTAATGTTGGCAAGGAGCATAAAGGCTCTTTAGATAGCAGATCTGGAGTCACTGAAGGCTGTGTCTAGATGGTACAACACAATTCCAAACTGATAAATCCAAAGTTTCTTCCAAATTAATTGGCCTAAGAATTAGATGTAGTACAACCATTGTGGAGATTTCCACCCAAAGCTCTACAGTGTTAGCATGCCCAAAATGCTAATGCTTTAGAAAGACTTTTTGTCATATGCCCTTGATACAGCTGAAATTTGTATCCATTTTGTATTCTGCAATGTTTGAGTAGAAAAGCTGGGTAATTTTCTGGGCATCTGTTGAGCGGAAGAAATGGGACAATCCAGAATATGTTGACTCAGCATCTGTCAGAGTATGGTGATGCTCTGGCTCTATTGTATCCTCTCCTAGTTGCCTGCTGTGTTTCCTGGCCAGAAGATAGGCACTAAGGACAAATACCTCAGCAGGTTGTTGCAATTCTACTGTGTGATTCAGCTGAGCGAGCCAGACTTTACAGCTTTGGCCTCTGTATAGGTGGGGTCTTTTGAAGGTGCACCAGTTGAGTTAAAAATGTGATTCTAATTAAATGCCAGAACCCTTCTCTCTGGCTGCCACCTTGGATGAGTGAGGTGCCTGAAGAAACACAGGACTGAGCAAAACCAAAGTGCTTCAAACCAGGCTCTGCATGCCCAGGTAGCTGTATAACCTTTTATAGACATAGAGGTCTTGTATCTCCAGCACTGGATTCCTTACAGAAAGAAGCAAAATTTTCTTGCTGTTGTTGTTGCAGGCACCTAGATATTTTAAAACCTCATGTATGATTTAAAACCAAAATTGTATTTCTTAGTTTCTTTATTTGTCCAGCATTTAGGAATAAAAATATGACAGGAATCAAATCAAATAGACTTTAAATCTGAAGGCCCAAAATGGCTGTTTAGAAGTATTGCTTTTCTAAGTCCTCTCTACATATTGCCAAGACACAGGAACTTAGACTGTCAATAAAACATCCATTTAAAAATTGCTCTAAGCATGAATAACTAACAGAATCAGACATGACAGGAGGTTTATTTTTACAAGAGTACAGAAAAAACAGATATAACTTTGCTTTGTGACGGCAGCTTGGATTTGAATACAAAAGTTACATTTTTTGTTCAATCTTCTATTCTGTCCTGTTCTTATTAAATCACATTTACACAACTTTACCTGTAATTTACCTACTGTCTTGTGCCAAGAGGTTCATCTCAGACTGTATTTTAGTAGAGCTTTACCACAAAAACAACAAAGTATCAACCTCCCCAGTTTTAAGGGGAATAATTCATTTACCTAAAAATGTCAAAGAAGAATTGTGATGAGAGGATTCCTGGATTTTTTATTTCATTTTGTGAGTTTCCAAGTTTCTATGTAGCTGATGAAATTGGCACTGTTTAGAAGTAATTGCCTACATAATGTTCTCAACTCTGGTATGAAATTAGATGACAATTCTCTTTGCTAAAACTTCTCTTTTCCATATTAATAACTGATATTCATTTTGATACCTGGATTTCATAATGATAGGCCATGGCAACATAGAAATTAAGCATTCAGTTATTGGAAATTAAACAGAAGATTGAGATGGAGGAAAGGAAAGGAAAGGAAAGGAAAGGAAAGGAAAGGAAAGGAAAGGAAAGGAAAGGAAAGGAAAGGAAAGGAAAGGAAAGGAAAGGAAAGGAAAGGAAAGGAAAGGAAAGGAAAGGAAAGGAAAGGAAAGGAAAGGAAAGGAAAGGAAAGGAAAGGAAAGGAAAGGAAAGGAAAGGAAAGGAAAGGAAAGGAAAGGAAAGGAAAGGAAAGGAGGCTTATGTTTGTTGTGCATAACAGAAATCTCTGGAAAGCCTCTTCCAAATGAAATAGAATTATATTTCTTTGGTAAATTTTGTAGTATTTCTGTGGAATTAACCTCTTCATAGTATTTTGGAATTCTGACTAAGAATATGGGGTAAAATTGCAATATTACCAACATAATAATAAAGTAGCTAACAGTTCCCCTTCTCACATGTCCATGTGTGAATGTCTTATACACATTTGAGACTCTATGGACAGGTGCGATCTGTCCTAGGGAGCTGCTTTGGCAGGGGGTTGGACCCAATGATCTCTTGAGGTCCCTTCCAACCCCTATGATTCTATGATTCCTCTTGTCATGTCATTGTTTTCCACTTAGAAACTTCAGTTAGACAAACTTTGTGCACCCAGCTACACAAATAGCTCTTGTCAATCAGCCAGCAGAGCAGAAATCCTGGTTGTCAGCTGGAGGGTGAGCATGACCACACATCCACAGTGAAACCCTGAGGAAACCCTGAGCTTTCTTTGTGAGTCCTATGCACGAGCCCAGGACCTCCTTTGGTCCTAGGGATTGCTGGACTTCATCCATGATGAGAAACCCTATGGCACATAAATCAGGAATCTGATGCAACCTACCATACATCCATGCATTATACTCAGCACGTGCTTAGATCCAACTCCTTCTGGAGGCATTAGACCCATGGCACCAAAATGGCAGGTTGGGGGTTTTTTTTCAACAAAACATGGACTAAGGAACGTCTGGGCATTGTAAGGGACACAGAGACAGGATGTGCCTTTACATATTTTATGGTCTCAGCTGTGCATAAGCTGGGGGAGTAAAGGGGAGGATATCAAAGCACAATAGTGCAGAATTATTGAGAAGTGTTAGAAAATGGTTCTTTTCCGCAGAACATTGAATGACTATTCTCTTGCTATTCCGTTTATTTTTAAACAGCTTTCCTTTTGTTGAATCAACAGAACCAAAAGTTCTAAAGCATTTTCAGAAGAGGCATTTGAAAGAATAATGCGTTCTCCGCTGTGCTAGTAATTGGGTATTTTTCAGATTGCTTTCTTCTTAAAACACTTACATAAACCAAAGCTTAGCAATAATGGTCCAAGAAAATGAATTACTTTTAATGCTATAAAGCACAACATTTGACGAGACTTTAAGTCATGTAAGTGATAGCAACTGTATTTTACACAGTTGCATAGCATTCGTATTGTGTTGCTTTAATACACAGTGTTTAATGAATGCATGTTCCTTCCCTGGGGACCAATCTCTGCAGAAAAAAACGTCTCATTCAAAGCTCACTGAAACCTCTGGGAGTCCTTCCATTCATTTAATTTTGCTTTGGATTACTAAATGCATTACCAAATGCAATAAAAGCATTATATTCTAATAGGTGCGGAGACTTGCAAACCCAAAGTCAATGAAGTCTATCCCCTTTGGCAGTAAATGACTGCTTTTATGTGTCATCCAGTATCCCCAGCATTTTTGGAGGCCTTTCAAAACTCTTGGGCGTCTGGCAGAGCAGTCTGAGAAAGTAACCTTTCCTCTTTTGAATGCCAAAAGTTTTCAAGTAAAGAAGCTCTAAGAACACAGCACTTCTAAAAATCTGTTTTGAATTAAGGTTAAAATAATGTCATAGCAAAAGGGGGTTTTTAAAGAAATAGAAGAAGTGAGGAGAAATAGTAATAAAGACAAATTAATAGATGCTGTTATTGGAGATTAGCTTATAGTATTTTGTGTTCATTTGTTTTCATACAAAGTAGAGCACCTAAGATGGTATTCTGTTCTTTCAAGTAACAAAACGCTGAACACAGAGGTGATACATTCTGCTGCAGTATTATGGTAAAAAAATAAATAAAGTAACTTGGAGTGGAAGCAGGTTTTTGACAAATTACTTTTACTCGTCTCTAGATCTGAAGAGAAAATATAGGAGTAATTCAGCAATTATATATTCATTGGTGTTTGGCTTCTATGGGTGTCTCAGCATTGCAGACACTGCTTAAATAATAAAGCCAATCCTATTTTTAGAAATGGACAATCTCCTACTGGAGACCTGATAGTCTTTAAAAATTACCTTGATATTTAATATGACTGGCTTATGTCACATACTTGTGTATTCTGATAGTGAAATTGCAAACACTTGCAAATCTCCAGTTTTAAAAAAATTTTTCAGGGGACTTGAGTAGATTTAAAAAGAAATGTCCCAGTGGTTGTCAGTCTTATTGACCATAATAAAAGTGGGCAAGCTGTCCAAACACTTGGGAAGTCGAGCTGCCCCTTCAGGTAACCATGAGGCTCTCTCTACCCTTCTGTCACTTGCCTACATGGAAATGCTTTAGCACTCACTTGTTTTGTTCATTTCCAACATTCTTATATAACTTTATTTTCCTTCACCATTATATCTTTCCCTTATAACATATATCCTTTCTTTTGCTTGTATTAGGAGAATCATGAAAATTGCTTTAGCTCTATTTTTTTTTTCCAGTTTGGCAAAGCAAGGTAAAAAGAATTCTTATGTTCAGGCAATGTTCTCAATATCCATTGTTATATTCCATACAGTATTTGAATCTGGATGCAGAGATCTGTTCTACACTATATAACAAAGGAAATTACATAAAGTGAACCTATTTTCCAACAAAAAAGTTCCAAAATAAAACAAGGGTCCTAAGTAAGTGAGAATGTGTTTACCTGCTGTGACTTATTAAAGCAATTACTTGAGTACAAAATGATTGTGACTAAATGCAGAGTTCCATGTGTAAAATAAGCAAAACTACAAAATACTATGACATAAATTCCTGTCAAGTTTTTGATAAACACCCTCTCATAACTTCTAGTTTAAAAAAAAAAAAGGTGTTTTCTGGTCCTGCTCTTTGGCTTTTTCATATTCCATTTCTTTGTTTTTACTTCTTCTCCCTTATGTTTTCTCATGAATGATTTTGAGGCAAGATATTAATGCATATGTGCTTGAGGGCAAGAGAGTGAACTGCAGTGGAAGATGTGGAATGTGTATCACATGATACACGATGTACCAGGGGTAACTTTATAGCCACTTCAACTATCAATAGCACTATGGCTAATATATCAGCTTGAAAATATACTCCCAACCCAGATGAAAAGAATGTGTGATGCCCAGAAACTTCTCTGCTGCTTCAACCTACATCAGCCGGTCTTGTAAAAGATACTTTCCCTTCTTGCAAATCTTGCTCCTTTGAGATCTAGGTAGATACTTACATAGTTAGCCTGTGCAGTTACAACTTCACTGGGAGCAGTATCTCAATTAAAGGGATGTTAGATGAGCTTTGACACAGTTATATATGCTGTGGTCATGCATCCATTATAGGAAGAATTTTTTTTTTTTCCATTTTAAAACCACTTCCAGTTCTGTAAAACTGAAGATTTGGGTCTCATGCATAGGTAAGATACCAAAACAAGCAGCATCCATGTTTCTTGTGAGAAGAGCAAGAGGAAAAAGAATACAGATATTAAACAGAGCACCTAAATCTGTAGCTAGAAATCACCCTGTTATTCTGTTTAGGTTAACCACAGAGATGAGGTCTCCTGGTCAATGTTTGGGTCTTGAAGTGGTTATGTAGTGAAATTCTTGCTGCCCTTACTTCTGTGCAAAATTTATTGACAAGATAGTGACTGGACAAATACCAATATATTTGTTTCTATAGCAAATTATAGTCTATGAAAGTAAAAAACCTGAAACCAACACACTGAGTAAATCAGTCACTTTTTTGTCTCTACCAATCTGAACTTCAAAGTTTGCCTTTCTGTATAGTGAAGCCAGTGGTGTTTACTGTACTACAAAAACAGTAGCTGCTAACATGCGTGACAGCTAAAAACATGCAATAAGATGTGTCTGAATACCTCTGGGATGTAGCTTGAGTACTCCTGGCACTTCCTCAGCAGGTTTTATAATGCAGTCATCTGGGAGGGCTGGCATTCGGCAGAGTCTATTTCAAGCATCAGAGAAGAGTTGATGTTATTGTGCATACCAGTCTGCTGGTTGTTTCATAACCCTGGCACGGTACTGGGGCTCTCCAGCTTCATTGTCACACCCTCCAGGACCTTCTGGCGGCTTTTAGTGGCTCTCTGAGGAATGCTCCATGCTGCTCTTTCACACACATAAGCACTGCAAAACTCGCTCTGAAGCAACGACGTAGGCTGTTGTGGCTCATTCATTTCAAATAATTGCAAGCCTTGATTCTATTAGATCATCTAGGAGTATTACTTATGAATATCCTCTGTTAATATTTCATGTGAAATAATGTTGATGGGATCCCCTGGAGTCTGGGAAAACCACTTTCAGTTGCAGTGTACCTTAAGGCTATAGCCTTCGAGTCTGAACATCCGTGCATGCTGCATGTGGCTGCTAAGGGAGCTGGGCCAATGACATCTTACTCCTCCAGAGTTGTCTCAGGGTTATAGTGCAACCCTATGAACTCCATTGCTTGAATGACAGGTCTTTTTTTCCTTTGGGAAAAGTTTCTCTGAGAAAAAAAAAAAAAGGAAAAAGGAAAAAAGCTGATATTGATGCCTAGATTTATTAAACCTTTCCTCTCCTCTCCTCGAGCAGAGTTTTGATCCTCCATAGCTTGTATGTGTGGCTAGGCCTCTCTGACTGTGAGAAATAGACATAGTGTGTTTTCTTCCCTTTTTCTACTAAAGGTTAAGACTCTGGAGAATTGAGTCCAAACTCTCGGTATGTCTGGAGGGAAACATAAGTGAGTAAACCACAGCAGAAAATACAAGTTACAGAATAGGGAAAACACATAACAAATGTTTCTCAGGACATGTATTCATAGAAAAGATAGTACAGGTTGTGTTAGAAATAATTATCAGCAATGACACTATTATAATGAGAATATATGAATACCTGTCACATGCAGGAGAAACCTTCTATTACAAGATGGCCTACTGAGAAACTAAAAATTAAAGTGTTGCATTGGTATAAATGATTGCAGTTATTGTCACTTGTCTGCAGAAAGCCATTTTCCTTTGCATGCATAATGGCAATCAAAACACTTTATTGGTAGATTTGCATGGATATGGGACGAACAGCACTACTTTATAGGACTGCATGATGAACTTAAAACACCTCTTAATTTTCCAGGGAACCACGTAGATGGTCACAGACAGCAACGAGAGTATCACTTACTTGGGCTGCACCACTCTGTGCTGGAGTGTGCTCAGCTCATCACAGACTGACTCCAAACCAGTTTAAATTTGAAGTGAATTGACAACAAAACAAAACAAAACAAAAAACACCCCACTCCACCAGCAGCTCAAATGTTAGCATTAGAAAAAAACCTCTTGGCTTGTTCTGCTGCTTTTTCTTATTCAAACAATCAAACTACTTGCCTGCTTTTTAAAGGATTCCATAGCTGTCTGACAGGATCTATTTTATGAGTTTGTTGGCTGCATTTTGCTGTCTCCTGAACCTTCTAGCAGAAACAGAATCTGCTCGAAATGAAAACAAAATCCTGTCACTGGGAATGACTTGAATTAAAGCATTCAGATGCTCAGGCTTTACTGCTGCTGTTACTGTCACTAGGGACCCCCAAAGGCAAGGGTGACAGGGTTATGCCACAAAGGTAACAGCAGAGAACAACTCAGGTATGCATATATCTATCCCTGGGTACAAAAACAGTAGTAACCCTGGTTTTGTGTACCTCAAAATGGTTAAAATACTAGCCTAGGAAGCAATGTGGGGTTTTTTTTTTTGATGTCTTTAGTTTCTCTATCTGTCCTATCTAGTGAGTGGGAAGAATAATGCATATTTATTCCTTTAATTGGTCGATTGTTCTCTCTGAGGAGAATTCATTTGTCATTCTTTGGTAATTGTGTAACGGTGATTTTCACTGGGTAGCATTGCCTTTTTGGTAATGAAGAAATAAGATATTTTTTTTTAAACAGTTTTCCAGTGTGGAAACAGGAAGCATTTTTTAAAACAGTTTTCCAGTCTGCTGGTGTGGGGATAGGCACAGATTGCTCAAACTGGAAGTGTGATGTGCCAACCACACCACTCTGTGTAGAGGTGACTTCTTATCTTTTCCTACATGAACTGGAACAGGAGACAGATGTTTTGCTACAAATCAAAACCGTGTGTGCTACACATGCTTCCAGGCAAGACTTGTAGTAGCTTGGCCAGTGATTTAATGGTTAACTGTTTAAAGGTAAATTTCTCTCAGAGACTGCAGCTATAAGAGTTGATTAGCTTCTTACATTAATGAGGTTTCAGCAAAAGCTTTTCCCAAATTGAAAGACATGTCTAATTAAAAGAGTGTGGATTGCCTGAATATGGGAACTGCACTTTGTGGCGAGTTCATCTGGCCACTTTCATTCATGATTTCTGTGATTAGGTTGACTTCCTCCAGATGTACTTCCCTCTTAGTTAAGGAAAGGCAGCCTAAACAGCAGCTGTTGACCACAGCAGAGTTCAAAAGCATTTTACCCAGCTCCTCTGTGTGCCATCTGTGTAACAGACTTTTAAAATAAACCCTTTCGAGTGCTAGAAGGTGTCCACATTATGGTTTGGGGTTTTTTTGTACTTTATGCCCTTTTGGGAAGTTTTTTCTGAAAAACAAATGAAAATCACCCCAAAGAAAGAATGAAAATGAATATTCAGATACACTATTTTCAGCTAAACACAAATTCTTCTATTTTTAGCTAAAATCAAATAAACAGTTCTTCCTAACTCCTATTTATCTGTGTAGCACACATTGTATTAGATCTGGCACTGATAAACATTTTAGGTGGGGTCAGGCATTTTCTCTGAGGACTCTCTTTTTGTAAAAAAAAAATGTCCCTTTGTTGGATCTATGCAAAGGGTACTTTAGAAGAATGGTCTCATTTATTGGAAAAATTTCCCAAACTATTGCTGTTGACTTACAACCACCACTGTCTGATTTCTCCAAGATGTCTCTAGTTTTCAAACTGCCTTGTCAATAACTTGGAAATCAAAAATTGATCAATCTAAAAATATCTGAAAACTTTGACAGGAAAATGGAAATGATGGAAATAGTTCTATTGACATGATTTTTAAAAAATGAATTTGTATTTTTTGACCTTTTTTTTTAAACCTTTTCTTTTTTATTCTAATGTATAAGATTTTTCTGAAATGTCAAAAAAATACAGGGAAGGGAAAAACCCCATTCCACTCAGATCTAACATTTCCTGAGATACTGGTAGGCACTTTTCAACTTTAAATAATAGTAAGAGTTCAGATAAAAATTGCTCTAATTAAAATCTTACTAGAGCCACAAGATCAAGCTTGGACACTGAAACACTCTGAGAAGAAAATGGAATCCAACTGTCTAATAGTGAGCTCCAGCTGTGCTTGTTTTAGCCAGCATATGAAACTTCAAGTTTTCAGAGCACAGTTTTATCAGGAGTTTGTATTCTGATGTGGCATAGTGACTTCTATAAATGATAATTTTAATTATTTATTTTTAATTTTCCCAAATCAAGAAGGGAAAACATGGCCTTCCTGGATAATGGTGGGTTTTTACATCCTGCTGCTGTTACAGTTATGTTCTATAAATACTCTTTGCTTGGCTTAAGCATGTCTTGAAAGCGCACAGCCTTGTTTTGAAAATGAAGTTTAGAATAACTACACACACACACACACTCTTAAAGAGGAATGTTTTTTAGAGGTTGGGGATTTTACGGCTTTACCATCTGGCTAGAGTTCCTTGCTACACATTTCTTGTCTGGTCTCTGAATACTTTCCAGACCCAGAGTCTTTTCTCATTCAAGAAACCCTATGATGAAACTGAGCAACTTTTTCATCTTTTTTTTTTGGGGGGGGGGAAGCGTAACAAATTGATTCTCTTTTGTCTCTTGCTTGTACAATGTCTTCTTCAGCCTTCAATCTTGTATCATCCTCACTGTGGCAGTATCATTTTTTTAAATATAGCAACCACAACCACGCTACTGGGGAAACTCTTAATATAGCTTTCTTCCTCCTCCTCCTCCTCTGTTCTCTTTATAGACCCAGCAGTTATATTCACCTTTTCCCCACAGCTTTGCTCAGCCAATGCTCATTGTAAGTCCCTTTCAGTAGCACCCATGGTGTGTGGTACAGTCACCCTTCTGACAGATGTGATCCCCTCCTTGACTCCAGCAGTGTGCCCTGGTACTGGGTTCCTTTGACAAGCCTTTGGTTTGGAAGTTCACAGTAATCCCAATTATGCTTCATTATATACCTTATTATATCATTGTTTATAGTCCCACCATTCTTTGTTCCTTCTGATATTTTTCTTCATTTTTCCAGGGCTTTTTGTTTCTATTCACTGGTGCTCATTTTCTTCCATTTTTACCTAGCTTTTATGTATTTCCTTTTTAGCTTTTTTTTTTTTTTTGTATGGTAATGTCTAGTTCTGCTTCTGTAAGGCCATAAAGGGTATTATAAAGCAAATTTATCCTGTTTAATGGTTATTGAATTGTGCTTATTAAAGTCTCAGACTTGCCTTGTTGTAACATACTTAGTGCTAGTAAATAAGAAAAGATTTGTGACTATCTGTGTTTATGCCAAGTAAGTTAGGGTTAAGTAACTGCTTCCTGAAAACCCAGATGATTGTAGGTGGTTTATTCTCAGTGGGAGGTAACTTACAGAGAAAGCTATAGCTGAAGACAGGGCAGAAATAAGGACAAAAAGGAAGACTCGGAAAGTTTCCATCATTTTTCTTTCCATTCATGGAGTAAGAAGGCATACTGAGAACTAAATTGATCTAAAAATGGGAAAAAAATATGTGAAATTAACTTGCAATGAATTTCGCATGCAGTTTATGTCCATTTAGCCAGTAAAATAGTATGAGAATCTGGGGGAGCTGGGAGAGACGTGACTGCGTGGCAACCTTCCAGGTTGCTAGCCAGACCAGCAGTTGACAGTTTGGGTGCATAGGTGAGGAGAAGTAAGAATTGGTAAAAAGTCAGGTCTGTGCACCATTAAATAGGAAACATGTGGGTTAGGATAAAACACATAAAACTTTACGAGTTCCATTAATTGTGAGACAACAGAGTTCAAATAGCAACATAAGTCTAAGAGGAGAAAAAGCTCCTCATAAACAAAGTCATACAGGCAATCATCTCTACTATCAATTAAAGTGAATAATGACAATGTTTAAAATAGTAAAAATTTTAAAATGTAGACATGTTTTGGATTTGAGGAACAGTAATAATATTAAGAGTTACTTCTCTATCCATACAAGATAAAAAAAAAAAGCACTGTAAAAAAAACCCTGTTTGGGGAAAGAGAAAGTAGGAAATAAATTACAAGGCCCTTAGTAGTTATGGCATAAAATCAACTAGTGATGTACATGAACTGAAAATATTCATATGTAGCTGTATGTGAAAAATATGAACAGAGCATTATTTTTCGGCTGTGTGGCTCGTAATAACAGATTGAGGAAAGAGCAAAATAGCCCCTAACGGAAAGAAATTGTGTCCCATTTGCATTTCTCAAGTTTTCCAGAGAAAGCCAGAGCAATTCTTTCCACTTACACTAATGATGGCTACTTTATTATATGCATCTGTATTTCACAACCAATTTTAAATCAGAAAGTAAAATATTGGATTTGTATAGCTGCAGTCAGATTCAGCTGTCAAAACTGGGGTGGCTGAAAGTTGGTTTAGACTGCCTTTCCAGTCAACAAAGAGGAGACACTGCCACTGCCAGATTCTTGTGACGCTCAGACAGGTACACAAGGTGGGTTGTTTGAACTGCTTGTTCCAAGTGCCAACAAGGGAAGGCAGGGTCAGCACTCTGAAAGTCAGGTGTCTGAAGGGGGTGAGGTAAAGCCAATCCCAAACACCACGCCATGTGAAAAATAGTAAAACATGTATCATAATACAGAAATATTCACAACATTAAGCTTTACCTTCTTTCTTTTTTTCTTTTTTCCCCAGACAAGTGTCCCTGTAAGAATCTTCTTGCCTACATTTACCATTTCTGTGTGATTAAGTCAAACCTGCTGTATTTAAGAAAATAAATGAACTTTTTCCTCCTCGTTCTTTTTTCATGTGCAGTGCCAGCACAGATTAGAGAGAATGAATTGTGGATGAGGCAGTATCCAAACCCTTGTTTCCTTACAGTCTGTTACAAGTCTGTTAATCTTGAAGACAAATAGGTTACAGGAGGGGACTCTTCAGGTCCTGTATAAAGCCCGTGGGGCCACCTGCAGGGCCTAACTCCATTGCCAGTACTGGCTTTACAGGCACAAAACTGCACCATCACAAGGCCTCGGTTTGACTCTTGGAGCTGTAAATTAGAAAAGAAAATTGAATACATACAAAGTAGAAATAATTGAAACAGTATGTAACTTCACAGTGGATTAAAAAAATCAATTCTCAGCATAAACTGGCATACAGCTTTGTGCACTGTAGGAGAGCATCAGAGAAAAGAGCTTACATTAGTCAGTCATTTCCTCAATGCAAGCATTTCGAGATAAAAATGATTTAATCATTTCAAGAATGGATTGTCATCAACTAGCGTTATCAAATCCTCCTGGGTATAAAACGGTCACATCTCATACTGCCTGGAGCCAATATTGCTTTTCTTACGTTGTTTTGAGTGACATACTAGTGGCATTTTTCCATTTACACACAGGTCTGCCACGCACAAAGCATTTGTAATGTGCTCCTTAGTCTATGAGATCTCCAGGTTGCATTTATTCACGTATTGGGATTTCAGGGATTTGTGTGTATAAATGCATTTAGAGTTTAGTGTATGCACAAGGTGACAATCGTGTCTCAATCTAATACAAAGTATTTAACTGAGGCCTTTGATTTAGTGTGTCCAACAGGCTACGTGGGGAGATTCTAAGACCTTATCAGAAAATAAAAAGCTGAACTTTTCTGGATAAATTTTGCAGTATTATCAGATCCATGGATCTCTCCTATGTGTGTTGCAAGCACATACCATACTATTGAGATCTGATTTTTGAAGAGGAGGCTAAATCTTTAGTTCCTTTAAACTGTTACAAATCCTCCAGCTAATTTGCCAACTGGAGACCTTGTTTGAATACATTTATTTTTTAATTGAATAGTGTTTTTTAATTGCATCAACATTCTGTAGATGGAAATCCTCTTTTAATGGAAAACCTAGGGAATTTTTTTCTTCACATGATCCAAAATAAAAACACTCAAGAAAAGCTTTAAGTGTTTCCCTTTGGATACACTATTGCAATTGCTTCAGAACAGTTGGGATCACTTGTGTCATAGTATCACCCTTTCTTCTGCTTGTCCCCCTGATATTGCAGATGCATTATTGCCTTCTATAATGTGCTAACCAGATCCTTCCAAGAGAATCTATCACAAGACATAGAGTTTGAGCTGAAAAAAAAAAAACCCCACAGAGACCCTGGGAGAACAAAGAACTAAACCCTACCCCAGCAAATACATGGTAGCCGTTCCATAATAAGTGATTTTTGGTTTGTTCCCGACTTGAAAGCTGATACATGCGTGTTGTGTGTGCTCTTGCTAGTCACAGAGCTCAGTTGAAGGGAAGCTAATGCTAGTATTTCACCACTGTTCACATAACTGCTTATGTGGTTTGTCACTTCCCTGTGTTGCTGTCTCTTGGTCATTTCTGCAATCTAGGTTCCTAAAGTCACGGGAAGTTTTGTGGATTCAGGAAAACAAAACTATATCCAGTCCACAATATACTCATCTTGGGAAAATGTTACCTCTTCTTCTATTCTACTACATAACTTTCAGTGTAACAGCGTAGATATAAAACAAGCAGTGGTCAGATGGGACTTTACTTTTCGTGTGCAATTATTTAGATGTCCTTAACTTGGTGATAGAGGCAGAATATTTTGTAATTTAGACTCTCAAAAATGGATTAAAGTGCACAAATTCTGTGGCAAGATGAAAGCAGAAGTGAAATGACATTCCATAATTCTATGATTTCTTTATCTAACAAATAAGCAAATGCTTTGCCAACTGCAGAGAGCATTCTCCTCCTCTGAGAATTTTATCAAGGATACTGTACATGTTCAACACTTCTGCTTACCGCTACATCACAAAAAGCCTTTAACTATTTCACTGTTGCTACTGATGCCTGGTAATAACGGGCAGACATAACAGAGGAGCAATGCGACTGGGATCGGAGTGTTAAAATGGAATTGGAGGGAAGCAATTATCTTGCAACCTTTTTGCCTTTAACTGTCATTTCTGATGCTATGTGCTTGGCTGAAAGTCTGCAGACTGGTGGCTTCACGTACCACCAAAGCGGCACTGGAAAAAAACCCAAACCCCTGCACAAAGCGTCTGTCCTTGTACTGTTCATGTCACTTGTAGAAATGAACTTGAAGAGACAATATTTATACAAATGTTTCCAAACAGCCACACATCCTTCCCCCTCCTACCTCTTTTCCCTCCCACATAAGCACACTTCATCTGGAGTTGCCAGGATACAGTGAGGAAGGTTGTTTTTACAGGGCTCCCAGCTGCGACCAGGTACTGAAGTGAGATTGCTTTGGAGAGGGCCTCTCTTTGATGGGTTTTCATGCTGTGTTGGCAAGTTTGGGAGATGTGCATCAGGGGGCAAGTTATGAGAGGCACCTCTATTAGTGCTCTTCGGCTGAAGCACATTAATATGTGAGAATATGCTGGAGCACATGCTTCTTGAGATATGCTCCTTCTAGTGTGTCATTCACGTTTGTCTCAGTCAAGCATCACTGAGCTTATCTGGCATTTCTGGCTGTGGGATAAGCAGCAAGGAAGGGGCTGACATCAACTACTTTACCCTCTAGCAGTGCACAGAGGTTCAGCTGATGCTCTGGACTCCTATCTGTGTAGCTAAGTGTCCAAGAGGTCTGTTGAAGAATAGGGATTTTGACCATATTGGGGGTTTCATCAGCACAATCTTTCTTTTTTTTTTTTTTTTTCCTTTTTTTTTAATAATTTGAAAATAGCTTTCTGTCAAATTCAGGAAAGTTTCCTGGGGTCAGAAGGATGTTTTACCATCCCAGAGTAACTATCAGACTGAAAGGCACAACTGGGAAATTGAGATCACCAAGTCTGATTAAAAACAGGTCTGATTTTAACTCTAAGTAGGATAAACTAAAACTGAACTCCACTGACTAAATATAAATGACTCAAATAGATGAGCTGAATTACACCCCAGAGGTGTCTGTTCCTTTCTGTTTATTGTAGAACTAACAGGTCAAATGTAGAGCTGTAGAGAGGCTGCAGTTAGACGAAACAACCCCCCTGCCATCATATGTATCTGCTGCTAGTGCACTAACTGCAGTTTTACTGATTATTTTAGTTCATGAGCTTCTCCCTCCGCAGTGTCTCATGAAAAACATACAGACAGATCACCATTTTGTCTTAAAGTAATAGAACAAAACAACAACAAAAAAATCTAATTCCCGGCATTTGCAAGACATAATTCTTATTTTCACACCATTACACATGTAGAAAATATGTTCTGGAAAGGAGTAAACTCCAGTTTTAGAAGCTATGGTGGACAAGTAATCGCACAAATCATGCAAGGACTACCGAGAGATGTCATGCAAAATGGGCTAACTTTGTCTATGGAGCCATGAATGGGAATGCAAGGATGAATTTATCTCTTCATATAGCCTATTTATGACTAACAGCTGGGCATTGTCTTTTTTCATGTCAACAGGCAAGATAGACCTCATGCCTATTTATAAAACTAAAAATTGCATTCTTTGTCTAACGATCCTGAATATGGTTTTCCTCTCAACTGAGCCTACTGTCCTCTCCTTGCATTCTCTTTTTCCACGTTCTGTGCTGAAAGGCTTTGACATTGTCCTGCCGTCTTATACGATAAAGCTCAGCGTGATCCGATAGATTCACGCAGGTAGCTGCACACTCTGAACAGGCTCACCGCTTACACACAGAGCGACCGCACAGGCGCTGACAAAAATAATAATAAGGACGTGTTTCAAAGTTTCCTTCCCTATTTATTTGCCATAAGGTGTGATCCAGAGCTGAAATCCAGGAGGCTAAACTGCTCTTCAAGAATTTAACTTCTCTTTTCTCCAGTTTGTCTTTGATTAACTGGAAACAAATGCCCAGGCTAAACTAACTAACAGCGAATCTATTTGCTTAGCTGTCTGCAGCGTGCCGACAGTGCAGTAGCTCAGTGCTCAGCTCAGCTGTGCTTGTCTGACACTGTCCGTCTTGGGCGCTGTCAAGGGCAGCACAGTAAGAGCCCGTGGCAAACCCCATTGGGCTCCCAAGTTCCATGCTTAAGCCAGGCTTGCTTTATAGCCCTCCAAACTATATATAAGCTTGGTGGACTCTGACTGGAAAAGCTATGAGAGAGAATCAGATAGGTCATGCCCAGTGTCCCCCTCTGTCCACCCCATCAGTTCTTGTAGTGATATCAGGTGGTTGGCATCAAGCAGGCAATTTGTTTATAGCCCCCCAAAAAGCTCAATGTCCCATGAGGCAAGGACTGCATTATGTCAGGCAGACACACGGACCTTGCAATGGACCTCTAAATTAGAGAGAACTTCCTATGAAAACTGCTTGAGAACGCAGTGTTACTGACAGCAAGCAGGAAGACACAGGAAACATACATTAGTAAATGAACTAAGGGTTAATTTACTCTTCTGAAAAGACATCCTCATGCCACGTAGATGTATTCTAAGCTTCACAGTGATATCTGAGAAATGAAGGCAAATGGTTCATGCTGTTTAGGGTCCCTCACCCATCATTACTGGCAGCTTAATCCTTTAAATATCTAACCTCTCTGTGCTGTTTCAGCACCAGTCTCACCCCTGAGCCTGTGAGGGCTGAGGAACCTGAGCTCATGCTGAAGCCTTGGAAGGCAGCTCTCAGAGCCACTGTGTCTTGCCAACCCAGTCTGTGCTGTAGGCATTTTTGGAGAGAGGCAGGACATGGTCATAACCTAGTGCCAGTAGTGCTTCAGGTGCTTTCAAGTTTGAAATTAGCTTCTTGCTCTGTCTAGAGCTAAAGAAAAGAAGCTTACTTCTTGAAATGTGTTTAATTAAAAGTCTCCTGGCACCTGTCCTATCTCCTAGAGTAGCAGTAGCTGGGAGGTAAGGCACTCAGCTGGTGCCTGTTTTTCTCTGAATCACATCCAGCATGACTTCATACCTGCTGAATACCTGCTGTGCACCTGTGGTGCTCAACCTTCACCTACCCCCAGACAATAATACAAAAAGTACAGTATCCTACTTGGATACTGTCAGGCTGGATAACAGCAGAGCCCATCAGTAGCAGTGGCAACCCTACTGCTGACTGTGGGCAAGGTTGGAGACTACTCAGTCACTGGCAGTTGGCAGATTCTCTCTGTGATGATGTACTGAGAGAAGAAGTAGGTTTCAGTCCTTAAATGCAAGGCAGGCTGTTGTGTCCATAGCAAGTGCAGACAGTTAGGTGTTTAAGACTTCTTGCTTTCCTCTGCATCTTGTTCCCGAATAGCTTGGAATTATTTCGGAGTTAGACAAACAGGGCTGGGATGGAGGAGTTTGCTGGTAGATCAAGTGACACAGTTCTCTGGAGGCATTAATTCATGTCACTGAGTGTGTGTGCATATGTGCTCTGCGGTTGGTGACCATGATATCTGTATATTCACATAATTGTTTGGTTTCTGAAGATCTTGCGTGGCTGGCTTTGCCCAGGAAATGGAAGGATATACGAAGACAGGACAGGATATGCCCCAGCCTCAAAGCACCTAGGAATTGGATGCTGACCTCTCTGGATTCACCTGCAGTGTCAGACAACAAATGAAGTCCTATAATAACAAATCCTGGAAACTTCAGGCAGCAAGGGCCAGCTCCCCCTGCCCATGCTTGCTTCCACAGCAAGGCAAAAGATTCAATAGAAATGAAACTTTTCACACATCTTTTTACAATCTATTTGTGACCCACCTTTTTTGTTGTCACATCATCCTTTTAATTGAAGGGTATCTCAAATTACAGAGACAGTTATCACCAATACCATTAGGACCTGGTGGTCTTTGCTTGCCCTGGTGTGAGGAGACCTGAACTTCACTAAGTAAATGGCTAATCAGCTCTGTATGTACCTTGGACCCATATTAGGTTCTGCATCACATAAAATTACTTGTGAACCCCAAACTCATTCAAGGGAAATAACACAGACACAAGCTGACATGCAGTATGTGAATCAACTCTACTCTGCTCTGGATGACCTGCTATTGCTTGACCTTCTCAAAAAAAAAAAAAAAAAAAAGGAGGCGTTGTTGCTACTAGCACATTGTGACATCACAAGGTTACAAATATACCCTGTCCCTCAGAGAACTCCCAGGATGCTGGTGGCCTCCTCAGTTTTGCAACAACTGGTTTGTGAAGTCATCTGTGGTATTCTGTAGTGAATGTGGGTTAATCCTGCCCTGTGAGATGCAGCTTTCTATTAACTATATCTGGGGAGTCCCTGAAAGACATCTCTTAGCATCCTCTGGGTCTGTGTAGAGACAGCAAAAGAGGTCTCTAGTGCTCCTTGCTGTCCTCTGTGTGCTAGGACTCAATCCTGACTGAAAGGATGCAAAATTGGGAAGAGGTCCCTTGTATTCACTTTCAGAGCCAGACAAATGGGGCTTGGATGGAGAAGTTTGCTGGTAGATGAAGTGACACGGTTCTCTGGAGGTATTAATTCATTTCACTGAGTGTGTGTGCATATGTGCTCTGCAGTTGGTGACCATGATATCTGTATATTCACAGCCATGGTTTAATTAATCCTCTTACGGATAGAGCCTACCATGGCATTAAGAGAGCAAATATTTTTAGCCTGTACAAGGAGTCAGTCCTGCCCACTCACACGAAATACTTTAGAAGACAACTTATCTACTGCAGGTAGCTAGGATGACAAAAGAAAATGAGGTTTAGATTATAGTAATTAAAACTTACTGAGCAAATAAGGCCCTGTGTGAAGGGACAAGCGTAATTTGCGACTTCACCTTTTAGAGCAAAAAGAGCTACTTTGCTACATGCCAGTCCACCTCCCTGCCCTCAGGGCAGAGGCCCTACTGCTTCTGATTGTGATTTTTATAAATGTCTGAAAATAAGCCACATTAACTGCTGTGTCCCCACGTCTGAGACTGATGGAATGGCAAGGAGCGAGATAGAAAACGCCCCGAGAGAGGCGGGGTTTTGCATGAGCATTGTGGGCAGCATCGCTCCCCTCTTCCTGGCTGACAGACAGGCCTGTGGCTCCGCGGAACCATTAGGACAGTAGCGCACATGAATTTTTTAGAGGTGTGCAAGCCCTGATAAAAACTGAAGAGTAAAAGTGAGTTGCCCTTTGCCCCCTCTCAAAGAAATAACTCGGACTGAAGCCAGGCTGCTGCTGGTTTGGCTCTGTGCTCATGAGTTCAGTGCAGATAAAGCCCGGTGAGGACACCCGAGTATTCCTTCCCTGACTACAAATAATGCTTTTAGCCAGACTTCATGCTTTTTCTTACACACTTAGGACCAAAATAAATCCTTACCCCAAAGATTGTATTTTGCTTCCTGCTTCTCAACAAACTTCCACTTTCCAGAAGAAAGAGCTCAAATGCTGCGTGGGTGGGAGTCCAGGAGACCGCAGGGTGGGTAGTGGGAGTGACAGCCTTTCAAAGAGCTAGGGGAGCACTGAGCTGCAGCAGTTACTCAGCCAAAGGAAGAGTGTTCAGCAACTCAAATAATGGGGATTTTTAATTTTTTTTCCATTATGAGGGACTTTCTATGCAGACTTTTATGACTATTGCCTTTATGAGGCAAATACACAGGTCCTGGTGAGAAAATTATTCTCTGAACAGATATTATTTCCTTGGGATAGAAATTCAAACAAACATTGCAGGAGGGGTGGATGGGTGGGAACTGGTGCTTTTATGAGAAAAGGATATAGTTAATGAAATTTAACCCATCTCAGTGTGTCAAGGAAATAAACATTGATGTTTTGGGATGTAGTGAATATTTACTTTTTACTATTATTAAATTATTAAATGGAGGGAAATTAGTTTTATGTATGCCTGATCAGGAGAAAATCAATTTTGCCTAAAATCTCAAAGAGCGTTTTGAAGCCCTTCCTCGCTTGCCTTTTGCCATCCAGTGTCTAGCCATGTAACTTTTCCCCTTCTCCCCATCCTTACTCCAGCTGAGATGGGAATCAGGGGAAAAGGAAGAGTCACAGAAAAGGTACGATTGTATCTGGAGGTCTCTTTTGCCTGACTGAAGGTACCTTTTCAGCTCCCTTCTTGACAACCTGTAGTTTCACCTCAGAATCTTCTCTGGGCCACCCTTGCTCCTGTGTCTTGCCACCTCATAGCCCTCTCTTTACAGCAGTCTCTGGCCAAAGCTAGAGTAGGGAGTATGTGGAATCATTGACTGTTGCAATCCATGACAATGGACAGGCACTGCAAGAGCACAAGACCGGGGAAAGGCAGAGGCTCCTGTACCCTGGTACACCATTCTACCTGCTACTTGCATGCCCTTGGGACCTCCTCTCTGCCTCTACCTTTATAATCACAGAAGATCAGCTGAGAGCTGAGCTGGTGAGGCAGTCTCCAAGACAGGGACCAGAGCCCTCAGACTTAGAGGATGAGGGGTGTGAGAGTAGAGAATCACCTCAGGGAAGAGAGAAGGGCTCAACGGTTTCCTTCATCGTACTTCTGGTTTGTTGGGTTGTGATGCTTCCTGTCAGCATTATGTTCATAAAGGGTCTCTTGTCCACACACCAATCTGATTTTCTCAGGAGCATCACCTGCTTTAATAAGACAGAACTCATCTCCTCAAACCCGATTTCTTTTGAGTCTGTAGCCCATCATGGCTGCGGCAACTCCTCCACTGCTATTTATTTGCATTCTACCAATTTGCAGTACATTTCAAGTCTCATCTGCTATAAACAGTGCTAGGAACTCAGTCATACAGTTACATCCTTCCTCAGAGTTGACTGGATTCCCACTGCATGTTCCTGTAAAAATGTCCTACAGCAGCTCTGACCAACGCTCTGCCATCATTATCTTCTGCAGGTTTTATATTAAAAAACTGCAGAGCCAAGGCAACCCTTCAGTAGGCTGCAGGGTCAGTCTAATCGCTTCTTTTCAGAAAGAGAAAATCTGTGTCTCAGTATACATTTTGAGCAGCTTTTGTGAGATGGAGGTTTTAATTGTGTCAAATATCAGCTGAGTATTAAAATACATGAAAAAAAAGACTTTGAAAGTGTCAGGGAGTGGAAATTAAAACAATATGCATCTTTGGTTAGTACCAAGTGAAACATCAAACATCTGGTGCAGGTTATTATGCAAGGAGAAGCCAAATGAGAATGGAAAATGTGTATGCTAAGCTGCCTGGGCTGGAAGGAGACAGTGTGTAAATGGCATTTGGAGGAATCCCTGCTCACTCTGCATGGCTCCCTGGAAAGCCAGGAGCTTCTGTGCTGAACTCTTCATCTTCTGAACTGAGCCTGTACACAGCAGGGAACTGGCAAATGGGCTGGAGAGACTGGGGAAGGAGCCTGGCTTTTGGGAGCAGAGGAATAGGCTGCAGAGGTAGTTAGTTACATGTGTAGAGATCAGATGGAGGAGGCAAGAGATTCCCAGATTGATTCAATTTGCTCCCTGTTGTGGGAATTAATTAGTCAACTGGGAGAGAAGAAAGGCTTGGTAAAAGTGCTTCAGCACAGGTCAGGCAGTGAGGAACAGATGCTTGCTAAGGAATGGCTCTGAACCTTGCAGTCTGCAAGCTGGGCACTGAGTACTTACAGTGCATCCCTTACAGGGTGTCCCTATCACAGCCAATTTATTTTTCCCTTGGTTATTGTTCAGGGCTCAGAGTAATACATTGTTCAGATCCTGATGCTAATTAAGGGCATCTCTTCAGCACGAGGTATCCTGACAACAAAGTAGGTATAGATACTTCCAGGAGGGAGGAATACCAGGATTCCTTGGACCAAGGATTTTTAAGATACAGGATCTACTCCCAACACCTCTGAGGTTGTAGAGCATGGCTCAGGTCCAGAAGCAGCCAGATTACAATACCATCATTAGGCAATAGAGCTGATATCAGTCCTCATACGTATGCGGAGCACAGCTGGGTGTGGGTGCCTTGTGGCAATGGGGTCACTGTGCATGCTATGTAAAGTCTGCTGCAGTTGCTCTGCCAAAAAGCCATCCTCCTGGTTAAGGCAGCTCTACCCAGTTCTCACTGTTTCAGGCCAGGCAGTTCAATCACCAAACTCTCTTCCATTTCCCAAGTATAAAAATAGGGATGAGAAGATTTCCCCAGGACATTCACCACACACTTCAAACATGGGGCTTTCTTGTTTCCTCTTTCCATGCTTTCACGTGGCAGCCTCTAAAATGTGTAGTCCCATAGCAAGGAAATAACTATGGAGATAGAAGGGATGGGAGATACCTTCAACCTCTGGAAGTGCAGCAGGCAAAGGCAATGTGTTAAACTGCCTGTACAACCTCCTTCTAGCCCAGGTCCACATGGCATGGTGAGCACAAGCACCTACAGAGATGATGTCACGCTGGGCAGGCAAACCACAGAGCAAGTTTGTCACTTGGGAGTGGTGCCACAGATGTGACCCAGAGGTTTTTCCAAGGGACCATTCACTGCAGCCAGCAATGGTTTGGAAATAAAGCCAGGATTTATAGTGGAGTAGTGATGAAGGAATAGAAAATTCCTTCCCTGTCTCTTCACAAAGAACCACATGGAGAAGGCAACGGGCAAGCAGAAGTTTCATCTCTATATAATAAAGAATTTCTTTTACAGTGAGAACGCTCTTTGTTTGGAACAACCTCCACAGGGATGTAGTGGAGTCCCCAATACTGGAGGTTTTCAAGATGTGGTTGGACATGGTGCTAGATAATCTCCTCTAAGCTTCCTTTCCTTGAAAGGTTAGACCTTTGGAGGCCCTGTCAACCTGACCTATTCTACAATTCTACAGTTTTATGCCTAGAATAGGAGTCTTTTCTAATTCAACAGCTTTGGGGATTTTATATCTTTGAATTTTTGCCCTGTCATCAACATTTATTGAATTTGCCCGGTTTCTTCAAGTTTCCTTACTGGAAACGACAGAGAGATATGCAAGAAGCAGCAGAAGGGACATCTACAGGGATACAGTTTCTTTTCCTTATAAATCAGTCTAAAAATTGAAAGTCTAATATGGGAAAACTTGTTGCAGGTTTGTTTTTTTTTTCTCCAGAAACTGCAACTTTAAAATTGGCAGTGTATACCGTGAACTCCTTTGCTTTCATTCACATTCAAATGCACTGCAGATTTTCACGTAGGCAATAGTGTGCTGATTAGGCTGGCCTCAAATGAATGTGTCAGTCTGAAACCTTATAACATGCAGAAGAGAAATGAGAGAAAGACTTTGTACGTGTTTTCTTGATTAGACATCAGTTTTCCTTTAAAAGTGGAAGCCAAAAATCAAATTAGCTAACGCTATGCTCTGCATGACTGACTTTTCTGAGGAACTTAGCATCCAGTATCATGTTAGCTAATTATGATTAAATAGATGACAGAGAGATAACTCTTGTCAGTTAATGTTGAAGTTTTCTGGCTAGTCAGTTGTGTCAGGTTAGTCACATCACTAAATTGTGATAAACCAGGTCCCATTTTCAGGAAGTATGCGCAACAGGCATGGCTGCTACCAAATAATGGGGCTGGCAGTCTATCTTCTGCCAAGGCAGAGTTAATGAGTGAGAACTGAAAACTGTCTTGTTATTGTAATGTTTAGTTAAAGTGCATAAAAGATGTCATAATAGCTGTGTGATGATCTTTGGTCTTTTGGAATTTGACTAATGTTTTGTGATCCTTGCACACACCCCCTTCCAGGGTCTGGTTATCTGCAAGGTACCTAAAAGTCATGTCAGAGAAAGGCAGTGAGCAAATGTGATACCCAACAAAATGACATCATGTCTTATGCAGGTTTTTAATTTGTTTTGGTTTAAACTCGGTATCCAAGCAGGGTAAAAATGTCATGATTTAAGCAAGGATTTCAGCCAGACATTTTTCAGAGAAGAAAAAGCAATGAATCAGACATGCAAAGAGTAAATAAGCTGTTCTTCTTGCCCTTCTCAAGGTATGAGTAACTAGCATTGGCCTGTTACTCTTATTTTTGTATGGAGATTATGGAGTTGGCATACTCATCCTCTTCCCACAACTCACCCACATCGAATACATGGGTCATGCAAAACTACTTACACAAAACGCAATAAAAATCTCACAAAGCCATTTGCAAATTATGTGCCAACGACACCATCATTGATCTTTTATTTCAGCATGTGTTCATGTAAAAAACCTAAAGGAATAGAAGGCCTGCTGTGAATCTTAATGTGATTACCCTTTTGTTAAAGATATAAAGAATGAATCTTCGTATTTCAAAGGTACTTTAACATGAGTGCTATAAATTCGTAAACCTCTTCTGAACAATACAGCATGGACACGTTTCTGTTAATGTCGCCCTAATAACATGAAGCTTGCTTCTTGGGAAGGATCCTTCCAAAATGTGAGTGATGTAAAGACTGGAACAGAGCAAATTTAAACCAGGAGCCACCTGCCACGCTTTACTCAAGAAAACGAACTGGCTGATATCGCTGAGGTTTCGGTTTTTCCTGCAGTGAATGGTGCCTTGGAAAAACCTGTGGGCCACATCTGTGGCACCACAAAGCCTGTTTCCCCACTCCCAAGTGACAAAGTTGCTCTGCGGTTTGCCTGCCCAGTGTGACATCGCCTCAAAGGGAAAAGCTGAAAGCTGGGGTGGTGCAGCCACAGCTCTCTCTACGAACATGTGTCTTTAGGTGCTTACGCTAAAGCTCCATCTCATCACGAGAGTGAGCACGGCCAAGCTGCTGTGCTTGGCTTAACCTGTTATTGTGCATGAAGCTGAGGAAGGCAGCAGGCGATTTCTGAGTTTTCCCAGGCCACTCCGCCCATCCCTTCTACCCATCCTCACAGCAAATTGCTGACAGGTTTCCCTGACAAGAAAATGGAGAGGATAAACACAATACAAATATATTTCCAGTGTTTCAAAACCATGCCCCCTGAGGGGAAATGCAGGTTCCTGGAGCTCGCTAGTGTGACGCTGTGACATTTGGTAGGTGCTTGTGCTCACCGCGCCGTGTGGACCTGGGCTAGAAGGAGGTTGTACAGGCAGTTGAACACACTGCCTTTGCCTGCTGCACCTCCAGGGGCTGAAGAGTTTAGAGGATCACGTCTTATAAGCACCTGGTCCTTGGCTCTGAGTGACAGAGAAAAGGGCGATCTGTGTGTTCACTGTCAGTAGCTGCGTGTGAGAAGTGAATCCCGTTTGCCCTCCTGCTTGATTTTGATTTAAGTGGGGGAGACAGGTTGTGCTCCTACTCAGACCGTGTTCCCTGGCTGCTCTTTATGCCCTGGCAGCACAACCTGGGTACCAGTATCCCACACTGCAGTGCTTATCTGTGCTCCCAGTGTTTCAGAGCTAAGGATTTGGCTTTGTTTTGGAAGACAACAGAAGGCCTTTGAGGATGGGAATTCCTTTGAGTAATTTTACTGTGCTCAAGTAAATTTGTGAACGGCCAAACTGTCCATTCTGTGGAAAGTTCCTGTGCCCCCAGGACTGTAAGACTTCTGTGTTCTCATGCCTCTGGGTCTCAGTGCGAAGGGTATAAAGTGGACCAAAGCTTTCCTGTAGCCCTGGAGGTCATCATCCATTGAATGAATTATCATTCCTTTTGAATGGTAAGGAACTAGCTGGGGGCTGAGAAAGGTTAAACAGCATCTCTTCACCTCTGGTGCTGGTAAAATACAAAATGTGATCAGGGGTTTTAGCATGTACTGCTCTTGGCCAGACATCAATTAAAAAGTGTGCAAGTTCTTCATATCTCCTTTTGGCAGAGAAGTCATGTTTTACAAGGAAAATACAATGAAGTTGCATACACATATGCAACTGTGAATTAAAATTCTCAGAATGACATTACTCATTGAAAGCATGTGAACTAATGATACAGGGACAACTGCAGTTACTTCCACTTGTCAGAAGTCACCTTTCTGACTCTGTTACAGGGTCTGTTCTGTCAGGTGCTGAGTAGCCCTCCTTTGTCCAAATTTAGCCACATCAGTTTCATTTTGGAGGATGTGAACTGTAGTGCTGTAGTCCTGCAGTGCAGCTGGGTACTGACTCAAGCTTTCAATGAATCTTCTTGTGGAGATGGTATGTTGCTGGAGACTTCAGTTGATTCCCATCTGCTGCAGATAAGGGGGTTCCTAGTGACGCTTCATGTTGCAGGTGACCGTAGCATCAGGCTTACTCAGATGCCAATGTAGCAGTATGCTTGTCTTAGCTGGACTTTTCTTAGCAGGACCAAGGAGATAATTTGCATATTATGTTCCATTTCTCAATGTAGTTAACCGTGGTCTTGTATGAAACAGTCAGTACCCACAAATCATGGGTATCGTGCCATTACCTAAGGGTAGAAATGGAGAGAAGAGGTTCTGCCATTCCTTGTGAATGAAGATGAGCCTAGAAATGACAGTGACAATGATTAAAAGTGAACTTCAGTTAGCTGTTTGCCAGAAAATGTAAGGTCAGGTAAAGAAGCTACATTAGATTCTTAAAAGTTCCAATTAGGACATCTTTTCACACATGCATTTTGTGTCAGGCTCACAGGGTATAAGGGAAAAAAATATCTGCTGTTCAGGAGCTCAGTAAAAAAGTAAAATAGAGAGCTCCTACCTGGCAGTAGAAGTTTCTGTGACCATAAGGTCACTGGGAAACAGAAATAAGGATTGAAAATAGCCCTCTTTTGGGACTTCTTATATTCTACCCTAGATTCATAACTGATGACTACTTTTAGATGCTCACATTCATAACAAATTGCTGACATTCCCTTTCAGTGATACAGCTGAACTGCCCATTATAATAAATTATTTCACATGGTATAAATGTTCGTCACTATTCCTTCAGCATAGGAAAACATGTCAACCCTGCTACCATTTTTTTCCCTGTTTTCGAATCTCATTCTAATCTCAACACAGTCCATCTGTATTGATGGACATAACAACCCACAAAACCCAATTAGTTCCAGCATATGACAGTTTGGATGTTTTTGTTTTGAGCATCTTAATACATGAATTTGTGTAGCCAGAGGTTGAAGACAGGTTTTGATAAAATGGCATGGAAGACTGGGGTTAAATTCCCCAAACTGCAAAACTACTTTCAAGTTTTACTTGCTTCTGGATTACATAAAAAAAATCATTTTCCATAAGAAAAGAAAACAAAATAGGGAAAAATTAAAAGTGGAGAAGGGTATGCTTCCCATAAGTAGGGAACCCTTCGCTTGTGTGCAGAGAAACAAGGGCACACACTGAAAGTCAGAAATTACCCCCAGAGAAGCTTTTATGTCCTTTCTCATTCCTACCTGTGAAGGAAGGCCAGAGACAGGTTAAGAAAAGTAGATGCATTACCAGAAGCCCCGGCAGCACAGAAGCCTGGGGAGACTGCCTGGACTGTTTCTGTTGTAGAGCATTTGCTGACCTGTAGGTTCTGTGAAGACTGATATTTGTGGCTAGATTGAAAGTGGGAAGGATGACTTGAAGCTTTATGATTTTGCATCAGCAGCTTTTAGCCATCCTGTCATGAATTAGTATGTATCTATTACTTTTGTGGCTTTCTTCATCAGGTTTGTAAGTTAGAAAAAGATCTAACCATATTTTTTTCTAGCATGTATATATATATATGTGATCTTTTTCTAACATATAGAAGAACTTTCACTATCTGATAACCCTTCTCTGGACACACTCCAATAGTTCAATGTCCTTATATTGATGTGCCCAAATCTGCACACAGTATACTTGAGGTGGGGCTGCACCACTGCAGTGTGGAGTGGGACAATAACCTCCCTCAGCTGGTTAGCTATGCTGTGCTTCTTGCACCTCAGGACATAGTTGACCCTTTTGGCTGCCAGGGCACTCTGTTGACTCATATTCAACTTGCCATCAGCCTAAAACTCCAGATCTCTTTCCATAGGGCTGCTCTCCATCCTACCAACCCCCAATTTGTACGTACAACCAAGGTTACTCCATCCCAGGTGGAGAACCAGATGCTTGCTCTTGTTTAATTTCACAGGGCGATTACCCAGCTCTCTACTTTATCCAGGTCTCTCTGGAAGGTCTCTCTACCCTCAAGAGAGCCCCCAGATCATTCTAGTTTAGTATCATCATCAAACTTACTTAATGTACATTTGATTCCTGCATCCAGATCATTTATAAAAACATTAAAGAGCACTGGCCTTAAAATTGAGCCCTGGGGAACCCCACTGTGACTGGCCATCAGACTAATGTAACTCCCTTTACTACATCTCTTTGAACCTGATCCCTCAGCCAACAGTTCATCCATCATATTATGGACTATTATGGACTATGTATTGCTGGACATTTTGTCCAGAAGGATACAGAGACAGTACAGGAGTTTCGCAAACATAAAAAAAATCCCTATATCTACTGGTTTCCTTGATGAAGCAAGCTTTTCAAACCCAGGTAGATGATTAATGTAGGGTAACAGGCATAGAATTGCACTTTGTTCTTTACATATTGGAATGTCTTCAGAGTCCAAACCCATAGTAGTGGGAAAGACCCACAAAAAATAAGGCCAGTCATAAGTGACTGCAATAGTAGCAGTGATAGCCCAATGATATCTGTTTAGGAGCAGCAGAAACCAAGCTCCTCCAAAAAGAGAGCAAGCCAGGGCTCAAGGGCATCTACAGCACAGACCAGGCTAGGGCACTGACCCACAAGATGTGGGCAGAGCTGGGGCAGTGACAATGATGTGGTCCACTGACAGTCCTAGAGGAGGTGAAGTGTGAGTAAGGGCTGGGGTGCAAGAAAGAGGACAGACAGGACTGAAGGCAAGGAGAAGAGATCCCACAACCAACCAGGGTAGATCCAGGAATCCCAAGCAGCCGTTGAGGCCACGCTGGTGGTAGGGCTAACTATAACATAGGTCCAAGGTCGACAGAGAACACCTGGCTAGGCACAGCCTATGTATGACACAGTCTAAACTATGATACTCCTGGGCCCACACATATAGGGAGCTTGGCTGAGGGCTCAAAAGTGAGACCCCAGGTCAGGGCAATTAAGCCTTGCTGGAACCCCCAGGGACTTGGCAATACCTTAACTTTCCCTGCCACATCTGCTAGTGTTTTGCATAACACACCTGAAAAAATGGGCCAACATTCTGATGCAACTGAACTTTAGAAGGAAATGCTTTATTTGAACTTTGGGGCAGTAAGTGCTGTTTCTGCAATAAACAAGGCTAAGTAACAAGGGGATATGAACAGCAGGTTAAGCCTTTGCCTCCTTAGAATCTCTAAGGCTTGTCACAGCTTAGTGTCTCTAGCTGATTAAAAAAAACCCCTTCCTAGTGTGGGATCTGAAACTTTTAAAAAAAGAGATAATTCGCTGGAAGGACACTGGATACAATGTTAATTGCAGTATGGCTATATTTGCTCCAATTGCACCGAGAGTTATCATCCAGATGAGAAATATGAGGCACGTATGGCTGCAGTTATGACATACTGTTCATATCATGGCCCAAGCGACTGAATAATATTTGACATTTTTCTGCCCATATCTTTATCTCTTTCTCTTTGCTTGTGTTCCTGTTTTACTGTATATCAGATCTCTCTTTCAGTGCTCAGAATGAATCATCAGAGCAGAAAAATACTGATGTAGTTTTGCTTTTTGTAGTGCACTGGTCCATACCTAGGAATAAACTCTGTGACAATGACTGTAACATCTGAGGAAGTATTGTATTTCAAAATGTTATATATAAGTGTGTGTGTGGGAGGTGGCTTTGAAATTCAGACTACTCCAGCAGAACAAAAAACTCTGAGTAATGCTATTTGCATCTCTACCTCATTTTCATTTTTTTTTTGCCTTTCTTTCTTACCACTGTTTTTACGTTGCAAGGAAATTAGTACTAAGGGCCTGACTTCCATCTTGGTGTGCAAAATTGATTAGGTTCTACCCCTAGAACCATTTAAATTAGTTGTGCTCTGGGCCTGAAATGCAATGCTATTAAAGTCAGAGAGAATTCTCGAGGCCTCATGTCCTAAGTTAATAACAAGTCCTGTCAAACTAAAGCATACCCAGCCCTCTTAGTCCAGAAAAATACCCAGCTTTCAGTTTCAGCAGACATTTGCCATCTGAACAACATTATTTTGGTTGTTAGGACTTTTTTAGGCAAAAACTAGGGAGCATCAAGGTTCCTTTCAAAAGGCCAAATCAATGGAATAAACGACATTAGCGCGTGCGACTGCAGTCCGGCGCGTATGACTGTGTCAAACATTTTTGCAGTAAAAAGCCATCAGCCTGGAATAGCTCAGCTTTCTAAGCTGATAACATTTCAGTGAGAAAATAACTTTAATAATCCCCCTGAACATCATATGCATGCACAAATTATTAGATTAGGCTGCCCTAGTTATTTGGCCATTACAAGGCTTCTGCGGGAATCGCACCCAATCCACAGGAAAACACCGATTAAAAACCCCAAAGCCTAAACACAGCATAATTACCACAGGGAAATCGGTGATTAAACAATAACATTTCAAATAGATGGCAGCATTGAAAGGGGTTTTAATCACCTTTGTCTCTGTTAAGCCTTCAAGGTAAATAGGCAAACCAGTATAAAACATGTGCACTTCTCTTCCAATTAGGAAACTGTTTGCAGCAAGAAAGACAACAGAATGAGTCAGAAAATCCTATGACATTGTAGTTTCTGAACTGAACCCCAAATTAATTTGATCGGATTCTTCTCCCTCATATTTCTTGCTTCCCCTGCACCACCACCCCCACCCCCCTTCGAATACCCGACCTGGCTTTTCGGATCAATTTGGCTAGCAGGTATTCTTTATCTTAGCTCCCTCTTCAGCGGATGGAAATTGATACTTCCAGAGAGCCGATTCATCCCTATGGCAAATCAACATCTAAAGTAGATGGAATGAAGTCTCCCCTGGAGCTGCCTATCTGTTCAGATGGTGAGCTGAATCCTCCCCCCAATCATCCACATAGCTGAGGACTGTTCCTCTGACAGCAGCAGCACCATTATTTCAAATTGGACAGAGAGCAAATAACTTACCAACCAGATAAGGCTCTTCTTCATTCTTGCTAGTGACTGACAATATACCAGAGGCATCTAGGGCACAGCTCCTTTTTCCATCTTCCTTGCTAGAAAATTAATGAACCTTGCTTTCCTTTCTGTGGAGCTGAGAGGCTCCCATTTGAGCTTTAAGGCCCAGGGCTGGAAGACTGTCCCTCCTCGTGACCTGATACCGACATTGTGGGAAGTAGAAGAGATGCACTGATACCCTCTCAGGCTTGGGAAGGCATCTAAGGTGTATTTTCCTCTTCCTTGGTGAGTGATGATACCATAAAGTTTTCAATGGAAAGGCTGGCATTATTTTAAAGAAATATTCCTGCAGCTACCAAGGCTGTCAGTTTGTCCTTGGTGGACTCCGAATAAACTCCTGTGCATGGGCCCTACGTGTTCTCATTGTAGGTCCTGAATCGTGTTTGGACCCAGGTTGAAGTTAAGATACCTCCCTGCACATGGAAAGAGATATTCTGGGTATAAACAGAATTCAGCTGCCCAGAAAATGTTGAAGTTAAACAATGAGGGACGTACTGAACTTGAGTTATATCCAGAGTTAAGCAGCAGCTCAACAAAGGGAAAATGTTTGGACTTAAGCACCCAGATCTTTTATGCATTTATGATAAAACTCAACACTTCCTCCAGCTAATTGTTAATCCTTTGTATAGCCATTGGGTGGAAACTAAAAGAGGAAATACTTAGGGACATTGTTTGAACTGAAAGAAAGAACATAATATAGTATAGCAAATGACTTCACAGGCCATTTGACCTAATGGAGTCATGAGAACCCACCTGTCCTCTAAAAGGAGGGACATTTTCCTCAGGAATGAGATTGTGCAGTGGAAAATCAGTGCCAGTGCACCTGCTGCATTGCAACAGCAGTGCCAACAGCAACGTTGACTTGCAACCTTTCTGAAGATACAATGAGGAGTACTCTAAAGATAACAGCCCTCAAATACAGACACAAAGAGATCCCCAAGAGATTAGCAGGTCCTCTGTGGAGACTATCCTGTGCAGGAGAGGCTGCTGTCAAGCATGCTGCACAGCTCTGTAAATATTCGTGGAGGATAAGAAGCCTTTGGCTGAGGATGATCTGTGCACCCCTTCCTCTGGTAAAAGCATATTAATATCAACTGGATGGCAATGATGGATTTGATAGGATGTGCATGAAAAGGATATGGTGAGCATGTTTGTTGCAGAACCAGGTCCTGCTTGTGGCTCTTTCTGTGCTCATCTGTAGCTAGTTGGCACCTAGGGATGTTAAACAGATGTGGGTTTGTTAAGAGCTATGGTGGCTCTTTTCCTTTGCTTCTCTCCCATATTAGCACCGCTTAATGTAAGGCTTGAGCCTATGGCATGTCCTGTGGGAGCAAGGCTGAAGGGCTGTGCCCCTGTTCTTCCTTGCTGCCCCCACATTTTAGACTGGGGCTGTGGCTGCTCCGGCACAAAAAGCGTGTTTAAGAAGCAACATTTATATTTTATTTTCCATACTTTAAAGTGATTTTGTGTAGGAGTTTTCTTCACTTAAGCTTCCTGATGTGCAATCAATCAAAGTCATGGCTGCTGGAATAACATTAAGTTCAAGGTACCCTTTAGGCAGAGTAAGTGTTACAAACTTGACAAATATGTTTACAAAATAAACATTGTATTGACAACTTAAGCAAAATCTCTCTTGCAGCTGTATATGTTGGAAAAAACCCCACAATTAACCATTAGTATAACCTACACTGAAAAACCCCGAATCTCTTGATTTCTCTTCATTGCTTCTTTTGAGGTCCAAAACCAAGTTGACAACAGCAGATGAGAAGGAGTGGGTACTATTATTATTGCACCTTTTTTCCACATCTGTCTCTCATGCTCCTCTTGATGTATCTGACAGTGATATAAACCCACTTTTTTTTTTCAATATCTCATTTGCAGTGTGGTGGTGATGCAGAGTCTCTCCAGGAAAGTTCCCATGGATTTAGGCAGCTTTGTAGAACAGACAGCAATGTATAACCCTCTCACAGCCAGGTGGAAAGGATGATCTGGACTCTGAGACATGGATGTGATTACTGAAAGATGAAGATTTCGTTCAGAGCTCTGGCCCTGGTTTGAGCTGTAGCCCTGCACAACGTACTTGCCATATGCACACCTGGTTGTAAAATGGAACTAGTAATATTTCCCTGCATTGCACATGATGCACAGATGATTTAGCTTCATTAAGACACTTCATTAAGAACTTTCAGAGGAAGAGAGGCAGAGAAATGCAGAGACCTTTTTTGGAGTCTTTGCATCTCATTAGATACAATCTGCTTTCTGCTACCATGGACTGTTCCATCAAAATAGTACTCTGTTTTTGCTTTGGGTTTTTTTGTTTGTTTTGTTTTCATTTTCATCTCCAACATAAGTGAGCAAATGTCAGTTCATGTGAGAAACATTCAACAGGGTTCCCCAGCCAGTCAAGCACTTCCCCACAGCTCTACTTAGTAACAATAGAGCAAGTGTTACTGAAATTTCTGACATCTATTAATAACTTATCAGACATAAAGATAGCTCTTAAATGCAATATGAATTGTGTCTCTCTGTATTTCTAGCTGTGTGTCACTCTCCTCAGCAACTTGCGAGTGGAGTCAGAGATATTAAGAGGTAGGGGCTTTTCAAGAGCTATATTTATTAGTGTGGAACATGAATACTGGGTAACAGGGCAGCACAATCTAGGACTAGCAGAATCTTCTTTTGATCTAATAGGAGTCAAAACTGTATATTGTGTGATATTTCTGCTGACTCATAATGGAAATGGAGCTTGAAATAACCACGAGGATATAAAAGATGTAGGTGTGCATTCCTGCATTTGAGTTAGCAGCAGCAACAGACAGATGTTGGAAGAAGATGGAGCACTGGAAAGAAAGCTATCAGTGAGCTATTACTACCCTGGACTTACTAGTAAAAAAAAAAAAAGCCTACAAAATGATTCAAGGAAGATAGCTGTTCATTCCCAATGATGAAAATAGAATTATTGGTTTAGGCAGCTCATTGGAATCTGGAACAGTTATAATTTGACCTTGAACTTCAAGGTTTAAAATTTTGACCAATGTGTTTTCAAAGCTTCCTTACAACATTCAGAGATAGGAAAAGAAAGAAAACAAAAAAGAGAGAAGGGAGTTAATGTGACTCACTTCAAAGGTTTGTTCTTCCCTAGCTACTTATGGAACTGTCAGAGGAAAAGTTATATAGGTTGTTATTTATATATAGGCTGTTATTTATATATAGGCTGTTGTCTTCTCTCACACAGGCTGGCTCAGTTTCACAGCTTCTTTACACAACACATCTGAGCAGGTCAGAACTGTCCAAAAGTCAGAAAAGCTGTTCCCTTCCTCTTCCACCCTTGACATGTGCTGTGCCCGAGCTGGAGAACTTGGGCTCATGCAGCACCTGTGCTAGGTGCCCCCGCGTCAGAGGGAAAGCAGGCACCCAGGGCTGGGACTTCACGATAATCCTTGTGCGCTACGTGGCTGCTTCTTTTTTGGGCCATTGCAGGACAGCCACAAATTATGCTCTTGGTGAACAAGTTGGCTTTTGCTTCTTGCTCTGAAGGCCTGGGGAGTAGAGAGAGGAGTGCCAGAAGAAACACCCGCTGGCTCTGTGTCTGGCACATGAAAAGCTGGGCAGTCAGCTGAGAGGCATAAGGTCTCTTCCTTTTGCAAAATGGTGCCTGTGTCAAGACACTCTGCCAGCTTTGAGGTGGTTGCACCTATAATTTCTTCTCACAATGAAATGCTGCAAGAGATTAAAAGGGTTTTTTTCTAATTTAAAAACTACCCATGGTTCAGCAGATCATGAATAGAGTAAGAAAAGTTCATTTAAAAAAAAAAAAAAAAAAGTAAGAAAGAAAACTCAAAGCAGCTAGATAAAATTGAGCAGAAATGCAAAGGTTCATACACAAGTCTCCTCAATTCTAGTCATTCCAACGGTTTTGAGTAGCAGAAAACTAAGTCTGGTCCCCTCTGGGTTTTAGGAATTTCTGTCCATCACCTGTGAAGCATGTCTATTCTCAGTATAGTTTCTGCAGATCCCATATCATGGCGCCTTTTGAACCTTCTCCACTTGAGCAGGATTAGCAGTTCCTCAAGGGTGCAGCAGTCTCCTCCTTGGAGGTTGTTCAACCTCACCTATTCACTGTTTTATAGACATGGCATGTTTTACAGACAAACTAGGAACACATAAAAAAAACCGTAAAGGGACTTGTACCATCAATTGTGATGCCATGCTTGCAGAAAGGACATAGTCCAATACATCATATGCAAGAGCCTATAAAATTGCAAACCAAATTAAGAGAACCAGAAGTGACTTGCTCCCAACTTCCCACACAGATGAGCAGTCTTCACTATGAATATTTACCAAGCAGTGGTGATATGCTCAGTGGATATGGAATCGTTAGCTCCCTCCAGGATTTCCCCAGTCTTTTTGTAAGGTGAACGTTAATCTGTCAGTACCATGAATTCGTTTTGCAAGCAGCCAGCAAGCCTGTGCTTGCTACAGGGCAACAGACTTCAAAAAGTCTTGAATACATGGTGCCAGACTGGCATGAAAACCTTTATCCTTACTTGTGTGGCAGCACTTTGAACCTCAAGGGCCAACATCAGCCTTTCTTGAGCATGTGGCACCAGACTGACATGAAAACCATTACATTTACTTGTGTTGCAGTGCTTTGGACTGTCAAGGGACAGCAGCAGCTTTTCTGAGGGGTGCTCCACCTGTACCCTAGACTGCTTCCGTCTTTGGTACTGGGAGCATTGTGGGCACTGCTAGTGCTCAGTGGGGTGCAGCTCTCATTTTCCACTCCTCAGAGAGTTTCTGGATACTTTATAGCTGCAGACAGTGCAGATCAAATGCACCCGCCCTGGCATTACAAAATGGATGAGGAAGAAGGAGCAGTTTACAGACGCAAACATTGGACTTTAGGCTGAGCAATCAAATAACCTTCAGAAAAGGATTGTCTTGTTATGAAAGCCCAGTACTGTGGCTCAGAATTAAGCTGAGAAGGGAATATGGTTGTACCCCAAACGCAAGACTGCATGACTTGAAGGCTTCTGCACAAATATCCTTCAGTGGGAAGCAATGATGTTCTTAGCTTTTGCTTTTTATATGTTTGCACTAGATTCTGAACTGTTGTGGCCGAAAATTACTTCGCTCAGACTTGCTGTGTGATGGCACTGTTTGGAACAAAGCTCTTAGTGTGAGAGTCTTGGAGACAATTTGTTGTTATGGTATGATTCAGAAAGTACTTGGATTTACAGCTCAGGTGAAAATTAAGTTCTATGAAAAACATGATACCTGCAAAAAAACCCCCTTAGTACAAGACTCGGAATGGAAGCAAAGTCTCAGAATATATGAGGCCCAATTTTTACTATATATCAACAGATTATTTTGTCTCTTGAATTGCTGAGGAGAGAATTGCATTCTGAATTACGATGTTAGCAGCAGACTGTCAGTAAGCTATTATAAACAATCAGAATCTGTAGCAGAAACTGAGCATGAAAGGTGGCACTGCCTCTTGTGTGCTTGAGTAACCTAGTGAGTCCTCGAAGGTGTTCCTGCCAGTTCCCCATAGACACAAAAGGGAGCCTACAATCATGTCTTTCTGTGTTGGTTTTTCCTGGGGTTTTTTGTTCCATGGTTAGCTTTTCACAAGTGGATCAAAAATGGAATTCAGTTAACAAATGTTAATTGGTCAGATATCTCTGGCTGGATGGGACAGGTAGATCTTGATTAGGAAGTACTACGTGACTTCAGAAAAGAGAACTGAAGGATAATTAAATTTCAAAGAATGTGAACAGGATAAACAGGGAAGTTTTTTTTGAAGTTACTTGCCAGTAACTTCAAACCTGTTGTGTGGGTCTTCTTCTATCACAAAACCTGGTGTCAATATGAGCCCTCAGTCCCAGCTGTTTTCTTCCAAAGAGCTGGTGTAGGGTGATGGTCTGGAACTGGCTAATGGGACCTATGGAGTGGGTCGGGTGGGTCCTTGGTTGGCGGACTCCATGGGAACCAAAGAAGCACTCATCTTCCTGCAGCATGCTGAGTGAGGTTACCTTGTGCAAAAAAACCACTCTGGGCATGCAACCTGTGTCTCACCAAATGCCGCACTGAATCCAGGTACTGAAAACTAAGGGCCTGAGCTAATTGGGTGTGAGATAGGTGCGTTTACATTAATGTGGCAGCTCTGATCCATTTGGAATAGGGAAACTGACTTAGTTAAATTTAAAAAAAAAAAAGTGTGAATCTTGCTAAATGCTGCTATTCATCCCCCTTTATTTTAATTCTATTTCTTTCTTGTAACCCGCCTTCTTTATCCCATTTTCTTTCTTTCTGCTTATTAATATTCAGACCATCAATTTCTTTCTACGTACATTTTCACCTTTGCCATATTCTATTATTCCCATTGCACATCCTCCTTCAATTCTGCGTTTCCTTACGTGCTTTACTGTATGTGAAATATGACTCACTCACAGAACTGGAATTGGACCATGCTATCCCTCCTGAACCTACATTGTCTTTGATGTCAGCTTTGGAATCTTTTGTAAGGGATGTTCTTATTTTTCATTTTAAAACAACTCCCTCCCCGCCCAAAGATAGAAAGAGATTAATTTGAGGGACTGCATATATGGATCTATTTGTTGCACGGTTATTATTAGTTGCATATTCCTTAAATTATCCACAAATCAAGCTTTTTTTTTCCCCTTCCAGCTTTATCAGATGAAAGTAGCAATTCAGAATACAGAGCCAGAAGAAAATTAAGACATAGTGGCTCAGGAATAGTAAGTAACTGATCAAGTCATAGTCAAGAAAGTAGCATATGGAGATAGAGTAATGAACCATTCCATTCTCAGTTGTTTTAGTCTTATGTTATATTTAGTATTGGTAAGGTAATTTTCTCTGACCAAAGGATTAATTTAATTTACCCATCCCTAATCTAGAGAGACTGGCAGTCATAAAAATAAACAAATTACTTTTCCCACCAAATTGCATTTCTGTAAGTCCTAAGAAATCCATAATTTAGGAGTATAATTTCAGGGAAGAATTGGAAAATCAGCTCTCTATTCACAAAGAGCAGCTACCAAGAGTGAAAGAAAAAAAAAAAAAAAGACGTATTGCCCTAGGCATCCTTTTTCTAATTTTAGGTTTTTGTTGTTTGGTTCAGTGAATTGGATCACTTTTAATGGTTCACTTAGTTGTGACTACAATAGGAAATACAGCACAGAGAGGATGTTATAGAATGTTCTGCATCCACCTGAGCTTTAACACTATTTTCATGCTATGTTTTGTTGGGAAAACAAAGCCTAAAAAATGTACATCGAGGTGCAAATGTTCTTGGTATTGATCAGGGTAGCTACGCTGTCATCCTCCAGTTCTTCGATTATCTGCTTCACATGAAAGGAAGGGATTTCTCCTATTGCTACAAAAATAAAATCCTGACTTGTTATCTTATAACACTCATGCACCGAGTCAGTTAACTCTTCAAAGGTCAAAGAATAATGCAATGTGGTGCAACTCTTCCTAAGCAGGTGGCAGAGGTAATAACTGTATCTGGCATCGCGGAGGCTGAGCTGAATGAAGATTACTTTTCACCTGGCTGAGACATTTTGGATCTACAGAGGAGGTGGAAAGGGTTTTCTGCTCTGTTTGGAGAAAAAGCAAAAAAAGCCAAACAAAAAAGCATTTCAGAAAAACCTAATCACAGCAGAAAAGATGGCATTTAGAAGTAGGCACTCTGGCTATTCTCAGATACATACTGCATTGGCTTCATAATTAAAATGAATCTTAAATATAAATGCTCCTTTGGTAAGTATCAGCATTTTACTCTGTTTATGAAATTAATGACATTGTTTCAAAACCCTGCCAGCAGTTCTTGCTAGCAATCATGCAATCACAGTTTTGTGGCTCCTCTTTAATCTTCCTTGGTTTTTTCTTCCTCCTTGGTGATTGTTTTTATCCAAGCTCTCATCCACTGAAGAATTTACCACTTAGAATCCAAGCAGTCAAGTGGGCATTTAATGATGTTAAAGAAATATTATCTGTTGATTTCATGAGGAAGGAAGAGCCAGAAGCTTCTGTTGTAAATGAGACCCAAGACTGACATTGTCATCCAGCTACAAAGGCTGCCTGCATGTGTATTTGCCCCTGTCTTAATGCTGCTGCATGTAATTCTCAATTTGCACTGATCTCATCTGGATATCAGGGTGTTTCTCTGTGATAAATGTCTTTCAATTACCTAACAATAAGAAGCTGCTTCCTTGCAGCAGGGATATCAATCCTTATTTGTCACCTTCATAAACTGATCACCATGGCTCCACCAACCTGTCGATTACCTTCTTTGGACCATACACAAGAAATGTCACAAATGCTGGTATTCTTTATTTCTGCCAAAATAAGCTTGCTTTTTCTTTATTCACAGGCCAAACTGGAGGAATTAATTGGCGAGGCACTGTAGTAACCTGTGGGGAGTCTATGTGTACAGAGAATCCTAGTTGGTTGTGGGGGCAGGAGGACTGTTTTTCCCTTCGACTGTAGAAAGCTTTATGAGAAATCTAGTTGGTTTTGAAGGAAAAAGAAAAAGACTTGGTCAAATAGTTGTGGCCTCTTATGCAAGACCAGTTTCTTGAAGACAAAACAAAAAGTGGGACCAGGGAAAAGACCAGAGATGTGCAGAACGTCAGTGGTGAGAAGCTGGGTGGGTCTTACTGGATTGCCTGAGATCTGACAGCACTGTATCACCTCTGTCTATGATATTGAGTTGGGGTGGGGTTTGCTGTCTCTTGGTCTACAACACTACGGCAGAGCATGTTTTTGTTGGCCCATTAAGCCAGACTTTCTACCAAAAGGGGACAGAGAAGCAGGAGATTGGAGAGCAACAGAACTGCAATTCTCTGTTTCAATGTAGTGTTGAGGATGTGGCTGAGGTGGTGGGAGCGGTGGTGATCTCCATCCTGTTCTTGTGCACTGTTTTTTTCAGGATTAGGGCAATGAGAAAAGTCAGCAGTGCCCTGGTGGGTACCAGAATCCCAATAAATGAAGAGAACAATTAGCATTTTTTACTTTCTCTCTCTTTCATCGTTTTGATTCTTCCCCAAACCTTTTTTTTCTGCAGAGGGCTAAAAAGAGACAATCAGACAGAAATATCTGGTGTCTTTATTATTTGGTCCATTCATGTCCCCAGACTTTGCACGAGCTGATGAGTATCTGCTCATTCCTAGTTCCACCCTGCCCTTGTTTACAGGGCATGAACTCAAAGCAGTTCTTGGGGAGGGTCACCAGAACCTCCTGTTTCAAAATAATTCAGCATTTCCCTTTTGTGCCATGTTGTTAACCATTTCTGTAGTGGCGTGAGATAGACTTGAACTCCTGGCCTAGGTACAAGAGACATTTCCACTTTATTGTCATTTTAGCAAAAAGTGATACAGCGCAGAGTTGGCTACCTGTTTGCAAACCTGGGCTTTTGACCCTGGTTACAGTTTCAATTAGTGTTACTTCATTCCCAGTAGCAGAGTTCTGGCCACCCCTGTATTATCACTGCCCAATAAAAACACCCAGTTAGCTCTCAAGCTGAGAACCAACACCATGATCTGTCCAAGGCACAAGCCTTTGTTTTCCGTTTTTTTTACCTACCTGGTTGGTAAAAAATGCCCTAAGCTATTGCTCAGATTTATTTTTTTCTTTATGTCTGAAAACCAGGCACACTCTTTTGAAGGAATTCAAGGACTTTTGAAGTAGAAATAGTACACCCAGTCTAAATGTCCTGTATAGAAAGAATGAATTGTCAGGAATGGGTAATAAAAGGGAACTGCACCGTATGATTGCACAAAATGACACATGATGAACATGCCAAGGCTTCATATGCCCTTGGGAAGGGGAAGAAAAGGAGCCTTGGCTTCACCGATCTGATAACTGGTGCTGTATTTGTGGGATTACATGTTTCAAAGGTGGAAATACGCCACTTGAGAAGAAAGATCATAAAGTATGAAGAGGCACAGCCCATGCTAAAAAGACATATTTTATTGCTTCTCTAGAAGCAATAAAACCTGGTACAAAGGTTTACTTTTTTTTTTTTTGTAATTATATGGAATATATGGCTGCACAACATATATAGAATATTTAAAGGAAAGCCAGTCTCCGTTGTGCAGTAGCTGTTCTGTCCTCCCTTTACCATATCCTGCAGGAGGTACTAAAGCACAGTCTGGTGTCATGTGAAGCAGGTGCTAGACACGCACTGGAGAGGTTCACAAAGTGTTGGATAACAGCTGCGGCTTCTTGGGGGCCAGCGCCACTCTAAATGTGGGGAGCATCTTGCTCAGGGGCCTCTCTCTGAGCACCTTCGTGAATAGCTTAATTCCCTGACCATCTTCAAACACTTGAAGAAAATTTTCCCTCATCTCTGAAGGAGAAACAAACCATAAATATTTCCCATACATTTTTCTGGCTTGAGTACAGTCAGCATTTAGTTCTGCATCAAAGGTGGGTGGGAGGTTTAGTATCTCATGACTTGGCAGAACCAGTGATAGAAATAGAGAAAAAAATTTTGGATGAATAGTTTATTCACTGAAAAAGGCAATTTTGGGTGACTGGAACTACTTGTGATCTAGGTGGATACTTTCAGATGGAGTCTGAATAAGTATAGAATGACTGAGTGTTTAGGGCTGGGAAAGTAATTTGCATTTTCTGATATGAATTTGCTTTAGTATTATGATCCTTCATGGGGTGAGACACTCAGGTGTCAAGAAAGGTCCAGAATAAGAGCGAGACAAAAAGAAGACACTTTCCTTGTAACAGCAGCTGACAGCATATTAGCATATTCTTCATTCAGAAATGTCTCTGCCTGGAAATTGTGGTGAAACCAGGACTGATGTTTTCAGCTTCAGCTATATAAAGGTGATATGGAGGAAAGAATGCTTTATGAATTCAAGATTGGGGGGTGGGGGGTGGGGGTGGGGGGCAGGGGGAGAGGGGAAGGGAGCAGAGAGTTTTATGATAAAAGAATTTCCTGTAAGTGTTTTGGTTTAAAAATATGAGGCACAATTTGATGCAAAATCAATGTTGTACTACAAGACAGTTTTATATAACTTTTGTTTCTGTTTGATTTAAAATATTAGTTTTCCTTATTTCCAATCTGAAAAGAATTCCAAATTATTTTATAAAGAGAATATTTTAATGCAAAGGATAAATTAATTTCAAATTGTCACAGTGGTTGAAAATTTTCTTCTTTAAATAAATCTTGCCTAGAGTGTTGCATTGTGCAAAAGCAGAGGTTTGGGGATTCATGTCTCAAGTCAAAAGTATTTTTTCATTATATCCTATCAATCACAATAAAGGAATAGATATTTTTCAACCCAGGCTGAGTACCTTGGACTGCATATTGAAGATTTTTTTCCAAAAAGCAGAGCTCTGGGAGAGAATGGATGTGTCTTTATTTCTATTTTGCACCAGTTCAACTGAATCAGAGACAAAGCAGTTGTCTGGAGTCTCTTGAGGCTGGTGCTGTAGCAGAAATAGAGCTCACATTTGGGTGGATTCACAAATGTCAAGAAATGACAGCTGCTCATGGGTACTGCAGGACCCGTGACCATGTTTTCCCCCGGCTTCTCTCCGCAAAAGCGTGCTTCGTTCTGGTGGTGACACATGGCAATATGCCAAAAGGTTCGCACAAGCTGTGAGAGAGTCACAGTGCTGAAATAAAAAGAGATGGAGAAGTGGAAAACTTAATCTTTGCAAGGCTTTCGTGAGCAGTGCAATCCTCCTTGGACTTTCAGTTCCAGGAACTTCACTGGGGTCAGTGATGCAACAGAGTACTGGTCTTTTATTTACATAATGGGCATGGCCAAGTAACAAAAGGCAGTTTTGGGTTGGAAGGGACCTCAAAGACCATCTAGTTCTAACATCCCTGCCATGGTCGGGGACACCGTCAACTAGATCAAGTTGCTCAAAGCCCCATCCAAAGAGGAGGAGTATAAAGGGAAAGGAGCTGCTTTGTCACATTCACTGTGCTCAGTCTTATCAAACCTGGCTCTGGGTGCAAGCAGCTCTCTGAAAACTTTCCCTCATTAGCTGGTCCTAAAACATTTACAAAGCATCTGAATAATTGATATAATTTACGGTTTTATTGGTGGGAGCGATTAAATCCCCTTCCCTCAAAACAACATTAGAGAGGAAGCTCTGCAATGTGCAGTAAAAAGTGGAGCACCTATTTAAAGAAAGAAAAGGGCAAAAGAATCTTAACGTGCTTCCTGAACACAACAATGAGGAACAAGGCAGAGTTTGCAAACATTTATTTCTAAAAGTATGGCAAAGTAAACGGAGCCAGTCTGCTGTCGGGGTTGCAGGCTGTTCAGACAAAGTTTTCCAAGGTCTGCCTTTGGAAAAAACCACCAGTCATTACCACTTTTTCCTTTTCTGCTTGGTGGCTTGGCAATGTTTACTCTGAACTCTCAGCGTTACTGCACACCTTGCATTCTGTGCTGCTAGGGAAATTGTAGGAAAGTTGAAAAATGCTGAGGGAACAGTCTCTATTACATAGGCTCGTGGGGGTGACCTGTGTTATCCTTCTCTATTCTGTATAGGATGATATCAAGGCACTAACTAATAGTGATGACTCACAGGCTATTTATACCCAACGTAGATCTGTATCAAGCAGGCATCTACCTGAAATAGACATCCAAAACTTCAGTCTTGGTCAAAAATGAGATACTGACATTTTTAGGGTACAGTTCCATTAACTATAGTATCTACCTTCTACTTAGAAGCATTTTGTCCAAAAAATGCTTGTTTCTTACCATTTAATTAAAAAAAAAAACCCTGCATGCATATAAGACGTTTTAAGCTATGTGAGATGAAACCTCCAAAAATCAGGGTCTACATTGTCCTACATGTACACAGTAGTGACAACAGAGCATAGAGCATGGACATAGTAGTTAAGGAAACTGGAGATACAGTATTGCTTGATGAGTCTTTTACCAAAGCAAGTGGTGTAAGCCTTTTAGATGAGTAAACATATGAGTTATCATAGAATCATTAAGGTTGGAAAAGACCACCAATATCATCTAGTCCAACCATCCCCCTACCATCTATTTTACTAACTGAACCATGTCTCTTAGTACCTCATCCAACCTTTCCTTAAACACTTCGAGGGATGGTGACTCCACCACCTCCCTTGGCAACGTGTTCCAATGCCTAAACACCCTTTCTGAGAAGAAAATTCTCCTAATTTCTAACCTGAACCTCACCTGGTGCAACTTGCAGCCATTCTCTCTTGTGACCTGGAGGAAAAAAGCCAACCTGGTGACCGTGTCTTTTATTTTAGTGGAAGAACCTCCTAAAGCAATGGGTATGCCTGTGATATCACAAAGTACTCAGTTTTGCAGACCCCAGCCCCTATAAGTATGTCACTCAGCGATATTTTTAACTGAAAATTACATGTGAAAGGTTCCTTGTACACTGCAAAGGAGAAATAAGCACCTAGGAATGAGATGCACGCTAGACTGTTCAGTGGAGAGTTTCCTGTGGAGATAAGTGGGAAATGGCTGAGGAGCTCCTAGAAAAAGGCATTTCATTGATGTGTGAGATATTGCAGTAAGAAGCTACAGCATCGGGTAGGCAAGTGGTAATAGCACTCTCCTGGAATGTGCAGATGGAATTCACATCCTTTTTTTGCTCATCTTACTGCAGAAATTGTTCAAAGACTATGAAATGGTCTGTGATAAGGCCTCCTCAATCCCCCTGTGTTTGGGGGACAGAGACAGAGAATGACTTCACATACCACTGCTTAAGATTTGCATCTAGGAAGGAGACACTGTTCCCAGTCCCCAAACCAATGTATTTTTAAGTGTTTTCTCACAGTGTATCAGCAGGAGTTGTTGAGAGAGAAGTCCACTTCAGATCAGTCTATGATCTAGTAGATGTGACCATTTCCTAGTGGAAGGAAGACATGGGATAAAGTCAGCTAAACCAGAGACACTAAAATCCACAGAAAGCTTTCACTGCATGCTTTAGCTACAAAAGTGCTGCTCTGAAATCTGGGCACTTACTTCAGGACTTCCTTGGAAATGTGTACCAGGTGAAGCCCTCCTAGGCTTGGTATAATAAATCCACATCATTTCCCATGCATAGCAGTGGCTAAACAAAAAGCCTGGCTTCAGAAAATTGCATGGACTTTTAGTTTTTTAGCCACCTAATTCTGTACATACTGAGGGTACATAGATAAAATAACAGAAAGTGATTTGAAAAGGAAGGGGTCAGCTTTCACTCATTGTAGGAATTTTCCATTTATTTTTGATGTGTTGTTGGAAGCAATTACTTTCTCTTCTCTGGTTTAAAGCTGTGCTATGGTATGGCAATGGCTAAACAATAAAACAAGCTACATACCTGCCAAGTATATTGTGATCCTCTGATTTCAGCCCAGCAGGCTGAAGTTAAAATAATCCAGCTGGGTCAGCAGTTGTGCGGGTACCACACAAGGAAGGCTAACTCAGGGCTTCCTTTATTATTTTGCCCTCCCTGCTTTAAGCCCACCAGGACAGGATTTGTACAGTCAGAAATGCTGATTCTTGTGCCTTCAGCTCCCTGCATTGTGCTGCCTCTGGAAGCACAGTCCAGCTGTTTATGCATGTCTAATACATCTCCTGGGGGCATTTGTAAAGGAAAACAAGCTATCCCTTCAAGGAAGGTAACAAACAATCTAAACTCAGCTGAATTTTACAGAAATTATACCGACTTGATTCCTCAGCCTGTGACACTGAGTGTCTGGGACATTATTGAGTTTTCACTGCTCTTCATAGCTGCTCAGGAGAGATGTAGCTCGTAAGGTTCTTTTAGGTGTGGGAGAAAGAAATGCATACCTGCTGTGTATTTAATTGCAAGGCCCAGATTCGTAGTGTCACCTTATCTTGCTAAATCCTCCTCTTATATGTGGTTTTGTGGGCATTGCAGTGTGGAGCTGCCTCAGATGCATGTTCCAGTGATGCAAGCTGAACAATAGTGCTTGGGTCCTCTAAAATGTCCTCCTCAGTGTTTGGGTTCTGCAGGATGGAGTTCTGTATCCTTTCTACCATGCTTTAAATGCCAGTTCCTCTGTTACTATTGCTTGCTGGAACACATATATTCTGCTTCATGTTAACAAAAAATGTTCTACAGACTTTAAAAAGTGATGCTATCCAAGTACACTGTAAATAGGGGCAAGATCTACTGAAACAGGTGTGCTTCCCTCCATCATGAAATGGTTTCTATGACCATAAAAGCAAGGTCATTTTGTATAGTGTGAGCAAAAGGTAAAGACAGAGTTCTCCAAGATAGTGATTTGGTCTCCTAAATGTTAGTGTGTCAGATGCACAACACATCCTTTTCTGCTCTCTTTTCAGTCCCCTGTGTGTTTTGACTGAATCAACATTTATGGCCTGCAGAGTATGATTCACAGAATCACAGAACTGTAGGGGTTGGAAGAGACCCCCAGAGACCATCGAGTCCAACCCCCCTGCCAAAGCAGCTCCCTAGGACAGGTCGCACAGGGAGGAGGCCAGATAGGTCTTGAGTATCTCCAGAGATGGAGACTCCACAACCCCCCTGGGCAGCCTATGATATTCAGATGTTAAAGATATTCAGATGTTAAGATATTCAGATTTGAAATAGTTTTGATTGTAAATTGTCAAGTTTTAGGTATTATCCATATTGCTTATCTTGATTCACTTGCTTTGTGGTGCCATTTAAGATGACCTTGGGTATCTGAGACATCTCTGGAGGATTGTTCAGTATGATGGTGGAAATTTTTGCTCTGCCAAATTACCAAATGGAGGCTAGGTACCTGATATGTCATTATGTGATGCTTTTTCTCTAGACAACTGAGTAAAGCCCCCTGTGTCTATGCTTAGTGATGCTAAGCTCTTTACAGACATTCCACTGTCTGGTTCTAAGCTCCTCTTTACATTCCTTTTCACTGCCCAGGGATGTGGTCGAGTCACCTTCCCTGGATGTGTTTAAAAAAGGGTAGATGAGGTACTTAGGGATATGGTTTAGCATAGTACAGGAGGGGTTGGACTTGATGATCTTAAAGGTCTTTTCCAACCTTGTGATTCTGTGATTCTGTGACATGACGATGAAGCAGCACTATTTTGGTGACATTCATCTCACCCTAGAGAAGGCATCTACACCAGTTCAGATGCACTGCATCCTAGGAATGTCTATTATTTTTCATTCCGCAATTTATTTGTGTCAAAGTCATTAGGCAACTAGCTCACATGTACATTATAGACATTAAAAGTCAGATGATCTTAATTCCAGTCTGGATGTAATACCTGATAAACAAGAGAGACAGCCCTCTGTTACCTAATTGTTCAGATCTCTGCTTAACAACTCCAAGACTACAAAGGCAGACTGAATACAGCTATAGAGGGCAATGTACCTTTCATATTCATAGTGTATAGCTCATTAATTGGCTACTGTTTGGCCCACTGTGGGTAATACAATAAAAATCTCGTGGCATTGCAATGTTGTAATATGTCTGATTTTATTGCAGAGCAGTCAAATCAAATACAAATAGGCTTTTACTGGAACAGAGGCATCTTTTATTTGGGTATTTGTATTAGATAATATCTATCAAGATTTATTTTTTTTTTGCAGAGTTGGATAAAGGTCAAGCAACTAGGCTTGAATATTTAATAACACATATATTAGTAAAGACATATGAACTAATACATAGTTTATTGAGTTTAATTGGAGGTTATGGATACCAAACATAGCTAATTAATCAATATGATAATTTGTTCATAAAAGATGGAAAAGGTGATAGCTATAAACTTTCTAGAGTTGTTTTTCAGTAGGTTTTATCTCGTACTCTGCATTTGTATTCTTTCTGATAAGCTGTGATTATGACTATAAGAACACTTGTATTTTATTACACTAATCGTGAGTCTTTTCCTAAAGGCAGTAGCCCATAATATGTGTATTCTTTGTGAAGACGCATTTCTATTAATTCTTGGATTATTTATTCACTTATTATAAGCCAGTAAACTACCAAACAAAAATGAAATCAAAACTCCCTCACTGAACAAGAGGAAGTAATGCTGTGCAGAAATGTGTTTAATTTCTCACTTCACCTTCAGCTTACAAAGAAGTTTGAGATATAAAAAACTTCCTGTTTCCTTCTAGGTCTCCTATGTAAAAGCTATCGACATCTGGATGGCCGTGTGCCTTCTCTTTGTCTTTGCTGCATTACTGGAATATGCAGCAGTCAACTTTGTTTCACGGCAGCACAAGGAGTTTCTGAGGCTCCGAAGGCGGCAACGGCGACAAAACAAGGTACGGCTGGCTCTTCTTTACTTGGAGGGAATCAGTCTGGTGGGACAGCACGCTGACCTGCGCCTAAGTTCTCACCTCAGTTCTTAGCCTTGCAGGAGAGTCTCCTTCCAAAGATTCCTTTTGAGCGATTTACTCCTTGATAAGGAGCCGAGAACTCAGCTGGCTACTGGGTTTATTCGCAGCTTGTGAAGTTATTGATAAATGCCAGTTGATTGGTCACTGATTCCAAGGATTTTATTCTCCCCTTGCAGTTTCTGAGCCCTGCATCTTTACTAATACTGCGCTACTGTGTGTCATCCACCAGCAGATAGGGAACAGTTGAAAGCAATGACATAGAGCACCGATATTATTTCCTTGCCATCATCTAGATGTGGTGACATCAGCACAGGCTCGAGACCTGTCTTTTCTAGTGCTGCCTTTGCTAGGCATGATTAAAAGGGAGATTATTTAGGTTAGCCTGTTGCAGCATGATCGGTAGTTCTGCCCTTGCTTCTAAACCTCTGGCAACTGGTGTCTTTCCCAGTTGAAACAAGTAAACAGGGCCACTTTAAAAAGAGAAGGATTAGGACAAATCCCTCTCCACACTCTAATATTTCACAGTTTGTTACTGATGCTAACTTCAGATTTTTTAGCAAAGGGCCCATTTATGAGTACTGTTATTACATCATTTTATACCAGTGACTTAAACGTAGGAGAGAGGCTTGTTTTTCACCTAGGTGTCAGCCTGGAAACATTTTTAGGAAGTCTGTCCACCTTTTCTGATTTTTTTCTTTGGAAAATGGAAAGACAAGAATAGACATTAAATTTAATCTTAGTTCAGTTATGATCATTCCCACAACTATAAAGGCTTTATTCTTCCTCTGTGTCATTGGCTTTCAGTATCAGTAGAAACATTTAGGTTTATGCTGTACATATGCATTTGCTACGTGAAGTAAATATTTACTTGAGCTGTGTGAGTGCTTCAAGCCACAAATAATTGTTTCCTTTACAGGAGGGATGACAACAATGGCACAGGGCATTTGTGTTTTGACAGGTCTGTCTAATAAATGCTCTGCAGCTAATGTAGTATTTGATGGATGCTCTGGGAAGAAATCCAGTGCTGTTCTCTGGTTTAATATGATGGTCAGGTGAATTGAGGTTCCAGTTAAAATTAGATTACAGGAGAGAGCAGAAATGCTTGCCCATCTGCTGGCACACATGCCAGACGCACTGTCACTGGAAGCCTTTGTTTCCGAAACCAGCATGGAAGCAGCAGAAGATGCTGTATGGGGTCTGTAATTTCAGCACTGGATATGATGTCTCCTTTAGAGAAGAACAAGTAGGCGAGAAGCCAACATTGATAAGTAGCAGCATCCAGTGGCATCACTCAAAAATTAAGAGGTTTTTGGTCGATTTGGTCATTTGTCTGCTGTGGCAATGGTTATTCTGGCGACTATTAAAAGAAAGCTGTTTATACCCAAATCACTGGAAGACCTGTGATTATCCTAAGCCAGTAGGTACACGGTGTCTTTGCAAAATGGGCGACGCTCTAATTAAGTACAAGGAAATTTTCTGCAGGACGAAGAGACACCCATCCATTTGCACAGGCTTGCTTTCACTTTTCCCGTGAATCTCGTTGCACGAATTTCAAAATAGGGACTAAGGTTAATAAGGCCATCTCTTCAGGAGGTGTTTTCTGCATCTCTTTACCTTGAGTTTGTCTCTCACAGTTTTCTCAGTTTATTTTGCCTTGAAAGTGATTCGTGTTGTTTTGCATGATGGTCTTCTCTAACTGAGCCGTTCTTCTCTTTGCGTGTTGTGTATGTGTGTCGTCGTGCTGCCACTGTGCTGTTCTCATTCTTGCTGCTGCTGTCTATGCTGACACTCTGGGGACAGGCACAGACGATGCCTGTTGGGAATGAGAGCGTCGAGTCCGTGCGGCGCGTGAATGGCTTGCGGAACAAAGAGTCATCAGCTTACGGGACAGTGAATCAGATCGGCAATTCAAGTTTGAGGGTAAAGCTGTAGTGAGAAAGAGAAAGCAAGAGAGAGTTTTAGTATGTGCAGTGATGTCATAAATCAGCAACATGGATGATTTTGATGGCATCACTTGTAGTCTCTTGCATTCTCTTTGCTAAATGTCCCCACAAGAGACACTGTACTGTCCCCAGCATGAACAGCAGTTTCATGTTGTATGTTCTTGTGGCCCGTCCTTATGCTTGCTTTTCTCCATGAATGGTTTGTGCCACCCCCTCCCCATTCCAAAGCTCCCAAGGAAAATGCATGTATGTTTGGTAGCCTGGTCCTCTATAAATATAGGGTGAATGGGGGCACAGGAGCAGAGGAAATGCCCAGAGACAGTAAATCCCATGATGTGTCATCTTTCAGATGAGCACATCCCAACAGAAGTTTGTGTGTATAATGAAATGCATTTGTATTGGTATGGTACTTCTTTCCCGACTCGTCAACCTGCAGTGTTCCTCCTCATGATGTCCTGAGCCCTGTTTAGTGCAGTATGAATAGCATATGAATGAAAAAATGTATTTCATTTGGGTTTTATTTGTTTGGAGAAGAGCCATGGGGCTGAAATCTTTTACACAGTGTAACATGCCGCAGATCAGAAGCAATATGATAGCAGCTGATAGATCCAGATTATGGGTGAGTTGTGGAGGTAATAAAATCAGTGGTGGTGAGAGAAATGAGCTTAGTGTGCAGCTCGCTGCTTGCTGCTGGTGGCTGAGAAGTGAAATGTATTCATTTAAATAAAATGGCACCAGGATTTAAATCTTTCAGGGCCTGATTTTCCAGAACAAAACATTGCCTGAGCAGCTTTTTGAGCTGTAATGGGCCCCTGACTTTGATCAAGCTCTGTAAAGTTATATGATTATAAGATGCAGATGGTTTCAGTGGATTTTGTACACAGTAAAGGGAATTAGCAGCTTTCAAAAATCAAAGCAAAACCCACAGTTCATGCTACACAACAAATTTAGGAGAGAGGGTTTGCAGGGCAATCAATTGTTCACTTTCAGAGCTATGGTATCAAGCAGTAGAAGAGAGCTTTCATTTCTGGAGACTTTCTCTTGAAGAAATAATGTTTACGTTTGCACAAATACAAAACTGAACATAAAAAGAAAAAATTCCAGTGGCTATGCTGCCACTGGAAGGCTGATGCTATACAACCACAAAACCAGTCCAAGTAAGCACTCAGCCCTGCATGTCTCATCGGTCACAGAATGCTAGTCGTCCAGCTAAGGCTTATCTAAGGCCCTGTTACCCTCTCTCTAAGGAAAGCTTGCAGAAGCCTCCTTTCTGTGTTTGAACACTGCATATTGCAGATGTGGCCAGGGCAACACACAGAGGGGCCACATCGCTGCAGTATTTTCTATGCAGAGCCTGAGAGCTGAAGCTGCGCCGGCGTTGATATCCCCTGGAGATAACTCCCACTACAGAAATTATGTGCACTTGAGAGGTGAACAAGAGGAGACATACCAAGACAGAGGTTCCTGGAGCAATGCTACAATAGCTGCAGCTTAGTACTTTGGGGCTCAGGAGGAGGACGTTTATGTATGGAGGAGCGCGTAGCAACATAGCCTTGTGGTGCCACGAGAGTCCCCACAAGCAGGGAGCTTGGCTTGCTGAGGTATTGCTCACTGAACCAAGGGTTTATGGTGAACGTGAATCTAAAAGTCATAGTCAAGACGAGAGGGTGTAAAAGAAAAGTGATTGAATATTTATGCTGCATCATTCAGTGCTACTCCAGGAAGAGAAAAAATAGGTGTTAAATCAGACCTGACCAGCATTCCTTTTTAGCAGTTGGATCTACAAAACAGGAAAAATACTGTTCTCAGTTTTTTAAGCCTACACCTCTGTCACTGCTTTCATTATTGCTTCTGCTGGGTCTTATTCTTCTTAGTGCTGCAACCCGCAGAGCATGGCATGAAAGCACCAGGCACCTTAAGAGACCGTCAGATTTCTTATAGCCAAAGGTCACAATGGTTAATGTTTCTCTAGGAAAGTCTGGGTTGTACCACTGATGGTCCAGAAGTTCTGTCTGCAGCTGAACCACTGACCTGTCATTGCGTTAGAAAAGATTGTACTATCAGGATCTGTTGCCATCTCCCGTAAAGAATAAATCCCTATATCCTCAGGTAATCAGTACTTCAGCCTGTCTGCCTTCCCCATGCAGTTTCTGTTGGAGGAAGCATTTGATGTTTTCACTAAAGATTCGTGTAGCCTTCCTGCTCACAGTGTAATACACCCACCAGTAGAAATACTTCACTGTTGAGAGAAAAGGTTGCCAGTTTACTGTATATCATGATACTACTTTTTCCATAGAGGGAGTAAAGGCTGCAGAAACTGTGAATCTGACAGCACTGAGGATGTAGTACAGTTCCACTGTATTAAAATATAAATTTGCAAAGTGACAGATCACCTGAAACAAAATAACTTCTTTTTAAAATATGATTTACAATAATCAAACAAGATTTGCGTATTTTTCAAAATGATGGGTTTCCAGGGAAGCAGAAGTACTCTGTTTACACAGGTTCAATCATCCCTTTTTGAAAACAGTAATTATTATGTTATATGATCAGTAGTCAAAATGAGTCACAGTACACTACCATTCATACCATCATCTCAAAGCTAACTTCCTAAATTATAGATGTGATGGTGACTACCGTGACCAAGAATTGGGGTTAAGTTTTGGACCATTGGTGTTAAAAGCAATACATTATAGCTTGAACAAAAAACTCTGCAGCTGGAGGCTGTGGCAGGCTTTAATCCCATGTGCAGGGAACACCAAGCAATACAAATAACAGTGCTGCAGCCAAGGGGGTTCACATGCATGCAGATTAGCAAAGGGAAGCACAAATGGTGTTTTCAAATGAAAGAGCTGGGACTGAGACTAAGTGATTGCAACGGCAAAGGATAACTCTGCTAAGCAAAGATGGCAGGACCTGGTCAAGCGCTTCAGAGAACTGCTGGTCTCTAGATGGAGCTGCCAGGTACCCCAAGCGCCCGAAGGCACTGCAACTGTCAAGGTAATATGGTATATGCATCTTTTGAAAGGGGAAGAGGTACACATAGAGTAACACCAATTTTCAAATGCCAGGTCTGCTTTTTTAATCATATTGAAATCGCTCCTTCAGACCCCCCCCCAAACCAATTTTCTAAGATTTTCTAGACTTGCCCATTGAAAAAAAATGAGTATCTTCAGCCTGACTTTGCCTTTAAAACACTCGGTACTACTGTCCCCTGTGGAAATTTTTGCCCGCTAGCATCCGTGTCCACCGCACTCGGTGGGATGACGTGCAGGCTTCACGTTATGTAAGGTGCCGCATCATGTGAATAATGGAAATGCTCAAGGAAAGCCCTTTCTGCTGAGCTATTTTTGGTGCTCAGTGAGCGAGCTCAAGCACATGAGTTTCATTGTGAAAAATAGGAATCAGAGTCTGAATGGCTTTCTCTCTCTCTCTCTCTCTCTCTCTCTCTCGTGCGCGCATCTTGCTTACTTAACAGATTAAAGAACACGTAGCTTCTGCTGTAGATAAACACCCTCAAGACATTGTGGTTACTTTCATATCTCCAAGGCAATTGCATTAGCACTTTAATGTAACTGCACAGAAAAAACCCGGTGGAAGATAAACACACCAAAATGATCATTTAGCTTGAAGTTACAGTCCTGCATATGACTGCAGAGAACCAGTAGACTAATAGACACAATAAATTTCAACACGTTGCCATGTCATCTTGTGACTCCATCTGAATGTCCTTGTCTATCTTTTTTATGATGAGCATGAGCAGGCTAGGAATGGCCCTAGTTAACATCAGGCAAAATATCTTTATTGTTTGTTAAATGAACTTACTATGGTGAGTTTAAATATTTAAACAAAAGCGTCTTCTCAAAGTAGGAAAACATCTTGATATACAGCCTAAGGAGAGGCAGGAGTCCCCAAGGAAATAATAACCCATAGGAAAAGACTCATTTCAGCCATAGGGGTGGTTATCCAAGCAACAGATCAAAAAGTATAAGAGCAATCTGTCCAGGTGGGCAGGCTAAGTTTAATGGAAATGCGGATTTTCCAAAGACAACCAGCGAAAGAGAGAAATAGATTTGTATAAGGGCCTGTTTACAAGCCTCATGAAAAGTGAAACGGAAACATTTCCCTCCCTTATTAGAGGAAGGAAGGTAGAAAACCTCAAAAGAAGTGTCTGTGTTTCATATGTTTTACAGCCTCAGACATATAAAATGAAGGACTATATATGGGGTCAAGTTTTTCAGCCCAAATCAAGAAACAGAAGAGAAAAGGCATAGTTACATTTCAAGAGTAAGGACTCTAGAAACCAAGTAAAAATTCAGGCACACTAAACGTTCAGTAATCAAAGGCAGACTAATTTATTAAACATGCAATACTGGTTTCTGAGAAAGACCTCCAAATATCAAGTCGCAAATATCTAAGCACTAATTAAAACTGGTAGAGTACAAGTGCACAACCTGAAGTGATGGAATCCAGGTAGAGTAGAGGCAAAGACAGAGTGGAGATAAAACCAGGAGAACAAAATTCATAGTTCTGAAAAAAACATAAAACAAAAAAAAAATCGAGGGCAGGGAAAAAATGCCTAGTCTAGAGGTGGTAGAAGCCAGAGAATTGGAGAACTGATGGGGAGTTGATAAGGCTGCAGAACATTGAAACTTTCTATCTGTGAAGTGATCAGAGCAGTGTGATGCAGAGTTCTCTGTGCGAGCAGGGGACAGGTAATTGTACCGTAGAGCCCAGACGCAGCACCAATGCACCAAGTGGGACATGATACAGGATCATGACTCACGTTCACCAGCATGGAAATACTTTAGAAAATTACTCCTTAACATTCAGTAACATGAACAGCATATAAGCACTGTAAACCTAAGTTTAAAGGGGCTACAGAACAGTAGTATTACGCTATTTCAGACCTGGGACAATGATGCACCACCTGGGACAGGTAGGACAGAAAAGCCAAGAGTAACTGATAATGTGGGGAGGGTTTTGGTGGGGTTTTTTTTTGTTTGCTCGGTGGTGTTACTCTGCTTGAGAAACTCCGAGTCCTCTCTTGCACCTACCCAGCACGCAGTGTCTGAAAAGATCAGCTCTGAACTGACAAGCCTTGGGGACTGAAGTTTGCACTTCACTTGAGTGAGTTTGTCCTGGTAGTTACTCATGAACAGCAGGAAGTAAGCCAGAAATGAACTCCACAGTTTTCCAGATCATGAAAGGTACTCTCCAGCTGGGTGCAAATGTCTCATTTTTTATTATACCAAGGGGAGAGTACAAACTGAAAATAGGGCAGAGGAAGCTAGAAAGAGGCAGTAGACAGTGATCTTATTTTTGATGGTTTAAAGCAACAACAAGTCATTTTTCAAGAACCACCCACCACAGGCACCAACTTTGGTTTTCCAGATTTTTAGAAAATCATCATTCTTCGGCTCAATGTGGTTTGACCCACCTTATTCCCTGGAAAGAAAAAAAAAATAGCTAATGTATATTTCATGGTGAAAAATGAAGAAAGGGGACCCCAAGATGAGTGTCTTTAACTTGCACTGCCCCTACTAAAGACTCCAGAAAGAGAGTGAAAAGCCATTCCAGTCCAAAGATTTAGGTTTAGGCTACACAAGGGGTCAAGGAAACAACTTTGCTCCAAAGTTGATTCATTTATTCCTTCCCTATAGGTAGCTTACCTTGACTCTTTCCCTGCCCCGAGTTGGGAGCAAATAAGGCCCTGGTATCACCACAGTGACAGTCAGGCCCTCTTTCCAACAGCCAGGTGAAGACTCCTGGGAGAACAGTTTCACACCCCACATTGCCAGGAGCCTGTCATGACACTCCATATCAGCTCTGAGTTCTGTCCCAAGCCTCACTTTCAACAGCAAAGTATTTCCATCATGCATAAATATAAATTAGTATTTCTGCAAGAGAATGAAAGGGTCGGGCAGTTAGAGCCAAGAATAATGCAGGCTGAGAATACCAGCCCTGCTCTACCCGTGTATTTCTACCCTAGCTGGCAACTCTGCTTGCCCTGCACATCTCCAGAGCATAGTACACCAGTTGTATCAAATTACGTGGTAAATTGGTGAGATGGGCAAGTGTTCAGTAGGATCCATGAAATGCATATTTACATCTGACCCAATTAATCTTGTTCTCCACAGGGGATAGAAGCTGCTATTTGAATGTAATTAATGGTGAAGCATTCTGTAATGATGTTGTCCAAATGACATTGTGCAATACCAAATCGTATTAAACAGAATGTTGAAATCTGATGCTGTCTCAAGGTCTGAAAAACTTCATGGGTTCAAATAAAATCCAGTTTATATAGGACTTTTTAAAAAGTGAATTTGAAGCCATTTGTTTCTCTGACTTTTTTTCCAGAGGGAAAACAACATTGTTTAGTCATTCTCATTTAAGTTAATAGTCATTGCTTGTGTCAAACTGATCAGTCAGAGCCTAACTCTGACACATTTGGTTTGATTTAAGGATCAGATATGTTTATTTCACTTGATCTGCTCTTGGAGCAATATGCTATTTACTAAAAATATGGATATCTCTACTCAGGTCTCCTGCAGCCTGATTTTCTTTCCTTATTTGAAAAAAAAAAATTAAGAACACTAATATCTCTGACAGAAAAGAAACAATTGATGAACTGGTAATAGATGTATAGGTGGGGAAGATTTTCTTTTCACTACATTGTGATGAGGGGGCTAGGGATATTTACAGTGGAAGGAGTAAACACCCTGAAACTCCATGTTTTCTGAATACTTGCTGCTGAGTCTTCCCATAGTCCCCACAAAGACCTATTTCAAGTTGGGAACATCTGAAAATTCCTTGCCAAGCCAAACCACAGGTCGCTAAAAATCTGCCCACTTCCACTCTCTGTGACCGGCCTCTTCACATGGCATCTCAGAGCTGGCCCAGCCCTGGCTTTTCCCACACAACACTTTACTGCAGTAGGATCAATGATGTCAAGGACTAACTATTGTAAAACTCAGTTTTCCAGTGGCTGGTTGAATCCTGAGTGTACCGGAGAGTTTTTAGCTCCTGAAGAAACAGACTGTAAAGGTCAGGAAAAGCTGCTATGACTGCCAAAACACATGATGTGATAGAAGTGCAGTCTTACCTATGAATTTCTGCACTGAGCCTATAACTTCTCTCTGACTGATAGCATAGCTCTTCCAATCATTTAATTTCTGAACTTGTGTATGTAATTTCTCATACAGATACCATGTGTGCATTCATACAAACACATTTGTAATGCATTTGCATAAACACAAGTTATTTTGCCAAGGTTCCAAGGTTTTAATTTCTCTGTGATATCATGCCATGACTCCTAGGAAACATGACACCTTTATTTTCATGCCTTACCTCACTCTCTTCAAGTGGTTCTCCATGTGGTTTTCTGAGATAACTCTTTCTGCTAGTCATGTGGAAGTGCTCTGCCTGCGTCTGACTCATTAAGATTTCTGTAAGCCTTCCCAAGCCTGCTGGTGGTAAAGACTTTCCTTCAGGTGCTCTGCAATCTTCATCTATCAAAAGAATAACTAATTAAGAGTGGAGATCATGAACCCTGTTCATTAGAGATTATCTGAGTTGTAAAAATGTGAAATTTTGCAGGCAAGTTTTGTGTTTCCTCTTCAGGATGTACAGTCTCACAGATACCTGCATTTAGCAGTCCTGATATTTTCTAGCACAAACGTTTTGAGAAATTAATCTATCTGTTGTCTATTAACATACGCCAGCTTTCACTTTCACGGAGGGGTGGCTTTCTAATACAGCTTGTTTCTGCTGTTAAATTGACCTCCCTTGACCTGCTGGTCACTCTTCTTTTAATGGGGCCCTGGATATGGTTGGCTTTCTGGACAGCAAGTGTGCATTGCTGGCTCATGTTGAGCTTCTCATCAGCCATCACCCCCAAGTCCCTCCCTTCAGGGTTGCTTTCAATCTATTCTCCACCCAGCCTGTAGTTCTGCCTTATCCATGTGCAGGACCTTGCACTTGGCCTCGTTGAACTTCATAGGGTTCACACAGGCCCACCTCTTAAGCCTGTCAAAGTCCCTGTCAATGGCATCCCATTCCTCCAGCATGTTGACTGGAGCACACAGCTTGGTGTCACAGACAAACTTGCTGATGGTGCTCTCAGTCCCACTGTCTATGTTGCCAACAAATGTGTGAACAGTGCTGGTCCTGATACTGGTTCCTGAGAAACATCACTCATTGCTGGTCTCCACGTGGACGTTGAGCTGGTCACCACAAATCTGAGTGCCAGTTCCTTTTCCACCAAGTGGTCCATCTGTCAAATCCATGTCTTTCTAATTTAGAGACATTGATGACATGCAGAACAGTGTCAAATGCTTTCCTCAAGTCCAGATAGATGACATAAGTTGCTCTTCCCTTATCTAGCAACACTATAACCCCATTGTAGAAGGCCACCAAGTTTATCGGGTATGTTTTGCCATTAGTGTTGTGGTCAACAATTAGCTCTTTGTTTTCCATGTGCCTGACCATAGTTTTTAGAAGGATCTAATCCACAATCCTGCCAGCCACAGAGGTGAGACTGACCAGTTCCCCTAGGTCTTCTTTTTTTCCCTTTTTAAAACTGGGGGTGATGCTTTCTCTTCACTGGACTGCAACACATTCTCAAATATGGTAGATAGTAGCTTAACAACTTCAACTACCAGTTGGAAGGCTGTCCCATGTTAGGCCAGGGCTCTGGCTAGTGAGGGAAGCTCTCTGCAACAGCAATACATCCTTGATGCCTCCTCCCGGGCTCCAGGACTTTGCAGCTCCATGACTTTCCAAGCCAGAGGTGGTATTTTTGTGATGAGTAGCCTTTACTATTTATGGTTAGAGCAGTCAGTTCAATGTGATGATTTATGAATTACTAAAACCCTTTTCTTAAACTTGCTATGAGTTTTTTGTATTAGCTCCTCAGCACTTGTGAGACTAGGAGCATGTATGGCCACTGGAGCTTCCTGGAGCACACTCCACTTGGGGAGTGAAAAGGGTGCTGGAAGTGGAGGAAGATCTTATGCGAGGTTATTCAAGATATAGAAATAACCAAAGCTGTGCATTAGATGAAAGCAAACAGGATGACTAATGGTTTTGCAAATTGCAATGCATATTCACAGGGTTCAGTCGGTATTTGTCATGAACAAAGTAATACTGTGTTCAGTGACTGTGCCTGCAAGGAGAACAAGGTTGAAAGAGAAAGGAGGGGAGCTAGTTACTCTAGTTTTCTTTCCTGATCTGAGGTATTTCTATTTGTGCAATTACAAGAACAAGAACAGAAACAAATGTAGGATATTTATGGATTTAGGGTAAGTCAACTTCATCCTGCTGTTTCAGATTTCTCAGATGGCAGTCCTGGTGGTCCTTGGCCCATGCAAGCAAGGAAGCAAAAATAATGGGGGAAAACACCACTATTCACTCCCATAATTTAAAATAAATAGATAGATAGATAGATAAATACTAAGTCAGTGCTGCTGTTCCAAATCTTCACCTTCCCATCGACTTTGGATCCTACATAAGAACAATTGATTAGCTAGCTGTTGCAATTCTTTTTTTAAATGTTTTTGAGCACTGCCTTTTTGTTCCTTATTTTGGAGATGTCCTAGATTTGTCTGTCATGAACTACAACTCAGTTCTATATTTTTTGCTAATGGGTTGGTCCTTTATTATTCTGCCCTCCCTGTTACCCGTGCTGCATGTCCATGAGTTGGAGAAAGAAACTGTGCTTTTTCATAGGGACCAAACAGGAATGAGAAGACAGAGCAGTAAAAAGCCCAGAAAAGGTAGCTTTTTGCAGGTGCAGAAATTGTTGTCTTGCTCCCGAGCTGCAAATTCTTGGGTTTTTTTTCAAGTTTGCACAAAGGATGTTTTTCCCCAAATACACGACATCTCTTTTAAGATGCTCTGGTGCTGTATGCTCCTGTTCTTCTATTACTTCTAGATACCGTGGATGCCTCTGTGTGTTGCCTGTCTCTTATTTGCTCTTTGATCTTTGCTCACATTCCTTTGTGGCTTATATTGTGTTATTCTGTTGTGAAAATAATCCATTTGAATTTTGCTCTTTGATGCATGAAGACTGATGGTTTTGTCACCTTTCTTTGTTCTGTTACTGCCTTTCCCTTTGTTTGGTGAGTTATCTTGTGGATATTTGTGTAGATGGGGTTGAATATCAGACTTACCTCATGACAACAGACTTTTTTCATCAGACTCTGTATTTGAACTGAGCAGCTATTATTTCCTGAATATTTTGAACACCCCCCCCCATGTTAGCCTAATAGATGGGTTTATCACATGTGACATCACAGCCAGTGTTCTCACTGCCATAGGTTTTTTCTGTCACTGCTATACATCCCTAGCTGCCCGACTCAACTCTCACAAGTCTGTCACATACTTACCTCCCTCAGCTATGAAACAAGAACCTAATTCTCCTGGAGTGGGTCTTATACATCTAGGGGGAGATAGAAAGGTATTTTGGGGAGTATGCCATGACTTAACTCCTGTGTGAGATGCAGGCTGCCTTAGCCTGAGGCAGATGGCTGCAGTCCCAAAGCGCTGTTCCCCCGGGGTACAGAGGTGCCTGAAGAGTAATCATCATGCCACGGTGGAGTGCAAGTTTTGACCTTTCTTTTCACACAAGTCCTTCCCTCTTGCCTTCCCTATCAAAGTGAAGATGCCTTAGGAATTGATACCAAATTCATATGAATCTGGGGATCTTTTCTGACAGGAGCTTTTGAAGCTTTGAAGCAAAGAGGCTTAGACTTTAGCCTCTTTGCATGTTTAAAGTATTACAAGGTAGAGAAAACTGTTTGGTCTGGATGGTTATTGATTTCTGTTCTGTTCCTCAATCTACAAACACAGAATTGTAGGATGGCAGGGAACAGGACCAAAAGAGCTCTCGAGAGCCAGCTGGCAGAGCCAGCACCAGGCAGTACGCTGGGAGATTTACAGTTGCTGAAAATATTAATCAGTGCTCTTAAACAGTTTCTTCTGTAATGTGCCCAATGGATCAGGAGTGAGTTTAAGAGAGATTTGTGAGGGATTGTTCCTCAGGGACACTCAAACTGAATTATATCTCTTTGTGGATGTGCTGACCCTCAGTTGAGTAGTTCTGATTCACACCCTGTAATTCTCCTTGACTTGCAAGTACTCCTGGAACAAAGGTCAGTAAAAGAGTCTCTGAACAATTATTTACCATTCTGGACAGGAATAGCGATAGGTTCTTTGTATCCTACAGCGCTCTGGTTCCCCTTCCTTCCACAACAGCACAGGTTAAAGCTGCAGCTACACTGCTGAAATACAGCTACACAAGTCTGTATTTTGTAATTTGTGCCAATCACCTACTGAGCTGTCTGCTTTCTGAGTTTGTGCTCTCCTTTCTTAGCACTGAGATCTGTCCTTCACCCTATAGCCCCTTTTAGAGGCTGCTCCTAATTTTAACTTATGTCTGGACTGAGGAATCCATTTTTCAACACATAGATGAGGAGCCAGGATTAATCCAATACTTACTTTGACAGTGATATAAAACCCATAAATGCATGATGCACTTTAAAAACAACCTGCCTGAGCAATTAGCCCAGTAATCAGACGTTTAAAACACGGTGGCAGAAGAGCAGAGCTATGGATTAAGATGCACAACGATTTTCTATATTTAATAGAAAAGCGTGCAGAATTTCAATTATGAATAGGAGATTTTAACTTTTGCTGCAAGTACTCATGTGGGTTGCTAACGTGACAACCGCGGTTTGACAAGGACGGACCACACAAGGCAAGACTTGAAAACTGGCAGACAGGAATACAGTGGCTGTTTCATTTTGGGCCCTGCAAGAGAACACACGTCTGAAATGAGTATGTGACAAGTGGGGAGTATTGGATTTCTGTGTGAGGACTTGAGAAGTCAGACAAACAGCAGCCATATATTATCTGCGATGGTAAAAAGATCACATCATTTATAACCTTTAAAGCAACAGGAAAACTGAACGCAACATCATCTCGTAATGATCTAAGAGAGAACTGTCTTTTTTTTTTTCTTCGCTTTTTTTTTTCTCCCTGGTTATATATAGCTGTTAGAGAGGGCCCTGCTGAGCAGAAAATGGAGCATATGATCAAGGGCAGTCCAGTGAGTCAATTTACTGACTAATACTGTAGATTATCATGTCAAATATATAGCACCAGCAGTATGAACAATAATGAAGCCTAGTTTATTTCTTTCCTGTAAATTGAAATGAGGATGTGATTGGAATTGTCACACCTTGGATATATGAGCCAGATTCTCTTAATCATCTGAAACAAATTGCCTTATTCTTTATATTGACGTTTATTTTAGGAGCCATTCCAAGACTGGACTGGCAAGCTGAAACTATCTATTTAAATGTGTCAAACACATTTAAAATATCCTCTAGACAGCTGTCCCCTCAGGTGATGGTTCAATGGTCTCATGCTTTGAAATACCTGCTCCTCTCAGACCCAAAGACTGGATAACTCAGCTCTTCATCCTGTGGGGAGAAATCATTCAGCGCAGCATCATGCAGAGACACTGCAAATGAGCTCCGGGATCATCAGTAAACCATCCAGCCATGAAGCCGACAGGGCAAGAGACTCATAGCAACCCCATATAGCCATTGAAAGGAGCCTTTCCTTGCCTGGTCTTCTGTCTTCCCGTGCTACAGAGTGCTAGTGAGCAAGCATGAGGAGGGGGAATATCGTCAATATTGCACAGACTGCGTGGATTGTCATCTTCCATTACTTTTCTTTTCTTTCCAAATTGCAGGCAGAACACATCTGTGTGGGTTTTTTTTGTTTTATGGCACCAATCAGTAAGGTGGTATTCACCGTAACGTCAAATTGAACACTACCTGGAGAGAAGATGCAGTTAGCAATCTGGTAAAATTTCCACTCCATACAGAAGGTGGTCTTTTTAATTTAGCTGTACAACACCGGGCTTCTTGGGTTTTACCGGTGTCCAAACTCCAGGTGAAAGTCTGATCACCTTTCAGCTTGTCAAAATTCTAGCATGAGCAAAAACTTAGGGGAAAAAACATCTGAATTGCAAGTCACTGCCATTCCTTCACGGATAAAAAGAGAACATAATCAATATTATTGATTTCTAAGCTCCTTTTGCTAAGAGAGCTGAGAGTAATTGGAGAGACATTTACTAACTGTTTGCTAAAGATAAGTTACAAAGCCCAAATATTGCTTATCTGTTAAGTATAATTTCCTGAAGTTAGTGTGTCAACTAATACAGAAATTAGCACAGGGCTGTAAATTTAGCACGTATAAGGAAAAACAGATGGTACTGCTGTGATAGGACATGTCATTGGAGTATTCCAGAACATGCCAAATCCTTCATCTATTACTATTTGCATATGCTACCACATTACTCAGTTTTCAGTAGACTAGAACAACATGTACTATGCACACACAACTCTTTTTTTTAAGCTTTAAACTTAGAATAAAAATGAAACTTGGCCATCTTCAGCTTTCCATGCCAGCAACAGGGCATATTGTATGTCATGAGCAGTAGTACAAATGAGAAGCAATATATTTTAAAAGGTTTTCTGGTACTGGAAAATCTTTGAGGAATTAGGAGCTCTATGGATATCCCAAAGTTTATTTCCTGGTTATCCCCAACTATTTCCTTGTTATTCTTATGATAGAATAACACTTGTCAGTTCAGAGAGAGTGTAGTCAGTCTTGGCAAGGTGGATGTCTACTTTTATGATTTGTCTTTGCTTTGGAGGAAGATAATTTAGCCTTAAATAATTAACTAATTAGCCAATTTAGAGAAAAAAGCAGAAAGGGGCAAGAGCAGATAGGGGTTGAAGAAGGAACTGAAATTTCAAGCAGAAGGTGGAGGTCACATATTTGGAAAACTGAGGATGAAACCTTTGAAGAGGAGGTAGGCAAGAGCAGAACTGGGTATTCATAAAATCACAGAATCACAGAATGAATTAGGTTGGAAGGGGCCTTTAGAGGTCATCTAGTTCAACCCCCTGCAGTAAGCAGGGACATCTTCACTAGATCAGGTTGCTCAGAGCCCCATCAAGTCTGACCTTGAATGTCTTCAGGGATGGGACCTCCACTGCCTCTCTGGGTCCAGTGGATTCAAGTGAGGCAAAATGTGTGGTGTAAAAAAGAAGAGAATGAGTCAAGAAGAGAAGAGGCAGATGCAGAAGGAAGGAAATAGAGAAGCAGAAGGACTAAGAGTAGTTATTGAATACCTTTTCCTTAATCAGTTTGCCTGTTGTTCTGGTTTAACCCTGTTGTAGTTTGCTGTAGCTGTGCTGCTGAGATGGCTTTTGCAAAGCAGCAGTTACAGCTTTCTGTGAGTTCCAGACAGTAAACATCGGCCAATTCAAGGCCAGAGTTACCTCTGACCAATCAGAGATGGATTCATAGCACCTCTGTCAATCACATATAGGAAAGAAAAACCCTTCTGCCTGGTGCACTTTGCCACCTGAATGCAGAGTGGGAAGATGTGACCGGAAAGAATGTGGAAAGAAAGTCTCCCCTGCAGCTCGTGGAGAAGACTATGGTGAAGCGGGTTGTCCCCTCACAGCCCATGGATGAGGACGGGGAGCAGAGACATCTACGCCCTGTGAAGAGATTGATCCACGCCTCAGCAGGTTTGCTGGGGGACTTGTGACTTTGCAGGGAGCCAGGCCGGGGGAGCCCGGGCCCAAGTGTCAGAACCCTATGGAAGGGAGTCCTGCTGAGAGGCCTGTGGTGAGGAGATGACTCCCTGATGGAGAGGACTCACACTGCAGAAGGTCGTGAATACGACTCTCGCGTGGGAGGGACCCCATGGCGCCGTAAGGGAAGTGTGTTTGTGTGTGTGTGTGTGTGTGTGTGTAATGCCCCCCCCAAGACAGCTTGGGTGGAATGGACTGAAAACCCCCACTCCCTATTCCCTGCCCCTCCTGGTGCTGCAATGGGAGGGAAGAAGGGAGTGAACTGATGATTAAAGTCAAGTGTGCCAGGAGGCAAGGAAGAACTGGGGAAGGAAAGCAGTTTGTACCACCGGAACCCCACTCCCCATTCCCTACCCCTCCCTGTGCCATGTTGGGGGGGAAGAAGGGAGTAAAATCGTGATGAGGTTTAAGTTTGCTAAGAAGGGGAGGGGTGGGGGAAGGTGCTTTAAGACCTGGCTGCTTCTTACTCTTACCTTGTTCCGGTTCAGTGGGTGTATTAGTCGTAGTTGTAATAAATCACTTTTCTTTCCCTTATTCTGTGGTAAGTCTGTTTTGCCCGTTGCACTAATTGGAGAGTGATCCCTCTGTCCTTATCTCAGGGCCTAAGCCTCCAAGAATATATTTTCTCCCCTTTTCGGCTGAAGGGGGAGTGAGCGAGCAGCTTGGTGGGCATTTGGCCTCTAGCCAGGGCCAAAACCACTACAAACCCCAAACAGTAAACACCATTCAGCTGCCCACTCATCCCTTCCCCTACAAGGAGAAGAGAATAGAAAAAATGTTGTGGGTTGGAGAAAACCCAGTTTGATAGGATAACGAAGGAAGATAGGAACAGCAACAACAACAACAGTAACAAACAAGTGGCATACAAATGCAATTGCTCACCACATGCAAAAGGAAAATAAAACCAATGTGATGTTTGCAAGCAGTGAATTTGCCTCCTGGCTCACTCCCCCAGTTCCATCAGGAGCCTGATGCTACACATCAGGGAATATCCCTTTGGCCAGACTGGGCCAGCTGTCCTGGCTATGCTCTCCCAGCTCCTTGTGCACCTGGCAGGGCATGAGGCGCCCAAAATTCCTTGGCTTAGTGTAGGCACTGCAGCTACCCAGCAGCAACTAAAACCATCCGTGTGTTATCAACGTGATTCTCATCCTAAATCCAAACCCTAGCACTACACCAGATACTAGAAAGAAAATTAAGTCTACCTCAGCTGAAATCAGGACATGTCTGTTTCACATGAGTGGTTTTAAGATCCATGCATGTTTCCAGCTCAGACGACAAACAAATAAGTTTAATACCTACTCATTATAAATGCACAGTGTGTGTGATATCTTATTGTTCGGTATTTAGGCTACCCACAAACCCATGTTCTTGTCTGAACCTGGTAGAATGCTCCTACCTGGTACTCATGAGGCTTCTGGATGTCCAATGAAGTAGAAACGCAAGTTATCTGGTCTCACATTGTGTCAGGAGGCTCCTGCACTGCTTCATTCTCTGGCTTATCAGCGTATTTTCTGAACATGACCCTTTCCCATGTGTTATCCTCTCACAATAGTAGGACATCAAGGCCAGTTGGTTGTAGTTCTGACCTACCCAAGGATATGCTCCCCAGAGTTCTAGCACTGCAGACGGTGATTGAGAATTACTCCAGGACACATAAAAGTTGAAAGATTCCACACACACATTTCAGGAAGGCTGCTTGCATAGCAACCCTTTATTTTGATGTTATTCTTGCTTTTTCTCCTCTAGAGAAATTAATAGGGCATTTCTTGCTCTTGATATTTTTGAGAAAAACTTGAGTTCAGATTAGCATCTGAGATCCTCTCCCAAGAATACATCTTCCACTGCTATGTCCATGCTTCTGCTTTTCACCTGACTTTTCTTATCAGTTCCTTAATCAGTTTTGCCAAGTAATAAAAGTCTGTCACCAGGTGATCTGTTGCTTAGCTACTGGCCTGGGCAGATGGTGCTCCTGGAGAGGTGCCAGAACCCCACCAGAAAGCATGTTCATAGGCAGAGTCGATTGGGAAGGTTTAATGATCCTTGCCCATGTGCTCTCTATCCCTGCTCCACAGAACCATATTCCCATCTGAAGGGGAAAAGCTAGAAGAAAAATTAGCATTTTGAGGACTTATTAAAAATGGAATTTGCAGTTTGATAAGCACTCTGGAGAGAGCTCCTAGCCTTAAGCTGGAATACAAAACTTCTTGCTGGCAAATGACTTTAGGGAATGTGGAAGACATTAGATGACTAAATTAAGCTGAATTCCCACATGTAAATATATGTACACACATCTACCTGTGTGGGTGCGTACAGACTGCATAAGTGTGCATTTGTGTGTGTGATACAATGAAAGAAAAACTATCCAACCTGTTTAAAATGAAATCTTCATTTCCATTGCATGCATACTTCCAATGACCTTGTAGTATTCATGGATTTATTACTTACCAGATGGGGGAAAAAAATGCAAACAACTCTGCGTAAAGATTGCACTATTGAGTTGCTACAGCACTGAGTGCCATGGATTTTTACCTCATGATGAATGCTTCTTTTACTGTGAATAAATAATATCACAGTTTCATAAAGCAGCTCTCATAGAATCAAATCAGAATGGAAATACAGAAGTCTATTTGTGTAGTAAATTTCTAATCCACTCAAACAGTCGAGATGTTTCTAAGACAAAAGCATTTAATTTTATCAACAAGTTTGAAGTGCAGATTTCTGGCAAATATTTTCTTTAACCCAATCAGGCTTCAGAGCTATGTAAAAACAGCTAGAGTAATCCAGATTGAGACTTCGTTTAACAACAAGAACTAAATGATATGCAAAGCCAGAAAGGATTATTTGTGTAATAGAAGATAAGAAAAGAAAACCTACCCCAAAACTATTTATTGGAAGTCTGGTTTCAAGAACTGATAACTGGAAAAGGGAGGCGTTTATTTATCAGTTGGCTGGTCTCTTCAGGAAATAAACCAGCCCACACAAAACTTATAAAATTTGCATGTGAACACTTGAAGATTATTCAGATATTCTTAACTATTTTTAGCTACAGAATTTAAATTATTAATACAATTTGCAATATTTAATTCGCTTTGTGCAGTATTTGCATAAATCAAATGCATGAGTGTCTGAGAAAAAAGCTCTGGTAATCTCTGTCTGCACTTGTTGGGGTTTGTTCTGGGTGTTTGTTGCAGCAAATGGCTTGAAGGAGAGAATCCATAATAAGAGAGGGCAAAAGCCTCGTCCTGTCCTTTCCACTTCCCTATGTGGAGTGGGAAAGAGTCAGTGCTCAGTAAGGAGCACAGATGCCACAAGTCTCAGGACTTTGTCCCCAGCCCTGTCTCAGGGAGGGCGGGCAGTGTCTGATGTCCCCATGTGGTGGTTTTGGCGCTGGCTAGAGGCCAAATGCCCACCAAGCCGCATGCTCACTCCCCCTTCAGCCGAAAAGGGGAGAAAATATATTCTTGGAGGCTTAGGCCCTGAGATAAGGACAGAGGGATCACTCTCCAATTAGTGCAACGGGCAAAACAGACTTAGCACAGAATAAAGGAAAGAAAAGTGATTTATTACAACTACGACTAATACACCCACTGAACTGGAACAAGGTAAGAGTAAGAAGAGGCCAGGTCTTAAAGCACCTTCCCCCTACCCCTCCCCTTCTTAGCAAACAAACCTCATCACGATTTTACTTCCTTCTTCCTCCCCAACATGGCACGGGGAGGGGCAGGGAATGGGGAGTGGGGTTCCGGCAGTACAAACTGCTTTCCTTCCCCAGTTCTTCCTTGCCTCCTGGCACACTTGACTTTAATGATCAGTTCACTCCCTTCTTCCCTCCCATTGCAGCACCAGGAGGGGCAGGGAATGGGGAATGAAGGGTTTTCAGTCTGTTCCACTCGAGCAGTATTCTGTCTCAGCCGGGGCGGGGGGAGGGGGAGGGGGGGGCATTACACACACACACACACACACACACACTCTTCCCTTATGGCGCCGTGGGGTCCCACCCACGCGAGAGTTGTATCCACGACCTTCTGCAGCGTGAGTCTTTTCCATCGGAGAGTCATCTCCTCACCACAGGCCTCAGCAGGACTCCCTTCCATAGGGTTCTGACACTTGGGCCCGGGCTCCCCCGGCCTGTCTCCCCACAAAGTCACAAGTCCCCCGGCAAACCTGCTGAGGCGTGGATCAATCTCTTCACAGGGCATAGATGTCTCTGCTCCCCGTCCTCATCCATGGGCTGCAGGGGGACAACCCGCTTCACCATGGTCTTCTCCATGAGCTGCAGGGGGAACTTTCTTTCCACATTCCTTTCCCCCCTCTCCTTCTGGCCCTGGCCTTGGCTCTCGGTGCAGCTGGTCACATCTTCCCACTCTGCGTTCCAGTGGCGAAGTGCAACAGCCTGCAGGGTGTTTTTTTCTTGAATATATGATTCACAGAGGCGCTATGAATCCTTCTGTGATTGGTCAAAAGTGACTTTGGCCTTGAATTAGCTCTTGTTTACTGTCTGGAACTCACAGCAAACTGCAACTGCTGCTTTGCAAAAGCCATCTAAGCAGCACAGCTACAGCAAACTGCAACACCCCAGCCTGTCACAGGGTGGGCTGCAGACTGGCCCCAAAAGCTGGGATTGCTGAGGGAATCAAAACCTGACCCTGGAAAAAATCCCCAGCAATGCATCATTCTGGAGGGTAATTTGCATAAATCAAGTCAGGAGTGCCATTTATGGGCCCTGTATGCAAATACACACTTTTTTTTTAATAATTTTGACTGTTGGACACATGGATGCTCTAACAAAGTTCAAAGATGATTGCAGCTGAGGCAGAGGCTGGTCAGAAATTTCCCAAAGGTGCAATAAAACCCATCTTCTTCCTCAAAATATTGAAATCCGCTTGCAGAGAAGCACCAGAGAACCTGATAGAAAAAACCTGGGGAGACAAGTGGTCACACAGTTTGTGACTAGGGGCTATGCGCTCAGGTGCCACACATGCTGCAGTGGTGCTTTCCCCAAGCCTGTTAGACCTCCGGGTACACCGTGCACCCTTGTCCTGGGATGGGACTTGCTGGGTGGCGCTGGCCCTGCAGCAGGTGTCAGGGCAGGACAACACTGAAGTCTGAGCTTGCGGCTCGAATGCTGCCGACAGCAGTCAGGTGGGAGTGTCTGCTGGTGCTGCACCTCATCTCATCTCATTTTGCAGAAATCAAAAGAAAGCAGGAAAGGTGAATTCTAGGTATGTTTCCCTTCAAGTTTTAGGTTTTTCAGTTCTAAAATTTTAGCAAATGTAGTCTTGCTTTGCAGCCTTTTTCTATGATGTGCCCACGAACCGCTAGTCCATGTTCTAGCTGAAACAGTCAGATACTGAAGCCTCAGCTTTGCTGTTTTCTGGCAGACAACGTGAACAGAAGTTAGTCACCCTGTATCCGACAGATTTCTGGTCAGAGCCGATTATTCTTCAAATCTAGGTCATTAACATGTATTTGTCTGATGTAAACCAGACTAACGTACTGTTCCAACTGATAAACTGGCCAACCTCTGCTTTCAACAGAGAGACACCAGTAGAAGAGTTACCCAAGAACAGCCAAGTCTCCAGACTTCGTGGTCCTGAGAGGATTTAATATCCAGGCAAATTATGCCTGTAAGACTCTCGCAGATCGCTGTGTCTGGATATTTTAAGGCATTACTTTAATTTAAAACAAAGGGAAACCAAGATAGCATGTCAGGAATAGATCTGCTGTTATTTAGGAGCTGTAACTCTCTATTGTAGTATCTATGATGCTTTTCATCTGGTTCTCCCTCCCTCTCCTAGAATTAAAATATTAATTATATTATATATAAAACATGGAATTGAATAAGAAAATGGCATTAACTGTGTTTGCAAAATTGAGAGAAGGAACCCTTCCTTTACCAAAGAAAAAAAGGCGATTTTAAAATTTTTTAATTTTATTTTTTTTTTGGTAGCAAACCAATCACACTTACTGACTCTGTAATTTTTATTATTAAAGTAGTCCTTGAAAAATTTAGATTCCACTTAAAGATATTTCAAGGCAGAAAAACATTTTTGCTCCACCACATGTTTAAATTATGTTACTCTTTCAGTTGGATAATGTTCAATTCCTACTCAAAGAGGGCAAAGCCACATTAACTACCATTTCATTATTGTATTAACAACAGCTCACTTGCTGTTCTTACAGAATGAGTAAGTAAATCAATCATGCTTCAGAGGTTCTTCTGCTGTTTATTGGAGATAGGAGGTATTATTAAAAGCCACTTTCTAAAACAAACAAAAATTTCTCTATTGGAAAGCCTTGCCGAAGACAACAATGACTGATTTTTCTTCCATTAATTAAAACCTTGGTGCTATTTATAATAGAAGGTCCATTTTACTTAGATTTTATAAGGCATGAGTGTCCAAGTGAAAGAAAAAACAAACCTCAATGAATGGGAAAATTGGTGTTGAGAGGTAGAAAAGGGATGAACACCACTGTCCCACACAGTGATCACACACACTGTGGGGCCTGATGGAGCAGCATCGGGCCATAGGATCAGTCAGAGACCGCTTATGTTTTTGATGAAACATCTTGGTGAATATTTAGAAAAAACAAATTCTTAGGACAAATTCTGGGAAGTCTTTGATCTATACTTTGGACAGGACTAAGGTGAGAAAGTGACAGCGTTGCATTACCACCACTCCTCTGAAGCCTGGGTTAAGGAGGAGTGGGCATGGCATCTGGCATAGGTGAACTGAGCTGCAGAGCAATTCATGGTGTAACAAACTGGAGAAGTTTGTTAGTGACCTCTTTATTACCAAATTACCAGAGCTTGCTCCATCTTCCCTTTCACCTCCATTTAAGAAACTGGAACACATAGGTTATGCTATTTGAGAGTCGTCTCTTTCTGTATCAGTAGGATTCAGCCTCAAGGCAAAAACTGTGTGAAAAGGAAAACATGACACCCAAAGTACTAAAAGCTAGGGGAACTGCAGGACATTTCAACATTTGCTCCAGCTTCTGGCATACTATGTAGAAGTGGAGGACCTGGATTCCCATAGGACATGCCATATTCAGTGAGAAAAAGCCTCTGCTACAGGATCTTTTCTCCAGCAGTGGTCAGGCATGGACATAGTATTTAAAAGCTCCAAGGCAAACAAGGACTTTTCTGTCTTCTGAAAATAAGCAATCAAAGGTGCCCTTTTGCATGAGCTAGCCTGTGCTTTCAATAGCTGCACATGAACCTATGAATCTGTGCCAATGAACTATTTTTGTCATCTGAAGCATTCTCACCCAATGATTTATACAAGTAAATGAAAGACAGCTTCTTTTTAAAAAGTAAATTCTCCCTTTCTCCTTCATGGTGTTACTGTATTTTACCCTGTCTCCTGCACTGAAAAAAACTCAAACAACAAAAAAACCCATAACCTTCCACTTATTAATTTTCAGCATAATTTTATGACCTCTGTGGTGTTACACCCTCTGCCCTGAACACAGCTTTTCTAAGATGAAGAGATTAAATCTACTTTGTTTCTCCTCCTGTAGAAAAAACCTTTTGTCATCCTTGCTGCCCCTCTTTGTATTTTATCTAATTCTGCTGTGTCTTTACTGAGTTTGAGTGAACATAAATGCTCCATGTGTTCAAAAACTGATTGGACTGAGTGGATAAAGTGACAGAATGATGTTTTCTGATTTGTTTGCCCTTTACCTGACTGCTGCTTAGCAGAGGACTATTCCAGAATGATCTACGTGGCAATTCCCCAAACTCCTACCCAGGAAAGAACTGACTTTGATCTCATTATTATCTATGTGTAATTAGGTTTATCTTCTGCAATGGGCTTTACCTCGCACTTACCAACCCTGTCTTTCAGTTACTGACATTTTGTTAGTCTCTTAGCATTCAGAAATCCTTCTGCAAAGCCTGGTTTAGATATGTCCACTTTGAATAGACTGTGTCACGTACCTTTCCTTGGGAACCTTTGTCCCAGCTCATTCATAAATCTCTTCCTTGTTACTGGTTCACTTATAGATTCTTGGGGCTTCCTTCCAGAGAATCCCTCAGTGATAAGATCAAGCTTTACTCCTAAACTTCATTACTGCCTTTTAAACAGTTAATCTATGAGAGGGCCTTCCCTCTTATCTCCTGAAAATTTAGCTTTGAAAGAGCTTTCTATGTGGAACACAAGAGTATTTGAAAGTCCAAATATGAATTGAACTACCTTCATCCACATACTCAATGACTCCAAGAACTGAAACCATGTAAGCACAACTGTCTTTGCAAAACCACGCTGTGAATTACGTAAATTATCGATAGGTGGCAGGTGTCCCAAAATCTTCCTATTGATTCCATTTTGCGTTCAAGTTTGGATTTATTGTGGGTTTCTAACTTTTTGCTTATGAATGCCAAAAGCAAAATGTCTCTGATTTTCTCTGCTGTATACCTAAAATTAATCTCCTATGTCCTTGAAATTTAATTAAACCAGACACATTTAAATTGTTTGCCCACCATACGCTGGAGAAGGAGTAGCAAAATTAAACAAATAAATCACATAGGAGAGTAAATGAAATACACTGTTTGAAGCCAGCCTCTCTCACATTTTCCTCATTGTTAAAACTGAGTCAATGCTGACAATAACAATTTAAAAGTGATCAGGATAAAGCCCTGCAGAATACATTGTACAGAAAGCTGTACATGCAAGGTATTGAACCCCATCTGGCACCTCAGCCCCACACAAGATGCTCGCTCACTCCCCTGCAGTGGGATGGGAGAAAGATTTGGAAGGGTAAAAGTGAGAAAACTCCTGGGCTGAGATGCAGACAGTTCAGTAGGCAAAGCAAAGGCCGCATGCACAAGCAAAGCAAGACAAGGAATTCATTCCCCACTGCCCACGGGCAGGCAGGAGTTCAGCCATCCCCAGGGAAGCAGGGATCTGTCACGCATAATGGTGACCTGGGAAGACAAACAACAGCACTTCAAATGTCCCCCCTTCCTTCCTTCTTTCCCCAGCTGAGCATGACACCATATGGTACGGGATACCCCTGAGGTCAGTTGGGGTCAGTTGTCCCAGCTGTGTCCCCTCCTAACTCCTTGTGCACCCCCAGCCTCCTCAATAGTGGGGTGGGGTGAGAAGCAGCAAAGGCCTGGGCTCTGTGTGAGCACTGCTCAGCAAGAACTGAAACATCCCCATTACCAACAGTTTCCAGCATAGATCCAAAACATGGCCTCATACTAGAAACTATGAAAATTAACTCTATCCCAGTCAACACCAACATCGTGGACTAGATTTTCTAAAGTTTTTTTTCCCCATTTCTGATTACTTTGGTGTGAAGTTGGTAGTAGGAATTACATTTGAGACCTGATGGAGTAGAAATAGGAATATACTCCCATGAATTACATGTTGGGTACTGTAAAACTAAATCATGAGAATCTAATGCTATTAATTGGTAAAGCACAGAAAATTACTAAATTAATAAAGGGAAATTAAAAATTGAGAAAAAATGTAATTGGTGTTTGATGAAAAGCAAATACCTAAGCACATTCATTGTGACATCATAATACAGATAAATTTATGCTGTTGAAAAAGTGTGTGTAGAAAGTATTTGCCCAAATCTCAGGAAATGTAGTAAGTTTTCAAAGGATAATTCTTCTAAAATACTCAGAAGGGTGAACATCTGAGACGAGACCAGCAAAAGAACACTCATCTTGCTATTTATTTCTTTTCCATTTCTCATCCCAGCTTGTGACCCTTCCCTTATGTCTTTATCAAGGACAGATTGAGTTCTGACTATGTATTATGCAAGACTAAGTTCTCATCCCTTTAGAAGGATAAAGTCAGTGACATCGATGGCAGTGGATTCTGCCACTCCAGTTGGTAGCCAGAGGCTCCCAGCTGCTCTTCAACTTTGGTTAAGGTCTGTACAAATATAAATAGCTTCAGATTTAAGCAAGTGAGATCCTGTCTGTTTTCAAATGAACATGTTTTATGTGTAATCTTATTTAAATAATGATAGAGATGTCTGCTAAGTCATTTGGACTATTTTACCAGTGACTGAGCTGGTGAACAACACCAGTTGAAGACTGTCTTTGGTTGAGTCTCCATGGTAGGCTATATCAGATTATATGGACTGAATAAGACCTTGAGAATGAAGAGTCACACTGCAACCCCACTGGGAGGTACCTTAGGTAGATTGCTCAGTAGTTTGCCAAGACTCTAGGATAAAGGAAAACAGATTCACGGTGCTAAGGGAAGGCACTTGAGGTCAGTTCTTCACCTCACATTGTTAGAACATGCAAAAAGAAGACTTCTCTTTGTCAAAGAACATAAATTTGATTTTCTTTCTCCATGACTAATCCTCAAAATCCTTTATATGTAACAGAATGTTGAAAGATAATCTGAAATGTCATATCATAGTTTTGCCATAAGATTATGATGTTTTAGAGACAGGTATTTTAGCTTCATATGTTCTGCTGAAGTAAATCACACCAGGTATTTTATTGTTCATGAGGCCAACTATCACAATATGGCTCATGACCACAGGGTGTACTGTTAGTGCCCAGTAGAGCCAGTTCATCTGTGAGAAAGATTGTTGGCATGGTTCATGTCAGAGTGAACTAATCCACAAGCAGTGTGGACAATGAAGTTCCAGCACGTGAGTTGACACCCGTCTTCCTTCAGCAATGGGGAGAAAGCTTTTCTGTCCCCATTGTTTCATTTTTGGGTGGAATCAGTTTAAGGGCTCAGGGGGGCAACAGGACACAAGACCAAGGTCAGTCTCATGAGAAAAATATCCCCCTAGCATAGACACGTGGGTCTTGATGACTGCAGGGTGTCTTCATTAATTTTGAACAATATTGGCCAATTTCACTGGAAAGGGCAGAGACCTCATCATCTTGAGATCTTTCAGGTACTGCCTGGTCAGGTAGGAAAGTTCTGATGGGGTCAGGTTTTGCTTGTGAGACTGCAGATAATGGCAGTGCACGGAAGGAAGGCAGATGCCTGACTGTAAAGGCCCTTTGGGCAGCCTTGTCTAGATCACGCCCGGAGGTTGGTGTCCCTGCCTGTGGCAGAGGGGTTGGAACTTTATGATCCTTGGGGTCCCTTCCAACCCAGACCATTCTGTGATTCTATGATTTGGCTCCTGGTTGGTTTTACTGCTGACCATCACATAATGGTTATGGACCTGCATCACATCCTGGGCTGGAGGTGGGGCTGTAGGGACTGTGGCTTTTCTTGCTTCCAGTGGCACACAGATGATCACAATAGCTACAGCTCAGATGACTGTATGATAAGTTTTTGTTAGAGTCTATTATCAAATGTAGAAATAAATGGTTTGGTAGAAACAAATGGCTTGGTAGAAACACAGTACCATTCTCTTAATTGTTTAGTTTTGAAAAAGGTTTTTCTGATAAATGTTGAAAAAGAGCTACATAAACACATACTTTTTTTGGAACCAACAAGCAGCTCCATGTAGGAGAACAGGTAACAAACCGGTCCAGAGATTTATCAGGGAGACAGAGATGCAAATCTGCTCAAGCAGAGAAGGAAACCAAGCATGCACTCCTCATACCCCAGGTGAATGCTGTACCTCTTGTATCCAGGAGAAATCAGCATCTACTGCAGTCCTAAATCAAAAGCTAGCATGAGGACCAGGCACACTTCCCTCTGCCAGGCACACTTTCCTCTGGGATTTGTGAGAAAGCAGCAGCATGGGCAGCTGTCTGGGGAGACTCTAAATCCCCTTGGGAAATGAGCGGCTCCACACAGCTAGAGGTTGGGTGCTGAACACTTGAAAAAAATGCAATTTAAACACCCTGTCCCTAATCTCAGATGACTTCCCACTGGAGTTACAACAGAATAAGCTCAAAACCAGGACTGTGGCACTGAAGATGAATTGCTCAGCCCCACGTGACAAAGCTGTGACCCAGCAGGGCGCAGTGGAAGTTGAGACTCTCCAAGTCCTGTGTTGTGTTCAGCATGCTTTTTTTTTTTTATTCCCATAGATTCCTCAGGAGTAACAGAAATTAAAATCTTAAAAAATGAATGAAGTGCATATGGCAACACAGCTGCTGAAAATCTGTTGCCCTTTTTAATCACTTCTCATGTCCTGGGCATGCATCTTATCCTTCAAACTCAGTAGAAGGGAAAGTTCTGTGAGGAAGGCAGCTCCCTCTATTACTGGGGGACTTTGTGGTGTTGTTAAGTCATGCAAGAGAAGCCTTGCCTATATCACTATCCAGAACCTAGGTCTCAGGGCCTTCATCTTTAAAATACTTTACATATTTATAACCACTAGGATAGCAGAATTTTCAGAGTTTTCACAGAAGGACTGCAAAGTGTAAATAACTAAAATTGAAAAAGGAGAGGACCATGCTTCTTTTTCTTGGTGATGGTGAGCTCTTGAAACGAGCGGGCTGTAAACCCTGGGTAAGTGTTCAGACAGCCTTGCAGCACTGTAATTTTCCACCTGCTCACAGGTACACTGTAGAATAGACCTCAGGCTGAATTGACAGGGGCACCAAAACACTGTTTACTGCCTATCCTCCTTCCACAAGCACTCAATGTCATAAGCAGCCAGAGTGCCTATTTCTCATTTGGCAACCTTGGATCACACTAGTGGTTATTCACGCTTGCGTGTCAGCTCCAAGGTACAGAGAGCAAGTCTGGTGATATATTCAATTCCAGTGCTGGAGCTGGGGTGAAAGAAAAATGCAATTATTGGAAGAGGTGCTTCTGTGAGGGAGCAGTGATTTACATCCTGAATAGGTGTAAATTATCCTCCCTCTCCACCCCCAAGTTCAGCAAATGTACTCCTTATTCAATATCTTGCTGCTGAGATGTTTTTCCTTGCAGTCTAATTCTCTGTTAAGATCAGAAAGCTGTGGTTTAGTGGGAGATGTGAGGGAGTATTCCTTGTGAGCCCAAGAAGTGGTCGTTTTAAGTCAACAATGTCAGTCAAAGAGAAGATCTTTAACTACAGCGAGCTGCTGGACCTACAATTCATCCTTGCTGGAATGAAAACAGTAAAGCTGCTTGCTTGGTGATTTTGAATCCTTCATGGAGGGCTGCCAGTAACTCTTAACTTGTGTGTTATTGTGCTATCAGGCAGGAGAAATGGCAATGAGAATTTACCAGCATGGTCACAAACCTTTCATCACACAGTTATCATGGTGATAGAGTTCCATGGCAGTTACTCACCTCTCAAAAAACAGGTATTACTCATTCAGACAAGTGGGAGAATGGATTTCTGCAAGATGGTGCTATATTAGCTTGTGCTATTGCACCTACCTCCCGGTTACTACTAAATCCAAGTGCTCAGTGCATTTTGAAATACCGTCTGTCAGGTGGCTCCAATGAGCAGGGAGAGACCGTGATCCATCCTTGTTTCACAGGGCAGAGATGGAGGTGAAAGACTGCAGTTAGACTGTGCCAAAGACAACACATTCCCATGAGCTTGGGCCCCGGGATGTCTGGATCACTCAATTCACTCTGGGCAAAGCAGAGTCCCTACTACCCACATGAGCATGTTTCATCCCCACAGCAAGCCTGAGGAGTGCAATGAGAAACCGGTGGAGTCAGATCTCTTTCCTATGGGGCTGGGATATAAGTTGCTGCTCAGGGCACTTGATTTAGTCATACCTAAAAAAATTAAAGCTCTGATTCACAAACCATAGCAATCACCTAGTTTCCATGTTTTTGTTTTAATGTGAGTTTTAATTGCTTTCGTGTCTTTGAAGCCCAGAGTAAATTAATTTGTTTAGGTGCTTTGGGGGGTACACCTCTATTACTCAAGTATACGGTGTATTTGGTAGACAGATGATTGTATGTCTTAATTGTCTTCTTTATCCCCCAGGAAGATGAAGTTGCTCGTGACAGTAGATTCAATTTCAGTGGCTATGGCATGGGTCACTGCCTCCAAGTCAAAGATGGCACAGCAGTCAAGGCTACTCCACCCAACCCACCCCCAGCACCACCAAAGGATTCAGATTCCATCAAGAAGAAGTTTGTTGACCGTGCAAAAAGGATTGATACAATATCCCGTGCTGCATTCCCACTTGCCTTCCTCATTTTCAACATCTTTTACTGGATTACATACAAAATTATAAGGCATGAGGACATTCACAAGAAATAGGCAACGCTGGTTTGCCAGGACTTTCTAGCCAAAGTGAAACACGTGTAAATAAACAGTGAAATGTCTTTCTGTTGTTTGGACTAAGGGTTTCTTTCCCCCACAGGACACTGAAGAAAAAAAAAACCACAAAAAAGAACAAAAAGGAGTATAGAAGGAAAAATGATTGCTTGAAAAAATACGCTGTGAGACCAGTCGATGAGGGTTCCCCCAATGTACTCTCAGTGTTGCTCTTCCGGATTCGGCATTGATCAGACATCTGTCAATGGGGCCAAATTTTACCCAGCTTTATCAGCAAGATATTACCTTTCAAAACAAACAATTCTCCTAAAACATCTACCAAGAGACTGTGATGGCTACAGTACAGTGAGTTATAAGAGGACCAAACTTTTTCAGGATAATGTTGCCTTTCTATATGAAACAAGTCTACTGAGCTACATTCCATGATCATGTCTGTAGTTAGTGGTTTCATCAAGGAGTCCTTTTGTGGGTTGTAAATTATTTCTACTGATAGGGGAGGGGAGAGAAAAAAAAAAAAAGTAAAAAAAAAATTTATACTTTACTATCCTTGTGGGTGTGCATTTTAATATTATCTTGCTTTACTAGAATTGTAATTTTGGGGTTGAACTTGTGCGTTGTGTAATTTATTTGATAGTTGACACTCCAAAACCAGTGAAACTGCCCGGTTTATTTTTGCTGGAAGACAGTGCACTTACTTCATTTTATTTCTCCTGATTTTACATGTAACTTGAGGTGCCAAACTGTATTTTACCTATTGTGCTACCCTGTACAACACTACTTAGTAAGAACTTCTTTCCTTGAAGGTGTAGCTCAGTTTAGCATTGAGTTTCTATTACTGCTCTCATTGTAGCTGCAATCAATAGCTCTATAGGTAAACACAAATTGTTTACAGACCTCTAATTTATATCTTTACTCAAAGTGGCTATCATTTTAAATATCATTAATTAACCTAAGAATTTTAAAACTGTACTGTGATTTTCAGAACCTGTTACCTTTTGGTGCCGGATCTGCGTTATTCGAATCCTTGCTACATGTTTTAAAGTAGAAAATTAAAAAAAAATAAAATAATATAAAAAAAAAAAGATGGTATTTTTGCTTACAGAGAAGATGACAACCTGTAACATAAGATGAATCAAACATTAAAATTTTACACTTAATGTAAAAGGGTTTATTAAAAAAAAAAAGGTATTTGTTCAATTTCAATAAAGCTAAATGTGGTACTAACAACTCTTTACTCTTTACTTCATTTGCAGCAGGGCTGTTCACACCAGAGTCCAGTTCTTCCACCCCTCTGTCGGCAGAAAGAGAGTGCAAAGCAATCTTCTGCTGACCCGACTTAGCCCGACAAATTGTGCAGCAAAGGGGGCTGTTGTAGCCCCTGGGAATATGTCAAGGACCGCGTCAGAAATGTGCCTAGGATATGACAGCAGCATTTGCAGAACATTTGCGCCTGCAGAGCTAGGCCTGAGCTAGAAGGCATATCACTCTCCGCTTACAGAATCCATGCACGGCAAGAAGCACACCTCAGCTTCACATGTGCTGTGCCCAGCTTGGTGTCATCCTTAACTTTCTTCTGAATTTGTTGCAGTTTCACCACTTTGGTAAAAGGACATGCTGAGATGGCCTCCGTCAGGTGCTTCATGTAGACATCGTAACAACCAACAGTTTAAAAGCAAATTAAATTCCCTCCAGTTCATTGCTCTTCCCTTGAGAGGCCAAAATGCACACTCTGTAGCTGCCCACCATAGATAATTTTTTCCCGTCCCTTAATGAGATGGTCCACTTTGACTCCTGAACCAGCTTCTGCTGAGAGGCTGTAGATCACGGAGTCACAGAATCGTAGGGGTCGGAAAGGATCTCCTGAGATCATCCAGTTCAACCCCCCTGCCAAAACAGGTTCCCTAGGACAGGTCACACAGGTAGGCATCTAGATGGGTCTTGAATATCTCCAGAGAAGGAGACTCCACAACCTCCCTGGGCAGCCTGTGCCAGGGCTCTGTTACCCTCACCGTGGAAAAGTTCTTCCACATATTAGTGCAGAACTTCCTGTGCTCCAACTTGAGGCCATTGCCCCTTGTCCTGTCCCCACAGACCACTGAAAAGAGACTGGTCATTTCCCCCTGTGTCCCACACTTCAGGTATTTATAAACATTAATCAGATCCCCTCTCAGTCTTCTTTTCTCAAAGCTGAACAGCCTCAGCTCACTGAGCTTTCCTTGTAGGGGAGACGCTCTAGGCCTTTAATCAACTTCGTAGCCTCCACTGGACTCTCTCCAGGAGACCCCTGTGTCCTGGTTTCAGTCAGGATAGAGTTAACTTCATTTGTAGCAGCTGATGGAGTGCTGTGTTTGGGAGTTAAAATGAAAGCAGTGCTGATAACAGCCTGATGTTCTTAGTTGCAGTCAGACAGTCAAGGACTTTCTCAGCTTCTTCGTATTTCTCTATTCATGAGAAAGGAGGGGCGAAGCCAGGACAGGTGACCCAGATGGGCCAAAGAGAGTATTCCATGCCAATTACGTCCTGCCCAGGATAACGGGAGGCTGTTGGGAGGAAGAAGAGGGGCGGTGGCGGGATGCGTGCTGCTTGGGGGGACGGTTGGGTTCCGGGACAGCTCTGGGTGGTACGGCCTGAGTTGTGTGGTTCGGGGAGAAACTGCATTGGGGATCAATAGTTTCATATTCTTTTGCTCTAAAGTCCTGTTAGCGTTGTTATATTTTATCTTCCTGTTATCTTAGTAAACTATCCTTATCCCAACCCACAGGCCTCTTAGTTTCTTGGTTTTGGAGTTATTTGCCCCTTCCTTTTCCCTTCCCTTGTTTCCCCCCTTTTTCCCTCTTCCCCTGCTCTTTTACTTTAAGAAGCAGGCAGCTGCGTGGATCTCGGCCCACAGCCGGGGGGAAACCACAACAGTCTTTTTGGCGCCCAAAAAGACTTTTGGCACCCAAAAAGACTTTTTTTTTTTTATCCCAGGGAGCCCAGAACTGGACACAATACTCCAGATGGGGCCTGACCAGGGCAGAGTAGAGGGGGAGGATCACCTCCTTTGACCTGCTGGCCACACTCCTCCTGATGCACCCCAGGATCCCATTGGCTCTCTTAGCCACCAGGGCACACTGCTGGCTCATGGCCAACCTCTCATCAGCCAGGACCCCCAGGTCCTTCTCCAGAGAGCTCTTCTCCAGCAGGTCATCCCCCAGCCTGTACTGAAACGAACTGTTGTTCCTTCCCAGGTGCAAGACTCTACACTTGCTCTTGTTGAACCTCATCCGGTTTCTCCCTGCCCAGCTCTCCAGCCTGTCCAGGTCTCGCTGGATGGCAGCGCAGTGTTCCTGCGTGTCAGCCACTCCTCCCAGCTTTGTGTCATCAGGCACTTGCTGAGGGTGGATGCTATTCCCTCATCAAGGTCGTCAATGAAGATGTTAAACAAGACTGGACACAGGTACCACTGACTGACTGAGCCTGTATTTATGTGTGGGTGTGTGTACACATGTGCACATGCCTGTGTGTATGTCTACATCTCCATACAGCTGCTGAAACTACACAGATCTGTTTGTCTCCTGAGACTGGGGAGGGAATCTAGACACAACGAGAGTTGATGGTGGATAAAGGTAAATTCCAACAGCACAGTGGTGGACTTGGAGATGGTTTTCCAGGTGTGAGTAGGGAAAATTCTGTGGATTGCCCTGAGTACTCCTCAGTGGAGCCACTTTTGCCAGTCCCCTGGCAGAAATCTCGCTGTGGGCTGTTGAAAATACCTACATCTGCTGCCCCACTTAAATGCCTTTATACAAATGCACGTAGCATGGGGAACAAACAAGAAGAATTAGAAATCTTTGTGCGGTCGCAGGGCCATGATCTCATAGCAATCACAGAGACGTGGTGGGATAACCTGGACGACTGGCACGCTGTCATGGATGGCTATGTGCTTTTTAGGAAAGACAGGCTAGGGAGGCGAGGTGGAGGAGTTGCTCTTTATGTGAGAGAGCACCTAGATTGTATTGAGCTCCACCTGGGGAAGGATGAAACATCTGTTGAGTGCTTGTGGGTTAAAATCAAGGGGCAAACCGGTATGGGGGACATTGTTGTGGGAGTGTGCTATAGGCCCCCTGATCAAGAGGAGCGGGTTGATAGTGCATTCTATAAGCAGTTAGAAGTAGCCTCAAGATCCCGGGCACTAATCCTTATGGGGGACTTCAACTATCCAGATATTTGCTGGGCAAGCAACACGGCCAGTCGTATGCAGTCCAGACAATTTCTGCAGTGTGTTGAAGACAATTTCCTGCTACAGATGGTGCAGGAGCCTACAAGGGGAGGGCGGGTGCTGGACCTTGTTTTAACTAACAAGGACGGGCTCGTTAGGGAAGTGAAGGTCGGGGGCAGCTTAGGTCTAAGTGACCATGAAATGGTTGAGTTCAAGATCCTGGGTGGAAGAAGCAAGCCAAAAAGTAGGATAGCTACCCTGAATTTTGGAAAAGCTAACTTTGATCTCCTCCGTGACTTAATAGGGGCTATCCCGTGGGCTACGCTGTTTGAAGGAATGGGAGCCTGTGAGAGCTGGCTAGCATTCAAACAGCACTTCTTCCAAGCACAGGAACGATGCATCCCTTTGTGCAGGAAATCGGGAAGGAGAGGCAGAAGACCTGCGTGGATGAACACGGAGCTGCTGAGTAAACTCAAAGAGAAGAGGAAGATCTATGAATTGTGGAAGAAGGGTCTGAGCACATGGGGAGAATACAGGAATGTAGTCAGGGCCTGTAGGGTCGCAACTAGGAAGGCTAAAGCCCTCTTGGAAACGAAGCTGGCAAGGGACATAAAGGATAATAAAAAGGGGTTTTTTAGATACGTGAATAGCAAGAGGATGACCAGGGATAATGTAGGTCCCTTGCTGAATGAGGAGGGTGTCCTGGTAACGGGGGATACTGAGAAGGTGGAGATACTGAATGCCTTCTTTGCTTCGGTCTTCACCTCAAAGGCCCCCCGGGACCCACAGGCACTGGATGTAAATAGGAGTGTTTGGGATATGAAGAATTTCCCTCTGGTTGAGGTAGGGGAGGTCCAGGAGCGGCTCAAAGGGATAAACGCACACAAATCCATGGGACCGGATGGGATACATCCACGTGTGCTAAGGGAGCTGGCGGAGGTGATTGCTGAGCCGCTCTCTATCATCTTCAACAGGTCCTGGAGAACAGGAGAAGTGCCTGAGGACTGGAGGATAGCCAATGTCACTCCAGTCTTTAAAAAGGGCAAGAAGGAGGATCCCAGCAACTATAGGCCAGTCAGCCTCACCTCTGTCCCTGGAAAGGTAATGGAACAGCTTGCTCTGGATGCCATCTCCAAGCAATTGGAAGAGAAGAAGGTCATGAGGAGTAGTCAGCATGGATTCACCAAGGGGAAATCGTGCTCGACCAATCTCATAGCCTTCTACGATCTCATCACCGGCTGGGTAGATGGAGGGAGAGCAGTAGATGTCATCTACCTTGACTTCAGCAAGGCTTTTGATACTGTCTCCCATGACATCCTGATAGCAAAGCTGAGAAAGCATGGGATTGATGAGTGGACAGTGAGGTGGGTTGAGAATTGGCTGTCGGACCGAGCCCAGAGGGTCGTGATTCGTGGAGTGGAATCTGACTGGAGGCCTGTGACTAGCGGTGTTCCCCAGGGCTCGGTGTTGGGTCCAGTCCTGTTTAACATCTTCATTGACGACCTTGATGAGGGAATAGCCTCGACCCTCAGCAAGTACGCCGATGACACAAAGCTGGGAGGAGTGGCTGACACGCAGGAACACTGCGCTGCCATCCAGAGAGACCTGGACAGGCTGGAGAGCTGGGCAGTAAGAAACCAGATGAGGTTCAACAAAAGCAAGTGTAAAGTCTTGCACCTGGGAAGGAACAACCATTTCTATCAGTACAGGCTGGGGGATGACCTGCTGGAGAAGAGCTCAGTGGAGAAGGACCTGGGGGTCCTGGTGGATGACAGGTTGGCCATGAGCCAGCAGTGTGCCTCGGTGGCTAAGAGAGCCAATGGGATCCTGGGGTGCATCCGGAGGAGTGTAGCCAGCAGGTCAAGGGAGGTGATCCTCCCGCTCTACTCTGCCCTGGTCAGGCCCCACCTGGAGTATTGTGTCCAGTTCTGGGCTCCCTGGTATAAAAAGGACAGGGATCTCCTGGAGAGAGTCCAGAGAAGGGCTACGAAGATGATAAAGGGCCTGGAGCATCTCCCCTATGAGGAAAGGCTGAGAAGATTGGGACTGTTCAGCCTTGAGAAGAGAAGGCTAAGGGGGGACCTAATTAATGTTTACAATTATCTTAAGCAAGGGATGCAGGGGAATCAGCCAGCCCCTTTTCAGTGGTCTGTGGAGACAGGACAAGGGGCAATGGCTGCAAGTTGGAGCATAGGAAGTTCCGCACCAACATGCGGAGAAACTTTTTCACAGTGAGGGTGACAGAGCACTGGAATAGGCTGCCCAGGGGGGTGGTGGAGTCTCCTTCTCTGGAGATATTCAAGACCCGTCTGGATGCCTATCTCAGTGAAATGTCCTAGGGAGCCTACTTCGGCAGGGGGGTTGGACCCGATGATCTCTCGAGGTCCCTTCCAACCCCTACAATTCTATGATTCTATGATTCTATGATTCTATGATCTTGACAAATCTGATTCCCAAAAACAGTTACCTAAATTAATGGTGCAAAGTTAGTTGTACATTTAACGTTCCCACACCTTCCTCAGCTCTGTGGAAGCAACTTTCCTGTTGCTTACACTTGTGAAGGAATTGCCAACATTCATCTTCATCAATTTGAGACCATGATCCAGATGTGACCAACAACCCCAGAAGGGGGAACCGGTAAGAACTCAAGACAACTATCTAAAGTATTTTGTTTTGAAAAATAAGCTTTTGATTCAAATTTAAGTATCATAACAATTGTAAAGTTTATAGTATGATATTTGGTTTTAATCTTTTTTAAAGGAACAGTATTTGATTAATGGATAACATAGTAGAGGAAAAGCTCAGTGCAATCTAAGTTCCCTGAGCCCCACCAGGGTGAGGTCACCCAACAGTAAATTGTAGTAGAAGTTAGGAGCCCCTCAGTGCTACAGAGACATGTGTTGCTTGCTTTTACCAGCCCATTGTTCCAGAAACTCTGCTTGAAATTAAGGTGTAATGCCAGGATTAACGTTAATCCTGAGTGCCCAGATGTGCTGCTAATGAGTGTCACAGACAATTGCTCACAGCTCCCCCATATGACCCCAGACCGCTGGAATAGGAATGCAAAACTATTCTCAGTGTGTTAGTACATCCCTTTTCACTCACGTGCCTCCATCATCCACATTACAAATTCTCCTGCACACTTTGCAGTGCTTGGCTATTAGCATTGACTAAACAGTTTGCTAAAATATTCTGCCTATTGGGTTTGAGGTATTCTGACAGTATCCAATCTGAAGATTGGTCTACTGTTGCCTTTTATATAAACTTATGTCCAGTCATGGGAGTAATCTGTGCACAAAATCCTTACAGGTTTCTCTCCTTCTGAAGAGAGACAGAATTTATAGCTACTCAGCAACTAGTTGTGAACCATGAAATTATCTGACTAAATTTTGGCCATCAATGATGCATGTAAATGGACAAGGCCCACCAAGCATGGCAATTAGGAATGGCCACATGATACAGAAGAGTTCTCAGCATGCTGGTCAGTGGCCTGTGAGCTGTCTCACACAGAGATTGTTTGACAAGTATCAAAGAACCTTTCCTCAAAGAACGTGGCTGGCACCAGAAGGATATATTCTGGCTGAGAAACTGCCTGCAGATAAAAAGTCAAATAACAAGGATAGCAGGACGTACAGAGGGACATGACATTTGTAAACAAAAGCTCAGTAGGGTTACCAGAGAAACAAGGCACGAAAACCTGTCACCTTGCACTCAGAGAAGTAGCAGAATTAAATGGTGAAGCAGTTTCATTTCAAGACACAATTGCAAGAGGGAAAAGAATAGCTTAGAAAATAAGTCCTGGACAAATAGCCTTTGTCAAGCAGAAAACACAGTGGGATGGAAGAGAAGAGACCTAGGATTAATTCTGAAGAGCTTCCAGAACCTGCAGGTTACAGTTCTAGCTGGTAAAATAAGATGAAACCCTAGGGCATTTAAACTACGTGCATTTAACTATAAAACTTTTATAATGACTTCTAATTTATCAAGAAAGCTTAAAAAGCTTTAAGCCTGCCTTTAAAGGATGCAACATCAGGTCAGGTCACTGGCATCCTGTTGTTACAGATTGGACCTGAGTGGTTCAGTACTCCAGGAGAAAAGTTTAACCATTTCTCACCAGATAGGTGGTGTCATGCACTCTGAAAAAGCCCAATCAATAAAGCAGATCTTTCAGAAAAACCTTGTTACAATAGGAAAGTGAAAAAATGGTGCAATATGACATGAGAAAGCTCTTTTTGTTCCTCTTTCCTGTTCCTTTTTCTCTGTATTTTTTTCAGGTGGCAGATCCATCACTTGTGAATTACTGAATCAGGGGTGATAGGTAGTACAGGTCTTTTGAAGTCTCCAGTCTGGCAATTAATAACTGCTAGGGGGTGGGAACTCCAGGATACATGATGCCTCTGGGGTCAGGTTTTTTCCTGTGCTACAGAGGTGAGGAATAAGGTCCAATCCCATTCATCCATGGAGGTTGAAACTTTCTCACTTGGCTTCCCTTCTTCCCTGGCATGAGATTCTGAAGGCAACAGGAAAGAACTGATGGAAAAATAATGTTCCTCTACTGCAGGCTGAACTGCTGCAGCCCTTCATCTTTGTGCAATGACTAATGTCATTGACATTAGTGGCACAGGAGCTGCTGAGCAGACGTAAGGCATCAGCCACAACCTACAACCTCATGTAGCTGATGTTACTGATAATATTGTGGAGGCATCTGGAACTGATCTTTGAGATTATGGGCATGGGCATTTCCCTGGAAGGGCTGTCTCTGGGCTGAGTTGGTGCTTTTTGGCTCATGTTGTAGTTTTGCATGGTGGGGTTCTGGTGGAGAAGGGGGACCGCAGGGGCGGCTTCTGCAAGAAGCAGCCAGAACCTCTCTGCAGGCCCCACAGAGCAAACTCCAGCTGGCTCAAGGCCGGAGTTGTTGCTGACCAAGGCTGAGCCCATCAGTTACTGTCACAGTGCCTCTGGGAACCACATTTAGAAGAAAAAAACTGCAATCAGCTGCTTTTTGCCACCAGAGAAGGGAGTGAGAAGATGTAAGGAGCTGTGCAGGCACCAAGGCCAGGGAGGAGGGCGCAAGGAGGCACCCCAGGTGCTGGAGAGAAAGACGCCCCTGCAGCCTGTGGAGAAACCCATGGTGGAGCGAGTGTCCCCCCACAGCCCATGGAAAAGGATGAGACCCCACCTGCAGCCCATGGAGAGGCTCCATGCTGGAGCAAGCCTCTGCCAGCACTTGTACCCCGTGGAGAGAGACAGACACTGAGATGAGTGAGAGAGATCTGTGCTGCAGCAGATTGGCTGGGAGGGCCTGTGACCCTGTGGAGGACCAGGCTGGAGCAGTCTGAGCCTGAGAGACTGAGAGACATTTTGTGATTTATGACAGCACCCCTTATCAGTGACCCAAGCTGGGGCAGCTGGTGAAGAGCTGAAGCCCCATGGGAAAGGACTTACTGAGAAGTTTGTGGAGGACTGTCTCCTATGGGTGGGACCCCACAGTGCAGCAGGGGAAGGGTGTGAGGAATGCTTCCCCCCAACCTTACCCCAGCCAAGAAGGAAAACAACTTGTGAGGAACTGACTGAAACCTCATTCCCCCAGTCCCTGCACCTTCTCATGCCACAATGCAGGGGCAGAAGGGAGCGAAATCATGACTAAAGTGAAGTCTGCTAAGAAGGGAGGGGTGGGGGGAGGTGCTTTAAGATCTGGTCACACTTCTCATTACCCAACTCTGGTGTCACTGGGTGTGCAGTGCAGGGTCATAAATTAGAGAATTTCTTTCCTTTATTCTGTGTTGAGTCTGTTGTGCCCATGACACTGATTGCAGAATGATCTCTCCCTGTCCTTATCTCGACTCCTGAGCCTCTCAACATTTTCTCCCCTGTCCAGCTGCAAAGGGGAGTGATAGAGCAGCTTCGGTAGGTGTTCGGCCTCCAGCCAGGGCCAAACCACGACAATTCAGCAACAGGATTCTGCTTCTGCTGGAAGTCGCATCTTATGAACTTATTTCTAAATACAGAAAGAAATGTATTTGATGTATGGGTGTCAAATGTATATGCCCATCTTTCTAATCCTCATTTCTTTAAAAGTAGAACATGGCAAGGAACAAGGAAACAAAAGCTGTAAAACTTTGCATTACACAAAGTAGTACGAAAATAATTTTAATTAACCTACTCATTTTCCTTATCTATAACATAGTATCTGTGGAAAATAAGTTTCAGCCAGTCTTTTAAAGCAATTTATTCTAATGCCTTTTGGTACAGAAGATTGCGTCTTACAACATTTTGGAAAACTAGAAAACCAAAACTAAGTCTGCCTACAGGAACTCCTGCCTGGGAGAATAATCTGAGCAAAGTCACACTTTCTCCATAAATGCCACTTACAGATTTTACCTTAAAAATTAATCTTAGCAGGTTTGACAGCAAAAGAAAAAGAAGATATTTATGCCATTTGAAGATACTTCTCCTACTTTTTCAGGGAAAATGTGAAATGTCATCACATTTGGGGCTAAACTGCAGAACAAGAGCAGTTTCACCAGTTCCAGACAAACTCATCTAGCCAATTTATTTCCAATATCAATGCAATGTGCGCTGAAATCAGAAGGGAAGAAAAAAACCCAAACCAAAACAAAAAAGTGCTTCATTGACTTCAATAGTTTCTAGATCAGTCCCTAATGAAAGGTAAGTTTCCAAACCCAAACCCCAGAAATAATCTGGGAGGGAAAATATTCAGAGTGGATTAGCTCTCTTTGGTATCCTCTAAGGAGGAATAGAAACTTCAGTCAAGTAAGCATCTCAGATAATAATTAGGAGCACTGGCTTTGTGAAATGCACACACTCAGTTCTTCAAGTTCCTACTGAAACGTGCTAAATTAATATCTTTTCTATGGAGAAACCCTGTGATGCAACATTAATAAAAATGCAGTGAATTCTGGGGATCCTGACAGCATTTTATGTGTGCTAAAAACTAGGGTTTTACCAGGGCAAATTATACAAAATCCTCTCTAGTCATCAGAGCAGCTGTATGTATAACTGGTTCAAACCCAGCTTTTTCAGCTTACTGTAAGAGCTGACTCTTACTTTCAGCAGAGTGTGTTCCTGCTGCTGGGGATGGCAGAGTGAGTGTGCCATGCCAGGAAGATATCGGCTGGATGCATTGCTCCTTTTTCCACTGTATGGGAAAAACAGCCAGACCCCCGAGGGTGCACAGGGGGAACATATTCTGCAGCAGCACTGAGTGAAAGTGAATTTATAACAAGGCGTTTAAGGATTCACTGATTTCCATCTCCTCTTTTTTCTTTGGGCATGAATCTGTTTTCCCTAGGAGAGCTACCCTTAACAACATAGACTCAGACCCATGACTGGAAATCTCTTGAAGATGGGATGGGATATCGTTATTCCTTGGCTTCTGGAGAACTCCATCCTCTCAGCTGTAAGTCCTCTTTGCCTGCTGCAAAGGATCACTGGTGCACAGGAAGCCGGATGTGATTTTGAAAAGTTTTGACAGTGATCACCCAGCACCCCAAGGCTCCCAAGCAGGGAGGCTAGAGCAGAGAAGAGAGGATGCACCACCAGTGCTTGCTGTGGGAGAAGGACTATGTGGACAAGGATGCTTCTCCTCATTCCCAAGAACCCAAACCTGGAACATACTCTCCAGGGGGTCCTCCAGAGCTCACAGGTTAGGCTTACAGCACGTCCTGAAGCTGACCGTGTTGTGGGTGCTCAACCTGCTTCCAGTGCTACTCAGAGAGCTCTTTACCAGTACAATGCACCTATTCCTCCCCCTGAGATGTTCGGTGGGGTTGCAGTTGTGACTGCAGAAATTGTTGGAGAAACACTGCAGCACTCAAAAAAAAAATGTTCTCTGTTCTCCCTTTACTCCAAAAAAAAAAAAGAAGAAAAGAGCTATGCTAGTGCAAGCAACAGAAGCTAAATCTAATTATTGATATTTGCAGCAGTGCTAAAGACCTTTGTGGGAGGATGTGCCCCTACAGTAGCCTGGGTGTTGCCTGTTTTTTTCCCAACCTAGGTGCCAGAAGAGTGCACTGAAGAATTTGAGGAGTACTGGGACTGATGAAAGAAGGGAGGGAGATCAGGGTGCTGGCAGTGGGAGATGTGGGTATGGGCCAACGAAGACAGACACCATCTTGGGTTGCTCTGGAAGCCTGGCTTGAGATGAGACCCCAGTGTGCCCATCACAGGGTCCCTGCACAGGACCAGACAAGGAGAACAGGGAAAGAAGACCCCCAGGGATGGGAAGTGGTGCAGTAATGGCCACAGTGCACTGCAGCAGTGGGACCGAGAGCAGAGCCCACTCCAGGTCACCCTAGCATGAACAGACTAACTCATTAAAGAAGAGCCAAATCTAAAATATGTATTTACAGAATATCTTCAGTCTCATCTGCTGGGTGCAATCCTGCTAATAAACACGAAACCCCTACTACAAAACACTTGATAGGGCACGTGCTCCAAACAGGAACAGTAATGTTTGTGGTGTATGAAGAGAGTCTTCAGCAAGGACTTCATGGAGAAAACGAGAGCACTGGTCATTTATTTCACACTGGAGACACTACTTCCTCCTCTCACTGCATTGTCAGGCAGAGAAGTTACAAATAGGCATGAGAATTTGGAAATGAAGAAGCCTGCCTCTGGGTGGTTAAAGATGTCCTCTTAGCCACTGCTTGGAGTATGCAGGGGAGATGTGTATGGCTGGTTTTTGGGGAGACCGGCAAGAACAGCATGGGCAAATGTCTGTGGTGAACTAATTACCCTTTATAAAATGAGAGTTTTTACAGTTTTAATGTAATAATGTAATCAACTCTGTCCGCTGCGAGAGATGTGTGACATCATCCATGTGGATCCTAACAGGGGTTGCCAGTGATGCTCTTCAGGGGAGTGGTGAAGAGCAGGGCTGCTACTGAACCATTAGCTTAAAAAGACAAGATCTGAATGAGCTGCCTGCTGCAGGAATTTGGGTTCCCTTCCCATATGTATTTCATTCATTGTAGGAGGCCCCTGAAAGCATGCTCTCTGCTTGGAGGAGTATCAGAACCTTCCACTAAGCCATCAAGGGAGCGAAGAAAACAAAACAAAACAAAACCAAAACCAACATCTTTTTCTTTACTTTTTTTTCCTTAATGTTGCTCAAGTGAAAATAAAGCAAACAAACTTCTATGCTGACCATGGGTATAATCTGGGCCATTACAAATTGATGGGGAAAGCTTTAATATGGGCATCTCAGCTGTCTGCTGTTATGGCACATTTGCTTTTCACTTTGGAGCCCAGTGACTTTGCTGCTTTGAATTACCATAATGAGAGGTTTCGCTGCTGCCCCTTCTGGTGTTGCAAGTGCAGTAAGTGAGCATAAAAATGAAGAATCTGCCAAACATCATCTACAGTTTCAATCAGATTTTCCCTCTTGTCAGAATGTGTGTGCATTATAGTGCTTCAGGGGCCTTTTTCCAAGGGACACGGGTAAAGGCTGAAGAGTATTGCCATAAAAGCAAGGTTTCCTCTGATTTATTAACAGTAGCTGGGTTTTTTAATTTTGCAGAAAAGAATGGCCCCATTAAGACCCAAAGTCACATTTTACACCAGACATCCTAAACACGACCTGTGCTATTTTTAAATGGACTAATTCCCATCCATTTGCTGGCTTATTCCAGGCATCACCAAGCCTCAAAGCTCAAGGCCTGTTCCTGACATGCCAGGGGTTTTCCTGGGTTTCAAACAGCTGTGTTGTTACTCTAGCTGTAGCTTTCTGTATTAATATCAGTGGGCAGGACTGATTTTATGACACTGAGGAAACAGAGGAGGGTATTTTAGCATAAAGGACATTTGCATATTTGCTGCTGTAACAGCAGGGAAAATTTCACTGGAAATTAATGGTTTCTGAAGACTGAAAAGCTTGAATCGTATTTGTGGACATAGGTGCAGACACACCTCCCCCCTTCCCTTTGCTTCCCTTAATCTTGCTACAGTATTTCTTTGGTGGATATCCCTGAAAATTGCAACTGCTACCCAGTGCTTGCTGGTGGTGTAGCACAGAACAATACCTACCTTATTTATCTCTGACCTAGTTGTGGAAAATGTCCAAAACATATCTTTGGCCTGATTAATCTAGGTCTGATCTGCTAATATGCTGCCATGGATTAAACAGATGTATCATCTGAAATAGCTGAGGCATGGCTCAGACATCCTGCAAGTGGCAGCACTCAGGTGTACCTGCGGTGAGTTTTGCTAAGCAGGCACTCTGCCCGGTGCTCTCTGATAAGGTTTCTGGGTCACGACTGAAGACTTTAGCAGAAAATGTGATTGTGGGTACTACTGAGGTGCATCTTTTCTGCAAATTAAAATCCTAGCTGATACTAATAAATCAGAAGGGAAACATGAACCAAGAGACCTGGGAAGAGCTCTGTGTGTCGGGTGCTAGAAGAAGAGCCACAACGATGCAAAAGGACTCCAAAAGCCCCATCTGCAGCTGGGGTGGGTCCCCATGGCACCCATGCCTGAGAAAGTAACCCCAACCTTCCAGGCCCCCACAGGACACAGGGGGTCCTGCCTTGTGGCAACAGACAAGTTGGGGGAATACCTAGATTAACCTATGAACAGTGTTGGTGCTTGGAGCAGTTGAAGATGAGGCAACTTTACAAGTGTTTTAATGTCACTATGGCATTTTGGTCAAATCGTCTTCCCAGGTTGCCTGAGCCATAACGTTCCTCCTGGTGTTTTCAGGCTGTGGCTAAAGCCACACCAGTGGCTTTTGTGACTTCCCCAGGCACATCTCACCTCTGGGCACTGCAACCTGGTGGGCTGACTAGCTGTCCTCCCAGCTTCAATAGCTATTCTCCCTTTACGTTGGATGGGAGAAGTGAGCCAAGTCCTCTGTACAATAATGCAGATGGAGTAAAATCCCACCCACCCACACCAAGCCACACACAGCTCTACTCCTCAGCTCAGCCATGCAGGCTTGGGAGGTTCCCTCCCAGCAGGTACAAGGGGGAGGGTGTGAATTTATTTGCTGTGTTATGCACACCAAAAAGAAGTGTAACGGGAAAGGAAAGACAAGCAGGTCTTGGAGAGATCTCAAAAAGAGCAGATACTTCAGGAAATTGTTAAGAACAAAAGGACAACTGGAAATGGAGTGGAGAAAGGGCTTCCTCTTGCTTATCCCAGTGATGCTCTGAGGAAGACAAGCGGGATTCCACCAAGGGTATTGTCACCAATTGCTCTTTTTAATGGAAATCTGGCAGATCCCCAGTATTTGCTACTCACTGAGAGGGGAATTTCTATTATTAGGATAGTCAGTTGGGAGAATGGCCAAGGTTTATATTAGCTCCATTACTGACTATCTTTAATGGGTACTGGAGAGCATCTCTGATTTTTGGAAGTATAGCTGCATCTATTTGACACTAGTATGATGTTCTTCTGTTTTAAGAAGGTCAGCACTGCCCACTCAGGGAAAAAAAAAAAAAAGAAAGAAAATAAGGAAAAAAAATACAAGCTGAAATAATGGAAAATCAAGGTGGGAATGACCTTAAGAAACTGCCTTATCTACTTCAGCCCCAGACTGAGCTGGGCTGGAGGAGGGACAGTGGGTGTGTATCATTCAGTGTGGAGCCTGGAAGGGGATTTTGGGGAACCTTAGGAAGTTGTATGTCTGTCTTCACCTTGATAACTCCCTGTTTCCTGATGGCTGCCCATGGTGAGCACTCAGGCCGTGCAACCCCCGGAGCTTCTCTTGTGCCCTGCTTCCCTGAACTTCCTCTTGCTTCTGCTCTGTCTCACTCTTTAGTCAAGAGGCTCTTCCTGATGCCCTACCCTGGGACAACCACCCTTTGAAGGATAAGCAGCAAGAACCTGGAAGGAAATTAAGAGAGAAACATCAGCAGGCAAACTGATAGAAAACTTTTTGTCATGCACAATATTTTCTTGTTTATGCATCCTCATGAGAAAAATTCAGTTTCTTCCTACAAAAATTTTCAGTGTCATTAATAACTTTTCCAATTTCATGGGGTTTTACAAAAGCAATTATTAAATTTTACACCAAGAAAGTCATTCAGCAAAGAAACAGTTTGCTACAGAAAGCACGCTTCATTGTTGAATGTACAGGTATTTATCCAAGCTATAGACCATACTAAGCTGAAGACTTCCCGAGATGCCATTACTCTTGCTAATTCCCAGAGAACTATTATTTTGTAAACCACTGTAAGCCTGTTCCAGGGTGGTGGCTTATTGAGAGATTTTTATATTTTTTTTAATTATACCTTTCCAACTCTCCTCACTGGGCTTCAAGGACACGGGAATTATTATTTTTATATTATTATTATTACTTTCATGCATCATTGGAGCACCTAAACAGTCTCCTACAGATTCAGAAAATCAGGCCGCCTGTAGTGAATGAATCCTTCAAAACCAGCGATATTATTAGCTCTTCCGTGTCATTGAACAGACGAGCTAAATGCTAAAACCAGAAATTTCATTAAAGATTAAAGAAATATCATTTCACGTTTCACCTGCTCCATTAATATCAAATATGAATTCTATCTTTCATGACACCACTGAAGTGCATTGTAAGATTACAGATATACTATTATTTAATCTCTCAGAGAAAGGGAAAAAATGTTCAAAAACCTTGAAGAACTGTGTCTCAGCATGACAATATGTTTTGTCTGACCATTTTAAGTCACTAAAGAACATCTTGGCCTTATGATTGTTCAGTAGTTCCCTTTCTTCATGCACCACTTGAAATATGTTAACGGCGACATAATATGCAGGAAAGACCAAGCACTTACTGCCTGAGCATAAGGCCTCCAAAGACTTCTCTGGTGGAATACCCAAGAAGTGAGGCACTCAAAATCATTAAGTGCTTTTAGAAATCTCGACCTTAAATATTATGGTCAAACTACTTCTTTTGCCTGGAGTTTTTCCCCGTCATTGATTTGTAACTTCCTCCTTTACTGTTTTTTTGGTTATATTTTCTCCCAAAGCCTACTTTCTGAACAGACCTCTGGCCTTTTCCCCAGAGCCTAAAACCCCTCAGTTTTGGGTTGCACCTTGCATCGCTGCAATGGGAAAATTTTAGAGGCCTGTAGAAATTGCCTTGACAGGAAAAAGAAAACCTGGGAAAGATGCCTGTCAGACATTTTTCTACAGAGAGGATCCTAGTGACAAGGCAAGTCCAGAAGGTTAAAATTCCATGGTTAACAGCCATGATGCGCTCTACCATGATTCTCCATGTTCTCCATTTTCTGAATTTTCCCAGTATTCAGGTCCCATCTTTTTTCCAACAGCACGGACTGGTGTCAGCGTAGAGCAGGCTGTGGGCCTTTGTACAGTGGGGTGTATGAACTTTCCCCAGAGGAAAGGGAAACCTCCTGACAGCACCACATTTGTGAAATGGCTGATGTTCCCTCAACACTTGTTTGGGGAGCAAAGTGGCAGAGTCAGTCCTTCCCTCCAGACATCTTTATCCTGGGTATGGCCAAACTGAACAGTTTTCCATCCCATGCACCTGTGCAAGAGGATGAGCCCCTATTTTAAGAAAATAATGGAAGAAGGATAAAAAGGAAATAAAAGTAAAAGCATATATATGTATACAAAGCTATGGCCCCAGGGCAGCTTTACAGAGACTGAGTTATCTGGAGTGTCAGGAGTGGCTTTTAGTCTCCCCTGCACTTTAGGGTGGGAGTGGCCAACCCACAGCTATGTAGGACTTTCCCAGCCTGCCCCAATGCTTCCTCACTGCCCCAGTCCACAGGCATACACTAGGTAACACCAACATCCCCACCTTTTGGTCCAAGCTTCCCTGGGCCAGGGCAAGGCTGAGCCCACAAGGGCAGCTTCCTGTTTCAGTTTTGGTTTTCCTTCCTTGGTTGGTGTGGAGAGGGTTTGGCCACAGGTGATCCCCCCTGCTCCCCCTCCCTGAGCCCATGCAGCCCCCAGAAGCAGAGGCAAGCTGTCCCTAGGAGCTCCCAGCTGCCTCGTCCGCATGGCTCACAGATGCCGGGGCAGTTCAGGCAGCGCTGCCAAACCCGCAGTGACAGGTCATTGGGTCCTTACAAACATTAATGTGATGTTTACTGCTCGCGCTGCAGTGCCACATGGGCCACAAGCTGTTTCCTCTTGGCCTAGAGCTCGGAGGGAGATAACCCCAGCTGCCTGGTGAGCAGGGACATCTTCCCCTGCCACTGACAAAGCAGGGCAATAGCACATGCTTGGTTTTTGTTTGCAGGGAAGTCCTGTCAGAGATGCATCAACTTTATCTCAGCTCCTTGCAGGAATGTCTTTCATGTAGGTACTATGTGAGGCAAGGGTTTGCAGAGGGAAAGGCTCTCAAACATGTAGCCTTGAAAGAAAAGCAACCAGATCCCGGCTTCCCGACTTTGCAAGGAGCATGGGGTTTGTTGGTCAGTCTTGAATAAATATGAGCCTTCCTTTAGCAGCAAATAATCTCCACAGCCTGACATTTGCCCCCAGTCTAATTCTCCTGGCTGACCTTCAAATCCTTGTCCAAAGATTCCTGATCTTCTCACTGTCCTGTCAAAAAGTTTACTGAGATTGACAAAGGTTTGGAGAGCTGAGCAGATAGAGAGCAACTACAGCTGGATTCCTCGCTGGCCCCAACTTACTTCGCAACCTGGTAATTGCTCAGTGGTGCAAAGAAGTGGAAAACAAACAACTTCCATTGGAGGCAGGGCTGTGAGCATACCTAAATTATTTGGGAAAGAGAAGCCCTTCAGAGATTCATGTTTCCCTGATAGGAAGGGAGCTGAAGATTTGTAACGACAGGAAAGCATCCCGCCGTGGTTTCTGCACTGAGGCTGCTGTCATTCAAAAACATGAATTTGAGGTGATCCTGAAATTGTAGCACAATCCCTCGCATAATCTTTCAAATCCTCCTACAAACCTAATGTTATCCTTCAGGAATGTATCAGCAAAAGATTTGTATTTGATCAGTGCTGAAATCTTAGGACTAATAAATTTAGCCTTCAAGAGTACTATGGCACTCATTGAATTGCTGTTTTGGTAGTCCAAAAATGTTGTATTAAAAACTTTTAGTTTAAAAATTTTTAACCCGGCGGTCTGGAAAAATCATCTTATAGGAAACTCTATGGATGGGAACAGTTTGGTCAAAGATCATCCCCCAAGGACCTGTATAAATTCTCAGAGCATCACCTCTTTCTTGGGCAACATGCAAGAATCATTTGAAAAATCACCATTTAAACTGCGATCCTCATTTTAGGCCTCCTCTCATGCTAGGGCTCTGTCCTTCTCTATTTCACAGGTTTGAGGCTGGCAAGGATGCTTCCAGGAGTGACCCTCTACTGAGAGCCTCCTGAGAAGACTTATCCTGTCCATCTGCCGGAGTTCCTATTGAGGTGTACAGGAAAAGTCAAACAGCCTCTGAGTGTCATAAATACGGACTCAGGACGGTCTAATTTGTATGTAAAGCATTCATACACAGGCATTTGTTTCATGTTGATATCTAATCTGACCTCCTTTTAATAAACAGCATGCCTCTGGTCAGTATTTTCATGAGAAACCATGTTGGAAAATACCCAGAAGCTCACTGACACTTCCTGTCCTCTGTGGAATAGCTAGAGGGACAGACAGTCTGCGACACTGTTGGACTTCTTTGGAGTCACTATCAAAGGACACATTTCCATCATTGATCTAGGAGACTGAATCCTTTCCTTTACCACTTGAATCCATATAATCCTCTGTGGATCTGGCCAAATTCAACTTTGGTAATTACATTTTCCAGAAGCAGAGTAGGCTTAAATCAATAATTAAACAAAATTAGTTAGCACTTTTGATTTAAATTGTATTTTTGAATGTAGACTTACTGAAAGCTGACATAATTTATAGACATCTCCTTCAAGCATGTTCAGCCTAAACTATAATTTAAATGAACTGGAAAAAAAATTACTTCTGTAAGTTGAATCAATATGTCATGAATTGACATACTGCATTAAGCAGGGCAAATAAAATTGGATAGAGCAATTATACATCCTAGACTACAAGGTGACTGCTGTGTTCTCTGAACCTCAACATCTGCAGTTTAATGAATGCTGAAGAGCTGAACAGGTCTGGGCAACTCAGTGGTCTGCCTTTATTTTCTGAAATGAAAAAGCATTCCCACTTTGTAGCCCTGTGGTCTGAGTCTGGGCTGCTCTGAGGGATGTTATTTTAAAATGCAACACAGTTTCTCTCCAGATAAATTCTCCGTTTTTGTGGGTTAGGGTGTTTTTTCCTGTTTCCAAGAGAATATTTTTAAATTCATTTTCTTCTTAAATCCATAGAGAATTACTTCACGGCAGTTAGCTCTGCTGAGCTTGGTAAAGTAATGGCATAGACTCCTCAAGTTTTTCACATAGTTGTATCTTACTGCAATCTGGCACTTAGCTGTACCTGAAGAAATTAAACCCCAACTTGCCTAATTGTTTAGCAGTGATTACCTTTGATTTTTCATATTCATAGTTGGGGACAGGCAAATGACATATGCCTTAAATCGTGCCATTTCTTATACCTGTGATAAAATCTGAGGTATGAACAGTAGTTCACAGATGAGCTAGCTTCAATTTAGTTGACAGGTAGGATAATAACAATGCACTGAAACCCATGCCCTGATCTTCAAGCTGTCCAGGTCATCTGAGAGTCTGGCTGCCTGGGAAACAGCTTGGAGATGAAGTTCATGTTGTTATATCCACACCGCTGTTGTTACTGTGATTGAGCTTGTACTGTTATTGAATTGCTTGAACTTCCTTTTATGATTGAATTAGTGAGGTTAAGCCTGCTTGGATATGCCAGCATGTGTGCAATTGCATCTGGGGCTGCGATGCAAACATAACATTTGTGGGTTCAGGGATAGAAACATGTGACGATTCTTCCTCTGAATGATGTGCATGTTGCTGCTTTCTTGGTCTGGTAGGGACTGCCCTTCTGGACTTGTCACTCTGGACAAGCCAGGACCCAGACTCAGCACATCATGGGATTTCTGCTCTTCATTTAGATCCTTTTACTAGGCAGGAAACAAATCTCACAAACCTGCAGTTTTAAATGATGGCTCTGATGTCCACCTCCATGCATAAAGGTGGGTGGGAGAAATCCTGATGAGGGTCTACTGAAACAGGAATCTGCAGGTAGGAGCTGGTGTCTGGAAAAAGGATGATTGAGCTCAGTGCCCCCATGTCCTGCTGGAAAAGAGCAATGTTATTTTAGAAATCAGCAGCAGAAGGGGAGGAAGGAGGTGCCTGGAGGTATCTGAAAACTGACAGGGGGTGTGAACTGGAGGGTGTGAGCCAATTCTCAATGACCACGTGCACCCTATCAGCTAGAATAGCAACCACATGGAAGACTGCAGCCCACACCAAGCCCCTGAGTCCTGTTCTTTTGTTCAGATTTCATTTTCTGGGGGCGGTGTGTTAAAATATATTTAAAAGACAGTAATAGGAGACTGCTATATCGTATGCACTTTGGATCACAGATACAACTTCAATGCAGTATTTTCTAAATTTTGAGTGACTGAATTATCACCCTCGTAACAACCTCTTAATATACTTTGTGAATGTAATTAGATTGTAGAGGCTGGCTTAAAGCATCATCACAACTGCATCACAAGTAGAGATGCTCAGCTTAATGGCCCCTAATTGCATATCTGTCTATATGTCAGTCAGGCGTGCTTTAATGCAGATTCTCCCTATACTACCCACTGTTGACCCAATCAGTTTTCTGAGAGGTAGCTCTGATGTTCTGCTGCTGACAGCAAAAGCAGCAATCTTAATTTGCTGTTGTTCTCAACAACAGGAAAAGCTCACAAGGAAGAGAAGGGCACAAGACAAAATGCAGCTGGGGGAGAAGGAGAAGTAGAAAAGCCAGACTCCACTTGCTGACCCTCACTCTTTGCTCTCTTTCCATCACAGGGATGCCTGATCAAGTACTTGCCTAAGCAAATGGGGCAGGGGGAGAAGAATCAAGAAGGCCTGGAGTTAGGGTGTCTACAAGTGGAATGAGGACCACCAGTGAGAGCTACCACTCCCACCAAGATACATTTGAACTTGATGTTCATGAAGCACTCCAGACTAACAAGCTGTGCCAGTTTCCATGTGTCATCAGCTGCATCACAGTAACGTTCACTGCGTTGAACATTATTTGCAAGCAGCCTCTGTGATGAAGACACTTGTTACTAGCTGATGGGTACATTATATATATTTAGGACACAGAATAACCAGGGAGCAGAGCAGGAACCAAAGCAAGTACTAGTAGGTTTCTTACTCACTTTCACACCTATAAAGTACTAACTCCTTTATGGCAGATGCTTAATAAGCACTTACATCTTCTGCAACCTGTGCGTAAGCAAGTAGATGAGGGATCTTGCAGGATCCGAGTCACAGCAAAATGAACTTGCCTAAATCTTCTACTCTGTATTTTCTATCCAGTAGCTTGGTGTCTTAAGAAAATGATGCTTATGAACCACCACTTTTGAGCTCACTGGCTAACTGCAAACAAATGTTGAAAATACCATACAAGACATATGAAAACCAGGTTCTCGGGGGGTAAGATGGGGCCCGGGGGGAGGAATAAAATTCTTTCTTTAATCCTTTCATCCCCCTGACAAAAAGACTGGCAGATTTCAGGCATTACATGTTCTTTTTAACAGCCACTAGCTGGATGATCAGTACATTTGATGTGACATTCTCCCTCCTGCTTTTATGCATGCAGGCACCCTCTGTGACAGGTGGACCTTACAAATTCAACTGAGATGAAGGTGTCACAGGGGCTAAGACAAGGCAACTGGGATTACAGTAAAGTAGGGAAGGCTTAGGAAAATAAGGCTTTATATCTCCTACCGCTAGTGGAATAACTGATTTTTTCCTCTGACAAACTACTGAAGGCTCCTTCCCATTGCACCATTTTGAGAGTAAGTAATAGAAAGGAGCATGCCTCAATTCCTGTTCAACAGAGTCAAGCACTTGAAGTAAGCCAGTGGTGTTCTCCCTAAGCCTTTGATCACCTGAGACCCCAGGTAGAGTCAGCCGTTGCTGACTGCCTCTTGGATTCAGGACTTGCACAGAAAACTCAGGGGATCACAAAAAAAGGTTGTCAATAGTATGCTGGTGCAGGTAGCAGTCTTAGCACAGAGATGGGAAGGACATGATATCCCAGAGCAGCATTTCTCTAGCACCAGCAAGAGTGGCTTTTCAATGGGTTTAGACCCAATGCCTTAGCCACTCACAACTCTTCTTCCCAAGTGAACTAGACAAAGATGGAAAAAAGATGAAGAAATGAAGAAAAGTAGCTTAAAGGAGACTGACATTACGTGGAGATGCTGCATTACCTTCAAACCATGCATTGTTCAGTCAAGGTGTTTGTTGCTAAGGTTGTATTTCAAAGAAAGGCAAACACTTTTAGGAATGAAAACACACAGCTGGTGCTTGTAAATAGCCTTATGTCTACCCTGCAGTGACACCTTGAGGGGAAAACATTAAAAATAAATAACTGGAACATGGATTTCAAACCAGTGCTATAGAAACAGGAACCATAAGGCTACCTGGATAGGTGTCTGCCTGATTCCCTGGAGCAGCTTGTGACAATGTGAGTCTTTACAGCACCACTACTGCCAAACACCTTTCTGTTAAGCTGGACAACCTCTCAACTTCTCCTTCTACTGTCTGATTTTCTTTTCTTTTTTTCTTCTCCAGAGGATGTGCAGCATGTGTCTTGTGATTTTCAAGAAGTGTTTTGGAACAACACTTGGTTTTGACATTATTATTTCCACATTTGGAAATGATATCCCATGAAAAACTGTTCTTTTTCAGAAGAGGCAGATGTCATGTCATGAAGAGAAATTTCTCAGCCTCTTGGAGAGAACAAAAGGCCTCAAGGTGACCTGGAGGTGACATCTCCATGGGATTCTGGTCCTGCAGATTTGGCTGTGGGGGTCAGCCTGGTGGTTGCATCTGCAGGGGGCTAATTGGCTCTTGCCCCTCACCCCCTCACACCAGCCTTTGCCTTTGTGAGTTTGTCTGCTGGATGCTTCAGGCTGGTGGTATATAGATCCACTTTCAGAGGCTTTAATCTAGCCAGGGCCCAAGAACAACACCAGAGATGTGCTCCTGGAAACAACCCCTGCTTAGGACCACATGGCCTCAGCTCTGCTGGGCGCAGAGGTAGACATCTGGGGAAATGTCCTCTGCAGGGCTGGTTTAGCAGGCTGCAGTGACCAGACACCTCTGGTGCTAAAGGGCCGGTCAGTTACCAGGAAGAAAGGGCAGCTGCAGACCGTCACTGCTCCCTCCAAAGGGCACTCACACAGAAATTAATACAGGCACGAGGTTTCTGTAGGTGTGGGGTGTACCTCGGTGCTCTGCAGCCAAATAGCAGGTCAGCGCTCAAAATGCTTTGTAACCCCCATCAGCGGGGCTCTGGGGCCAGGTTTCAGAGACCGGGTAACACAGCAGGGTTTGCGTAGCTTGCGGCCTTCGTGTTCTGTGAGTGAACACAGGCATTTTGAGTTCAGCCAGGGGAAGGGAAAGAGGGGAGCCTTCAAAATGTTGCTGCCGTGTACAGAGTGAGAGATAACACTGTGGGCTTTTGCTGGGGAGATAAAGGGCACACACACACACACAAAATTGTACATTGGTTGTTACGTGCTCTGGCATATTAATATGAATTAATTTTAATTTATAATCAGTATGTTTAATTTGTAAAGCCTCAGAAAATGCAATTGATGTCATTTAGAAAGGGTACGTACTAAGAAAATGAAACTTTTTGAGTACAAAATTAATTTTATCCCTGCCTGTGGAGCTACTCCTAACCTCCATAATTAAACTATCTCAAATGTCAAAAAATTCCTTAAAATACAATTAAACTGAAGGCTCGTGAGTTCAATCAAGTAATACAGTCAGCACATTGTTTACTGCTGCATGTATGAAACTCCAAAAATTAAATTATATTCAAGGCAGACGGTGTCACCACAGCAGACATACGTGTCTTGGATGTAATGGCACGGGGGGAACAGGAAATATTTTTTCTACTCACTATATTAGTCTCAATTACCTTGAAATGAATCTACCCAAAAAATCCCCCCAAAAACCAACCAGTTGATCTATTATGCATTTGACCTTACAAAACTCAACAAATGATTCTGAAAGGGGTTAACTGAATATTTATAGACCATTATGGGATTCAGCAGGTCAGCACGTTGCTGATAACCCTCTCTAAGAAGTCCTGCTGGTGTGGAACATGAGCACCAGACACTGTCTCTGCCTTCCACATGCCGGTAACCTCCCCTGGTCAGCTAATCAGCCCACTGGAAAAACTTACAGGCGTTTTTTTATCTTGTCCCCCATCACCCACCCCTTGGCACCAATGATACACAGGTTTTCTCCATCAGAGGTAGCTCATGTAGATTCACAAAGGTATGGATGTGACTATCTTGTTTCCAAGGCTGCCTTGGGAAACAGCTATGCCGCTTCAGCTTGGTGTGCAGACTGCACTCAACCTGCCAAACCCAGGCTTGCTGCACCCAGATGGGGTCTGACAGCATTTGGTCCCTGCAGCAGGGCAAGCCACCCTGATCCAGCTTTCCTGGGATGACATTAGAGTTATTAAACCTGGCCAGATGTGTCTGCTTATATGGAAAACAGTGGTACAAAACTCCATGTAAAATATGTTAGTGGGGGAGGTGATATGCATTTACAAGCATCTCCAAGAAATTAAATCTTACTGGTTCACAGCTATTTCCTCATACATTTTGTTCACTTATTCTCTCATACCACATACTGTCAAGCACCAACATGTCTGTGCTCAGGTCTGACTTGGATCACTTGTGTATAAGTCTAAGCACAAGGGACACCAGCTGCCAAGTCCTCCATTTGTCCCTGGGGTTTCTCTTGAGGGCCACACAAAATGACATTTTGGACAGGTCTCTCATATCCGTTAGGAACCATCAGCTCTTACAGACTGGTCCCTACTCTGAGCATCACATTGGCTTCTGATCTCTAAATCTTAGGCCAGGATTCCACCCATTGCTTGTTTTTAACCTGTTTGGAAAAGACGTCTATCTTCCTCCTGGGCTACTGGGAAAAAGCATATGTGCTATGCTATATGTGATATATTGCCATGATGGTGCCACCTTCCTGTTGTTAGGATGCAGAGTCTGCTGGAAAGTCATCTTGGGGTCTTCTCTTAATGCAGGTCTTCTTGAAGGCTTGGTATAACAACCCTTGCCTCCATTTCACTGCTGGAAAAGGTGTCCTTGGGGGACAGGATCTATGCATTTAATCCTTTGTTCTGCTGATTCTTCTGGTGCTCAATCACACACTTGCTTACCTTAGCATTTTGCTCCTACCAATCTTCATGTTTCTATTACAAATATCCCCATCCTTTGAGCTCCTGGCAGACTCCCTACCCGAGATGAGGCATGACACAAGCACAGACGTGCCTGGCACAGCTGTATACCCAGCTTCTGTTTTACCCAATTGATTAGGCAGTGAGCGGTGCACCCTTGCTTTGTGCTACCTGTTCTTTGGGAGCTGATGCAGAAGAAGTACTTTATCTTGGAGGAAGTTTGGGGATGCTCACAGGTATTTTGTACACCGTGAGCTATGATGAGCCTTAGAAGTGGTGGGTCTCTGCAGAGCAACTGCCCTGTCACCTCTGAACAGTGCGGGCCATCAGTCTTGGAAGCTGCGACTGGTCAGACAGATCGGGGCTGGCCACCAAGAAGCTCCCTCACTGATCCTTTCCCGTGAGGAGAAGCTGGCCCTGGGAACCACACAGCTACACATGCTTCTGCAAACCCCTGTGGCCGCTGCACACCAGCTGCCTCTGCGTGTGGCCATGATGGGCGCTTTCCATTCATTCTTACCTCTTGCCTGGGCTTAGCCCTTAGCGACTCCTCTTGGGCTAAGTGATGATGAGGCTCTTCAACGTGAGGGTGGTGGCTTAATGAAGCCCAGAATGCATTTTGGTTTGGAGGCAGGGAAGGTACATTTCTTTATCACCATATATTTTGATCCCGATCAGCTTTTATCCACGTGCACGCTGCCCTACAGGCTCCATAAAGCTTTCACATCTGCGGTGCCTAGAGCACGGCAGCACGGCCTTGAAGGACTGACAGTTTCCATCGCACACCTCAGCCCCATATCATCAGATGAGTGGAGTTCTAGCCTTCAGTCACTATCATTTACAGTTTTCCTTTGAGTGAAGACTACTGGGTAGGCCTTTTAAAAGGGAGGAAAAACAGCTTTGAATTGTACAAATTGCAACAAATAATGGCTAGCTGTATGTATGTCAGTCTGTGCCACAGGGAAGATGGATATTATAAATGCTCTGGGATTCTATCTCATCCTCTTACAGTAGCTTTTTCCCCAGCACTGCATCTTCTCCAGTAATGGTGTTAAATAATGCATACGTAATTTTGTTGTTTTACGCCATGTTTTGCTTTTAACACCAGACTGGGACTGTGTTTCCTTCCCTACCCTGAAATTCACGGTCAAGGATATAGAAATTCTATCATTTCTTCCTGTAGCACTTGAAGAATTAGAAAATACTGTCTGGAGCACATACTGCCTGTTATTGGCATCTCTGGGCTGAATCAGATGGTCAGACACTGTCATGCCATCTGTAGTAAGCCCTGCCGTTGGATGTGCTGTGCCAAGAGATTTTGTTTGACAGCCTTTATTCATCAGATGGGTTTGTAGGCAGCTCATTACCAAATGATGAAGCTTCCTGTTTCTGGTTGATTATCAACTTCAAAGTCTGTTGGGTGATATTGGGTCCATTATAAATGACTATCAGTTCCTGCAAAAAAGTTGGGGTTTTTTCCCCTTGGCCTTTTAACTACACCTTCTAAAAGTAAACCTATGTTTCAGAAACTTTAATCACAATCGTCTTTCGGTCTTCTGTAGAGATACCTTCACAAGGTGGCAAAAAAATAAAAGGTTGCCAAAAAATAGATAAATAGATGTACAGTGTACTGGTCAGCTTTGATAAATTCTTTGTTTCTGCTCTAGCACATTCACACTACAAAGATGAAAGGCCTAACCCTCTCCTCCTGCATCTCCACAGACTCCACAGAGAAGCTGCACAGAGAAGAATTTGGCCAGAACGATCTACAGTTTTTTCCCCTCTCTTCTCCATGTGAATAGAATTATATAAATATACGGATTAGTTAGAAAAATCTGTTAATTTTTCAGTTAAGAGGTTATGCTAATTGTTTTAGGAGGTTTAGCACTGTTTTGTGCTGTGACTGGAGACCATCTATTGCATTCCAGGTACTAGTTTACTTTCAGAAGCTGTTAGATTTGTTTGCGATCTTTACCATTTGGAGCTCAATTTCATAGAGAGGTGGATGGAAATTCCCTTTCTCAGCCTCTTTCTGTGGGTCAGCGCAAGAGGGATGATGAGTGGAGAGCAGTAGGACTTTTCACCTGAACTGGGGTGGGTCGAGAGAGAGACAGAGCAAGCGACGAGTCAGGTCCCATCAGATGCAGTTCTCCAAAACACTTCTCATGCCGAGCTGGGACCAGGGATGGTATTTTACACCGGGAGAGGCACCGGATTTGCTGACATCACAGCAGTCACACTGTGCACTCATGAGATTTGTATTCCAGGCTGGGTAAGGGCAAGCACTGGGTCGTGCCTAGTAAAGCATCGCAGAAAGCTATGCAAGGAAGGAAGACTTATGTCACCTGTGTCACTCGTGGTGCAGACTTGATGGCGCTGGGCACACCACACCGTCCTCCCTCAGCAGCGCAATGCGGTCACCTGGTGCTGGCAGTGCTGGAGGGTGGCAGCCACCAGCCAGGGCAGAGGAGCGCTGCCGCTGTCCCCGCTCCCTGCAGCTCCCTTCCCACTGGCACAGGCAGAAGCACCGGGTGCCTTGCTGCTCTTCAGGGCCACGGCTTTGCTCGCCGCGTTGCAGGGCACGCTTTGCCAGGCAGGGACCCCATAGGTACCAGTCCCAAGGGGCAGCTTAGCATCACGCAGGAGCATCCAGACCAGTCCCTGCACAAACACTGGTTCCGGTGAAGGCAGGCTAACCTGCAAGGCTCGTCCTCTTTCTGGGGGAGATGCTCCTAGTTGACATGACGGTACCATCAAACGGGGGAGTTCTCAGCAAAAACCTGCAGGGTTTGTAGTGCAGTAGCCCGCTAGAGGAGACCTCCTGGTATGAAACTGCAGCAGGGAAAATAAAGCAATCCCCCCCAGAGAATGGGTTCTGTTTTCACTTTATCTCTGCAAGCAAAATGACAGAACACCAGAGAAATCATGTCTTCGCAAGATATAAAGATAATTAAAGAATAAGCAAATAGGCATGTCAGGATCTTCCATAACACAATTCTGGGTAGATTTTCGGAAGTGGCAAAGCATCACTTATGTAGGGGGCAAAACAGGCATCCCATGCTGTCCAGCCGGCCCCTCAATCTGTCTGTGGTGATGCATCAGCCAAGAGGTATATTGGGAAACGCTAACTATATTTATTACGTATGCAAGCTATAGTTAAAATGAAGTGGGAAACATTTTCTTTGGGAAAATTCATCTCACCACAATCAAATGATGATTCACAACTGTATAGTGGTCTAATTAGGAGATAACAAATTGATTTACTCACGGCAAGCACTGATTTTACAACAGACTGCTCTAATCACAAAGACAAATGAACTGTCTGAAAATCCTTCTAGCAGGGCGTTTGTTGCGCCCCGCGGAGCCGCCATCAGTGAGTAAGCGCAATTCCCGCTCTCATCACGAGGTGGCATTGGGCCGCGTTGGCAGAATTCAGTTTTGGATGCCCAGTGGAGGGTTGGATTTTATCCAGGGTAGTGAAACGTTAAGGAACAGCTCAGTGACAGAAATGAGGATGTGGATGGATAAAGAATCCGCAATAAACGTACACAATTCTGTATATGTCCTATGTACAGCTCATTAAAATGGATTACTGTAAGATGCTTGATGATTAACAGTGTTAAGGCCTGACTCGGGTTAAGCTCGTTATTGAGAGAACAGTAACTATCGGTGGCCATCAGCCTGTGCCTGTGGGGTGGGACCCAGCCACATCGCTTAGCTTGCCCCTTGGCTTGCATAAGACAGAGCAAAGCAAACAACCGCTGGATTCTCTTGGGGGTCACTCCAGGCAGGCACCCACAGTGCACCAGGGCAGCTGTGTACAGACCACATCTGCAGGGACCATGTCAGTCTGTATTCCTCCCTCCCTCCCTCCCTCCCTCCCTTCCTTCCTTCCTTCCTTCCTTCCTTCCTTCCTTCCTTCCTCCCTCCCTCCCTCCCTCCCTCCCTCCCTCTTTCCTTTCCTCTTTCCCTCCTTCCCTCCTTCCTCCCTTCCCCCACCTACCTCACTCCTTGCCAGGCTCAGAGGGTCAAAGGGCTGCCAAAACATAGTTGTCTCACCAAATCCAGCAAGATCAGAATGAAACAGGCCCCACTAGTTAGGAAGCAGCCAGGCAGCAAGCTCCTCTCCTCCCTTCTGTTGTACAAATCAGTGCTTTGTACGGACAGAGATGTAAGCATTGCCAAGTCCTTATGGTCCGTGGACATATGAATTTATTGTGTTAAGAGGTGCCTTGGGCACAGCTTTGCTCTCATCTGAAGAGAATGTGCATTTCAAATCTTCTGCTAACGCTGCTGCCTTTCAGTTCCAGCAGAAGATTAAAAAGACCATCCAGAAAGAGGTCAAAGCTTTGTTTGTCATTCAAAGGACAAAGCCAAGGAGGAAAAAAACCTTTTGGAAAGAAAAACTATGTTGAGCCTGCCCGCTGGAAAGTAGAAAAACTGATTACAAATTGTCTCCTTAACGTTGCTCCTAGAACTACTTCTAGACATACACTACCTGGGCGCGTGCAGGGGACCGGCAAGTTTCTCTTTGTTTTAAATGCAAGCCTGGAAATGTGTGCGGTTCTTACCAGGAAAAAACAAGCACAGTTTATAATACTTCCGCTCAACAGTAGAGACAAAGAATTGGGCAAATAAAATGCTACGAGGGAAGGAAACCTTTCCCTACACACACAAATGTACCAAGTCCCTCCCTCATCTGTAACGTGGAAGCCTCTAGATTTTTTGCTGGGGGGCAAAGTACTAGCAAAGGCATAAAAGTACGTAGCTCACATCAGTTATTTCTCCATACAGTCATCTGTAGGCACATGACTGTTGAGATGTCCCTTTTCTCAATATTTGGAGAAAAAAAAAACCAAACCAAACCCTGAAGCAAATAAATGAACTACTGGGTGTAGGCAAATTAAGTCACAGTGTATTTAGTCACCTGAACAAACACTAGACTTTATTAGTATGCTTTAAGAGAGCAACCTCTCAGTTGGTTCCCATCAGAAGCATTATCTCCGTAATGCACATGTTTGAAAAGAGCACGTTCTGTGTGAGGAGGGGGCGGTTTCTCAGAAGAACCCGAGCTCACAAGCCTTTCATCCAGCCATTTATTTTCTCCACCCCTGTAAACACTGCGCCACTTTTCCCAAAGGCTCATGAACATGTCGCCAGGACCATGAGCAGTGATTGCAGACGTACTGAAGTTGCAGAATTAGGGGTGATTTGCTAGGCACTGCCTCACCTCCCTCACACTGGCCTCTTTCTATGGCAAAAAAAAAGGCAAGAATCAAAACATGGTGTTTCCTTAATGCATTGCTGGAGGGAAAATCATATGAGGAGCGGCTGAGGGAGCTGGGGATGTTTAGTCTGGAGAAGAGGAGACTCAGGGGAGACTTTATCACCACCTACAACTACCTGAAGGGAGGTTGTAGAGAGGTGGGAGATGGTCTCTTCAACCAGGTGACAGGAGATAGGACCAGGGGAAATGGCACAAAGCTGGGCCAGGGCAGGGTCAGATTACGTGTTAGGAAAAAATTCTTCACTGAAAGAGTTGTTAGGGCCTGGAACAGGCTGCCCAGGGAGGGGGTTGGGTCACCATCCCTGGATGTGTTTAAAAAAAGGGTAGATGAGGTACTTAGGGATATGGTTTAGCATAGGACAGGAATGGTTGGACTTGATGATCTTAAAGGTGTTTTCCAAACTAGTCATTCTGTGATCCTGTGAATTAACCCATTCACCGAGAATGACTCCTCACCCACGTCCTAAGCATCACTTGCACACAGACACACACATTGCCAACCTCTAGGCACAGTGTCAAAGACAGTCCCTTCCTGGTGTATTTGCTCTTTGTTTTGCTGTGTGCTCCCCCACCGCCAGCACAGTGCTTTGGCAGTGGATCCGTCAATTAGTGCTGGGAACAGAAAGTCAGGTGGTCGCACTTGGTGTTCCAACACCAGACACGTTTATCTTCCAGCATTCCAAAGTGACCTCTAATCACCCACCTCATAAAAACTTACTTTGTCTCAGGTCTGAATCGCCATGTCTCTTAGCTGGGTTGTTCCCAGCCTGACAGCAGTTAAAAAACCATGTGTGCTGGGGCTACTACACAGGCTTGTGCATCCTTGTCCTCCGTGTGTAAGCAGAGGAATGCTCTGCTTTCATTCTGGGCCACCAGTAAAGTGTTCCCAAATTGAGGTCTCCCCATTCGTTTGGCAAACCTTTTTGGTAGCTATCACTGTAGGCAAGAAACTGAGACTGATGGAGGAAAACAGGGATTTTTATGAATTGGAGTGTGTTGAGGGGAAAAAGAAAAATAACCCACAGCACAAACCTGATGCTCTGTTACCCAGCTCACAGTTGCTTCCAGAGATATAAATAAACTAGAGGTGTAGGACGCCGCTGCCGTCACTTCAGCAGGCTGCAGAGCTATTTATACCTGTGGGAGCACTGTTTCTGCCACCACATTCCCCGCAGCATCACCTCCAGCCATGACGTGGCAGCCATGGCAGTGAGAGCCACCCTCTCTGCCGGCTGGGGACAAGGCAGCACTCCAGGCTGCACAGCCTGTGGCAGCTGCTTGGGGAAGTGCAGAGCATCCCCAGTGCCACCAAGTCCAAAATGAAGCAGAGCATTCATTCCCTCTCGAGAAGGGAGGATGCAAAAAGGCTTGGGCTATCAAAACTCCAGTGCAGTGAGCCTCAGGCAGAGCCCTCCTCCCTAATTCCTGCTGATACTGCTCTGTAGCAACTTTATTTTCTTTTACCTTTTAGGCAAGGGCTGGAAGGGTGCAGAGGAGTGACTGAGCGCTCAGCAGCCAGCACACCAGGCGCTGCAGCACCCTCCAGCAGAGAGGCTGCCCAGAAACACTGCTTCCTCCGGGCAGAGATGTCAGCCCTACCAGTGTTGCACTTGGCTTTTATTTTGAGCCACCCTGCTCGCTCCTGTGACAGCTTGCAAAACACTTACTGAGCAAAGCAGACAGGAATCAGGGCAAGAGGTGACCCTGAGGTCTGCCAGTCACTCAAAGTGCTTTGGTTGCGTGCCGTGCAAGAGCAAACCACCTCCAACGCCACAGATGACATCACTGCTAACCAAAACAGGCCCTGGCTGCTCGCTCTTGCTTCTGCATCGATGAGTCCTCTCCCTCCCAGACTGAGAGAGATGCAGCTGAACTTCCTCCTGGAACCAGCCCTTAGGGCCCCCAACCATGGGCCCATGGGTGAGGAGCACCTGCTATCCTCAGCCAAAACTCTGCTGGGAAGCATTGATGTGTGCTCAACCCTGGACAAGCACCATCCCTTTGGCCAGGGATCCCAGGGAGCATTCTCCTCCAGATTTACCCACCATGGAGTGGCTACAAGGCTGGTCCCAGCACCAACCACCTCCTCACCCCCTCACACAGCACAGGCTCTGCAGGGGGAGCGCAGCGAGACTGCACAGGCAAGCTGAGACGTGGAAGGCAGTTTCGTGGCCACGTGGAGCTTCCTGCTTGCCCTGCAGATAGATGCAGCTGCAAGAGGTCATCTAAAATACCCTCTGGGGAGGTCTGAGAGAGACATGCACTGTATATATGCACAAATCAACCTTGCTTATGGCACCAGCTACACAAAAGCCAACTGCAGACAGACGTGCTTTCAGGAAACAGCATCTTAAAGCCTACCATGGATTATTAATCAGTGGATATGCTGTAGGCTAAATTCAATTAAACAATCACAGGGAGACTTAAATACTGTTCTGTTTCTTCCAAGAGTACTTGAAGGGCCGTATTTTGCCAAACTTCAAATAATACATCGAAATCATATTTTCTTGTGGAAGTAATAGTCAATTTTTTCAGGTACTAAAGGAACCTCACTAGTCTTCCTTCAGCAATATAGTATTGCTTTTAAGATGAAACAAAGTCAACTCTGGTTTGTTTGGTTTGTTGGTTTCTTTTGTTTTTCTTTTGGAAAACAGAAGATTGCAAATGGTTTTGCAGCTGAAGCATGTTACGAACGGAGAGGCTCAGCACAGTTTACTGAGGTAAGGTTTGCTCTGGTTCAGAATAGATTGATAAAGTGTTCTAGTGAGAAGGTGATGTAAATCAATGCACATCACCTGCAATAAAGATAAGCCTTGTAAATTGATAAGGGAAAAGATAAATCCTGTTTAAATGTGTAACAAACAGCCAAGGAATTTATATACTTTTTTTTCAGTGAGTGATATAAGGTAACAATGCTGCTTAGCACTGACAGATGTCTTTGAAGCATTTTATCACAAGATCGCTATCTTATAGAAGCTTCTTAGGATAAATAACAGGTTCTATACTAACATCACTATCTACACAAGACCACGGAAGGAAAGAATGCCTCAAAGCAACTAAATTGATTCCCAAATTGCAGTCTCACAAATCACCAAAATCACCTCGGAGTACCCTACAGCTAGCTTGCAGGTGGGCTAATGCTCATGTTCTTCATCCTTTAAACTCATAAAAGAATTAAGTTTAACTACATTAATTATTCCAATATCACCTTTTCATTTAATAGTACTGGTCACAGGAAAGTTACTTGAATTTAGAGTAGGAGGCTAATGCCTAGAAAACTCCTTGTATTTTGGTTGTCACACAGAAAACAAATTCCTTCTGGAGATGTTTAGTTGAATATCAGTAAGGACTATTTAGCTTATGAGTTATTCTTTGTGTCTCTAAAACCTTATGTTAGAAGTGGGAAACATGAACTCCTAAGTGTATCTTTATTCTTTTGCTATGACATTAAAAGAACATAAATCTAAGAGGAAAAAACCCAAACAACCCATATAGCATTTCTACTATAACTTGGTGGGGTTTTTTCAGGCACACCTTTGGTATTCAAAGCACATGTGTTTTAATATTTGTTCATTCAACCCTCCAAATGTGCAGTTTGACATGAAGATTTACAACCCAAAATATCATTATCCAATGACTACAACAAGTTGCATTGTTACCTTATTGGCTATGGGCACATTATTGGCCAGCTTTATTACAAACAATTTCAAAGAAAATTGAAACGTCACAGCTGCTGCCAGTGTAAATAAAAAATAAGTAAGAACAAAGGCTCAAATAAACAGTGACTAAGTGCAAAATAAATGCAAGTCTAAATTCATTGCTGTGTTTATAATTTCTTCTCTCCCTTTAACTTTGGAAATACAGCCAAGTTGTACCTACTAAAAAATTACACAAACTCCTGATAAAAACCTGGGCAAGGCTAGACTATTCATAAATCTGGGTCTGTGAAACTCACTGAACCCTCTGAATAACGATGGGGATGTCCAGACCCTGGAAAAAAGAAAGAGACTCTCAGAAAGCCTTGCCCTTGCCTTGGATGATGCCAGGATTTAACCCAAATAGTGGACAAGGTCTGAAAGGAGTTCAGGATGGGGAAGGAGGAGGCAGTGGAGAAAGGGAGGCGTTGAGTTGGATCCTGGTAGATTTAAACACCGACTTCCAGAGGGGAAGGACATTACAGCTGTGCGCAGACAGGCTGCTGCCTCCCAGCCATGTGAATGCAACATGCTGACGTGACAAAGGTCTTGTGATTCTTAGAAGCACAGGTTCTTATTTTTAAGCATATAGCAGCAATTAAACTCCACAGGTGCAATGCTAGTGTGGGAGGTGCATGGGATGGATTGGACAACCCATGCTAAGGGCGTTACGAATAGCACTGGGCAAGGGAGACGGCCTACGGGTGGCATGTGGCAGTGTGAGAAGCCAGTTCTCCCCAGATTAGCTGTACCATTGGGGTAGGTTTGCATGTGTGTGAACTGTCTAATACCTCAAAAATCCCAGTAACTTAAAAAAAATAATATAAATGCACTTGAGACGGTCTTAAAGTAATCATCATTATTACGACCTCAGGCTATACACAGCAACTTAGAAGCATTCAAACCCCAGATCATTGATACTGTCAAAGCGCTGCTGTTCAGATGCTCTCTGCTAATTTAGAGAAGGTTAATGTGGACTTTTAAAGAATCCAATTCCCAAGTGTTTGCAGCAGCCAGTAAGAAAGAGCATTTAGCATAGAAGGTCTCTGTTTCAAAATGACAGGACGATTTCTGTTTCTCATCCTCTTTTTGACTACAACATGTCAAAATTTATCAAGAAAATACAGACATTTACACAGATTTCTGTCTCTAGTGGGAAAACAGATTAGGGATTTATTCTTTCCCCAAGCCTTTTCAGTACTTTTTTACACCACACCTCCCACCACCCCTCCCCCCCCCCCCGAGAAAATGATAGAGTTTATACTATTTAAGTAGATTATCTAGTTATAACTTCAGAAGACAATATATTTGAGTGTGGGGAAAATGCAATAAGCAGGAATCATTTATTCATCTTCTTTGATTATTTCTGCCAAGTCTATTTCATTGTCCAATCCTAAAAAAAAAGGGGAGAAGTTTTTAAATCAGCAAATTTTTTTCCTGAAGTAAAACACACCAGTAATAAAGCATCATCTTTTTCAGACTCGGGGTGAAATGTGTCATTCATCAAGCAGCAATATATGCTTTCAGAGCTCATTTTTGAAAAGTGACCTACTTTGATAAGAATGAAACATATATTCTTTCCATGAAATTACTGAATGCTGACCCCTAGCTAAAAAAACCCCAAACACTGTGTTTATTCAGAAGGTGGTGAACACCGCTGACATATTTTGGATTGGAACAGCTCACTTAGTTTTGTGATGAGGTGGAAACTCTAAGGTATCACCTCAGGAATATAATTTCCTTTGTTTCTGCCTTTACACAGGCATTCCTCTGGCCAAGCAGCAGGTGAAGTATGCTGCCATGCACGACTTGTAACCGCACGGAATAAACTGAAATTATACATTCTTGAGCTTTTTACTTCAGTGATCACAACTGAAATGCTGAGTTTGAGTTAAGTAAGTATAAGTCATGTACTTTGAGGAAGTTAGCGACATTGTTAAAGAAAAATAATCCCAGTGGAACCATCATCATGAGGCGATGGGTGATTATCCCCTGCTGGAACCTGTAATCTCAGCTCTGTTCCTGCTGAGGCAGCAATTACTGTAACTCATAGGACGGTGGTTGCATTTATCTCCCTGTCATTAATCCACGGGCAGCCTTTGGATGGGACAGTGAAAGACAACGCTGCATTTACATACAACATGACATGACTGTGCTGTGTGGGTAAGAATTCATAATCTAATTCGTGCTATCACAAATACGAGTCGATTCTTACCCGGCTTTGGATATTCTAGGAAAGTTCATGGGATCTTCAAATCCAACGGCTGCCCTTGGTGATTGGTTTAGACTTACAAACAAAAAAAGCTGACAAGTGGGGAAGACCCTGGTTTGTGTTATATCATATCTTCTTACAGTTGTGTTGAAAAATATACATACCTACAATGCTGCATGATTTACACTGGATTGTCTGATGTGACTATCTAGTTCACCTATTTTTAATTTTTTTTTTGCGGGGGTGGGGTGGTGTATTAAAGACCTGGTACATGCTATCTGTTACCTGGATTATTTGATCATTAAGAAATGTCATGCTACTTTGGAAAAAGAAAACAAGAAATATTCTGCCAAGCCCCACAGAAAGGCACTCCTCTCTGGCTTGCCACAAAGATTTTGTATTAAAAATTCACATCCAAATATGGATTAAAAACTGTAGTAGCATACTAACACATCCAATGAGTGCTGAATTTTCTTAAATGAGGTTGAGAAGAGACAAAATTAAAGGTTTAAAGTGTTGTAGGCAGCATTCAAACTCACTTCCCGTAAGTACGGTTGAATTAAGAATGAGTCTTAATTGAAAAGAAAAAAAGAAATATTAAAAAAAACCCCAAACAAACCCGACATCTTATTATCATAAGGAGTCAGGAAAGACTCAGCTGGGGGGAGGGGGGCTGGAGTGTTGGGGATGTGGAGAGGAAATGTTTTTCTGTGTGGCACAGTTCCTTGCTTGAGTGCTCCGGGCACTTGAAAACTACATCAAGGTGTGTTTTGCATCAGGGAGCTGAGTTTTATCTGCAGATTATCTGATTTAGCAGACTTATATCCCTTGGAAAAGAAAATATACCCGTTTCCTTCGTGATAATGCATGGCAGAGGGAATTTTTGCGTGTTAGAAGTGATTGCGCCTCTTCAGTATTTCAGTATCACTGGGTGGGGGGAGAAGCATGAAGGATCTCAAAATACACCATCAGTGGGGCCTGCAGGGAGGTGTTAGTACGGACTGTACAGAAACAACAGACTCCCACCAACCATGAATTTGGGAAGATTTTTGGCAGCTTCTGCTTTTCCCTTCAAGCTCCAGAACATTTCAAAGGCAGGATTACAAAAGAAGACATCACATGCTCGGCTCAAATCTGAAACTGGGGCTCTGGGGAGAGGAAAGGGGGCAGGTAGAGCAGCAGCGCACGCTGTTTGGAAGGATTCATTACAAAGCACTTCCCTTTATACCTCTCTGCATAGGTAAGGATCGCAGCCGGGCAAATGATTCACTACATCTCCATTTAGACAATAAGGAGGGGGATTAGTTAACCTGAAACTGCTTTACCGACCCCGTGAGCCTGACCTAAATACCACAGTTAAGCAAGAGGGTTTTGTGAATGTAGGAGTTGGAGCAGGAACTGGACTGACACAGACCGGACATGTGGGCAGTCTGTGCCCTGACCGGGTGGTTTATAAACATGCAGCTGCCGCCCTGCACACAGGAGTTAAGAGTTTCTCAACACACCAGAGGGGTACAGTGTCACATACCAGAGACCTGAGGTCACAGAACAGACCAAAGGAGTATCAACTTCTTAAAGCAGTAATTAATATGACCAAACAGCAGCATTAAGCCTCCTACTCTTTGCCCTGGGAGGATTTGGAGCAGCTTTTCTCTTAGCCAGAACCTCCTGCTATGCACTAATCAAGATGATCACCTTGTTCCTACCAGTGGCACGCCTAGAGTGCAGAGAGCACTGGAAAAAAACCAAACCTAAAAAACCTCCTGAGAGAAACAAGAAACAACCAAATCCTCAAACCCATGCCTTTCTGTCCACCTGAGATTTTAAATCCTTGCATCAACACTTACCTTCCACTTGTTTAAAACTTCATCTCTCCCAGGGAATTAGAGAGGGGAGAATAAAAGTACTGCTCATTGGATGCTCTTTTGCTGACCCTACCATCTTTGTTAATAGTCTCTGATGGATAACTCACTCATGGATAAACATGCTAGCATTATTAGTCTGTCGTAGCAGAGTCAGCATGATTCAGGAAGGAGTAGTCATAAGACTGTCACAGTTCCCAAATTGCCAAAAGCTGTGGGAAAACAAAAATTCATACCAGAGGAGGTTTCACTCTCACTATGATGAACAACACAGCAGCTCGTTGGCTGATCTAAAAGAGATAAGTACACATACACACAAATTTAAGAATACTACCATCCAACAGACTACTCTGGAGCAGACAGGCTGCTCCTGACTGAGAATGACAGCGAAAATCACTGTAATAACTACTTTTATTTATTATACCAACTTGGCTGGATAAAGAGAGTTCACTGACACACAATCCCTCTCCTCAGGGCCTTAAATCATGCTGATTTTAAAAGTGCTAAGACAAACATAAGAGCCATTTAGGCACGACAGCTCATGCTTCCTATGCCTGGCTTCCCTCTTGCATCCCAGGCTTTTGACACAGGTGGTGAGAGAGCCATGGCAAGGCACACAGCTACACACTGACCTCTGCTCTGCCAGAGACCTGGAACCACTCCTATACCTGCCAGAAACCACGGACAGCTGCTGGTGATCAGAAATCAGAACAGTTTCTTGACTCTTTGGAGTCAAGATGAACTGGCTCTGGGCACGACTTTACCACCTTGCCAAATCTTTATATGTGATAAAGGTCTCTTCTGTGCGAGTTTCTGTGAAGGGGTTCTACAGCTCTAGATAGAGGAATGGTCACCAGCCAGCAGCAGGCTTGGCAGAAGAAAAGTATGTGGTGAGAAGTACCATATGAAAGTTTCCCATGAACTGGTAATCTCTGGAGACCAGTTGTCCTGTTAAACCCACCAGAACTGATAAACCCAGAACAACAAAAGGCTGCTGGCTGAGTGCAAAGTCACTACCCACACTAGTATCAACCACATATTGCGTAACTTGGATGATGTGTTGGCAGGTAAGAGGTTGCTATATGCATACAAAACCCCATGGAGTTACATATACACACCTGATGATGCAAAGGGCTCTTTGAGGGACTTTCTAAACAACCTGCCTGAGAGCCAGAGGTCCCAGGAGTTGGCATTGGCCTCCCACTGGTTGCTCCTACAGAGAAATGATGAGTGTGTGAGTGAGTGAACATGTTGTGTGAGTATCTGTTATCAACACCAGCTTCAGTAACAGATAAGCCTTAGGTTGGTTGTGATATGTATCTCTCCCAATGTGATCTGCTGTCATGGAAAAGGGAATGCATGGAATCAAGCATCCAACTATTCTACCAGTTATTATACTTACCCATGGTAATTAGGGCTGCTGCTGCTGCCACTGATTTCATTTTTCAAATGATTTGCCAAAAAAGAACACGCAGAACCCACTTCCCAGACTTTCTCAAAGTCCAGGAAATGGGACTCTAACTGCTCATGAGAGAAACCTAGTGAACCAGCCTACCCAGTTTTCCCCCAGTCAGTGCCATTTGGACTCCTCTTATCAGCATGTGCTGATATTAACCTCCACCACAGACAAAAAACAAAGACTAACATCTTCGGCTGCTTTTACTTCTGAAAGGCAGGTTCAGGAAAGTAAGTATCTTGAAACAAAATCCCTGTTGCTGCCACTTGTAGTTAAGATTCTAGAGAGCCTGAACCTTTGTGGAAACCTGCTATATTTTTCCATAGACCCTGGCCAAAAACCCCTCCAATCCCATGCCAGCATAAGCTTTCCAAGTATTTCCACCAGACCATTAAGCTTTGGCACATGGAAGTGCATATGCAATACACCTACCAATTGCATCACTAAAGATGTGCCGTGTCATTATACATTACAAGTCAGTTGGAGAACTACTTACAAGAATCCTAGAGCTGTTTAGGAAAGCTTTTAATGATCTCATCTGATGATCTGCAAGCTAAACATTTATGCCTCTGGAAAGTCTTTAGTAGGAATATGCTGCTGTATGTATTATTATTCTACTCCAGTAATTACACTTGCACACTCCTGTGATTTCTGTCTGCTGCTTTTAAATAATAATAAGCAACAACTTCACAGAATCACAAACAGGCAACTTCTGTCCATAGCAGCTTCTCTGTTTGTCCCCCTCTACAAACACAAGTGGCAGTTTCTCTTTAAAGACAGACAGACGCACACTACCGATGGTGGCAACATGCCACCAGGCTGCTCCAGGAGTGCTAAGAGAAATCAACTGCTGGACTATTTACACTGCTTTGCATAAACTCTTTCAAGTGCCCCGAGCTGAATAGCTGCTTTGTTGCTCTGAAAGTTTCTGCTCAGCCGGTTTACCAATGTCTTGCCTTTAGCTGCAAGCTACGGGATTGCAGGTTGTGATTTTTCACTTCATTTAAGTGTTTATAATCAGGAACTTTCTTCTGGAAATTCCAGTGACAACTGGCTGCCAAGCCCTGACAATGAGCTCCTAAACTTTGACTGTGGGCTGAGCAGGACTGTGGGTTAACAAGGAAAGGGGATTTTTAACAATTCTCTCTCGTCCAGTAAATAATGAGTTTCAACTGTCCATGAGGATTTCTTAAAGTTCCCTTCTAGATACATCTTGTAGAGACATCTAATATTTGAGTCTCTGAAAGGGGACTAGAAATGTATCTCAGATGTGAGACTACATCACAAAACAGCTGAACTTACAAAGCACAGTGTTCTCTCATCTACTGTTCTTCCAGCTAGCTTTTTGCCTTTAGACATTTACTCCTGTTGCCAATGTGAGAAGGTGCCTCAGACTGAAACAAAAAAACAAACAAAAACAACAACAAAAAATGACTGCTGTAACACTTCTGGAGGAGATACATATGGAAGCTGAACTTTCTGATGAGAACAAGGTACAGAATTAATCTGAAGTGCCAGTGTTCCTTTGAGTCAATAAATACCTTCCATTCTTCCTGCCAAACTTTTATTGTCAGAGTGCACCTGCATATGTTAACAATTAAAACTGTGTTTACTGGAAAAATGAAAAGCAAAATTTTCACAAGTGTAGAAAAACAGTGACAAACACTAGGAAAGTTCTGCTTACATAAAGCAGAGGTAAAAGTAAACAAAGTATTGTCATTTGCAGTTTTTCTTTCTGCCACTCAAAGCTGAAAAATGGAGGGAAAAAATTCTTCAAAAGTAACTGCTTCAAGTAGTACCTACAAGATCACAGGCAGTTTGATTCCTGGACACATAGGTGGTATCTTGTTCAAACCAGAGAAAGGAGGAATAGCAGTTGCCCAACATTAAAAAAAACAACTTGAGGTATGACAAAACCACTGAGCAGCCAACACCAGCAACCGTTTCTGACTCAGGGAACCAGCAAACAAATCTTCTGACACTGAAGCCAGGTTAACACCTTTAATACTAAAGTCTTGTCAAACCAGCTCCAAGTCAACAAGTCAACAACAAAAAAAATGGTATTCCTCAGTAGAAATCCTTTTTATTCTGTAGCTGAGGTAATATAACCACTCATGAAAATATAAATATTTTAAGCAATTTAATTTTAATTTTAAAAATGTTCAAAATAAACTTAGAGAACAGTTTCTAGGACTTGCTCAGTCTCCACACAATCATATCTGAATGGAGCTGAGCTTCTGCTACTTTCAAAGCCATTTCCTGGTAAAGGGCACCGTTCATTGTTTGATTCATACTTTGCAGACACTCTTCCCGCTCATTCTGAAGCTTCCTCCTGAACTGCTGAACTCCTTCCTCACTGTCCAGTAAAGAAGCCACAGGAGCATCACTGATGTTCTTGCCAGGCCCATTCCCCCACGTCAGACCGTTTTCAGCTTTACTTTCTTTTGAGAAGAAATCAGTCCTGGAGGTGAGAATCTCTTTTTCCAAAGCTAGTGCTAACTGTTCAGTAAGCACACCTTTGCTTCCAGATCTCAGGAGTCTTATATCACAACTTGGTGGGAGAACTCTAGTGAGGCTATGAAGGCACTGGAACAAGACAGTCAGATTTCTGTAAAATAAGATTACGATGATGATTATTATGATTATTAATAATTATTGTTGTTAAAGATACCTACCATAAATTCCATAGTGGAAAACAAAACAACAGCACATGATTTCAAACAAGGAAAAACTTAGGCCAATTATGGTTTTAACTATTACATGTGCTGTACATACAAGAGTAAGCAAAAGCTTTCTAATGGCATGCACACTGGCCACCGTACATCAAAAGAACTGACACTGATCAAACTTCAGCAACATAAACATTTTATGCTAAAGTATATGCCCACGATCAGGGCTACATGTGCATCACTTGTTTCTTGAAGCAGCAGTTAATTGTAATTGAAGGTCACATGTAACAGCACAAAGGAAATATGTTGCCTGGCCTACATCTAGGGGCAGAAACGAAGTCACTTTTATTTATAGACTGTCACTATCAAGAGACTGTTAGGTGGCTCATAGCTTGTCTTTTTTAAATAATCACTGGTGAGGGAAAGTTGAACTTAAGAATCAGACATAAAATAGTGCTGGTAACCATCAGGGAACCTATTCTCTGGAACACTAGTGTAGCATATATGACACGATGATACATTCGTCATTCTAAGGGCAATACAGAGATTGCCCCCAGTCTTACAGCCAGCCTTTGGCTTCAAAAGATGTTGAAGAAAGATGATGTATTATGCTAAGGGTAATGTATGAAAAAAATGAAGTGACAATACAGTGAAATGAATGAAAGAAGTAATACCAAGCAAATATTAATGGAGACTACTGATGGGTATCACATCATCGTATTAGAATCATACCGGTTACCAATTTTGGCTGTTGGTTATCATACCAGTAAGAAGTAGTATAAAGATAAAATATGTGTATGCAAGATAAATATACACTTTTTCAGCATTTTTACCTGCAAAATAAGGTTAGAATGCCTTCAAATGGATTTTTCAGGGTCCAGTTGAAAACTGTACCATATGCATTGCCTGCTTTGTGACAGAATATGTTGTCATGACATTCTTTGAAAGGCGTGCACTCCATTTCTCCCAGTAGCCATGAATTTACTGGAGTCAGTGTGCAGTCAGAAGACACAACCTGAAAGGAGAATCTGACAGAAATGGCAAGGACAGCACATATATCTTCCAAGGAACCTGTAAGAAAATACAGTAAAAAGATATTTGACCTAAATATTTTGATCATGTTGCATGCATTAAACTTGCTTAGATTTTTGGATCACACTCCCAGTTTTACTTGAAGATTCTGCACCCACATTCAGGGATTCTTTAGAAATTTTCTTCTCACCTGAAATCCTATACCTACTTCCGTCAAGCAAAATCATTAGCTGATTAAGAGACCCCCACCTATAGAGTGAAAACTCTAAAGATAAAAGTCACTTTACCAAAAAGAGACTATTAATAGCCTCCTGTGATAGTAGGATGATATATTGGCTTTAGCCAATGATGTGGTGTTAACAGAAGAAAGAAGTTAAAATTCAGTGCAGGCAATCAAAAAGATATTTTGTTATATGAGCAGAAGCCCAGTTCAGAATCAATTCAATCAGCAATATTAAAATACAGGAAAATGAATGACCTTAGTAGACATGTAGATGAGGAAAAGCTTCAATTATTTTATTATTATTAAAAAACTAACATTATGTCAGAAAAAATGTATGTATCTAATCAACAGCAAGTATCTTATTTTTAGGAAAGAAAACCAACCCACGGGCTTCAGCATTCTGTCCTCCTATTTATCTTCAAAATTAACCTTTCTAGCTACACTTCAGCACCAATGCTAGCACAAAACATTATAGCAACTGACTTTTCAAAACAGGCAAAAGTCTTAAGTGCTCCACCCTTTGTTTCCCCCCACTTTGAATTTACAACAGGTCTACTCAGTTTGTGTTCAAAGAGGCAGCTGTGACTGCACCTTGAAAATTTACCCTGGGATCGCTTAAAGAGAAGAATCAACTATAAATTTATGAATCCAAATTATATCAATCCATTTACCTGTAAAGTAACTATTATCCCTCAGCATCTTTACTGAATATTTTCCATGTGAGAGGTCTTCCAGGCTCAGTGAAATTTTCCCACAGAGCAGGGTGAACTTTTTGCTGTCCTGCAAACTGCCATCCCGGCGGCTGTGTGTCTCTGCATGCAGGAGGACAATGCAGCGCACGCGATGGAATGCCAGTAGCGGTGAAAGGCTGGTGACAGCAACGACTGTCCTTGCTCCATCCAGCTGAGCCCTTGGACCTCTCTTAGCAAAGCCTTTTCTCAGATCATTCTTGCCAGGCAAGTCCAATTTCCTCTTCTTCTTCGGAGGCTCATTTTGACACGAAGACACAGACAATGCAGAGAAGGCTTCGTTTAACTTAATGATTTTATTTTGACACTTGATAAAGGGGGAAATCGATGAGAAGTCTTGATCCATCACTAAAGATAAACTGACATCAGTCAGTGACCTGTGAAAATCCATACAAGATGACTGTCCCCCCAGTTTGTATTCTGCTTTTTGACAAATAACATATATACAGCCATTTAGGACTACCATAAACTCCCATATCATCCCAGGTTGAGTCATAGACTGTACAAAGGAGAGAAGTCCTTCAATTGACTATTTCATCTGAGCCCAATATTTAGATTTTTCAAAATATGGACTGGATTTTTAAAGAGCTTCTAGGAGTTAGATGCCTTACTTGAACAGAAAGAATTTGGACGTCTAATCCACTCAAAAAATGTTGAAAATTCCACATAACCCATGCAGATACTCTATGATATTCTTATAAAATTAACTTTCTTATAATAAATAAAAAAGCAAACCGCAGCAAGAATCAATCCTGCTCTCTTTGAGGACTAAACACTCTCTTCTGATGTTCTACATTGTTTTATAGATATTCAAACAAAATTGAAGGTAGAGTAAAATAAGAGGTTTAAAATACTATCACCTTAAACATGTACAAATTTCCTGAAATCTATGAAGTACTGTATTCCCCAAAGGATTCTTTCAATTAAGTCCTTGTATCACTATTTCAGATCCCCTCTTTATGAATATTTTATTCTGCCAATCAATTCAGTCTCACGATGTCACTGACATCTGAAAGTCTTATGAGTAATTTTCTGTGCAAAGAAATATCACTACCTCACAATTCAATCTGAAACATCACTGCAATGTTGCATTGATAGGAAGCACAAAAATAACTAATAAAGACTTACAGTGTTGGGGATGGAGACAAAGCAAGCCCTTTTCCCCAAACCCACAGGTTGCTGTATACAGTACTGAACTGGTGCCCAGAAGACCTAGTTTCTGTTGCTAGCCTACCAGTTAAGTTTTGACAAATTACTTCATAAAAAGAACAGGGAAGAGGGCAATATTGCTGCTGGTTTTTAAAGAATGGTTCCAAATCATCTGATTTCTGGAGGTACACAGGAATTAGGTATTTCATTTTCAAAACACAAACTCATCATCATCAAAGCTAAAAGAATAAACACTGGAAAGGCAAAAACAATCTCTTGCCTCAGTGGCTCTTAAGAGAGGCTGTCAAGAAGATGAGGTCAACGTTCTTATAAAGTTATAGCAATCTGGCAGCTGAGAAATAATATACCCGCAGCTCCAGCGGAAAGGCCAAAGAGCACAACAGGTCACCTCCCTCACAACCACTGGGGTGATTTCCAGTGGCATGAGTAGTCTTTAAGCTTACCCTAGCACAGTCTCAGCTACACTGCTTGTGGGAATATAGGTCAAAAGGTAAATTCTGACTCCACCAAAGTTTACATTACACAATACACACTGTAAATTTACGTTCCATTTAATTCTGTTGTTGGCTTTTTTTTTTAAATTTCAAATTAGCTACCTCCCTGGGGAAATAAGGGCAAAACAACAGAAGTAGTATTTACAACTAGAACCAAGCAATTAAAATGAACAAAATTAACAAATAATTGTAAAAACAACAATTAGAATAAGCAAATAATTGTGAAGTTTTAAGTAGCATATCGCTGATTGCTCCACAAAATTTACACAATACACAAGCTTAGCAAATACTTTGGATATTCAACTGTAACTTGGTTCAATTCAAAAACTGAGTATTTAAGTTGATCAGAGAATTAAAAATGTTTTCTTCTGTGCTTCTTTAAGCAAATCACTCTTTAGGTATGGGAAGATGTTAGCAGCAAGGAACTGTATAGCTAAGACAGAGCTTTATCTACACCACATACTGGTGTCAGTGTAGCTGTGTCATCATGGACTATAAAGAACTTGTCAAAGAAAACTCTGTTGCAAAAAGTCTCTGGTAATGATGTGGTTGTGCTGACCCAACTGATTTTTGGCTATACAGCATCTTTTTCAGTGTTAGAAAAATCAGCAGCAACAATACTGGCAAGACACACACTTTAAACACTTTATATACAGATGTTCAAGATGAGAAAGTTCAAAGCTCAAAAATACTGCAGAACTTAACTTACAAATGCAGCTTCAATAAAGCTACTCAATGAAATGATTAGATAAATGTATCTACTTACAGGTAAAATGATTCTGGTAGTTTTACTCCAACTACCAAGCTGTCACCCACAACACGCTGCCACAATTTCTCTATGAAGTGGTCTGGGACTTCAGATGCCGACGATGTCTCTTTAGTAAGAGAACGAGGAGGGTTTTCTACATCATCCCATAGAGCGACCAGACCTTCCTTACGGACAAATGGGGTTTAGATTAAATTAAGTGGAGATAAGAGTTCTCTTTATACTGCCTTACTTTGTGTTTCACCACAAACGACTTCTGGAACCGCTTTTAAGATACATAAAATGAAATCTATATAAATTAATCGATTCTCTACAGTAGATTAAAAGGATAGAATTGGATTTTCTTAAAACACACGGTGTCGTGAAAAGCACAGCTCATTCTCTGCTTGTAAACATTGTACATCAAAAGTTTGAACTGCCATACAATTAATTGTTGTTGTGGTTTTGCCCCAACCAAGAGCCAAGCACCACAAAGCCACTCGCTCTCTAAGAAGGTGTGTGTGTGTGGAATTAGGGGCAGAGAGGGAAGGGAAGGGAAGGGAAGGGAAGGGAAGGGAAGGGAAGGGAAGGGAAGGGAAGGGAAGGGAAGGGAAGGGAAGGGAAGGGAAGGGAAGGGAAGGGAAGGGAAGGGAAGGGAAGGGAAGGGAAGGGAAGGGAAGGGAAGGGAAGGGAAGGGAAGGGAAGGGAAGGGAAGGGAAGGGAAGGGAAGGGAAGGGCCACCTCAAAAAACCCCAAAATCTCACAGGTTGGGATAAGGACAGTTTAGTGGGACAGCAGAGAAAGACAGATATAACAATAATAGGACTTTATAGCAAAATATACAAAACTGGCAATACACAAATGCAGTTTCTCACCAAATGGCACAACTCAGGCTGTACAGCTCAGAGATAACCCAAAACTGGACCGTCCCCCAAACCTGCACGTCCTGTAGCCATGTGCTTCTCCCCCACCAGCTCCCATTTATGCTGAGCATGACGTAAATGACACAGAGTACTCTCTTTGGCCAGTTTGGGTCACTTGTCCTGGCCGTGTCCCCTCCCAGTTTCTTTGGCACTCCCTCCTTCCCCCTCTTCTCTTAGCAGGCAATATGAGCAACTGAGAAGTCCTTGATTGCTTGGCAAGAACTAAAACATCAGTGTGCTATCAGCACTGCTCCTATCCTAACTCCCAAACATGGAATTCCACTTGCTGCTAGAAAGAAAATTAACTCTATCCTAGCCAAAACCAGGACATTGGCCAAAGAAGATTTAAGGTATTAGAAGTTATTTTATGCTACTGCATTAATTGCTTGAAATTTTGTTGTTTAAACCAGGCTGAATTCAAAGGGACCACAACACTAACTGAAAGGGAGATCAACTCCATTTCAAGCAAATTAAGAGGCTTATTTTGAGCACCTTCCCAACCTTCTCAGCCTACAGTTCACTCTGCTCCCATTATAAAATCAATTTTACTTACACAGATCTATGACAGCTCATTTTTTGTAGCATGTCAGATCACAGACAGATCTTCAATTTCTAGGCAACTATGCCAATTAAGGCTGTACACTCCTCCTTACTGTTTGTCACTAATTCTTTGTTACAGATTACTCCTCCATACAACTCAGTTGTCAGGAGGTATTGTGCAAATCAATTTCAAGTGAAGACAACTAAATTTACTCTTATCTACCTACACTGACAGATTAAGGTAATGAACCAGAATTAAAAAGCAGATTAATGAGTTTTGATAGTGGCAGACCTTACTAGTGAACATAACAAGTGGTTGAGGGAAGCACCCTCTACAAAAGGCTCAGAACAACTCAGAAGTGATCTGCACTCTTTAGCGTTTTACCTCTTTTGCAGTTGGTAGAACGTGGGTTCTTCCTTCAACAAGATCTATTAGTGCTCTACAAGATTCAAGAATGACCTTCTTTTTGAGTTCCAAATGCTGCTGTAGCTCTCGAACAGAGGTGCAACCAGCCTGTAAAAGATAAAGGTGATCATCAGACTTACGGTTAGGCCTACTACAAATAATGAATTGTATTGAGGCTACCAAGGGATCTTTTCAGCTTTCCATTTTTATGCAAGTATCACCAGCCAAGATCCTGATGTTTCTCAAGGAATGCTTTTTCAAGTTAGGTTACTCTGTTGCCAAAGTATAAATCTAAGCCTTAGAACCTCAATATTAAACCTAGAGTTTAAGATAATCTTCTAAGGTAAACCTTAAAAATTACGTACATATTTGCCTCTTTCTTTATTGTTCCTGCTTCATTCTTCCATTGGAAGAGAGCAGTTTTGATTTCTTCTCAAGACGTCTATTGATTATTGATGAAATAAATATACTGAAGAGTTGACAGTTTTATGAACAGACATACACAAAGGATAGTCTCTGTTAAAAAAAACCCACAAAAACAACCCCCCAAAAAAAAGCACGGAAAGCTCCACAAAAGCTATTCTCTAGAAAGCAAGATTCTGAGAAGACCAGTGCTGCCAAAGAGAGAACAAAGCTTATCTTTGGAATGTAAAAATAAACTTCCCCCCACCAAAATTAACCCCAAAAAACTTTCATGTAAGCAAAGCAACACACTCTGCTCAAGCTGCAATGACAAAGGGCATTTAGAGAAAGAAGCACTCATCATGATAATTTCTGTAAAAGAATTACTTGCCACCTATCAAACCAGGCATCGCTAAGTAGCGGATTCCAAGCAATAATCCAGTGCTGAATCAGGTCAGGAGAAGGAATAATTATGAACAAAGATGTTTCTATAATACCTTCCTCATCAGGGTCATGAGAATACCAAACCATTGCTTATTCCTACTGGTAAGTAACTCCTGAATAAACACCTGAGAAACAGAAAGTAAATAGGAAAGCAAAGATTGAAAAGCAGTTAAAATGGCCAAAGGTTCACTGATGTATGCTTGCTGAGCAGTTTGACTTTTTCCTCATAAAGTAACAAAAGAAAGAGACCTGATATTTACCACATGGAAAACCCAAGACTGGGTAGTGCCCCCATCAAGTATCTCTGGAACAAGTGACATGCTCATCTTTTCTGACATATGTCAAGATGCCCTGAACAACAAGCAGCAGCCACAATCTTTTCACTGTGAAACTAAGAAAATAACCTAGATCACCTTAAAATAGAAAATACATGCTAAAAAAGGCAGTCCAGAGTTTAACACAGTCCAGAGATGCGAGCAAATCCAGCATGAACAGCAGAACAGTCAAAACCAAAGCAAATCAAGGCAGAGGCTTAGTAGTAAATAGAGCAGCCAAGTGCTTTGACATATTGCAATTAAAGTTGCAATATTAATAAAGAAAGAAATGCCCATACCTACAAAAGTCCCAAAGCCTGTATGCAAGCTAAACACAGAGCAGCTAAAAAATTGCAGACTGATAAATCTTTCAATTTCACTACCTGCAAAATGCAACTTATATGTATTACTGCATAAACTTAAATGCAGCCTACTTACAGGCAGAGATCATAATTCAGTCCTGCTGAAGTTCTCACATGGCTAGAAAACAGCTACGCAGATGTGCAGTAAGAGGTAAGCAGTGGAGATCTGAAAAAGGGCTGCATCTGCTATTTCATTTTGCCCTAAAGGATGAGATTCCACAGAGAATGTCAAAACTTGATTTGATTGCAAATTTTTAGAAGACCTGAATGTTGATGGTAAATATCAAGAGGCACCACTCTAAGGCTAACTAACCTTTGGAAATATCCAAGCTAAGCAAGATGCATGCACTACTGCATCAAATCAATCATCAGATGACAAAAATGAGCAGAAGCACTTCACTGTTCAGGGAAGAATACAGAGCAACAGAGAACTCAACAAGGAAGGAACAGTAAGGTTAAAAAGAAATAACTACTTTCAAATTCATCAGCATTACAACATCAAAGATTTACAGCATTAAAACATAAGATTTTCAACTTGCTTACAATGCTTGTGCTAGCACATGGCTTTGAAAATGAGAGCTTAAAAAGATCTTAAGACAAATAAAGAAAGATAGCTCTTATGAATGATTCTGTGCCTGCAAGAACCTTATCGTCAGACAGTACAAGAAATCTCCATCCAGTGGCCTGTTTCCAACAGAACACGCAAAAGAGCCTGTCATTTGATCCTAACACTGAGTCACAGCTGCGTGGTACAGCTGAAAGACAGGTGTCTTAAAAGAACAAAGTCATAGAAGATAGTAACACAGAAGATAGAGCTGTCAGTGGCTGGGTGGACAATCTTCATTACTTAGAACAGTGGAAGGTGCAACAGATGAGAGAGATTGAAACTGAACTGCTGTCTTGCAGAGGAGAAAAGTAATTAGTGGGGGAAAATGCAGCAGCAAAGAAATCAGTTTTAAAATATATGAGCCCTAAACCAGGAAGAATGGCTATGGAAGGCAGCTGGCACATTTGCATGTGAAAACCAACAGGCCTCCAATGCGCACACTGAACAACTGTAAAAATGCAGGAATGGAAGAGACCTCAACAGCTCTCTTCTACTGTCTTGTACCTTCCAGGAAGAAAAAAACACAACCTAATGTCCAGTGTTACACAAACAACAGCTTTTATCTTTTGGAAGACGTATAGTACTTTATGCATCTCTCTTGCAATTAGAGCTCAGTCTTTTCTTGTTCAGTCTTTTCCTAATGGGTCACAGATCTCCTCTTCTTCCACTACCAAACTTTTGCCAGTTAATTTGCTTCATTTTTAAAGGTAAAACTGCCACAATATCCTAGTTAAGTTTTCACTAATTATCAAATGATGAGACTAGTTACCACCTATCTCATAAGTGCTCTTTGCAAACTAACAACAGCCTCACATCATTCACTTATTTGAGATTGGTGCTATCTCCTCAATATTACCCATTGGTACAGGCTAATACACAAAACTGCAGAATATCATCTTGGAGAATATACTGGGTGTTTATTAACAGGATGAAAGGTAGAGAGAAAGAAAGGCAATAATATATACCCACTGATAACTTGGACTCTGTCGTGGTGCCACTAGTTTGTTTTATAGATGATGCTAAGAAAAATAGAAGATATATTGTAGCTTCATCTACTACACTTCGCAAAATTAATCTTATAAAACTTCTAGTAACAGGAATAAAAACAACAGCATGGATGGGGCTTTGGGCAACCTAGTCTAGAGGAAGGTGTCCCTGCCCAAGGCAGAGGGGTTGGAGCTAGATAGTCTTTAAGGTCCCTTCCAACAAAACCCATTATATGAGTCTAACATAGTCTTGTCTCTGAACCAGTTCTCCAATAAAAACAGGATCATTAACCTCACCCTTTAGACAATGTGATGACACAGAAAAGTAATTTGGAGAAAATATGAAGGCAGAACTATTGAGTACACACCTGTAATCTTGTTTCAAGGGCTTGGACAGTCAGCAAACCATTCTCTTGCAAGCCTTCTGCAGTAGGAACATCATGTTTATAATTAATACCACTCTAAAAAAACCCAACAAAAAACACAAAAACCAAAACCCAGAATTAATTAAAAACCTGAAAGGAAAGTACAGGCTATTACACAGATTTATAACAATCTGGGGAGAAATACAGAAAAGCAGCAGAATCATAATATGCATTTTGAAAGAAAAATCTTATCTTCTGAAAGCAATTAAGAGTTTGATAGTACATAATGGAAAGACCCAATTATAAGAATATAGTTAATAAACACTATGGCCTTAATTAGGAGTTCTTAGCCAAAAGGTAAGCATGGTAGCAAACCTGTTACACATGTGAAACATTTTCAGCCACATTAGTTTAATTTCCCTAAGGAACATTGATGTTATCGTGGAAGTAAAATAATCTCTTCAGATAAGTTATCTAATGATTATAGTGAGGAATATTGTATTTATACTTTAGAGTATTTCACTGCACACATCCAATTCCACTTTTTACCAATACTTTAATGATTTGTTGAGGTTCTTTTAATATACCAGGCATGGACTGAGTAGCTGAGAGAAGGCAAGCTGAACCTACCGCATAGTCAATCTCTCCAAGATCCGTTATTCTGAATGTACTTAACGTGCCTGTATTGGAGTCATCCTTAAAAAGCAGTAACAGTTGCTCACTTCCAGAGCCAATAAAATCATCCACCAGAACAGACTTTACTTTTTGCCATTTGGAAGCCACCTACAGTAGAAGAGGTTTTAAAATACACGTATCTGAATAAATTTTACATTTGAGATTTCATTTTGGTGAAGCTTGTTTTTCATACAGAGGTATCCTATCCAGGTGTGTGGAATGCTGTATTTGAACAAGTGTCAAGCTCTCCATCATTTAGAGCCTATGTAGTTTGGGAAACAAGTTTAGCATTTCTCCTTGAAAATCACTTTCCAGAACAGAGATGGCAGAGATGAGGACAACTGCTCAGTATACACAAACAGCTGAAAGCTGTAACATTTATTTAGAACAAGTAATAGTTGCAGATCAGTTAAAGACATTGTACCTTTAAAGTTCAGAAATGTCTTTGTTGCCCAGCGTGTTTAAATATGTTTGAGAGATAAAGACAAACTTGTACAATAATACATCTTAATAGGGCAAACTTTCATTTCCAGAATTGTAAGTCTTCTTGACACAGAAAACCCTATCAGTTAATTGTCTTTCCTGACTCTAGGAAATAAAAGCCAGGCTTCTTCTTGCCATTTCCATGAAGCAATATTTTTTGTTACTAGGAAGTGAGACTCAAAAGGCTTTTAAATGCCAATGACAAGTTTATGCTTTGCAGTAAGATCAGGTTTTTTTCCACATTAGCACAAATTATGTAGGCATGCTCATAACTATCCTACAACTTCAAGTTCTCAAACTACAGAAGTTTTCAAGTTGCAAGAGCAGCTTTGGCTCAGATTAATAAAGTGCATTATTTAAATAAGACAATCCAGGGTTTATTTTCAGATGTATAAGCAATTAAGGAAAGCAAAACGATCTTCTACTTTAGTCCATTTATTTTAACAGATATAACAGTAACAAAAAAACCCCAAAAAATCTATAGAACTTGAATATATGGGAAGTTTCTGCAACAGTAAAGCTAGAATACTATACCCACTCCCCACCCCCAAAAAAAGATAGAGCACTAAAGGAGAGCAGTTTAAAGCCACAAATACCTGTAAGCTGTCTCTCCTCTGTACAACACAGGTATTTCCAGAGGCAAAAGACACAATAAATAGCAAACCATTGCTACTGGTTACAGCTGTTTTCACTGAACACGGTTTCTCATAAGGAAGCTCACAAACACCTTTAGGAAGCCCATCTTGGAACCAAATAAGCTGATTCTTGGAAGTTACAGCGGCAAGTGATATCCGGAGCTGTTTTTTCAACGTTTCATTCTTGCAGACACAGACAGCAGATACCACTGTGCTGTAAGCATGAGGCATAAAGCACGTGCCCGTTAGCATTTTCTGCGTTTCCACCACATATCCAAAGAACTCACTACCCCAGATGGCTCTGTCTGAAGTGGAAAACTCATCCTCATCTTCAATCTCTGGCAGACAAGCAGTTCTTATCCCCAAGACAACAGTGCCTTCATCCTCAATTTCACCTGTCCACACCACAGAAGAAAGCTGAAGAGGAGCACTCAGAACCGTGCCAGTGTTGGAGGAGATGAAGAACAGCTCGTTGGCATGCTTCCACAAGACTGAGGGGCCAGTAAACAACCTGATGTCTTCTTTTATCTCGTAATCCAATTTAAAATGAAAAGACTTCTCAAACTGATTTGAGCTATGAAGCAACAGTATAAGGTATTTGACAACGCTGTTCTGTTTTTTTGTTTTCATTAAAATGCAGGGAAGGACAATCCCTGTTCTGGAATCTGTTGTGCAGCTACAACAAATTATTTCAGTTTTTAAGTGACTGACACGCATATTGAATACTCCAGAAGATTTCTGAACAAATAGCTTAGTGTCTCTGTCAAATGCCATTCTTTTGACACATAAGTTTGTTGTTTTATCAGCTGTTCCATCCACGTGCTTTGCTTTTGACAGATGAAATACAAGGACTTCTCCATTGTAGGACAAGAATTGTTCTTCCTCTCCTTGAGGCATCTTTATTTGCCTTTATTTATATTCCTCTATGAGGATAGTGTATGCATCTCCATTTTTGCCAGGATTATTTCTCTGGAGAAATTTTAACCTATCCAGATGTTTTCCATCTACAAAAGTGAACAATAGAAACCATAAATTATTCTGGGACTAGATGAACCGCTCCTCAAGAATAAGAAAAACTATACACTACAAAGCAGTGACACTGACTAATTTAAGCATATGAGGTCTCAGAGATCTGCATGGATGTAAGCAACCTCAAAACCAAGAGATTTAAGTAACAGAAACCTATTTCAGAAGTGAAGTCTAGCATTTGTTTGCTACAACATAAATTCACTGCTCATCAGCTATTAGTAGCGCGATTTAAAACGAGCCAATCCACACAGAAACTTCCTGTGCGACTGAATTCAAGGCATACACTTCACAACTATACTGACTGGAGTAAAAAACTAAGGTGCTCTGAATTATCAGATTTAAGAGCCTTCTCAGGTGCAGGCTTTATTGACAACCACAATTAATACTAGGTAAAAGTTATAAAGCGCTTCTCTGAAGGAGTCCTGTCATTTCGCCACCAAGGCGCTCCCTCCCTCCCCCGGACAAGACCGCCGGGGACCCACCGCGAACCGCAGCAGCCTTACCAAGGGTACTTACTCCACTTTTGAGGTCCGAAGCAACGCCCCACGCCAGGCTCAGACGCCCCGGGAAGGCAGCTCGGGCACCTGCTCGGGCTCCGCAGGGGCCGGCCCGTGCCCCTCACGGCCCCAGCCAGGCCTCACCGCCCCCTTCACCCAGCCGAGCGGCTCCCGTTACGGCGGCGGCGGCGGCCCAAAGGCCGAAGAGGCAGCAGGCCCCGGCACGGCGTCCACCCCCAAAAGCCGCTGACACTCGGTAACGCCCTCCCCAAGTGCCGCCGGCGGCGCGGGACCACGCACGCTCCCAGGGAAGTGTGGGGCTGGAGAGAAACAAGGGCACCAGTGACGCCTCACCTGGCTCCCGAGGCCTCCTGGCTCCCACCCCGACCTGACAGCGGGTGGGGGAGGAGGAAGTAAGGGGGGGGAGAGAAGCGCGGGCCCGGTCTGAAACTCCCGCCACAGAGAGCACGACGGGAGGGGAGGCGGGGACGCGAAGGGAGCCGGCGGCGGGGCCGGGCCAGGGACTAGGGCCCGGCAAAAGGGGCGGGGCTCCTGAGCGCTTGCTGCGGGGGAGGCAAGCCGCCGCAGGCCCCGCCCCTGTCCCGCCCTCGCCCCGCCCCCGCCGGGGTCACGCGACGCCTCCATCCCCATTTCTCTCTGCCCCGCGCCCCGGCCCTGCCGTATCTGTGCGGCCAGCAGTGCCGGACCATGGCTGAGGTGAGTCTCTGCTCTCCCCTCTCCCAGCTGCCTGCCCGTGAGCCTGGTGGCTTGGGGGTCCGGCGGTGGGCGTGAGCGGGCCCAGCGCACAGGTGCGGGGCTGGGGCTGATTTCAGGCCCCGGCCTTGCCTTTCACTCCCCTCCCGTTTCTCGCTTTTCCTCAGCAGCGACAGGACAAGGCCGCGCTGGTAAGCGAGGTGAGGCGGCGGTTCGAGGCGGACTACCTACCAGGTGAGCGCTTCCGTGGCGGAGCCGGGGCTGGCCTGGGAGCGCGGGCTTGGCGGTCTTTGGGGCTCTCTCGGTGCCGCCTTTCCCCTGCGGGCTTTCCTGCTTTCCCAGGCGAGCGGGGCTTGCTGCTTTATCCTCAGGGGGACCGGTGCTGTGGGGTGGGGACGGTGCGCAAAGCAGGAGGCTGGCTGTGTTGGCTCCTGGTGCTCCCTTCCGTGCCCCTGCCGTGGCCGCAGGGCCGGGTCCTTCTCACCCTCCGTGGCGCCTGGTCGGTGTAGCGGGGCACCTGGGATGCTGCTGGGCTCGGTGCTTTTCGGGTGTAAAGCACGGCTAGGTGTGGATAAAAGCTCTGGCCTTAGCCAGTTTGTCAAGGAAAGGGTTGTTTTTCCTGGGTAACCTGTATTTTAGACTTGTGCTGTCCTTAATTAAAATCACGCTGGGCGTCCAACTCCGTTCCTAAGCGCAGATGGTTTTAAACTTGTAAATGAGGGCGAAGAAGTACTGGGGGGTGCCTGTGGCGAGGGGAATACCAGGGCAAGCCTGGGGGGTTTGCTTTCATTTCAGGTTTGATTTGCATTGCTTATGACAGAAGAACATACAGTAGTAAAGTATGGTAACAGCTGCTGTAAGCAGTATGTTTCACTATGAATGTCTAAATGCTTTCTAATAAAAGCGTGCTCTTATGTAATTTTTAATGCAAATACAGTAGTAAGCACACACTAGTTTAAAGCTGCGTATGTCTCCTTTAATGTAAACCTAAATCCTGGAAGTATACACCTTGCTTTGATCTTCCTGATAAGAGTTAAGGATCTTACCTAACTAACACTTCTTCAGTAAGGGTTATGTACTCCTATGACTTATTTGGGATTGGCTGTAGCACTTTTCTTGCAGGCTTTGAGGGTCTTGAGCATGGTACAGCTCTTTCATATGGTTGCCCAACTAACTTTTGTAAAGGAAATTACTTTGGCTGTGGTTAGAGATGACCTGTATTTCTGGCAAGCTGACGAAACAATTACAATAGTGTCTTGAAGGAGGGAGAGGTTATTTTACCACTTGATACTTCTCTGTGAGCACAGATGTCTTTGGCAGCATTAGAGTTCAGGAGAGTGGAGGATCATCATAACTTACACTTTTTTTTTGACTAGAGATGTTTTCAGTTAACGTGTTTATTTTCCTGTGATAGGAAATAGGAGTTGCTGTCGTAGGAATTAATCTTGCTTTGTATTCTATTATCCCAGTGTTGCACTCATAAAAATGACTTTGTAAAGTCCATAACTGCTTTGGGATAGTTGCTGTTGAAAAGGGAATATTACCCTTTCAGTTGAACTCTCTTTTAAAATCTTGGAATTCCACAGGTTTATCTAGTTGCAATGGAACTTCTGTTGGGCTGGTTGTAACAGCCATTAAAATAATTGAACGCTGTTGCAAGGTAAGCTGTAATCCTGTTTGACAAAATGTGTTTGAAATCCTGCATTAAATTCATTTTTTGGGTCATGGCTTAGGGCTTTTAGCCCTTCAGAGAATTCGGGGTCAAGAGTTTATGTTCTTAGGTCCCTACCTTGAATTTAGGAATGCCAGAAACAAAGTAATGTTACCATGCCCACTTCAAGTGTGAAAAGCACAAGGCTTTAGTTTTATTTTGGTCCATAAGCCTTTACTGTATATGTTCTAAAATGTATTTTATATTCCTCTTAATTGAAGAGTGACATGGAGGTGCATGTTTGTAGACACCCCACCCATGTAAATTTGTTGTGAGGGTACAAACAATTGTTTCATATCTAGCAATTTTACTCAGCTGTCAAAGCTCAGGACGCTGTCAAGGCACACTAAGAAGCTGATACGTTCTGTGAAAGCTCAGTATGGTCACAGATGGATCTCAAGAGAATGAGCCTGGTTCCATTCAGAGGTGAGCTGCAAGTATAAATTGCAGTAAAATAAAATTTAAGTAAAATTTTCAAGCAGTCTTGTTTCTGGGGATGTGGCTGGCTGCCACCTTTTTTTCCTCCCTCTGAGGAAATGGTGTTCCTGATTATTCTAGAAACAATTTTTGTGGTAAGAAAGGATTTTTCCATGTTACAGAACTCAGTCATGTGGCTTCCCTTGCATGCAGTAAGTACTGTTCATGCAGTGGTCTTATAGTAACATCTTTTTGTGTTGTGCAGTGAAAACATAGAGGGTCTTTGAAGTCCTGATTATTTTTTGTTGTTGTTTAAATTACCTATTGGCAGAATATAATTTTTAGATTCAGGGAGAATATACACAAAAATCTTAATGTAGAGCTGGTTAAGAAAAGTCTAATATTAGCTCTGACATCTAATGCATGTTGGTATATTTCACACAGAGGTTACAACCAAGTAATATGATACAGTCTTGATAGTTTTCAGAGTAGGGTGGGAGGAGTTCTGTTAAATGATTTGAAAGCACCAGAAACCCTTTTTCCAAGTTAATACGGTTACTTCACTTACACAGCTACACCAAATAGCAGTTCTAATAGTCAGCCAGAGTTTTGAAAGAGAAGTGTCAGTGAACCTTACTGGCTCATTTCCCCAAAGTTTGCATGAAAACTTCCTTGCTGAAGTTGTTAACTGAGATCTTGTGGGGGGTTTGTTTGGTTTCTTTTTCTCTTCAGGAAATTTTTTAGCTGCATTTGAAAGAACTTCAGCTCTTGGGAGGAATGTGTATCCCCAGTAACTCAACTCCTTGCATTTTAGTATTTTGAAATAACGCCATTTAAAAGTTTCTGTTGTCCCAATTGGCTAGCAAACATTGCCAGGCATGGGCAGGCAGCGCTTCATCTTTGCAGTTTTTGGGCCTAATTTCTGTCGTGTTTGTTTGGATTCTTTGTGAGAGCTGATGTAAACGCTTTGGGTGGCGACAGGAACAATGAAAACAAAAGATTACTTTCTAGTACTGACTGGTACTAACTGTTTTCTAACAAACAGTCTTGCCCTTTATCTTCAGTGCATGTTCATTCCTTAGAGGATTTCTAAAATTAGCTTTTATTTCTGGGCCATTACTTTTCATCTTAATGTTACAGTGGAAATTACTTACAATAAAATCTCAGTGGATTGATATTTTCATTCAACAAGTCTTTTCCACACTTCCTTTTGCGTATTTAACATTTCTTACTGCCTGTATTCCCTACACTTCTCCATTTGCATCTTCCTCTCTTTTCCTTTAGGCAAAGCTTAATTTTCAAAATGATTTGCAAAACTTAGAAGATTAGACTTCATCGTGACTGAAAGTCAGTAACGACATGTTTTGTTTGCAACCGGCCAATGGGATTAAGAAAATTTTGGACATATGGGACTTCCTAAAAAAACCCCCACAACCCCATAGTGCTATGTAGATTATAGAAAGCTCTTTAAGGTAGTGTTTTGAATACCTGCTTCTGCCTATACTCTGAAAAGTCTTTTTTCCTGGATGCTTGTCTTCCAGGCTGAGAAGGAACTTATGGGTAGCATAAAAGCTGTACTCTTCCAGGAAGTTATGTAATATTGATGTTTCAGGCTTCTATTGAAAGTAGCTTTTATTGTCACTGAGTTCCCTTTTTCAGAAAGTTTAAATTTCTTGTGTAGTGTGGAGTCAGGTACCTTGTTTGTTTGTTGTCTCTTGATCTTGTTGAAGTTCTGTTGTGTGGTAATAGTTTTGTTATCTTTATCCCTGTCCCTCCAGGGCTGCTGACCTTCACAAATTGTTTTCGGTCTTGGTAGTTTCCTCACTTAGCAATTAAGAGGCACATACCTGAAAGGTTATAGTACTAGGCTGTTGATGCTGAACCTGTTAAGCTAATTAAAATGTTTTTTCTCTTTGTAGCCAAGGTCAGAAGAATAATTATGACTCTTTGAGACCTAGACTTATTGGTTGAAATAGCTTAAGGCAGCTTTTTCTTTTTGACACTTGACATGTTTTGCTAAGTTGCTTTCCTGAATTTTCTGTATAATGAATTGCTTTTTTTTTCTTCTCTGGTCACAAGTATGCAGTTACTATCTCTACTTAGCTTTGTGTGTGACCTGTTAGTAACATTTCTTTTCTTGGTAAGAGCCCTTCCTAAAGGGAGGAGTCATTCTTACAGGTTGTAAATTGTGAACTTCTCCGGATTAATTTAATGTGGGACTTTGCTGTGCTGCCTGTTTGCCAGGCCTGTAGTCTGTCTTCCATGTTCTTGTTGAATATTCTCAAATGTCTGTGAATGCTGGAAAAAAAAGAGCAGTGCAGCCTTTGTCTCCTGGTAATGTAGATAGCACTGAAAAAGAAAAAATAAAATGTGAAGGGATGTTACAGTTTGTGTATCAAAAGAATTTTGTTGATTTCTTTCAGTGGAAGCCTTGCAGTTACATCTATGTATGTTTAGCTTTTCATGGTTCTGGAGCTCTGTGTCCCTGCCTGAGACAGAGGGGTTGGAACTCTATGATCCTTGGGGTCCCTTCCAACCCAGACCATTCTAGATTCCTTTATGTTGGAAGACAGTAACTGTCAGAGCTTCACTGTAAGTATCTCAGCTTGGAGAAGACAACTATCAATAGGACAGAATTTGGTAGAAAGAACAGAACTCCTCGCTTAGGCAAGATATAAGCAGCTTCTGTTCAAACAGAACTTTTTCTGTCTTCTTCTTTCACCCTGAATATTCAATGAAGAAATGAAAGTAACTTTAAGTAGCTATTTAAAAAATAAGGTTAAATGAAGTTATGAACTTTGACCAGCTCTTAGGCAGAACTTTAAAGATTGCAATCTTGCTCACTCAAATTTTCTGGAGGCCTTTTAGCTGAGGGAACAAAGAGAACTAGTTTTGGCTGATTCTTGCTGTTCTTACTATTATTCCCTCATATAACTGAGAATTTGGTTTTAATGTGCTCTGGTAAATATCAAACTTGCTATGCAGGTCATGCTTTCTCTCACTTTTCTGTGCCTGAGTCTCACTTAGTTTCTACACAGTTTAACAATTCAACAGAAGACTCCTGCAGCATCCCAGTTTTGCCTCTTCTGCTGGCTGTGGAACTCCTCTGGACTTATAGTGAAGTTTTAATCTATTGGGTTGAGGGAGAAACCAGATTTACAAGTTTCTGGACAGTTCAGTTCACTTCTGTGAAACATTTAATTGTTACCTGTGTGGCTTTCACTAGCTCTTTCTGAACAGAAGTAGCTGTGAGTGGTGTTCCTTGTGTCGCTTTTTGAGTCAAGTGGGGTGTGTTTCAAATACTTCATGTAATCCTGTTTGTTATGCACATAATTATGGAGATGTCCATCTCCTTGAGTGGAGGGCGGCTAGACTTACTGTCTCACCACCTTAGTGGTAGCTCTGCAAGTGTGAAGAAAGGTGTGTAATTTTCTAGTGAGAAAAGCATCAGTATCTGTTTACAGGTATTTTAAGTGATAAGGCTCGGAGACTGTCAGAGGTAAGATAATTCAGTTTATATTTTTGCCTGAATCTCCATTATGGTGCTCCTCAACTTCTGTTTCCTTTTGGCCTCATACTTGCTGTGCAGGATGTGTTCTAAATTACGTGTTGGAGAACCATAAAGGTCTAACTTCTTTCAAAGAATTCTGTTTTAGCTCCAGAAGCTTCTAATAATCCAGTAACTGCATTCGAGTGTTCCACCAGTGATTTCACAATGTAGTTTGAAAACAAGTTTCCAGACGTGCATTTTCCATAACTTTGTGGACAAATCTGAAGAGTAATTCCTCTTCTGAACTGACATACTTTCAATAACTGGATTATTAGGAGGACTCCAGCAATTTCATATCACTCAGCTTTGTATGTGTGAAATAAAACACCTTTCATTTGGGTTCACGATCTCATTCTACACTTTATTTATTTTGTAGCAAGAATTGGATGAATTAGGTAAGGTTAAAACAGTAATCAGTACTCCTGTTGTCTTGCTAAGCTTACCTAATTGAAATACTGGCATCCTGCAAGGGCCTGTGGAGGCAGAATTTGAATTGTTCCTGTTCTAGTTTATGTTGTAAAATATATGTAAACTTAGATTCCATGTGTCATCTTGTTGAGAATTTAGTTACAGATGAGAGAGAAACTATTATTTTTTTGATTGTCCCTATCTGAATTCAGCCTGCTCTTCATTAATGTTGAAAGTTTGGATAAAACATGTCTCATTCCTCTTTTTTGTTAAAATATTAGATTTCTATTTTTTTAATATTGTCAAAGTTCAGAACTTGGAAGAACTTTTTAGTGGCCAGAAACGTGTGTTCTGAGGCATGTTCTATATAATGACAGTTGCATGTTTTTCAATTATTGTTTCATACAAGATGTACTCTTTTATTCTGTGAGTTCTTTTTTTTAATGGACACTGAGAGCAAAGACAGCTGGAAAACAGTTTTGAAACTTTCTCCTCTTAATTTTTTGCGTGTGTTTTTTTGTCTAGATTACATAACTCAAATCCCTTATACAAATATGCTATGTGTGGGACTGATGTCAGAAATGCTTGGCTGATGGATTAACTGCAGTCACTTGGATGGAATCCAATGTGTGTTGGAGATTATTGAGCCAAGTTAAAGTAAAGGTAGCTCAGGTGCTAGACACATGTACTACTGATATTAAAATAAGTGTTTGTTCTTCCAGAGCCATCATTTGCTGTGGCCATGAGTAGCTATACATGGCTTGAGTAGCGTTGAATAGCTCGTATGCCATGGCTAAGAGAAGCTGGTGCTTTTCTCTTACTTCAGCTGACTCTGGATGTGCCAGCTTAGTTACTGTATGTGACAGTATCACTGAAGGGGATTTGGATTGTAATGCATGTTACATGGAGAGGCTGTAGATTCTTTCTACTGTTTTGAGTTTTCAAAACTTAACTGAAAAAAAGGTGTTGGGTGACCCACTAGAACTTGGGAGTTAGTCTTGCTGTGAGCAGGAGTTAGGACTGAGGTAACCTGCACTAATCCTCTCCAATGCTCTGTTTTGTTGGTTGAGTTGTTGGGTTTTTGTTAATCTGAAAATAGGTACTGTTAACATATCTCAGGTGAAATTGCCCAAATTTTAAATTATTGTGAATAATCATGTTTCAGATTGGCAGTTCCCACTGTAGTTGACCTGTAGGTACAGAGAAGTTAAGCAGCATTTCAGTCTTGTGCTGACTGTTCGCTTTTCTGGCCTTAGAATACAGGGAATAAGCTGCCTGCATATATGGACAACGTGTGAGCGGGAACTGTGGGAGAGTGAGAGAGTTTTTAGTAGATTGGAAGTATGTGGGCATAGGGGAGCTACTTTGGGGGACTAAGGTTAAGGAAAGTGGGATTTGATAGTAACCTTGGCTAAAGAACAACATATGGTAGTGGGCTCGGATCAAGAGGAGAAATCTGACACTTAATGAGGAAGCCAAATAGATAATGTATGTGAGAAGCAGCTGGATGTGAAGAGATGCATTGGGGGAGTGCAACTGTAGGAACTCAGTGGATGGGCACATTTTAGTAAGCAGAGAGATGTGTGTTGGTGTCTGTTGCAATAAAAATAGATCCACATAAGCATTTGTATTTTACAAGCTATCCTGTTTTTAAAAATATTACAAAAAAGGCAGCACAGCAGCAACTCCTGTTTCATCTGAGGTGCTTCCTAAAGTATGTTAACCTGTTATGCTCTTGCTAACCTGATCCAAGAAGAGTTTGTGGCTTAGGGGTTTTGTGCTACTCTGGAGTTGTGTGTAGTTTGTGTTTAGTAAGGTAGGTGTAACCTTTTTAAGGAAAACAATTCTAATGCCATGATGTACACACAATGTGTGGTCAAAGCGAGTTAACAGCTGTTCTCTGACATTTCATGGTCTGGCATGCTGATGCCTGTGAGTTTGCGAACTCCAGCTTGAACTAGTGATTCTCAGTATCTACATCCATCGCTGTGTAGAGTCTTATACTGTTAATTATAGAAACCTAGTTTTAGCAAAATTGCATGTGCCCTACACATACCTTCTTGTTTGCTGTTTTTCTGTGACTAAGAATCACAGAAAATGTTTTTAAGAGCAGCCTTGTAGTGTTCCTGAATATCACTGCAGTAGATAGATGTTTTTAATCAGTTTCTCATGCTATGCTTTGCTTGCTTACGTTGGAGACAGCAAAAGACATACTGTGTACCAACTAGATGCTAACAGTGAAACTTGATTAATATCCTTTTCATGTTTTTATAGCAAATGATATATTCTTACATTTTATTTGCTAGATAAATCAGATAAATATGATTCTAGAGATGTGGAAAGACTTCAACAAGATGATAAATGGGTTGAAAATTACCTGATTTGGCGTCATGATGTTGTGGATGATACATTAAAGATGATTGATGAAAGTTTTCAGTGGAGGAAGGAATATACAGTAAATGGTAAGCTATGTTATATAATGATTTTGATAGTGTTTGTTGCTTTCTTTTTGCAGTACAATGAACTTCTCTGTATTTTCATTAAGCACCTTTTAAAAGTTTTGTAGGTTCCAGAGAGATTAGCAAAATTTTTCAATATAGAAAAAAAATATTTATTGCTTTTCATGTTGACCAGTTCTGTTTCCCGGTCTGTTGTGGTTCCATATAGGGTTTTAAGAGGAATAAAGGAAAGCAGTTATCACTTCCTTTGTCTCTGTGCTTTTGTTAGAATGGAGTCCTTAAACAACAAGGAAAAGCCTTCCCCCAAAAACCAGGGCTCTGCTGTTCATCACAGTAGTGCTGGTTTGACACACCAGATAGAATAGATCTGGGTTTTGTGCTGTGAGAGTGTTTTTGAAGGTGAGCAATCTAATTTTAAGGATAGAGCAAGGAAGGTTGTAGATATGAGCAAAATAAAGTCTTGCAGCAATTTTATTTCAATATTATAATCTTATTTTTTCCTAACAGATCTTCTTCTGCATTATGAGAATAAGGAGATAGCAAAGGTTTTTCAAATGAGCTCAGTATTTGCATTTAGCTTAGTAAAGGCCTTTAAAAAAAGCGCTATTTTTAAAGACACTTTTGTATTTTATTACTAGACCACTGCATTTTTAGTGGCTTCTGTTAAGTTACGTGTTCCTTAATATGATTACTGAAATATTTTTTCATTTGGCTTTGCAGACCTGACAGAATCTGTCCTTCCAAAATGGTTGTTTGAAAATGGTGCTCTCTTTCTGCATGGATATGACAAAGAGGGCTATAAACTATGTAAGTTACACAGAATGAGCATTATTTTTGGTTTCCAGCACTTTACCATCTATTTTGAGGAATAAATGTTTGACAATAGAAGTAGGTGCATACTGGCAACTCTTTTTACTAAAGATGATGAGACGTTGGTAAGTTTGAATATCTTTGCATCACAGAAGTGGAATAAGGACACTTCATCAGTAGTCTTGAAAAAATGTAAAGCTTTATCCTAATTACAATGCAGTCTTTAACTTTCCTGTTGAAATGTTGCTTCTGTATCTACTGCGGTAAGCATAGGACTAGTGTAAATGCTTATGATTGTTGTATGTTGTCAAGAGTGTGGGTAGCTAGAAAAGTATACTTGCAATGGTTCACTGGACTTCTACAATGGCTTTCTTATTTGGCTTTTGTGTTTTTAATTTTTTTTGTCACTGTAATGTTTGGTAACAGTGTGACCAGCTGACTATTGTTGGAAAACAAACTCAAGTTATGTTGGTAATTAGAGTAAGATTTGTAGGGAAACAGTAAATATTGCCTGAAATACTCTTGCATTTTTTAATAGTGTATAATAGATGGGCAATATTATTTTCTATAAATGATTCTGTGGTAATATCTCACATATTTACTTTTAATTAAGCCTAAATCCTGTGAGGCAAAAGAGGCTTTTAGAACAAATGACTTGTGAGGCTTTCTAAACAACCTTGAAAAACAGTTAAAGCTGAAATTCTGCTTTTCCTTGGTTTACAAGCAATAGTCTGTACTTCCAGAAATGCCTCACCGATCCAGTCTCTAACAAATGGTGCTTTAAGCATCTGTATGCTAATTTTAATAAGGAAAATCATGGCCAGAAAAACACAGCTTTTATTCTCTGGATGTGTTTTCTTAAACTGCCCCTCCTATCATTCTAAGATATCAATGTTGTACAAAAAATTGTTGATATTGTTTCATGATTTTCACTTAGCCTGCAAGTTAAGCATTCAAGGATAAGCAGTGGCCTCAGTAGCCTTTAGGAAGCTCAGCATGATTATACTGGTGGTTGAATTTAGTGAGTTTGAAGGTGGGGCAAAGTAGAAAACCATTACTGTCTAGTATCAGTGCTTGGACTGAGGAAACTATGCAGCTGTTTCATGATGAGAATATCTAAGTCAGGTAAATAATGGTATCTAATTTTATTGTGACTGAAACATAACTAGTCTCAGTTATCCATACTTGAAGTTTCTTTTCTGAATGTTAATTGGGTCAGAATAGGTGACTTGGTATGGGGATTCACGCAGTATCATAGTTAAGAGTTCTTGCTTAGTCAACGTTTGAGAAATGTGTTTCTTGAGCCTCGTGTTCCGTTCCTGTTCTGTTATGTGAAATATACTTTTTAAAGTATGAAGAAGTTCTTCAAACCAAACTACTGGTTACTCATGAGTTGTGTGTTTTGAATAGGAGTATCTCTCTTGAAACTTTTTAACTTAGAATGTCTGGTTAATGTGCTATGTTTTAAAAAGTTTAAGATACAAAATATTTGTTATTTGCAACTGGAAATAAAAAGACATGGAGAAGAAGTCTCACTTACAGTAACACTTTCTGAGTTTCAGGGAGAAAATTAGAGTATGAGTACAATTATTTTCAGGAATTGTCTAACTTCCATATTGTAGAGGTAACAAAAAAATGAAGGCTGCTCATCATATTGCTGCCCTGAATGCTACTCTTATCACTTCATTTATAATCAGTAATGGTTTCAGACATTTTTGTAAAGTTTGTTACTTTAAAAATATGATTCTTTTCATTAAAAATACGTAAAATTGCCTCGGAATATCTTATTCCAGAATGGTATGTATTGAGCTTTCATTTATATAATGTTAATCTTCTGGGTTTTTATTTTAGAAAGCTGTTATTTTTATGCACACATTATGAATTATATAAATAGATTTTCAAAACACATCAACTGCAATGCTGTAGAAAACTTGGGTAGAAAAAGAAACAAATTTTGCTATCACAACAATACTTAGAACATATGCAGGACATATCATCATATCCAAGGACTGTGTGACTTAATTGCCAATTATGAAATAATTTAGACAAGTACTTCTTAAATGCATGATAAGTATTTTTCCACTCCATTTCTTCTTTATGGCTTTGAAAAAAGTTCCAGTATAATAATGAGCAAGGAAGAAGGTGGGTGTATGAAAACATTTGCAGTTATTTTTCTAGCTGTTTGGTGGCTACAAAATAATAGCAATGTAGGAGATAAACCCAGGGGGTTAGCAAATTTTACTGCATCCTGTATAGTTATTTGCATAATGTTTTCTGTTGATTGGGATCCCTTGTTTCAATTTCTGTGTGTTTTTTCTTTTTTTGCAAGTTTGGTTCAGAGTGAAACATCATATAAGAGATCCTAAACAGCAACTTGAGAAAAAGAAACTGGTAGCTTTTTGGTTAGAACATTATGCCAAGAGAGATCATGGAAAGCCCTTAACGGTGGTATTTGACATGGCTGAAACTGGAATCAGTCACATAGTAAGTATTTTTATGGTGGTTTTATGTCTACTTTCTGAATTGCTTACCCTGTGTCCCCAGAACAAAGCAAGTCCTTGATCTCTAAAAGACTGATGGCCACATCAGTGATATAGATAGATATATAAGGCTGCTTCTTGTGACATGAGCAGTTTCAAAAATCTTTTGTTACATACTCAACTTAAGTCTTCTACAGCACCCTGAAAACTTGTTTTTACTTTGGTAACTGAGCCAAAGTGGCTGTGTGCAGTAGCTGCTCACCAGCTTGGATGACAGTAGTAGAACTTAGTTTTTAAGCAGCCATCATTTATGGTGAGTACAGTTGCTTCCATTTCAACAATGCTATTTTCAATGTCATCTTTTTTGTATGAGTAAGTCAATCAAGAGTGAAGAATGGAAAAATGGGGTAATGGTGAAGCATTAAAACACTTAAATGCAGTTGCTGAGGTCTTTCATCTGTTTTGTCAAGTCAGCCTCTTCAGTGTGGCAATGCTGATCCTTCCTCTCCATCCTGTAAGCTGTGCACACTGTATACTTAAATTGTGTTTATTTCTTAGGTCCCTGCCTGCATCTCTCTCTACCCATTTAATTTGGCTGTGAAGGGAAGCTAGCTGGATGCAAAAGAGCAGTTCATCACATAGGCATTGGTTTCAGAATTCATCATAACTAAATACAGCCCAAATCTGTCTTTGATCTTACTAACAAAATGTGCTGTTAAATAAGACTAATATGGTGAAGAAATATCAGTGTTTGTTGCTGTGTACAGATAAAGAAAAAAAATTAGGGTTTCTGAGCCTGAATGGGTGTGATGAATTTCTGAATTACAGGCCTGTCTGTTGCTCAAGTTTATATACTTCAGGAATAATGTCCTCACCCCCCTTTCAGTTACTTGTCCAACCTGTCAGCTTTACTGAAGCCTGCTTCCTCCGAGCTTGACCTTACATGAATGAGGCATCTCCACTTTTCATTCAGGAGAAGAGACATTTCTCTTACCAAAGTTCTTAAACATTTCTAGATGTCTTTTAGGACTGCAAAACCAAGAAAGAGCAGTGTTGCTCAGTCACTTCTATAAAAGTGATGATTATTCAAAACGTTGCAGTTATGCAAGAAAACTAGAGTAGGTTTTCACCTTTGCCTTGGACATAATTGTAGAACTGAATCATAATATGTCAAGAGGAGTCATGCTGTTTTTTGGAAACTGTTTCAGAAAACTATTTCCTACTTGTACAATAATTTACAAATTCAAAGTTACATCAGTTCTAAAAACACTTCAGAATTAAATACTAGAAAATCCATGCTCTAGCTATTTGGAAATAGGTATGGAATTATTTTTTTACACTTGTCATGTCTCAAGTCAGCAATCAACTTCGAGAATTATTTATGTTTAATAAAGCATTACATGAAACACATACACCTAAGAACTGTTCCTGAATTGATTGTCATAACTGTACTTAAGTCCTGTACCTATATGAAAAAGTGTAAGATTTAAAGAATGTAATTGTGGGGAGGGGGTGAGTTTTCAAAAGCTTTATTTATATTGTCTCTTTGGCCATAATTGATCCTGAAAATGTGAAATGTTTAAATTCACCCCAAACTCTTCCCAATGGAATACTCTTACTTTAGAAAACCAGTAGCTGAATAGCCTTCATTTTCACTAAAGCTTTCACGTGACCCCTGGAATTCCATATGTTCCATATTTGCTTCTGCTTCAGTGATTCTTGCCTCACTATCTGAACGTGTTGCAGCTTGTCATCCATCTGCCTGCGTTCCTTTGAAGGATGCTAAACTATACCCAGTTTGTAGTGTAGGAGTGGCAACACTGTAGCATGTGGAGGGGGGATTCTTCTACTCTGAGTCTGAGATTGAGCTCAGTACAGTATCTTCCTATTGTGATGCAGAAATGCTACTTTTATGTTTCAGGAAGCAAAAAATTGCCTTAGTGTGTATTCCTTGGGATCAGTTTTTCTGATATGATGGATTTCAACAAAACAAATGCATATATTTGGTTCACTTTTAAACATATGTACTTTAAAAGATGGAGATCTCTTGCCAATGCCCATTGGTGTTCATACATCACATGTGAGAGCACTTCTGTGAGGACCAAAATCTCAAATTGCTCCTTGGAGTTATTTGTAAATATATTTCAGTTGAAGGTGGATTTGCCAGCTGCATACAGTGGGCTTTCTTTTTTTTTTTGCAGCTCTTTCACTTCCCTTGCTTTGAGATGGAATTTTTGATCCCAATACCTTCTCAACAATCATCAGTGCACTGCATGCTGTCATCTTACGTATTTTCTAGAAAAGCTTAATACACATTTTTGCTACTAAGATTGTGCCTTGGTAGGGCTTAGGGTATGTCTTATTAAAATCTCATGGATCAAAAGCAGGTTTTGTTATAGAGGAGCTCTGTTAATATCTGGATCACTAGATGTACTTAGTTTTAAGTGTGTCAGTACTTAGTTTTAAGTGTGTCAGGTGACCTTTTTGCTATCTTTATAGTAAGTCTTCAAATTCACCAGATCTGGGGACTTTTTTTTGTGACCCATTTTGCCTGGGTATCAGCCTGTGATCAGGTTCATCTAAAATGGCTGATAACACAGTCTGAATGATACACTACTGCTAGCAGTAGAACTTGATCTGGATAATGGCATAGAATGAAGCTGCAGCTTACCTGTTGGGTAAGGCCCTCTTCTGAAATTTTGAAATGAAATGCCTTATTTAAATTTATGTAGATTTGAGTGAATGTATGTTTTAGTGTCTCTTCCTTTACATGTTTTTCTGGTATTTTGATAATGAAAGCATAAATGCATACCTACATTTTACTACAGACATCTGAGATTAACTTTGCAGAAGCTTGTTAAAAACAATACCACCTCCTGCATCTTGATTTGAGGGGTGGGGGAGGGAAGTGATGTTTAAGTCCTTAATGTAGATACTCGAAAATATAAAGAGTTGTCCATAAGTCTCTTCAGCTGACTTCAGTAGATAAAAGTACCTGCTTTCAGGAGCAGAATCTAGGTAGTGTCAGATGGCAAGATGGAGATCTTGCCTGTCTCTATGGATTTATAGGCTTAGTCTCAAACATTTCACAAATTTTCTATAGGAAAATCTGATTTCTATAGAATATCAGAATTTTTCCAACAAAATGCAATGCCATACAATTGTTCTTATGGGAATGGCAGAAAGTGGTGTGTTTTTGTTTGTGTAGCAGGAATGCATTTAAATATGTTTAAAAAAACCCTTGGTTTATTCCTTTTAAACACAAGATGCTTAATGTTACATTGGGACCTTGCAGCTGGGCAACACAGTGTCACAAACTTTTGAGAAGATGTTCTGACAAATAACTGTGGTGTAACTCAATTTTGCAAGACCACAAGAATAAATGATTAATATTTATGTGGAAGAAGTAACTTGATTTGGGTTTTATGGGACATAATCATGAAACAGCTTCCATCCAGTGTATTGAGACTCCCAGAAACACACTCTAAGCAGGTGCTGCTCATAAACATCCCGTTGTACAGTCTTTATTTTCAGCTAGCACAGTTGCCATGGAACAGAAATATTTTTTAATGGCTGTTTCTAGCTGTGTAGAGGAACTGTTAAACTTAAGCCTAAAAGGATTTAGATTTCAGAGTCCATTTGTAGAACATACTTCACTTACGTTCTATTGCTGTGGGCAGAAAGCTGTCGTCAATGGCTCAAGACAGGCTTGAGAGGTTAGCCCACATGAACAACATGAAATTCAACAAGATCAAGTGCCAAGGTCCTGTGTGTGGGTTGGTGGAGTCCCAAGCAGAGCTATAGGCTGGGTGGAGTATGGATTGAAAGCAGCCCTGAGGACTTGGGTGTTGGAGAACGAGAATCACAGAATACTGGGGATTGGATGGACCTCTGGGGATCATGTAGTCCAACCCTCCTGCCACAGTGGGATCACCTTAGAACATGTTGCACAGGACAGCATCTAAGCAGGTTTTGAACATCAACAGAGATTCTTTAGCCTTGCTGGGGCAGCCTATTCTAGTACCCTGCTACCCTTAGTAAAGTTCCTCATCGTGTTTAGGTGGAACTGCCTATATTCAAGTTTATGTCCATTGTCTCTTGTCCTGTTACTGCACCACTGAAAAAAGACTGACCCCATCCTCCTGACACCCTCTCTTCAAGGTTGACTAGAGGTGGCAATGCGTGCTAGCAACCCAGAAAGCCAAATGTATCCTTGGCTGCATCAAAATCAGTACGACCAAAAAGTCAGGGGAAGTGATTCTGCCCCTCTACTCTGCACTGGTGAGACCCTACCTGCAGTACTGTGTCCAGCTCTGGGTCCCCCAGTATAAGTGAGACATGGAGCTATTGGTGTGAGTCCAGAGGAGGCCCACAAATATGATCAGAGGGCTAGAGCACCTCTCCTGTGAAGACAGGATGAGAGCAGTGGGCTGCTTCAGATTGGAGAAGGCTCCTGAGAAGACCTTACAGAGCCTAGCGATAGCTAAAGGGGCTGCTTCTGTTACATGGTTTGAGGGAAGTGTTAGTACTTGTAGAAATACTCATGGCAGGCTTCCCACCTATTTTATTGTGGTGAGGAATCTTATTTTATTATCTATGCTTAATTTGTAAAATGTCTGTCTCTTTTTTTGTGCTTTACTATGAAGTCAGTTGTATTATGCCTGGATTTTGCAGTGCAGACTTGGCTATGCTATTTCTGTGCAACTGCTAGTTGGATGGAAGCACCCTGAAAATTGGTGGTTCATAAGCAGCTCTGAGTGCTGCCTTTGCCTGCAATTTCTGTGTGCCACAAACCAATGCTAAAACAACAAAAAGCCCTTTTTAAAAGAAAACACATTTCCTTCTGGAAGATCCCGAGTGTGGTATTATGTTGAACAATATGCATGATAAATCACTGAAGGGAAATCTCTGTTTGCTCTTGTCAGGCTTTAAGATAATCTCACACTTCTCCAGGTTTAAAAGCTTATTTTTTTCCTGTATCTCTTCATTACAGCTTAAATCCTGTTGATACTCTGCAGTCATTTAGAAACCTAACTTACTTCCTTGATAATAGGTCTGTTGACTTCTTTCTTCCATCATAAAGCTAATTTTCACTGCAGTCCTCTAGCAAGTTAATGAAGTGAAACGCGTTGCATAGTTTGGAGGATGATTGTAGTGTGTATAAGACTCGAGTATAGACAATTACAATATGAGTATCTTGTGCTATCCAATAAATGCCTTAGCTTAACTAGGCCTGTAATTTTAATCTTTTGATTTACACAGCATTTACTCTGTGCTTTTATTTTAGGACTTGGATTTTGTACGGTTTATTGTCAACTGTTTTACAGACTATTACCCAAACTTCCTGAGTAAGTATCATATATTGTATCCTCAGCACTGTTGATTTGTGTACTAAGAGCATTTAATAACGTTACAGGTTGTAGGGAACATTTTAAGTCTTTTTGCATGTGACTTACATGGTAACCACATGGAACACACAGATCCAGCATATTTTTGTGCTCGTAATTCAGCACAAGCTTGTATTGTAAGTAAAGTTTACATTCATCAAAAATCAAGTGGTGCTTCATGAATTATGACTCTTAAGACATGTTTTTAGACATTCAGAATGGATGTAAGTGTCTAGAACCACCAAATTGGCTTGTTTCTTACTTTGGTAGGACCTTTGCAAACTTGCATGATAGTTTGTATCCTTGAGGAGTCTTCAGAGGACAGAAATGACTATCCACAAAAAATTTTATGGAGCAATGACTAAATCTGTTCAAAGTCATTGCTCCATATTAAGGCACCTTTGTATGTACATTTAGAAAAACCTGCATACTTGCCTGCTAATGTTCTTTTACAGATAGGCAGACCCTGAACAGCTTCTGCCAGGTTGCCCTACGTGGCTTACAAACTTTAGGTCAACATGTGTCTGTGGACATTGACACACTGTACAGCAACTGCTTAAACTCCGTATGTTAGCTTTCAGCTGGCTGATCAAAGATCAAAACTGATCAAATATAAAACATAAAGGGAAGTGCACAACATTGTGGTTTGGTTGTGAGTTTTTTACTCACAAGTGTCCCAAAATTTTTCTCTTCAGTCAAAGCCTCTGACTTTCACATTTTTCTGCTAAAATAAAACTTGGAAAAAAAAAAGTAGTTTTACAAAAAGTCTTGCTATTTGCTACTTCGGGAAGAAGAGGTTCTGAATATACATGTTAAAACTTATTTTCCATTTAATTGTTGCTTTTCTAGGTCAAGTTGAGATCCTACCTTTATCTTATTTGGGGTGATTTACTAATAAGTAACGGTATGTCAGAAAAGTAGTATCCCAGGGAAGTATTATAAACAGTGTATAACTTGGAATTTTATTACCTGTTTTCTAAGCAAACAGCTAATGTCTTCATTAGTATATATGTTTAAAAAAGTATTCAAAATTGCTTTCTACAAGGAAGTGAACATAGAGACTTCTAAAAATAAGTACTCACTTCTTACATGACCACTATTGCTGTGCTTCCTCTCAAACAGAAATACAAACCACTTGGTATTCAGATTATTTCCTTTTTCTTTGTCTTTTCAGCAAAGATAGTGATCTTTGAAATGCCATGGATAATGAATGGTGAGTTGTTTGGTTCTGGGGCTGTTTGATCTTGATAACTTTTTAAAATTAGTAGCATAGATAGGAAGCATTTTTCTTCTGCTCTGTGTAGATACAGCTAAATGGTGGAATTTGTTAACCATGCATCTTAAAGTCTCTCAGTATGTAAGTCGCATGCTTTGTTTTTCCTTCTATCGTGTTTTGAATCATGCTTTAACCGAGACTGTATTCATCCCATTGTTCTTAAATCTTGGGAGACCTTGATAAGTAGCCTTTTCCTTGAGAATTTCAATTGTAGTCTTTTCAAAGCTGGATCTGTTCATGATTAAGCAATACTGTCATTAACAAATGTTTGACAAATAAGCGTCCAAAAACTAAAATACAGAAATGGATAGATGCCTGACACTGGACACTGATATTGTTACGTTTCAATGTGTGTGCTTCAATAACTACCTCTAATTATAAAGTACAGGATAAACATGCTATTCCTGGTTTTTGGGTTTTTTCCTAAATGAATCCATATTTTTCTGCTGGCTTTATATTTTTTGTATATTCATGTTTTAGCATCACAGAAAACTGTGGTGTTTGAAAATAACTCCGTAGATCTAAAGTGTCCTTTAAAGCAGCAAAGCACTTTAAATATGACGAGTGTGTACACATGTTTCCCAACTTTCCTCACTCAGAGTTGGAAATAAAATTGCTTTTAGCCCCTCACTACTTCCTGGGCTAAAGTTCTAGGTAAAATAACTGTCACTTTTAAATCAAAGATGTTCTTTTCATAGAAGTTTGTGGACTGGCTGTATTTGTCTATAGAAACGTGTATCTCACTTGTATTCTAAGGTCTACCAGTCCATTGCAAAAACACCCATCCTGACAACTTACGTATACCTTTTGTTTGGTTTTTTTAAAGCTGCTTTTAAAATTGTGAAGGGTTGGCTTGGCCCAGATGCAATAAGCATGTTAAAGTTCACAAACAAGAGTGATGTGCAGGAATACATCAATGGAGAGTATCTGCCGCCTCATATGGGTGGAACTGTAAGTATATTGATGTTTCACCGTTCCTTTGCGATAGGTTGAGCCCATAGAAATTCAGTGTGGGGTTGAGAGTTGGCCCTACATAGATGTGAAACTTCTTGAAGCTATTCTGTTGATGGTAAACTGTGAATCATGTTAAAATAAAATGGGTTGACTTAAGACTGCCAGGTATCAAATTGTCTTTAAATACAGAAATATTTTTTCTGAATCCTACGTCTACTGCAGGACTTTGAGTGGGTAGCGTTAAAGCTGATTACATAAACCAAAAGCTTGGATTTTGCAGGACTTGGGAATATAAGCAAAATTCCATTCAAGTCCTCATCAGTGCCTGTTGGTAACAGTCACAGCTGTACTGTTGAAAAGGGATGGCATGAACATGGTTTTGAGTAGCTCCTGTCCACACTGCATAGATGTCCCTCTCTTTATGGGAGGTTTGTCTTGGAGAGCTTGTTGGAATTGCTTAGAACAGATTTAGGAGCAAGCTAATAGTAAGCAGTGTGGAAAACTACTGTTAGCTGCTCAAAAGCCACTTGCTAAAAGCTTTTATTTAGTAATAAATGTATACAAGTGAAGTGTTTTCCTGGATTTTATACTAGTTCTAGCTGTTGATATTAATGGTGGGACAGTCAGAATCTTAAGGCATACATGTTCTGGCTGGCCAGGGAGATTTGTTGTCACTTCAGTAACATTTTGTGCAAGGCTGATACACATACAGTAGTGTTTCAGTTTGCGTATTTGCCCAGTTTTCCTTTGTCAGAGATAGAAAACTGAAAAACCAAGATTCCCACCCCTAGTGCTAATACTGGGATAATGTGTGCAACTGGAGTGCAGTGCTCTTCACCTTGGTATCCAAATAGATTGCCCATAGCTTGTTTTCTTGGGATGGCCTTTGTAGTCAGTGGCCTGAAGTCAAGACCTCACTGGGCATTTTTGCATGTGACTTCATGGCTGCTGTGTACTTGTAGCCTTAGAACCAGTATGTCGTGGTTTCACCCCGGCTGTGGGCCGAGATCCACGCAGTTGCCTGCTCCTTAAAGTAAAAGAGCAGGGGAAAAGGGAAAAAGGGAAAGGGAAACAAGGGAAGGGAAAAGGAAGGGGCAAATAACTCCAAAACCAAGAAACTAAGAGGCCCGTGGGTTGGGGTAAGGATAGTTTACTAAGATAACAGAAAGATAAAATATAACAATGCTAACAGGACTATAGAGCAAAAGAATATGAAACTATTGATACACAATGCAGTTTCTCACCTAACCACACAACTCAGGCCGTACCACCCAGAGCTGTCCCGGAACCCGACCGTCCCCCCAAGAAGCACGCGTCCCGAGAGGAAGCACGTGTCCCGAGACCGCCCCTCTTCTTCTTCCCAACAGCCCCCCGTTTTCCTAGGCAGGACGTGATTGGCATGGAATACTCTTTGGCCCATCTGGGTCACCTGTCCTGGCTTCGCCCCTCCTTTCTTAAGAATAGAGAAATAGAAGAAGCTGAGAAAGTCCTTGACTGTCTGACTGCAGCTAAGAACATCAGGGTGTTATCAGCACTGCTTTCATTTTAACTCCCAAACACAGCGTTCCATCAGCTGCTACAAATGAAGTTAACTCTATCCTGACTGAAACCAGGACATTCCACCCCTTATTCCATACCATTTACGTCATGACCAGGTCCAACCATTTCTTTTGGGTACAATCAATGTTTCAGACACACATATATGTATTATTCCCTTAGTCTATGGACCATTCATCTGAGTTTTGTTGAGTAAATGATTTAGTCCATGATTTTCAGGCTCCATTCATTGTAACAGTCTCTCATGGTCTCGCCATTGGATCGTTGCATGCTGCATCTCGGATTCTCGACCGATGCATCTGACATGGTCCATGGTCATAGTCTGTGAATCAAAAGTGTTCATTTTCAAAGGGGAAGAGGAAAAAGTTCTTATGATGGCAGGTCTTGGTCCCATCATCGTGGCAGTCTTCCTTCATTGTCGTGTATGATTCCAGCTGTAACTCCATTGGTACAACACACAACAACATACAGCAATTATAGTAATAATGAATATAGAGTAATGGGTTATTTAGCACTTATTATAATACAATTTCTACCTTACAAATGACATTGGCTATTCTCGCCTAAAATCAAATCCCTTTGAGGTACACATCGAACTTCTCCATCCTTCTGCATTACCCACCAAGTACAACCAGGTCCTTGAGCAAAGACAATTCCTGACATAGGTTTACCTTTACCTGAAGCAGGGATGACCCAAACCGTCTTCCCTAATATACTCTTCATATGCACCACTGGGACTCTGTCTCCTTCTACAGTTCGTGGAAATTTTGACTGGGCAGGGCCAGCCCGATTGGTAGAACCCCTAGAGTTAACTAACCACGTGGCTTTGGCCAAATGTGTATCCCAGTGTTTGAATGTTCCACCACCCATTGCTTTTAGGGTAGTCTTTAAGAGTCCATTATATCTTTCAATTTTCCCAGAGGCTGGTGCATGATAAGGAATGTGGTACACCCATTCAATGCCATGCTCTTTGGCCCAGGTGTCTATGAGAGCATTTCGGAAATGAGTCCCATTGTCTGACTCAATTCTTTCTGGGGTGCCGTGTCACCATAGGACTTGTGTTTCAAGGCCCAGGATTGTATTCCGGGCAGTAGCATGAGATACAGGATATGTTTCTAGCCAGCCAGTGGTTGCCTCCACCATGGTAAGCACGTAGCGTTTGCCATGGCGGGTTTGTGGGAGGGTGATGTAATCGACCTGCCAGGCCTCCCCATATTGATATTTCATCCACCGTCCTCCATACCAAAGCGGCTTCAACCGCTTCGCTTGCTTAATTGCGGCACACGTCTCACATTCATGGATAACTTGTGCAATAGCATCCATGGTTAAGTCCACCCCTCGATCTCGGGCCCATCTATATGTTGCATCTCTCCCTTGATGACCTGAGGAATCATGAGCCCATCGAGCTAGGAATAATTCACTTTTATGTTGCCAGTCTAGATCTACCTGAGCTACTTCAATCCTAGCAGCCTTATCTACCTGATGGTTGTTTTGATGTTCCTCCATGGCTCGACTCTTAGGTACATGGGCATCAACATGACGTACCTTTACAACAAGCTTCTCTAATCGGGCAGAAATGTCTTGCCATAAGTCAGCAGCCCATATGGGTTTGCCTCTACGCTGCCAGTTGTTCTTTTTCCACTGTTGCAACCAACCCCACAGGGCATTAGCTACCATCCATGAATCAGTATAAAGGTAGAGCATTGGCCACTTTTCTCTCTCAGCAATGTCCAAAGCTAACTGGATGGCCTTTACCTCAGCAAATTGGCTTGATTCACCTTTTCCTTCAGTGGCTTCTGCTACTCGTCTTGTAGGACTCCATACAGCAGCTTTCCATCTTCGGTGCCTTCCCACAATGCGACAGGAGCCATCGGTGAACAGGGCATATCGCTTCTCATTCTCTGGCAGTTAGTTGTAAGGTGGGGCTTCTTCAGCGCGTGTCACCTCCTCATCCTCTGGTGACATCCCAAAATCTTTGCCTTCTGGCCAGTCTGTGATCACTTCCACGATTCCTGGGCGATTAGGGTTTCCTATTCGAGCCCGCTGAGTAATTAGTGCAACCCACTTGCTCCATGTAGCATCAGTGGCATGATGTGTAGAAGGGACCTTCCCTTTGAACATCCAGCCCAGCACCGGCAGTCGGGGTGCCAGGAGGAGCTGAGCTTCAGTTCCAATCACTTCTGAAGCGGCTCGAACCCCTTCATAGGCGGCCAGTATTTCCTTTTCTGTTGGAGTATAATTGGCCTCAGATCCTTTGTAGGCCTGACTCCAAAACCCCAGCGGTCGACCTCTAGTCTCCCCTTGTGCTTTCTGCCAGAGACTCCAGGTAGGTCCATTCTCCCCAGCTGCAGTGTAAAGCACATTTTTAACATCTGTCCCTGTCCGGACAGGCCCAAGGACCACTGCATGGACTATCTCACGTTTGATCTGCTCAAAGGCTTGCTGCTGCTCTGGGCCCCATTGGAAATCATTCTTCTTCCGAGTTACGTGGTAGAGTGGGCTCACAATGAGACTGTAGTTTGGGACATGCATTCGCCAAAAACCTATAACACCTAAGAAAGCTTGTGTTTCCTTTTTATTGCTTGGTGGAGACATAGCTGCTATTTTATTGACAATGTCCATTGGGATCTGACGACGCCCATCCTGCCATTTTATTCCTAAAAACTGGATTTCTCGTGTAGGCCCCTTGACTTTACTTTGCTTTATAGCAAAACCAGCTTCCAAAAGGATTTGAATTATCCTTTTTCCTTTCTCAAATACTTCCTCTGCTGTATTGCCCCATACAATGATGTCATCAATGTACTGCAGGTGCTCTGGGGCTCCACCCTTTTCCAGTGTGGTCTGGATTAGTCCATGGCAAATGGTAGGGCTGTGTTTCCACCCCTGGGGCAGACGATTCCATGTGTATTGGATGCCCCTCCAAGTGAAAGCAAACTGTGGCCTGCACTCTGGCGCCAGTGGTATTGAAAAGAAAGCATTTGCAATGTCAATTGTGGCATACCACCTGGCTGCCTTTGACTCCAATTCATACTGGAGTTCCAGCATGTCCGGCACAGCAGCACTCATACCTGGAGTGACTTCGTTTAGGCCACGATAATCCACTGTCAGCCTCCACTCTCCATCGGACTTCCGCACTGGCCATATGGGACTGTTAAAGGGTGAGCGGGTTCGGCTGATCACCCCTTGACTCTCCAATTGACGAATCAGCTTATGGATGGGGATCAGGGAATCCCGGTTAGTACGGTACTGTTTTCTGTGCACTGTCATTGTAGCAATTGGCACTTGCTGCTCTTCAACCTTCAACAACCCCACAACAGAAGGATCATCTGAGAGTCCAGGCAAGGCACGCAATTGCTCAATGTCTTCTGTCTCCAAAGCAGCTATTCCAAAAGCCCACCGGTACCCTTTCGGGTCTTTAAAATAACCTCTACGGAGGTAATCTATACCTAGAATGCATGGAGCTTCTGGGCCAGTCACAATTGGGTGTTTCTCCCAGTCCTTCCCAGTTAAGCTCACTTCAGCCTCTAACACAGTCAATTGCTGTGAGCCCCCTGTCACTCCAGAAATGCTGACAGGTTCTGTCCCTACATGATTCGATGGCATTAGAGTACACTGGGCACCAGTATCCACCAGAGCCTTGTACTCCTGTGGGTCTGACGTACCAGGCCATCGGATCCACACAGTCCAATAAGCGCGGTTATCCCTCTCCTCCACCTGGCTGGAGGCAGGGCTCCTCTATTGTTGCTGATCATATTGGCTGCTCACTGGTGCAGCCTTCTTCCTGGCAAAATCGCGTTGTCTTTTACCTCGCAGCTCATTTACTCGTGCCTGGAGGGCTGAGGTGGGCTGCCTATGCCACTTCCTCATGTCCTCACCATGGTCACACAGTTCAAACCACAGCTGCTGTCGCAGCGTGTCTCGTGGTGTGCACCTTCTGCATCCTCCCTTCTGGGATGATGGACGCTTTCTCCCAGTAGCTGCAACATTGCCCCATACGGGTTGGGAGTTGCACAAATTTTTGTCAAGTCGTTCGACCAGTTTCTCTACCGCTGCGATCACAGATTGGGAAACATTGTCCTGATATTTCCAGAGTCGGCAGGACACTTCACTTACAGTTGGTGGATACATATTATCCCAGTCTATTGATGCTAATGAATTGGTGTGCCCTGCTGGTGCACTTCGTACAACCTTACGCCACATATCTGCGGTGCATACAACTTCATCAGGGTCAGACTGCCATTTGCCCAGATCATAATAAATGATCTCCCGTACAGCTAATTCTCTCAGGTACTGGATAACTGCCTCTATGTTGTTACACTTGGGTGACTGACATGTAATATAGTCCTTTATGGGATACCTTTCCTCCACACTTGACAGTAGTCGCCTCCAGAGGCTGAGGGTTTCTGGCTTTTTCCCAATTTCCTTGTCAATGCCTCCTTCTCTAGCTAAGGATCCCAACTGCTTGGCCTCTCTGCCATCTAATTCTAGACTATCGGCCCCTTGATCCCAGCATCGGAGCAACCAAGTGATGATGTGCTCACCTGGGCGGCGGCTGAAATCTTTTCGAACCTCACGCAACTCACTCAGGGTCAGGGATCGTGTGACAACCTCTGATTCTGCCTCATCCTGAAATGCCTGAGATGGCCTTGCTCTATCCTGAGGGGCTTGAGATGGCCCTGCTTTATCCTGAGGTGCTTGAGATGGCCCTGCTCCATCCTGAGATGCTTGAGATGACCCTGAGTCATCCTGACATGCTCCAGATGGCCCTGATTCATCCTCATCCTTCACTACACGAACTGATTTCCTTTGTTTCCTCTTTTGTACAGGAGCAACAGACACTGGCGGGGGTTGGTTTTTTGTTTTATCATCAGTATCTGCTGTAGGGGTTGCAGTAGCTGCAGCATCGGTTGGACAAGTTGCAGTAGCCACAGTGCTAGTCACAGTGGCCTTAGTGCTAGTCACAGTGGCCTTAGTGCTAGTCACAGTGGTTACAGTAGCTGCAGTGCCAGTCACTGGGGTTGCAGCAGCTGCAGTCTTTGCTGGTCTGTTTTCATTCTTTTCCTTCTGACAGTGCTGACAGTACTGACAGTGCTGCCTGTTATCAAGCAGTGTTTTGTAAATAGTGGCCAGGGCCCAGCACAGTGCAGTAAGGTGTGTATCTCTGGCAAGCTTAGAGCAATTTCTTTTCAGATATGCAGTCACTTTTTCAGGGTCTTGTAACTGCTCAGGAGTGAAACTCCAAACCACCGGAGTTAAGAAAGTGCCTAGGTACTTGCCCATGCTCTGCCACTTGCCCATGCTCTGCCACTTGCCCTGCCACTCACGATTATCTGGCCTCACAGAAAAATCTTGAGTGGTATTCATAAACCTCTGCTTAATATTTGACAACAAATGAACCATCTGCACCAAACCTACAAACAGCAAGATGCTAGTTGGAATATCCCAGGGATATTGAAAGTTTTTAAAGACTGCTAGCAGAGCTGTTGTATTTAGCCCAAAGGAAAACAAAGCAGTACTCCCACCATGCCAGCTGCCGTTACTAAACTCTCCCTGTCCAAGGAATGGACAGGGCAGCAAGCTCTCATACAAATACCAACACAAGTTCACGATCCTCAATATTACTGTATCATAGATTGTAATCACAAAAGGCAAGAACCAGACCAGGAAACGCAGCCTCGACATGGTAAAAAATCCTGCCAGGATTGCAGCCAGCGTACGGTAGTTTCGCGGCCACAGCTGTGACCACAGCCATGTGAATAAATACCACAGCATCGTGATCGGAGACTGCTTAAACAACAATACTTATCACAACTTTGTCTTAATTACTATAGGGTCAGATGTACCGTTATCCCAACCTTTCAAGCCCCACGTTGGGCGCCAAAAAGACTGTCGTGGTTTCACCCCGGCTGTGGGCTGAGATCCACGCAGCTGCCTGCTCCTTAAAGTAAAAGAGCAGGGGAAAAGGGAAAAAGGGAAAGGGAAACAAGGGAAGGGAAAAGGAAGGGGCAAATAACTCCAAAACCAAGAAACTAAGAGGCCCGTGGGTTGGGGTAAGGATAGTTTACTAAGATAACAGAAAGATAAAATATAACAATGCTAACAGGACTATAGAGCAAAAGAATATGAAACTATTGATACACAATGCAGTTTCTCACCTAACCACACAACTCAGGCTGTACCACCCAGAGCTGTCCCGGAACCCGACCGTCCCCCCAAGAAGCACGCGTCCCGAGAGGAAGCACGCGTCCCGAGACCGCCCCTCTTCTTCTTCCCAACAGCCCCCCGTTTTCCTAGGCAGGACGTGATTGGCATGGAATACTCTTTGGCCCATCTGGGTCACCTGTCCTGGCTTCGCCCCTCCTTTCTTAAGAATAGAGAAATAGAAGAAGCTGAGAAAGTCCTTGACTGTCTGACTGCAGCTAAGAACATCAGGGTGTTATCAGCACTGCTTTCATTTTAACTCCCAAACACAGCGTTCCATCAGCTGCTACAAATGAAGTTAACTCTATCCTGACTGAAACCAGGACACAGTACCATGATTATGGTATCTCCACCACATTTGCCAAACAGTAAAGTCTCTGCATCTGCTACAAAAGAAAGCCATTAGTCTATAGGATGTATCATATGCATTATTCATTGCTCTGGATCAAGCATTGAGTGAATAAATCTTGTTCACCTGTGTGGTGTTTTCATCTTGCTAACAGATAAGCCCATGTTACAAACTTGGACTGTGGTTGGGAAGTGTGGTACTTTGAGTCCTCCCAATGCTGAGGTTCTCTTCAGCTGTTGAAGCTATCCAGCATTGTGGATTAACATGAGGAAGTGAAATCTGCAGCGAAATTAGCACCTCTTTGTTAAGGTCACTTCATCCTATGCTGAAAGGCTTTTTATCAGTTGGGCTATTTCTGACTTATATTTGAAAATGGAGGATGTCAGTATTCTGCAAGCCTACAGGTGAATTACCCTGTTGCAGATGTTTAACACTTAGGCCCTCAATAGGGTATTGCTTGAGCCACTGGATACCTGTTTCGTTCACCTAAAGGTCTATGACTTGCTTCAGCCTGAAGAATAGGGGAGATGTTGTCCTTGATTATATATTGAGAGAGACTATGCTGTTTTGGGGGGTCTTTGAATGGCTTTAAGGATTTCCTTGCCCTCTTTCCCCCACCATCACATTATTTTATGTTTTGAGTCAGCATACTTGCTTATGGAGAGCTATCTAGAAACACTACTTAAACTCCCTGCTGGTAGCATGGTGTGGGAACTGTGAGCATGGCTCGAGTCTGCCTCACAGGAGTCAAATCTGTGTTATTTTCCTTCTCTGTGGGAAAAGCTGATGAACTGTTCAGTTTACTTTGGGGTTTAAAACTGAAAATGTGGTAGGAACAGAAACTCCTGTTTAAACATTGTAACATCTAGTATGACAAAAGTTCCTCTGAGAATGTTAATAGTATTTCTAATCAGAAAAAAGAGTGTTTTACTTACACTCCAATAGAACAAAATACCTCTTAGTGTAGAAGTAATGAGCACTTAAATATACTGCTGCTGCATTACTTGGGTGTCTTGAATATAGTCTTTAAACTGATTTGGCATTCTAAAGGCTGGGTTGTGAATGGCAGGATATGTTAAAGCTCCCCACACTATGTAAAACTTGGGGATTGTTTGGGGTGATTATGTGGTTTTGGTTTGGTTTTTAAACTGGTTGTATGAAACTAAAGCTTCACTTGCTCTTTATATTTATAATCACTTCTGGAATATTCTTCAGAAATAGGTTTTAAACCAGATTTTGTAGAACTAAGAACACAGCTTCAGCACTAAGATTCTGAAGGCTGATCCTCAACAGACAGTTCTCCTGTGACTAGAAATAACAACAGTACTTGCAATGTAATGGCTTCATTGTGTGACTGTATTGATTTTATTAATGATGATAAAATAAAGCCTATTCATAGTGTCAGCTTCCTGCACAGGTGTTCCAGTTAAAATGGATAAATAAAAAAATAATTTTTTCATATAACTTTAAATGTTTCCATTTAAAAAAAACCCTAGAGAAGACACTTCTCATCCATCTACATAACTGGTCCTTTAAAACTGTCCTTATGTTTTAGGATTCTTTCAAGTACAGTTATCCTCCATTGGTTGATGATGATTTTCAAACTCCTTTATGTGAAAATGGGCCCATTACTAGCGAAGATGAGCATGAAAGTAAAGAAGAGATCGATGCAGACACCAAGGAGACTGGGGAGCTGAATGAGGAACAAAACCTTAATCAGAAAAAGGTATTTAAATCTAAAGGTTGAGAAAAGAGCTACAATGTGGGACAGAGGTGTATAACTTCTGTTTCTTGTCAGACTTTTACTTTATATTGATTTTTAACTTTTTTTCCTCCTAGTTTGACAAAAGGACCCACTAAAACGGAAAATTATACTTGCAGTTTCAACTTTGCCTCTTAATACGTTGAGCTTCATGCTTGTGAAGGAGTAAAATGCATACCAAATATTTAGTATCTCTGGAATGTACAGAATTGTACAGTAAAACTTAAAAGGTTTCTGTGTCTTGTTTTCCAAGGTTATGCCTTTCTAGAAGGTTTATTTTTAATCTTGAGATACCTGGTGATGTACAGCTTAAGCATCTGAGAAGACAGATGTATTTTAAGTCAGTATGCAGATGAGAGAATATTAACAGTTAACTATTTATACTTTTGTGGACATTAATTTGTGTTTTAAACTATTGATAAAAATCTCAACATATATAAGAGGCTTTATTTAATCTCAGGAGAAATTGTACCCCTAATCCATCAATTGTGTTTTATAGTATAATCTTAATATAGTGGTACTTACTCAGAAGTAAGAAAGCATTGTTTTACCCAAGTCCATATGAAGTGATACTTAGGAATATGCAGTGATAGTTGGGGGAAAGGATATCCCCCTTCAAAATAGGAGGAAAAATTTGGAATTTACCCCAAGTGCTATATGTGATTTTGGAATATGAAGTGTAGAACTTCTGTTTAATGGAGTAGAATACTTTGTGATATTACACTTGCAGTTTTATTTACTGTTTTAAGTTTGTCACAATGATTTGTGAGGTACAGCTAGCTTTGTGTAGCCCAGCTGTTCTTTGCAACCTGGCCAGCTAATCAAAAGATTATTTCACTGACTTTAAGATCAGAAGGAAGCATTATGCATCCATGATGGCTTCCTGAGCGTTAGACTCAGTAGCTTGGTTCAATTGTAGCACAGGCTCTAAGCTCTGATTCTCAGATGTGGAAGTATAGAGAATGCCTGTTCCACATGTGAGTTGGCTTAGTGCTCAATGGCCTCAGTATTTGTTTTTAATTTGCTTGGCTGGCTTCAGCTTTCTACTTATGCTTATGTGGGTTTTAAAACTTTTTTCTCCAATAATTATTTGGTCTCTTTTAGACAGTATAATTAAGCTGCTACCCAATCTTTTCAATGATCTAAGATCAATACATGATGAGCATAAGTGTTGATTAATTTTAAGGCATGTTTAAGGCCTTACCTTTAACATACTTTAAAAATTTCAGACCATAATCTCACTGTTTTTTGGTACTATTCTTGTAAAAAGTAGGCTATTGTTTTGCTTCAACTCATTATTCTGTTCACATATTTAAGAACAATAGTTACTATTTCTTCCACACCAAGGACACCATTGTTTGCCGTTTCAATGTTATGTCCTTTTCCAAAATGTATTTTTCAGGAATACTCCCTTACTGTCTCAGAATGGGTGTAATTTCTTATTTCAAAGCTAATGATTTTTTTACTTGGCTGTGTCTAAATATAGATATTCAAATACTTTTAAGGCCAGCTTCCAAACTAAGAGATCTGTGAGTTGTCTTCATTATTATTTACTATATATGCCGACTCTTGTCATCTCTAAGAATTCATCTGATTTATTTTCTGTATGTATGCCTCCTCATATCCCATAGAAGGGCCTATCTCTCCTCATAGAGTACAGGGAGCCAGGAGCAATAAACTTGGTTAGTAAATGCCTGTGCTGATGATGCCTGCATGTCACAAGGACTCAACCTTTAATGTGGATTATAATATTTTCTTGTTAATTCTAATTAGTTTCATGTAGAATAAAGCACAACATAACTAGTGCCTTTGCCATAGTAACCTTTTACTATAGTCTTAAACAATCCAATTGCTGTGTAGTTTCTTTTATAAGGCCTTTTTTCTATAAAGCTTTGTATTCTTTTCATTCCAATTCTTCAGATTTTCATAAAGTGAATTATCTTCATGTCCTCTCTCTGTTTTGAGTGGAATAAAAACAAGGATAAACATATTGTTCAGCTAGCTGATCTTGAATAATGTCAATTATTTCAGTTTTCTGTATTAAACTTCCCTCCTTCCCTGTTTTGCATTGAATTCCAGAGTCATTTTATATTCAGATGGTCAGGTCAGCTGACATCTATTTTTCTTAATGTAATAGAGGAACCTAAGGTATCCTCAGCTTGGGATGCACCAATTCCATCACCATTATTTAAGCTCTCCATACTTCAGAGTTCCATCTAAAAGCAGTTGAAGAGGCCTTTAGCAGCTCTGCAATACAATAAAGTGTGGAATAGTTACTGTGTTTCCTGTGCAGTCCTGGGGTGATTGTATTGGGCTGTCTGTTGTAATTGAAGAGTTTTGCACTGGAAGAATAGCATCAGTGCTCTACAGGACTTCAGATTTTTAAGATTGTAACTTAATACATCTGGAGTTTTCAAAAATAACCTGGGCATCGGGAAAATACATGGTAAAAAGTGAAGCAGGCGTTTTGTGCATGTTTGGTATATTAAACTGCTGTAAAAATAATTCTGTCCAGTGGACTTCAGCTTCAGGGAATGAATATATATTAAGCCTGGTCTGCAATATATAAGATGTTGAAATAAACCTCCTTCTATTCTTTGAAATACCTGCATGATTTTATAACATGTGTAATACAGGTTTGTAGTTAATCATTATAACTATCATTTTTACTCAGATGAATTCTATAGAACAAATTTCCAAATCAGAGGAAACAGACAAAACAGAGTTCAAACCAAAAAATGCAAAGAAAGCATTAACCACTTTTAAAGGACCTTTATTACATATCAGGTAACAATAATATATTTTTTCTTTACAATGTGCTTTGGATACTTGAGTACTGAACTAATTGATTTTGAAAATAAACTATTTTTTTAGGCTAAGAGAATAACAGTAGTTATAAACACCCTTTTTAAGAATGATTTTTGCAAATATCAAAGAATTTTTCTGGTTTTACATATTTTTAGTGAAACTTTTGGCATGCTCTTTACAAATTAGTGTGTGTATGTTCTACAGAATGGTAGAAGCATTTAATGGTTTAATTTATTTTGACAAACTATTGTGGTTTTAGGTGCTTATCTACTGAGAGCAGTGGTTTGACATTGGTTTTTAAGCCAGTGAAATCAGTGTGTTTAACACAGCTTTCACTGTTAAACCTTGCTTAAATTTTTAACTTATGGTGGTATAAATGTATACATTAGTTTGCACCAATTAAACAGTGAGTGAGTCCAATTTGTTTTGTGTGGGAAGTTCTCTGCATAAAGGGCATATCTGCCTGGAAGATGTTGTCATCAGAGATGCTTATGTATTTCAGTTGATCTGCTCTTTATCATTAAACTAGGGGAAAAATAAGTGAGCCTTTTTTTCCCCACTGCCTTTCAGGTTAAGAAGCTTGTTTCAGCAATTGATTTAGGTGCTAACTTTTCTTTTCACTTCCAGTTTGCTATTAGATGAATGAAGAAAATACCTAATTTATAGGTAATTCCTTAGCTAACTGTACTGAATTGGTTTTGGAATGAATTTGAATAATGACATGCTCATTGGTACTACATTTTTTGTGTCGAATTTTCCTGCTTTTGAAATGAAAATTATAGCCCTTTATGTGCAGAAACCTCCTCTGTACAGACTTAATTTTCTGTATGGCAGGACAAAGGCATAGGCTGTGGAGTTGTGATTATTGTTTTTTTAAAGGAATGTTTTAAATTTTCTGTCCCTGTGACAAAAGAAGCTGTGTTCTTCTGTCCACCTCTTAAAAACCCCAAGCAACTGAGAGAGACCGCAAACAAAGAAAAACCAACAAAAACAGCCTCCACAACAAAACACCACACAAATGGTTCCTTTTTCTCTTCAAAGTATTTCAAGTTCTGCCATTGGAATAAAAGTGTTGGAGTTCATGTAAATTACATAAGAGTAAATTTCATTAAGTTCTGGTGGTGCTAATACTTGTAGTCTTGTTGTCCTGGAAAATAAAATACTGGTGTCTGCTTTGTCCTTGCTGTTTGTTTGGGTTTGTTTTTTAAGTCTGCTCTTGAGGGTGCATGGTGGTTGATCTTTGTTAATACTCTACCTCTGTAGAAGCTATAACTAGGTTCTGTTTCTGTTGAATCTTTCCTAGGACACTAAACTGCAGTCTATTGAACTGACAATATGTAGTGCCATTTGTAACCACTCACAGGCACCTTTCTCAAACTCTGAGCTCTGCCAGTACAATTAACTGGTATCTTTGCCAGTGCCAGTGTTGCACTGAGGGGAGCAGCCAAGAGCCTGACCTGGAAGCTGAGGCATGGCAGCTTTGTCACCATAGAGTCACCAAGAACTGTGGGCCTTTCTGTGCCTCCCCTGCAGCTGCTGATGCAGTGAGGCCTCTGTAGACCCCTGCAGGGATATTCTTTACTTTCCATTGCTTAGTGCCTGTTGGCTATGGTGTGTCGCCAAAGCTGGGTACTTGTGCTCTTCTGTTGCTTACCATTCATATGCAAGTCATCTGTCTCCCTGGTTTAGACCACCATTCCATTGGCATTGCATACCTTACTAGACAGATGAGTCTTTATTTGACCTTCAACTTTGTCAGGAGTGAAAGCAGCTCTTCACTTGTGCTGTCAGGGAGAAGACTGGCTCATGTTGTGGGATAAGTAGAGACAAGCACTTGGGTAGGACAAGCTGAGGTAGTTGCCCCATACATATGGAAGCAGTGTTTATGTAAAAAATTAAAAAGGCTTGGTTGTTAACCTCTCACTAACTACACATCACCTACTCCTTCTACAGTGGAATTAGTTGATTTCACAAACAGGTACACAGTGGTGTCCTTCAAGCCCTCCCCCCTCCCCCCTTTTTCTTTCCTCCTTGTATCAGTAGCTACAGTTGGTGGTGGAACCAGAAAGATCAGGCTGTGACAGAAGGTTCCTTTCCTTGAGCTTTTTCTGGGGCTTACTTTGATGCTAATTAATGCTTTCCTATCTCATGGTTCATCTTGTAATTGCTATAACACCCTCACATCTGCAATAATGCAGTACTAATATAACAAAAATGCCTTGTAATTATAGTCCTTCCTTTCCTATTATTGTTAGCTATTTACTTTGAGAATTTATAAGGGGGGAACTGAGAGGAGAAGGAGGGTAAAGTTATGTCATTAATCTGGTTTAAACCCATTGCCTCACTCACTTCCTTCTTCCCCACCACAAAGCAAAAAAACCATTTGTCCCATGAACTGCCTAATGCATTGTGAAACACAATCACATTCATGGTCACCATTGGCTTCTTGTTTCTAGCATGGGTGTTCAGGCAGGCTTGTCCTACAGCACCAAGGGTTTTTCTTCTCTGCTAATAATTCTGGGTTGCCTCAGTGAGAGAAGAAAGGACTGTTACTATGAAAGAAAGGAGTTCTTTTGAGGAGGAGAATCAAATGAATGTGAAATTGGCATTCTGAAAGGAGAGAAGAGGAAAAAATTTGTAACACTTTTTTTTAAAAAAAAAGTAAGGGCTTTATCTCAAATGATGATGCAGTTTGGTAGTACTGTGTAGCGTGGCAGTTTTTTGTCTTCCAAATGTTGAAAGAAAAGAGCTTTTCACTTAGTACTTGAGTTTTCTCTCAACCTGTACTACATAAGCATGCCCTACTTTTTGCCTAGTGGTGTTCATTTGAATGCTTATTCCAAAATGAGTCATGTTAGTTCAATATGGTTTTAAAACTTTCATGCATGAATTTCCCAGTTGCAATAGAACATTAAAAACAAGCAAGCACTCTGGTGATGCATGTGTCTCCACATGCACGTGAAGACTGACTCATAAGTACAAGTGACTTCAGCTGTACTGGTTGAAATGATTGTCACTCAGGTATCTGCCTGCTCCTCTTGTGCATGCTCTGTATCCTTTACAAGGATAGATGCATGCTATGGAAATTATTCCCTGTGTATGTCTTCTAGTCTTTTATATTAGCATAAATTAAAATTAATAATGCTTTCACTTAACATACTGATCTAAGAGCAGCAGTTGAAGTGATGTATCTCTTGACTTTTCCTGCTGTTGCAGTTGGTCATGCTCTTCCAGATGGAAGGCAAGGCTAGTAATCAACTGATGCAGCTAGGGCCACTTGTCATGAGTCAGCCTTGAGCTTCACCACAAAATTTCTGCATTTGGTTTTCACAGCCTTTTTGATGGAAAAACTATTTATAGTGACTGCAGCTACAGGGCTGAAAGTGTTTTGTTTTCCTGTAGGTGTGGTCAAGTTGTTTTTTCTATAATATGTTGTAAAAACGACCTGGATAAGCTTACTCTATTTTTAATTTCTCCCTAGCCCAGCAGAAGAACTATATTTTGGATCCAAAGAAACTGGAGAGAAAAAATGTTTGATAGTTCTCACAAACGTGACCAAAAACATAGTGGCTTTTAAGGTAAGTATTTTGTGTGTGGCCTCTGCTTTAGTAAATGTGGAACTCTCTCTTACTTTGGGTAAGGAGGAAGAAATTCTATGAAACATCCTTCTCAATCTCATTTTTTTATTCTGTTGTTATGTTAAATAAATTTTCTAGCTGAATTTATGCCTGTTACGTGCTACCCCAAAGCAGAGCATCAGTAATACAGATCTTAGATGCAGTAACTGAAGAAGACCTATGGTGTTGGTTAGTTCTTTAGTGACAGCCTTAATACTGCCTGAAAAAGGATGGTTTGGGCATTGGAAAGTGATCTCTAGATTTTTTTCTCCATGTTAAATCTTGGCTGGGAACAAGCTCGCAATGCACTAGAATGATGCGGCTCCATCTGCGTCGTCAAAGGAACGAACACCGTCGTGCTTCTTTGGAAACACTGAGTGGAATTGTATTTTGATTTGGTTTTCTACAACATCTTTTGTGTTCTCTGCATGGACAAGTAACTCAAGTTTCAGTGTGTTCGTATTAAGAATTTGAACAGGTAGTCTGCTTGATGTTCTTGGCTCTTTTTGTGTGTTTAAATGAGACACATGCCAGAAAGAAAGGATAGAAGTACTTGAGAGAAAGAGGAAAAAGTGAAATACCAGCATCTGATTAATCTTACAAAACAGAATGTTTTACAGACTGGATGCATTACCATGTCTTAATGGTTTAAGCTTTGGGGGATTTTAGTTATTGCAGAATGAGGGAAGTTACTGAACAATCATAGCTTATGTATTTACTGTATGATTGCTCGGTATTTCTCGCTTATAGGTGAGAACAACTGCTCCTGAGAAATACAGAGTTAAACCCAGTAACAGCAGCTGTGAACCTGGCACATCATTGGACATAATAGTCTCTCTTCATGGTGGTAAGTAAAATCTTACAGTAGACTTTTCAAGAAATCCAGACAAGTTTTATTAACAAGCTGACCACTGTAGATACTAACCTTTGCATGTGCTTACTAGGGTGTAAGTCTGGCACCCACGTTTGCTTGACTATTTTGAGAGTAATACCTTATTTTAAAAAGAAAACCAAAACACAGCTGTGTCAGACAGCATTTGATTAACAGCCCACACGGATTTACGACTCCACTTAGGCATAAGCAGCCGCTGTCTGCAGCCCATTCCGGTTTTTGTCTCAAAGGTCAGGTCGGGGTGGCAGCTGGCTCACTGGTGCTCTGTTGCACTGGGACTAAATCAGGTGTCCTAAATTGTTGCAAGGACGCCTGAATTTGCTGGAGAATGCATTCCTTACAAAATCCTGTGTTGTCCTCAAAACGTTTGGATGAAACTAGTTCTGTTAAAATGAAGCTGTAGAGTTGTGGGACGACTATGATCAAGACTACTGAGCTTGAGAATCGTTTTGTTATTCTTATTTCTAGTAAGTCAGTGTCTACTGTCCTGCAATAAACAAGCTCTCATTTTAAAACACCTCTTCAAAAATGCTTCTGTACAATTTGTAATGTTGTCATTTTATCCACACACAGCTTTTCATTTTTATTTTTCCTTTGAGGGCAGGTTTTGCCGCTTCTCTGCAGGATCGTTTCCTTATAATGGCAGCAGAAATGGACCAATCTTCTGGAGCAGGTGTACCAGAACTGACTCAGTTTTGGAAAGAAGTCCCTAGGACCAAAGTGATGGAACATAGGTGAGCACGTGGTTTTCTGTTGACAGGGGATTTTTTTAGCCATTATTATTTAGCTGATTTATAGCAACTTGCATTTCATAATCGGTGAAAGAGTTTTCCCAACCTAATTGCATGCTTCCTGACTGAAGTGGATTTCTGAGGCTGACGCTTCTACTCTGTTTTTAATGCATAAAATGTTATAGTATTCTGAACAAGCTTTTCTTTTTATTGCTGTCTGTCTTTTGCTGATTAAGTGGAAAAAATGTGAATGGCTGTGACTGTACATGTGGATGGCAGACTGTCTTTTTTAAATAAAAATGTGCCACTTGAGTTTTCTGAACACTGAAACAAGGAAAGAAGACATACCAAATGCAGACCTGTTTTCTAGACAATGTTTCTGCTGCAGAAGATCGTAATTTTGTAGAGAATTTCTGTAAAACCTATCACGTGGTCATATATGTGTTTCTCCATATTTAATAGCAAAAAAATGCTACTAGGAAAATGCATTTCCATATATAGTCTATTAAGTACACCTGTTATTCTTGTCACTGTTCACATCTAGTTGTATTACTGTACATTTCTAGAAGTTCATTGGGTTCTCTTTTCTCTAGAAGTCTCAGTCATGATACCAAGATGCTGTTTCATTTAAAAAAAATAATAATTTAACTGTGTTTTTTACTTAGATTGTTCCTTTTTTCTTTTCTTTTGGAGCTGCCTTTACCCTCACATGGCCAAAACTAAAAGTAAAAAAGTACTTTTGAGGCTTGATGCCTGTTTTACTCTCATCTTTGCTTCAAATGTTTCTCTCTTCCTTGCCTGTTAAACAAAATCTACATCATGTGAGTGCACGTAAGCTCCTGCCATAAATATAGCAATTATTCTTAAAGACAGCTCTTGTAACAATAGTGAGAGATTATTTTATTACATTAAATTTATCACCTGCAAGGCGTGGCATATTGTGTACATTACTGATCAATCAAAACTGACCTTGATTTGTTTAATTGAAGCTAGATTAAAAGTGGTGGAAGACGTAATTACTCTGCCTTCGGTGTTGTGTGTGCAAGAGCTTTATCTGAGTAATGTACCTAGATTTTATTACGCTTAATTTTCCCCTTTTCTGTTTTGTTTTGCCTGAAAACTTTTAGTGTTATTCTTTCCTTAAAGTAGAAGAATGCCACAGCCTCAAGTTAACCATTTCTTTTGCAAATGAATTCCCTCGCTAATTGGCTTCCATTTAATCAGAGGAGCTTCTGCTGTTCTTTTATAAATTGCATAGGATACCACATCCTCCTCTTGTGGCTAAAATTCTGTTCCTTCACATTCAGCTGTGGAATACATGAAAAACGTTGTTGCTATGGTTTAAACTGGAAAGAAAACCTTTAGGTTTTGTTTTGCTGTTCAGTAAATTGTCGCAGCTCTGGTAGTAAGTGTTTGACTGAATAATCCAGTGGATCCTGTGCTATAAATTTAAAATGATGAAGACAAATTTTAACATAGCATGTGGATAGTTTAGATCTTGTTTTCTATATAAAAAGCTGTCAAAACAGAATTGGTGGACTGGGGAAACCTTTTCGGACTGTCACTGCAGCAGTCCCTGCTCATCCCGAGGGAGCTGAACTAGATGACCTTTGAAGGTCCCTTCCAGCTGGAACAGTTCTATGATTGTGTGACTCTTAATAGTCATTTAGAGAACTAATAAACCAGAACAGATTATAAAGTGCATGTAATAACTGTTAAATGGACTGGTTACCACTATTATTTATACAACATTGCATTAAATGTATGATTTTTGGTGCATACTTTTTTCTCCTCTGTCACAGGCTCCGGTGTCATGTCATAGAAAGTAGTAAGCCTTCTTCTCTGACATTAAAAGAGAACTCATTTAATATTCCAGCAAAAACCAATGAAGATTTACATATGCAGGTAATACTGTATTCTGTTGTGCTGAATAGTGAACAAAATTATAAAATATGATAGAGACAAAAATATACTAAACCTCTTTGGTACTTTGTACATTATGCTGTTTGAAAAGCTCAGCAGTTTAAAGTAACTAAATTGGTGATAACGATTTAATTATTTTGTTGGATGGTAGTGGGTTAATAAAATGCAACTTGCAATGCAGTTTGCTCATTCTCTTGTGTATATGAGCCATCTGGGATAGCGATGAGCCTCAGAAATGTCTTGCTTCCTAGTGTAAAGATCTCACCTGCTTGATGTAGGCAATGCAGCCTGTGCATAACTCAGAGATTCAAAGCTGCTTTGGTGGAACACATTCCTGAAGTATGTAGTGATAAAAAAGGGATTGTTAAGAATAGGGGTGGGGGTTTTTCATTCTTTTTTAATTTTTCTTTCTGTGCTTATAGTTACTGGCTAGGTAGCTCTGAACTAGCAAGTACTTTCACATGCAGTAATTCTAACTTAATGAAACTATTTCTATTTTCAGCTAACTCATTTACTGCAAATTAATAAAAGACTTCAAGAACAGATTGATCGCTGCCTCTGGTTCCAGCAGTTGTCAGCTGTTCTGTCCCTACTATCAGTTAGTGTTTTTGCCTTCTGCTTCTACTTGGTGTATACCCAGAGAAGCTAAAAAGAATTCCTTTGTGCTGGATATGCTGCCTGTGGTGGTTGGTTGGAGTGGAAGAGATGGCAGTGCTGCTCTCCCGATCCTGGAACTGTCAAAATGAGGTTTGTGAGCCCACAACTGACTGACGGTGCATCTTCCTGAAATCAAAGAAGAAATGAACAACCAGCAAAGGAAATGACTGAAAGCTGACACTTAGTGCATGAGGAAGATGTTAGAGCTAGGACCTGTTCTCACTGTACAATTCCATAAATACTGCTGAGCTGGAAGGAGGAAACCAAATGCAACAGCATAATTTAAAACTGCTTATGCTTTTTCCCCTCTGTTCAGCTAAGTTAAATGTTTTCTTTCTTTTCATCATATTCATTCTTATGCCCTGAATTACATTCATAGGGTGTGCAAGCAGGCAACTTCTGTGTATTCTAACAGTTAACTTGTTCACTCAAGAAAATTTGTGGAAATTTTGTAGTACAGGCAGATGGCTTATAAAATCTATGTACATGCACATATAGAGAGAGATAATTGATGTTAGTAATTATTTTGTTAATTCAGGCTCATTGTTTCCATCAGTTAAATTCCTTATTTTTGTGCTTTTCCTGAATGCAAAGTTGCTGTAAATGTTTCCTACCAAGTAACATAGACACAGCCATACTGACCAGGAATACAACCCTTGTTTGATTCCAAAGATAGTAATGAAATAATTGTACAAGACAAAACGCTATTCCTTTTTTCTTCTTTTTTTTTGTATTTAAAGCAACTCTGTCAGGTTGTGGAAGGAGTGTGAGAGTTGACTTTTGATGACCTGTTGGTTCATAAAAAGGCCGATAAATAGTCAGTGCAAGAACTTATTCTGAGAAGTGCAATATGCATAAATTACAGATGAATTTCTGGGAAAAAAAGCAAGTCAAGTCAGGAAGATTAAATGTTATTGAAGGCAACATAAAAGTGTTACCTGCCATTTCTCAAAAACTTGTAGAAATGGTGTATGAAGCTAGCAAGGACTTATGCTAACAAGGATTCTTTGTACTCATTGCTGTAAATATGTATATTAAAATGATAAACACTTAAAAGGAGACTGATGGTATCTTTCATACATTAAAAAATTCACTGTTGATGAGGTCTAAAAAATCTAAAATAATTTCTTTACAAGAATTATTTTTTTGCTACAAATTGGCTTTGTAACAGATAATTTAGTTTTGTCTGACTTGAGTAGGTGAGAAGAGAATGACGAAGAAAGGTCATATACTCTGCTTCTGTCTTTTTGCTTACAGTATCTCTTCAGTCAGGTGTAGCTGTAGCATCATTTCTAGGAAATAGAAAAGGGTGGTTTAAAAAATGCATTAGTAACTAATAAAGTAGCATAGAGTTCAGTACGACTGCTAAAAAAATAACCATGTAGAAGACAACTCTACAGAACTTCTTGGAGCACAGGCTTCTATCCTTTCTTACTTCATACAGTGTTCTGCCACCTCTACATTTTCTTAATTTTTCACCATCTCATTCCTGTTCGGTTTGCCTCTCAGTGTTTTGTTTCCTTCATGAGCTGGCACCTGAGGTTTTGTTCACTGCTTTCTAGGAAGCTGTTGTTTAGGTTGTTTTCATGTGCACACAGCTCAGTTGCTTTGCTTCCAACAAAATGGGTTGTTGCCTTGTTGAGAAAGGTAACGAAGTAATTTGTAACCTTAAGGTAATAATAACCATGCTATTAAAATGCCAATTCCTTAATTTGAGTGGATTAAATAGCACTTTACTGTAAGATTGCAAGAAATATATTCTTAGAGTCTTTGCCAATAAGAATATTTTAATGTTTGGGTGCTTTCATATATTTTCAGTATTTTATTACTATGTTGGTATTTTCTTTGTATGATGAACCAGAGGAACATCTTTTCTATTTTAATATGTTTTAGAAAAATACGGTTACGAAATAAATATGAGGAAATACGTAGTCTTGAACGTTTAGTCTTTTAAGAACGGCTCTTTCTCCTGCAGTTTTGGTTCCCTTGTCTCCCCCTGCCAGGTACTTGCTGTGGAGGGAGGGGTCGCTGTGGTTGTGGCCCATAGCCTGGTTCTGTAACAGATGTTGTGGTGACACTTGCCAGACGAATGTAAAATACATGATGATCACCTCTTAGGCAGAGTGCCTAACAGAACACGGCACTACGTGATTCCGGTGTGTAAACGCTACCGTGGCACTACTGCTGCAAACCCACACAATACAAATAGGTGTAGATTTTGGTAAAACTACCTACTATTTTAACATTGCACAGTGAATGGAAAAAAAAAATATATATATATCAAGCAAATAAAGAAAAGGCAAAGTAACAGCATTTTTTCTTTAACAGAAATTGACTGCAGTCTATTTTGTGTTTTTCCTCTGAGAAGTTCGTTGTCACTAAACGTGGTGATTGATCAGTATTTTCCAGGTCTTCAGTTGTCGGTTTTAGGTTTGTTTGCCTACCTTTGGAGGCATGCATTTCAGCCACTCTGTTTTGGAAAGATTTCTGTCAGACACAGATTGAAGTTACAGAGGGCATGGCAGTAACAGGATTTGACATGGTACCCAAAATTTGAGAGAATAGACAAATGATTGTTTTCCTTTTTTTTTTTTTTTTTCTTTTCCCCACAGTGCATGAAACTTGGTTTATAAAGCTGAGGCATTTTAGAACTTGGACAATTCACAAAAGAGGATTGGATTACATAAATTATGAAAAAGTTTATTTTTTTCCTTTCCCTTATTGTAGATTAGCAGTTGATCTTGGATTTTACAGGCAATTAAGAGTCAGCAACGACTGTCATCCTAAAAATTAGCAATTTGTTCTCCAAATGAGCACATACTATTTTCCTAGCAAGCAATTTTTGTGCCCTATTCTTAGGTTCATTTTTTAACTGAATAAACTAAAAGATCAGATTCAAGAGTTCAGAGCTATAGGGCGTTGTTCATCGTCTCTACTTCCCAAGCCTTGCCATGGGATGGCTCTAAACCATGGGAGTAAGTGGTGCTTCAGTGACACCATTCACTTTGTTATCCTGAAATTATTTACAGTTGTTTAACATGAGGGTGTGTTTGAATGCTCAAAGAGGTATCAGAAGAGAGATTCAAAAGAGGTTTTTACATGGGAATTTTTGCATAAGGACACCATCATATTGAGGCTTTTTTAATATTCATGTTTTCCTACATTTTAACCAACTCAAATACAGTGCTAGTACAGCACAGCTGATACAAAGAGAATTAAAATAGAGCAGTTGAGGTGTTAGTAACAGAACAAGAGACTCTGAATGGGTAAGGAGTAAGTATCTTGATAAAAAGCACATTGAAATAGGCTTATTGGAAAAAAAAAATCTTGATTATAATATTTAGCATATCAAAATTCTCCCACTTCATTAGAAAGACAAACACAGAAGAGCATTAATACTTTTTAGACATTTTGTAAAAAAAAAAGGGGGGACACATGACAAGAGAGGCAGAACAGCTTTTTAATTGCCTATTTTATCAGTGATTCCCTGCTGTGACTGATTTGTCTCTCTAATGTCTATGTTCAAGTTCTCTTACAAACATTTGTCCCTGCTTCCAGGTGCTGTTGTGTGTGGCACCCATGGGCTGTGGGAAGATTTTGTAGGCAAGAGTTTCCAGTCACTGCACCATCTTGGGGATTCTCGTCCTTTCGGTCTGGTTGGACTGGCAGCCTCATGCTGTTCTGTCCAAAAAGGACAGTGTTTTGGGGGTTGGGGGGTGGTTTTGGCTTTACTGTCAAAGTGGACTGAACAGCACTGTTCTGAAAAGCACATCCCAGGTGGCTTAAGAATTCACCCGAGTAGATCTTGTAGCAAGCCCACAGGGTCGTGTGGCCGAGACACACAGAGAGGTGTCTCTATTTACAGTATATACGTATTAATTTAGGCAAAGCTAATTAGTCAGGTTGAGTGCTCTTTTCTGAGCTGAGAAGAAAGCTTAAATTGGGTTTCTGAAGTGCAGGGCTTATTGTTCCCTGGAAAAATGGCTCACTGAGGAATGACTGACTGGGCATTGTGGCAGTTGCAGCATTTCCATTGCACGTGTGTTAACAGAGGTGAATGATGGCGAGTTAATGTGTCCGGCTAGCCATGCTTTTCAGCCTGCCTGTCTCTCAGGCACGGTTCCACCTCAGCAGCTTGCCAGGCTTCTACCAGCAGGTATCTCGGCTCCTGGTTTGTGACAGCCTTGCGAATGAAGTCACAGCCTACCTACTTGGCCTGCTCTAAATCACTCCCATTTTCCTGAACGCCGAAAGAAGCGCTGGGCTAACAGCTGAGGAGTGCTCAATTATTGCTGTATGATTGCAGCTAATAGCACTTCTTTTTAGATTGCAGTAGACAATTCATTCTGATGGTATTGCTGGAGTTAATCATGAAGTCCAAACACAAAGCTCTTCAGGGGGGGAAAAAAACCCCAAACCAACAAAGCTTCAGCTCTTTATCAGCTGCCAGTCATTGTAGCCTTCACCGTAGTCCCAAGTATAGCAGTAACCCACACAAAGGACTGCTACATTCCTCCTTACACCCGTTCAGAGTCTCTTGGTCTGTTACTAACACCACAACTGCTCTATTTTAATTCTCTTTGTATCAGCTGTGCTGTATTAGCACTGTATTTGAGTTGGTTAAAATGTAGGAAAACATGAATATTAAAAAAAGTCCCTGTGTCTGTAGCTGCTTTTTGTTTATTGTTCATTGTCTGGTCAACAGTAGAATGTGCTCAGTATCTTGCTGCCACTTGGGGATTTTCACTAAATATTTTTAAAGGTTTTGCTTCCCGTTGAAAATACTTTGTTAGAAGGATGGTAAGTTACGGGTTTCATTCATCTCAATTAGCTCATGAGATATACCAGCCCTCGATAGTGATTCAGCCAGCAAGCAGCAGTTATTTCCTCAAAAGTGTTCAAGGAATATATATATTTTTTTTTCAGTTTTTCAAAGCAGCAGGTCACTGTGTCTCTTTTTTTCCTTAGTCTTGATCAGACCTTGGTCCTGCAATATCTACACAAAGTATAATATCTATAGGATATTATATAGGAGCAGAAATCTTGGCCTATTGAAACTTGCCAGAGGGAACAGATAGTTGAGTATGTGCTTTCTATTGCAGACTCAACTATAAATAATGGTTTACGTCTACTCAGGTTATTCCATCACATACATGTATACTGTGAAGTAGCAAAAGCTGGTGTTGCTGCTTGATGAGAAACAGGGTGATAAAGATTCATCCCACATACCAGTTTTACCCATCGAGTCCACGGGTGCATGACAGAGCATTGCTCCATAATGATGTGCTCTTCCAACATCAGGCTGTGTAAGTGGGCTGCCTAGAGTAAGTCTTCCCCCAGTTGTGGGGTCCAGGAGAGGGAACGAAATCAGTCTTGCTTGGCTCTGAACCCAAACCTATGTGGTGTCCTTAGATTTGCAAAGCCATGCTTCAGACAAGAGAACTCCAATCCCAGTCTCCAGTATCAGTCCCACCATGGCCACCATCCCAGTTTGTGTTTATGATGAAATCGGAATTAAGACGTCCTTTGGGTAATGAAGATGTAGTCTTAGCAAATCCTGTGTGGTGTTTAATTATTCAAAATTACGACTTTCTTCTATTTCCTCAGCCCTGTCTCTGTTAAAATCACTGCCAGTTTCATTTTTGGACAGCTTGGAGCTATATCTGAACACCTGCTCTTCAAGCCCCAGGGAAAATGTCAGAAATGAGGAACATAATTTAAATAAATATAGATGACAACAGTAGTGTGAAAAAGAAGCACAAACAGAATTTGTTAAGTTTTTATGTTCTAGAGTGCTACTATTGATAAATTGCTGAAAGGCAAAGCAAATCTGGGCAAACACCACAGATCCTTCATTAATCTGGTACAACTAACACTTACAAATTAGTGCTTAACCTACTGGTATCTGAATTACTATAATCCCCATGCCCTGAAGTGCATTTTCTTGTATACAAGTAACATTTACCATATTTTCCTTTATCTTTTCCCCCCCCCCCCGAATTTAAACTTGCAGATGATGTTGATGAGTCACAAAAGGATTTTGTAGTGATTTTTAAAGGAAAGTAGCATTTTATTCTTGAGCTCACAGCCTGATGGGCTTCGTTCAGCAAAAAGGATGTATAAACATGGATTCTCAGTCCAGTCTGGAATTTGAAAAGCAGTGCTTGTTCATGTCAGCCCGTTGTGATGTTTAAATACAATCCTGAACAAATTACATCCTGATGTATACATAATCCCAGGCACTGCTGTTCTAGTGGATGTGATTATCATGGCACTTCTTCCTACCCCTCAGGTCAGATGTGTGTTGGAACTTGCAGGAGGTATTAGGTCACTTATTTCTAGCCAATACTGGAAGTACACTCCAATATTCCTGTGCTGGGTGTCATGTACCAATGTGTGGATGGGGAATATGGGGAGCTGGTATGGCCACCCTGTTCTGAGAGTCTTCGGAGAGACAAGAGTCACCCATTTACTCCAGTGAGTTTCAAAAATTGAGGATAAATTGCAAAGATGTCAAAGTACCTAATTCTTCTCACTGCGTTGAGCACGTGCATCTGCTTGTACCTTGAGAAGTGTTACAAGGTGAGGTAGTCTAGGCAGGAGCTGTGTCTGGGTTTTGTCTGCTTTAAACTGCACATAGCAAAAAGCAAAGCAGACAAGCAGATTTTGTGCTCTGTCCATTTTCAATGAGATTTACCTTCCCTTAACCATATCCCTTTGGAAGTATATCTGAAGATGACACATAGATGTGTCATAACAGTCTGGCCCAACAGATGATAGATCTTGCAAATCAGAACATTAAAACACAGGAATGCACCTTCTTTTTAAAATTCCCTTTGGAATTATTTACTGTAACTGAAAAGAAAATGTTGGGTTTATTAATCCCTGGAAAACTCAAGAATGTGTGGAAAAACCATCCCATGTTTGCAGGAGATTCACATTGTAGAACACCTTGAGTTGGAAATGACCCCTAAGGATCATCGAGTCCAACTCCCTGCTCTTTGCAGGGCAGCGTAAAGCTAAACCATATGATTAAGAGCAACATCCAGTGGCTCCTTGACCTCTGATGGATTTGGTGCTGTGACTCCCTTCCTGCAGAGCCTGTTCCAGTGACCAAAATGAGCTTGCTAATTCTGTAATGTCTTTTCAGTTTTGTCCCTGTTTATCTTCAGCACTATCCACTTTACTGTCTTCTCATAAAAGAAGTCCTGTAAGATAGGTTGAGGATATTGCCATTAAACACAGGGATAACCAAGGTGTCCAAAATGATAACATTTGCAGCTCCAGCTATAACGACCACGACCTGTTTATAACCAAAAGAAACCAAAAAAGTGATGTGAAATTCTGCATCAAAAGAGCTTGCCAACTTCTAGACCAAGCAGATTTACTTATTTTAATCTATTCACAGATCAAAATAGAGCTGGGACGAATTGGTAGAAAAAGATAGAAGCTACCTTCTCTGTCATTAAAAAAACCCAAAAACTAAACATAACTCAGAAGTAGTTTCTCTCCTTGAGAAACTCATCATTTTGGATGAGTGTTGAGGACAGCAAGAGCCACTGCTGTGGAACACAGGATGTAGAGTCTTCTCATGTGGTTCTGCGCTCAAGCAAAGTTGAGTTACTATTGAATAAAGCTGAGAAAATATGGCATGTAGAGTGACACAGACTGCATTTCAGGTGATATTCATGTGTTTTGGCATGTGTTGCCAAATGTCTCAATTTTTTTAGGTGAATGGCAGAAAAATCTTTCAATGACCACTTATCACCGTGTTAAAACTGGTATTTGCAGTATGTGTTGCTGAGACGACAAAAGCAGCGGGAAGTTGCACACAATTCAAAAGCACTTACTGTTTTGTGACATGCTCTACTTAAAAAGGACTTTCCAAACAAGTTACTTTGCAGTTTGATTTTAATTTAATAGATATTAAAATTTTTGTTTGTATCTTGTATAGAATTTCCAAAGGATTTTAAGAAATAGAGTTCAAGTCTTCAGGAACATTTTAAAAGGCTGAATTTTACATCACCATCCTTGGGACTCCATAGACTCTTCTTTAAAAGAAGGTCAAGGAAAAGAGATTTCTTTTCTGCTGCTGTTGTTTTTAACTGGAGTGCATAAGTATAGCACAATTTACATCATCTTCTCATGCTCTCATTGCTTTGACGTAGCAGCATGCTCGTGGCTCTGATAGGGTGCAAGGATTCTTGCCTTACAACTTGTTCTACCAGGGAAGGGAGAACTTTACATCTTCTATTTTCTGGGCCATATAGAATTTGTCAGTACAAATGTAGAATTGGCAATTCATACAGTCAGAAATCTTCCAACATGCAGGAGCAGAGAAAGACAGCAGTGAGTCAGCTGGGACTAAGAAGATTTTTTTCCCCCTCCCATTTGGGCTTGATCATCTCCACTTTTTATCCAAGACTGTTTTCCAGATCTCAGCAGCCAGGTTGCACTGAATTATATACTGGACTTATTAGCACAGAAGAAGCACACAAGATTTGTAGCAACAACATTTGTCTGTTGGCAGTGTAACATGCAACCTTCTGGTTTGTCAGCAGACCTGGGCATTTAAAAAAAAAAATCTGTCTGAGGTGAAGCGTTCCAGTTTGGCTATTGCTGGATGACTGACTTTGTTCCTCGGGAAATCCATTCTCAGCTTTCAGCTCTCCATCACTCTAGGAAGTGTTGCAGATCGACTGCATTTTATATTTTGCAAGCAGAATTCAGAATATTAGGCCAAATAAACTTTTATGTGTTGGTGACTCAATATTCACAACATCCTCTCTGCTGTTTGAATGGTGGCCAAATTTCTTTTCCACACACAGCCAGCAGGGCTCAATGCTGTTGTTTAGGTCCTCATGGTTCAGATCCTCTTAACTTTGCTTTTTAAGTACATTTGAACTTGCAAAGACTAAAGGAAAAATGCATTCATCTTCCAGCTATATTAGATGCTACCTCTTGGGTGAAAACCTCATGACTGCATTACAATGCACTCTAACAGAAGGCATTAAATTTTCCAGATTTATTTTTGAAGTGTTCCCACTGCCAGGACTCAGGGAGCTGTACATCTGCTTACCAAAGCATCTATTTTATTGGGTAGAGTTTTCTAGATAGGAGTCATGCTTTAGCAAAGCAGGATTGTGGGGGTTTCCTAACAAAGCATTCTTGTGTTTTGCATTAGGCTACTGCTTATGAATCCTCAGGAACAGGAGAGGTGGGCAGATAAGACTCTTAGCAAAACAAATTGCTGATTCAATTTGTAATACTAGACTCTTTAGGCTCGGGGTTTGAAATAGGCCTATGGTGCATCCTTCTTCCTGAGGGCAAACTGCCTGGAGCTGTCCAGAGGAATGAAACCTCTCCCTCCTTGCTTTGCTCAGTGTGCTTTGAAAAGGTGTGGGAGGGTGAGTCAGGGCACTCAGATTTGAATACCTTCCCTCTGACAGTGGCCTGAGTTCTTTCTCCTGTGAGGAAGCACTGATACTAAGTGAAATTATGCAGCTGTCTCAAATCTCAAGTGAGACATTTCCTATCCGTTACTACTTCCAGCAGCACAGCGGCCATTCTAGATGCTTGCATTCATATGTTCTTCAGTGACTTCCTTGCAAGCCTTCCAACTTCATCTGCTCTGATCAACACTTTGCTTTATGTCGCTACAGCTCTTTCTTAGCTTGAGATAGTGTCTGCTTCACTCACGAGCACCTTTCCTCCCTGGCCCAGAGCATGGAGGTGCTCACAAAACCAAACACAGCTAAGCTGGGTGCTTTTTGGGATGGCACTAAAGGCAGTCTCGCAGCATGGGAGATTTTTCTCCATGTTAGCCATCTTGTATAATTATTCTAAGTCCATCCATCTTGGTTCTAATTATACCAGACTACTCCAACTGACTGTTGCTTTTATGTGTGTTGGGCTTTGGCAGGGGATCTGGGGCCTGGAAGGAAACTGGGAAATGTAAATTTAAACAACCATGAAATTAAAAAAAAAAAGGTTGTCATATGGTAACAATGACCAACGAATGTGTGCTCAGCCAAAAAATAGTTCCTTCTCCTAGTAAAAATAGTAAAATAGTCAAACATATGTCTTCCAGACCTTGGGAGAAAAGGAGGTCCAAAGCAGAATCAGAGAGGCTTTGCCTGAAGTTTGTGGTCTATAGCCAACACAAAGCTACAAATGCCTTGTTTCAAAGAGTTTGAAACCAACCAGCTTTCACCATGGCCTTGAAGGGGACAGTCTGCTCAGCTCCCAGTGCTCCTGAGCCACATTTCTGCATGGCTCATGATGCTGCGACCACTGGATCTGATAACTCCCTGAAAATCTAATTGAAGAAACAGAATAAGCTATTTCTGGTGGCTTGTAATTTTGGTTTCATTGGCTTATTTTCAACATGTTTTATAAAATCTGGCAGCTTTGTTTGTTTGTTTTAATAACTGTAGCCAAAAGGTGAAGTAGCTTGCTGATGCTGTTTTGTGTGACTGCTGTTCACTGGGGCAGCTGGTAGCCTCCAGAGACAGTGCCACTCTGAGAGCAGCAGTGTGTGTGCCACTTCTGGGCTGCAAAAGGGAGCTGACATGAAAGAAGAGAAGCAGGGACCAGAGACTGGAGACTCCTAAGAAGAGGAATGAATCACAGATCTGGGGCAGGAAGGAGACTTTCCTTTTTTGATATGACACAGAGAAAGCTGGAGAGGGACTTTTTACAAGGGCAAGTAGTGGTAAGGGGTAATGGCTTTAAGATGTAGGTAGATTTAGATTAGATATTAGGAACAGAGAGCTTGTGGATGCCCCCTCCCTGGCAGTGTCCAAGGCCAGGTTGGATGGAGCTTTGGGCAACCTGTCCTAGTGTAAGGTGTCCCTGCCCATGGCAGGGGGTTGGGACTAGATGGTCTTGAAGGTCCCTTCCAACTCAAACTAGTCTATGATGCTGTGATTCTATGAAAACCACAAAAAAATAATTGTTTCAGTGTGAGAGAGGCTGGAGGAAGGGACCTGCCCTGCAAGCCAGTGACTCAGGGAAGAGAGCTATTGGTGAATATTTTGGTTTCATCTGCCTTACCTAAACCCTCTTCCTCTTCTGTTTATGTTACAATAAACCAAAGGAGACCTAAAATTCTGAAAACAGTGGTTCTTGCTATAGTTACCATATGGCAAAGACATACATCATTTGGTGTCAAAACACTGAGTGATTTGGTATTCAGTCCTGACATGTGAGATTAAGCACAGTGCCAGAGAGCCTCCTGCTTACCTTGGAGACTACAGGTATTTTTCCAAGTACTGTTTTGCCTGCAGGTGTGAAATTTCCATTTGACAGATACCCATTAGCAGTTGTGTTAGTCTGTCCCCTGCTTATCAAGGACCATTGGCAAAGAGTAGGACTTGAGGCAGAGGCCTCCAAACTCACACAAGTTGGGCACAGGAGTGACAGACATCTTCTTATGTTTGCTGTGTGCAAGCGTAAAGTAGCTTCACTGTCCTGGAGAAAATGAAACACCCTCCAGGAAGCAGTTGTTGCAAAAAAATATGGAAATTGCTTTGGTAGCCAAACTGAAAATTGCCTTGAACCATGTTGTGAAAATGTTGTCTTGACTAGCAAAGTCACCTGTAAGTCATCTCTGTGTAATAATACATGTGAATACCCTTGCAGGTAAATTTGGTGGCTCTCAAAACAAAATATGTGTTAGAGGTTCTCAACTATGTCCATACATGCAAAGATGTTTCATGCCAATCTGTCTGGGCCACTGGGCAGGAGAGCTGGTTTATGCTGCTCTGAAACGCAGCCTGGTTTAACCAGAAAGATAGCTGTTCTCGTAATGTGTCACAAACAAATTTCAGACTTGAAGTGCAATGGTGCTTCAAATACAGCTCTGTCATGCCAGAAAAAATGGCCTTCATACACATGTTGAGAACACTGGACAACTTTTAGGCTGAATAATGAATTGATCCTCAAGAGAAGTAAAAGGAAAGGCTGGAAGGAAGATCCAGGGAACTACAGGCCTGTTCAGCCTGACCTCAATATTGGGGAAGATTATGGAGCGGTTCACCTTGAGTGTGCTCACCAGGCTTGTGCAGGACAGCCATGAAGCAGGCCCAGCCAGCTTGGCAAGTCCTGCTTAACCAGCCTGATCTCCTTCTATGACCAGGTGACCTGCTTGGTGGATGATGGAAAAGCTGTGGATGTTATCAGATTGCCAGTATTGTCAGTATTTCCCTGAGATCAGCAAAGAGACTTGCTAGATACAAAACCTGCTTGTAGAGGACTAAAATTTTGCTGGCGATGTATCAACTAAAGAAAAACAAGTCATACAAATTAAGTGCTGCAAATTGGATTGACACAAGAGCCTTCCACCTATCTCAACAGAAAAATAATAACAATAATAGTAAGTAGTAGTTACCAGAGCTGGTTGTGCCTGTACTGATGCTATTCACATCCAGCTACTGACATGAAATGGAGTTTTCAATTTTAAAATAAGTAAGTACAAAACTGCCTCACTTGTTGAAAAGAGATATATTCCTGAAACTGATGCTCTTCTTTACTTACTAGGTACCAAAAAGTGATCTCAACAATCATCTTTGAACTGATGACCAAAACTGTAAGCAAATTATATCACAAGTTATTTATTTCATATTAAAATACTTGGTTAAATATCTTTTAGTTAAAATATGTTGAGTAAAATTTCTAAATGAGAGTGTTTCTCCTCCTGGAAATATACAGACTTTTGCAACATGGAATGAGTTGCAGACTCTCTGTCTAGAGACATTCCTTTTCAGGGTAGGGATCTATTATTTTCTTCAAGGCTAGGGATATGTTATGATGCTACTTCTGATAGAGTTTCCTTCCAGAATTCTCACATCACACTCTGCCAGAAGCTGTGGGAGAAACTGATAGACAATTCCCAACATAGTTTACTACAAAGTGTTCAAGGATAATCGAGTCAAAATATTACTGAACTAGGGAAAATATTTGATTGGGATCAGTTGATATGTTGCTAGGATATAGACCTGAAGGGCCCTGAGTTAAAGTGGTACTCCAGGAGTTTTTGAGGAGTGGAGGACAATTTTAGCTTATTGAGTATAAAATATTTAAAATTGTCTAGGAGCTGGAACAAAAATAACAAGCAGCTCTCTCACATGGCGCTCACTGAAGGGACATTTGATGATGCTGAAGCAAAGGGCTGGCACACACGCTGCAGGCCACCATGGAGGACAGGTGCAAATGGAACTGGTGATGTCTTTGCTGGCCACATCAGTAGCTCAGCAGGCAGCAGGCAAGGTGGAACAAGGAGTCCAGGAGAAACCAGGCAAGGGTTTGCCAGCAATTATTTTTTCTAACAGCTCTGTATCAGATTATGTAAATTGTACTGTAATTGCTAGCTATGGTTACCTTCAAACATTGAAGGTGATCAAACATATCAGCTTAAAAGTAGCAGGCTGACATTACAAGGAAGGGATTTACCCTGCCTTGTCAAACTGGTGCTTGTTGGAAGAAGCGAGCGGTTCCAGACCATTATGTCACATCTAATGTTGCAACTCGAGTGAAGAGCAGCAATGTTCCCAAATCCATGTTGAAATGAATCTGAACTGTCCTAACCAATCTGCTTTGCAACATGATTGTATAGGGAAAACAACAAAACACAGACTTGTCTTAATAAAGAAAACAAAAAAAAAACCCCAAGACTGAGGTCTACTAATAGAATATCTTAGAAACATTGCATATAATAGCCATTTATTACCACAAAAGAGGAAGTATTTTTGCAAGTTTTCAAGCAGTGAAGTAGAATCTTCCAGTTTTAGTGCTCCTTAGTTCCTCTTCTCATAAGCCTGGTAAATGTGACTAACACATATACCAGTAATATAATGATGTTGAGTGGTCTGTCAGCACAAATCACGGATTTCTAGGCTGTGGGTAAGCACTATTCATAATTTAAAACAATCGTGGTGCTCCTGAGTGCAGACCCACTTCTTCTTCAGTGTGAAACTGAAAACCCTGGTAGGATGTTGGGTCTCCTATTGCTCAACACCCTGACCGTGGGCTCTGACAAGTTTGAAAGATGGGGAAAATCTCTTGAAGGCATGACAGCCAGAAATATTATTTACCTTGACTGATCTAGATTAGGCAGATGGGACTTGCACAGATGGGATACCTGGCATCATTGGCAAAAATGATTCAGTTGCTTTGTTGGAAATCTTTTAAACCCAAAACAGAGCAGTACTCTTGCAGTGTTCACCAGGAGACTCCTTGTGACAAGCAAGTGAGTTTCACAGATGTTTTAAATACTGCTCTCTGCTATATCAACCAAGTCTGTGTGAAGGCATTTCATTTCAGAGAGATTTTTAAAAATAACAACTTGGGGAAGAGAGTGCTTCTTTGCCATGCTTGCTGACTGTCAAATTAAAAAACCCTTGGAAGGTCTAAAAATGAAGAAAACCGGTGCTAAAGTCTCTGATGGAGAATGATTGTGCTGAAGGCTGCAAGCTGCTTGAAGATGAAGAGTGGATAAGCAAGCTGGCTTTCCTCACAGATACTTGTTTTTTTCTTTGTGAGCTCAGTATGAGCCTCTGGGTGAAAGATTGCCTTTTGCCATGCTGCGTAAGGCACTTTCTTCTCTTGTGAAAAACATGCAGGCTTCCACACTGCAATATAAACCACTTCCTTTTTTTTTTTTTTTAAACAGGTAATGACAGGAGACAGAAACTTTAGGAACTGAAACTTTTCTCTCTTAAATTCATGTAGATCCAAGCCTGAGGACTTTGAGGTAGAACAGTTTCTGTTTGTTGCCTTGGATGCTGATGCTGAAAATGCACTGAGGTGGAGGGACCATCCTTGAGAGCATGGGTTACAGTGTAAGGCGTGTGTACATGCAGGTTTTACTGTGTGGAAAGCTGGCCCATCCGCAAAGGCACTGGTCCATGGTCTACAGAGGTCTTCCATCTTCCACATGAGAGGGACTGAATTTCCCCCAGACTTTCTGCACCTCCTCTCAGAGGGGAGACTGGTAATTCCCTATTGCAGGATCCGGGGGGATCAGTACATAAGGACTGAGCCACACATGGGCTGTGGGAAAGGCCTTACACACACCTCTGTGGGGATACTGCAACATAGAAATATGGCTGAACATAAGCAAGAAAGAATAAATGCCCTTTGTGGGGGCTGCACGCAGGCAGAGCATGGACCCTGCCATGCAGGGTGAGCGTCCCAGGTGGCAGGAGGGTAACCTTTCCCTCCCAGCAGCCTGGAGAGGCAGTGCAGTAGATGCATGGGCAAGGAGATCCCCCTTCCCCTCCTGGGCTTTGATCCTCTGCCACGGAATCTGCCCCAAGGAAAGCATCTTCTGAATGTTTTTGTGCTAATCCAGATTTTTGGAATTCTACATGCCTTTATCCATAGACTTCTTTTTTCTTCCTGAGAGAAAATGTTTAGGATTTCTGAAGTAACTGCTCAACTTACCTTGTTTCTTCTCCACACCCATCTATCTGATTTAAATATCCATAAAAACAATCTCTTGCAAGCAATGTAATTAGTATCTGCAGTTATCTATCTTCCCGTAGAATAAATTTAAAATCAAGTACCATTTGCCCATGTAAGTGAAGTATTTGAGACTGTTGATCAACATTTTAGGAGGTGCTAGAGAGCACAGATCTTTAAGATTCAGAGAGGAGAAACTGAGGGTAAAATGTGGTCCATGCAAGGTAGCTTTGCACAGTTGGTTAATATCCATGTTTTAGTGGGGGTACAAGTAGCATGACTTATTTTCTTTGCCATCTTTATTTGCACCACTCTTGGCCATAATGTTCCATCTCTGCACACCATGACAAGGCCCATGATGGGAGATTTGCTGATGGACAATTTGGGTTTAGTCAAGTGAATGAAATTGTGCATCAGCGACAAACTTCTGTTGATTAAAAATAATAATAAACATTTGCTACAGTTTATTAGAAACTAAAAATAAATTACCCCAAGTGCCTGGTTTTCTTTTCTTTAGGACACTTATATACATGGTCAGAGCTGGCCTCACTGTGGTATGGACTCACCAATTGTGGTATTAGACTGTTGCCATGTTGTACAACCTGCACTTTGCACAAGCCCAAGGCCATGCTCCTCTCAGGGTGCTTTTGAATGGCAGGAGCAGCCTTGGCCTGTGCCAGAAGCTCTGTCAGGGCCTCGCTGGGTGGGTGGAGCTGGCACAGTGGAGGGACACAGCTCTCAGTGAGGCTGCCCTGCTCAGTGACTGACACCAACAGGCAGCCCTGTTCCCATCGTGCCCAGGCATGCTGTTGGAGGTATCCCTGGTGGCCAGGTACCGTGTACACATCCCATCCCAAACTCACAGGAGGTCACTGCAACTCTTCCCATGTCAGCTGTCCCCTGTGCTCATAGTGGAGACAGGAAGCAAGAGGGAGCTCCCATTTCTTCTGCAAATAGCATCGCCTGTGACCAGCATTGCTGGAGTCTGTGCCAGGATAAAGCAGCGCATGGAGATCTTCAGGATGGAGGCTGATGGATCTCAGAATGCTTTGTTGATGCTGGAACTGAGAGTGCTCAGCACCTTAGAGTAGCTCCACTTACCCAGTCTTATATTTGCTACCTAAGGAGTCTCCTTCTCCTACAAACCTCCCCAAAATCTGCCTTTCTCATATCAGCACATTGTTTTCCAGAAATTAAGAGTAACATCTGGTCCGTTACATACATGCTGCTCATGATTATACATGCACATATGCATATATCTGTCTGTCTATCTATCTGTTTGTCCTCTGTCTATCTAATTATCTCGACACTTCTGTTTGCATAAAAGCTTTTTTTTACCCTTTTCACCTGAGTCTGAAGCGTAAGTGTCAGATCTCTGGCATTGTCTTTTCAGCAGAGAAAGGAAAATTGTGAAATGGCAGTCTCTCTGCATATGCTTTTGCCATGGCACCACTCTCTATTTCTGCTGCTATTATTTGAGAAAAACATTCGCATCCCTTTTCAAGAGACTCATCATTGAGACTCAGATCGATTACCTTGCTGCTCTCTGAGGTGCAGAAATACGCCAAGTGCACCAGACACAAAGCACGATCTTTTCTCACTTTTGTCAGATGTAAAGCAGCTGCAGAGACTTTCTAGACCAGCTCAGGAATGGGTGCCACCAGGTCCAGTGGGTTTCCACTGTGTCTGTGCTCAGTGTTTCCCCTGGGAGCCTGTGTGGAGGCTGGTGGGATCAGGTCCCTTCAGCATTTTAATGGTAATGAGGTTGCAGCAATGCCAGAGGGTCAAGAGATGCTGGGGCCTTTGGAGACAGTCATGATTCTCCACTCTTAACATGCTTGTGCCCACAGTTGGAGCTCTGTATTGCATGACCTGCTGTTTTAAGAGGTAGCAAGGACCACCTGAGCATGAAGGAGAGAAATCCTGTTTAGCAGAATGGCTTTAGCAATGAGACAAGTTCAAACACATTGGAGAGGTTTAAATGAAGGTGAAAATACTTCCTTTTCAAAGGAAGAGATGGTGGACAGGATGGGTAGAGGGAATTGCAGCAAGAACAGTATCCAAGGAGTCCAGCCCAGGAAGCAGTTGATGGTTAGGCTCTTTTGGATAAGAGGATGCAGGCTGAGACTGGTGGCTCCTTAGCTGGCAGGAGGGTAAGGGAGATACCTTGAAAAATATCTTTGGGTAAAAAATAGATAAGAAGAAAAATGACTGAGGGAAATACCAGAGCAGGGCTGGTCAGGGGTTGGATATGACTGACCTTCCTTTGAGATTCACGGTTCCTGCCAGTATTATTATGGGTGTTGCTGGGAAACCTGATGTAATCAGCAGGAAAACATATGCTGTTGAGTTACTGGCTGCTCTGAATTAGTGATTTCTGTCTGAACTTCACCTTCCAAAGGGACTTTTGCATTGGCCAGATAGCTGTAAATGTGCTGGAGTCAATCTTTCCTGTCTCACCAGCCAAGCACCAGCCTCCAGCCTGCCTGCGCACCCCGCTCCATGCACTGCCCCCAGCTGCTGACCCACCTGTCTGGCAGGATCTAATGGGGACCTGCAGTCCCAGTTCTTGGTGCATCCCTCCAGGAACACATCAGAACCACACACACAGGAGAAATAGATCATGTCTCACATCATAAACAAGTATGGGGACATTTCTTCCTATTTTATAACTCTTCTACCAATAAATGCAGTCTCACGGGATCTAGCCCATTGATTTTAAACTGTTTTGCCTCAGATACAGCCTAGAAACACCCAGCAACAGGTACCACACAATCATACACAAAACTCCTTTATCAATATGATTTCCAAAATGTGCCTGGCACTGTGAGCATCCACAGGTCTTTGAAATGAGAATGCAAAGGTGGGGATGCAGCATGAGGTCAGCCCTTTTCAGTTGCAGAGCCATGGAAAAGAAGACGACCACTGCTCCTTTCACAGCGTTAAGCATCATTTTGAATGCTGCATCTTGAGAAATAATGCCAGTATTTTATACCATGGACTGGGCTCATCTTGCAGTGATTTGCAAGGATGGTTTGGTGGCACCCCTCAGTGCAGGAGAGCTAGCCAGGGAGGTCGTGGACACAAAGAGACTACTCCCTTGTGTAACATATAATGAGTTGACATTCTGAATTTTCTGGCTTGGCTTAAAAAGGAGGAATCCCATCTGACTGGAGCACTTACAGTCTATTTTGTTATTTCTGCTACTGCCTCACCCGTTAAAATCAATAGTGCAATACAAATGGTAGGCTGTTTTTCCTTAGTTTGATAAACTCACAGCAATGGGGTCAACAGTGATGACTATTTTAACCATAACAGCCCTGCCCCCAACTCTGCTGAGGCAATCACACCTCAGAGATGTCCTTTCAAGCCCGTAGGGGCAATGACAGGAAAAGATGAGAGAGGTTCCCCAAGAAACCTGCAGAGTTTGTGCTTTCCAAAAGGCTCTGAGACAACTGTGAAGATACGTTCACCCTTCGCCAAAATATTGGAACATTCCGAGCTCTCATTTCTCAAGCTGTAATGCAGGTTGTCATATGTCTGCAGTCACTCTTAAAAAATATTCTCACTACACAAAGAGAATATACAAAGAATAAAATATTGTGAGTCACTACCTGAAAGAAGAAACGTGTCCACCCGTCATAAAAGATATTAATTTACTTTAAAAATAACAAATTGAACCTTCTTCTTGTCAGGCTGTTGAATATTCTGGATGTCTTGTGTACCCCAAACCCCTTTAACATCCCCTTTGTTAAGTAAGACCAATAAAAGTATTGTTCTTATTGAACAAAGAAGAAAACTGAGAGATGGGATTATGAATGGACAGATTGCCAAACTGGCATAAAACAGCAGCCTCTCTCCGACAGGTCCATCACCAGCTTATACTGGTACATGGGGTTGTTCTTCCCCAGATGCAAGACTCCACACTTTCCCATGCTGTATTTCTTTTAATTTCTCCCTGCCCAACTCTCCAGCCTGTCCAGATCTCGCTGAATGGCAGCACAGCCTTCTAGTGCCAGACACTCCTCCCAGTTTTGTGTCAACATCAAACTTGCTGATGGTGCACTCTGTTCCCTCATCCAGGTCGTTGATGAATATATTGAATAGTGCTGGTCCCAGTACCGACCCCTGAGGGACTCCATTAGATACAGGTCTCCATTCAGACTCTGTCCCATTGACCACAACTCTCTGATGTCTGTCCTTCAACAAGAAGTCTCCCCTGGTTGTGGAGAGGGTGACAGTAGCAGTCCAGACAGGTGTACAGGTCCTTGATAAATTAAACTGATGGGAACAATCACTTATGAAGCATGGAAGACCACAAAGTTGCCCACTTCCACTGATACAGGCAGTGCACATGACAATTCATTTGTCATCTATGGACTGTATGGAACTAGTTGAATTCAGGACTGCACTAAGCTCCAGCCCTCAAGACATGCCTGTCTCTCTCATCCCCTTCTCCTCTCTGTATATACACAAAAGGTTGGGGAGTTTCTTCACACTGCTTCAGGCTTGGCTGCCTTGCCATGGACAGCTGCCCACTGCACAGTCTGCTCCTCCCAGAGCTGGGAGGAGCTAGACCCTTGCAGGGCAGGTGGACGGCTATGAGGCAGGAACCAAGAATTAGTAAGCAGTGGAATAGAGCCCGGTAAATTCTCATTTTGAATTAGAAAGCTAGTTTTAGTCAACAAATAAGTCTAGTATATAAGGATGAGTGCAAGTGTTGGGTTTTCTTTCCACAGAAACCCATTATGTAGAATCCAAGGAAGGACACCACGGCAAATTCAAATACCATATGAAGAAAGACCTGAGCCACAGAGTCTTTTCACATTAGTATGTATTACAAATAGTACTGAACATTTCTCTATAATTTTGTCTCATTTGAGAAGGGGTTCAAATTCCCTTATTTCAATACCTCAAACACAATACTTATACGTTATCATTTCTTTCCAGCTGCATGGATTCATTTATAATTTAGGTTTTCATCAAATTGAAATACCATCCAAGTTCACATGAATTTAATGACAGTGTTGAGGCAAAATAAAAACCAAAACACTGAGAAAGGGAAATATTGCAGTTCCAGGGGTTATGATCTTCTCTCTGACAACTTGACATCATTATTTACAAAGCCATGCACATCCTATTATCTGAATGTATTTGGATGCTATGGTTACTTGACAGTCTTAATCAGACACAGGTGGCTCCAAGAAGTAACTTCAAACATATGTAAAAACAGTCAACCAAGCAAAGAAAACCAACCTGGTTTCCCATAATCAATTACAGAGGAGTAATAAGGCATCCAGTTGATTATTAAAAATAGCGAATTAAAAAAGCTCATTAGTATTTTGACTTCCTTATGGTATGTTGGCTTAGTATGTTATTATTAAATTTACAAGAGAGAGTCAAAATAAGAAGGCTAGTTGGTTGGAAAGAAAGTAGTGCCCATTGTTTACTGGGAAGCCCATTGCTCTTTCCATATGGTTTTGTAGGGCATGGGGGGCACAGGACAGACCACTGGAAACTCTTACACATAGGTCAAGAGAAAGGTTGGGTCATGAGTGAATCCATGAGCACCTCTCAGAAAGACTCTGAATAGTTTGCTGTATGAGCTACGAGGGCCTGACCGTGTCACAGCACCCACCCTACTGATTCAGAGCAAGACAGAGCAGGTGAGGGGATTCACACCCATCACTGTGGTCCACCTCTGAGCACGGTCTTCATGTGGCTTCCTGGCTTTTCCCTAGCACAGCTCCTAAGGTACTCACAGGAATCATTCCTGCCCTCTTAATGCCAAAGGGAATTATCTTCCCCTGCATGGGTTCATACAATATGGAAGAGGGTATCTCACACTCTCCCTTACTCTTTCCTGTGCAGCGTCTGGTATACCCAAAGAATTTCTCCAATCACATTTTTAATCCTGAGATTACATTATTCAGCCTATATTTTTCATAAGGTTTTCATTATTCCATGTAAAAACTCTGGGCCAGTTTCTTAAAAAAATTCAGTGTGGTATTTCTGAAAGAGTCACCAGAAGAAATAGTACAAATGTTGCTCAAGCTAGACAATTAAAGGCTTTTTCAGGATGTTGAATTAAGTAGGTGAGAGTAAGTTTCTGGTAATATTAATGGCACTAAAGCAACACAAAGGCTATCATCTCAGTAACATCACTTCACTAGTGCCTTTCCTGTAGGCTTGAAGAACATTTTGATCTCAAAGTCCCAGAAAATGATTTTCATATTGCTTTTTGCTATGGCACAAGCAGCTTTCTAGTAAAAATGTAACTTTCTCAAGTGAGTTACATTGCCATGAACTCAAGCCAAGAAGCCTTCCTTGCAATGAGACACATACATCTTTCAAAGATGAGGGGAGACAAAGCTAGGGAGAAGATGAAAAGCACTCTGCTTCCTTCCTCCGGCAGAGATAAGTGGTGAACTTCTCACGTTTTGAGACTTGTTTTCTGTCCTTCTTCCTCCTTCTCCTGCCCTCACCATTGCCAGAACAGAAGTAAGAAGACTTCATGTGTTGGAGACTTACTGGGGAGATGTGAGCAACCTCTTCCAAACCTCTCTGGTTTTTTTAACTGGTCACTTTCACTAAGCAGCAATACTTCACCCTTTGTAACATCGCTATTACACAGCCAGTCCTTCTTCCTGTATTAAGATCCTAGCACTGCCACCAGCAGAATTTATGAGGGGATGCAAAAGTAACAGATGTGTGGAGATACAAATGTGTGAGCTTTCCTCTGTTGCTGCAGCAAAACAAGTCATTCAAGATAGGTTTGGGAAGGATTTCAGGTGCTGCATTCCAGGCCCCCACAGCTGTCAGGGCAGAAGTGGTGTGCTTGACTCGTGTGGTGTCAAGGGTGTGTTCAAGACCTTTTTTAAACCAAAAGTGTTTACAATTGCATAATGACCCTGTCTAAGCCTGGCAAAGGATAAGAAAACTACAGAATAGTCATTTACACTGATACTTGAAAATTATTTCACATTACTGTTCTGGTGGATTCTTTATCACTTGGAATTTCAGGAACATAAGGTTCGTTTTCTTTAGCAATGTCTCCTAAAGCCCTTGTCAGCTATTTGCTGCTACCTGGCAATCTTTAATCTTTGCTAGACAGACTTTCTTTTGAGCTAGGCTTCAGAAGATCTTACTCCTACTGAGAGATATCCAGCTACTTACTGGTGTTTTAAAACTCTTTATGACTCTTCAATGAGGTTTTTCCTCGTTTGCTGTAATAATAAAAGTTCTGGCACATAGCACTTTCTGGTGAAACTTGTGACCACTCTATATTTGTTTGCATTGCTTCTGTTTTCCATTTACAGTCCTATTACTGTTCTCTCCTGGATAAGGCGGTTGCAGCATTATGCCTATAGCCATTAATTTCACCCCTTAAACTGAGGATTTTCTGGCAAACAATGGAACTGGACACAGAAAACCTGTCACCTGAAGAGCTGTTTTCTGTAAGGTGCTGGAGCGCAGCAGCCTTTCCTCAGGTTGTGACTCCAGTGCCAGAGGTGCAGAGGTGCCAGGCTGCTCAGAGGAGGACATGTCACTGCAGACAGAAGGATGCTGTAGGAAGCAGTCTGAGACAGGGAAGGAGTCACAAGCAAAGTGCTAGGCCACCTGGGGTGAAATAAGTTTAACTGGAAAATATTTTCACTATCAATGTGGACAAAACACAGTAGAGCAGCTAGGGTAGCAGAAGCCATGGGGAGGCAATGGATGCATCCAGAGCTGCCTCCTCCATCTTCCAGTTGGGTCAGGGGGAGAGGGAGCACTGAACTGACACCTCACAGAGCAGCCATCAATAAAATCAGTCCCCCGTGGATCTGGATACAGCTTTCACTGGCACTTTCCTGCATTTAACACTCAATTTTTTATAGTCAAAATGAAATAGGGGGTGTTAAATGGCTCCCAATTTAGCTCTTATAATAGAAGTGTCAGACTTCAAAGGAGCCATTAAAAGGACTGTTAAAAGCAGCCACTGGGCTCAGAGTTGATGGGGAAAGAAGGAAGGAAAAGAAATACAATAGGTGTGTGTGTGTGTGCTTTGGGAATCACAGCAGAATGACAACTGTGTCAAATGCAGTGGGGACAAGGACAATCATTCCCTTGCTGATACTCAGAGTGTGGCAGAATTTGATGTTGATGAGTGAAAGCAAAGTGTATTTAATTTTCTATTCCAAAATGTTTGTCACTGACAAGAACTAAATTTGTGAGAAAGACAGAGAAATTACCTATTGGATGGAAAGAATATTTTTAACTTGAATCTTCAACCTAAAGGCACAGTTGTGATGCTTGCTTGTAATGATACTTTTAATGATTTTTTTTAGTGATCCTTCAGTATCTCTACTGGCCAGCTGGAAGCCTGTAACTTGTATTTACACGACTAAGTCTGATAGTGTATTGCTTTTCTTTGCTGTCCACATTTTTCTCAGGCAGAAATCTTGGATAACAGGAGCTATTAAGAAGCTAGTGGCTAAAGGAGTTAACACTCTCCTAAAACAGGGCTTCAAAAGGAGTGAAGTGATGTAAATAATGTAATACATTTGTATTTTCTTAGGGATTTTTAAATATATATAAAACTGTGGAAAATTCCATATCCTGATGCATATAACTCATGCTTCAGACAGTTCACAACCTTTTTAAAGTACCAATTTGGATGCGAGTCATCAGGTAACAAATACAAAACCAGAGGTAAACAATATGAGAAAAAGGAATGCCAACAAGGGAAAGAGTGCTATAGAATATAGTTCTTGCTATCACATGGACATGTGTATTTAACTCCGTCTCTTCATGAAAAGTGGGGGAAAAGGGTTGTTCAGGTACCCTATACAGTACACGTGGAAATACAGAAACTGACTAAACATTTTATACATGCATATTTATGTGCAGAAATAGGGAAAGATTAAGAAATAAATGGTTTACAAGGCTCTAATTTTCTGCTGATACAAGGTCTGGACTACTAATAAAAAATATGCAGCTGACATTACCAGCCCAGACATCTTTATATGTTGGGGCAACACTACTCAGACAAAAAGTCAGGATAATTTTCTCCTTTTTCAAAATTAACAGGAAAAATACTGAGGAAAACTCTTTGGGCATGGGTCTTGTAAAGAGAACAGACATTGGGTATGGGTAAGGCTTTGTCTTGTGTTCCTGTAATTTTATTTGATTTCTGTAGGATATGATAGTTCTCAATTTTAGAAGAGAAGGAGCTCATAAGGGTCTCTGAAAAAGACATTGGGTCAAGAAAGATGAAGGCAATGTCATCAAGAGATCAGACGAGGGGGTTGTACATCAGGAACCTCTACACCTATTACCATGTCTCCTTGTGAGACCTTGCTGAGGTTATTTCATCTCTGTGTTCCAGCTCCTATCTTTCCCGGATATATCACCTTTGTCACTAGAGTTTGTGAAACCTTTTGAACAGTCCAAAGCTTTAATCGATTGAAACTTGATAAGATTTCCTCTCTTTTAGGAAATACCTTTGCAAGTGATGGTGAAGCCAGGTCTTCCCACGGTGAGAAATTGTAAGCATTTAGTCTATTCAATCAATATGGTCACAAGAAGGTTTATTTCAAGTTGTTGAGGTCTACAAAGGAAGACCTCAAACTTCATGTGACATCAGAGAGGGTAAGTTCCCTTGTCATATCAAGAGTATGTATCTCCAACTCTGTAGTACAAAAGAGAGAAGAAACATCTCCAAAGTCTTTCCCAGAAGTTTGATGGTGAAAGCACTGTGGCAATGCCTTTCCTTGACTTCTCCAGGGAGAAGGACTGGGCTATGGGCTCTGGTCTACAAACTGCTTAGGCATTTTACAATTATTAGTGACTTTGAGATTCACAAGCTTGAAGTAAGAGCATAATTTGAAGCTGAACTCCGTTTTCAGTGCATAAGTGGAGGTGAATCTCACAACCTCTTCTGATTATGCCAGTCTTGACCACTGTCCTGTTGGCATAAAGGTTGTTGAGATGACTCTGGGGTGATAAAATAGCACAAAAGCTCTCTAATCCTGAAACAAGAGAGAAAGATAGTTACACAAGGTATTTTTAAGATATTCTAAAATCTTTAAGATGAAAAAAATAAAAATAAAAATTTCAAAATGCAGGAACTTTGCAGTATTATGTACAGTAGCAATAATGCAGTCTTCAAACACTGTGTAAAAAATGGCCAAAAGTACAATCTGGGCTTACTGTCTAAACTGTGCCACAGTAAAAATCATATTAAAGGCAGCCAACATCAGCTCTGCTCCCAGTTATTAATTATCTCTACACATAAAAGGGAAATACTGCTGTGAATGATGCTGCAACTATTTGGTAAAAGACCCTAACTCAGATAATTCAGCTATTTTCACAACAGAACAGAATAGCTTATTTGAGTTGGAAGGGACCTGCAATGATCATCTAGTCTAACTGCCTGACCACTTCAGGGCTGACCAAAAGTTAAAACATGGTATTAAGGGCATTGTCCAAACACCTCTTAAACACTTACAGGCTTGAGGCATTGAACACCTGTTTAAGAAGCCTGTTCCCATGATTGACCATCCTCTCAGTAAAGAAGTGCTTCCTAATGTCTAGTGGAGACCTCTCCTGCTGCAACTATGAACCTTTCCTACATGTCCTGTCACTGGATCCCAGTCAGAAGAGCTCAGCACTTCTCTGTCCCCTCCACCTCCTGAGGAAGCTGCAGAGAGCAATGAGGTCACCCCTTAGCCTCCTTCTACCAAAACTAGACAAACCCAGAGTCCTTGGATGCTCCACACAGGACATTCCTTCCATCCCTTTCAGCAGCTTTGCTGTTCTCCCTGGACACATTCAAGCACCTTCACATCCTTTGAAAATTGTGAGGCCTGGAGCTGCACACAGCACTCCAGGCGAGGTGGCACCAAGGCTGAGTACAGCAGGACGATGACTGCTTTAGATGGGCTGGTTATGCTGTGTTTGATGTGCCCCAGGATGGGGTTTGCTCTCTTGGCAATAATGGAGAAAAGCACTGAGAAGAGCCTAGAGATGTGGTGTCCAAGATCAAAGGAAGGATCAGAACAGTCTCTGGAGATGGACTCTTGCAGATTCTCGCAGCCAGCAGAGGCTGCTGCCTCTAACCACCTGCCCCATGGATCCCTGGTTCTTAGACTGGAGTCCTGTTCACTGCTTTATTCTGAATACCAGGTAGCTGTTGCCTTTCATGGCTTACACAGAAAAGTAATTGGTTCAATGTCTTCTACAATGACAACCCAAAAGGCAGGCTCATAATCTGAAAATACAAGCATACATAAGCATCAGCCATTAGATCTCAGATAATGGCAGAGAAATGCATGTTTCAAAGCTTGAACTTTTACCCTCTGTTTTATAGCTACATAGTGAAAACCACCATATTTTCCTCTTTGGTTTTTGTTACCCTTTGTTGCTCAGAGATAACTGGTGTCCAGCATCTGGATGAATCTCTGTTTACTGAGATTCACGATAAACCTTTTGACAGTACTGCAAATCAAGGAACTGCATTTACTGTTGCTGAAGGATATTAATTTTCATCATGTTGAGAGATGACAAAGGGGCAGACTAATCTGTGTGGCTATGAAGTTATCTAACTCACTACCCATAAACAGCGTCACAACTGGAAATGAAAACTTGGAGCCGAAAACAGTGCATGAGGTGCAGAACAAAGGTTGGAACCTGTGCTCGTTACAGGCACTCAAATCTCTTTGGAAAAGAGAGATAACATATTTCTTAATGGAAATTGTTTCCTAATAGAATTTTTGAGTCAGATTTTGTAATGCAGGTGATGAGGTGCTTGCACAAATCTTGAGCAAGGCAAGTGTCTTTGGTAATCACAAAGGCTGGGAGGCATGCTGGATAGTTTGGAGAGTATTGTTCCTTCTCCTTGACAACTGACCATAAATAAAGTGATATCACTTCATTATTTTGTTGTATGACTAGTAATAAGAACAGCAAATAACCCATGGTAGCATAAACAAAAACTTTGCTACTTTCCACATTTTAGCTGTCATGCAGTTTTAACTCTACTTATGAAAATCTGTTTATTCCCTAAAGAAAAAAAGTCAGGATTTGACATCAGCAATAAAAGCTGCCTTTTCCAATATTTCTACTCAGGATGCCTGACCTTAGACTTGTCAATAACTGTCCTCTAGGTATAGTATCAAGATTAGTTAAATTTTCCATCTCAACTTTTTCGTTTCCCTAAGAGGCCTTTCTTTCCCTTATATATGCTGGTTTGTGGCTGACAGTCATCCTTGACATTGATTGTCAGATTGATTTATATTAACAGCATCAGGGAGAGAGTTTTCCTAGGCAGTTCCCTGTGGGATATGTCACTGACTTCTGTAACAACAACTGCTATCATTTTTAGGAGCTGCTTTCACCAGGCCTACAGCAAAGACAGTAAATAAGAATGACTGCAGACTGTGATGTCAGTGTTTCTTGACTGCAGGTCTTTGTCATCACAAAACTATGCCTGCAAAAAGCCTTAATGACTTTAGTAAAAACACCTTCAAGTAACTTTGGCCATTGTTAGAGAGAGAGAAAACCAAACTTTGTGAAAGTTTGGGCTAGATTAATTAACTTGTCAATGACTCACTCATGTATAATAGCAAAGAACTTAAATCAATTTCATTTCTAATGTCAAATATTGGAAATAACACGCACCACTCGTCACATCACTGTGCATCTAAGTACTAAACATAATTAATTGTTTATATACCAATCTCTCTAAAAATATCCAGACAGTCATTACAGGAACTTAATTTGAGAACGGAGAAACAAACATCTCACCCATTCCTGGCTCCTTGGTATTCCCGAGAGGTAGATTAGATGTTACACAAACTCAAAAAAGTATTATAAGTCCTTTGATCCGGAGGGATCAGACAGACCACAGCTCTTGGGAGCATACAATGGTAGGCACATGTTCTATGTTTAGTGGAAGTGATATCTGATATGCACAACTAGGGGCATGAAAATGTTTTTAATATTGGATATTTTCCTCAACAATGTGCAGACATGCTGTTGAGACAAGGAAGATAGAAAATTCACATGAGAATGAGCTACTGGACTTGAGAAAAATGACTGGAAAATTTTACAACAGGAAGCCTAGCCAAAGGCAAAATTGCAACCCATGGCAAGGCATATTTAAGGTTTTGAAAAACGAAGTCAAAGGGTATTTTGCTTTTTTGATTTTAATATCTATGTAACTGCATTGCCATTGTTTTTCAAGGATTTTGTCTGAAACAATTTACCTTTGCCCATAGACCTTCAAAACTCTATCTACGCTATTGCTAAGTGTTTAGGGTTTTAAAATTTACTTATTTTGTTACTATATATTGCAATGATGCTGCTTTGGTTTTGATTGTGTTGTGAGGTGCAACAAAGACCTTTGCTGGAAACTTGGTTGAAGAGCCCTTGTGTAATCAGTGCACAGACAGTAAGGTGCAGAGATGATGGGGGAGCTCTGCCTGGCCTCTGGTCCCAGTGCCCGTGGTGGGGAAGTGCAGCTGCTCACAGGGACCTGAGACTCTGGCATGCTGCCTAGCGTGCAAGCCACATTTTGAAGGCAGCACAAGGCAAGGCTTTGCAGCCAGGCATGCATGGCTTTCCAAGAGGGCTGTGTCTCACCTCCACAAGTGTCAGATACCCAGCCCGGTAGCAGCATCTGCTGCTCATGATTGCAGTATCACCAGCAGGGACACCAAACTGTTGGTGAGACCCCACTGCCTCCATGGAGATGACTGGTGCTGTTTGGGATGAGCCAAAATATCCAGGATTTTGTGGCATGAAATGGAGAGACAGGACATGGGACATGTAGGACACCCATGTCCTCGTGCAGAAAGAGCTGAGTGCCGGTGTTTTGGAAATGAAATTGTGCCCTGTGTACCAGGATGTAGATTCCAAGTACTACTAGTCATTTAGGCAAGTATCTGAAGACATACATGAGAAACTATGTCCTGTTACAGGCTAGATGACTCCCTGGGTCTCTACCAGCATAGGGATTTGTGAGGAGAAGTGGTCTTATAAAAATACAAAGAAAACACACACAATAAGGGTCTTTTAAAAATGTAGTAGCATGCTCATGCTTGCAAAACTACGGTTCTCTGCAGCAGACATCTATTGATGCCCAGTAATAGCTAGGAACAATAAGATACCATGCTGATGAAGTGAAAACATTGGGACTGAGTCCCAATGCTCTTGCCTCATTAGGGTTTGTTCATTTACAGGCTTTTGCCCTCTTTAATATTTCTTATATCAGAAGAGGTTTAAATATTGTTAGGTCCCTGTGCTGGTTTTTACTGAGGTGGTCCATAGATTCAGTATATAAAGCTGGGGGAAAAAGAAGGAAGTGGGACATGTTTGAAGTGATGGCATTGGTCTTCCCAAGTCACTGCTAGCTATTAGGGATCCCTTCTTCCCTGGGGATGGCTGAACTCCAGCCTGCCCATGGGCAGTGGGGAACAAATTCCTTGTCCTGCTTTGCTTGTGCCCATGGCCTTTGCTTTGCCCATTAAATTGTCTTCATCTCAACTCGCAGTGTTCTCACTTTTACCTGGACAATTCTCTCCCCCATCCTGCTGTGGAGGAAGTGAGCGACCAGCTGCGTGGGGCTGAGCTGCCGCCTGGGGTTAAACCCTGACAGTCTTTCAGTGAGAGAATCAACATAGTCAGGGAAGCAGCAAATAAACGTTATTGACAGAAACTTTCCCCCTAGTGGAAGTGGACTGGGATATCCTTGGAAGAATGCAGGGCAGCACAAAGCAACTCTCTGAGCTGTCACCCCCAGCTGTGCATACCAGTGTGAATTCGCCTCCTTGTTTCCCTCCAACTTTTTTCCCCTTATTAGCTGTTTTGGAGAGCTGGTGGGTTGACATCACAGTTGCTCATTACTTATTACAGAGATGTGTCAGTTCTCATTAGTGATTATCATCTTCAGAGATGCTGTTATTAGTACACAGACCAATAAACTTCATCTGAAGGTTAGCTAAAGTAATACATCTGTATGAAATGTTGTGGGGACATGCTTAAATATTCATGACTTCACCTAAGTATCTATGCAACAGCAAGTCCAGAAAAGACGGGGTGGGGATAATGCCTGCTCCTGCACAGGAAATATTTCTGCTTCTTTCTGCATTCCAGTTATAAATTGCTAATAATTCCCATCAGTTGTCCCAGTCATAGAAGTTTTCATTAAATTAATTCATTGTCTTGAGAGAAGCATGTTGGACTGAGTCCTCCTCAATGATAGTGTCGTCGATGGAGTTTTGAAGAATTTAATCTAAATAATTTCAAACCAGTATTTGGCATCTGCAGAGCAGGATCGGCACATACAAGTGGAAAATGTCTAAACCAGACCGCAGACAGTTTGTGACTTGATGACTAAATGACAGTAGTTAGTATGGTAATAAGCTGCCTTCTGGTAATTCTTTACAATAAAGTGGCAAAACATTCCTAATTTCTCCTCTGTAGTGTAACAGTCGCATTAGTCACAATTAATTACACAGTTTCTCCCATGAGTGTCAGACTTACATTAATTGCATAATGATTTATTTGGCTTCACACCACGCAGTAGCTGGGGTGCTGTGCAACAGTTTGAAACCACCAGCAGGGAAAAAAGAGGTGCCTCGATTTGTCTAGGAAGAGCTCCTGCCTTAGTTAGCAGAGAGCTGTTGGTAGGGGCAGGGGATGTAGGGCGTGTGCCTCCTGGGTCCCCGGGGAAGGCACGTGCTGCCACGGACCAGGTACACATGTACAGTCTGTCGCCGCAGGAACAGTCAGTACAGCAGCACCCCTTTCCACCCGCACATGTTGGCACACAGAGCCCGCCATGGAAAGGATGTGTGCCCTGTATAGTGATGGGGGAGGAGGAGGAGGTCTTGTCCTCCAGAGAGATTTCCTCTGACTCTCTGCTTCACAAGGAGTATTATTTCCCAGACATGCAGAACACAACACAGCTTTTGTTTCAAAGTCATAATGCTTGCAGACAAAAAGAAGGTGCAAAGCATCTCTAAGGAAAGAAGCCATCCACCCAGAACCCTCCTGCATATGAACTGAAGTAAGAACTGGTGTGTGTCTTGTTTTACAGTTGTGGTGAGCAGTGATAGTTTTCATTTGAACAATACACAGAAAAGCAGTCTCCTTTTCACAGATTCACAGAATCATAGGGATTGGAAGGGACCTCAAGAGATCATCAGATCCAACCCCCCTGCCAAATCAGGTTCCCTAGGACAGGTCGCACAGGGAGGCATCCAGACAGGTCTTGAATTTCTCCAGAGAAGGAGACTCCACCACCCCCCTGGGCAGCCTGTCCCAGGGCTCTGTCACCCTCACTGTGAAAAAGTTCTTCTGCGTGTTGGTGCGGAACTTCCTGTTCTCCAACTTGAGGCCATTGCCCCTTGTCCTGTCCCCACAGACCACTGAAAAGGGGCTGGCCATCTCCCCTTGTGTCCCACACTTAAGATATTTATAAACATTGATCAGATCCCCTCTCAGACTTCTTCTCTCAAGGCTGAACAGACCCAGCTCGTTCAGCCTTTCATGAACTGGGAGTGCCATACCTATTTTTTGTACCCAAAGCGTGCCATGCACTCCAGCCACTGTCCTCTGCCTGATTTCCAGTCCACAGGCACTTCCACTGGGCTTCTAAAAGTTGTGTATCAATCCAGAGTGAGAGTACTTAAGCAGCTTTTTCTTGAATATTCACCACATCAGCTATGCAGTAGTCATTCATCACAAAAAATCAGGTAGGAAAGATGAAAACTGGTATCTTGTTTTACCAAGACATTCATTTATTGATTTACTGTGTTTGGGAAATATTCAACAACCAAGTGTCTGGTGTGGGGCTTTTTTCCTTCTGTAACCTGAATCACTGTTGTTGGAAGCAACTTCCACGTGGGTCAGCGAGTTGCCTTACCATTGCTGAGCTCTCTCACTCTTCATGTCTCGGTTGCAGGAACCATCGCTTCTCTGTATGAGATGTTTGGAGCCCTAGGCCTTTTCCCCAGCTGTCAGTAAGCTATGGGAACAGGGATTCGATTTTTTTGTTTCCTTTGGCAACAACCATCTAAATAATAGCAATGGCACAAACCCTCCACAACTTTACTAACATCCTTGAAGTGGTTCCCCTTCAGCTGAAAGTCAGAGATCGTTCTTAAGCACTAACAGGATGCTTACAGCAGAATCCCCAAATCTGTTCCTGCTTTGGTTAAAGTGACTGGCTGATCTTTGCAATGCAGATTGGGTGTTGGGAAGTATGAATATGGAAAGAAAAGCTTTCGTGTTGGCTTTACACAGTGGAAGGAAGTAAGGACTTTTGAAGTTGTCTAATACAAAGAAGCCAACAGACCATTTTTGGAGGTCAAGACTCAGCTGTTATCAAAAGGGGACAGACAGAAAGTTTTCACACATTCTCATTGTATTAGGGAACCTAACCTAGGCTTTGCACCAGCCGTCAAACAAAAGCCTCTCATATTTGGCATGATTTTACTTTTTTTTTTTTTCCCTTTTCATCCTCTGCACTCCCCAAATATGACTTAACTCACCTACAGCAAAGATGATGCTGTTAACTGTAGCCATCTAACACTAGCTGGAATAATATATCTGAGCAAGATGTGCAGCAAGGTTTATGTAGCTTCTCTACCACAGCTTCTCTTCTTATTCCATCACAGGAGAAAGAATAATGTATCAAAAGTACTGTGGCCAGCCTTATTCAAGGTGTTGCAGTGTGGAAATGCCCACTGGTTTCACCTCAAATTTTTCACGTAGAACACAGATCTGAGCTCAAACATCCAAGTGTCAATGAACCAATGACATTCAGATGATTTTTTTGTCTCCTTTTACTTCACTTTTCTTCTCCACATCCTGCCCATTGTTATATTACATAGAGCTAATGTGATATGCTGGCACTTCTGCACAGTATGTAGTATTTTTATCCACTTGGATACTGAGTTGTTCCTCACAGGCCAGACTCTGTGTCTGCCCTAACAACCAACCCTTCATTTTTTTACGAGGCAGAAAGAAAGTGGTTTCAAAGAGAACTAAGCAATGAAAAATCACTGGACCTTAAACAAGGGACAGGACTTTCTCTGACTTCTAGTTTCTAGAAGGCTCTAAGACTATTTCTGACCTTTTGTTTGTTTGTTCATTTGTTTGTTTTTTCTTTCTTTGTTTTGTTTTGTTTGTTATAGATCTGGATATCCTGTACCCCTATGCATCTATATTAAGGGTTTGGCCTCAATATTGTTTGGTTGTATATCCCACATTACCACAGATGAGGAAGGAAGAAAACGAGGTATAATGAGTCCATGTCAAAATCTAGCTTTGATATGAAATACTAATGTGTCCAGAGCGGCACACATGGATATATTGTACATGTGAGATGGGTTAGATTTTGAGTTGGGCTTAGTATTGAGGGCAACAATACCAAGCAACTAATGGATTCAGAAGGTCCTGTAAAGCCTGGATGAAGTAAGAGAAACAGCAAAAGAAATTTTATGAGTAAATGGTATTTATTTAAACAGCCCAGGCCTGCAGTTCCTCAGCACAGTAGTTAATGTTAGGTTTAGGGGTGGCATTCAAGAGTTTTATCCTTCAAGACCATCAGGGCAGTATGATCTGCATTCCTCAAACCTAAGCTCTAAATCAAAACCTAACTGCAAAACCACAGAAAACACTCAATGCTTGTTACCAAAATATTGTTCATCCTTGCCACCACTAATCCTTCATCTGGGTTTAGCAGACTGAATAATGACTCCAAAGAAATTATGCATCTTGTTTAAATAAAACTAAGTCTAAATCTGCCTTATTCTAAAATAGGACTTCCATTATGAGTCATAGGAAAGTAACCCCCTGGCCTGCCTTAATGGGCTGAAAATCTTTGAACAATCAGAATTGCTTCTCTGTGTATTTTCTTTTAAAATATGCCCTTAACCACAGCCTTAAACTATGGGCTCTAATTTGGCTAAGGACCATGTTATTTAACCCTGTTGCCCCATTTTTTAATGTTGCAACGTTACCTTTCAGTTTTATGTAACAAACTCGAGCCCAACACTATTCCGTTGGTTATGTTGCAAAAATTAATGAGGAGTCACCAAGGAAAATGTTCTTCAAGTCCTTTTATCCTGGATACTGACCTAAATCCCACAAAAATCAAGATGCATTCCCCATGCCTCGTGACAGCAGTACTGGTTTCAAAAGATCCCATAAAAAAGTGGTGCTATAATCTCCATGGACTGAAATGAGAAAAGTAGCCATAAATCATTGAAGACTTAATGCCCAGAATGTTTGAGACACTATTGAAAAAACCCAAGCTGCTGTCACAGCTCAACCAGTCTTCCAGAATGCAGCCAAAAATAACAACAAAACCCCCTCTCAGACGTGATGATCTCTAAGATCTTTTCAAAAGCCTCAATACTTGAAGGCGTACAATAAATCTCTGAACATCCTGCGTGAAGATGTAATGTGTCTTTAGAGTCCAGTCTGATTCAGGATAGATTTATTAACAGGGTCCCATAATTATCCTTAGGGGAGGTGTAATTTGGGATTACAGCTTTTGAGTAGTTTGAGGGACTTGACACACACTGAAACACCTTGTTTTTCAATCTCACTTGTCATGAACACATTCCTAACCCCTGTGAATGCTCTAGCAACAGCTACCAAGAACAAAACTGAATCCTAATTTTTTTCCAAATGTTGAAGCTAGCTTCAAAGCCATAGTCCAGTGAGTCTAACAGATGCAAAGTTATTCCTACGCCAGTTGATCCTGCTGCGATTAGTCATCATTTTATCCCACTGGCCTTCATATCACAGTCCAATGGCCTCTGTCAGACTGTGGATGTTTATTTGTCTTGCTGTCATCAATATTTATCACCCAGCTTCTCCCCATGGTACTTGCTGCACTGTGGATGGAAACCTAATTCTTTAGCTCCTTTCTGTTAACTGTGAGTTTAACTGTACCTCTGACAATGCCCTAGCCCCAAGCTTATCCATAATAGTCAAAGATGATAAAAAAGTCATAGATAACCATCAGCCTCTTTTGCCCTGCCTAGCCTTGCAAGATCAGGCAATGAAACTGCCTTCTCAATTTGGTCCCAGAACTAAATCCTAGACAAACACTGCAAGTACATGATCCTTAATAACCACAAAATTATCTATAAACCTTTATTTCTGACCAACTTCAAACATATTCTTTCTCCCAGCCATGTGATATGTCAGATGCAGCAGTAAAACCTACCAGTAAAATATTCTCTTCCTAAGCAGCTCTAACCAATATCGACATACAACTTCTTTGTCACAGTGAAAATCCAAACACATGCCCTCCTCACTTTTATCAGCACCCTTTGCTAGTTCAGGTGGCAACGCAGGATCTTCTCTGCCTGCTTTCCCACACCCTAAGCACTTCTTTAACCCATGCCTTAGCACTATAGCACAACATTTTTGGTCTGCCTGTCCTTTGCTCCTTGCTAATCCCAGCCAGCATTCTGGACATATGGGACTGAGAGCATTTCACAATCCACCTCATGACAGCAACCCTTCTTCTGGCAGGACTTCACCCTAAAACAAACCTATCCTGGTGACAATCATCAATGCTAAGCAGATACCATTTTCCTCCAGTAGTGTCTGCCATGCCAGGTAACAATAGTAAATCTAGCTCCTTGACCCTTGCTCTCCCAAAACCTCACATCACCCTGCAGCGACTTCCTATGAAGTCACCTTGAAAAAAATCTCACTATGCTCCATCACTACTCCAGAGAGCAAGATATAAACTGTATTCTTCAATTTCTGCTGTCCAAAACCTTAGCTTTTAAAGTGCAATCTAACCTTTCCTGTAGCATCACAGTCTAGCAATCCTTACAAAAAAATGGAAGGAATATTATATCATAAAATTTTATCACAATCTGATATTCTGATGGGCAGTGTAGGGTCCAGAAATAACCCTGCATTTTCTGCCTTTGTCATAAAAAATTCTCCCTCTAGTCCCAACTTTAAATGTAAATATATGAGCCTGACCTTTCATCAAACTAACTTAATACAAACCTCTTTTCATCTGCCACTGGAAGATCCAGTGATGAGTCTAGCTCCTCAGCCCTTTTACGTCTATGTGTGCTCTTAAATGCATTCTCTGACCTGATCCTTAATGTTTCAGTGATTCCTGTTAACACCATTTAATTTGCCCACACCAAACCTCATTCTAGCTTTGCTAACCTTCTATTTCCCATGCTAAACCAGCTGTAAACATAGCATCAGTGGTGATGCTTGTATAGCCCCAGGTCCAGTTTTAGGCGTAACATATCTTGAAATCAACCAGAAGTCGCAGGTATGTACGCAGGTATTCCCAGGTCACCTTCTGTGACAGCTAGGCCCTTAGGATCCAGAACAGGTGAAAGGGGAATAAGTGATCACCTGTGATAAATCTGTGTTATCAATGACTTCTTGCATACCCTAGTGACTACAGGTGTGTAATACTATGGTCAAGGTCATCCTAAACCAAAGCAGACTCAGATCCCACACACAGAAGATCAGACCACAGGCTTTGGGTTTTTGGGACAGTGGGAACTCTTCACATGAACTTGGGCACACAGGGCTGCAGGACAGACAGATGGAGCACATGTATATGTGTAGGGTGAGGCAGTTTGGAAAGATGCCTGGGTGCTAGATGCCTTAATTCTGCCTAAGCCTCACAGCATGGGGAAATTTTGTTAAGCAAGATCTTACATGCTGTGCCTAAAGCTCCGTCTCTCATCTACAGAAGAAACCCAGGTTTGTTTCCATTTTTCTCAGTGCTACAATGTCTCCTCCTCATAGCTTTCATAGACATCCACCATAGCTGACATCTGTGTTTTCACCTTTCCTTCCTTGGGACTGCAGAAGCTTTGTTGCCATATGCCAGGTGTCAACGTGCATGACCCCCATCCCAAGGATGAGAAGTATTTGAACTGGCAGTGTAGAGAATTGACGTCGGGCACAAGTAATCTATGTGTCATGACTTTGGTCTGTCACCTGTCAGATGATGTTCCTTAATGAAGCTATTCATTCTTACCAGATGGGCCACTGAGGCAGACATCAGCCTTTTCCACAGATGTAGCCTGATGTTCAAGATGTGATCATCTGGGAGAAGGGGGATTTTTAATATCTGAGAATGAAGAAAACAGCTAAACCCAGTTCTTGCTGAAGTCGGTGGCAGTCTGCAATGACCCTGGAGTCTGGATTGAAACCAGAGTTATTACCTTTTTCAAAATATACAAAAAATAAATACAATGTGTCATTCAAAGAGTTTCAGAAAACTCTGGAACTCATGAAATCAAACGACTGTGGTGGAAATAAGGGATTTTTGTCTTCATGACAGCAGGAAGCTTCTGTTGAATGATGGAGATATTTGCCAGAGTGAAGTGGGTTATTTTTATCATAACTCTATTTCCATTAGTACATTCCCTGCTGGCTTGGAGGATTATATCTATTTTGGCTTGGAGGATTATACCAATTTGTTTTGCTACAAAATCAATGAAAATAAAAGCTAAAATGACAATTAAATCCAAGAAAGCCCAGCTGGAAAGCATGCAAAATTCCTCTTTTCTAATTAAAGTCTGTACAAACCACAGCTTTACAGAGGCATTAGGGAGGGAAGGAATAAAGGGAGCATGTTCCCACTAACACATTTACTGTAGCTGCCTTTCAGGCCAAACAAATTACTGCAAAATGTTAACCCAGCACTTCCACCAGCAGCAAGGCTTGCAGGGTCTCCCTTATTTTGGGCAAGGGAGGGGAGAGGTGGGACTGAGTACATAGGGGGTATGTGTGCGCCATCTCTTGCTGTCGGGTGTGAAAGCCTTACTGTGTGCCCTGAAGACCAATGAAGGTAGGATGAGCTGACTTTGAAGGGCTTTGGATGATGTCTGATTAGGAAAGTGCAGTATATGGCAGTTAACGTCTCCCTCTTAGGTCTGTGCAGCAGTAACTGGCTGCTGGAACTCCTGCTTTGGATCTGGCATGCAAGAAAACAGGTGTCAGGATAGGAAAGAAACCTGACGGCTTTCAGCAAACACACCATGGCAGGCTGCTGCCTTCGTCTTGTCATGTTGCTTCCCCTGCAGCCACTGAGGAAAGGTGCTAGCACTCCTGAAAAGCCAAACACATCAAGGAAATGTCCAACAACCACGGCAAAACCAAAGAAATCTCACAGCGTATGAGAGTAAAGTGCAGATAGGCACAGCTGTGAAATGAGAAGAGGAAAGAAAATGTGATGTGTGGAAGAAGACCAACGAACTACGCAGACACAACTTTCAGCTACTGCAAATTAAATGTGAAAGGAGCAAGATCAAGGGAGGATAAAGGAATTATATTCCTGTGGAACTTGTTGTAGTATTGAAGCTATGGACAAAACAAGCCACAGGCCATCCTTCTATACTGGTACTTTATGGTAGGTACATGAACCAGTGAGCAACACCAGATTGCTTTCCCTCACCTTAGACTCAACATTACTTCTTATTCAGCACCAAAGCGCAGTGCCTTCTTGTGCCTTGATTGTTGGCTGTCACCAGCCCTAGGTGGTAAGACACCATTAGTACTGCTAGGCACTATTGCTAAAGCCCGTGTTTACCTTTAGCAAACAGGCAGAATGAGAGGCAGTTTCCATGCAGCTAATACATTTTATATATGCTATCAAGTGCCGGCCTGGAGCTGCAAGTCATGAAGTGGATGCAAAATGTCTGTCTGTAATGTTGCTGCCCTTTGAATAGCCAACATTTTTTATCAGTGAATTGAATGGATCCACTTGAAAGTTAGCCCTACAGATCGCAGAAGTTTTCTCCTTGGTCAGCAAGGTATTTTCTACTAGCAATTTCACAATGGAAATGTTCCAACCACAGCATAAAGAACATTTTCCTGCTGGAAATATTAGATTTTTATAGCTCTTGAAAACGAGGATTTGGCCTCTAAAATAAGGGCTAAGCACACTTACTCATTCTGACATGGGCTATTAAGCTGCATGCACTGATGCCACAGTGCCTGACCACGCGTGCCTGGTGTTGAGGCAACCAGAGCAAAGCCTACTGTAGAAGGACACAGCTATGAACAACACAGGGTCGTCTCTCAGGCTTGTCCTCTCCACTGGACATGCAGCTCTGCTGGGTAATTGAACCTTGGTGGCCAGAGGAGAAACACCCTAAATCGGTAGAGGCAAAGCTGTATCTGAGAGCAAAGTTATTTAAATAGACAAAAGTACTCTTCTGTCAGCATAATTAGCTATACACTGAGGGGTTTGCTGGCATGGCTGTCGTGATGGGGAGAAGGAAGGGTTTTTTCCTACTGTTTTCACTGATATTGAGCTGTAGGCAGATTTCATAGTGAAGTCCACATTTAGGATAACATGATTACACTTTGCTTGAGAGATCCTCAAAAAGGAATGCCTCACGCCTAATATTGGGATTGATGATGATTAGCTAGTCGAGACAGAATTTGTAATGAACCCTATGAGCTCCAATAGAGTGCAATTGCTGCTCATCTTTCTCCAATAATGTTCTGGCACAAACCACCTCTCCCCAGTCCAATACGCTGGTCTATGAGTAACTCCAGCAGTTAACCTTGACGGTCTGAAGAACATGGCTTTAAATTTGGTATCGTGTTCATTTCTATCCTTTGCTGTCAAAAATTATTAAATCTTCCCTCAGCCACTTGCTTTGCATGGTGAAAGACAGATGGTTGTGCTGGATCATTCCACAGCATAGCAGATGTTGTAATCGAGGACCCAAGAATTCTGCCAAATTAATTAGACTTTTCCAATGATCTGGATAAAAAACCCCGGCTCACTGGCATTTCAAAGAGGTATTGGTCCTAATTTATACCACCCTGCCAGGTTATATCCTGTGAAATATAAATATGATGGGGTGTTCTTCTAGGTCATTGTATCGAGTTAATTTCAATAGGGTAGAAAGGAGGTAGACAGATACCAACTCTTCAACACACCATCCTAAAATGTATATAGAAAAATAAACTTTAACTAGTAGGGTAGAAAGATCTATGACATATATGCTTCCATATCCAATATATTTTTGTATCTTGCAGAACAAAATGTCCTTGTGTCTAGTATTTTAGCTTCATTTCACTTTGCCAGATAAACTTTCCATGCAAAAATCCATGAAATAGAAAATATGTGCATTTTTTGCAATATTTTGCAATCTTGTTCATAAGGCTCATAAGTAGTGCTCAGGGTTTGTATTCTCTTTTTTGCCTTTCTGGAGTACTGTTTCAGAATGTCTTGATTCTTGATACAGGGGAAACATGCATGAGGAACATTGCAAGTTTTTAAAAAGGTTTTGGAAACAGTCAGTAAGGTATGGACAAGTATGGTATCAGTGACCTGCACACTATAAAACAGTGTTACTCTTTGTGGACTGTATTTCTCTTTGGTGCAAGACCAAAGCAAGTTCTCTCTGCAAAGCATCAGTATCCTCAGAAAGATGCAAACAGAGTTTGAAAAAACATGGTTATAAAAATATAATCTTTCAATAAGAAACTCACAGTGAAAGAATCCCTATGGTTTCTCTGATTAGCTTCTTGCACTGTTAAAAAGGATGTCTGCACACAGATAAGATTAAAAATGCATCTGCTATGGCAAAGACAAGGGCTTTATTGTACAATTGGTCTTGCATGTTTTCTTTAACTTATTTTTTTTTCTTAGATACCTATTTTGACTAGTATAGAAAAAATTACAGTCAGATACTGCTTTAATATTTAATGCTAGAGTACAGAAGTAATGCTGGTTATTCTATAAAACACTTTTTCCTTACCATATAATTCTAAAATACTAGAAAGCAATAAGTAAAACCTCATGGCTGACTTTTTTATTTTGTACTGGGGCATTGTTATTCCTGTTTAAAAGCTGAAACTAATGGGCTACATCTTCAGCTGGTTCAAAGCTGTGCAGCTCCATTAATTTTAATGGAAAGATGTCAATTTATACAAATTAAAATCTGACACCACGACTCTTTGTCAAGCTGCCGAACAGTCTGCCTGCTATCATGGCAGCCGGTGCTTATGTAGTTTCTGATGCTAAAAAAGCATCAAAGCATGCCTGGAAAGCACAAAAACTAGTATTGTAGGGGTTGTTAAAATGCACAAAGTTCACCAGGTTTTATAAGGCTTTAGCATATTAACTTTTGGGGTTTTTTTCAGTATGTATGTCCATGTTGATTCTTGTTGAGAAGGTAAGAGTAGTCAGGCACTTGAGACAGTAAATTACTTAGCAAAAAATATCCTTTCCCTTGAGCATGACAGAGCTAATCAGGGACAGTTTCCTTGTTCCTCGGGTCTCAGCCAGCCTTGCAGTAGATGCCTGGAAGAGCTGCACTGTTGTGCAGTCCCCATGGATCTTCCCCCAGTGCTTTGTCCACTTTCTCTCAGCAACCCCTCTGCTTTATCCACAGCGTTCCCAACCCCTGCCTTCACAGTGGTGCTTGGGGAAGCACAGCTTTCTCCCCAAGACACTGTGTTCAGACCCTCATGGCTGCAGTATTGCTCTTTAGTTCAGACTCCCTAAGGGAAAAAGTACTTAATTTCTTTGCAATTCAGCAGAAGGAAAGCTCTTGCTTCCATCAGCTTATGCCTGAGGCCTGTTATAGCTGAGGGGTCAAGGCACACTTGCCATTACAGCTTTCAGGATCACAGTGCTAGCTGAGTTGAGCAACTGTGTGCTGTCCATGGTAGAGCCCATTTCTCTGCCTTGGCCATCTGTATAGATGCACCGTTCTGTGCCTTTTATCAAATAACAGAGACCTCAGCTGACCACACATTGCAATCTGCCTCCATCCATAACTTCAGGTTAAAGTGGACTCTGAATCCACAGTTGCTTTATATTCTCTTGACATATTAGTTAACAATTGTCATTTGGTGCTAAGCAGGTTTAGTGATGGGATTATTCTCTCCTCCATCAGCCAGACTGCTGCTGTACGCACGAGAGAAGCCCTAGCATCTTTGTGTAGAGTGCTTTCTAACAAAAGACACGTGCCACTTCCTCAGCCTTGGGGGAAGTGGGCCTTCAAGCCCACCTCCAGCCTGAAGAAAGAGGGTTGACTTTTAGCTGTATTTTTATCTTTCAGAGAAAACACATCTGAGACTATTTCCTATGCAATTCCTCAGCAGTGAGATCATCATGTAGTCCAATACAGGTTATTTCAGGTTGAGATAACAATTTCCCAGCTACTCATCATGTGTCTTAGTCGTTAAAACAACCCTCTGGGCAGCTGATCTTTCTCCTTGATATTTCTGGGGTGCCAACTCTTCAGGGGGAAGCCTTCTACAAAAAAACCTTAGTTTAACAAAGTTAGTTGCTCTGTCCCACTGACCTTTTTGCTACATAATGGCTGGTGGATTTTAGCATTTAATGCAAATGAACCCAGCAGAAAACTTAGCTAATGATGTCTGCCTAGAGATGAAACACTCAGGAACAAAAGTCTCCAGTACAGCAAGCAAACAAGGCTGAGGAAGCTTTGTTGGCCTAGGCAAGAAGCTGGTGGTGGGATAAGGTGAAGCCATCACATCTCAGCACTTCAGACAAATAACAGGAATCCACCGCACCAGTGAAAGGCAGTTGTTCAGCACAGGCAACCACAAAGACAGTCACAGCATTCATTTTATCTTGCTGCCCACCATGTTTTCTGTTAAACAGTCTGGGTGTACTGATTGTATGTAAATCAATGGGTTTAATTTTCATATATGAGCATGCAATATTCCTTTATTTTAACTCCTTACTTTGCTGTAAAGTAAATGAACAATGCCAGAAATAACATGTTTTCTTCCCTGACTTGGCTTTGTTATATGATTATCATATCTTCAGGGAAACTGGCAGCCAACGAGGGCTTGCTAGAAAGAGGAACTTCCTTTAAACTTATCTTAGAAAATATTAGCATGGCAGAGGGTACTTACTACTCCCAGAATTTGAATTGCAACTAAAAAATTCTTCCTGCTATCATATTTTTGAGCAATATATCACACCTTCGTTTTCATAAAGGAAAATGTGCACTTAAGCACTGGTGCCTTACCATATCAATCCTGTATCAGAATGCCATGGTGTTGGTAATGCTCTGGTGTCGTAGCATTATCCATCATTGGAGCATGTGCAATGTCAAAGTGTTTCTACAAGGTTCCTCAATAAACAAAGTGGATTTCTGCCTTCCAAAGGCAAATAAATTTTACATTTTTCAAGAAAGCATGCTTTTTAAACTGAAATCATAAAATATTTCAGGGAGATGCAGAATTTATATTGCATCACTACGTATTTTATGAGGTAATTTCAGGCTCATTTGGAAAGAAGCTATTCAAAAATCCCCATCTGGCATTAAAGATGAACATAAATACTTGAAAAACAAATAATTAAAAATGTAGTGGAAAATGTCAGCGCTTTGTGTAGTGAAAGATGTGAGAAGCTGTATTCTCTCCCTTTTACACTTACTGCATGCATTATTATCCTCATCTGAATGCCTGAGAACATAGATACTTTCAAGCCGACCACGGTCTTGTGCAGCAGGGATTGTTAGTCCTACTTTATTCTTTTTCACTTTCTAGGTCACACTTGCAAGAAACACTTGCAGATGCTTTAGAGCAGATGCCCTCAAGACTGGAATTTGCTTTGTCTTATCATTCACTCTGGATGCAGTTATAAAACTGGAAAAAAAAACTTGCTATGTCCTGAATCCCAGCTTGGAGAGGAGCTCACTTCACCTCCCCACGGCATCAGCTCATGCAGGGATCCCCCAGCCCGCTCTGAGCAAGATCACCAACTACCAGAAACAGCCCACCCCGTTCAGTACAGGGCTCTCTTCTGGCCAAATTGATCAGCTTGAGTGAGCTGCTTCTGCCATCCGAGCCAGAGTGGGTTATCTCTGCACTCTGCTTCATCCTATATCGATTTTTACACCTGACACATCCGTCTGCTCCCTCAGCTAGTGAGTCACACTGGTTTGCATTCTGCACTTGGTTGTGCTCACACTGGTTTCACACAGCTGCAATTCAGGTGACTTCAGTGGCATTACTCCTGAAGTTAACAAGGGACACAGAAAAAGGTGTCTGTACTTCAGGATGAATACAAGTATGGACCCACAGCCTAATAAGGTAGTTGTGGAAATGACATAAATTAGGATGCATATTCTCAAACCGTGTCTATGAAAAATGCTGAGGTATCCATAAACAACATTTGGTTCCTCAACTTGTTAAGGAGAACGATACATTCATAGAGGTGTGCTGGTTCCCTGGATAACTTCAACTAAACAGCCTATCCAGCTGCTCCAAATTCCTATTGGCAATGGGGAGTTTTAAGACTGTTTAACTGAGTCTGGTACTGAGATTCTAGTAAACCATGGATGAAAGATGTCCTCCGTTACAAAGGTTTCTGTCTGCATGTGGGGTTTTCTGAGCACGTGAAAGGAACATCCCTATCAGAGAGCACTAAGCAAAGTGTGGGAAGCAGAGATCCTCAGTCATCCAGCACGGATGGGCAGATGCTGAAATCTGGTATAATAATGGCTTCCTGGGCATAGAGGCTTCCTGGTTCCTGCACGGAAGGAGAAAAAGAAACAGATCCACCAGGCCAAGTTTGTGCTTATCAGGCGGGCTGCAGAAGGGTGCGATGATCCAGGCATCCCTCTGGAGGCGTCTGGTCTCAAGGGCTGTCAGGGCAGGTGGCTGCAGGCACAGAGATGTGTCTCAGCACTGAGATGTGATGTTGTGCTTTTGTAACACAACAGCAGCCTTGGGTTCCTGGGGCTGAAAGGTTTATTTTGCTGAACACTGAACTGATGTGTTAGACTCGGTTCCTACCCAGAGGAAATTCCCACTGGAGGTGAAAAGAAGTGAGACTGTGGGAGGCAAAGGACAGGACGGAGGTGAGGAGTGTCTCTCTGGCACAGCCTGAATAAGGACTCAAGTGACCTGAACTCCTTCCTCATTCACTAGGGCAGATACTCAGCTTTCTTCATGTGCCTCTTCCAGACAGCTGATGTTGCAGAAAAAAACCAGACACAAGTGGTTTGCTGCTTTTTCCTCTAACAAACCGGATAGCTTTGGAAATATTCATTGTTTGCACCATAACATGTAGCACATTGCCAAAATAATTATCTTCTGATATAAAACCAAAGAAAATCCTTTATCATTCTGCTCTTCTGACAGCTGGAGCTAGGAACTGACACGTGACTATTCTACAAGAAGAACTGAGGAAACTAGAATATCTGCAATTTCAAAGAAGCCTCACAAGATTTCTTGCTTCTTTTTTGGTTTCCCTCCCCTGCAACCCTCCCCGACTTAATAAATGCCACCAATAATGAAAAGTTCTTTTTATCACTTGTGTTATGTTCCATCAAAAGAGGACAGAAATCATGTGTGCTCCCTGGCCACCTTTTTATGACAATGTTCACTATCGTGTGCGCATGAGGGTTTAACCCCAGCCAGTAACTGAGCATCAAGCAGCCATTTGCTCAGCCCTGCCTCCCAAGTGGATGGGGAGGAGAATGGAAAAAACCCCAAAAACTCATGGCTTGAGTTAAAGACAGATTAATAGGGGTAGCAAAGGAAGATGATGATAATAATTGCAACGACATCATCATCATCAACAACAACAACAATAATAATAATAGTGAAAAACTGATGCAGAAACACAATTATTCACCACATGCAGAAAGGAACGACCCCAGCCCAATGCCCACTCTGTTTCCAAGCAGCAATCCCACCCCCCAGTTCCATCAGGAGCCTGACACTATATGTCAGGGAACATCCTCTTGGTCAGCCTGGGCCAGCTGTCCTGGCTGTGCTCTCCCAGCTCCTTGTGCACTTGGCAGGGGGTGTGAAGCCCCAAATTCCTTGGCTTACTGTAGGCACTGCAGCTACCCATCAACAACTAAAACCATCCGTGTGTTATCAACGTGATTCTCATCCTAAATCCAAACCCCAGTCCTATACTGGATACTAGAAAGAAAATTAACTCTACCCCAGCTGAAACCAGGACAAGATATAGAGTCTGGCTGGTCTATTGACAAGGGAAAGACTGGCTTCATTGATGAGATCCCAGCAAGCTACTGTCTGGCACTGGGAATTTATTTCTCCTTTCTGTAGTTTTTCTATTTATCCTCAAAGCTTCACCTAGATAAAGAAATTAATGATTATTTAATGATGTTTTTAAACCCAGTGGTTCATCATTTAATGCCCAGAGCAAAATCATGTCTTACATGAAGAACAACTCCAATAAAAACCAATAGACTCAGTGAGCTCCAAATGACAAGAGTTAACAAATCTGTTAACATCTTGTCCAAAGTGAAGCATTTTGTGTAAATAGTGTATGGCAAGAAAATCTATCAATCTTTGGGCAACAGCTTCAGGAAGATGTGAAACTTGAGTGGTTTGTGACCTACCTGAGGCACCTGGGAGCACCTCCGCAGAGCCTATGTTTTGTGACTTGGGGAGTTCCCCACCAGTGATGAACTCTTCCCCTTTTAATCCAAATGCCTAATTTCTATAGATTTCATACATAATCTTCCATAGTGTCAGTAAATTAGGCTTTGTATCACTTGTCTCTTTCTTATAAAATCTAAGTTCTTTTCTCCTATGAATATGTTTTTTCAGCTGTGGTCTCCATAGTTTCTATTTAATTTTATCTAAGTGCATTCCTTTCTTTGGATCCATTTGTCTTGCACACTTCAGTACAGAGCACAGATAGCAAGGCTAACTTTGTGTCAGCTATGCCCAGTACAACAGTTTAGCCACTGGAAGAAGCAAAGCTGCAGAAATTTATTCTGCTTAAAGTCTGAGTCAGTATGACTATGTTGCATTGAAGTTTATTTCAGACACACTTTCTCCTGTCATGCCTTTCCCTGTGCCTTTTAGTTTTGCTTTGTCAGATCTTGTTAACTGTTATTAGAGAAATCACATTAATTTATGCTGAAATTTAGGCTTTTGCAGAGCCAGAACTTCCCAGCACCACCTACATTATACCACCAGCAATACTAAGAAAAAAGCTTGCCAGAATAACAACAAAATGATTCTATTTGTAAAACTAGATTCAGATAGATCAGATAGACAGACTGAGAGTTTTGAGACGCTTGTTAACATTGGGTGAATCCTCTTGCGTAGCAACAGGATACATAAACCAGACAATTCATTTTTCCTGGAAAAGCTCTCCTGAACCTACATTACTTGAGTTAGAGAGTGTTAGTAATGAATGTTCTTAATTTGAAATTGAAATACGTTTGATCATACAACAAAATGAGATCCTCGAAGATGAAAGACCTCTGCTGCTAGATAACTGGCAGAGTCTGTGAAAATAATGATCACTTGCATTTACCTACAGAGAAGGGACTCCAAGCTTGAAGTCAATGAATAATGGTATCTCTAAAATTCGCACGAAATCGTCTAAAGACCTCTGTGATTTCCAACATGAAGTATCTTTTCAGAAGACAGAGAAAGGTTGGCACAATGGCTGGATAGAAAGGATTCCCTGCAAACTGTCCACTGCCTGACACAGTGGCCACTTCAGAGTCACCAGGACACAGGTGAAGAGGGGAACAGAAATCCAAACCCACAGGGGATTTAGGTCAGTAAGCTTACAGGTTTCACCTCCTGATTTACTGATAACCTGGGAATGTTTGCTTGGCAATGGTATTAAGGTAGTTAGGCCTTCAACGTGTGAATCTGCTATCAGCACAGCCATCTGGAAAATATTTCTGCTGTCCTGCTTGGCAAACCTCCCCTCCTTGCACACAACCACACTCTTCCCTATTACTGCCTCTTGGTGAAGGGACCCTGCTAGCGAGGCAGAGTCACTGGCCCCAGTGCCAAGGGAGCACAGCTGTCAAGTATGAAAGTCTGAGGCATGACATGGTTCACCCTGTCTCTGCCATGGCACACGTGCCTGCTGAGCTCCTGGGGCAGTGCAGCCTCACACATAGCTGCCTCTGATGTTTGAAGTAGTGCCATGAACTGGAAACAATTTACAGTGGAGAGATCATCCAGCTTTTAATGAAACAATTATGGTTTTCCTCTCCTTTGCTGTTATCTGAGTAGATCACTTTCTTCTCCAGACCTGGGAGACCCAGAAGCCAGGCATACAGGTGTTTGCGCCCACTGCAGCTTCATTGGAGCCTGAGAAGAAACATTTTGGTCAAGAATTCATCATCTCATTTATTCCTCTTCCACCACTGTAATGTTTTATTTATGTTATTTTTGTTTTCCTCTGAGAAGTCCAGCCATGACTATGGGCCAAAAGAGAGAGCTTGTGGCCAGATTTGTGAACTTCCCTTTGAGGACTATTGCCTTTCTCTTGGTGTCATTTTGGCACTCCCCAGGATCCCTTGAGCTCTTGTACCTTTTCTTTAACATACCAGAGGCTCCAACACCAAGTCATGACAGCGTTTGCGAGGAGGCCCTGTAATGGCAGCTTTGCTGGTATTTTTTGTAGTTGCTGCACTGGAAGAGTGTCCCCTGGGATAAATCAGAGGATTTTACAATATTTTTACTGTCTCCAGTCCACCTACTGACAAATCAAATATAGTATGAACCTAATTCTAGCAATCCAGAAGGTAATGAAAAAGTGCAGAAGTCTTGTAAAGGTGGGGGCCTTCTTGGCCTGAAAAAGCCCTTGTTGATCTGTTACAAAGACAGACAAACTGAAAGCTGCAGAGGAACTGAAAGGATAGATGATTTCTGGATTTCCATCACACCTCCCAGTGTGTCCCTGAAAGGACAGAAGCATTGCATCACCCTCAGTCAAAGCTGATTGATTTCTAGGATTCCTCTTGCACACTCTAATACCCTGTATCTTCCATGGAAATATGTATATACACAGACTGCTTGAACATACTAGTCTATACCAATATAGCATTTCTAAACGCAAATGTCACATGCTATATGATATAGAAAACTCAGAAACCAAAAATCAGGTATGGATGGGGAGGGGAACAAGAGATTCCCTGCCAGGAGCTGGTCCCTGATGCTGTTGAAGGCTCTATCGTCCCAGACAGACTCAGGCTGGAGACTGCATACCAGCTCTTACGCTCTGAAGGATTGAAGGCCTAGTAGCAGTATTTTGTGTGCTATCAATACAAGACGGTTTTGGCATTGACTTCCCTCTCATGGAGCAATACTTTATTTAGTAAGGGCGATCCCATTAATATAGGTGATCGTGGCAAATGAATCACGAGTGTCAACATGAGTATGTTTATCATTCCTGGTCTTTAATAGTTAAAAATGCATGGGCATGCTTTGTATTCCACAGGCATGAAGCGGGTAGATGATGACTGAACGCAACTGGGAATTCATCTCACCTAGTTCAAACAAGATGTATTATTCATGTGTAGTCAATGAGAAGGATGAGTAGTCAACCTCGAGAGTCCGTTAAAAAAACAAGCATAGATCCATGAAAGCTAAATTGGTTGGAGCTACTTTGTGTTTTTCCAGACTGTGGCTACAATGAGTGGCTCTGACTGAAGTTGAAACTTGTGATCCTTCTGAGGAGCCTTTGGGACTAGAAGGCTGGTGACAGTGGGAGACAGAGAGTCCTTGCACATAGCTAAAACTGTAGAGAGAGTGTAAGGCATGACTGCCTGTGGTTGCCTGAAGCCATTAAATTTAAATGAAGTGTAAATAAAGTTAAATCTTAGGGATTAAAGAAGGTCAAGAACTGTCAATTCAATATTGGCAACAGACAAGACGTGTTTGGGCAGTGTCAGGTTTTGAAGCTATCTATGAGTATCAGGAGTCACAGCAAATCCACACCAGCGGCAATGACTGTTTTTCTTCTCCCTGGCTTTCAACTGAGATTCATTTTGCACAACCCTGAGTATTCCTGGCAACTCTGACAAATGTCCACTGGCACAGAGACACAGCCACCATCATCTGGGTAACTCACTCTTCCAGGCCCAGTTGCAGGAGACTGTGGATGCTTGCCTTCTGGAAGGAAGAACTGTTGGTGGTCAGTACGATTCCGGGTTAGGACCGATGTCTCCATGGAATGTCCAGCGCTAACAGAGCATAAGGTTCCCCCTGCCTTCCTTCAGGACACCCAGGGCTAAGTTTGGGCACTCCTGAGCAGGTGCTGAGTGCCTTTATGTACTGCCAGTGGTACCTGCTCATGTGTGACAGCTGTGTAAATGATGTGGTCTGTGAATTATGTGCCATCCAGGATGAAATTAAGCTGCTATACAAATGTGTCCCATACCAACCGAGATGCTGTAATATGTCTTGACTGGCCTCTGGCTGCTGCTCCAGGAGATCACTAGCAACCTGTAGGTCCTGTGCCATATCTGCTAGCCTAGCAGAGATGTTTCAGATGCCCTAGAATGCCAGAACTAGATGCCTAGGTATAGGTAGCCGATCCAATCCTCTCTATATATCTACCCTAGTTACTCTGGGATCTTTCTTCTGTGCTCTACAGCATCTTTGGGACATGCTTTATTTGATATGAAGACAAGATGGGATGGGTCATGAGTGACGTGAGTGCCATGTATAGAGACTGGACTGACTCACAAAAGATCACCTTCTCCAGATGAATAGCAGTCATCAGCTGGTTCACTCTCAGGACAGAGAAAGGGAGCATGTTTGCCATGAGTTGCAGAGAAGCACAGCAAGCCTTGAAAAACAGCCAAAGATGACATGTCAGGAATTTTTAAAGCTTTTCTATATACATGATATGCCAAAGGTCAGAGCTGGATCTTGCTGCGAGTCAATTCCTGTGTTAGCTTTGTGTGGAGAGAGTTTATTTTGAGAGTAAGTCTGGCAGATGGATGTGTATTGTCATCAATCTGCTTTAATGCTTAAAATCAGATTAACAGAGAGAAAAAAAAATCCCTCTTTGGTTTGTTAAAAGACCTGAAATATGTTCATAATATTACATCTCTCTGTATGTTCTTCTATCAGCCTTTAATAGTTTTGCCTTTCTTCTCTCCCTAGAAAACTACAAATCCTAAATCAATGCCTGGACCAGGAGTCACCCTGTGTCATGACAGCTGGCCCATATAGGAAACATAATTGGATTCATTTTACTTTCCCTTGAAAAGGTAAGAAATTCAGAATATAATTAAACTGAATTAATCTGTTTGGTATTAACAGCACCGGATTTAGATTTAGCTGAAATAGGATGCTATGTCTGATCAGATAGACTCTGGGCTGTCTCAAATCAGCCACCTGTTGTGTTGAGTAAATGATAGACTCCAAAATCCCCTGCAGGCTGGATACTGTGCTTAGCACGCAGTCTGATTAGGACACCCTTTGGGGACAAAAGAAGTGCTTTTCACAGGGGTCTCATGGTGGCTGCAGAGTGAAAATGAACACTAAGTGTGCCATGTGCCAGCTCATCGCTGAAGACCTCTAACTGTTCTAGCCAGAAATCCATCACAGCTCCTCACCTACGCCCAAGTTCCCATTATCCAAGCAGCTGGGAAAAGAAAAAGGCATTAACATAATCATATTATTGGCCACATACAACAAGGGGGGCTTCATTCTCCAGCTGCAGGAACGCGAGATGCCCTCACCACATTGCCTTTCCATGCAAAATATCTGTACATTGTCAAACTGGATGGAGACCTTCAGCAAGCATCATGGATCACATGATGTGTATGAGAAGAGGCTGAAGGACATGGTGTTCTGTAGCCTAGAAAAGAGCAGGCTGAGGAAGGAAAATGGTTGCAGTCTTTTACCTCTTGAAGGGTAAAGATGGTGGTGCGTGGTTGAGAGGCAGCAGTCACAGGTTGCAGCAAGAGAAAACCCTGCTTGGGTATAAGGACAAAAGCGTTCACAAGGGCTTAGCACTGGAACAGCTTATGCAGAGGAATTGTGTCATCTACATCCCTGAAGATTTGCGTACCTCACATGGATAAGGCCCTGAGCAGCCTGACATAACTGAAGTCAGCCCTGCTTTAAGCAGGAGGCTGGACTTGTTCACCTCAGGAGATTTCTTCCAAAATTAATCTTTCTGTAACTTTATGATTTATTTATGCACACCCACACATGCACTCAGCGAAATGGTTACATATATTCTAAATGATTTCACTGACTGCTTCATGATTTAATGCATACTGATGTTTTAAATACTCACCTTTATAAGCACCCATATCCTCATCACAGGTTTGCCATAACCAGAGCTATACCAGTTTGCAAATGATCTCTGATCTTTCTGATAAGTTGCAAAAATACATATGGCCATCTGCAGAGCAGACTTGATTCAGCTGAATGATAGTCTTCTTGTTTGTCTTAGACTGTTGGCATCAGCAGTATCCTGCACAGTTCCATTATAATCAGCCCAGTTGAGCAGTGACAGCAGCCTCTCTGTTACTCATCACGTATTTACTGTGTGATCAGTATGCACAGACATAAAGCATGAACATGCAGCTGAAATGGGCTCTATCAGCTGTTCTGTGGGTGACTGGATGGGAACATGCGTCATGAGACCTGACATTCACCTTCAGCAATGCCTTTAGGTGACTGAAATGTTCAAGTGGTGAAATACTTAGGGAAGACTCACCCTTTGACCTTGCTTGTTAGCTGAGATGATAGATTTTGGCATCTCCCTTTCTGTGAATAGTTACTTGTAAAATATATATTTACTTTGTGTTCTGAGAGGTAGAGATAGCAGGGTGGGATGACAATTTCATACATCCTTTATATGGTAATAATGAAATATCAAGAAGATTGTCTGTTGGCAGGTACTAACAATTAAAAATATGGAATAAGGTATTACAAAGAGATATGAAAGAAATGTTTCAAAGAAAATGCCTGTGGCTACTTCTGAGGCAACGGCATGGATCCAGGTAAAATGCTTGCTCAATAGGAACAGTGCACAGATCAAATATCTGTTCACCCCCATGAGAATATAAAGCAAAATACTCTCAAGAGTCATACAGTGATTTTTTTTCCTCAGAAATTTTTGAAGTATAGGTGAAATATTAAAATTGTTAAAAGGAAGAAAGTAGTGGCCACAACTTGCTTCCTTGCAAACTGGATAAATATAGAAACAGAGTTTTATTTTGTTTGCCTATAAAGCACAGCTACAGTATTCCAGTAATTAAAGTGGCTACAAAGAGGACAGAGGATCTTTGTATACAAGGAGCTACATAGAAAAGAGAAGGGGAAGCAGGTACAAGTTTCACGGGACAGGTTTCACCTTGACAGAAGAAAGAAATGTTTTACAGTGAGAACAACCATTGACCAGAACAACCTCCTGAGGGAGAAGGTGGTTCTGGTCAATGGAGTCCCCATCACTCTGTGATTGGACACGGAGCTAGATAATCTTATTTAATTTCCTTTCCCATGAAAGGTTGGATCAGATGGTTGTTGCAGTTGTGCGTAGTTGCGTGCTGAGAGAGACCAGGGGCTGTAGAAAATGGCTGCTGGAATGCTCTGCCTGCCTCAAAATTATAAACACCGGGCAATTCAAGGCCAAAGTCGCTCTGATAGCGCCTCTGAGAATCACATATAGGAGAAAAAGGCCCAGAAGTTGCTGCATCTTGCCACCAGAGAACGGAGTGCCAACATGTAAGCAGCTGCAGACACCAAAGGCCAGGAAGGGTTGGGGAGGAGGCACCCCAGGTCCCCGAGAGAAAGATGCCCCTGCAGCCCATGGAGAAACCCAAGGAAGAGGCAGAGACCCCACCTGCAGCCCGTGGAGAGGATCCACACTGGATGGAGCAGGTGGAGACATAGAGAAGACACCATGACTTATGTTGGGATGAGCCCCTGCCAGCACAAGCGACCTACAGAGATGAGCGAGAGAGAGTTTTGTGCCAGAAACAGGTTTGCTGGGGGAGGCCTGTAGCCCCGTGGAGGACTGGGACTGAGAGACACTGTGATTTGTTGCTGCCTGCCAGAGCAGAGATGAAGCCCGGTGGGAAGAGATTTACATTGGAGAAAGTTTGTGGAGGACTGGCTCTCATGGGTGGGACCCTATGGTGCAGCAAGGGGAGGGTGTGTGTGGAATGAATGCCCCCACCCCAGCCAAGAGGGAAACCAACTTGCAAGGGACTGACTGAAGCCCCCATCTCCTAGTCCTTGTCCACCCTGTGCTGTGATCAGGAAGGGGCGAAGGGGGGCAGTGGAAAGAAGGGAGTGAAATCATGGCTAAAGGGAAGTCTGCTAAGAAGGGAGTGAGAGAGGAGGTAGAGGTGTTTTAAGATCTGGAAAAGGAAAATAGCTCATGAAGATATAACCAAGAACCCCATTTTTTCCCAGTCCTTGCCCCCCTTGTACTGTGAGCAGGGGGGAAAGAAGGGAGCAAAATGATGGCTAAAGGGAAGTCTGCTTAGAATGGAGGGGTGGGGGGAAGGTGTTACTGAGAACCCCATCTTCCCCAGTCCCTGCCCCTCCTGGGCTACAAATGGGAGGGAAGAAGGGAGCAAATTTCTGTCTAAAGTCTGCTAAGGAGGGAGTGGTGGGAGGAAAAATGTTTTAAGACCTGGTTGCCTTTGTTTTAAGATATTTGGTTGCACTCCTGACTCTGTGTTTTCACTGTTTCTCTTTAGTGTAGTGTAATAAATTAGATAGCTTTCTCTTCTGCACTCTGTGTTGAGTCTGTTTTGCCCATGTGGTTAATGACTGGATGATTTCTTTGTCCTTATTTTGACTCTTGAGCATCTTAATATATATTTTCTCCCCTGTCCAACTAAGAAGGGGAGTAATAGACTGATTTTGGTGGGCATCTGGCTTCCAGCCAGGGCTAAACCACCACAATGGTCTTTCAGGGTCCCCTCAAGCCTGGGCTGTTTTGTGATTTTACAGTTCTGTGAACTCAGAGGAAAGTAAGTCAGCAGGAGTGTGGACCTACTGAGGCTAAAGATACGAAAACACACTCTTCAAAGTCTAATAAAACAAGGCATAACTTTCTTCTAGTGAGCAGTATTCTGTTTATCAAGCTCAAGATGTTTGATCTTCTCTGCTCCCTCAATTTAGGAAAATAAAAAGATGAGGATTGGATGAGCGACTGTTGAGACAGAAATTGGTAACAGCAGGACACTTGAGTATAGAACCTCATTTGGATGTAGGTGACGCATTTTCATTGGAATAAAAATTGCTTAAATACATGTATTTCTATTCTCAGAAAAAAAGAACAGTCAATACAGAAAATTAATTCCAGCAAAATAAGTTACTACTAGGGAATAATGGAATTATTGAATTTCAGGTGAAGAGATGTAATTATATTTTCAAGAACTTTTCCTGGATATAAACCATGTTATGTAGCTTACTAATAGTCTGATCCCTAGTTCTGAACTTTAGGCTTGCCTTCACAGGCCTGAATAACACCTCCAGTGTTTATTTCTCTGACCCTTTGAGGGTTCAATTATTAGCTCTTGCTGAACATGGCTAAAATTGACCTCAATCCTCTTCCTCTGAAGTCTTCCTCCACAATTCCTTTTCTCAGTTATTATATGAATAGCAGATAGTATTGCTATCTGCTGTGCTGGTTTCCTCTAGATGGAGTTGTTTTCCTCCACAGCAGCTAGCACAGGGCTCTGGTTGGGGTTTGTGCTGCAAACAGCTCAGGTAACAGAGGGGTGTTTATGTCACTGCTGAGCAGGGCTCACACAGAGCCCAGGCCTTTGCTGTTTCTCACCCCACCCCACCAGCAAGGAGGCTGGGGGTGCACAAGAAGTTGGGAGGGGACAGCTGACCCCAGCTGACCCAAGGGATATCCCGTACTGTATGGTGTCATGCTCAGTGTGTAAAGCTGGGGGACGAAGAAGGAAGGAGGGGGCATGTTTGGATTGCTGTTGCTTGTCTTCCCAGGTCACCATTAGGCGTTATGGATCCCTGCCTTCCTAGGGATGGCTGAACTCCTGCCTGTTCGTGGGCAGTGGGGAATGAATTCCTTGTCTTGCTTTGCTTGTGCCCATGGCCTTTGCTTTGCCTATTGAACTGTCTATATCTCAGCCCAGGAGTTTTCTCACTTTTATCCTTCTGATTCTCTCTCCCATCCCACCCGGGAGGGGAGAATGAGCAAGCAGGTGCATGGAGCTGAGGTGTCAGCTGAGGTTAAACCATGATACTTGCTAACCAAGACAAAGCTTACCTGGGGCTTTCACTCCCAGCTTTATTTCAGCATCATGGTCTCTTGTTGTAGAATATATCTAAATCTGGCTGCTGCCTACATCCACATGGCTAATGCTGCTCTCCTTTCTCATCAAATGTAGTATGCTCCACTTGCTGGACCTAGGTGAGGGCCAGAACCAAATCACAGCTCCTGGACAGGAGGCCATGCCCCACTACCTGCAGCTTTTTGTCAGACACAGAGAACAGCATTTGTGTCCACAAGTTCAAGGTCCCTTCTGGCCTACCTCACTTCTTCATTATCTCTCACTGAGAACTAAGAAGCTGATTTCCATACCTGATTGTCTACAATTCTCCTTCTATTATTATTATTATATTTTCTATCAATACTTTTGCATACATAGCTCTCCAGGTTTGAGATGCTCTCACTGCATCAAGTCACACCGTGTTCTTCTAGAAATCCTTCTGCTGCATCCTGAACTATGCAGAAATGCGTGATGGATTTTTGACTACCAGTGTGTTAGCATCACTGTCTGATATGCTGACTGATATTGAGTTATTTTATCTTACTATTTTCCAGACTGTCTACGTTTCTATATCATCACTTGTCCCATGTTACAAAGTCCTTGGGCTAGATCTAAGCTCTTTGCTATCTTTGCTTGTATAGCATTTATCACAGTGAAGTCCTCCTCCGTGATCAGTGTTCCTAAACATTTGGGCTATAAATAATAATGCTTTATTGCAAATGCTAGCAAAGCAGCTCTTTGAATGAAATCCAAGCATGAAATATAGGCAAGTCATTCTCAGCAATCCAGCTCTGACTGTCAGCTTTCCCATTTCAAACAGGTAATGCTCAGGCGTGGGTTGCATGCTTGTGATTCTTCAAAGCATCGTGACTATGGAGATATATAGACCTCTTAGTGTTACTTCTCTTCCAATCTGACGATCATGGAGCAGTAACTGAAAACATTGATAGCACCTGGAAAGCCCAGCTGAGATTGGGTCAAGTGTCAAATAGATACACTGACTGAAATCCTGCTGTCTGCATACAAAAAAAAATTGTCTTTGAGTACAGCAAAGCCAAGACTTCACATGCAGACATTCAATCCAGCAATGTCATGAGAAATTGCTGAAGAGAAGGAACGAATTAACTAAAAGTGTGACTGAACAGAGCTGCCCTTTTGGAACCTGATTAGAAAAAATCAATTTCCAAATACTTTGTGCCAAGTAGTGACTGGGAGCCATTTGGAGGTTGGAGTTGGGGTAATGGAGGAAAAGACATTTAAAATTCTATGTTTTAAAATATTTAAAGTGTTTAAAATGAAGTGCAACCCAAAATCTCACTTTCCAAATGCCCAGAACCTCAGATGCCTAATTTCCTTGAACATCCTGGAGAGCTGGAGCACAGTCACTTTTGAAAATCTTGTTGGCTGCTCACTTAAAAATGTAACCTTTTGCTAGACAGCCTTCACTGAAAATTGCTATGACAGCACTTTGGAAACACTCTCCCTAAAGTGCTTTATAGCCTGAAAGAGGGGTAAAAAACCCAATACAGAGGATGATTATTTTGCCCAGCCATTCAGAGATATGACCAGAGCCACTGGTCACAAAAAGATGTATTTCAGAAGTGCCAAAGGGTGAGTCCAGCACCCACCACAACTGGGACTGCATGTTTGTTGGGCATGGAACATTAGCCTAGAAGGCGCATCTTGGTATTTCTGCACTTGGATGGCACCCATTTAAATTCCTGCCTGTGTTAACCCACTGTATTAATTTGATGATAATTCTGTCTTGATGATAATATACTCAGTTCACTTTACTATTCCTTGTGGCATAAAATCCAGACACATGTTGAAGCAGAGCAGTGCAGTAATGAGAGATCTTTGCTGTTAAAGGTAATTTCATACTCTCCCATGAAAGGGAATTGCTATCTTGGGACTTTCTGCTCATTTTATACTCTTTAAATCTAGTATTTATTATACTATCTGGTTTAAAACAAGACACTAAAAGGTTACATGTTTGATTAAGGACATGATGCAAATTTTAGGGGAAAATCAGATTTGAAGATCTAAAGGATGCATTAACATTTAAGGTCTTTCAGATACTTTGTCGCTGGCTATATGGAATTCACTCATGAAAATGTCAGCAAAACACATTGCCTCACTCCTTATTTTCATTGCTTGATAGGAATTCAGACCTGAATAAAGGCTAGCTAGAGATTGAAAAAAGCATGAAATCAATCCCTCCCATTTCACATTGAGGCCCTGTAGGCAAATTTTCAACAGAAAGCAACTGATGAGACTCTTGCTAAGACCTAAAGTGGAAGGTGACTAGTTCCTGGCCTGCTGGTCTTGCTGTGGAGTGTCTGGGCCTGCAGGTTCCTGGCCATGGAGCTGAGAGACAGCTGGAGAGCCGTGGGCTGCTGCCACATGGACCCAGACAGGTATCCAGGGCAGTGAAGGATTTTAGTTATGCTCCCTCTGGATATGACTCCAGAGTTTTTAGCACCGAGTTGACTTGCTTAGTTGTTAGTATTAAAAGGCTGTTATTGCTATCTCTATTAAGATATCTGCCTCTCAATACTGAATACCAAATACATGTTTCAGGTTCCTTCTACCAGCTGTGTAATGAGGCAAGGGTGTCCTTTGCCAGACTTATAAGCCCATGGAGAGTGGTATTGATACCCAGACAGACATAGCTTTCTCCACATTAAAGGCAGCAATTATTAGTGACGCAAAAGAAAAGCGAGATGGCTGCATTTGCCCTGTCAGGGCTTTGTAAGGTGAGACGGCACTGTTTTAACTGGCTGCTCTGCCAACCCCTCATTTTCCTTCTCCAGCAGCCTCAAAATCTGAACCGAGCTGATGCATAAAGCAGCCATCATCTGTGTCCACAGGTAAAGCAAAAACCCAGACTGAGTACCAAGAAATCATTACTGGATTTCTGGCTGCCTCAACTGCTTGCCCTCTGTGCCTGGGGAAGAAAATAGGGCAGAAAATCTGACAAGCTTGTGTACGGGTTTGAACCGGAAAGCCAAAGGTATCCCTGCACTTGCCAGTGCTCTAATTTATCAACTCCTCCCTGCACAGCAGTGGATGTGCTGATAAACATTTGCAGCTGGGCTATGGATGCACCTGGTATGGGAGGCTCCTATCTACTCAGGCAAATCCCAGTTACGCTTTCATTCTGCCCTCCCTTTGCTACAAGACATATACATCTGAGCTGTAAACACTTGCCCAGACTTGGGCCTGAAGCATTGACCTGATAGAGACTTCATCTGGAATTGGACTATTTCCAGTGACAGCTGGATATTTCTTTTTTATTTATACCTGCTTTTTATCTTGTTTGTTGCTCTTTCCCCCCCCATCTCCCTCAGCTGAATTATTTCCACTTTCCATCCTCTGGAGAAACATCCATTGACTGCAGTGACATCTTCCTCAATGGAAGGCGGTGCTGAGCAGAAATTACAGCTGCTGTGGGTAACAGTATGTTACTGTGCCCAGCTACTGATGGAAGCCAACAAGTTATTTCGGTGCAGGTTTCTGGTTTTAGGGCAGTGGGAACCTGTGATTATCAGAGAAGAAGAGAGCTGGTTTTGTTCAGTCTTAATAAGAGAAGAAGAAGGGGTGAGGGAAGGTCTTCATGTCTTCAGTCATCTAATGAAGTTATAGAGAATATTGAGCAAGGCTGTCCTTGGAGCTCGGTAGTGGGGGGCCAAGAGGCACTGGGCACAAGGTACAGCAAAGGAAATTCTGATTCTGTAAGGAGTTGTATTTTGCACCAAAAGGTTTGCCAGACACTGGAACATGTTGCCCAGATAGTTTGCAAGGATCGACACCCACAGAGACTGTCAAAACTTAACTGGACAAACCCCTCAGCAACCTGATTGAAGTCTTCAGGGGTTGGACCACAAAGCCTTCAGAGTTCCTCCCAATATAGATGATCCTATAAATTGTTCCCTACAGTTTTCATTGTGTTCATTCAGCCAGAGATGATCTGTCCTGCTTTTCAAGACAGAAAAGATAAGATTTTGTTCCAGTATAGATGTACAGGCACAGATACACCTTGGGTGAGTGTCCAAGAAATCATGAAGGGAATTTTTATACAGGCAAATGCTGTTTGATTTGGCAGGTATGGTTACTCAAAATGCCTCTCCCAATGACATATTTGTCACAATCACCTCTAACTTGCAAGAGCCTTTTGCAGTCAGCTGCTGCTGGGAGCCATGAGACCTTCACCTGGAATACACCACTGACAGGAAAAAAACTCTGTATTTTCCAGCTTCCAGGACTGAAGTTACTGTGTACACACTGAACCACAACGTGCCTCCCTGCATGAATCTCATTGAAAATGTGTGGTAAATGGAGGTTAAGCCTTTCATTAGAGACTGAACTAGATCACGAAACCAGACATCGGCTTTAGTCTTGGAAATTGAACAGGAGTTCAAATGTATGTGTGACAAATATTGTGACTCTGAGGCCAATATTCATACCCCCTTACATTCTGCTGAGGTGTCTGTGCCAAGGTTCTGTGGAAAGATTATTTTAAAACAAATTTCATCTTCTTTAGTTTTGTTTTGTTTTTATAACTTAGTAAGAATTTCAGGGCTACAGAATTTTAAAGAGGACCTTTTAGGTGATTTAAATTTTGTTAGATAATTTCCATAGTACTGTCATACTCCTATGACAGGTTGGAGGTTGTAGACATGGCAGGTTAAGTTGCTTGACTAATTTTTGCTCTCACAAGTTTGAACAGTTGACTGTGGCCAGGATACCCCGGCTTCATCCTGGTCTCTAAAACAGATTTTAAATCTTTTCTTGGAAGGGTAATAAACAAAGTGAAATAAAGCAGAGTACTGGATGTTTTCATACTTAATTCTAGCGTTCACCTCAACAATTTCCATTTGCTTCTCTTCATTTCTATGTTTGGTTTCATTTTGGGGTTGGTTTTTTTCTCCTTTTATTTTCTCTTTCTTTCTTTTTTTTTTTTTTTTTGACAAAATGTCCAAAGATCAAACTGTAGGTACCTTGCTGTGATCTGACATCACAAAGAAATCTGTGGTCAGTGGACTGCTAGGACAACTTGACTAGAAATTATAATTTTTAATCTCTTCAGGCTACAGATAGAACTGAACTGACCTTTTGAGAAATGTATTTAATCCTTCCTATAGTATATTTAAAGACAAATTTCTCTACAGAATATATGATTAAATCTCTACTTAAATTCAGTCTTCCTTTTCTTCAGGTCAATTAACTCACTTCTGTTGGTTACATGGAGGACTGGAGATGATCACCTTTCTACCCGAGGTGCTGAAACTTAGGGTGAATGGTTCTGGGAATTGGTCCTCCATCTCTGAAGGCTTTTCCTGCATTTCTTCCACCACCTACCCCGGGGGATAGCATAAACCAGAGGGTCAGGTGGGAGTGTCCCCAGGTGCTCCTCTGGGAGGGCAGGAAGGCTCTGCAGGGCTTCTCCAGAGGAAGGGGGGCAAGGTTAAGGCAGTGACATGGGGAGAGTATCTTAGAAACCACTGCAGAGAGGAGGCGCCTCTGAAATGGTGGTGTTGGGAGGGAGAGCGGGGTGTCTGTTATGGGGTGCCCATTGTCTCACTGAAGCTCCATTTGTGCACTGTGGTTGTGGTTAAACCTGTATATCTAGGTTGGACTTATCCAGCTCTGCACCCAAGAAATGCACAAAGCATATTTTGTGGCACATGATGCCCCAAATCTAAACATGTGACTGTAGTAATGAGGAGTTTCATGGGAACAGAATCGCCTGATAACCCAACAACATGAGCTAACACTATACCACAAAGCATCAATGTGAACTGTGTAGTACTTCAAAGGATTACCTCTGGAATCAACAATTTTTACAAATTAGATCCCTTTTACATGGAATCAGGTTTCTATTTTTAATTATTTTTTTATTTTCTTCAGACAGTGTAAAAAAATAAATCAGATGAGTTGATAACATCCACTAGGTTGTGACTGTATAGTCTCCCTTCTTCTCTCTCCATGTCTTGTGGAAAAAACTGAAACAGAGCACTCAAGCAGAACAGCTTTCTCATCAGCCAAATTCTTTTGTCTATAACATGCTTCCCATGTTATACATTTCACTTTCTTCTGACGTGTTTGTAACGGTTGGAAAACAGGTGACTGATATAATGTGCCTTACAAAGTTGGCAAGTTAATGAATTCAGAGACCGTAACGATTTTATGTGTTTGGGTGTTTTTAATTTTAATCCTAATGCTTTTAGGTTCTCCCAGACATAATTAGAAAATGTTTGGCTTCAGGATTTTGCATTTTAGTTTGAATAGATCTTGAAAAGTAATCTCAAGACGGAGAGGTAACTTTGCATTGTAGTAATGGGCTTAAGGTGAGAGTGAGCAAGAAGATGGAAGATTTATATAACAGGCTGCAGAGCTCATGTGGTCTAAGCCTCTGAAGGCTTATCAGTGGAGGAAATAGCTTTGCAAACCCAGGAGGGGTGTCTGCAAATGAATACATCAAGACAGTGAACCAGATAGTGCACTGAGTAATTAGCCAGTCAAAACAGCTTTCTGAAACTGTGCATTCACAAGCTACACCTCATTAATATTTATATCAGAGTCTGATAAGACCTGCAAATATTTAGGGTTTAATTAGGAAACATTTTAATTAAGGAAATGTATTTTAAAGTATTATTTTGAGTTCACCTGGCATAGAATGGACAAAGGTTGATGTTTCTAATTATTCAGGCTGAATAAGCACACTGATTCACAGAGAATTTCAGAAAAGTGTAGTACAGACCTAGCTGATTGCTCATGGATACCACAGTAGATGAAATGTCAAAATGATTTCAGATGAAACTCAAAAATTACATCTGAAATCTTTTTATGCCTAGAATTCGCACTTAATCATTGTATCAATGTCCCAATATCAGCTATGCCTGAGGAACAGCTATCTGAAATGGTCTTTTACATGGTGTCAGCTAATCAAGGAAGGCCCATAACCTGGTTTCACAAGGTAAAGTCCACTCAAAGTGCCGTTTCTAAGAACAGTTTCAAATCCAGCAGTGCTGCTAAAAGAGACGGGTCACTGACTGCCCCAACTGTCAGTGCTATCAAGGCCATTACCCACGTTTCCTGTGTGTGGTAGTCCTCATAATGCCTAAACCACCACCCTTTCTGTGGAAAAATATAAAAACACCTGTAGGAAATTGGCTTGTGGGAGCTGACTGAGAAGGAGAACATCTTTGGTCGTTGGTGGTGGAGAAATCTGAATGGAAGAAAACCCACTTGAATGAGGTCTTGTGTGTCTTGTTCTGAACACTGTAGGATATAGATTTCCCCTTCACCACTGCACACTTCTCCCAAAATACATAGGTTCATAAGACAGATCCATAAATACACAAAAGTAGTGGATTCTTGTTTCATTTTCTGATCCCTGGTAAAGTAATCAAGAACAGGGCGTAAATATCTTCTGTGGATCTCATCAGGAACTTCCCAGATGCATTGAACGTACGTAGAATGTACGTTAGAAAAGAAGAATGTACTTATTCCTTTTAGTTAATTCCCTTGGTAATGATGTACACAAAATTACATCTACTAGGTTCTATTAGAAAACCTTTCTCTTTTCTTCACTTTTAGTCAGGAAACCTATAAAGAATGGCTTTATCTGCAATTTTCCAAAGATGCTAGAACAGAAGCAATTAAGACCTTCTAAGATGCCTACTAACTGCAAAGCAGCGTATTATTGTTGCGTTATATCCTACAGCTTCTGTTTGAAATGTGCTAGAACATCCACTGAGCTGAATAAATTGAGCATAAAAATACAAATATCGCAGATTTCTGCCTAGTATGATCTTTCCTGTCGAGAAATGAAGGTTAGATGCATTCCATGAAATGCAATACTTCCACAGGTAGGAGCAGCTCCTTCGATGAAGTCAACCTCACAGAGTAAGAAGCAGTAAAGGTTGCTACTGATTCTTCCTTAGGGTAAAAGCAGCATAAGAGGATATTTAAGTTGACATTACGGACTTAGCAGATGTGTTTCAATAACAAGATTATAATATAACAGAGATCAATGTGTATCTAAACCAGTGGGTGAGATGACAACTGTTTGCTTGGAGGACTTCCCAAGGCCTTTTCTTTATAAAAGTTGAATGAGAAAGAGTCGTATCCCAAACTGTACTTAAAGCATACAAGAACATGCCAGTGTTAAGGCACACTGTGTTATTAACACCAGGGCAGCCCCATTAAGGTTATCAGCCAGAGAATGGCTATCGGATGGAAGGTGTGGCAGGAGTGGAGTGTTGCAAACACCTCGTGTTTCAGTGATGCTGCTGTGATTTATCTTCTTGCAATGAGGTGCTCTTCTTTTAATAACTGGAGTCCCCAGTCCGTGTTTAAAGATAAGGACAGGAAACTTTCAACAAAGAAGCTACTAAGTGCTTATAGACTCGGGAAGTTCAGCTGAATGTTTACCAAGGAATGCTGCCTGCAACACAAGAGCAGAAAGCTTTTGAATTATACCTTCAAAGCATTCAAGGGCCACAGCATACACCAGAGCAAGAGGTACACATTTCCTTGTTTTCCATGAGGTTGTGATCTCCAGTCCTCCAAACTGTGAAGGGAACAGACAGAGATAGGAGACTAAAACCAGTCCTGTCAGCAAGGCTCATCCACACTGACTGTGTTTTGCAACTTTTTTCTATTACTGGGTCCTGAAATGTGGTTTCATGGAGGAATGGAATACCATGTAGAAGGTATGAGCATATTGCCTAACCAGTTTTTCTCAGGAAACACTGAGCACAGCAAGACGCACAAGGACAAAGAAATACTTAGCAGCCTGCTCCATATCCCAGCCCAGGCACCACAGCCTTACCTCCCTGTTACAGAGGTAGAGAGGACACCCACTCTTTCTCCAGATAAACATGGGACAAGATGTTTTCTCCCTTTCAAAAAGAGTAGTAGGGATTCCCTTTCCCATTGAGCAATGAGGTGGCAGGATATTTGGAAATTCTTTCCCAGACACACAGCAAGTCACCCACAGCCCTGTGACTGGCCTGTGTGGTAGCTGAGGTGTAACTGTTCATTGATGAGGCATTATCTTTACAAATCAAATCCCACTGTAATTTTTGACTCTGTATCAGATATATAATAAGAAGCCATAAATCATACTCATAGAATGCTTTGGATTGGAAGGGACCTCAAAGATCATATAGTTCCAACTCCCTGCTATGGGCAGGGACACCCTCCACTAGACCAGGTTGCCCAAAGCCCATCCAACTTGGCCTTCAACATTTCTAGGGATGGGGCAGCCACAGCCTCTCTGGGCAGCCTGTTCCAGGGCCTCACCTCCTTCATAGTGAAGAATTTTTTCTTAACATCTAACCTAAATCTGACCTTCTTCAGCTTGAGGCCATTGCCCCTTGTCCTATCACTTCATTCCCTGGTGAACAGTCCCTCTCCCACTTTCCTGTATGACTCCCTTTAAGTACTGTTAGGCTGTAATTAGGTCTCCCCGGAGCCTTCTCTTCTCCAGGCTGAATGTGCCCAACTCTGATTATGCAACCTCTGTACATCTCACTGGCAAGCTACTTTTGGGAAAAGCTGTTCAAGTAGAGAACTACATTAAAGACAGGGAACTCTAAAGAAGACATAAAATTGCTTCTTGTTCCATAAATCACTGCTACAAAATTTGGAGATTGGCAAATGTGCCATATGTGTGTGTGTGTGCTAAGAAACATTTAGTTTTCTCTACCTTTATATTTCCTGGGCCTGAGGCCATTTTAGGTAACCATTGTTTCACCGTTTGGCTGAGCTAAATCATTAGCTTGCAGAGAAAACAAACACTGCTCTCTCTTGGAGACATAACTTTTTTTTTTTTTAATGTTTTTTTCCTTTTCTTTCATTCAGAATAAGTTATTGGGGCATAGAGTGGCAGGGGTTTGTGCATCCGAAAACATATCGGCAAGAGTGGACATTCTTGCTGGCAAGTATGCTTTGCTTGCATGTTGACAGTGATAAGGATGTGAAAGGAACATGAAAGAACTCATAAATAGTATCCATCAATCCCCTGAAATGCTGAAGCTCTGTTTTAGAGGTCACGCCAATATATTCATCCCCACTGAGGCACAAGACTATTCATTAACCACCCTATTACCCAAACTGCAGTAGTAGTAAATTCTATTAATGCCCACTCTCTCATTTATTTATGTGACTTAAACTTTCATTCCCCCACCTGAGACTTACAGGTGCCTCAGAAGTACTGTATATATATATTCAGCAACCCTATTTAGAGCTCGCATGTTTAATGCATGGAATTGCCTATGCCCTGTCTCTTCTGTTTTATTAACAAGACATGAAGTCAGAGTATTCAGAGTGCCTGTCTAGGAGAGGTGAGACCTGGAGTCCAGCCCTGGCTAAGATAAATATTTAGTATGCAATAGTCTCATCTAATATTCATGTCTTAATCATATAATCTTTAAAGGAGAGAGGGACTGTAAACCAGGTCTCCCATGTGAGTCTTCTAGCAGCCATGCTTTGGGACTGGGATGTTCCTTCTCTCTGACCCATATAACAGTTAACCACAGCAGTGGCTCAATGTTAGTAGGGAAAGCTTTGGGCTAGCCCACCCCAAATGCCTGGCCACTTGGACTGCATCTATACTGACAAACTGAACAGAAACAGGGAGTAGATACTCCAAACACCCTTTCCACAAGCAGTTTGAATGTAGCACCTCTGTCTATGGAAAAGTGGGAGAGCGTAGCTGTGACCTCAGGAACCGTGTCTTGCCAGGTGTCAGACCTGTTTTATTCACTAGTAAAGTCACAGCCACGGCACCCTGGGCTCACTTGTGAATGAGGGTGAGGTTCTGATCCTGCTAAATCCCTCACATCTGGGGTTAACGCTGTGACATCTTCTCACCTTTCAGATCTGTTTTGTGAACGAGTGCTGCAACATGTGCAGTTTCCTGTTGGGTTGTAAAGCTGTGAGTTTCCATAGCCAGGCTCTGACCCTTGGGGAGCCACATCCCTCCCTGCAGCTCTTCTTGGTTCAGCCAGTTTTCGCATTTGTTTTGCTAGCCAAGACAGATCCTGCTTGCAGGATACCAGATATGCCTGTGGTTTCCCTGTGAACTCTGGACACCCAGTGACCAGACTTTGTAGACTAAGCCTAAGGGATTACTGTGGACCCACTCTATCAAGATAAAACCAGCATGAAATGTGTGCATCCATAATGGGCCTGCTCCTTAGTTTCCCTGTTAAGAAACACACAGATACATGGCACAACAGAGTCCAGCCTGCACTTTGGGCCTGTTACTAACACACAGTTTCTTTCTACTTCACTTACTACACAACCTGCTACAAATCATTATGTACGATATCATGGTAATGCAAGACCTTCTCATGTTGGTAGACCATTCCCTTGCAGGGAGCAACTCTCTAGACTTTAAACAGAGCAGTTCTGGCCCATCAGTTAGGCAGATAACAAAACATAGACCAGGGGTAGAAGAAAAATCCCTTATCTTACTTAAAACTGAGCCAAAGGCATAGTCTCACAGATGCACGATGAAAGCTTGACCAGTGTTTAAAGCTGTGAGTTCACTGGTATAGTGCTAAGGTGCCTGGATGGAGTTTCTGACATCTCATTATCTCAACATAATGTCGCATTACTCTAACGAACACTCTGTTGTGGTTAAGACAACTCTTCATGATGTGAGCTGCTTGCTTTTTTTGCCTTTTTTTTAATAATGCTGCAGTTGCAGATGCTACTGGTATATTAAAATACCACAAGGTCACAAAACCTGCTCCCATGAGCACACATAATCTAAACATACATCAAGTATTCTCAAAATTGGTACAAAATTATAGCTGTCATCATTACACTTGCAGCCTTTTGGACAACCAACCAGGTAATGCTATCTAACAGGTTGACTGTGTGTGTCATCAAGAGGAAAACTTGACTTATTCTAATTAGTACTGCAGGAGAAAAACAGAATGCAGAACCAGAAGCAGCATTTTTAAAGTGAGCTGGCAGTTTTCTGGTGTATGCTTAGTGCTGTGCAAACTCTGTTTTCAAACCCTTGTTATAAAAGTTTCCTATTTATAGTGGTAAATTAGAATTTACATTTTATTTACAGTTATGATTTATGATTCATAATGTCAAATATTAAATAAATGAGAGTGTTTTTGAACTCTTAATCTTTTTAGCCATTCAATTGGGAAGTTTTTCTAATATATAGTATTGACTGATGCTGTTTGTCCATTTGATGTTTAACTCCTGAAATCAATTTGGACCTAACTTACTGCAAATCGGTTTTGAAAGTAGATCAAAGAAGGATTTCAGAATGACTTTCTTCTATTTTCTGTCATGCATGTCCAGTAATCTGAATAAAGAGGATTTCAGAAAATGAGGGTGATTTAAAGTGGATCATTGGTAAGATACTACACAGTGTTCACATATATAGAAATAAGTGTTCACATAAATAGAAATAAGTTGATACTGCATCTCATTTGGACTCAGAGGAAAAGATCCATTTTCATCTTAGATTCTACATGTAGTAGCAAGACAGAAACTGCACTGCACAGCGAGAAAGCGTGATGCATCTAATTTGTGGGATTTTTTTTTCTGCTTCTGAAGAGTGGGAGTTGAAAAAGGTAGAGATAATTGTGATTAAAGATGCAGTAGGTACTACTAATGACGTTACACAATTTGAGAAGAGTAAGGGTTTTCCAGACAAAAGTGCATTTAGAATAAAGCACTGACTGTAATTATGCAGATCCTTTTCCTAATGCAGTGCTCCCGCCGACATCGTAACGTCATTATGCACTGACGCACTTAATGAAGGTACCTATTGCACACAGGCACCACCACGCTGATGCTAAGCCCCACGGAACGGGTTTGAGAACCTACCTCTGTGTGGCTCGAATGATCTTGAAAAACAGAGGGGATTCACAGTCCTGTTGTGCCTAAAAGGAGGCCAGCTGTCAATCTAAACCTCAAGTCAGGGGCTGCTGCAAAGCCAGGAGTGTGGTGGAGGGTGATAAACCTCTGTTTGCATTTTAGATGACACTTCTTTACAAAAGGAACACCTATAAATAGTTTATGGAGGGTTAATTAATGTTACCAGCATGTTACAGACATAAATAGAGAGATACATGCACCCCAACAGAAGGCAGTAGGTGGGGATGAGCTATTGTTTTAGACAGCCTGTTCACCTGATGGACTTACTCCAGCTGGCTCCAGCAAACTATTAAAATGTCTATTAATAATGTAGATAGATGTAAGCTAAATTTATATACTCTAGGTGACTACAGCGTTCCCTACAGAGGTTTGGGTATATGTTTGGATCACCTCAGCATGAGTTGTGAGTAAACGTCAGGTCTCCCAACAGAGGTGCCGGGGCTGCTGCTGTAAAAGTGGAGGGCTAGTGTGGGAGGGCTTTAGGAGCAAAGCTGCATGAATACGAGCATGTTTGAGTGCCCTCACCTGTAGCGAGGCTGAGGAGGAGCGCTGGCTTCTGGTCTCTGGACTGCTGCGGTGTTTTAGCTACTAAAAATCTGTGTGCAGTTCATGGGGCTATGATTGGAGGGACTTCAGTCTGGCCCTGCACCTCTCAGGTACAGACACATTCTTATCTGACACAGGACATCTGCAGGGTGGTAGGACAGGAGAGAGGGAGTGTGCACTGACCCCAAAATAGTCTCTGGCTTCCTCCTCCTCTGTGGGTAGTAGATACAGATGTGAACAGCCTGAGGGTGAGGATGAAACTGAACCCAGTTTTTCTGGTGTGAGGGAGGACACACTGCCTTGCAGGCCATTTGTAAAAAGGCAAGAACTGCTCTTCTCAAAAAGAGTAAAATCATACTTGGTTTTCATTTGCTTTGGGAGGTACTTCTGATCAGGGTTTACTGCCTTCATATCTGTTCCTCCACACTGGAAAAGAACAGTGTTTCTAAGTATTTTCAGCCACAGCTTAAAGACGAGCACCATGCAGCCTTCCCTGCCGACTGAGCTGCTCTGTGTCTCCATCCTGCCATGCTCACACTACCAGGTCAGCAGTAGTGCTGCTTGGCATGTAATTCCCTCTCAAGATTGAATCCAGCTCTCCTTGGTCTCAAGGTGTGCTTATTTCCTACACATTACAGGGGTGGCCAGTTAGCTACAGGGCAAGTGGAGGAGAACCTGGGACACCTGTGTCGGAGGTGGGAAGGGGTGGGGGCAGTGAGGTGCAGACAGAGAACAGGCTGTGACAGCTTGGGTCACTCCTCCTCTCCCAGTGGCTGGTTCCTTGGCTTTTCAGCAAAGCTAAGGTGAATATGTTTCTAAACCTTTTTTTCCTAACTGAATTGGAAGTAACTTTTAAATGACTAAGATAATTTTACTCTTTCACACTAGGTTGTCGGCAGGTTTTTTTCTGGGTAGTGCTAAAAGTAGTCCTGTGATGTCTACCTACATAATTAACCTCTTGCCCACTTCAGTTTTCCTTTTGTAAGTCTCCATCTGCTGCTGATACACATGGGTAGGATTAATCCCTTTAAAAATGTTATGCTAATTAGAATTTGCCATTGACCTTTTGTTTTCACGTAGACCATGTCTTGCAGGAATCTTTTTCTCTTATAATTCTTCTTCTTAGTGATGGCTGCGCTGCTCCTTTCAGCAAACCAGCTGAAAAGTTGCCTCTCCTTTCTGTGACATACACTTGGGTTCCCTGCTCAAAGGGGGGCTCTGACCAGTCTTTCACTCTTTTCTGAGGATTACAGAGAGGCTAGAGATAAGATTTTCCTGAATCTGTGTTTTCTGTGCATGCTATTCTGTTAGGGACAAATGTAAAGAGAACAAATTCAAATCACAAGCACACATCATCCCACTCCCTGATGTGCCTTTCTGTTGTGTCTTCCCCCTTCTCTTATCACTGGGGCATCTCTATGGCTTCTCTGAAGGGACTTCTTCCTGGAAAAACCTTAAAGCTCCATCTACAGTATATATTTGGGTTTACAATGGAAATTTACAGTAGGAAAGGCCCACTGGCAGAGGAAAAATGCATAGGCTGGGGGGAATAAAAGAAGGCTTTTTTGGTTATTACTATTTCTTTGCTTCAAGAATAAAAAGGAGGTGCCAATATCTCAAAATGGGAATCTACAGGCAATTTAGGACTCAGCTCACTGTGAAAAAAAATGCGGTATCAAAGACAGCAAATAAAAGGGCAGACACTATTCAGAGAAGCAAGTAAGTTACTGTGCAATATCTCTGTAAAGCATAAATGTGGTCCACAAAGCACAAGTGACTGCTGCTTAAAAAAAGCAGCAGGAATTTTTATCTTTCTTTTTATACTATGCACTGCTTCACCAGGCACTATACTAGTTTGTTTTTATTACACATTCTCTGTGTGTGGGAGTTTATACATGTGGAGAGTTTGTAGAATTTTATCAGACTTGACTGAGGGATGCAAGATACCTGGCTAGTATAAACCAAGAAAGAAGGAAATGTCATAGGGAAAGTCTGTTTTTTTGAGGGGAAACAGGGAAGGAGGGAAATGCATTTTGAATAAAACAAATCAATCAACCAAAATTCAACATACAGTTGCTAGGAATCAGATTTTGATCTCATCATGGACAATGTGAGTTAGTAATAATAACATTGGTTTTAATAACAAATCCCAGTGACACTGAAGAGTTACTGCTCATCTTTATACCACCACCACTGAGATGACAAATCTGTCAGTCACGTTGAAGTCTTTAGAAACAGGAACAGCCTTGGTTCTCTTCACAATCACAGTCAGTGTCCTGCCCAGACACACTGTGCTAATTAAGGGAGAGAGCCTTCGTGATAAAATTTTCAAACAAGTTGTGTCAAGTTGATCACAGACAACACAGTGCTTGTTCTCCAGCAAAGGAATGCCTATTTAGTTTTGCCAGTGTATGCAGTCATTCTGTAAGTACAGCAACTTCCTTGTCTTCAAAGAACAACAAATAACTTGCACCCATGAGATGGCTAGGCAAAATGCAGCAAACTTTAATTACTTTGTGGTTATCTCGAAGATAACTATCCTTAAGAAACCTTAAGGGTTTCTCTGGGCAGACTGATGACTTGGCAATAGCACCAACATAGTGCAGAGGATGTCATCATATATGAAACCCTACACTTCAGAGTTCATAATCAACATTTTAAGATTCCTTTGTATTTAAAATTTTGCTAAGAAATCTCTTGTAGGTAATGAGACGTTCTGTACATGCTCATTACTATTTTAATTCTTGCTTTTGTTTCATTATTTAATGGGTAAGAAAACAATTTGGCTATCTTCTTCATATTACTTGTGTGAACCTTAAGAAATTCCAGATTTAGCCCAGACCACATCAGCATAAACACACAAAACTCAACATCTGAAAGTTTATGGCAAGTAATTCAGATGGCATCAAGTGGTGTTACGTAATGTAATTGATGAATTCAGGAATATGTCCACATACACATGATTTCCATAAATGTTTGGCTTGTCAGAGCTTATGTTTCCTTATTGACTAGTATTAATATTTTGTATCAAATAAACTTACTATTTGTTGAACCCTTTATTGTCTTTAAATCTTAGTGTGTATTATAGAAATGCTCATTAAAAACACAGGGGTGAACTTCACTCTCATTGGGAGAAGAGGTTTAAAGTGTCTCTCCTTTTGATTCCAAGGGGTAAAATTAAAGGCTCTGAATAACTTTTGCAGAGGCGACTAGATGGCTTAGGAATATATACCTGACTTAGTAAAAGAAAAATTAAATTATTTGGACCTTCAGGATGCACCCTGTGACCGTTTTACCTTAGGTCATTCTGACTAAGATTCTGCTGGCAGACCTCTGTGGTATTTGCAGTCCAGGGAAAAGGTGTGTAGGACACAGCTGAAAACAGTGTCTGAAATACCAAAAAGCCAAAGCCAAAGGTCAGACTTGCAGTGCCTCAGTGAAACAAGGCCTCTGATTTCCTAGCCAGCTGAAACGTGGAGTGCGGCACATTCAGAGAGAGGAAAATAAATACATAAATGTTTTCAGGTGTGAGTTTTTCTGGCACAAAATGGTCTGTGCAGAGGAGTAAGCTCCCGGTGTTAGCCCAGCAGCACCACCTTGTGTACGAGTGATCGCCTTACTCCATGTGTTACCTACAAAGGCCTAGCAGGTTTTAATGTGCATTAATGCTATAGCAGCATATTATGTATCTTGCCTATAAAAAAATGAAGCATATGTCAGACCTAGAGGAACTGGCGTCTGTCTTACAGCCAGTAACCTCTACTTGCACACAGTATTGACTCGTGCAGTTTTCATACCAGCACCAGTACTGTACTAGTGGTAGGCTACTGTTGGGCTCAGGAAAGGTTTTCACAGGCAGTAGCATAAGCATCTCTGAAGAGTTCTGTGGTATACACAATGGAAGTCGAAACTACCTCTGCTGAGAATCTGCAGTCATCATAAAGTTGGATCCATAAAACATTCATGAACGACCGTATGAAACTTGTTCCAAATTTCAGCAAGGCTGAAGCAATTTACCTCACAAGGTCAGAAGTGAGTGTAATTGCAGCTTAGAAGGCATTTCTAGATCAGGACTTAAAACCTTACTTAAACACTGTGCTCCTTTTATTTTTTGTTTTCAGTACTCTAGCCCAGCTTGCTCTTCTGCATTTAGAGCTGGAATAAAGCAGCCAACAGCAGACCAAGGACTACATTAAAGTCCTGTGAAAAGCATGGTTTTGGTATTAAGCAAACTGAATATAGAAGAACCTAAAAGGTGCATGACTGAGAATACAAACTGTGATGAGAACTTGCACACATTCAAACTGAGAAACATTTTTCCCCTGTTTCTGCAACATTAAATATCTCTAGTTAATATATGCGCAGTTACTCATTATTAAGGTGTTTCTACCCTCAAGAGGATTCCAGGGTCAGGATTTTGACCTGGCAGGAACATTCCTGAGTCAGCTGCAAAATGCAAGAGATGTAACATATTCCTAAACTTGAAATCTCTCCTTTCCTGCACCTAGGAGAATTCTGAGCAGTCTCTGGCCTATAAGGCTTATAACTTACTCAGCAAGAGCCCCAACATTATTTGAAGGACAGTAGGCTAGCAAAGCTGCTTAATGTCATTTGTATTGGGTTTGTGTGGCGAAGTTTTGGTGGCAGGGTGGCTTGCAGGGGTGGCTTCTGTGAGAAGCTGCCAGAAGATTCCTCTATGTCTGATAGAGCCAAAAAACCAGCTGGCTCCAAGATGGACACACCACTGGCAAAGGACAAGCCCATCAGCGACTATGGGATAACAGAGTTAAGAAGGAGAATTAAAACAAACTTGATGCATAAAAACAGCCGGAGAGAGGATTGAGAATATGCAACAGGAACAACTCTGCAGGCACCAAGGTCAATGAAGGAGGGTGAGAAGGTGCTCCAGGCACTGGGGCAGAGATTGTGGAGAAGGCAATGTGGAAACAAGCTGTCCTTCTAAGCCCATGAAGGTTCACAGTGGACCAGATCATATCTAGTCCACCCCTGCCCTACCCCTCCGATAAAGCAGGATCACCTAGAGCAGGTTGCACAGGACAGTGTCCAGACAGGTTTTGAACGTCTCTAGAGAAGGAGACCCCACAGCCCCTCTGGGCAGCCTGTGCCAGCACTCTGCCACCCTCACAGTGATGAAGTTTTTCCTCATATTGAAATGGAACTTGCTGTGTTCCAGTTTGTGCCTGTTGCCCCTTGTCCTGTCACTGGGCACCACTGAGAAGGGTCTGGCCCCTTCCTATAGACATCTGCCCTGTAGATATTTATAAGTATCGATGAGATCCCCTCTCAGACTTCTCCACGCTGAACAGACCCAGGCTCACGGTTCGCACAGGTTTGACATTAGCACTGCATAAAGCACATGAATACAGGTTGCAAGTATTTAGTTCAACGGTTGAGACCTTTGGCTTGAAACAAGATTTACTTCCTTAACACAGAAATCATGCAAGAATTACTACCTGAGTGTCGTAGGGCTGGGAGCCACAAAACCTAGCTTCCAGTCTGGGGGCTCGGATGGCTTCTCCATGACCTCCATTTCCACACGTGCAAAGAAGGAATGGCATTTACTGCCACACACCATTTTTTGAGTGAATTAATTGCCTTGAGAGCTGTGAGCCCTAGAGATGCCTTGTGAAAGCACCACAGAAAAACGCAGACTTTTGTTTCTGTGGAGTCTCTGAATGAAACAGTCATGCAGGGAGACATTATCTGTTTCCAGTCTGAATGTGAAGAAGAAAGTGTTACACAATAGCAAATACTGATTTAGCAGCAGGCAGCACTGCATACTATGGAACATTTGGCAGAATATTCAGAATGCATGAATGTGATGGAGCCAGTAGTATGTTACGCTAATTTGTAGAGAACTACATCATGGTAGAAAATCAGCCACTTACTGACTGTGTGCTTACTTGAAGAAAGAATCTTTTAAAAATGTTTTCTTGTAGTCACATCAACCAAAACCATTTTCCTACAGAGAAGAACTGTGAGCAGCAGGGTTTATCTTCATGCCTTTTATACCTTCATGACTCTGAACAGAGTTTAAACAGTGTGCAGGGCATGTTCGGGTCTGCTAAGTCTGGGTGCCAGAGTGAAGACATGCAACGTTTACAAGGTGTGGCAAAATAGATATGGCAAGATGCCAAGTGCCCACCAAAGTTGCCCTGTCACTCCCCTTCTCAGATGCACATGGCATAGAAAACATATAGCTTATGAAAATAGCTCTATGCACATGGCATAGAAAATACACAGCATTTCATAGAAAATGAAAAGCTCATGGGTCTAGATAAGGACAGGGTGATATCACTCATCAATTACCATCAGAGTCAGAACAGACTCAGCTTGGGGAAAACAAACTTAATTGCCAACCAAATTAGAGTTGGACTGTGAGAAAATAAAAAATAAATATTACCTCACCTTCCTCCCTCCCCTCTCTTCTTCCTGGGCTTAACTTCACTTCTGATTTCTCTCCCTCCTCACTTTTCCAACACGAGTCCCTCCCACAGGCTACAGTTCTTCATGAACTGCTCCATCATGGGTCCCTTCCATCAGTTGCAGACCTTCAAAAACAGACTGCTCCAGCGTAGCCTCCCATGGTGTCACAAGTTCTGCCACCAAACCTGCTTCAGCGCAGGCTTCCCATGGGGTCACAGCCTCCTTTGGGGGCATCCAACTGTTCCAGCATGGGGTCCTCCACTATCTCATCCAAGATGTTCATCAATGATCTGGACGAGGTGACAGTGTACCATCAGCAAATTTGCTGATGATACAAAACTGGGAGGAGTGAATGCTACACTAGAAGGCTGAGCTGCCATTCAGCAAGACCTGGAAAGGTAAGAGGAACCTAAAAATGTCCAGTAATGGCAAGTCCTGCACCTCAGGAGGAATAACCCCAGGCAACAGCACAAGTTAGGGATTGACCTGCTGGGAAACAGCTCTGCAGAGAAGGACCTGAGAGTCCTGGTGGACAACAAGCTCTCCATGAGATAGCAGTGTGCCCTTGTGGCCAAGAAGACCAATCACATCCTGAGGTACATTAAGAAGGACATGGGCAGCAGGTCAAAGAAGGTTATCCTCCCCTCTCTACTCTGCCCTGGTGAGGCCACATCTGGAGTGCTGTTCTGGGCTCCCCAGTTCAAGAAAGACAGAAAACTACTGGAGAGATTCCAGTGGGGGGCTACAAGGATGATGAGGAGACTGAAGCTTCTCTCGTATGACAAAAGACTGAGAGAGCTGGTGCTGTTTAGCCTGGAGAAGTCTGAGAGTACTTATAAATCTACAGGGCAGATGCCTACAGGAAGGGGCCAGACCCTTCTCAGTGGTGCCCAGTGACAGGACAAGGGGCAATGGGCACAAACTGGAACACAGCAAGTTTCATTTCAATATGAGGAAAAACTTCATCACTGCGATGGTGGCAGAGCACTGGCACAGGTTGCCCAGAGGGGCTGTGAATCTCTGGAGACATTCAAAACCTGTCTGGATGCTGTCCTGTGCAACCTGCTCTAGGTGATCCTGCTTTATCAAGGCGTTTGCACTGGGTGATCTCAAGAGGTCTCTTCCATCCCCTGCTGTTCTGTGATTCTGTGAGGTGGCTACATTAGGCTCTGTTCTCACCCCTGCTGCAACCACACCTCAGATAAACACGTGACTTGTACCACTTGTAGTCATGGACCTGACTGCCAAACAGACAGTTTAGGCAACTTAGTTTAGCATTTAGCCTGTGAAGGTGGCAATTTCCTACAGACTCTTCTGTCAGCAAACTCAAGCCAATTAGACCTAGGAGGTTTTCCAAGCCAGTTTGTTTTTTTCTTTCCTGTTACTGAATAAACTTAATAGTGTCATCACTGCAAGAAAAATACAACTGCTTGCTATTAAGAAAAATAATTAAATTGCATCTACATAAGTCACTGGAGAGGTGGACACTTGTGTTTGAAGCCAGATACCAGTGAGAGGCAGACAGTTACTGCAAATCTACAAAAGATGTCTCCTTTTATGTCAAAATAGCTTGTATTTCTTCATTCCTGAGCTGAAAATGGGCAGTTACCGGTGACAGATTTAAATTACTATTCTTTCTGTATTGACACTTGAGACTTTTGACATGAGACATTAAACCATCCGCGCTGTTCCTCTGATCAAAAATAAACTCAGTAGGAAGAAAATCTGTGCATCCTTGCTTCTGCGTTATCACTCAAGGCCCAGCTCACACTGTTTACTCATGCCCAAGTAAACACTGAAAATCACACCTTCTTGAGCTGAAGGCATGCCTGTCTGCCTGCAGTCTGTACCCCACGTTGTATGAGGGAACCGAGTAGCCCTATAATTAAAAGCTATTCAGACTCAGCAACAGAAGATAAAAGAGGACTCTGGAGGGTGTGGGAGGCAGGTATGCTTCCAGTGCTGCCTTGCATAGCAAGAAGCCTGCCTAGCAAGTACTGCTGTGCTTCTTGCATTGGCTTCCTGTGTTGCTTTGGCTGTCGGACAACTAACTGCTATCTCACCACCCCTTGGGTTGGTCTTGACAAGCTTTCGGATTAAACCCACTGGCTGCTAGTATTTCCCAGGGGATACAAGGAAACTCAGAAGCACAGACTCCCACAGGGTTTTCTAGTTATTTTTCAGGGTCTACCTGACAGTTTAATAACAGAAAACAATATAATACCATTCCAAGTGTTGAGGATTGACTTTGCCGAGTCAAGGACTCCATAGAAGTTGTGGTGCTCTTGACCAAAATCAGTTGAGGACCCTTACTTTATTGATCCCCTTCTTTCAGGAAGCATTGCTAGAATGTAGGAAACCATTTCATTCTGCAGAAAATGAACTGTAGGCAAATTTTGAAAGAATTTACAAAGTATGAAGGCCAAGAAGTGAAGTGTAGTTAATGTACATTTATGAAGGCAGAATCTCAACTGATCAACCTGATAGCCTCCTATTATAGATTAACTAATTTGGTGGACAAGGGAAGAGCAGTGGATGATGTTTATCTTGACTTTGGTGAGGCTTTCAACACTGTTTCCCATAACAAAATCATATGCAAAACTAATGAAGTACAAGTTAAGTACATGGGCACTGATGCAGACTGAAAGCTGGGTGAGCTGCTGGGCGTAGAGGTTTGTGATATGCAGCACAAAGTCCAACAAGAGACCTGTGACAATTGGTGCCTGCCAGGGGTCAACACTGGGACCAATACTGGTTCACAGCTTCATTGGTCAGTGGTCATTGCACCAGATAGGTCCCAATGGACCTTAACAGTACAGCTAACATGAGGAATCTCATGAAGTTCAATAAAGGCAAAAGGCAAGAAACACCTCAGGCACTGGTCCATCCTGGGAGCTGATCAGCTGCTGTGCAGCTTTACAGAAAAAGGCTCTGGGGTCCTGGTGGAGATCAGGTTGACCATGACCCAGTAATGCACACATGCAATATTTTTTCTGTGAGAATTACATATCCCAGGAATCTTCCTGGGCTCTGATTAGTTTATCAGAAGACAGGTAGAGCGCTATGCTTAACACACACCACCCAGTGAAACACATGTTATGGTGCTTGTGGATGATCATTTACTTGAAGCGTCCTCTAGTAAAACTGTTTTAGGAAAGAGAAAAATAATCTGATATAAAGTAACCAGAAGCAAATACACACTGCAGTTTTGCAAAGGGACTTTTTACCTTCACTGCTAATATGTCTATGGTGGGTTGACTCTGTCCAGAGACAGGGTATCCACCAAAGCTGTCCCTTCCCTCCTTACCAGGACAGAAAAAGTGTAATAAAAGGCTCATGGGTTGAGATAAGGACAGGCAGAGATCATTCACCAATTACTGTCACAGGCAAAATGGACTTAGCTTGGAAAAATTTATCTCAAATGGAAACCAGTACTTAGAGTAGAAAGAAAAATAGTTAAAACAAGAATTAAGAAAGAGTTGACCCCCAAGAGAGGTACATGGGCGCACAGATGCAGAGCCACGTTCTGAGAGGTGGAGTGCTCCCCTGCAGCCTCCCCTGCCACATTGTGGTTCAATCAAGTCATGCTCCCCAATGTGTTGGAGATTCACACATTTGTACTTGTTTCTTTTTCTTGATGGTAGCAAGTCTTTGGAGAAGCCACATCTAAGTAGGGTGCTGTTCTGTGGAGTAAGTAGAAAATTCAGTAAAAGAACACCTCAGAGGCCAAAACAGGAACGTAGAAATCAGTGTGGTTATGTCTTACCTCTTCCAGTCTAGTCATGTCTATTTCATCTGCAATGTATGATTTGCTACTTTTCATTTTCACTTCCAGGCTTTCTTGTCCTAAACTAATGAAATGAGAGCAATAGGTGTCTTTCAGTCTACTTAAGTGGTAGCTAAATCTGAATTTTCCAGAAAAAGACCCTACATTTTGGTCAAAACTGCGATAATGATTATATTTTAATCTAGGAAATTGCCATCTGTGGTAATTTACTCCGTACTTTGGCACCGTACTTTAGCTGTGAAACAGCTTATATTGTTAAATGCAAAATGCCATTGAATACTTACTCTTTCCTGGGATACATTTTTTTAACTAAATCTTGCTTTTAATTTAGATTCATTCTGCATTGATGTTTCAGAGTAGAAGATGCTTGGAGACTGGTTTTAGTCCTACAGCTGTAATTTATTCCAGATGCTGTTGTAGCCTCTCCATGTCAGAAGCTTATTTTCCAGAAAATACTTCAGGGCTTTCTGTCTGCTGTGTAGATGGATGACAGGCTTCATGCCTGTGCAAGAGTTACTGACACCCATAAGACTCCACACAGTGTGGAAGGAAGATGTGTATCCGCAAGCACCCCGCGGCTCGGGAAACCAGTAGCAACCACGAGTCTTGCTGTTTGGCATAAGAAGAGCAACAAAATTTGTTTGTTTTGAAATTTTTGCAATTCACCTCATGGTTTCTATTGCTTCAAACCTTTCATACAAGCTGTACTCAAATCCTTGGGGGAAAAAACCCAACTCACTCACAGCTCAAATAAAGGGATTTTTCTCTGAGGACGATGCTCAAGTTATGGTAAAACTGAGGAAAAAAATGTATTGGTATTTAACCTCTGGAGCCACTCAGCGTTATTGCTGACCTTATCCTTGCAGATTTGTGCTGTGCAAAACCCTACTGGCTACTTTTGTTCTTTGTTGGCATAAAAAAGGTGCTGCAGAGGTTTTTAACTTCCCTGTCATTTGTCATCTCCCGCCTCCTTTCCACCCCCTGAAATCCATCCTTTCCCTATCTGTCCAAACCAGTAAAATGCCTATTCATCTCCTTTCTCAAGGGCACTAGATTTTCAAAACAGTCTTTTCCTCTCTTCCCCTAGACCTGGAAAAAAAGGAATAGCTTAATTCAATGAAAAATAGAAAATTGAAATTTCAGCATTCACTTAATTCTGCCTTTGAATTAATAGAAGATGCACATCTGAGAAATCCTGAAAGTGGCATGTAAATCAGCCAGTAGCCATGCAAGCAGCATACCCACCTTCTCCAGAAAAGCCTGTACCTGCTTGACAGCATTAGATACTCATCCTACAATAATAGAGTTGTTGGCTTGCTAGAAACTCTGACTGGAGTTTGAGTATCCTTATGTGACTAAAATTGTTTCTCTTCTAGTGTGCTAGTCTTTCCAAACTGGATAGAGGAGGTTGGTCTTTGTGCCTGGGTGGGATGAATAGAGACCACATATTAGACACATAGTTTGGGACAGAGGCTAGTCTGTTGTGTGTTTGAGCAGTGCCTAACAACTTACTTAAGTCCTGTCCAGGAGTGGAGGGAGGTCTGCAAGTGCTGTGATAGCACAGATGACAGGAATACACACATGTGCTGACATCAACATACCACGTTTAGGTTTTGAGATCTCTCTTGGTGTTACTGTGGTGGTTTTGACCCAGCCAAAAAGCCGGACACCACGTGTGCTTGCTTTTGTTTGAAAGGGGGAGGGGGAAAGCTCGGGGGAAAAGGAATGGAAAAGGAAAACCAAACCAAAACCACCAAAACCCGGCAGGTTGGGATAAGGGTGGTTTACTAGAATAACAGTAAAAGAAACAGGTATAACAATGATACGTGGTACACAATAGTTTTCTCACCAGAAAACGCACCGCACACACAACTCAGACCACGAGGCCTGCGCGGCCTGCTCCTTCCCCTCCAAAAACCGTGTGCCTGGAGTCTCCTCCCCCTCCTTTATATACTGAGCGTGACGTAATTGGCATGGAATGACCCCTTTGGCCAATTTCGGGTCACCTGCCCTGGCTGTGTCCCCTCCTCTCTCGTTCGTAGATAAAAATTAACTCCCTCCTAGCTGAAACCAGGACAGGTACATATGGCAGAGTAGCTAAGAAGGACTATTCATCTGTGATGGTTTCAAAACGTTTTACACTACTGAAATGCAAAATGATCTTCCTAACTTCTCATTATATGCTCTTCTATCCACACCCACAAGCACATTAACCTTATCACATATGTCTAAATCATAAAACTTTGAATAGATTGTGTGTATACACAAAAAATGTAATCTTTCATTTCAAGCTGAGTTCTCAAAACAAGTAGGTGTCCTATACTGGAAGCTCAAACTTGGGTTTAGTACACTGATCTGTACAAGCACTTCTGCTAACAGAAGATGAGCTAGTGATTTAGATTTATTTTCACTTCCAGCAGGTATATTTTGCAAAGCTCTCTCTTCAGAAATTCTCTGCAAAGGCATCTGCTTTTCCCAGGAAAAATATAACAACTACTTGGATGTTCATAAAAATGTCTTTGAATGGAACTGAAACTACAGTGACATAAACCTGACTGTCAGTAATTAATTGCAAAGTAATATGACAAGTGCCCTATCCAAGACTGCTTGCCAGACAAGGGAGATAGATAGATATCTTTTTCCTGGTACTGTAAATAAGTGGTTTCATCACTCAAGACCAGAGTAGTCCTTTTATTTTGAAGCAGAGTTAAAATGCTATGACTAGGTTGTTGGAAAGAGCCCTTTTAACTGCAATGGACTTTGGGTCAAGTTCCTTGGCCCCAGAGCAACAAAGCATTTCAAAGAGACTTTTCATATGTTCAGATACATATTGTACTTTAAGGGATTTATTAGATTTAGCTTTCCAAAGCTTCCTCTAACAGAAAGGCTACATGAAGATGTGAAAGCTTGACTGCAATGAGGTGTGTGTTACTGAGTGATACTGCACTAACATTCTGTCCTTGGCCCTATAAAATAAAATGCAATAACTTTGGTTGGAGGAATTCAGGTACACATCATGCTTAGACCACGATTTATCCTAATGCCTAGGGCAAAAGTGAGTTTAAATACCTTCTAACAGAAGAATAATTCTAACCATATTACTCATAATACTTCATAAACTTTCTGCTTCATTATGAAACAAAGACTAGAGCTAATGTGACAGTGTCGTTAGTCTGTAGATGACATTCAGTTGCCTCCACATAAGTTCTGGTGCTATATCAAATACCTGAGGTTATTCTACATGCTTCCCAGGTGGTACAGTAGAAACATCCAAGTTTTCCCAGAGATTCTTTGTCAAATTTAATCCTCTGTGTCTCAGATATCATTTGGCATATAAAATGGCTGTTGGGCCTGTGCTGAGGCAATTGAAGAATATTTTCTTGTATTCTGGATTGGACTGTTGTAGCTGTTATCTAATAAGAGTTTTTACATTATAAGTTTAAACGGATGTAAGTTCTTCATTGGGATGGGGAAGGAAAAATCCATGTCCCAAAACCTGGCATCAGTTTTGGTAATTCTGACTTGCATTTGACTTGGAGCTATGAGTTTCATTGGGTGACAGGGTAGACAAACAGAAGCATATGTGCTGTGCAGTCTTCTGATGTGTAAATCAAAGCAAGCTTGAACTTGAACTCACTGCAAAACAATCCCCAGGGGTGGTGTGTAGGACATTATTCTAATTGATGGCTATTAATTTTAGCCTGTTGCATTCATTTAAGGGCAAATGCTGCTTGGTTATACATCCATCACATGTTCGGGCAAGCAGAGAGAAATGCACAATCAGGAAGATGTTATTGACAGGAAGGTTAAATTTAAGGTACAGTCTTGCTCCTTCCAATGGAAAATCTCTTTTTTTCCAGAGCCTGACTTCTTCTACTTTCTTATGTTAACTTTTAAGGACAGTGGGCCTAATTCCGAGCACGTTAAAGGAGATGTAAATGAGAAATAATTTCACTGGGTTGAATTTTTTCACTTACACATCAAAGCCAACATTCTTTCTGAAGGTCTTTCTGTCAGCTTCACATTCAATTGAACATGTGTAGCCTTTGAAATATAGAGGAGTTGAACAAGGCTTTTAAGCAAATCCAGAAATTAGTGAAAGGGTCATTAGACTATCTGTATTTAGAATTTTTTATTTTTTAATGAAGACAAATTTTAAATTGCTAAAATTATTACAAGATGTTCACAGGCTTCTCTAGTCACAACATAATGAGTCATACACCAGCAGTTCGCTTGGTGTGTCTAAGTTAACTGCCCTTCATTACTGGGGCACTGCTATTACATATCATAGTAATAAGACATCCAGATTGGCACCAGTGTTTGCTACAGATAAGAATTTCAGCTGATCAGTTAGATACGCTTCAAAGAGCATAATCGCTGCCCTCAGGTTACTTTAATCTCCACATCTCTGTGTGTATATGAAATATGCTATAACTGTCTTCTCACTTCTACTGTGTGAAATTTCTAAGTCATTTCAGTCCTAGAGTACACTTTATGTATATATAGCACTGGATTTAAATGTTTCTGAAATTCTGAAACCTTAAATGGAAACATGTTCTTGTCAGTCAGTTAGTCCTTGAGCTGGATTCTCAGTCCCTTCACCGTTGCTTGCAGGGCAAATTAGCCCTTTGAGAAGTGGATGAGGAGAGGCATGGGCAGTGGCTCACTACTGCCTGATTTCTTTTATGTTCCCTGATGAAGGGAAGGACACTGCACTTGTGTCAAGCTGACATCATCTAAGTGGTAACCAGATGTGGGGGAGGACATAAAAGCAGCCTGGATTTTGCAGCTCCTCTTGAGGATCAGCGACACAGACTAAGATGACTGAAAAGGGGCTGGTTCAAAGTTTTCCAGCAGAAAACCTGGATGTTGCTGCCTCAAGGGTGAGGGCATTTGATTTCTCCTGTTTTGATTTTTGACTGTTTCATTTTGCCCCGGTGCCAAACACCAGGCACCTGAGCTGTTCAGCAACCACTTGAACCCCTGAAATGAACATAGCTGTACTCTGCTTTCTTTGCCCTTGTCCCCTTGCCTTGCGTGGAGCATAGGTACTGAGCATAGGTACAGTAAGTACCCCCACCTACAGAGGAAAGAAGAGAAAGAGGCTATCCAGGCTCCAGCCCTCCCTTTCCCTAGGACAGCCCAGGTGCCCATGCAGTCTCTCCCTCCAAGCTGGGAGCAAAAAGTCGTGTGAGAGAGCAGCTGGGAGTGTGGTGCTGGGTTGCATTATGTGTTAGCAATGGCTTCATCCCAGCACACAATCTCTCTCTGGGTATGGTACGGGGGAGCTCTGCTCTCCTGGTGCTGGGGAGCAGAGTCTGCCTGGGTGTAGAAGCACAATGAGTACTAAGACATCCAGAAATGTCTCTCGTTCTCACTTACTTCAATTGCTCACTACAGCCAGGTCTGGGTGTGAATGTGGAGGGAAGAAAGAAGATGCCTAGTGAAGGAGGGGAATGATTTTAGCATCTAGATGAAACGCTGGGTGGATGCTGGAACTCACTGTGTACTGAAATAGACCAGGAAAGGGAGATGGAAGACTGCAGTGCTATTAGTGGATATTAAAACCTACTCAAATAAGAAACAGTGGTTGAAAAATGTGAAATATTGTGATTTTATTTGATGTGAGGTGAAGGAAAGAGACATGAGGAGAAATTTTTTACAAGCATTTAGGTACAGGATTTGTGATGCTGAAGCTTTGACAGTGGGCAGAAGATTGCTTGGTACTAATAACACATCCAGTTAAACACCAAAACACAACTAGATGGCTTGGTGTGGTATGTCCTAAGCATGCCAGCCTTTCTCCATTGCACAATGAAGAAGCAAGAAGCATACACCAGTCTTAAGGCTGATGTTTTGCTGCCAACATAGCCTTACAGAAAGGTCCAAAAATAAATGCAGAGAAATTTACTTGCCTTGCGTGTAATGGGTCACTATGGTAACTTAGAGCAGTAGTCCTCTGTTGTAGGAAAGCTAACAAGCTCACATTCATTTGTAGTTATCAATATAAAAAGTATTCTTGCCATCGAGTGTGCCTAACTTCTTAGCAAGTTTTTACCAATGCAAAGCTGATTCATTTGTGCATCTCCAGCTCTTCAGGCACAGGGAACTGCAAAGGGAGAAAAAAAAAAAAAGGTATTTATTGCTTTCTCTGTCATACAGGTTTAGCAGGTGTTGTCATTCCTGACTGTGCATCAGTGTGCTGCACTTGACTGTGCAGCAACTGTGCGCTGCTGCGCTGTGCGTGCATTTCGGAGAAGCAAAATAAATGTTAGGGAACCATCTGGATAATCTTAATAATAATTTGGACAGTCCTTGGACAGCTAGTGAGATGGATATCTGGAGGCATGAAAATTAACAATGGAACTAATTTTGTATCAAGCATCAAACTGATAACTCACGCTTGGGACTTTGCTTGGTTGGATGCTTGCTCTGTATCTGGAGAGTTTAACGTAACACACATGTGCCTGTGTTAACAGTCTACATTTCCAAGTAGTTTTTCTGCTATTTTGCCATGAGGCATTTTTCTTGTGGGATAATTTTAGTCTGACAGACAAGAGATAAACAGCTCTTTCATGAAGCTGATTTTTTGATTGCCTTTTATCCATATACCTAAAATGAAAGCAATTTGACTGGAAAGTGTAGATCTGCTAATTGCCTCTCCATATGTTATCTGTTTTCTCAGTGCAAAACAAATATGTTTTATTTTTAGCGAGAAATGTGAATATTGGCCCGTAACAGTGACAGCGAGTGGGACAGGGGCTTATCTTGATTCCCAGGTCTCATAAATATCCTAAACTCCAGGCTGTGGTCAGTCTTCTGTTGGGTCTCAGTATACAAAATGTTCTTTAAATATTATAGCAGACACAACAGAGGAAATCAGAGATAACTTGAAATCTCTTGAACCTGGGCTTTCAAACTTCCATGTCTCTGGAGACATTCAAAACCTGTCTGGACACGGTCCTGTGTGATTTAGTCTAGGTGATCCTGCTCTGGCAAGGGGGTTGGAGTAGATGTTCTTTCGAGGTCCCTTCCAATTCCAACATTCTGTGTTTCTGTGATTTGAGCTCCCTATCCTGGGATAAGACAAACTCCTGGCTGTGCAAGTTAAGGTGGTACATCTGCAATGCACAGGTGCTACCTCAGCTCCCAGACACAGTACAGCAAGAGGACTTCTGTGGCCCCTGCCTAATGGAGTTCATACAGCTTGTAGCTGCAGATCCCTCATGGTGGTCTCAGTGTGTCCAGCCCTGTCCATCTGAGTGAGGACACAAGCCTAACTACTGGGACCTTCCTCATGAAAGCTGTACCTAATCTCCTTCCATACAGCAAAAAAGTTTCAGTTCATAAATCTTCCAGGAAAAAAACCCAAACAACAAAAAGGCCCCATTTCTCTGTCAGTTAGCTCAGTGTCTGTTCTGATTAGTACAGAAAATCTCTTTGTTCAAGCTGAGTTTTAATTCCCTTTCCATACTTGTTTAATCTATTCAATGCCCTCCTTTCCATAGTTGGCCCATGATGCCCATGTAGCTTCACTGTTCAGTTGTCTTTAGGGTCCTTACATGCATCTGCATAAGTATCTCAAGGGTATTCACTTCCAGCAGAGACTAGTGGAGTCATTTTTCTGCTACATTACACAACAATAAATGCTGAAAAACCCAATTTAACATTATTTTGGCTGACCCTTAAATGCAGAGACTGCCCCTGCTTTATAGGAGATGAAAAGAGAATTGTCTGAAATAAATGATTTGCAGGAAAAGGTTTGGAACAGATCAGACCACTTGTGGCAATTTTCATCCTGAGGGATGTCTGTCAGTTGTCTTACAGATGATGTGCTTTTAGAAAGCAAAAAAATATTTGGCACTAAGCCTCCAGTTACAAGCTCTGAGTTGAAAAAACTTCCAATAGCAGAAAAACATTAAAGTAAAAGCTGTGAACTAGTTACAGCAAGAAAAGAAGGCTATAAATGTAAGCTTTTTCTCCTACCAGTGTGTTATAGAATGTGTAACCGAAGACTGTTTAGACACAGTTGGGCAAAAAATTATATTTTTATTCTGTGTTTGTGCATACCTGACACAGTGGGGTTTAATCCATGGTATATTCTCCTGGGTTGCACCTAGGTTCATCTGCTAGGAACCCCATGGGACCCTAGCCCTCTGATTTTCTAGGTCAAGGCACTGGTAGAGCTTATTTTAACTTCCTTCTGGCCTGTGTGCCAGGACTTCTTTTCCTGGAAATGTAGGTGCAAGGAGGAGAAGGTTGGACAACAAATATGGATGTACATGTCATATAGGATTCAGATGAGCCAGGGATTTGTCTTTGCACCGTGGGCTCACAGCTGGTACAGACACCCACAGGACATGAGTTTGAACAGTCAGTTTCCAACCTTAACAGGTTTTCAGTAGTGAAAATATCAGAAATATGAAGAAAGTTACTCTGGAATGTCAGGAAATGCCAGTCCATGGAAGAAGATGTAAAGTCAGTTGGGCACTTTACAAATGTATTCCGGGGTAGGGTGCTGGTAGGACACATGCATTACTGCAGCAACAAAAGACAAGTAAATCCCCTGTGCCACACATGGAATCTGGAGTTGTCTATGGTCCATGTAGACTGAAAGCAGGTGGTGGGTGTCATATGCCTTCTCAGGAGTCTAGGGAGCCATGGCGTGAAAGAAGCTTCTGTTACATAAGTACCGAACTAATTATGGAGTAATTTTTAGTGGTACAATGTCAAATACAGGTCAGCAGTGGCCTGTCTTGGCCTGTCTTGGATCTGGTACTATTTGATATTTTCTCTAATGGACCAGATGATGGAAGATAATATGTTTATTAAATCTACAGGTGGCACCAATCTGTGAGGAACAGGACACACAGGGAAGGACAGAACAGACTGAAATTTTCTTCTGTATTTCTGGAGTCACTGCATGAGCAATCCTGTCATCATGCAGTGTGGCTAACATACGTGTGTGGAGAGCCTGAGGCGGGTTTCATCCGCTCACTAGCAGTAGCTGTAGCAGCGACAGTCGACAGTATACAGTATAGCTGGCGGGATGCTGACATGGTCATGGCTGCTATAGACCCTTATGCCTTGGGAAGTCATGGGGATCTGAGACAGCATATGCACTAAGGGTCACTCTGTAAAGGCCTGGTCATCCAAAAGAGCTTTAGCAATTTAGGTTTCTAGCTCAGTCACGACCTGCAAGCACTTCCACAGCCCTCCAGCACTTCTGGGGTTTTTTTATTGTTTAACTCACTAAATTGTGCTGTAACTCACTTCAAGAACAATGGAAAAACTGCCTGAGTTCTCTCTTATTTTTATGTTTCCTAGAAATGTCTAGAAAGCAATGAAATCAATGCTTTAATACACATGGAAATTTATGAAAACAACAGGATTTCATTTCCTAATATAATTGCTGAATTGATTTGCGTATGCAGCAAACTGCTCTGATTTTCTTAGTGGCAATAATAAAGTAGTGTCTGCAGTAATTTAGCAGGTGTTCACAGCTATTCCAAGTGGATGTAAAAGGTTATCACTTTGATTTAAAAGGTTCATTCAAATTCTTCTTTCTCTTTGTTGAAGTCTAATAGAAGATGAAAGGTTCAAGGTAATGAGAACAAAGCCTATTTGAATCCAGGATATAATTTTTCCAGAGAGTTTGGGTTGTTGTGTTTTTCCATGTCTTTAGAACATTCTGTTAATGGCTTCTTTTCCTTTGCCTTTCTCTTTCTCTTTTCCTTTTCTCCTTTTCTTCCCCTGAATCTAACTTCACCTATCTTGAAAATGAAATTTACATTTGTGACAGTAGTACTCACCAACTGTATTATATCTAAGTCTTATTTTCGTTCAAGGGAGACAAAACACATGAACTTCAGCATGAAATGGTCACTGTATCCCATTCTTCCATTCGCATTTTGAAATAATTCAAAGAGTGGAGCTATGCCAGATTGGTAAATATAGGGGAATAAAGCTGCTAAACTCAACATTTCTTGCTGGATGAAGACATACTTTTCCTGCATGCTTTATAACATGAAACTGAGGGCATGATTTATGGTAATACAGTGAATCATACTGAAGGTGAACGAGAGGGGAAGTTAGATACTGACACCTCTCCACAGACTTGTCTGGGCTTTCTCTGATGAACAGTTAAAATCTTTGTGGTGAGAGCTGTGTGAAATGCTTCTGGCAAGCCTCACCTCCCGGTTAAAGATTTCTTGACTTTTGTAAATTTTAGCCTGTGGTTATCAAAGTAAGGAGGACTCCTCACACAGGTGATAGGCAGGAAATCTCCTTCCAACAACTTTCTCCCTTATCACAGCAGAAGTATAAGCTATTCTATCTCCACTTCCATGCCTGTGGGATAGAAATGAGGAAATGCCAGCAGAGATGGGTGTGATATGAGTTAGAAACTATAAAAGGAGAAGAGCAGTTACTAAGAAATCCTTAGAGGTGTGGGTTTCTTCAGGGGTGGGTAGATTTTGGTTAAGAACACAACCAGTCCCTAAGATTCCCCAAATTTATTCCTGGGCTTCTAAAGGCTCCTTGTATGCTACCAGAAGAGACTTTCAGGTCCAGACTGTAGTTTCCTAATTTCTCATTCATTATGAGGAACTGAATTTCAAAGGACCCTTTGGGAGGGGCATTTACTCTTTGTGCTTAATTTTCCATGTCTATCAAACTGGGAGCAGCTAATCCTGCCTGCTCCCACAGGAATGTTGTGCAGTTAATGGCTTGCGTTTCTTCAAAGTGCTTAGATATGACAAGGAGAGCTATTACAGGTAGGCAAAGAGAGAAAACACTGGAGAAGTTCCAGCCCATCAACTTCTAAATATGTCCCAGAGATCTTATCATTGTGTACACAGAAGCTTCAGAAGTAAAATCTCCTTTTGTTTGCTGAGCACAGTATATGTGAGAGAGATGTGAGTTCATGAAGTTCACCTTTCAAACACACAATTTGCTCTACTGAGTCTCTAATAATTTGCCTCCTGCAATCTGCTGGATGTTTCTTATTTCAAGAGTTAATTTGATTCAATCAAGTTAAAAGCAATCATGAATTTACTTCTGTTTCAAGCCAAGTTATTCCTTCTCCATTTTCTTTCTGTCAGCTCACAGACTGCAGTCCTATTTTGGCATTTCACAGGAAATCAAACCCTACTCTGCCTTCTGTTCTGCCAGCTTTTCAAGAATAGAGTGGAGAAAAGGGCATCCCAGATGGTCACCATGGAGAGAACAACAAAAAGTCACTAAGAGGACACTGTGTTTGTGGTCTGAAAAGGGCACAGAGATGAGATTTCTGGGACAGCAGGCATTACAAGGGAGAAAGTAGTAACACAGGGAAAGAGAGAGGAATTCAGGACTGGCGTAGGATGCCTGACTCCTCCATACATGCAAAGATCCTAGGTAGAACTCAGCTGTTACCTAAAAAGTGAGGTTTGAAGGGGAAATCAATTTCTGCTGATGGGCAAGATGACTCCTGCCAACAGTAGTAGGAGCTGGGCATAAGGGTTTCATTCACAACACCCTGGAGTCCCTGATACAATTTGAGTTACAAGTGAGACTAGAGAACTTGTAGAGATTAAATTGTTAAAGGCATTGTTTCTGACGGAAAATTCAGTGAAATGTTCTTTGCCACACAACTTGTCTAGATGAATCTCAGAAGAATGGTGCACACCTGAAGAGACTTTTTCAAAGCTGTAAGGCTTCACCTTTTGGGTGGACCTGTAATTCTCTCAATTCATTTGCATTTCCGTTGGTTCACATGGGGCTTAAGACACTTGCAGTTCCTCACATCACATTGTCGTTGGTCTCTCTGAGGACTGCAAAGTTTTCTTCAATAATGAGGAATATGATTCCAGAAAGGAGAGGGATTTTTCAAATTAGTGGGGTTGCTTACTGTTTTCTCCCCAGGCCTCTTTGCTTTGAAAATGCATTTAACATAATAACACAAGATCAGACACAGCCAAGAAACTATCCTGCTAGTTTTAGCTTTTAGCAGGGGGAGTAGACTGCAGGCTCAGAGTCTGATTTTCTTTATGTCTTTAGCTGAGCAGTAGATTTGGTTTCTGTTTCTCAACTTCAGGCCAAGTACATGGTTGTGCCGAAACATTGAAGGTGATGTCGTTTTTTAGGCATTTTGGATCTCTCACTTTCTTTGCACTTCATAAAATCCTGTGCTGTTACTGAGTAGGGCTTGTGTTTATTCACAAAAATTGTGTCTTTGCAATAGAAATTTTTTTGAACCTCTTAAATCACCTCTACATTCAGTGGAACTTGGTCCCTTGATCCCAAATTATGGAAGTAGTCTTCCTGTGAAGTGGTTGGGTTTTTTTGTTTGGAAGCTTTTTTTACACCATAAACTGTTTCATTCCAGCAGACAGCTTTTTGGAGCACTACTTACCTTTCCAGAAACATCAGTTTTGTCTAAAACAAAACAGATTTGCTGTAGAGAGGATATATTGCTACACTGAAATATAGGGCACGGAGCAAATGATCTTTCTTCTGATATGTCTCTTTATATAACTAGCGTTGTCATGACAACTGCAGAGCAGAGTTGCCTCTTCAGTAGCAGACGTATGACTAAGGGCCTTTGTCTTACTGATGAGCATGTCTGCAGTCCTCAGTCTCTCAGCAACAAAAAACACCAATGCCATCCCTCTCAATTTATTCCGACTCACAGAACTTTCTATGTAAATGGCACATTACTTCTAAACAGGGCAAACTTCTGGTTCTGCACCACTTTGCTTTTCACAGCTTTGCAGACTACATGTGGATGCAGAAAGAGCAATGGAGGAAGGGCAGGTGGAGCTGCCCATAACCTTCTCCTCTGTAGGATACAGCACATACTGCAATGCACAGCACTTATGGGGTGAGGGAACCTTGAGGTTCTCAATAAGTCTTTTCCAATTTTTAGGTGATACCTCACAGTGAAGATGTGAATAAAACAATAGGTGTACTAAGTTGTAGAAATAAATGTCTGGAGATTTAAGTTCTTTCCTCATCTCAAGGAATGAACTTATGGCTGGTGCCTGCATACCTTGTGTTACAGCTGTGTCCTTTAAGGCTGGGGGTAATATACCTTCCTCACTCTCAGAGCTACTATGATCAATATTTTATTGATGCCTGCAAGATGTTTCTCCCATGAAAAGAAGCAGAGGGTAGAAACAGAATTAACCAGTGACAGAGAAGGCACAGGGAATTAACATGTTCTGCATTTAACAGAGCTACTGTGATGCCCTGCTTCAGTGGACAGGGGCTAAAGGTAGAGTGCTTTGACATTGGCCTGGGAGAAGCAGTGTTTATTAGCTCATGAGTTAACTACATTTCCAAATTTCTGGTGAACTCATACTAGTAGCTACTATTCTGGATGAACTTGGCAGGGTCTCACAAACTCCTTTGAACATCCCAACCTACACCAGGTAAGCAGCATATACACAGGATACAACTTAAAAGGTTAGGCAACATCTGGGTCAGAGACAAAAAGGTGAATAGCTGAACATAACCACACACGCCCAAGAAAACAGCAATGTTAAGGACAACAGTAATCTGTGGGAACTTCATTTAATCTACCTCTAACTATGTAAAAAGCCATAGAAGAAAGCACGGGTAACAAAGCCGAGTAACCACTTTTCCCTGATATTTTGTAATTGTCCAGTGCAGTGCACTATTCATCTCTGACCTCACTGCCATGAAACGAAGGTTGAAATAGGGAAATACCCTTCTGTAACATTCACCATGTGTGGAACTGAACTTAAATTGCCAAAGCATATTGAAGACTTCTCAGAATAAAGAGTTTCATGATAGTGGGTTTCCATCAAACTGAGCTCAGTCTCTAGCGCATGGCCTGTCGTAAAAGAATGCAATGCTCTGGGTCCCTATGTAATGCAGGCAAAAACACATGCTCAGAAATTAATTCAGCTATCCCACAAAGCCATCTTCTGTTTCCCAGTTTCCTGCTAGCATGTTCAATGTTGCAATATGACACTGACAATTGCTACCATACAATTATTTAGCATAGCCGTCTAGAAATGTAAAACACGTAGTCACTGCTGACCCCCAACTGTCACTACATGTGACTTCACTGTAGTTATGTTAGCCTGTGCATGTTACTATTTCATGTTGCCTCGCTGTTGGTCTGCAGGCTGTTTGCCATGCCTGTGTAGGCTGCCAGTTTGCAAACTGCTGCACTGCATTTCACGTGAGTGTTGACTAATTCAGTTTTCGATTTTAGTAAGCACAGGTGCCTACATCTGAGATGGTTGTATTAGTCTCCTTTAACCATCAACAGAGGGAAATAGGCACCTCTTGCTTTCCACAGACTGTAAAGGGAGCCAAGGGTTAGTAGCTGCGTGTATTTGCACCACATCAGGTTAACTCCATCTGTGGCATCACACATTGCAAAGAAAAGGAAAGAGCTGCAAGGGTAGAAGAAGTAAAGCACTACACGTCAGCCAAACTGTGTATGTGTTCACTATCTGATAAAAAAGAAATGGTTTTCACATTTGCCACTTAAGAAAAAAACAACCCACAACCAAAAAAAGCCCCAATGATCCACCCCCAAAGCAAAATCTCTGCCAAAGTAGACATTTTATTCTTTATCATTTAGAATGAGTTCCGCATTTTCCTAATGCTTCCTCTGCATTTTTCTGTCTGGAAAGCATTAGCTTAAGTAATTACATGAAGTGCATAGCTGGGGTAGGTGTGCCAGGAACCAGAACCTTCTGGGCTTGTCTGGCTGTGAGACCTATGCCTTATCCCACAAGGACCAGCTCTCATGAAAACTCATAAGGATGACACCTGAAGTGGAGGCACCTCTATTCTAAGTAGAGCCGCAGTTTTCCCCAGTTTACGCAGACTTCCTGAATCCTGAACCTTGTGTGAACTGCAGGGAAAAGCGCCAACGACAGCTTTGAGGATCCCACAGCATCTTAAGAATATTATATCTGGCAGGATGGAATAGCTTTGAGATGGTTTATTTTGTCGTGTTGACTTATTTACCTGTCATAAACACTGAAAGGAAATATTTCTAAGTTTAGATCTTTGCGAAGAGCCTCCAGCATCCCTCTTAGAAGTATATGTAAACGAAGATGTGTATTTTGGATATGCTGTTTGATCATGCCGCAGAAAAATATGTCAGTCGTCCACTTCAGGAATGTAAGAGCAAACTTTTCAGAGTTTGAAAAGCCCCGCATTATGGGTACACGTTAGATGTGTAGTCTCTACAAAAAAAGGACTAGCTGGCTCCTTCCCACCTTTCTGCTTGGCCTGGCCAAGCCTCTAAAGCAGAACACCATCTAAGGAGTCACTGACTAACTTTTTACTCAGGCAACATTTTCTTTAGCAGTCCTTTGAATTTTGTGCTTCACTGTGAATTGTTTCTGTTCACTGATGTCGACAACTGATCAACCACCATTGCCCTTAATGTGCTGCAGGGGAAAGTGTACAATAGATAGACTCTGAACCCAGGCCGATCAGGATGCATACAGATGGAAAGTGTAGGAGCCTATGGCCACCCTATGTTGTTGAAATGATAATTAAAGTTGTTCCTGTCCTGCTCTCTGTTTTCAGCTGTGACATGAGGCACTGGGTGGGAGTAGAGGGCAGGGGATCACATTGTGCCAGAATGCTGGGAACCCTCCATTTGCCTTCAGGCCAGAAGGCAGATTCAGCAAGGCGTGTGCCCCATTTGCCAGAATGGCACCAAAAGGCTCATGCAGCTGCTTCCCATCGGTATTACGGGGGGCAATGTGGACTCTTTGACCTACGCTGTCACTATGAGGTGGAAAAAAAAGGGGGAATTGGTTGTTCATTCCAGTTTGCTTTTTCCCAATCTGATGATGAAATGGCTGCACCCTGCTGCCCCGGAGATTGCAAGCTGCACAGCCAGGCCAGGCCCCCCTGGCACCCAGCAGGGAAACTCCCCAGGAAGGTGGGGGTTTTTTTCCCACTTGCAACAGCAATTTACAGAAAAATGTTTCTGAGGGTGGGCACGACCCCACTTTCCAACCCGGCAGCCCAGGAGTCAGGCACTGCCAGTATACCCAATCACTGTGCAAATGGTCACTGCGCCCAAACCAACAGGTCTCTGCCTCGCCTTTTCACTCCTCACAGCCCTCCCCTTCAGGGGGCTTGAAACACAAAATAGGGAGGGAGGATCTATCCCAAGAAAACGATACAATACACAAGCAAGAAGAGACTCAAGGGAGAAGCTGCAATTGATTTCTTATTTAAGCAAGCTTAATTACAATGATTAGATGTGTTCAGATACTGGCAAATGCTGTGAAAGGTAACGGGGAGATGGGCCCGGTGATTGCGCAGGCTGAGGCAGGACTGCTGGCATGCCTGATGGATGGCAGGAGAAATTTTAACTGTGTTTCCACTGAAGCAGCAGTGTATAACGCAGCGCTTCGAAAGGCAAAATGACATATCTAGATGGTATATCTATACAGCTGTATGATTTACTGCCATATTTATATGGTCAGATCATGTCAGGAATTAGAATTTATTTGGGGTTGATTTCCCCCTCTAGTTTAGGAAATACATTTCCATTTATATGCAGTATTTTCTTTGAACGAGTCAGAAGATAGAAGAAATCTTGGTTTCCATGTAGATTTAGACAGGGATGGCGCTCAGCACAAAGTACAGAAATGGCCTTGTCAACTGCTGGGGCTCCTCTTCCTCATAATTTCTGAGATTTGTAGGGCTCTGTCTCAATTTACATGTCTGGTTGCCTTCAAATTGCTGGTTCATTTGTGCAGCCTGGTGGACAATCAAGCTTGCTTTTTTTTTTTGGTGCAAGGCAGAGAGAGAAAGGTTTCTGTTAAAGAAGCAGCTCTAATAAAGGATTTTCCCTGTTTTAGGTAGCCTCTTGATAACAGATATCTAAAGCAATGGGCATATGATTTCATGTCCAATTTGGATTGCAGGTACTGCTTGTTCAGTGCGATCAGACGGAAAAAGACATTTCAGCGTGCCAACACTGCCAGTATGCAATTAACAGAACAAATTAGGTATGCAGGTTTTGAAAGCAAAGCCAGTCTGGCTAAAATCTTTTCTTACACACTGTATTGCCTCCTTCGCCTCCCAACCACTTTCTCCTCCACAGTTTTAATAAGAACCCTATTGGCATGGGAAACAAGTGATTGAAACAAAACTTGGAGCAAGACTGGAACTGATCATGGGTTTTTTGTGGAAATTGGTGGGCCCACATATAAGAAGGGTTCCAGAAGTGCCTGCTTCTGCAATCTTTCCTCTGCCTGAATTGCTTGGGTTTTCTTTGTAAACTCACGAACAAGATGTCTAAAAGGTTCTGGCACCTACTGATAAGTGACACTGCTGCTTCTCATCTGATGAGCCTTAGGAGGTCAGTTACATGTTGGGAGCTTAGCTGAGGAGTGTTTTCTGCCTAAATGGAAACCAGCTGCAGAGGCAAACCTGCCAAATTCGAGTAGGATAGCAGCAAAACTGCACACTATAGGGTAATTATTCTCTTCTGGAGGGAGCCAACAAATAGAAAACCCCTTGCTAACTCCCCCCAGGGCCTCAAAGAAAATTATGTAAACTCAAAAGCAGATGACTAGAGTTTCCTATCCCAATTCCTGTAGCACAAGCTCAGCAGGGAGAAGACGAAACAGTTTATCAGGTGTGAGGCTATGGGATATGTGGGAATATTTACCTACACTGCAGAGATACACACCAGGTGTAAACTGTCCCACTGAGCCACACACCGAGTAAGGCAGCTCTGTTACTGAAGCATTAACCTCAAGCAGAGGAACAGCAGGAAATACTTGGGGAGGTGATGTGATCAAAACTTAATCACCTACAGCTACCGCTCAGTGATCAGCTGCCTGCTGCCTGTGAGTATGTTTGTGCCAGCTGCAGCAGCTCAGGAGGAGCCAGGTAGTGGGAGTCACTCCAGTGAGTTTGGCCAGTGTGCCTGGGTGGAAGTCACTGTCTGACAGTGGGAGATGTGGAGAGCCGGAGGCAGTGGGGAAGGCCAGCTGGAGCAGCAAGCTATGCCTAGGAGCAACTCAGGGACACTGTTGGAGGGCACAGTAAGGCAAAATAAGACAAAAGTCTCTCCCTTTAAGTACTTTCAGTGACACAGACCTTCTTACTCAATAGCTATCCAATGGCTAAAGACACCTATCAGGACTTTCTTCTCTTAAAAATAATATCCTGACTTGATGAACTTGGTCATGCTGTGTCTCATATGGTCACATCACTCCTTTCCAGAGAGGGACAACTCTTCCCTCTGCTCCTTTGCGTGCTGTAAGCAGCTACACAGGGGGATTCTGGAGGAGGCTGAGCCCCACAGCTCACCCTGCAACAGATGTAGAACTCACTCTGTTCTCTGTGCTGTGACTCAGGGTGGTTCTATAAGCAACAAAAAGCTGAGTTTAAAGGACTTTTCTTAGTTGATTCTCCTGTTAGCGTGGAGTAACTGTGTGACTGGAGAAACAGTTAATAAGAAACTCTTCTTGCTCTCTGCCAAAAGAAATGTCAGTGGGAACCAATTTTCTTCACTGTGAGGATTGTTAGTACTGTCCACCCAAACTTGCCACCCCAGCAGCAATACAATAAAAACATTGAAAACCTCTTCCAGTGCTGTAAGAATCTCAGCGATCCTATGACAATAGTCAATTGTACAGGATGCTTGCCACTGTGAAGTCTAAGATAGCACAACAGAAAATAACTGCCACTACCAAAGGTCCACACGACCCCTGACTGGCAACAACTGACTTGTAATTTTAAGGACTGAGGGTAAAATATTGTCATTCAGCAATTTCTTAGCATCTGTAATTAAGTATATAGTCAAGGGCAGACAATTATGGACTCAGTATAGGCTGTTTAGGAGTATCAGAAGCATAATACAGAAAGAGTAAAATTTGTCCTGCTGAACAGATCCTTGATAAAATTTTGCAAATTCAACCATAACAGTGAGAGTTTGAAATAAGAGAATCCCGATAAATCAGTACTTGCAATCTCGTGCTCCATTTGCCTGATACCTCTTATAAATTGTTACTAGCTTCCCTTGTCTGGTTACAGTCATAATCTATATAATCTATATTAGCCTGTAGGCTCCTTAGTGCAAAAGAACAATCTTTAGAAAGATACTGAGTCTGGAAGCATGCTTATTTTTGTGTATTGTCTTTTAGATGCTGTGGAAAATTCAGAAGATGTCCTCTGAAAGAGAACTCAGCTTGCTTCCTGTAATACAAATGCCTGCAGACCTATTGCCTTAGAATTTGGTCCCCTTTAATTTAATTTGTAGTAGCAGCATCCTCTGTAACTGGCAGGAATACCTAGAAGTGAATGAATTTTTTTTTTTTTTTGCAATCATTTTCTAAATGAGTTTTTGAAAGCAGATTGGATTGAATTAATGAAGCTTCTTAAACTAATTTTAAGCAAAGGGATAATTTTTTTAGCTTGTTGGATAGATTGATCATCTCCTCTTGACAAATGTGTCCTGCTTTCCCACTCGCCACTAGCTTTTGATGTGCAGTTGCAGACATTCAGGCCAGCTAGGCTGATGGCCCAGAGGAAGAAAAATCAGCAATGCAATCAAGTATATTCCAAGTGTAATTTTGTTTTATTGCTCACCTACTTCAGTGCTGGAATAAAAGTGGTTTAACAGATGCTTCCAGAATGCAGCTCTGTCTCAGAAATTACCAGGACAGAGATCAAATTGTCCTTATCTTCCTTATTCTGGAACGGTCGCAGCCTATATACAGGGCACTGTGTAAAAAAATCCACAACCTAATCTACCAACATTGTTGAGCATATCTTTCTATTTCTCCCTAGACGAAGAAATTTGTAAAACCATGATTACCAGTACTATCTGGTGTTCAGGCTATAACCAAGTGCTTAATGCTGTGCTCTGGCTCTGCCACTTTGACTGTTCTCAATCAGAACCCAACCAAATGGCAGGTTTATGGGACTGATATTTGTGCAAGAAAATCCCTGTCCTCTCTTTAGAAACCAATTCTGAGCCAATTTCATTTTGCAGAGGTGATAGACTTCTTTCTCCCCCTTTTTTTTTTCTCAACAATTTGATGGTGATAACTGAGGATTGCCTAAATCAAAGGTAGGTGATGGGTAGCAGAAGGACACCAGCTTTTATCCATCTGTTTCAGAAAGAAGAGAGGATGGTTTGTTCTGTGTGTTTGGGGTGATGTAACTCAGCATTCCGTTGCGGTGCAGCAGATGCTGAGTGTGCGGGAGCACTTGCAGACAGCCCACTCTTGCAGACTGACTGTAATCTCCTACTTGAAACTACTTCGCATCTCATCTGACAAACTGCTAGTGAAGTGAGGGAGAAAAGATTGGGGTCCAGAGTTGAAGTGAGTTCTCGATTAGCCTGCATATTCCCTTTGCACTTTGAAGTAGTATCTAAAAGAGAAAAAAGCCAGATAATGCTTCTCTGAGCGGTGCTAACTGACTGATGCACACTGGTCTATAATTTCCTGCTGACTTTGCAGCCCAGAGGAGGATCCAGTGCCCAGGGGAGCACCGGGCTTTCCTCTGAAATTGTAAGGCTGGGTGCCACCCTCCCTGACCTTCTTTTTCCTCAAGAATTCAGGCAAGGGAGGAAAATGCGCTTTCACTTTGGCTCTGTGTAAGCGATCAGGCCTTTCTTACCATCGTCTTTCACTTTGTACAGCATGTTGGCTTCAATCAAGGCATGAAGGATTGCTCCTTTGTATCTGTGCCAAGGGAAGTGTGATGGAAACTCTTTTTATACATTTTCTGTAAGAGTGCTGGGACATGAACATACGAATCCCCAAACCTATACATTGTTCTTTGCGTTTCTACTTCATTAAAGATGGGAGCTGATTTTAATGCAGATAAAAGAGAGAGACGGTAAGTTCATAAGGCAAATATATCTGAGGGTGAAGAAAAGCACACCCAGCCCTGCGCAGGGTCTGGCTGCCTCTGCTCAAAGTCTGCTCTGGCATGTGCAGCTGGTTGACCCCAGATCTGTCCCCGGTGGGCAGCCCCCTTGCTGTGCCCTGTCAATGCACATTCGTCTTTACAAATACACAAGTAGCTTAGAGAGTTATTGTCTCGTGGTGTCAGATCCAACATCTCCAGTGCAATCAGGAGTCTCATATGCACCTATCAGTCTTCATTGTCCTCCCAAAGTGAAGTTTCACTTGCAGATAGGTTCAGACAATCTACAGGTACTGTCTCTGCCATTTTACAGGGTAAAAATCTGGGCTGGAAGCTGCATTGCTGACACTGAGTAGATGAACAAGAGATTGCTGCCTTGTACCCATATCAGGAATTGTCTGGGTTTCTGCGTTATTCAGGCATAATGTGAATGGAAAATAAGCGTGCTTCATTCATGGCATGATATAGAATCCTCACTCTAGTTCCCCTAAAACTTCTTTTCCTTTCACATAATTCACAGGAAAACAGGACAGCTGCCAAATCTAAATCAGCATAATTACAAATCCCCAAACCTAAATGACTATCTGGACAAATCCCAGGTCCTTACAGGTATCAAGGTACTTAATTAGGCATTTGAGTGCTTACATTTCTGTAAAGTTGGTGATAAAGCTAGGTATCAAATTGGTTTCAGGCTTCAGGACAGCTTTTTATTTTGACCCCATGCCACTCTTTAGTGGTATCTCAAAGTATTTTCTCTGTTAGAAACATTGAGTTTTCTAGATAAAATGATGTAATTAATCAAATGTAGTGCATTTGCATACACACCCAATGATTTTGACATTTCATTTGGTACTACTTGTAATCCAAACTAGCTGTGACTTCTTCAGACCCTATGGCCCAATCATCCCAAGGAAAACAAATAGGTCACATTAGGATACTAAAGATAATTATCCTCATTAGAAAACCACTGGGCATTTCTTTGCTGTCTCTTGATTGCCCACACAGAAATCAAGCAGGGGTGGTGAATTACATGCAAATAGATTGGAGAACAGTGCATGTTGGGGTAAGGTCTTTATTTATGGTACAGTTTGAGTAATGGGCTATCAGTTGTGGAACACATTTGAAATCAAGTACTAAACATGATATTGGCATAGCTAATGGGACTTCTGCAAAAATGAAAATAAAAGACTAAGTAATGTATGGAAAAATAGGCATTGTAGTGCAGCTTAAGAAATCATTTCATTGAAGGAATATTTTTACCTGGTTGCAACACAATGACATTGTTGAAATGAGAAAACCCATGTATGCATTAAGCTTTTGACAAAACTAGATGTGTTTCCCTGAAATGTCTTTGTTCCAACAAAACGGTGCCTCCTAATGAAAAAAATGTGCTGTGAGATTTTCCCATCACTTCTTATTTCATGCTTCTAACTCCCCTATGCCTTTTTGAAAATTTCACTTGTATTGTTCTACTGCAGAAACATTTTTGTGCTACAAAAGATACAGCAAAAGGATTGTCTCCTTTTTTTCATGAAGCAAGTGCTAAAAGTACCTTCTGAAGTTTAATTTAGGGAACAACTCATGAGAAAGAACCCTGTTGTTATGCAGGTTGTGTATGTGCCATTCCATAATTAACAACATGACACATGAAGAATGTTTCCTCAGAAAAACAAAACTGAAGTGACAAAACCTTGTGGGTTTTATTTGCAGTTCCTTGCAGGTGAAGGTATTTATTTCTTTACACAGCTGAGATACCCAATTTTGCCAATAATAATTTAAATCTTCCGTTGCTGAAAACTTCCTGGTGCATGTGGAGCCAATACTGACTGTTCACGTCAGCCAGACTTGACAGAGGCTTGAGCAAGCCTGTCTGCTACTTCTAGACCCTGAGTGGCCTGGCTTCTGTGTTTAATGGAGAACCTCAATATGTATTTGGTTCTCCTGCCCTGACTCAGGTGTTGGCTTGTACAGTCCAATGAGTTTTGTTATTGACTCTGATTCTACAAGGGAAAAGGAGAGTTTTGGGGAAAGTTCATTCTTTCTACTGAAATGTTCTATGACGGCTACAGCAATGCCTTTAGCAGGGTATCTGTGAAAGGTGACTTTGGGATGATGAAGCAGATCCTTAATGACTCCATGAAAGATGTGTTCTCAGCGCTGCTCTTGCTGCTCCTGAACATAGCAAAAGTCATGCCATTTAGCATCCAAACTCATTTGCAACTTTTGTGCTGGTAGAGACTGGAAAATAAACTAATTTCCCTAAAGCTAACTCTGGGCTTGTGGCCAAAAGGTAACAAGTAGAGAAGTCTTTGAAAACTTCAACAGTAGCTAAAATCAACAGCTGGATCTTCAGCTGGTGCAGACAAGAATGGAACGACTGAGTTTGATGGACTGACTTTGTAGTCTGATGTAATTCTCTTTTTATAGCTGCTTTTTGTTGTGAAATGATCTGCTTAAAATGGTTAAACAGCAGACAATTAAGATGAGAAGTTCTGTTAGCAGTCAGCCAGTTCTTAATTCTTGCGTGCAGGCTGTGGTTACTCGTGTGTGCAGTCATCTGCCCAGCTTTTAATCACAAAGACAAATTGTGACCTGCATTTATAACCATTTTTCTGTGTAAAATAGCATAAGTCTGGTTTTGACAATAAGCTAATAAAGTTACCTGTAACAAAACCAGTGTACTCTAAAAATTTATTGAAAGTTACATTAAGTGAGGATATTTTAAAAGCATAAACCCGGACTTTGTCTTCATTGTGTTTATTCCTGCATCTGAACCCATTACCTCTGATTGTCTCCCTCTTCTTCAGCACAGTTACAGCTTTTGAGTTTCCTGTTTGCTTAAGGAAGCAATATTGCCAGCAGCCCAGTACTGGAGAGCTGTAAAATAATGGACTTGTTTAATCATGCAGGAAGGAGAAAAGTTTCTGTCTTGGTACAAATTCTAGTTCTAAGCTTCTGAGGAATAAGGAAGAAGGGAAATATTATTCCCTATCCTCTTCTGCTTGTTGACATAGTTGGACACCAAAGAATTCATCATTTTTCCTCCAGTTAGACCATCCAGCTGCCTTACAAAGACCTTGTTATATTTTAATGAAAACAAAAACTATTTGGGAAACTTTAAATATGCAAGCCAGTGCTTTTGAATACTTCAGTGTTAGTACTCTAAGTATTTTTAAATGTGGCAGAGATCTTTGAAATGAAAATTACTGGCTCCTGGTTCTGTAAGTGTCATCGGGAGTTGATGCCGACAAGATATGTGACTCTTGATGGAGATGACCTATCTTCCCAATAATATTTTTGGATTCATTTGTTTCCTGTGAATTTAGGACAAATTTAGGTTAATTGGACCTTCAAGTGTGCCTATGTATAAAAATTATCTTTCTGCTTCAGAGGCAATTTTTGCAATTCATTTTAAACAGGGTAAACTCTTATTCTGTGTTTCAGGAAGAAGTTACTTATTTTTTTAAAAAAACAAATCCCATCAAACCAAGGCCTCAGCATTCCGTAGTGTATGCAGGACTTCACACCGGTTTATTAAAGAGGAAGTGTGTCATTATCTCCATCTGGGAGTGATGGAGAGACTGCCTGGATATTGTCCAAGCTTCAAATACGTCACCTGGTTTCAAGAAAAGAAGTAGCACTGCATTAAACTGCCATGGTGAGCAGTAGCTGGCGTGGCAGCCAGACCCTATGCCGAGGTAGTGTATCTTGTGCCTCTTCTACATGTGCTTCACGTCAGCACCTTTATAGCTGATCTCAAGGCAAGGGTGAGGGCACAGAGAACACAAGCAGCCTCCTGCCACGCAGCAGGGAGCCCTAACTGCTATGGAAACGGGAGCAGCTTAGTGGAAGGGAAGTTTACTGGGTAGGATTCTACAATCTGCTTGACATTTTACAGACGTATGGAGGGGGAAGAAGAAGTTAAAAACCACTGACACATTAACACATCTTCTTCTGCATTTGTCTATTGACGGCCTAGTTAGGAATGGGTTTGCACACAATAAACTACCCTTGACACTGGGTTCTTGGGGGTTTTTTTGTGGAGCAACACTAATATGTCAGGCACTGTCCAGGCCTAGGTCCCAGACCCTTATCTTACAGGCCAAATAAACGTTGTCTGACATTAAAAAAAATAAGTAAATTGTTAGTGCTTCAAGGAAAATGGTGAGCTTTGCTATCACAGTTAACATTTGGCTGTGCTTTGTCTTCATTTGGGAGTGTAAGTTTGAAGAAAGCACTATTTCTGCCTTTTCTCTACAGATAAAATAGAGAAGCACCGGCCACCTGGAAACAAACTTCTTTTTCATGATTTCCAGAGTGGAGATGCAGAAGTGACTCTTCTGCATGCCGGTGTGAAGTGCATTTCCACACTCTGAAGTTTGTCACCAGCATTTGGCAGGCTGGATTATTTGTGGACTAGCTATTACATTATTCACCTCTCTGCACCACATCTGCCTCCATTCCTTTACAATGATGTAAAGTGAAAATATGCTGTCATGTTTGTCAAAACAGAAAGAGATTTATAAAGAAAATAATGCCAGCTGTCAGGAAAGACTTAAATACTTGTGCTCATGTTCATCGTGATTGATCGGATTTGGTTTTCTGCCCTTCTTGTTTATGCACAATTCTGCAAGAGACCTGGCCAATAATATGAAGTACTCACCTTCTTAAATGCCAAAATCCAAACACATGGGAGACACAGATGTAATTCCTATGTAGTATTACACACACTGCTCTCTGTTAAAGTTTATTAAAATCAGAAAAGAATACCTTGCAGAAAATTTCCTAAAGAAAAGAAAAAAGTAATAGCCAGTTATGAAATCAACATGAAGTACCAAAAACATTCATTTTCACTTGTGTGGACAATACAAAGTAAATAGTTCATACTGTGAGCAGAGAAACCTGTCCCAATCTGTACACAGCGTGAGGGAGAATGAGTAATCCAATATAACAGATGAAGCTGCTGCTAAGAGCAGAGGAAGATATGAAATGTGTATATGACACTTCAGACAGGTGCATAAATACAAGAACCTAAAACTGTTTGAGTTACCTTATGATGCTCAGTTTCAGGTAAGAGAACAGCTGTTGGATATCTAGAGTTTGGTAAAATGTTTTCTGCACCTGCAAACCCCAGGAAGCTGAGACCATGTCTTGTGGTTTTGCCCCAGCTGAGAGCAGAGCACCACACAGCCGCTTGTTCTTTACAAGGGATTGGGGGCCGGGGTGGAGGGAAGTTGAGGGATGGGGGGAGAGGGAAGGAAAAGGGAAAAAAACAACCCAAAACCGAGGAACCAAAACCTCATGGGTTGGGATAAGGATAGTTTACTGGAGTAGCAGAAAGATAGATATAACAATAACAGGACTTTTATAGCAAAATATATGAAACTGGTGATACACAAATGCAGTTTCTCACCGAAAACCACACAAATTCAGGCTGTACAGCTCAGCTATCCCAAAACCAGATCATACTCAAAACTGTGGGTCCTCCTGCCTGCTCCTTCCCTCTACCAGCCCCTCTTTTATGCTGAGCATGACATAATTGGCATGGAATACCCCCTTTGGCCAGTTCAGGTCACCTGTCCTGGCTATGTCCCCTCCCTTCTCGTTAGCAGGGAAATATGAATAACTGAAAAGTCCTTGATTGCTTGGCAACAACTAGAAACATCAGTGTGCTATCAGCACTGCTCTCATCCAGACTCCCAGACACAGAATTCCACCCGCTGATAGAAAGAAATTAACTCCATCCTAGCCGAAACCAGGACACCATGTGAACCTCTCATCAAATCACATGTATGTGAGACAGCTTGTGGGAAGAGGGGAACACTTGTGCAAAAGATCACTAAATCTCATGTATTTCCAAGCTATATAGCATCAAATTCTCAAATAATTTGATGTGGCAGATTACTAATTTTTTCATATTTCTGTCTAAACAGTGCTACTGAAATCATAGTGTCCTCAAAACCTACATGGAGGGTACATGGATATTGCTTGGCTATGTTCCCTGTATTTGCACAACCAGCTCTGAATTAATTACTTTTAGGCTCCTGTTTCTGAAAAAAAGGAGGTGTGCAGCTCATTCTGAACTTCTGTAGTTTTCTGCTCACTGATCAGACAAACACTACCAAGTCAGATGCCACCACAGACTTTGACGAAGGGCTCTAACCATATCTTGATTTTACAGGGAGTTAGAAACAGAGGAATAATAGAGGATAATAGTCTGTCAAGTTTAATCTTCCCACTTGAGACACATCCCCTGTGAACACCCTTTTCTCCCACAGATCTCTGCGCTGGAGCCCAGGAATCTTCTGGGTACAGTGAAGCCCCTGCTACCTGGTTTCTGTTGGACATTTTGCAGATGAACGCTGTCTCATTTACTTATGCATCCAATCTGCCTGTGAGTTCTCCTTTGCACACTGCTAGCACTAGGAGCTCTCTGAGGCAAAGACTGTTACCTTTGTGCTGTGATTCTCCAGCAAGCAGTAGAAAGGGACTGGTTCAGGGCTAAGGCACGTTCAGAATAGCAGAATAACCAAGCGCACATTGCAGACCTCTCTGCCTCTCTCCCTGAACTTTGTCCACTCATCTGTCTAGTTTTTTTAGCAACATGCTTACTGGAATATATAAGTTATTTTTAATACAGAACTTCCTGGATGCTATTGATGGCATATTTAATTCCCTGATGATTATTTTTCATGTTGTCCTTAACCAGGCTTTGGTGATTTTCACCTAAGTGTGATTGAACATGTTTCACTGAAATGGAGTGACGGCATTGGGCCTCAAATGGGCTTTCTTTCTGTAGGGCTAGACACTGCCTGACATAAGCTTAAGAAAATCTACCTGTCGAATATGGTTCATGAGACAGATGTGGATGCAGAAATAGCTCCCACTGTCTGAACCACCCGTGGTGCTTCCTAAGGGCCAGCTGCCCAGAATTATTTGATTTAGATCCTTAGTAAGTACCAATATTTATGGTTTGTGTTTGATTTTTTTCTGAGTTACCTAATGGTTCTGGCTTTGTGATAACCTTAGACCAAGTTGCAGCACAGCCTTGAGGGGTCCCATGAGAGACCATGACATAGTATTTTCTTTGCATTTTGTGTGTACATGGGTTCCTTGCCTTGTCACTAGCCCAGCCATCAGCCCTGGGTCCAATCCAGATCCCAGGGACAGTGTTACAGGATGTCATATGTGATTTGGCTGCCTGCACACCACCTCACCTCAGTCTTTCAGTTGCTTAAAACTGTTTCTCACTCAGCATTAAAGACAAGACAAGCACTTAGATTCATAGGCAAACTAAAGAAGGATGAATGATTTCCCATGTCACTGGAAAAATATCAAGGTCAGACTCTTTTCCCTAGTATCACTGTAGTTAATAGAAACAAGCAAACGTGCCTATGATTACATATGAGGAAGAAGGGATACAGAGAACCTTCTTTGTGCCACTATGATAGTAAGCCAGATGCTAAATTGCAATGCAAGTCTCTGAGAATGTGCAGAACCTTATCTTTATCTTCCTCTCTGACATGCCAGGCAGGAAGCAATGTAGGAAGGCCCTCTTTGCTGCTCAGTGATAAGGCACTTCCTAACATATAATCAAGACTGAAATTAGAGTTGAATTTCAGGATACCTTTGGATGTGACCCAGAAACCCCTTCATTGACACTTCTTGAGACTAAGGCTTTGAAACTACCAAACCACAATAAAGCAAGCTTTGACAAAGCTCTGCAATACAGACATGGGCTTGAAAGGACCAGATTGTCTCAGAGGCAGGTGTGAACTCAGGTTATATTTGCATGGTACATGCCAGGTCAGTATGATCCAAGCATGCCTGGGATGAAGCTGGACCAAAAGCTGTATTGCTCTGATTAGTACGATGCAATGCCCAGGTCTGAGAGGCTTAATGAGAAGGATAAGACATTAAACCCAGTCCTATAAAAACACCTTTGCACAGCACTTCTCTTGGAGTATGACTAGAGCTTGCTCACATATGCCACATGGACATCTGCAGAAGGACTGACCTTTGAGACAGTGTGACAAACTGATGTTTGTAGGCTCATTTCCCAAGCATCCTAAATAATTACTTTGCAAGACAGATGAGTATGTTGTGTCTGCAGTGCTCTGTGGTGCTTTGTAATGCCCATGTTGAGCAATTGGGCTGTAATGGTCAAGACTGAACCAGGAATTTTAACCTCTGATTTCAACCATCAAAATTCACTAGAAAACACCATGTTGACCACATCCATAGGCACATAACAGCATTCATCCTGCCATTTTATTCCAAAAACTGTATCTCCTGTGCCTGTCACTTGACCTTGCTTTTCTTTATGGCAAAACTAGCTTTCAGAAGAATACGAATTACTCCTTTTCCCCTCTCAAACACTTCTTTTCTTTTGCCTTCTATGTATTCTATGTAGATGTTCAGGAGCACCACCCTTTTCCAATGCAATTTGGATTATTCCATGACAAAAGATAGGGCTGTGCTTCCACAGTTTATTCCAGGGGTATTGGACACTCCTTGTGAAAGCATACTGTGGCCTGCATTCTGCTGCCAAAGGCATTGTGAAGAATGCATTGGTGATGCCATTTGTAGAAAACCACTTGGCTGCTTTTGACTCCAGTTCATACTGGAGCTCTAACGTGTCTGGTTACAGTGGCAATCAGTAGTGGCATCCCTTTGTTCAGGCCACAATAGTCTACTGTTAACTTCCACCCTCCATCAGACTTTTGCACTGACCATATGGAACTATTGAAAGGTGGGTGAGTTTAGCTGATGACTCTCTGATTCTCCAGTCAATGAATCTTGTTGTGAATGGGAGCCAGAGAAGCTCGGTTTATGTGATATTGCCACTGATGCACTGTGCTGGTAGCAGTTGGCACCTGCTATTTTTCCACTTGCAGCAATCCCACAACTAAGGGATCTTCTAAGAGACCAAAGTAGATAACTGTTTGATCTTCTCTGTGTTCACAGTGGCTACACCAAAATACCATCAGACCCTTTTGGTCCTTGAAGTACCCTCTCCCGAGGTAATCTATTCCAAGGACACAATGCTGTGTTTCTCCCACTTGTCTCCTGTTAAGGTCACCTCAGCCTCCAATACAGACAATTTTTTGCATGCCTCTGCCACTCCAGAGATCCAGATGGATTCTGAGCCCCTATACCCCGGTGGTACCAACGTATACTGTGCACCAGTGTCTACCAAAGCCTTATACTTCTGTAGGTCTGATGTGCCAGGCCATTGAACCCACACAGTCCAATACACTGGGTCATCCTTTTCTTCCTCCTGGCCAAATGCAAGGACCCTCTATTCCTGTTCCTGGTCAAAGTACTCACCATCCGATCTTCACAGTGTCAGACCAGAAGTTCTCCCACCAGCGTCAGGGGAGGTGATTTTAGCTCTGTGTCTGAGAGATCACTGATCTCCTCTTTGTGTCTCCGCACCAACTTCACTGACAGCCTTCTTAACAGCTACAGTTAGAGCTTCTTAACAGAAGAACCCCTTCTTAACAACTTCCCTCTCAGTGACCTCTTCTTAACAGCTTCCCTCTCAGTTCACATACATGGTCTGCCAGCTTAAAGGGAGGTTCACATTCCCACTTCCACATGTTCTGCCCATAGTCAGGCAGGAACAAACAAGGTACAACACATGACATATGCCTGGGCCTCCCTTTCCCACTGACTTCAGTGAAGACGACTGATTCTTTGGGGTGCCCCTGACAGAGAATGCCCTGGCCAATAAGGATGAGGAGGTACAAACATTTTCTTCAGTGTTTTGGCCAGACCATGCTGCTCTAGCCCTTCCCTCGACAGCAGGACAGGGAGGAGACAAAAATAAGATGGAAAAAACAACCCCAAACTTGTAGGTCAAGATAAATGCACCTTAATATACCAAAAGGAAAAGGCAGCATGTAGAAGCAAAGTAAAAGATTATTCTCTGCTTCTTATCAGCAGTTGATGTCCAGCCACTTCCCAGGATGCAGGACTTCAGTACGTGTAGGAGTTGCTCCAGAAGACAATTGTTAAAAAACCCCGAATTCTCACCAATTCCTCCCCTTAAATCTCAGCTTCTTATTGCTGAGCAGACATTATATGGTATAGAATATCTCCATGGCCAGTTTGGACCAGATGTCCTAGCTGTGCCTTCTCCCAAGATCTTGCCCTCCTTCAGCCTACTGCTGAGAGGGGGAAAAATGGTAGAGTCCTCTCTACCTACCACTACCCAGCACAGCACTGTGGGAGCTGCTGTGGGGGAAATGATCTCCTTCTCAGACAGACCCAATACAAGAAGGGATTCCCCAAGCTCTCCCTGTAGCCTGTATGGAGAAAATAACCCCTGGGATAAAGGGGTGCTGAGAGTACCTACAGTAAGATGTATTCTCTTGTTCTCAGGTACAGTCACTGGTTGGCGACTGAGGGAACCTAATGAAACCAGACCTTCTGGCTTAAGGCAGTCTTTATGAATAACCTCCTACAGCTGCTTGGTTGTTCTAATGAGGCAGGTAAGCCATGTACTCTTTATTTAGGTCTTGCTTCTCATCCTCAGTGGGGTAGAAAGCAATGGGTTTATTGGTTTATTTATTTACAGAGTTCCCTGTAGCTCCTTCTTATTAACTGCTTTTTTTAACTTTATTCTTGCATAGGCCATGTTCTGTGCTTGAGCTTTATGGGACAGACCCCTGACAACAACTGGGCTTAAAATACTTTTGTTTTCAGTCTGAGACAGCTTGCTACAATATGAATGCCTCTGAGAAGCTGCTACTTAGCAAGTTTGTGAGACATCATGGCTTTAAACATTATGGCAAAAGTAGCATAACTTGCAGTTGTCAATGGGCCCTGGAGAAACTTGACAATACTGTCCTTGTCCTGTTAATGAACCATTCTTCACTCTCTTTCCCATCATTACAGAATGAGAATGAATAATTGAAGGCAGCAGATAATTCCTACCAGAGCTTGCCTGCCATGAGTTTCAAATTAATAGTTTATAGTAAAGAGCAAGCTAAGGGATGTTGTTCTGAGCTGTGCTGTAGTGGGACTACTGAATGTAAACTCTGTGCCTGGTTAATCATCTTGCTATGTATCATACTCCCACCATCTGTACTACTGAGGCTAGGCTTGACAAGGCTTCTCTGTGCTGCTTATGACCTTCACGTCCTCTCTGAAGCAAGGATGAAGAAATAAGCAAAGCAGAACAAGAAGGTCCAGTGAGATTAGAAGCCTGTGTGAGATTTACATCTCTCATATATCAGTGCACACACCTTAGTAGAGAATAGTGTGGCATGACATGCTCTCTATCACTGTGCTCGCTTTTCTTCACAGTATCTCTAGGGGTCCCCAAGTGACTATTGTCTTACCATTAGCTAGATCTCCTTCTATAAATTGATATGCCTTTTGCATAATGGGGCATTTTCAGTATTCGTTTTCTGTGTCAAAGTCTGAAGAATTATGCTGTGTATTCTTGATTGAAATATAGGCTTATATCCTGCTTGTGTTTAAGCAGTGACACAAATAAAATTAGCAGTACTATGCACATAGAAAAACTTTGCAGCATTGGGACCATAATTCACATTTGTCTTTTTCATGCAATGCATTTCATGTTTAAAATCTAACAGAGCTCTGAATATAAAAGTACAGAATGAGAATTTCAGAAAGACATGGCACAGGATGAAAGAACTCAGAGGTGTTTTGCTCCTTATGTTAAAGTGTGGTTTTGCCACAAGCTGCAATAGAGGAATCCAGTTTTACTGCTCTGCAAACAAACCAGAACCCTGTTAAGGGAAATGCAGATCTCCAAACTTTTCCCATTTAAAACAGTTTGATAGGTAACCAAATTTGGTACATACGATTTGCTAAAGGCACCAAGTAGGCATTCAAGAAAATGCAGTAACCAATAAAGAAATATAGGGACCTCTAAAAGATGATTCATCTCACCTTTACATTAGGAGTGGGAGACTGATACATATAGGATGAGTCATCTCTTGCAAAGGTTTGTTTTGGAGAATTGAGACATTCGGGTTTTACACAGCTCGTATCAGGTGAAATGAAGCGCTGTTCCTCCAAAGCTGGTTCCTGGCTCATCCCTTTCTCATGCCAAAAATTAACACCGGCTGTATGCCTCACTGGGATCATCACACTGCTTACAGCCAGCAGCACTGCCCTAGCAGTGCTTGCTCGTGGAAAGGAAAGGGGAGTCAGAGCTGCCCTACCTCTTAGTCTAAGCCAGGTACCAGCACTGATCCTAAGTCAGATCCCTATACTGACAGTGGACAGAAGCTTGATACCGTTATTTCTTCTAATGCTTCTGGGCAGCGAGGTCTTTACAATTATATTAAAATGTAAATTTAAAATTTATATTATCCCACAGCATCTGCACAGCATATTTGGGGGGAGGGTAGTGGTTGAAATTTTATTCCTCATACATACAAGCTTACATCTAATCAAGGCGAATCTCATTTTGTTGTTTTCTGCACTATGTTTTAAGTTCTGGTTTCCTTTACTGTATCTTAATACAGACGGTACTGTATTCCTCTTATTTGAAGTTAATTCCATTAATAAACTGTTTGATCTCCTTTGCAGATTAGTAAGAAAAAACTCCACATCTTTTTCATGCTGCTGTGGTTGCTTTTTTCAACTTGTTTGATCATACGTGGTTACTCTGTATGGAATTTAGGACAGTTTTCCATTCCTATGGTAAGTCCATTCGAAAATAAGTCTTCAAATAAGATCTTGAAAGCCTCTTGATCAAATTTAAATCTAAATAAATAATGCAGACTTTATTCTGCATATTCACGCTGTTCTTTCGACTAACCATATATGACCTAATTCAAGCTATCATACTTCATTGTGGAGTAAGAAGGTACCAACATGTATCCAAAAACCGGTTAATTTAATTTGTGACTGCTGAAAAATCAAGTCTGCTCACTAAAATTGCAGATCAAATTGATTGCAAGGTTGCAGAGTCAATGCCTGTATGTTGTGATGGCTACAGCAGTAATAGACAGTCAGTGTGTCACTTGCATGCCTGAAGTGACATGAATGCAACAAAGCTACACACACCTCAGACAGAATGCATCTGAGAGAAACGACAGCCATTAGAGTTAGTGTGAATCTTCCATCTTTAGGATGTCTGCCATAGGCACTGCTACGTGTTGAAGATACTTATTTTAACCTTGTTTGAGTCTGGTTGTGTTAAATATGTTAAGCAATAAGAGCTGGGTCCAAGTCAGCCAACTCAGCAAGACATAAGGGGACAGTTGTCTTTGCAGTGATTTGCAGGAGTGGAAAATGAACCTCTCCTTGACCAAAAATCCAAACATGTCTAGAATAGGAAATTCAGACTCCTGACCCTTCCTCAAAGAACCTCTGCAACATTGAAAGGTAGAAATACAAGGCCTGTTTTCATTAATTTTGATTTTTGACCTTATGGCAAAGTAAAGGAAGCAAAGAAGATAAAGGGCACTGCTCCCTTCCTAGCTGGAAGGCAAGTGTCATTGCAAAATTAATGTGCGCAGCTCCCATGCAAGCACCTGTGGCTGAAGCATCTGGGGTTGTGCTGGTGGGAATCTGCGACCAGAGCTGTAATGCTTCAATGCAAATGCCACTGAGCTATTCATCATCCTGTCCTGCTCTTAGAGAGGCTGCAAACATCCAAGTTCTGTTACAGTGTAGACAGACCTGCAGAGAGAGACTGGCCTTGACAAGTCAGCCATGGGGACGGTGGCTTCTTCAGCCATCACTGCCAGAGACCACATTCCAGCAGGTATATTAGCAATAACTTTTATAGGTTGAGAGCACCTGCCATCAGTTTAAATGAGGAAAAAAAAAAAAAAAGAAGCTAGCAGTGCAGAAAACATAGACCATCTTTTCAGACCTTGGCCGGTGTAGAAAGATTCATGTTTTCTGGGTACATGAGCTTTGAAGTATGTCTTTATGTATGGGTAGATGCTTAGCTTACAGGATATTAGTGACTGAAATTGCCAAGAAATTCCTACTCTTTGTATCTGTGCTACTGACCAAGCGTTGTTGCTGTACAAAAGAACAACCCAACAAAAGAAAAATAGGCACTTATTTTTCCAACTTTCACATCCAGCTTTAAAGCACAGTAGTCCAAACAAAATAGTGTGGAGGAAGCGATGGATTTGTCTTACAGCACCTGGTACCCTGCAGTCATTGGCTGTGAACAGAGCAAAGTCCAAAATAGCTTACCTCATTTCACTGAGCAATTAACTTCCAGCAATGGAAGATAACAGACTGGCTCCCAAAGGCTGGTTACCAGACTAGCGGAATTGCTTTGGCTCACCTCAAAAAAACCCCCGTGTTTGTAGAGTGGTACACTAAAAGCTCAGTAATGCAGGATGTTCAGTGAGATTCAGTGGGTGGAAAAATGGAGGTCTTTCAGGAATATGAAAAAATATTTATTAAGTATAAGCATGCCTGCATTTGCTTACTGGAGGCCTGCTGTCTTTCTGCCTAACGAGGTGTTCTTTCATAGTGAAATGAAAGTCAGTAGCAACAGTATTTTTGATACTGAAAAGGAAAGCAATAGATTAGCTTTTTGTAAGGTTGTAAACACATCTAGTTATGAGACTGCCTCTTGTGAACAGAAGACTCGACCTTTTCATTTATTAAAAGCTAATTTCTGTGCGGGTAATTTCCTCCATGTAAAAATGATTTTAAGAATCCAACAAAGGTATGTTGGGGTTTGTTAATGATAAAATGAACCCTGCGGACCAGGGGTGCTTGTAGAATATAGGCTCTGGTGCCCTCTTCTTTTTGGCATGCATCCACTATATAAGAACCCTCACTTGCATGCGAGATGTAATTTAGGACTACAGTTCCTTTGCAAAACCAGAGATACATAAAGGAGATGAAAATAAAGCAAGTTCCTTTGTTACTGCCAGCTTAAATTAGCCTGGTACTTCTGCTGTGATTAAAGCAGAATAAGCAACATGGGGTAAGAAAAAAATAGAGTTAATGCATGGTTTATAAAACAATTAATGATTTTACTACGTATCAGAGATCTCTCTCTGTGCTATTGCAAGAGAAGGTTCTGAGCCAGACAAGAGTTTTGGTAAAAATCCTCAGTACAGACCTGGCCAATATTATACTACTGCAATAATATTTATAATTTAATAATAATTGTAATAACACTTATCATTTTGAAGCTCAGTTTAAACATCTACTTCATTGTTTTCTGGGTTTCAGTATTTGACAAAGCGGTCTAGCAGCAGAGAACAATGGCAGGAAAATTCCGGCATATTGCCTGGCTAAATAGACAGATTTTGAAATTGTCTTAAAATACCTCATCTCACCCCAGAGGAGAACATTCCTGTTAAAATTTAATTCTGTCCCCAACAAAGGTAAAGGGATCTAGCCCATGTAAGTGAGAGTAGCGTTAGGGCCTGCCCATGTAACCTCTACCTGGGAAATACAAAGTCTTCTCAGCTAAGCTGAACGTTGTTGGAGTTGCTCAGTGTAGAAGCTGCCTTTCATTCAAGGTAAGGGTAAAGGGGACATTCACCTGCTCTGTGCAACCAGGCAGCAGAAACACAGGAAAACTGTCATGGGCACTGGCTTGCATGCTACAAAAGCTGAGAAGAGGGTGGAAGATTTGGTCGAGGAGAAGAGCAGGAGGGATGCAGGCATGTTAGAATTGATTGCTGGAACTGTGGTTGCTACTGTCTGTGGTAGGAAGAGGGAAGGGTGCCTGCCGCTGAGGAAAATGGTAGGAAAAAGCACAGGAGGCGTTAATAGAAATGTTAGCAGTGGGGTCTGAGAAAGAGCTAAGGGATAATTTGTGCAGGAGGCTGGCAGCAGAGAACTTGTCATCTGATTGCTGCTGTGGCCAGAGAAAACAGGTCCCAGTGCTTTTCTTTTGCAGCTAACCGTCTTTGATCACATCAGCAATGCCTAAATCCACTGTCAGCATTTCTTCTTCATGGGAAGAACTCCCCACTGAGCTTCAGCCTATTAACTAAGGTCAGAAAGGACACAGAACAGTTAAGAAGGTTTTGGGTTGGATTTTTATTTTTGAAATCATACTATTGCGGGAACCAAAGTAACAGCTCTGATAACAAATGTTTTTAAGATAACTGACTTTAATTTATCAACCTATCCTTTACACTATTATCTTTCTATGCAGTCTATTACAGAGTTTTCCTAGAGGATTTGGTTTAGTGTGCTTGCATACAAAACAATGAGCTTGTTGCATCTCTGTCTGGAACAGCCACAGCACAGTCTGTTTTGTTTCACTGCAGAATGAAACCTCATGGGTTCATGTCGGAGAGAAAAAACAATCATTCTCTTAGAGCTACCTACTGCTTTTGCCTCTCTGGAGGCTCCTGGCTTCCTCCACTCCCATTCTCAGCTGCTCCTATCTGACATGCCATGCACTGGCAAGCATCTCGTTTGGCAATGTGCTCTGACTGGGGATTCATTTAATCCATATCTCTATTTTAAAATTGTATTTAAATTGGTAGTGGTACCATTCAATGGCAAAAATGAATATATTTCTGAAGTAACCTAGACATCCTTGCAAAGGAAGAGTGCTCTATAATAATAGATAATAGAACTATAGAATCATAGAATGTGTTAGGTTGTAAGGGACCCTTAGAGGTCATCTAGTCCAACCCCCTGCAGTAAGCAGGGACATCTTCACTAGATCAGGTTGCTCAAGGCCCCCATCAAACCTAACCTTGAGCATCTCCAGGGATGGGCCCTCCGCTACCTCTCTGTGCAACCTGTTCCAGTGACCTACCAGCCTCAGTTTGAAGAATTTTTTTCCTAATATAACTACAACAACATAATGAGATATTCTGGCTTCACAATGCATGAGACTAATTGTGTGAGCTTCACTTAAGGAACACAAGCCAAAATAAAATGAGTCCAAAGGAAAAGCAATATATATCAAAGTATGGCTGACATGGTCTTAAAGTCTACTTGGCAAAAGAAGTGAAGGTATTTTCCAGCTGAGAGGAATGTCAAGAAGGTGAGTGAGTGATCTGAGAATGAATGAAGGAATGTGGATGAACAATGCAAGACTAATCCATTAATTCTCATCCTATTTCTCAGGTTAGATTCATCCTCTGCAGTGAAAACCATAAATTCAGGATTGTGATTGAGAGCACTGCTTTTAAATCTAAGGTGCTCATCAAGAGTATTGAATATATGAAGTTTTTTCACATGTAAAGACTAAGTTGCCAGGTGCTGAGTTACAGCGAAAATGCCTTCTTCCTTCCTTAAGCAATTTAGGGATTGATGCATTAGGCCTTTATTATTATACAGATCAGTGAAAGGAACAATCATTAAAAATGTAAGTCCTATGTTCTTGAAATATGACCTCTGCTTTCTTTGATTATCCACACCAGCCCATACTGTGTCTTGAAGCACTAACAAAGCCTATCTTTCACTGTCAAGTTAATTGCAGTAGTGGTGAGCTACATTCTTGATATAACCCAGGCTTGGTGCATCTCAGTGTTTCCAGGAGAAACATAATCCAGGCAGAGTCTAGATTTCATCTGAGAGTCCAGAAGAGGTTTCAGCTGATCCCTGTTTCAGGTGATGTCCACAGAAGACACACATGTGTTCCAGCTACCCCCAGTTACTTCCAAGTGTAAGTGCAGGTAGAAAGTTTAAGGGATATTTTTTTCATTGTACTAACCTTTTCTATCTGCAAAGTTTTCTCCACTGTAGAAGGGTTGTGTCTTTCAGTGGGATGGTTCACAGTTTGATTTGTTTCTGAGGCTTAAATAAGAACATCAAAATCTGACGTTAAACGTGAGTAACTTGTTTAGCCATCTGTGGTCCCCTCACATAATTAAGATCTTCAGTGTCTCTGGGGAACAGTTTTCTCTACACATTTCCTCTACCAAGCCACCTACAGCACAAGTACCTTCTTATTACAAGCTTCTTGTGTGCCTACAGCAAAATACAAACATGATAGTGAGGTTTGTCTGACAACTGCTGATGTTTGCAATGTGGATACCTACTACTGGTGTGGTCACAGCCTCAAGACCCTGGTTTTTCACATCCTGAAGCAGATGTCATGCCCGGCAGATGGATCACCCCTAAAACCTAAAAGTGTCTACTCCTCTCTGCTCACCAAGGAAGAGCCTGACAGTGACTAGCCCAGGTGTCAATGACTTGTCCCTAGGCGCTTGAAGTTTTTTGAGATGACTTCCAGTATCTCTGTTTCACAAAGAACACTGCTAAACCAGAAAGATTATAGTGGAGCTACACCATTCATAGGAAGAAGACAAAATGGTGTTAACCTGATTTTACTGTACTTTTAAAAGCATGGCCAAGCATGAGAGCATGAATTTCTATTCACATGATAGAAGCAGCTTAGCCTTACAGTTACGCTGTGTGGATAGAGAGTTTAACAGTTAGCAATGTTTACACCATGAGACACTGAGATGCTGGCTAGCTCTGTCCTTGTCGGGACCAGAGCTAGAAGCATGAGGGGACATGAATAAAATGTCTACTAGTGAAGAATCATGGATGTGAATTTAAGTCAACACTGTCTGCAGAAATCGCTTGAACATCTGTGTCTAGGAAATGAAAGGAGGCCGAGGGAGGAATATCAGGGAAGGAGAGTTAGATGTACCCTAGATTACCTCCTTTAAATAAATCTGAAGAAAAATACCAGTCCTTGCTCTTTGGCATCTTTCATGTGTCTGTTTGAGCTGTGAACGCTGAATGGCATTATTCCTAATTACGATAGGAGAGGAAAAGAATTGGAAAAAGTAGTCTTTTATCTCAATTAGAGGTGGGATATGTGCCAGTCTAACAGGTGATCAATGCTAATGCACATTTAGGGAATACTGCTGTCATCAAGCCTATAACAGCCCATGAAAGGGCATGCACATGACTAGAATTCATATTGGGCTTTTCTTCAAAGCTCTTCTGGTACCAGTGAACTCTTTTTCACCAGCTCTAATCAATACTTCAAATTCTGACAATAAAATCAGTCCCTGGACTGAATAGTGTACTGAATGAGAGAATCTGCAGTGTGCTAGCACAGAGAAAAACAGCAACAAAAACCTGCCCTTAATACTAAGTCTTCCTTTTTCTTGTATTACTGCTATAAATTACCACAAAAAAGGATGCTACTATTATCAAATCCAATGCCTCCTCTTAGGATATAATCTGTCTACTCTCATAAAAGCACCTACGTATTTCTTCATCCTGGAGCTCTAAAGACTTCATTTGATATAAAAGCAATCAAGGGAATGGAGTCAATGTGGCCAAATATAAATACTGTGCTTAGTAGCACAGTCTGTTGCACTGTTATCTTGGGTGCCAAGAGGAATGTGTTGCCATGAAAACAAATACGCATGTAGGCTGTCCTTGCTGTGCCACACTGCTGTTCTGAAACCTACCCAAGAGTTAGATGCTTCCACTGTTGTGTTTCTCCTCCTACCTTCCTTGTGGTGAAGTGGTGTCCCAGACCGTCTTGGCTTCTGATGAAAGATCTGGGTATTTATATACATTCTGAAGACAATCCCAGATGGTTCTGGAAGCATGCTGCTTTTGCAACAGAAATGCACAGTTATTGACCCTACTAATAGCTTTTCTTAGGAGTAACTACACTTAGTGATTCATTGGAGTTGCTGACCTGGGAAGCTCTTGGCTGGCTGTGCTGGAAGACCATCCCCAAAGTCGCCTTCCTGGCTGGGTCTGATGGGTTGATGACCCTGGGAGGGACTTGTGGAAACCAGTACCTCTGGGTGAGGAGGAGAGGACCAAACACCATGGAGCCTCACAGAGGTAGCAGCCGTACTGCAAGGGAAAGAGAAGAACACAATGCTGGGAAGCTTCTGCATGGGATAGTTTGGGAAAAAAGGTTGAATCACCCCCTAGGTCTTCTGTTTGTTACCAGCAGAACCAAAGATGTGATTTCTTCTAAAGAACAGAAGCAGCTGACCATTGGCACTTGAATGTTAACAGTGTGTGAACAGCTATCACATCTCCTTCAGTCTTTCCCAGATTTATAGTAATACCCTGGGGGAGGACAGAGTGTAGGTGGGAGAGACAAGGGTAAGTGGTGAGCTAGGAGAAGACCAAACAAGAATTTGTCCTGAGAAAAGGACAGGTATTTTTCATTTCTTATTTCTAATAATTTTGGACATCTGGAGTTTTGCAATTGCTGGCTTGCATATTTTGTCTCCCTTGGACTGCTAAGCACCTCTGGGCAGGTTTAAATTGCTTTCTCCCAGTAAGATCCCACCACCCCAGGGAGGGTTATATGAGGCAGCATTATCAGGCTTTCCCAGGACCTAAATAGGAGCCTGGAATAACACAAACAGCTCTTGAGGAGGCAGCCAGGGAATGTCTGTATTTAGGTTTCTTTCCGCTTCCCACTGGGTTGCAACACCATCTGGCATGTCTACACCAACTATGTACATTCTGCTGTATGGAAAGTTGTACTACAACCTCAAGGGTATTTCTTTAAGGCTCCCAAATACCCTTCTGCTTTCCACCTCCCCTTGGTATCCAGGTTTGCTGAGTAGCCCTGGAGAGTAATCCCTGCAGTTTTCTTTAGATACCAGAGCTAAACACACCTTCATGTGCGTGATAGTGCTTTAAGACCTGCAATAGTCGTCTTGCCTAAAGTCAACAAAGCAAAACTGAAGACCTAACTTTAGTTTATGCCATGCCTAATGCTACACAACTTGTGGTTTTGCATGTCTGGGTTCTAGTGAAGAAGGGGTGCTACAGGGGTGGCTTCTGCAAGAAGCAGCCAGAAGCTCTCGGCAGGCTCCAGCACAAGGCCGGAGTCATTGCTGACCAAGGCTGAACCCATCAGCAGTGGTCATAGCGTTGGTCTGTGAGTCACATTCAAGAGAAAAAAATGCAAGAAGCTGCTTTTTGCCACCAGGGAAGGGACTGAAAAGATATAAGAAACTGGGCAGACACCAAGGCCAGGGAAGAAGGGGGCCCGGGAGTGAGAAGCGCTCCAGCAGAGAGAAAGATTCCCCCACAGCCTGTGGAGAAGTCTGTGGCGGACCAGGTGTCCTCTGGGACCCATGGAAGAGGACAGGGAGCAGAGACCTGACCTGCAGCCTGTGGAGAGGCTCCACAGTGGAGCAGGTAGAGACATATGGAAGATGCTGTGACCTGCGTTGGATCAAGCCTCTGGCAGGACCTGCAGCTTGTGGAGAGACACAGAGAGATCTGCACCAGAGCAACTTTGCTGATGGAGGGCCTTGTAACTTCATGAGGGACCAGGCTGGAGCAGTCTGGGCCTGAGAGACTGAAAGACACTCCATGATTTATGATCACACCCCATAGGAGTGATCCTTACTGGTGCAGCTGGTGAAGAGCTGAAGCCTCATGAGAAAGGATTCACGTTGGAGGAACATTAAAAATGAACATTGAAGTTCAGGAAGGACTGTCTCCCATGGGTGGGACCCCACGATGCAGCAGGCAAAGGGTGTAAGCAATGCACCCGCTCCTGGCTAAGAAGGAAAACAATTTGTAAAGAACTGACTGAAACTCCCTTCCCTGTCACCTCCTGTGATACCTGGTGGGGAAGAAGGGAGCGAAATCATGACTAAAGTGAAGTCTGCTAAGAAGGGAGGGGTGGGGGGAAGTGCTTTTAGATTTGGTTGCACTTCTCACTACCCAACTCTGGTGTCACTGGGTGTGCAGTGCAGCATCATAAATCAGAGAGTTTCTGTCCTTTATTCCCTGTTGAGTCTGTTGTGCCCGTGACACTGATTGCAGAATGATCTCTCCCTGTCCTTATCTTGATTCCTGAGCCTCTCAATATAGATTTTCTCACCTGTCCGGCTGAAAAGGGGAGTGATAGAGTGGCTTTGGTAGGCATCCGGTCTCCAGCCGGGGTCAAACCACCACAGACTTCATTCTTGAGTTACATCCTTACACACTTCTATCATACAAATACTGTATATGAGTAAGCGAGCACTGATCATCGGCATTCAAGGCACCTGGGTATATTCACACCACCTTTCATCTTACTGAAAAGTAGATTTGAAGCACCACTATTAACAATTGCATGTCCTTGAGTTGTTCTTTTTGCTGCCTTTCTTCAATAGGTGATGGCTATGTTTAAATTAAAAATGAACAAGTATCGTGCAGAACCTGTGATCTTTCTGGCAAAGTGCTGGTCTTGGGAATCCGAATGAGAAGTTGGCCTGGGAGGCATTTTAGTATGGAACTTACAAGATGTCTGCAGCTGTTTTAATGAGGCTGATATTTTAAATAACCATTTGGAAAAAAAGAAACAGTGGATGCTATCATCATCTTTTTATAGCTCTCACTCATCATAAAAATTCTGAAATTAAAATAGGCTTGTCAGAAAGCTGTTATGAGGTCTTTAATGCTCTTGACTCTTTAACAGTGCTTCTTCCATTAAAGGAGGGGATAAGGATGAACTTGTCATGGATTCTTCAGAGACTATATAATGAGAACTACTGAAATATTCTGGGTTTTGGGAGGTTACCAGGTTCTCAGTTACTGGCTGTGGTTAATTTTTGCTTAATCCTAACATTTTATTTTATTCCTAATATAACCCTTATGTTTTATTTTTTAAAAAAAAAAATCACAAAGTCACACAGAATCTCAAGGATTCACAAAACAGTAGGGGTAGGAAGGGACCTCTGGATATCACCTACTCCAAGCCTCCTGCTAAAGAATACAAGAGAATATATCACAGCACTAAGCTGGTATAAGCTACATTTCCTTCTGTTTTGCCTGTGCTAATGTTTTAGACACACTTATCAAAGTGGAATCCCTGCTTAGCATCAAGTGATTTACTGTCTCCTCTATGACTTTGAAATGATAAATTTAACAGTTTAGAGCTGTTTGATAACCAGTGCTGCTTTGGTGGCAGCACACCCTGCAGGGACTGCAGAGAACCTCTAGACAGAGCTGAAGACCACAGGATGATAGGAAGACACTGCCCTAAAATGCCACTTGACAGACTAGCACGTAGATTGTACTCATATTCTCATCTTTTCCACCCCTGATTTAGGATACACCATTAAAATTCCTCCCTGGCATGCAGATGGATTACTCAGTTGATTACTGGGTGGAATTCAGCTCCAAGTTTGGACACTGAGGTGGAGGTACCTTGTCCCAGTTTACAGGTAACTCTGGAGCCTTTGGGGAGATGGGGTAGGTGCCCTCTGCTGTATCACTGAAGGGTCAGCAGGATCCCTGTTTCAGAAGAGCACATCCTTGCCCCACCTGCCAGCCCGTGGGAATATAATGGCAAATACCCCTGCAGATCTGTGAGTGGGCACCAAACTGAACCCCTCAGTAATGCACCAGGAAGATTGTTTAGCTGCCAAGGCATAGGGGCACAATTCTGTTGCCACAACATAGCTCTCTAGTACCATTTGAGGTGCCCCAGAGAGCTTGAAACACTCTCCTCTAACTCTCAGGCATAGCACAGGGCCAAGAGGGTGATCCACCATGTTTGGTCCAGCTGTCCAGTGGGGCAAGATATGCAGGGGGTCTTGCACAGTTCTGGGTGTCTGTATCTGGGACAGATACCAAGCTGAACCAAGGCAGAGTGTGAGCTGAAGAGCTTGGCAGGCTCCAGCTGCGTCACTGACTGTAAGAGGAGCTGAAACACCAGACTCACATATGGACACTGAATTTCAGGTGTCAGAATGAATCCAACCTATGGTAGCTGGGTGTATCCCACTGCTGGTAGCTGTTTGGTACTTATGAGCTCTTCCCTTCCAGCTTTGCTGATCTCTCCTTTAATTCAAGGCACAACAGCTGGAAGTGGGGCTAAATTCAAAGCTGCCAGGCAGAGGAGGGTATAAAATGATGCAATTGGGTGGAAGTTTGTATTTTGGCAAAATAGATTCCTTTTGGTCTGATTGTATCTGAAGTATTAAATGTTTCTTCACCTATTCCTTTCCTTACATATGTGCAGGTAAAACATGATTATCCTTACTCTCTCAGCAATGCAAAGGAAGGGAAGCTCCAGGGAAAACAGTGAAGTTATGTTGGTATAAAAGAGGAATAAAAAAATAAAAGATCTGCAGTATGTGCTCTTATGTTCTTTAATCTGTACTTTTGGATATAGCTGGAATAGGAAGAGGTAGCTGCTTTATAGACCTGAAGTAATTTGAAGTGCTATACTTAAGAGATTTGATTCAGGCTTAAATTAAAAGTGTTCTGCAATTAGAGTGAATTACTGTGGTTTAAACTAAAGGACAATTGCATATTTTAAAAAAAAAAAAATTATCCCTGCTACTTCGAATTGAAACCAGAGGCAAAAATGCTGATTTTTAAAGTGTGCATAGCTTGATCTGTAGCTTTCAGTTGGGCAAACTCCTGGGAAAATGAGTACCTTCTTCTCTGATGTACAGTGGAATTCATCCAAAGGACAAGATCCCTAAGCTGATACAAATCAGCATTAAGCCTCTGAATATCACCACCTCCAGATCTAATTCACAATATCATATCTATAAATACTGTGATAAATTGGCTTTTAGATAATCTGACTCCTCTGATACATCCATGCTTTATGCTGATTAATTCATTAGGATAATACCAATTAATATAAGACTTTACAGAAATCCTTTTTTCTTTTTTCTTTTTTTTTTCTGGAAGAAATTAATGTTATATGGTGTGAATAAGACACCCTTCATCCACTGCTGAAATGCAACTTATCAGTGGAAGCCCAGTGCAGCAGCTGAACACCTCACCCATGGATTCTGAAGCGAGGAGTGATGCCTTCTTCATGTGTATGAGCATGGGAGGTCAAGGGTGGCAAGTCATGAATTGCTCAAATTGCAATTAGACCACGACACAGTTCAGTAACACCACCCTACCATCCCCTGCAGTGAATCATGATGTTGTGGAAAATGAGTCCAACAACGACAATGATCCATGGGTGTCGATTATCCCAGGGATCAAAATTTTTCTTATCAGCATTACAGTGAGGCACCAGACATGCTCTGTTAGAGTTTGCTTAACTTCATCTGTAATACTTATGAGGTACTTCATAAGGAAACTAAGACACAAGAGCAAACAAATGTTCTTGTTTGCAATCAAAGTGTAACTGAACGTTGGAACTGAGAACACATTTTTGAGTTTGAGTCTTTCCTCTTAGGGTTTTACAAAAATATTTGTCAAAAGCACAGTCTGTAGAAGTGCAATTGCTTTTCATTTAAATACCTGACTTACAGAAGTTTCAATGAGACTAAAGATAACTAAGTATAAGAAAAGATGGCTTAAGGTACAAGTTCATCCTTTATTAATTTCTTCTCCTTTATAGCCACTTTAAATTTAAAAATAATTCTAATTTTCTTCCCACTTTATTATGAAAAATGATTTCATATAATACAGTGAGGTATATAAAAAGAGCGTGCCTCTACATTTTTGTGGGCATCTTTAGAGAGTGCTGAATATTTAAAAGATCTTATAAATAGAAGCAGGATCCATATGGCAAGATAATAAATATTCATAAAAGTATAGATAATCTGGTTCTCTGACTCATTTTTTACAATTGCAGCACTGTAGGAAACAAATATACCACTCCTCCATTCAAATGCTGGATAACACATTGATCTGCCTGCCAGTTCAATCTGGGAACCATGCATAAGAATATTTTTTTCTCATTTAATCCCATGAACAGCAATGTCTTCTACCCTTTTGCTTTTTTGACTATTAAGCTGTAAAGTTTCATGTTCCTTGGTTGGATGTGGCTGCGTGTGTAATGTACAACTTGGAATGGGTATTCTTTGCAGATTTCTTGAGGAGCGTGCTGCATTAAAATGTATATGTTTTGCACAACTAACAGGAAAAAATTCTGTGTGGAGCATCAGGTGGGCCATGTGAAATTGAAAATTGCTCATTCGGTTCATTTCCCAGTGGAAACATGTCTACTACACACAGACTCCAGCTTGGCATTAATTGCCATGGTGGTTTAAAATCTCAGTTCCACAAACAGGCACCTTCTCTAAATCTGCACTCAAGTTTCCGTTAAAGGCAGCTGGTGAGCTGGGCCAGGGAGGCTCCCATGGCCTGGTAGGCTGCCTCTGCCAAAGGAGGCTTGTAGTCTAAACCCCTCCGTTATGTCCCTGCACCTGGGACATAACCAGCCCACAGGCTTGGGGGGAACTGGCTGGAGAGCTGTCAGACAGAGAAGGACCTGGGGGTGTTGGCTGACTGCAGGCTGAATATGAGTCAGCAGTGTGCCCAGGTGGCCAGGAAAGCCAATGGCATCCTGGCTTGTATCAGAAACCGTGTGACCAGTAGGTCCAGGGAAGTGACTGTGCCCCTGTACTGGGCATTGGTGAGGCTGCACCTGAAGTGCTGTGTCCAGTTCTGGGCTCCTCACACCAAGAAGGACATCAAGGTGCTCAAGTGAGTCCAGAAAAGGGCAACCAGGCTGGTGAAGGGGCTGGAGGGCAAATCATATGAAGAATGGCTAAGGGAGATGGAGCTGTTTAGTCTGGAGAAGAGGAGGCTGAGGGGAGACCATGTCACCACCTACAACTACCTGAAAGAAGATTCTAGAGAAGTGGGAGATGGTGTCTTCAGCCAGGTGACAGGAGATAGGACAAGGGGAAATGGCACAAAGCTGTGCCAGGGCGGGGTCAGACAAGACAGTAGGAAAAAGTTTTTCACTGAAAGAATTGTCAGGGCCTGGAATAGGTTGCCCAGGGAGGTGGTTGAATCACCTTCCCTGGATGTGTTTAAAAAAAGGGTAGATGTGGTACTTAGGGATATGGTTTAGCATAGGACAGGAATGGTTGGACTTGATGATCTTAAAGGTCTTTTCCAACCTTGTGATTCTGTGATTCTATAAAAAAGGCTGTCTCCTTCACCCAGTGAGCAGCAGAGTGCACAGCACTCTTCTTGAGCAGAGACTTGGGCTGCAGAAAGGCACACTGCCACTGGCGCACACTCTGCGGTGTCTCGGGTTAAAGAGGGTAATTAGGTACCTCCTGTTTTTTCTGTGAAGTCCATCCAAAATTACTACTGCAGCCCACAGGTTAAACTCAGCAGAAACTAAGTAGGGAAAAGTTCCCTACTCGTGTCAGATAGTTATTTTCTTATAAAGGTTCAAGTTATAGCAAAGGAGAAAGACAAGTCATAATTGCTATCCTGCATCAGGGTCCTGGGACAGTGCTTTACAATCATCCTTTTCTCTCCTTAAACATTACTTCATGTCATATTTCACGTACTTAGCTCATTTGTCACAACTTTCCAAATGGCATTTGGCTAATTTATTAGGCTTTCTAATTCCTGCTGGCTGTTCATGGCATTCATTTATGTTTACATCAAACCTATATCCATCCTAAGTGTTTTATCATCATGTTTGTGTTGCTACAACCTAATGTTGAATTTGGTTATTAGTGAGAAATCAGAAGTTTTAATTTAATATATTATTATGCCTTTGATTTTCTAACAGAAAAGCATGGTATAACTGCTTCTGAGTGACAACTTATTACACACATTTTATGTTCATAATTTTTTTGCTGATACTAGGCAGATATTTTCCTAAATGTCCTAAATTTTCCCTGAATAAATTTTGGCAGCAGCACTGAGCCCTGAGGATGCGTAGCCCTCTGTTATTAACCTCTGAGGACTGGGGAGCAAGTACGGTTATCTTTCATTGTAATTCAGTTGTTAATTCGATGCTTGTTCCCGCCTTCTCAGTCAGTCCAAGATGTAGAGTAAGATGGATTTCTAATGCATTATATAATTGAAATACAAATGAAAAATGAATACGGGAATGTTGCCATGAAGTCATTTATGTTCACACTCTGAAGTGATATAGTTAAACTACATCTCAGTTAAAAAAGATGTTTAGAAAATGAATAAGCAGTTTGTTTGAATGACATTCCAGGCATCACTTTTCATTGCTCTTTTTCGGGAAATTTTGTCACTAGCATCAGCTGATTTTCTAGTATTCCTCTCACTGCCATGGGTTAGGGGGCTAAAATTAGTCAGAGTATATCATTGGTATGCACTGGTTCAGATGTAGCTCCTTTCTCTTTCAAACTGAAGGAAAGCTATATGCCTTGATTGTACCACTGGAAGATGATGCTCAGCTTCTTGCTGCCCTTTCTTTTCCCATTATTTTCAACATGGGAAGTACGTGATGGAAATGAAACCTCCCTTCTGGCCGCTTTCCAAATATGGGAGAAAAAAAGGTACTCTTCTTTTAAATCTAGCTTGGAAAATGAAATAGAAAAGGAGAGGTGAATATATATATTTTCATACTTCTACACTTAAGAGTGAAATTTCTACAGAATCTTCATCATTTTCCTTTATGCTTGTTGAGGTCTTTATCTCACTTCTGTGTGGATGAATAACACCTTATTTTGAACCAGTCTATTAGAGGGAGTAAAAAGACTTTGGCAGATATCCAGTATGGACCCTTGTCCTTTTCTCTTTAGCATCCCTGCAGGGGAATGGCTCTCAACAGCAAGCTAAAGCTACTGATGGATGGAATGAAAAGGGCAAAAATGTTTTAGCGTCTTTTTTTCTCCACACTTCACCAGAAAATGTGACTGTTACCGAACTGGATTACTAACTGAATTTACCACAGCATCAAAAGGACAAGAACTTGGGTTGGAGTACAAAGGGAAAGTTTAGGAAAGACAGTGTGGCTGCCTTTTTTTTTCTTTCCTCAAGCCCAGCTAGGGAGGTTATAAGATATTTAAAGAGCAGGCTGAAATAATTTCAGAACAATCAGAGGTTGTCTTTGAGAACACCTGCTGAGGACAAGAGACATTACACAAGGAGGAAGATGAATGATTATAGCACCATCTTCCAACAGGGGACACAGGAACTCCTGGGTAGCTAGAAGATGCTCTGCTCAACTTTGGAGCCAGGAAAGCTATTGGAATTAATTTCTCAACAAAAACCTGCAGATGTTGGGAGACTAGCAAGAGTTTAAAAAAGAGACAAGGTAAATTTCTAAATATGAAAGATCTAAAGAGCATGTCAAAGGCTTAGAATCCTTCTCTGATAGTGTAAAAAGTCCAAAGAAAAGTGAGGATTCATTAACGTGGCACTACTAGACCCATTAAACTTATACACACTTTGCCAGGCTTTCTTGCAAGATAACTAAGAAAGACAGACTAGATGAAGCTAGTATAAAAGAGTTCAAACTGTATATACATACTGAGGGAATAGATTTTGACAAGTCACCATGGCATTTAACAGAAGTATTGGGCAGGACTTTACAGAGTTCTTGAAAACTACTCAGTGTTTGCATTAATTAAATAGAAGAAAACATTAATGATGAAATAGGAAACACTCTTCTTAAACTTTAAGAGTACTCTAAACTGACCTTATGTTGAAGAACAGGATTAGAATTTAAAATAATGTTGGACAGCTTGAATTATGGCCCCAAAATACTGGGTGAAACCCAGTTCTGACTTAGGTAGGAATAATCAACTGTGCAAAGAGATGGCAGAGGAAGAGCACCCTGCAGAGAAGGAGATGCTGCTTCTAGAAAATCAGAAGCTGAACATGAGCTGGCAGTACTATGTGCTTTTGCACAGAACATATTACCAAAGCACACAGTGTGCAAAGCACATGGAAGGAATCCTGTCACTGGTTAGATCAGATCAGACAAAGCACTTCAGGCACTTGGGCTTCAGGAAAGAAAGATGACAATCAAGAGAAAAGCAACAAATATAAGCTCAGGTCTACAACTTAGGGTGTCTGAAGGCCGATTAAAGAAATAAAGATTGTATGTGGGAAGCAGACAAAAGGGAGACACCAAGTCAGCCTTGTTGTATGAAAAAGCTGCTGCAGCAGGGAATGCAATGAACTGGTTCTCATGTCCCATGTGGACAGAACAAAAAATTATGAACCTAGAGGATAAGAGATTTTCTTTAGGCAACAGGTAAATTTAATTTAGAGGAATAAGAATGAGATATGGCCTGAAGGAGATTTCCTGGAAAGGTGTGGTGTGGGGCTTTCCTCACTGGAAGTTTCTGAGACAATGCTAGATATATATTTGTCAAGAGTGACATTCACTTTCACACCTCTTTTTCTAATATTCTGTGACAATGGGGCATCCATCATGCAAAAAGAAAAGGCTCAGAGCAATGGCCAGAACTTCTGCTCAGACTTTGCTCACCTCCCTTTCACTGGGATTCACACTTTGCTTGAACCTGCTGCCCAGAGGGTTAAAGGTGTGATAATAAACCAAAATGTAATTTATTAATTAGCTGAATACCATTTTGAGCTGACATAATAGAAGCGCTAATTGACATGTTTAATGAGAATTCATAAAATAGGATAGGTTAATGAGACACAGACTGTCATGGGGATCCTGGCAGTTTTCTCTTTTCTATAAAGTAGACGTTACAATTTTACAACCTATATTGTTTTCTCTTCATATGCTTTGATTTTTTTTTAATGATGTTACACACTCAGTGAGTTTTATGAGGGTCTAACAGATGTGACAGTTCTTCCTCTGCATGGGCAGAAGTATCTTGTATCCACTACATTTTCTAGCATTTTTTCCATCTAAACCAATACCTGTGTGGAATCAGACAGTAAGCAGACTTTTTCCACTACTGAGCCCTTCTTGAATGTCAACGGAGAAAAAAATAGGGACACAAGTGGCTGTTTCAGACAAGAGGTCATTTCATACAGAGGTTCATTTCATTAGAGGATCAAACCAAATTAATCAAGCCCATTCTCAGTTAGTGCTTGAAAACCTTTCAGAAATAATTTCTGTCATAATCACCTAACACTTATATATACAGTAATAGCTATCTTGATTATAAAAAAATTATTCACTTTCTTATGTTGCCAGGATTTTATTTATTAGCTATTATATTCCCCAAATACATTAGCCATTAGAGGTATGGTAAGGAAGACTTAACTGGAATCATGTAGCCAGCTAGGATGGAACTCTTGGAAAGTAATCAAGACAGGGACACTTTGATGCTATTAGTAACACAAGTATAAGCCATGTTTTCGTCTCAGTACTACTTAGTAGCAGGCTCTGAAAGCAAGCTCTGAGTAAGAGGGGAATGGGCCACATTGTCAGATATGGCGCATCCCCAGCCTGGCTCTGCATGAGCCAGTTTTGAGACTCCACGTTTCTCTCCAGTGACTGGTTGGGACCAGTGATAAGCACTATACCAATGCCATGGCAGTAACCCTTTCCTAAACCTTGGCAATGCCACTGGGTAGCAAAGTCATCAGGAGTCCAGCTGTCCTGGAAGATGCAATATGAATCTTGTATTCCTCTCTGCCTTTCTTTGCAGAGCTTAGACCTGTCCTGCACCATCCTTTATCCCTGCCCTGTTCCATCCCTTCTCTGCACCCTCTGTGGGTCCGAGACACGGATATATGCACTGCTTCCCTGCTCCAGCTGTTCCTTCCCTAAAGCTGTGCTGCCACAGGAGGAAGTACCATAAGGATCAGCCATCTTGGTCTGATCAGAATGTCTGGGGAACTGAGGACCACATAACGTGGGTTTTAGTCTGGAGAAGACTGACAAGGAATCTCATCAATACGCACAAATATCTAAAGGGTGGATGTCTATAGGAAGGGACCAGACCCTTCTCAGTGGTGCCCATTGACAGGACAAAGGGCAACAGGCACAAACTGGAACACAGCAAGTTCCATCTCAATATGAGGAAAAACTTCTTCATGGTGAGCACGGCAGAGCGCTGGCACAGGCTGCCCAGAGGGGCATCCTGTAGTTGCCTAGAAAGTCAAGTGCTGAGCAGATGAGCTAATGTCCTTTCTCTCCCAGCTAGAAAGTTACAGCCACAAAGCTCCCCAAGTCAGCAGTCGAAAAAGGCACATACCCACATCACTATGAAAAGACTGGTGCAACTCTTCTGATTGCAGCTCTGCACAGCTTGCTCCACAGTTCCTCAACACTTTGTCCAAGAGAAACCTGAATAAAAAAGAATGTGGCTAGGCTGCTATTGCAAACTTACACATCAATTCCCCAACAAAGTATTGGGAAGAGGACACATTCTGAGAATAGTAGAAGTACTGTGACACTAAAAAATCACTTGATGGATCCATACAGCTTTATGGCAAGAACGTAACTTTCTACATAGTTATGTGCAGTCACTGCTACATCGGTACAATGGACTGAGCAGTTTTACAAGGTTTTTGAATTACTATTTTAACTGGGTTCACATTTATAAGAAAGGAGATATAAGAAAAACTGAAGGAGCTCTTTTGCTTTGCCAGGGACTTGTTCTTGTCCGTAGTTTGTGCTCCAGTTTTCCTCCTTCAATTATGCAGCATCATGCATTATACAACACTCCTCAACACATGGGGTCAGCCTATAAATGGAGAGCATTAGTTCGCTGTGTCAGATAGTGGGCACTTCCTCCTGCAGAGTGGGAGCTTCAGAAATGGTCTCATCAGAAGCATTGTCGGACGTGCAAAGCATTTGTTATGGGGGAGTAATGATGGCATCTGTGCTTGCAGCCTGTTCTGGGGGAATACATGTAAAAGTGAAACATCACTGCCTAGGGAGAGCCTTTATTCCATTCGGCCACTTGGATTAAATTTTTAAAATTCAGCTACCACAGCTAGTTCCAAACAGTAAATACCTGGATGCAAGTAGCATACATTAAAGCACGAATAGGAGCGACTTGTACATATGTGTGCTTCAAGTAGCAGTATGGATTTGGGATGCACAGTGTAAAATATATTTTTGTGCCAGGGAAATATCAATGCTTTCAACTAAACAGGCACAGCAGCTTTACTTTGACCTTTTCATGTGATCAGTGATGTTTTCTGCAGAGCCAGAAGTTAGGTAAAAATGCGAATGGTTGGCATGAACCAAGGAAAGTATCTTGGAGGTCAAGTACCCAGATATTTTTGGGGTGTTTCAGCATCTTGCATGGCACAGTCATGTCATTACACTTTATGTTTGTCTGTCAGTCTTAACTCAACCATCTCATTTGAATTAAAAAAAAACAAACCACCTTGAAAGATAGAAATATTACATCTATGGGAAAGATTAAATCTGTAACAAAATCCCAAAGCACCAGGAGATACTTCTTTTTATCAGAAAAATCTCATCTCCGGCACCCGTGGTTTCTCTTTCACTGAAGTCATCTCACACGAGACTGGCATGCATAGGTGTTACTGAAAGCTTTCCCGGGGGGTGCATGCTATAGTTGTGCATGGATTCATTTGTCTTAGCAGGCTGAAAATTGACCAGACTGTTGGAAAAGAACAGCCAAAGCCATCTAATAAATCGGGCAAGAATTACTCTTGGTCCCTCCGTTTAATGTGGTAACAGACGTGCATTATACACTGTCACTGTGGAAAAACAAGAGTCTTCGTTTTGTAATAGATTATTGAATAGATTTGCAGTGGCAGTAAGGCAATAAATTAAAAAGTAGATTGGCCATTTTTAAATTAGATTTATACACTCTACTCACCAGCTTTGTTAATAAAGGGAAGACAGTGAGACTACTTCACAGGGAGGGCTTTTTGCAGCATTTAGTACAGGGCAACCTGTTGGTTGCTTTAGTCAGAACTGAGACTCAAGCACAGTTCACTGGCCATATAAAACGTGTGTCTATAAATCGTGTAAGGTCAGCAGGTCTTCTGATAACCCTTCACATGGAAACCGTTAGTCAAATTCATCTGCTGTGTAAGTTCATGAAGCCAGTGAGTTCAACACCATGGATAATTTCCCCCTAGATCATTAATGGCATGGTGACAGTCATCACAGCTGCAGGAAGGAAGGGAGGGAGGGAAGGAAAACTCTTTGCCCTAACAGGCTTGATTCTGTCCAAAGGATGGGAACAAATGAAGTGTAAAAGCCAATTTGGGTCCCTCTACCAGACACTGAGTCTCTCTTTTAAAAACATTGGTCAATCAGACTGACATTTCCACTTAACCTTGTGAAACACAACGGATTTTCTCTTCATTGACATTTAAGCAGAGTCATGATGTGTGCACTCTTCTGTAGTGGTGGCACAACTGTCACATAAGCCAGTGAGTGATTGAAATCCCTGTCTGTTTCTAAACTACTTCTATTTTTAGATGGTGAAGTTTCCTTCATACTGGAGAAAGACCCCTTAGACTGTTTTGGCACTTCTGTGACTCCTGATGTAGGGCACAAATAAAGAGGCATATTCCAGGCTAGAAGCCAGCTGCTGGCAGTCTCTGGGTCAGCTCTGGACCTCTTGTATAAGGATACAGCTTGGAAAAAGGGAGATGTTGCTAACATATGTCTCAAATCAAATCAGTCAGTTGAGGATGCTGACATCCATGTTGTGAAACTGGAAAAGCAAGCCATGGGTTGGGCTAAAAATAATAGCTTCTTAAAGGTTAATGTCTTGATTTTAAACCCTAGACTACACAGAAAAAAATCCTACCAAACCTAGTGCAATACAAGAGAGGAGTCACTAAATACTTTACATTATTAGGACAAATACTTTTCCATGTGAAAAAAGTATCAATTTCTTTGACATTTTAAATTTTTAAGGAATCATAACTATTAATTTTTGATCCTCCCATAGACAGAGGAAATTTGCCTACTGGATTTTGTCATATGTTTTAACTACAACCAAATGAAAAAAAAAGTTTTGGTTTATTTTTTTGTTGTTTTGGTTTTTATATTTATTTTCATGCCCTTTAAGAATCCATGGGAAAAAAAATCAAACAAACATTTGCTCAGCAAATCATTTCAATAATACTAAATGAAGAAATGAAGAGTTGAACAATATTTATTCTTAACATCTTTTCACATCTTTTGAACTGTTTTAACTTCATGATTTTTCTTTACTTAAATTTACTAAAAATGAAACTCATTTTAATCTGAAAAATGAAAAGGATTTCTCTTGAAAATTCTGAAAGAGAGTGCTTTGGTATCTGTAATTCTTAATTAACTCCTGCTTGAGTTTAAAAAGAGTTTAAAGTAGTTGATGTTCTGTGTAACATCTGCTTGATTGAATTCCCCCAAAGGAAATAATTTTTGAAGGATTTTGAAAGTATATATAATTTTTAGATCAATAACCATATTCCTTCTCCAAATATTTTTATGGCATGTTTTCTAAGCTACAGCTGCAGTCCTGAGACTTGTTTCTAAATTTTAAGAGAGCCCTGAAGGATGTGCTGGAACTGAAGGGATTTCATCATCCTGGTCTCTGAGCACCATAAGGAAGAAGCCTATCAGCAGAGTAAGCAAGTTAGAAAGCCAAAACTGTTACCTCCCTTCCTTTTCTCCTCAGCCACAGGTAATGCAGGGTCATCCAGAGTCTGCTGAAAATGTTCACAGCTCGCTCAAATTTGTGTTAAAGGAAGCAGAGCTCCAGTAAGTAATGAACCTCCAGTAATTACTTTTTTTCTTAACAACATCAAACATAATCACTACATTGTCCACAAGCTGAAAATGGGATCTTTGAAGGACTACTAACAGAATCATGACTTTTTTTAAGTGCTTATCCGCCCCTGTGTCCTGTCTATATAGTTCACATCTGCTAAATAAAGAGTGCCAGTGGTGCAACTTTTTCCATCTGGCAAAGTGCTACACAGAATTGAAGTTGCCACCAAAACCAGTCCTGGAGCTGGAAAGATTTCTAGAGTGCTTGAGCAGTATTCCCCTTTTTGAGGTGGGAAACATGTAACAACAAATCTCAGCCCAAAACAGATGCTGTTGTGTCACCGTTTCAAGGAGTCCCAGCCAGGCATCCAGGGCAGCAGGATTGACAACCTAAGTGCATCCCATGATTGGATTTTCTCCATCCTCACCTACAGAGGGGAAAGCTGGACAGTGAACAGTTACTGTTCTTAATATGTGTACATTTTCTGGTCTCCAGGAGAAAGGGAAAGGCTCTACAGTCTGCATGCTAATAGCCAGCCAGATGAAAGCAGCCTGGATCATGGAAAAAACTCCCCTGACGTGTCATTCTTCCTGGGCTTAAGTTACTGGTTTTGTGACCACAGAGACACTGAGATAACCCCATTTCTGTCCTCCTCGCAGTAGCCAAGCTAGTTCATACAAAGCTGACTGAGCTATCTCTATGTGGTATGCGACTCTGTCAACATGGGCTTTAAAACTTAGAGGTGCTCACCTTTCCCAGCTATAAGTACTAGCACCTATCAAACCTTGTCCCACTCCTGCAAGCTTCCCTGCTCTAAGTAGTGTTGCAGCTTCAGCTACTAAGTCACAAGTCTCACAATATTATAACATGTTTTGGGTTTGTTTTTTTTTTTCCTGAAAGAATTCTTAAATAATGCAAGATTCTTTGAAAGGGAAAGTTTTTTCTCTCTTGTGACTAAGGAGAAAAGTTTCAAAAATTACTCAAGAGAAACCCCATGGTTCAAACCCATCGAAAAACCCTGGCTGAGCCTGTGGTTTCCGAACACAAAGGAAGTGTCAGCACTGCTTGTCTGAAAAATACAGCTTACTTGCTCATTTTATCAGCCTTTGCTCTGTCACAGCAAAGGGAGACTGTCTCCCATTGAGCAAGTACACAACTGCATCCATCACAAAACACATGCTAATTTGGTGTGCTTAAGAAGAAAAGCCAGGTCAGGACAAAGTGACTTACTGCAGTTCTGCGTGAACAAGAGCTCAGTGGTTTAAACAGCAGACCCTTCTGCTATAATTAAGGTTCGAAACCAAAGTGTAGATCACAGGATGACAGAATCACTAGGTTGGAAAAGACCTTTGAGATCAACCGTATCTGTTCTCTGTGAAACCATATCCCTAAGCACCTCATCCACCAGTCTTTTAAACACATCCAGGGTCGGTGACTCAACCTCCTCCCTGGGCAGCCTGTTCCAATGCCCAACAACCCTTTTGGTGAAGAACTTTTTCCTAATGTCTGATCTGAACCTGTCCTGGTGCAGCTTGAGCCCATTCCACCTTGTTCTATCACTAGCTGTTTGGGTGAAGATTGCCCACCTCTTTACAACCTCATTTCAGGTAATTGTAGGCGGACATAGGGTTCCCCCTCAGCCTCCTCTTCTCCAGGCTAAACAACCCCAGTTCCCTCAGCTGTTCCTTGTAAGGTTTGCTCTCCAGCCTCTTCACCACTTTGGTTGCCCTTCTCTGGACATGCTCCAGGACCTCAGTGTCTTTCCTGTAGTGAGATCAGACTGGAAAATATGTTGATTTACACCCTGGACATAACCACAGAGCAACCTATGGTGTGTTACCAGGCATTTCTAGACAGGCTTCGGTCTGCTGTTGCGTTGACCTGGTCCATCTCCCCACTTCACAGAGGGCTCCCCACCATAGATGCAGGACTCCCCCAGACCCTTCTCCCTACGTGTGCTTCAAACCCAAATAACACCAAATTCAGAGTCCGCATAGGCTTCAAACACACACAGCAACACCCTCACTCCCTTCCAATTTTCAAGTAAGGGGGCTCTCATTTTCATGTCTGGACTGTCCCTTCCAGCATTTCCTAAAATCTCCTACTTTTTCCAGATTGAACAGACTTAGCTAACCTAACTTGCATCTATCAAAAGCATATGAATGAGTTTTCTAGTGCTGGGAGAGAGCCTTCCAGTGCAAACATTTTACAGCAAATCCTGAGGTTTCTGTTTAGAATAAATTGATGTGAAGAGAATAGCAATATATTTATAGGATTCTCCTATTCACAGTTAAATCGATGAAGCATTTCCCTGACTCTTAGGCTTGTATCTGGCCATCTTTATTAACTCTTCTGGAGCCCTATCTCATTTACAGTGGTAAAAGGGAAAATGAAAAATAAGCAGAAAACAAAGAGCACAGAATCACACAGAATCACAGAATGATCAGGGTTGGAAGAGATCATCTAGTCCAACCCTCCTGCAGGAGCAGGATCACCTAGATTAGGTCACACAGGAACATGTCCAGATGGGTCTTGAATATCTCCAGAGAAGGAGACTCCACAACCCCCCTGGGCAGCCTGTTCAGTGCTCTGTCACCCTCACTGTGAAAAAGCTTTTCCTTATGTTCACATGGAACCTCCTATGCTCTAGCTTGCATCTGTTGCCCCTTGTACCAGAATTTATATGTTGGATTGTAAAACCATTAAAATTTGAGGGATTGTAAAAACCTAAATAATTCCAAACCAATTGTACTTCACAGATTAACAAGACATTTTATTGCACCCAGATTTCACACTGTTTCTAAACCAGAGCAGGATATGAGTTCAGAAAACTGAAACACATGAGTAATATAAAATATTTTTCAAGTTCCCAGTCATATGAACTGAGAGTCTAAAACACTTACCAAAAATGCCTCTCCTTGATCTTGTTTGTTACAAGAAAATGAAAAACGGAGCTCTTCAGGCAAAGGGCTCTGCACAGCCACATCCCAGGGCGCCGTCGCCTCTGGCAGCCCGCACAGCCTGAAGCTTCAGAGCAAGGGGGAAATCACAGCAGGGCCTAGGCAGGGGGAATACTGAGGGTATTCATCGTATTGCGCTAATAATGTAATTTACCAAAGGCCTCACAGAAAGTACATGGGAGAGACAAAAGAAGAGCCTACTATCAGTTGTTCCTATCTCATTAATTAGTAGATGCTGCTGTCTCCCCTTGATGATATGTGCTCTCAGCTCATGGATTCTTTCATTAATGCTTGCACCTAGTTTCTTTTATCTTCTCTTCCCTTAGTGCAAGGTTCAGTCCATGCTTCATACAGAAACTTTTGACTTGGAGCTGATTTTTGAAGAATTAAAAAGACTGATGCTTCACACATTGCATTAAGGAAAAAGGTCAGGTTTTCCATAAACCAGAGTGAAAGAACATATGTAGATCATCATTGCCTCATATATCCTGCCTACCTCTCCGTACAAGTCTTGCTGAAGAAGAGACTTCATGGTGCATGAACAAAGCAAAAAAAAAAAAAAAAAGAACGTGTGTGTGTGTGTGTATATATGTGTGTGTGTGCACGTGTGCTTAGCCTGACACCCTTAGTCAGTGACAGTGTAAAATTGAGCTTAGTTGTTTATGTAGATACAACAGAAACAACACAGTAGATCCCGTGTGTGCCCAGCTCATGTCATGTTGCAATGCTCAGCAAGGAAGTGGAGAATTTTTGTTTCAGACAGTCTTCTGCAGTGTGCAGGTCCCGTTGTCACCCTATCCATACCAAAGGAGAGGGATCCAAGAGAGAAATTTGGCTGGAGTTTAGTTCTACAAACTCAAAAGCTGAGGAAAAGGACACTGTCTAATAACACAAGTAAGAACCAGGTGCTCAGTAGCAAAAGCATCTAACGTTCTCAGTACCAGTCATATAGGGAACAGATGAAGGAATATTTCTTAATCTACCATGATGTGGTTGCTAATGAGAGCTATAGACAAAACACTCCTATCTAAAATTCATTTTTAGGCCCTCAAATTTGCTGCATTTGTTGAAGGCCAAGAAGCTGATGTTACTAACATGGGTATAGGGAAGGACTGGCCAAACTGGAGACATTTGATTCATTTATGAACAAGATTTACTGGTCCTAAAGATAATTAGAAAAGCTGTGAAGCACCAAGCCCAGGCTGCAGAGCTGTTGGGAAGCCCTGCCTCCATACCTTTCTAGTGTGCTGGGATGTCCAGCATTGCAGGGACTCCCTCTACACAGGATGGACTGAACTTACCCTCCCTGAGAAAGCCGGGTGCTGCCGCGCCTCTGCCTGCTTTAGAGTGGGGCCAAGGCCTATACTCAGACCTGCCACTCTTTCCAAATATAAAGCCTGCATTGCTGTAAACCCGAGGGGATGCACGGTATATTGTTGTTTTAGGCACTATCATACAGCTCATTGCTTTTATAATAGCCTACGTGTATCAGAGCTTTGCCTGGCACCTTCTATCATCTCTGAGGTGGGACTTTGCTGGGGAAAATTGAAAAGAACATCTTCTGGTGGACATCACAATCATTCCAACATCTCTGCCTCATCCTCTGTGGTCTCTGCAGGGGCCACTGCCCTCTTCCTTCTATCTTGTGCTAAGCCACTTCTGATCACTCTGCTCCCTGCTGTTACTGCCCAGGCGTGGGTCACTGCAGCCTGAGGTGATGTGCATGGGACTGCTTGAAGATCCATTCACATCTCATGTTACAAATGCTTCCTCATGCAGGCTTCAAAATGTGGTCACAGTAAGCTCCTTAAAATCAAGCACATAATGATGTGATAATTGCATTTCACTACTTACATGACAACTGAACTGCTGCTGATGGCATTATAGAATTCTGAAAAACCCCAGACTTGGAGGTCAGGTCATCTTCTTGGAGAAATCAATGGGAAAATCTCCAGGGAGAATGCATGAACATGCCATTGCCACCTTAGATGCTGTTTCTCAGGTGATAGGCTTTAGAAGTGCAAATGCCAAAAAGCTCTCTGCTGCACCAGCTGACAGGAAATACACAGCAGATATACCACACTGACTGCAGTAGGGGCTACACGCTCTGGTAGCAAAATACAGCCTCGGGTACGTAAGTTTTTTGGAAGGGAATAAGAGCTCTCTTGAATCTTAATCATAACACCTGGTCATAGCTCAGCTAATTGGTCACATTTGTGTACTTCTCAGTGAGATAGGTACAGCACATTAGTCTTCAGAGTGTTAAAAAAGAAAGCCATAAAAGTGGAAAAACCATTCACAGCCTGGGCTGGTTAAACTAAAACTACACAATGAGGCACCAGTGTCATCAAACTGGTCTTCCCTATCCAGAAAGAGCATGGGACAGACACATCCCATTTCTTTGCTGCACCCTTAGCAGAAAACCATCACTTTTTTCAGCAGTAGCTTGTAAGATTAAGATAAAGATCCCGTGTCAGAGGAGGCTGAATCCAACAGCACAGATGTGAAATTGTGCCATGGGTTTTGAGTTACCTTCTCTAAAGATAGTCTAATATTTTTTGAAGTACATTTATTTGCAGAGCTGGTGTTTTGTGCTGTAGAGCAAAGCCATGAGTTTAACTCTAAAATGACAGATAACGACCAAATACGCTATTTTCCTTCTTCCCATATTTTATTGCTTTGTCAGTTTTTATTGAAAATCAGCAGGACCCAAATCTCCTAGAAATGTCTTGCTTGGTCATGCAGAAAACTGCTTTTCTTTTGTATTTCTCTATGCAATTGTACCTTAATTGGGATGTAGCAAATAACTGGCCTAAGATCTATGAAGCGGGCATCTGCACAGTCTCTAGACAAGAAGTGTGGAGGACAAAAGCTTTGAAAAGCATCTTTATGCTTGCTTAGGACAAGAGACCTACCACCAGTCTATCACAGCAGCTGAGAAGAAACAGGGTGCTTCAATCCTGTAGCTTTCTTGAGATTCAGAGATGCTGGATGCTCTATCCAGTGCTGCTGCACAGCTAAGGAGCAGCAGCAGGGAGATGATGTGCTGTATTTTGGGAGTATGCATCCCGTTACTGCTCCTAACAACTTACTGCTGGTCAGCTGGGCCTTGATTAGGCTGGAAGAAGGCAGGGTAGTGAAAGAGGCACTACAATGATTATGATGGTGGCTTGTGTGACACAGAGAGCACATGCTGCCCCAGATGGTGCTTGAGCAAGGTCCTTCTAAACTCCATGGCAACTTTGCTTTTACCAAACGTGTAGGTGGCTGGGCCCTGCTTCTGGAGGTACAAAAAACCCCAAAGGCTCAAATTTATCTGAAAGCGGGTTAAGCAATGGCTTTTTCTTTTTTCCTCAAGTGGATTACTAGCAAACCTAGGAGCCCTTATGACAGCTCTGCTAATGGGTGGCAATCATTAAAATGCACTGGTGATGGTGCAGGTGCTTGCTCAAGCAGCTGTTTTGCTTATGAAATGAGATGCTGTAGAGCAAGACCAGTGCACTTGTGTTCCACTGGCAAAGTTGGGTAGAGAGTTATGGTTGACCTGAAACATCTATGACTACTGGGTGTGTCTGGTTCTCAGAAAGCTAAGCCCAAGCAGCTTGCCTTTGAGCATGTCCAGAGAAGGGCAACAAAGCTGGGTAAGGGTCTGGAACACAAGTCTTATGAGGAGTGGCTGAGGGAACTGGGACTGTTTAGTCTGGAGAAGAGGAGGCTGAGGGGAGACCTTATTGCTCTCTGCAACTACCTGAAAGGAGGTTGTGGTAAGCTGAGTGCCAGCCTCTCTCACAGATAAGTAGCAACAGAACAAGAGAGAGTGGCTGCAAGTTGCACCAGGGGAAGTTCAGGTTAGAAATTAGGATAAATTTCCTCTCAGAAAGAGCATTTAGGCATTGGAATGGGTTGCCCAGGGAGGTGCTTGAGTCACTGTCCCTAAGGGTGTTAAAGGAAAGATTAGATGAGGTACTTTGGGACATGGTTTAGTTAGTAATATAGGTGGTAGGGGGGTAGTTGGACTAGATTATCTTGAAGGTCTTTTCCAACCTTTATGATTCTCTCTTTAAGCAGAGTGTCACAGCAGAAGCAGCCATCAGGGCAGCTCATACTGACATGGGAAATGGCAGAAATGGGAAGAGTTTTCCCAAACGTTCCAGGCATTTTGTGAGTTGCCTATTTCTTTGTACTATTTTTATCACTGTTGCTTTTATTTTTTCCAGTGAAACATCAAAAGTTATCAAAGTAAGTGGAAAGAGGGAGGTAGGGAATAGGTACACTAGAGGACACTGTGTGAGAAAAGATAATTTGTTTTTCCTGCTTTCAACCATGGTACTTACCTTGCTTGAATGTTTTCTATTTCTTCTTTTCGTTACATATAAATCAGCTGGGTTTTGATGCATTTGTTTACAAATAGATTTTAACTATGTGAAAAATGTCATCTATTTCACGTATAATGTGCAAGCCCATTGAGGCTGGCAAAAGAAATTACAAAAGGGGCACCTTCCCCATATATATTTGATAGGCCTTTAGGACGTGCCCTTCAAACGTAAAGCTTCTGTCCTTAAAATCTTACTCTCCGAGCAGTGATAAAAACTGAGATAAATGAAGCTGTGAATTTGGTGATTTTTTTTTCCTCCAAATGCAGACCTTTAAAAGTGTTTGAATAACGGATGAGTATTTTTAGGAAGACTGCTTCATAGGCAGACCTTGAATTACGGAAGAATTGGTTAGAGTGATTTTGAAAAGAAACTTGAATGGGGTGATTTTATGGAAATAGGCTTCATCTAGCTGTAATGCATGCAATATTTAAGGAGTGCATTTTTATCAGACTGTCTTCATTTCTGGCTTCTTTCTGCTGTGAAGGGGTCCAGCTGTGTGAGGGGAAGGGGTAGGTTAATATTCCCGGTTTTCATAATCAAGTGACCCACGGCTGCCACAGCATCAGCTAAACCCCACTTATGAAAGAGAGGATATCAAAGGGAGCGCATGTTGTTTCAAAGGATTATTAATTACACTTAAACTAAGGCTTGAGTGATCAACAGTGTCTATGCAAAGTTTTGTTTAGATGACTAAACGTCTTTGAGGGTATAAAACCCTCAAATTATGTATTTTCAAGATCAAAGCATTAGGGTGTTAAGCTGAAAACGGTAATGCCCTGCCAGGAAACTGAGCAAGATGCTGAGAATTGTGAACAGCCCTTTCATTTCATAGGAAGCTCTTACCACTCAGTTTAAAATAAGTAGTGGTGGGAAAAGGAATCTCTTATGCCAGCTTGTGTTTTTTATTTGCCTGAACATTATCTAATTCTTCATATAAACCTCTAAGTGTTAAAACCTTATAATCGTGATTGATTATAAGAATCACACCTGGACACAAACTGAGGTCCAGCTCTCTTCCAGAAAGGAAATGGACTACTTAAGCAAGACTAGAAATTAGAAAGAAGTTCTTCACTATGAGGGTGGTAGATCACCGGAACAGGTTGCACAGAGAGGTAGTGGAAGCCCCATCCCTGGAGACATTCAAGGTCAGGCTTGATGGACTCTGAGCAACCTGATATAGTGAAGATGTCCCTGCTTACTGCAGGGGACTTGGAGTAGATGACCTTTAAATCTCCCTTCCAACCTAACACATTCTATGATTCTATGTCTGAAGTCTCATTGCTTGGCTGAGGGTTTTCCAAGAGGGGTCTCACAACTGCACTTATGGTTAGATTTCCCTTCCATCTCAACTGGTGAAGGACCTGGGGGATGCAGCAGGCCCTGCAGATCCCTCGGCTCAGCATAACAGGTATTCCCACCACCAGTGAGTGGGCTGCCTGTCCAACCCTGCTGTGGAGGGAAAGAGTGAGTAGCAGAAGAGGCTCTCAAAGCTTCCTGCTAAGAGCAATGCAGCCACCTTATGGGCTTGAGAAATGAGCAAGTGTGTGTTGAAGCCCTGTGCTTGCATGAGGATGGTTCTCCAGGTCAAGGTCTAAACAAAACCCTGTGACACTGGCATCTCTCACCTCAAGTGCTGTGTGCAGTTTTGGGTGCCACAGTACAAGAGGGACATGAAACTATTGGAGGGCAGCCAGAGGAGGCCAACGAGGATGGGGAAAGGTCTGGAGGGGAAGTCTTATGAGGAGAGGCTGAAGTTCCTCAGTTTGTTCAGCCTGGAGAAGAGGAGGCTGAGGGGAGACCTCATCATAGTTCCTGGCTTCCTTCCAAGGGGGAGCAAAGAGACAGGTGCCGATCTTCTGTCTTTAGTGATAAAATCCAAGGGAACTGCATGAAACTGCGGCAGGGGAGGTTTAGGCTGGATATTAGGATGAAGTTCTTTACTGAGAGGGTGGCCGGGCACTGGAACAGTCTCCCCAGGGAAGTGGTCACAGCACTGAGCTTGGCTGAGTTCAAGAAGCATCTGGACAATACCCTCAGTCCCATGATCTGACTTGCCTGGCCCTGTGTGGAACCAGAAGTTGGATTCAACGATCTTTATGGGTCCCTTCTGACTCTCTGGGGTGATGAACAGCCTGAGACCCAGAGAAAGCCTGCAGAAGGAAATGAAGATGCCTAGCGGTTCTTTTCACGGCATACTTTTCACCTCTTCTTCCCTTTTTACTGGCCAAGGCCAATGATATTTCTCTGACAAGTCTTCTTTTCCCTTACCTAGATATTCTTCCAGCAAAGTGTCAATTTCAAACTTGGTTTGAATCCCTTTCATTTTTATCTAAATCCTTTGCTCCCCACAAATATCACATATTACTTCACAAACAACAGCCAAGTATTAAAGTCAAATCAGCTGTGATACAGTTTTGCTATTAATCTCTGACAATTGTTAATTATTATTTTCTAACAGGCATCACCAAACTCATAAAATCTCAGAGTTTCAATGTAATTGATGCAGGGATAAGAGCAAACCACTTCAAAATTACCTTGTTGTTTTAAAGGCATTGAGTTAATTAGAGAGATAGTCTTGTTAGCAGCGGTTCATTAAAAGATCCTTGATGCAACCAAAATGTTAATTTTAGCAGAAATGATCTAAGGGACTCAAATTATTAATTGACGCATGTTTAATAGTTTTTTAATTAGATGCTTTATTAGCAGAAATAATACCAAAACTGCAGTGACTGCCACTAAATTTTTAAGAGTTTGACTACACAGGGTTTGATTCCCGGATCGCATTCCAACTGACATCCTACTGTCATCTCCACACTGCCTTCAGTTACGCTCAAACCTCAATAACTGCTTTTTAAAGTGAAGTTGTTTTACAGCCTGTGATTAGCAGGGCAAGGTGATCTGTAAGAAACACTGGGGAGAGAAGAGGGAACAGAGATGAGAAAGCCAGGAGGTGCAGAGGTAAGGAGGCACCTTTAATCATTTTTTTTCTGAAGGAGGTGTGTGGTTTATGAGCGCAGAAGGAGAAGCTGAGAAGGCTGGGTCTGCTCGGCCTTGAGAAGGAAAGGCTCAGGGGAGATCTCACAGCTGTCTACAACTCCCTGGAGGGAGATTGCAAAGATGATGGTTACATTCCTCTCAGAGGTGAACAGTAATGGTATGAGAAATTATGGATACAATTTAGAGCAAGGGAAAAACCCAGACTAAAAGCCCAGAGATAGAATCATAGAATTGCCTGGGTTGGAAGAGACCCTTTAGATCATTGAGTCCAACCACAGCCTAACCCTGACTAGTCCAACTCTAGATCATGTCCTTAAGGACTTCATCTACATGCCTCTTAAATACCTCCAGGGATGGTGACTCCACCACCTCCCTGGGCAGCCTGTTCCAGTGCCTGACAACCCTTTCAGTAAAGAAATTCTTCCTGATATCCAACTTAAATCTCCCCTGGTGCAATTTCAAGCCATTTCCTCTCATCCCATCACTTGTCACCCGAGAGAAGAGACCAACCCCAACATCTCTGCAACTGCCTTGCAGGTAGTTTTAGAGAACAATAAGGTCTCCTCTCAGCCTCCCCTTCTCAAGACTAATAATCCCCAGCTCCCTCAGCTGCTCCTCATGGGACCTGTGCTCAAGACCCTTCACCAGCTTCATCACCCTCCTCTGGATGTACTCCAGCATCTCAACATCTTTCCTGTAGTGAGGAGACCAAAACTGAACACAGTACTCAAGATGCGGCCTCAGCAGAGATGAGTATAATGGAACTATTAGTTCCCTACTCCTGCTGGTCACACTGTTCCTGAATATTATGTGAAATCCATGCTTGGAGACACTCAAACTGCAACCTGTCATGTCCGTGAGTAATCTGCCCTAACTGGGCCCACTTTGGGTGAGGGACTGGACCAGTTGGCCTACAGAGGCCCCGCCAAATGAATTTTAGCCTGTGATCCCGTGATTTAAACTATGTCACTGTTAATGACTATGAAAGGAGAACAGCCCTAGAGGTTTCTCTGGTACTTCCAAGCCATGGAAATAACCAAAGAGGCAGATGGTGACTTTGCCTCCCAAAGACCAGGCTTACTTTCAATGACAAACAGGAAGGGTTCCAGCTGCAGTGATCTAGTACAGGCCCTCTTGGCGATGCCACATTACACAATATCCTAATTACACACTCAGAGGTTCATTCACTTGTTGTGGTCCCCGCCTGTCTCTGCTGGTGTTGCAACATCTGATTCCTAAATGTGCAGACAACAGGCTGACATGGTTGACACTGGGTTGAAAGCATGGCTGTCAGCCCACTGAAAAAATCCTGTTAAAGGAATACACAGCGACCTTTCCTTTACACAGAAATTCAGAAGCAATGACACTGTTTCAGTTCCTGCGGGCTTGGGGAAACTTGGCAAGGTTTAAGCAAGCACTCTTGTCATGCAGTATTGAATGTGACGTGTGCAGAAATGGGGTTCGATTGTATCGCAAATGAATTCCCGGCAGCTTATGTCTCCTCCTCTGCCCAATCTGGAAAAAAAAAAATCAGTCCATATAAGCAAGGAATTCTGCATCTGTCCCCAAGAATTTTCTCGGTTTCAGCTTTCTTCAGAAATTCATGTTAAAACAGAGGTTTATTAAAAGAAAAACAAACAAACAAACAAAAGCAAATAGTTGATTCCTCAGTGTTGCATCGCTCTGCTGAAGTTAGGGTGGTACCACACCATTAATTTTCCTGTAGGTTACCAGCACCCTCTGTTTCTGGACAGGGCATCAGCAGACACTGCATATGTTAAGGGCAGGCAGGGGCAGAGAATAGGTCCAACAGTTATCTTTAATGGGTGGTTTTAATAGGTTCAGAAGCTAGAGAGAAACTGCAGCAACAAGTGCTTTATAGCACTTAACAAGATACAAGATTGTAAGACAGGAAATTACCCCAGAGGGAAGACTTGTATCCCAGTGGATTATTTTCCCCCCAGTTGAAAAACCATGGTCTAATTAAGTAACAGATACAGATGGCTTTATTCAGACTGTGCCCAGTATTTGCAATTAGCAAAGGAAAAATTATGTTTATTTCAAAATTGACAGGAGCATTGGGAGGGGAGTCAATTTGTTTTTCTTTTTCCATAGCTTTGTGCATTTGGGGATTGCCCCTCTCTTGCCTCTCTGGTGGGAAGGCTTTCTCAGACAAGGTGAGTGAGCTGCCTTGAGGGATGGTGGCAGGGGAAGGATGCAGATCCTTGATGACAAATTCGTCAGAATTAGATGGGGTGTCACATGTGGTTCCAGGAGTTTTCTGTTCTCTGGCACAAGCTGTTGATGGGTTTGGGCAGGCACAACATCTCAAAAAGCACAAGGGCCAGTGCTCGTGCTGTATGTACAAGATCTGCCCTCTTCACAGAGGTGAAGGTGTGGTGCTGCAACCAGCCCTCCTTTTCCAAGCTGTGATGCTAGCCTGCTCTAGGCCAACAAAACAGGCTTCATGTATGGTGAGACCTAAATTTTAAGCAGAGGTTTGCAATGCTTGGTCCCAAAACTGGAGGGTGTATGTCTACAGGGATGTGTGTACTGCTGCAGCCTGGCTCCTCAGCTGAGCTGGCAGGGATGCTCTAGGCAGGCAAACCAAGCGTCTACATCCTGAGTGGAGTAACCAAAGGAAAAGAATACTGCTTTCTGTTAGCCTACTCAAGTCTCATTGCCTGTACCCTAAACCGGCACAGATAAGTAAGACAGAGGTACTTGGTCCCCTGCTCCCCAAATCTCCCTCCTACCTGCAGAAAGAAGCTCAGCTCCTATGCTCTCTTCCTCACCTTCAGAGAGTGCCTTATCTCCTGCTGTTGCAGCTGTACCTGAATACACTCTCTGAAATGGCACGATAACAAAACCAACATGGGGATTACCTGGTTAAATCCCACTAAGCCCCGGGTAATGGTGCACATGGGAATCAGACAACATGCATTTTTACTTTCATTTATCACTCCCAGAGTGCCTTATGTGGCAGCCCAAGTATTGCATTTTTCTTTTATCTGCGAGAATATTTTTGCAGGAGCCAACCTTGGGCACTGGAACGAAGCTAGAGGCTGAGGAAATGACTTGCCAATAAAGAAAAAAGCTATTTCTACACCACTAGTTAGTAAAGGAATTGATTCAGTCGGTCGGGGGAAAGTTTTCATACACTGGCATCAGAAGGCAAAGCTTCAGAATCGCCTGGTATTTTTCCACTAAGACTTCTGAACTCGGAGAATTCCATTTGCTGATCATTTTACCAGAAAATTATCCCTTCTGAAGGAAAGTTATTTACTCTGACTGCTGCATTAGCAGGGGTAGGCCTGTGCCAGGTGTGCCCAAGAGCTGTGATAGAGTGCCATCTCCTGGGCCCCGGGCCGCGCCGAGATGTCTGCCTATGCACCTCCTGGCATGCTCGCACCGGAGGCAGCTGTGCAAAAGCCGCTGTGCAATTAGTGGATAATGCTGATTCCAGGAGTGGAAGGAGGGCAATTTGTTAATGTCAGCATTTAGTAGCCTGTTAGCTGGGCAGATAAGCTCCGAGTGTCTAATTTAGGAAAAAAAAGGACTACTGTGTTAATAGTGCATAAGCCTGAAGGATTGCAGCAATTACAGTGCTCGTACAGCTGCTGCGCTGGGGAGATAGGCTGAGCTGCAGGTGCACAGCGTGGCTGTCCTGCAGCCCAACAGCCCACGAGCATTATGAAATGCCTGCAGCCCCGACACCCACCGAGCTGCAGAGAAGCTAGGTGCCTGTGGCTTCCTTTGGGACTTTCCGTTTTGGAGCTGTTTGGAAGACTGCTCTCTTCATTTCTACTGGTTGGTGATCCCCTTGCTCTTCATGTAGTCCAGATGCCTTTCTTCTGTAAGTGGAAGGACACAGAGATCCACCTAACCTCCTGTTAAGACTCCCCATGTGACCCAGTCAAGTTTGGGAGAATCCTGCAGAAATCTGTGGGTTTGTGATTTGCAAGGAAGAGCTGAGATCTCCTGCCCTGTGCCCTAGGCCATACTGCTGTACTAGCGCAAAACAGCTGACATTTTAATCCCAGCCTTAAGAAAAAGAAGAAAAACAAACCAAAAAATTCCCCCCTCCCTAAGTAGTATTTAATGAGTCCCCTTTACAGTCAGAGAGCTGCCAAATTTCCAGAGCATTTAAACTATAGTTAGTTCTGCCTGGTTTTTGCCCACTTTAGCTTGATGGGGACAAGCTATTTTCTGTCCCCAACATTCCTAAATGATGATCGGCTTCCCTGCATTGGAATTAGTCATGTCGTTATGTCAAACTACAATCACTTCCATGAAAAGTATCATGTGTCCAGTAAACAGTTATATCTCTTTGATGCTTCAGATTCCATTCCCGTTCTATCTAACCTGTCCATATGCTGAATAGCTGTTTTCTTATTTTCTTGGAGGTCAGGGTTTAACACCACAGGGCAGCTCAACCCCACAGAGCTTCTCACTCACTCTTCCCCAGTGGGATGGGAATAGAAATCAGAAGGGTAAAACTAAGAAAACTCATGAGTTGAGATGCAGACAGTTCAATAGGTAAAGCAAAAGCCACAAGCACAAGCAAAGCAAGACAAGGAATTCATTCCCCACTGCCCACGGGCAGGCAGGAGTTAAGCCAACCCCAGAGAAGCAGGGCTCCCTCACACCTAACGGTGACTTGGGAAGAAAAGCAACAGCACTCTGAATGTCCTCTCTCTGTTCTTCTTCCCCCGGCTTTATACACTGAGCATGATGCCATATGGTACGGGATATCCCTTGGGTCAGTTGAGGTCAGCTGTCCCAGCTGTTTCCCCTCCCAACTTCTTGTGCACCCCCAGCCTCCTCACTGGTGGGGTGGGGTGAGAAGCAGCAAAGGCTTTGGCTCTGTGTGAGCCCTGCTCAGCAGTGACAAAAACATCCCTCTGTTAACAACGCTGTTTGCAGCACATATCAGGTGCTATTAAGAAAATGACTCTATCCCAGGGCATTTGCCTTAGAAATGATGAAAGATCTTAATTTATTTGCTCTATTTTCTATTGCTGTTTTCTTCTTTTTCTCAGATTTTGCTTTTAAGATGTGCAAGGCAGAGAATAATCTGATGGGCCTGAATGTGCAATGGGTTTGATAGCAACTTGGGAAGACTGTTCTGTGTTTCTAAAATTATTCTGTCTCTTCATTAAGAAATTCAATCACAGTTCATTTGTCACTGCACTTAGCATTCAGGCCATGTACGTAATGAAAAACTTCCTGAGGATTCTTTACATTCTGCACTCTCACAGTCTGTGCTCTACTTTGCAGGTCCTAGAGATGCCACTAAAATAAGTCATGGAGTGTTTTATTCTTAGAGATATAAAACTGGTGTAGATAAAACAGTATTAAAGTATTAAAGTCTTTTTGAATACATGTAAATGGCTAATAATAAAAAGTATATCTATTTATAAGTATATATTGGATATACATTTCGAGTACAATCTGAATTAAATTTGCCAGGACAGCTGTAAAATGCCTTTGCATGTTCAATACTGAAAGCAGCCTCCAAAAATCTGAGTAGCTAAGTGTGCATCCTGTTCCTAACAAACCACCTGGCAAGATCCTCACTTTCAACAGGACGATATTTCAATTTAATTCCTGAACTATACCAAGAAGACAATAGCATTCACTATCCAGTCTAGTGCCTTACAGACAATGTTTGGGTCCTAAAAAGTGCTATTCAGGCTTCTCAGTCTAAGACCTGTCAAGCACTGCTTTCTCTTGCAGAGGTAGGTTATGTGCACCGCGATACCATCTTTCTATTTGTCGGAAAACGATGCAAGCGGCTCGACTGGGTGAAATAATACAGAAAGTAAACTAACTAATACTCGTGAAATGCATCAGTTAGCTTCCAAAAGACCTGCACAGACTTGTCTGATGGTGTTTTATACTGAGCTGTCTCTCTCCTAATTCAGCTCTAAAAACACATTGCTCTGCTGAGCTGTTAGTTTTATTGGTGCCTGTGTCGAGGTTTGTAACAGAATTATTAAGATTGGTGTGAACGTGCTGTAAGTGAACACTTTTGTGCTTAAGCAGTTGAAGAAGCAGCAGAACAAGGGTTTTAATAAAGGTCTGTGAAGCTGAGGAAGGACAGCATGCCTGGCCTGCTGATCCCAGGACACCATTTCAAGCAGTAAAATGGAGGCCCGTGTTGTTGCACCAAACGCAGAAGATCTGCACCATGAGCAGACCCCAGCGTGGCTAAAAACTCCATTAGATCCTGCATCTAACAATAAGAGGGTGACACCGACATGGCAGCAGGTCCCACATATAACATAGCACATATGCCCTTTCCCATTCTCATAGCAGAAAGGCAGACAAATTTTCCAAACAAGAGGAAACAGAGAATAGGCAGCAGTCCTGCCTGAGATTTACAGACCTGAAGCCAACACCATGCTTGGGGCAGGGACTGCTCCACAAGAGCTAATGGATCCCAAGGGTTCTAAGACGATTAGAGGAAAGAAAAAAAACCAGCCTATCAGAATTTGGGATAGAAAGTCAGTGCAACTGAGGAGAAAGAGTAAGGACGCTATGTGGAAACATAAGTAACATATGACTAGTAGAAGAGTGCAGTTTGTGGCCCTTTTATGAAGCCTATCCATTTCACAGGAGACTAGGCAAAGGAAAATAGAAAATAACCCTGTGTAGGTCATAGGCCCCTTGGAGGTTTTATGCATTTATTGCTGTTGAATTATGAGGCTGAGTGGTAAGGTGTAGGTACCCATGGACCAGCAGGTGGTCTGGGAGCACTGAGTTTCCTGGGGGTCATCAGCCTTCCAGTTTCCTTGCCAAGTAGCCGGGCACCTGGGAACTTTGGCTTTGCTCTCCTAGGGTCAGGTCTGTTTTGAAAGTAAACATGTCCCGAGACTCAACTTGCATGTCTGTCTAACAGAACATTTCTTTTAAAATAAATAAATAAATATCGGGTCCAGTTCAGAACAAGTGTCAAAGCCAGCCTGCTTTTTAACATCTCCAGCTGGAGATTTTAAGGTTAACCATGTTCACAGCCTTGCAGAGTCTGATTGAAAGCCTTTGTCACTGCCATATTCAAAACCTGTTCAAGTAAAGTGGTTACAAAGGGTTAGTTCTTATGAATTTTCATCAGAGTAGGTACACCATAGGGCGCTCCTGGACTCTGTCCCCACAGAGTCATTCTATTCATTCCTTCCCGTGATTCATTCACACCCTGTGTGAAGATGAATTTGATGGACCTATCAGCAGCTCCTTTGTTTAAATCAGAGGTGCTTCCTTTGAACACAAAACTCTTTTTTTTTTTTTCATAGCAGGCTTGGGAAACACTCGGGAAAGCTGATCCAAATTAGCAGTGAGTGTAAAATTAAATTGGAATGTAAGCTGTCTAAGGGTAATCAGGCATTCTTATACTGGGGTGATGCCCCCATTCTGCACTACGGAAATGAAGCAATTTCTGCAAAGAAGCGACTATTCAGAACTAAACTTCATTAAATACCAGTTGAGACTCTTTTCTCAAAACTAGGGGGATGCATGTCCCTCTGCCCAAAGTGGTGCCACACAGCGTGCCTCGGCTAGGCGCATGAACCAGAAGCAGTACTGCTGTGTTCATGCAGTGATTCACCTGTGTTAATGAATGCTGCTTCTCAGTGAAGATAATTATATGGGACAGAGCTCCATATTGAAAGGATTACACATCTTCCAGCACCCAAAAATCTTGGGTACCCTGATGTACCGCTGCATTGCTTTTGGTGTTGACAGACCTGAGTAGAATTAATTTAGGTTAGTGTAATACATGTGCATAGTAACTAAGTCCATTTGGATGACTTTTAGACTGAAGGAAGGATATTTTCATAGGCGTTTAGTGAAACTGAACTAAATTTGCATGAACTTTTGAAATAAAAACATTCTTAGGTGACGTCAACTTAAAGAATAAAACAAAACAACCCCCCCACAACCCCTCTCCTTTACTTTGGAGTGGGCAAAGATGGGAAAATGGGTTGGGATGGAATTAAAATGTGCAGCCTCTACCTTCCTGTCAGCCTCTAACTCCCCACTACCTCCAAAGGCAGAGAAAAAAACCTGAGAAACTGTAAGATGAAAACAAGGGTGGTGCAACAAAGGGGTAAAATTTTCAGGACTTTCAGGTTTAGCAGTCCACACCTTTGACAAAATGTACCCTCTGCTATTCAGCTTACACTTTCTATATATAGTTTTCTTTTGCCTTTGGGACAAAGGACTCGGTAAGTGGTGAAGAAGGAAGAAGGTAGGGATTTATAAGCACGTCCAGTAGAGCAGCCTCAGAGCCCCGCAGTGTGCTGGAGGTGTTCCTTCAAATCCTCATCCTCCATTTACATAATTATTCTAAACACTGAGCTTTAGAGATTTAAAGCAAACTCAGAGGGTTGTGAGGTGGGGAAAGAGTAAGGGAAAGGCATTCAGGGATCAGGCTGACACCTGGAAAGTGGGAGAGGTTTTGGAAACCTTCAGTCACAACTTTCACAACTAGTATGTACTGAAGAAATGGTATGTGAAAGACAGCGAAGTGCCTTGCACTGAGGTAAGATCCTCAAACTCGCACAAAAACAGCTTCATATGATTTTCTTTTTTTTCTCTCAAAAAAAAGGTTTGCCCTTCAGCTTTGGCAGATAAATTTTGGCTTTTTCTTTACTGTTAAGACTTCCCATGTTGAGAGGAGGGCAAGAGACAAGGTGAGAAGAATTGGTGTGAAACTAATGAAGGCATAATGTGTAGTTTCCCTGTGGGCAGTGAATAAAAATAAAGATGCTTTTCTGGTGGGAGCTGGAGGCCATTTCCTGTAAGTCTACAAAGGACTGGGGTGGGGGGTTGGAGTTATGAATACCACAGTTGGTGCTGTGGGAAAGAAAATTCCCTCTAGCCAACACAAACTAACACTTCTCCTGCAAGGAGCAGATAGCAAAAGAAATGCAGTGCTCCAATAACCCCTGAAATTATACCAATTATAAACCCTTTTGCCCTTTTAATTTAGTCAATGGAACAAATTGTTTGGAATTATCATGATAAAACCCACTAGACTAGATTGAGTTTTCCACGAAAGTTTACAATCCAATTTGCAACTAACTTCAGCTGCAGAATGGAAACAGTTCTTTCATAGAATCTCCTGAGTTGGAAGGGACCCATAAGGATCATCAAGTCCAACTCCTGGCTCGGCACAGGGCCAGACAAGTCAGAGCATGGGACTGAGGGCATCGTCCAGATGCTTCTTGAACTCAGTCAAGCTCGGTGCTGTGACCACTTGCCTTGGGGAGCCTCTTCCAGTGCCTGACCACCCTCTCAGTAAAGAACCTCTTCCTGGTATCCAGCCTAAACCCTCCCTGTTGCAGCTTCATACCATTCCCTTGGGTTCTGTCACTGTTAACTAAAGAGAGGAGATCGGCATCTGCCCCTTTGCTCCCCCTCCTCTGGAAGATATAGACCACAATGATGTCTCCCCTTGGTCTTCTTTTCTCTGAACAAACTGAGGCACTTCAGCCTCTCCTCATAAGACTTCCCCTCCAGACCCTTCACCATCCTCGTTGCCCTCCTTTAGAAACTCTCCAATATTTTTGTGTCCCTGTTGTACTGTGGTGCCCAAAACTGCACCCATCACTTGAGGTGAGGCTGCACCAGCACAGTGTAGAGTGGGACAGCCCCCTCCCTGGGCCGGCTGGCAATGCCGTGCTTGGTGCACCCCAGGATACAGTTGGCCCTCCTGGCTGCCTGGGCACACTGCTGGCTCATGGTTAACTTGCTGTCAATCAAGACCCCCAAATCCCTCTCAGCATGGCTGGCCTCCAGCATCTGACCCCCAGTCTGGATGTGCAGCCAGGGCTGCCCCTTCCCAGGTGCAGGATAGACCACTTGCCCTTGTTAAACTTCATGCTGTTGATGATTGCCCAGCTCTCTGATCTGTCCAGGTCCCTCTCCAAGGCTTCTCCACCCCCAGTGGAGCAAACAGCTCCTCCCAATTTGGTGTCATCTGCAAATTTCTTTAGACATCCTCTAGTCCTGAGTCCAGGTCATTTACAAAAACATTGAAAAGAACTGGAAGTGAAATGGAGCCCTGGGGAACCCCACTGGTCACTGGCGGCCAGTCTAAAGTTACCTCATTCACTACCACATTTTGGGCCCAAATTTTCAGCCGACTGCCCACCCAACGCATTATGGCTTTGTCTAGTTGCATGCTGGATATTTTGTCCAGCAATATACTGTGAGACACAGTATCAAAAGCTGTACTGAAATTCAAGAAAATAACATCAACTGGTTTCCCTTGGTCGATCAGCTGGTTGACCTTATCATAAAAGAAAATCAGACTGAATAGACAGGACCTTCCTCTTCTGAACCTGTGCTGGCTGTGACAATGACTGTATCGTCCTTTAGGTGTTTTTCAATAACTCCCAGTGTGATTTTCTCCATAATTTTACCAGGCATTGAGGTGAGACTGCCAGGCCTGTAATAACCAGGGTCTTCATTCTTATCCTTCTTGAAAACTGGGACAATGTTTGCCAGCTTCCAGTCAACTGGGACCTCTCCAGACCCCCAAGACTATTGAAAAATAATTGAGAGAGGTCTTGCAATGACATCAACCTGAGTACTCGTTTCCTCTTCCTCCTCTCACTACCAGTGTTCCTGTCTTTAGGATTTGCTTGGGGAAGTCTAGGGAAGAGTTCATCTAGGCACATGTATACCTTCAGGCTAAACAATGCCCATGCTCTGAAAAGGACCTGGGCAGAGATCCAAATAGTGCAGCAATAACCAGTAATTTATGTATGGGTGATTTATAACTCAATAAAGCTATGAAATCAGGTGACATAATTGGTGTGGACATGAACAAGGGAGGGAGAATTAAAAGAATTAACACACTGAAAGTTGAAGACGGGAGATAGAAATATGCATGACTGAATTGTTTCCAGTAAGGTGTTTAAGAAATCTTATTACTATTTGATATAGGCCAAAAAACAAACAAACAAACAAACAAAACCAAACAAAAAAACCAACCCAAAACAAACAAATAAAAACCACAAAAAAAGTAGCTGTATTGCTTTTGTTAAAGTGTATGCCTCCAAAAGGTTATGTTTAAAACTGAAATCATGTGGCAAGCAAACTTGGTGAAGCATTTGCCAAAATGGCTTCTTGTCAGAAAACATGTTGATTTTGCAAATAAGTTAACTTTTTTACCAAAAAAGTCTAACAATGAAAGTAGCCTTTGACTGAGAAGCTTGTTGAGACCCAGTTTATAGGCAAAGGGGAGAGTACCATTCACTAGTTTCACAATTGGTGAGGAGACCTTTGTGCTGATACATCGAAGTGTTGTGTGTAGGAGCCCTAACCTCCAGTTCTTGTTGGTGGAGAAACCTTCTGTTTCTTTTCTCTGAACTGAACTTTCTCCAAAAGAAAAATGTTCCCGTGGGCCCTGAACTTAAATTGAATCAGAAGCAATACTTTGTATTTTTAACAGCCTCAGTTCTGTTAAAAGACAATTGAGACTCTTTCTTTCTTGTACCTTGGAATGTATTACTAGAAGGAGTAGCAACCTGTTGTGTGTAGATACAAAGTTTTCCATCCCTTTTCTCAAAGCTCAGTTTGTTCCTCCCAGCTAGCCCAGCTGGTTTCAGGCTACCACACATTCCTCTCCCTTTCCTCCTGAAACCTGACCATAGTCTGTGCAACTGTATTGAACAGCACCATCAAGAGCGATATGCGAAGCATAGAAACCCTTTCCTGTATGAACATGCCTCATTCACCCATCACTGAATTACATCTCCTGAATCATTCAGCCGAAGGTCATGATATAAATGAGCTCCTTCTCCCATGAAAAGCCCTGCCTGTACATACTGTGTTGTGCTATGCAACGTAATCGTGTCTCCTACTGTCAACTAATACTTATATAACCAAATAAAAGCATTTTGGACTTGCTTTCACAGTGTGCCCTACCCATAACAATGTGTTTCCAGCCTTGGCAGCACCACTGACTGGTCAGACCAAGTATTAGGTCAGGGGTCTGGGAGCACGCCTTGCGCTTCTTACACTGGAGAGGACAACATTAGAGATGCAGCATGGATGTGGAAGCTGGAATAACCTGTCATGTAATGACCATATTCTCTAGCAGCAAGGTCTCTCCTGTGAATGTGAATCAGTTGCTGATTTCTGAATCTGATCCTATAAGCGTGGCTGAGCCTTCAGGTTATGGGAAAAGTTTCCCTTTGCTGGCTTCTGTTGGCCAACAAAGTAGAACTTTTAAAGTGTGCTCAACAAAAATGACCTTCACACATAGAAGGATCATGGGGACACCAAGAGACCAACAAAGATTAATCTATTTTCTCCCCTCTTACTGCAATCTGCAGACTCTCCCTCCCTCTGAAAACCAGAGAGACATCTCATATATACAAATATATATGCACTCTCTGGGCCAGAGTCTACAGCCCACTGAGCAGAATGATGCTGGAGACTCAGGCTGAAGTTTTTACTGTGAATCCCCTGATTTACAGCTGTTGATTCATTCTCCTTGAGCTCAGGGGAAACTAATGTAGCCTTTCTCTTTCAGTAGACCAAGAGATAATATTTAATATGAGATAATGCAGGAAATGGAGTTGGAGAACCATTAGTCAATAAATAAGAGTATGAGTAGTTTAACAGCTTACCTTCTAGAGGAAACATACATCAACCTAGCTACACTTGCACTAAGTGGTGATACCAGGATGAATATGTTACGGAGGTGTGAGACAATGATAAGCCAGGGCTGTTTACAGGCAGTAGATTGAAAGAATTGTTCTGAATGCCGAGTAGTCAATAAGAATGATTTTTACCTTTTTAGACTAGGAGGAAATGGCTTGATCGTATCCAATTACCTTATAAAAATGTTTCTCACTGCTGATTGAGATAATGAAAGAGAGGATCAGAATCCACTTTCATTCCTCTCTCCTTGAGCCTGTTTTCATGCAGAGGTTCTCATCTGCAGATATCATCACCCATATTAGTTGCTGAACTTCAGTAAGAGACATAAGGTTGCTGCCTAAATGCGTATTTTCTTATTTTTATTTTCTTTTAAATATTGGGGATCCCTGATTATAGATATCTGCTTCTCTCCTTTCAGAATTTTTTCCATTTTCATTCTTTAGGCATATCATTATTTTTTGAACTTTTTCTGCATAATTTTGTAGCACCTGAATTTGCCAAATCATACCAGCAATTTTATTTTTTTTTTCTTGAAATAAATGCCTGGTCTCTGTGCCAAATTCCTCACTAGTATTTGGGGGTCAGTACAGAAGAAATACACTCAAAAAACTGTGAAGTGTGGTGGGTGACAAAATAATTTCCCTTCTAGCACCAAATGTAATTACTGATCATTTAGTCTATAATTTTTCCCTACACACACAGAAGTCTTTAAAGTGCAAGCAATATACCAACAATCTGAAAACAAATTTGCAATTCTGCCATATGTTCATGAGTTATAATTTGTAATTCTGCTGTGTGTGTTCTTCCAGGTGAGGCTGAGAGTTAACCTAGTAACGAACATGTATATCAACACCTTTTTATACATTCTAATGAACCTTAGCCACTATTTGGAACAAATATTATATGGGGTTTTTCCTTTTTTTGTTTTCATACAACCAAGTAGTTAAAAAAATCTTTTTAAGGTCATACTTTCCACTTTCCCACACAAGATCTACAACTGCTCAGAGCCAAATTATAACAAGTACAACCAGGGGAGTGAAGAAAAATTAGAAGAGAAAGCTGTAAAATAATTTTTAAAACTCCATTAGGAAAGCAGTCCAGGAAAAGCCAGAGGGGCCTCATGCTAGTTGACAGTGATAAGAGGAATAGAGTATATTGAGAATAAGACATTATATAGTAGAACTCAGAAAAGCAGCTTGAGGGGTAGAAAACTCATCTAATAACAGTGTGCAGCGATTATAAAATATAAGCATGCTTACTTTTCCATTAAGTTATCTTATTAGCAGTATAATGCTTCAGGTGAATCACAGGTCATTAAATTATTGCACCCCTTCATTGTACGATGGCTCAAGTCTTTCCCACTTTCTTCTGGTGTGGTTTTAAGTCAATGTGGGTGACAGCTGCAAGCTAAGCTTTAGCTAGGATGACAAGAAGATATCGCTGATGCATTCACCCATGTCTAGTCATGCACACAGGTACACACTCAGCACTCTGGCATGTATTTATAACAGACATGACTTTTAATTAAGAGTGAAGAATTCTTCAGTGAGTGGGTCACCATCTGTGCATCACATCAATTTATTGACCTGATTGTCAGCGTACCAGGTATTAGCTGCAAGTACCATGAAGGCAGAGCTTGATTCCTCCTGTTGTCTGTGCTGAATTGTTGATGGGATACAATATAGCAACAATAGAAGGATCATTTTCAGCTGCCTCCCAGGGTGAAATTACACGACAGAAAAAAACACCAAGAGCTGGGTCACAAAGACCTGTTATTGACTCAGTAACCCTTGAAAATTATCAGCACAGGATGGACTTCTAATCAACCTGCAACCCCTGGTAGTGTCATTGTCTGAAGGAAAGCGCTCCCCAGACAGGGTAAAAGTTAAAGGGGTGTCTAATGAAAGCGGTTCTCAAGAGGCATGTGCCTTTCTCCAGGCCATTAAATGTGATAAATGAGAGAATAACAAGTAACAGAAAGAACAGAGTTGCATATATCCTTCATTTTTATTTCACAATTGTAATGGAGAAATCAGCGTGCAGGTGTAAACAAGTGCTTGTCTACTTTGCAGGAGTCAGCAGGCCTAGTAATAAAATCTTACTGAGCTTAAGAATAATGGGTTTGAAATGATTCATAGGGCCTCAGGTTCAGTGCTCCTGGGAAAGGGAGTATCTGTTTCCATAAAACAGCAAGAGTTTTCACTCTGTCGCATCTCCCAGAGAAATGCAGTGATTAGTTCAGGAACCAGGGACATCAGGTGTCTGACCAGAGGAGACAAATCTCTCTCAGCTTTTCACTGGTAGTGTATTTTGAGGAGACAGTTTACAATTCTGGTTGCACGTATGTCCTGCCACAAGCATTGTAATGCAATCTATGGGGAAGACCATGGGGTTTCAAGAAACACTTTCTCTAACCTTCCCCTGTGACTTCTGCAAACCAAAATTTCTTAGGAAATTTACTTTTTGCTGACTTCCAGTCTTAGGGAAACATTGGAAAAGGAGAATTAAGCTATCAAAACAACTGCCTCAGTTTTGGTTTTAAGTTCTTTTTTATTTCCTTTCAAAGTTGCTACAGATTAAATAACAAAAAAAAATCAACTTCAAATTTAAACTAATTTGAAACTACCATAAAATATTAGTTTATCTAATGGAAATGCATTTTTGCTAATTAAGTTGATTTTTCTTTAAAGTTATCATTCCAGTTTGGGGTGGAAGAGAGCCTTCTCTGGCAGTATCAAGGAATGAGAATAGCAGTCTTCTGCCATATTCTATTTCCAAGGGGAAGCATGGACCGTGCGCTATTTGCTTGTCTATTAAGTGCAGATGCAAATTCAAGACTTCAGTGGATCTCCCAAGTAGATCTAGTAATCTTCCACATCATAGAACAACTTCAGGGACCATTCCAGGGCACTCATTAATGCCCTGGACTTCAGCAGCAGTGGACAAAGTAAATGTACACTGTTGTTGGTCATGGATGCATAGGAGTTAAAACTAGCCTCATTTACAGCCTTTTCTTCCAGATGTGAATTCTGCTGTTTTCAAGAGAGCTCCCAATAATTCTTGAGATACTTTAGCTTTCATGAAACCTACAAAACCTTTCTAAAAAGTCTTTTCAACGAAAGTAGCATCCTAATGTTTAATGGCAGTTTGATGCAGTCATCTAGAAGAGATGGTGTTAAAATATCTGCAAGCTATTATCACATCTGAAGGAATATCAGACTATAAATTAGAACAAGATGAGTATTACAGTAAAATCATTTAAATAACAGATTCAATGACTAGCATTTTCTTCCATCTTAATCCAAAAGCCTATGTCCTTTAGTATGTAATGAATTTTTACTGCATCACAACGCTTTCTAATCAACTGGGGCTGCATGATTTACTTACTTGATATGCTTTCCAGTGCTTTAATACAGAGACGTCCTTTAAAATAACCTAAAAGAATGCAAACTTCCTCCTTATGCTTTATTTAGGAAATTTATTTCTGGTTTTTGTCCTCCCCATTGCTCACTTGATTGCATTCACAATATGAAAGAGTTTACAACCTTGAGCTTGTAGAAGATCCGAGGAAGGTGTTGGAAAGGTGTTTAATTACATTTATTTGAGACTTACAAAATAATGGTCATACTTGCAGTATTTATATTAATATTCAGTCTAAAGTACCTTGATTAAAACAATTTTGAAAGGACATCTTGGCTTATCCACTGTTAAAAACTGAACATGGAAGCATTTTGATTCACTTCTAAAATACTACGGTGTCTTTGAATTAAAGTAAAACCTCAGGATTAACTGGACAATGAGGATTAATATAACTAGAAATAAACATTCCAAAGTGTAATACTCATCTTGTTCTAATTTTTTTTCCCAAGCTAAATTAATATTTCCAACAGGAAAAAGTAAAACATTAATATGTACACATATAGGGCCTCACCTCCTCTTAATTTACCTGTGACACAAATGTGAATCGCGCAATGAGGCAGAAGCCAATCCAGCTGCACCAGAGCACAGACTCTCTGTGTAAAGGTCCTCGCAGAGGGGAACTCTCTTTCCTCTTGTCTGTGACACACTGGAATTTCTGAGTCAGTTTTCAGTGGGCAAAACTCAACAGCTTGTCTTGAAAATATAGGCATGCAAGGTTTCAGTGCCAAATTTCTATCATCATTTCCAACTAAACTTCCTACTCTCCTGCATTTAACAGCAGAGTTTCTAGGAATGGAAAAAGCCCCAAAGGTACTTTCCATCACATTCAAAATGTCATCGTGCCACTCACACTCACAGTATTTCATTTTTTTTTACTATTTGCATTATTGTCCAGTTGACTTTCTATGAAGCACAATGTTTCTGTTGGATGTTGTCCCACATGCCTATTGCAGACAATGAGAATACTGCAATCACTCAGATATAAGAGAGCCGTGTTTAAAAATGCAGTAGACTTCCCCTAGGATGAGATCCCAGCAAAACTTTGCAAATGCAATAGAGACCAAGAGAGCCTGCAGATGAGATTAGCATTCAGAAAAATGAGGTAAGGGGATGGTGCTTAACTTTTCTTACATCTGCAATCCACACTGAGAATGATTAATGGGAAACTGCCAACCTTCTACATTTATCCTCTGCAGCTCTTCATTTTCCCTAACAAATAGGCAGCTAATTACTCCAAATGACTTGGGAATAGAGCCACAAAAGGCTTTTACTACTTAAATCTTGCCCAAGTCCAAAGTTGTGATCCTTTAGAACCCATCTCACCTGGTGTTGAAAGCTTGTAAGTGCAAATATGTATTCAGGAGAGTATCTGTATTAATCTAAGGTATAATCAAGGGTTCCAAGTAGAAATAAAGTTTCCAAGACTGAAAACCCAGATCCCCCTCTCTTGGCCTACTACTTGTGTTCTTCTGACATTGACGAGCTAGATTCTGCTCTACCCATGCTGACAGAGGGGAACAATCTACCAAATATGCTTGCACCACATCAGTTCAGGACCAGCACAGCACAGCATGGTGACAGTCAGGGCAGGTCAGGGCCAGTGTGCAGGAACTGACTGAACAGCATGCTCTCCTGACTCAGCCTACATCCTCCCACTCCCAAACCAGCTGTCTGGCTACTAGATGGTATAACTGCTCAGGCTTGCTGGACACAGAAGAGCAAGTGTTCCCTTCACATCCAAAGCGTGTCTTAGATTGCAAAATACCCCATAGCATGCTGATTTGGACACTCTGTTTGGAGAGGGGAAAAAAACCCCAACAAACAAACTATTCTTGTCTTGTTAGTCTCATCTTGATAACAAACTATTCTCTTTTTATAGCATAAAATACCCTTAAACCTCTTCTGTGTGCACAGAGGTCTACAAGAAAGCTTTTCTTTGATATCTTCACTAGCCAACAAGTATGACGGACACCACAGATTAAATATATAACAACCCCCAGGAAAAACAGATGAAACACAGAAGTTATTATCCTAGATTCCCAAGCTTCAGACAATTTATTTGCTGCAAGCACCACCGCCCTCCATCTGCCTGAAATTTCAGGAAAAAGTGTATTTGGTCCATATTTCCAGGATAACTCCCCATGACTGGCAACGGAGGCTTCAGATATCTGCCTGACTATTGGTGTCACAAAATGCATCACAAATGACCTGGGAAACTGGAAAAAACCCAAATCCTTCACACTTTATTCTTTAACCAAGAGTTACACAACATGTATCTAGTTCCACCCCGTGAGTTTTGGTGACTTGGAAGAGAAGGGCATCATGAAACAGACTGAAAAGAAGAGAAAAATATTCAGACAAATCCAAGTACTATGCTCTGCCAAACTTCTCTGACTGGTACAGGGATTAATTAATTCACACATGGATTCATCCACTTTTTAAGGCAAGCAGCTATACGTGCACTTTCACTGGGGATTACTGAAGGGCAGATTGTCATTGATTATGATGACAATGTAACAAGACAAGTCATAAGCTCACAGCAGATCAGAGTGAAAAATATCATTCCTCAATCAAGAAGTAGCTTTTCTATTTAGACTTCAGGTCAGTCCTTGATGTACCTTTAAAATACACATGTCCCTGCTGGGAACTGCATCGCAGAGCAAATCAGGCTTGCCCTCCACAGTCCACTTTTGCTTTTTAATGCTGTCATGAAGAGCTCCCTGTGGACAGATGGATCCAAAGCACTCCTTGTGCCCCCATGAGCTGTGGGGCCTGAGCTGCCCATCCTAATGAGGAAGTTGTCCATGGGGTCCTTGATTGGCAGCAGTGTATCTCTGTGTAGTGCCATAGTTGTTCTGCTCTGGGGGAGGGACCCTTTGGTGCTTTGACTAGGGATATGATGAGCTCTTTGACTTTCCTCAGAAAAAACCTTCACAGAACCACAGAACTATAGGGGTTAGAAGGGTCCTCTGGAGGTCATTTAACCTCCTTCTTCCCTGATCCCCAGTTTCACAGGGCAAGATAATCCTGATAAAACACTGTCCTGTGGATGTACACTGTCCAGTGGATTACTGGTGAATTACAAAATGTATCACTCAGATCAAAAGCACCATTGCAGTTTTGTCAACTGAACTTTGTTCGCATGCAGTATGATGTCATCCTCTTCCCGATAATCTCTTTCCAGAAGCTTCCCTACTTTGCTGTCTGTTTAGCCTGGAGGGTGAATGAGTCAGAGGTCCAAGCTCAGAGGTCTAGACCAAGTCCTCCCTCTCCAATTGCTGTTTCACTTGGGGGGGGGGGGGAGGTGGGGATAGTGGGCTGGGCGGGGGGCGGGTGGGGGGTTAAGAGAAGTCTGAGTAAGCCTGTCACCCTAAAGTCAAGCAGGCAGTGGGCTTTCCCAACAGAGACCACAGAGAAGCAGTGTTCTGGAGGGGATCCAGCTGCAGGATCTTTCTCAAACCCCAGGGAGAACAGCAGACCTAGGTAATGCTGGTGGGCACAGCAAAACCCCACAGCCCTGATTGGGATGCTCTGGGCTGTATGGCATCTCTCCATGTGCCTGTAGGTACAGGGATGGGAGGAGAGGGACATGGGGATATTGCTTCAGGCATGTGTTGGTTGTCAGGGATGAACTCTCTCCAAGATGCCTGATCAAAGCAGTGATTTTGGTGGTTTTCTGCATGCAAAACCAGAGAGAGTGACAGAACCACACCGGCCAGGAAAATCAGATGGTGGGGACCAGGGGTTTGTAGAGCAAATGTGATATGCTTTAGAGAAAGTCCACAGAAATAATCAGAAAGGGGAGGGATGTTTTCTTTATTCTCCTATATCCAAATATCCACCAAAGAGGATTTTCTCACGATGATTGAATAACAGGATTTGCACACAAACCTTAGTGATGATGATTAATAAAGGCAAGACTGAGCAGAGCTGTAAATCGGGGGCTGGGGAGGAGAGGGGAAGAAATCAAAGCTGCAACTTGCAGTTTTGCTGTGGTCGATTTTGCCTGGGAAGGTTTCAGAGCCAAGGCTGCAATTTGCTGCACCATCCCTGAGGTCAGAGATCAATTTCCTCCCAAAACACACAGCACTGATGTCTCTTCACTCCCTCCAAATCCCAGCATCTCAAATAAACATTTTGCATTGGTTACTAAAATAAGTAATTGACAGTTTCTGGAAAGGGCAGGGGGAGAGGGCCTTGGGAAAACATTCTTCTGAAAGCAGGAGCTAGGCAAATTCAACGTGAAATTGAAGTGCAATTAATCATCAGTGAGGTATCACAACAACTGAGCTCGAGATGTGGCAGATTCCCTGTGATTTGACTTTTTCCCCACTGTGTTTCAGATCTCTAGAAGAGATGATTTAGTGAAACCAAGTCAAGATTTTTTATGCAAGAGTAGTTCACTGAACACTCAATTTTACAGATGTAAAAATTATTCTTTCTCTAAAAAAGGCATGATGCCCCACAAAGATTTACTTCGCAAATCAGAGGAGTGTGTTAGTAAGGGGGTATTTCTCCATCAGGGCTGAGTATGATTTGTGTAGATGGTCATCAGCTCTGAACAGATGTGTAAAGGACCCCAGACACTCATGCACTCTTTCTTCACTTGTCAGCCTGGACTAAACATGGGGTTTGCAACTTTTTTTTGATCTGCTGACCCCTAAATACTTTTCAGTAAACCTCTCTCTAGTGTACTGTAGCCTGCTGAGAAATTATTTACTCTTCCAAAATTACTCTATCTGTATGCTGTGGAAATAGCCAAGGATCTGAGAGTCCTAAAAAACCACTGCACTGAATGACTTTTTTCCTGATCCCATGACTGTTCAGAGTTCACATGCTGCTATCATTCTGCTACCAACTTTAGTCTTCAGCTGGCATTCACAGTTGCCCACATACCACAGATTTCATCCAAATCCCAAAGTTTTTTTCCACATAGCAGGGAACGGTTCAGGTGGGGGAGGGAAGAGTTGCAACAAGCCCAAAGAAAGTAAGATCAGTTTGTTTTATTCAAGTTGGAGGAAAAATTAATTCTCCAGAACTCTGCTTGTGACATTTCACGTGTCTCATTTCCCAACTCTGTGAAAGACTCAGTGGGTACTGGGGGTATTTCACTGTTAATATTGTCTGTCTGCCTGGTGTAAACAAAAATAGGTTCACTAATGAGTTTTTAGGTTAGTGTAACCCCTGCCTATACTCCCCTACTGTCCTATGCCTGGTTATTTATATCTGTGCAGGCAGTTGATATTTAAGGTGGCCAAGACACACGAAAAGCATAAAGCAATTAAAACAAATGTATCATGTCTGTCTCCTAGGTTTTGCCAGGGAGCCAATATTAATGAAGCTTAGCATTACCTGACAGCCTTTCAACTTTCCTCTAATTAATTTGCAGCACTTCGAATAAACCCTTTGAACGTGGTAGGGCTGTCTGTGAATGCACTGCTTTGCGTGCCACTTCAGAAGACATTGACCTCCCTGGTGTGGCTGTGAGACCAGTTCCTCAGCTTCTTTCTCCATTAATTGGTCTTACCCTTGGGAGAGGTATTGGTGCTTTTCCTTAAATAGAAATTTTATTGTACTTTCATGAGAAGGCATAGCAGGACATTTTATATGCCCCAGAATTCAAAATATTAATGAGTGTCTTTATCAAGCAGGACTCCTTGCATTCATCTTCTACAAGTCACACTCTCCCTTCCAAACTGTGGCCAAAATAATGGGGACCGTCTTCAAAAACCTAGCTGAAGTCAGTGGGATGCTTTGTTTTCCCAAATCTGTGTCGCTCTCCCCTCCAATTAGAGCTGAATGACAACCCTCGGATGATACTTTGAGAGCTGCCTAATAGGAGAACATTAATTCCAGCTATTCAAGTTCACTTCTTAATGACCAAAAAGCCAAATTTCATATCTGGAAGTCTCAATTTGGTTCATCCAGATTTAACCCTTGTCCCTGTGACAAGGAGCTGGTATGAAGTTGAGCCATGTTCCCTTTCCTCCCATCACACCTCAGCTGTCACAAATTAGCTCATGCATCCAAAGAGAAAAAGCCAGAAGATTTAAATCCTCTCAGATGGAAGGGACAGCCCAGGTCACCCTCATCATCAAGGGATCGTTGCACTGGACTAAAGGGAAGATCCTTTATCTCTCATTTACCATATGCTGTATATAAAAACCATGGAGATTACACCCAGTAGGTGCTCCCTCCAGAGCAGTAATTTTTTTCTCCTTTTTAGTGTGTGTGGTGGTTCAGCCCCAAACAGTGGCTGAGAAACAGACAGAACTTCCGTGGGCTGGGTAAGGACAGTTACTGTTAAAATCACCGTGACTAATGTTCCCCAGGGCTCGGTGTTGGGTCCAGTCCTGTTTAATATCTTCATCGATGACCTCGATGAGGGAATAGCATCCACCCTCAGCAAGTGCCCGATGATACAAAGCTGGGAGGAGTGGCTGACACGCAGGAACACTGCGCTGCCATCCAGCGAGACCTGGACAGGCTGGAGAGCTGGGCAGGGAGAAACCAGATGAGGTTTAACAAAAGCAAGTGTAAAGTCTTGCACCTGGGAAGGAATAACCGTTTCTATCAGTACAGGCTGGGGGATGACCTGCTGGAGAAGAGCTCAGTGGAGAAGGACCTGGGGGTCCTGGTTGATGACAGGTTGGCCATGAGCCAGCAGTGTGCCCTGGTGGCTAAGAGAGCCAATGGGATCCTGGGGTGCATCAGGAGGAGCAGGACAATGTGCTATTTAAATTTTGCATGTGACATAGAGATTACAAATGAAAATATAGTGAGAGCTGACTGAACCTCAAGATGTGCAGAGTGCTACTGATTTTTGCCAGTGAAGGCTGTGCTCATCCTTGGTAATTACTTATTTTTTAAGGCCGGGAGTAATTGTATACATGCATGAGAAATTGTAGGTGCCCCAGAAGCTACATACTCTCCCAGCATGTGCTACTTACTAGATAGAGGATGAGGCTGATAGCTTAATGACTTAACTATCAGTTATCAGTCCCAATTCTCTTCAAGAAAGCTTCAGAAAACCCCTCAAAGCTAGCTTTACTGTGACAGAAAAGGATAGCTGTTGATCATTCTCTCACAGTTGCCTAAAACCACATTTGAAAAGACATTTACCACAGTAACAATGCTTTAGTGTACAGCATAACCTCCTGCCTTGGTTTTTATACTGAGAAAAAAATTGTTACAGTACCTTACTAGGACACTGGTTAATAACCCAAGCTTAATATATGGTGTTGATTTTCAGGTCCTCTTTTGGCTCTTCAGAGTAACCCTTTCCAGGGAAACACCACTTTATCGTTCTATAGTTCAAATCATTTTTAGTCTTCCCATTTAACATACTGGCAATGTTTAGCATATTGGGGGTTTTTTTTTCCTAGAAATTGCTTGTGCCATACAATAGGCCCCCTTTTCTTTCTTTCTCTGTCTTTTTATTGTGTTTATGACTGGACAATGTCTCAAAAGTTTGCTAGGGCCCCCTTTGATGTAGTTTATATTTTTCCCTACAACTTCAGACATGAAGAATCATGTGCAGGCTGAGAGAGCTAAAAAGGGACAGATACATAGATCGTGGACTAACTGTGAAATCCTGGAAAGGGAAGCAGGCTTGATATGAAGGAAGGTTTCCTGAAACAGAGGTCTAGTGACTCATAGAACAGTCTCCGAAGATGAGAAAATACACAATAAATTACACATTTTAAACTATTTAGGAGTAGATATTGTTTTAATTTTTCTAATGAAAGGCAAGATGTGAGCCACTTAAGCAGGATTTCCCATGAAAGTGCATCAACTATGTTTGATAGGTTAGAGTTTCAAACATGGGTGGAGAAAGTGTACTAGCAACCTTCTGATGGCCAACAGTTATATGTTTAGGGTGCTCATCTGTGCTGTGATCCCATCTTCCACAAATGCAGTTAAACAAAGCCAGGAGCAGAGGAAACACTGCAAAACTTGGACCTGAGGCTCAAGAAATCAGTGTGAGAAATTGATGGTAAGGCTTGGCCTGCATCAGAGCGGTAACATGAATGGAATGACAGGATCACAGAACGGCTGAGGTTGGAAGGGACCTCTGGAGGTCATCTGGTGCAACCCCTCTGCTCAAACAGGGCCACTTAGACCTAGTTATCCAGGACTGTGTCCAGATTGCTTTTGAGTATCATCTCTAAGGGTGGAGGTTCAATATCTCTGGGCAGTCTGTGTCAGGGCTCCGCCACTCACACAGTGAAAAACTGTTAAGATTTGTATTTCTGACATTGCTGCTCCAGTTTGTCACCATTTTTCTAATGTTCCAGTAGAAAAGTTTCTTGTAGAGACAGAGAGTTTTCATCTACCTTCCATTTTGAGAAAAGTAGTTAGAAGGTAGAGGATAGTAATTTAATGCAATATTCCTTGTTTTCAGGACTTTAAGGACAATTATCTCCAGAGCAGTGAGATACAGATGCTTTCTTCCAGAGCACCAACCTGACCATTGATGCACATGTGGAGTCTGGGAATGAAAAGACAGAACAAGGGATCAGAAAGGGCAAATACTGCTTGGAAAAATACTTGTGCAATGTGATCCAGGGCAACCCTGTTTTCCCAGAAGTCCTTGGCCTCTGATACTGGTCCCTGGATTTTGAGGGCTTTGTCTTGTTCTCAGATGAGAAACTGGGATGCAGAGGCTAAATATTTAAGCAAATGAGTTGCGTTAACACAGGATCCCATGAAACAGTTGTCGAGAGCAGAGGATGCTTGCCCTCCTACAGACATGCTCAGACAGAGTAACCAATAACCTGTCATTCATGTCCAGTTTCATTCTGTGTAAAATACTAGTAACAAAACAGAAATTATAAGCTACCCTGAAGACATTTATAACCAACTGCCTTTATAAAATTTGATGTGGATGCATCAGCAGCGTGATAGCAAAACAAAAGAGGATGGGGCAACATCCCATACCACCTCCAGGACAAGCCTTCATATTATTTTCACAGTCCATATCCCCCCTGCTCTTGCAGGCATGTACCCTAGAGTGATAAAAACTTTGAGTGAAGAACCCAAAACACAAGCTTCCAGACAGAATCATTCAATAAATTTGAATTCATATTCCAAACTGGAATAATAACAAGGAGATGAGAGAAGTCACTGACATGGCTGCCCTGCAGGAGACATTAAATTAAGAGCAGAGAGCACTGATCAGAAGAGGAGATCTTGCCATTAGTACTAAACCTCCAGTTCGTTTCGTCAGGATGCATCCTGGGACTATGAGGTAAGAGAAGATGAACATCAAGAAGAACACAAAGTTGTTAAGAAACAGTTCTGACTATGTATTTGTCTAACCTACAACCTTTTGTTTTTTACTTTGCAATAAAAACCCTGACCTTGAAGTCTCTGACTTTGAAGTCTTGCTGCCTTGTTGTTGTTGTTGTAGTAGTATTTTGCCTGTTTGTTGCCTTAATGGCAGAAGAAGTTACAGACCAACAGAGAAACATATAATGATTTGTTTTGCCAAAAGCAGAGAATCCAAAAGAATCCAGAGTGGCCTACACCACAAGTATCTAGAGTGGTTTCTGATAAATTGCAAATTTTGGAAAGAAATTCCCTTCTGCCTTTCCCTTAGTGTCCACTATCTAATGTATTTCACACAGGAAGAGAAAGAAGTTGGCTCATATTTTTTAACAACCCGCATGCATCACATTCACATAAAGAGCAGATCACATCTCCAAAGAGTCTTATATTAGAAGAGGAACTGATGTGACTCTGAACTGTCTTTGAGGATGTTTTCTTCAATAATGTCTTGCATGAAAAGACATCTTCTTACACAGTCACAGTCTTTTTCATACAAAGGATGTCCTTCAGAGAAGACATTATTCAGCAAGGTCTTCATCCCACAGAATGACTCAGATCTCAAACTGCTTCCAGAGCCAAAACCTCCCAACAGTAACAATGTCACCCTTTTGTCAGGGACAAGCAGGAATGGAAGCAGAAAAATGGAGGCATGGGACTCACTAAGACAAGTGATATATTTTTATGTTCTACCTCCTCAACCACTAAAGTATCTCCCCATGCAATTTCAGGTAACATCAAGGACAATAATATGTGGGAAGAAGGATTTATCAATTCTGTTGTTGTCCAGATCATACTTTTCTGCTTATTGAAGATAGATGCAATATCAGCAGTTCTCCAGTTAAATGACTTGAACTCAATAACATCCTTGATAAAAGTCTTGCAACTTCATGTGGTGAGTCTTTCAGTCTGTTAAGTAGAGGTGATCTGCACCCTTGACATGAGGACATTAGTCTCTCCAAGTATTGAGGTCAATGCAGAGATAGCAATTTCGATTTCTATGATTTTGTTCTATTAGATGTTCCAGCTTAGCCCAAATTCTCTTTCTTGTCTTCCAAGGAGAAAAAATAAAAGGAAAGCTATGAAAAAGTTTTCAGGCTTGTAAATTGAACTGTTTCAAAACCTACTTGCTCGGGAATTCTTAACATACCACAGCCTTCCTGGGTTTACAGACCATGTCTTGCTCCTTCCTGATAGCTCAGCAAAGTGGCAGAAACCCAAGTAATGCTTTTTCAGATATAGAAAATGAGTTAGCCTTTGAAGCAGTCATCAAAATGTTATTGTGACTTCAATGTTACAAGTTAGATAAAATAGCATCTGGGCTTAGTTTGAATGAAGTCAATGAGAAAGAAGTCTTTCTCATGATCTTACAACATGTGTAGCAAAGCTATGGAAGCTGCATTGCTGGGAACTTCACAGAACAACCATGGCCTGGTTTATAGTTTGTTGCAGTCGTGGTTTTAAGATCGTCCACTGTCTGAGGACTTTTTGATTAACAAATGACATGTTATAACCTGGATTAAGAAAACCTGAATATTGTTATGCTCAAAATTTTGATGGCTTAAAGAATTTGTTGTCAGTATAATTGAAATCTTAACAGAACAATCATTATTAGTCCATATTTAAGTATTACAGGTAAAAAAACCACACCACAAAAAATACAGTCAGACCTGGTACAAAAAACTTCCTATTTTCTACCCTTTTGAGGAGTTATGCTGACACACTCCCTGCTACTCTGGTCCCTGTCAGTGTAGACGATTTCATGCTGGTGATGGTAGGGGGTTGTTACAGCAAGTTGTCAGCATCTGAAGGCATTTGCTGTGGAGAACATGGGTGTTCAACATTGACAGTTTCCTCTTCTTCACCCCAGGATCCACCTGGGGGCATTTTTACATTTGCTAGTGTGCTTTTACACTATTATTCTTTAGCTAGTCTGTCAATTAGAAAAATTGGTATTGCAGCTAAGGCCCAGTAAAACAAAGCTGCAGGCAGGTCACACGATATTCATACAGAGCAAGCCTGACAAGTCTCGGACCTCAGGCCTTGCAAACTCAGTACAAAGCTTGTGGCCTATTGCTAGCAGTGGCAGTACCATATTACATAATTACAAAATAATATCGTCCACATAAGTGTATTTATCACATGAAAACTTCAGTGATAAACAGTTTACCTATGCTGTTGCTACGTGGGCTCTGCTTGTTACTAGAAATCGTTCTGAAGCTGATAGAAGTTTCCTTAAAAAACCCTATCAACATGTACACTGCATTTGCAGGTCCCTGCCCTGAAAATATTAGTCTGCACTAGTTTTAATGTTAGGAAAAAAAAAGTGTGGGGGGGGTGGAGGGAAATGAATGGTGGTGTCTGCTCTGGAACAGTTTGCAAATCCCTACAAAAAAAAATCCCAACCCCCCAAAATCAAAACAACAAAAAAAGCCCCAAGCCCAGCAGCATTCCCTTCATTTTCTGTGAAGCTACCTTCCAGGGCCAGAAGCAGGGGTCAGGCTAGACCCATAAATCTGCTTTCAATTAGTGCAGGTGGGAAATGAAGGCGTGAAGGTGACATGCGAGTAACTGAATGTTGCCATTGTGATTATACGGAGAAATGCAAGCAAACTGTATTGTGGATCGAACTCTTTCCTTTCTGGAACCTTCCTGTACTAGCAGAATAAATCAATGAATAATTAAGGCTGGAGGACACCCCTAGAGATCATCTAACCCAACCCCATGCTCAAAGCAAGGTCAACTAGAGCAGGCTGTTCAGGACTACATCACATTTTTGATATCTCCAAGAATGGTGACTCCAAAACTTTTCTGAGCATCCAGCACTCAGTCATCCTCACAGTAGGGAGCAAAATCATGTCTAAAGTGAAGTCTGCTAAGAAGGGGAGGGTAGGGGGAGGTGCTTTAAGATCTGGTCACACTTCTTATCACCCGACTGGTGTCACTGGGTGTGCAGTGCAGGGTCATAAATTAGAGAGTTTCTTTCCTTTATTCCGTGTTGAGTCTGTTGTGCCCATGACACTAACTGCAGAATGATCTCTCCCTGTCCTTATCTCGACTCTTGAGCCTCTCAATAGATATTTTCTCCCCTGTCCAGCTGAAAAGGGGAGTGATAGAGTGGCTTTGGTGGGCATCTGGCCTCCAGACAGGGTCAAACCACCACAGAGGGGTACAGGTTAGTGGTAGGGCTCTGGCAGGTGTCTTTGCTGTTGACTTCTGAACCAGCAAACAGCCCCAGCATAAGCAGTAACTTCTCTGTATCCACTCAAAGAATAAGGCTACTTCATAGTGATTACTAGACACCAGAGAATCCACACAGAAGTCACTACCTATTCTCTAGAGGGTGGAAGTGTGTGACGAGAAACTCCAGCTGGGGTCTCTGTCCTGTGACATCCTTGGGTTAGGGACATGTGTGATAAAAAGGAAAGAACTTACTCTCTAGGTTTGTATAACATTCCCCATTAGAGAGGTGGTTCACCCCCCGTGCAGAAAAAATCGCCTTGACTCAGACACTTTTTGTTGTATCACTGTGGCTTACCCCCAGTAAATGGCTTGTGTGACAAAGCCCCATGGTTTTAGCTTTGCAGAAACATGGTTCACAGAATTCTTGGTGGCCAAGAAGTGATGCTAGTGGTCATAGTCATGCCAATCTAACTTTCCACCTGGGGGCTAAGCACCTAAGGACATCAAGGTCAGTGTCCTGAACTGCAGGTGGAGACGAGCTGAAGCCAGTACTGTCTCAAAAACAATGTCGCTATGTACTCACAGTGTCCATTTTTTGCTGAACAACTGGGCAATTTCATTTTGCAGCAGCTGTAGCATGAGCACTCTCCAAACACAGCTAACTGTACTACACAGTGCATTAATCCAAACTCCAGTCTGGAAGTCAATGTACAGTAAAAATACATGTTTTGGAAAAATAGCTAAAGGTTTCCTGCAAATCCTCCAGGGTTTCCCTTTAGAAGCAGGGGTGAGAAAAAGGGAAGGGTGGGAGGATACATAGCGTTGTGCTTATTATGCCATTGACACTCTTCCTCCTCAACAGAGCTGGAGGACAAATGTTTTTTTTTTTCTTTTTCATTTCTCCAGCAATACTTTTTGTCACGTTTTCACTTCTTTCCTCCCGGAGAAGCACAGCTTCCAATACTTCATGAAACAAACCAGCCAAATTGTTCTGATTTCTTTAACAGCAACTTGGCACCCTTTCCTTACTTATTCAGCTCTTGGACAAGTAAGTGTACAAAAACTTTGGACTCTAGGTAGATAAGGACTGTTACCAACATCCTAGGGTTCTCAACTGTACTGAGAACAACATCTCCAGCCTGACCACAGTGCTACATTTCAGATGCATTTTTCTTCAGCCTGGTCCCTGTTGTTGGCAATGGGATGGGCAGAAACTGGAATGTGCTGTGGCACTCAAATGCTGTTCAGCCTCAGTGAAGCCAAATCAACCATGTCCTTCTTGTTAGCGTTACCAAACACTCAGCAGAGAAAGATCCTTAATTCCAGTTTCAACATGCACTGCATTTGCATACGGATGAAATGGCAGCACACAAGCACAGACATGTGAACCTAAATCCTCAGGTCATCCGCATCTCAGAGGAAGGAGGTCCTCTGCAGTTGTGGAAGCTGGATGTAAGGAACCCAGAAACTACTGGGGAGGAGGAAGGTATGTATAGGTACCTCACAATGTGGAGTGACAAGAATTTAGGGATTTCTGTGCAACTACTTCCTTTCTAAAATGCATCAGGGCTGCATAAAGTAGTGAACGTGACACCGGACTAAGGGCTGGCCAACCCATTAGTCCACAGGACCTTTCATTCATGCTTCAATCCAAGCAAAAGTTTTGTATCATAGGATGTAAATAGCTTTGAGTGTCAGGATCTCAGGGGAAGTTGTGTTACTACGTCATCTGGAGCATTAACAATAGTTACCAAAAATTGCAGGTGCCTATTATTTTTATTTTTCCTGGATTTGGATACAAAAGTGGCTTTGAGCCAATGTATAATTCAGAGCATTTTTTTTTAATCTGTCTTTTGAACTCTTTCAAAGGTGCCTTCCAAATGCCTCACACTCGCAGCACTTTAAAAATACCAATGCTAACAGTCACCTTTCATGAGGCTAAGGGAACAGAAATGCCTCTTAAGTAACTACAAAATGCTGCAATGAAAGAGCTGCAAGTTTTTCCCCAGTGAACGTTTCTGTGGAGATTCAGCAGCTGATATTTTGCTGAACTTGTTCTGCCTGTGGGAAGTCATAATGGCTCTCAAAAAAAGGTAATCCACACCAAAGCTTTGAGCTATAAAGCAGAAAGCTGTGGGAAATTAAATTTATTTTGCTGTTAATGGAAGGAAGAAAAATCCTGCAGTAACTTAATGTTGGGGAGGTTTTGGTTTGGTGGGTTTTTTTGGGGGGTGATGTTTGTTTGGGTTTTTTGTGGGTTTTTTTAAATAATTGGAAGAGGTTAATAAAATCTAAGAGAAAGAATGAACTTGCACTTGTTATGAGCATGAAAAGGCACTCTATACTAATTGCAGATTTCTGGGATAATCATAAAGCAGAATTTAATGAAATTGCTTCAGAGAAATGCAGTAATAAATACATGTAATGAGCCAGCAAAAAGGAGCCAGGAGGCAACGTGCTTCCATAGATGTGAGTCAATAAGTGCATTAGTGAAAGGAGGAATGGAATCTTAGAGTGAAAATTGTTTAAAGTGATCAGAATAAAGAACAGAAATAATTTGTACAAAATTCCACCAAGAAATTTCCACCCGCCCAGTTATATTAGAATATTTACACTTTACTAGAAGTCTGAGGACATCAAAAATGGTTGGTAAAACACTATGTTTTTGCTGTCAGCCAAAGTATCTTGAAAAGTTGATGTGTGATATGAAGCGAGGTTCTTCCTCCCAGCCCACGTACACCTATCAGCACACAAAATACAGTGCTGCTGATGGAACAGCAGCCACAAGACAACCACAGCTGGAGCTTAGTGTTAAAATATGCATTGCTTGAGAAGGGGCCCATACTAAATGAACCAGGAACTCTCCAGTGCATACATCTCTGTGGTAAGTGGCTTCCACCTGGCTGGTACGGTACTCCCCTCTCATGGGCTCAGGCTGCAAGGGTGATTTCTGACAGAGCGAGCCCAGAGGCCTGCAGGTGATAGAGAGCGAAACAGGGCTCTGGTCTCCTTTCCTTTATGTCTTTTGTGGAGCCAGAATAAACTGGTGAAGGAGCTGTGCCTCCTATATACCCCAGACAGCTACAATTTGCTGTGCTGAAGTAGCACAAACACGCTAAGTTTATGATGCCGTTCCTACCCCCTACATCTTTTCTTACTGCCACTTGCATCATCCTAGGCAGCTCCTGCAGAAGGTTGAGAGAAACGAGGGCGCTTTCAAGCTCCCTCCATTTGCACAGGGCAAGTGCACATCTTCAGGCAGTCATTTGCAGGTCTTGCTAAGTTCTCTTACCTAGAAGGATGCGTGAAGATCTGCCATAATAATTCACAGCATGTATTACATTTAAAAGGCCCAGCCTCCACGTAATCAGCACATGAAGGCATGAAGCTGAATTGTATGGCCATATGCAATACATACATCGACTGGACTGTAGACCATGGAAAGCGGTACAAACAAAACATTGTAGGGGGGACATGGACATAAGATATTTTCCTGAAATCAGACTCATTGCACAGCATGGAGAGCAGATGTGGCGAGCCCTGGCTGCGACACAAAATGGCTTTGTAAAGTCCCATGCTGCATGTTTTTTAGAAGGCTCCAAGAGCTCCAAGGAGCACTCTCACCCAAAACAAATTACAGGAAGGACTCTTGCCTAGAGCTGTTTTCTAGAAAGCAGTAACAGCCAGCCTGTGAAAGGAAGGAGCCAGCAGTAGTAATTATTTCCTTAGAAGAGAGAAGGAGTTCTGAAGGGTATTATACTCCAGTAAGTACTTTGCACTGAACACTGAGGCAGATTTCAGTGCCTAATTGGTTAATTATATGTAATTTCAGTAGGTATGGATGTTCCATATTCTGGAACTGACATTTTTTCTGTCAAGTGTTAATGGGTGTTGGGGAAAAATGCGCTTAAGTAAACTGTGATGTAAAACCCTAAGTCAATGAGCAGACCTTTCTAAGGCTGCGGAATACCTTTAACTACCAGGTCATTGACAAACAGTAACCAAGGAAGAGCATTTGCATTCATTTTTTCCAGAGTTCTCCAGGGCTTTCTCCACAGCTCTGTGAAGAGTAAGAGTATTAATCTTCACCATAAAAGGAAAGTCACTATAAATTGCACAATTAATCCATCAATTAAGAGAAGCTCTGAGTGCTGTATGCATCCTGGCAAGTCCCACTTTTGGGCAATCAGTGAGACACCCTGGGCATCAGTGGGATAGTAAAAGCCCAGAGCTGCAGGGGCAGTTCAGCTCGCAGGGGCAGTGACAGGCGATTCCTGGTCCCCGTGAGCCAGAGGTTCCATCCACTCCCTGCACCGCAGCTCCCTTACCTCGATTTTTTTTCCTTCCCCCAATTATTCCTCTTGCAAACCTTTTCTGCCGAGGCGTGTGCCAGCAATACCATCTGCTGGCTAAACCTAGCACTGGCCAGAGGAGCAAGCAAAGGCAGCCGGGTTGGCAACCTCCGTTGCACCTGCTTTTTGCCCCTGGTCCTCCTGCCCCGGGAAGGTTCCTGTGCCTGGGGCAGCAGGCAGCCAGCACTGGGAGAGGCCGCAGCAGGGGAGAAGGGCAGAAAGTCCCTGTCTCAGCCTCCTGAGCCAGAAATGTTTTCAGTTACTCCAATCCCGTTTGTGTCTCAGTGTTCTGGCTTGCAGTCCCTGTTCATAGAAGTTGGGGGTTTGGGGGCTTTAAAGCATCATGCTGAACAGGAGAGAGACACCTTGCCTGACCTCGTCTCTGCTCAGCTGCCCAGGCAGGGGGATCAAGCACAATCCCTATTCCATAACTCAGGAAAAGAAGAGCTGCCCTTTGCTGGAGCTTTGCACGTAGCAGTTCCCCCTTTAACCCAGGATAAGCAAGCAGAACAATTGAGATCATTTTTATGGAATGAGATAACTGAAAGGAAAGAGCATGTTCCCTCCAAGAGCTGAGCTGAGGGTGTTTTCACTAGGTATTACTTTTGTATCAAGCTGTCTGGTTATATGAGTCAGGATCAGAAAAGTATTTGGGAAACACCACAGGGCACGCCAGAAAAGCAACAGGGAAGCATTAGAGAGCTCTGGGTTTGGTTTGGGTTTTTTTTTTGGGGGGGGGGGATGGCTGTTGGATGGGCTTCTTTATTTACAAATCACAGTATTTCTGTCGCTCAGGTTCTGTTCAAGGAGTGGCTAAAAAGGCTGGGAGTTTTTGGCCTGAGGCAAAAAAATTAGGCTGTGAGGGAAGGATGATATAGAAGAGTATCAAGGGAGTACCAAGGAGAGATTAAGAAACAATTGCTCATTTTCTGAGACAAAATTATCTGGAAACTCTTGCAGAACAAATGGGAGCTGATAAGCCATACACAAAATACATGGTGAAGCTATAGATCTCCTCTCTATGGGATGCCATGGATGCTGAGGATTTGCATGGCTACCCAGACATCCATGTCCTGAGGGCACCACCAGCCCTCAGGACCCAAGGTCAGTCCTCTGAGGCTTCCCCAGCCCTGCCCAGGGCCCAGGGCCCCATTTCAACACCTCAGGGGTGCCCATCCTTGCCCCAGGGCCAGGGGTGTCCTGTGGTCTTAATGCTCTTAGGTACTGAGGCACTATTGGTGAGAAACTATTAGTGAATTCAAGCCACTCTACTGCATAAATTAGGTGAGAGAGAAGCTGGGATCCACCAGAAATGAGGAAGATCTAGCCAGAAAGTGCCAGGGATAGCAAAGATAGAGATTGACTCTATTTCACTATAGGACAGGATTTGAATTTGTTTCCATCGCCTCTAACGAATATGTCCCAATAGCCCAATTGTGGATTATATTTTTCATAGTTTGTTCTGTTCCTGGAAGAAAAATGGCAGTTTGCTTGATTTGGATGAACCATATGGGGGTGGTTTTGTTTATCTTCTTGAAATAGAGAAAGTTACTTTTTAACCTTTGTTCTATGGGGAAAAGGTTTTGGCTAAGATGTCTGGCTGACTGGGAGGTGTGAGCAAAGCAGTCAGTGAGCAGAGAGAGTAAGCTGGTGCTCCCAGGGCCTGAGTTTCACCTTTTCCATGGGATGAATTAATAGACATAACTCCAAGGAAGTCGGGATACACTCACACTTTGCTGTGCTCCCGTCGAGTGCAGGAGCAGAAATACCTTTATCACCTGATAATCTGACTGGAGGCCTGTGACTAGCTGTGTTCCCCAGGGCTCGGTGTTGGGTCCAGTCCTGTTTAATATCTTCATTGTCGACCTTGATGAGGGAATAGCATCCACCCTCAGCAAGTGTCCGATGATACAAAGCTGGGAGGAGTGGCTGACACGCAGGAACACTGCGCTGCCATCCAGCGAGACCTGGACAGGCTGGAGAGCTGGGCAGGGAGAAACCAGATGAGGTTCAAGAAAAGCAAATGTAAAGTCTTGCACCTGGGAAGGAACAACCGTTTGTATCAGTACAGGCTGGGGGATGACCTGCTGGAGAAGAGCTCAGTGGAGAAGGACCTGGGGGTCCTGGTGGATGACAGGTTGGCCATGAGCCAGCAGTGTGCCCTGGTGGCTAAGAGAGCCAATGGGATCCTGGGGTGCATCAGGAGAAGTGTGGCCAGCAGGTCAAAGGAGGTGATCCTCCCCCTCTACTCTGCCCTGGTCAGGCCCCACCTGGAGTATTGTGTCCAGTTCTGGGCTCCCTGGTATAAGAAGGACAGGGATCTCCTTGAGAGAGTCCAAAGAAGGGCTATGAAGATGATTAAGGGCCTGGAACATCTCCCCTATGAGGAAAGGCTGAGTGAGCTGGGACTGTTCAGTCTTGAGAAGAGAAGACTAAGGGGGGACCTAATTAATGTTTATAATTATCTTAAGCAGGGGATGCAGGGGGAATTGGCCAGCCCCTTTTCAGTGGTCTGTGGGGACAGGACAAGGGGCAATGGCTGCAAGTTGGAGCACAGGAAGTTCCGCACCAACATGTGGAAGAACTTTTTCCCAGTGAGGGTGACAGAGCCCTGGGACAGGCTGCCCAGGGGGTTGTGGAGTCTCCTTCTCTGGAGATATTCAAGACCCATCTGGATGCCTCCCTCTGCGACCTGTCCTAGGGAGCTGCTTTGGCAGGGGGTTGGACCCGATGATCTCTGGAGATCCTTTCCAACCCTTACGATTCCATGATTCTGTGATTCTATGATTCTGAACCCACAAATGTGAGTGCAGACAGTATGGAAAGGGAGGTCTTACCGAAGAGACGTGGGAAGGTGGAGGTGCTGCAAACCAGCATGTAGGATAAAGTCATGTATAAACAACTGGATGAAGAGTTTGCCAGCCCTTGCACTTGTCAGGGCTGCACAAAAGGGGATCATGCACAGGGATCACGCACCTTAGGGGAGCACTGGGGAGGGCAAAGTGCTTGCTGGGAGCTTTGCTCCATGGAGATATTCAGAACACCAACAGGTGTTTTTCTGGGGACAACTTTTTAATCAAAGAAAAAAAACCCCACCAAAACTCCTGTTCCCCCAAATAAGCTAATAAAAACTGCAGTTTCAGTGACAATGAGACACCGCTATGTGTGCTGTATTCATAACATCTTTCCAGGGTCTGTATGAACCTTCAGGGCTCAGAGTCAGCATGCTTTCATGAGAAAAAGAGCTGCTTTAACTGCTACCAATGCATTTTTCAGATCACAGAAAGGAAAGCTCCAGGGATTTCAAAAGCCCCAGACTTGGCAGAGACTCCACAGTTTAATTTGTGAAGTGAGACAACTGACAGATTACAAACTCAATTTTACTTCACAGGTGCTAAAGCCATGAATCTAGTCCTGTGGTTCTTGAGTCGGTGATGATTAATGACTTCCAGGGCCTTTAAAAATGCAAAGGGCAGTACTTCAGAAAGGCTTCACCTGGCACAGAAAAGAAACAAGACCTTGTTGCATGGTGACACAGCCCAGATATTGTCCAGGTGTGCTACCCCATCACTCAGGTAGAGCTGGAATGAGTGTTACTGTGTTGAATGGGGATAGAAGATTTTGAAACATTGTTATTCACTGTTGTCATTTTAAAGAACAGTGAACTCCCTGAGGCATCCTGCAGAGCATTTTTGCATCAAATGTTGCCTGTGTGCATGAAAGTGAGCATCCCTTGGAGCAGTGAGCTGAGCAATGTATCAAGGAATGGCAAGTAATCATTCAATATGCATAGAAATAAGTCCCAGGAATTTTTATCCAAAGCCAACACTGTTCTTCCTGGGATGGCAGGGCAAGACAGTTTCCATTTTGACAGATACAGAGCATGTGTTAAGCAAGAAAAAGTGGCTTTAGGAGTGTCAAGTCCTGGTCCTGTAGCTTTCAGTAACGCAAGTCTAAGGGGAGTGGAGTATAACTGATGTTTAGGGGTACAAACATTCTCTTTTCTCTCTAATCTGCTATTTAGCAACTGGTCTGTTCCATTTTGCTATGCTAGTGAAGTGAAGTTTATTTACTTCATAGTCATCTAGAAATGAATTCATGTCAGTGGAGATGGAAAACAACATTCTTTGCATATGCTGTATATTGTGTTTACTGGAGAAGGATGTCTGTGGTTTCCAGTTAAGAGAGAAATAAGAAATGTCAAGAAATGGGCAGGGCAGCAGTGGCCCTTTGCACATGACTACAGAATAAAGAAGCAACTCCTGGGATGTGACTGTTCCCACCTAGTTACTGCAGAAGTGCCAAAACAACTTGTCAATGATTTGGTGCATCTTTTAAGAAATCAAAAGACATTCTTCTTGCTTAGATCAGTTGCCTTCATTTGTTGAGGTGTTGGTTGTTCAGTTCCAAAGGTTTCGGATGCAGCTCTGTATCCAGCAGAAACAACATGTTATCAAGCAATATCCTCTCTATTTCATCTAGTGTCTGTGGGCAAAGACCCCCAGAGATGTATCTAATAGAGAGGGGATTACTGCCCTTCCCATGTCTCTTCAGCATATGCTTGCAGCAACCCCTCTAACCTTGGACTGTACAGGGATCTACACATGCTCAATTACAGTAAAGAGTACTTGTGTAGGCACAGACAAATGCACACATGTACCTCTTGCTGAGGAGACAAGAGAAACAAACTGAAGAAATTCAGTAAAAAATCCTAATCAACTAAAGATGGTGACCATTTTGTTTACATTAGATTAGACATTAGGAAAGCATTCTTCCCTGTGAGGGTGGTGAGGCCCTGGCACAGGCTGCCCAGAGAAGCTGTGGCTGCCCCCTCCCTGGCAGTGTCCAAGGCCAAGTTGAATGGGGCTCTGGGCAACCTGGTCTGGTGGAGGGTGTCCCTGCCCGTGGCAGGAGGTTGGGACTAGATGGTCTTTGGGGTCCCTTCCAACACAAACCAGTCTGTGATTCTGTGATTCTATGAGCTTTGCTACTCTATTTAAAATCATTATTCTGTATACTACTTGCCTGTAGGCAGCATAGAAAATAATCAGAGTTTAGTCCAGAACACCATAGTATCAGACAATCCACAAAATTAATACTATCACTTAAAAAAAAAAAAAAAGAAAAGAAAAAAGAGAATAAACCATTTATTTTTGAGCAAGTATACTATTCAACTGTGTCTGGACTATTATTAAACTGCTAGCAAAATAATAGCAAATCTGATAAAATATATTTCTTACAAACTTTCAAGTCATGCATTACATTTGGAATGCTTTCAAATGTAGAAAAAGGTCCAAACCTCGCCTATAATGAGCTTATTCAGTTTGCATCTTGTACAACTTTTACAGTGTGTAACTGGATAAGTGTTGATGCATAAAGCTGCCATTCACCAGTGCTGATAGCAATGTATAATAAAATAAATAAGCAGATGTACTGAGATGATACAATCTGAGCGTAAAGAGTTCATCCTAATTACTCTTGAGCAGAGAGATTCAAGTAAACAGAGTCACACTATGAGATTTTCAAAAGAAAAGCAATCTAGAAGCAACGCTCTCACCATCTTCTCTGAGCAATTTTCTCTTGTAAACCCCTTGGCTGAAGATGCAAAATATAAAATGCTGAAAGGTAAATAATAAAACCACTACATAAAAAAATGGTTCTTCACCATCTTTAGATCGGTACATAGTAGGCTGAATCTTCAACTTTCAGGTGTTTCACCAAGCTGGGATTTTTCATACATTAATCTTCAGAAGTTAAGGACTAACTTAGTTGTCTGTTCTCTGCCTGTTCAATGCAGATTCAGCTTAAGCAAGATGCTGATTTTAGAAGGATCCACTTATCCAAGATGAATGTTTCCATTCTATTTATAAAGACAGCTGCCTATTTCTCTTTCCCAAGAGGAGAGAAAGAATATATAAGGCCCTCTAAAACCAGCCAGTGATTTTTTACATGGCTCAAATTGAGTAGCATCAGCAGATTTCTAGGTGTGTCTATCACAACGGGAGTTACAGCTCTAACTGTTCATCATTCCGTACCATTAAGGTGCAATTAATGTCCCACAAAACCTAAGGAACTGCTCTTGTTGTGTTTGGTCAGCACAAAAAAAAAAAAAAAAGATCAAACCATCATACTGGATACCTACAGCCAGAAGTGATGTTGTCCAGCTGAGATCTGAATTGTAATTTACATCACCTATGAGCATCCAGGTCACATTCAACCCATCCTCTTCAACTTCCCATACACAAAAGGCAGGCTTGCAGTGCGTGCACCAGCACGCTGGTAAACACCAAAACAGTTCTGTGTACTTGAAGGCTGCTGGTCTCTCCAACTTCCAAGATGAGAATTCTCATTGCTCACATTAATGATGTCACCGCAGTTCTCACACACCAAGCCCACGCTTGCTGAAGTCTTCACAGCAAAGTCAGTAACAAAAGGATCTCCAAAATCAACAAAGTGCTTGATCTGCCCTTCCAACGCAGGGGCGACGTGGTGGGGGAGTCAGCGGGTGTGCACTGCTGCTCCCAGGTGATGCAGATGCACTGTGGTTCAGAGCTGGAGAGGGGACAGGGCAGCAGGCAGAGGGGGCAGAGCTTCAGCATCTTCACTGAGCAGTCAGTATTCCCAGGGGAGCGCCTGGGAGAGCACAGAACAGTCGTAATTGTGCTTTGGTTTGTGGCAGCAGGATGCGTTTCAGGAGGGGTGGGGGAAAGAAAAACAACCAGTGTTGAAGTTTAGCTGGAGGAAATATTTGTTCTTATGACCTCGATGGAATAAGAACCACATGTCATGTTTGTTTCAGAGACACACACAGTGAGCCAGCAGCTCAGCAATAGAGCAGAGGGCAGAAATTACCCATTACCTTTCTAATTTGGAATGGACTTCAATTTCAGTATTTTCATTGTTTATTTTATGACCCTGCATTGGAGATGTCGTTATTACCACTCCCATGGAAAATGCTATGAATGAGGTATCTTGGGTGGGGAAAGGGGATAGAAGCTGCTGTTTTTCTGGTCCATACTGAGAAATGCTTGGGAGCTATCACTTAATTTTTCAGGGCAGAACAGGGGGTAGCACTCAATGCCTGCCACTGATAGCCTGTTAGCCCATGCCCTTGAAAAAGAATGTGCTACAAGGAGAAAATGTGTAGTGCTGAAATGTGGCTCCCTTATGTCTCAAAGCATCAGGAATAAGTGACTTCAATGGATGATTAAAACCTTTCCCCCACTATTACGGCACTGTAGGGAGCTGCCATCAGCAGTGACCTACTTGCTGTCGCGGCAGAAACGTGTGTTTCAGATGCTGGCCTAAATGCAGAAGATTGTTGGTTGGTACTCATCTATCCACAGTGTGATATACTTAGAAAATAAATAACATCTGCCAGAGGGCCTCACCTGCTTCACAAGTAGGCTTGGTTGGGTTCCCTTTCCTTACCCATGCAGTGGTGTGGGTACAGACCTCACAGATGACAGGCATGTCCGTGCTGCTTGTATAGAAAGTGTAGTTACCCTTAGCATCCTTAATATATACATGAAACGCTGCTAGTGCTGGGCTGGGGTACACATTTTCTTTGTAAGGGGCTGTCAGCCACGAACCCTGTGAAACTGCCCTGGTGCAGAGAACCATAAGATCTACTTTAAAACGCTGCACTCATTTTCTACACTTTTTTAGGGAGGGTCCTGAGTCGCCTTTTCAAGCTTTGCCATGCCACCATGCAGAGCTGTTCCTTTACAAATGATGGATATGCCTGGGGCAATGTAAGCAAGGACTGAGAGTGTTGGTCTGGTCCCGTGCTTCTTGGACCCAGGGCTTTACTAGGGACCAGCAACTATCTTAAATTAACATTGTGGGCATGGACTACACTACTGATGAGAATGGCTTTTCCCCAGCAAACCCTGCTGTTATCAAAGGCACCGTTTTGAAGACGAAAGGCTTAAACGTGGAGAAGGAAACGTTTCAGCTCGTCTGGGAGGAGAAGTCCAGTTATATTTTGATGCTGCTTGTGTCCAAAGCACCTCCTGATGCACAGGCGGCACAACTGCATCAAGGACAACGGCCCTGGGGAAAGAGACAGGGAAGAGGTTACATATGTGGCTTTATTGCCCCAAAAGTTTTAAAGCTGAAATGGCAGCTGTGCATTACTGTTCCCCCCAACTCCTTCAACCCACTTTGTGCAGGGGGTGTGTGGCACCAAAATGCCCACCAACAGACATCAGCCTACCTATGATTCAATTCCAGCCTAGCCACCCTCTGTCATTACACGTCCACAATCAGTGTTAGCAGCACTTTAAGCTGCACAAGCATGACATGTTTCATGTTGTCTGAGGTAAAGAGATGACTGATCCTTCATTCAAAGTCCTTTCCCCCCAAGCCCCCCCAGTGAGATCCAAGTTTGGAGCCCACTGATTTCTTCAGGTGTATTTCGTAATAGTGACAAACACATGCTAAAAGAAATACTATATAATCCTTTATTTAAACCTTCCAGATTAACCAGCCCCATGCTGATAAATACAAGCCCTGCTGAAGAATCTGTGGTGCTTTTTAAAAAACTAGTATTTATTTAAGTATAATGGCATTATATGCTTACTGGGGGGGTGGCGGGGAGGAGGGTGGTATCCTTTTCACAGAAAGCTAGATCATGTGTGATGCTTTTAACTGCAGCAGAGTGCGACCGCCCCCTACCCCTCCCCACAATGTGACTTGCAGGCAGGCATGATCAGCAGTGTTGGTCACGGGAGGGCTGTGGGTGGGCAGATAAGGAGGGCAAAGCAGGGCAGCAGCAAATGTGGATGTGGGGTTGGGCTCTGGGAGTGAGGAGGTGATAAGGAGAGACGTTGTAGAAAGCAAGAGGGAGGTAGGTTCACTGGAAGGGGGAAGTTTAAGTCTGGCCTGCCACCGTGCCTGCCTGCTGGGCAGGTAAGAGAGCGGTCCCCAGGGAGCTGAAATGTTAGTGCTGGTGCAGTGGGAAGGAAACAGGGGCTGCAGCAAAATTGCGGTGAGGTGGCAGATTTAATCAGTTCTCAAGTCTTCCATCACGCAGGCCATGACATCTCCAGCAGCTCTGCAAGGCTGAAAACTGCTGCACTGACTGTGCAAAGGGCTGCAATCCTCCTGCTAGGAGTCATAGATGATTTACCGTATGCTGGGGTACAAGGCAACAAGGCAAGATGATATGGGGCAAGTGAGACCACCTATTGCAGTATCTCCCTGTATGTGTGCTTGCCCACTCTGATTCCACACATTAAATGTCCTGCCATAAACATCTCACTGAAAATTCTTCCATTAAAAAATACTTGAAGACCCCAAATTTATCAAAACGCCAGCAGTTTCACTGCACTGAAAACCACTGAGCACCTGCAAGCATACTCTTTAAAAAAAGACTGCATTTTTGGATCACTAGCTAATTCTCCCACCCACATGTACTCTCCCTACAATGCAAGCAGGGTAGGCAGCAGTCCATCATCATGGTGAAGTCCTGGGTAGACAGACCAACTACACTTACTCTGGGCTAGACTTAGGGCAACTCCAGGTCGACACAGTCACCAGCTCATCTCCAGTGGAAAAACTCCCTGCAACCTGCTCTGGCCATGGGTGTGGGGCTGCTGACACCTCAGCATCTGCGGTGCTGAGGGGAGAGGAGCCATGCGTAGGAGAGGGGCAGAGGGAGCTGCAGCTCAGCCGTGCTGGTGCTGAGGGGCAGCGGGGCTGGTGGGCACTGATTCTCACAGCATGTCAAACCTCCCCATGAAACTGGAGGGGTAGTTTGCACCGCTCCCACCCGTTTGCAACCATTCAGCCAGCCAAAGAAGTTAAACATCAGCTGCCCACCAGGCATGACCCGACTGAGAGAAGGGCATGCTGGAGAACATCAGGAAAAAAAATAATTCAGCAGCAGAACGTCCTTCAGGCATTTATCATTTCTGATTTTGATTGCTGATTTTCACTTTTATATAAAGTTCCTTACTGCCCAGGCTGTCAGCCCAGCCTCAGCAGCACTTCTTGGGCCGGCTCCACAGGGTGTGCCTGAAATGGTTTTCTATCTCAAATAAACAGGACACACGCGGTGCCACGGGAGTCAGGAGCCTAACGCTGCAGGGACTGGAGCTCAAAAAGATCACTGTTCTGTGCGCCACAGATTAGACAGGGAAACCAAATACCCATTACTCATACATAACACGCAGGGCGCAGTTGTTTTTGAGCTATTCTGTTGGTGTAACTATTCCAAGTAGGACCTGCTTCATCACTTCATTATCACAGCTTTTCCTCGGGGTAAATCTATTCATGACCACAATCACATCAACGTGCAACTGGAATAATAAATTCATGGACTATACTATCAGGAACTTGTTTAAAATAATGAAAATTATTTGGTAAAGTGCACAGTTCGACCGAATGACAACATCTAAAGAAGAACACAAGTACACCAACAATTAGTCTTGAGAAACCTCATTCTAATTTTCGTGAAGATTGCTATATATGATTTCGTTCCACAATTCATTAAAGTGTTCATAACCAATAAAATAAAATTTTACTGGAAGTATTTAATTTAAAGGTACTAAATAAGCACTTCCTAAGGGTTAAGCCTACAGTTTGATACTGCTGGATTTTTCAGCATAAAATGTTGGCTTTTAAAAAAGCCTAGTTTCTAAATGTGTTTGGGGGGGGGGGGAGTGGGGTAGGTGTGTATAGATATGCATGTACGTATTCATTATCATTCTTGTGCTGTTTTCCTTCATCCCCACAAAAAGTCTTTTATTTTAAAGATACTTTTGCACCTGCATAAGGTCTTGGCCAAAATAACAAAAGTAAACTGCAAATAACCTTTTTTCAGTAACACATATATTAAAAAATTTCTAGTTGCAATTTTGCATTTATGCTGAGACCAGTATCTGGCCTGTACCTGACCATCAGGGTACTATATGACCAAAGATCCCAGTCCTAGCACTCTCCCAGCTAGCCTGAAGTCCCACCAGAGGGGATTTTCTGCCTGTTTGTTGGTACACTATGGATAACACTCCTGGGTCTACTCCCATCTCACAAACAAGGGAACTGAGAGACTCCCACTGACTTCAGTGCTTTAGGTAAGCCACCCTTGCTTTCTAAGGACTGCTTTGCTTATTTTTTCACCCCAAATTCTATTTTTAATTATATTGCAAGCTCCATTTGATGCAGTACATTCACAACCTGGGGGTTGAAAGATGGGTTGTTGTTACTGTTACCCTATTAGTGCACCACAATATTCATACAATCGTAGAATCATAGAATGGTTATGGTTGGAAAAGACTTTCAAGATCATTGAGTCCAACCCTCTATCCAGCCCTACTAGGTCCAACACTAGACCATGTCACCAAGTACAATATCTACTCTTCTTTTAAACACCTCCAGTGATGGTGACTCAACCACCTCCCTGGGCAGCCTGTTCCAACATCTGACAACCCTTTCAGTAAAGAATTTTTTCCTAATATCCAATCTAAATTTCCCCTGACACAATTTAAGACCATTTCCCCTTGTCTTGTCACTAGCTACCAGGGAGAAGAGACTGAGCCCCACCTCACTACAACCACCTTTTAGGTAGTTGTAGAGAGTGATGAGTTCTCCCCTCAGTCTCCTTTTCTCCACACAATCACATCTCCCTGAGCCACTCAATCATAAGATTTTCCTTCTAAACCCTCCAGCAACTTTGTAGCCCTTCGTTGGACATGCTCAGACATCTCGATGTCCTTCTTCTAGTGTGGGGCCCAAAACTGAACACAGTACTCCAGGTGCTGCCTCACCAGCGTGGAGTACAAGGAAAGGATCTCTTCCCTACTCCTGCTGGCCTCACTGTTCCTGATGCAGGCCAGGATGCCATCGGCCTTCTTGGCCACCTGGGCACACTGCTGGCTCATATTCAGCCGGTTGTTGATCAACACGCCTAGGTCTCTCTCCTCCAGACAGCTCTCGAGACACTTCTGACACAGAAAGCAGAATGTCCCAATGTCAGTGAATGGAGGTGAGCTTAGTTTTCCTCAGTTTTGTAGAGCTCATAGCATGGAATAGCATATCCTTGTGCAGTGCAGCAGTTTGTGTGCTTTTTCTTTAACAAATCCTGAGTGAACAAAACAAATAAACACTAAGGAGCACCTTCTTTCTGTAGGAAGAGTCGGCCCACAGGACTGCCAGGTGGAACCAGCTCCATCGGCCTCTTGCTTTCGGCGTTCTTCACCCAAATGTCTGCTCCAAAGTCAATCAGCAGTGTTACCAGCTCCACGCTGCAATTCCGGGCAGCTGCGTGCAGAGGGGAGTCCCGGCCTTTGCCACTGTTCACATTTGCTCCTGAACACCAACAGACAACAAAGAATAATGACAAATAATGACTGTACGGTAGCCTGGAGGTGGGCTTCCTTATAGTGGGGCTCGGTACAAAGATTTGCACACGCACAACTCGTACTGATTGAGGAGGAGCAGAAAATGATCCCAGAGCAATGATACATGTGGAAGTCCTTCATCCATAGCCCACTCCATCGATACCTTGATGCAGGATAAAGATGTAGTTCCACCCCATCCCTATGCCCCGTTCCCTTAAAATGGATGCAGGGTTTCAATCTGCTCTGTACTGGTAGCTTAAGCCAGTGAGATTTCCAAATGCCAAAGGATCTGGGAAAAAATGGGAGGATGGGAAAGTTCTAGAGGCGCTTGGTAGAGGAAGATATAAGCAAGCATCCCTAATGAGTGCTCCTTATCCATTATCCTGGGCTAACAGCTCCTAAAACACCCTATAAAGGGTGAGCTGAAGAATTAATTCAAAACTATTTATAATGTTTTTTAAATGCACATACTCATATATAGAAGGTAGCAAAGAAACCAAAATGACAGAAAGTAAAAAACAATAGATAAGTATTTAATATTTAGATTAATTTGTATTTGATTTCTTCCAAAACAATGGTCAGTGTATTAAACAGTGCATATGGTGATTGATGTGAGGTTGGCTTGTTTTTTTCTAAAGAGGCTTTGCTAGTCCGTTGCTTTTGTACTAGTTATGTGGCTACTTTGGGTCATATGGCCCCTTTGGTTAAAAGAGATGCACTACTATAGATAACAAGAAATCATTTTGCATAATTATCCAAGTACTTAGACTTACAGCTACGTTTGTTTGATGCAAAGTGTACAATGCCGAACGTTTTTCTGTGTTGGAAGTGTTTTAAACCTTTTATGAATTCAGTGTGACTTAAAGCATGTTTGCAGAAAGGCTATGCAAAAATGAGACAGTTGTTTCCAGTAAAGAGGGAGGAAAGGGGGAAAAAAGGAAATTTCTCCTGCCCACTTGAAATACATGCAGCGTCACAAGCACAGGCACTGTAATTGATAGTGTTTGTTCCCAGCACCACTGGCTATGGGAAATCCACAATCACCCATCACTTTTTTGGGACCCATAAAGCTGAGTTCCTGGATCAAGAAGATCCTGGTCACCCTGCTTCCCCAGGGCTGCCATTAGGAGAGAAACATCTCCAGGTCCCAGAGCAGGAGCACCTCTAAGTCTTTCATCAAAGAGACTCCAAAGACAGATGTTGCAGGAAATAAAAGTACATCATCCTTTATTTTATTTTTTTTTTACCTGACTCGAGCAGCTTCTTGGCACATTTCACTTGCTGGTTCTCACAAGCTACATAAAGCGGAGTACCCAAATGCTTGATGTTGTGATCTATATTTACCCCACAGGATGCGAGGAACTCGACACATTGCACGTGACCTTAAAAGGGATAAAGGAAGAGTCAACTCTCAGAGATCAGGCATTTTTTTTTTCAGCAAATCCTCTGTTGCAGCAGAGTAATTTGGCAAACATTCAATGTTTTGTCAGGACATGGTATTGTAATACTTTTGTCCGCTCCAGTGTTTCCAACCTGGGAAATGGGAGCTGCAAAACCCTGCTAGCAAAACAGGCTAAAGCTGTTGCATTTCATCTCTCATTTCAGATGTCTACTGAAGAGGAGACAAAGTCGCGCTGTGTTTCTCTCCACTGCTTCTGAAGGTAATCAAACAACTCTCTCAGATGTCCACATTGTAGGCAACTGATTTGGACAATGCAACCCCTTCCAGGTGTCACCACATGAACCCAGAGGCCACAAAAGTCCAGATGAGGTGCCCGCAGTGAGCACCAGGGCTGGGAGGGACTGCACCACTCATGATGAGGTCAACTGGGAAGGTGTTTCAACTTAAAATTTTAAAAAAAGTCATTTTTATCTCTCTTTTCCACTTCAACATGTTGCTAGCAACATGGAAAGGAATGCTGAAGCCAATGATGTTACCTCTCTTAGCAGCTTCATGGATGGGAGATGCCAGTTCACAGGGTGGGTGTAAGCTGGCTCCATGCTGCAGCAGTAAAGTCAAGCAAGCCACACTGCCACTGACACAAGCACTGAACAGCGGAGTGTGCCAGTCAACAGTAACTCCATTCACCTGGGGGAAAAAACCCAACCGCTATCAGGCTTGTCCTTCATCTTCTCAGTATTTCAATACAGTAAAATTACCAGAAAATAAGGTTCTCAATACTTTTTTATGGAATCCCTTGCAAAAATTGACTACTGCTTCTGAGAATGACAATTTTAAATGAAAAAAGATCATTAAAAAATTCTTCTAAAGTGGTCACCAAGTCTCTTCTCCTTCAAATGAATGTCTAAGGAGTGCCACTCCAGAGCCATTTGGGAGTTCCCAGGCTACCCAGTTAAATGTGTGCCCATTTTGCAGTTATCTCAACTGAAACAGACCTGCCCATTGCCCTGTCCTTAAACGGTCCATTGTTAACTGAAACTGTGAAGCCCCATCCACTTTTAAAAAAAAAAAACGAAACCTGAAAGCTAATATATGTACAATGAGTTAATTTTCTTATTCATTGTAACTTTGACATTAGCTTGAAAAGTAGAGTTGATGAGACACACCCATTTCACCATCACACTTGCATGCTGCTTCCATTTCCTCCCCATTTTATCATCAGCTGCTCCTAACAGTCCTACACCTCTACCTGAGACTCTGCATATTGACACTGTGTGTGTAGAAAATAAAATGTACCCTTATTTGTTGCAGGATTACAAACCTTTGTAAGAGGAACTTCCCCTTATTCGATACAGTAAATGACAAGAACATTGTGCCTTCATCCAAAGAACATTAGTAACTGTGATTTTTGTGGGTGCTTTTTTGGAATGCTTGATCAAGAAGAGCATTTTATAATGTGTACTTTAAACTGAGTGTAAATCGTAGTGATATGCTGTCATGAAATGGTACATCACCTAGCATGAGAATGTGATAATACGACATGCTAACGCTGGAGAAAATGGTCTGTCCATCACACACTCACCTGGGCACCATGTTTTAATAGGAGACTGGCACAAGCAGCATGACCCCCTAGGCATGCTTCATGGAGAGGAGACACCTGGTCTGCTGTAACAAGATTCACATCACTCCCCTGATGAATTAATAGACAATATAATTACAAATCATTACCAAAACCCCCATGCAAATAAATCCCCAACCCTTTCTATAATGACCTTTAAAGCTTTATGTAATCACACCTTCCTCACATCACACCTTACTCAACTGCCTGGAGTTGCTCATCTCAGTAGTTAAGCAGAGAAAGAAGCTGTCACGCTTTTACTGACATGGCATACCAGAGGTTATGCCTTCTAAACACTGCTAATTGGCACAGAAAGCTGTAGGCAGCAGACAGTTGGATGGGTCATTACAGGCATCCTTTTAGGAATTTTACATAGCTTTAATTCTACTACACCATGAATAGTAAACTCTGAAATAAGGAAAAAACAGGAGTAAAGATTGCTGATAGAGCTCTTGATGAGGTTGTGACCATCAACTTCTTACATAAGCACTGAAGCATCCTGACCTCCTGCCTGCTGAGTCTGCGGTTGTTTGATCGGATGGAATCCTGAAATGCTTTTGAGGTGTTTTCTGGTCTTCGGGCAGAGCATGGCATGGTCTGAAGGAAAGCCATCCCTTTCATCAGAAACCATTGGTTTGATTCTACGGGATCTTTTGTTTCTAGCAGTCTTGGTGCTCCAGAAGATTAAGCTGGAAGAGTTTCTAACCTTCTAATCATCCTTTCCTTTTCATCAACTCCTCCACAGGCTAAAGCCAAGAGCCTTGAGGAAATGCAGCAATAACATTCAGAAATCACTTTTCCCAAGCTGTCCTTCTGCAGTGGGAGCTGGGGTCCTGGGTACCCTCAGGCACTTCAGAAACAGACATGTGGGTGGGTGGCTGAAGCCTCAGCCTGAGCCTTGTCTGGGTATAGGGCTGCCTCCTGACCCGGGGCACGAAATGCTGTTTGCAGGTACAGGAGCTGCAGAAGGAACCCCCAGCCACCCAGAGATTCCAATTAAAGTATGACCCAGGATGTATCATCAGCTTAATGCATAGAGCTTGTGCTAGGAAAAAAATGCTTGTAGAAAAAAAAAAAATATATATGTTTCAAGCAGATTTCACTGCTTTTTAGTCAAGAGAGGGGTACCTGTTTGATGAGCTTCTTCAGAGTGAGCAGACGCCCATGGATAGAGGCATCGTGTAAAGGAGACCAGTCTGAAACGAAGTCTGTATAAAGAAAAAGACAGTAAAAAAGCTAACATCTCCATGGACTGTTTCATCAGCATACTTTGCTTCAACTGTGTGACTCCAGGAAACTTTTCTTCTGATTTATGACTTGGAGCAGCTGCCAGGAGGGAGGGAGACAAGAGGACGGCTTCAATCTGAATGTGTTTTTAACTCATGCTGTGTTGGTGCTGGCTGCTCTCCAAACGATGAGAGTTGCAGAATATTACCTTGCTTTGACTGAGCTTGTCCCTCACTTCTCCCGGTGCCTTTGTTTTCACCAGCTCATTGCACATCACCAATTAGCTCAGAAGGACTATGTTTTGAAGAGGGGATGGCTGCTAGGTCATTTACCCCTGCTCAGAGCTGGGCTAGAGTCAACAATACCTAACAAGAGAAGGTGCCAAAGTACAAGTAGATAATGCAAATTGTGCTACCTATTGATTTTGCTCCTCAATTTTCAGCGTTTGGTGTTAGCCTGTGCAGCGGTGCAATTTAAGTAATAGCTGTATTGCTGTTACTAATATCGCTGATTTCTGACCTGTAGAAACCACAGAGTGAGATACAGCATGCATGGAGGGGAGCTCCAAGCAAGGGTCTGCCTCAGCTTGTAGGGACAGCTGATGGGATGGGGTGGGACACAAACCGCACAGCAGTGAGGACGCAGGCCCAGCCTGCAAGGGCTGAAGTAGGTCACAAAGGGTTCCTACTATTGCGATAAATACACTGATACTTTAAGTGCCCAAATAAAGCAAATAGATTAATGTTTGCTCTTCTAAGGTCTCATGTGAAAGATTGACTTCAGGTTGCCTTGCCAGACAGCTGAGGAGGCACAAAAGGTCCTTGTCATATAATGAATCTTAAGCAGTGTTCCCAAGTAATCTTGGTATATAGAGCTTGATGACCAGAAAAATACCACATGACAGAAATAATTACTGGAAATGAGTCAGCATAGCTCTGGCTGGATCAAAGAGGCACAGGAGGGAAACCTTAGGGTTAAACTTGTTACCAAACCTGTCAAGTCATGTAGAGTGCTTTTCTGAAAGATCTTTCTGCCAGACACATGCATTATTTGATGCCTTTTACGAGATATGCATATCTTCATGAGTAACATGAAGGTCTGAGGAAACAGTTGCTGCTAATGACTTTGATGTTTCACTTCCCTAGCCATTGTGTTTGCCTTTTATTTTAATACAGTGAAACAAACTAGCTTAGTTATGAGGACCATACAAATATTAATAGAAGGGGATCTTCAGTACTGCAGATATTATGCCTCAGGGCCCGCTGACAGCAATAATCTCCTTGGGAGACATTAACCTCCTTCAATATTCATGGTCTCAAAACTCAGCATCTGGTCTACATTAATGGCCCAGGTTCCCTCTGGGAATGAAGAGAAACATTTCCAGAGGGCATTTCACCCAGCTTCTCTTGGAAAGACATTTTGCTGATCTCTGGAGTTGTCTCACTTTCCTTCCACTAACTGCAGAGAAAACCTCAGTGGTCAACTTGGACGAGTTCCTGAGTTTTCAGGGACTGGAATAGATCATCTGCATGCAATAGGATGCTTAACAGCAAGAAGTCCTCCTTCAGCAACAAAACCTAATAATCCATTATAATTCTTTAAAGTGACTATTACAGATTAGCTGATGATGTCAGTGCTTATGTGAGATTCACAGATCCTGCCTTGTCTCAGGTATGAACGTGCATATCCCACAGCTGACATCCTGTCCCTTCTGGCTGTGCCATGATGTGCTGGGACAGCCAGATAACCAACTCTGTCAGCCGTCAGTCAGCCTGTTGTGCTATTACTCTCTCACCTTCAAGGCTGCTCAGCAGAGGACATAAAATTTAAACAAGATCAGATCTGGTAGAGTGAGACTTGCAATGGTTTTGTGATTGAAAAATTCTGCACTAAGTAAGTTGTGACCTGAAGATGGTATCTGAAATGTGTTGTGTCTGTCACACACAGAAGATCTCTGCTTGCATGGCTATGTTAGGTAGGGGAGTGATTTTTTGCTGCCACAGTGGCTGCAAAAATTTGTTCTTGCAAGACTCTTTTATGACAGTGTAATAGATTTGTCTAGAATTGTTCAGGTAAGCAGAAGGATATTTCTATGGCTACAAGATACCATTTTTGAGCCACTCGATGTCCATCACAATGCTTACTTGCATAACACACTCTTGAAAATATATACATTTTGCATCTTACTGTCACTGAACAATGGCTCATTGATAGACTGCACTAGGGCTTGAGTCTTTTCCTTAAGACCAGAATTTTGTTGCCAGCTAACTGGGAAGGTGTTTGGTGATCTACTGACCATAGCCACCAGACTAGGTTTTTGGTGGACACTTTGAAACCTTCCATGCATTCCATTGCTGCCTGTGACTGCGAGACACTGTCAGAGACTATGCAGACTTGGTAGGTAAATCTGCACTGCCAAGAAAGTTAGGAGGATAGTTCAGCATTGAGCGAACAGCTGGTAAAGATGAGAAAGCAAGTCAGTCTGCACCATTTGGTCTCAAGGACAGAAACGATCCCAATCTCTTTTATCTAGCAGTATGGAAATAGCTCCAAAGATGAGACTCCGTAAGTCAGGCGATCCTTTCCAGTCTTGCATTACTTTCACTACGAAAGTCAAAGGGGAAAAAAACCAGAAACTGAGATGGAACTCAGGCATCATAGGCACAGAGAGACTGGCCAATTCAGCTGTGTTTCATATTTGGAAGAAGCCTCAAAATTAGAAGGTCAAAGGATGCAAGAGATGTAACCCCAGTACAGCTTTGTGTATGGCACCAAGTACATGGAGCGAACAGAGGAATGAACCTGGGAAATCTGGGTAATGTACATCAGTCAGGGTTTAAAAAAAATTGTATTCTTTGTTATTGTCAGCTTTTGAGCTCCACCTGCCTCCTCCCATGTTCCATGGGCCATATCCCACAACACATAGCTCCGGTAAGTTCACAAATATCCTCTAGCAAATGGACACCCATTTCCAGAATCCGTGGTTCTGGTCTCATAAGGGAAACCAAACTATGTAGCAGTTACTAAAGCACAGTATTGTTAATTGACCAAAATAGCTTTGTTTTAAAAATTATGCATGACAGATCATGCTTATCTGATCATGCTGTTGTTCTTGCTGATCCTGCCTGTGTTACCACTGGTTGAGTATCCAGGCTCTGTAAAAGGCTTTTGATTTTCCCATTTACAAACCAATACCATTGCCCAATCTGCATGAGTTACGAGTGAAGCATGTTTATAGCAATTCGAAAAATCTAGATTGGAAACAAGTTTTGTGAGCTGCAGCTTGATCTTTTTTGGTCACACAAATACAGACAAGGTGTTGTGCAAACTATGATGTTGTTACACCAATGTGCCAGTACTCTCGTGACAAAGAGGGAGACGCATGATCTTGCTATCACATCCATGTGCAGAATTTATCCATTCAGAGCTTGCTTGAGAAAAGACAAGTTTCTACAGAGACTCTAAAAAAAGAGCCAAACCAGACCATTGTCATCTATGGAATGGCCATTTTCTTGCACTTTTGCCAAGTCTTAAATACGAATTAAAAGATTGACCATGTAAGTGTCAAAATGTGAGCAGAAAAAAGAAGAGGTATGTGACAACACATTATAATCCCACTGGGAATTCTGTACTGAAAGGAACTGAGGCTTTTATTCTGAACAGAAGGGGAGGTCTACGGCAGCTTCACACTAATGTTGGATACATTGGGAAGAGGGAGTTTAAAGGTCGCCTTGATGACTAATTACCACAACATTAAAGGCTGAATGAACTGGGGATGTTCTGCCTTGAGAAAATAAGACTGAGAGGGGATCTGGTTAAGGTTTATAAATATCTGAAGTGTAGGGGACAAGGGGAAATAGCTAGCCCATTTTCAGTGGTCTGTGGGGACAGGACAAGGGACAATGGCCTCAAGTTGGAGCACAGGAAGTTCCGCACCAACATGCAGAAGAACTTTTTCCCAGTGAGGGTGACAGAGCCCTGGCACAGGCTGCCCAGGGGGGTTGTGGAGTCTTCTTCTCAGGAGATATTCAAGACCTGCCTAGTGAACCTGCCTTGGCAGGGGGTTGGACCCAATGATCTCTGGAGGTCCCTTCCAACCCCTACGATTCTGTGATTCTGTGACATGCCCCCAAAGAGTGGCCCTGACCTGCCCTCTCTCCTTCCCCAGCTCCATCTGCAGCAAACACCTCCATCCTGAAGCAATGCTGGGGAAGCAGCTACCCTGAAGAGGAAGGCAAATTTCACTAGTTCCTGCATCCAGGGCATCACCCTCCTGCAAACTGCAACATTTGCTTCTTCTGCCTACTCCAGGCTGGAACTCAAGTTTCTTGCCTAGAGGAGTGGATGTTGGAGTCTCACTCTCCCCTCCTGCACAGCACAAAAGGCATGTCATCAGTAATGTATATGAACAGTGTTTATACCACACACAGGCTTTTGAACAAAGCCTAAGCAAATGCCAGTGTTAACTGGCCATGCACATTTAAAATCCTGAAATAGTGACTTTTGGGAAAGTGTTCAAAACGTTTTCCCTACCAGAGCTGCCCATGATGGAGCAAGGAAGTACATGTGGGTGGCACAGTAGCATTCACCACATGTACCACCACAGTAACAAGGATTTCTGATTGCCAAAAATACCATTCTCTCAAAGAAGAATGAGACCGTTTATCCAAATTGGAAATTTACCCACACCTTAGTCCACAGGAAAGCGGAATCAGACCTCAGGACCTTCAGCACCTAGACATCCAAAACTCACTGGCTTTCAGTGGCACTGGGTCTCCTTTCATGCTGAAAATCCCAGCCAGCCCAGAGGTTACCTTAAACCCCTGGTCATATTTGATTGTGCTGCCATCACTTGGGCACATGAACACTGGCAGCGCAGCATACACAGAGGGAGCCTTATAGCAAGAACCACACAGACATGCAAAGCCTGACTGCTCCCTGTGGGCCACAGAGCATGCATAGCAGCTTTCTAGAAGAGCTGTCGTTTTTGTGGTGATGGCTGACGGTACCTTTTTCCAGCCTCTGACCCCATGGAGGGTGCTGCACGCTCTGTGCCTCTCCCAGGCTGGTTTTATTCTGTGGTTGTCATGCACGGTGCTGCTCACAAGGGCCTTTGAAACCCTCTTGACAGAGGTATACTGTTGCATACGTATTTGCATACACACATGCCTATGGCATTGTATATAACAGTATTGCAAATGGTATTTTTCATGTTGTAAGGCTTTCCCCCAAAGTTCGATATATATGTAGCCTGGGCCAAACACATTTCTGCTGTAAGTCGCCAGCAGAGTCTATTAACTCTGCTGAGGAGCAGGCAGACACAAGAGGAACAGACTGAACACTGACTGTCAAAGGACAAAATGATCAGTGTGCAGCAGGGTGGCACGTGGGCTCCCTTCCTTCCAGCCTCCATTTTGCTGGAGCTCATCTCCAGTGTAGACCTGTCTCAATTCATACTGTTAATAACACCGCCATCCCTTCCCTCATGCATACATTACACACCAGAGGAGAGGCAGGAAACACAGCAGATATACTGATCATCTTTGCATTGTGGTTTTAAGGTCTTAATTTTCTATTTGATATGAATGGAATCATTCTGAACAGCCCAGGGAAGGAGTGAGGACAGTGTAAAGTCACATTATCCTAGTTCACCTCATTCCCTCCACACTCACCATGAGCTGAAGGAGTAGCTTCTCGGAACACAGAGCTGCAGGGAGGACAACCAGCTAAACTGTCATGTGAGGTTAAATTACTTGTCTTTTGTCACCATGTCATATTTTCAATGGCTCTGGGCCAGAGAGCAGAGAAATGATAGAGTGAGGCCATTACTCTGAATAACTCTTTACTGGTAACCACAAGAGCATTGGTGACAACTGACCACAATGCCTTGGCCATTGTGGAAGAAGCCACTGGGGCTGGTGGCTCAGCCTTGGCCACAACCCTTGGGTCTGCTTGTCTTAAAGAAAAAAAAATAGAATGAAACTGATAAAGAAAAAAAAAAAACCCAAGAAGAAAACAAATAAGAAGAGGAATAATAATAAGAAAAGCAAAGAAAAACAAGGAGGAGGAAGATGAAGACGAAGAAGAAGACTAAGAAAGAGAAAACAAGGAAAAGACAAGAAGAAGAGAAGAAAATAAGAAAAAGATGAGAAAGGAAAGGCGGAAAAGAAAAAAGCAGGAGAAAGGAAAGGAGGAAGGGAAGGAAACAAATGGAAAAGAAGAGGAACTGAGCCAGTGTTGAGTTTCCAGCTGGCACTCATCTAAGTTAAACATGCCACATTGCAACTTCTTTTTCAGCATGCTGTGGTTCAAGTACTGCATTTCTATCCACTGGTACAAACTGCAGTACAGAATCAGACCAAAAAATCTGTATTAAAGAGGAATAGCTTATTAAAATCCCTTCTGAAGTGCAAGAGCATGGGGACATTGTACGGGACTGGGTGCAGACCTGCCCTGGAGGCAGGACATCAGGAGGAGCACGTAGCCTGACCCTGCCCGCTCCACTGCTCCTCCACCGTTTGTGGTGGAGGCAAAGGCTGGCGGCAAGGCAGGAGCGTTACTTACCCCTCATCGGCGCGCTTGATAGAGACGTTGCAGACGCCTGGCTTCCAACTCCTTGCAGTTTGCTGGCGCTTCGATTCGTTCCCGCATCATCCATCTCAGCCCTGCCTGAGTGGAAAAAAACTTCTGCTTTTTCACTTCACAGCCTGGAGAGTTCAAAATCCATTGTCCCCAGCGAGCCCCCGTGGTGGGAGTGATCTGTTAAGCAGATTCTGCGCGTACGAGCCGAATAGCCCTCGCAGCAGCCTGGGACGCAGTGCCGGCAGGACTTTGTGCTACTAGTAACTCGAGTACCTGGGTTGGGATTTAACGAAATAGCTCCCTGGCTGCCCTGGGAGGCAGCCAGCGATCAGGCGAAGCGAGAGATGTGCCTGATGTCACATCCTTTCCAACTAAGCACCCAATCGGGGCGCTTGCCATGCGTTTTTTATCAGGAAGGAAATCCTTAGTTTGCCAAAAAAACAAGACAGAAGAGCCAGTTCAACTAGTTGAGCAAACTCTGCCTTCAGGGGATTTGCAAAGAAAACCCTCAGAGATGGGAGCGAAGGCAGACCTGCACCAGTCCCCAGCAAGCTGCTTGCAGGGAACTTTGCCATGCACCTCCCTGGGCTCTGGACACTGTGCAAACCCACCCTTCTTATCTACCAAGCCCCAGCAGCATGGGTGAAGCGGAGTGCTGAACGCCTGCTGCTCAGCAGTGGTCACCGCACACCCCACGGATATTGAAACCATATGTCCAGGGATCCAGCTTCCCACTGGAGGCCCTGCCTTGTCTCCATGGCGTGGAAATCACAGCGCTGCACAAGCTCATTTCCCTACCCCCTGTGGTTCAGTCAATTTCACTGAGTCGTGGTCTTTGTATATGAGCAGCGCCCTTTGAATTTTTAAGCAGTTTCTTGGTCCAAAATAAACACTGCAAACTTACCAGGGAGCACATTGTGATGGGTTTTTTCAGGAGGACCTCCACCTCATTTCTCTGGGTCTGTCTGTAGAAATTATGTTCTCGTGGAGCATCTTCATTTGCACTTTTTTCTTTCAAAAATTACTGTAATTTACCAAAGCAAAATTCTTCTTCTGTTCCTGAATTTTTGTCTCATTTGTCTACAAGTGCAAGTAGACAGAACTTCCATGTAAAAGTCTAAACTATGTAATTTTTTTTTCTTTTAATTTGTCCATTCAAGCAGAATTTAAGATGAAATGTTTCTAATCCTGGCCTAATTCTGATTGTAACTCAGCTGAACCTAAATAACTGGGTTCCAATTTTTTTGCTCTCTGTAACACATGCAAAAGAACTTGGAATTGTATTTAGAGTTTCTTTGTCCATACTTTAAAAAATAATCAATGATTATAATCAAAAATACAAACAGCACTGAATGACATCCCCTAACCCCACTAGCAGGAAATCTGTGAAGGGAGCTTGGGCACAGAGGGTTGCACAGCTCCTCATGAAATACAGATGAGGGCAGGGACATCCCCTTCCAGGACTTTCCATGAAGAATGCCCTCCGGGCTCCTGGGTTTGACCCCTCATTATGGACACAAACTGACACTATGGTCTGACTGGAAATTACATTTGTGCCTTAGCCATTGAAATGTCAAGCTTTAAAAACATTGTGGGGAAAATTGTGTAAACCGAGAAAGTGGTATAAATATTGGGTTTGATGATTAGCATATAAAATGAGGAATGGAAAAACTATTTTTTCCCCTTTAGTCTTGCTTGAGTTTAGGAGCTAGGCAGTCACATCTCATGTATAGTCATATCTTTATCCGTATTAGTGAACATGTCAACAATTCCACCACTAAAAGGAATCCACATATGTATCCAAATATGCAATGATAGGGGTTATAGGGAAAGAAGCGTTAGCTAAGAGCTTTAAATTCAACCACAGTAAGAAGGAGCCTACAAGACAGAAGTCCCTTAGTCCCTAAGTCATGTACGGACAGGGAAGCTTTGACCATTTGGTCCTCTGACGAAGAGACCTGCTAGCTGATAGAGGGTAATTGTTTGAACAGTCTGGTATTCATTGCACATATTTTGGTAATGGTGTATCACATAAACCTCTGCTTCAACAGATGAACTGCAGCCTGGTCTTCTGGGAGGCTGATAAGGTCACACAGAGCACCTGCTGGGGTGGATGAGTCTGTTGCCCTCCCCAGGGGGCAGGTATCCCCACTCTCCATCACTCTTTCTGAAAGGGGGCGAGGAGCCTCTGAGACACTCAAAGAAGTTTGGTAGCCCACAGGCATACTTTATACTGGGCTGTTTGTGTCCTGGTCCATGGGTATCTCATGAAGTAAATAGACACAGGGTTCACAAAAGGAGCTTCTGGTTGGATCATACTTGTTTTCTGCCAGAGGCAAAGACGAAGGCAAAGCCACAGTGAGCGCAGGTTCAAGTTGTGACATACTTTCCTCAGAACTCAAGCTCCTTTCAGGGCTACAGGACCATGCTCTGTAATTTCACTCTTTGGGCATGATTTCTCCTTTGAAGCATGGTATATTCCCAAATAACTAGACACCTGTGCCCTGGGCTGGTCCTGAAGTCTTTGCTTAGTCAGAGCACCTTCAGTTCCTGTGATGATTCTCCTTATCTTTGTTCCAGCCTGGAAATGTCTTTCATTCAAAAACTCTACTAGTTCACTAATGAACAAGAAAAATTACCCTTACCTGGGACATATCCCATTTCTTGGTGCAGGTAGAACTTCTTCAGGTGTTAATAATCTCAGCAACAATTTGGCACTCAGATTGCTGAGATAAGAAGACAGAACATCTAATAACTTCCAATCTACAAAATTTTCATAAAACTGAACAAATCTGCACACAAAGCCTTCAAACAGGTACACTGCTCTTTTTTCAAAATGCACCTTATCTTTCCGTCCTGAAAGGCCTACAGGCATAGGCCATGCTGAGCCCTTAGTTGGGGAATTTGAAAGAAATACTGCTGTCCCTGGAACTGCGTGTTTTGATCTTCCTCCAGCCCTGCCTGACCCATCTACACTGCCATCTAACCCAGCAGAGTTAGGGTTAGGATAGTGCAGAGGGTGGACAGCACAGGCCCATTAGGATTTAGGTGAAGCAGAGAGCTCTGCTCATTTAATCTGTATCTGTATAGGTAGATATATGAGTAAATTATGTGTGCATGGATGGATGGATGGACAGATAGATAGATATGTATCTATATTTGTGTGCAAATGTGTGCATGTGTAGGTCTGTGTACATATATATAACCAAATTATATCTTCTACTAATTTAATTTAAAACCAAGTTTGTCCGATCATGTGGTGGGAGCGAAGGAAAAGTACCTGCTAAGGGACCTATTAGAAGGGAACTTCTTAGCCAAAACCCAGAAAAGTGCAGTTTCCTCTGCACATATGAAGAGATAAGATGATCTACTTGGATTTGCTAGCTGAGCCCAAAGAACTGAAGGAAACATTGCCTCACGCTCTCTCTCTTCAGCTGGCTGTCACAGTGGCAGTTCCCTGGCTCAGCCACTTCTGGAAATGTTTTTGTGGTCCTCATCCATGATGAATGAGACCTTACTTTCAAATCACAAAATAAATAAACAATTTACAAATATTTTTTATATTTATATAAAAATAATTTATAAGTATTTTTTTTGAGGACTGTGAAAAGGCATGTTCCTGGGTTTCCCCACCCTTTGCAATTGTTTTGTGTAGTGCCCACCACAGCCTCTTCCTAGCACATGCACTCCTTCTCCTCAAAGAATTGTTTTCCATTTGGCCAGATGTCACCTTACAGCAGTTTTTGTGTGCCCCATACATTAGTAAGGTTGGTGCTTTTTACAGTCTGGTTTTATATTGTGCTTACTGAGTTTGTTGTAGAGGCACGAGGACTGAAAAGGCTGAATTAGCAATACAGAGAACAGAGTGAAATAAAAAACATTTTTCTTCCCAATTATGCAGTTACATTCCTTTCTCTTCCCTGCGATTTTCCCCATGATAGTATGGGCAGCCAGGAAACCACCATGGGAAGTTCCAAACACTTCTATTATAAGACACGTACCATTACCTCCCAAGATTAAAGCCTCATTGGTTATACCTATATTGCAGGGACACTGCCTGCGTCCCTGGAGCAGTGAGCTCTAGGGAGATCTGAAGAGAAGGTTCAGGCCCTGAAATACTGCTTCATTGTGAGCCCAAGCTCTCCTTCACCTCATCTGCAAGTGTGGGGCTTGTTGAGATTTGGGAGTGTAGTAACCTTATCTGCTGATTTCTCGTGTTCCTCCGTGTTAGGCTGTGGATGCCCTCATGCTGATAGGCAGCCAGATTGCTGCAGAAAGTAGCTAGAAAGCACATAGGTCAAGAGTCTGATATACATTAATTGTGTCTTGGGCTCTTGCTTCAGCTAGTAATTCAGACATAGCTACAGAAGCATCGTGCTGGTTTTGGCCTGGTGTGGCAAATTGTATTTACCGTAACATTTTTTTACCATCTAGAGCCATTTGCTTCATAAGCATCATTTGGAGATGGATGACATCATCAAGCTAAACGAAAGCCCCCAAATAAACCATCCCAAAGTCAGGAGACTCCTGTAGGGTTTATACAGCCTTGCTGGGTGCCAGGAACACGCAAGAAGGCTTTGATTCATTTAACCTCCTTAGCTACAAATCTTGTTTTTTGGAAGCAAGCAGAAAATTCTCCGGCAACAAGGGAACATGTTTTAACATCAACCTGGATCTCAAGATAAACAGCACAGCAACTTCAAATACAGATCAGAAACAGCTTACACAACACAGAGACACATCAGAGCTTTTAGTCATTACAGTGCTATTTTCCATTTAAATAGGACCTGCAACCCTAAGTTCTATATATGCAGAGCCAACCACAGACATCACTTCATCATTACCAAATTGAAACCATCCTTGGTGAATAAAAAAGCCCAGTAAAGTTGAATGTACAACACTCCATATTACTTTTTCTGTTCAGACCACATCTTACAAACAGAAATATTTTTTTCTCCTTCAAAATTTTAAATTTTTATAAGTAATTTAATGAAATGTTCTACTGCCTTGATTTTTTTTTCTCCTTGTTGCTAATCAGGTTTTAACTTGTGCAGGTCAATTATTCATCACTGAAAATCATTCATTATTATTTATTATTTTGGACAAGTATAACACTTCATTATTCTTATTATCATTAGCACAAATACTGCTGCTAGAAACAGTGAAAACACTGCCGGAAAATCTATCTTGGCATGCAAATTTATCATTGGTTTCTGAGGATGTAAGCCTCAGAACTACAAAAAATGTTTGGAAAATTGGACACAATACATTAAACAGAACCATAAATCCTAGATCTCTGTCCTAGTTCTGAACAGACCAAAGCTGATCTCCCCAAGCAGCCAGCCCAGGTGAGCTGAGTTAGCCTGGGCGGTTTCCACACCTCCAGACACCACTCTCCCATAAAAGGGGCTGGCTGGGGTAAGGGTGCTCCTGGGTGTCTCCAGGGCAGTCTGAGTGTGGCTGGGGCCTTGGTTCAGTCCTTGGTTCCTGCAGCGCTCTGTAAGGTACTTTGTGTTATCACTGGGTGTGAGTGTAATTTTTGAAGGTCTGTTATTGTTCCCCTTTCACCATACTTTTGTCAGTAACTGTCCTTATTCCTGTTTTTCCTCCAGGCATGAGTGAGTGGTGTGGTGCTCAGCCACTCTTTGGGGCTGAACCACCACAGTTCCCTTCAGAGCTAATGAAGAGAAATAGTGATTTTAAGACCATGATTCTTCTGCCCCATTTTTAGGTATCTGCTCTGAGACAACATGATTTGGGTCTTTAGAATCAGCCTTCAATGACTCTAAAAGGCAACCCTGAATGATGATTAGAGGTGGGTGTGTACATTTAATAGCTAAAACCCACCTTCAGCTATTGCCTGCTTGCACCGCTAAATTTGCAGGCAAGTGACCTACCTGACTGGCCACCCACCAGTGCTATGGTGGCCTCCGTTATCAAATGGGCTCTGGATGCAACAGCTCCATGTGAAACATCTTCACTCCAGTGTTGTCCTGTGGCTCAGCCAACAAACTTTGACTTTGGGTCTCCTACACATCAGAGGCCAGGATTTAGCTGCAGTGATCTAAGCTATCCCCACTTTCAATAGAGATTACCTACGCCCTGACAAGGGATGTCAGCGCTGACCACAAATGGATGCCACAACTGTCTTGGTACATAGCTGAAAACCCCATAAAAGCAGTTTTCTTATCCAGCCCATAGATTTGAGACCTGAGATGCTAGCTAACATGTGTTACAGTCTCCTCTAAGGCAGTCATTTCCAGCTGATGAGCAAGACAAACATCTGGGTCAGCCAGGTTTTAAATCACAGCAGTTAAATACGCCAGAGCTTGTCCACAGGAGTACTAAATCACTGGCACTGTTTTCAGAGGTACCTGGGATTTCTTTGGAAAGCTGCTGTGAAATTTCTGAGTGGACAGAGCTAGGAAGTCCTCCCTTGGAGGAATTTGTGGTATTTTCCAGTTCTTGTATATCTAGTTTCCTTTCCTCGAGCCAAGTCTCTCCTCCAGAGGCTTGCTTTTCCTTACGGCTGTTCTGAGAGTGCAGTGTTTTCATTTTCCTTTCTTTTCACCCTGCCAGAAACTTCCCTTTACAAGCATCTTGTCAGCCTGATTGGGGACCAAACACAGTTCTCCAAGCCACTGTTGTTCCCTTCTGCAGGTTGACAGATTTACTTAGCAAGAGCGCTTCTAAATTGACGTCAACAAACCTTAAAGAAAGTAGCAAACACACCTTGGTGTCAATAGCACCTGGATCTATGCTTTAGCAGATGTACAGAAGCATCAAGATTTCCTAGGGAACAGGACAAGCAGCATGGGAGATTGCATGTAAATTTCTTTCATTTGTGGTCTTTACATCTCTTGCTCACAGAGAGAAGAGCAGCAGCACTCTGTTTTTCACCATCTGGTGCCAAATGTCCCTCAGTGAACACCTGCATAAGTGTCTTTGTATGCTACAAAATAAATCTTGACATTGCTTTTTGAACTGACTTCACAACTTGTATGCTACAGCCCATGCAGAAAGAATCCAAACCCTGAAAGTTTTGTGGGTCTTTTTTCCCAAATCATTGTGATTTCAAGCTTTTCTTGTAGTTTTTCTGCTCCTGTTTCATGGGTTGTAGTCAGAGGCTGCCAGCACTGATGGGTTCATAGTATGGTGCGATGATATCATGTGACAAGTACACCAATAAACAGACAGTAGGGTGCAACAACAGCAAAGCCCTCAGCCTAATACTTGAGACCTGTGGTGTTTTTTTACTGCAGTCTTCTAGAATTTGGCTAGCTATAATATAGTCTTGTCCAATACCAAATTTAAGTGAAACCCAAATCGAGGCATAGAGCAGATTTCAATTTTAATTTCTCTCTCCTCCTCTTTTCTAAATTCTCATTATTAGCTTGGAAAAGGAGAGGGAATCCTGTAGTTTGATGGCAAATCTATTTGGTTTCTGAAATTTCCACTGTAAAATAGCTTTTTCTGAAGAAAGCAAAATAATTTCCACAAATAAATTTTGTCAGAAAAATATTTTTCCGTTAGAAAAAAAAGGAAAGTTATTATAGTTTTCCACCCATCACAGTGATTAAACCAGTGTGGAGAAAACCCAGATGTGTCACCCAGATGTGGTTCTGTCCCAGCCAAAGTAAACCTCCTCAAGCAGCCAGCCCAGGTGAGCTGAGTTAGCCCGGGCTGTTCCCACACCACCTGACATCACTCCCCCATAAGAGGGGCTGGTTGGGGAGGGGTACTCCTGGGTGCTTCAGAGCAGTCTGAGTGTTGCTGAGGCTTCAGGTTGGTCGTCAGGTTATGCAGCACTGTGTGATTGTTGGGTCTGTAGGGTACAGTGTTATCACTAGGTGTGAGTGTAATTGGTGGTTGTTCCATGTTCACAATGCTTTTGTCAGTAACTGTCCTTATCCCAGCCCACAGGAGCTCTGCCTGTTCCTCTTTCAGGACTGAACGAGCAGCATGTGGTGCTCAGCCCCTGCTTGCAGCTGAACCACCACAGCAAGCTAAGGTGGGTGACATTACTAGACTCTCCTGATCAACATGCTTGTCTCCCAGCCCTGCTCCTGGAAGATGGCATGGGACGCAGTGGAGAAGAGGGCTTGTAGAGTAGCCTAAGTGAAGCCCATAGGATTGGAACCGTTCACAACGTTATCTTCATTCTTAAGGAATCCACACAGTTGATATTGGACGGGTTAGCTGCTCAGCTCAGGATCTATCCATATTTTCTGTCTTGAAAATGCAAAGTTGGGACTGCAATAAGCAGCTGTCTGTGGCAGTAGTGTGCCTTGGTAGATATTCCCGTTGCTAGCCTCATGCATAGCTGGGCTTTTGTTTTTCATGAGGCTGGAAGTCCTCTGAAACAGCTAATGGACACTGATTCACAATGCTGATATTGTAGGAATATTGCCCTTCCTAAAAGATTACGATCTGAGCATGGTGAGAAGTATACCTGCCTGTCCTAGTTACCAGACAGTTTGAACAGTTGTCTGAATATCCGATGTGTTTGCAGAAAGGAAACCACCTCTGGGAACCAGTATACAGAATGCAAGGCTTACCTGAAGCTGAAGCATAAAGGCCAAAGTTTGTGGCAGGACCACCTTGCCCTCCCCTCAGCTGTGGAGACATCCCTGGTGCACAGCAGGCTCTGGCCAACCTCTCCTGAGGCTACACCTAACCTTACCTGTGGGCCACTCCATACCAGGTGTAGGATCATCCCCTGTGCTGCAGACAAGGAATGACAGAGCCTTCCCAGGACCTCAATTGCCCTTTGGCTGGTGGAGGTGAGGGAGGGGTCTGCTCCCAGCTCTTGCCCTGCCAGTGGTGCAGGGAGGTGGTGGGTACCTGATCCACATGCTCCCGCATCCTCTCAGGCTACTTGGAAGGATGAGTTCTCCATACACCTGCCCTCTTTGGAGAAGACCTGGAAGATGCCTGCAGCTGCAGACCACAAATCAAGCATTCTCTAAATCACTGTCCACCCTGAAAAGGTGAGTGGGTTGCACCCAGATATTGTTTTCTCATCACCTCTCCTCGTGACAGCACTGGGGCAGGCATCTGAACATATGGAACAACCCCTCAATTTACCATTTCTTCCGACAGTGAAGTTTGCTAGAAATTTGCAGTGGCAAAGTGAATTATCTGTCAAAATGTCCAAAGGATGTTCCTCTTTAGTTGTTATGCCAGGGACACATACAAAAAAGAAAAAAACCAAAACACCAAAATCCCTAACAAGTGATTCATTTTCAGTGGCAAAAACATACTTCTTCCCGAGCTGCTGCTATATGGAAAGCCCAGGTATTTTTTATCCATTTATAATGACTGAGTAGCAGACAGGGTAGTTTTCTGCACAGAATGAGTCATTTCAGTTCAAAGACTTTAATAAATGTCAAACAAGCTGCCATCCCTCCAGACATCCTGTGAAGCAGCTTTGGGGCCTTGCTCCTGCAGCTGCCTGCAGGGTGGGAGAGGAGGGCTTCAGGGGCAGAACAGGAAAGCACTGCTAGCAAAAAAATAGCAGTGTCAGGCTCAGGGTGAAATTTCTTGCCCTATCTACATCAACAGCCTGTGTGAACCTGCTTGTGGAAGCAAACTGGTGTTACTTGTTGACATCAATTTAGAGGAAAGTTTTAATTGAAGTCTTGGAAAACCCCAACTCAAAAAAAAAAAAACCCTGTAGCTCAGAGACTGTAGTTACCCAGGATGCCATGTTTCGAATATATATATATATATGTCTTGCTGAAAACCTGTAGTGACCCTGAAAGCGCAAGCAGTAAACCATAATTATCTCACTCATTAATTAGGAGGCATTCTGGGAAACTTGGGTATGAGTAGTCTTCAACAAGTACTCAGTGATGGAAGGCACAAATCCTGGGACAAAGCCAAAGTGTCTTTACACACATCTCAGACTATGGGCAGCACTGTTATAAGCAAGTATTTCTCTGCAAGATGATGAGGTACAAATAATAAGCAAAGGATGTGCCCCTGGGCCAGTGTCCTTAAAACTATTTCATCTTACATTGTGATGGAGGTTGCATGAAAAGGTAACAGTAGTGTTTATACAGAGTTTGAGGATGATCTGTGAGCAGGTAGCAATTCAGGAAGGACCATCTGAAAAGCGAGCATATTCTTTTAAACATACTTGGGAATAGGTATACCCTGACTTAATGTTTGAAAATGTGGTAAAATGCTGAAATTTTTACCCACAAACACACCTAGGACAGGAAATAGATGTTAGAACAAGCTTTCTCTGGAAATCTCTAAATCTCCCTCCCTTGCCATCCTGTCTAATTTCTGCAGTGTCTCGGTATGTTAAACTCTGTATCCAGCAGATAAACCTGGCAGAAAATAAACACATCCACCTCAAAAACATAATTTTAGCAAGTGTCTGATAACATGCAGCTAAAAATATGGCAGGATGCTCCAAAATTCACCTACAAAATGCAAAAGAGTGAACAATTTTTGGCCTTACTAGCCTTATTTTTCATCTAATTTTCTGCAAGTTTGGGTTCTCAGAATTGCAGGCACTAACTCAGCAGGCTTTGGCCAGTCACCACCCTCCAGCATGGCATACTGTCTTGCTGGCAGCAGTGGTCACAGCCGCTCCTGGTTCTGGGCAAGAGCACATGTATGCAAAGGAGAAGACACCCCACCACCTTCTCAGAACTGGCGCCCTTAGCAGCAGTGGAGCAGCTTCCAGTGAGGCCAGCTGTCCAGGGGAGCCTGCGTGACCCCCACATTTTGTAAAACTGTGACCAAAGCACTGTCATGGTTAGCACGGTTACTGGGTGAGGTCCTGTAGTCTGCCTTTCAGAGGTGATCAGATTAAACAGCTGCAGCATCTAGGCCTGAAAAGCTATTAAAGAGCAGGATATTTCTTCTCTCATCATCTTCAGATCTTTTCCACTGACTCTCTACAGCTGGAGGGAAGGACAAAACTAGAAAGCTCTCTCTATTAGTCCACTAAGTTGTTTCAAGAAAAGGGATTTAAACTCAAACCCTCTGTTCCCCATAATGACTGTTTTTTCCCTTCATTTTTCCCCCTGTTCCCAGACACCAGTTTCAGACATCTTGTAACTAAAGGCATTAAAAACCTTGTTACCATAAATAACAAAATCACTTTTTTATTTTTTAAACGTAGCTGGAACATAACTGTGTTTCTCAAACTTACTTTTGCACTTGAAGGAAGTTAGTGTGTGTGATTCTGATAACCCAGACTTGTGGAAGGTAATACCACAGACAAAATTGCTATACTGACTACGTGCTGGGTTTTGGAATTTACAATAGCTTTGTTCTGGTTGCTGCAAATGAGAGTTCTGGATATGTATGTCTAAATCACTGGAAAGTAAGTTCAAAAGGTTTCAGGCATGTGAAGCTTTATCCATGGCTTGTTGCAATGGTTTGCTGACTAATGTGTTGCTTTGGCTGACTTGTTATATAAAAGGCTAGAATGTCACGCTTTGCTGATTCATCTCCCTCCCTCCTTACAGTTGTTATTCTCAATTCAATATGTAAGTTATGCTTTCTTTCACATGTGTTGGGCTGGCCCTGGCTGAAGGCCAGGTGCCCCCCAGAGCCGCTCTATCACTCCCCTTCCTGCAGGGAAATCTCTGCTCTGGCACCCAGAGCGCTTCCTCCCCCTCCTTCTCTGACCTTGGTGTCTGCACAGTTTGACACATCTTCCCACTCCCCGCTCCGGCTGCAAAAGCTGCCACTAGTTAGCTTCAGGTTTTTTGTCCCTTCTTAACCATGTCACCCCAGAGGTGCTGTGGTCATCACTGGCTTGGCCTTGGACCGCAACAACTCCGGCCTTGAGCCGTCTGGTGTTTCCTCTGTGGGGCCTGCAGAGAGCTTCTGGCTGCTTCTCACAGAAGCCACCCCTGCAGCCCCCCTGCTACCAAAACCTTGCCACACAAACCACCACAATTCCTGGTATAGAATTCTTTTTATTTCCAAACCTGAAGTAGTTTTCCTTTTGCTTGCTTGCATCACAAGTTTCTAACAAATGGCATAAAATTTAGCGGTAAAGGAATTTTCAAGGCATAGAAATATGTCTTCCTGTGTGGAATAATTTGTATTTGACATTAACATATACATGTCTTGTGGAACATTAAAAAAAAAAAAAAATCACAGTGAGGAACAATTGGCATGTGAAAAAAGTTAATTTCTGAAAAAAAATACACAAAGGCACCATGAGCTGTCAACCCAGCATACTGGTCAGTCAGATTTTTCAACTAAGACTCAGTGAATGTGTTTAATTTTCATTAGTATCAGACTTGCCCTAATGGCCTACAGGGACACGTCACCATTTTTCTATGCAATAAAGACTGGAGGTTGGTTGAATACCAATGGCAGAGTTGCACTGCAGAAGAAAGGTCAGGTTTGGGACAGGTGTCAGGCAACCCCCATCTCTCCTGCCCTTCAGAGTATGCAGCAAGTGAAGGACAGTGAGTGGCATGGAGGGGACGCAGACCCCCTTCGCCGAGAGTTGCACAGGGGCAGCGCAACATTGATTTCTAGCATGGGTGACAAGAACTCTAAATGTTATGAGGTGGATGTGACCAGGCTCAAGTTCAGTTGGGAAGACACTCAGGAGGAGATGAACCCCAGGTCTGGCTGTCCAAAGTGGCACGGACATGTCCCACCAGAGGAAGAGGGAGCACATGGGTGAACAGATAGTTGGACAGACTCCCTCAGAGCGTGCATCTGCCTGGGAAGGTGGGATGTTGGCAGCATTTCAGCCTCTACAGTGTGACCACAAGTTCCAGCAGCTCAATATTCCCCCTCTTTTTAACTTATCTCTGTGAATGGGAGATTCAGTTGGACAGACAGAAAGTCGGGGATTTCTGCCATGAAAAGTTGAGACAGGAATTCCTGGAATCAGCTTGAACCCAACAGGTGGGTCAGAAGACCAAAACAAGGATCTTTTAGGAGCCACATTAGAATGTAATTTTTCTTTTCCTACCTACTGTGAGAAACATTGTTCATTAAACCCTTTCAAAATATGTCAGTCTATTTATTTTCCCTGGTGTATGTCCCCAGAGAGCTGGCCCATTAGCCATGCTGCTTGAAGATGAGACTCTGCAAAAATGTGCTCTCAAGCAATAAAAAAATCTGTGGAGACAGGTTTGGGCCACAGTGCTGAGATAGCAACAAGGGGGCAGCGAGAAGGCCTTTACAAATTCGTGCAAACTGTGAATAACAGCGGCATGTCTCCTGCTGTGATCCAACATGAAGAAAACCAGCCACGTGCAGCCAGCAAGCAGGGCACCCATGCCTGGAGTTAGCCCAGACAGCACTCAACATAGCAAAATTACTTGCTCTGGCTCTGCATGAATGTGGTGGCCAGTACAGTCCTGTTCCTACGGTGATGTGCCAGCTGAAGAGCCTGTAAGCAGACACATGCCAAAGGGGTGATGGGTTTCTGAATGTCAGTGCTGTCCCCCCAGGGCTAGGGAGGGCTGAAATGTTCAGAGAGGGGCACCCCAACACAGCATCCTGGTTTGCAAGAGAAATAACGCATCCAACAAGGCGACAGGCTAGGCTGACCTTGGGTAAAATTCCTGCTGTTGGAAGAGTTTACTCCCTGAGGAGTAAAGTAAGAAACCATTTTCTTAGTGACAGAAGAGAAATATGTGAATCCAGGAGAAGCTGAGCAGGAAAGCCACACTGAGGAACAGGAGCTTAGCGAGGAAAGATACAGTGGGGAGAAGAAGAAAAGAGAGGATTGAAAACTTGTTTGGAAACATGTGAATGTATCTACCAGTAGAAAGAACATAGATACAAAATGCTTATTTTAAAGGTAATTACAGGGGGGATACAAAGCCCATTTAATTTTGTTTTGTTTTCTTTTGGATCATGAGCAATGACATACACTGAGTAATGATCACTTGAAGTCCACAGCTGATTAGGCTGGGATCTGTGAGGTCCTCATCACTGGTGTTTCTGAGTCCACACTGGATCTCTCATAATAGACAGACAAGAAAAATGAAAAGTGGTCCAGCAGATTGTGAAAGACAGAAGGAAGTCTTTGGGGTTTAAACTGCACATAAGCAACCTGTTTAAGACACTCCTGCAAAAGACAGTCAGGACCAGGGACTTTATGGCTAGTGAGCACTGTAGCCCAAGTTTGTGCGTTATGCCGAGATTCAGCGTCTGTAAGAGTCTGAATCAGTAAGTATTTAGGGTTCAGAAAAACTTCCCCAACAGCCAGCATATTGTGCAATCATTCCTGTGGTGGTCCTCAGCCCTTTACACTGCTGCAGGCAGTACTGGCAGTCGGTGGGGGTAAAGCCATGGCGATGTGGTATAGCAGCAAACATGGGAGCACAAAGAAATGTTTGTGTTCCCAGGAAAATTCTGTTTTACCCAAATATTGGTTTTCTGTCAATGGTCATATAATGACAGAGATGACGTCACCTGTTTCGAAGGAAAGAGGCCTTGTGAGGTTAGTTAGCCCTTTTCCTGCCTTGGAAAAGCAGCTGTATCCACACCTGAAAGACGTTTCTCAAACTCATTCTGAAAAATAGCCAACAAGATTCAGTAGTCACCTAGAAAATTGTCACAGTCTTTCCCTATTGTGTCAGTCTTTCCCTGCTCTCACATAGGTGGCATATTTGAAAAAAAAAACAACCAACAACAAACGAAGTGCCTCCTCCAGCTGTTTCCTCAGTAATAGTTCCGTACATTGTTACAACACAAAGCACAGTCAACGAGAATTAAATGGGTAACTTAATCTTCAGAGGTGAGAGCGAGAAGGTCTAAGTTTCTAATGAACTTTCTGAACGTCAGGACTTCTAAGCTTCTCTTCTGATTTATTAAAACTCTGTTCCTTCCAGATTCTCTGATATACAGAATTTCGGAAAGAATGATGTCTCCACGACGAAGCAAAGGCGAGGCGATTTTCTGATAGGAGGCTAATATCAGCAGCAAACATAGGGCAGCTTGGGCTGCCTGCTTCTTAGCACAAACCTTTCTAGGGGGCTGAATAGACGTCTCATTTTCTTAATGGAGATACATTTTTTCCAATTTAAAATCCCGTGAAGGCGAACCCCTGCTTTCATTGATGGTCACAGTAGGAAATCAATTCAGTATTACGCATTCTGAAGTAGATCCCATAAATCGCCTTAGCCCCTTGATTGCAGTGCAAGCCTGACAGCCCACATAGCTGCAGCTCCGCCTCTCCAGACAGCGGGTGGCATTCTGACCCCCACCTTGCTAGCAGAGCAGGTGAGCTGGCAATAACGACAGGGCAGAGCAATCTGCTGACACCAGACTAATAGGGACATTTCTTTCTTCTTTCTTCATTTTATGTGTGGGGGCCCTTGAGAATTTGGAGTTCGAATCTCAAAACTCTGAGATTCATGATAGACTGTACTGTCCAAGGCCATTTGTGTCACCAGCACTTTATGAGCAATAGCTCTTGCTGTTGGGTAGCGTTCGATATGTGCAAACACAGGCTGAAAACTCCATTCATTTCTGGCTGTAACATTGCAGGTTCAGTCTCATGAACTGCTAGGAGCACAGTTTATCTTACTTGGGATGAATTAATTGCAAGGAAGCATGGGAAACATTAGACCTATGTCCCAGAGAGGGAAACTGTCATGGTGAAGTTAAGGGATTAGCACTGAACCAGAGAGGATGCATCTGCTGGAGCAGGACAAGGCTGAAAGGGTGCCAGGAGCCAGTCCTGTATTTTGGCTCCCCTGACTTAAGATGTATGGGCAGTGAAAATTGGTATGGGCATGCGTGGCTCATGATAAAACCACTACATCTCATAGCCTGGCAATGTATTGTCAGTCTCTCAGACCTGTAAAGTTGAGATAATTGGGGGCAGACTCTTCATTTACCTCTACTTTTACTACGTTTTACTACAACTAGTAAAACACCATTGCCTGCTTCATAGCAGAAGTTTGCCAAAACTCAGGTCTGAAGACACATTTCTCCCCTCAAAGCAAGCTCCATGGGAAAAAAATAACCTAACCTTTACAGAGCCAGGTAGGCATTGCACCAGTTGCAGTATCCCACATTTCTCAACTCTGAGGTGCCCCTTTTTCACTCTGCTATGTCCAAGCTACTAACCCTGATGATATTAAAAGTAATACCACAATGGCCAAAGTCATAACACTCCAGAAGTCCCTTCTCATAGGAAGGTGATGGAAGTAGGAGATGAGAGAACAGACAAGCCTGCAAAACTCTCCTCCTGGTGAGCAATATTCATCAAGGAAATACTCATCTTTCTGTGATTCTGTGAAAACATTTCAGTGATGCACAGCCATCCTTAGGGGCCCTGCTTCTCATGCTCTACAGTCTGAGGACTTATCTTGAGAAACATCAAAGCATGCCAAGCCCAAAAGAAGAGCAGCAACTCATTCATTTTGCTGTCTTTAAACTTTGCCAAGGACAGACGTTTAAAGCTCACCTGCTGTGTTTGTTACATGAAAACATTTTCAGCCTTACCCTGGATTTCAGCTAAGAAAAATGATTCATGTAACAAACACAGCCAGATCTTAGAAAGGAGGTTTTTTTTTAAAAGAAATGAAGTGTTTTTTAATACTTTCAGATATTTTTGTGTGCTTACTCCAATCCCCCACACCTGCTTTGATAACATCACTTGCATTTCAGAGGACAAGATGTATTAGCATTGAGGGCAGCTGGTCTCGGGGAGAGGGGACGTACAGCAGCTGGATAGCCAGAGCCTGCTGGAAGTTTCTAGGACTCCACTAGACCATGGAAAAGAGTTGGAGAGTGTGAAGTGAAAGCAGACAAATGATGTGCAATATATTAAAAATGGCTGACATCGGGTTTTCATTCTCACTGTAGTGGAAGAATAACAGTCACTACCATGATTTTGGCAGGGAGATTGGATAGAGAAGAGGAAGAAGCTATGTAGATACAGTAGGAATAAATGTAACACTAAATGCAGGAGAATTGGCTGTGTGTGTCTGTGGGTGGACGTGTGCACGAGCATCTATAAACACATGTCAGGTGAGTTGGTGATGTGCTACAACTTCTTAGGCTGTCATACGTGGATGTGGCAATAGATTGTGGGGTATCCATTACACCATTCACTGTCTGTGAAAAGGTGTTTTCGATTTGCACCGCCACATAGCAGCTAGTGTTTGGTATCACCAATAGACAGTAAATGATGTCTTCGATTTTTTGCTTTGACATAATAATTTTTGGAGCAAACAACTATTTGTTCCTCTTTCTTTTCCAGTGTAAAGATAGCCACGGACTTATCGATAAAGGAGGAAGTTCTCAAGTGGCTCAGGCAGGCGCAGCTTGTGGACTGCATATAGGCACGACCGACCCAGATGCTTTCTGATACACAACCGGCACAGCTGGGCGAGGCTGGCAGGACCTGGAAAAAAACCAAAACAAAACAAAAGGGCAAGAACAAGCATACCCAACCCCACCACTGGTACAAGACAGCATAAAACCATCAGCAAGTTTACAGTTCATCATTTACAGTTCAGATCAAGTAAACCACCATCATTTACAGTTCAGATTAAGTAAACCGTCATCATTTACAGTTCAGATCAAGCACTACACAGTGGCTTGCTGAAGCCAGGAAGAGCTAAATACATTATTGCTCATATTAAATTTCCGTGGTCAAAATTTATTCCACAATTTGAAAACTATGAACACTAAACACCTTTTCCACATCTTTTCTTCAGCAAATACTTAAAATGTCATAAAGGTGTCTACATTAGAGGGGGAGCACCATGATGCATAGTTCTTGCTCAGGAAATAAGACAACTCCCAGCAGTGTTGTGAGGATGAAGACAAGAGGAATTACGGGGAATCATAGAATCATAGAATTGTAGGGGTTGGAAGGGACCTCGAGAGATCATCGGGTCCAACCCCCTGCCGAAGCAGGCTCCCTAGGACATTTCACTGAGATAGGCGTCCAGACGGGTCTTGAATATCTCCAGAGAAGGAGACTCCACCACCTCCCTGGGCAGCCTATTCCAGTGCTCTGTCACCCTCACTGTGAAAAAGTTTCTCCGCATGTTGGTGCGGAACTTCCTGTGCTCCAACTTGCAGCCATTGCCCCTTGTCCTGTCTCCACAGACCACTGAAAAGGGGCTGGCTGATTCCCCCTGCATCCCTTGCTTAAGATAATTGTAAACATTAATTAGGTCCCCCCTTAGTCTTCTCTTCTCAAGGCTGAACAGTCCCAGTCTTCTCAGCCTTTCCTCATAGGGGAGATGCTCCAGGCCCTTTATCATCTTCGTAGCCCTTCTCTGGACTCTCTCCAGGAGATCCCTGTCCTTTTTATACCAGGGAGCCCAGAACTGGACACAATACTCCAGGTGGGGCCTGACCAGGGCAGAGTAGAGGGGGAGGATCACCTCCCTTGACCTGCTGGCTACACTCCTCCGGATGCACCCCAGGATCCCATTGGCTCTCCTAGCCACCGAGGCACACTGCTGGCTCATGGCCAACCTGTCATCCACCAGGACCCCCAGGTCCTTCTCCACTGAGCTCTTCTCCAGCAGGTCATCCCCCAGCCTGTACTGATAGAAACGGTTGTTCCTTCCCAGGTGCAAGACTTTACACTTGCTTTTGTTAAACCTCATCTGGTTTCTCCCTGCCCAGCTCTCCAGCCTGTCCAGGTCTCGCTGGATGGCAGCGCAGTGTTCCTGCGTGTCAGCCACTCCTCCCAGCTTTGTGTCATCGGCGTACTTGCTGAGGGTCGATGCTATTCCCTCATCAAGGTCGTCAATGAAGATGTTAAACAGGACTGGACCCAACACCGAGCCCTGGGGAACACCACTAGTCACAGGCCTCCAGTCAGATTCCACTCCACGAATCACGACCCTCTGGGCTCGGTCCGACAGCCAATTCTCAACCCACCTCACTGTCCACTCATCAATCCCATGCTTTCTCAGCTTTGCTATCAGGATGTCATGGGAGACAGTATCAAAAGCCTTGCTGAAGTCAAGGTAGATGACATCTACTGCTCTCCCTCCATCTACCCAGCCGGTGATGAGATCGTAGAAGGCTATGAGATTGGTCGAGCACGATTTCCCCTTGGTGAATCCATGCTGACTACTCCTCATGACCTTCTTCTCTTCCAATTGCTTGGAGATGGCATCCAGAGCAAGCTGTTCCATTACCTTTCCGGGGACAGAGGTGAGGCTGACTGGCCTATAGTTGCTGGGATCCTCCTTCTTGCCCTTTTTAAAGACTGGAGTGACATTGGCTATCCTCCAGTCCTCAGGCACTTCTCCTGTTCTCCAGGACCTGTTGAAGATGATAGAGAGCGGCTCAGCAATCACCTCCACCAGCTCCCTTAGCACACGTGGATGTATCCCATCCGGTCCCATGGATTTGTGTGCGTTTATCCCTTTGAGCCGCTCCTGGACCTCCCCTACCTCAACCAGAGGGAAATTCTTCATATCCCAAACACTCCTATTTACATCCAGTGCCTGTGGGTCCCGGGGGGCCTTTGAGGTGAAGACCGAAGCAAAGAAGGCATTCAGTATCTCCACCTTCTCAGTATCCCCCGTTACCAGGACACCCTCCTCATTCAGCAAGGGACCTACATTATCCCTGGTCATCCTTTTGCTATTCACGTATCTAAAAAAACCCTTTTTATTATCCTTTATGTCCCTTGCCAGCTTCGTTTCCAAGAGGGCTTTAGCCTTCCTAGTTGCGACCCTACAGGCCCTGACTACATTCCTGTATTCTCCCCATGTGCTCAGACCCTTCTTCCACAATTCATAGATCTTCCTCTTCTCTTTGAGTTTACTCAGCAGCTCCGTGTTCATCCACGCAGGTCTTCTGCCTCTCCTTCCCGATTTCCTGCACAAAGGGATGCATCGTTCCTGTGCTTGGAAGAAGTGCTGTTTGAATGCTAGCCAGCTCTCACAGGCTCCCATTCCTTCAAACAGCGTAGCCCACGGGATAGCCCCTATTAAGTCACGGAGGAGATCAAAGTTAGCTTTTCCAAAATTCAGGGTAGCTATCCTACTTTTTGGCTTGCTTCTTCCACCCAGGATCTTGAACTCAACCATTTCATGGTCACTTAGACCTAAGCTGCCCCCGACCTTCACTTCCCTAACGAGCCCGTCCTTGTTAGTTAAAACAAGGTCCAGCACCCGCCCTCCCCTTGTAGGCTCCTGCACCATCTGTAGCAGGAAATTGTCTTCAACACACTGCAGAAATTGTCTGGACTGCATACGACTGGCCGTGTTGCTTGCCCAGCAAATATCTGGATAGTTGAAGTCCCCCATAAGGATTAGTGCCCGGGATCTTGAGGCTACTTCTAACTGCTTATAGAATGCACTATCAACCCGCTCCTCTTGATCAGGGGGCCTATAGCACACTCCCACAACAATGTCCCCCATACCGGTTTGCCCCTTGATTTTAACCCACAAGCACTCAACAGATGTTTCATCCTTCCCCAGGTGGAGCTCAATACAATCTAGGTGCTCTCTCACATAAAGAGCAACTCCTCCACCTCGCCTCCCTAGCCTGTCTTTCCTAAAAAGCACATAGCCATCCATGACAGCGTGCCAGTCGTCCAGGTTATCCCACCACGTCTCTGTGATTGCTATGAGATCGTGGCCTTGCGACCGCACAAAGATCTCTAATTCTTCTTGTTTGTTCCCCATGCTACGTGCATTTGTATAAAGGCATTTAAGTGGGGCAGCAGATGTAGGTATTCTCAACAGCCCACAGCGAGATTTCTGCCAGGGGACTGGCAAAAGTGGCTCCACTGAGGAGTACTCAGGGCAATCCACAGAATTTTCCCTACTCACACCTGGAAAACCATCTCCAAGTCCACCACTGTGCTGTTGGAATTTACCTTTTTCCACCATCAACTCTCGTTGTGACTCCCGAAGCACTTGCCTAACCCCAGCAGCCTTCTTAATATCCCCTTCCCCCTTCCTAACTAGTTTAAAGCTCGGTCAATGAGCCCTGCCATCTCCTGGGCAAGGATCCTCTTTCCTTTATGGGACAGGTGAGCCCCATCAGCAGTACTCATGCCAGGAGCAGAGTACACCATCCCATGGTCAAAAAACCCAAAGTTCTTGCGCCGGCACCAGCCTTTCAGCCACACATTCAACTCGTGGGTTCGCCTGTCCTGCTCTGAGCCCCTCCTCCCGTAAGTGGGGATAGACGAGAATATTATTTGGGCTCCCCCGCCCTCAACAAAGCACCCCAGGTCCCGGAATTCCCTTTTGGTGGCTTGCAGGCTACACTTCGTGATTGCATCCCTGCCTGCTTGAACTATCAGTAATGGATAATAGTCAGTGGGTCTAACCAGCCCTGATAGCCTTCTTGTAATGTCCCTGACCCGGGCTCCAGGGAGGCAGCACACCTCCCTGTGTGTAGGGTCCGGTCTACATATAGGGCCTTCTGTCCCTCTGAGAAGGGAATCCCCTACTACAACAACCTTTCTCTCTTGCCTCACAGAGGCAGTCTCAAGGCGTGCGGATGATCGCCTCACTCTAGGTTTCCGCTTCCTCTGAGGCAGAGGGGCTGCATTCATTTCCTCGCATACCTCCTCCTCAACTGCCAGGGCCCCAAACCTGTTGCTTAGGGAAACCTGGGGGAGTGGGGTAGGTAGGGAGGGGGGTGCCTACGACGGCGAGTCGGGACTGTCTTCCAGCCCTCCTCGGGGTTTGGGACACTCCCATTTTCCTGTCTAGGGCAGAGGGGGGGACCGTCTTCAGGTGCGAAGTGTCTTCCCCACTCTCTTCCTTCTGGGTTGCCAGGGAGCTACTCCACCAGTCAATCTCTTGCTCGCAATCCCTGATTGCTCTCAGTCTTTCGAGCTCTTCCTTCAGTTCTACAACTAAACAGAGCAGATCGTCGACCTGCTCACACCTCACACAGGTTAGGGGCTTGCCTCTTTTCCCTGGCAACTGCAGACTCTGGCATTCCCTGCAGCCGGAGACCTGAACCGCAGCATCCCGAGGCAGGCCCTCCGTCGGGGTTGCCCCAGATTTGTAGGGGGAACCTCTCCGCCTGGTGGAGACCATGGTTACCAGCCCACAGCAGACAGGGAACCCTCAGCTCACCCTTCGTGCTGTGCAAGCCCGTCCGCTGAAACTACCCTCTCGGCTAGCTAGGAGGGGCGGCTCGCCCTGCCTGCTTGCCCTGCCTGCGCAAACTGCCGCGCCACGCCCTTCTGACGCGCCACGCCCTGTTTGCCCGTCCTGTTCGCCGCGCTCCGGGTCGCCGCGCTCCCAGAGGCTGCTCTTGTATGGAGAGGGATAATTCCTGTCGCCCTTAGCTCCGCCCCCGATGAGTCACCGCTCCGGGCAGTGCGGGGGACGAGCAGTGGCTGATGATGGGTGCTGATGGGTGCTGATGGCCGCTGCTGGCCGCACCTCTGCCTCTCTCCTTTTGATCTCTGTCGCCTTTTCTCCCTTGCCCTCGCGGATCTATGCCCGGGGCTTGTTGCTTGCAGAAAGGGGTCCCTCGACGGAGTCTCCCGCTTCAGAGCCCTTCTCCTCAGCAGCTGAACTGGGAGGCTGCAGAGCTGCTCAGTGTAGACCAGCCATAACAGCACAGATATGGCAAATACAGCTCGTTGTTCATATACACAGAGCATGCCTCTTCCAGTCACTGCTGTCTCAGCAGCTACCTGCACAGGTAGTAACTGCAACTTGGCCTTTTTGCGTGACAACACTGAGTATTTACATATGTCAGTCAGTCTATTGGTGTTCCCCAAAATTATTTCTTAACGAGCCATCCAGTTTTAATTAAGTCTGACCAAAAAGGAAACATCTTTCCCTTCCCCTGCCTTGAGGGAAAGGTTGCCACATGTGTTGAACATCAGAGAGAGAGTTCACTGGTAGGATAGCTGTCAGAAGACTTGTCAGGATAATGGGGAGGCCAGCTTGGTTCAACCTGCTCAATCTTTATGCCTGCTCATATGTACTCAGTTTCTGAGCCTTGGATCAGCCCTGTCTCTTCAGTTTCTGGCTAAACAGCAGTAATCACAGCAGTGTTTGGCAAGCAAGAGGTAGAGATGTGTGCTTAAAAGCCTGTCCTCATATTTTCCAGGTAAGCTTTGCAATCTATGCTTTTACTAGAGAAAAAATTTAGCCTAAACAGGCTGATAATGCTCCCTCAGATAAGAAATTAATAGAAAAAATGGGATATATATAAGAAAGCACTTGTACTACTGTCACTGGAAAGAAGTTTTCATCCCCCAATAAGTTAGGAAACCAGAGACTTTTTATATTTCATGCCACTTAATAGCTAGGAAGAAGAGCAATTAAAGGGAGCCATGGAAGTAACCACAGCAGAAAAGTCACAGAGCGTAAAGAAAACTCTTCAAGACAGGTCCCTGGTGTGCTCATTTTGTACAGAAGCACCTCAGAAAACACAGCAGCAGTAGGTGAAAAGGGCAGCTGTGGGTGTTAGATACAGCAAAGGGCCTGAAAGGGGACTGAAGGGAAAGGTAAGGAAACTCAGGAAACTTCGGTTTTCACAAGTAAAGAGACAGCAGGAGCTGAAGTGCCCCTATGGTCCCTCTGACGGTAAGGGAGGGAAGGGTGACAAGCTGAAAGCGGAAATCAAAAAAGAATGTTCAGGAAAATAAAATTATTAATATTGGAATATTTCTTAATCTACACAAACTCTTGGTCATGCAGGAGGAACGGAGCAGGACAAAGGCAATTACTGCCTTTGCTCACATAGCCTGCTGTTGCTGAGCCCTGAGCATCTCAGATGCGGGGACAGAAGTGACAAGGGGTGGGAAGCATTCAAGCAAAAGTCCTCCCAGAAGGTTTTAGACGCGAGAAATTAAGGCTCTGCTTGAAAAGCCACAGAGAAAGGCAGTAGGACAGAAGGATATTAAGCCGATGTTTCGTTTCCGCTACAAAACCCACCTGTGTGCAGAGGGCCAGCACACAGACTATGCACATCATTGGTAATTTGCCATCCAAGAGCTATTTTGCAGCTGGAAGAAGGCTCTTCATGTGCACCATGCTTTGCTCCTTGGAGGGGAGCTGAGCCCAGGAGAGCAGCAGGCTGCCTGTGTCGGAGAGTACCATTTGCTCCCCATGCCAGCAAAGCCCCAGGGTGCGTAGTCTGACTAACAGGGTACCAGTGAGCTGGGAAATGCAGAGTTCAGAGGAGAGGAGGAGGGAGGACTTAATTCAGCATGTCCATATGCCAGGGATATTTGCTCTTGGATGCATTGAGTTCTGGCTGTGTGCAGGTAAGTACGGCACAAGAGGATCTAGACCCAGTTCTGCACAGGATTTTCTTCCAGTAGATTGGAAAGGTAACTAGAAACACTGTAGGAAGGCTGAAAATAAGCTCCAAAGGGCACTGCTGTTTTGTGCTGGGATTGCAGTCCCATCAGCTGCTCGTAAGAGCAGCATGCTGTGAAGCTGAAAGGCCAGTTGGCACAGAGCTCTGCTTCCACTGTCTGTCTCAGGGCACACGCACTCGTGTTGTTTTTTCTGCAGGAGGAAGGACACTGGGACACAGTGCCAGGCTGAACACAAAGCGGCGGTGCTCAAGCACTATTAATCACTAAACTCTCAGTTTATAATCCTTAGAGTTCCAATGGGTAAATAAGTATAGTTTTCCTTCAGTGGACAGGAAAAAGAAAGCACAGAACAAGTGATCAATTCATCTGCTGTCACCCTCACACTTCATGACAGATCTAGCAACAAAGGAGACATCTCTTAGGTGTTTCTTTTGTCATGGGCTGCAGGCTTGAAATCAGTAGAGAAACTAGGACAACTTATTCATAGTGTGACTTTTAAAAGCAGTTGAGAAAATGTACTTAGGTAAAGGGAATAAATGTTATCCCACCTTAAAAGAACAGAAGAAGAAAGGAGACCATTACCTTCCCGAAGCAGAAGCACCTGCTCCACTCTGCTATTGGGTGAGGCAAGATCCAGGGCACACTTGAATTCAGCATTTCTGCATTTTGGGTTAGCCCCATAGTCTGTGAGCAAGACGACGATCTCCACATTGGATTTCCTTGCTGCTGCGTGGAGGGGGTGTCTAATCGCTTCCCCATGTTAACGTTGGCTCCTTGAGTGAACAAGAAGGCACAGTTAGACCTGGGAGGCAGTTGGAACTGTCAGAACCCACAGTACACAGCCTCAGTAAATGAGGATGGATGGCACACTGTCCTCTATATCTCCCCACAGGAGCAGGCCAAACGCCTGCCGTACAGAAGTCCTCTGAGACACCAACCCCTGCCTGCGATGGACAGAACCGAGCAGCTTGACCTTCAACCCAATTGATGTTGGAAGCCTACCATAAGCTCTGCAAATGTGTTAATAACATAAAAATGAACACAGATTATCTAAACTACTGGAAAAAAAAAAAAGACCCTTTAGGTATCTCATTGTAATAACTCATGGCGCCCAGCGAGATAAATGCTCGCCCTGGGCTCTGGAGGCACAGCAGGGCCTCACCTGGAGCAGGTGTGAGTCAGCTAATATACACTGACAGCAAAAATTTACGCTAGCTCGTAGGCTGTGCCTGGACCCACAGTGATTATTCTTTCGAGCAGCTTTAGTGCTGTCTTCATCATCCACTGAGAAGCAGGTGGAGTTACTGCTGAGCATGGCAGTTTATCATAATCAGGAGTTGATTTTGGTCACTGATATTAGCCAGCATTGTCTGTGCTTCCCATTATCATTCTAGAAAACTAGAAGTATTTTATTTTCACCTTCCAACAGTCTTAGGGATGTCTCTGTAATTAGGGCTTTTTTGACTGGGGAGTTAATAAATTCTTCATGAATGCAAGTGAAACTTTTAATAGCCTCAAACAAGTCTCACAGATTCAGGCTGCCCAAACACCTCTTGTGAAGGTAACCCATGGTGTTTGCAGTGGAAGGGCAGCCCAGAAGAAACAGCAGCACTGGCCCACATCACCACAGCTCTCCCTGGTCCCTTTTCCAGGTGTACCTAGCTCCAAAAGCTTCTTGACGCAGTCTGTCCTCTGGTACGTGCATGCCACGTAAAGTGGGGTCCCGTGCTGCAAGTCTTCTTGGTCAATGTCAACGTCGTGGGCCAGAAGGATTTCCATGCATTCCCTGTGACCTGTGGAGAGAAGATCTGTCACTGAAGTGCTGCAGAGCAGAATACACCCAGATACAACCAGAGAGGCATAAGAGCTGGGAATGAAGCAAACCTATTTATCCATGTCAGTACAGAGAAGTTTTTTGGGTTTTTAAAAATATTTTGACATCAATAAAAGATGTCTTTTTCTGTTATCATCAGCTTTATTCACAGCCTGAACTTTACCTCTCTTGACTGCTTCGTGAATGGGCGAAGGAAAGTGGTTCCTGAGCTGTGGCTTGGCTCCAAATTCGAGCAGCATGTTGACACAGGCCACACTGCCACTGCAGCAGGCGTTAAACAGAGGAGTGATCCCATCGATGGTGACTGCATTGACCTGGAACAGCAAGACACGCTCGGAATAATCCAATTAAGAGGAACGCCCTTGTAGCATTCCAGTTGCACCAGAAATGCACCAGGAAGAGACGCCTATCTTCTTCAATTTCAGAATTGATTTTGTTAAGATCTGTCAGAGTTCTATGCTATGGCACAACATATATAACATTCTCTTTTGAGGCCTGCCCTTTTTCCCAAAGCACCAGTGCCGTAAGGCAGCGGCATTTCCTGCTATGAATGCCCCTCACAGAGTTGCTCAGAAAATGAAGAGGTTTTATTTATTTTTTTAAAATGTGGAGAACTTGAGTATCTTCATGACCATCTAGTTTGCCCCAACCCAAAGCCAGGAAACGCTCAGATGAAAATGGCTTTGCTTTTCAAGTGAAAACATTCATCTCATGGTTAATACTTTCACATAGTCTTTCCCCCAAACAGAAAAGGGACTTGAACTGGAGGGAGGGAGGGAGGGAAGGAGGGAGTGTGTGTGTGTGTGTGTGTGTGTGTGTGTGTGTGATGTGGCAATTTCCAAATCAGGGAGTAGAGGGAAGCAACAGGAGAGGAAGGGCTGGAGAATTCCCGGGCCACCAGAGAAGTTGTAGGATTTTGCTAACACTGCAAGCACAGGAACTGCATCGCAAGGGGTCAGAGCACAAAGGTAGAAATACCTTAGATCACACAATTTAACTGGCAAGATAATTTGCTGTTTGAAATGGAGAAAGGCAGTGATGTTTAAGAACCTATTGGTTTATTCTGAGTAATTCAGCAGCAAAGTCTCTGCAGTTGATACCTGTAACCCCTTTTCCCACAAGGTGCTTTCCCCATGATTGCAAGCCAGTCTCTTGCCATTTCCAGTGTTTCAATCTTTGCTGTCTTCAGCAGGCTCCAACTGTGAAGCAGCCAGTGTGAGGGCACACTCCTCAATGTGAAGCTGAACTTGTGGATTTGGCAGGCACACCTGACGAGGCAGACACCCTCCTCTGCTTGCTCACCTTCATGGAAAACCCATGGGGGAACAGACCTGGCTGGAAAACAATCATCAGAGGGGCCAGGAGTTGGGCAAGCTGGTGTTATATGGGGAGATACCAGGTATCACGGCATGGGGAACATTTGTCTGCTCTGATTTTGGAGCTCAAAACACGGTTTGCTCTGCCTGAAATTTCAGGGGTCCAACCAAGACTATGTTTCAACATCATCACCACTACAGATCCTTCCTCTTACTCAAACTTCCTCCCCTTCTGCTAATTGCTCAGCTAAACTATCCCACATCCTTCACAGGTTCCAAAACAGAAGGAAAAAAATATATTCTCATGGGGTAGCTGTATTTCAGACAGATTACATGCTGCAGCCCTGCAGCTCAGCACTGACCCCCACTAACTCCTCCCCCATCTCATTGGGCAGGCGTGGATGGAGCTGCGGGAGGTACTGGGGGTCTATCAGCATCATTTCACAAGACGACCAGCAATTCAGGCAAGCTGATAAAGATGGGTAAGCAAGAAGATAAGCGAAGAAGGAACATTACTTCTTTGGTTTCCCTTTCCCCTGGGCATTGGTTTACATAATCACAAGGTTGGAAAAGACCTTTAAGATCAAGTCCAACCGTTCCGTCCTAAGATAAACCATACCCCTAAGTAACTCATCTACCCTTTTTTTAAACACATCCAGGGATGTTTAACCAGTAAAAGGCAAAAGGCAAGGGTAAGGCAGCTGCTGTGGAGTAAATGGTTAGGTGAAAGAAGGAAACAAAGACCAGAGTAACAAAGGAGAGCAGCAGAATGACACATTTCCTCCCAGAAGTTAGGCGACAGACTATTGATTTTATGTGTAAACATGGTGAGAGGCAAAAGCAAAACCCCCTAAAATCAGAGCAATATATTATACTAGAAATAGGCTTTCTTATGAAAGGAACAGGTACTTCAGAGATTATTTTCTGAGTTATAAAAAGACAATGCCATTAATATACAAAAATCAAGTTAAACTGAGCAGAAAAGGTTTTTCCCTTCATCTTTCTAAGGGCCTTAAATTTGGCTTACAGTTTAGGAAGTTCACAAATGCATTTTCTTCTACAGAGGATAGCTTGATAGCCTGTTTTGGTGTTTCTCAGTCTCTTGCCATAAAAACTGTACTTGAAAACCCAGATGAATTAAATATGTTTTTATATATTTCATCCATTCCTGTATCCCCATTTTTAACATGTATTCTACCTTGGGTCCAACTGAGCAAAATGTTATTTTATCAGGAGATAAATTGTTTCATTGCTTGCAGCTTATCTATTTTAGCTTCTGTGAGACTCCTAAACCATCCCACAAAAACAGAGCCAATCTCAGTAATCGTTACGGGGGAAAAAAAAAGGGATAAGTCAGTTTATTCAACGTTATTTTCACCCAGCACCTCTCATTCCTTTTCTGTCAATCGTGACTACAATTTATATACAGAAGGAAAGTGAAACAGAGTAATGGGGTGGCCCAAGCAGCCATCAGGGGAAGGCAAATCCATCACCCACAGAAACAAAGCGCTGTTTTATCTTTCCCTATTACTGCTAGAGATGCTCCTGACTATCTGCATCCTGGCCCTGCCCCTCGGGCAGCCCTTCCAGACATCCCCACTGACGCAGAGAGCATCCTTGCTCCTGGCGTCACCGCTGGCATCCCCAGGACTCACCTGAGCACCGTTCTCCAGCAGCACCTTTGCGCAGGCGACATGGCCACCCAGGCAGGCCTCGTGGAGAGCCGACACACGGTCCGTCGTCACCAGGTTCACGTCAAAACCCTGCAATGCAGGGCAGGGGGCATGAGGGGGAGCGCGCTGCCAGAAACACACGGCTCTCCTGGAGCCGACGTGCGTGCAAGTGGCAGTCAGACCATGGCAGGGGGACACCCGTGCCGGTGGTTAAGGCAGGGTGCGTGTCCAGGGGAGGTGCATGGGTTGGATTCATGCTGTTCAGTGCTTCAGGGCTCATCGCCAGAGACAGCAGCTGATGACAGGGCTAAGGAGGAAGGAAGGACAACCCGTGTCCCTTATTTCTAGTCCTTTACAATGAATTGCTGGAGTGACACTGAATTTCTTTAGCTTATAAAGGTGATGTGAATTTCCCTAAATCCAGCAGGTGGGATTCACCTCCCCAAATGGGGGTGCCTCTCACACAGGTATCAGCAGCTTGGGTGGGCCCTCAGCTCCTTCAGTGGGGAGAAACAGGCTCCCCTGGGGTCCCATTCATCCCATGCTAAAACATCTGTCTCTAGCAGGTCAGATGAGTCCTGTTCTAAAAATACTTCCACTGACCATATGAGGTACCTAGGGTGTTTCACTTAGAGGTGGTAAGTACCTTGTAGACCCATAAAATAGACAAGACTAATCCCACCCATGAACCTCTTATTTGACCACCCAGGAAATGTTTTATGCTGGAAAGAGAGAGCTGTGATTTAAAAATGCCTTATTACAGGTATTAGCCTAAACGACCGTTCTTACATCTTGAACTGCTGTGTAAACGAAACCCAGGCATATTCACAAAGGAGAAAGCGTCTTCCCCAGGATGCAGCTACATCTCCCGGTAATTAACGCTTTACACCCGCATCTGAGAAGGGCCTGGAAGCATCTCCAGTTTCTGCTTGATGTTTTCTAACACAGTTGGTCTCTATGTGATGTGCAATAAGCCAGGCAGGTCACAAGATGGCAGCAATACCCTTTTCGGTAGGGAGTAGCAAATGTGGCAGGCAAAAATGTCTCGCCTGTTGACTAACGTAACACTGTAAGTCACCTGTGCCCATGCAATGAGCATTAAGAGCAACCACTGTAACCACTTTAAGATAGAAATTCTGTGCTAGAAAAACAATTGGGTTTTGGTTACATGCAAGTACTATTAATATAAAAGCAGTCACAAAAAATTTCCCGTACATTACATCAGTTCCAGGGGAATAGTTCTAAAAAAATGTTGAGATTATTCCATTTCCCAATTGTGTAGATGTTTCATACTTAATGATCAGCAAATTCCTTCTGGAGGAATGTCCTCTAGATAGTCCAGATAAGAAGTGGAGAGCTATTCTCAATCATTATCTGGATATACATATTTTAAAAATGAAAGTCATTCCAAGCCATAGAATAAGTATTGATAACCTGGGTAAAACAGCAATCCCTTCCATTACAAAATGGAGATTGAGTTATAGAACTTACTATAGCTATTTGCCAAACCCTGCTGGTGTTAAACCTTGTTTTAAGGTGGTTATAAACTCTTCCCAATGCCTCTGAAAGATCAACCTCTTCTTCTGGTGCTGGAACAGGCACTGGTGACTTCCTTACCATTTTTAAAAGCCACATGCTCCATTGTCTCATGTCCAGGCATCCCCTGGGGAGCAGAAGCCTCACGGGCTTTCTTGAAAGCTATGTCCCTACAGCAGAGACTTCTGAGTGTCCCAGTATAGCCCCATAATTAAATTTGGGCCACCAGTGTAACTATAGTAGAAGCAATGGGCAATGGTTATGCAGCTTCATGAACAGCTTCATCCCTACATTGATCAAGCTGTGGAGAATCAGCTCCAATTCACTCCCTGCAGACATTTCTGCCTTGACGTGTCTTCACCAGAAAGGGCCCTCATCCTTCACTTGGAAAATTAAGTGTCTTTGGGAGAAGGAGAAAAGGTGGATTAATTAAATTATGTGTAACCACAACGCAGGGTGCTTCTCCAGGGCATATCATGATCAGCATATCGCCAGGGTATCTACTGTATAAACACAGCACCGGGTGGCCCTCACTAAAAAGATGGTTATAAGGTCAGTGCAAATGGACATGAGCCCTCTTCCCTATTTTTGCTGACCTCCATCACTTCCTTTACCATAAAAAGCATTTGCTAACAGCAGGTGAAGGAAAGAGGGATCAGGAAATGGCAGAGAGAAAGCCTGCTAGCTGTTAACAGCTCTTTTAGCTTGGTAGGTGACTGGAGCTGAGGTTTTTACACTGCAGCGCCACGCCTTGGGGACATTTTCTCTCTGAGCTGTGGCCTCAGGCCAAGTCGCAGAGCTTACACTCCGGGAATGAATTTCCCTGCACTCGGTTTGGCTTGGGCGAGTCAGTTGCTGATTTGTGCCAGATGAGGGCACCGAGTTTAAGCAAAGGTGATAAGGAAGATGGTTGGCAAAGCACAAAGAGCCGTAACTTGTTCCTCTGCAGCTGCCCGCTTTCCTATCCAGCTTCTTGTCCTTTCTAGTATATTATTTCCTCCTCTCTTTCTTTCATCTGAAGTCTTGGTTTCATTTGGAGCAGCGGGTTTCAGGCTGACAGCTCACTCTTTAGGAAGACAGAGTTTGCCATTTTATAAAGCAAGATGCACTTTTACAGCTTTCTACTGATTTTTTTTTAATAGCTGCTAAAGTTAATGTCCCTATTTTCAAGCTCTGTTTGCAAGGTGTATCCCTGAGAAAAAGCCCAAGGACCATCATTTATCATTCAGCAAACTACAAGCTGCAGCAGCCTTTGTCCTGGGCTTGTCCCCAGCATCCTGACTAAGCAAGCTGACACACGCCCAGAGGCGTGCAAGTGGATATATTATTTATACAACTGCACTTCTTATGCCTTGCTGCAGTCAATTACCAGCTCACCAACTCAGAGATGCAATTCAACAGAAGCTACACTGCTTCCCAACCTTTCCTTTACCTGTGGACTTTTACCTGTGCAATCAAGGTTTTCAAAGACAGTAGGCGTCCTTGGAAGGCAGCGTCATGAAGAGGGGATCGGTCTGCCCAGCTGCCTGGAACAACAAATGCATAACAGTTAATTCAGGCAAGTCAAAAAAGCAGACCCCGGGGGGGACACCCAGCCTCTGTGTGTAAACGCAGATCAGGACTGGAATCAGTGCAGGGTCAGCAGTAAAACTGATAAATAGATTTCAGGAGAGCAGCTGAGCGCTCAGCACTCCTGGGAAAACTGGCTGCTTGCTCAGGGACCTGAACAAAAGCTTCTTGGCAGAACTCTTAAAACCATGCTTCAGCAAAGACCAGGAGTTTAGTGCTGCTGTGACTCAGCCAGGGACTTCAGAGGCCTGCATTTCTCCTGTACAAGACCTTATCAGCCTCTGCCTCTCCTAGGGAGCTTTTATTACAAATCATATTCTGGCTCCTTTTGCACTTCATTAAGAGACTCATAGCAGGGAGATGTGGGGATGACTTGTCCATCAAATGAATTCTGGCATGTCCCTGGCAGTTTTATTTCCTGAACTGACAATTTCATAAGTAATATCCTCCAACTCAGACTACCAGGTAACAGGTTTCATATTCCTCCTCACTGGAAGGTTTCAGAAAAGTCATGGAAAAATAAATTCTGCCTGAGGCTTTACTTTTCTTCCTTAATCATTTTGAGCTGTTGAACTGCTCAGACACCTTCATGCATGCTAACTTGCCCTTTTTATTATCTTAATCTATTCATGAGCCAAGACAAAAAAAAAAAAGTCCTTAGCCTAGGTACTACTTACAGGCATAGTGAGTCAGCCTGGATTAAATCCCTGCAACTCAAGTGGAGAGCAAATTTACTTGTCCTATATTAAAATTTATAACCATACCACGACACAGTGTGTAGTATTTCTCCAAAGGCCAGCTGCATTTACAGTGCCACAGGACAGCAGCATTACCAGTGTTTTCATTCATGCTCTGTTGTACAGCAACCCCATGAGCACTGTACTTGAAACCCTTGTCCTGTTTAATTTTTTCAGCTATGCCGCACACCAGAGAGAATGGAAAAGGTGATTTATCTCCATTTCAGGTATTACCTGAGGCAGAGAGAAATCAATGAGAGGCGCCAACACATCCCTGGGGACTTCAGGCCAAGGACACAGCAGTGGTTTCAGCCTTGACCAAGAGGGTTTCCTGCTGTTACTGAAGAACCAGATGCATTTCAGTTCATGGGGTTATGGTTTTAACTATAGTTAACATGCTTGTTTCCACTTCTTTAAGGAAATGTTCCTGGGCTCCTAAGGCAAAAAGCTTACATGGAAATATCAGCCGGCACAATATGTGACCAGGCTTCTGAGGCTCAAGGAGGACACACCAAGCAAAATGATGGAAACAGGACTCAGGTAGGGACTAAAAAAAACATTTTCCTGAAAACATTCAAAACCCCCGCATTCCTCATCATCATGCTGATGACTGAAATAGGCAAGCTCCTGGAAGACGTAGCAAGAGACAAGAAACAGAGCCCTTACACAGCAGGAAGATTCAGAAGTAACTCAGACAATAGAGCTACAGTACCTTAGCTAACCTCTTGTATATACAGTATATCACGTGCAAGCTCCCATCACGTGCATTTACAATCCATGTGTACGCACACACATACCCCATCATGAAAATACATGCTGCTGTGTATTTCCATGCCAGTCACAGTGACCTACCTCCCTGAAACGTGTGGCAAATATAGCTCCCATATGGGGCACATCTTCCCTTCACAGTTGTGAGTGACATGTCTGAAAATACTGTATCTTTTAAAATTTCTACAGACAAATTAGTGCTGCTGCTGCTGCTGCTGCACTGCTTCTCTGCAAAGAGAAAAGGCTGTGAAGTGCTGCCTGTAATCCAAGACAGTGCCCCAGCAACATGATCATATGTTTTGAAAGATTATCCTTAATGGCTTTTTGCAAATGGCAACTTGCAGATAAAAATATGTTGCAGTCTGCTAAACTTCAAGGCACTTTGATGAGAACCTGGATGAAGGGAAAAAACCCTGCTTGCCACAGGTCTGGCTACAATTGTGTGAAGGCGCTTTGAAAAAAATAATAACAGCAATAAATTATTAGAATTATATTCTGGAGAATAGCAAATAAATTAATAACCCAGAGAGTCATGTGCCTGTATATAAATTCTTTGCAAGAAACTTTGCTGCAGCATTTCTCCTAGCCACATCTTAATATCTCTGCATTGAGTGGCCATCTCACACCACCTGCGTTCTGCCGAGGTTCACGTGCCTCTTCATGTCAGCAATACTCATCACGAAGCAGCTGCCCAACAAACAACTCACATAAAAACCTCTGATGTCACAATGTTGATATGAAACCTCAAGTAGGAAAATATGTTCTCATTAGTAGTAAATTTAAATTACCGTGTCACTTTAATTAGTGGAATTACCGGGCATGCAAACACCTGTCTATTCATGATTATGGCAGCAATATGAAGGTGAAAAATCACTTGGAAGAAAACCAACCTCCCCAAAAAATTACCTACTAGATGGCCTACCAAATACAATATATTCCCAAGCTGTGTGTTTTTCAGGATAGTTTTAGCTGTATTCATTTATATTTTCTCATTTAACAAAACTGGGAATCTTGGCTTGGATTCATAAAGTCATTAGCAATATCCTCCTAGTATCTCCTTTCAGAAAATCAACGTGCTAGAACTTTTCACCTAAATATTCCCTGGCAGTAAAACTAGCTAGTTAGCAAAACCATCTGTAACCCCTGCTAAAGAATCCCTTTCCTCTGAGAGCAATCCTGTTATTTACCGTAGTGCCTTGAGCGAATGTTGCTCTTGTTCTAGCTGGGTAATTGTTGGAGGCTCATATTTTGCACACCTAAATCATGCCAACACATACTGACACTGCAAAGACACCACAATGGAAGGCACTTCAGGTTAAAACATTTACTCATGCTTTTAGCAACAGATTCCTCATCTCAGACAACTCAATGATTTAAATCCTCACTTTATAAAAATGTAGCATATACACATTGCATGTTAGAGTGTCCTTATTTTTACTTTACCTGGGACTATTCCATAGATCTCTTCTGCTATCCTGGCAGCCTCTTTTCTGTTGCCTTTGACAATATAGAAGTGGGTCAGCAGAGCCAAAGAAATCTTAATTAGAAGCTTGAAGCAAAACAAAGCAAAAATGGCAAAATAAATGTTAGTGAAGGCATGGAGTATAGAACTGCTCTCCATTTTGGTTTGCTCTTTGAATAGTTTTTCAGGTCGGGTAAGTTGCACCGGGCTATTCTTGGTATCATGTGTCATCTATTTTAAACTCTCCAGAACCTGCTGTTCCCCGGTTACCAAAAATACATTCTGGTTTTATTTGGTACAGGCTATTTGATACTAAAGAACAATACCAAGGATAGGACAGTTTGAACATCCCGTGACATACAGGAAAAAAGCAGAAAATCTTTTCCAAGCCCACATCAATTAGAACAAATTTTCAGACAGAAGCTCTCTACCTGAAAACCTACACCTGAAAGCCACCTGGAAGCCTATACATCCACATTGTGTTTATTCTTTGATGTAGCTGTTCCATTTACTGCCTAGGTGAAGTTGTAGGGGTTGTTCAGGGATAGTGCAAGAAAAGCACTACCCTTCTGTCTTTCCTGTCTCAGTAAGAGGCTTTGCTGGTGCTCAGACACAGAACAAAATCAAGCATATCAAAGCAAAGCATCATCATGAAAGAGTCTAAAAGAAACTCGCATATTTTCAAAGCCAGGGCTGAGAAGGCAAAGTTACTCTGGGACAGGAAAAATACATTGAGAGTGTGTAACCAGAAAGACATGGTAACATACTGGTATTTTCCATCACTCAGGGATAAAGAGTGGTGTCCATTAATACCCTTGCAAACACCATCTTACTGCTTTGAAAGAACTCAAGTATCCGTAATTGCAAAGTGTAATATTTGAAACTGAATATTTAACTGCCTTTTGCTTCTTTCTGTAGGCACATGGCTTCCAGGGTATATTTTTCTGCATGTAATTAATTTGTTCTATTTAGAATTTCCTATTTCCTGCTATTTTAAACATCTCTTTATTACTACTTTCCTAAATGCACAGCAGGAGGGAGGTTTCTTTGAATCCCTTCCTTGCCTAAGTTCTTGTACCATTCATTTTACATACCTGTTGTCAAGGGAAAGAACAGGGTGGCTCTGCTCTCTCAGAGATCCCAAGGATATGGTGGATATGCAGAAGGAATTTTAAAGCAAGCCACTTCCCTGGACATTTAGATACCACTTGTGTTGTTTCGCAGCAATACAGCTGGCTTAGTACCTTGCTGTCTTCAGCACTCTGCCCACCCAAGAACACTAGAATACTAAGTAAAATATATTCACAGGCTGAAAGAAACTACTCCAAGATATTTTTTTCATTTTTCAAGTGAGCCAATCTTTCTAAAATTCTTAATTAAACCAAGATATTACACTTTTTACCAATAATTTAACGTCTGACATAAATATTACATACAGCTCTCTTTCACAGTAATATAATATGTCTGTAGAAACACCCATGAATCCAAAAGAAGAAAATTACCTCTTTTTAGTCACTTTAATGCTGTTTGCCACAGGACAAAACAGCTGAAGACATGGGTTATACAACAGAAGTTCAGTTAAGGAAAACAGTTAAGTTTGCTCAACTGGGAAGAAAAGGAGAAATCATCAAATGAAGGTTGACCAAAAACCAGATGATCAGTTAACCATAGAAAAATATGAGAATATGAGAGAATGAAAACACTTCTCCTGGAGCCAGAGGAATAGCGAAAGGTATAAAGAACAGAACATAGGGTGCAGAGAAAAAGGAGGAAAAAATAAGATAATTACAAAGAAAATGTTGGTGAAGAAATCTTTCTGATGTAGCTTCTACACAACTGGACATAAGCAAGAATCAGAGAATCACAGGATGTTAGGGGTTTGGAAGGGACCTCAAAAGATCATCTAGCCCAACCACCCTGCCAGAGCAGGATCACTTAGGTCATACAGTAACATGTACAAGAAGGAACAGCACTTTTAAGAGAAAGACTAGAAAACAGACTTCGGGTTGCAGAGGAGATCCACTGATCTTCTCTCACAATCAGCCTGCCAGATAGTAGGTAGAATTGTACAAGATCACAACCCTTCACAAAAATATAAGAAACGGGAGTACGGATGTCCACTGAAATTCTCTTATCCCTAGAGGAAGGTAGAATTCCAGTACTGCTGAAGAGCCCTCCAGGTGGTCTGAAAAAAACCAAGAGGAAGTTTGACTACTTGGAAGCGGTCACAAGAACTTGACTCTTCCAAAAGGACAAGCTCCATTTGTGTAGCAGCAAAATCACCCTCCAGGCTTCCAAACATGACAAAGATTTTCAGTTGGAGTCACTTGAGAAAACTCATGTAATCTCTTTATCTGCTTTTAGCATACATAATACTAGGTAAAGGACCACAATGGATTAGGAAAAAAAAGGTCATAATTGGGAAGATAGCTGAACAGTATGGTGGGAAGTATCAATACTTGTAAAGGTGGCAGTCAGGTAAGCTGGTGTCATGCCTTCAGGTATTCTTGAAATTAAAGAAAAATGAGCAACATAATGTAGGCATGAGAACAGATACAACACATCAGAAGAACACAGAAACAAGAGTGTCATCTTTCCCCCTTGCTGCTTCAGGCAGCATGACTGTGGGTTGAGTGAGATGGATGATGCAATTCCATCGATAGGCTGGAGTGAACAAGTCAGCGCCCCCCTCCCGAAAAAAACATGTCTTATTGAGAATTCCTGCAGGATGCCCAAACTGCTTCATGAATCACTCTAGCTTTCAACTAGCATAATCGCTAAATTGTCAAATCAAAATATATATATAAAAAATTACTAATCCTTCAACCAGAAAGCTAATATTTATATATCCTTAAACTACAAACATGCAAGGAATAAGCACAACAGGCAATCCAGCTTAGAAGACAGCTCTTCTTCACTAAAGCTCAACTTAACTTTAGCCAGCAGTGAGAAATGTCAGATGTGACATGAAGAATTTGGCAAGGAAATAAGGATTGAAGGGATCCTCTTCTCAAAGAAAGTAAGAGAGATATTGGTCTATTCTTACACTAGACACTTTTGAATTACAGCAGTGATTTCTAATGTCTATAGTTGAGAGTTTGAATGTCAAATACACTCAAACACAATTCAGAAAAAAAAAAGTAGACAGAAAACCTTTTTCTGGAAGGGTTCAGAACAAAGAGCACCTAGCTATTCCTTTTCTATCAGTTTGATCTAATAAACGATACTACTTCCCATACAAGCCTTGCCTCATTTTTGCACTCTTAGGTCATCACACTTACAACACTCCTGCTTTTAAAAAGGGATGTATATACTAAATATAGTGACTCACCAGTCACTCCAGATCCATCTCACCTATCCACCACCCATTGCACCACGTAAAGTCTCGTTATCTAAAATGCCGGTGCTGCCTAAGCAGGAAGGCAGTGAATTCCAGCAGGCAATTGATTTCCCTTCCTCTGCCTCCAACGCCCATGATAGCAGGAGGTGACTCCTTCTATAGATGGCATCAGTCCCTCCTGCTTCAATCACCAGCTTATAGAACGAGCATGCACTAGACAACCAGTTTATGCATGGCTGAAGTTCAATGAAACCCGCACAAATACCATCTCCAGCTTCATGCCAGCGTTGAAGCAGGTCAGAATCTGAAAAAAATCCAGTCTACCTGGTACATTTACAAGAAAAATGCATAATTTCAGTACAGTGGCAAACTCAGAAGTATAACCATGTCTTGCCTTTAGTGTTGTCCACCTTTTATGTCAATGCTCAAGTAATTAGGGAAAAACTGTGGAAGTTAATGGACTAGAGTGTCATGAAAAATGTGCAGCAAACGTGACGAGAGTAGTTTCATGATAACAAATCGAAGGTTAGAAATATTTAAATATATTTTTTAATTTTAAAAAGTTTGTAAAAGCCTTTTCTTGTGAGATTTACTGTTCTTTTATCTATTTACATCGTCCGTATTTCACCACAGCATCACAAAGATGCACTTTCACAATTATTTGTTTATAGGCCTAAGCATGTATGAAAAAAGGACTAACACAGATAAATAAATACCAAAAGGGGGAAAAATAAGTTTATTTTAAAAAGATGCAGAAAAACTTGAGCACAAAAATAAGTACATTACAGTATATTTACCTTCTTACAAGTCTAACCACATCCACTAAAACACAATCCGAAGGGCGAACCTTACATTCACACTTGACTTGATACTTGTTTGGGTGTAACACACAACTTTCAGTTATCAGCACGCTGTCTGTACCTTAAATCACAGTGTCTGCATATAATGTATTGGAAACACAATTTCTCCTTGTGCCTATGAGACGGAATTTTGTTTGAGATCAATGGTCCCTCCTATGAAAGAGGAGGGGTGGGGGGAATCTCCTGCATAAAACGTTTTGGGGTGTTTCTTCCACTGGAGTCTGACTCTATACAAGCCACTACTCAGTGTCACTCTCTCTTTGGTAATGTTTCTGAGTACTTCACATCGATCAAATGTTACCTACAACTGAAACATTTCAAATAGTTATTTTATTCCTCTCTAAATACAATTGTTATATTTATTTTTTTATTATCGTGATTTTTATTACTTTGTTACAACTTTTTCATTTCACCCACTGGTGATTTTAAAACTGTAAATGACTCACTGACATAATCCCTTACTCCACTGCACAAGGCCAGTAAGTGAATCAGTCCCACAAAGAGTTACATGCAATACAAGTTCCATTGAGAAACAGTGTGAATCCAGTTAAACCAGTTAGGGATTAGATTTTTTTGGAAGCTTGTGCAGAATGCTTTTTAATGATCACCTTTCTCATAAGAAATCCAACCACCAGTGATAGGAAGCAGCAATATGGAGTATATTTTTGTACTTTCTCGTTGTATGTTTCCACATATTAATTAAAAGTATCCATTCTTTATGGTAAGGTTATCTAACTTTTAGATAAATTGTAAACTTATCTTGTAAACAAGGGTATAACAAGGTTCTATTACATTATTTGTGAGTACACAATGTTCCACAAAAGAAACGACAGAACTGTTTAGAATGGACTTTTGCAAACCTGTTGAAAATGTATGTGTGTGTGTAGATGTTGCAGGAAACCAAAAAGAAATAAAACAGAATCAGCAAATTATTATTTAAATATGTATATATAACTTTCCCCTGGAATGATAATCAGTATTTTTAAAAAGTTGTTATAAACTTGAATGCTTGGGGGTGGTGAAAAAGTAACTTTGAGAAGTAAACTATTACTTTAATTCCACCCATTTATCCATAGTCTGCATGGCACCGTTTTAGCTGACCTCCACTTTTAATGTAGAGCTTGAAAAATTCAAATTGCAATGCAATACATACTGTATGTTACATATCAAAGGCTAAAACTAATAGTAAAATGAAAATAGACTTTTCTATATGGCATTTATTTCATGTTGCTTTTCTGTGTTTCATGAAATTACGCTCAGTGAAATTATAAAATGTCAGGCATGAGGGTAACCGGGTCTCTAGACAACCAAGATGATCTTGACAGAAGTTGTGTTTTAAATACTGCCCTTCAAGGGTTTGGAAACAGTATTTTCATATGGCACAGTTTCAATATTAATACAGTGTCCAACACTACATAATACTCAGTCATAAAAACATAAGATTTTTTTGTTGTCAGTGATGCTTGAAAAAAACTAACTAGTGCGTCAGGTGGACAAGAGGTGGGGGTAAGTTTTAGAGATGTTTGACATGAACAAATGCCTCCCCTCACAGAATGGCACACTGTGCCACCTATTGTCCCAGGTATACGCTACTTGGGGCTGCTAACAGATGTGAGGAGGAACTTTTTTGTTTGGTTGCTGTTTTTTCTCCTTTTTTTTTTCCCCTTCTCCTTGAAAAACATACCTATTGGTTACTTCAATTTAAAGGCTACCTTCCCAAGGTGTCACTTGCAGAACCTGCCTGACAGTGTCTCTGATGTGATCTAGGTGAAATCATCACAGTAAACACCATCCCTCCCAGAGATGGACTGAAATGCCATTTTGGTCATACATAAGGGGAAGGAACAATACACTTTAAATAAAAGGGTGGGGGTGGAGGGTGGGAGGGGAGAGAGAGTGAGCAAGCAAGCACCATGGTGCTTGTTAAGCCCTTCAGAGATTTCTCTCTCTCTCTCTTGTGCACACACCCATGTGTTACTTCACAGGACACACGTGTCACTTCACGCTTTGGCATAGTCTGCTGGAGAAGTTATCAGGCCTGAGCTGTTTCTGAAGGCTGTGTTATCTCTAAAGAATGTAATTTCTTCACCTATGTGCTTTAAAAAAAACAACATAAGCTTTACATTTGCTTTCACACACGTTAAGTGGACAAATTTAGCACCTCTGAGAATATAAAAAATTCATTATGGAGTTTTGATTTAGCAACAGGATGATCCAGGTTTACCAATGACAAAAAAAGTAACGCAGGCAAAACACTGTCACTAGGACACAACTGCTAGAACTATGTTTGAAATTTACATGGTAATAGACTTCCTGACTAATTTCAAGTGTCATTTTCATCTGAGGAGAGAAAAGGTGTGTCTTACTGGATGTTAATTAAATACTTTTAAATAGCTCTCAAAGTAAAAATCACACTAAGTACCAGGAATTAGCAAGGACTACCATAAGCTAATAGCTCTTATGTTTTGCTTTCCCAAATACCACTAGAGTTTACGGTCACTTTCTGTAATATTCAAGTTGTTGAAAAAAGTCTTGTATTTTTGTCTCAAAAGGCTTTTGACACATACAAAACCCCATGTTCTCCTCCCAGTTTTAAGTGCAAAAGTGATGCTCATAATTTGCATGAATCCAAAACTAAATTTAAAACATAATCCTAAATTGAGGTAGCACGTTTAACTGAGTTTCTTTCCAAGAACTTCAGAAAGAAACTGAAGAACCTTAAGAGTAATGTCTCTGTCAGCAAACACTAAAACCTTTAGTGACTGATGGGTGCTTTCCTCTCCATTTGAGCATCTGAGGAGCCCTGAAGTTCTTTAGCTCTTCTTTTTTTCCAAAAAAAATTCTGTTTAGTCCATGCACCTGTGGCATGTGGTCCTGTGGCGTCTACTGCAACATCAATAATGGAATCTGGAGTCATCCACCTCAGAAATGCCAAGAAAAGGAAGTTTAGTACAGCAAAAAGAGCAAAAATATACCCAGTCACTGGGCCACAGTGAGACATCAGTCTGTTGAGTCGCCCATCCATCGGTAAAACCACTTCATCCGCAACCCTGTCGTACACCTAAAAGGAGACGAGACAGGAAATAAGATCTTCTACCTTAAAAATCAGGTAGTACTTGGTTGTCAAGGGGCAACATAAAATATCTAGTCCTAACTACAAGACAGGACAAATACTGCTCAAAAAACAGTTTTGCAGATTTTAAATGCTGAATTATGATCACTCTTCTAGAAATTTCACTGATTTATTGAAGGAGAAAAAGTAATAAGTAATGTTCTATTTTTTTTTTGACAGACTTGGCATTAAATAGGAAGGGTGTACAATTCATCTCGTGTTAGGGGTTTTTTAATTAATTGAATGGGATCTACTCTACTATTCACACCAGTCATAGGAAAATAGTCTGGACATGCAACTACTAGATTTTCAACAGAACAATGGGTGAATGCATGGATGAGCTGGCAGGCTTCCAAATCTCTGTATCTGAACAATCAAGCAAGTAACAAGAGACTACTGATTTTCATTTTAAGAAACACTAGTAATTCTTAGTAAAATTCTTAAAATTCAATTAAAGTGAAAAGCGAATACTTGCTACTAGTGACTTAATATACATATTAACCACAACCACTAAAAAATTATGTATATATATAGTTTCATAGAACAGAAACATAAATACCCACTACACACAACTCAAAAGAAGGCTTAAAGAATAGGGTTGTTTTTTTTTCCTTGAGGGCAATACAGAATTCCTCCTACGGGAAACTTAACAATGAGTTAGCAAACAACCACCTTTTATGCAACATGCAAGTTCCATGCATACTTCTTCCCATTATACTAACAATTTCCTGCACAGTTTTGTTTGTGTGGGGGTTTTTTTCTGTTTTGTTTTGGGTTTTTTTAAGGAAGTGATATAGAGGATGCTGAAATGTTGACCAACTTCTTTAAATGCTTTGGAATTGAAATGTTGCTTGCAAGTGACAAAACCATAAAACAAAGCATGCTGGAAAATACTAAACCAGCTGCACATAATACTTCAAGGAGACTTGTAAGATATAGATATCTATATCTATCTGTCTCCAAGTACACTCCAGTGTAATCAAGAGGCATGTGATTCAGCTACTCTCTTGCCTACAACATTGGGTATGTAGTCAAAATGACAGATCTCCACAGGCATTTACAACATTATTCCAGCTAACTTTCTTCACTAACAACAGAGTTTTTATGCTGAAACATGGTTCTAATTCTTCAAATACAATTTCAAAAGCATGATACTTCATTACATCCATAACTTACATAAATTCAGCTATGTTCAGCCTGCTGGCATTAAACTACCTTATAACTTCAAACCACTTGTTAGCATGTGGCTGACCAAACTTCATCATGAACTCTTTTTCCTCTTCATACATCTTATACTGCCTGTTTTCCAGAAAAGTTATTTAATGTGAAACTGAAAAACATGAGTAGAAATGTAACTAAAGACCTAGACTGTCCTTCAGAGTATTTATCCACAGTTGTGGCATAAAAAAAATGCAACTAGAAAAGAAACCAACAGCTAACTAGGTGTGTATTTGGGGGAAGAAGTACTTTCTAAACCTTTTTTAAACTATGTCATATTCTGACAGTAAACACACTGAAAGATTACATAGAAATGTACATAGTAATGCTTCCCAGAGGCAGCTGTTTCAGAAACATACTTTAAGAGAATTCAAGAGGTTATACATACTTTCTCAGTTCTCTCTGCTACATTCCTCCATGTATAAAAAGTCTTTACTTTATTATGAACAGCTTCTGGAGATGGTAGTGTTCCTGATCTGAGCTGAGCAATGGCTTTTTCTAATCCATCACACAAAGACTTCACCGAAGGTTCACATAAAATAATGAGATTTTCTGGAAGCACCTCAGGAATCCCACCAACTCTTGTACTCACCACCTTGAAAGAAACAAAAGAAATAGCACATAGCTTGCACAACAATAGAATTGAGTGGTGTCATACTATTACACTGTAGAGACACAGCACTTAAGAAGAGTGGGAAAAAGAAATACAATGACCAGTTACCATGAAGGCAAAGACTGATACTGTGCTATAGGAATTTTACCTGTATGCAAACTAAAGGTCTAGGTCCTAGAAAATATCTAGCATAGCTGATTGGCTTTAACAGTTTTCAGAATGATTCTTTGGGAACATGATAAAACACAGGACTTGTCTTGTAAACCACTCATTAGACCATCTCCCTACAGGTGTTTGCCACTGTACATAACTAAGTCTGTGCAACCAGATGTTGGGCTTCCTGAGTCCGTCATGAAAACTATTTACTTTCTACTTGGAGAGGACAGTTTTACCACATCCACCTTCAGTTCATGCTTTCCAGTCTACTGAACATTTACAAGAATTTCTTTAGAAGTTCAGTAAGCTTAACCTGAATTAGTATTTTTAAAGGGAAATAAAAAACTACTAGGACTCACATTATGCTATCATCTTTAAAAGTTCCTTTTATTTTCTATACTTCTAGTATATTAGATACTCTTACCAGTCTGTCTTTAAAAAAAAAAAAACCTTTGGATTTTAATGAGAAAATCTAAGCTCTTTACAGCTATTTAACTTTTTTTTTTCAGTTGTCTATCTGTAAATTACCTAGAAGGAGCTTTTACCATTTTCTCTCTATCCAACTCCTATCTTGAAACCTTGCATGGTAAGGCAAATACATGGTGAATATAAGGAAATTAACTTCAGTTCTTGGTGTAGAAAGAACACATTTCTAGTAGAACAGTTTAGTCCAGCAATTCAATATGCCCAACTGACCAGTCACCCATGCTTATGAGCCATTTTTCTGTAGCTCCTCTTAAAGCAGTATTCAAGTAAACCTTCAAGAACATCAACTATCCCAAAACTCTGTAAAGGAGTACATACAAAATAACATTGTGGAGAGGCAGCCTGGTCAGTTCAAGGAACTGAGAGTTAGCAGATCTACATGTTATTCCCAGTTCTGCACAAGTTTCTTCTGGGAGCTTAAGCAGCTTCGGCTAACCCTTCTGTCTCAGCTTCCAGGTGATCTGTAAACGGGGATAATATTTGCTCACCTTCGTAAAGACAGAGCCTTGGGTGAAATAAAATGTTACAAGAACATATTTTAAAATGGATATATGCATTCTAGATAGCAGAGGTTTTTCTTTGGTTTGTTTTGTGGTTGTTTTGGGGTTTTTTTGTACCTGTAAACCACAGCTTGCTGCTTCCACAATTGCCATACAAAAGGCCTCAGTGAGGGAAGTGTTGAGAAAAATGTGCCCCTGGACTAGAACATTTCTAACATCCTGGTGTTCCAAGGCTCCTAGGAGACGTACCCTGCACATAAGGGAAAATAAAAAATAATTAATATATACACATATAAACCCACTAGATTTGGACTGTAATAATGCTGTATAGTGTTAAGACATAATCTGAAAAATGTATCAATGCTTCCTATTACACAGCAAAAGAAAGACCACAAATACCTTTCTTGCGTTTTCTCTGGTTTTTTCCAGCAGTGAAGAAACAGAAGACTCTGCTTCTTATTTTCCCATTAAAATAAACTGCTGAGAATGAAAGTTGCTCTTTTTGTTTTAGTAACAACTGCCTTCAAAACATTGCTACTGAGTTTTCCAGTTCTGTAAGAGAACATGGCTTCATGCAGTTAATTAGATTTGTCATCCTTTCTTTATTTAGGTGTACTATCTGAATTTTCAATGTGAGGTCTCATTAACCTCCAAGTGTGTGTGGGGAGGGGTAGGATTTAGGATACAGTGATCAGGACCTATTAACCTCTTGTTTTGAAGAGATGCTGGGAAACAGAAAAGGGAAAAATAAGAATGATACTAGCAAACAATTTTATCAGAGGAATTGCTGACTGAAGTACACAATGGGCAACCGAAAACAGGAAATGGGAAATTAAGAACCTTTCCCTTGCCACATAAAACTAACTTTGAACAAGAAAACAGCAAAGAAATACACATGCATAACATTTTCTTAACACTGTAGCCCCGGGCAACATGTTTGTAGTACCACAAGAACAAGTACTAGATAAGCACTACCCTGAAGAGTTTCATAATGAAATAATGAATTTGTAGCAGTTGTTCTCGCATGCAGCAGTGACACAAACCAGCTGCCTAACACTTTCTCCTATATGGTAACAGGTGATCCAAGCATCACAGTGTCAGAGAGGAATATGATTTATGTCAAAGCCAGATTTCTCTAACTCAAGTGAACATTCACTCAGGGCCTATCTCTATCAATTAACTAGTGGGTCCATCATCAAACCCCGTAAGTATTCAGTTAGTGTTTGGTCTATCTGCCTCGCCTTCAACAGCTGTCATCTTCTCCAGCTTCATGTTCTTGTGGTGGGTTGTTCTGAGGGGGAGAAAGGCAGGCAGAAAGGATGCTGCTGTTGTCTTCCCCACCCCCAAAGTACATTGAAGGATCATAGATACACATAGAACAAACCTGTCATGTAACTGGTATCTTTCCCGGACTTCTTCCAGTATGATTCGTTTTGGTCCTTCTCCTCCAACCAAGAAATGTAACTCTGGGTATTTCTGACAGAGCTCCGGAATGATACCACTAAGCAAATCTATACCTGGAAGTGGAAAATTTAGAGCAAACCTATGGTATTTGACTTTAGAACTGATCATGAATGGAGTTACAACAGCAATCAAGAGAAAAAAATAATTATCTGAAGCCAGTTGCGCTGCTGAACACAAAATTCTGAAAGAAGACAATTTGTGATGTATTAGAGGGCAAATATGGGAATAAAATCACTTAGGTTGCTGCTGCTTGAGTAAATAAAAAGGTGAAAACATTTCTAATGAAATGTATAATTAGGGCCTGAATCATATCCCATATACAAGCAAAACCTTCCATTTCACAAATTTCAATTTTCAGTATCTTCGATATTACAAAAGTGACATACCTCTGAACCCAACATAAATGAAATGTTGGTTTCTTCTTCTTGAATGCAAGGACACAAAAGCTCAGGACCGTCACCTTACAACTCCTGCTTAAAATCTGATCCATACCACAGGTACAAAGTAACTGGTACCTAACCACAACCTGTCTTACCATACTTTAAAGAATAACCAAAATAAACTTGTTTCACCCCCCATTACCTTTTCTGTAAACAAGCCTGCTGACAACAACAATTGTTATTGTACTGTCATCCCTCCTTGATGGGTCTGGAGTGAAGTCGGTGGGATCAACAGCGTTGGGGATGACAGAGACTATGCGAGGGTCCAAAGCTGCTCGCAGCACCGTGTTCTCCTTACTTGTGTAGGAGACACAGATGATGTGGTTAGTGTCACACAGGGACACGGTCAGAAGTTTGTTGGTGAGCACGGAGCTGACATCCGCAAACCCAAAGAGGGAGTGGTCTGTGAACACCGTCCGCAGCCCCATGGTCTTGGCATGGAAGAGGGCGTCGTGGGCCATGGCGGAGAAGGAGCTGTGGGCGTGAACGACGGTGACCCTCTCCCGCACAAATATGTACCTGAGCAAGGGCAGGCTGTGGAAAAGCGTCGTCGCCGTGGACTGGTTGTACATGACCTTCAGGGGCAAGTAGTAGACTTTGAGTCCGTTGGTGAGGTAGCGGATGCCCTTCCGACGGCCATAGGCGTGGGTGACCACCAGGACCTTGTGGCCCCGCTCGATGAGGCACTGAGACAGCTGGTACACGTGACTCTCCACGCCCCCCATGTTGGGGTAGAAGAAGTCCGACACCATGCAGACGCTGTGCGGCCCCCCCCGCCAGGCCCTCGGCCGCCATCCCGGCCCCGCTCCTGCCGGGGGAACCACAAAGCGCCATCACTCGCCGGCGCCCGGCCGCGAGGACCCGCGGGCCCTTCACTGCCGCCGGGCCCTGCCATCCCTCCCGTGCAGGCCGCACCAAGGCCCCCGCCAGCACCAGCAACGTGCACCGAGGGGCGGCCGCCGCGGGCCCTTTAAGAGGGCGATCACCCCGGCAACGGGCGGCCGCCTTGAGGGAGCGGGGAGGTAATAGAGGGAGGGAAGGAATGGAGGGGGGAGGGGGCGTGCGTCCGTGCGCGCGCGCGTGCACGTACCTGCCGGCCGCCGGCGCTCCCCGGGCGCTTCCCGGCCCTCTCCCATTTCCGGGCACGGCCGCCCCGTCACTAAGGCAACCGCACGACTATTTCCCACTACCCCCACCTCCCTGGGAAGCCCAGCACTCCCGCCTCCAGCCTGCTGCGGCCAGTCGCCGCCCGACGCTGCATCACGCGGGAAAGGAAGCAGCCAATCGGAGCGGATGGGAGAAATAGCGCGAGAGGAATGACGCGTGACGGAAGCAGATGGGGCCATACGGGCGCCGGGCTGTTGCGGGAAGGGGAGCGCAGCGCAGCGCGCGTCGCTGCGGGTCAGGTGCCGGGCCTCCTGCCGGTGTCGTAGCCGTGCGCCCGGGCCCCTGGCAGCGCTGCGTCCGCTCTCCCGCAGCAGCACTGGTCTCGCCCTGTTGGCGAGCCCGTCGCGGCCCGTTGCTGTCAGAACGCTTGTACGCACACAGAAAGGCGGCGCGAGCTCCAGCTGGGCCGTGATGGAGTTGCCTTAACGGCCCCGAGGCGCTGCCGCGCCCCGGTGGAGAAGCGTCTCTGGCGCTCGCTTTGCTCAGCCGCAGCGGAACTGCCGGGGCGCTGCCCAGCAGCGCCGCTCGCGCCTCCCGAATGGAAACGGCAGTGCCGCGGGCTTACAGGCGGGCGGCGCTCGGGTTCTGGGGCCTGTGGGTTGTGCTCCTACGGCCCGGCCTGGCGTCTCTGTGCTGGGTCTTCTCAAGGAGCTTTGCAGTAAGCTGTCAGCAGCTCCGGCCCGACTGCTGTCGAGTGCCAAGGAGGATGCTCCCTCACCAGGCTAGGGCTGTGCAGGCCTGTCCTCTGTCTTCCTAAAACTGGGCAGCTACTGCTCGCCAAAGTTTCCCATTGTAATTCTGTCAGTTTTCTTTCTGTCACTGCTCCTATGCAAACACGTGTGTTGCAAGTGAGGGTACAAGCTGACCTACACTGCAGTGCTAGCTCGGTGCCTGGTTAGGGCAAAGCTTGGACAGGCGTGGTTTGGAGGCGCTGATCCCAAGAAGGAAATCAGGAGGTTGACGGGCATGACAGATGTTAGTGTGCTGAATAAAAATACCCACTGCTCGTTGTTTGAATTTTTCTCATTTGTTCAAAAAGGTGAGACCAGTATTGGCAAAGTTGATTTCATCATTAGGTGCTCCTCCCAAATGGTAAGAACCTGAATTTCAGGATGAGAAGCAGAGTATGAGGCCAGAAGGCAAGAGGCTTCTCACCTGCAAAGGGATCCTGCTGTGAGAGAAAAAGAGACCGGGGACCAGGTGGCCATAGGGATCCTAGTTCTCAGAAGAAACTGCAGCCTGGGTATAAAGCAGTTGCCATAAATTCCAATGCCGGGAAAAAGAGCAAAGTGCTTAAAGGTCCTCAGTTGCAGTATCCCAGGATGTGATCCCTGGTAAATGACAGTGGTGACCTCCATCAGTGTCAGGCTGCCCTGAAGAATCAAACTGTACTAGTCACTCCAATTTTAGTTGTCAGAAAAACAATCCTTATGGTTTTAACTCTTGGAATATTTTTTATTTCTTTATTTTTTTAAGACTAGTTCTTCTGTGCCTAGAGAAGTTGTAATTCTTGGTAGGCAAGCTTAAAAAATTCAACGAGAAATTGCAACTGATACACAACACAGCATAACATCTCTTCACCTAAAGAACTGGGATTTGATGTGTTCCATAAACAGATGCTGACCAACCACCATGCAAACCCAGAGTAGTGGCACTGACCTACAAAACCTTCTGCAGGGCAGATCCACTTAATCTCAGAAAACTGAATGTGACAGAAGTTGTGATTTTTTTTTTCTCTCTCTATGTTTATCGGTGCTTTGGAGAGGACTTGGCACATTTCCCTGGCTGACCATAGGCTCGCAACATCTTTCTGAAGTGGGTCAGGGAAAGTGTTGCAGTCAAGCCTAACTGCCTTTGTTAGTTTTCATGACGTGGCATCCCTGTTCTTCACTAAATGTGTCCAGCTGTGCTTAACATCATATGTGTCAGTAGTCCAGCTCAATTCCCCTGTATCAGCAGCTTCCTCCATTGTCATGTTCCAACAACTGAAAAATTTGGCTACCAAGTAGCCTGGGAAACACCTTAATGGAAAGGAAAGGACCCTGTGCTGATGTGAAGTTGGCAAAGGTGCCGCTGTTCTCTGTCCATGGCTGGTTCCTAAGGATGGGGTACTCCACACTTTTTGCTGTCTGGATTGTGTTGTTTATTCATAAAATTATTGCTTCTGGGCAGATGCAGCGTCTGTCCTGCCCTGATCTGAGGTGAAGCTCTTTGGAAGGAACCAGCAGCTGAAGAGAAAATACAAATTTCTTCCTTTCTAAATGTCAGAACTCAGGGCACTCAGTCATTTAAGGTCAGAGCTAGACTGTGGGACTTGTAGAGAGTAAAGAAGTTAAACCAGCGACAGCGGAGTAATTACTGCTTCCAAACCTGGTCCCTAAAGCACCCTTATAAATTTAGTTAATGGACAGGGAAGATGGAGGAGACTTAAAGAGACTCATGTTTTTGTTCTGTAGCAGATGCTGTCAAGGAGACCACCCTGGTGTTCTTGAAAATTACATAAAACTTTCTGCTGGGTACTTTGCTCTATCATCTCCCTCAGCGCCTTCTCTCAGGCTGCATTTGCTGCCCTGTCCCCAGCCTCGTGGATGATGTTGCTTGTATCACATGTCTGTCTCAAGGAAAAAATACCAGTTTGCTGAAGTGGCTTTGCTGTGGACAGTAAACTGGTAAATTAAGGTAACGCATTATTTACACTAACTATGCCTAAAGCATGCACACTTATTATTTCAAAACATTAGTAACTGACAAAAACAAGCGATCAGTTGTTCACAAAGTAGGTCACAACAGAGTTGCGAAGCAGTGCTGCTCCAGAGCCTGTGGCCATGGTGAGGGAGCCATAGTGCTGCTGGAAGAGAGGTCTCATGACATGGGTAAGTGGTATAGGGGTGCAAACTGGCTTACAGCAAAGGATGTTTTTTTTCCATAGATTCAGGAAAGAAGAAGCTGTTGGAAGCCCCAAATGGAGAACATTAGTGAAAAATAGTACTGCTGGATGGAGAACCATGGCCTGTAGAGGAGGGAGACAGAGAGTGCCCAACATCCTGTTTGAAAAAACATAGTGTTTTCATTTTCTGACCATGTGTGGTGGTTTAGCCTTGGCTGGAGGCCAGACACCGGCCAAAGCTACACTATCACTCCCCTTTTCAGCTGGGCAGGGGAGAAAATTTATATTGAGAGACTCAGGAGTCGAGATAAGGACAGGGAGAGATCATTCTGCAATCAGCGTCATAGGCAAAACAGACTCAACACAAAATAAAGGAAAGAAAATTCTCTGATTTATTATACTGCATTGCACACCCAGTGACACCAGTGTCAGGTGATCAGAAGTGTGACCAGATCTTAAAGCACCTCCCCCCACCCCTCCCTTCTTAGCAGACTTCACTTTAGTCATGATTTCGCTCCCTTCTGCCCCCCTCCATTGTAGCACGAGGAGGGGCAGGGAATGGGGAAATGGGGTTTTGGTCAGTTCCTCACAAGTTGTTCCCTTTCTTAGCTTGGAGGGGGGGGGTGTCATTCCTCAAACCCTTCCCCGGCTGCACTGCTGCACTGTGGAGTCCCACCCATGGGAGACAGTCCTTCCTCCACGAAAGCTTCTCCAATGTGAGTCCTTTCCCACAGGGCTTCAGCTCTTCACCAGCTGCCCCAGTGTGGGTCACTGCTATGGGGTGCAGTCATAAATCACAGAATGTCTCTCAGTCTCTCAGGCCCAGACTGCTCCAGCCTGGTCCTCCACAGGGTCACAAGCTCCCCTCCAGCAAAACTGCTCCAGCATGGATCTCTCCTTCGCTTATCTCTGTGTCTCTGTCTCTCTCCATGAGGTACAAGTGCTGGCAGAGGCTTGCTCCAATGTGGGTCACAACATCTCCTGTATGTCTCTCCACCTGCTCCAGCGTGGAGCCTCTCCACGGGCTGCAGGTGGGGTCTCGCACTTTTCCATGGGCTGTGGGGGGACACCCGCTCCACCATGGGTTTCTCCACAGGCTGCAGGGGCAACTTTCTCTGTGGCACCTGGGGCGCCTCTTCCCATACCCCTTCCCTGGCCTTGGTGCCTGCACAATTTCTCACATCTTCTCACTCCCTTCTCTGGTGGCAAAAAGCAGCTGCTTGCAGTTTTTTCTTCTAAATGTGATTCCCAGAGGCGCTGTGACAGTAACTGATGGGCTCAGCCTTGGTCAGCAAGAACTCCAGCCTTGAACCAGCTGGTGTTTGCTCTGTGGGGCCTGCAGAGAGCTTTTGGCTGCTTCTTGCAGAAGTCACCCCGGCAGCCTCCCTTCTCCACCAGAATCCAGCCATGCAAAATGGCAGCATCATGCTAATAAAATATGCTTCAAAATGAGAACAAAGCCATTTTTGGAATCTTTGTCCTGAAGGAAAGGACAAACTGTCCATCAAATTGGTTTACTTTTACATGGTAAGGCAGGAAATCCTGTCACTTCTCATAAGACTCAAGCAAAGAGGGCGTGAGGGCCCAACTGTCTACCTCAGCAGTTGTTTTTCATGCTAGGAATTAACAGGATCTAAGAGGCTTCCATAGTACCTTAAAAATGTTGGTTGTGCGTGGTTTCTACTGCCTACAGCCAATCCTCTATCTGGCTGCAATACCACCCACAAAACAGCCAAGAAAAATCATGGGTTTCTCATTGAAGCACCTGTTTTTTCTTAACTGCGCTTCATGAAAATTCACAAAATCTCACAGAAACTGGAGGAAATGACAGGTTAATATACTTTTAAAATTCAGGTTCAAGTTGAAAGGTTAATGAACTGCAGTGTAGTCTGTGAAGGAAATCATTATCAAAAAGGACTTTTTTTCTTGTAGCCAGATTTTTCTCCTAGAGGCCAGAAAATAAATTGGGTTTCCCTTTTACAGGCATGCCTCCCTTCCAAGTAGGTTGGAATTCATCTGTGGGAGATGAATTTTCCAACAGAAGTGAGAAGTTGATCAGAGAGTCTGTGTGTGTTATGTCTCAGATCTGTATATAATCTGTGCCCCACACACATACCCTGAGGTCTCGATCACTCAGCCCCCCAGGCTTACACACAGATCATGTCTGTTCTTACCAGTACAGGACAGCTGCTTGCAGTGCATTGAGAGTCGCCCGCGAGTAACTCTTTTACCACCTAGGCATAAATTGTTCATCAGTCTCAGAGGCTGTCCCTGTCCCTAGCAGGAGCAGTGGTCACAAACAAAGCCTGGGTGCTGGGTGCCTTCTGCTTTGTCAGCAGAGTCAGTCATCCAGCTTGAGGGCTCCCCAAACAGGGCAGAAAAATTCCAGGGTACCCAAAGCAAAGCAATGTCTGTGCTCTCCCTGACACTTGAAATCCGTGAGGACTGGTTACCTTTGCACTGGCTAAGGGATATCTGTCCTGCAGCCAGTGTACAATTAGCATCAAAACTCTAATAAGTTACATTAATAATTTGACAGAAATTGAATTCTGCCTCTGTCTGATCTGGATCAGTTGAGGTACAGTAACACAGAAATCTAGTATCAGTTGTTACGAAGACACAGCCTGTTGACCAGACTAGACTTGGTTTTCCTTTTTTTTCCCTCAGGTTTACTAGATTTTACTGTCTAGTTGCAGATCTAACTTTCTGTTTCTGTAGCCTTGTTGCAATGCATCAGCTGCATTGGGAGACAAGGCATGTCTTAGAGGTCTTCTGTTTCTACCTTTAAAACTGTACTTGCTGAACTCTCCTAAAACATCCTGTGAATTTATGTTGTAGAATCAATACCAACTGAAGTACCAGAACTTTCAAATGTGTTTCAGTTTTAAAATGGATTTAAACAAGTGTAAGGACTTCTTGCTGCATGAAAAAAAAATTAATAAAAAATAATGCAGTGACAACAGCAGGTGGAGCTATTGGAAATCTAAAATGTGTTTGTCCTGGTGGGGGATGCAAAATATTCTCAGGGCAGAGCTGAAGAGCCTGCACCAGGTACGTGTTATTTCCCACTGGCTAATGCACCTACCACACATATGCTCCAGAATATTATCAGCACTGTTCTCTGTGCTCATGATACCTATTAGTTTAGTACCTGCCTGCTTTCTATAGTCTGTGTTAAAAGAAAACTGAGTTTCTTATAAAAACTGAACATGAACTCTCTGCTGTTTTGATAGTTTATGACAAAATTTAAACTAAAGCAGGAATAATTTATTGCAACTATATGCTAAAGCCTGCGAAATGGAGCAAGGGTTTCTTTAAGTTGATAGCATTATTGAACATTTTGAACATCTAAAGATAAAAACAAAGTAAGGTCCATGGAGGCAGCACTGGTTTTTATTTGACTGTTAGAATTGGCAAGATTCAGAGAAACTTCCAGGCACACCAAACGCTTTCTTAAGGTTTGTAAAGGAAGCCACGGATTTTAAGCTTTGTGCAGGTTGGAAAAAAGCATGCTGTATTTTAATTTAATTACAGTGCAGCAGAGCAAGGTGATAAAGTGATTCGCCCCCAGAGCTCAGGTAGAGAGGCACAGGTGTTAGTAGCTGTGAAAACTTTAGGAGTCAGCTGTGGGTGGTTTTGAAATGGGATGTATAGGAAAATGGCAGATCAGAGAGATCAGATGACTTTAAAGGGATTTTCTTGGTGTTTGTAACTGAGCTACAGAACAATATTACAGATTATTATGGGGACAATATTGATAAGAAGCGTTGCATAGTTCTTGTGAATATGTTGAGCTTTTCTTTGTGTTTCATCACTGGTATGAGCTATTTTGTTCTGAGGAGTAAAGTTAATGCAACTATGCAACCATATTTGAGTGTTAACCCATTTATAGGGAGCAAGAAACACTTTCCCAAAAATAAAAGAAGAGCAAAGGAGGCACATGAGTGTGCTTGGACAGCAAGATCAGTGCTCAGGAGAAAGTTTTGGAGAAATGCTATGACCAGAGAGTCACCTAACAGAAGCTGTTGGGTTAGTCAGGGTATCTGTGCATCACTATTTCAGCTGGACCAGTGATAGTAAGCTGCTCTTAGAGGTACAAACTTCACCAATTAAAACTACCACTTAGCAAAATGAGTGGGGCAGAAGAGTAGATGGGATGCTTTCTATTTTGTTACCTTCTTTTTTTGACACTTAATTTGTAATCACAATAACTTGATATTTTTTTATATAACCAATGTTATATTTTTTAATATATAGCATGTACTAATGCAGACTAGAGTGAAATCGGTGACCATTCAGCCATAAACTTTTTAAAGGTACCTTTTGCTGTTTAAGAAATTACACAGTTCACATACAGTCAGGGATCCACAATCTCTTCAACCTGGGAGGACCTTTCACATTAAGTAGTATTGTAAAGTATGATAAAAGTGAAAACTAAGAAGGGTGTTAATGGCATAGAAGTCAAAGTACAGACCAAGACCTGACAGCATCCTTTTATGTCGTCATTTTGGTTTATTGGCTAAAGAAACAGTTTCCTTTTAATTTAATTTAAAACAGACTTTCTCCCCCCTCAAGTGAAAAGTTTTTATTGAAGTTTTTGAGTAACTGGTGATGTAGGAGTCTGACGGAAATAAAATGAATGTCAGTGCATCATTTGTTACCTCTGACTTGTTTGGGTTTTAATGTAGACCATAATATATGGGAACATAGTTCCACTCGTCCTGGTAACCACATCATAGTTTCAAAGAGACCAATTCACTCCATGAGTCCAAAATTAGAAGGTGACAACCTCTTTGATATTTTAAAGTTGAAAAACATTTATCAGTTATTTAGAAAATATACAAAGGAAACTGGCAACTGAAGGAGCTTCCACAAATTTTGTTTTGGGTTTTCAAGGTTTCCATTTCCTTTTATTTACACCACTGTAGAGCAAAATAATTCTTGATTTAAATAGCATAACTCCTGGCTTACAGTGGTACAAGAAAACAAAGAACAACAACAAAAAAAAACCCCAAACCCCAAGGAGATTCACTTCTCTGTTTTCCTGCTGGAAAACAAGAAGGGAGCTTAAGACTCAGCTAGAGTTGATGCTGAAAGGATATAGATGTATATGTTTGCAATGTATATGAGTATGACAGGATGTATCCATGGTCTATCAGCGTTCCTGAAAGTAAGGCTTCCTATGAGCAGTGTCTCAGTACATGACATACCATGGCTTTCAAAGCAAATGACAGCAGTACTTTCAAGCTTTGCATGACTTTCTCCAGTGTCACCAGCGTTTTGTAAGACCAGACATACCTTTGTCCTTCTGGAAGTCAAGTACATTTTTTGAAAGTAGATAATTTCCTGACTCCTTCAAATGCAGTGTGTTTATTTTGCTATTATTCTCATTCTTTCCTCTCCCCCCTTTCCTCCTCCCTTCAAAAAGCACATGCAAGTGAAAGCTTGCATAAAAATGGATATTTTTAGGAACTTTATGCATGCTAATTTAGAATTAACAATTACTATTAAAGTATTCTCATTCCTCTTCTACACATAAATATGTAGAGGCCATAATCCAAATATCCCCTTAAGGACCTCCCTGACTAAAGGCACACCGTAACAGGAAATTTTAGCATTATTATTCTGGCTATGAAATCTGTAAATCATGTCCATATGCTTAAAAAGTAAGTCACGCTGAACACAGTAATAAAAGGCATTTCAAACTTCAAAGAGAATGTTCCTCTGCTCAATAACCTTCCCTCTGAGTAGGTCATTTAGTCATAGTTTAAGAGCTAATGACATCTGTCAAAAACCAGATCTGCTATGAATTTTACATACCTCGTTTAAGTCTTCTGAATTGTCTGTTATTAAATTCTGATATATTGATAGGAAAGGTAACAGAAAGCATTTCTATTTTTAAAGTTTGTTGAGTATTTTTAAATGGCTCAAAGAATACAGAATTTCTCAAGTAAAATGATGTTATTATAAAGCTTCTTCAAATTGTCATTGTCTGCTCGTGTTTCCATCCCACCCAGACCCTCCATTTGGTCCTGGTTTTCCAGATAAAGGATTTACAGCTGTGCTACCATGTTAGCGACACTTCTGGGGCTGTGGCAAAGAAGGCAACATTAAACTCATGAGCTTTTTCACATAGTATTTCAGTGAGTGCTACAAAGAAGTAGTATACGCCCTAGCTTTGGTTGTTTGCTAATCATACAGGAGAGAGGGATGGAAAAGAGCAGCAACACAGAGACGTGTACAGAGCCTTAGGAGATGAAGGTGAGGTTAATATGCATGCACTCACACGTGTGCACACACATGCCTGTTACCCTGCAGAGGTTTGAGTGTGAGTTTCAACTTAGTGTGCCAGAGTTGAGAATCCCACTTGAAGTACACCGAAGTACATTCATAAGGCTTCTGGAAATTAAGGTGTCGTGGTTTCACCCCGGCTGTGGGCTGAGATCCACGCAGCTGCCTGCTCCTTAAAGTAAAAGAGCAGGGGAAGAGGGAAAAAGGGGGAAACAAGGGAAGGGAAAAGGAAGGGGCAAATAACTCCAAAACCAAGAAACTAAGAGGCCCATGGGTTGGGATAAGGATAGTTTACTAAGATAACAGAAAGATAAAATATAACAATGCTAACAGGACTTTAGAGCAAAAGAATATGAAACTATTGATCTCCAATGCAGTTTCTCCCCGAACCACACAACTCAGGCCGTACCACCCAGAGCTGTCCCGGAACCCGACCGTCCCCCCAAGAAGCACGCGTCCCGCCACCGCCCCTCTTCTTCCTCCCCTCAGCCCCCCATTATCCTGGGCAGGACGTAATTGGCATGGAATACTCTCTTTGGCCCATCTGGGTCACCTGTCCTGGCTTCGCCCCTCCTTTCTCATGAATAGAGAAATACGAAGAAGCTGAGAAAGTCCTTGACTGTCTGACTGCAACTAAGAACATCAGGGTGTTATCAGCACTGCTTTCATTTTAACTCCCAAACACAGCATGCCACCAGCTGCTACAAATGAAGTTAACTCTATCCTCACTGAAACCAGAACATAAGGCTAAGAATCTCTGAGGAACACGAAAGTCATAAACTAGATAAATATCTAACTGTGCTGGCTGCTTAGGTCACCCTTGCCTGGCACACTGATGAAAAAGGGAAATCCCTCACATATAAAAGAGCCTGTAGGGGATTAAATGTGAAAACAGTGCTGAATTTTATGTTGGCCTTCAGGTGTGTTTTAGATGATCACACATTCTCTATTTTGAGCAAGCTTCTATCAAAAATATTTACGTAAGCATTTAGCAAAGTGATCCACAAGAGTTCACTGCAGAAGTTTGAAATTAAAGGTTAAATTCAGGCAGAGGCTTAGGCTGAAAGAAGCCTGTGGGCATAGCAAGATCTCACTTCTTCCCACTGAGATCTTCATTACTGAGTTAGACCTCCAGGCCAGATCTAGGAAGGTGTGAAAATGTCAGAGCAAGGTTCACAGTGGAGCTCAGAATGTACCACCAATGTAGCCTGGGTATCCTAATGGCTGCTGCGCTCTCCTGGGGATTAGGTGGTTTGTGTTCAAATCCCTCTCTGCCTCACTCACATATCCTCTGTTTTTGGAAATGGTTTTCAGCCCCTTGGGACTGCTTTATCAAAGAGCCTTCTGCAGTTGAGGCTGATTTATTTGTCTCTGAGGTTGTAACTGTTCTCTTTTGTAAAATAGTTAATATATTCACTGGTCAGGACAGAAAACTGAGGGAGCTTCTACAGATCAACACTGAAAAGACTCAGGCATAATTAATACATGGTTCCAGTTGATAAACTTCAATGTAAGAAAAGCAAGAAAATGCAAAATCTTAAACTCTTTTCACAGAGTTTATCTGTACAAATGCCATTGTATAAATTTGCATAAAGGTGTATTTTTGTTCCACATGCCTCTACTGCTACTAATTAAGTGTGTGGTTCAGCATTAGTGACAAAGCACCATGCCTCTGCAGCTCCCCAGCTTTCTGAGGAATGTGTGAGTGGTGTCCAGGCAATCTACCCACGAGGTTGGGGTGCCCCCGGCTCAGATAGGTGAGAAATGATGAGGCAGTTCATCCCTTCTGTACCTCAGGGTCTTCACCCACCGCAAACACGCATCTGAATTTAGAGCCTCTTGGCAGAGTGAGGGACATGTAAGGGTGTGCTGCTTCTGCTGAGCTGCTTCACCTGGTTTTGCACTTGGGTGATGTTTCCCTTCTCGTCCATGAAGAGTGCATGCTAGTTGCACATTGCCTGCAGTCTGGAGGAAAGCCCTCAGCAGAGGAGCCCAGTTCAGACCAGTACATAAGCCTGCCGCAGAGTGCTCACCCAGTACGCTCATAGGTCAGACCGTATCGCTTGGTCGAAGGATCCCCAGCCAGTTCCAAGCGCAGACAATGTAAGCAGCCTGCAGTATGATGGCACAGACCTAGATCACAGATGGCTTAGGGATCTTTAGATGTTGAATCATTGGAGGGGGATCAGAGGAGGGCCTCAAAGATGATCAGAGGGCTGGAGCACCTCCCCTATGAAGAGAGACTGAGGAAGCTGGGCTTGTTCAGCCTGGAGAAGAGAAGGCTGCGGGGGAACCTCATTGCAGCCTTCCAGTCCCTGAAGGGAGCAGAGAAACAGGAGGGGAATCAACTTTTTAAAAGGGTAGATAATGGCAGCACAAGGGGGAATGGATTGAAGCTAAAGGAAGGAAAGTTTAGATGAGATATTAGGGGGAAGTTTTTTACAGAGAGAGTAGTGAGGTGCTGGAATGGGCTGTCCAGATTGGTGGTGGATGCCCTGTCCCTGGAAGTGTTCCAGGCCAGATTGGATGGGGCCTTGGGTAACCTTGTATAGATCCAGGCCTGGAGGCTGGTGGCCCTGCCTGTGGCAGGGGGTTGGAACTGTGTGATTCTTGGGTTCCCTTCCAACCCAGACCATTCTGTGATTCTATGATTAGGGAGTATTCAGAGCAGTCATCCAGGATCAAATCCCAAATGCCTTACTCAGGCAAATGACACGTTAAATTGTTCGTTGCTTTGTCCAGCTTTCAATCTATCTTACAGGGTTTGGTTCTAATTTTATTTTAAAGTAAACTACTTTTTTCCATATGTAAATATAAAAAAATCTGAGATGCAGATCAAAAGGCCATTCCTATTCCCTATCTTGTGTCAGGCTTTCTATCTCTGTAGCAGTTGTTTAGTTTGCTCTGTTCCCTTTATTCATGGTGCAGCATTAGAATTAGAGAATTCAACAAAAGGGAAAAAATTATTCAGTCGTCAGGACTATCATGTCCAGTTCAGGGTTATTGCTCACAAGATTTTCTCTGGACTGACTCAGTCCAGACTTCAGTGGCTCAGAAAATAATGCTGTCCTTGTGCTTGATTTAGTTAAACTATTACTCAGGCCTCACACTGGTAAAAGGAGTTTCAGTGCAAAGGAGGTATTTTCATAGCATGGCAAAAACTAAAGGGAAAACCATCTTTTAGCGAAGCATGCCTTTCAGAAAATCACTGAAGAGTTAGGACTGGTGTGGCTGTTACTCCCTTAGGGAGATTAACACACTATACCAGGAACAAATAAATAAATCACACACGGCTGTCGGGGAGAGGTGGGAAAAGGATTCCTCTTTACTGAAACTATTGGATCAAGCGACCTTGTTTTGACCTGAGTTTGGGTAGATGCCAGTCCCATGGAACAAACATCAGAAGGCTGTGCTTGAGATAGCTTCTCTTTTTTTTTTTTAAATTGGGCAGGATTTTAAAATAAAGAGAAAAATCAAAACCACTCGAATAACTGATGTATTTATTTTCTTTTATACACTTAAATATGGCACATCTGACAGTAGTTGTACAATAAACTCAAAATGATAATCAAAGCTGAACAGTAGATCAAATAACTCAGTGCTGAACCTATTAGAAGCCAAATCCTGTACACTGAATTTCTGAATAAAGTTTCACCCAGGAGCTGCATTAGCTAAGGATTCAGAGGCTAAGATTATCTAGTCTCAGTTTCTGAAAGACCGACTGCTGACTGTAACTCTGTTACAAATGCACCGGCTTCATCTTCCATAAGACTGAGCTGGCTCTTTCCACTCTTTCTTCCATGCAGCCAGCAGTTCTTTGGTTGTTCTTACCTCTTCAGAGAATGATTATCAACGTCCCAGAGGATTCACCAGCAGTTAGTGATTACTCTAATAAATAAATGCAGACTGGATTCATGCTTCTGCTATTAATGTGGAAGATGTTCATGTTTACTATTGTCTGAAAGGTGGTGACAGCTATTTTGCAAAGCAGTGGATTTTCGGAGCGTAGGGGAAGCTCAGTCAAGGAGTTTCTTTGCTTTGGGATCCATGAGAACCTCTCTTCTCCTTCGGACAGCGACAGTGCCTGGGGCATATTGGTTTTGCAGTTGGGCAAGTTCTGGGTTGTGATGGACATTTGTCCTCACAGCTGTTTGATAAAGGAGAAAAAAGCAAAAAGAGAGAAGCACTGTAATATGACAATTCTTCACTGACACATTCCTCAACTTTTTCGTCATTGAACACATAGTTAGGAAAATGTCAACACCCTGCAGCACAGGGAGACAAGATGCTGCTGCCTGACAGTTCATGTCTACAGCAACATATCTTGCTGCCATCCACTTGGTGACAGTCACAACCTAAGTCATGCTGTCATTTCTTGAGAGTGGTGAAATCCAGAGAGCCTCAGCGCTGCATAGTGCTGCCCTCGAATCCTGCAAAGTACTTTAGCTCACCTGATATTTCAGCTGTGGTCCTCCAGGAATAAAGTCTGGCATAAAAGTCATGTGTCCAGATTATAGTAATTTCTAGAAGCCAAACTCATGTAAAAAAATGATTGTGTTGATCCTCTCCAACCCTATCTGCAATGACCAAGTCTCTCATGCTGGTATCAGCTCTGCTGATTCTTTTAGCTGGTTTTATACCTGTTAGCTGTTTCATGGTTGCCCGTATTTTCAAAGCTGAACCTAAAGATGCAAAGGCTACTTCTTCCACAGCTTCTTCTCCATGAATAAACCTATGAAGTCTATGAGAATGAACCCTGTGGGTGACCATTCAGTGAACAGCACCTCTGCTAAGGTACCCAGGGAAGCGAGATGCTGACTGTCCTTATATAAACTTTCAGATCAAGCTAGTGTGTGTTCCTGGGTCTCTACACAGGAAAAAGGCTTTCGGAGAAATTTAGAAAATAAAGCAATGCACAAAAAATGGTGTATTTTAAGAGGACATTTTCAGTCTAAGTTTTGACAAAGAAACCTCAACACTAATTACACAAAAAGATTAGGGAAATGCATAGAGAGTAACAGCCCCAGAACACTGGCTCTCAGTGGAATCAGAGCTGATGGAGTGGGTTTGTAGGTGTACAAAATCGTTCTGTCTCTAGGAAAATCCCTTGCTCTGAGGAGGACAAACTGAATGAGGAGTGTGCTGTATGGTGTGGATGCCAGCTTAGGGAGCCTCTGCCCCTAGGCGTACATGAGACTGTGTTCAGCTGTCACAGAGAACACAGAATGGGCTCTACCTACCTACACATGCAATACTCGGTATCTCACAGTAAATCCCCCGTGTCACACAGTAATTTCAGTTGCAGCACAGTTTTAATCATCATTCCCTTCAGATTAGGCAGGGGGGAAAGTATTAAAGATTGGTAGTTGAATAGCACCCTTGTCCAGATTTCTTTAAAACATGTTAATTAAATAAACCTTAGACTCCTAATTTGAAGTATGTATTGCAAATAACACCTCTATTACTATTATCTCCTTAACTGCAGCAAGGTATTTTATCCTGGGTGGACCTAGCCAATTCAACTTGAACCTCCAGCATCTATGCAAGCTAAAACATCTTGCAGCGTAGACACTGAATGACAGGGAGCACTTACCTGCAGGTTTCAGCATGAAATATCTTGTGTTTTAGAGCACAGCTCTCTTGGTTTTCCCTACACAAATAGCAGCTGCAGTTCTCTTTACTTTGAAAGAAATCTATGGGGCACTTCTCTCTACAGATGCATTCACAATTCTCTTCATCAAATTCCATATGTTGTCCACACATAGCCAGCTCAGCTAGAGGAGGGAGTCCTGCAATAGCATAGACAACTTTCAGCAGTAAGTTTTACATGTCTAAATCCTGCTTTTGAGGGGTATAGCTCTCTCTCTGCAATCACAAGGACTCACACACATACTCTGAAAGATTCTGGTCGGCAGAATTTCTGTTGTAACTTCCAGTGCAGAAAAGGACTTGAGAGGATTGGGCTGATTATTTCGCTTACTCTAATACCTCTGCTTCTTGTGGGTTGAATGCTGCATAAAAATACCTTATTTTGAGGCTGTATATTTAAAAGAGCCTAGTGTCAGGTTTTGGAATGAACAAATCTTTACCAGGCAGCAGGCTTTGGAAAGAAAATCTCAAAAAGGATTTAGTCTATAGTCATGACAAAAAGCTGCACGCCCGTGCAGACTGTCACACTCACCACTCCATGTGAGTACCTCACTATCCCTGTACTGCAGAAATTTTGCAAAAGTAGTGCTATCTCTAGTAAGGTGTGAGCTGGTCTAGCGCCTCAATCAGTAACATGTGCACACTTGTCAGTTAAAGACAGAAAAAAATGCTTTGTTCGAGAAACAAAAACCCAGCCAAGTGAAGGCTCTAATACCTCATCTTCCCTCAAAATACACATCTGGAGTACAATATGAAGCTAATCCTAACAAGAAAGGAACACATTTTCGGAAAGCTTTATTAAAATGCTAGCAGCACATCCCCAGTTAAAGGTCATGGCATATAGTGTGTCACTGGGAAGGTAATTTCCTGCAGTTTTACAATTAGCTTTTGAATTTAACCTATGGAATGTGGAATGTAACCTGCGTCCGCGACCTCTGCAGCCTGAGCTCTGATCTCAGTGGCCAGAAAACGCTTGCACATGACTTGAAAGAAACCTTCATTATTATTTACTTAATGCTGGAAAACCAATATCCAGACAGAATAAAAACCCAAGTCCTATTGGAAAGGAGGGAGGAATCTGCCCCAAATTCTTGGAAGACAAACTCATTCCTCGGGGTGATAAATCTTGGCGTGTGTGTGAAGTGGTGTGGAGTGTTTCAGTCTCTCTTTGTTTCAACATCAAAGATAGATTTACGTTATTTTGTCCCAGCCACTGCCAAACACAATGTACTTCAGAGAATGATATTTTATCTGAGGAAATGTTGAGTCTATGTCAACAAAAGCTATAATTCAACAAGCCACAAATTTAAGTGCTCCAAGCTGACCTTACAAAAGGCTAAGAGTTGGGAGGACTCTGGCTATTGATGGTCCTTTGGACTTACTCTGAAATATAGAGCACTAATCCTCTCTTGAGTGAAAAGTCTAATGAGCTTCACCACCTAAGCTGATGGTCAGACGATCTGATCCAGAGTGAGAACACCCTACAGAAACCACTAGGCAACTTATCTCTTGCTTATTAACATTAGGAGATTGCAATCAACAAACCAGTTTGTGAGGTTCTTTAGATTTATTTTAGCTTGCTAGTCTAGGAATTGCTTGCCAGATTGCTTTTATTGTTGCCATGGATGGTTTATTCTTTTGCTTGCTGCACGTAGGTGAAACTGCAAAAGGCAAGGCTTCCTTCTGTGTCGGTCTGCTCTAGTGCTGTGGTAAATTTATTTTGACTAGCACAGTTTCCTGAGAAAAACACATTACAAAATCCAACACCTTATAGAAGGCTGGGAGAAATTTTAACTTCTCTTAATGGTCACCACTAGAAAGTAGCTGTAGACTTACGCATCTAACTGAGTATGTCCTGCAATTTCTTTGACAGATTAAAGTTTTCTGGGAAAATCAGAGAGAGAAGGGAAGTAATGTCCAGTTCTATGAATTTTACCCTCTTCCATTTCCTTCAGGCTTGTGGAACACATGTATAGGCATATGCCTACATGCATACTCCAGAGCATGTATGGCAAATCAGTATGAAAGTGACCTAAATACCTCAACATTATCATAAAAGCAGTCAAATACTTTGAAAGGTCATATAATCTTTGCCACTGACTACAGCTAATAGGAAGGACCATTTTGCTTTATTCCTGATTAAGTCTGTTCTTAATTTCCCTCAATAAATATTCAGCACCATATAATTCCAGGGTTGGGTTTTTTTTTTTCTACAGTTAAAAAGTTTTCCGTAAAGCCTATCATACAATTTAAGGCTCATGTAAAATAAAAATGCATCCAGGGTTCCTACTTCATTAACTCATTTTAATACTTTCTTCTTTCCGATCCACGTTGCTAACACAGAGAGTAAAACATCCAAGCAAAACTAGAGTTGGGGATAAGCACAGACGAGTGTTTATTATCAGGTGAGTTTCTACACCACAAGCCAAGTCTGTCTAGGGACATGGAGTCAAAACTATATGCCTCTCAATGAAAAAAAAATAGGACAAAACCAAAATGAAACAGGAGCAGCCTGGAGATATTAAACAAAAAGGTCCATGTGTAATTTTGTCTTTACCTTCTCGTCTGTTGGTGTGCTGTACATTTACAACACATTCACACCTGTCGCTATCCCAGATCCACCCATTATGGCAAAGTTTGTTGGTAAAGGGGCATCTGGAAGAAAAGAAGACTATTAAATTAAAAATACAAATAAATTAGAAGCATCAGTGTAGTTATTTGGCATGCTGGCTCTGCCACTTGTGTTACATGAAGGTACAGCATCTGAGTGCTTTACTGCTGCAAACAGAAGTCCTTGGGACTGGATGGTTTGCTGATAGGGCCGAGCTGTCTGGCTCCCAGCAACTAGAAGCAGCAGGTATTTCGGATTATGCCATTGGGAAACAGCTACAGTTTCGCAGATCCACTTTTCCATACAACAGATCTACCCCACCCAGGGTAGACTTTGTCTTATAGTATTAATGCCAAATAACTATTCACTTTTGCCACGCTGCCAGACAGCACATCTCCAGTTTAAATTTGCCTATGCTTAAGGATGTACAGTGGACTATACAGTGGCCAGTTCGATTTTTAGGCACTTTACTCTGGAAGAGGAACTCACAAACTGGATGAAGGCCGAGATTCTTCTGGGTTTGTGTAGAAAAAGGACTTGAAGTGGCCAGCAGGTTGAAAGAGGGCTGGAGTGGCTCTGCTGAAATGCCACCTCTCCCCCACCCCACATGTCTATCTGAAGGGCAGTCTGGGGGCAGGACTACATGGAGGGCTAGACAGAAGCATCTGAGCGGACTTCCAATGAATCACTCAATCTGTCTGTGCTCCTAGAGTCTTTCTTAAATTAATGTAGCCTGTTCTCACCAGGACTACAGGTATTTTGTACCATATTTAGGAGTTAGATGTGAGATCATATTTCTCCAGCCAATGAGCCTGGCAGATGCAAAACCAGGAGTGAACCAGAAAGTGAAAAGCCATGATTCACACTGATTCTGACCCAACATATGGCATGGGACTTTAGCTTGAGCGCTCTGTACCCTGGCTAAATACTGCACGAGCAGAGTTGCTTGTGTCAGGCTGAAAAGTCTATGCACACGTGCTCAAGTAGCTGCAGTGGATCATTGTGCTAATTTGTGCACTTTGAGTCCCTGCTCAAGCACCTAAATATCTTAGTGACTTCAGATGCTGCTGAACTACCCTGCTGTTTCTTGGATTCTGATGGCCACTCACTTACAGTTCCTCAGGTTTAGCTGAAGCTTTCTAAGCCTGAGTGATAGTCAAGCTATTTGGAAGCATTCTCTTGGGAAAAGAGGAAGTGAGTGTACCATCAAAATAACCAAATCAAACCAAAATAGTTTTCATACTCAGGACGACACAACGTGTGTGGAAGTTTATAGATGAGGGAACTTACCCATCTTCTTCCGGGTACTGGACAGACCTTCGTATGATGGCATACTGATGCCGCTGGGTATTTGAGAGACACTTACAGCCTGTGTGATTGGCAATTTTGATTGGCACAGGCTCAGGAACGCTTGTCAAGGGAACCGAGATCTCAAAGAGCTAGATGGGTGAAATAACATTTAAATTTTTTTCATTTTCCACTATACAGTTAAGATCTGGAGTTTTAAACTAAAAACTCTCATTCTTTGCCACAGTTTTCCCCAGCCTTGCTCTTTTGTAGAGGTAGTTACCATTGGTATAGATGTGCAGGTGGGCACTGAGGATTTTGAAGAACAAGCAATGCACATCAAGGTAGCAACTTTCCAAAATGGTGGTCCCAGTGCTGTATTACCAGCTATTGAACACCCAAGACCATTCAAAATTATTTGCAAACATGCTTCTGGATGCTAGGGCCAAATGGAAGAGATATAGGTTTTGGGAACTTTGCTCTCAGTTATATCACCAGTTGAATCTCCACCACTTACAGATACAGCTGTTTAACTGTGCTTGGATATAATAACAGCATGCGTCTTTAGGGGCCTAACTTAACACCCACCACCCCAGCCTCCTCAGAGAGGGAAGAAACAGAAGTAAACAGAGGACAGTTCATTCCACTTCTCCTAGGTTCCCGCAGGAAATCATCCTGGAAACACCTCACTGTTGACTACAGGAGGAGCCTAAGGAACCAAGCAGCCTACCTTCAGTGCATCCCAGTAATTTAAGGTGATCTCTCAGTACCTTGAGCAGTGACATGTGGGAGCTGTTGAAATGACCCACACCCACTCTCACCCCCAAGCCATCTTTTTTCCCATAGAAACCACAGTGTAGGGTATGTGTCCTCATGTGCCAGCATGTCTTGGCATCATGATGCATCCACAAGCAGGGTCTGAGAAGTGTTTCTAAGCCAGACTGCCTGTGCATTTAAATGCAAATGTCACAGTGTCTAACTTTTTGTGGCATGAATATACTTCAAGTGGCATCAATCTCCTTCGGTGGATATTTTATACTAAGGGGAAAAAAAATGTAAAGCTGTCCCTAATATGGGAGTGATTCCATTCATGTTAAAGGAGTAAATCTGGACTGATGATGTTGTGTCCAGGAGTGAAACTTAGCTGGGGGCTTTTGAGGGAATGGTTATTTTGAAGGATACTAAAGGAATGTTACGCTCTGCAAAACTGCAGTTTTATGACAAGCTTATGAACTGCTGCTCCAAAAGCACATAGATAAATAAATACTTTTTAGCCTGACCTAGCTCCCTGAGCTGTTTGGATGTCTTTTTTTGTGGGGCCAACAGCTCATAACAGCTTTCTCTTTCTGGTGTGGAATGAAAGCAATTAATGAACATTGACGCCAGAAGGACAGACCCCCGATTTATTTTACTCCAGCTGTATCCCAATACAGCTGGACACAGTGAAATTACATTCCAACAAACCTGAAAGAAATACAGAAGTGAATTGGACCTGCTCCCCATGAGGTCGTCAATTTTCCTTCTAAAATAACTGCCCTTGATCTTTGTTCTAGGTTAAAGAAAAATCTTTTTGATAACTAAAATTAAATATATTACTCCAAGTCAAAAGGTTTTGTCATCTCTAAGTAGGGATACAGAAGGTGAAGGTTAGTCACAGAGGACAAGTCTCCTGTGCTCCTTCTGTAGGTGTGAACATAAATGGTTTCATCTGTAGTGGTGACTGAAAGTCCTAAACTTGGAGCTCAGATCAGCCACCCACTGGAGTAAGATAGAGGGGGTCCTCAGAAAGAAGCTTTCCCACTACTCTTTATGCTTGTTTTTTTGGTGCTGATCATTAAAACTCGTGTATTTGTCACCTGTTGCTCCTTAGCAGTAATTGACTACTGGTTTAAACCTTTCTTTTCCAAAGTGACTTGTAATTTTGGGCATTCAGATCCCACGGCATTCGAACTGAGAGCATCTGATCTCTCCTGCTAAAAATGTCTCCCTTTTCAGCTATTAGCCAGCTTGTTTGGCACTGACCTCAATTTTCAAGATGCAGTGGTTGGACTCCTGGCCTCCCAAAGAAAAATTTCCCAAACTCTCTCTTAATCCTTTCATGCAGAGGATTCCCAGGAGCCAATGTTCTCAGGAGGTCCCAGGCCCAAGTACCAATACATTAAAGAATGGTTAAACTCTACAACATCACGTGAGTCACTTTCTCAGGGCCTGAATTTCCATCTCTGCACACATCCATCCATTGCTAATACTGCAACGTGAATGTAAAATGCTATTGCACATGCCTGCATTCACTCCACATGGATAAAAAATTAATTCTCCTGTTTGTTATGATAGTGCAGACAGATCTTTCATAACAGGATCTCAGAAACCAAACATTCTCCTTCCCTCCCTTCTCGGAGAGCCAAGGTAAAAAAAGAAAGCAGAGGAATAGCCTCGTTTACCGTTTTTGACACGTAAGTTGTGCTTGTATTCATGCAGCTCAGGCTCTCCTCGTTGCAGCAGCCTCCACATCTGAACACGTTCACGCAGGGAGGCTTGAAAAATTTGTTGGTGGTTGTACCCAGCTCTTTGGCAACTTCCACGCAGGTTTCCCTTGGCACGCACTGGGTTTTTTGCCATTCCTCATCTATGACTGGAGAGAACACCGTTTTTATGAGCGATCACAGCAAAGTTAAACCTCTGATTAGTGAGGCAGAAGCATTATATAAATAAAAGTGAAGTGCTGGCAGGCCGTTTGCACTTACTTGGATCGATTTGCACTTACTTGGATCGATCCAAGGACCAGGGAGAGTCTGAGTGCAAAATTATCCCAGTAACTTACACCAGCTGCACTGGCAGAGAGGTCGTTGCATTTATCCGCTGTTAGCTTTCCACACGGATGACCAAAATCTCTGTTAATTCCAGTGGGTTAAGCAGAGCTGCATCTATTTTCCCTAATCAAGAATCAGCTCCATGGTTTCAATCTGACAAAGCTGACCCACGCCCTATTGTCTTTTTCTCCAAGGTAGACCTCCTTCTTGTCATTGTATCCTCTCTTTGCCTGTACCCCACCACAGACTCAGTAGAGCCCAGGCCTGACTGCAAAAGCACACTAATGATTAACAGATTCTGGTCAGAGGGTATTAATACTCCTACTGGATGTCAGCCAGAAAGCACCATTTCCAAAATGTCTCATGAAATCCAAGACAAACACTCTCACACCTCGGTACCATCAGGGGGTTCGAGTTTGAATAACAGGAATATGAATTCAAGCATGATTTATCTATTTAAAACTCTGTGCATCTTTCAAATACTGAATTGCTGTAGACTAGCAATTGATTTTAGACTGATCTCTCAAATTCTGACTGTGAGAAGGAATAATGCAATAACTGACTGAACCAGAGGGAGAAAACAGTGACATTTCATAATACTATCTTGAGTGACCAGTGATAGAACCCAAGGGGACAGTATGAAGCTGTGACAGGGGAGGTTTAGGCTGGATATTAGGAAGAGGTTCTTTACTGAGAGGGTGGTCGGGCACTGGAACAGGCTCCCCAGGGAAGTGGTCACAGCCCTGAGCTGGGCTGAGTTCAAGAGGCATCTGGACGATGCGCTCAGTCCCATGCTCTGACTTGTCTGGCCCTGTGTGGAGCCAGGAGTTGGACTTGATGATCTTTATGGGTCCCCGCCAACTCAGGAGATTCTGTGATTCTATGAGTCTTGTTAAGAAGTGGCCCTGCTTTTTTTTGGCTTTCTCTTATCTGATTCAAGCTTTGGAATTACTCAAGAGTCATCAAAGCTTGTGCTTTAAGTTCTACTCATAATTATGAAAAACATTTTTCCTGTCTGCAGGCTTCTGAAAGATCAAAAGTAACTTCTATACTATTAAGAACATTGCTCTGTGTTCCAATGCAATCCACCTCCCGACTATTGTGCAAGCAGAGCATGTGTTTACAGGGAAATTCAGAAAAAAAAAAAATCTGGAATATTTTTAATTTACATGCTATATTTTGTCTTCAGATGAGCATTCATTTCTTTCTTTCCTACCCTACTCTCCTTTTATTATTCTTAACAAATTCTTCAACAAACTGTGTATATTTAAATCAGTTTGTTTATTCCTGCGAAGTCCTTCTCCAGGGTTGATATAGTCTACTTTTTAGTACTGCAAAAAGCACAAGGAATACGAGCTTGGGGTCTGAATTCTGATTTTACAACACACATTAAGAGAAAAATCACTAAAACCAATAGCATTTTCTACAGAAATGTTAGTCTATCAAAACAGTAATCTAATCCTAGGCCTTAAAATAGAAAATAAAGTGTTTGCCAAACTTATTAAGGTATGTGTATGTCATCACTTCAGATGTCACTTCAGTGAGTGTAAGCAGCAATGACCTTTCCAACTGCACGCATCCTCATGCTATTAACCACTTCTTGAGCAGAAGGTCTGCCATAGGAAGGGTTGGTCAGGGAAGTGGGTGTCACACTTTGTTCACAAGCACCATGGTCACCCTGATCTTTTCTGTGTGCAAGCACAGGGCAGATGCTGAGAAATTTGTCCCCAATACAGACTCCAGCTTGAAAGCTCTGCAGCTCTAGGTGAGCTGAGCTGCTCGGCAGAGGCTGTGGTTAGATGAGGTGACATGAGCTTTCAGTGAATTCACTGTTCAAGCTCTAGAAAGGAGGAAAAGTCCTGAATTCACCCTGCTGCAGTTTGGGGTGCCATGGAAGATGATGTAGCAGTGAAACAATTAGGAGCCTTGACCCAACCCTCTTGTCAAAGCACTTTTTTAAAACAAAACAGATGCCCTTGGCAAAAAGGTCAATGCTTAGTGACTGGAAAGGGTGTGGGAAAGAAATACGTGTTTAGAGGCTTGGTTTTGGTTTTTTTTTAAAAAGAGCTTATGTACCTTGAACATATTAAGATATTAGAAGAAAAGTAGTTTCTGTCCTGGGATAGTTTCGCTTTGTGTAGAAAAATGAAGAAGATGACCCGATAGTTGGGGGTTTTTAACTTCAATTTCTGTGACTTGACTTTGAATCAGAAAGCTGACATCTCTGTGTCTAGAGTTAGACTTTTAAAGGGAAACTAGGAAGCGACCTAAGAGCTGATCCAAGCAGAAAATTACATCTCTATGACTATAGGTATCGGGCTTCAGTACCCGAACAGTTACCTTATTCTGCCATTGAAAAATCGCATTGCAATATGCCCTGCCTCAGTAAGAGTTGGTAAGATCCTTTGCTGTCTCACTGTTTGGCAAAAGGAATATTTTAATATTTTAATATTTTAAATGCTAGTGCTCACTAAATGAGCAATAGGGAGTTGAGAATTACAGCATTTGGCATTGATAATTATATGAATATCGTGCTGTATAGACTTCTAAAGGTATGTAAACAAAATGTTTAGCATTAATTAAAGCCCTCTTAATTGTTTGTCCAGTGTGCATTTGGTTTAGCTTTTTTGTGTACAAAAGTTCTATGAGAAGTTCAAAATGCTGCCTGTTATATGAAAATCCCTTTCAGACCGGCACTCAGGTCTGCATTTCTGTGCTGTGACTCAGAGAAGCAAATTAAAGCCTTTGTACAGCCATAATCTAGCTGAATAATGGTGTGCAAATGTGGCCATGGCTTTTGTAAAAGTGGTATTGGAGCAGGATCAGCAGTGTCTGATCTCCCCAAAGGAAAGCTGGTATGATCATATCTCCTCTCAATAAAGACTGAACAGAAAAGGATAGCTTGGTCTCTCTTTCATTAAGTTACAGTGAAGCTTGGCTGTAGGATATCCATTTGCTAGACCAAAGCAGAGTAACTGATTATTTTACAGCAGTGAACATAGAATGCCTCTTGAGTCTCTCACCTACAAGGAACACTATTCATCTTTGCTCCAGGTGAGGGAACCAACATCACATTCAGGTGTCGCTTCTTTCAAGACCTACTTCTTCCTGCAGTAAATTGAGATGAGGGCAATACCTCCTTCCTCTGCAGTTCCCACCCAGACACTGCTGCTGATGCAGTGCCTTATAGCAGAGCACACCTAATAAAAAAAAAGGAATTTCTATTGCTGCAGTAAAACCTGTTTGTTCCTGCCAGCCAATTCTGAGATTTAGCACAATGCTGCTTGGCTAGCCCCTCAGACAGTCATTGTGACGTGTTCTTTGCATGTTGACTTCCTTTCTGTGCACTGACAAATCCGACCATAATACATCTTCCCTTTGGAGAGCATACAGGGAACAGTAAAGCTTGGCTACAAAGCAGGGAGGCGTACACAGGCTATTGCCTGATATTTTTTCATACAAAGTAATTTTCCATGGATGCTCTGTTGTTTCCATTATGGGTGTATTCTAGGAAACCCCATGTATATAACCCTTTACCGCACAAGAATCAGTGGTCCTGAAGCTGAGATCAGACTAATCTGCAAGCCTGTACATACCTTTTAGTGTATCGATGTCATAGAAAGCAGCAGCGAATCTGGTGGAGCGATGTGATGCAGAGCGGGAGTCTAAATTGGCCAGACTTTTGAGTTTTAACCTGCATTTCCACAGCTTCCAGTCCTCAGAATGAGTGATGCGAAGCAGCTCTTCCAGACTGGATGCTCTCCTGATCTGCTGTTCTGACCGCTCCAATGCTGACAGAGATGTCCTCTGGAAGGAGAGGGAGAAGTCAGAAAGCTGGGACCTTTACAGTGTGTCCCCAGTGCAGCACATGGAGCACTTGTATGAAAAGGCAGCACATGACTGAGGACAGCTTAGATTACCTGGGAAAACAGGAGCACACAGGGATGTCTTGAGTTTTGACAGAGCTCAGCCCCAGACCGATCTGCAGGATTTGTGCCTGTATAAATTGGGAAGGGGAAATACTCACGTCCTTACCCTTTCCATCACAGTCATTAGCGTTATTTGACCAATGCAGGCTGTGCTCCCCACATCCCAGGTCTCCGGGGAACCTGGCAGACACCAATCACATCGCTGTTTTCCCTGAACTGGCCAGCTACACCAACATGAATCCTTGGTCACCTCTATAGACAACCTGAACAAGCTCATCTGGTGACCACAACCCATGTGCCTTTGTGGTAGACCACCTCGGGTGCCCAAACGGTGGTGACAGCCATGAGACTTTGCTGCAGTGGCAGGTGATACAGCTCATAGCTGCCCTAAGTGCGTGGCCCAATCCACACAACAGGCAAACACAACGTTCAGTGTGCTGCATCTGCTGTTACCCATCCTGACTACCATTTGGGTCATGCCCAAGTCAGCTTAAGCGGCCTCAATCCAGGCTCAGCACTGTGGCTGTGCAGCAGTGACAGCGTAATGCCCTGAGTTTGGTTAGGACATGGCAGCCAGCTGGGGCTAATCTGTGCCAATGCAGCCATTGCATTTTCCACATGTGATATAAGTGACCACTCTCCACTTCCACAGAAGAATGCTCCCTACAAAGACCTACCCCATCAGTTTAAAGCTGTTATTCATTAAAAAAATACCTGTTCAACAGAAACTGAATATTGCAGAGCACCCCATAACAACGCTGGTTTCTTTGGCCACTGCCTTCCAACATCTGTTTGTGCCTTCATCAAGGCGTGTAGTGTTTGTTTCCACTGACTCACCAGATCTGCTGAAAACTGTTGCCTCCAGCCCAAGTAAAAGGTTATCTTTGTTAGCGGCTGCATTGCACTGGGCTGGTGCTCTCAGCTGTACTCTCTGGTCATGCAGCTGATTGTACTTTCTGACTTGCACTAAAGGGCCACGCTGCCAGCTTTCATAAATAAAACACCGGGGTCCTTAACAGCAAAGCTGAAACATAGGAAGCTGGGAATGAGGTGTGTAGCAGGCCGCAGCCTGAGCCAGTAGCAAGTGAGGGCTCTGTATGGGACTGGGGTGGGGGTGAGGGAAAGGGGTCACCTATAAGAGGAGCATTTTTAGATGAGATCTGAAACCCAGGAACTGACTGCATCTGTTATTTGTTATTAAAACATCTGTGGCATTTATTTTGCAATGATACAGATGTTAGCCTGTACTTACAGGCCAAGTTCGTTTTTGGGTAATTACCTTCCACTGACATAAAATCCCCTGTGTAGTTAACTCAGAATAAGTTATTTGCTCTTCTTTTATGCCCATACAGAACATTGTACTGTGCTCTAGGAAGCTGCCATGTGTCATTATAGAGATTGCTGGTTTTCATAGGTGAATGCTTTCTCATACATTTCATATGTGGTTAAAACTGGAAAGCCTGTGTCAATACTTATGGACAAATAGGTCAGAAGGGATGTGAATACTTAGCACCAGTAACTGAATTTCAAGATAAGTTCGCAAACGAACTACTCAGAATTTTGCTTATTTAGGCGAACTGAAATTCAGTGTGAGGTCAATGCATCAAGGCTTATTTGTTCTAAAATCCACAGCTTCTATTCACTTCCATTCACAAACTGACTCCTTGCCCCTACAAAACACATGAGTACAAGTCCAGTGCAGGTGTGTTAATAGGACCAAAGATGCTAAAATTGAACTCCATTGTCATTTATTTCTCTCTCTTTACAGTAAAAAAATGTTCTAGATGAATCAGCATCCAAGACTTCTAAATCAGAATGAAAATACAGCAAACCTGTAAAATGTGATGATGGTATTCTGTAAATTAGAATACCTGCACTTCTTGTAAAGATCGGTAGATTGGAACTAGATTTTCAATTTCTTTTAATTAAATATCGAGAGGTTTTGTTAATTATTATCATATGAGTAAAATAAGTTTTAAATCTAAGATTAGAGAACAGAAAATGTATACATGCATCTTTATGATAAGAGAAAGTCTCTGGGCTTGTCTAAAGCAAGAATTTGTACTGCTTTAAGGATTTGTCTGGTTTTAAATCTATAGAAGTTCCTTTATGTGGACTCTATACACTGAAATGAACTGACTTGATGCCATCACCATTAGTATTGTATAGAAGGAAGAACAAGTAGTGGAACTAAATTCTATACCCCAAAACACATCTCCAGTAGGATTTGAAATGTGGTAATTAAAAAACCTGTACCTCTGAATTCAAGCATCATAGTTGTGTACAAAGCCTGCCTGTGAATGCAGGTTGTTCCTTCTTTTACTGTTTTTCATATATTGAAAACTGGAGGAGGGCGGTCATAGGAAATGGAAGGAGCAGTGCTCATTATGGAATTCCCTCTGCAGTCATCATAACTGTATCCTAAATAACTAACACATGATTATCCAAAACTCACACAGCCCTTGGAACTGAGTTATCGCTTCTTTGTCAACTCCAGCCCTCCTTGGTGTTGCCTGGGTTATTCAGCCCTGAAGTGAATCTGTTGCCTCTACTTTCTCCACGTTTCCTAACACTTATCCAAGTTCTGGAACTTGATGGGAATGCCAGTTGCCTGCCAGCACAATGCCAGAATAATTGCCTTCCTTCTTATACTTGACTTCTTCCTGGAGGGAACAGATTTTACAGGTGAGTATATAATTTCTTCTCAGAAATCCCTATCGAGTAAAAAATTTCCTGATGCCCTTTCCTGTAGCAAGAGCAGCATTGAGAAAAAGTGCCAACTCTCCTTCTGAGCACTGCTGACACTAGGCAAGACAGTGAGCAGGAGGCACTGCTAGATTTTAAGGGAGGGCTGAATGCCAGATAGCTGTAAGTTTTTACAGTGTAGACAGGTATTTTGTCTGTGGGTTAGTCACTCTCAGCTCCCTCTGTAGCCAAGACAAAGACACTTTTAGAGCATGTTTCATTTGAAATCACGTTGAAAGTCTTCCTGCTTGTTGGCTGCCCAGCAAGCCCAGGCTCATCCAATCACAAGATGTGAACGGGTGCATCTTTGGTGAAGCAAATCTCGCCACAGCTATCTGGGGTATAATACATCTGACAAGAAACACCTAATTTTCTTCCAGTCTACCTAAGCACCAAAACAGGAACAGTGAATACTGCTGTATGTGTTTGTTTTGACTCCCTTGAGACTACTACCATATCGTCACTTAAAATGTTCTTTTAAACACTTTCTAGAGCACAGAATGTTCAGAATCTAGGTAAGAATCTAGGTTATCAGGCACTTGAGGCTTAATCATACCAAGAGCATGAATGCTCCCAGCTTGAGCAGATGTTAAAGGTACCTGTTTCCAGTACTGAGCCGTTACAAAAAACACCCAAACTTTTATGCAGTTCTGTGAGGGAAGGATTGAAACCCAAAATACAAGTAAGATTGAGGAAGTCTTTATTTAACATTTAGGGGCTACATAATCTTCTCTGGAAACAGTATCTCTGGAAACATGAGGGTGAAGGCTGGGACTGAAAAAAGTGACACCCAAACCACCAAAGATTTGGGATTGGGATTGGTCCACACCAAATTAGGTGGTGATGCTGTTAGAATATTAAGAATTTCAACATCTTTCTTCCGTCTGCCTCCCAATACTTAGTGTCCATGGCGTTCCTCTTCACCCTCCACAGGTGCAGCCAGCACCCCCAGCTCATACCTCTGTTCTCCTTACCTTATCTAGATTACCATCCCTCATCCTTATTCACATTGACCACAGAGGCAGCTATCCATGACTTTTAAAAGCATCCAAAACTAAAAGCTTAAAAAATGAAAAGAACATGGGGGGTGCATCAGCCCCACTGGCAGGACACAGGCCTACAGCCTAGGGCACCATAGGCTGAACTGCTTCTGTCAGGCACTCTCCCGCTGCAGCACAGCAGCATTAATAGCACATGGTCATGAAATCTTTCTGAAGCATTCATTTCTGATCACCCTGTTTTGAAAAGGACAGCATCGAATGAAAACATGGAACTTCTTATGGGCTCTGATAATGCCATGGATGACATGGCGTAGGGCTGCTAGCACCATGCAGATGTGGAGACCTTTTTTGTGTACTACAATTTAAATTTGAGCCCTGTTTAGATAATAGACAAACATACCATGGCTGACTGAAAAACCCCACATAGAACAGTGCAGCTCTGCTCGGGAAGATGAATAAATGTTTCAACATGTGAAATTAGAGGAAGGTGCTAGGTTCAACAGTGTCCAAAACGGACCATTCATGTAATGACCAAGGACTTTTTTCCCTCTCACAGTGATATCAAGTGGACAGCAGAAAAAATCTTGGGGAAGCATACAGAGATGTCAAGCCTTCACTGACATTTTTCAGAGATCCTGTCCCTCACAAAAAGCAAGGGGAACAGAGCTGTTGTCTGAGAGAGACAGAGCTACATTCCTTTTTTAGGCTTTCTCTGATAACTATAGTCCTTTCATTCAGGTTCCTCTCCCATTCTCCACTCTGTTTTCATAATCTTGTACTGCTTTGATACTGCTGTGCTTTTATGTTGTACATTTTCACTCCTTTCCCCCTATTCAGCCAGGCAGGAGTGCAGTGAGACCTATCTCAGGCTGAGCTTTCAGCCTCCTGATGCAAAGGAACATCCATTTTCCTCCCTGCCAAGACCTCATTTCACTTTCCTTAGGTTGGCCCAGATTTTAGTAGTTAGATGGGGTGAGCCATCACAACTCTGGTATGTATTGGTTATAATAGCTGCAACCTAGATGTGGGGCAGTAATTCACTGCACTTGGTGTGGTTCACATAGGTGGCAAAATTGTGACCTCTGTAAGCTTAAAATATACATTAAGGCTTAAGAGAGAAAGAAGGTAGAGAAGGAGGCGTTGCAAAGGGCCAAGGCAATGTCCTCTACATGCTCCTAAAATTCACTAATTTACCTATGGACCCATATCACTGGAATGCTCAAAATGCCCTAAACTTTCAGTACCCATGAATGTACACCCTGTAGTCAACCAAATACACAATGCTGTTGCCACAAGAAAAGTTTGCACTGAAGTCATCAACAACAAATATCAAAGTAGTAGGTTTAAGTAGTTTGTTCTTATCTGTTCAACTTACTGCTGCTCTTAATATAAGTTTTTCTGAGTATCTTATCCGAATGGATCCCATACCCATAGATAAAAATCAGTTTCATATTTAAATGAACTTGTATGTTTTTTGTAACACTGACCTCTCATATGTTCCAAAACTGTTCTTCAATTCAGAGAGGAATGTCTGTTTTCTTCTATTTGGGCTATGAGCAATATCATTGACATCAGGAAATGATAGCATAGGTTAGCGTTGTGATTTTTGGATAATTACAACTTTTGTTCTTCCAAAAGAAACCATAATGGGCTATCTATCTTCTTCCTAGCAATCTCAGATGCCAGAAAAACCCTAAAAGTAGTTAGCATTGGAAAGGGACAAGAGAAAAAGCAGTGGTACATTCAGTGGCCTTTTCCACCTTGGACGCTGGTTTAAATCAGACGCTGAGTTCATTACCCCTTTGATTTATGCTAGTCAAATACTTGGGTTATGCATCATGTCATACAGACACAGAATCCCACACATACTCTGCACTGTTCAAACTAGGCCCCTTCTTGAGAACTTGTATTGTCAATCTACTATCAGGTGCTGGAGCTCAGCACTTTGCACTTTTTCTCCACAAACTCCCAGGCTTCTTGCCTAAGATAAAACAACCTACCCTATTCAAACTCATGTCCGAGTGAGTCAGCAAAACCCACGTTTGCAGAACCCCTTCTTTTGCACGTGCCACTCTTTCCAGCCTGACACAAATGCTGTGTTTTAGGATCTCCTGGAGGCATTTTGAACAACAGAGAAAGGCCAGCTAAAGTCCTAAATTTCTTTGAGGACCTATAGCACAAACACATGGGTAGGACCCAGAATTAATTCTTTCCAAGGCCATCAATAGCTATCCATATTTTGTGTTTAAGAAAACAGGCACAAGGTGAATACCATTTTGTGTACATGAGAAGGCAAAAACAAAGGTTGATCAAAATCTGTATTTTGTTCAATCTGAGAATAGTCCTGCTTACATTCTACCCTGTACTTGAGCACACATACAGACCCAGGAAACACATCCTGAAACTTTACACAGATGACTTCTTTTCTTAAGCCCCAGCCTCACAGTCCTTATCCGTAGTGGGACATAAACCTCTGCTTAAAGCTCAACAAGTTAAGAGCTCTTCCAAAGGGAATATTTTTCTGAATTAGGGTCATGGATACTATTGTGGTAAGTGCTGCATAAATACCAATGAAAATCTTCAACATTATCACTGTGTCTGGGCCAGGACAAATGATTAAGGAACCTCTCAATAACCTTCCACTGGTTTATGATCCATCTTCTCAGTGGTTAAGCAATAAAAAGATGGTAACGGCTTTATGTTGCCAGGGAAAGCAGATCATAGCTGCATAACACAGAGTGATGATTCCCTTAATGCCATTGTATCACAAACACAGTCTAACAGGTTTAAGCTAAATTCAGACTAAATCTTTCAAAATTAACCAATCTGGGGGGAAAAGGGACGAAGTTTCATCACAAAGTGATGGCATTTGGGTGTCAGCAACCAGTGCTGGCAGCATGTGAAGACATGTTGAACCTCTATGTGAGTGTTGTGTGCTTGATGCAGCAGTAGAGGCCACGTTCAGTTCAAGAGAAGTCACGTAGAAGACAGACTTGATGCAACCAGAAGTCGAACTCCCCGTTCCAGTGCTGCCCAAAGGCTATTCTCAGAACTAGACTCAAACCAGTTTAAATGCTAGGTAGATGATTCATTGCCACACAGATGTTTTCTGCTGTGTATGTATGCTACACCTGAAAACAGCCTCCTTTTGTTCTGTGAGGTATCCCACAAGATGTTTTTATGACAGTGTGTGGTAGTTCAGCCTCAAACAGTGGCTGAGCACCACACGCTGCTCACTCGGTCCCAAAGGAGAAACAGACAGAGGTTCAGCGGGTTGGGATAAGGACTGACAAAATTACCTTGAAAGGAGAACAATAACAGGCCATGGTAAATTTCTCTTAGGCCCAGTAATTACTGAGTACCTTATTGACCCAATGATAACAGAGTACTGCACCACACAAGGACCTGCACAACACAAGGACCAACCCAATACCCCAGCCACACTCAGACTGCCCTGGAGGCACCAGAAGTGCCCCTCCCCAACAAGCCTCTTTTATGGGGGAGCAATGTCTGCTGGTGTAGGAACAGCCGGAGCTAACTCAGCTCCCCCGGGCTGGCTGCTTGGGGCTGGCCAGAACCAGAACACAGTGCATGAGCTAATCATTGTTACTGCCTCATCTTGCAGAGACAGAGTGCCTACAGCTCCCTGCCACCCCACAATCATTAAAAACAAATTTAAAAACTCTAATCTTATAGATGATTCACCTGACTGAACATGAACTCATTATCTGAGACTCTCATTCTAGTTAACAGCGAAAAATAGGTTCATTGGATGCAGGTTCATCTCATCTGAAGTCTGTCAGATAAACTGTGCCTCCAAACTGACTCTCTCCATTGACAGTAATGGAGGAGTCAGCAGATCACTAGCTCAGTTGCAGTTCGGTGACCTGAATCCCACCCAACTGAGAGCAATCAGATGAGATAAAATCCCCTCTCCTTAGCCAAAGCAGAAGCAGTTTGTGAGGGATAGTGATCTCAGGTATACAAATATAAACAACCACAAGTGTAACTGCACCAAGGCCTGAAGGACCGGGGACTGGCTGAAGGCCAGCACTGACAGCTCCCTGGACAGAGGAAAGAACTTCATTCCCCACTTCAAAGCCATGGGGTGGTTGCCCAGCTGTGCTGTGACTCACAGCACACCGACAGTGAGCTGATGTGAACAGGGAACTGCAAGGGAGTTCCTGTGGAAAACTCTTGTTCTCTCTTGGCAGGAAAATAAGGCAGCTCCTGCCATTGTGAGGCCAACACAGAGATCTACATGATGTCTGAAGGTCTCTTGTTAGATCGTTTTCCCAGTGGTGATGATAAGCTTGTTTGGAGTCTCTGCAGTAAAAGGAACTCCTTTTGAGGATTTTCATCATTATTATTACTATTTTTAGCGTTACTGTGGCTCCTAGGAGTACGGGGTCAGGTACAAGCACAAAATAGAAAGACCATGCCTAACCTGCATCAACAACCAAAGTAACAGATGAGAGGAAACAGAAGGCAGCATTCATCCCAAGGCAGTACCAAAGGCACACTGAAAATATTGCTCTGAGTGACAAGCCACAATTTTGAGATAGCAGGGGCCCAACTATTGCCAAGTTTTATCATTAAAAAATTGTGTGTAATACAGCATCTTGAATCCTTGGGGTGTTGCATAAAGGATAGTAAAATCATGAGGGAATCTTCGGCAGTTTGAAAACACCAGGCTTGAAGAAATGACTTACAGCCTTATCAATGAGTAACTGCATCATACCATGTCTGACTCATATCAGTTTGCACTTATTTTATCATCGCCGTTGTATGTCATTTCTGAGGAGAAAAGAGCATCTTCTTTTCAACACCTTTTAATTCTCTGTCAACTATGAACTTCTGATACATGAAGTCCCATCCCTGACTATGCCCTCTGGGAGCACAATTGTCTATGCATTATTACGGTACAAATATGCTTTTCTAAATTGTACTTAATTTATTATTGATGACATAATCTATTTTTAATTGTAATGTATGTGGCCAAAGAGAGACAAAACAATGAGATATTTTGACTTCCTACTAACACTGTTCTTCAGAACATGTGGGCTTCTCATGATATTTTTCAGTGCATATTACAGGATTTGGTATCATCTCAGAACTGTGGATGAAGCTTCAGGAGCTTGCAGAACTTCATCCCACCTTCAAAGATTGATTGTGTAAACAAATAACTAAATGTCTTCTAATACTTAAACAAAATTTCAGGCTCTGTCTGTGCACTCTCTTATGCAGACTGGGCATTCCCTTGATCATCAGGGTCGCAGCATCTATAACACAGAGGGACATGCTGCTCATGGTGGGGTCAAGTTTGGTTCCTGGGAGGCAGATTTCCAGCCGTCATTTGTTGAAAAGGGTATTTGATGCTTTCTCCAGTGAGGGTTGTGTTGAAAGCATACAGGTATATTGTCCAAGTAGACTGCAGAAGATACGCAACTGGCTGACTTCTTTAAAAGACTGAAAATAGCCTCAACAGTCTTTCCCAAATATAAAATTAGTGATGACTGTGTTACAGATGAGAAACCTTAGTGTTGCATAGTCAAAAAAGTTGATGTTTTGGGAATTGAAGGTGAAATATCAGGGCAGCACATTTTGTTTTCCAAGCCCCCTCAGAAAACTGAGCCTTGATTTACATGCTAACATTACCAGCTTTACAGCTGGGCCCGCTACTTCAGCGTTTTCTGCAACTGCTTTGAAGGAGGACTCCATATAGCTCCCACCAGCTATCAGACACATCAGAAACGCATCCCCTGGCTATAATGCTCAGCCAGCTCCTCCTGCTGTGCCTGCAGAAGAGGAAGCGGTACTCAGCATGGAAAGCCTGAAGGTCACCTTTCTAGCTTCATCCCTGCCTGCTGGCCCAGATAGTGGTCAAGGATTGAAGAGTGGGCATGGGAAAAAGGTTTGTGCTTCCCTCGGCGCAGCCTAGGCGAGACCTCTCCGCTATGCCTTGAGTTAAAGACTGTTGGCCTTGGCCATATGCCCTCTCAGGAAAGGGTGACTGTGGTCACACCACTTCATCCTGAAGTCCTGTTTGTCACTGCGACTGGAGGAGGAACTGCACAGATCCCTGTCCTGTAAGAAAAGCAGTGGAGAATAGCCAGAGCACAGAAAGAAGGACTATCAGACACATTTACTTGTGGCTTTGGGAGGAACATGGAACAGTAGAACTAACAGTCTGACCCAGGATTGCATGAGGGAGCAAGAAGCTGACAGGGATACGTTCATCTGAGACCGTCACTGTTCTCACAGATACACATGTGATGTTTAAGGGCCTCTTTTGCTAAAAATTTGTCAGTATGTCATCTGAGCAAGACCCAAAACTGGAGGCCAAGCAACTTCTAGACTGCCCCACCTCAGATGTTGTGTGGTATAAAGTTCCCTCCCCTCTTTTGGAGTCGGACTCCTTGGGCTCCAGCCTTACTCCAAATGAAGACAGGAGACGTAATTACCCATTTCCTAAGATTAGTGGCCAAGGTGGTGATAAAACTGCTTCTAGTTTAGCTGAAGATGACATGGTTTCATGAGTAAGTCATACTAGCTACTCTACAGTTCCAGGAGAGCAGCTATTTATAATTTGAATGGGCTTTTCAATTAGATCATTTGTGGTGCAACAAAAAATACATGAGATTTCTTGAACTTTAGCATGCTCATATCATTGAAATCCTCAGAAATGAGACATTTTAGTTGCTCTGTTCTGAACACTTGAACTGAATGAATTGAAATACTCAAAAGAAAGACTGAAACAAACAAAATTGTACATGGTTTTAAAGTGGCAGCATAAATCTCAGATGATTTTATTTTTTTCTTTACATTCAGAGGAATCAGAGACTGATAATATTGTAGCAAAATACTTCTCCCAACTATATAGTTTTGGCTAGCTAGAACTTTACACCAAAATGAGGGAGGGCTCAGTTTTTTTCAAACCAGCACATATTTTGGGAACCAATTACAACTCTCATTAAACAAATCTTTCTTCCCACAGCCAGGTCTTTTGGCTGTCATGGGAAACATCCTCACAGCAGCTGAAGGGTGATTTTGAAGGTAACAGCATTCACTGTGCATAAATTTGTTTGCAGCAATGGAAAAGCCGTGTGGGCGAATGTCAGGGGGAGTTTCTTCCTGTTCAAGACTGCTCACCGTTAGGTCCCTCCTACAGTGACGGTGCTTGGTCAGTGAAAGGACACAGATGGATTGTCATAAAGGCACAGGGTGGTGACTCGCTGGTATGTGCCAAATGCTACTGACAACTCTGGGAGCCTTACAATACCTTTTCTGAGTCTCTGTTTCTGTGATTGTTCACATTGCCTTGTGTTGCTGCAGCCTGTCCAGGCAGTCCTGATGGGTCCTGTACAGAATGCAGATAGAAATGTTGCGTAGCACTCAGCTCATCATAGGCAATGTTAGCGGCTAGTCTAACGCTATGTCAGGGTACACATGTCAAAAATAGGATGTTGTATGTGTTTACAAAGAGCATATCCAGTCTGTAGTAACTTTCTTTTGATATTTGCCCATTCTTCAGAAGTCACTGGGGTTCATGCAGTTATTTTGGAATGGCTCGGTAGCAGAGGCCTGAATTAAATCAGATGACTATATATTCCTTTAGTACTTGAAAATATTTTTTAATGTGATGAAGGTTTCTCCAGTTAATGCTTTCCTTGGTTTCTGGTTTTGCCCCAAGACACTTTAATAAATGTTTTGGAAGTGTGACTAGCCAATTGGATGTCCAGGTTTCAAAATGTCACTTCACAAAGCAAAAGCTGTTGCCAATACTGAATGAACTTATGTTACCCCAGTCACATGCACACACTTTCCTGGAATTGTAATTTTTCTGAAGTAATATTTCCCTAGCAGTTCAGGAAAGTATCTTAACGTGGTTTCTGAGTCACATTGCTAATTAAAGTGAAAACTTTTGCCTGTTCTTATGGCTCATTCTCTATGTGCAACGTGACATATGATACAGTAACATGAGGCAACTTCTTTGCAATTCAAGCCAACTCAAATATAGCTCCTTCCCAACTACACACAACGAGCAACCGCGCTGCAGTGGGTGACAATGAATTCTCCAAACTAACCCTGCACACTTCCCACTGGCAAGCCACAGCTCAGCCAAAGCCCTCCTGACTGACATGCTGGAAGTAAGGAGAGTGGTCACCCCTTTCCAAACTCCCGTGTCGCCCACACTGGATTGCTGAATCTCTTGTGTTCAACTGCTCATCTGTTGCACTCGGTATGACACGACTGAAGCAGCAATGACCCTGCACGGCATTCCACTCCTACATGAGTGGGCACACACTTTGAATCATATCTGGGGGAAACAGAGACAAAAAAACAGGCAGAAGCTCTTCAGGAAGCTAATTTTTTTCTTAACATGAGCAAACAAAAATATGCTGCTTACTTGTTCTGCTGTTCATTGAAACAAAAGCACTTAGGTGTTTCACAAGGACATCAAAAAAGAGCAAATTCTGCTTGGTGTTCCCATGGGCAAGTGAGGGCATAAAGCATTTTGTCCCCCGTTCCCCAAATCCTAACAAGGATAAGGGAGATTTCCAAAACATGCTTGGGAGTTAGGGAGCAGGCAGAGGAGACACAGGACTGGCGCATAGTGGGAAGAATAAGGAATTCCTAAGGAATAAGGGTTTCTTTGGGAAAGATACCATACTGAGTTTGCTTCCCTGCAGGAAAATATCTTGTGTCTTTTTTTCCCAAAGCAAAGCCTGGGATGACATCTCAAAGCCGAGCCCTAGAAATGGCAATGGCCAATTTTGTAACTGCCCTAAGAGAGAGGTCTAAAAGAATCAGAGGTAAGTGTAAAAAGCACTGCGCCAGGTTTTTAATGGGAATGAGAATAAATGAGTTACCAGCTACAACAACTGAGCCTTTGTTTTTCCCATATACTGATACAGTGCCCACAGGAGATAAGGCACAAGTAAACCTTTCTCAGCTCTAGTCTAGAGTAGGGACAGCAGTGATCAGAACAAAATTTGCAGACACAAGAGCAGAGGCCTCACAAGCCAGACTCTGCATCAGGTCTATTTTTTCCTCCACTTTCAAGTGGGCTATTTCTCTGCCTCCCATGGGAGCCTGCATCAGTGCCACCGCATCAGTTGTTAGGAACCACACAAACGCCTGTGAGGGAGAAAGCACCAGTAGGCTACCGAATGCAAAAAACAAGGAACACTTGCTGAGCTCAAGCTGATTGCTTGCGTTGGTTGACTTGTGACCACAAATTAACAGAAAGTTGCTCCACTGCTCTCTGAATCTGTCTTCCTGTCTTCCTTTGGTTTCACCATTTCAGATGTAAGCCAGGACTGATGTCAAAGTTTAATTACCGCTGTCTTAATTACCAACAGCTGACTAACAGAATGGGTTTCTCAAGTGCTGCATCTGATTAACCTGAACAGCCTGATGTACTTTTCAGGGCTCTGCTCTATCCTCAGACATTACAATCCTAGCAGAGATGGACTGGAACAGAAGCTGGAAGGGATTGTTTTTTGCTAATTGTCACAAGCTAGAACTACTCTTAATAAAGTAGTGGTGTGTTAGTAGTTTCCTTTCCAAATTGATAAGAGCCAAGGACAGATGCCTTGTGGCGTGGCAACAATACAGAATTGTTCTCTTATCCTTGACTGTACCTTGCCAAGGCAGTAGCAGATAAGCGAGAACAATTTGGCTTTCCTCTCAACCTCCCGGATAGCTTCCCACTCCCGAAGGAAAAGGACAGACCAATCATTTCTGCAGTACATTTTCACACCTTTCTAGCTTATCGTGCCTATCAGAGATGGTAATCACAGAGAATCAAAAGCAGCAATGACCAAGCTGAGATAACAAAACCCTTCTGAAAACCACAGTTTTGTAATCTTTATTTAAAATATGTGAAAGGAAGCTGGACGTGAGCTTGGAGAGCCTAGTTTAAACGGAGAAAACACTTCCTACAACCCTTAGATGTGCTTTTGCCAGCTACTGAGCAGTTTGCTATGCTTTGACCTTTGAGAAAGATAACCCACAAGACAGCAGATTTCTGAGAATCTCTCTTTTCTGGAAACTGAGCAACAGTTACAATCAGTTATTAAAGAGCCATCTAGAGCTATATGAAAAACAATGTCAGTGGCACTTACAGAGACAGAAGGTGATGCCCGGGTCTGCCGCCCAGGTTCCTTTGCAGAGCACTGTCTTGGTTGTACAGACAGATAGGCTGCAGCTTTTTATTTTTTGGGTTTTTTGGGGTTTTTTTTTTTGGGGGGGAGAGGCACAAAGAGCCTCTCAACTCCTTCCACACATGGCACGATGGCTCTCCAGTATTTCCATGCCTTCCCAAGGGCAAGGCATTCTCCTCTTAGGTGGTACCAGGCCTGAGGGTCATGGTGAAGTGCTGTTTTGCTCTCGCTGGTGGACAAGGACTATGTACCAGCTGTGCTTGGAAAATGGCTTCCACCTCTCTCCAGCTCACAATAAGAGATTGTCGCATCTAGGAAAATCTGTTACAGCAAAAATGTCTAATCAAGGCTGTACTAATGTTTGGTGCAGAAGAAAAAAAAATAAAATGCTTAGCTGTGGAAAAGGAATGCGTGTAACAGCCATGTTTGTGTTTAAACATATATAACCCCTCAGTCCTCTGGTCAGAAAGCAGGCTTCTGGTTTGATGATACTCCTCAGGCCTATCAGTTGTCACTTTCTTTCTAATGAAACAAAGAAGGGCTCATCATGGGGAGAATCACAGAATCACAAGGTTGGAAAAGACCTTTAAGATCATCAAGTCCAACCATTCCTGTCCTATGCTAAACCCTATCCCTAAGTACCTCATCTACCCTTCTTTTAAACACATCCAGGGATGGTGACTCAACTCTCTCCCTGGGCAGGCAGTTCCACATCCTGACAACTCTTTCAATGAAGAGTTTTTTCCTAACATCTAATCTGACCCTGCCCTGGTGCAGCTCTGTGGCATTTCCCCTTGTCCTGTCTCCTGTCACCTGGCTGAAGAGACCATCGCCCACCTCTCTGCAACCTCCCCTCAAGTAGTTGTAGGTGGTGATAAGGTCTCTCCGCAGCCTCCTCCAGACTAAACATCCCCAGCTCCCTCAGCTGCTCCTCATATGACTTGCCCTCCAGCCCCTTCACCAGCCGGGTTGCCCTTCTCTGAACACACTCGAGGACCTCGATGTCCTTCTTGTAGTGCGTGGCCCAGAACTGGACACAGCACTCGAGGTGTGGCCTCACCAATGCAGTACCGGGGCACTATCACCTCCCTAGACCTACTGGCCACGTTTTTCCTGATACAAGCAGAAGAGAGAAAACCTCTGCACAAACAAAAGGCTATGGGTCTGAGTCTATGGCTGTGAGTCTGTTGTAAGTTGGGCATTACCAGTAGTCCTGCCTTCCCACTAACCTCGTATAAATAACATAATGGGCAGAATAGGGACAGATTCTCAGAGATCAAATCCTTGCAGCCTCATTAGGGGCAGTTTCGGTGTTGGAAGGCAGAAGCAGCTCTGACAGACCACTGGCTTTTCTTGGCAAAACTGTCACCTCGGCTCTCATGGATATAGGACATAGCTCTCTGCATCTAATTTTAAAATTCTGGAAAAAGTAGCCTATGTCTGCTGTTGCTCTAGGAGATGAAAAATGTGGTTGGGGGGTGGGGAGGGAAGAGACAGAAAGAGAGACGGTGAAGTCTGCGGTTCCCAAGCTGAGGGTTTCCAAAATGTAAGAGACTGTCAGGACAAAATTTCAACAAGAATTTTTAAGCGTTTCCTGATGAGGAGAAAAAAAAACCCAGCTCAGTCTTCAGAAAACCCATGTGGAAATCTATTTGTTCACCAAGGACTTCATAAGTCAGGCTGGCATCCTGAATCAAGTGGCTGGCGTGCGAGGCAGAGGGCTCCTTGCCAGCCCTGACGTGAGTTCAGCAAAGGAGCCCTGCCTGACACCTGCGCGGCTGCGCTCTCCCAGTCGGAGGCTGCCTGCCTCTTCCCATCATGAGGCTGTTTTCCAGTTGTTTATAACCCTGCCAGACGTTAGATGTTCGGGCTGAAACTTTCCACGCCAGATGTCTGCCTCAAAACGATTTTATTAATTTTTTGCTTTCTCTGTCAAAATGGCTTGACCACAGTTGTGGATGAAGCTCCTTCTTCATCCACGCAGAAGGCATTTTCTGTCAGCCTCGTCTCTGCAAACACCTGGCTTTTCCCCACTATGGCTCACAGATGTGGAGTTTTGACACCTGAAGAACCTTTGTTGGCCCAGATGTGTCTACTGCTATCTCTGCAAAATCCACCCAACCATAAAATCCTCTGAGAGCAACAGAAAAGATGTGCCAGGACTTAGCAGCCAGATGCTCAGCAGATGGACCCTGTGCTGATCCCACTCCACCCGGGAGTAAAGCAGGATGTGGGTACAGGTCAACACAGGTCCAGCCTATGGGTCTGAGAGCTGGGGGCTTGCCCTTCCTCAGCCTCAGATTTCGGGAAACCAAGGAAAAGAAGCTTCCAGATTCGGCTGCAGAAGGGGAAGGAGATGAACACTTATGGGCAAGTAACTGAGGAGGCTGAGAGCATCTGGGAAGATCAGAACTAGAAACTAGGGTGAGGAAAAGGAAGTCCTGACCACAGAGACAAATTGAGAAACTAGGGATGGAGGTGGGAAGGGGTGACCCATGGTCAGACCTGACTAGAAAGGGAAAAGGGCCCCATAGGGCTGTATCTGAGGGACTGGGTCTGAGAGAGAAGCAGGACATCACCACTCAGGAGGAAGCAAGTGGGAAGGAGGGTGGCACACAGAGGGCACGAACCGGAACCCAGGAGGGAAGCTGAGACCCTGAATCTTGGAGATGAGGAAACACTGATCAAATGCTGGGACCAGAACAGGTCAGGAATGGAGAGAGGAAGGAGAGCTGGAACTGACAGGCAGAGGACAACTGGCCTCAGCGCACACATGGCGGGAAAATGGAAACCTGTGCCCAGAAAAGGATGGTGTTTCTGAAGGACTGGGAAAAGCCAAGCACAATGGAGACACTTGCTGAACCACTGCAGCCTGTACATAAGCTTTTTAACTTTCACAGCACTAATTAGGATATTTTTAGAAGGGGGATAAGAGAGTATTTAAATCCTTAGCCCCCTGAAACTCTACTGTGCGTGATACCACACTGACACCACCTGATAGTTTAAAACATCATCAGATTTAAAACTTCAGGTGCCCCCAGCAAAGCTCAGCTAATTGAATTTATATAACGGTGGGAGAGCGGACTGCTGGTGGTTAACCCTTCTTGGGTCTCATTAATTGCATATTACCTGCATCCTGACTGTGTAGTTTTTATCCAGGCAATACTGACATTGATCTTAATGAACTTGAAGAAAATAAGGCATGGCAGGTGAACACAATACAGAATTTCCATCTTTTGCAAATTCGATTTGAGGTGCAATAGGTAAGCATAGGCAAAACCCTGTGTACCATTAAACACTGTAACATGAAGGACTTTTTGTGGGGTATATCCACAAACATAGACACACAAAAGCCCACAGGTCACAGCATGCTAAAAAAACCCAACAACCCAGAAATCTTACATGCTATGTAAAACATTAAAAGAGAAATAATTAACATCTTAGCCAAAAATCTCTGTCTACACAGAAAGAGCCAGGAAAAGTGTAAAACCGGTCTTCTTCTGGCAATCAGCAGCCGACGCATGTGAAACACAGCCCTTTGTAGTATGATCTGCATGATACCTTCAGGATAGTCTTGGAAACTAACAGTGATTAGTTATTACACACAATATTCTGTGGTTAGGCTGGCTTCTTGAAAGAGCTAGCTAAATTAAGATGGAAACCATTACAGATGCACACATGTTGGACAGACAATGCTATCACAGCAAGTAATCTGCAAACCAGTTTAAATTAGCAAGAAGAGCTCTTGCATTCATTCTCGGCAAAGGGCAGATGGCTTCAAAATTTAATTAAAAGACTAACTAGTGGTTTACTATCATGCTCAATAAACTTGGGTCCCGTGCGAGGACAGAATTATCACCACTGCCAATTACAAAACGGTTTAGTAACCTATGTCAGAAAGCACTTTCTGGTTTAAATAAAGTGTGATTCCTGCATGTAAGAAACCAGTGATTTGTCGTGCAGTTCATAAAGGTAACGTACACAAGAGTGATTACTGTGGTCCGTATGCCTTCGCAGCACTGATTGCTGAGGCTGTAAATTGAAAGCTTGTGAATGGTGAGCGGGCAGAGGGGTTAGTCGTTAGTCATCCTGAGGCACACATCACTCACTCCTGCTAACTTCTTGTGCTGGCAATAGCAGCCCACAATTAAGCACAGAACCTAGCATTTCTTTCCTAAGACACAGGTCAGCATGCAGTGCGGTTCGCACGCTGGTGTGTGGTCATCTCTTGCAAGCGGGAGGTTTTCCGAACTGAAAACAAATGTGTTAGCTTGTTTTGCTCTGTTAGTGAAAAATAAATAATTTGTTCTGGACCACACACTGAATTAATCATTTTTGGACACACTGCACATGTGGAAACTTGTTCCAGTTTTTGTTCTGATTTTTCGACATGATTGTTCTGGATGTTCTCACATTGATCTGAAAAATCCTACTCTCAAGGTGAGGCTTCAGCTTACATTTTGTTAGATGTACTATATTCAGAAGAAAGGTTATTTCCCATGCAATGTGCTCTATTATTACTAGTTGCTGCTTATTTTAAAGTCCTGGGTAACATCTCCTGATAAAACAAAAGAAAAACATTTCTCTCATTTCTGGCAAACAAGTGAACAACAGATGAACACGTGTTTTTACAGGAAATTTTTCAATTCCAGGATACTAATTCCTCTAACTATCTGAAATTAAAAAGTGTATTCAACAAGTATTCTAAATCCTCCGGCTTGCATTTTTGTTTAGATTTTGCTTTTATTTTGCATGGCCGACACTAAAAGAACTCAGGAACAAGGTACACAAGAAGTACTTAAGTAGTAAGAGGATGTAAAATATTAAACAGCAAATATGAATTTATCTTCTTTATAGCTTCTCCTTTCCTCGCTGGCTGCTAAAACTAAACCCTCACAAAATAAACCCAAACACTAAACCTGCGAAAAGACCACCACCTTGCACATTAAATGAGCGTTATCCTGGCAATTTGAATTATTAAGAATGCCGGTAAACAAAGATTACCCACCTTCACAGATCCATTTTCATAGTCGGATCCTTGCAGCAGATGTAGAAAAGAGACTATGAAAATATTCACAGTTGCCCACGGTTTGTACATTCTGGTGTTTAAAATCCAGGGGTTACTACGCAGTCGTCGTCATACAGCCAGAGGCGTCTGTTTCGAAATGCATTTCTCTATCAGCGAGACAGAAAAGAAAAGCTTCCAGATTTTCTCTTATAAACTCACAAAGGATTCCAACATATGAGAGTAAATATCTGGCTCTTCGCTGCTCAAAACAATTGTAAGTTCATCTAGAGAGTGTCATTTCTTAGAGCAGATTTTAGATACACTTGAAAGACAATCATGATAAGGATGTATATAGATATGTATCTGTGTATATACACGCTCACGAGTGATCAGGTGTGGATTCCAGTTAATGAAGTTATATCTTCCACCAAGACAAAAAGAGGCATTGAAAATCCATCTGTGGTCCAGAAAATGTAAAAAACCTGCTCCGTTCTGTGCTCCGTGTTCAGCAGCCTGTTAAGATGGTAGTGTAATGGCCAATGTTTTGAGCTCGAGAGCTGTAATCCAACTCTGTATTAAAACTTTTTTCACAACCTTCATGGAAGCTTGCAGAAGCATGTGTCTTAAATCTGATACAGACTTTGGCAGCAACGCAGTCAAATTTTGGCTCTAATCCCATTTTGTCCCTACCAATAGCGTAGCAGTTTTAAAACTAACTGATGCAATCTAGACTCCCATTATTTTAAAGAAGATTACCTGAAACATGAAACTACAGCACACGTCCCTACACAGCACACATATTTTAAGTTACTTCTTTGAAAAAAAAAACAAAAAACAGAGAGAGAGAGGGAGGGAGAGAGAGAAAAAGAGGAAGACTGACTTTCTTTAATGTGCCCTATCTTCTGTGGCATAAGGATTTCTGAATAGATTTTAAACAGGAAAGTTAAAAACTGTCTTGAATGACAAGCTGGATTTTTATTTTTTTAATGAAAGTTCATGAAGCTGCAGACATAAATGGAAAAAAAAAATCTATTTTTTACAGCAAAACACAATCATATCTGCCCCAAGAAATGCATGCATTTTCAGTGTTTATTTCCACTGTTTAAAACTGAAAAGGAGATCTAACATTTAAAATTATAACACAGACAAAGGCTCTGATAATTATGCATGTTAAATCCATACTGCTGTGCTCACAGAATGTAAGAGTGTGTTCAGGAGAATATTTCCACTCTCACATGGCTCAGGGTTTGCAGAATCACACTCTACACTTGTTAACATAAAACGGCCGTGTATATAATATTTCAGAGCACTGGTTTCCTACCTCTGCTGTCCAAGCAGCAGCTTTCTTAAGTACGAGTTGTGCTTCTGTAGCTATCATTAGCTTGCTTAATTTCTCCTTAAGTATTTGTCGTAAATGGACATTGGAGAGAAAATTATTTATTAGAATCCAGCCTTTCCAGCTGTTGTCAGATAACCAAGTCATCTGGCTTTAAAAAAGTACGTGTAATTGCATTATTCTTTAGCTTTGTCCTTAGCCACTGGCTTTGTGAAAGCAATCTATTTCTCATTGTTTGGCTTCCTCTCCCACCCAGCCTATACTGGCTTGTACAAGGACAGCAGGGATTTCACCCCTGAATCAGGTGTGAAGAAGCACCTCTCTCCCCATACCTGCTTTTGCCCCTGACACCTTCCTGCACCCAGCTGCCAGCAATTGTCACACGGTTTCACAGGCCCCACCACTCTCCAAGGGGACATTCTGTGCCTGTACCACAGTTTACCATCAAAACCTTTAACTATTTCATTCATTAATTTTAATTAACATATTACCTAATGCTTATGTGCAGTCACCTTGACCTCGTTTAATGTCTTTGTTTCCTTCCTGATATGAAAATCCATTTCCTCGCAGGAACCGAAAAGCCTGCTGAAGAAAATGCATATGCCTCAGCCTTGGGTGCACTGTTTCAGCAGCAGGGACAAGTACAAAATAACCACTGGAGTCTCAGGACTGTGTGGCAAAAACTTTTGATTTCCTGGAGCTAACTGGAGGGATGGAGCCGTCCATCAGCATCTCTTATTTATGGGATCATTATTTGAAAGACAAACGCAGATTCAAAAAGCAGGAGAAAGGCAGCAGATGCCCTCCAGCCTGGTGAGTGGGATGCTTGCACAGCCTGTCTCCAGCACAGTTCAGGGATGAGCTACCCTGCTCCCCTGGCAGGGCTGGTGCCAAGTTTCACCAGCCATTCCAGGCACCGGGAGCAAGCCTTCCTTCCTGCCTTCAGTCAGTCTGCCTCAGACCTTCTCTCAGGCATCACCACTCCGCTTTGTAAGTTGGCAGGAGCAAGGGAAAGCCCGGGAGCTGCGCTGAGGTTTCTAAATACCAGCTGTGGAATTTCTCCCATCAGCTCAGCAAGTGTTTAACTACTTACACGAAGCAAAATAGCAAAACAGGAGAGTGAGAAGCACTTGTGGTGGTATGTTCTGCAAATCAGCAAGGAAGGCGTATTTCTGAGAACCAGAGCTCAGGTCTCTGCTGGAAATGAGGAAAGAAAGCAATTCAAACCCAAGGGGTCTCACACTCTCAGCCTCATGCTGAGAGTGGCAGGCTGCCTTTCTGCCTTCTCAAGACCCACAGGCCATACTTACTGGGCTCTTGGCACTGTAGCACCAGAACTTCAAGACAGTTTGTTTTGGAAATGTCGATGGGAAACACCTCAGTAATAATCTGTGTGTGTTTCACTTCATCACTGTTACTTAACTCTGAATTACAAATACATTTGGAAAGACCAAGCTTGCATTTTTCTCAAAGCAAACCATTCATGAGAAAAGTTCACCTACCTCTGGCTTCAGTGGGTTTTTTGACAGGAAGTCCCAACTGACCCTCAGACACTGAATCAAACTTGTTTACAGGAGTGACAGATGCGGCAGGCAGGAGGCAAAAAATACCTTGTCTCTCCCTCAGGACTTGGGCACAAAGACTAGCAAGGAAGGCAAAAACCCTCTTGTGAACTGCAGAGCACTTTAAGTCTAGCTCTAAGTTATAAGCAAAGGCAAAGCAAGAGAAGTCAGTTGGTAGGACAGCAGAGCAATTTTCAGGAGGGATCTCTGGAAAAAAGTGTTTTCACCATCTACCCTTTCTGTATTACCCTTGTCTTTCTTCTCCAACTTAGGATACAAACCAGTGCTCCCTCCAGCACCATCTCAGCCCTACTCCTCACATTTTTCTTATGATTTTTCCTGCCTAGTGCCACACTGAGAACAATTTAAATACTTTTGCATTGGAACCCAAAACTCGGAAGTATGTTGAGATTATCTTGAAGGCTGCCTGCCGAAAGCGGTGAGCGGACTTGCTGTTTGATCAGACACCTCCTAGGACTGTGCCTTATGTTTTCATTTAACATATGAGAGCACAAGTTAACAATGCTCACATTACAGTTTCTTGTTTTATCTCAATTTGCTATTGTAGAACCACCCACTCAGTTCTGTGCATGGCTCAGATTTGTATTTCTTTTAAAATCTAGCACTGTATAAAAAAAGTACTTAAAATCTACTTGATTGCTTACATGACTCGGCTTTTGTAGCTGAATAAGAAGCTCCACTGACATCAACAAGGCTAAATACTGTGTAATGAACTGAGAATACAAACATTCCTGTCACCTTTGGGTGAGCAGCTGATAGATTGATACTGTGCAGTCAGACAGCCCTTTGCAAGAAGAGCTTAAATTTTTTTGCTGTGTTAAGCCTGTTTCAAATATTGTTGAACACACACGTCTCAAATGGGTGAAAAATATGGATGGAAAAAAGTTTAAATACATTCATCTCCAAGCATTATGTATAATTTCTCAAACATTACTTTAAGCATGAGCCTGTAGCCTAAAGTAACAGTCTCACAGCCACCACACAGAAACCCCAATTCACCGATTCCCACACTCTGCTTTTGTGATGGAAGAGAACATATAAAAAACCCAGAACTTGGTAGATATTCCTAAGAACAGATTCATCATATTGTCTTGGTACTTTCCACTAACTCTTGTGATACAATATGCAGACCAATTGCAGCCTATGTACCAGAACTTCTTGATGAGTTTCAGCATGGCATAGTGTTCAGGGAAACAGCAATTTGCAATGGAGGTCATTAATTATTTGTAAAATGATTCTATTACCTGTACATTCCCTCTAAGTAATCCTCATACAGAGGAACTTTTGTTTTCTTGAAAATTACATAGAAAAAGGAGAATTGGGTCAATTGTCTCAAATATTGCAAACAAGAATCTTAGTTTTAATAAGACGCTCATGGTGCAGCAATTATATGTCACATTATTAAATTCATTATCAATTATTACATTAATTTTTTTTTTAAAAATAAAGCTATATTTATTATAATGGCTACAGGCATCAGAAAGTTCTGTCAAATAGCAGAACGCTTGAAATGGCCCACTATATGCTCAGCTGGCTTGATAAAGAATATGCAAAATGCAATCTGCAGACTCTGATCCAGAGAGCGACAAGGCTCTGCAGAAGCTCTGATAGCTGAGCCATGGGGGCAATACCAACTTCACCACCCACCTCCAGAGGCAGCCCTCATGCTGGCAAACCATTGCTTCTTCGCATAAGGTTACACATGTTACCCTTGAATTAGGTAGCCTAATTGTCTACTTGCTGCAGCAAACCTGGAGCTCAGCACAGGCTGAAAAACCTGCCTGAGAAGCAAGCGGGCCAACTCAACTGGGTGCTGTGCTTCTACTGCGCTCCAGGCTGTGGTGGCTGACCTGCTATCCACACCTAATCTAGCTAGCTGAAAGTTCACTAGGGAACGTTCACTAGTTACAAACACACCCTTGGCTGAAGGGCAGGCATACTCTTAGCTTTAGCAGATATGAAACACAATATCAGAGGATCATAGATTCACAGAAATACAGAGCCATAGAATGTTTTGGGTTGGAAGGGACCTCAAAGACCATCTAGCCCTGCCATGGGGAGGGACACCCTCCACTACGCCATGTTACCCAAAGCCTCATCCAACCTGGCCTTGGACACTGCCAGGGAGGGAGCAGACACAACTTCTCTGGGAAGCCTGTGCCAGGGCCTCACCGTCCTCCCAGAGAAGAATGCCTTCCTTACATCTAATCTAAATCTGCCCTCTTTTAGTTTAAAGCCGTTGCCCCTTGTCACTGTTGGAATTCTCAGCCATCCCACACTGTGACCTAGCTCAGAGGAGGGACACTATTGTTGACGGCATGCAGGCAGAGAGGCAGTATCAGCAAAAAACTGTTCAACTTTTGAGTGATGAACACAACACTAAATTTCTCTGTCGTTGAAAGACTCTGCTTCCATCTCATGAAGAGCACGGTTACCTTGTTACCCATCTCCAGCTCACATTTGTAATACCTAATGCCTGGAAAGATGGAAAAACACCATAGGGATGGCTGCTGTGCTGAGGGACAGCTTCAACTAGCCCAAATATGAAGAAACTGATGTTTCTTTGGTCTCAGTGCTTCCTTTGTGTCTGTTTGTGTAACTCCAACTTCTAAGGAGCCTAACCTACATGGCCCCTGATCCAGAGAGCAAAACCTCTCTCTGGATTCCTGTAATTCATATTTATCTACAACAATGGGAGCTCTGTGTCTGCTTGTCTTCACATCCATCTGTGTTTACATAACTGTTAACAAGGGCACAACTGGAACGATAATCAAACTTTAATTACAGAGGCAAGTAATAGCATTCACAAGCCTTTATAAAAGCCACAAGTGAAATAAGTCCTCACTTCTTTCTGAAGATAAATGAGGCAAGCTAAACAGAAAGATAAAAGAGGTCTTAAGGTTAAGAAGAAGAAAGGGAAAGAAAAAAGGGACGAGAGAGGGGAGGGAAGAAGAAGAAGAAGGAGAGAGAGTAGGGACAGAGGGAGCTCTGACTGGGAAACAGATGCCATCCTTCACATAGATGCTTGTAGGAAGAGCCTTGCCTCCAGACGGTGAAGCACTGTCTGGCTGGTGTTTAAGAATGTGTGATAGTCACTACCTTTTCCAGTCAGGCGCCTGAAACAGCTCACAAAGCCAAGGAAGGCAGCAGATGCCAAGAAGATGGATTCAACGTCAACGGTTTAGTGTCCACATTCAGTCTGACACTCCATCCTCTGCTACCGTACAGTAAGAAAGGGAGGGATAACTGCAAAGCACAGTGAGTATCCAGCCTGATGAATCCTGAATGGATTGCAGGCAATGCAGATGAACTCATGAATGCTTGCAAAGAAGAAAATGATAATAGGTACTCTTTTTCTCCAGTGCACGTGGCACTGTTTCTAAATAACCCCGGGACTTAAGGGTATGCACAGCTTGCACCAACTTGCGAAACTGAATAGACATTTGTTTTATTATGCACATCAAGCCTAGAATTTCTCAAGAGAAAGATGTGACTGCAGATGACATCAACATCCTTAATCTTGCAGTCTCCGGGTTGAGCAAGTTAAAGAGCCTTATCTGTTCCTGCTTGTCCTGGTTTCAGCTAGGATGGAGTTAATTTCTTTTCTAGCAGCAGATGGAATGCCATGTTTGGGAGTCAGGATGAGAGCAGTGCTGATAGCACCCCAATGTTTCTAGTTGTTGCCAAGCAACGAAGGACTTTTTCAGTTCTTCATGTTTCCCTACTAATGAGAAAGGAGGGGACGCAGACAGGACAGGTGACCCGAACTGGCCAAAGGGGGTATTCCATGCCAATTACATCATGCTCAGTATAAAGGGGGACTGGGGGGTGAGGAGGAGCAGGCGGCTCCAGGACGTACGGTTTTTGGTGGACGGCTGGTTTTCCGGGATGGCTCTGGGCTGCGCGGCCTGAGTTGTGTGGTTCGGTGAGACACTGCATTGTGTATCACCAGTTTCATATATTTTTTGCTCTGAAGTCCTGTTATCAGTGTTATATCTATTTTTTCTGCTATTCTAGTAAACTATCCTTATCCCAACCCATGGGGTTCAGCCTTGAGAAGAGAAGATTAAGGGGGAACCTAGTTAATGTTTATAATTATCTTAAGCATGGGATGCAGGGGCAATTAGCCAGCCCCTTTTCAGTGGTCTGTGGAGACAGAACAAGGGGCAATGGCCTCAAGTTGGAGCACAGGAAGTTCCGCACCAACATGCAGAAGAACTTTTTCACAGTGAGGGTGACAGAGCCCTGGAATAGGCAGCCCAGTTTGGTGATGGAGTCTCCTGCTCTGGAGATATTTGAGACCCGTCTGGACGCCTGTCTGTGCAATATGAGCTAGGGAGCTGCTTTGGCAGGGGGGTTGGACCCGATGATCTCTCGAGGTCCCTTCCAACCCCTACAATTCTGTGATTCTATGATTCTTGGTTTTGGTTTGGGTTTTTTTTTTTCCCTTTCCCCTCCTTCCCCCCTCAGCTTCTTCCCACACACACACCTTTTAAAAAGCAAGCACCGCCTGGTGCTGGGCTCTCAGCTGGGGCAAAACCACGATACTGCTGTACACACTTCTGTACTACTGCGACAGACGAGGTAGCACTAGCTGGCAGTTACTCTTCTGTCAGAAGATGATGTCAGATACGTCCTCGTGGAAGAGCAGCAACACAGCTTGTACTTTATTAAGTTTTTTTTTTCTCATCCAGTACTGTAGAGTCCTGCAGCAATATTGAAATGGCTATAGGGTGGATGGTAGCAGCACAGCAGCTACAATACATTAGGGAGCCTTATAATGATGAAAACAGCATCATCAAATGACTTTTAGATGAGAAAATACTCATTTATTCTACTGACTGTTACATTCTCAGAGGTCAAAGAGCAAATGCATGTTACAGGCCTGGTCAGTTAAAGCTTAATTCACTCAAGGATATTTTCTGAAGTGGTTCTTACCACAGGAACACTTTCAAGTGCTCCTGGAGAGCTTCATTCTTCTTTGAGGTAGTCAGGCTTTGTGGTAGAAGTGGAAAATGCAAGATTAGTTTCCTCTGCAATTCAGACACCGGGCTCAACTTTTCCAACATAAGCAGTTGGTGAAATTGTAGCCATGACTTAGTCTATAGCAACAGGACCACAAAAAACCTAAATCTCACAACCAGATTAGCCTTTGGCCTTTTTCTGGACATTTTAATTGTATCCAGTGTACTCCAAAAAGTTCTAAGTTAAAAGTAATACAGAATACCTCAAGTTCAAGCACTGGGCCAAGTTCCGAGCCTCAGGTGTTTCTTGCTTCCTAGATAGACCTGTCAAGGCAAAGAGACTTTGAAATAAGCAGAAACACATGCACACAGAGGAACATTTTCTGTATCCAAATCCCCGTCTCTTGACCTGTTGGGTATGGCCAGAACACACTGTGAAAACATCCTGACACTCAAGGCCAGCAGGGAGCTCCAAGGCCAAGCCAGAAACACAAGATCGCATAAAGACACCTGTATTCGCCCTCCCTGCTTCTCCCTGTCTGCACTGAAAACAAAAGAGCTTTCTGCAGGAATGTCTAACAACTGTCTTCACTCAGCATTTCTCCTGAACTGAGGCACCCACTCCCCATACAGGTCGTTTTCACAAATAAAGGCAACTATTATTGGAGAAGAAGCAAAGAGGCTCAGAGGGAGCAAGTTTTGATACAAGTCCTAGGCAAGCTGACACCGCATTGTGGAAACTGCGACAGTGCGAGAGTGACAGTAGAAGAGTTTATACATTTTCTACAGGTGCTTTCCCAGCTTACTTCTGTAACACCCTGAAGCAACGTCCTTGGAGCAATATATGCATGTGTAACAGATGGTCTGAGAACAAGTACAAGGTTCAGCACAACAGACCTTGCTGTGAACACCCTGAGAGTATGCTCACAGTGGTTTGCAATGACAGCAAAGGCCCAAAAGTCAATTTCAGGACTTACAGCTGGTTGAGGACACTTTAAGAGTAACAACTCAGTAATCTGTAAATAAAAGCCATGGGCTGCAGCTTAGAGTTTGGGAGTGAAATGTTTATTGTTTACATTTGGTTTCACTCCCTTCACATTTATAAACACAAGGCTGATAAAAGGATAAATGAGCTCCCTGACATCAGCAGGGGAGAATTAATGATCTCTCTCTTGAGGATGTTTAAAGAAGTATATTTATACTGTAAAGTATGTATATCAGAAAATTCATCTCTAATAGGATGGCTTTTTCACACTTAAAACACAAAGGCACTTCTGTGTTTTTCCAGGAAATCCATGTTTCCTGTCTGTATTACATCCTAACGCTATCAATAATGTCTAAGCATAAACACAGCTTGTCAACCTCACTCTGCATTTCCTATTGAAAACAAAATAAAAGACGACCTGGCCAACTGGCTTTTGTAAAGAGCTTTCATCCCCGAGTTGACAGTGCTACTCCAGCTGCCTGCCTGCATACCAAGATCAAACAAACACTTTAGGTCCATCATCATCGGGTCAGTCACCCAACGCGAAAAAACCTACCTCTCAGCCTGTGGTCTCACACCCAATGCAAGCCTATTTTTTTCTTTTTATGGATCAGACAGCTGTCTGCTGTGTAAGATTCTGTGACTGTGTTCAGATATAACACAGAAAGCCTGCTTGGTCATATAAACCACAGGGGTTTTATACAGAGTATTCTATAATGTCACCACAGCTCTGAGAGCCCTCCTGATCCACCTAGGAATTAATCTGTTGGTGGTATTTGATGAATTTTAGGGCCTAGCACTGCCGTTTGGTCAGGCCGTTCATGACAAAATGAATTCATCCCAGGCTCAGGAGGGATGCCAGGGAAGAGCAAGCGAATCTATTACATTTAAAAGGGAAAAGACAAGAACCAAGTAAAATAATGAGATATTCTTAAGTTCTTACCAACTGCTAGGTTAATCTTTAAATGCAGTGGAGAAATTTGATAGAATAATTTCTAATATAAAAAGTTAACACTATTTGGATTCTGAAATACCATTTACTTATTGAAAGTGGGGGGGGGGGAAAGCAGGAAAGAAAACAGGCAGATGTAAGTCCAAGGGAAATTAAACCTGAATTAACAAAATAAAACCCAACTTCTGGGCAATCAATCATGACTGTAATAGGTTAGAAAACAGTAGTTAATATAAATTTTTCAAAAATTACATGATCTGTAACTAAATGTTCAACAACTTCTTCTGTGATGCCTCCACTTTGACAGAAAGCTCTTGAGAAATAAGATCAGCCCTTATATGACAGGTAGTAAGTCTTTAAGATCTGGAGATGTAATAAAATATTTTCAGGTTTTTCAAAAAAAATTATCAACGGTCCATAAAAGACACTAAGGAGCAGGTTTTAACCCAATAAGTAGTTTTTAATACTTTTCTTTCAGGATTGACTGGGAACTGAGAATTCCTCCAGATTGTTAAATATAAAGAAAGCTTTGAGTGTTGAATCTCTGATCCTCCACACTAATTCACAAATACCTTGCTCCCTGTCCCTGGTATGGACCATTTTGGTTAGCTCACTCCAAGGCAACACCCAGGTATGGTTCTGGCAATAGTTCATTACTGAGATCTCTTTATCAGTTAAGACGGTACCAAGGGGATTCCCCAATTCCCCTCACAGAGCATTACTGTAGTTTTAAAGCAGGCTTTGCATCTTCAAACATGCACAAGAGTCTTCCTGACATGCCCCAGAGCATGCTACATACATAATTATGATCTAATAATTAAGTCATTAAGGATAATGATGTTTTAAAAGTCATTAAAAAAGGATAATTATGACTTAAAGCCACAGGAACATCACACAGAGCTTAGAGATTTCTGGCCAAATGCTACATAGCTCGGATTCAGCCAACCTACTCATAAATACTAGACTGATGGGTTGCTGTGAAGCAATCTGCACATAGAACTGTCCCACAAGGTCCTCACTGTCCCTCTGGATTAATTTGAATTCACTCTGAATATAATTTTTCAAAAAGTGACGTATAGGATTTTATATGAAGGAATCTGCAATTTGGATGTATTGATGCTGCCCTTCTACTAGAAGGGCACATATACTTCCTGAAGAATTTATTTTCTTGGTTCCTTTCCAAGAATTCTGATTTATACATCACTAGTACCAGTTTGACAAAGTACTGAACTTCTGATTTATAAAGGATCATTTTTTCTCTGCTCATTTTTCTAAGGGACAGATGGAAATAACAATGTTGTGATATATAATACAATTTCAAAATACAACTATATATATATTTAATTTTTATGTGTGTATATATTATATATGCACTTATATATATGTATTCTTAAATGCAGCTCCTCAGGCCTGTTGCTGGTCTGTCAATTTCTGGCTTCATGGTTGAATGGCAGAGCTTTGACTCTATCTCCAGACACTGAAGTCTGTTTATAATACTGAAGAAAACTAGCTGTGTAAAGCTAGATTATATATGTAAAATGTGTTACTATTTATACATAAAATGCTGACAACAGAGCTGCAAAGTAGCATCAAAGACAATTGCATAAATGTTCACAGGCTATTTCTCTGATGTATTACAAACCCTGTTGTTTTTTGTAAATCAAAAAGGTTTCAAAAGACAAAATATATTTTACTTGTCTTTCACCTATAAATACAGCCAAATCAGATAAGAAATATTTTCCATTGCTAACCTCGGCCAAGAATGCTAACTAACAGTGCAGTTCATAAGGGTCTCACTGAAAATAGCTGTTCTAAATATGTGGTTAGATTAGGCTGTCCAAACATTTGTAAAAGCACAAGGAAAGCTATCTGAAAAGTCTGTCTTTCATTTATAATTGTAATATTTTCATAGAGTATGACTTTTATTGGCTACTGCATTTAATCCCCACCTCGTCTGCTTCACTTCTTCCAGGGATGAGGATTAAGCAATAACTCCCAATATCTTGAGACATACAGACCAGACCAATTAAACTCCAGCATAGGTATTAAAACTCTGATTACTACTGCCTCTTTTGGTTGAAAGTCCCGAGCACACTTATAGGTTGCCCTAAATTTCTCAGCAAGGGAATTAGGGCTGCAGACACGAACGTGGAAAAACCTCATCCCTCTGCCCTCACCATTCTCATCATTCTCGTTTAATACATAGAGTGTAAGGGAGTTAATGCTCTCTTCCAGGCACTGCAATGCAACATCTAGGTCACTGCTGGAAAGTGTAACTTTGGGGCACGGCTTTTCGCCGCAGGTTGCTCTCCGTGGGTGGCCCTTGCATTGTGCAGGCTTGCAGCCCGGCTGAGATTAAAGGGTGGAGAGCATTGGGTCCTAAATCAGTTCCAGCAGGTGGCAAAACAGATCTGATAGATGACACTGAGCATGTAAATAATAATCTTGTAACACAAACCCGTTCTGTGGGCATTTTTCCTTTAAAGCATGGCAGTGTCAGCAGCACCGGGAGGCTGAAGAGGAAATGAAAGCAGGGAGCTGTCAATCCACCGGCACGTTGTTCTCCTCAACCACAGCCTTTGGCTGCTTTTATTGAGAGCGGCATCTCACATGTTTGCAAACGTTGTCATCGTGTCATTCGCCAGAATGCCTTTTTTCCAAAAGCTGAACAGAACCTTTGAGGAGAGTTGAATACAGAGGCTTACCAACATACCCACAGCCAGGCTTGGTGCGAATAAGGGGTGTCAGCACTGACATAGTCCAAGACACAAAAATCAAGGTTAGCTGATTTAAAGTTATGGTTAGTTTTAAAACAGAGTTTTAAAAAATTTATAGATTGGACCTCACTGAACTGGGCTGCAGGGTTTCATAGAGCTGGACAGTGAGTCCTTCAGGCACAGATGCCTCTTCAGTTTCTGTCTGTAAGCTTTAGGTACGGTTGCTGTCTGAGTGATAGACAATAAAACCAGATTTACAGAGGTGTCTTCTTGTTTCCAGCCTCACAGACACATACAAGGTGGTGGAACAGACTCAGGGTGTTAACGCTGCTTTACAACTCACTTGCAGTCAGCAAGATATTCTTGGACAATGACCAACTTCCCCAAGAGAGTCTCACACCTCTCTCAAAGGCAGCATTAAGGGTACATCTGTGCATGCGTGTAAGCCCGATCAGAGAACTGCAGATCTGTGTATTGTACTTTGTGCATGCATGTCCATGCACACGTGTACACATGTGATCTCAACAGGCACACCAGAGTAGGTGTCAAAGCACTAATTCCAGTTTTGACCGTGGGGAACTCAGCAGTCTTGTGCACTGAAAGCGTGAAGTCTAACTTAACCTCTGAAAGTCCTTGCACTGAGCCAAATCACACAGTATCCAAGGAAATTACTGGTAGCTATGACTGGGTTTATTGGTGCCCATGACTAGGTTTGTTTCTTCTAGACTGCATCCACTGGCCCTACAGTGAGTCTAGTGTGACGGCCTCATGTACGGGCAGACTATGTTCAGAGTTGCAGGCAACTTCTTCTGATGTCCTTCAGGCACACAGTAAAATCAAAGTGTTTTCTAGATTCACTTTTTCTTCTGTTTTTCTTATACTGCCTGGAAAATATCAATTTCCTAGAATCTTTAAATTATTATGCCATATAAGCCAATGATTTACCACATCTGACTGGATTCACAAAGTATCCCATCTGGGGTTTTTGCCTCATCTGAACCGAAATATTTCAACCCTGTGTCCTTCTTTCCTCAAGGTGAAATGACATCTTCCAAAACTTTCTGCAGCCCCTTAGGCTCTTAGGCATGCTGTCTGTTTCTCAAATGACTTCTAATAACCCTACTTTCTGCCGTAGCTGCAATCACGTAGCATTAACCTCCTGGAAAGGTTTCCCTCTAGATCAGTTTACTCCCTATTTGATTCAATCTCTTTCTTTTGGCATAACATAGCACTTTCATCTTCAGAAGCTTCCCTCCATTATTAACTACGTTTGTTTTGCAGTCACACTTTAACCATGCAGGCTGCAGTGGGAATTACTTAAAAGTAAGGAAACATCTTCTGTTCTGTATTGAATTATGCTGCACTACTGCTGGGAGAAGTAATTATATTGAATAGAAGATGTGGTTTACTCTCCAAGATACATAGCAGTCTCACTGGAGATGCTATACCAAATGAGACATACACATCTGTTAAATTCCAGTACTTCACAATTGGTGTATGCTTTCTAATGTTAGAAGGCTTTAGAAGGACTTTATTCTCGATTATTGATCACTTTCTTGGGTGTGGTGTTTCCCTTGCACGTTGTTCTATGCTTTACTCTTCCATGCAGAGAAGTTAATATTGCTATCAAGTTATGACTTTCCACTGGAAGGATTTTTGGTGTGTGTCGCAGTTTGCTGTAGCTGTGCTGCTTGGATGGCTTTTGCAAAGCAGCAGTTACAGTTTGTTGTGAATTCCCAACAGTAAACAAGAGCTAATTCAAGGCCAAAGTCACTTTTGACCAATCACAGAAGGATTCATAGCGCCTCTGTGAATCACATATTCTAGGAAAAAACTCCTGGCTGGTGCACTTTGCCACCGGAAGGCAGAGTGGGAAATGTGACCAGCTGCACCGATAGCCAAGGCGAGGGCCAGAAGGAGAGGGGGGAAAGGAATGTGGAAAGAAAGTCTCCCCTGCAGCTCGTGGAGAAGACCATGGTGAAGCGGGTTGTCCCCTCACAGCCCATGGATGAGGACGGGGAACAGAGACATCTACGCCCTGTGAAGAGATTGATCCACGCCTCAGCAGGTTTGCTGGGGGACTTGCGACTTTGCAGGGAGCCAGGCCGGGGGAGCCCGGGCCCAAGTGTCAGAACCTTCTGGAAGGGAGTCCTGCTGAGAGGCCTGTGGTGAGGAGATGACTCCCCGATGGAGAGGACTCACACTGCAGAAGGTCGTGGATACGACTCTCGCGTGGGTGGGACCCCACGGTGCCATAAGGGAAGTGTGTGTGTGTGTGTGTGTGGAATGCCCCCCCCCCGCCTCCCAGCTGAGACAGAAGACAGCTCAGGACTGAACTCCCCCTTCCCCCCTCCCCTTCCCCCCTCCCCATTCCCTGCCCCTCCTGATGTTGGGGAGGGAAGAAGGGAGCAAAATTGATGATTAAAGCTAAGGGTGCTAAGAGGCGAGGGGTGGGGGGAAGTTGAAGTGTTAAGATCTGGGGAAGAAAAGCAACTGGTACTGCCGGAACCCCACTCCCCATTCCCTGCCCCTCCCCGTGCCATGTTGGGGGGGAAGAAAGGAGTAAAATCGTGATGAAGTTTGAGTTTGCTAAGAAGGGGAGGGGTGGGGGAAAGACCTGGCCACTTCTTACTCTTATCTCGTTCCGGTTCACTGGGTGTATTAGTCGTAGTTGTAATAAATCACTTTTCTTTCCTTTATTCTGTGCCGAGTCTGTTTTGCCCATTGCACTAATTGGAGAGTGATCCCTCTGTCCTTATCTCAGGGCCTAAGCCTCCAAGAATATATTTTCTCCCCTTTTCGGCTGAAGGGGGAGTGCATGAGTGGCTTGGTGGGCATTTGGCTTCTAGCCAGGGCCAAAACCACCCCAGTGTGTCAAATTTTCAGTGAGTACCACAGTGAGAAACATTCATATGTTAATAATAGGCACACATTCACTGTTAACAACTTAACAGACACCACGTTTCCTCTTGGAAAGCTGATACTGAATCAGGAATACAACTCCAGTAAATCAGCTGATAGGAATCCTGCCAAATTACACTGACACATTATCTGCATTCCCTTCACTTGCCCATGTGCAAGCAATCATTTGGTTCTTGGTGATCACCTCTGACAGCAGGGAGAAAGGTGAGGTACTTAAGTTCTGAAATTCTTAAGAATGTCATCTCTTTTATTCTATACCTTTCAAAACCCTTTTTTCCACTTCCATCCATTCTTTTATGCTTCCACTGAATCATTTACAAAAATGAAGGCTATACCTCAGTAATTTTCTTTTATGGCTTTTTTTTCCCCCACCTCTCTGGGCAGCCTGTTCTACATCCTGACAACTCTTTCAGTGAAGAATTTTTTCCTACCACCTAATCTGAACCTGCCCTGGTGCAGCTTTGTGCCATTTCCCCTTGCCCTATCTCCTGTCACCTGGCTGAAGAGACCATCTCCCACCTCTCTACAACCTCCCTTCAGGTAGTTGTAGGCTGTGATAAGGTCTCCCCTCAGCCTCCTCTTCTCCAGACTAAACATCCCCAGCTCCCTTAGCTGTTCCACATATGATTTGCTCTCCAGCCCCTTCACCAGCCTGGTTGCCCTTCTCTGGACACACTTGAGGACCTCAATGTCTTTCTTAGAGAAGGACAGAACTGCACACACTACAGACTCTAAATCCCTCACCCAGTCCTTCATTTATGAACATCTGTTTACACCAGGTGTAACCCACTTCTTCCACACTTACCTTACAAATTGATTTTGGATGCCACACAATCTGCTCCTCAAGCTAAACTGTGCACTGTTGGTGTTGGCTTGGTATAGTTAGCTGATACTGTTCTCCTGAGTGATGGGAGAGCATTGAGTCAGCTCAGATCTCCAGGGATGATGTTACCCTAGAGAACAGTACTGCATCTTCCCAAAGAATTTATTCCAAGAAATAAATCTCAAGTTAAAGAAACATCTTCCAACCTCCCTGTCAGATTAACAGCACTGTTGTTTATGAAAATTGAAAGGACTTGATGTATTTGCTTTGCATGGGACTGCTTCATGATTTTGCCTTTCTCTCACCTTTAGCAATGGCAATAAATGACCTGTACCTGATTTTGCTTTTATTTGTGGGTTTGTTACCTGCAGTTTTAAATCATCGTGTACTAACTGCAAACTAGGGTATTTTGACTGCAAGGAGCTAAGAAAGTGTTCCCATAACAATTTTTAAAATTTATGGGAGCACGTTAAGTGCTTTCAGATATTTAAAGAAATTATTTTTGAAGTCCCTTAAGTCCTGAAACTAGGTTTTACAGGATATTGTTCACTGAAGAATATTTTTGGCAAGTGGAAGGCAAAATGCTTCTCCCCTTCAATACACCAGAGCCACTATCAAAAGTTACAAACTTGCCAAGAGTACTCCAAGAATGATAAAACACACAGGGAAAACTTAGAGAAAAAGTAAAAAGTATTTAAAATTAAAATCACCATGCTGCAATGATACAATACAATGAACAGTTAGGATACAATTTTTTTAAAGACATTGCAGCCAAAATAGCAATAGTTTCAGACAAAATATGCAAAGGAATCTCATAAGAAAGTAGCAGTAAAATCAAACTCTTTTTTCTTTTGTTTTGCTAAAGTAAGACATTGCACCAGTTCTCACTGAGCTTCTTTTAAGCAGTCCCTTATGGATATGGTAGCATGTAGAGACAGAAGCAACACACAGTGACTATTTTAGAAGATAAGGTATATCTAAATGTATTAAGTTCAAAATCTCTGTGACAGTGAGCTTACCTCAGAAGCAACAGGTGGAAAGCACCTTGTCTTACAGCAGATAGAATACTACTCAGCTACCCCCACCTAGTGCGTTTGTGTACTCACAGAGGGCTGGGTTAGAAACTCCAGTTCTATGCAAAAGTGGACATGGAAACTTCATTAAGAAGAGAAAAGCAGGTGTACTTGTGACTGGAGTGATCTGCTGAATCAGAGCCACCATCTCCTAACCCGGCTGTGACCACAAGGTCACTTATTGACAGCCTGGTGACTCTGACCCTTTGATAAATGTTACGTATCTGCTTATGAGGTTCCCGTGGCTTCACACACTATGACCACGTCCAGTCATTTGCCTGGCAATCCAAAGCCAAGATCTGCTATGCTGAGTACACCTGCATGATGTATATCATGTGTAGTTAGGGTGACTCACTATGCCTAACTTTCCATCTTTATTTTTCTTCTAATATGTAAGTAATTTGTAACCTATGCCCATAAAGACAAAAGACTTCACTGGTGGTGTTAGATGCTTGTAATGGCTGATGTTATCTTCTCCCTTCTCTGCCCTTTCTACTTGAAAGCAGCTGACAACTGTCTGAACTGCAAATAAGATCAATTCTGATGCGAATCAAACCCACTGCAAGAGGCAATAGTGAATTCCAACAGCTAGCAGGGGACAATGTGTTACAGATACAAAAGAACTACACACGGCTGAGATTTTAGAGTTTTAGTTTTAGATCAATAGAGATTCCTGCTCCTGTACACAGGAACCCAGCCCCCAGCAAGCACCAGGCTACTCTGTGCCAGAAGCAGAGTTTGGGAAGAGGTAGCTGCCTTTTTTTTTGGTGTGTTCCAAACACTGAGGATGTAGAACATTGCAAAAATAAGAAATTTTTCACTCTAGAAAGATGAAATTCTTTATCCTGTTACAAATGACACACAGTTTATTACAGTTGTCGTCTTCTCCCAGTTTCCTCTTTCCTCCCCAAAATTTTAAGCTTCTTACCTACCTAAAAGAAAGTGGCATGTGCATACCTCTTTGTCCATCTTGAAGTCCAGATGCACATCTTGTACTTGTATGTGGCTAATGAAGAAACAGGCAAGGACAATATTGTTTACATACTTAGAAGTTGGTTTGAAAGATTTAAACCACCTATTTAAAAGCAGATTGCTTTCTTTTGTTCCTCAGAATTTAGCTGTTATATCCTAGATGAATGGAGTAGCTGAGAAAGTTTCCCACACTGGTTATATTACAGATGTGGTAATAGACTCTACAAAGGCAGCTGTATAAATGTAATGTTTTGTAAAAGACAAAATGAAAGTGTCAGATAAAAGAAAAGAAGACGGGAAATCTGTTTGAGGTAGAGAAGTTTAAAAGTTTAAAAAAAACACTTCCTCAGGTAGACTGAGCAGAAGTATGTAATGTTCATCGTGAAGGAAGAAGGTCATGGACTATAGTTGTATCTCCTTTTTGCTTGCTCCAGCACAACACCATTTTCTTCTGTACTCTCTGTATTTATGTGCCTGTGGACTCCTCAGGATACAATAAGGAATTTGAAAAAGGAGAAAAGTTGATAGCATGTGTGAAAACATGACTTGTTGCTATCAACATTCACTCAGTGAATCAAGTTAAAGGAAAGTTTGAACTAATATTTTAAGCAGTATTTTCCATCACTGGAAATACTAAGCTTGTCTTCAGCCATTACAGGCAAACCAGAGGAATCGCCACCTTTGGACTGATAACTCACTGACAAATGTTAGTGTTCAAAGGGTTATGTTTTGGGGTTTATAGCAAAATAAATTCTTTATAGAAATGAATGGCACTTATGAGTGTCATCCATGCAAGTGATGTGATTAGAACTTGAATAAATAAAACTAGTATAAATACCCTCTAGGAACAGCAAGACAATGGAATATTTTTTCCAGTGGATGCTTACTAGGCTTACCCTCATCTGGAAATATTTCTAGTTAAGAGGCAATTTTAGACGTACATAAGAAAAAAACTTTTGTTTCCTTCCCTCCACCAAATAAAAAGACAGTATAAGTGCATTTAAGTTAGGCGTTTAAGTCTTCCAAAATACACATCAGTCCTTCCTAAAAGAAAAGCAATGAGGATTCTTTGGGACCTCCTGCAGTATTGTATGACAGCCCCGAGGGCTCCTGCATTCATCTCTCCACAGCAGAATAAAAGAAGCCCAGCAAGGTGCTGGGAGGGACCGTGGTATTATTAAGTGGCTCAGCAGTAACGATCAGGGTTAGGAGGTCAGCAGAAAAACAACCTCGGTTGAAATGCTGCCAGGCATTCGTCTATCACCTTTTCCTGAGTGGAATGATGCTGTTGCTACTGCTGCTGGATTTGATCACCTTGCAATCCTGGCACAGCTTTTTTTCTTTTCAAAGTTAACAATTTGTGGATTATGCCTGGGAAAGTTGCTGCTGAGTTTAAGTCCTTTTTTGAAAACAAGAATTTTTGAGACAAATGTAACTATCGTAATAGAGAAGTAGATCTCTTATTAAGAACTTTTAAAAAGGTTTAGAAGCTATTCATGGAACTTTTCTGAGGAGTCCTCAAGGCATTCTCATTTCATCCCCGTGCTATCCCACAGAATATTTTCCTCACAGGATTCTTTGCAGACCTCAGGAGGCTTCACAAGATGGTTAGGCTCTCCATACACAGCAAAAGGAGAAGCTGATGCTGAACTGTCCACAAACGGCCGGATGATAGTGACGCAGGAACATTCTCTCTGTGCTCACAGAGACTATTCACATTTATGACATCTTCATAGGCATGATTGTTCCAGGTCTCTGCAGACTGACTTCAGCTACTTACACTTCTGTTTGACAGGACAGTTAACTGTCCATAAAGAGACCAGGCTGCAAGAAATCTCTCAGCAGAGACTGTGTTCTGCCCAGACAGGACAGTCTAGATTCTCTAACCAGATGAAAACAGTTTCCTCAACTAAGTTATGCACTTGTTCATATTGCAGCTCATCACATATTTCATCAAAATACTACAGCAATAATTCTAATGAAATCACAAAACCAAAATAACAGAGCATTTATTGTAGACGGCTTCTTGGAGACCTTGCCCACAGTACTCTGTATTTAAACACATTGGATACAAAGTAAATGAGGTTTAAAATTCACATTGACAATGCTCTACAAAACTCAGGCTTAACCTAGTCCTGCAAACGTACCATGAGTGCATGCAATGCCTTCCAGTGCTATTAGGTCGGGTTTGTTATATATTTCAACATATGTAAATGACTATATTATACATTTTCCGTGCCCACCAAAAATAAACATTTCAGAAAGGTCCTGGGTCTCAAAGCCTCAAAATATGAGAATTTACTGAAAAACAACACAGGCTATTTCACTATTCTAGTAACAAAATGGTGTATCCTATTCACCTGGCTTTTTCAGTAGGCACTAATGGTGAGCAGAAACGGTAGTTGAAACTTTGGAAAAAGACACCAGAAAAACCCTAGGAAAACAATCCAAAACTTACCAGTATCTTGAGTTATCTGAAGCAGTGGCTTTTGCATGCATTTATCGCTGATGGAGGGAAACAGAGACTTCACAGGTTACCATCCTAAGAGTTTTACTGGGTGCTTTACATCTGAGCCTGGTCTACATGCATTTAAAGGGAAGTTTCACAATGGAAAATAATGAAGAAACCAGGAAAAAAAAAACTCAGGAGGAATTAGATTCAACACTTGCTTTACAACACAGCATCGGTCACAGACTCACAGTCTCTGACGACAGAAGAGAATTTGGAGACTGCCTAAACAGGGGCAGCTTCTGCAGCGCTCAGGGACACATGCGATCAGGGTTCAAGTACCTCCAAGGATGGAGAGTCCAGCACATCTCTGGGCAACCTATTTCAGTTCATACAACGCTCATTTACATCAGGGCATCAAAATAAGACAAGACGGGACACAGAAATGTTTCTTGCCCTGCAGAGAAAGGGGTTAGAGATAACCCAAAAATAGTGAGTATGGAAACATGTCAGAAGTTGTCTGACATAGCCAATTATATATTTTTACTGAGAATTTCTAGGTTTTGTCACATAATTAATCTCCGCTTTCTTTCACATGTGGCAGTCGTTAAATCAGTATATTCTTGTCGTTCCTATTTAAAATAGAAAAGGCCTATTCCGTTATTACTTAATTTGCATGCAGCCTCATCAACTCTAAATTGCTTGCTGGTTAACACATTTCATTACACATCCTAAGACTTCATTTTATGCACAGACCAAGGAAAAGCAGACCTTTTTTTTAAAAAGTGAAAACTTCTTTAGTGAAAACATCAGATTAAACTGGAGTTTTGCAGGTTCCCTTTCATATGAAGAGCTATGTGTGAGCTCCTGTGGCTCATAACCAGGCTTCCCAGAACATTTATTTTGGGATGAGGATGACTTACAGACTTTTCACTGCTGACAAAGGCCTTGGTCTGCCATGGTCTTGGAGCACCACTCCAAACTTGAGAGTTTGCCATGGAACAGGGGAGGTCACAGGTCACCCTGGGTCTAGGCAGGTAACGGGGAAGCTTCCTACCTCCTAAGCAAGTATTAGATCAGGTTAAAAATTTCAGCTCTTTGAAGTGCTTTTTCCTCTTGTAACTTTACCAACACAATCTCTGTCCCCACCATTAGACAGTTCCGTAATTAAGGACTGAACAAGTTGAGGAACTGGCCCTTAGCAAGCAGTCTCACGTTGTAATAGCCTCAAATCACACAGATCAGGACTGTACTAACCTTGTAAGTTCCCTTTTTGAAACAAAGAATTACCTGCACGGTATGCCCTTCAAAGAGATTCCCATTCAGAAGCCTTTAATTTTATCACCCCTAACGTTCTTTCCTTCCTTTCCTGAGTTTTATTTGTGAATGTGTTCTTAATTATAAGAACAAAACCACATTGCCAACCATAAGCTATGCAGCCTATTGAAATCACAGCTACTCCAACAGGGAGACGCTGGAGTTTCTAGCACCGGTGTGAGAGGCAAGAATATATATCTCTACACATCAGAACTGATTTGCCAACCTTTTTTAATGTCTATTTTATGGCCAAACTGAACCAATATAAAAAGCAAAATAAAGAAGAGATGCTGAAACAGTGGGGTCTGCATACCAAAGCAGTCGTTAAATTCTTGACATCTGGGTTCAAATGTATCCATAACTATTTTACAATTTTATTTTTTAAAGAAATTTTCATTTAACTTTTTTCAAGTTTTCTCCATTTTTTTTTTTTTAATTTCTGCAGTGGTTTTTGTTTAGTTTCCTCACCCAATTATAATTTGTAACTAACGTATGAAACATTATGTCTTCGGACATCATAAAAAAATAATTAATCTTCCTCACCATTCTTTTTCTTCTAGTAATAGTTCTATCCTGACAGAATAAACAAACATAATAGTTTGTATCCAGATTTTGTATTGGGTACAGTTATTCCTAATTCCAGGAACACTGTAAACTGTGCAGTCAAAGGGCTTTTTGGATGGGGATGAGCCAAGTTTTCCTCCAGTTTTTCTGGTTTAAATGCTCTGTATTGGGCAGACACACTCTTCCAACAGCTGCTTCTGTGAGTCTTGCTCAGATCCAGTCAAGTCATCTTCTAGAATAATTGCTGTTTGTTGTTATTCTCCAGGTGACCATGAATAGCTTTGCACATCATATGTTTGTTATGTAAACTATATGTTGATAATCATCTGTGCTTTTGTTTTGATTCACATACTGAAGCATTAACTTTATTTTACCTGACACATTGCTTGATCTACCTTTGTTTTTCTGCTGTTCATGCCACCCTTCCAGTCTTTCCCCTTCTCTTCCCCTCGGCATCAATATATTGTAACCCAAAGATGCCATTCCATAACCATCCCTCTTTTGAATTCCTCTCCACTCTCTCCATTAATCCTTTAAGTCTCAGGCCCAACTTTGCTGGAACAGCTCTGCAGTAACATAACATCTAGGTTTTCAGGTACTGACTGTATGAGACTTGGCCAAATCCTTTACAAATCAGACCACAAATACTAGAGGACCTGTAGAATGCCTGCATTGTACTTTGGGATAAAGGCCAGCAAAGATGAATGCAGGGGGTAAAGTAACCAATAAGACATTCTGGTGATGATAAGCATCAGGCTCAGTATAACCTCAAGTCATTAGCAAGCATGCTGTAAACAACTTGGAAAAGTGAGTTCTTACAGAGAGATTTACAAATTTAGGTTTCCCTAAATAACTATCATAATAAACAGCTAAATTTTCAAGTGGTGCTAGAATGTGTCTAAACATATAGCAGATAAAGAAATGAGGGGTTAAGGCAAAGATGGCTAAGGCAACTCTGGGTTTTATCCACGTTAATTTTAATTTCTAAGACAAATCATTGTAACCATTTTTCACCATCTTGTCATTCTCTCGTTGCTTCCTGCTCCCTGCTCTTGCAACAGATACCCTTCCTGCCAAGATCGCAGCCTAACAGTTGCATCTGAAAGATCAAAACCTCTCTTTGCACATAGAACCCCCCTCAGTGAAATAATGTCATGCCAGTTCACAGTTCTTCCAATGCAGATAACAATGCAAAATTGTAGCCTCAAATAGATTCAGTCAGGGATCACGTTTTTGTGATTCCATGACATGCAAAAAACACATTGGACAGCTAAAAAAATACTGCAGTCAAGACAAAAGTACCACATTGGAGACAGTATTTAGGGACTGCAAGCCAGTGGCATGATGGGGGGAGAGCGAGAAGGAAAAACCTATTTCATTTTTAAGAGCAATAACAACCTCCAAGTCAATCATTTCCTGTCAGTTAATGACCAGACGGATTAAGATCTCCTCCAGATGGCCATTAACTGCCAGGAAATAGCCAGCTCGTTGGCCATTAGTATTTAAAACTCCATTAGGATACTGCTCTTCGTTAGTCACATTCACATGATGTTACTGTGCACTGAAGATATGAACGCAGCAGAAAACCTTAGTTTGGAAAGACAGTGAAAAAGAACAAAAATAGCACCGAAGTAGAGGCATAGTTTCACTTATGCAGGGCGGTGCTGCTGCTAGACCCTCAGAATGTGGGAAATCACTGCTGGCAACATAAACCTCCACACACTAATCCACTTAATGTGCCTTCTCTTGTGTCCTGAAGGGACCACCCCCAGGGGTGAAAGGTTAGTCTGTATGCCAAATCAATTGATGGTTTCTCTGCTAAGATTTCCAAAAAAGTATGTGACTGTTGAGATTAGGTTACTTGGCCAGCATTAACAGGACTAAGACAAAAATTCTGAAGCCCGGACATTTGGTTTTATGGTACAGACACACAAGTATCTTAGGGTACTCAAGGAGGGACTAAAATTTCTTCCAAGCAACCTCTGAACACTATAGTTTACTACAGTTCACATGCAATTTACTATATATACTATAGTATGGTTTACATATAGTTTCTATATAGTTTATTATGGTTTATAAATAGTTTACTATAGAATTAGAGTTTTTTGAATCGTGCTGTATATACAAATAACTAGCAGCTACTTATAAATTTTTTTGCAGTAAGACTGATGAAACCATAATTACTTTGAGCCTTATTTATCATAAAATCTCAAAATTTAAAGCTAGAGCATCAATCTATCTTTGAAAATATCTTTCTGATTCTTTTTGTGTATGTGAATAAGCATATGAACTGAAACTGGCAGGATTTGTGAAGTTATGAGAAAAATGATTGTGAAAAAATAATTTGTTATTATCACCAGTGCAGGATAACTAAAGGGTGGCAGACTTAAGGAGAACTGTCTTCAGAAGAACAGTGAACGCACCCAGAGCTGTACAAGTTTTACTATTTTTAATAAAAGATACAAATACTTCTGCTTAAAGTCATCAGCCAGTCCTTTTCTGAAAGGGATAGGAAGGACAGTCTCGCTGTGTCTGACAACTTTAGACAGCAATTTTGCAACATATTTCCCACAAAGGGCGTAGTAACCTTACCTTTTTTGCAGAGTATTTCTGCAAAGTTACACATCACTGATTGTTCACTTGGCGTTGGTGCTTCAGGGCTTCCCCATTGCAGCCTGTGGGGCTGATGCCCCGCATCTCACTTCACTTTGTGTCCCAAATATGCTAAAACTCTTTTTCATTGCGTGCTGCAGATGTGTTAAATATTTGGAGGGAGCTGGTCCCACTGGGACAAATCTGTCTTCTGGAAAAACATAGGATGTTTTTATTGCTTTCTTCCTTTTTCTGCATTGTTTCACAGTCCTAGATATCTTTGATATGTGTGCTGAGTTCTGCAATTCAGAATAAGCCAATGTCTTTAATAAGCAAACAAACAAACAAAAGTGCCAAAGATTCTCAGGTGATTTCTGAAACACTGAGAAACACAGAGAGAAGTCTGCACACACCCGCTCCCCCTCCCACCCCCCGCCAAGATATCACTCGGAAGTGCCTGAAAATAGATTGTTTAAAGGAGGAGTGAAGGAACCTTCAGTAATGTGAACATGTGTAAATTAGAAATTCCGGATACTGCTCTTGTGAGCTCTTAAACTAATCCCCCTCAATGAATGTTGAAGGCTATTGAAAGCATACAGGTACAACCAGGGCTGGCAAGCAGGCTGAGCAGTCTCCGAGTGTAATCTTAACACCTTAATTATAGCTTCTGTCACGCTGCCTATCTTCACAGACCTCCTGAAAACCGATAATGCAGCTGCAGTGTGCTTTCATAGGCCAACAGTGTATTAATTTAGCATGGTGTTTGGCCAACACTTGCCGGTCCGTAGGGAACAGTGTAATCCAGGTTGCATCTTTATGCACATAGGGAGCTGCCCCTCAGCTCATGAGAGACAGTCCTGGAAGACATACCCAGGGAAAAATGGCACACTTGGGAGGGCAGGAGTTCTTTTACTTTGTGGAGTATGCATTGGTGTGGTAATACCCAAATAATGTCAAACAAGTTCAGAACAGGCTTATGAACACCCTATAGAGCAACGACTTATGTTTAGATGCACTACACAGTTTTTCATCTAGTTACTTGTTCCAGTGATTTATATGCTTTTCTTCTGTATGTGTCCTGCTAGGCTTGTTCTGGTGAGCAATCAGCTGGTTTACTCACTACTTGATTACCTCATCCCTTTTTCAGCAAACAAGAGTCTCTGCCAATTACAGGGTACAGATGTCTTACAGAGTTTAATGCCAAAGAAGTAGAAAATGCTCCTCTGTGCACAGGCAAGAGCAACACCAGAAACTTTTATTTTTATAATGAGGACCTGTGACTTAAGTTCCAACTTCAAACAAGTTAGACATAACACAATAAAGTTGTAACTGAATGTCACCTGCCTCAGGCAGGCAGTATACACAGGATGTTCTCTACCTCTGTTGATGGTGAAGTATCTGCTGACTCCAGGAGGGCCATAATTCCACCTCAAAAATTTTCAGGTAATTTATATCACTAGGAATTCAAATACAGGGAGAAAAAAAATTCCAGTTGATTTTATTGACAATAATGTAAAATATTGATTTTTTTAAAAAATACTCTTACTGTGTGCCTGAGTATCCCTTCAAGGAAGCTTATGTGAGAGTATTTTACAATAGCAAGCTGCCATGAAAGGGTGGTTCTGAAGAGAGCACTGTGGACAACAAATGAAGAGATCAGGCTCTATATCCATCCCCTCTGCCAATTATCAGTCTGGGTAGACACCTCCTTATCTGTTAACAGCCCTGATAATTGATGTGTTGTCCCTCGTTTTACCCCTGTTTTGTGTTGTTTTCCAAGCGTTTACCCCCATTACTGGCTGAAGATATATGAAAGACAAGCAAATGGCAAAAGAAAAAGAGGTTTCCTCCCTCTTTTATTAGGGAGGGGAAAAAACCCCAGAAAAAAACAACCCTACCACATGGACTCACAAGGTTCTTGCCAGAGGGCAGTAAATGTCAACACTGTAGTATATTTCCTGCTTTGAAAATGAACCAGTTTAATTCAGAACTATTAAATTTCACAGCAGTGGTAACCCCTTCCTGTGTGATGTCTTTTTGGTGGTTCGGCCTCTTAAATCATTCAATGCTGCTGGCTGCTAGAGCCTGAGCCCTCAACGAATGAAACCACCTCTGCAGTCAGATTTCTGAAATAAGGCAGTGCTTTGATCAGAGCCTTCTTTCTTTTCCCCAAGGATGAGTTAACCTCATAAAAATGCATATCCTGCCCAACTGTTTGTTTGCTCTCATTTATTTCTTCGTTAATACTAATAACAAGGTCACTGAACAAACAAACTACTGAGCCTGGGTATAAATACCCACCCTTCAATGTCCATTTGTCAAAGGTGATGAAGGCCATCTCACAATTCATGCTCTGCTTCTAGCCTGGGCAGCTGTTGTTTTTCTTGTGTTGGTTCAAAGACACCCATTGAGAACAAGCGTCTGGTCTTGGAGAGGGAGCAGGGACACAGAATCTGAACAGTATGAGCAGACACAAGCCAGGAGGGCGTGTTGTGGGGGATATTTAAATCTATCTGCAAATCCTTCTGTGGCCTGACCCAGTATAGATAGTAAAATCCATATTGGAGATGCAGTTATCTATGTGACCTCAACTGCCTACCACTAAAGGCTTTGTTCAACACCACTTGAATATAGATCTGGTAGTGCAGACTCCTGTGCTTATCTGTACTCCACTCTTCAATATCCAGGGGATTGTGGAGCAAGTCAGGGAAGAGCTTGGGACAAAATGATGGTCTTAATCTCTATTTTATAATAAAATGCTACAGATTAAGTTGCATGGACCAGGACCACCTGAGAATTAGGCAGCCAACGTGCTTTTCCCGAGTCAAAAAAAGTGATCTAGAAGGCCCTACAGGAAACGACTACTAAGTGTTGAACATGCTGCAGCCACACACAGGCCCTGTCCCTGATGAAAAACTGACATAATGCACTTTATCATTACCTTGAAATAAATAAATAAAACGGGACTATAAAAGCCAAGATACTGGGCAAACGTACCGCAGCCAAATTCATGTTACCTTCTCAGCCTTGGCCGCTATTGTTTCCACACTGCTTTTACCCCTAAAGAGTCTCTAACACAGAATTCATGCATCCTTTGGCATTTAGGGATTTCGATTTGCACTGGCTCTGTCAGTGATGCTGTTGCTTTGAAGGGGTTTTCTGGGGGTTAAACAGAAGTCTCAGTCACGGCAGGAGGGGTACCAACATCATCCAGCCAGTGTCAGAGCTGGAAACTTGCCACCAGCTAGAGCAAAAAGATCAAGAGGGCAGAGCTGCTCCCACACCCAACCTGCCTTTCCCATAGATAAGGGGAAGCATCACAGCTGCAGAACAATGAGACGCCTGTATTTAACTATCATACATAAGAGAAGCCATGAAAAACAGAAAGGCATCTGATTACAATGTTAGTAGTAGATATAGAAATGCTATTTTAACATGCATTCGTCTTCTCTTTCTCCCACAAATGTTATTCTTAATAAAGATAATGAAACCACAGAGCTGTATATCTCTGTAAAACAGATAAGCAGGGATAAAAATGAAGGAGCTACGTATGACTGCCTTACGTTATGCAGCAAGGATGCCTAGAATGGACTTATATCAGACGTAGTGCAATGTTCAGTTTTAGGGAGTTTTTAACCAGTGATGATTAGTTAATAAACATTAATTCAGTCCTTACACTGAGATGACAGTCTAAATTGTGATGGCCTTATCAACTATGAAAAATGCAACAGGCCACGTGCACTTTTATAAGCTGAGTCAAAGCAACAGCTATCCTCTGGCACAGAAAGACTCCCATGGCACTTGTATTGAAAAAAACTCTTGGCTCCGTTCTGTTGGTAACAAATAGTTGACTCTTATCTTGATTTGCCGAATTGTTTATAAGCTTCAGGACATGTCTCTGTGGCCCCCAAAATGCTGGCACAGCAGTCAGAGAGCAGCAAGGTTTTGTTTTGAATGGACAAAACAGCATCAGAAGTTTGGCTTTAAAAGAAAAACCAAGTAGTCAACACCCACATGTTAAGTCTACAGGACCTGGCAGCACTGTCAGCAGAACTGATGAAGCTGGAGAAGGCAACATTCTTCTTTGTGGCCGAGAATTTCTTTAAACTCATTTTTAGTCCCATCCACTGATTCGATGGAGATTGGACCTTCCCAAGCTTCACCTGCTGATGTGCCGTCCTCATGAGCAATATTATTAGTTACATTCATAGTAGTGTCAACAGCAGCTCCAGTTCTGTGTCAGGGGCTTCTGAAAGTGTATGGGGAAATAGATTTCCAGCTTTATGTCACACTTGTGTGGGAAGGAGGAGGTGGCAGCGGCAGCAGCCGCCCCTCCAGAGTGTGCGCCAATCCCTGGCACAGGAAGAAGCACCTGGCTGTTGTTCATCTCTCACATAAAACATGAGGGCATGAAGTGGTTGGGGTACTGCTTTGAAGTGATGTCTGTAGTACCACCAACAGGTTACCAAGTGTGTAAAGTGACCTGTGGGAAGGTACGCCTTGGGCCGAAGAAATGAGAGCCTTCCTGTTCTCTCTCTTCTGGCACCGCATGGGGTAAAAGAGGCAATTCCAGCTCCTCCTCTCTAACAACATCAGGAAGCAGCTTTGTTTGATCAAAAGCATCTGTATAAAATGCAGACACCTGCATCTAAGCTACTTCCCAAGGTCAAGAGGCCTGGTTCAGCTTGAGCTGCAGTGGAAATTTTAATTCTCCCCAAAATCCCTATCCTTTCCTGTGACCGCTGAGACCTTTAAAACCAGGTGAAATAATTCTGCTCCCTGTTTCTAAAAAACCTGTCGTACAGAGTCAAGCCCAGAGCTTTCCTCTTCAACATCCATCTGTGACCTTTGAAAGCTCAGTTACATAGTTTTCTTCTCCTTTCTGTAAACATATACTTGCTCCATCTGTCAAGGAGAACCATAAATCTCCCCTGACTCTTGCTTGCTGCTGTGGCATGTTCACAGGAGTTCACGCAGGCATTTTGGAAAATGGCAGAAGGAAAACACTTCTGCACACGTGGAAGTGGAAGCCTCAGAGCTATGAAGAGTGTTTCTGCTTTGTTACTCTGCGAGTTCCTGATTTTGCACATCTTGAACTCGGCTGCACCTTCTGTCTTTCAGCACTGCGTTCATTGTTTCTTCATGACTGCTTTCTGTCAGAAATACAAGATTAGTGGAGGAAAAGAATGCGGCAAGTACCACCCTTGAATTGCAGCAATCTCCCTCAGAAAATCTCACTTGCAAAATTAACGTGAGCCAGCTAGCATGAAAACAGTCGTGAGGACTGAAAAGCCCCATGGACATAAACAAAGGGTAATGATAAATAGTTAAGTACAGAGGTCAGGGGAGACAGCTAATTGAAGTTTTAGGGATCAGCATAAATCTGGTTTTATTTAAAATATGCACTCAGGATCAGAAAAAGTAAGGGGATACCACATAAATGTAATTTTTAGATGTTGCTAAACCAGGAGGAATGTCAAACACCAGTCAGAAGGGAGAAATCATGTGAAGAGCCTTTGATCAAAAGCAGAGTGTAAGAGCTTGGTGAAACCATGTCTGAAGGAAGTGCACCGAAAAATGGATGCATACAGTAAGGAGGAGACACGGTGCTGAATGGCACAAGCAGATAAAAAGGATAGCAAGGTAGAGAGATCTTCATCATATGGTATGGTACCCAAGACAGCCCAAGATAAAATTTGGAGTTCCTTGTGCAGGAAGGAACAACACACAGATGCAGTCACCCACACGCTCCTGATGTGCTTACTGGGACACTGCTGGGGCACCAAGGGGATAGGAGCGGGAGACACGCCAAGGAGATGGTGGTTCCTCCAGGTTCCTTTCCCTCCAGCACCAACAGCATCATGCACATTCTGCCTCTGGATAGGGCAGCAGCCATGAGGAGTTATGACCCCAGTGTAAGTATATGGCTTCCACTGCCGCAAGCTGTCCTCACTTCTGGGCCTCAGCTTTTTACTGCTGCAAACAAGAGTGTTCAGGGGAAAGAACAAGGTCTCTGAAAAAGAAGATCTGGAGAATGAAAGCAGAGTGTGCTGGGAGAAAAAGTGCAGTCCTGAAACTATTAAAACTTTCTACAAGTAACATAGGAAGAAATCTCCTAGCAGGGGACATACCATTTCAATGTTGTTAAGTTTCATGGTATTTACTGCTTTTTAACTCTCCAGGTCCTGAAATATCTGATTACTTTTCTTTTAAAACTAACTTTTCTCCTCCTCTGTAGGTACTCAAAACCCACCTGGACATGATTCTGTGTGACCTGATCTAAGTGATCCTGCTTTGGCGGGGAAGTTGGACTAGATGATCTCCAGAGATCCCTTCTAACCCCTGTTGGTCTGTAATTCTGTAGATTTATTGCTTGTTTGCTTGCTTGCTTGCTTGCTTGTTTTTTTTTAATCTCCCTGAAGACAGGGTTCCAAATTCGAAGTTGATAATGCTGTTCTATGAGTTTCTTCACCAGCTATCGGCACTGGCACCAACTGAATGAGATCACAAAAGAAAAGAAACTGTAAGGGTATTGGGAAGGTGCCAAATAAGGTTATATGCCATTACAGTTATACGATCAAGGACCTTGTCAGTGCCGAAGGGGATAACACATAAGGGGGAAAGCAGTAAACAAGAACACACTGAGATGAGAAACTGGTAGGCAGGGAATGACAGAGACGATGACAAACACCAGAAGCTCGCAGTCACTAATTGATGGGCCATTAAGAAATTACAGGCTGAGTATTGGAGAAGGTCAGCCTGGGCTGTGTATCTAAGAAGGAGACGACAGAAGGAAAAAAACCATAAGGATTTGGAAAATCCCAAGGGGGTCAGTGGAACTATGCCAGACTTAATGAATGTTTTGGGAAGGGGCCAGTTGCATGTAAAATGTCACTGGTCAGTAATGTTGTATGACTGAGCCCTGTGCCTGATCACCACAGTCTGTCCTGTTTGCTTATTAAACCCTTTCTTAGCTCTCTCTCTGTGTAACTTCACCCTCTATCCTGTAAGGACAAGGTGCCCACAGCCAGCATGGCATGTGTGAGTGAATATGGGGCAGCTCCTGGATTCAGTCCAGGGAGGGGAGTTCACTGCTGCCAGCAACCAGAGCAGGAATTGTTCATGTCCTGAACACCGGCTGCTGGGACAAACCGAAGTGAGTGAGAGGCTTAGCAGTGGCAGTCCCAGTGTGGGAAACAGGAAAGCAGCAGTTGCATCTGTTGGCCTGGGATGAGCAGGGCTCCAGTGGCTGGGCAGGAGGGATTCCCTGTCTCAACTGTGCTGGAGGCACGACTGTTTTTAACATCCCTTGATTAGAAATCATGTAAAAAAATGAAAATTATAGAATATTTCTTGGTGTAGAAGGCATGTCAATAGAAATGGAGTATCCCATACTGCTTGGGCTTGTGAGTCTCATGAATCAAAATAATTTTTTTCTCTGACCAGTTATAGGACACTGTTGGGTCTAGTGTGGTCTTTCAAGACTTGCTGTTGTGGTAGATACAGGTCAAGAGCCATAATGGCTCATAATGGAAAGGTAAGATCAGAGAACACCCCTAAAGCATTACACACCCAGTGGTCCATGCTAAGATTTTAACTGCAACATGGCTGCACTTTCAGTGAAGCCTGGGACACTCAGTTTTTCCTTTGCTGTATCATGCATCCAGGTTCTCTGCCCCGTTCAACACCAGGGAGCTTACATCGACAGTTGAGAGGATAGATAGCAGAGAAAGCAAGCTGAATGCATGCTGCAAGGAAAGACAACCCAGGAGTAGCAATGAGCCACCCCAAGTTGCTTCAACGACTTGCAAAAAGACAGAAATTTAGGAGCCAGCAACAGCGAGGTGGGAGTGGATTCCTTTGCAGTGCCAGGGCTGGGAAAGAAGTCCTGGACTAAGTTCAGGAGAGGAGCTTGGTCAGGAAAAGATAGTTCAATACCTTGAGGAACAGATGGAAGGATGAGTAGAAAAGAACAGACAGAAAATAAATTTGGCTTAAATTTTTAATTAGCAAGAACTGGTAAAGTGTAGTCTGAATTTGAAAAATGGGCCATGTATGATGTTGTTAACTGCCCCACAGACATAGCAGAGTCAAAGGCAGAGGCAAGGCTGTGAGGGTCCACAGAAGTGGAGCCTGCTTCAGCTTCATGAACTTTGAGACTGCATTCCCAGGCTTTTCAAAGCCCCAAAACCCCACCAAACCGTTTGAAGAGTGTGCTTGAACCTGAGGCTTCTGTCAGAAATCTTCCGTCTTAGAGATCAAATCAATTGTTAAAGCCTCTTACACCCCACATTAAATTGTTCTCACTGCTATTTTCATTAGTGAGAAACTGCTTCATATAGCAGTTGGGGTTCTATGAAAAGACCCAATGCATACAATCAATTATTTCTCAGGAATTTGTTAGAAGTGGAGACAGAAGAAATGAGAGGTTGAAGCAGTTCAGACAGACATCTGGGTTTTGCACTGCTCCAAGCTTTGCATATGAGATGAGCTCTACTTTTTGGTTTACTGTGACAGTGGTCTGGCAGAAAGCAGTATGCAAACAGTAACATCACATGCTAGGCGTCACATACTCACATATAAATAAGCATAAAAGAAAAAGAATTAAAGTCTTCTGCCTCAAAATGTTTCAGAAATCCTGGTAAAAAAATGTTTATGAAAATTATAAAATCAGTAGAGACATAGGGAAAAGGAATTATTAAATCAATCTATCCAGCATCTATCCAACTGGCCAACATCTACTTTTGAAGCAGCAACAAGCATTAGGTATCTTAGAGGAAAAGTAAGAAATCCCACATCAGATAGATTAAGTGTATTTCTATTTTATAACAGACACTGTCTCAAACCCAGAAGGATGTGGTTTAATAGCATTCTGATTTTTAATATTTTTTAAACCAGTAACAACCACAGTTCTTAATGTTTTTATTAACCCATTAATTCTTTAAAATGGTTTATGAATCTTGTTATATTCCCAGCATCAGCAACCTCCTGTGACAGGACAGCCACAAAAATGGTCAGAGGGCTGGAGCACTTCCCGTATGAAGACAGGCTGAGAGATTTGGGCTTGTTCAGCCTGGAGAAGAGAAGGCTCTTGGGAGACCTTATAGCAGCCTGCCAGTACCTGAAGGGGCCTACAAGAAAGCTGGAGAGGGACTCTTTGTCAGTGAGTGTAGTGGCAGGACAAAGGGTAAGGGCTTTAAACTAAAAAGGGGTAAATTTAGATTAGATATTAGGAAGAAATTCTTCCCTGTGAGGGTGGTGAGGCCCTGGCACAGGCTGCCCAGAGAAGCTGTGGCTGCCTCCTCCCTGGCAGTGTTCAAGGCCAGGTTGGATGGGGCTTTGGGCAACCTGTTTTAGTGAGAGGTGTCCCTCCCCATGGCAGGGCGTTGGAGATAGATGTTTGGTCTTTGAGGTCCCTTCCAACCCAAACCAGTCTGTGATTCTGTGATTATATGTGTTCCAAAGCCTAAATACATTTTTGCTAAAAACCCCTTGAGCTTTATTTCTAAAGCCATCACCTTTGTAAGAATTTCAGTCATGACATATGACCTGCATACATGCAAGCCTGAGACACACCCACCCAACATTTGAAATTCACTACCCCATAACTCCAACCACCCTACGTAAAGAGTAAAGCAAAGGTACTGTTCAGTGTGATCAAGGCTGCACAGCATCTTGGAGGTTCCTATTTATTTTCACTGAGAAAGGCTATGATAAGTATAGACATTGCTTAATAGAGGCAGTGAGGGACTAAAGTTGCACTCAAGTCTATTGTGTATTTAATTACATTTTCAGAGAAACTTCCAAATTCTTTCACTTAGAAGTAGTCCAACATTCACATCCACTCCTACGCTGCATTTCTTACATGGCATTTCTGGCTTCCACTGATTTGATGGCAAGACCTTCCATCAAATTCATATTTGTTGTAGCACCATTGCAAACATCTTCAGATTTGCAGCAGGCATAGGTCTGTTTTCATTATACCTGGCATTTCTAATATGCTGCAGTCAGGTAAATATTCTGTACAGGATGCAAGAAATAGTATGTTTGGTGCAATCCTGGTAAACCAAAGGCAGGTACAAAAGGCACATACCTCCATATCTAGCAACATTTTTGTACACAGAGGAATTTCTAGCTGCAGTGTCTTCTATATGCAGAATGAAATGTTCGGTCTTATATGTAGTTTTCACAGGTGAGTTCAGTGAATTTCATGAGATCTCTGCTGTGAAGCAGTGCTCTATAATTTTGAGTTTCTGCTTTTAGTCATGGCGCTTAAATGGTGTTGATTTGGTATGAAAGAAACAACTGGGCTTCAGGGTAAAGGTGTGTGTTGGGACACCGTCCACTAGTAAGAGTTCTACAGAACAAATAGAAAACTATGGTAACAGTTTGTGAAAGACAGCCCAGGACACACCTCATGCATAAGATGGATGCCTCTGCAGGTTTCCTAGTGCTTCCTTCCACAGAAATCCCTTCTATCATCCATAACACTCTTAAAATCCAGTAAAAAAAAAAAAAAAAAAAAAAAAAGCCTGGGCATTTCTTTTTCTCTGTGGACACTCTTACTATGCTTCAATAGACTGTTTGGAGAGGAAGAAATTTCCCATGCCAAGCTACAATTTGCAACAGAAAAATTGGATTCCTTCTGTTCCACAGTCCCCAGTACATAGTCCATATCAGCCTATCAGAAACAAATTAGAACAGCCAAAAAAAGCTAAACATTCCTCAAACCATTGATGCTTTTTCTTCTCTTCATTTATCTGCCTGCGATTACAGATGGAACCCATTACCACCCACTTCCTCAGTTAGGAAATGGTTCCTTCTGTACACTTTGTACTGCTCCTCAAATGCTTTGGGTGCATTTATCCAGACAGTTTTGAGCAAATTCTGTCCCCACTGCAAGTCAAACATAAGCCAGCTATGAAGCAGATGTCTTACGGATAAAGTCCTGGATTTTGCAAACAGCAAAATACTACAGTGAAAAATAGATTACCTGAGCCTGAGCATAGCACCAAGCTGCATAGCATAGCTCCCCAGCTTCAGACCTACGCTGGCTCTCATGTCCTATGGACACAGAAGCCCACATAAGTCTGAAAACACTGTGTAGAGGGGCCCCTTGTTATCATTCTTTGTAAGCAGACACTTGCTGTGTAAGATGGTCGTGGAGCCCTGCTGCTTACATGTATACTGTTTATTTCTTTCAACACCGCAGTATTTACATGTGGCCTAATGTTAGCCTCCACAGAACCACATGTCAGGCCTACGTTTTTACATAAACATGTCTGCTGTCTAACTTTCTGCAAAGGCAGTAAGAAAGAGAAGCACCTGGACTTATCTGTTCTGTAGAACAAGTAAAATAAAGACGCTTCTTTCCCTAACATTTATAAGAAAAACATTCTTTTTTATGAGGGCGGTGAGGCCCTGGCACAGGCTGCCCAGAGAAACTGTGGCTGCTCCTTCCCTGGCAGTGTCCAAGGCCAGGCTGGATGAGGCTTTGGGCAACCTGGTCTGGTGGAGGGTGTCTCTGCCCATGGCATGGGGTTGGAACTAGATGGTCTTTGAGGTCCCTTCCAACCCAAACCAGTCTGTTATTCTGTAATAACACACAGTCTCCAGATGTGAGGCCAATTTGTGTAAAGCCCTACATGCTACACAGGAAAAGTACAAAACTGCCAAGCATTCTGACTGAAAAAAGTTACAGTCTGGAGATATCTTCGGTCTGACTAATGTCTCCTTTCTATCCTCACTGTACCATAGGCAGAAGAGTAAGATACAGGCAATTATTTAGGGCAGTGAAAGTTATCAGAGAGCATTTAATCTCGATGCAATGGGAAGGAGGAAAGCAAGAGGATTCACTAGAGGGTGTAATGCAATTAGAACATTTCCTTACACATATTATTTATTTTGTACAGACCTTCTTTGTAATCACTCAGGCTGTCTCCTCTAAAGCCTTTCCTTGAATGAGCTTCCTTTGTGTTGCAGACTGCCAAATAGATGTGTACTTCTGACAGAGACACTTGCATGCCCTTGACTTGCTACAGAGCTGGCTGCCAGGTTAAAAGGAGGAGATGAATACAGAGGCCAAGGTTGGGGATGAAGCTGGGAGCAGGAGGGTGTGCTCCCCAGTTCCCTGCTTGGGCACCTGGAAGCTGTGCTGCAAGCTGTGCTGCATGTTTTTCCTTCCTAAGCTCCTTCGATGAAAACATCCTGCCGGTTCACAGCAAAGACAAGAGTTCAGTTTTCTTTGACAAGACACATTCTTGTAGGCTAGGCAGGCATTCTTTCTTATCTGAACTTTGTATCTGAAAAAACCGCCTGTTTCTTACATCTACATCTAAATCTCAGCGTAATCAAACCCTAATAACAAATGACATTCTAATACCAAAATTATGAGCAGCCTGACTCATACACATTGAAACCCTCTCACCCCAAAGACAGGAAAGTTTGAATTATTTCTCTGTTTTACTAGTTCAGAAACACTAAGTAAATGATGAAACAAAAGCACATTGCCTTATGTGTTCATTATTTCCACACAAGGCACACTTTGCTAAAAGAAAATTACCAGGATAGGGAATTGCATATACAGGTGAACTTAATTAATTTTTTTTGCCATTATTGAATTTTTTCCATTTCTTACTACACTAGTACTCCATAGAAATTTTTCCAAGACAAGTTCCTATTTGACCAGACATTTGGAAAAAAATGTGGGTTTTTCTTTCTATTTTTAACAAGAAACAAATATGGTCGCTCCCTCAGATGCACATAACTTTTATTACTGTATGCTACAAGTATGCATTAAGAAAGAAAATCTCTCTTGAGGCTCAGTGAAAGTGAACTTAACACTTCTGAAATATATTTAATGTACACATCTTAAATACACTGTAGATCTAATCTGGACAGTAATATGAATATTTACATTGTCTATAAACAGTCTTTATAATTTTAAGGAAAGAAAAACCATGCAAAGAAATAAAGGAGTGTTGGACACCAGAAGGTTGTGTCGCCATCCAGAGGGACAACAGGTGGGTGAAATGTACACACGGGGACCTCACGAAGTTCAGTGATGGAAAGTGCAAAGCCCTGCACCTGGGGAGGAACAACCCCAGGCACCAGGAACCCACCTGCTGAAAATCAGGTTTGCACAAAAAGACCTGGGGTCCTGGTGGGCAGCAAGCAGGGAATGAGCCAGCGATGTCCCCCTGTGGCAATGAAAGTCAATGGTGTCCTGAGCTGCATTGAGAGGATTGTTGCCCACAGGTTGAGGGAAATGATCCTTCCCCTTAGCACTGTTGAAACACATCTGGAATGCTGGTTCGACTTATGGGCTTCCCAGTACAAAGGAGACATAGACATACTGGTGTAAGTCCTGCAGAAGGTGGCAGAGATGAATAAGGGATTGGAGTGTCCAACATAGCTGTGGTCATTTAGCCTGGAGAAGAGAAGGCTCAGGAGGGATTGCATCAATGTGTACAAATGCCTGATGAGAGCATGTGAAAAAGAGGCAAACTCTTTCCACCAGTACCTGGTGATGGGACCAGGCAACAGGCACAAAATTAAATGCAAGGAATTTTTGGTTAAACATTAGAAAAAAGCCCTAGTTTATGCTAAGCGTGATAGCATTCAGAGCAGATGTCTGTCATGGGAGCTATTCAAACCTCAACTGAATAAAACCTTAGGAGACTGCTCTGCATGACCCTGCTTTGAGCAGGGGCTTTGGTCAAAAACACTTTCCAACCTTATCCATTTGGTCATTCTGTGTTTCTGTAACAGGTAGAGTACTGCCCTAATTTTTATGCCAGAATTATGAAGTAAAACACATCTGGATGGTGGTTAGTGTAAAAACTATGATAATTAGTTATCATAGTTAGCAACAACTTCCTTAACAGAGACAAAAAGTTTACGTGCCAGATTGGAGAGATTAAAGGCAACATGCCTTGAAGCAGATGAATTTTAATGCTTCTCTTCATGTAGCTATGCCAGTAGACCAGAACCTTTGTTGTGGTACCAGCAGGAGGTCACTTTCCTTTGGGCTTTTTGATGATCTCTGCCATCGGTTCTCACATGTGGAAAAGGACTGAAAGGCTGTCATTCGAACCCCTTTCCCCAAACTGTTAAGCCCATCCCACAAAAAGCTTAGTTAGCATGTTGGTATTGGACAGGTGGTTGAACTTGATGATCTTAGAGGTTTTTTCCAACCTTAAAGATTCCATGACTCTATGTCAGCAGGACCCTTTGTCAGAAAGATCAGATGCCTCAACAGGGTGACTCCTTTCAAAGAAGTACTGCTATCATTCTATAAATATTGCACTTTAAGGATCTGCGATCTGATGTTAGCTAGCCCATCTCAGAAAAGCAGTCAGAGTGAATTCAAACTCTTCGTGTGAGTCAGAGTTGTACAGACAAGCCCCATGCAAAGAAACATGGAGATATTCTTCCCCCATAAGTAAGTATGCATAACACTGGTTTTCATTCTGAGTGGAAAACGTCATAAGTATGATTTACAGTGTATCATATGAAGGAATGATTGTAATAAAATGAGGCATTGCAAGAAATACATCTTGCTAATTAGAAATGACAAGATGGGGCATTTACTGCATAACTGCAACCCTCAATATTTATGTATAAAATCCAGAGAATCTTTAGTGTTAAAGTATAAGGAAGCTGAGAAGACTTATGTTTAAACTTGTCTACAGATGTATGATATATGAAGCTCCACAGCATGCCAGTCACTTGTAGATACCTACCAGCTGTCCAAGTTTTCTAAAGAATTTACCTTTGCCCCCAGCCTCTCTCTTGAAGTGATGGATGGGATTACACCATTCTTTCAGGGTTTTGGCATTCTCTCGTTTTCATGAGGCCTTGCAGTTTTCTCTGATCTGCTCAAATTGATTCAGATTTGCAGATTGTGGGCTAGTTTCTCTGAGTAAGAGACCAGTGCATGAAGATCTGCCTGTCTCATCCAGTAAAGAACAAAAGGCTAACAGCTGAAAGACAAAAACCAGAACTCAGCCACTGAAGTTTAGAACGCAGGACCATAGAGGCAGAACAATGACACAAACCATTTCTCAATGGAAGAAACACCTGCAGCAAAACACTAAAAGACAAAGTACAGTGTGGTGACACAGATGGAAAACACACAGTGTTGAAGGCATCATAAACATCTGTCCTGTTTTTGCCTGGAGTAGAGTTCATCTTCTTCCCTATAGCTGGTATAGTGCTGTGTTTTGGATTTCGTATGAGAATCAATAATGCTGATAACACACGGATGTTTTATTTGTTTCTGGGTAATGCTTTTACTAAAACAAAGACTTTTCAGCTTCTCCTGTCCTGCCACTGAGAAGGCAGGAGGTGCTCAGGAAACCGGAAGGGGACACAGGCGGGACAGCTGACCCCAACTTGCCAAAGGGATATTCCATATCATATGGTGTCATGCTCGGCATATGAACTGTGGGGAGTTGTCTGGGGGTTCAGTAATTGCTGCTCAGAGACTGGCTGTGCATCAATCAGTGGGTGGTGAGCAACTGTTTTTCATTTTCATCACTTGTTTTCCCTGGGTTTTCTTTCTTTTTTTTTCTTTTCTTTTAATAAATTAATTTAAATATTAAGTTAAACTGTTTGAATCTCAACCCACGAGTTTTTACAGTTTTACCCTTCCAATTCTCTCCTCCATTCCACCGGCAAGCAAGTGGCTGTATGGGGCTTAGTTGCTGGCTGGGATTAAACCATGACAACATCCTGTGTTTCCTCAACAGGAGAGGTTACATTAGAGAGAGCATGGATGGAGAAAAATACATACTAGAATTGCATTTTATACAAAAAACTGGTAGGTTGAAGCTTTCACCTGATCTGAAGGTAAGTTAGGTAAACACTTCATATCTATTCATATCTATTATCTGTTGATTTTTCTGTGTTGAAATGGAAAAACACTGCTAAACTGTTAAGCAACTTTAGCAGACCAGGAAAGCACGACACTTTGCTGCTGGTGGAGATTTAAGCAGCTCAGAGCTGAAGATTCTCAGGAAAGCATGGCATATTGAGAATTCGTCTGGAATGTAAACACGCTACTTTTCTGAGAGTACAATACAATACTTTGGCTGGCTTCAACAGCTGGTTGCAACATGCCAAAGAACAGTGCAAAGACATGCAGCGTATTTAGGCTGCAAAGTTTTCATCAGTTCACATAAGAAGGCAGAAGGAGCCTCTTAAATATCAAGTCTTAAATATCACCTGCTTGGCTGCAGTTTAGTCACGTATCCAGAGAAATCTTCATGAGCCATACAATCTCTAATGGTTAAGTTACCTTGAAGAACAAGGGATAGAAATTAACACAATGAATGCTAGCTACATTCAATATTATCACAAAGCTAAATACTTTACACTAAAAATAAACACATTCTTCCACTGCAGCTGAAGTCAATTTGTGTGGTTTCCATACCTGATGTGAAAATCATAGAATCATAGAATCATAGAATCGTAGGGGTTGGAAGGGACCTCCAGAGATCATCGGGTCCAACCCCCTGCCAAAGCAGCTCCCTAGGACATTTCACTCAGATAGGCGTCCAGACGGGTCTTGAATATCTCCAGAGAAGGAGACTCCACAACCCCCCTGGGCAGCCTGTCCCAGGGCTCTGTCACCCTCACTGGGGAAAAGTTCTTCTGCGTGTTGGTGTGGAACTTTCCATGCTCCAACTTGCAGCCATTGCCCCTTGTCCTGTCTCCACAGACCACTGAAAAGGGGCTGGCTGATTCCCCTGCATCCCCTGCTTAAGATATTTATAAACATTAATTAGGTCCCCCCTTAGTCTTCTCAAGGCTGAACAGTCCCAATTTTCTCAGCCTTTCCTCATAGGGGAGATGCTTAAGGCCCTTAATCATCTTCGTAGCCCTTCTTTGGACTCTCTCCAGGAGATCCCTGTCCTTTTTATACCAGGGAGCCCAGAACTGGACACAATACTCCAGGTGGGGCCTGACCAGGGCAGAGCAGAGCGGGAGGATCACCTCCCTTGACCTGCTGGCCACACTCCTCCTGATGCACCCCAGGATCCCATTGGCTCTCTTAGCCACCAGGGCACACTGCTGGCTCACGGCCAACCTGTCATCCACCAGGACCCCCAGGTCCTTCTCCACTGAGCTCTTCTCCAGCAGGTCATCCCCCAGCCTGTACTGATAGAAACGGTTATTCCTCCCCAGATGCAAGACTCTACACTTGCTTTTATTGAACCTCATCCGGTTCCTCCCTGCCCAGCTCTCCAGCCTGTCCAGGTCTCGCTGGATGGCAGCGCAGTGTTCCTGCGTGTCAGCCACTCCTCCCAGCTTTGTATCATCGGCAAATCGCACTTTTTGGTTTTGTTCTCATCATTCCTCTTCTTTACTCACTTATTTTCTTTTTATTAAGCTCTTCCACCTTTTCTGCCTTCTCCCTTCTTAAAAGTTTAAATTTTCTTTCCCTTCCCCTCCTCTCCCCTCCTCTCCTTTTTTCTTTGACAGGAGAAAGAAGCTAGGACCTTAACCCTGCACACCACAGGTTTTGTTACAATGTTAACACAAACCACATTCTTCAATGAGGAAAGCAGGAGGAGAAGCAACATAGCACAAGACATGGTCAATTTTTCCTGCAATGACAGACTGAGGAAAGTGCTGCCAAGATATCTGCAGAGGAGTGTGCAGGTCTGGCTGTTCCTACAAGCACATAATGCTCACTTTGAGGCTTTCAAAGAAATGCAAATCAAATCTGGGTGAACCAGCAGCTGAGTTTCCTGGTTATGTGGACTGTAACCACTGAAGCAAGAAGGAATACCTTCTCTGTCACTACTGGTTTCAGCTGCCAGATGAATGTAGGCTCACACATTTCTCCACCTGGTTTTGCTCACCTCAGATGAGCCCCAGCATCTGAAGCTACAACATGGTGCTGCGCTATCTCCTCTCTGGCTCAGATTCACAAGAAAACATTGTGGTTTCAGTAAAACTTAGGTTGAACCAGTTACAGACCAGGGACAATAAAGCCATGAATTGAGAAAAGCCAGAATTGTAATTACATGGAAGAGGGTCAGAAGTAAAATATAAAGCAGCACATGTGGGCACATGTAACAAACAGCCAATTAAACCAAATGCAACCTCCCATGTAGGGACTGATGCAGGAAATGATTATCAAAAAGCCCCTGTACCCCTACTCCAAGTGAAAGCCTCCAGTCCTAATATTTTATCAAGTCAGGCCTCCAGATACTGTGCTGATCTAACAAATATAAACGTCTTTTTAGCTGGTGCCTACTGTGTCTGTTTCTTTCTCCAGGAAGCCTCCTAACTTCAGTTTATAAGTATACAGCTCAGCAGTCACCATAAGGGAAAGCCAAAAAAAACAGTCCCTTACTCTCCATATGAGGGAAGCTCCACCTACCATCCAAATCCTCCACACCAGGCAGGTGGGAATTTTAGCCAACCTCTCTTGTCACCTCTAGTCTCATCCGCACTATGTATTTCCTGGGCCTTCTCATGCCTGCTCCCAGGCCATCTCCTTGGTCACCTCAGTTCATCTATGCACTTGCATTAACCCATTTCTCTCCCACTGCATCCCACCCATCCAGGTCCACCACATCTGCAGAATGCAGACTTTTTATTTTTATTTTTAAGAAGTTGCAAGCATCTTTGAATAAATTAAGAGAATTGCAGCCATTCTGCTCCACTCTGACTCCACTGAAAGTGATGGGAATCTGCAGTTGTTTTGAATGAGGAAATAAAATCCCAGGAAGTGGAAAGTAGGACTAAGCAAATGACATGTAAATCAGGGACATGTCTCAGTGTCACAAGACTAAATTCACAGATACATGGCACAGAGAAGAATAGTGATAAGCCCACTTATGCCATGGGTGAATTTGGTCCAGAATACATTTTTTATATTTATGAAGATGAAGAAAATATTTTTCAAAATATTAAAAAGAAGTTTTTTGCAGGGTGTTGAAAAAACATCTATATAATTTTCAGCCAGGGATTTCTTTATGTGCCACAGAGAAAGTGTTTTTTATATAGTTGTGGCTTTGTTTCAGCATTTGAATAAAAAGATTGCTAAAAATAATTTTTTAAGGACAGCTAATTGTACTTGTATCCTGCATTGTGGCAGGATGTCAGTGCCTGGGTAGATATCATGGCTCTAAAGGTCCATCATATTCACAGATTCACAGAATTTTAGGGGTTGGAAAGGATCTCCAGAGATCATCGAGTCAAACCCCCAAATATAGATTCATGTGCCCAAAAGTTACACCACAGAAGAAAACAACAGAAAGACAAGGCTGATGAAATTGAAGTAGCTCAGGTGGACCTGGACCTGTGTGATGAGCCCACAAAACACTGGAACATCTAGGGAGAAATGCAACATACAGATGGACTTGTGATCAAGCAGTTGACCTGACTATGGTGGCCATCACATAGGTCTCTCATGAATGTGAAACACGTGCTGCAACGAAGCAAGCCACACAAGTAAAATGTCCCTGGAGTAGAGGGTGGTGCCACAAACACCCCAAGGAGAATGCCACATGTGCACCATGGTGAAAGCAACTACTGGCTGGCTAGAAACATGCCCTGTAAATCACACCACTGCCTGAAACACCATCAGGTGTTGAGGGTGGGGACATACTGAAACGTGCCCTGAGGAAATACTGAAATGTACCAGGTGGTCCCTGGATGACAGGGGTTGTAGAAGGGTTTGGGCAGGTTCTTAGGGTGGTTATCACTTCCTACAGCTTGTGACTTTACATCTGAACAGGCAAACAACCCTGGCAAACTGACATGCCACCTGATAGAAGGACACCTTACCTACCCCAGTGAAAACCAGCAGTTTCTAGCACTGTGCTGGGGTTTGGCTTCTGCCTCTTGAGTTCAGGACTCTCAGAGGACTGTGACCAAGGCAGGGAACCAAACTGCATCTGAGGACACCATGGTTGAGATAGGGACTCAAACAACTATAGTAATCACCTCAGTATTAACAGCAACAGTAGACAAGCAGAACAAGGTTCACAGCATTGATTAGTAAGGGAAGAGGAGAAGAGAAAAGGTTTGATCAGGAAGCTGGTCCTTCAGCAAAGAAATGTGAGGAAGGACAGAATTTAGACAGGAAGTGGAAACTACCTGGTCCCTGACCTCATTAAAACTTTAAGATGTGGAAGATTACAGCCAGGTGAGTGGATTGATGCCTTGCTGTTCCAATGCTGGGATGACAGTCAGCAATTGAAAGTTAAGGAAGCCAAATGCTGGGACCCCTGGCTAGAAACTGGGGAACTGAGAAAGGAATTAGAAAAGAGGCAGAAATTTGCAGTCTCTGGAAACAGCTCCTTTCAAGTGTGAGGCAAGGTATACATTCAAGGAAGATTTTGTTAACTCCCTGGGAAAATGGACCACTGCAGATGAAGTCACTCAGTACCTGAGAGAATTAGTGGTACTGGCTGTCATCTATAGTGATCTAGACAATGATGAGGTGTCCAAACATCCGAAGGAAAGTGCTTCAAAGTTCCTCAGTGTTATAGTGTAACAGCTTAGCTGGGATGTACTGCCCAAATATGGACACACCAACTGTGGAGAAGGTGTCTTCTTGGCTCCAAAACTTTGAAGAAGATTTCTGTACCTCCTCATCCCTATGGGCCTGTGTGTTGGCTGTCAGGGGCACCCCAAGAAATCAGTCCTCTCCTGTCCTGGTCAGAGGGAAAGGGAGTCCCATGGTGCACTCTGGTTCTTCCTGTGTGACCATGAGGAAGTAGTATGGTGAATACACCTTAAAGCCAGAAGCAAAAGTGAGAGGGAAGACACCTGTTTAGAAGAGGTCACACAAGAAAGTGTAGCTGCTGTGAAGATACAAGATGGCAACCAGCATATCTTCCAGACACAGGACAGAAATCACATCCCTTGATCCTGGTCTGGCACTGTGAGGATCAGCCAGTGAGTATTCCAACCAGGAATGCTTCTGTACAGGTGACTCTGGATGTCTTGCTGAAATGAAATACTGATGAGATAAAACATTAGAGAAGAGAACCAACAGTAAGAGGAACATATTACCTCTGCTTTGCAGAGACCCTCAAAACTTTTTCCAAGGAGGAAGACATCAAGCACCCAACATTGGTGTTGTTGCTACTCAACAATTGACTCTGCAGAAGGGTTACTGCTGACTGTGTTCAGGCAATTTAAAATGCATTGCACAACCAGAACAATTGACAGATGCATTAATCATCACTTACTCTTGTTAATGAAGCACTTGTGAGACAAACATAAAGTTCATCAGAGCAAATTCTTCATCCTGAAATAGCACTTGGTTCTAATCGTAGCATTTACTGCAGTGAATGAGACTTTAATCTTCAAAGGGAGACTACCAATCATGAAATAGTTTAAGAAATTCCTACAAAAAATTTCTGTTTCATAAGAGCCAAATCAGACAGACACATAGGATAACAGTGTCCCAGAAACTCAGAGTGTTCTGCCCACAACATTTGTAGATTTAACCAGATCATCATTTTCTGTCTAAGATATTCTGCCAGATTTAAAAGGGGAAAGAAGGAGGAATAAAGGCCACTTTAATAGCAACTAAAGAACGAAGAGTGTATTTGCCAATGGAACATATTAGTTTGGGGCAGTGTCAAAAACAAAAAAAAGAAATACTAAGTCTTTTAACATAATTTGAAACCAGATTCTCTTCAGAGGAATGGAAAGAAGCGGGCGGGGGGGGGGGAAGAAAGAAGAAAAAACCTTTTGTCCCCAGTTTAGGGATGAGGGCACACTGCAATATTTCTAACTAAAGGTCACTGTCCCCATGACCATCATACAGACAGACACTGCTGCATTGAACCAACACAAGATTTCGACTACAGAAGAAGCAAGACCACTTTGTTAGATTTATTGTCACACAGTCGAAACAGTAAATGTGTCTGACATTAACGCTCCAATGACAGTATTTCCTTTTAAAAACCTCGTCTGGGAGGTGGAGACAAAGAGCAGGAGCCAGTAGGATTAGAGAGATTACTCTGATGGGTAGCAGTAGGAAGGCCCCACTATCTGAAGATAGGATGTGAGGAAGAGAAAGAACTGAACATGAAGCTCCACTACAAGAGATGTACTAGAATAAACGCTTTCAATAGAATATTTTAACAACCTGGTTAATTCAAAATGATTAAAAAAGTTCACTGAGAAGAGTAGAGTCAGCAATTCAACCAAAGCAATGAAGTTGGCCAGCAACGGGCCCAGGTAGTTTATCAACCAAGCATCTCAGATCCCATGCTTCCTTTAAGGAACAGAAAGAGGAGGACAGGCACAGGGCAACTAACTAGGCAGTTCCCTCTGAAAGTGTTTCTTCTCTCCCTAAATCTTTAATAGGTTCAGTTGTATTATTTGATTTCTTTAGTAGCAATCCTGGTACATGAAGTTCCCATCTCATAGCCATCTCCTCCCTTCTCAGTTCCTTATTCCTAACCCTGCATCACAATTCCCAGTTCCCATCATGAAAATGCACTTTTCTTTAGCACAGAGTGACAAATTTATGGCACTGACCACAAACAGTTATGTTAGCGCAACTGAGAGGGTTGCAGGAATAGGAGCCAAGAGATGGGAAAGGGCAAGAACATACTGTCTGGAAAGAAAACACACTGTGGAGCACCCTCCTGAGAGCTTGGCCAGCTTCAGTCAGGCACCTGGCTCTCCAGAAAGGCTCCCCAGGCCTTGGCCCAGCATATCTACTCCCTCTCAGCATCAGCTGCATTTGTGAATTTCACAACACTAGCTGTTTTCGGGTAGCCCTTCTGCTTGTATTAAAAAACAACACAAAAAGCATTTGTGGTTTGTAAGACAAGTTTGTTAATGTGAACCCCGATGATTCACCAAAATCTGGATGAAATCAGTAATTTTAATTGCATGATTTCATGTCTTCTTGGACTGACTCCTGATGATAAGGCTCAATACGTGCAACACTTCCATCTGTCTTTGACAAGGTAATGCATAGGGTTGCTTTCCCTCAGTTTTCCCATGGTTTCTCAAAAAAAATATCAACTTTCCAATGTCTAAATAATGGGAAAGCAACTCAAACTAGAGATGCTTTTCTCTCTATGCACACACAAGCCCACAATAAAGAAAAAAATTTACAAAATTAAGGGAGAGGCCACTGGCTTTATCCACTCCCAGCTGGAATAAACAGATCAACCCAGTCAACGAAGTCTGAGAACACCTGCTCTCCCTTGCCATGCTCTGCCACCAGCACTACAGTGGAAGCAGTTTCATGACACAGGGTGAACTATCATGAGAGCTTCCTCTTCCCTGCTGCACACGCCCTGTCACCTTGGTTGTGCCAGCTTTTATATTGGCCATCAGATTTTTCCATGAGCCATGTAACTTATGCAACACACAGAAATAACCTGGCAAAAAATGAAGACGCTTTTGCTGTTTTAGTGAGTCAAATCAGATCAGTAGGAGGTGAGCCACCAACCAACAGCCTCCGCCAAGGAGAAAGCAGTTTGAGTGACCTTGCATAGATCATTTTCTCCTTTACCTCAGCTTCCTTTTTGTAAACGAGGCTCATGAAGAAAAAGACACACTATTGGAAATGGTGTTTTTCTTCTGAGTGTTCATTAACACCATCCATTTATTTTGGCCAGAGTTGTTTCTGTTTTCCCAAGTTTTGAGTTCTCTGTAGTTAACCAGAAGCCGGTTACTTGATAATTGGAGGGTACGCAGAAAGAGGTAAGCAGTCTCTTCCCACCAGTTTGCCCACTATCCGTGACTAGCAGTGAGCTAGAACAGTATGCAAGGCTCTAACAAGCATTGCATAGCTATGTGCTCTGGAGGCACATCAGCCTCCTCACAGCTAGCTGAAAGTATTCCAGCATAGAGATGTCTCTGATGCATAAACCTGCACAATGTTTAGGAGATGGAAGGCTGTGAACCACCTCAGCACTCCCAGCCAGCTTGAAATTCAACATCTTGATCTGGATTTTGAGTGTAAGTAAATTTTGCCGAAGTTTCAGACAGATGTTGCCTTCAGAACCAGAACTTTTCCAAAAACAAATTTAAACCAAAATTCAGATCTTTGGAGATGGGATAGGTATGGGAGAAGAGTGGGAATCCAGAGCTCCTGGCCTTGATCTCAGAATCTTCTTCCAAGTCCCCTGGTTTAATCTAGAAGTCTGGGATCTAAGAAAGATCCTATCTCAAACCACCATTCCCTGAAAGCCTGAAGCCTTTCAGATTCTAGGAAGTATTATCTAAGTCCTCGGTATCTACAACCAAGGCTGTTCCTTCCCTCCACTGATGCTATACGTGTTCTCAAAAGGCATGTGCACCAGGCAGTGTTTAGATCAGTCAATAACAAAGGCTTATGTCTCCACAGAGTCTTGTTTTCATCTCCTAAGTGAAAAATTTCCTGTTAATTGAAATCTGTAAACTTCAGATACAGAGGTATCAGACAGGTTGTATTGTTGTTCTGTAAGAGTTGTGGTTTAAACACTCATCAATAAGTTATTCTTCTGACACGATTGCAGGAGTCCACTACAGTTTCTGCCAGTTAAAAATAAGCCCAAGCAACCTTTTCTGCATTTTTTTCCTTGCTATTATCTTTGAATTTTGAGATTTAACATTTCCCCTTATTGCAGCTCTTCACATAAAGCAGACATGCCTGAATAATGAAGATTCTTTCAGGCATGAAGAATGCATGGCCTGGTACATTAGGGATTGCCCCCTTGCTCAGTGTATCTGCTCACAGCTTCACTACTCAGAGTCCTCAAGGCTCAGATTTGACTTGGAATAGGTCATGAAAGTTGTTATTATCTTAAGCACTAGTTCCATGTAATTCAGCATTTTGGTGGAACATCTGCAACACAGAATATGCCAGGAGGCCCTTCAGAGGCTGAGCTTACAAACGCAAACACTTGGTTTGACAAAGTCATTATGTAACTTAGTCTCAACTCACAAACACAATTCAAGTGCAAATAAGCCAGCTAGTGGGATGTTGCTTTGTGCTTTCTTTCAAACTTCATCAACCACAAGTTGCAGCACTACGTAATTTTCATTCGCATGAGATTGAGCACATTTTCTTGTCTCAGCTTCATAGGGGTTTGTACTTAATTAAACTCATTTTGAGTTTGAGCCTAACTGCAGAATTGCTTCCTAAATCTGCCACACAGGTCATGAAAGTTGAAGCCCACCTATTACACAAATGCATAGTGAGGACCGAGGTGTGAGGAAGACTCATGAAACCATCAGCACCAACAAATGGCTACTAATAAACAAGAAGGCAGACTTAATGTAGTTCTTTAAAAACTTTTATAATCGTCTGTGAATATTTGGCAGCCTTTTAGAAAGGACATTGATGTAGTCCAGAGAGTCAACAAGAGTGATAAAATTTGATTGTTAACATGCACAAGAAAGTCTGGAAAAACATGAATACCATAACTTGAAAAACTATGCTTTTAAATTCTTCAAATGGTGTTTCATAAAGGAATAGAGCAAAACCAGAATTGTCCCTGGAACAAGATGGTGCATATTGCAGAGTACTAACAGAGCAATAGTGGAGTTCCTTGCTTGTGATTTTAGGAGTAAGACCTCTGTTTGTCCACCTCTATGGTTACACACTGCTTAGCACTGAGGAACTCCAAGCCCAACTCTGAGCTCTTTGGGCATTTTTGTTGAGAAGTCAGAATCCCCTCATTTACACAGATGACACCAGTATCTTGACTGCACTAAACTCAGAGCCAAACGTTCAATTCAGTCAGCAGGGAGCACATCCAAGCCCTTTTAATTTCTTTGTCATTTCACACATTTTAAACATCAAAAAAACATGGGTAAGTGAAATAACAGATTGAGCATTTTTCTTCCTCTAGAAAGTGCTGCTGTTGCGCTCATTCCCTGCCATCCTTACACGAGGGTGGAAAGATAGACACACATATGCCAAGACAAGTGTAAGTATCCACAGGGAATGTGTCTCCTGTGCACTGCATCACATTTCTGAGGATGCATCCTATTTCACCTCCTCTTTCATTTCTGTCTTTGCTCTGGGACTTACTCAATGACATTATTTTTACATTAAAGTTAATTTAGATTGGAAACAACTGTATGTTATTCTGGATGACCCTTTGCTATGGCTGGGTCCTGGTGTTGGAGCTCTGACATTATCAGGCTGATGACAAACAAACCTCCTGAAATTCCAACACTCCCAGCACAAAGAGCTCCTTGCTTCAGCACGTGGTCATATGTGACCTGACAGACTGTCTACCCGCCTGATGAAGCTAGACTGAAATGTTCTGTCCTTCTCCTTTTGGACTTCATTTCTGGCTGTTAAACAACTTCTGTTGCTGTAAATTTCCACCAAGTCATTTAACTGACTCAATTTTGAAGCCCCACCTTGTCTGCTAAATTCAGTAAGTGCTAAACTTTGAGAGGAACAGGGGCAGTCATTTTTTTCAAAGTGAATGCGTGGGCAAGACATAAGGAAGATATTAAGGTGATTGAGGGCACCTTTACACTGTGCAGCAGACTATGGCACCGAGATCCCCAAACTATCACACAATAAATGAGCTGCAGAACAAGCAGCAATGTAATCATATCAGAGCCACACTGTTTATGGGCTAATTAGCCTTGCTGAGAAGCACCACATAACATCGTTACAGTGTTTCCAAGACTCAAGATCCTTGGGTTTGTGGCTAAATCAAAGCAAAAATCCATCTGTGTTAATGAAAAATTTTGAAAAACAGTGATTTTGGCAAAAATAACATTAAAAAAAAATCTGTTTAAGTTAGTCATAGTGGGAATTTTCTATCATATGCAAAGCTAAACTCATAATTGAAGAGCAAGAGCCCCCAAATGTCTCTAATGTCCTCCACAGCACAGTCTCGGCACCTTTGCAAAAGAGTGTTATTCCCTTTTCTTCCCTGCTTCACTGCCTCCTGCTCTAAGCAAAGGTGGACACCCATTACATACATCTTTTTCCACCAGTTCCAGTACACAGATAACTACTGGCCACAGAGAGAAACTGACACTGTGATGGTGATTAACAAATTCTTTTGAGATGTTTTGGTTTCAGCTCTTAATCCAGTGCATATTTCCAAGGAGCAGTTTCAAAGACCAGAAGAAACCACCCCCAAGCCCCCACAGCCTATGGCAAAACAACCTCCACGGGAAACAAAGGACCATGGTTCAAATTCCTCCCCCAAACCTGGCAAAGAAATGACTTAATGAAAGGTGCTCTTTCTTCCTCCCACTCTTCAAAACAAATACTCTGACCACTGTGTTACGAGGGTGGGCTTCCAGGGCTAGCACTAGGTCTTTTCAATATTTTTTCTGAATTTAATTTAAACAAGTTTCATCAAATTCATGCCACTAATCACACAAATGCCCTCTTCTGATAGATCAGTTTGTGTGCTTCAAACATTGGTACAAATGTACTATTACTTCATCCTATTAAGCACCCTGAAACATTTGGCACCTCATCTTTGCCCTGCAATTAGGAGCAACAGCATTTCAATACTAAAAAAAAATCCAATACTAAAAAAGGTAAGTAAGCTTTTGCTCCAAGCACTCAGCTAAACAGTAATCCCACATCCTTCAGGTGCAAGCAGTCATCGGCTTATCAAAACCATTTATATTACATGCCTGCTCGTTTCCGTGAGCTCTTTCCCAAGGCTAAGGTGATGCATACATAGAGATGATGAGCCAGGGAAAGCCTTCCAGCTGCCACATTCACTTGTGCTGGAGGTACCTGCACGTAGTACATTGGAATTACTCACTTTCTCATCCGTATCTGTTTACCAAGGCAAATATTACTTGACCAGAAGTCTTTTGCATCACCAGCAATAGTTTATCTTATTACATTCATTTTGATATATTCATGGCTTTTATCAGAGCAAGGTAACATCAATAGCCTAACAAATCAACAATAAAATTAGATGGAGCTTAATTATCTCTAACAACTGTTTCTGTTCCCCTGAAGACAAACACATAAGGTGCAGCCTCATCTTGCCTCTGTGCTTCCCAACGGCTCCTCAGACATCCACTGGGAATGAGAAACAGGCTAAGCTGGTGAGCAGCAAGGTCCTAAAGGCCTTCTCTCCTTAGAGTCCCATGTCCTGGTACCACTGAGGACTGGTGATGCACCTTTCTTCTGTCCAACCTGTAATGACCCTGTCGTTTTGGAGGGTCCATGTCTTTCATTGGATATGTGTACATGAGGTCATGAGATTGTCTACCTATATGGCACCTATACGATCACATAATCTTAGAATTGTTTTGGTTGGAAAAGACCTTTAAGAACATCAAATCCAACCACTAACCTAGCACTGCCAAGTCAAAACAGTAAATGATGTTCAACAACGAAGATGCTCTTTAACAAGTCAAACAGGCTTCCTGTGAGGAAGGGAGAGTTAGGGAAGATCACCGTTAACCTATGGATCTAACCCAATGCTAACAAGGCCTACCAGAATAATGTAGCGTTACCTAGAAGGGCACACAGGCACATAACATGCCCTTAAAATAAAATTGACCATAAAAGCATTTTTGGTTTTTTTGTTAACTATGCTGAATACAGCTTATTAAGCACTTTTCCCTATAACAACATGGGGTTTTTAAAAATTATTTATCCCAGTATGCCATCCCTCAGTGGCACTTGTGGACTTTTTTTTGCTGTTGTACTGTGCCATCTGCTGGCTCTCCTGAGAAAGACAGACTGGCAAGAGCTCGAAAAAGCATAGGGTGCTCCCCAGGCTGAAAGGGACCTCCAGAGACCTCTTCCCAAATGCCTCTGGGAAAGGACAGTTCCGCATCCGACAGGCTGTCTTTACTATTTCCAGCAAACGAGGTTCTGCTATCACTCTGAGCAAGTTATTTCAATATTAGATTCTTCTCACAGTAAAGTATTTCTTCCTTATATCCATACAGAATTTCTTGAGGCAACTTGTCTCTCAATATCCTATTTCAGATAGAATTCAGTTGGTACATTGTAAGCAAATAACTAGTTGTCCTGGTTTCAGTCAGGATAGAGTTAACTTCATTTGTAGCAGCTGATGGAATGCTGTGTTTGGGAGTTAAAATGAAAGCAGTGCTGATAACACCCTGATGTTCTTAGTTGCAGTCAGACAGTCAAGGACTTTCTCAGCTTCTTCTATTTCTCTATTCTTGAGAAAGGAGGGGCGAAGCCAGGACAGGTGACCCAGATGGGCCAAAGAGAGTATTCCATGCCAATTACATCCTGCCTAGGAAAATGGGGAGTTGTTGGGAGGAAGAAGAGGGGCGGTGGCGGGACGCGTGCTTCTTGGGGGGACGGTCGGGTTCCGGGACAGCTCTGGGTGGTACGGCCTGAGTTGTGTGGTTCGGGGAGAAACTGCATTGGAGATCAATAGTTTCATATTCTTTTGCTCTAAAGTCCTGTTAGCATTGTTATATTTTATCTTTCTGTTCTCTTAGTAAACTATCCTTATCCCAACCCACGGGCCTCTTAGTTTTTTTTGGTTTTGGAGTTATTTACCCCTTCCTTTTCCCTTCCCTTGTTTCCCCCTCTTTTCCCTCTTCCCCTGCTCTTTTACTTTAAGGAGCAGGCAGCTGCGTGGATCTCAGCCCACAGCCGGGGTGAAACCACGACACTAGTCCTAAACCAGAGTAAATGAAATGCATGTTTAAACACACTTCAGTGATAACATTTTAAGGGACTCGAGGCTAGAGGTCCCTAATATCCCCTTTATAAAAAATTAATTATTGTAGTGTAGTCTCAAAAAGTAGTTTTGATTTTATATCCTGCATACAGAAGTTCTTGGCCTTCAGTAATTTTCAATCCACAGGAAAAAGATTGAGAGAACAAGAGAGCTTCTGGCAGGGGAAAGACAACTTTGCTGTCTGTAGTGAAATTAGGCTGACACAGCATACAAAACTAAGTACAATATTGCAAATGTGAGGAAAAATACACAATAATAAACAGAATTTTCACTGAAAAGTGATTGCTGAAATTCAGGATAATTATACGATAATTTAAAATTAGAAGACTGAAAATTTTAAAACTATTAGGACTATTTTCCAGGTGCACTTCAGTTTTCTCCTTTGCTGGTTTCCATTACACCAGGATCAGGAAACAGTTCCAGCCCTTAGAGTAACTATGACTAGCTAAAATGAATACCAAGAGGATGCATCATAAATGGTTATATTTAAATAACATGGTTTAATGGAAATGTGTTTGGATTTTTTTATGTTTATGTTTTCACCATATTAAAATAGATTGCTTTTCTCATTTCAGATAGCTCTCTATTCACCGGTTGTGTTAGAGTCACCTTAATCATAAATCGTGAGCACCAAGGTAGTGCTTTGTAACTGGTTTAATTAACTAAAATGCATTTTGAGAGTGGTGGATTGGAGAAAGGACAGTTTATCAAAACATTCAAACTTAAAAATATTACGGTTCACTAGCATGACTAATACAATTTGTAAGTAACTAGAGATGATTGGTTTTGCATGTCTACCCACACCTTGAAAGTTTTAGAATTGGTAGCTCTTGCCCTCTACATCTACTTTATTGGGAAGAGGAAAGAAAATTTGTATTATTCCAAACCCCAGGTTCTTCCAGAGCTATGAATGAACAGCTCCCTGAGCTGAAATAACCTGAAACTAAGGAAGGGGCTCCCTCTGAACTTGAAGAAAACAACACCCGTAAAACTTCCAGTATTTCCATGAAATGAAGTGGTGTTTGGCCATCTTCTGTAGAGTGAAAGCCACCAAAGCCTGCTGCAGTGTCCTCACACCGACAGGCATGTCCCTAGAGCTGGTGTGGAGAGAGATGACAGAGTGTCTCCTCAAAGGTGGACCATGTAATTAAATGGGGGTAATCTAGTTCTGCAACAGCTTACCCTGACTGACGAGTGCCCACCTTCCTGAGGTGACACCTCTCTTGCCTGACACCTCTCCTACCTACCTTGATCCCATTTTCTGCCCTGCTGATTGCCCAGCCCATGTCCCTATTACCTTCCCCACCAAACCCTCACACCCTTACGGAGGGCTATATACTGCACCTTCTTTCCTGCATCACCTCAAGCTTCTGCCTGCTGCCCCACTAGCTGCCCTGCTTTGCCCTCAAACTGGAGACCATGCCCCATCATCTTGTCCTGTTCCCTCTGTATCCATCCCCATGCCCTAGACTAAGTCTGTTGTGACTTGTTGCTGAGGATATGGAGCCAAGCCATGGTGGCAAGCAATTCCCCCAAAACCTGCTTCTTTCATCCAGGGGAAGGACAAGTTTCTACTTGGTTGGGAGTCAGGGGCTCCACCTTGCTGGCATTTCTGAGCCAGGATCCATGGTCCTGACACGGCTGCTTCCCCAGCCACCTTGCATGCTGCATTATAGCCTACCATTAGAAAATGTGTATCAGTGACCACCACAACCAAGCCACTTTGCCACAGAAGGAAAGAGAAGTAGCAGCTAATGCTAGAGAAAGTGTTTCTAGCCTCCAGGATGTCCTGGCCCTCTCCTCACTGAGTGCAGCGCTGATAAACTGTCTCACAACTGTCCTCTTCCTAAGGTGCAGGGTGGTTTTGAAGAATATAAAGATCTTTTGGGGGAACAAAGCTTTTATATTTGTTTCTGTGTTACAGAAAGCAAAGAAAATGCAAATATCCTCAGTGCAAGTGCAGCTCTTGGGAATGCAAGCCACAAATTTCAAGCATGGAAAAATAATCAAAGATCCCTAGATCCTTCATGTCTCTCCAGATCATACGGAACAAACGGATAATTCCACACTGCTTTTTATTTTCTTCCAGGGAGAAATTAGATTTCACAGCTGAAGGATGTGAGCTCCATCTGGCAGAGAGGGAGGACACCATGCCTTGCAATTCCCTAGGTAGGCAGAAATTTGTACTCAGCACAGGCCACACTCCGCACTTTCTGCACCGAAGGATCATGTCTTTGGCACAACTGGGTGGTTACTACAAGCTCAGCCTGAGTCAGCAGAAAAAATTTTGCCCACAAAGAAAATGTAGCCTGGCCAGTGAAAAGGCAGGGCAACACAAACATATTTTATTCCTGGGACTGCAATCTCAGTCTGTTGCTTTTTTGGGGTTTTTTTGGGGTGTTTTTAAAATAAAATCATTTGACATTATTTCAGATGTTGTCATTTCTTTACTGCAAGCAGAAAAAGGAAAGCATTGTGCATCGGATCTGGACAGGAAGTCAAGATGTGAAATTATTTTTTATGTCTTAGAGTTTTAAATTGTTTTCTATCTCAGATTGTAATGAGAAGTCGAAATCTGGAAAACATTTTTTTAAACTGGAGCCAGAGCACACCAATAATGAAGTGGCTTATATATATTGCAGTGCAAGCAGCTGCTTCCCTAAAGGCTGAATACACAGTACTCTGCCTCAGAGAAACCGAGGGATGTAATAATTTTTATAGACTTTTTCAAGTCTTATAGGTTTTCCTCTTAACCTACACTTTTAACCTTCTATTGCACCCTTAGAAGTTGGTCATGTGCATGCTACACAGTCCACACACAACAAGGTAGAAGTCATGCTGTTAAGTCACAAGGTGATCCAGTATGTCATTTACTATGCAAGGACATATTCAGGGTTCCTAAATTTAACATTGTTTTCAGATAATTCCTTTGGAACTAAGGGTATGTGCTGTTTGCCATATCAAGTCAAGAAAATTTTAACTGCTACAAATATTTATATTTTTGTTTAATAAATCCATTTAGCAAATCTTGTAGGAGATTACTATTTATTTCACAATTTGTATTTGATTCATTTAATGTATTTTTAATACAGTTTGGTGTTGCAAGGTACAGTTTCTAGAACATAAGGTTCTGATATTTAAATGAAATCACATTTTGTAACAAGCCCTTTTGCCTTTGCTGCTTTCTTAGTGTGCACTCCTGGCACAGCTTTGTCAAACCTAGAGGCTGTTTTGTTAGTGTTCCTACAAGGAGCATTGGGAGCACTCAGCGCTTGTCCTAAGCTGTGCTAACTCTAGACTGCAGTCGCTCCTTGTGCCTTCAGTGGATATCCTCTGGGTTCTCAGCTGTATTCAAGCCAGTGTGGATTGGAAACCTAGTCTTACAGGAGCAATTTTATCAGCTCTGGGAGTTCAGGTAATTGTTCAGATTGATTAAAGCAGCAATTATGAAATTTTGTAAAGGTCACACAGCAACAACCCCAGAGAAAGCACCTGTAAATAATGCTTTAATGTGAAGTAGCTGAAATTCCATCTCTCCCACCCTTATTGCTGGCTTCCAGTACCCCTGTGAACTTTGGTGGGTTGCAGCTGGACTGGATGTTTCCCAGCATAAGGAGACAAAAGCACATGCTCTTGTAAAACAGCAGGAGTTCTTACTGTCCCATTGTAGCAATTACTAGGTTTTTAAGTCTTCCATTAAACCTTATGTTTTCATTGCAAGGATGGCTTCTTTAAACTGTGTTGAACGAGCTCCTAACTTCATGCTAGTCACTCCTACAGTCAGGGCAAGTACCTGAAAAACTTCCTAAAGTGGGGTGGACCCTTCTGTCCCCCACATGAAAGCAGGCATCTCAATAGGGAGACTTTAGCCCCAACTCTTCCTTTGTCTACCACAAGTCCATATCTCCTTCAGCTCACAAGACTGCCTTTAAACTGACTCACTAGTGGCACTAACATTCGCTGGTTTATCCAAAAGGAAATTGGTGGAAGGTGTGAGGTGTCCTGTCCAGGGGGAGAGTAGCCAGGTATCCATGGTGGAGTAATTGTCAAGTGAAGCCCTTCTCCTCTTCAGACTGTTCCTGCTAGATATTTGTTGCTTTCTGGGCTAAGGTGGGATCCTGTGGATAGATCAAGTGGGTGTGATGAGCATCATGCAAATTTTCTCATTCTGTCTGGCTCTCCGGAGTGAACCAGGACATAAAGAAGTGGGTAGCGTGGCACAACACTTCCCTTTGGAGCTCCGGGGCAAAGGACGTGACCTACTTTATTCTCATTTGGGTAAGATAACCTGAAACTATACTAAACTTGTAGAAATATGATGGATCTCATCCTTCTTAGCATTTTCTACTGTATGATTATCAAGGTTAAGAAAAAATGCCTAAAAATGAGTATATATGTATGCATGTGATGCAGAAACATTTTTACTTTTTGATCTTTTCTACATGTCACTGTTCCATAAATGTGCATTTGTTTCAGTTGAAAGAGAGAAATGGGAAATTTCCAGTTCAGGGAACACGCTGTCAGCAAGCAATAGGTATTTTTTTCTGATCTGAAAATAGAAAAGGATTGGGGTTTTTTTTTGTTGTTGTTGTTGTTGTTCCCTTTGCTGCTGTAACAAATTACGTACAATGTTGCAGATGTAATACATTTGTGCATAAATCAGAGTGAGCTCCTTGCCAGAAAGCGTGCATGGCTTTATAAAGGGAGACACTTAGACAATAAAGTAACAGAGACACCTTGTTTAGAACTACAATATATCTGTGGCTTAATTCTTGTTTACTATGATTGTTTTTACTGAGTGAATAAGCTTTAAAAAACCCAAAATCTTTTTTGGTTTAAGCAGTTAAACACACGCTTTGTAACCATGTATTACTATAAAATTTTAAAAAACATAGAGGACAATGACTCTTCATATATTCACTATTACAGTTTCCATGGGCAGTGTTGTTATGTTTATTAATAGCAGTAATAAAAGTAACTGTGATATTCTTTCAGGGAAATCTAATGGAGAAGAAAACAATTCTAGAAGAACTGCTTTTAAAGAAGTCACAACAGAAGAAAAAAATATCACCAATTAATTACAAGAAAAGGTTGTTTGTTCTGACAAAAGCAAGCCTTTCTTACTATGAATTTGACAAAGGGGTAAGAAATATATATATTGTTTTAAGTTAGTTATACTAAGATTTTTCAGCTGAAATTCCATCTCTCCCATCCTTATTGCTGGCCTCCAGTACCCCTGGTTCTCTTCTAGTATCTGATTAGATATTAGATCTAATATCTGATTAGATATTATGTGCTAGAACAAGAGGTGTACTTTGTCTTGAGTAGAACTACAGGGTATCAAATCCTAGGCTCAGTTCAGCAAAACACAGCCTCAGGCTTCAGTGCCTATTCAGAACTGCTCTTGCTGCTGAGTATGTGTATGTGTCCTTGCAAGGAGAACATAAGCAGGGAATTAACATTAGCATGTGTCTGCACATTGCCTTGAGTTGGGATGTTTCCCTTGCTCAGGCTTCCCTCTGAACTGATGCAAATAACTGGCTTCAGAAGTTGCTTCCATGAGGCATAATTAGGTCAGAACCTCATCCCTCAGCTGCACAAAGCAGGTGGTTAAACTCTCCTTGTTTGCTAAGCAGTGGCTCTATGTCATAAAAGGGCAGTTTTTCACTCTCAAGATATCCCATCGGCAGTGCAAAGATATGTCCCAGGCAACTTACATAAAAGTTTTTTCCTCCTTTTCATACGTTTGAACTGCTCCTGTGAGTTGCAACCCATTTCAAAACTGCAGGGAAGCTCAGTGAGAGTAAGTTCTACTACCTTGACAAGTGCCGCAGCTAGGTTCCTGGTTTGCACTTGTGGTGTTTTCCTCTTAATTCCTCCTTCTTTTCCCCTCAGTTCTCCCCTCCAGCCTGTACTAATGCAGCTGCAGCAGATGCTTCCTGAGATGTAGGGCCTTGTACTGTAATTCTTGTAACTGACTTGAAAAGGAATTTGATCAATAAGTTAGTTGAAGGTAGGGGTTTTTTTTACTACTTTTCTTTTAAAATTAACAAACCTTACAGCTTGAAACACAAAATTGTACCCAACTGCCAAGCAAGAATCCTTCCTATTGTGCTAAGATTTGCTTACAGCCTGGCCTGCTTTTTCTCTCTTAGAAAAAAGGAAGCAAAAAGGGATCAATTGAGATTGAGAAAATCCGATGTGTCGAGACGGTGAATCCTGAGGAATCAACACCTCCTGAGAGACAATACCCTTTTCAGGTTACCTGTGAAATCTGTTTCATTTTCATTTCATGTGAAATGTGCCAGTCATCATAAAATCATAGAATCACTTAGGGTGGAAAAGACCTTTAAGGTCATGAAGTCCAACCCTTAACCTAGCACTGCCAAGCCCACCACTAAACCATGTCCTCAGCACCAGAGCTACACATCTTTTAAATACTTCCCAGGGGTGGTGACTCAACCACTTCCCTGGGCAGCCTGCTACATCCTAAGGTCACACTTAGTGTTCCTGTCCTAAGTGGTGATACCCGATGTTCCTGAGTGCTACTGATATTTCCTGCAAAGAGAAAAATTGTTTCTTATAACTGAAGTTGTGGTTTTGCTGAAATAATTTCCCTTGCCTGTGATAGAATTGTGTCTTTTATATTCAGAGATCTATTAGATATTTGCTCTGATATGATGTGGAATAGGTAGATCACTACACTATGTGACTATCACTTCTTTTAAGGCAGAATTTAGCAATTAAAATTTCTATCTCTTTCCACTTAGGTTTTTTTCCCCTCAATACCAAGTGCAGGATTTAACAACTCTTGGCCTGATTACCATTCAAATGTGCCAGAGTCAGGAAATCCAAGGCTACACTTTGTATTAGAAGGTGCAGCTCCACAAAACGCTGCATATGTTCAAGACTTAAATGTGATGAGAAAACCTTAACTTCAATTTTGCAGCTTTCATCTGGTTCAGTTGCCAAGCTCAGGCTCTTCCTAGAGCCTTCATCAATCTCAATTCTATGGGCAGTGGGACATGTAGATGTGAGGAGTGGCCACAGATCCTCTTCTAGACTGCCACTGCCAAACAGTGCACAGGGAGGGAATAACAAGGTTGCTGAATAGGGCATTAATTAATGACCCTGTAAAAATTGCCATGCCCAAAGGGCAGCCTCAAGAGAGACACCAAATATTTCCCTGCCTGGTTTATCCTAGGTGTCATTCCTGTCTCCTTTTCCCTTCTTCCTTCCCTAGCTTTGCTGCACTGAATGACACATATATGTTAAAATGGTGTATTTGTGTCAGGAGTGGGTGGTTCAGTTAAACGGGGCACACAGTGTATGCTATAGCTACAGGATGAGGGACTGTGTTCTGGGAAACTGTTCCTCTGAGGCAGACCTTAGGATCATCATAGCTGAATATAAATTGCCAGCTCGATGCTGTGGCCAAATGAGGTAATGGCATCCTTGGTCATGGAAGCAGGCACATGTTGAGGAAAAGCACTCAATCTTGTTTTGACACTACTGTGATCACCAGGAGAATATTGTGTCTAGCTCTGGTGACTATAATTGAAGAAAGATGTTTTAAACTGAAGAGAGGTCAAAGGAGAGACTTGAGAATGACTAACAGACTGGATGGATAGCACGTTAAAGAGAAAGGCTCGCAGGGTTCCACCATTTAACTAAATAGAGAGTAAGCAAATTGATCAGTCGTGTATACTTACCAGTGGGAGTACACATTTAATTATGAGGGCTCTTCAGTCTAACAAACAAAAGCAATGAAGTGGTGTTTGAAATTCAGCGCAGATGACTGAACAGCATCGCACGTGAGGGAAATGAAGCCCTGATTTGACACACGCACAGTCAGCCCACTACTAAACATGATCCAAAAAGCAAAGCAGATGTTAGCAGTTATTAGGTAGGCATCAAATTAAGCCAGCAGAAGGTAGGCTGAAAATGAGCAAAAGGAGCTGACTGTTCATATTGTGTAGCCAAGCTGTAGGAATACTTACTGCAGGATGCTGTAGATGCTAGTTATTTGCTTGAAAGACAACTGAACAAACTCACAGAAGAAAAAAACACCTCTCAAAGGGTATTAAGTCTAAATGTGTCACCTTTGGCTCAGGATTCCCTGATCACTGTACAGCTACTCTGCCCCAGTATTTGTTACTGCACATTGCCAGAGATGGGTTCCTGGCCTCAGTGAGCATTCAGTCTGGCCTGCTGCAGCACAAGGTAAAAGTTGGAAGATGGATACGGAGAAACTGAAGCAGAAAGAAAGAGTTTACATGTGGTTTATACGGTCTTTTGTACATAGAAGATGGGAATATCCAAAATTATTCAATGCTTTCCTTTGTTTCTGCAACTGTGCTTTAGGGCACAAACAACCGTGGTTAAAGAAGTACATTTACATTCATAAATGCCTACAGCTTATAGTTAAAATATGAACTATGAAGTATTTATATGAAATGGCAATGAGCCACCTCAGAGAAATGTTACTAAATTGTGGGAGGTCAGGGTGGATATCCACAAAGCTTTTTTTGTTTTTTTGCTTCCCAACCCCTCCCTTTTCCCCTCCTGCACAATAAGATGCTTTCAGGCAATAGGTTCTCACCGTACTGGCTTTCCCAACCTCTTCCAGGTTGTGTACAAAGGCGGCCTCCTCTATGTCTATGCAGCGAATGAAGAGAGCAGGGAGCGGTGGCTTTCAGCTTTGCATAAAGGTAATGCTATTCCTTTGTGTACCAGAACAGTCAAATAACAGGAGGAGATAGAGGAAGACGCCCCCACATTGTCATTTCGTGCCATTCATTGTCACTTGTTTTTAGTCTCAGCCATACTTCAGCACCAACTGGTTGAAATGCACGGTATTTTCAACAGAAATACTAGGGGCTGAAGATTTCAGTGAGAAATAAGCCAAAGTAAAGCTTATTTTTTAGGATTTTACTGGTATTTTTAAATCTTCATCATATGTTCAGCCTTTACCAATGCAAGTCAATAGACAACCATTCCTGATGTGGTTGGTGTAGTACTTAGGATCATAGAATCAAAGAATAACTTATGTTGGAAGAGACCCTTAAGATCATCAAGTCCAACCACAACTTAAAGCTGCCTAGTCCACCTCTAGACCATGTCCCAAATGCCATTTTGATAACAAATACTGGTTGTGCTTTTGTCTCTGTATTTTCCTTCAAAAACGAGAATCTTGCAAAGCATAAGTTATAGGCAGAAAACTGTGTACCTGCCTGACTCCAGCGAAGGCAAAAACCTCATATTGAATAGGGCAGCCTTCACACGTGCTGGCCATTGTAGGAACAGAAATAGGCCATCTGCAACAGGCTGTGAACAAATATCCTCCTGAATTCTACTTGTAAGCCCATATCTGTCCTGCACCTCTGTTTGTGACCCCCTTTGCTTACACAGAAGTGTGAGTAGGCCAATTAATTTTCCAGCACTATGGAGAACATGGACTGGAGGCAGAATGGGAAGCATTTGGCAAACTAGCCACACTGCGCCTTCCAGAAACCAAGATTTTCAGAAAGATCTTTTAAAACAAAATTTGCGAAGAATGAAGTTGTGTAAGTGATATATTTTGTAGTGCTCATGAGGCAAATAACAGCACAAATATTCTACCAGCTACAAGACTTTCAGAAAGTAAAGAAAAAGCACTTGTGGCCAAGGGGTGCCCTGGTCCTCCTGCTGCTCTCCCTTGCATGTTCAGGACTTTTGGGTTTACAGTGGCTCACCCCAGCATGACCAAAAGCCTTTCCTGACACAAACAGTTTTTGAAGTCTTACTCTATGCATTCCACATTTTCTTTTCTTTTCACCTTTCGAAAGTGAAAATGCTAGCATGACTTACAGGGCTCATGTATCACTAGCACAGTGATACTACTTGGGCTATTTTTCTAGAGCAAAGCAATGCTTTGAATATAAAAGAAGTATTTCTCTGTCAGTGTTCCCTTTTGGTGTGTTTAAATACAAAATGTATTTTAACAGATAACTGTTAGTTTGGGCTTGCCACACGGGGTACTGAATATCTATTCTGATGCTGAGCATCAGTTAATATAATTTTCCTAGGGAAATAGTGTATTTTGATATATAAAATGTTTTATTTTAATTAGTTATTTGATTGATAATGAAATCTTTGTAAGATCTGTGGTTTTTGAATCATAGCTGTTGGATCCTATTTTGGCTTTGTGTGTTTGATTGGATTGTACTGTACCTCCTCCTTTACACCCATGTTTGTTTCTCAAAAAGGTAGCTGGGGAGTGTGGATTTCAGGCTTGGGTTTGCAGAGAGGAACATGGTAAAGAGATAAACATGTGACCAGGATGTGAGCGTAAAAGCCAGGAGTCTGTACGCACTCTAGGGTCCCCATGGTTTAGGGCAGCAGCCTAAAGGATCTAATGATAAAGTAGATTCTCATTTTGTAGCCTGTCACATTCCCTTTGGTCTCTTTGTGCTTCCAGAAATTAAAGACAATTCTGATCTACTAAACAAGTACCACAAAGGATTCTTCATCAATGGGAAGTTTCTCTGTTGCAACCAGACCTGTAAAGCTGCTCCTGGGTGTACGATTTGGGAGAAATGTAATGTGTGCTTTTATTTATTTTCGTAGTTTCATTGGTGTTTTTCATAACATTGCCATATCACATGGAAATTTAAGGCAGAATAATCAATATAAAAGCTAATCTTGTTACATCTTTTTATGTACGTGTGTATTAAGCTCCTTTTAACATCATAGCTGCTATACATAATTGCTTCTAGTATAGCTGGGGGAAAAATACACTAAACTATATCGGTTGTGTTGATCAAAAAGTTTGTGACATTTTTACCTATTAAAAAAAAACAGGTGGGATTATGTTTCTCTTTATTCTTAAATTCTCCAGCTAAATTGTAGCATTATGCTCTAAGGTCCTTCCAGTGATGGAGTCCCATAAGCTGGATGGATAAGTAAAACAGAAGTTCAGCACAAGACTGTGTATGAATGAGAGCAAAACAATACAGTTTTATAAATAAATAAATCTCTTATATTAATATCTAAATAAATTTATATATTTTTTTCTAAACATTCTTATTAAACTTGCAGCTTTTCTTTTTTAATTACAAGTTGTTTTTCTAAAGTCTTTCTGTATAACTTAGTCACATCTATTTAGAGGGGGTATTTTTTTATCTGTAAAGACAGAGAAGAAAATTTGTAAAGCAGTACGCCCCTAGGTTTCACATTTCTGGCAGGAAATTCTCTCATGTCTGTGTATGTGCTTAACAGTGAAAGGCCATGGTGAGGAAAAGGAACAGCAGTTTATGCGTATTTAAGCTTCAGCCTTTTCAAGCTTGATCATTTGGAATCATGATTGAACCTTGGTCTCAAGCATTTACAGTCACAATCAAAAAAAGCATGAACCCAAAATTAAAAATTAAATCCAAAAATGTAGGTGTGAGCAGTTAGGAACCAGATTTAGACCTGTGAGACTGACTGTAAAAGGCATTTGCTTTTAACAATTGAAATTAAAGATCCAGGCTTATCTACTATTACTACAGGTTTCACACTATAGAACACAAAATAGTGTAAAGACTTGTAAGCTGAACTGTAACAGTAATTTGAAGAGTTTCCTCTAGCTTCAAAACCACTCGTTAAGAAAGCAAATAAGGCCATGAAACCTTCAGTCACTTGCAAGGACAAGGAAATACCTCATTACAGTCATGGATGGCTTAGCCAAGAAAAGAATTAAAAAGAGAATTTTGGTATATTGAGCACTTTGTTTACGTCTGAGATAATGGATAGCAGGATATTGTGCTGTATCTACTCTAAGCTTGTTCTTATATAAGTTCCTGTGGTTACTATCAGAGATGTAGAGGGGCACTGTCTATGTTGGGGTAACTCCAGCCTCAAGTCTTGTAACCACTGAGTAACTGAAAGCAGTATTTCTTAATCATTGCTTCATAAACTAAAGATTTTAATGAAACAATTTTTTAAAAAAAAAAAAAGAAAAGAAAAATCCAAACCAGAATAAAAATAAAGCATACATGTCTTTCCCTCTATATGCAGTCAAATAAGCTAACAGAACTGTGAAAATCATAGAGCTAAATATAATCACACATTTCCCAGAATTTGTGTTTTGGCATAGATGCAAACAATGGTTGATGGGGTTTTTAAAGATACAGAGAAGGTGTTTGAATTAAGAGAAGGTTGTAAAATACAGAACTAAAGCAGGTAAATACCTCAGGGAGGTAAAATGTCATCTGTTATGATGCTGTTGCTGGCACTGTGTATGTATAGATTGGCGAGTGAGAAAGCCTCAAGAGATAAAATCTTTCTTGAATTCATGTTGTTTTCTTTAATTCTCCTTCTTTTCTAGATGTGACTCTGTGTTGCACAACTGGGTCTGTGAAACCACTGCCTCCAGTCCCTCAAACACTGGTAGGTGAAAACATTTTAATATCTTGCTGAAGGGAAAGACCTGCCATCCAGGTGGTAGGGGGAACTGTGGGAAGGATGGAGAAGAATGGCAAACAGCCACTCACTGGAAGCTGGTGTAGACCTCTAATCTGCAGTGTAGCTTCAACATCCTTGTGCCCACCAGCTCATCAGACAGAAAGACTCAACTCCCTCTTCCATGTGTAAAATCTCAACCACTTTCAGTTCAAGTTAGTGGGTTGTGTCAGTGCTGGCTAAAGTCCTCATAGGGATATCTTCCACTTTAAACACTTATTTCCAGTTTGACAAGGGAATACCATCAAAATTAGCTCTCTAGTGTGTAGGAGGTCCTTGTTTCTAGATGCCAAAAACTCCCTTCCCAGATGAAAGTGGTGCTCATAGTACTTGGAGAAAACATTCTACCCAAAGATGTGAATAAATATACCTGCTTTGCCTGGGTGAGAAATGATGGATGAATTCCATTTATCCCAGGCAAGTTCCAGTCTGTGCTGCTCTGGGCTTGGGTCAGCAGTACAGATGCCTGTTTAGGAATGGCCGTTTAGCCCAACTTAAAGTCAACCTCTAAGTTAATGAACTGGGAAGTGCATTTGAGCTCTTTATGTGCTCTTCCCTGTATCTTGACTTTATATCAGACAGAAACTTGAGTGTGGTGCCCCACCAACAGCCCCTAGGCCTTACTGTCTATCTGAGAAGGCTGGGCTTTCACAGACCCAAGGAGAAAACAGGGACACCAGGATGCCAAAAAGCACTACTCATGCTCAATCTTCTAGTACAGCAGCTGCTTGGTGAAGAAGGGAAAATTTGGCTGGGTTGGGAATAAAAGCAGGATTGGAAGATCTGCTTCCATGCTTATTTCCTCATCTATCTCCTTCTGTACCATTACAAGGGCAACAGCAGTATCTTTGACCTTAGTTTTACTGCCACGCTTAATTACTGGGATTTGTAGGTAGGAAGGAGGTAACAATGACAAAAGAATAGAAGAGAACAAAGTGGCTTAATTTACGATGCCTTTATCTCTTTAAAAAAGGACTTACAGTATGGTCTGACTGTATATTCACACAGTGTTAATATTTATACACTCCTCCAAATTAAACCAGATTTGGATTAAAATCATGGGACTTTTTGTATTTCAAACTTTATTTTAATTTGTCTTCTGTATCTTTAGTATACATTCTGGGTCTATTTCCTAGCCTCTCTCTATTAATCAGAAAGTAACTTAAAGAGGAAAAAAAAAGGGGGGGCAAACATGGAATTTTTGTGGATACATGAACAGCCAAGGCTTTAAGAAACACATAGATTATCAAGAGACAGAAGGTAAAATTATAAGAGTTGTAAAATGGAGCTTTAAGAAAAATAATAAAGCCTTGGAAAGAAGCTATGAACAAAGAGACTTTTGAACTTTTTTTTTTCCTGATAATTAGATTTCAAAGTAACAGCATTTTGAACATGCAGAGGGGTAACTTGTTTTGAATACTGTGGTCTGTTTTGCCTGGGTTCCATCCGGAGATGCTTTGTCTATCTGGAGACATCATCAGACATGCAAATCTGCTCCTGAACATGCTGGCTTCTGCTGGCTTCTGCTACGCCTTTATGATTTATTTTTATTATCTGCTTGAGTTCAGAGAAGATATTTTGGAAAGGAAATGTATAAAGCGAGGACATGACAGTTTTCAGATGGGTGCTCCTAAAACATGTTCAGTAAATGCAGATGTAATAACTACCACATCTGGTTAGAACAACTTGACTTCATTTTCTGAATCCACATGATATAATCAGGTTAAGAAGGCTTCGCACAGTAAGGAACAATCTGTATTTAGTCACAGAGCCACTTCTGTAAGCTCTTAGCACATTTTTACTTTGGCCTTTCATCTACTCAGTTTGATCACGAGAGGTACCACTGTACCCCCAGCCTTCCTTCTGCCTGCCTCTCCGTTCATGTCTCTCAACCCTCCAGCCTCTGCAAGTCTTGCTTCTTTGCTTTCTTCCCAGCAAACCAGAGGCATTTACTTTTGCATGTAGGCAAAACTGACCAGAGGCATGATATTTTGCATGAGGCATTGTTTTTGCATGGTTACATCTTGCGCCTTTGATGCCTCTGTCCCTTTCATCAGTTCCACACTATACCTCCCACAGAGGAGCTGGCTTCTAACAAGTGATAGGGTTACAAAGAATAGTGGATACAAAGGTCCCTTCATGGGAATCGGGCACTTCTCCTGTGTTTTGATAGCAGCAGGAAGCAGGAACTTCTGACCTGAGAAACATTTTCAGCTCTGTTTGTAGATGGTTCATGTAGGTCACATCAATACTGCAGTAGACCAGATCATAGAAGCCCACTGAATGCACACACGTATCTTCTCATGCTTATCTGCGTGCTGGATAAGGTTTATCTAATAGTGATCCAGCACATGCTTCCAGCTGTAAGGTAGGAGTGCAGTTTCACAGATAGGAGTCATTCCCTATATGCACATCACAGCAGAATCTCAGGCTGTCACCTACGGCTTTCTAGATGACAGTGGTACAGTCATCAGTATGAAAACCACAGTAATATCACTGCCAGCATAAAGGAAATACAAAAAGATCCACTCAGTTACTGTTTAGGAAAGTCTTTGGGGCTTTCAGCCAGTGCTAGAATGGAAAGCTGTATATACAGACACAAATCAGGACATGAATCTGTACCAGGTTACAGACAAAAGTCCATCCGGAATATCCCAACAGACAAATACATATCCAGCAGGGAAGCCCACAGGGATGCAGATCTACTGTGCTCATCTTTGGCTGGTTCTTTTCACTGGCAGGTTGGACAAAGTGAATCTAATTTCTGCTATCATAATTCTTTCTGCCATTTTTCATTTGCACAAAAAGCCGGAAGCTCCCTCAGAGGACGACACCTTTATTGTTCTCTAAGAAAACTCAGGAAATTAAAAAAGAACAAATTTATCTCCAAAAATTACCAAGGCCAAAGCTCAGAGGTGCACATTAGTTCATAAATATGTTTACTGAATATCATCACCTTGCTTTAACATCACGAGATGCTTTAACATCACGAGATGCTTTAAAAAGAAAGCAGTTTAATCTCTATTATAATTTTATCTATCCTTTTGACAGCCGCAGGCAACTCTAGCTCTGTCATCATTCCACAAAGCAAACAAGCAGTCTAAGACTTGAACCCTGCCTGGCATGAGCCCCAGTTATAAACTCCTTTCCGCTGAAATCAGATATGGCCAACAGGAACCACTCTTCCAGGGTTGGAGTAGTAGGACTTGATGAGTAGCAGACCCAATTCTAGTCTAATGAGGAGGGCCCTACTGTGAGTGATACCTCTTTAAAGCATGAGTACCTCCACTGGAGCTTGGTGAGATCAGATTGAGAATTTGAGCCTTTTCTCCTAAGTCTTTCTTATTTTCCCTCATTCTTTGTTGTCAGTGCACCAAATACAGTTTTCTCTGCTCTTAAGGAATTGTGATATCTGGATTTTCTCAGTTAGGATATTCCCCCAATTTCTAAATACATTTCAGTGCCTTAATTTTAGATTCTCTTTTGCCCATGATTTGATAGACATCACCTAACTTTAATGTCAGGCTTCTCATCCAAGTCATTTGGGTGGACTGCATCAAGAATCGGTGATGAGAGGTAGACACTTCAGTAGGATGACATATCACACATGAAGACACGGTCAAAGATAGGTAAGGTGAATCACATTGTTACATACCAAAACTTTTTAACTCTGCAAAGGGAAATTTGGACACCAGGGAGTGAGATTCCTTATACCCAACATGCTTAGGGGAGAAATGTCAATAAAACTTGGTAAGGAAAGGGAAATTATTTAGAATTAGCGTAGCATTCTGCTTTCAGTGATTAGTAATAACTGACTAATGCTTGTTGTGCTTCATGGTAACATTAGTATTGGTCAAAAGTCATTAAAAAAACCCAAAAGCTACCATATAATACTGTAATAGGGTCTTTTAATACAACAGGATATCATCACACTTAGCTGCAGTAAAGCAGAACATGGTAGTGTGGTGTCTGTAGCACATGAATTGCAACAGTTTATTAAGTAGCATCAGCTTCAGGTAAGCTTTTGATGCAAATCAAGTCTAACACATAACTCTGGTAATGAGAGCTTCCTGTTAGAGCAGTGCCAGCCTCCGCTCAGAGTTCGTTGCTTATGGTGTCACGCTTACGAAACTTGGTTCTGTTCTCACCTGTCCCGAAGATGTGGACAAAGATCTGGCTGTGCTTCTAAGTGCATCAGGAGAACGCTGCCTGTCTGTGCCCACCTTCTTAGCTTTGATCAATTTGCCTAACATCCTTATACTTGTTGAAGGTATAAGCGTTGATATGCATGTCATGTTGTTGCTTACAATACCCAGTGCTGCATCTCCTTATCATTTTATTTCCTCTGTCTTCAAAAGCGGAAGCACAGAATCCCGCCTCAGGTGCTATCACCAGACAGGTCAGTCCTGAGTATGGCTGTGGCTCAGTGCAACTATGAACCAGAAGGAAATTCAGCTCTGCGGCTTGTCAGAAGCAGTAAATACTACGTATTGCAAGAGGAAGATTCTGACTGGTGGAAAGTAAGGGATCTGGAAGGGTAAGTATGCCCTTGGTCTTCCACATATCTCATCTTCATAGTCTACATTGCAGGCACTCCTGGCACCTTCCAGGATCTATGTTAGAATTACCTTAGTTCCTTTTAAACATTGCTCTATAAGCTTCATTGTCTTCTGTACAACTCCACTTTCATTACTACTCTTGGCTGCCAGGTTGAATAAGATTTACAACACTCACTGCCTAGTATATTTAGCCGAGATAGTATCCAATGGCCTCAATTTTGGTATGCACTTGGAGAAGGGCTTGTGTACATGGAAGCTATCAATTTTATCAATTTAGTTCAAGTGAATAAAAAGATAAAATCTCTCCTGACAAATACTGCCTCTCTTGCACGCACAAACCATCTTTACATCAACACCATTACTATTGCGATAGCAGCACAGGAGACCAGTGAGAACTGCTGAGGCATGAATCACTTACCACTTCTATCTCTCCCCAGCTCTAGCAATACTTCTCCACAGAGACAGGGAACCCCTATCCTTCACAGGGTTTAATTATTCTCTTTGAGTTTCACAAGTGCTACAAAGATGATTAAGGGCCTGGAGCATCTCCCCTATGAGGAAAGGCTGAGTAAGTTGGGACTGTTCAGCCTTGAGAAGAGAAGACTAAGGGGGACCTAATTAAAGTCTACAATTATCTTAAGCAGGGGATGCAGGGGGAATCAGCCAGCCCCTTTTCAGTGGTCTGTGGAGACAGGACAAGGGGCAATGGCTGCAAGTTGGAGCATAGGAAGTTCCGCACCAACATGCAGAAGAACTTTTTCCCAGTGAGGGTGACAGAGCCCTGGCACAGGCTGCCCAGGGGGTGGTGGAGTCTCCTTCTCTGGAGATATTCAAGACCCGTCTGGATGCCTATCTGAGTGATATGTCCTAGGGAGCTGCTTTGGCAGGGGGTTGGACCCAATGATCTCTCGAGGTCCCTTCCAACCCCTACAATTCTATGATTAAGTGGAGGAATCCCCTTCAGAAACTTTAAATAAGATCTTTTTCATTAATATTTGGGGCAGGAAAGAGCATATATTCCCAAGATATTAAATGAGAAAAAGCTGTAGGAGCACACTAGAGACAAAGGCAGTTCTACAAACAGGAGCTGCCTGGCAGATATAAACATTCCTTGTCTGTCTCTGATGGATACCAGCTGAGTTTAAGGTCTTGCACTTGAGCTGGAGAAATCACAGATCTATTTACAGACTGGGAGAAGAGCTCCTTGAGAGTAGCCCTGCTGAGAAGGACCTGGGGGTTCTGATGGACAAGAAACTTAACATGAGCCAGCAGTGTGCTCTTGCACCTCGGAAGGCCAATGGTATCCTGGGCTCCATCAGAAGAGGGGTGGCCAGCAGGGACAGGGAGGGGATTGTCCCTCTCTTCTCTGCCCTCCTGAGGCCCCATCTGGAGTACTGTGTCCAGATCTGGGGCCTGCAATACAAGAAAGATGTGGAACTGTTGGAGAGGGTTTAAAGGAGGGCCACAAAGATGATCAGAGGGCTGGAGCACCTCCTCTCTGAAGAGAGGCTAAGGGAGCTGGGCTTGTTTAGCCTAGAGAAGAGAAGGCTGTGGGGGGACCTCATGGCAGCCTTCCAGTACCTGAAGGGAGCATATAAACAGGAGGGGAATCAACTTTTTAGAAGGGTAGACAATGGCAGGACAAGGGGGAATGGACTAAAGCTCAAGGAAGGAAGGTTTAGATTAGATATTAGGGGGAAGTTCTTTACAGAGAGAGTGGTAAGGTGCTGGAATGGGCTGCCTAGAAAGGTGGTAGATGCCCCATCCCTGGGGATGTTCAAGGCCAGGTTGGATGGGTCCCTGGGCAACCTTGTGTAGCTCCAGGCCTGGAGGTTGGTGGCCCTGCCTGTGGCAGGGGGTTGGAACTCTATGATCCTTGGGGTGACTTTCAACCCAGACCATTTTATGATTCTATGAGTTTTATTTCATATACTTGACAAAAATGTGAGAGGGAAGACTTTTAGGTTTGGAACAGAATTAAATTACTCATTATTCACCAATTAAATTTACAAGTGCAAGGAAACCAACAAATAAAGCAACCTTAACTTAAGGTAAAGTGTCTGCACTTTACAACTCACCAGATTGGCATACTGTTCTGGATCAAGGAAGTCGCACACAACCCCAGCAACTCAAAGACAATAAATTTGTAATCTGAGGTACACTTTTAAATGCCTTCACCATTTGCAGCAACGTAAAAGCATATAATACAGGCAGTTCTGTCTATAGAGCCTGAGTAGAGTGATCTAAGATGAATGAAGGAGCGGGGAGGTATCAAGAGAAATGGGGGACATTTATAGTTTTTCCTTTGGCCTGAGAAACAGGGACTCATGCAGTATTGATTCTGTACAGCCCATGCCCTTATAACTACAGATGCCTGTTAGCCCCCATAACTTAGGTCCATCATGTTAAACTGCCAGCTGCTTTAAGTGGTAGCTCAGCTGTCCGAATTCACTTAGCTTAGCTTCTCAATTGCACCAGGTATTGTGTCAGAAAGAGTGCTGAGCCTACCTACTGACTTTCTGTATTTGACCTCGGATACTCTGCTGACACCCATTAGTCACCAGTGTCCTTCATCACAGCAACTGAGATAACATATGATAAAGTTGCTGAACAGCCACTCCAATGTTACATATGAAAAAGCCAACCACTGAGGAAGAAGTCATTTCAATGACTAGTGAAAAGAGCACTTAATTGAAATGTGATTTTGTAAAACAAATTGCTTCTACATGATAAGTAAGAGCAGAAATGTTTTAACCATACACATTTCTGTTAGTGGCATTCTAAAAAGTGACTCTCTGATAAATTCCTTTTTCTATTTCAAGTGACCAAATTTAAGATGCAGTCATGTACTGTGGCTAAACTGTGACCTGTTTGTTTTGCAGGAATGAAGGTTTCGTACCGAGCACTTACCTGAAAAAGTTGTCTCTGAATGATGATGAGCCAAGGTGAATCAATAAGCAGCCGTCCACTGCTTAAAGGTTTTCCTCACCACTCTAGTAAAGATTAGGCAATATTTCTGTAATATTTTTCTGCTTAAATAACCTCTTGAGTACTAAACATGAAGTTTTCCAAAAGGTATATAATCAGGTACAATTTGTCTTCTTGACTCATACATTAAAGCAGAAAAAACAGCAGCTGAAAATCCTGGTTTCATTTAAGCTTTACCAACAGCTTCAACAATGCTGGGATTTCAATATTTGTACTCTTGTTTTAGCATCAAATCAACCTTGCTAGCATTTCTGTGCCCTTGTATGTATGTGGATAGTTCCTGTGCAGGGTAAAGGGAATGCAGGCCTGTCAAACTGATGCACCAGACCCATCTTTGCATTTGCAGTAAGATGACACAGCATTGTAAGCCTTAAATGTATGCCTATGTATTTGAAAGAAAAGCTGACAGAAACACATCAGATTGTCTCATGGTAAACTATACTGGACAATATTCTGAGGGTTTTTTTCAAAAAAACCCCTACTTTTACAGTATCCCATAAAAGCCAGCATAAAGAAAAATTATTATTATTATTATTATTTCTGCTCAAGAGGTTATCTTAGAAGCCCCTTTTCCTGCCACATGAACTCCTTCTGTTGTCTGCCATGCTAAGAACATTTATTTGGGAAGTCTAGGGTTGTGTGGTTTTGGAAATCTTCCGTGTGCATTTTGAAAAGCTAGACGTGATCTCTTCCTAAGGTCACTGCAGGGATATGTAGTTTCACTGCCTGTTGCAGCATGTGCAGAGAATATTTGGCTTTCCAGCACATTGCCATTGGAGGGGAAAGGCTGCCTAAGTGTTTACAAAGTCATAAAAGATCCAGACAAACAAATGTGTCTCGACTTTTTGAAATATTTACCTTAGACCATGCCGTGCTACTCAAAAATGTATGTAGTATGGCTTTTAACCCAAGGAAGGTATTTTTCATAACCGATTTTTCACAGTTTCAGCATGTTGTTTTGTCTGTGCAGGGAAAACTCCGGTGTCAGTGAGCAGACCTTGGCAGAAGAGCAGAATATTGCTAAACATGAGTGAGTGTGTAGAATATGTCTTCATGGGAATCAAAAGACGCTTTGGGCAGGGACTGTCTTTCCACTATGTGTGTCCACTATACCTAGAGCAATGGTATCCAACATATGGCTGTCATAATAAAGACAATAGGTATAGATATTGTAATCAGCAACATCACTGCCCACAGACTTCCAAAGGCATGAATATATTTGTTTTCAGGGTGGGGGGAGGCATTTAGACACACCAGTCTAGTACATTAACCAAGGGATGCTTCATAAAAGTGAGCTCTTACTAAAAAGACTTAATTGGAGCTTCCTGAACTGATCTGGTGTAGCATGTTTGGCTTGTTTCCCCCATTTGGGGATCTGTCAGTATAGTTAAATATTATGACAACCAGATAGTTCAAGGTTAGAGGAGAATTATGCATCTCCCAGCTTTTAGGGAGACAGCTGTGTCATGGTCTACAGGAGACAAAGCAAACAGCTTCTGGTAGAGCTCTTGTCAGAGCGTTAGAGCATCAGGATCCTTCTCTAACTATTTACTGCAAAAAAGTCAGAGTCACGGAGTGGGCCCAGATATTTCAGGAGGAGGCCCACTGGATGGATGAGAAGAAGCAGGTGGGAACTAATGTTTTCCTTTTTATCTCATGGCTTAAAATTGCACACACAGGACAAGTCCCAAGTCTGTTCTCTGGCTTTTAAAAGCAGTTTTGAAAATAACCACAATGTCTGGCATTATTCATGTGTTTGGTGTGCCTTAATCAGAAACCAGCCTGTCAATAATAAGCCCTATATTTCTCTTTGCAGTTGGTATGCTGGTAACATCTCCCGTGCCCAGTCTGAGCAGCTGCTCCGTCAGAAGGTCCTACATATCCTTTGTATATGTACAACCACGGAAATGTTTTTGTGCCTGTTGTCTTTGCTATACTGTGTAGCTAGAGGATGCTGATGCTCTTCAAATAACTGTAGCAGTACAGAGTGCTAGAAACTCTTGTGCTAAATTGGTGTTGATAAACAGGTCTCCAGAAATTCCTGGGTGCATAAATGGCTCTTCTGCATCAATGAACAAATGATGCTCCTCTAAAATATGCTTGGAACAAAGCCACACTGAGTGCATTTCCCACCAAAGCTCTGCTTTTTGAGTTTACCTTTCGGCCAGTGTGTTTGCTCCAGTGTGGCTCTTTCTGCAGGACAGTCTAGAGGAATTCCCTGTGATGGTTTTGTGAGATACAAATACAGATTAAAAGAAAATTATGCAGACAAGCAGGCAATCAGGCAATCTTGAGCAAATTCAGTGCTATGTCACAGCATCCTTCCCTTAGACCTGTACTATAGGTTCAGGAATGAAATTCACCTGTGGCAAATCACTGAAGAAAGGGAATTACGTCCCAGTTCCAAAGGGGGCTGGATACTCCTGACTCCAGTTAACTCTAAGGAGGCGTGAAGTTTTCTATGAACTTCACGGGAATAAATTCTGACCTGCATGTGAGGTTCTAGGTGTCTTCTTTCCTCCTTGCAACAGCCATTCCTAGCATGTAAGAGGTGCAGCGATTAAGTTAACTCTGAATACTGGATTCCAGCCCAGTATGGTAAACCATTAACAGAAGTAAAAGTGGATAGCAAAAGTCAGGACTGAAGTAAAGACTAAAAACAGTCCAAAGATAATAGAGTGCAGTGAAAAAATCTTTCTACTTATGCCATTATTCAGAAATACTTTCTCAACAGAAAAAACATCAGTCTAACATGAGGAAAACCTTCTGTGAGGGTGGCAGAGCCCTGGCACAGGCTGCCCAGAGAGGCTGTGGAGTCTCCTTCTCTGGAGACATTCAAAACCCACCTGGACACTGTCCTGTGCAGCCTGCTGTAGGTGATCCTGCTCTGGCAGCAGGGTTGGACTAGATGATCTCCACAGGTCCCTTCCAACCCCCACCGGGCTGTGATTCAGTGATGCATTATGCAAAGCATAGAGCTCTTATTCAGATGGGATGTATGTGGCAGTGTTTGGGTCTTGCAACATATACAGCCACTGGAGGGTATGTGAGGAAGGAGATGGGGTTAACAACTCTCCATCTCCCCAGTTACAAACCTGTATCTGTGCACCAAAATAAAGTCTCAGACTTCTTGATTCACATCTAGGCTGGGGTACAGTTCACCTTATTTTAAGCATTTTCTGTGGTATGCCACAACTAGTTACATAAACTCTCTTTTTAGAGGAGAGAAATAATTATTTCTAAGGCATAATTAATTTTGCCCTCCTTAAAGGAGGTCAGATGAGTCATGTCTCCTTCGCTGCTTTGGGGACATTATAGTGTAAAAACCTAAAGTTCACTGAAATGAACTGAAATGTATCCCAACCCCCTTGGTCCTTGCAAATTCCTTTTTTTTATGCTTTTCTCTTTTTTTTAGGGGAAAGAAGGTGCTTTTATGGTTCGGAAATCCAGCCAAGAAGGAATGTATACTGTGTCTGTATTCAGCAAGGTTCAAGAGTGAGTATCTGAGGGACATGTACTATTTCTATGAGGGTGCTATGGGCATGTTGCTTGGTGTGACTGATCAGCAGCAAAATCTCTACCTTGTGCTAAAAGTGAACTTTGGGCACATTCAGGCCATACTAGTTATTTGAATTCATATATGACAGTGGGTCCCTGAATGGGGAAACAGAGGTACAGAATTCTCTAAACACAGGGCATGTGACATGTACATAATCTAGGGTAACAGTGGGGTCTCAAGAGTGAGAGGGAAGGAATGGAAGGGGAAGAAGAGGAAGGAGAAGAGAAAAGGGGAGGAGAAAGGGAAAGTGTTCAAAGTTAGATGTCGAACCACTGCAATGGAAGTATGTGAAAGTCTTTTCCTCTAGATGTAACGGTTGGGCGACAAGTGCTAACCATCAGACTACATCAGAGCATGCAGCAAAAGTCTCCAAAGTGCTAGGGGTCTGTATTACATAGTCAGCAGGTGTTAAGTGGTGGGGGGAGCAGACAGAGGCAAATGTTACAGTCTTCCTGGTGATGTCTACAACATATTTTGTTATTTAGCAGGCTGGAGTGTCGCAGTTCATTCAGCAACTAACCAATCTATTAAGGCACTTTGCAAGGCTTTGACACATTGCACTTTGTGGTGTTTTTCAGAAGTAAAAAAGGAACAGTCAAACATTACCATGTGCACAAAACCCCTGAGAACAAGTACTACCTTGCTGAAAATTACTGTTTTGATTCAATTCCCAAGCTTATACACTACCATCAGCACAACTCGGCCGGTAATCCTACATGCTCTTTCCACTTGATTTGCTTTGGCTTAGGCTTCCGGACTTCTCAGCATTATGGCAAATCTCTTCCACTACCTAATGTCCTAAATATTGAACCATCTTTTGGGAGAATTTGGTTGGAACATGATCGAACATATTCACAATAAATGTAGTGGCTTTCCTTTGCTGCACAGTGCTTTTTGGTATCGTGCTACCTCTCCTTGCAATACCTCTGCTGGACTAGTCTGCAAACACCACAAAAAATCAGCCTTGTGAAGGAGCAGCTGCTGAATATTGAATATCTGTGATTATCTGGATGGTTGTTTTATGGCAGGGAGAGGGAGGCATTAATTTCCCTGTATTTTCTTTGATTTCAGAAGACTCGTGTATATGTTGTGACCTTTAACAGGTTCTCTTTGTAGGTATGGTGACAAGGCTCCGGCACGCCGTGTCTACCCAAGTAAATAAAGTCCCACCCACTGCTTCATTAGGAAACGGTATGAAGAGAACTTTCCTTTTTAGAAACTGTTCTCAGTCAATCTTGTTCACCAAGAAAAGAATAACCAGAAAGCGATGACTCCTGCTGCTTTCAGGCATCCAGGAGGCTACAGAATCTTTGGTGGCCATTTCATCTTGTCCATGCAGGAGGTGCTGTGAGAGTCTGGGAAGGATGGGTTTTCAGTCATTAACTCCACCTGTAGCTTCCTCTAGTCCAGTGTTGCACTGAGACTTTATGAGACTTTATGGTTCTACAAAATATCCCTTCCTACAAATGCATCTAGTCTGCATTCAGGGCAACACGAATGCAAACATGTCTTACATCAGGTCTTATATCAACTGTGCAAGACCTTGCATGCTTCCTTCCCTGATGCATTTTAGTCGTGGCCATTCTTTCCCTTTGCTACATCACCTGGCACAGTAATACTTGTTCTTCAATCTCCTACATGAAAATATATCATCATTTTATGCTTAAGTCTTTCTCAAATCCATCAATAAGGCTTAAACCTAAGCAGTAGCAAACAACACTTGTAGGAAATGCAGTCTTCTCCCATAACTCAATCACCAAGCTGAGAGACAGATATGTTGCTTCAATACTACTGCATGGTTCTGCAACACTCCAGAGAAAACATGAGCATTGTATGTGGGGGATGCAACACTTGCATTTGGCCACTTTTTTGGCTAAAGGATTTTCTTTTGTCCCACTAGGAATCTGGGAGCTGAAACGAGAAGAAATTGTCCTGATGAGGGATCTAGGGAGTGGTCAGTTTGGAGTGGTGCATCTGGGAAAGTGGAAGGGACAATATGATGTGGCCATAAAGATGATTAAAGAGGGAGCAATGTCAGAAGATGAATTCATAGAAGAAGCTCAGACCATGATGTAAGTTATGACACTGCTTGATTATTTAGAAATAATGATATCTCCAAACATTACTCAGTGGTGTATAGCACACACAGGAAGGAGAATTTTCTCTTAAAAATAGCATTCAGTAGTGCTGAGTATATTAGACACAAGCTAAAGAGGTAGCCATATAGGATATCTGAAGTATTACCCAACTAACATCACAAAGATCCATACGTTCATCTACAAAGATTTCAATTAACATCTCTTCCACAACTTTGGAGGTTCCACATATGTCACTTAAAACTCTGCTTCATTATCACTTATACAGAAACAGTTAAAAAGCTGTTCCTGCCATCCTGCAGGTAGGGCCAGTAAGTGAGAAGTGCCAGAAATATCAACAGGAGACTTGAAGTTTTTAGTCTCTGACTCTGAGGTTAGGATGTTAGAATTCCTGGTGAAATTCCATGAGATGGTAATTGAAGCATATGAATTCCAGAATATTTTGTGTATCTCATGTCCTAAAGGAATGCAGTGCATTGCATGATCAGGATTCTCAATGTAAAAATTTTGCAACATGATTTTAATAGAAAATCTTGAGGTCCAAGGTCCATGCCACAAACGCAGATCACTTTTCTCCCACCAATAAGTTTGCACAGCTAAATCCTATTTCAGGACTGTAAAGCTGTCATTTCATCAATACTGAGTCTTCTTTTGATTGTCATCAGTACTGAGTGCTGAAATAATCAGCAGAAGGACTTTCAGTTCTTCTTGAGAAGGAATATTTGTTATCTGAAATGGGGCTGTATCCAGTCTCAATAATTTCTTTCAGTACATTGCATTAATATTTGAAGAACAAAAAACTTACAGAAATGCACCAGAATATCCATTAACCCATTGATTGTTTTATTTTGATTTATTTTAGGAAAATTAATCATCCCAAGCTTGTTAGACTGTATGGTGTATGCTCAAAATCTTATCCCATCTATATAGTGACGGAATACATGCCTAATGGCTGTTTGCTTAGCTACTTAAGGAGTCATGGGAAGGAACTACAATCCCTTCAGCTTCTGGAAATATGTTACGATGTCTGCGATGCTATGGCATTTCTGGAGAGCTGTCAGTTCATACACCGAGATTTGGTAAGCTATCCCACGGGAGAAGCAGAACAGGGAGGGTAGAGGGATGACCAGTTCTACCCCTTGGGATCACCCAGAACTCCACTGGCTCTGGCCCCAGAGAGCATGGTGGTCCAATGAACACAGGCACTGGCTCAATACAAGGCAGCTCTGGACCAGCAGCACTAGCGACATGCATAAACAGCACGCTGCCCACAATTTGATGTCGTCTGCTTCAGAGCTGAGCTGACAGGCCTACAGCACTGCGTGCTGTGCCACCTGCGTTCACGGGCTCTAGCATCCAGGATTTATGCACTTCTTGCCTGGAAGGTATCCAACTGTAAAAATTAGCCCTCTGAAATACAGGGTTCTGTCCAGTGATGCTGCAGCCCTCCAGGAGAAGGTGGTACAACACTGAAGACTTTGGTTGCTTTGGTTGGTTTTTGATGAGTTAGGGATTTATTTAATTGGGAGATATTTCTCTTATAAAATGAGTGTGGGCACTACGGGGACAGAGTGCAATTTACTCTGGTGCATTGCAAGTGGGAGCAGAACTGGAAAGGCCGCAGCTGCCTGTTTCAAATACAGTTATCCACCAGCTTTCAAGCCAGTAGTTCAGGTTGCTTCTGATGAAGGGATCAGGCCTTTTGAGGACTTGGACCAAATGTTTATGCGAAATTTAGCTTTCAAGGATTTCAGACTAGGAAATAAACTGTCAATTCATTGGCCTATTAAAAGTGAACCTAGTCAAATTTCTGGTACATTGTGCTTCAGAGTCAGGAACAGTAGTTCGTCTTCTAACTCTAAACGAAATTATGGTGGGAGACTTGTGACAATTTATGTTACAGATTTGCTTAATTTTCCAATAAGGGTGAGGTCTCCTCAGGCAGCATTTTAAATGTCTTGTTGATGTTTTCAAAGAATCATCTTTATGTGTAAACAGAGTTGCTAAATCCATACTTCATCAATTTTCACACCCTTATTCAGAACTCAGGAATTTCAGACAACTTAAGTAGCAGAATTCTAGTTGAAAAGATAAAGTAATTTTCACAAAAAATGGCTGCATACTGTGAGAAAACAGAAATAAAACTTGAGCTTGATTTCAGGTTGAAAACTGTAGATGCAAACTGTATCACAGAAGTTAATAAGCATGCAGGTGGAAAATACAGCCTTAGATAAATGTTGTCAAGCAGTCGTTTGTAGAACTAGATTTATATTGAAATTTTCGTAAATCAAGCTGTTCAAATCACCTTTCATTGCTCCACAGTATAATGCATTGCAAATAATCCAATCAATGCTTTTCACTTTTTGATGCCCTGGTAAATTCTGAAAAGGACCCTGAGTAGGATGCTATTTGAAAGACAGTGTTTAGTTTCTTGCTCTGTATACCCGTTTTCAGGAACAATGTGTGTTTCTCACCTCTGCTTCCTCATCCCTCGATGTCCTTATTTGAAAAGCTGAGACAATGGCAAAGAATGCTTTTCAATCATTAGTCAAAAAGTGAAATGAGAAAGCTACTTACTTTTCCTTTAGAGTTCCAAACTTACTTGTTTCAGCCAAAGAATGTCATTGCTCATTGACATGCTAGAGGACAGAAATTATTAGCAAATTACCAAGACATGACGTTATTTGCTCCTCTTTGTATTTTTTCTACTCATCTTTTCTCATTTCTCTACTAAAGGCTGCTAGGAACTGTTTGGTTGATGGCAATCTTACTGTGAAAGTGTCTGACTTTGGGATGACTAGGTAAGTAAAAGAACTGGGAGCCTTGTGAAGCTATGAGGTTAGTGTATACACAGTTTACTGGCACTGGTCAGACAGCAACTGGTTGTCAGGAATGTTAAGCCACAGGGTGTGATACAGCCCTCTGTGTCTCCTTTCCATTAACAACCAAGAGCAGTCATGGGATTAAAGACATTCCTCTGTCTCAAAAAGTTAAGACTTAAAGGCCAGTTCCAACTGAGAGGTTTCACTAGCCATGCTTGCTAAAGAAATCTCAAGAGTTTACTTTATGTACAAGATTTTAATCTAATCTGAGGTCCAAGCATCTTAATCAGCAGCCTCACTGGCAAGAAGTTGGAGAGGATGAGCAGCCTAGAGAACCTGTCCTCTGAGGGTGAGGGAGCAGGCTGCTTATCCTGGTGAAGCTTATCTAAAAGCTGCCTACAGCTACTTACAGTTACAAAACTCATGGTGCCAAATAAGTCTTATCTGTGCCTGGTGACATGACAGTGGATATTGGACACATACTGGAGCTCGGAAAGTTCAAGCTGGGCAGTAAGAGAAGTTGTTTCCCCAGGAAGGTTATGGAACAGTGAAACATGCCAGCCAGGGAGACTACAAGATTGCAACCTTTGGAGGCTTTTAAGATTTGGCTGCGCAAAGCCATGGGTGACCTGATCTGATGTTGGGAGTAACCCTATTTCAGCAAGATGCCTTACAACAGGAATTTCTATGATCCTGCATTATTTCTCAAATAAATTGATAGCAATAATCTGTCCAAAGATTATAGCTAACACCTCTAAGCAGCTGTCCTTAGGAAATTTGGGATTCTGCCCAGGCTTTTCATAGGAAACTTGTGATGCAGTAGTACATAGTATTTCACTGTAACTCAGTCACAACCAGGTTTGGTTCTTGCCTCCTAGGTATGTTCTGGATGATCTGTATATAAGTTCACTGGGAACCAAGTTTCCAGTGAAGTGGTCAGCACCAGAAGTTTTCCATTACACCAAATTTAGCAGCAAGTCAGATGTATGGGCCTTTGGTATGTATCAAATTTGGCTGATAAATATGCATGCATATACACCATGAGAACCTTTATTTTTCCTTAGAAGGTCTTCTTATAACACTGTTTGTTGATGCAGTGGAAACAAGGGGAGACAGGGATCCATCAGCTCTTGCTTGGTTGTTTTTGACTAATGAATCTTTACAGGGCTAAAGACATATATGATGTATATGATATATTCATATCCCAAAAGCAGGTGTCAGAGGAAATATTGCCCTGGTTTTTTTAATGCTCTCATCAGGGAAATCTGGGATTCAGGAACCATTTTATTCAGATCCCACTGTGACACTGCAATGCTCCAGTCTTCAAGCTAGGGGGTTGTCAAAGATCCAATAACGGGGTTTTTTTCCAAAAAATTACTGCCTGCATACATATAACTGTGAAATAAGTATTTCACAAGTTGTTTTACTTTATGGTTGGCATGATTATCACATATGTTCAGTTACAACAAAAATTGCTTCCTGCAAAGCTATCATTGTGAATTAATGATGATTATATTATCCAGTGTTTCTATTACTTCAATGTAATCCAAATTTTATAGGCATGTGTAGTTGACACGATAAAGTGTTCAGAAATCTGCCCGATACTAAAAGAGTGTATGTCCCACACACTTTAAAAAGCAGTAAAAATTTTCTAATTCTTTTATAAAAACATAGCCATTTATAAACCTACAGCCATCATTTTTCATTTCCTCCCTCTGTGTACAGACATACACACATATATGAGGGGATGTTTGCATGTATTTTGTAAAAATTGCTCTACATAGATAGCTATGTCTTGGGTTTTCTCCATAATTGTCCACACTAAATAAATTTTCTAAATAACTTCATCATCTAACTTTGTCGTCTTCTGCAGTAGGAGTTGTTTTACATTTGGGTACAGAATCACATGTGTCAGTCACCTCCACACTCTTCTCTGGAGAACATTCTCTATAAAGACTGTGATCAGTTATATGATGTATGTGTGTCTTGTTCTGGGAAAAAGTGTTACCTTGCATTTCTTTACTTTCATTTCTTGCTTTCCATTCCCATGGATATTTTTGCAGGTATCTTAATGTGGGAGGTGTTCACTTTGGGAAAGCAGCCCTATGAGCTTTATGATAACATGCAGGTGATTGAGAAAGTTTCCCAAGGATACAGACTTTACAGACCACAACTGGTTTCAGACATCATCTACCAGATAATGTACAACTGCTGGCATGAGGTATGTATAGCATAAAAACTGGAGAAAGCAAAATAATGGGAGTCCCTGTTGACGGCTGAACTAATGTCCATAGTGGGAAATATCCCTTATAAATGCCATTGCTTGTATATATTACATTCTATATAGCAGTTCTACATAATTCTATATAGTTCAGGACATTATTAGTACAGGAAATACAGAAAGATTGGATCCCTTTTTTCAAAACCATATATTTAAGAAAGTAACAATAACATACAGGATGAGATTCTTCTTACCTCTTTTTTAATAGCTTGAAATTTGCACACTGAGCTAAATTAATTGTTTAAATTTCTCCCATGATTACAGTACCATTACTGGCACCTCTCCATAGTCATTTGTCCCTTCTTAGCCACCACAGAATAAAAGATACCTGCTTTCCTATATGGCAATCTCTATACCTGCAGAAAATGTACATGAGACCTCCACCTTTTTAGATAGTTAAAGTACCTCAGAAAGCTAAAGCACCCTTAGAATGAGTAAGATGTGTTACCCCATGTGTGAGTCCTCTAGGAGCTGTAAGTCAAATGTTGATCATGCCCATTTTATTGTGAGAGATCTGTACCTCCTGGGCCAAGAATTATCTTGATTTATTGTTCCTCTCCATCTAAATTTCAGTCAGCTGACTGTGGGCCATGACTTGTTTCTTACCAGCAACCAAGAACTGTTTGGTGAATAATTGGTGACACCAGGAAATGGCTGTGATGTTTTGGGGGCTTTTTAAATATAATTGCCAGAAAAAATGAGAAAAATCACTTCTATTTCTGGACTTGTTAATAAAAAGAAAGAAGATTAAACTATCACAGTGTAAGAGATACAGAAAGTAACTTTAATTTTCTTTACCTCATAATCATCACTGCCTCTTCACGTTTCTACATGCAAAAATCAAGAAAGACTAGTGAAAATTACGGTTGCTGAATTATTTCAAAATTAAATAACCATAGCCATCACCTTTGCTTCCTTTAGCTACCAGAAAAGCGCCCTGCCTTTTATCAGCTCTTAACGTTCTTTGAGGCACTGAGAGAAGACAGCAGAGCTTGAAAAAGAAGATTCAGAAGCAGATGACACTGCACACCGGTTGTGCACCACTTGTCCTCTGTGCGAGAGCTAATTCCTGACACCCACCTGACGTCAGCCACCCCTTCTGTTCTGCGTGCTAGCATTCCTCTCCTTTGATCAGGGACTTGACCAAGCAGTGTATGGAGAAAGCTTCTGTGACCCACTCTGTGGGTGACAGAATTTGGAAGGATACTGTTGGGAGACTGGGATTCGTTTTGTTAGCGTTGTCTCAAAGGGCTTCTCAGAGATGTTAATACCAACTGCGTGCACTCCTTCAGCGCTACCACGCCATCACTACTTGGCCTTAACTGGAAATGTAAACAAGGAAATATATGCCTGTTAGGTTTTCTGATTATCATAACTCACCTGAATGTGTTTTTTCTTCGCAATCACTTGAATCTGATGCCTGAAGTCAAATTTAGGGCTCTTGCAAGTGACAGCAGCATAAATAGTTATAGTCTTGCTTTCAATTACTTTGAAATTACTACTGGCGAAATATATCATTTTGCTTACCAGTACTATTGACTTTAGTTTCACCCCTCAGGGTGTACATTTGATTTGAAATCTATTCTAAGCCACACATTTAAGATACTTGCAACTTAGCAACATACGTAGTCTTTACTAGAGTGTTGTGGCTTCCTGCTGCAGGTAAAAATAGAGAAAAAAAAAATAATTATGCAGAATTCCATAGTCATTGCAATAGTATATGTGAAATGTGATGATACCTGTAACACTTGAACAGCAAAAATTTGAAGAGAAATGAAAATGCTATTAATAGGATTGCTTGGGCAACTATTTTACTACTGAGGACCTGAAATTTGGCTTCTGATGCTAACAATTAAATAAGAGCACCCGACTTTCAAATGTGCATAGCACTACACAAATCAGTGCTAACTTCAGTAAGCCCAGAGATGCCGAATTCATCTGAAGCCACTTAACTAACGTAGGTGTCTGAACTTAGACACTGACATTTGTGAAATACTGATCAAATATGTATAAAATAAAAGGGGTTTAAAATAAAGTAAGGTGTGAAAAAAATCCTCTCCTCTCTCCTTACATGTGAGCTAGTACAGTGTGTGATGCCTCGAAGAGTCCAAGTAACATCTGCTTGTCCTTTCCCTGGTGGAGCTGACCCCTGTCAGGGACCCCTCTGCAGATCCAGTTTGAGCTCACCTCAACCTGAGGAGAAAGAAGTGGAGGGTCCAGATATCTGGAGAGCAAGAAGAAAGAAATGAAGGTCTCTGGCCAGACGGAGGGTCCAGCACCTACGCTTGTGGTATTGTCTGGTCCCAGCTGTGGAAGCTGGCCAGAAGACCGCATCCCTCTAACATGGGGCGCTGTGCACGTGTTAGAGGGAAAACGTCATTTGGGGTGACACAAATGGCTGTGGGGATTGATGCAGGCCAGGGAGGGCGTGGGGGAGGAATGAGGGCACATTAGGGAGAGGTAGGACATGGTATGATGTTGCCTGTACATCAAGTTGGGCCAAGAACTGCAAACCCACAGGTTGGGTCTGGAAGGAATGCTGACACAGATAAAATATCAGGGTGGGGAGCCAGCACAGAAGGTGTGAGGTATTGTTGCATCTTAATGCATGCAATTGATTTCTTTAATATAAACATTGTCTTTTCATTTCCATCCTTCCAACATCCTGCTCTACCTTTTTAGTGTTCCTACATTGTTGACAATTCTGAATGATGTTTTTTGATTCATAGCACAGCTTTTAAAATTAATTGCTTTGAAATGAAAGCTTTGCCTTAATGGAAATGTTAATCTTAACAACAGATCTGAAGATCTGTGGTGCTGGCACCACTAATTACGTGACTTGATTGTTTCCAGCTTCGCCATTCCCTTTTTCCGCTACTGCCCGGTAAGCAGGAAGACCGCCTACAGTTGATTTACTTATCTTAAAAGTTCAGCTGAAGTTCTAAAGTTTGGGAATGGGATTTGTGGTACAGTTAGGCAACGTAAAGAAAAAAATATTTTGATTCTTCTACATTCCAGTGTAGTTTGCAGTCAATCAGCATCATCTACCTACCATTTAAAGGTCTTGTCTCTTATAAAGGAAATTCGGGTGGAGATAGTGTGTTGTGAGCCCACAGATTCCAGCCATATGTTTTCAAATATATGTTTGACTGGTTTCTACAGTTCCTGATAATTTTGGAAGCCCATTATTTTAACAAACCATGCATTTGCTGAACATTTTTCATGCAGGCTCATCCTTGCTATAGTTTCTTTGTCAAACCAGCTGCAGAGCCAAGTAGACACCTTGTGCCTTTTAGTTCTCCTGGTGTGTACAAAGCAACTGCACTGGTGTGGTGGCAGGTATGGCATGGGGCCTACATGACATAGAAATGCTGGCTGGAAGTGACCTCTGGAGGTCATCCAGCCAAGTTTCTCACTCAGTGAGACTGTTCCCACCACCCCACCACTTTTTCAGCTATATCATTGTCTACCTGAGCTCTGAACACTGCAGAGATCCCACAGCTTCTCCCAGAACATGGAATAGACAACCAGTTCCAGTGATGCACTACCTTCTTTGTGAGAAGCTTTTCTCTTTCAGGTGCAACCTGAGCCTCCCAAGCCTCAACCTACTGTCCCCTGTACATGAAATTGCAATTAGCATTTGTATTACGCAGTATTTGTAAGGCAGTATTTGTAATGGTGGGGTGTAATCAATAACCAGTAGTGAAGGTGTAATCAATGGCTGAGGTACTGGGGAAAAAAAGAAAAGACAGAGAAAAAGAATCTGATAATTTAATATTAAGGAAGTTTAATCCATTGTTAAATGACAATATATCACAGAGACTATTTTTTTTAAAATGGTTTTTTTTAGGGAGCATGGACTCTTTTGTCTTTGCAATACTTCTCAAGGAAATGGTTAGAAAAATAACTTATGTTACAACTTCCTAACAAAGTTCCAGTGCTGGTTAATATTCATCCAGTATCCATTTCACATCGATACAGATCTCCTGAAGGTGCAAAAGTTGCAGTTATTCTCTGTCAAATTGAGTTCTTCATCGCTAAGGTTCTTCTGGTGGTCAGGGTTTTTTTCTCACTGTCTATGAGACACACTTCTGAGGTCTCCGTCTAGAGAGATCAAGATGTTCCTCGCGGGCATTAGGAGTACGTGAGTTATCCTCACGTCTGTCTCGATCTCTACACACTTCCAAGCTTTTGTATCTCATTACAGAGGAAACAGAAGATGGCTGTAGTGCACTTATGAAAAGCAGCACAGCGTGTCTTACTATGCACATAATTCATAGAAAAGCCACAGAACATACATATATTTATTTATTTTCAATTTCTGCATGGGTTTTGTTACCACATAAACAGCAGATTCAGTTGCAGTTCTCTATGAACCAGTAGATTAACAGTCAGCCAGCAGGCATTACGTTTGATGACATCCATAGTGGTTTTTCCTAGGCACTATTGTTAAAAGTGAAACAAAAAAACCCAGAAACCCTTAGTGTACCCAAATCTTTTAGAATGAGGTTTGCGTGTCTTCAGATAGCTCAAAACCCATGTTGCTTCTCCCCTCTTCAGCGTAGGGATTCACCTCTTCAGAATTTGTTCCTGATTTGTTCCTACTTTCTCTCCTGTAATGAAAATTCATTTTTTATTAGAAGCCCTTGTTCTATGAAAGTCCTTCTGGATCCCCAGAATCCCCTGCTGTAAATAATACTGTGTTTAACCAGGCATATTTACATAAAAGGAATTGTGTTCGTTTTAAGGGGAACTGTAGCAAATATTCTACCTTTGTAGAAACCCCATTAATGGAGAGAAAACTGGCCAAGATATACTGCTGTTAATGCAATAATATTTAAGGAAAATTACATTACTGGGCAGCCTCCAACAAGATGATTGAAAACTGCAGCTCCTGATGAATGTGTGTGAGTGCTGTTGGAGAAGACACTGTGTTCCTAGCAGGCCACCCCATCCACCTTGCAGCAAGGTTGGCAGAAGCCTGGCCCTGATGATGGGCTGATGATGTTGGGGAAATTGCACTAAGCTGCCAAAGCTCCTGTGCACTGAAAAGCCAGGAGCTGAACATTTGGCTATCACTGATAATGGAAAAAGGATAATAAGCTTTATTTCCTTAGCTTGCTTCAGTTAGATTTGCAGCCTATTTGTACACATCCTCATGATTCAATCACCAGGATGTCTCCCAGTGTTCATGGTCCTAGCATCAATAAGTAATACTCACTTTTTGCGATCTCTCTGGCCTGTGATGAGCAAGACAATAACTCCAATGACAACCAGGCTAATGACCACCCCAAATATAATTAACCAGATGGTGACTGGTGGTTCATAAGGTGTGGCCAGGGTTGGAATAATGCCCTCAAACTCCAGCGTGTTATCATCCAGTCTGAAAGCCTCATTGATTCGTCCCCGAGACATCCTGCCATCAAGAGCAAATTCAAAGATTTTCACACATTTATTGGAAGGAAATAAACAGTTTGCAGTTGGTTTATAAATCTCCTGTGTACCAAGCTTCCCTTGAACTTCTCAGCTGAAAAGGTTGCGCAGGAGTCACTGCTAAACCCATGTTCCCTCTGGCCTGGGGTGATGAGTGACAACCACAGTAACTTAAGCCCTTAACTTGTTGCAGCTTAACTGACATGTTCAGACACCATATGAACTCTTAAACTCAGTCTTGACATTCCTCAAAATGAGACAAACAGCCTTCTGATCTCCCTCTTTATGTGCACCTTGCCCCTCATTCTCTTTACCCTAAGTTCCTCAGCAATCTGTAAGATTTTTGGCTATGTGACAGAAGAAACACAGCTTTGACATCTTCTTACCTGTTTCCCTCCTACAGTCCTTTCCCCAGTGTATTTTCAGTGCCTTGCTTTTCCCTGAACTTCTACCTCTGCTATTGACAGTGACTTTCACGGCCATATTCTTCTCCCTTGGTTCACCAACTTATCTCACTGCTTTTTCAACCCCATCTTGTGTTGCTGCTGCTTTTAGATTTGTGCCATCTCCATTTCCCACCGTACATTACCCATGACCAGCTTCAGAGCTGCAGTTCTTATCGTTTTTACAGCAATAACTTACGGCAGTGTCACACTGTGCTACAAAGGAAGAGCTTTTCGTTGACCCATTAGTGGGAACAAGTTCCTGCTCTGACCTCTTCTGCATAATCAAATGCACCTGGCTGTCTTTCTAACACACCCATTATTCTGAAGTCCTTGCTGACAATAATTCTTGCACTGAGTTTTCACCAACGAGAGGAAGAAAACTTGCACTCACACACACCCCCTTTACAGTGCTTGTACTTCAGAATGTAAGACACTTCCTGTTAAACTTTGAGCAATGATATTTTCTGGCAAGGTATGATGCAATTAGGTGTGTTATGGCAGTTTTACAAGCCCCCTGAAGCATTTTATGTTGGCTGTTGCCCAAGACACCATCAGATAGATGAACTGTTTTCTTTCTGTCATAACAGTTTCTCTCATCCCACTTTTTCCATGCTAACTGCAGGACTGACTTTCTTACCACCCCTTCTGCCTTTTCTCTTCCACCCTCCCGCCTGGCTGGCTTCTTTTTCCCCAGAGAGCAAAATCTCACTTGATGGCAGCTTCCACGTCCATTCTGGGCACAATATCACTGATATTGCCTGGCATGCTGACAGTTATATAGAAGGAGATTCTTTGTGTCAGTGCCTCAGCATGAACGTCTTCAGTTCTGAATGAGAGACAAAAGAGAGAAAGTTGGGGTTTTATTTAATTGCTGAGATGACAGCTTTAAAATTGGGCAAGTGAAAAGTTGTGTTTGATCGGCAATGCCAGGGGGTTAGTTTATGCTGAGTGAATGCTTCCCTGTGACCTCAGCTGGGAAGTGAAATCAATTTTCCTGGCAGAATTTCTTTTTTCCGATGTGCTGATTTGTAAGTTTAGATGGAGAGAGTCTACCCCACACCTAAGGCAATCCTTGGCATAATTTTCCAAAGCACATAAGCAGCTGCAGAACAGAGAGTGGTTGGGGCAGGTCTCATGATTGAAATGTGGTATGAAGTATCAAGTGGGGAAAAAAAAAAATCCTTCTTCCTTATATTCTGCCAGGAGTAGATCCTAGATGTTACACAACTGATGTTCTATAAAGTAATATCAAATCGCTTAAGTAGATAGCTTCTGAAAAACATTTTGAAGGGACCTAATAAAATGATTGTTTGTCTTACCAAAGTCAATTTCAGATGATAGGGTTTATGCCCATAAGTGAACCTAGATAAGATTCGTAAGTCCACACAGAATTCTAGTGCTTTGTCATCAACAAATTTATCTTTCCTTGGCCCAAAACCTCTTGGATTATTCGCTATCACACACATACATTGTTAGAAAAGTTTCTTTCTAATCGGTGTATCTTCCTTGGTATTCCCACACAGGTGTTGGGCACAAATTCTCAAGGCTTACTCCCACCACTGATAAACTGTGGGAGACAAATCCTTCTACACCCACTGTGGTTACCTAACTTTAGCATGTTCCTCCTTCAGACTCCTGAGTGAAAAGACAGCATTTAACCAAGCTGGCATCTTGCCTTTTATAACCAGCTGATGTTTGACATCCCTTGCGATCACCTTACATTTGACAGAAGGCACAATTAATTCCACCAGTTCATGCTGCTAGAGGACCAGAAGCAATAACAGGCATAGCCAGCACAATTAAACAAGCCACTCACTGGAAATTAACTTCCTGTTTCTTCTCCTTCGCAAAGTATTTTCTCATGGCATAGGCAATGGATGACCTGAACAGGAAGAGCTCGCTTTCGTTCCATTCGTACTGCAAAAAACAGGAGAAGAGAAATTCATCAGAGATGGCAAGTTATCTGACACTAAGTCATCATTCCAAAAAGAAATAGCAATTGTAACGCTTGGCATGCACTTCAGTATTACTTATTTGTGCCATGATAGCACTTCAGGAACCTACTCAAATCTTTTAGCTCTGTTAATCTGGGGGCTCTGCAGGACAGCAGCCAAGCAGGCATCCCCGCTGCAAGATGTCGCATCACGCTGTCCCTTGGCAAGGGCTGCTGCTGCTGCGGCAGCCCCAGTCCATCTCTCTGCCTTATGGGGAGCACATTAGTCCTCCTAAATATTGTGCATTCTGTTTGAAGTCTAAAGATGTCATGATTTAGATCTTCTTTTAATCACACACTCTTATTTGCAGACCTGTTATTGTACGGAGGAGAAACTTCGGGGTGGGGTTGTCATGTGGAGGTAGCTCGTTTGTTTTTTTATGAGCTGGGATTTTTTGAGGGGGTTTGGTTTTGTTTCAGTAAAAAAGCCTCTCTGCATCAGTATTTCTGCAGCAGGCATGCATCTGTTGGGGGATTTTTGCTGGAGAATAGGTAGGTGATGTAAAAAAATTCACCGCCTGTGCGTAGGCTCCTCCCAGCCTGTCTTATGAGTCCAAAGTTATTTGCAGTGCAAGTCAAAAACAGCTTCTGCGGGGCAGAAACCGAGAGCTGCACAGGGGGCAAAAAACACCTGATAATGCAGCCTGGTCTGTTTTGCAACACCTCGTGTGAGCCAAGGGAAAATTCCTGCTTGAACTCTGTGGCAATTTTATTTTTTTTTTATCCCCTGAAGGACTAGATTTGATTGCATTTATGGTACCTGAGCAGGAATGCTTATAAATGCTGCCAGTGACAGATTCACACAGCTCCTGACTTCCTCAAGTACCATTTTGGGGAGGCATGGTGGGAAGGCAGCTCTGCTGTCACAAGCTCTACAAAACCCAGATAGGCTTTCCCACCCTGCCCTCCTCTTGATCACTGATATAAAACAGAGTGAGAAATACGAGGCGGGGAGAGAGCAGAGAGACCCCACTGTTGTCGCTCTGTGCAGGACAAGACCCCAGAAAGGGCATGGGTGACCCAAAGCCCCTGGTATCAGAACAGCCCCAAACGCAATCCTGGAGGCGTGAGGGTAGCTGGGGCTGTGCCAGCTCTGACTGAACCCACTACCAAAGGCTGTACCCATGAGTAGCTTTTGCCTTGGCAAATGCCCACACCTCTCTCCTGCTTGCTGGGAGGCTGGCAAGGCCCTGTGATGAAGTGCTTCTCCTTGTCACCGCTGCTGTCCTTGGCAGCTGGCAGTGTTCACCCTCACAGCCTACCATGCCGTTGTGCAGGGGTTCTCAATTTTTCACCTACCCCCAACATTTTTAGGCTCTGCAGTGCTGCCTTCTTTTGTTGGGGTTTTTTTCATGATGGTTGTTGTTTGGTTTTCTTAAAGGAGGAGCTAATTGGGCTTAATTCCTCTACTGCTGCTTTCTGTACTTAGCATTTTAGCTTTCCAACCATTTATTTGTTTCTGTGGTGTGTATTTTGTCTTTTTTAAGTATAATGTATTTTAATTGCCACTGTGCCTCTCCAGTGCCTTTATAAATACCATTACTGGCTGTGTGAATGGGAAGCACCTGGCTGGTCCCTAATCTGTAATTGAGTAACGACTACCCACGTGCCTTCCCTGGGTATCTCACAAACCTGTTTGTGACAGAGGCTGCTTCGCTCCCAGAGCCAAGTTAGCTTTGCCAAGCACCTCTGCTCTATCACAGCATGTTCCCACCACAATCCTACGCATGACTTAGAAGGCTGTAAGTCTGGTCCCTGATTCAAAAAAGGATTTTCTGCTGTAAAATGCTAGCCTGCAGGCTGACAGCTCTCCCTTCCCTAACCCCATCTCACGTGCCAATCTTTTACAATGTAATCACATTTATGACATTGACCCAGTGGGGAATCTGAATTAGTGTTTGCAGAGGAGTCCCATTTTCAAGTGCTGGTCAGGAGACTGACACTCCCAGAACCCTTTATTTTAAATAAGACAGACCCCGAGTGATTCAGTGGGGGTCTTAGAGCAGTTTCCCTTGGGAGAGTACTTTAATAAAGCCCCAGCTAAAACAAAGCTGTGGGTGTTTCAGTCTCATCAGCTACGCTGGTCATTCAGTGATGCTATGGCTGCAGCTTTCATCTCGTCAGCCTGAAAACAATTAGCAGGCTAATTGCAGCAGCACACATGCCCACACAGCTGGCACAAGTCCATCCACAAGCCCATCCATGAGTCTGGGTGGTTAATTTGCCAGAACTTTGGGCTACTGAAACTTCCCTGCAGCCAGGGTATGTAGCTGAGAGGCTCAGGACTGCCTGTGCAGGCTGCAGCCCCTCCCGTGAAGCTCTCCTTTTGCAGAATGGGAGGGGGCAGGGGAGTGGGCATCATTCTCTTGCTGCTCTATTCGATGCTAAAGAGCAGAAATAAAAAAGATTTGCTTGGAACACATGCTATCTGCTGTCCTAACGGTGCAAAGCAGCTTGAAATACGAGTTAAATTGTTGCAGCGGGTTCCCGGCTTCTCTGCGCTGTGAGCCGCGTACAGCGGCCAAACCATACTGCTCTGTGCAGCCAGGCTGAGATTCCTGCCCGAGGTTCTCCCTGCCTTTTCTCTGTGCCAGTTCATGCATATAACCACTACCCACTGCTGGCACGCCGGTGCTCTGTCATGTCCCCAGGCAGCTCAGTGCAAGGGAAATTTGTGAGGAAGCAGAAAGCTACTGGATGGAAAAGGTTTCTTGCAAGCTGGCGATGTGGAGGGGTTTGGAGAGGAAAATGCATGGCTGGCTCCCTAGAGCTTAGGAACCTACCTTCCATACAATAACTCAAATTAAGTAATCTGGATGAGATTGTTTCACAGCCGCTCAATTGCACAACAAAAGACTATGATGGCAAAAGGCAAGCATAAAAATGGTATTAAGCTAAACATTAACCATAATGACTAATAAATGTGTTGTAATATGGAACCTTTTCATGCTGTTGATATCAGTTTTGAATTGTATCTAACTCGACTCAGCGGTCTAAGGAAGCAATAAAACTCCAATGGGGCTTGCATGTGAGAGAGTGATAGAAGCAGGAGCATCAATTCAGATGAAAAATGAGCCCATGTTATTGTGTCCTTGCTAGTCCGATAGGCTTTGGTGTGCAGGTCTAAACGACCTGCCTGATGACATGCTCATTCTTGGAAAAATCACTGATGTTCTGCAAGGTGAAAATGGCTATTAACAGGAATGAACTGTCTGCACTTACGCCTTCTATGCTGCCTCTGTGAGATTAACATAGAGGGGCACAGCTAGGATAAGGAGCAAATTTCCAGCCGGGTGTCTGGGTTAAGCAGATGGGCTGAGCCAATGCTCTGTTTCAAATCTTAAAAGCTGTCTTTGGCTTTGATGAGCTTCTTCAGTTGCTGCAATACATTTTATTGGGCCAGCTGCTATAAATGGGGAAAGTAGACAAGCTCTTGGGAATGAAAGCCCTTCTCCTCCTCTGAAACAGAACCAGCTGCACTTCCTACCCCCACTCCCGGTCTAAATAACAAAGCTATTTCTGTATAAGGGTTGGAGGGCAGGGATGCAGCTGGATATATCAGGGCTTAGAAAGATTATGCCAACAGGCAAACAAAAATTTACAAAGGAATGCTGTCAGCAGCGTTTCAGTGCGAAACCAAGAGAATTTAAGAATAGGGGGTGAGCTTCAACCCCTCTGCTTTAGCCCCACATCTATAATGGGAATTAGTTACTCTAATAACAATTTCTGAAGGCAGCCACCATAGCCATGATGATGGAAATAGGAGAACCATGTGGATAGAGGCTTTATACAGACACATCAGCATAGCTGGGGAAAATACAGCCACTTTCAGGTACACAGGTGTCCCTATGCTAGCCCTCCAGAGCTGTTCTGTAGCAGGTAAAACATGTTTGGTAACTCCACAGAATAACTCCACTCATCTAGATGAGATGTCTTTCCTAAAATGGGTTGGATCACTCACTGGAGGGGTCCCTCTAGTATTTGTAGAGGGAGTCTTGACCATGCACTTAGAATGAGACACCTTTTATGTGACAGCCCTTCACCTGAGCTGATGCCTCTCTTCATACACAAAAATCAGCTATGCTCTGCCTTGCTTTCTGAGACCCATTAGCACAACATCTCTGTTTCCCACACTATGCAAGGAGTATCACAGTGCAATCACACTTACCGCCTGGTCCCCCAGTGCTGACTTGAGGCTGATGCGCACTTTGATGGAATTGTCATTATCTGGTGTAAAAAACAAAACAAACACAGGCCACGTGAGAGCTGCAGCCATGGAAAGTCAGCCCCTGGGAAATGCTGGGATGGCTAGGGTTTCCTTACAGGTTCTCCTGCTCCCTGGGGAATGCTGAGAGCTAGGATGGCTAGGGTTTCCTTACAGGTTCCCCTGCTTCCACTGGCCAGCTTGGTGGGATCGATTTTGTTTCCCTTTAACCACCTCTTCTTCAAACATGCCTATCTGAGCTGTCAGTCACACATATCTGGTGAGCCCATCTTGAGTATAGTCCTTTGGTCTTCTTTAGACATCTCCCAAAGGAAATGCCTCATCTGTTCCATTGAGAGTAGGCAGCTCACATGCAGATGTTAGTGTCTGACTAGGTGAATCCCACCATTAAAGACTGGCACAGCACTGTAAGAGTTACGGGGCTTCCAGTACTGACAGCGATAACATGGATATAGCCTGTGTGGTTCGACATACGATGTCACAACATAGGCTGTCTTCTCCTTTTCCTCCCCTGGAGTTTCCTTCTTTGACTAGTGCTTGATGGCAAACAAAAATAGCAATAATTCTTTCTGTCATTCCTTTGTAATTCATCCTGTGATTCTTCAGCACTAGTTTGCCGCCATGCCTCCAGTTTATGGTCTACTGGCTCCCAGGACCAGTGACTTCCAGCCCTGCAGAGCAGCTACACCACTCTCAGGCAAGCTCCATGCAGGTCCAAGCCTCTTTGGCCTGCACAGGCACCCCACACTATTACTGCCACCACTACTGAAGAAAAACAAAACAAAACAAAAAAGTGACAAAAAAGTCCCCACCCAACAAAAAGCCTATTTCTGAAAACCGGGTAAGGCTGTGACAAACCCCATATGTGCTGACTCCTCCAGCTTTGGCCATGAGGAAACCTGTCTGACTTCCTTTGAATACAATTTATGGCTTGCTGTGTATTTTCTATAACCCTGCTTTGCTAGGGAAAAGGCTTCAACAGCTACAAGAGGCAGGAACTTTGCTGGTCAAGGGTTGTGAGGACTAACGAGTGTCCTTATTTCACCCACAAGCCGCACGTACAGGGAGCCCAGCCTGTTTTCCAACCAATGTTTCTGCCAGAGTTGTTTCTTTGCAGCCACTTATACAGAGGCTCGAAGTAGTGGAGCAAGGGTGCTGCATTCATGTATTTCTCTCCTGTTACACTTTCCAGTGCTTCTGTCCAGGGCTTGGATCTGCCTAATTCAAGCAGGTTTCTGTGTAAGTAGAAGGAGAGGTAATACATGTTACTGATATGTTCTGTCTAGACATCTAGCAAAACAATCAGCAATAAGTACCCAAGTTTTCTTTCTTGCTTCTGAATTCCCTCCTTCTCCCATCATTCCTACTAATAAAAATAAATTATTTTCTCATTAACAGGCAATTAAACCTTTGATTCTTGGCTGATACAAATTTAATCAACTTGCCAAAATAAACTGAGTAGACATATGCTAAATTGTTAAGCTAAGTTCATTCTTGGTGCAACCTCATTGCCTCCAGAAGCTTTCAAGGGTTAATTAGGCTTCATTGTTTATTATGTGCAAGAAATTTGCTTTATTACCTCAACTTTGTACCAGCTGCTGTGGAGTTCGTAATGTCACATGTGTGAAGAGGGCCAGTATGGTTAGCTGCTTTGCAAAGCGCCTCCTGAAACTGGAACTGATAGATGGTCCGTGTGTAATACCTAAAGGCAGAGCAAGGAGAAGGAAGGAACAGGTTTTGTTAGTTATCTAGCAAGGAATTCTCTGAGCCCTTGGCCTTTGGAAAACTCTGCTGTGTCTGCCGGTGCTCCTGCTTGGCCAGCTCCACTGCAGGACAGATGATATTTATAGGCGGCACTAATGCAGATCTAACAAAATATTGAGATCAAATGTGGCAGAAGAGCCCCAAAATCTGTTTGCTGGCACATAAACTGGGAGCAAGTAAAGTTTCTATAGCTCAATTCTCCACTCCAGCTGAGCCCTCTAAAATGAGGCAGCTGGGACATGGAGGGACATCCAAAGTTAGTCACTTCAGGGATGTACGTGCATGGCCTAAGTGACAGTGGTGTGGAGCACGCTGCCTCCCCAAGAGGCAAGCATCTCATACTGATGTGCTCCCACTGGTTTGATGGCAGGACAAAACCTTGCTGGTCAACAAGAAGCTCAGCAGCCCCGTGGCTGCTCAGAGATTGCTATTGAGCCGTCCCTGATGCTCACAGAAAAACTTCCACTCAAATCAGTGACCTTCAGTCAGGACTTTGAACAAAATAAGACTGTGTCCCCAGACTCTCCAGTAGATGTTTTAGGCAGTCCTGTACCCAAAATGTAAGTCACAAATTAAATACTGAGCAAGAATGAAGCTACCTTATGAACGAGTAATCATTGGACACGTGAAACAGCACCGCAGGGTCGCAGTAGGTTTCATCATGAGGAACAGGCTCGACAACACCAACTATTTCTCTCCTGGCGATGAAAGGAAAGCACAGGGTTTCTGTTAATAGATAATAAGGAAAAATAATCTGACCCTGCTCTTCCTCTGTATTGTCTGGTATGTATGGGTACCTGTCCTGCTTATAGAAACAAGAAGTATATAGAGCTCCCAGTAACCCCAAAAGACTACTGCTCCACAGCTGGAGCCCACAGAGAAGGCACTGTTCTGAAACAAGTATAAAAGGAAGGGATCTGTGTGACAGCGGGGTTTGCAGTGAGTAATGAGTGGTGTGAAATAATCTCCAAGACATGAGCTTCACACACATCTCATGCCCTGGCCCATCTCTGTGTAATGGCATGCAGAGATTGGGTAATACAAAAGCTCTATGTCCTGCTGTGCCACTGGACTGGCGATGAGGTTTCTCTTTATATTCCTCTCCTGAGACCATGTTTCCTGAGCAGCACTATGGGAAAAAACGCATGCCCTAATTTCTGAAAATGGTAATAAGCTTCCATGGAAATATTTTCTGTAAACCTGTATTTTTAGGTCTTGTTCCAGCAGAGAGCTTTGCAGTGCTGCTACAACCAATGTGATAAGCTTCCCTGAACAATCTGTCATTCTCCATTTCTCTGACATCTCTGCTACTTTCAAATAAATCAAAGCTGATTGAGTTTTACAGTGGGTCGGGAGGCTTGCTTATACCAACTTTTATTATAGATTTTGGTTTAGATGGAGGCTTTTCTAAGGGCGGTTTGTGTTTGTGTTAGAGTACAGACTCAATTTGCAGTGTGGGGTTTCTTTGGTTTCTTTCTATTTTTCTGCCCCCACATTAACCATCTCAGGAAAAGACAAGCTCCATTCTGAACCTGACCACATTTAATCTTGATCTTTGGGGAACTGAAAGTAGATTTGATGGCAGGGGTAATCTGAAAAGGCACCTCTGACCATTACTTTCCAGGGAACTATGATTTCTTGTCTGAGAAAAGTGGTATCTTAGTGCCAAGAATCATAGAATCACAGACTGGTTTGGGTTGGAAGAAACCCCAAAGACCATCTAATTCCAACCCCCTGCCATGGGCAGGGACACTCTCCCCTAGACCAGGTTGCCCAAAGCCCCATCCGACCTGGCCTTGGACACTGCCAGGGAGGGGGCAGCCACAGCTTCTCTGGGCAGCCTAAGCCAGGGCCTCACCGCCCTCACAGGGAAGAATTTTTACTAATATCTAATCTAAATCTGCCCTCTTTCAGTTTAAAGCTTGTCCTGTCACTCCATGTCCTTGTAAACAGTTCCTCTATATTGTTTCTGCAGGCCCCTTCAGGTACTGGAAGGCTGCTATAAAGTCTTCCTAGAGCTGAACAAGCCTAACTCTCTCAGCCTGTCTTCAAAGGAGAGGTGCTCTAGCCCCCTGGTTGTCTTTGTGGCCTTCCTCTGGACTCACTCCAACAGTTCTATGTCTTGCCTGTACTGGGGACCCCAGAGCTGAGCACAGTACTCCAGGTGGTGTCTCACAAGAGTGGAGCAGAGGGGCAGAATCACCTCCCTCAACCTGCTGATCATGCTGCTTGTGATGCAGCCCAGGATATAATTGGCTGGCTGGACTGCAAGTGCACATTGCTGGTCCATGTTGAGATTCTCTTTCACCAACAGCCCCAAGTCCTTCTTCTCGGGGCTGCTCTCAATACATTTTCCGTCCAGCCTGTACTTGTGCTTGGGATTGCACTGACCCAGGTGCAGGACCTTGCATTTGCCCTTGTTAAATTTGATATGATTTGCACAGGCCCACCTCTCCAGCCTGTCAAGGTCCTTCTGGGTGGCATCCCCTCCCTTCAGTGTGTCAACCACACCACACATCTTGGTGTCATTGGCAAAGTTGCTGAGGGTGCATTCAATCCCACTGTCCATGGGGGACATAAAAGAGAAAAGACTCATTCTGGAGTCTTTCAGTCAATTTGCCTCAAAACTCACTCCAGAATGGGGAGGAAATGCAAAGAAGAGAATAGTTCGCAGATATTTGATAGTCTGAGATCCGTATGGTTCTCAGGCAGGCAAGTATGATGAACTTTCTGCTTGTTGTTAAGGAGGTGGGGAACAAATCAGAGTATATGCCCGATGAGACTGTACTTAAACTACAAAGAAGTCTTGGAGCATGCACTGGGGGGGATCTGGAACATCTTGTGCAAAGGCCATGGGATGTCTTTATCAGAGAAGCTGGCATTAGAAATTAGACTGGCATTAGAAATTAGACTTGAGAAGAAAGTCTGCTAAGAGGCAAGGTATACTACCCAGGGTTGAACAGTGTTAGTTGGGTTACATGGCTTGTGAGACCTGGTCTGTACCACGTTGGGTGTCGTTGCTACCTGGCGCTCTACTAGGCTTCAAGGAGAGACAGATCCCTCACTATGGGTTGCACAGACACTTCATTATGTCAAGTAACTAGGAAGGAATGGTTTTGCAAGATAATTTGCAAAATTTCCTCCTTGTTTCTCAAACTTACTTCATCTCCCACCACCGCTTCGTCCATTCCTCCTTTGTAATCTCACCCCTGAACACCATCCACCTCCACTTTTCCAGCATGTAAGTAAAAGGCATCGTTCCAACAATCGTTAGTGCTTGTTTGAGCAGAAAGTTGATTTCAGTTTCTGAAGAGACAAGTAGTTAAGGTAATGGTTATGGTAGCAATTAGTGTCTGATTAGACAGCTAAAGTTGCTTCCCTTTACAGCCAATGCTTACATCTGTCTTGAATTACAGATTCTCACTAAGGAAAAAGTGGAAGGAAGACTACTACTGAAAATAAACATGAGAAATACTTAAGTACATGAAAAATACATAATACTTCAGTATTGCATACAGTTTTGTCTCTCCTTTGACTACTTAAATAACCTAAACCTTTGGCATTTACATGTCATTATCCTCCACTGAAAACCTTCCCAGGCTCTGGGTGAATTTTGAGCTGAGGAATCTGGTACATCTCCATCCTTACAAGGTAATAAACAGAGAAGACAAACAAACTACATTACAGGGGCCTACCTCCACTCAATATACACTGAAATGGAAGTTGTAAATTCCATGGCCTCAGTTTCATTTGAACTGCTAAATACATAGTTTGGTAGAGATATGTACAGATTCATGCAACAGAAATTGAAGACTATTAGACGTTCATCCAAATGAACTATGAAAATTCTGGGATGAGTCGCTCAGTGCTGAAGGTTACGAAGTGCTAGCTATTTGTTTCTAAATCATGTAGTGGCTTTATAAAGCAGTGTTCCTTGCTTCATGATGTAATTTGGGAAAAGAATATTATTTTTTGTAAGTTGATGGGGTTGGATTTTTAGAAGCTTTTAAGTTGCTCACTCAGCTTGCAGATACAATCTGCTGCAAAGTAAAAGCCTGCAAGTGTTTTCACTTAGATGTGTAATATTTATGCATTTATGTACCTTCATCCTCTTGGAAAGTTGGCTCTAGGAGGTCAAGAGATTTCAAGTGCTGAGGAGTGGCTGCAGAAAGTGACATAATTTCACCTACTGCTTCATGGAAGCCCTCATTGGCACCACCCCTTAGCAGGTAGGGCTGTGAAAAGTATGCCATGTCATACTCGATGTGACCCATCTCATGGTGTGCAGTCAGGAAGTCATCCATGGTCACTTTAGTGCACATCTTGATCCTGTGTGCCAGGGAAAAGCATTTGTGGTTAGAGACATGGTGGTCCAGCCAGCTGCTGCCCAAGCCCTGCCCACCACAAACATGGGGCAAAGCAACCTTCAGAGCCTGTGGACATCCCTCGCCCCTCGCAAAACCCGAGCATGGGATGCAGTTCCTCCTGCAAGAGCAAGACTTGGAGGGGAACTCAGCAAAACACTTTCATCCACCTTGAAACTGTCCTCTGAACAAGAGAAAATTGCTGGTTTGTGAGAAGCAGCTGCTTTCTGAAATTTGGTAGTAAACTCACTGCATATGTGGGAGTTCCCACCATCCCATTTAGATAGATAGTGTAAAAAAACCCTGTGTGTCAGAGACTCCAGCTACTTCATCCTCATGTAGGTACTATTTAATAAAGAAGTTTATTCCAAATAGGTCTTCCTTTCACCTTCTCCAGGAGACAGAATATCATGCCCCAGGAGACTTCATCATATGGGAGCTTGCTGTCCCTCTCTTTTCCCAAATACAAAAGAGAGATAGATTTTCATGAACGTGGATATATCTGCTAAAGGGAGACAGTGGGCTCTGAGGGGGGTTCACTTGCTACCCAGGGACCCTGTGCTGTTGCTGCAGAACATGCTGGTGTCCATAAATTTCGGTGGCTGGTATCTACAAGCACCCACTTTTCTTATTCTTTAAGCCCTAGAACGTAGTTGTTATTTCTCTAATTCATATAAATTATAGTGAGTTCTCTGCTTAAATTTGAGAGTAGTCCTTAGGTTTTCACAGAACAAGTTATACAGTTTTACAGTTGTCCTGGTTTCAGTGAGGATAGAGTTAACTTCGTTTGTAGCAGCTGATGGAATGCTGTGTTTGGGAGTTAAAATGAAAGCAGTGCTGATAACACCCTGATGTTCTTAGTTGCAGTCAGACAGTCAAGGACTTTCTTAGCTTCTTCGTATCTCTCTATTCATGAGAAAGGAGGGGCGAAGCCAGGACAGGTGACCCAGATGGGCCAAAGAGAGTATTCCATGCCAGTTACGTCCTGCCCAGGATAACGGGGGGCTGAGGGGAGGAAGAAGAGGGGCGGTGGCGGGACGCGTGCTGCTTGGGGGGACGGTCGGGTTCCGGGACAGCTCTGGGTGGTACGGCCTGAGTTGTGTGGTTCGGGGAGAAACTGCATTGGGTATCAATAGTTTCATATTCTTTTGCTCTAAAGTCCTGTTAGCATTGTTGTATTTTATCTTTCTGTTATCTTAGTAAATTATCCTTATCCCAACCCACGGGCCTCTTAGTTTCTTGGTTTTGGAGTTATTTGCCCCTTCCTTTTCCCTTCCCTTGTTTCCCCCTTTTTCCCTCTTCCCCTTCTCTTTTACTTTAAGGAGCAGGCAGCTGCGTGGATCTCGGCCCACAGCCAGGGTGAAACCACGACAACAGTGTCACAGGATCCCTGCTCTCTTGTCTTCCTTTTCCCTCTTATCAGCCAGAAAAGAATAATAAATATGGAAACTTTATAATTTGGACTAGCATGGTGTTCCTTTAATGAAAATATGAATGTTCTAAGAGATGGTACAAAAAGGAGACATAGTAACTGCAGTACCTGTAGTCTTTTTTCCCCAGATCCCACGCCGTAGGATGGCAGACAACCTTCCTGTTGTCAGTTGGCTCTGTGAGCATGGAATTGTTCCAGAAGCCCTCAGTCATTTTGTAGAGGCCGATGGAGTCAAAGAAGGTCTCAGCAGCTTTGAATATTTTCATTGCATCCCATTTCTGAAAGAGACAGTACCACCATTAACTCCTGTTTCTACACAGAGCCTGTCCCCAACAGCTGGCTTAGTGCAAGGCAGATGACTTCATATATCTCTCCCAGTGACTTGAGAACAGCACCTGACTTAGCTGAGAGTAAGACAGTAGTGCCTGCCTTTGGCAGTTTTATAAATTCTTCTGGGAACTGGAATTAAATGTTTTCTCCTCAAACAAAACAGGTTTCTGCACCCAGAGGTTCAGCAGATAGCACCTGACCCAGACCGGAGGAGCCCTGCATAAAAGATAAGGTAGTGAAGATAAAAAAGGTATTCTGGTCGGTAGCATGTCAGCTCTGGGATCCAACCCTTCGGCCACCTCAGTCGGGGGACAACTCATTAGAGGGAGTGGAGCTGCACTTCCAGCAGATGAACATGAGAGGAGATCTCAGACAGAACCTTAGAACCTGGCAAACGTTTCTAGAGCAGTTGCTTATCAGATTTTAACCTCATTTTAATGCCCAGACTATTTTTGTCATTTGGTAGTTTTATTACTCTGCATTTAAGAGACTGAGTTTTCATGAGATTTAGGTGGCAGGCAGCTCAGCTGGATGAGAACCCTAAACTGAGCACATCTACCGACAAAGGTGGGTCCAGCCCTTTCCCCAAGGCTCTGTCAGTAATGCTTCCTTCCTCCCAGTGGTACTTCAATATGCACAAATTTATGACTACAAGGGGGTCAATACTGTAAAACAGGGGTGAGATTAATGCAGACTTGAGCAAACTGCTTATGAATCAAATTCAACTATTCCTTCTTTTGCCAGCATAACCTTTATACGGCATGCTCCCTGTGAGGGTAGATTTCAGGTGAATAACCACATTTCAGAGATCAAATTACACGGATTACCTTTTATTTGATAAAGGGGATGAAGCTTAGGCAAGACTACAGAGAGGTAGACCCATGTTCTCAGTCTGCTAAAGGCACTGCTGCGTCTGCTAGCACTACAGATCTCAATCACAGACCTTCTGGTGCTATGCAGTTATCAAAAGATAACAGGCAGCATTGCAGTTTCCTAGCTGTATCCAAATAAACAAGACTAGCAAAAACAACCCCTGCGATACACAAACTATTTGATTATGGTAATGGCTAGCAAAGGTCATATTTGATACCAGCCAACTGCATGAGTCCTGAAATATTCATATGTACAAAATATATCTCCTAATGGACAGGTGTCTCTGAGCAAAATGGACTTGGACCCAAGATTAAGTCAGTCAAAGAGGGTAGAGAAGAAAGAGAGGAGAACAGCTAAGGGAAAAGACACAGCAGAAAACACATAAAAACATTAAGGTGAAGAGCAAGACAAGAAGTGGAAAGCACTGCCTTAGAAAAGCTATGATTTTCTAGAGAGCAGCTGACATGTGGTGTATAATTTTTATACCATCTAGGTTTTGCATATTGCATAAAGGCAAGGTCTTACCTTTAGAACCATTGCAGAAGTTACATCAATGTTTGGTTTGGCTGGATAGGGAACAGTCAAGGGGTACAGATTTGTCCAAAATCTACCCCACATATCACCTTCAAAGACCGGAGAAACATAAACACTGTCAATGATTGGTTGGTTACTTACTGTTCAAAAGCAATAGACAGTTCTATGAATTGTGCAGTGCCATAAATAGGGACCCCTATACATCTAAACTGGCCTGATCCAGATGTGAAGGGGAGCAGTTCTGGGATGTGTTAAATACAGATCCAAAATCCTTTTATTCCCCAGGATCAAATACTGTCATACAATACGATTTCAGGACTGATCACCTTCCTAAAGGTCTATTCACAATTGAACATCCACGTAGTTAGTCTGTATGATTGCTGCTGCTGTGTTCATGTACATTCCAGCTATGGCAGCTTGATGGTCCATGCTTTGAAAGCAAAGTCATGACATGTGGGAGCTTGGGATAAGATTTAAGAAGCAAACCAAGTCCCTCTGAAACGCTCACTTCTGAGGAAAGCAAGTTCTGCAGGGGGAAGGAAATGTCCCAGCCCAGCGCTGGAGTTTTGAGCTGGGTGCCACCACTTCTGTCAAGGATAAGGACACCTGCCTTCCCTACCTGCCTCTGCTGCTAAGCACCTGTGTCATCTCTGCCGAGGCCTTCTCCATTTCTCCTTGCCCCTTCTCTTATCTGTAACCCGTATGTTAATATCCTGATTAAACAGGCAGATTACTCTGTTCCCATGTGCCTTGAAAGTGACTGTCCTATGTACAAAGTCAGCTTTGTACAACACGGACACGTTGACTTACCCAGCAAGTGAGCGGGGAGGCACCCCGTGGAGCTGATGAACTCCGGGCCGTAGAACTGCCCCAGCCGGTGCCTCACGTAGGCGTGCAGCTGCTGGTACAGAGGTTTTATCTGGAGGCAGAGGAGGAGAAGGAAACCAATTATTTTCTCTTTGCACTACACCACTCATCCCTCCTAAACAGAGAACCTCGGAGGTGTCTCTGATTAAATTCTCCTGGCAGTAAGTGCACCCCAAACCTGCATCTGAGCTTTGCCCACCTGTCTCAGGGCTCAAACACTGACTCCAGACCCTAGCCCCGGAAGTCCTGCCCAGGTACAGGGAAGGGAGCATTGCTAACTAAAGATGCAGAGTATCAAAGTTGTCATCTACCCCATGGGAAACATACCTCTCCCCAATGGGGTCTACCTGGAGGAGACACATGGATCTGCTGAGCAAACTGTTTCACAGCTTTTGGCATAGTGCAGCCCAAGGGGACTAAACTTGTCTTAGAATGGCTGCAGAGGTAAAAATGTCATGTATGTCTCTCAACATCTCCTAAACCCATTTAGGCTGAGATTAGCCAGTTTAGAGTGGGTCTCATCTTCATTCACAACATTGACACATGACCCACCATCACAAAACACAACCCTGTGGCCCAGATGAGAGCTTTTTCCTGCCTCTACCTGCTCAAATGTCTTCTCCACATCTTTGATCAGCTGGTCACGGCTGTATTTGTAGTTTTCTGGATAGTCTGCTTCATAATTTGCTCTCCAGTAATCTCCATAGTCAGAATAATCTGGAAAGCATGGATGTGTTACGTTAGGATTCCACACATGGCACTGCTCACCCTGTGCAGACTTTCACCCAAAAGCAAAGAAACAAAGCACAAGATACTCTGGGTCTAGTGGGGAGGAGTCATTCCAGCCAGAGATGGAGGTTGAAGGAAGTCATCACTCCTGACTGGATCTCCTGCAGCTATGAGGGAGGCCAGCTTCTCTTCAGGTTAGATACTAAGGGGTTCTCACAGAAGATATAAGCTGGTGGACATTGAATATGTGTCCTCTCCTCCAGCAATAATACAGACAGGGCATTTGTAGACACCAGGACTGAAATTCAGATCCCAGTTCCACAAAGTCTTTCAGTCCAATGAGTTCCATCAAGCCTGGGGTAGAAATGGCTCATTGCTGAGGTTTCTTCCTTAGTGGCATGGAGGAAGGTCATAATGACCATTTCTTAATGTTTATTTCTCTTGTGTAACTATTTGGATTATAATTTCTTATTCCTGGTGTCTAGCTCCAGCTTGAGATTTTCACAAAACAAGGAGTATACGAAAGCAGGTGACACACCTGCAGTTTGGCCGACAGAAGATATAGCTACTTCAGAAGCTATTTTAGAAGACCTTGAAATAAAATTAGTAACCACATATCATTGTTCCTTGAAAAGATAGTTCCCTAAGATTTGTGTGGAGATCTCTGACTGGAAGCATACTTCCCTTAGTGCAAAATCCTTTTTAAGCACCTGGCTGCACCTGCTGACCCATGCCTACAAAATCATTCTGGTTAGGGCATAATGCTTATACATGTACTACTGCTTGTGACTGTGGAAGAAGTTCAAGGCCAATAGAAAAGAGTAGATGCCACCAAAACTCAACAGCACTCAGAAATTGTTTAAATTGAGCATGCTCTCCCATAAGTCATAAGTAGTGTAGTTCTGGGTCAGGCAGTATGTAATGAAGGGCACTGATACATTATGGAATTTGGGAAAGACCCCAACAAAGACATCCCTCTCTCATTCCAGGCTGGTAACAGATCTCTGATGTGGTCAATGGCAGCTGTCTGCATTTGCAACGTGCACTCCAAGAGCGATGGGCTGCTCATCAGTGTGTAAAAGATACAGGTTTTGAATTCCTGAGGAAATTGTGAAAGACTGAGGTATATCTGTTAATTTCTGGAAGCCAGAAAAAAAAAAAAAAAAAGTTGTAACTTACTATTAAGTGTTGCAATCTCATTTTTAAGATCAACATACTCTTCATATAATGGTCTCATCATCCTGCCAACATTAGCTCTCCAGCCTTCCCAGGCCCACAGTCTCTCATGATAATCCGTGCTGTTAGCCATAATAATGTCCAGGCCTGTCAGAAGGAAAAATGTAAGTACTAGGCCCCAAAAAAGCATAAAAATGAGCTGAAGCAAAAGAAATTCTTTGAACTAAGAAGAAAACAACTTTGTGCTTGATATACTGAAATTTTCCATTACTTTATTGCACCCTCTTCTGATTTAAGGTTTCCCCATTCTCTTTACGAGGCACGGAGCAGATCACGGCCCACTTCAATGCTCTTTCTGCATTAACTTCCTTTGAGTTGGTAGCATTCTTGGGACTGGCTCAAGGTAATGTTGAGTCCACCCAGAGTTTGATGACAGGAGGAAGAAAATGGACAAACCCCAGGTAATAGGCAGGCAGTCACACAAGCTGAGCAGCCTTCTCCAAGGTTTATCTATTCTAAGAAGGAGACAGGATGTCTCGTGGGCAGCAGGCCCACTGGAGGTCACTGAACTGCAAGGTGCAATTAAATTATGACTAAGCTTTGGATAGCATGATTTATCTATTGAAGCCACAGCCTGGGTTTTTTTTGCAGTCAGGAGCCACCCTTCAGCTTTTTCCTTTTGGAACCCTCAGTGTAAAGGACCGAGTAGGAGCAGTGGTTAGTACCATACCTGGCTCCAGCACCAAACACTCAAATGGTTCGGTGGTTTTACAGACTGTTCCGGTGCTGTAGATGGTACTCATCTTACTCAGCACAGTGCTCAGCTGCAAGTGAAATGCAAGATAGCCCGTTAGAAACCCACTTTGTACAAAATAGCAGCCAATTATGCTAATTCCTGAAAAGCTTGATTCAACACCGCCCACCAGCTTAACATTTAAGCATACGTTTAAGCTCAGTAGAGATTAATGAAAGAATTTGCCTAAATACATTACTGAATCAGAACCTAGCTGGAAAAGACAGATAATCTCCCAAATACATAACATACTATACATAGCCTTAATATCCAGAGTTCTGGATTTAACAAGCAGAGACTGCCATGAGAGAGCTGACCATACACAGCAGCAATAAACCAATAAAGTTTAGCAATGCACTTCCTTAAGTGTGGACCCACCTAAACTTTCCAGGTAGGTCGTGGGTTTGAATGGCAGCAAACAAGGGCCTCTTCTGCAGCTGCTGCCAGGCTGACTTCTGCTCATGGGTTTTAACATCACATCATAATGATTGCACAGATCTGCTTATAATCCAGTGCAGAGAAGTTATGGCTCATGTCTTGGGTCAGCTGAAGGCCAAATGCATCTGAAATCATTGAGCTCTATCTCAGAAGCTATGTTACATAGCTCTGGGTTTGGGGTTTTTTGGGGGGATGTTATGCTTTCAGGTTTTCATACCTCAAGAAAAACATGCACCAGTTTTAGCTTTTCCTTTAGGACTATGTTATTTCTCTTTTAAACCTTTAAGTCAGAAGTATGTAGAGCTGTCAGTAGGAGGGGTTGTTAATGACTAGCTCTAACTTTATCTCTGTCAGCATAAAAATAAGTGGGCATCCAGGGAAATTTCTGTATCAGTGAAGAATATTTAAATACATTCCAATGGAATCCCGTCAGACTGTACAAAAAGTCACTTTTCAAGCAAGAATCAACAATTTCAGCCCCAAAGGCCATTTATCTGGGGCACTGCGAGTTTCTAAACAGGGAGGATAGTGAAGAAAATACCTCCTCAACAGAGACAGCACTGCCGTCAGTACACCACTGTGCTTCAAAATAAACATAATTTTGTGTGAACTGTCAGAATTCCCACCACAGTAATTTGTCTTTTCCAGAAACACATCTCATTCCAATCAGACAGGAGATCCGGACAGTTCAGTACTTTTCTGGCAGAATGGTTAATGCTGCTGATGTTAGCAGAAAAATCTCAGGATGCTTCTATAATCAGTACTGTGGGATCCCCTAACTCAATGCTATGTTTCAATTTGATCTTCAGCAAAAGGAAATGACTTTAATACTCAAGTGTTTGGCTATAAATCCCTTTTGGGTCTGCATAGCTGTTCACTCCAATTTCACACATAATTGTTATCCATATACATGCTTTTTGCATGAACTTGTCAGTGGAAATGTCAAAACTCATGGATCTTGCTAAAGCTTTCCAGCTTGCCTCAACTTTCAGTGGAAGGAGATCACCAACCCTTCAACCTCCCCAATTTCAGGCACCCCAGGGGTGCACACTGCATAGAATCATCTCCTCTTTTTCATAGTTTGATAATGTAACATGTGCAGAGAAAGAAGGACTTCCTCTGCCTTTTCAAGTCATCAAATGTCCCTTTACACATTTTTTTCTGCTCATGCCCTAGGTTTGGACCTGGCCAAGCACTTACCACAGGTCCTCTTTTCCTCTTATGACTAATCCATCCCTTTATGCAAGGGCAGGTCAGAGGCGTGTGTGTATGTTTGGAGGTCAGTGCATGGGTTACATGGAAAAACTGCTGACTTGGATGGGAACCAGCTGCCTAAGCAAGACCACTCCTCCAGTCCTCTACTGCTAGAGAACCTTGTGCAGGTATGCTCTCCATATTGATGTGGGAGATCGCATAATCCCAAGACAAGCAGTGTGGCTTGTGCCCTCACTCAAGAGTGTTGGAGGCACCTCAAGTTACCCAGCAAAAATTAACTACGTTCAGCAACTTACTCTCTCATATTTTTCCGGTGACAGCACAGATGATCCCCTGTCCTGGAGAGTCTGGATCTGCAGCCTGGTGAGAGCGTTCTGGATGCTGGCTAACGGGAAGCTGCTGGCATTCCTGGAGGCCTCATCGTAAAACGCAGACCATTTGCTGTCCGCCTCATTCTGAAAAGGGTTCACAAAAACCTGGAATTACTCCGCGAAAAGGAGTATAAACAGCCTGATGTACTCAGTGGGCAAAAATACTACTTCTGGGGAGAACTTCATTTGTGGAGACCACCTGTGGGTTGAGGGTGGAGCATTGCACAGTGAAACAGCTGGAAAACTTTTTGGCTTTGTTTCATCCAGATTAGCAATTTTCTTTGGAAACAGCAAAAAAGCAGTCTCCTCACACCATCCTTGTTATAAATGAGCCAGCACCACTTAGCTGTGTTCCCTGCTACTCTAAATCACCACATATTCTTCCCTCAGTGCTTTTCTTCTCCCACCTGTGCCTAACAGAAACCAGTAACAAGCCAGAGCACAAGAGGTCTGTGACCCAGATGTCGTTCCCCATTTCTGCTTCAGTAGCAGTGCCAGGCAGCAGCCAAGACACTGATACTGAGTCTTTTCATTATGCACCTATCGCTTTCTCCTGAAGTTTTGGTGAATAAAACATTGTGCCTGGACATAGAGGGCTCTAAACAGGTACCTAAATTGGGCATTCAAAACCTCAATGTTTTGCACGACATTGCTTCTACCGCTGCTGCAATTACATGCCGTGACACTCGAAACCCCCAAATTTCAGTTCATAAAGTAGCACCATAAGAATATTACTTGGATTTGGGGTTTGTGTTTGTACATAGTTTAGCACATCGAGACCCATCCCAAATGGCAACAGGAACAGTACTAATTAACCTGTGTCCTTGTGACAGTTTAATTAATTGCGCTCGTGCGAGAGCTCCCTGGGCCGTAACACCCGTCCCTCCCTGCTGAGGCATCAGGAAACACAAATGTCATATCGTGCCTGAAGAGCCCTTTCAGGGACACTTCACTCCTGTGAGGCCAGCACATTCACCAGGGCTGTGCCTGGGTTGTCATGGACACCCTTGTATCTGCTTTAGTTTCGGGTGGGAGGGTGGCAGCAGCACATGGAAACCCTTGGCGGACCCATCCCTGCATCTGCCTCTCTGCGGCACCAGGAAGGCCTCCAAACTCCCCCAAAGGACCAGTGGGACAGAAGAGGGGGATCTTCGGCTACAAAACCTGGAGGAAAGAAGTTAGCTTGCTGTATGATTTTTCCCCAATTAGAGGATCTGTTTGATAGGTTAGAGGAATAGTTACAGGGTTTGTGGCCCAATTTACACGGAAAATGGATGGGAAGGAGCTAGAAGGGGTAGTATTCATTAACTCCACTCCTCAAGCAGAAAGAGAGGAGGGGAAGCAGTGGGTTTATTACCAATGCTGCTGAAGAGCTCAAGTGAGAGAAAACGTTCTCTCTGAGCACTGAACTAATGGGTTCTTATTGCTGGTATCTCCTCATGTATTTTATTATCATCTCATTAATGCTGTGAGTACTATATGGGGCTTTCATTTTACGTGTTTGGAAACGTTAAGGTTTAAGTACCTGGTGCCTCGGAAAACATTCCAGATTGACAATGATTAGTCATTAGGATTTCTTTCAGCAGCTAGTCTCCTTGCCTTAATTAAGAAATATGATAATTAAACCATGATTTAATTAAGCTATAAGACCACAAAATGGAAGTCTTAAACTATTAAGAAAAAGTAGATGTAGGATGTTCAGCTTCATTTTTACACTCCAAATTGTTTTTCTCTAAAGATGTAGTTAACTTTGAAATACACACAGCTACAAAATTCAAGGTGTTTTTGTTCATTTTGAAGGGCTCAAAGACACTAGGCTGAGGAACCACAGTGACAGTAACCAGCCAGAGCATGGCTGTTTGCTCCTAATAAACATGGCACTTGCCTAGAGACCCCACTGTCTGGGACAGGTACAGGTCGGTGTTGAGAAGCAAGATCTGCGTTGCAAGACTGAGTAGGTACAAATGCTGTGGTCCTCCCCACAGGTAGATGTTGACTCTCAGACTAATGTCCTACAAACTCCATGGCTGGCATTTGGAAATCCACAATCTCACTTCATTTTTCCCAGTTTAATACCTCTAGACCAACTGACCTGACTATGAGAAGACTGATGGGAGGGCAGCAGGAGGGATGGGGAAGGTCCGTCACTGAGTAAAGGGTGTGGACCACTATACAAAACCATCAGCAAATATTTAATAGAATGTCCATATTCAGAAAAAGTTTACATTTTCAGTGAGAAGTTAACAATTTCAGCAACAGAGAAGAAAGAGCATTGTCTTTGTCAACAGAAAGACTGGCATTAGTTCAGTCTTATGAAAAGTGTGAGACCTGAGCTCACAAGGGCACGAGATTTTAATCCCATTCCCTCCTGTTTCAGGGCAGGACCTAGCTTGGGCCCTGGAAGAAGACCCTCCCATCAGATCTGTGCCCTTTCCAAGAGGAAAAGGACCCTGCACAGAAACTCCACACCAGGAGGCACTGGTGGTGGTAGTGGTGGTGGTGGTGGAGCCTGACCAGAAGAAGGATCTGTCTCCATCCAGCTCAGATTTTGAGGCTGAACATGCAGCTCTCCCTTGCCTTCTTCACCCACACACTGGGATTACTCGAGGTGATGGCTGGGGAAATGTCCAGCCTCTGGCCATCCCCGTGCAGTGTAATGACTGTCCAGGTACCAACTGTAGGCTGTAGAGGCTGATAGTGGCCCAGGCACCTCCAGTGAGGTATTGCTACATGGAAGCAAGCCTCTCTACACTCCTGAAACTAAATCACAGCTACCAAAGAAGTAGCACCCAAATTTCAGTCTGCCTTGGTGGACTCAAACCTGAAAGCAGCTGTCAGATTCATAAAAGAGTAAAACCCACAGGATGGAGCACTTACCATTTTATTGGCATTCTCCTCGGTGATGTTGGTGTTATAGTTCCAAGAGGCAAGGGAGCTTTCATAGCTGATATCTTCTGCCCTCCTGTTAAAATCTTCTAGAAACCTCTGGGCTTCTTGTGTGACATTCTGAGGGGTCGCGACAGCGCTCAGACCACAGAGAAGCCAGAGGTGGAGCAACATATTTGTGCCCAGGCTGAGAATCTCCCAACAAAGTAGGTTTCCTCAGGGAAGCTTCTCTGTCAGGCTCTGTCTCATCAGCCTTCAAGCATGGCTCGCGTGAATTAGAAAGGCTGAATCCAATTTGCCAGGCCTTTTATAGGCTTTATCCATTGTAGGAGAGAAAGGAAAAAGTTTTTTTATAAAAAGCCAAATAAACAAAAGTCAATTATTAACTTTGGAAAAACATAATTACTCCTGCCATTTTATGGCCTTCTTATAAAAGGCTTTTACTTTTGGTTAATGTTTCCCAAATGTGCTGTCAATGATACAGCTGGATACTTTATCTATAGCCTGCCTGTGTCTTTGGTAGCTCAAAATCCGTGAATCCTTTAACAGGTTGGTGATAAGCTGTAAAAATATTTAGAAACTTCACTGAAATACCAAGCCATGAAGCTTAACTCCCAGTCAAAAAGCAATCCCTGTCAGCCCCTCTTAGGGTACTTGGTTGGGTGTTTAGGCCTGTGTGTTAAAAGGCTGTGCAAAGCCCAAGTGATTTAGAGAATATACCTCATTTTCAAAGCAACTGGGGCATATAAAACCTCATTTTTGAAAGTGTTCACTGAACTATCAAAAAGTAGCAAAGGACTTTGTTGGATCACAGCATCTTGCATAGAGACCTAATCTGAACCATAAATCAACTGGATTTAAGTACTAAGATGACTGAAACTACTCAGAAGACTCCAATTTAATATTTAAATACCTTTGCTAATCTAGCTCAGAACCCAGCACTTACTGCAAATCAATGGGAAAATCAATGCATGAATTAGTTCTGGAAATGCAGCTTGGGTTGAGTGTTATCGATCAGGCAATGCCTTAGTACTTTTTAAATTAGCCTATTTCTGCTCAGGATTACTGGGTTGGTTTTGCTTCCACTTTGTTTATTTGTTTCTTGTACGGGGGTCTTTTGGTGACCCATCCCTGCAGCCACATCCATGGGGCTGGTTTCCAGTTCCCAGCAGAGCTTCTCCAACACCACTACAAGTCTGTCTACATAGGAACAGCAGCAATCATCCCTTTCATTGCCAAACCCCGAGAAAGGATATCCATCCCTCCCACCTGTGACAGGATGAACACAGCATGGCCTCAGAGGGCCACCAGCAATAGCTGTCCTGAGCAAGCGGAGCCAGAAACCAGGGACCTTGAGGGACCACCTTGTTTCAGTATCTTCTGATAACTGTCCTGTGAACCAGGGACAAGTGATTGTTGTTACCCATGTGCAATCATCCTTTTTAAATCTTTTTTTTTTTTTTCTTTCCTTTTTTAAGGGAAAGTCAGTAACATTCACTCAACCCTCCCCCAGAGGTCACATCCTCTAAACTACACGTTACAGTTCTTGGTGCCACTCAGACTCATCACATTTTGTGCTTCCTCAGCCATGGTGTCCAGATCTGATCATTACCAAAACCTTGTCAGTAGCACAACCACCATCTGCATCTCACATGCTGCACCTTGCTGATACACGGCTTCCTTTGGCAACATTGACCAGCATTGACTCATTCCAGTTGTCACCTTTCTGGTAGCACGACCACTTGCTCAGCCATTCCCCTTTTTGTCTCTGGTTCTACGGTGGCACTAATTGGCACATTTTTAATTTATTTGGGCTGAAGTTCCTAGCATTGATATCAGACAATTTTTTCAAGTTTTTATGACCATTTGGAATTGTAATCCTCTAAAGGAATCCTATCTTGGAAATGCCCACAACCTCTTAATGAGCAGGTTTTCTCTTCCCACATCCAGATCATATGGGATACAGCAAGACCCAGGTGAACTATTACCTCTTCTTTACTGAGAACCATGAACCCTTTATTTTTTAAGTAATTGTGGGCCTTTTCTGATCCTTGACAGCAAGACTGTCACATGATGAAATGTTGAGTTGTGTTGAAATGTGGGGGTGTTTCATTCATTGTCTGTTGGAGCAGGGAATTACATCTGTGATTACCTTGATACAATTTCTTCTCCTCCAGTAGAGAACTATGCTGACTATTTGTTTAAAGTCTTGTATTTTCTTTTCTATGCTGGCAAGTTAACCTCACAATCACTGGACCCAGTACTATTTTGGGTACTAATACCAGGACTGGATAACCCAAAATTCTCTTTTATATGCAAGTGTTTGGGGTGTTTCTGCTTTTGCAACACTGGTGCTTTAATCAGGGACAGGCCTGGTACCTTGTCTCCCTGGCATGGTGCAGGAGTCACCTGTGCTCCCCACTCCTGCCTGCAGCTGTCACCTGCCCATGCATAGCCCCCAAAACCCCAAGGGGCACCTGCATGACCCAGGGGTCCCCAGGCAGTGGGATAATTGGGAATTCCTGGAGTGCAGAGAAGGGGGTCACCTTATTTTGTATAGGGAGTGCATCTGCACCCGCAGTTAAGTGTCTGTACAAGCATTGTGCTGAGCTGAAAATATAGCAGGGTCTGACGGTTGCAGGTGGGACAGAGTTAATTTTCTCCATGGTAGCTAGTATAGGGCTCTGGTTTGGGTTTGTGCTGAAAACAGTGTTACCAACACAGGGGTGTTTTCATCACTGCTGAGCAGTGCTCACACAGAGCCAAGGCCTTTGCTGCTCCTCACCTCACCAGTGAGGAGGCTGGGGGTGCACAAGGACCTGCGAGAGGATGCAGCCAGGACAGTTGACCCCAACTGACCCAAGGGATATCCCATACCATAGGGCATCACGCTCAGCGTATAAAGCCAGGGGAAGAAGAGGAGGGGATGCATTTGGAGTGAAGGCATTTGCCTTCCCAAGTCACTGTTAGGTGTGATGGAGCCCCGCTTCCCTTGGGGATGGCTGAACTCCTGCCTGCCCGTGGGCAGTGGGGAATGAATTCCTTGTCTTGCTTTGCTTGTGTGTGTGGCTTTTGCTTTGCCTGTTAAACTGTCTGTATCTCAGCCCACAAGTGTTCTCACTTTTACCCTGCCTATTCTCCCCCTGGTCCTGCTGAAGGGAAGCAAGTGAGAAGCTGTATGGAGCTGAGCTGCTGGCTGGGGTGAAAACCACAACAGTCCTTCTTAACACCCAATGTGAGGCACGAAGGGTTCAAGATAACAGAAGATTTGATTAGAATGTACTAGATCAAGTTTATAGCTGTAATTGCTGTTTAGCTATTAATTGGCAGGCTCCTGCACTCGCCATGGGGCTGGCTTGCCTTGCTGTGTAGTAGAGTCTAGTGCTTGTTCATGGCTGGTTTTTGTTTTCACTGCTCGCTGTAGTGCTGTACTGACTATCACCACACTCTGCCATGCCTGGGAACATTTTGATAACAGCAATGGCGATGTGCCTGGGCTGGCAGTTGACCAGGACACTGCTGCTCCGTGGACAGGCTCCAGTGTAAACCTGAGTCAAAGTGGCTGTGACCTGTGAATGCGTCCACCCAGGAACAGGACACCTGTGGCCACAGATAAGCCCATGACAGGGCAAGTACATCTTGAAGCAGCTGCAGCCATGGTTATATCTGTGCTGGTGCATGTATTCTTCTGAAGAGATGATGGCCCAAGGATAATTCCATGCTGCTGCAGGTACACCTCGAAGCATCAGTGGCAGTATATGAGGTCATGCTGGAACACCTCAAAGCCTGTGGCCATGGATAAGCCCATGACAGAGCAGGTTACTTCTGAAGGGACTGTATCCATGGGCATGGCCATGTTGCAGCAGATTTCCTTCTCAAGGGACTGTGAGTAAGGCCATACCGGAGCAGGCATTGTGGCCCATGGAGCAGGCCATGCTAAAACGTGTGCAAATCAAAGCAACTGTGGCTGTGGATAAGGCTGTGCCACAGCACAGATAGCCCTGGAGAGGCTGTGGCTCACAGATAAGGCTCCACTTGGAGCAGACACACCTCTAATGACTGCCATCCATGTATAACTCCAAGGCAGAGCAGGGACAAGGGGAGGAGTTCATTGCAATGTTAAATCTGATGGTCTGGTCCAAAAGGACCAGGGGTGGAGACTGTAACAGAGATACCTTTCAATTGATGTAACACAATTCCTTCTTGTGCTTTACTTGTGTGTACAGCCTTTGCTTTCCCTACTGAACTGTCTGTATCTCAGCCTACAATGGTTCTCACTTTTACCCTTCTGATTCCCTGCCCCATCCTGCAAGGAGAGAGTGAGCAAGTGGCTGCGTGGGGCTGAGATTCAGGCTGGGGTTAAAATATGATATAAGGAGAGTCACAAATTATGCTGCAATTTTTCAGCCTTAGATTTCTAAATTCTTTTCTGTTGCATACCTAAATGCTATTTTTGATATCATACCTGAGGAGTATTACAAGAATTACACTCCACCTTTCTTGCCATTGCCTTAACACAAGAGAAAAAACTTCAAAGTTTGAGATGAATCAGCACAAACTTACACTTTGAAAAACAATGTTACGACTGGCAGGAGCCTCTGGGCTCCACACACATCATACTTTCACAGATGGATTTTCTCCCATGGAGCAGACACATAGGAGACATCTGGATACAGACTTGTTTGTGCCAGCCTTACCACCACAGCAGGCTTTCTGCAGGATGGCTGGGATCCAAGTCTATGGGGAGAAGATGCTGAGCTGGGGTGGGCCTTCAGGTTGGTCTGGAAAGCTGACAAGAGCATGGAGATAGTTTGTTCCACAGCAAAAAGGGAACAGCAAAGGGCTGAGAAAGGGAAGAACCTTGAGCCTCTGCAGGAAATCCCAACCTCCAGAGAGGGCAGCGAGGTAGCAGCCTTTGGATTTGGGTAACAGGATAAGAACAACTGGGAATTAAAAAGCTGGTCTTCACCAAAGATGTTGTATAACATGGTGGCCAGCCTGCTCGGCTCAGAGCAAAGTGAATGTTCTCGGTTTGCTGCCGTTACAGTGCAAAGGCTGTGGGAACCCTGACATGAATCATAGAATCATAGAATGGTCTGGGTTGGAAGGGACCCCAAGGAGCATAGAGTTCCAACCCCTCTGCCACAGGCAGGGCCACCAACCTCCAGGCCTGGAGCCAACAAGGTTACTCAGGGCCCCATCCAACCTGGCCTTGAACACCTCCAAGGACCACCTCTCTAGGCAGCCTGTTCCAGCACCTTACCACTCTCTCTGTAAAGAACTTCCCCCTAATATCTAATCTAAAATCTCCCTCCTTTAGCTTTAGTCCATTCCCCTTTGTCCTGACATTGTCTACCCTTTTAAAAAGTTGATTCCCCTCCTGTTTGTATGCTCCCTTCAGGTACTGGAAGGCTGCAATGAGGTCCCCCCACAGCCTTCTCTTCTCTAGGCTGAACAAGCCCACCTCCCTCAGCCTCTCTTCAGAGGGGAGGTGCTCCAGCCCTCTGATCATCTTTGTGGCCCTCCTTTAAACCCTCTCCAACAGTTCCACATCTTTCTTGTATTGGGGCCTCCAGATCTGGGCACAGAACTCCAGATGGGGCCTCACGAGGGCAGAGTAGAGAGGGACAATCCCCTCCCTGTCCCTGCTGGCCACCCCTCTTCTGATGGAGCCCAGGATACCATTGGCCTTCGGAGCTGCAAGAGCACACTGCTGGCTCATGTTAAGTTTCTCTCCACCATGACACCCAGGTCCTTCTCAGCTGGGCTACTCTCAAGGAGCTCTTCTCCCAGTCTGTAAATATGTCTGTAATTCTTCCAGCCCAAGTGCAACACCTTACACTTGGCAGTGTTGAATGCACAGGCTCGTTCTCCTTCGGGGTGCCAGTCCTCCCCTCCACCCCTCAGGTCTGCAGCGTAAGCTGCAGCTCCCAGCTCCTACCTGATGGTCCCAGTCCAGTAGTCCCCAGGGCTGTCTGACATCTGCTTAAATAGCCGCCTACCAACATTCAGCTGTACCCTGGCTCTGTTAGAACAGTTTTATGCCTCATCGCTCATGCTGTTGGCTGAGCTGTGCTATGAAACTAAGGCTGCAATAACAGAGGATTGCGTTTAGGGCATGCCTCAAAAAGAAACCCCTGCCTTGCATGTTGGGCACCACGCACCCTTCAAATACCATTATCAGGCCGTTCCTCCAGGCAGGAGCCCTGCTTAAGCTCTCTGCTACACTTTGCCATTCTGCCTAGTGAGCAAAAGACTGACATAAGTATTATTCGGTGACTGATTTGCCGAGTGGGGCTCTGAAGGGCTGTGGCTGCATGGCCCCGGGGGCTGCCTGGCCTGGAGCATCCCCAGGGAGGACAAACCGTCATGGGACACACACCCCACCGCCTGCGCAGGGCTGCAGACACAGCTCCTCTGCTGTTTGCCGAGGAGCGGCTTACATCAGTTAAATACCTGGCAAATCCTTGCTCCGAGGACTCCCCCGTAAAGTGGCTTTGTGGAGGCAGCGGACAGACCGGGGTGGGGGTGTGGCTTCAGCCCCTCTGCACATCACCCTGATAGGGCAGTAGGGCTTGGAGAGGGGCCATGCTATCTCAGCTGCACCTGCGCATCGCTGGGGGAGGGGGGCAATCCCAGATCCTCTTCCTCATGCTTCAAACTGGGGGCTGGGCAAACAGTCCTTTTAATCCTCTGAGCAGCCTTTTTCCCACATGACTAACTCTTCTGCATGCGTGACATCCGCCTTTTCTCAGATGAAAGCCCTCCTGCCAGCACTGGGACTGGGTCGCTGGCTCCCAGGCTCACTAGTTGCCCTCAGCCCATGAGACAGGGGCTTTCCCCATGCTGGGAGCCCCCCTGCAAGAGGGGGTTTTGGTGAGGTTGTTGTGTCCACTCTCTAGGCGGGGAACAGAGCTGTGTGGCAGTGAGGATGGATGTCTCTGCTCCCCATTACGCAGGCACAGCCCATCCTGCTCGACTTCTGATTCACCCAGGACCAGCTCCCATGCAAAAGGCATGTACCAACAGCCAGCCTCTGCTCAAGCATCAGCAGTTTGGGCTTGGCTGGCTCTTCCTCTATGGGAATGAGACAGGGTAGATCAGTGGCCAGTTGGATTAATTCCCCATTGCCCAGAGGGAATGGAGACCAAGGTGGTGATTGCAGAGCACAGACTCCCCACCTGATACCCCATGCTCAGGACTTCTGTCTCAGAGGGGTAGAAGCAAGGGGGAGGTGCTACCTGACTTGCACCCACCTCCTGCAGCTGGCTCAGATGTTCATCCATATCCTGGTGACCTCCTGGAGCAGGGAGGGATTTGCACCCCACTGGCCTGAGGCTGGGGCCAATGACTTGAACGACTAATCCACATCGCTCCATAACCTCCAGTCTCAAGACAGGCTGCTTCACTGCCTGGATTTCAGACCTAAAGAGAAGCTGTCACCTACACACTGCTCTTTTGCCTCCAAGGAATGTGCAGGACAGTGTCTGTTCTCAAGTCAAAGTACACTTGGCATCACCAAGAGGGGGAAAGGTGCCCCATGGGCAGCGGCAAGACCCAGATCTGAAGAGAACATCAGGAACCTTGTAAAGATGCTGTTACAAAGCATCAGGAAACCAAGATGTTTTTGCAAGTTTTAGAAGAAAGCTTTGAAGCTGAATGCTTTTCAGGAAAGCAGATGGGTGTACAAACTGGCAGGTTAAATTAGGATATCATAAAGTGTCATTGCTGAAGTCCACAGCCAAAATCAAGACTGGGGTTAAGAAGGCAGAGAAGAGGGAACCACTCAGGGGCACAATATTTTGTATATCTTACACCTTGCCCATTACAAAAAGCCTCCTTGCCACAGCAGTGAAGGGAAAGGTACGGATCCTATGAAACACAGCTTTCCATTGAGGCAACCCGTGTTTCTCATTTCAGTTTTACTAAGGTGGGTGTGAGTGGTCCCTGTTTGTTTTACAGTGACCATGTGTCTTCACATCAGCCTCTACAATGTCATTCATACACAATACCATACAGAACATTAATGCAAAGTCTAAAATTCCTGTTGGACCACAACTGATAAAAGCTACTCATTAATTTGTAGCAATTAGAATCTAAATTATAGGAGAGAGGCAGAAATTGATAGATAATGCCAGAACACGCTTGCCATTTCTCCAGAATTAAATGTTTTCTATTTTGCCATTGCTGTAGCTAGTAAGATGCTTTGACAGCTTCCGCCTGCCACCTCCAAGGGAGAGGGAAACACGGTAGGACAGAAGACGACAGACTAGAAAGATCAAACTTTTCTTTTTGATCTCGAAACAAATTAAGTTCCTGCTGAACCTGCTGACTTCAGTGAGAACAAAGTTGAATCTGCACTGTAAAGGTGGAATTCCTCTGGATTGATGCAAATATCAATCCAGCCACGGAATATCCAATTAAAATGCCGATGCATTATGCTAAGAGCATCCACAGTGCTTAATGCAGTCACAAAACTGAACACACTGACACATTCCTGCTGGCAAGTGTGTTATCACTCATCACTGGCAATGTGCTTCAGCTTTATGTGAGCTGAAAACCAGCAGGTTCAGTCCATCAAATTAGGCATGTCTAACTGCAGATTTTTCATTAGCAATTATCTGGTGGCGCAGGAAGCTGTGGTGTCACTCTGTCACAGACATCTATTCTTGCAAACCACATCAAAAGGAAACAAAAACCATGACAGGCCAAAAGGAACTGTTCATAGAACACCGAGCACATACTGCTCATTGCTAATGGATTGTGGACAGTTGGTCAATGCATTTTCTGTAAAAAAGTCGGCACATTTAAAACAGCTCATTTTATGTGTCACAGGTTACCATGCTGATGAACTGACCAAGTTCCTGAGAGCATCTGAGCCACATTTTTAAGAGTATCTAGAAACACAGACTCCCACTTTTCACTGGGAGTTATTTTAAGTCTTTCCTCCACCTCTGCCCTAATTATTGAAATTTCTTTTGATGCCCCACACGTGGGAGGTTACACATGAGAAACTCTTTCTGTCAAGGTGTGATAACACTCCTTACTTGGTCAAAACTGGTGCTCAATTCTTGGAACCAAAATATCAACCCAGAAGCTCTTGTGCTAATGCTATGACTTGTATTAATTTGGGAATTATTTAATTTTCATGGTGATGAAGGAACAAGACTTAAATACTGCTCTGAGGCTCCTTCTGCCCACTTTACCCTTCTCTTTAGCGAACAATGGCAGAAACAGTGAACTGACTTCCATTCTCCTCCCTCAAAACACAGAACAGAGGTGTCCCTTTATGAAGGCATAACCAGGAAAGTGCTCTCCATTAAAGCGTCCACAACAGAAGCAAATGTCATACCTGGACAAGAAATAGGAGCACAGAGCCTGCAAGAGGCTTGTGAGATGATCCATCCTTCCAGGTTCTTTAGCAGCGGCAGAGCCCTGGGGGAATACTGGGTCCAGCTGCAAGTACCAGACTTCAAGGTGTGCTAATAAGGGGATGTTTGGAGGAGAGAACCCACAGACAGTTTCTCAGGACTTTGTATAATGTCTTGGAAGAGGCAAATACCGATGTGACAGAACAAGCTTCAGTTCAATTTTCTCCAGCACTGGGTAAGCATCAGCTTGCAGGACAGAGTGGTTAGCTTTCCTTAAAGCACCTGGCAGAATTTCTGGAGTAAGGGCTTCAGCATCTGCCCACAGTTTGCAATCTTTACTAAATAAATATTGACAAACAAGGACTACTAATTTCATTTACAAAACCAGCCTGTGATTGATACAATGCTGAAGGTCGCACATAGCAAATGGCTGTGTCACAACTGACTTGGTCCTTACTTTAAGGAGGGCACTGTAGGGTTCCCAACGTTCTCCAGCACTACAAATGGGTAGCTAATGACTGAAACCATAAATGACTTACTCATGCATGATTTGTACTCATTCTAGCTTAGACACCAATCCTCTCTCTGAAATAAGCTGAAGAGAACTGCAACGTCCTTCTTGCAATGTCAACTCGCTGAGGATGCGGAGCTAATGATAAACATTGAGGACTGTCTTCAAAAACAACTTCTCTGGCTTTATTGCTTCAGTTAATTGAATTTTATTTTCTGTTCTCAAATGCAGCTCTTGAAAAATGAAACAACTCAGTCTCGGCGGCACCAAGTTCCTTTTTCAAAATTCATTGGCACAGCACAAACGCAACTGAAACCAGAAACGAGCCACTGGCTTTAGGAGGCAGTCACAGGATAGGCTGTACTGCTTGTTACTCACTTCCCTGTTTATTACCAGGTCATTCCATAGCAGGTGGTTCAGAGAAGAGAAGGAAAAAAAGAAAAAAAAAATAAAATAAAAGGCAGCAAAAGTTAGAAAGTTATATAGGACATCTGGGCCGGATCCTCGGGAGATGTAAATTGTCGTCATACCATTTGCCGGCTCTGGAGGACAGGCTTTACCAAATCAGAGTGCTAATACACTCTAATATGGATCCTGCTGCACAAAGAGACTAGAAGAGAGATTTATTTCCTCTGTAGCACCGTGCCCTTGATTAGCCTAGTTTGTGGTACCTGTTTCAGTGAAGGAGCTAATACCAGCACTGACATCAAAGCATTGCTAAGTGTGACACCTGCCTGTCTGTGAATCATTCGCCTCTCTCAAGCCATTTTCTGTCAGCAGAGAGGTGAGCAAGATCTATGCTGTGGGTGAATCCCACATCATCATTAGCAGAAAATTATGCCAAACTGCTGTAAAGTAATTATGCGGCTAAAAGGTGAGCTGGGAGGAAGTCAGTGATGAAATACTTACCATCAGTGTCAGCCCACATCACATACTGTTTTGTTCAGAGGAGGTTTCGTCTGTTTTCAAAGCACTGGTTGGTTCCATGGACTAAACTGAACCTTCACTCAGGCCTTGAGAAGTACGCTCAGAAATGCTTGGCCCTGCTTCATATGGAGTGAATTTTATTTCGGTATCATACAGTACAACACAGGATAACAGTAGCTCTTAATCAGTAGCCCGAGGTTGCTTTTGCACTGCCAAGCTATTCTCACCGAAAGCGTTCATGGGTTCCTGCAGAAGGGCTGCACTTGGAGCAATCCAGCATGGTCATGCTGCAGCGCTGATGTCATACCAAGAATGTGGAAAGTGTGATGGTTTAGAAATGCTGGGATCTGAATTAGTCCAATAAAGCTGCCTGAGTGAAAGACCTTGGAGCAACAACCGAGGAAGCACTAATACTGTATTCCGTATCGTCCCTCCGAATGATCTTAAAACGCCAGTAAGCTTAATCTTTGATATTCCTGAGAGAAAAATATCTCCATGTTGTGGATGGTAATTTTGAAGCACTGAGATATTATCACTAATAACTGACTTTATTAAACCCTTTTCCAGAATGGAGCAGCACACCCAGGAGATGCAGTCCTTGTCCAGAGGGACCCACTAGCAGGACATAACAGATGACTGTGACAGATGAGACCACGCAAGGCAAATGATGAGTGGGTTCCAGAGTTTTATTTTACATTTACCCCTCCTCTCCCCCAACTCTCCTAGCCTGGGGCTTCCTGTGCTCAGCCGCCTTCCTTTGCCTTGCCGCTTCCCCTTCTCCTTCCAATTTCTCCCCTTCTGTTCACCCCATGCCCAAGAGCCAGCACTAAGTCAAAAGGAAAGCCAAAGGTACTCAATGCGGCCAAAATGCTGAAGGATTTGTACCCTGGAAGACACAAAGCCTGTGTACCATTCAGGACACTGGAGGCTCCTGTACAAGCAGCTGTTAACCTGCTTTACCCTGTTCCTGTCGGTGAGGAGTCCGATTGAATAACCCTAAGTAAATAGGTTCTCTAATGTTGCCTCCAAACATGACACTGCAATCAGGATGGCTAATGGTCAAATCCTGCCTCCAGTGATGTGGGCAGCTGTTTGGTGACTGCTGATACCCTATTTTCCTTCAGCACACTTCCATTCTCGCTGTGCATTTAACCGTGTGTACAACTGCCCTTTACTTGGGCCCAGTTCTGAAGGCAGGCTGACTTTTATCACTGATTAAAAGGGGAATGGGACTAGGGTACAGGCAGCACAGTCTGTACATATGGCTGACCCTGAACGAATCCCACAGTGCAGCTCCAGGTCTGGCAGCGTTTGATGCCCTCAGCTGCAAGCCACACAAACAGGAAACACAGCTCTGCATGGTCTCTGCTGCCTTACCACTGCCTGATGACATGTTCTCAATCAGGCCGGGTGCATTGAGCCCACCAGCTCCTCTTTCAAACACCGAATCTTTCCAAAAGCTATCCAGCTGTCACATGCAGGCTCCAGCTGACCCCGGAGTTCGCTATGTCTCAGAAAGCTGCTCGAGTTTTACTATTAAAAAATGTAAGGAAGATATTCTCAAAGAGCTGTGAAATGCCCTCACAGATTTAATGAGAGCTGGGGCTACTACCCACGGATTGCACCTTTCAAAAACCCGCACTTTTTGGCAAGTTTTAATTTGAACACGCTTCAAACTTTTGCAACTTTTAATTTCCAGGTCATGTAATCTGTGACTTCTGACTGTCAAGGGAAAAAACATTTTTAGTAGCGGGTCCTAAAGCTACAGATGACCCAGCCGCTTTTAACCTGCTCTTAGGGAGGCTGTAAAAGCTTGCAGGGGTGGGGTTTTTTTTCCCCTCTATAAACTAAAACTTTCATGCCCTGATCACTCTTCCATCCAAAGGCATACTACATAACAGCACACGGAAGTAATTTTACAAGGTAACTTTTGCATACGGCTTGAAAGAAAGCCCAGCAAGAACTGGCAACGAGAGACGATCGCCCCAATGACATCCAGGAATAATGCAGTTTCATATTTATGTCAGGGAAAAACAAGCACTAGACATATTTAAATAATCATTAAAAATTAAACTCCTGCCACAAGGCACGTTTTAACCCTGCTCTGCCACACGTCTTCCGGGAGTCTTTAATGAATATCATTCCAGGTCTTCTCATTTGCTCTGCTCATGAAGAAAAGCTTTGCAATGGAGCTTTGAGTGTGTGTGTTATCAGCAAAAGGTTCTCTCAAGGGAAATTAAGTGAAAGGACATTTCTCTGGTCTTCATGTTTGATATTCAGGAGTAGTGACGAGATAAGGTAGGCACAGGAGTTCTTTCAAAAAAACCACTAGGTAGCAATGGCAACATTTCATAAGGATGTGAACCGTTCGTCATCTGCTGCAAAGACTCCATTAATGTGGCCTGCTTTTAAATCCAGCGTTTCACAGGGAATGCCATTTTCTACTGTTACTGTCACTTCACGTTTCTCTTCTAAATTTTCTCTCTCTGCCAACTGTTTATTCTTTCTAAAAACAAGGAAGAGAAATTAATCTTATTCTGTTGACCTGCAACATTCCACCATGATTCCACAGACAGAAAACTACATATTTAGTCAGAAGTTTATCATAGGTTATGTCTGAGAAGCATAATCTGGTGCTCTTCTTTGCTGCTGTAAATGTATCAGGGGGGCGGGGGGGGGGGGCAACAACTGGCAGGTGCAGGAGGAAAACTCGGTGCAAAACAAAAATGGTAAAAATTTCTAAATGTGTTTTTGGTTTACGTCGGGAAGGACATCTGACCCTGGTATGGATGCCATAGATTTCACCCCGTGATGCAGACAAATTCAAACATATTTGTTAAAAATGGATCGGCTTTAGACAACAGCCTCCAATGATGGAGACTTCTGAGTGCCCTCATACTCTTTGAGGATCTTCTCCAAAAGTCAGATACTCTTACTGCTGCAAATCTGCAATTTTGCTTCCAACTTCATTAACAGCCTCCTTCCTACACAGTATTTTATACTTTTGTTTCCTAGAGCAAACAATTGCACAGCTTTCACCTTGCCAAGCCTCCAGTTCTCACCAAACGCATATTAAAATAGTTGCTGAATAAAATTATCTAAAAATACAACCAAGAGAAGATGTAATACAGAAACATCAGTCAATATGTCATGATTTCCCTTTAATTCTAGATTTATTCTGACCTTGAGATCTACTAGTTCATAGTTGAAAAACCTGCTGTACTTTACAGCCTGCAGCATCAGCGGTTTCAGAGGATAAGAAACTCAAAGGTCAGCTCCACTGCTCCTTCCTATCCCACAACATTTACTGTAACAATCTGACTCAGGACAATCATAACAACTTGGCTCAGTGTAACTGCTAATAACAGCGATATTAACAATAATAAAACTCTATTGGCCTTTGGGAGATTCTTGACATTTAGAGACTTGCTAAAAATAAACGTGGGAGGGAGCAGTAGAAACCTCTGACCTCTGGCCACTGTATCTGCTCTTAGAGTTATAAAAGGATTGTGTTCTTTAATATAAAACTGTGGGGGCAGAACGCAAAAGAAGATTCCGAGGAGCAGGTTTAGAAGAAAATAGGGGAGTAGAGATGTGTGGAACTTGTTGCCATAGGAATTCAGAGAAGTAGAAAATTTCTGAGTCCAAGGGGAGACTCAGGATGTTAAGGGAAAACATTGTGGGTTATCCAGTACATGAAGACCAAATACAGCTCATGAAGGTCCCCAGCTGCAAATTAGATGCTGGGAGAGTGACAGAGGGAAGCTTTGTGTGTCCTTACTCTGTTTTCACTCTTCTCAAGGCAAATGTTTGTGGCCTCTGCTGAAGAGGGGATTTTGGGAGAAGGAGTGGACTTCAGACAAGCCCAACATAGACAGTAGAGGATGGTCTTGCACAGAGTATGTGCAAATCTATTTATCTGAGACAGAGGTGTCTTATTTCTGTGGTGACAGAAGAACAAACATGAGACTGGGAGACAATGTGTTTGATCCAGCTCACCATAGAATCAAGGACTACAGCCACATGAAGCTTTCCAGGATGCAGGAAGATGCAGTTTAGACTTTTACCTGTTGGCAATGATGCACAGCAAAGACCTACTTTCGAAAACCTTCCAGTTCAAGAAATGACGCACGAGTCTAACCCGTGACTGAAACTCCATTACAGGCCAATCATGTGCCACCCTGAGTATGAACAGCCTGAAGCATGTGCTTCTGGGCTTATCTGAACCAAGGTATTTAACTGGTACTTTAAGGGCCAATAAAGACCAAATGCCAGATTTATGAGGAGTCAACACCTTCCTTGGGGCCAGATTTCCAACACAGCTTACTAGGCAACAGAGCTGTCATTATGTCAGGTCTGAACAGGTTTCCAAGAAACCTCATTACTGGACATGCTTTGTTAAGTCTTTGACAACCAGGTCACATACTTTGGTGCCTGAAAAAGAGATGCGCACTACTGAAATTCTCTTCTCTGGTGCCTGGCTATTATTTTGAGAAGCCAAGTAGCCCAGACTTTTTTTCTCCAGTCTCGGCAACTGGAAGAAATATGTACTTGGTTTACCCTCATGCTCACTCCCCCGTCCCTGCCTGCAGATGCCATTGATGTGAAAGGAGGGTCAGAGTTCAGTCATTGGTGAATCTCCTATGAGAAAAATTTATACATAAAGGCAGAGGAGGGAAACAGAGGGACTGTGAAGAGGAACATAACTAAAAGGATGAGACAGAAAGGACGCCAAGTGACTGCAGGCAGGCTGCAACTAGACAAATACTGGTGGTATGCTGAAAAGAGCATGAAGTTTACACCATATTGAGGGTGACTGCTCAAGCTCAGCAGAGTTGTTTTGAAAACAGAGGGGGAGGAATGCTGTCTTTCAGCCTTGTATAAAGCACAAAAGAGTATTTTAGCCTGAAGACTCATGTCTATTTAGCATGATTTATTTCTATTTCCCTTGTTTGAAATGTTCAAAGACCCCCTTTGAGTTAAGCACTGTAGAGTCACACAGTCATGGTAGGACACACAGGGCAAGCATGGGCTTCAGGTCACATTCTCCAGTGTTACAGAAGAGGTTGCCTAGGTTCAGGGGAAAGAATAACACAGCCCATACCAGATGGAATGTTGTGACAGGGCTTAAGCTATCCGCACATCTCCAGCACCTGCCCAGACTCTTTCCCCAGCAGCATCTCTCACCTAATTGTTTGGTTGTTTTTTGAAAAGAGAAAAGGGTTTTGCAAATTAATTAAATTCTTCTGAATGCAAAATATAATCAAAGTGATTCTGACTACATTACTATGGGTTCTCTATGACAACCACTTAACCTTCACAATAAGTGTGATTTTTCTGAGATCTTTTAACATGGTTCTTCGAGGTGATAGGGAGGCAGAAATGAAGAGTCTCTGCCACACATCACTTTTCATATAAGAATCCCTTGCTGTCATATATTTGTGAATGCAGTCCACTATGCACTCAGTAGTTAAACATCATCTAGTTGCCAGCAGAAATCTACCCTTTTTCAGTTTTGCTGTTTCTATATAATTCTATTGCTGAAGTCATAACTTTGTATTAACCTAATGTCCACAGCAACCTAAACCATGGCAGAATCTCAGCTTGGTTGAGAAATTTTTATTCCTTATGCCCAACTCTGAGCCAACAGAGATGGCAGGACCAAAACTCCACCTACTCTCTGGCCCGTTCCAACATGCCCAAACTAGGGGAGCAGGAATACCCTTCTCTTTTTCACCAGTGCCACCACAGGGCAGAAACTGAGAGGAAAGAGAGCATCTCTTTCCTACCCTACTGCCAAATAGCAAATGCCTAGGCTTATGGGGAAATCTGGTCATGAACCTGCAAAGGACTGGGTACTTTGGGCTCATCAGATCATGAATGGTAGGTTAGATCATGCACCATTCCACGGAGCAGGGCCTCTTCAGCTCTACATTAATCGTTATTGTGTCCTCTACTGAGGCTTCACAAACCGCAGCAGCAAACATTTTGTCAGCCACCCTTTGACACTGCTGCCCTGGAAAGGGCACAGTCACTGCCACCCTCCTCCCTCTTGAGAGTTATTTGGGTAAGAGGAAGCTCACCTATTCCACACTAAACCTCGAGAAGAATGACAGAAAATGTCTTTGTAAAACTATCATCTCTTTTAGGTGGCCTCTTATACTCCCTTTTTCCTCATTACACCCCAGCATTATTATGGCATCTACACACCACAGTTAAAAATTTTAACCCCCTTAAAATGGGTTACCTTTACTTACAGATGTAAGAGAGGGAGCAAAGCTACCATTTCTCTGATGCTGATCTGAAAGCAAAACCAGCCCAGCTGACTTAACTTGCCAGTATTCAGTTAAAACAGAAGAAAAGCTAAGCTTACTTCTTGCGTTGCTTGATCCCTGCCACAACGAGGAAAACAATTCCAGCCACAATGAGACAAAGAACAACACCAAACACGATAAGCCAGACAGGCGTGGAGGGTTCAACCGGAGGTGATAAGGTTGAGGTTATCTTCAGGAACTGCAGTGTTTTGTCACTCAGTAGGAAGGCACTGTTGATTCTGTTCCGGTTCATCCTTCACAAAAACACACAGAACATCACAGCTCTTCAGAAAGGAATTTTATAAGTTAAAAGGATGGGTAGGAGGGGGGTGGGGAGGGGGTTAAAAAATTAAAAAATAGGATTTTCATATATATATTCTGCAAGTCTGGCAGGGCAGAGTTTGATCCAGCACAGTGTTGCAAGGATTACAGAGACCTTCATTTTAACATAGATCCTGTCAATAATCCAAGGACACTCATACACTTAAAAGGTTCTGAACACCAGAATTTTGTACGTATTTACCCGAAAAATTGGAAAATACAGATGAGGCCCAAAGTACAGTGTAATTACTTGTTTCTGCTTTGGGCTATGTGCTGAAGACATGGCAGGTTGTGATCTGTATGTGTGGCTCTGCTGTCTTGCTCACACAGTATTCAAGATTGGCATAGGAATGGCAGATCTACCCTGCAACGCTCAGAGGATTTACTTATCAGTGCTCCTTGGTTCATCAAACTGAACTGTCCTGCATGTTATGGGGAGGTACATCTGCTCCTGTTGCTGTAGGTTTTCTTATGTCCATAAAGCACAGGATATGATTTGGTCCAGAAGAATCCCTAGTGCAGGGATTCAGGATGCAGCTGAAGGTGCCTGCACCTTGCACATTTTTTGCATTATGAGAAACTAAGTCTGAGAAATATGCTTTTTCATACGAATAGTAAGACTGCTACCCTCTAAAGGATATCTTCATCCACAAACATTATTCCTAAGCATTTGCAAGTATTTCTGAATCTGTGAAGCCTTAAAAGGCTTGAGCAGTATCTTTCAGTAGCTTTTTTTAAATGTTGGAAAGTTCTGAGAAAACATATTACAGATCTTGGCCCTGAGAGGTTATTTGCAGTTGTATGATTTCCAGCACCTCCTTCTTGTATACGATCCCACTTATTTACCACGGAGCAAGTACTTCCTAAGAACAGATACGAGCTTTTGCAAATTTCTTTTCTTGGAAATCATAATGTTTGACCATTCCTCAAACAGGAAGTGCTTATCCTTAGTGGGAAGCCAGCATTCCTGGAGAGGACTGAAAGCCGCAGCATATTATAAGACTCATAATACGGTAAGCCGTCTTTGATTTAGAAAATATTTTCATCCTTACTGATATAAAAGGATCATTGTGAACAGCTGAGATAAGCATTGTTCACCCTCATCTAACGGCTGGAGTTACAGAATTATGTGCTGAAGCACACGTGGGTAACTACAGGTGCACTTTCTATTTATATATGCATAAATATATCTGGCACATATTTATGCAAGATCTTGGGACTCATACAGAGCTCTGAGAGGGTTTGCCTTCCTCTTTATTCTTAGTTTTTTAGAGAATGTCACATAATACTATCCTGGTCCGTGGGTAGCGTTCTTTTGTGCTGCGGTAGTATGAAGAATTAGAATAATGGTTTAATATGGAAGGCTGCAATCAGAAGCAACTGAATAAAAAGTGTTGCCGTTTTACTGACCGTTTTATTTCTTGTTTCTAAGTCAGGCAGGAATTAAAACTTTTCATAAATAGCGTATTCTTCTTTGTCAGGCAACAGACAACAGTTAAAAAATAAACATGCTATAATAGCGTCCAATTTCTGTGGCAAGCAGGGAGCATAAAGGACTTAAATAAATCAGCTTATGTTACTGAACGTATCAAAGAATAACAGAAATGCGAAAGCCCTGCATTCCAGCACTCTTACAGAGAGCTTCAGTGAGTAAATAATCTGCTTCCTCCACTAATGCTATGAAGCTATTGTTTGGCGTCTCTGTAGGAAATAGTTTAATCTGCTCATAAGCTTAAAAGTTAATCTTTCCAAAAGAACGCATACTCATTCATCAGGAATTAGGCATTACACCTCCACAGAGATAACACGAATTTTCAAGACAAAGTACAGAATGTCTTAAAACAAAGAGGTCTGTTTTCCACCCCGTGCTTGAGAAAGGTGCATGAGCTCTGTTGCCAGTGGGAGCCATCCCTATGAACCCCGTGTGTGGGTTTGGTGGGGGCCACTGAAGTCAGGCTGCCTGTTTGTTCTCTTTCCCACCTTCAGCCTCCACACTCTGGCTTTTATTGGCGACCCAAGGTGGTATTTCATGGAAAACCAACTGCTCCGTACCACACACGCGTTGGAACAGTGATGCTCAGCTACAATAGGGACTGGCACTCTGTAAAAAGGTGGTATGAAAGGAATGGGAGTACTACATAACTTAAGGCAAGCTGGGACACAGCCAGCTGTGCGCACAAATAGTTCACACAAGCTCTTCTCGTGTGAAAGCTGACATCTAAAGGCAGATGAACAGTACTTGAAAGGCGCTGAAAGAGAGCCTGTGGTCACCGGTCCAGGTGTAGGTGTGCATGTGGCGTGCAGCAAAGTTAAATGATACAAAAACCACCCAGAAAGTGTGCAGTTCATCCTCTGAGGATGAAAGCTCTCTCGCTGTGAGACATAGCGGCAGGATGAGGGCAGTGTATGTGCCGCACACTGGACAGAAAATTACAGGTATGGTTCTAGAAAGGGACTAGATTTCATCTGTGGCTTCAGCACTGAGAGAGACTCCTTCTGAAGTCATAATCCCGAGGTTCATATGTTTTGCATCCTGTGGGAATCTTAAAAATCCTTCTAATCTCACATGCATGAAAGAGTACTGACACCTTGCTGTTTGAACTGCTCGGATTAGTCTACCCCTATAGAGGCAGAGTGCTCACACACGGCCCGGACAGAGAAAGCTTCTCCAGTCAGCAAGGAAGAAAAGGCTGCAGAAGCAGTGACTGTACCTGATGGCTGCCTCTACCTCACTTCCAGGAACAGTCGTCACGTTTTTGGAAGGATCTGTGACCACAAACCAAAATGACACCCGATCTGTCACATTGCAGAGCAGCACATTGGAGATTCTGTGGATGGTTAAAACAAAAATCATTATTAGAGAAGCACGGAAGGAATTATTGAAATATTTCACATTTTCTTAAGATACTGCTTTCATCTAGAGGGGGAAAGAATTCTTATATTTCAAAAAGGTAACAATTAATGTTCAAGGAAGAAACACATTTCCCATTTCCCAATATGATCTTTAAAAATGTAGGTTTACTGAGAACAAACTTGATCATCAGACTATGGAAAAGGCATTGAAGAACCAAAAATTTAGGGTTTTTTTATACCCAATACCACAGGAGTCAGGCATGGGGGGATTCCCTACATGATTTTCAAGTGAGTGCTATCCTTCTACACAATACAGAGGGAAGAATAATGAAATTTATGTTTGAGTTGGGTTGGGTTTTTTTACTTTCTTCTGCACAGAGCCAGGCACAGAGCAGAGAAACAGGCTAAATTTCAACATTATACTGGCACTGGCCTATGCCCTTTAGCTTATGCTATGACAAATACTTCTCTTATCTGTTTTAAAAGGAGATTACTCAGCTATATTTGAAGTTAATAGTGGAAGGGTAAGAGTACAGTCATGCAGCTTTTCACAGCATACTATATAAAGTGTGTGAAATGTCTTTTAAATGCCTTTTTTCAGACTCTTACAAATTTGTTTTCTATGAGTACTACTAGTAAATGTTGAAGCTATTGTTAGGAAAACCTCACGGAATTACATCACTATAGGTATCCCAACTAAAGAAGTGAAGGCTAATACATTAATATCCCAATACTGTCTGAGGATAGGTGGTGCCCCTAAGTTCTTCTATCTGTTCATAGTTTATTCCCACAACTAAGAAACAAGCCAGGCAAATTCATGCAATATACTGGAATTGTATGAGGTGGTATTTATTACCCCATGACAAGGAACATTAAAGGGCAGCCAAAGCCTTAATCATTCATTGGCAGCTAGCTAGACACATAAAAATGGGGGAAAAAATATTTAGTTCTGTATCATTAGAAAATAACCCAAAGAACTTGGCTCAGGATTCAGACTCACTGGCTGTGCCCAGACAGCGAGCAGATACTCTGGAAGTCCAGATCCGACAGTCAGGATCGTTTCTACTTCCAGGGAGCAGCCTGGACTTGGTTCACCTTTGCACAAGGTCTGCCTGGCCATAGGCACCACACAGCTGCTCTGCCTTGACAGACCCACTGGGGATGATGGGCCTTCAGATACTACCTGCTGTTCTGGAGAAGGACCCCTGCAGTGAGCCAGCAAAGACGAATGCAGCGCCTCTTTTAATTACCCCCTGTGATGTTTGTAACGCTCATTACTAACTACTATAATTGGCCTGTCTGTCATCAAAATGATGACAAATGGTGACAAATCTCCGGCTGCCAGCAACGTCCCCTGCACAGAGCTCTGTTTCCTAGTGCCACCTGCCGGCTAATTACAAACATAATTAGTTGGGCTCTGGTGTGGCCTGAGGAGCAGGAAGCATGATGTAGGAAGGAGCGGAAGCGAGCCAAAATCACCATGAATGTGTAGTCTCCATACAGAAAAGAACGAGTTCGCTTTTAAGGCAGGGTAGCATTTCCTTGATCACAGTAGATCATTATGTATATTGTGCAGAAATATTTTACTTACTACTGAAAGCTTTTTGTGGTGGTGTTTTGGGTGCCTTGGGTAGCACAACCTTTGGTTTTACACAGAAGATACATATATTCCATAGAGATATGCTATAAAATGGAAAGCAGTGATTTTACAAAGCTGAAATACCCACTTTTACCTCTCTGGAGCAATGTCAATTTTGCAAATGCAGAGAATTTTTATGGATAAAAGAGGAAAGCCATCCTCTGGAATTTGAGAAAAATGTTCGCATCAGTTTGCTGGCAACAGTCAGAAGATGAAAGCGGATTTATTCCTCCCAAAACAAAAGCAAAGCATAAAATTTATGGGGGAGGGGGCAGGGTGGGGAGGGAAGAATCTACTTTTGGCTGCCGGCTGACAAACCCTTGCTGACTTCACAGAATACATAAAACTGTATTTGCAGGCAAAGTTTTCCATCAGGAGAATTTATAACAGTAGGACCTAAAGCTTCATGTTACTGCAGTTCTTAAAGCTGGCATTTCTCTAGTGCAATCAAAAGCTGGTCCAGGTAGAAAATCTGGGTTCACGTTGCCCTACAGATGTTCTTGAAACAGGGTGAGTGAGCAAAGGCTTGATACCAAAGGAGAAAGATAAATTTGGTAGATAAAGACTGGCAGGACACCCAGACATTCACATTCTTATTCAGAGACTCCAAGACTTTTCAATCTGGGGTGCTCCCTACAAGTGCCAAAGCTTTCTGCATGAGATAAGGCAGTCAGTCATCATCAGGGGCAGCATCCCTCCCTCTTCAGAACAAACAGCACTGAATCAATTGGGCAGCAAGCCCTACATTAGGGTACGTAAATTTTGCCTCCTCTCTTCTTCCTGTTGCATCTAAAATCCTTGCTCAATTATAAGGATCCAAAACCTGCCTTCAGGACCGCTGCTTTTCCATCAGCTGAATCTGAATGCTGCAAATCCTTCCAGGCTCCAGAGACAATAATACCGCTCACAAGAAGTTCAAAGGGGATTGAGTAAACACCGAAACAGACTCATTCAACAAGCACCAATGTGGCAATTTCTTCACAGCAGGTCCTCCTTTCCCCCCCACCCCTCCCTGCCAAAGCCCTGTGCTATGTGCACACAGGCATGACTCACAGCATGCAGAAGTATTATAGAAATATGCCTTTACCCCATTTAGATTTGAGAAACCTGACCTCTCCGTGCACCATGCTAGTTAAGCACATTTGTAAACATGTATGTGGACATCTTTAGGTTTCTTTAGCAGATGATAGACTTTTGTCATGGGGATTACAGGGGAGTTATCAAAACAACAAGATCTTGGTTCTGCCTTATGGCACTATGAAAAAAGTCCAAAACTGCTTTTTTTTTTTTTTTTAACACTCCCAAGTGAACACCAGTGAGTAGAGTGCAGGAAATCCTGATGGTTCCTTGGTCTGAAACACCATCACAGAAAGGATTGTTCAGGGTTAAGAAAGAGCTGCCACAGACTCAAAGGGAGCTGGGTGCCTACAGCAGCTGTTAGCTCATGGGAGAACCAGAGTCCCCACGTACCAAGCACCTATCTCCAGCTCTTCCAAAAGCATCAGGCCTCTTCCAACCCAGTGCTGTGTAGCTGCTCCTGCAAAGGAACCTATTTTCTTCGTTTTTGTGAACAGCAGCCATGGGATCACCTTGACCTAACAGCTTTAACTCTAGAAGCTTATTTTGTGGTTCTAAATGGTCACAATACCTGTACCCTGTCTCAGGAAGATGGGTAATGTTGACGAATCTTTTTCTAGTCACTTCATGAGGAAAAGTGCAGCTTTTTTTTATCTGCAGATGGGGGGATGTTCCTTGAATGAAAGTAAATGCGGTGACATTCTTTCTGCTCTAAAGATTAACCAGTCTCAGGCCCAAAAGAGATGCATATTATTTCAAATGAGTCACAGATTAGAGGAACCTGGGTTACTAACAAAGGCTAGAGACAATTTTTTAACACTAAGAGATCAAAGGTCGCCTTGCATCGTTCATGAATGTATGTGTTCAGAATTAATCAAAAGGCCATATATAGAGCAGAAAATAAAGGGGGTTTGTTCCTTCACTGAAAAAGAAGTATTTTTAATATTTGTATTATTAATTACTAAATAATTCGATGCATTGTGTCTTTCTTCCCGCAAACTTGAAAATTTGACAAGCCTTTCAAACATTAAACACAGCTCCATGATTTATTAAATTTCAGCTCAGAAATTAACTTTAGAAAACTTGAGATGTAATGTGCAATCCCCCCGTTCTGTGCTAGGTCACACGGTGGTTACACAAGGGCAACATCAACTGCTCTTTCCAGCAGCGCGTTCAAATGCTCATCATTGGCTTTTATCCAGCTCCAGAAACCTAACAAAAGGTGCCTCCAAATCCCAAAAACGATGGGACAGGCTGCAACAGTGGCTATGCTGATCCACCAGACATTATTTTTGCGGCCTGATCCAGCTTGCTGAAGGTAATGGCATTTGGTTTCATGTGGGAGTTATTTGTGTCTGCGAGTTGCTGCAGGGCTATGGGTGTGTTAGAAATTAATGGGATATTAAAGGGGAGGTTTGTCACATCCTGGTGTGGCCCTGGGCAGAATTTATACCCTGGTGGAGCCAGTGTTTGGTTATGTAAAATACTGTTGAATTTTTCACGAGTCTTTATTCAAACAAAAATCTTTAATTAACCAGATGCAAAATTTGGGTAAATTTGGATGCTACCAGACTGCAGCCACAGGCAACCTGTTTGCTCTTTTAAGGCAGGCTAACTGAAGTTGATCTTTTACAGCTCCTGAGGAGAATCTGTTGGCATTTATCTGTAAAAGCTCCTGTGGTGTCATGCAATTTATCTGCCACAAGCTCCTGCTGCTGCCTCCCTCTTCACCACACCCCAAGCCCACGCCACTATCCTTACCAGCCACGCAAGAGTGCCGTTCTGTGCGCACGGCATGCTGCTTTACCCCCTGGGATGCTCAGTGCTCCCACACCTCCATGCCCACTGCAGAGGGGATGCAGATGGACTGGACTCCCTCCTCTACACCCAGTTCCTCCCAGCTGCCAGCCACACTGGTGTGGAAAGGAGTGTGTTATTTCCAGGACTTCTAACAGGATGGATGGAAGCTTTCGTAGCTTTCCTGCTCCTATCTTAACAGACAGGTTGTTTGGGGTGTACTGGGAGGTTCATCTAGTTCTTCCTCACTGAAGGGGAACTCTGAGGTCCCTTGGGATCTGGGAGAGATCTATAGGGAGGAAACTCCTTGGCCTGTTGCCTAGTTAGTTTTACCAGATCTCAGAGCTGCACAGCCGTCCTTGGGTTGACATGCTGTCTCCACATGACCCCAAAGATATCTAGAAGTCCTAGAAAGTTTATCAGTCATACCTCTAGGCTACACCTCAACAAGTTAAACCCCATGGGGAAGTCCTATACTGTCTTAGAATGAGGTAAAGATGTCCATGCCTAGCTGTTTCCAGATATTATACTGACTTCTTCTCTGACAAACCTAGTAGCAGGAGAATTATTGATGTGTGCAACTCCACTTCCAAACTGCAGCAACACTGACATTACCTTATTAGTCCATCAGAATAATCATCTTTGTAGGAAACTGAACTAAGCAAGCATAAATTCTGTGATTTCCCAGAGTGGGTAGAGATAATTTCCATTAAAACTTGAACTCCTTTCATACTGGCCTGATTTTTTTTTCCCATTCCTGCACCAAGCTCTCTAGTGTTAGCTGAGCCTGCAGAGGACCATGGTGCTTCAAGAGAAAAAAAGATCACTGGCTTCTGACACAAGTCTTTTGTTGTGTGAAAGCACCATGACATTGAAGGAAGAGAATAATTTTTTTAGACGGAGTATACAAAGGCAGACTTTTATGGATCAGATACTGGATGAAAACTTTGCAAATTTGAAAACCTGAGGAAAATCCCTGCATTATCATCTTTAATTGGCTTGTATCTTGAACTATTTTTTTTTAAGTTTACTTGTGTGCAGTAGCATACTTGGCTTTTTTTTGTAGGTTGGTGAAATTGCTCTCTTGCTCAAAAGAGACAATGTCAGGGGAATAAAAATGCAACAGCAAGGAACCCAAACCTCTTGTTACAGAGAGGAAAGGGAAATCACCTCCTATTTCAGACAAAGTGTGGCAGCCACAATAATCATCATCTGTCTGAAGTTAATTAATAACTTTGTAAATGTGGAATATGCTTCATCTGATGCAATGAAAGCCTGAAGGAGGGGTTTTTGTAAGTAAATTGAGAACCTTATACTCATTAGCCAAGCAGAACCATAATTCTGTTGAAAAACAATGAAAAAATGATAGGCTTATAGAAATGCACATACAAGGTTTCTCATTTAAGAAAGATAAGAACATACTGAAAATACAGCTTGCTAAATGGTCTTTCTAATCTGGTATCTAATTTCATAAGTAGCAAGGATCAGAAGCCTGAGAAGAATATTCAATACCGCAGGGTAGATTTAATCCCAAAACCAATTAAAGGCTGATGTATGTCTGAACTGCAACATTTGAAACTCCTTGATGCCAGGTGACTCACCTGCTACAATATCAGGGCTAGATACCCCCAGCAAAACACAGCACTGGCATAGCTACCTGCCTTCCAGTTGTCCAAGTCAGCTCATCCTCAGCATTCTGCTGAAGCTGAGCTCCCAGAAAAGATGCACCAAACCTGCTTATTCAAGGCTCTGTACTGCATTTCCTGACCTTGCCAGGCTGTCCCTTCACCTCTTCCCAATATGGTCTCCAGAAGGTATCATGTCTCACCACCGGATTCTGCTAGAGCGAGCTGGCACAGTCCCACTGGGTTCCACAGCTGTGACACTTCACATCAACGGGGATACAGCTCCAAAGATTTAACATTGCTTAAGACAGAGAGAGTGTGATGTTCAACACGTATCTGGGCGTCAAAGAAATACTCTGGAACAGCCTGGTTTTAGAAGCTGCATATAATGATCCCCACAGTTCAGTACAGCAGAGGAAGAGCCACTACACACAGCAGCATTAATATGTATAAGGCAAATCAGAGTAGATGCTTACTGAGTTGTGCTCTTGCTGGAATATCTTCTCATTGCAAAAGCCACCACTGCTTTGAAGAGGTACTCTTCATTAGCATCCCACGCATACTGTAAAGGAAGATGGAAAATAATCAGTTTCAGCACCAGCGCTGGCAGCACGGGGAGGGAGGAGAGTCACTGAGCTTGAAATGCTATATTGATCAAGAAAATTAATACATTCTCTGGTTGTGCTATGAAAATATACTCCTGCCCATTATTTAGTGTGCACAAAGGACTTTTTAGAAAGGCTATTATCAAGTGCAAAAATGTCTTTGAAAACTGAATGAATTGAATGTTTCTGAACCGGAGATGTGAAGTTTCTCATACCAAAGACTAGGTGTATTACTAGAATTCTCCCCACACAGCTGCACCCATGGCCTTGCCTCTTTTGCTGGATAAACCCTGTTAAAATCAAAGGTTTGAATCCACTCCCAAAGACCATTTCTCTCTGCCCGAAAAAAACAGGAAAAAAAACCCCCAACTAATATTGAAGGCAGTCTCTGGGAGCCTAATGTCAGGACATAAGATGAGATTATGGCCTTATTGCTGCACAGCATCTTTGCAACAAGAAGCCAAACACAACTATAGCACAAATTACTGCATTGCACATGAGACAAAAGAAAGAAAATAGCATCCTTACTCCTTCAGTAAAACACAGGCTCCAAAAAACTGTTCTCTTTTGTCTTGATGAAAAATCATGCTTCCATAATTACAGTTTTCTGAGATAGCTTCACTAGGTTCCCCTGGGCTTTCATTCACATATGCAATTCTAATGACCTGTAAGAACTGCACCTATTACATTTTTATAACAAGAGCCATGACTGAAGCATACTGATTGAATTTCCCCTCTCAGCAGATTACAAAGATGAATAGTTCCCTGGAATTATATTAATGAGGGTTAGAGGCAGATTTCTTCAGTCGATCAGAACACAAATCTAATCTTTAACGTTCAGCATAAAAATAATCTGCACTGTAATCATCCAAACCAGAAACTCAAGGGTGTGGATACTTAACCCTGCTGACAACTTGGACCTACCTTTTCATGGGCCACTATAAGACATTCAAAAACCAGCCACACATATCAAAAAGCAGTAAAAAGCATTGAAGGTGCCAAATCTTAATTCTGGGTTTTAAATTCTGAGTTTGGAAGCATGGAGCTACAACCTCTCTGCAGAAAGAAGGAATTCAACTTCCAGGCACCAGCCCTCATTTTGCTTTGCCATCCTGTGGACTGGGAACCTAAGCAAGGAATGAGGCAGTCATTTAAAGGGCAGAAGGTCATACTGATCATACTTATCATCCCTAGACAAATGATGAGTTGTGAAATGGACTGTCTTGAGATGTAGTAGGACAGGGATAAGAAAACTGAGCAATAGACAACTCGGATAACATTACAATCAAGACGTAGTGCTGGGAATCTGGGTTGTGACTCACCACTTGCCCTGTGAATGAAGGGAGGTGTAAGTATACTGTGATAATGCATGCCAGTCTGGGAACTTAAACTGTAAAGAAAAAAAGAAAAAAACAAAAAACCAAACCCTCTGTCAAGAAATTACAGAAGCCTGTATTTTGATCCCACTGAACTGATGAAAATGTGACAGCAATGACAGCAACTAGTACTAAAAAAAAAATATAGAGAAGCAAAGGAATTAATATAGATGAGAACCATAAAACTATTTACCATAATCTTAAAGACATCTGTATTTAACCAACAGAGCATAATTTGTAGCTAGAAGGCAAGATCTTCCTTTTTCTGCATGTGGCGCTATTGGCTGAATCCCCACATGCCATCTACAGTCTTTGAGAACAGGTCCAAAAGGACAGAAGAGAAATCCAATTTGTTATCCAGTGGATTAAACCATCCATAGAGACAATTATGGGTTCCTTCCAACTCAGTATATTCTATGAAGCACACTCCATTACATGCTTACATGGACACGAATGTAATGCAGCACTACCAAGTATAGCTTCTTGATGTGTTTATGTTTAGTGTACTGCATGTATATATGCACAATTCATCACTAACAAGTATTCAGTTTGCATAAATAATGCCGTACCCTCGAGCTTCTTTAAGTCAGAGTAACAAAAAGAACATCTCAAAACAAGGAAAATGATTTGTAGTGAGGAGCTCCAGCCCCAGCTAGAAGAGTAATCGCTTCCAAAAAAAAAAAAAAAAGACAGAACAAACAGAAAGCTGGAGGAGACTGTCAGAGAAAGCTCAGCAGAAATCAGGGGTCTGCTTGAGTGAGGAGAAGATGCTGCAGACAACCTTCTGGGCAAAAGGACGAGAAGCCCCAAGAAAACAGTGATCAGGCAGGAGGGTGAGGAGAAGGAGATGGCTGCAGGCTCCTTATGAGCATGTGTACATGACTGCATGCGGGAACACGCAAGGAGGAGGCAACAAAACGAGGAGGAAAACTACGGCAAGAGTAACTTCAAGCTAAGAAACTGTGTGAAATCAGGACAAGTGGGCACGAGCTGCCAGAAGCTGATTTCTAACCATGGGCTTTCTCCAGTCAGAGGGATAGGTGCAATGGAACCTGAATCATTCTACTATGGGGCTTTATCAGTTTCATCTTTATCCTCCAATTCCAAAGGCCCGGACCGCAGCCGATTGCTGAGGATGTCGCTTCTGTTCTTATGTTTCTATGAAGTGCAGCTATTGAAGAACATTTTGTGCTGCTGTAGAATAAATATATTAAATATCACTTGCAACCACACACAATAAAATAAGTCTGCTATCAGGGAAACCTTGATGGTACCAGAAATATTAATGTTTGCCATCCTCTTTGCTCTACAAAGAGCTTGGCTCAGTTGCACTCGCCATCCTCTGTATGTCAAGGAGGAGCAGAATTAGACACAGCTGACTGTGAAAGCCAGTCTTACTTGGCTGTTAGTGAAAGAGGAGGTCGATGAGACAATGGGTAGAAGATGATGAGGTGAAATACTTAAGTGTTCTAAAGAAGGAAAAATTTAAGCTAGTAGAACAAGGTTATAATATTACAAGACTGCCCTGAGCAGCCTGAAGTGGTTTCAGTGTTGAACCTGGCTCTGAGCAGCAGGGACCTTTAGGGTCCCTTCCCTCCCAAGTGGCTCCATGTTTTAACTGTCCCTACAGACACGAGAAATCACTTCTGGGTCCCATTTGGTGGCAAGACACCAGGTGCATGTCAGCCTTTCTCCCCTTCATCCTCTACCTTGGAAGCAGCCTGAATACAGGAGCCTGAAGAGAAGTCACCTCCTACTTCACCTGGCTGCTGCCCCTGAGGTGCAGCTCTTTGACTCTCAGAGTTAAACTGAGTGGTGACACGGAGTTACATGGACCTCTCTCTGCACATCACTTCTGCTTATTCCATAGCTGTCTTTGTCCCTTGTGAATTAACTCTACCACCCTGCTAACTCTGTGAATAGGAAGCAATGAGGCACTAGCAGCTATTTCAGAAGCCACTCATAACACCATCCTCAGAGAGACTCATAAATCACCTTCCTTCCATTTAGGCTTACAGACACCACGTTTCCTCCCACCAGTTAGCAAACAATGTCTCTGTCAAGTACACCCATTATTTGCAAATAAAATGATAACAGCTAAATACTAGCTGCTCTTTCCAGCTCCATTGTGATAAGGACTATATAAATACACTAAATGGCACTCCCTGCCTCAAAGTACAGCCTACCTTGTGAACAAATTAAAAAATGGTGTCCTGCCTTTATTGGCCTCACACAAAGTGGATGGCACACACTAAGCCATGTGGAAAACTACACTAACCTGTCTCCTCAGTCCCTGAACGTACATTTGAGTTATCCTGCCAGTCCTACAGAAAAATGTCCACAGTATCAGGGGTTTCTGTTATAATCTAGCTTGGAAATGAAAGAAATGGGATTTATTAGCAGATCATCATACCAAGATGTTCTAAGCTGACTCTGTTCTACTGCAGTACCATAACAGTATTACAACTTTTCTTTGCTTAAATAAATAAAATAAAATAAAATAGTGTTCAAAGTTCTTCAAACAAAGTGAATTTCAGTTTGTGGCAGCTTCAGTTTTCAGTTTCAATTATTTGCAGAGAAGATTTTAATGGCTACGGAAAGGAACTACCACTTGTGCACTTCATAAATTATTCATTATTTGTGGGTAAATTTGTATGACATCACACCACCTACAGTAAGTTGTTCTAAAATGCTGTTCTAGATTGTCCCATTCTTAGGGCTTTCACACACTTTGTTATATGAGACAAACTACTGTCTACAAGAAAAATTTAAAAAAAGACTCCCCAGTTACTGCTTTTTTCTTGTAATATAACGTGCCTTTAAGATTAATAATTTGTGTCATAAACTTTTTGGACAAAAAATCACAAATGATCAAAGAAAACCCCCTTATTTTATTACAGTTGGAGGAATAAAAAGCACAAAGAAAGAGCATTACTGAAAACTGCAATTTTGATTCTTTGCTACTAATTTTGAAACAAGATTAGATCAAAATATTAGCAGCTATCATCAAGAGGAGCTTCAGTAATGATTTTGACATATTTTCAGCCATAGGATTACACTATTTTTAATAAATTTTAAAAAAACCCATGTTCACACTACAGTTTAATGAAAGTCTCTCACCCAAGATATTTAACTTCAATACAAATTTATACAGACAAATACTTTATCATGTATCTTGACTATTTCTTTCCAATTTGTCTGGTCTGTGATGCTACCAGCAGGATTAGGTCCCTGCTAATGTTAGTTTAAATTACCTGGCATTTCAGGGTAATTTTAGAACTGCTTCTATGGTCACAGAGGTATCCTTCTATCTCCAATCCCTTATAACATGGAACCTACAGCTTTTTGTTTCCCAGGGCTCCTAACATAATCAGACGCCAGACTGCCAGTGGAGATGACCATCCAAGACATTTCATATCTCATTTTATGCTGATCCCTGTAACAGGCTGCAGATTTGCTCTAAGCATTCAAAACTGCAATCGAAGGAGTGGGCTCTGCCGTCTGTCACAGATCAGGAAGGGCCATTTGGTCAGCCAAAGTCCCATTACCCCATGTATCACAGACCCTTACCGCTCACACCAATACTTCTATGTGAAGCCCAAGAACTTGAATTAAGCCAAAGTGTTTCAGTCCTCAAGAGACTAGCCTGTGCACCGGATGAAGAGAAGAAAGGTCACTATCCAAAGACCTATGCTGGTAGAGAATTGATGAGATACGCTTGAATGGCCTCTATGTATCACGCTTGCCTGAGAGCCTGATGTAAAGTCTCATTTCATAAAGACCTAACAATCTTTTCCTGCTTCTCTTCCCCGAAATGCTTGACTTCATAGTTAGCCCTCTCAAGCAGAAGTGCTTTTCCCAAAATACAGACTTGGATATATGCAGCACCTCTCATGCATACCATGTAACATCTCAATTATTTTTCCAGGAAAAAAAAATATCTTTGACAGAAAATGATCTTTAGAAAAGGAAAGCTTTATACTTCTCTTAAAGGATTCCATTTTAAGGAGCAGGCTAGCTCAAATGTCAAGGAATAGATGCCTGGATCATGACTTGAGCAAGCTATTACAATTAACACTTCAGAGGAAATTGCTTGGGCTAAAAAAAAATTTTACAGTATAGATTACTTCTGTTTTGGCAGATACTCAGTTAGGAAGAATATGTGAAGATACTTTACTTACTGCATTATCTCCCAAAGCTGTTTTGATACTAAGCCGTACTTTGAAAGCATTCTGCGCATCTGACACAAAGAGAAAAAAGCAAACATATATTGATAGTCAGCCAAAACCAGGATTTTAAATCATTTACTTTGCTATTTCACGGACAGCAGCTTCTAAATGGGTCTTAACAGATCACCTGGTTAGGAAAACAGAAGTTATTAGGGTGAAAAAAGCTGCAGCCCTACAGTCTCGGGGAGGTACACCACAACCTCCTTAACGTGAGATCAACTTCCATGCTTAATTTGCAAACTCATAAAAGCAGTGAATGCTCAGCACTTCAATCTTCAAACCAGAGACAATGAGTTAGACAAGCTGGCAGCTTTGTAGGCATACACACATAGCTACATCTACCTGGGGAAAGATGGGAATTGGCTCCAAAACTTACCTGGCTTGCAGAGCTCGGCATGAGCAATGGTAATTAGAGAGAGAGTAAGCAGCAAAACCCGTAACATCCCGTCACCGTGGAAAGGTTGAGGCAAAAAGAAGTGAGTCTCCCCTGTAAAGCACTCTTAAACTTTCTGTGACCCGGGATTAAAGCATCAGCAGCACAAGTGAGCAACCAAGTAAAAGGTTTAATAATTAACCCCCGTTATTTTAGCTAAAACAGGCACTATAAACAACTGTCTGCTGTTAGTTATTTACTACCTCCCTCTGTAGTAAAAAATAAATAAATAAAAGCTGCAACAAGTTTTTATTTTTCCTTCTTAGAACAACACAGGACAGTGCTCCAGGCCAATCTGTTTCCCCCCAGATGCGATGTCAGATGGGCACACAAGATGTCTGAGGAACATTGCACCAGAACAGCCAGTGACTGCAGCAGTGGGACACTGTTCTGTCACCCACACCAGCTGAATTTGAATCCTGGCTGCCTCCAGATCCCAAAGGACTCTGCCACACAGCTTCCTTGGAAAACCTTCTGGCCCCACACAGGGCCTTTGAAGATAAAGGAAGACTGGGCACTCTTTTCATTCCTCCCAACAGAAATGCATGATGAACATAGAAACCCCAGACCCCCAAAAACAGGGCTCCATATTTGCCCCTCATTCGCCTTCGAACTCACAGTGCTTCCACAGGGCAGACCTGGTTGCCCCAGCGTTATGTCATTCCCCCTCCACCCCCACCCCAGTCCCACTCCTGTGTCCTGGCTCAGGAGCTTGTCTGAGCATGGCAGAGCCAACTCCCTGTTCCACACAAACCCCCCACATCGGAGGCACTGCTTGGCACAAAAACAACACTTACAAAGCAGGAAAAATACTTTCCTGCTGTCAGAGGAGCATTATGCAAGCAACTGCAGTAAGAAAAGGATCCAGGAGAGGACTTTATAGAAAGCAGGTTGAATAAGGACATACATTTTGTTTTGTAGACATGACACGCCGTACATACATACACGCACCCGTGCATGGAAATAACGATGCACTCTATTAGTCAAACGTGCACCAAGAGAAATGAATAAATGCAGAGGAAAAACAATTCAGAACCCAAAACATATCGCAATAGTCTTTGCCATCTAGGCAGCAAGACAGGATTATTTTATTCCACTCTGCTGGCGTACTCCCCCTGTAGCCGCTCTGATTAGTGGCTAGTTCCTAAATTAAAGTTTCAAAATTACTTTCAGTTGGTCCTTCAGCACTGAGAAGCGTGCTTTGAGACTGCAAAGACCTTTGCAAGAATGACCACCAGTGCAAAGATTTTACTTAACTGTGGGACTGAATTGATGGAAAACAGTAACCAGGATTTACTATGTAGGAATACTTGGATTTTCAGGTAAGGGAGTATTTACTGGTTCACTAATTTAATCGCATTTTTAGAAGCCACCATTAAAGGACCTGATACCCCATCTTTAAAAGTCATTACATCAAGTTGATTCCTGGGCATCTGTTTACTCTTGCTAGGCAAACAGCTCTGAGTACGAAACTATTGGATAGATTATCTGCTTAGACGTTCAATCTATACCTATGGAAACAAAAAAGTGATATATTCCTTTCTAATGACAGCTTAAATTCACACGCTGTGCGCACACGCAGCAGGAGGAGAGCGCTAAAAACCATACAGATGTATGGAAGTGTTTTATTTAAAATTGGTAGTTTAAAAAGCTCTTAAGAGGACGTGAACATAATCAGTTTCAGGCTTAATACACGTGTGTTTCGTCAATAACGAGCATTCCAACTTTTCTGTACCTGTGGCAGAAATACTGGAGAACTTAGGAAGAGAGCAGAAAAGCCACACGTTGGCTCCCTGCTGCCAGAAGGCAAAAGGAACCAAGCATCAATACGTGGCATCACTACTTCTCCTCGCTGTAAACCTCTGTACATCAGATCTGTCCCTCAGAATCACATGGAGCAGGTGTCAAAGTACATCGAAGGCACCCAGCGCCCAGCAGGAACAAGCTCAGAGGACATGACTGGATTCCTTGATCAGGGCTGCTGACTCCCAGACGGGATGGATGATTTTCCCCGATTTGTATTGCTGGCAAGCAAGCAAGACAAATGATTGTTTTCCAGCAGTGAGGGGAGGAGGCCAAGAGAAGCAGCAGTGTGATAAACACCCCAGCTCAGAGCTCACAGGGAGAGCATCGTGCAGTTGATATATACGTTCCCAGCAACTTGGAGGCATGCCAAATGCATCCAGCTGACTGCCAGTGCCCTTATCCGTCTGTATATGCACAGAGCACCGCACACAAGCAATTGATTGCTGCACATCTATAAATCTTCTTCCAAAGCCGGCGTGCTTTTTAAACAAGTCAGGTGGACAAGCTACCCTAGACCAGGTGGCAGTGGAAAGCTAGCTTTTCTTTAAGTCAATGACATTTTAAAATACTGTCTTAAGAAAGCACGGTAACTTTTCAGGTTACAAATTGAGTATAGCAGCATAATCTGAAAAGACAGATATTTTGACACTTTATCTCTCTGTAATAAATCTACATGTGTGGATAACTTTCCACACAGCCTCTTTTCTCCCATTTTGGCGAGATATGTAGCACTGTTTAAGCATGTCTGCATTTGTTTGTCACCAATTAACCAGTCAGGCACCAGTCTGCTTGAACAAATGATATGTATATGATATGTAAATGATACATGCATATGTTTAAGGTATGTTTTTAATTCAGCTCTTTCTGAGGTATTAGATTTTTAAGTAGTTGCTCTTTTACAGTAACTTTGGTTTTTCTTAGTTGCTGCTGAGCTACAGGTCATAGCCATGACAAATCTCACACACCTCTGCATCCTAGGAATATCACTGAATTAGTGCAAAACATTATTTCTCCTCTTGTACTACAAGAATGCCTGCATGGTGGAAAATAACAGTACCTCTATAATTTTTTCAGTGTCTGTGACCTCCAGAAGTTCATGTATTATCTGCATGCGTATCCTTAACAGTATGCCATAATTTGGACTTCCAAACAAGAGAGGACTGAAATTTCAGGAAAGCATATGACTTGGTAAAACAAACAAAACCCTTCCATCTTCTCCATGTGATCAGCAACGTTCTTGTCTGCTTCTTTCAATGTCTTTGAAATGGAAAATCCCAGAAAAGTAAAAAATTGATAGCTATCATATAAGTTAATTAACAGCTATGGCCAAACTTAACCTCAGTTTTCAAATTTGACAAATTAACAGTTTTAAACTCCAAGGAAGTTAATCTTTAGTCTTAAGTAGTCGTGTTCAACTCTTATGAGGAAAGAGTCAATGTACTACTGTCAGCATTAGTCACTCATGGAAATGTACCTGGAGAACCGCAGATGTCACTGCAGACGGTGCCTTGCGGTACCCTGGGTGCAATGGAGACTGACGAACACTGCACGTCTGCTGCAGGCTTCAGAAGTGGGAGATTAGGATCTAAGCAAATGTCGCCTAACAGAGGAGACTGTTGGGTGACTGGTACAGGGCCAGATTAAATCTCATTAAATGGGAGTTTTTCTGGGAACTTTTGGGAGAACAGGGTGCTGAAGAAGGCCCGTAATCACTATCATCTCTTAACGATGCAAAAGTGACTCACGTTGTCACAGAGTGCTTCATCAGTGCTCACAGAAGTAGACGGTATGCAAGAAATCATTTATCCTTTGAGACAGCAGTGTAGCCATGAAGCAGCAACTGGGAGAAGGACATGCTCTCCAGAGTTCACATGCATTGCTTTGAAACATGCACTTCGTGGTGGAAATCATGGAGCATCACCCACAACAGGGCTAGCACCAAGAACGACCAACCACCAGCTACCAGCACAGAGGGGATGGTGAAGGATGGTGCTGCTGCCGTCGCTCCACTAGTGAGTTTATAGTGCAATCAACAGCCCTGAAGTGTCAATGAAAACTGACCACCTTGCATCTCAACCACATGCTTCCCCAGTTGGCTCCTAGTCAACATGTGCTTTGCGAGTCAACCAAATCCACCCTAGTGACTTGCTGCCATTTCCTATGTGTTCTCCTATGTTTATTTCCTTGGCTGAAGGAAATAAAAGCTGTACCGTAATGAGGAAAGGCACCCCTCTTCTACCGGCGCGTATGGCAGAGATCACGAGGACAGCTTTCAAATAATCTGTACACCCACAAAACACATCTTCCTTTTTTTCCCCATGGGGCTCGGGCATACATCAAAGAGAGTGCATGCTTCTTAGCCACCTACCTCAATCCCCACGGGCAGGAAATACGAGAGAAATGGAAACCAGAAGACCCACATGGAAATGAAGTGCAAACGTGCGCTAAGCGGAGTACCTGTGCTCTTGCACTGGGCTGGTCAACTGTGCATGCACACCTCTGTGGACAGACCTTAGGGGACATGCAGATTTATAATGCAACACAGTAACGTAATGTGGGGATGAGACAAGTTTCTCTGCTGTATTCTGTGAAGTATAACTAGCACACCCCTGCCTTCCCGTGACGGTGTTCACACAGTACCATGCCGTGCAGGTATATTTTTCTTTAAGGAGTTCCACAAACTTTTTGAAGGTTTCCACGGAAAAAAAAACATGTGCTTGAAAAGGCCTCTGGTCCTGAACCCCAGTGTAAGTGCTAGCAGCTACTGGCCAGAGTGCTGCACGGCTCCAGATACATGAATGGCTCTAGTCAACCTTGAAGAGCACATTTGCTTCTTTCTGACACTGTATCAATTGAATCATATGGAATCCTGTGCCTGCACTTGAATATCAAGCTGCTGTTATGTCTCTAAATTAATGAGGGCAAATAAGATGAAGAAAAAGGCAGTTATTGTATTCCTGTTTCAAAGAGGGATGACAGGTTTTTCCAGGATCATTATAAACATCTGTTATAGTGGATGGATTTTGTGTTTTCTTGTATAGAGATCCTTCTTTTCACTACTCAAAGATACACACTTCAGGCCATTTTTCCCCAAGTATATTGGGAAAATGCCATAATGAAATGCAGCATACTAACAGAAGGAATAATTGAATTTCTCAATTTGACTTATAAAGAAAGGTTCTAGTTATGGCACTTACTCTGTTGAAAGGAGGATGAAAAGTTAAAGCTCTAACTCCTTAATGAAACAAGATTTATGAAACAAATTTGGTTGTGCTTTTTCAAAACTTTTATGGGTGTCAACAGCTCATCAAGTGTAAAATGCACAATACTGCCATCTTCTGTATCTAAGCAGCAGGAAATCACATTGTTCTACATGTATGTTCAAGCATACAGTAAAAGTGACGGTGGTGTCAATGCCTTCCTTTTAAAAGACAATCTAGAATAGGGAACATGGAGAGCTCACGGTCTGAATATTTATTGGTCCAACAGCAGACCCATGCTTGCTTTGAGTAACTTCAGTGTAGATTCAGAATAAATTAGAGGATGGCCATTACGCTGTTAATGAACAGCACAGTCGATTAGTCTGATTTTGACAAAGCCTGCTCCAATATGCTTCACTGCCAGCAGCGCAGGCTATTTGTGCAATACACTACCTCCAGAATATATGAAGTAAGCTCCTACACTGTGGTTTACGACAGTAATTTAGACCTTAATCAACAATGTACGTGGCTATGTGAAACATGCCCAAATAAAGCCTACAAATTCATCGCCCCTGAAGGCTGCAATTTATAATGCATGCTGCTGGGGCATTGATTACTGACAACTTGCATATTTTGACCCATCACATCCATGACGGTCTCTGCATTGTAACTCGTTTCCTGCCATGAAATATGTTTCCAATCAAAACACGTAGCATGCCCCAGAGATGTTGAGCATGTATCAGCAGCGTCAGTTAAATTTATCAATACACAAGCCTGGCGTGCCCCAGCTACACTAGAGCCACAGCTTTCCTCAACTCAATTTTGAGAGGGGAGTCACGTTCATCACCCACGTTCACAGCAGCCAAGAGTCAGGGTAGAAGCTCACCTCATGGCCTCATGCACCTCATGCTTCCAGAATCACAGAATCGTAGGGGGTTGGAAGGAACCTTGAGAGATCATCGGGTCCAACCCCACCTGCCAAAGCAGGTTCTTCAGGACATATCACACAGATAGGCATCCAGATGGGTCTTGAATATCTCCAGAGAAGGAGATTCCACAACCCCCTTGGGCAGCCTATTCCAGGGCTCTGTCACCCTTACTGTGAAAAGGTTCTTCTGCATGTTGGTGAGGAATTTCCTGTGCTCCAACTTGAGGCCATTGCCCCTTGTCCTGTCCCCAGAGACCACTGAAAAGGGGCTGGCCATTTCTCCCTGTGTCCCACACTTCAGATATTTATAGACATTAAACAGACCCCACAAGTGTTTCACAAAGTAACCATCGTGACTTAGCAGAGCACAAGCTCTAGGAGCTCCCACAGCACCCACCTCACCACAACACTGGAAGGGGCAGAAGAAAAGCAGGTCGGCTCTTGCACTGTGTTACCAAGTGCACTGCTCTACTTGGTGGGGCCAGCATATACGTGCTCACAGCAAAGGATTCAGTGGGCTGAGCCTTTTCTGGTCTTTTAAAGAGGATTTACTAAGTTGGAATTTAAAATGCTGCTTTCCCACGCCTTTGCCAAATCCCAAACACTTCTGGTGGGAGGAGTAACAGCAGCTCCAGATTACCTTCTACAACGCGAGCAGCTCTGCTCTCAGTGTGCTCCCCTTCTGCCGGAGCTATCCCTGCAAAGTTCAGAAAACAGGGTGAGCGGACATAACAGTCTCTCAGTGTATGAGTGCTAATATGTGCCATTGGATTGTTGCATGCTGAGTTGCATCCTGGACTCTCTACTGATACACCTGGCATGGTCCATGCTCATAGTCTGTGGGTAGCAGGTATTCATTTTCAACAAAGTCCTTGAGAGGCCAGGTTTTAGTCCCATCATCATGGCACTCATCTATCATTAATTTCTGTGACTCCCAGTGTAATGCCATTGGTACAACATACAGCAATTACAGCAATGATAAATATACAGTAGTAATAGGCTATTTAGAAATTATTAGAATAAAATTTCTACTTTATTAATTATATTGGCTATTCTCACTTGAAATCAGATCCCCCTGAGGTACACATCAAACTTGCTGTTCGATGAATTTGCTTCTGCATTACCCACCAAGTACAGCCAGGTCCTTGAGCAAAATAATCCCAGAAATGAGTTTACCTTTGCCTGAAGCAGGGATAACCCAAACCATCTTTCCCAATATACTCTTCATATGCACTACTGGGACTCTATCTCCTTCTACAGTATGTGGAAATTTCAACTGGCCAGGGCCAGCTCGATTATTGATCCCCTAGAGTTAACTAACCACTTGGCCTTTGCTAAATGTGTATCCCAATGTTTGAACGTGCCAACACCCATTGCTTTCAGTGTAGTCTTTAAAAGCCCATTATATCGTTCAGTTTTCCCAGAGGCTGTTGCATGATAAAGAATGTGGTACACCCACTCAATACCATGCTCTTTGGCCCAGGTGTCTATAAGATTGTTTTGGAAATGAGTCCGATTGTCTGACTCAATTCTTTCTGGGGTGCTGTGTCGCCGTAGGACTTGCCTTTCAAGGCCCAGGATTGTATTCCAGGCAGTGGCATGGGGTACGGGATATGTTTCTAGCCAGCCGGTGGTTGCCTCCACCATTGTAAGCACGTAACATCTGCCATGGCAGGTTTGTGGGAGGGTAATCACTCTGCCAGACCTCCCCATACTTATAATTCATTCACCGCCCTCCATACCAAAGGGGCTTTAACTGCTTAGCTTGCTTGATTGCAGCACACGTCTCACGTTCATGGATAATCTGTGAGATAGCATCCATGGTCAAGCCCACCCCTCGATCACGAGCCCATCCATATATTCCTTGATGACCTGAAGGTGTCATGGGCCCACCGAGCTATGAATAATTCACCCTTACGCTGCCAGTCTAGCGGACGCTTGCCCTGTTTTCTGAACTTTGCCGGGGTGGTTCCGGCAGCCGGGGAGCCCGCTGAGAGCGCCTCAGCCAGTGCGCCGAGCCCACCCGCACAGAGGCGGCTGTCCTTCCCCCGGCTGGCTACCGCGGCACCTTCAGACGGTTTCCACCCTCACCCAGGCAGCTGGATAAACACGACCCGAACCGCTCTCCACCCGCCCTGTGCCTCCCTGCACTCTCCTCAACCACCCGGCCCCGGTCGCCTGGGGGCTGCGGGTGCCTCCGCCTGCCCCGACGAAGGACCCCACCCGGTCACCGTCCCATGCCGGTTACTGCGCTGAGCTGAGCTGAGCTGAGCTGAGCGAGCTGGTCGCCCTAGCCTGCGCTGCCCTACCAGCCGGTCACGAAGCAGCCCCCCAATCCGGGGGGATGGGAGGGGAGGGGATGGGATGGGATGGGATGGGATGGGATGGGGTGGGGTGGGGTGGATTGTGTGGGTGGGTGCACCCGCTCGGCCCGGCCCGGCCCGGCCCGGCCCGTGCCTGCCCCCCGCTGCTGTCCCGCCCCCGCTCGGCAGCCGGAAGGGATTTTGCGCCCTTCCGCCGCAGGGTCACGTGACGTCCCCTTGGTAACGCAAGATGGCGGCGCCCATGTTGCTGCCCGAGTCCCCTCTGGGGAAGTTGAGGTAAGGCCGGGGCTTCGGTTGTTGCCGGGTCTTCTCGCTGCTCCCGGGGGGAAGGGGAAGGGCCCGGGGATCCCTGACGATGGTTACGGTTCAGCTCTGTTCGAGGCCGCTCGGCCGCGCGGCGGCTGAAGTTGAGGCCGCCTCGCGGCCGGGCCTGGGAGTGGCGCAGCTACGTGCAGTAGCGCCATGGCCGACAGGCCGCCGCTGTGCAGGGGTGTATGGGGGGTGAGCCGGTGGCCGTGGGGGCGGCGGTTGAGACCGCGGCCTGGCGCCGGGGGGCGGCGAGCGGGGCCGAGGGGGTCGCCCGAGGCGGGGCCGGAAGCGGGCGGGGCCGCGGTGGGCGGGAGGGGGTTGCGCGGCAGCACTCGGTTCAGCCGGTGCGGGTGGCCGGTCCGGCTGTGGGGTGAGCCGCTGCCTCTGCTGTGCCCCGGCCAGGTGCGCTCGGGCGGCAGCTGCCGGGCCTTTGCTGCGTCCCGCCTGCCCGTGCTGCTGGCGGGGGTCGTCGCCCCACTGGCTGAGGGGAAGAGGTGACGACGGCTGCGGGGCGATGTGAGGCTCCTCGAAGGCCGCGGCGCGGGGATACAGTTGGCCTGTGCGTGTCTGGACAAATGCTGTGCCCGATCCTCTCCGCAGGGGACGGGATCCCCTGTCCAGGTCTCTCAAGTTTTTTGGAAGCCTCTTATGCTCCACACTTGTTGGAGTGGTGTTGCTGGTCAGTGATGTTTGGCTGGAGGAGGAGGCAAACCCAAGCCCTTAACGGCAGGGCTGCTGCTGTCCCTTGTGCCTCACTTTTATGCCCGCTTCCTCAGGTGCTGCTGTACCCTGAGAACGAGCAGAGTTCCTTTCTCTCTTTCCTAAGCTTCGAGAGCACCTAGGAAATCCTGGGAGCTGAGGAGGGGGTAGCTTTGTTTGTCCCCCCTAGCCACCCTCTGAGCAAATGAGATTCGTTTCAGGCAGGAGACATTGCAGGAGTCATTAGGCTTGCTTGGTTGTAGATAGAAGTCTCAGAGGTGGGCAAGGCACATAGTCAGGCATTGGTCTTTAAAGGCAAGTGTTCTGATGCCAGGATGATTGCCATGGTGTTACTGATGGCATGCATAGGCATGCAAATAGCAACGTGGTGAGTAATCCTGAACCCTGGGTTAGAGATGTGCTTGAGGTTTTGGCAATCTGAGTTATACCTATGGAATCTCTTAAAATTACATACTTTGAAACAGGAAGATTTCGATCTCCTGGCAGTATTTGGTGTGATAGAATGCAAGAGCTGAAGATCATCCCTCTCCTCTTTTTCCATTATGAACTGACTAGGAAGAGAAGAGCTGGAATGAAAAGTGACAGAAACGGGTCACGATGAAAAGGCCTTCAGATATCTAGAAGGGTTTTAACCATAATGAAAGCACGATGCTGCATCTAGGCAGCCTTGCAAGGTGGTTGGAAAAGCAAGGGTGACTCTGGCCAAGCTTCAGTAGCAGAAGACTAGACTTGAGTGTTATCCATGGTGCTTGCTAAGTGTGTTTTGCAGGCATCTATACGTTAAGACTGATGCCTGCAAAGAATATCAAGGGAGAAGGGAAGGGACTTAAAATTTCATACCCTGTAAAAGAGAGGAAGATGAGACTGTGCTGACAGGTGTGACAAAACTATAGGGTAGGAGATCCCCAGGTTTTTTCCCCTAGTCTTACCTGTTGACCAACCTTCAGGAGCCGAGAGAGATTTCATGGAATTGGTTATAATGTCAAGTACTTCAGAGCTCAGGATGAGACCCTGTGTGTTGTGTCCAAATGTGAACATTGCTCCTGTCCACGTGCAGCTCTACCAGTGTACCTGCAGGTTTCCCTGTGATGCCAGGTGTCCCTGTAGAGGCACTGTTTCATATGAATAGCTCTTGAAATGTTTTTGTGGGGTATTGTGCTGCTGATGTGAAATGGTTATGTGTATGACAGTAGAACGTGGTTGTGTGGCTGCTTTAATGTAAATAATGTTTTCTCATCTTCAGCCATCAGAAGTACAGAGCTATTCTGAAGAAAGAGAAGCGGAAAAAAAGCGGCAGGCACTTGCCAAGCTCAGGGACTCAGGTAACTCCAAAGTGGTTTGTTTTGTTAGCAGAACTCATGGTGATTTTCTTTTCTCTTTGTTTCCTCAAAGGATATCATTTTAGGCATTTTTGCTGGCTGTAACACCCAGTTATCTAGATGGATCGTTTTGTGTTTTTTCTCAGAAGCCACAGAAAAAGATGAATCGGTCTCTGAGGAGGAAGAGGAGGAGCTGGAAGAAGAGGATGAGGAGGAAGAAGAAGAAAAAAACTTGAGGCAGAAAGGTAAACAGTCTAGAAAACGGCATATATGCAGCAGATGCGTTTGCAGTAAAATCCATTCTGATACTTTGAAAAGTCTTAGTATATTCTGTAAAATAGAATCTTCTGTGTATATTTCAGGCTTTGTCTTTTTTCTCTAAAACCCTGAATGATTCCTATGGGACCTGCTGTCTCTTTAAGAAGATTAGATAAGCTGTAATTATTGCTGAACTAATTAATTTTAATTGTATGCATGACAGTTGCATCAGTTCTGGGTAGTCATTACATTTTGTCTAAGTAGGATCTGGTTTCCTTGGTAGACAAAAACTACATGAGCAGTGGCTGCTGAGAGAAGAAAAAGCCCAAGAAGAGTTCAAGCTTAAGAAAGAAAAAGAAGAGGCTGCAAGAAAACGTCAAGAAGAAGAAGAGGTGATGAATAAACTTGAGTGTTAAAGTTGTGTCTGGCAGTAAGATAGACTTAGTGTGGTTATCTTCTGCTGTTCTGTAGTGGACCCAGTTTTCTTGGTATTGGTATGTTTGAAAGCATAAGCTCTTTTTTTCTTCCATTCTAGAAAAGCAAAGTTAAAAAGGGGAAAAAAAAAACCTCTTTAAAAAGGTTTTTGTCCAGGGATTTAGTTGCTTATAGTAACTGGGTGAAAATGTAATGGTCGAGGAGTTGTAATACAAGATGATAGTATTGAATTTGACTGATTATAAAGCATTTTTTCTTTCTTTTTTTTTATCATAAAGAGGAAGATCAAAGAAGAATGGGAAGAGCAGCAAAGAAAAGAGAGAGAAGTGGCACAGCAGAAGCAGCAGGAGAAGAGAGAGAGAGAGGTGATTCTTGGCAGTGGGAGGATAAACATGTTACATATCCTCTTAAGTTACCAGCTGCAACAGCCATTGCATGTTGAAGAGGGATTTTGCTCTCATTAGCAGACGCGTAAATGTGTTTGTTACTTCTCTCCATTCTGCCTAAATTCTGGAAACTGTTACTCACTGCTAGGGGATCTGTGTACCTAGAAGGATAACTAGTTTTAACACAGCTGGCTGTTCACAGTGTGTAATTTTTTACATCAGTTAAACACAGAGGCACGCTGTGAATGCAGGTTCTGATACGCGCCCTGTTTGCATCGTGCGTTGAAGATAACCCCTACTCAGCTGAACACAGTCAGCCTTGAAGAAAATGTCCAAGGAGGATATGGAATATGGAATTACGTTGCTGCTGTTCCTTAACACAGTTAATCAAAAGATTGTTACAGCTCTTCTTTACCTGACTCATCCAACAGGACGTATCTTTTTCTCAGAGCTCCTTGGGTGGAGAAAAGAAAAATACTGAAGATACCAGTCCTTTATAGCATTGCTCTTAACAGTACATTGGCCTTAAATTTTAGAAGTTGAATGACTTGGATATAAGATGTCCATAAATCCAACAAGGAAATCACCAGCAAAGGGTGCAGCTTCTTAGGAACCAGTCATATTAGTTTCTCCACACTCACAAGAGTTTCCTTGGCAGGTGTCTTGCTGCTGGTCTGGTAGCTGCAGCAGGAAGAGAGAGGTGCACAAACAGTATTCTCTCCTGCATTTAGTAGTGTTTTGCGTCACTGATTACGTAGCTTTTTCTTTACAAATGAGTAACAGCATTTGTTGTATTTACTGTTGTATCATAGAATGGTCTGGGTTGGAAGGGACCCCAAGGAGCATAGAGCTCCAACCCCCTTGCCACAGGCAGGGCCACCAACCTCCAGGCCTGGAGCTACACAAGGTTGCCCAGGGCCTCATCCAACCTGGCCTTGAACACCTCTAGGGATGGGGCACCCACCACCTCTCTGGGCAGCCTGTTCCAGCCCCTTACTACTCTCTCTGTAAAAAATTTCCCAGTAATATGTAAACCAACCTTCTTTTAGTTTTAATCCATTCCCCCTTGTCCTGCCATTGTCTACCCTTTTAAAAAGTTGATTCCCCTCCTGTTTGTATGCTCCCTTCAGGTACTGGAAGGCTGCAATGAGGTCCCCCCGCAGCCTTCTCTTCTCCAGGCTGAACAAGCCCAGCTCCCCCACCCTCTCCTCGTAGAGGAGGTGCTCCAGCCCTCTGATCATCTTTGTGGCCCTCCTCTGAACCCTCTCCAACAGTTCCACATCTTTCTTGTATTGGGGCTCCCAGATCTGGGCACAGAACTCCAGATGGGGCCTCAGGAGGGCAGAGTAGAGAGGGACAATCCCCTCCCTGTCCCTGCTGGCCACCCCTCTTCTGATGGAGCCCAGGATACCATTGGCCTTCGGAGCTGCAAGAGCACACTGCTGGCTCATGTTAAGTTTCTCGTCCACCATGATGCTCAGGTCCTTCTCAGCTGGGCTACTCTCAAGGAGCTCTTCTCCCAGTCTGTAAATATGTCTGGGATTCCTCCTGCCCAAGTTCATCTTGTGTGAAGTGTCTGTTTTTCTCTTTGCAGAGTAGGGAAAGGAAATGGTGGTCGTGCATTTGTTAGGTTGAGGTATAGTTCCAAGAGAGTTGAACCATGGTAATGGCAGGATTTTGTTTCTTCCCTCTCCTTGTGTTTGGGTTTGCCCAAGCCCTCAGCGGGCTAATGTGGTTCCCTGTACTAGGTGGAAGCTGCTTTCTTTATGGTTTGTTTTGTTTTGTTTTTTTCTGGGTTACTGGTTTAGTGAGTTAAATTGTCCCACGAGGGCATTGAAAGGCACCCAGAGGGCAACTGGGCACCCAGCTGGGAGTGGAGCCACTCATTTCAGTGTCAGAAAGTTGTTCAGTTGATTTGGTCTGCCTCTTGAAAGAGCAGTTTATTCAAATTCTGACTTACACGTTAAAAAGAATTCCTCCCTAAGATGAAAAAATAGATTTTTCTGGTTTGGTGGGGTTTTTTTGTTTAGTTTTTTGAGTAGGGTAGATAACGTCTGATGTAGTTGGTGATTAGTGCCAGACACTATCTGGGTCCTGATCTTGGACTGCACTCCTATTTTTATTTGTTCTTTCTCTTTTTAAGTTTAATTCTCTTCCACATGAGGACAATGCTAGCATATTTTCTTGCATTGGTTGTGTCTAAATGTTTTGGGTTGTGGGTTTTTTTCTTGGAACTTCCTCAGATCATTTGTTGGAACTAATTTCCAGTCAGTTTTGGAGAGTGACTTTATTGTTTTGCTCAGCTCACTCAGAAGAAGAAAGGGGAAGAAGAAAGCCTTGTTGGTTTTCCTATGCTTGGAATGCTAGGTGCAGTGAACTTGATATCATAAGTTTCTTAGCAGTTCCATGTATTGCTTTAACAGTGTGTTACATAAAATGTTCTGAGTTAAGATCCTCAGTGCTACTAAATGATTATGGTCTTAATTGTAACCAGACTGAGTACTTATTTAAGTATTGAGTGGTTCAATTATAGTTTTGAAAAAGAAGAAAATGAAACTTCTGAAGTTGACTAGCATTTAGATTAGAAAATCATCTACATGAGGGTCTTGTCTGATTTATCCTTTAACAGCTTTGTGGAGTGGGAATTGCTACAGAGCCAAAGTAAAAATTTCCATTTTTAAAGCAAACCCCATCCAACTTTTATTACGTGCAGTCATTAAGTATTGTAAATTAGGTTCTTAACTGAAGAAACCAGATGTTTTGCTTGTCCTCAGGGTTTTCACTAGTCCTGTGTTTGCACCATTTATAGGCAGCTGTGCAGAGGATGCTGGATCAAGCTGAAAGCCAGGTATGGATGCTCACAGTTTGTTTGAAAAAGAACTGGAAAGTAATGTCATTGCCACCCGGTGCTTGCCTCCTAGCATGCTGTCCATCTGCTCTCAAGAACCTAATGGCCTGAATGAATCTAATATGCAGCGGCTTGCATGGGCTGTAAACAGTTAGCTACGGGGTGGGACACGATTAGGCGCATGGCTGGCGGGCTGGTGGCAGCGCGTGGGTGCATGCCGATTCCTGGGGAGGAGACCCGCCTCAAAACGCATCTGGAGATGCTGCTGCATGCTCTTAGAGAACCCACCCTGGGCGATGGTTTGTTTGGGAATTAGACTGCTAAATAAATCTGTCAGTCCTGGGTGGCAAGACAAACTTGTCTTTTTTTAAGCAGATGGCAGGTTCTAAATAAAAGGATTCAGGGGTAGAGGAGGGCACAGATCCCTCGGGGGGCGGGGAGAGGTGGGGGAGGGAGAAGCTGACTGCTCCGGTGCCTGGAAGAGCGTGGATCTCAAGGTGGCAGCCTGTAGTAAAGAAAACTGCAGGGTTTATTTGTATTTTAGAGAGAATGAATTCGGTCTTCATATTGCCTTAAAGAATAATTTGCCTTTTTATCCCTGTCATGTGGTTAAACTGCTGAAGAGTCTTGCTCTGCTTCAACCACTAGGATGAATCTGAAAATTTTTCTAGTTAACCACTTGTACATTGATTGATGTAGCTATGCTGAAACTGCATTCAGTTCCAAATTGTGTCCAAACAGTTATTTGGGTAGGGAAATTCCTATGTCATAATTTGGGTAGAAAAATGCTCTGAACTACTACCTGGATGTGTTAGCAGACACGTCTGCAAAGTGATAGGCAGGGCTGTGGTACACTGGAGGCTTCATTATAGTATTTGTTCTGGGTTCATTTAGTTACTGTTGAAGTGATAGTGCTGTTGAGAAAATTATGGCCAAGAAATTCATGAATGGAACTGGGATCAGGGTCAAATACTGCTTGTAAGTAAACAGTTTTCAATAGATTTAAAACAAGAACTTAGGTTAGTCAGCTTTACAGATCTTTAGGTTAACAAAATGAAAATTCCCTTTTAAAAATGGGTGTTGTGTTTGTAGTCAGTCAAGGCTTGCGACTTGATAATCCCATTCTGAATCAGAGAAACCTTACTGGCCCAAGAGGATGGGTTTGGAGGCTTTTACTTCCAGTGCTGACTATGAATTAATTTATTTTTTTTTTAAATTCTGGCCTTTGACAACGTTACTTTGCTTTTTATGCAGCCAGAAAAGGCTAAAATAAATGATGATAACCTTACTGAGGTGAGTAGTCTTCCAGGTGTATAATGTGCTGCTCAGCAGGTCCCAGAGTGAAGTAGGTGACAGGCTTACCTGAATGGGAAAAACCTCCCAATATATGTCATTCTCATGGATAACAAGTGAAATTGCTGTTTGAGGAGCAAATATATTGCAGCTCTTTTGGTGTAGAATCTTAAGCAGCTTTTCCTTTAGCAAAAGAGAACATCCAGTTTAGTGGGTCTTTTGTTAAAAAGTTACCATAAATATTATAGTCTTGTTCTTAAAGCTGAACAATTACCAAGAAAAGTGGTTTCCATCACCCCAGGCCAAGGCACGGGGCAGCACAACGCTTGAAATAGATTCAGCTTGCCTTGTAGGAACACTGTGCTCCAAACTGCAAGTAGATTTGATGGGTTCATTTTGACATTACATTTTTTTTTAAATTCTTTGTTAATCTCTGTGTATTCTAATGTGCTTTCCACAGCTGGAGAATGGTGTGACCTGGCATAACCCAGAGCCCCCGGAGAATATAGGAACGGAGAAGGACAGAGCGAATTGCCCGTTCTATATTAAAACAGGTTCCTGCCGATTTGGAGACAGGTAATCGATCGAATATTTACCAGCAGAGAGATGAAAGGGAAACAGCTTCATTAGGTCATGTGTAAGCTGAAGAGAAATTGCTATATAAATTACTTTCATGTGTTTGGATGCGGTTCTCTTATTCATGATGGAACGAGGCATCGAGAGCTGTGGAGTTGCCTGGCTGGAATAGAGCTGTTTATTGTTACGGTGCATTCTGATGACATTGGTCAAACTGACTTTTCCTTAGCTTTGATACATGCACAGTCATATTCAGGCAATGTGTTTGATTTCTGTTACTAGTACAGGCCTGGTATGCCAGATGTTGGGGTTTTATCTTGTTTATTTGCATTTGCTACATCATCCAAAAACTAAAATGAAATCTCAAACGGTCTAAAGCAAGTTAAGGTGCAGCTGCACAGTTGGGAAAGGTGTTGTGTAGCTTCCAGGCTTGTCCTGTTTGCGTAGTTTAAATGCACAGTACTTTCATTCTTGACATACTGTTACGGGTGCCCTGTCTCAGAAGGGACATACAGTAGAAGGGAAATACAGAAAAGGATAAAGAGGTAATCAGAGATGAGGAACAGCCTCTGCAGGAGGAGTGCCCAGCTCGTCTGGACTCTGCTTTCAAAGAGGTGATGGAAGAGGGCTGTGGTGGATGAGCACTGAACTCATCAGTAGGATGGGAGGGATTATATACTTCTATTATGCAACAGTTTAATTAAGTGTCCCGAGTGCTTACCAGCCGTTAAAAAAATAAGTACTTATATGAGAAAAATGGCAAAACTTGTTGGCAGAAGACATGGAGCCCAGAAGTGTAAATGGGTCTGTGACATACAGGTTCATCAGTGACCATTAATGATCCAAATGCAGCATCCAGCTAGAAAATCCCTGAAGTTTTTTGTGTGGGAGTAAAAAATGACTCAGCAGGGAAAGACTCTGATACTTAGTACTTGAATCTTCAGGTCAAATTAGTAAGGCTGTTTTACCAGCTTGTATCACTGAAACATGAGGTTTGTCCTTATCTTAGGGGCAATTTGTGTGATGTGTATAGTGGGTAATTATGAGAGAACTTAATCCTGTGGGAGCTTCGAGTCCACACCCTTTTTCTATTCTGAAGTCTGTGTTGAATTCCTAAACAAGACTTTGGCCAGCTTTTTCACTGCAGGCAGCATTTTTGCTTTTTAGGTGTTTGGTCTTTTGTAATCTTTGCAGTATTTTCATTCTGGAGGTCTTTAACGGCAGGGACCTCCGTGGATTAATTATGGATTGGATAAAAACTAGTTTTGCTTTTAACTACAAATAGGCTTGGTCAGTAAATACTGACAAACTTCATAATCTGGCCTTCTTTCACCTGTACTTGATCTCAGCTACCTCTCCTTCATCTTCCTTCCTCCTCCTCACTTACCTGCCTCCTTCATGCTCTGATCATTTTAACCCCTGGTGCTGCCCATATTGGAAGGACTGAACACAGCTAGGATAAGGACTGGAAGAATGGATTGGAAGCTGAAATGGACAGTGGTGGTGAAAAACTGAGTCAGTTACCAATAAAATAACTGTTGAATCTTGCAAAGCTCACTGTGTCTTGAGGTTAAAACTGGATGAGTTCACTGCTACTGATTTCCTGGGTAATTCAAGCCCTAATATTTTGTAGTAATACTGCATTCTGGGAGGACTGGGTAGTAATATTGGATTCATTTTCCTTGCCCAGAGAGGTTGTGCAGTCTCCTCTGGAGAGATTCAGAACCTGCCTGGACACTGTCCTGTGCAACGTGCTCCAGGTGATCCTGCTCTGGCAGGGATGTTGGACTAGATGATCTCCAGGAGTGCCTTCCAGCCCCTGCCAGGCTGTGATTCCTTGGGGTTCCTTCTGTTCTGTCTCGTGCTGTGCTCGTTTTCTGTACAGACAATATTGGTTAGGCATAATGTTTTGAGTTACATCGTTCGATAGAACAGTGAAATGAGGCAGCTTCTAAATGTTTTTTTTAAAAATCAAATTCTTTGTCTCTGGCTTTAGTTGTGTACTTTGGTTGGTTGTTTTTTGAATTCTGAGGTGCCAAGCAGAAAGGGAAAGTCAGCGTCTGACTGACTGAATGTGGAAAGAAACTTTCTGAATCCCAAGTCTGGGTTGTAATTGCCTGTTTTGAGACCTGACCTCCCTCCAATTTGTCTGTGCTTTGCCAGTGCTAGACAAAGAGTAGACTAGTCTGACTGTTTTTCTGATCATGTCATGAAAAGGAGAAATGTGGTGGAGAGTGCGTGACCCAGTTGCTCAGGGAAGTGTTTGAAACTGAGATCTTAAAGCACAGTAAAATAAACAGGGAGGCTACCCTCTGTGTTCTCCCTGAATCTGAAGGTTTGTGGGGAAGAACTGTATTTCAGCATGTGAGAGAGGTAGCCTGAATGTGATGGATGATGAGGGAGATCTGTGGCTGCTGAGAAGACATAGATTAAGATCAGACTTACTTATGAGAAGCATTTTTTTTTTAAAGTGGAAAAATACCGATCTTACACTCATCCAGCATCGGGTCTAAATGTTCTTTCTCTCCCCACTCCCCCAGGATGATGAGAACAACTCCAGTTGAAAGTTGTTCAGTTTGCAGAAGGAAGAGCGGGGACTTGCTCTGCAATGTCTGAAGAGATTGCCAGTAGTCTTTCTGTAAAGCCTTTCAGAAAAGGAGGACGCATCAAAACCTAGTAGCCTAAAGCAAACTGCTTTAGCCCTTGCTGTGTGCCCGTAGCTTTTGCAGGCAGGCTTTTTCCAGCCAGATTCTATTTATGTACCACAAAAAGCATTAAGATGGTACACAAACTCACTTCCCAAAGATTTGTTTTAATAATTGAAGCGAGTTCATCTTCCACATAGTGATTCTCCTTTGTAATAGCTGTCTAAATGGCAGCTGTCTCAAGTTTCAACCAGGGGCATCTTCTGCTGCCAGCGCTGACCTTTCCACTTGGCTTTCTCCACTGCAAACGCCCAGGTGTTCCCGCAAGCACAACTACCCCACGTCGAGTAAGACACTACTGGTCCGAGGGATGTTCATCACTTTTGGCATGGAGCAGTGCCGGCGGGATGACTATGACACGGATGCCAGCCTCGAGTACAGCGACGAGGAGACCTACCAGCAGTTCCTGGAGTTCTACGAGGACGTGCTCCCGGAGTTTCAGAACGTGGGGAAGGTTGTTCAGTTTAAGGTACGCCACCTGCCTGTCACCGCTTGTTAAACAGTAACATACACTATGTCAGTTGTGCTTTACTAGCCTTAACAGGAATTCTGTCCAGTGTGCCCTAGCTGAAATCCCACGTCCATTAGAGAACTATACAGCGTCCTTACAGCAAACCGTGTCTCTCTCATGTCACCTGGAAACTTGTCATCACTGTTGGAGAGCGTTCTCGTACTCCAGGTGAATCTCCTCTCCCAATCTCCTGAACAGTTAAAGAAGCTTGTGCTTTTAACTTGCAAATTACTCATGCCGCTCAGTGATCTGCTTACCCCACAGCCCCTTCTTCATTTAGCCCCAGAGATGGTCTGCTAAGAGTGTTAGAAAATGTAAATATATCAGGGTTATTGTATTTGTGCCTAAGGAATGAAATGGGGGGTACAAAATGTATTTGGACTATACACCCAAACAGTGGTCATTCTAGGATTGGTTGGATAAGATAAAGTCAAATGACGATGAACTGAAAAGGCAGTAGATATTTCAGGAGGAGAATTAGAAAAAAGGTAAGCCAGGTAAATGGTGGTGTGATTTGCCATCCATCCCTAGTTTCGGCATTTGTTTTGCTGAATGTTCTTTGCTGAATTTTCCAGTTTGTATTTTGATTTCATATGGGGGAAAACAAGGGACCTGTAGATGGAGCCCCATGTTGCCCCAAAATATGCGGCTTGGAGGGTGAAATCTGCTTGTAGCAGAACCTCCTGCAGCATCCCTTTCTGCATGGCATTCCAGAGCATTTTCCTGCAGTCACCAGGAGGCACACAGTGCCTCTTATCCTTTTGTTTCCATCTTCTGACAGTTGCCTCAGAACTGAGGTTCTATTAGCATTTCAAGCAGGAGGACAGTAGAAAAGTGAATTTTCAGTAGCTGTATAATGAGCTTTATAGGTAAGAAACCTTCACTTGTTGGGGGAAGCATCCCTTCTGTATTTGGACCCATAGGATATTAGGAAGCTGTGCTGTGCCCTAGAAGATGGGAACGTAGGTTCCCAGTGAAGCGCGGGTCGAAGCGGTGCCCTACCGTCCAGCTCCCATCCTTGCCTTTGAGTCGCTGCTGTTACACGCAGCTGGGCGAAGCTGCACGTACGGGGGTCCCTGTGACTAACGGCGGGGTGGGAGCTTTGAGTGTGGCACTGCTCAGCTTCTGGAGTGACTGTGCAGCTGCAGTACAGCTCTCAGGGGGACGCTCGTTACACTAGAGATGCTTAGAAATGACAAGTTGGCTGCAGGCCTCTTACCTGTGGTTGAGTCTCTGCTCCCATTTAGGGTCAGGTGGTACACAGCGCTCTCTAGCTGACTCCCCTTTCCAGTGTAGCCCAGGGTTTTCTTGCCGTTCTTTCTGGGAAGCTGCTCCAGCACCTGGCAGCAGATCCTTACTAAACATGCTTCTTTCCCCACCTAGAAGTGTCTGTGGTGACATGTTTGAAACGTTCTCCTTTGTTCTTGTGTCGATGTTTCCCTCAGTCTGACTGCTTGCTCTGTAGTATTTCACAATACCACTGCTTGTTCCTGTCTGAAGCCGGTGCCTGACCCAGTGCAGTGAGAGGTACTCCCCAAGGATTGGCCAGGGTTCAGCTTTTTTTAAGTTAAATTGTGTTATTTTTGAGAGCTTTAGATATGCTTTGCATGCTAAATCAGTATGAAAAAAAGGCATTTTGGAAGTGTACAGTGAAAGCTAGTGACTTCAGCTTTTCTAACTCATCTCACAGGGATGCTGTGAAGCAAAATTGCTCCGAAGAGTCTCTTACTGTAACGAATCCCACGCTTCCCCATGAGGATACTACAGTTGTTTTCAGAGCAGTATTTGGCTGTTGCACAGTAGGGTTGGCCCAGACCAGTGCAAGACAGTTGAGTACGAGCTGTCTCGTGGACTGAGTGAAGCAGAGGTCCCAGTGTTAATCAGAGCATGGCGCTAGAAACCTTTTAGTTGGCTAAAACTAAGTGTTCAGAAGAAAATCATGTGTAAGTTTACACTGATGAGCTGTCGTAAATCGGAATGGCTGCCAGCTCCACGTGCCCGAGCTGCTGTAGAGCATAACCCTTCCCTTGCACTGACTGCAGGTTTCCCTCCCCGTAGGTCAGCTGCAACTACGAGCCTCACCTGCGAGGAAATGTCTACGTCCAGTACCAGTCGTAAGTACTCTCAGTCTTACTAAGCTTCATTCCCCTGCTGTAACGGGAGCCTGAAATCGGTAAGGAACATCTTTAATGACTGTATGAGGATAATGCTGTGTGTGGTTTTTTTAAAGGGAGAAGGACTGCCAGGCAGCTCTTGCTCTATTCAGTGGACGATGGTACGCAGGCCGACAGCTTCATTGTGAGTTTTGTCCCGTGACAAGGTGGAAAACTGCTATATGTGGTGAGTCACATCGGGGCTTGGGAAAGAGAACGTGGTTCATTGGAAGAGTACTTACAGAAGCGAAAAAGGGGAATTAGCTTGGAGCTTTCAGGTCTGCATAATGCTCCTGTTCATTTCATGTGTAGATCCAGGCCTGGAGGTTGGTGACCCTGCCTGTGGCAGGGAGGTTGGAACACTATGATCCTTGGGGTCCCTTCCAACCCAGGTCATTCTGTGATTCTATGATTTCTGTTTGGAAGACAGATAGGCTAACTCGCTTGTGTAGATCTAGGAAAGAAAGGGAATCCTTCTACTGTGTCATGTGAGTGTGTGAATTGTTCTCGTGGATTTACCTTGCGCTGGAAAAGGAAGTTTGGATCCTAGCTTTGGAAGTAATGTTTTAAGGTGGAAGTACAGCAAGTACTAATTTCTCTTTTCAGAAAGCAACAGCAGTTTTTGAATCATCAACAGCTTGTAGCAGTAACTATCACATTTGACTTTAGTACCTTCATGTAAGAATGTAAATATAGCTAAATTATTTATGGAAATTGTTTTAAGTTAAAACCTTCATGGCTGTTAAAAAGTAATCCAGGAAAAGTACATATTGAAAAATAATCTTGTGTGAATTAAATTGGTAGGGGGTCAGGTGCATGTTTTCTCTGTTTGAAGCAGCAAAATTCAGTTAAATAGCTTTCTTTCTGGTAGGTAGATAACAAAGAGATTTAACAGGTGTGGTTCATGTATTTAAAAAAGAAAATCCAACAAAAAGCAACCCCTGATGTGTTGCAGGCTTGTTTGAAAGGCAGAAGTGTCCCCGAGGGAAACACTGCAACTTTCTTCATGTATTCAAAAATCCCAACAATGAGTTTTGGGAGGCCAACAGAGACATACGTCTTTCTCCTGAGCGGACTAATCAGTTGTCTAAAAACTCTGAGAGGAGGAACAGGTCGAGCCATCGCGACGACTATTACAGCCGGTCACGGAGAAGGGGCAGCCCCAGCCCCGACCACTCCTACCGGAGAAACGGAGAGTCGGAGCGAAAAAGAACCGGCGCAAGAACAAGCGAAGGCGCCGGTCTGGCAGGTCGCGGAGCCGGGAAAGGAGGAGGTCTCGCAGCAGGGGGAGGAAGAGGAGGGGCCGCAGTCGCAGCAGAAGCCATAGTCGAACACGCAGCAGGAGCAGAAGCCGGAGTTCCTCTCGATCCAGGAGCAGGGGTAAAAAGAGATCGAGCAGCAGAGGGAAAAATAGCGAAACTCCCAAAACAAAGTGAGAGTTCTTTTTAGAAGGTGCTAACTGATCATAGAGCTGACAAGTATTTCCAGTAGGGCACCAGATATATTTTGAGTTTCAAATAAAGTGTTCTTGCACATTAAAAATGTTTCTTCCTAATAAAGGAACTTTAGTTTATTGTGTGCTAAGCTTCAGAAAATTAAAAGCCCTATATAAGGTGTGAATGTCAAGTACTCTAGCTACTCTGTCCCTCTGAACTGCTGCAACACCCGGATGCGTGCCGAGTACCAATAGAAAGAGAAGTAAAGCTTATTTGGTATATGCTGATTTCTGTGTTACGTGTGTGTTAAGTGTTCGCTGTCACTGTAAGGAGTTAGTACAGAACAGCCAGTGTGCTGTAACTTCACACCGCAGCGCGCTGCAAACTGAGGTCCATGTAAAAGACTGCTGTTTGTATCCTTCCATCTGTTTATGGGAAATCTCTCTCTAGGCACAGGAAACAGAATCATGTTAGGAGCTGGAGAAAAGGGACATAAAAGACATCGCTGTTTGCCTGTACGATACTTGCCCAGCATAGGAGCTTTGTGGTCATAAGTGTCGGATTTTTCTCTCCCCTGACTGAGCTGAGCTAATTGCCTGTAGGGATTGCAGCAGACTAAAACCGAGTAGGATATACACAGAGAAACAATCAATTTATTCAGTACCTTAATCCTCGAGTAAGAGTGGAGACGGTGCACTCATAATCCTTGACTGAGGACAGCAAATACTTGGCGTGCCTCTTGGTTGTTGAAAACAACCTGCCTAACCCGGGCCACAGAGGGGGCTGGGAACTGAAGATGGGTCGAGTGTTGATGGCTCAAGACGGTTGCAGTTGCCTAAGAAACTGAAGGTTTGATACTTTAGGTTTTTTGGGGAGAGGAGGACTTGACTTAGAGCCTTTTTAGGCTTCTATTAGAAGCAGCTCATGGCACCCTACTGCCTTTCCTCTTGATGGTCAAAGTGGAAAATAGGGCACATAAAAATTATATTATTGGGACAAAACCTTCTTGAAACGACAGCTATATCAGTGACGTGCTGGCAACTGGATAAACCCTTACAAATATCTCTTCCCTCTGACAGGAAAGCTTTGTGCTGTTAGATGGACTGTACTTCCCATGTCTTAACTACTGGTACTTGCCTTGGGCAGCCAGGCACTGCTCAGAGAGTCGTTCTGTGGCACTGAGGGCGCAGCTCAATGCTGCAGAGAAACCTCCCTCCCTTTAGCCTCTCCAGAGAACTGGGGCTCCTGCCTTGAGAGGACGGTTTGGGCAACCAAAGTCATAAGCCTCAAGGAGACGCAAAGTGCTCCCTAATAGATACTTGTTACGACTTCAACCATGTAATGTGAAGTCCCATAGAAAATCTGGGTATCCAAACTTAACGATAGCATTCCTCGCAGCAAGGATGTTGTTCCTCCAGAATAGTTAAGAGTGAATGAACATTGCTTCTGGATATGATATATATCTTTTGCTTTTCTAAATGCATACCACACCTAGCATGCTGATGATGCATTTTCCTTCCTTCCTGTGTAACTGTTGTCCGATATGGAGTAATACGACAAAAGTGCTATATATTGTTCAGTTCAGACCCGACTTTCACTATGTATTGTCATAACCGTAGGCAGAATTATAGCTTAGTTAATTTGATTAAGTGTTTTAGTTATTAACAGGTGTAGGACTTGTAATTTAATAGCATAACTTTTGAAATAACAACTTTGTTTGGAAGGCGTATTTCAAAGGACAGACAGCACGAAGTTTTAAATTATATTTGAGACATTTCTGACTCTCAGTTCTCATCGTGTATCTCTTTCTGACTGGAGCTTACAGATGGGTTTCCCCAGAGATGCTCACGGGTCTAGTTGGGTGCCTTGTGTAGAATTCGGCATGCAGTTTGGTTCCCCGGAGCAGAACAGAGCTGGCAGCTCCTCCTTGCCAAGAGGCACCGCCGACAGGCCCGCGACCTCTGCACTTCACCGGTGCTGCCTCGCGTCCCACAGCTCGTGCTGCTCAACTCACCTGCTGCTCAGGGGTCTCGGGGAGGGGGCAGAGCTGATACGCACAGTGCAGTGCCTCGCACATCCTGTGTCACGCGGCAGGCGGTCGCTGAGCATTAGCCGAGAGAAATGGATTACTGGGCTCAGACAGAAGGGGAACAGGGGGTGGGAACCTGGGACCAGGCAGGTGAAGTAAGGAAAGCAGGCCTCTGGGATTAGGGACCATGTGAGAATTCCACAGGTGATTAGGCTCCTTGGCCCCCGCTTTCATAATAGGATCTAGGAAGCTGAGCTGCTGTATTAAAAAAGAAAAAAGAAAAAAAGTTATAATTAAAGCAAGAAAAACTTGCTCAGGTGCGTATGTCAGAATTCGCTTTATTTCTGCTACGATAATGGCCGAAGCTTCAGCTTTGTTTTCCTTGAGGTCTGAACCCAAACTTGCCAGCTGTACAGGTGCAGCGTAGCTGTAATTATCATTCACTTCCACATGCAGCCTGCTTACTGCACAGAAGTTGAGTGCTGTAGATCTGACGTTTAGTTTGCATTTGTTAGCATGAAACCTGGAATTCAGCCAGTTTTCTAACTAGGGAGTTCATGTACTTCAGTATTATTTCCCTAGTTCATACCTTAAGTAGCATTATATGCATGGCTTTGTTTCCTTAGTAGCCAAGTGAGCTATTTATTCTGAAGAGGCAAAGAGACTACGAGTTTTTAAAAGTTAAGCTTAATTCTTCTCTTTTTTTCCACTGGGGAGAAGCTCCCAAAGAACACAGAAAGGATTTAAATTGGCAAGGGCCAGCTTGTTCTTGCTGCGTGTTATTCTACGTATTCCATGTAAAAGGACCTTACAAAGAGAATTAATATTGGCCGAGTTCTGTTCTGGCTTGTTTGGAAGGGCTGCTGAGGAGCAGAGGCTGTCACTAACAGGGTGTTCTCTGTTGTGAGTTGTACAGGGATCACTGAGGCGCTTTAGAGTGACAGTGAAAGCTGGTGTTGGTAGAGAGCTGCAGGCACGTGGTTAGGGTGGGAGCAGGACCTCCACAGCCCCTCCAGCAGTCGGGGTGAAGCAGGTGCTGCCTTTCTTCTCTGGAAGGAGGAACACAGCTGAGCTGAGCAGCACCATGGGGCTTTCTCCAGTGGCAGAGGGGGAACAGTGACAGCATGGTACTGGTGACAGCAGTGGGTACGTACCAGGGGAGGGGGCTTGTCCCCTGGCAGCACCATGTCCTGCTGTTGTGCCTGGCAGCTGCCTCCCTATGACTTCCCTTGCTGCCTGTTCGGAGTAGCTAACCACCTTCACGGGGCGGATAGGGGTAGCACCAGAGGCTTTGCTTTTCAGGCTTCACGCCTGAAACATCTGTCCTCTGTCTTCAGCCCCTCCCTTGCTTGAAGGGCAGATGGTCTGAAATGCATCCTAAGGGGCTTCCCAGCTCTCTGTCCTCTGGCTGTAGCAGTCCTCCTCAGATTCACTTCTGCCTTACCACACTGGGTGTATCGGGAACGGCCCTAAGGCTTACCAGTGACAGTGCTGCACGCTAAGAAGCATTTCCTGACAGAAAAGCAAGAGCCTGTCTGGAGATGCTGTTGCTTCCTGTCCTTGTACAAAACATGAAAGTCTCTGCTAGTTAGTAACGTAAAGGCTTAATTTACTTTCTTACATCATCTAAAGAGTGCAGCTGATTTTGCTTTCACTCTAAGTTTGTTGTAATTAAAATAAACCCCTTCTATTCCACATACCCTTCTATTCAGCACTGATCTGTTGGCTGAAATCTGTGGGTTTTGATTTCAAAAAAATAAAATAAAAAGAGTAGGTAACACTGACAAGTGACACCCGGGTAAGCAATGAGGCTGATTACAAAGCAAGCCACACGAGCATGACCCATGGCACACGGTGACTTAACAACTATTGCCTCAGCTTGACTCAAAAGAACAGTGGATGTTTAGGAAGGCCCCTTCGAGCTAAAAGCTCCGAGATGAAGACACTCAGGCCAACAATCACTTGCCAAAATAATCCAGAAATTCTGATTTTTTCACTCCCTCCCCCCACTTTCCTTGTAAGACAGGAAATGTTAGGGACAGGATTTTCCTTTCGTGCTGTTAAAGAAATGCCCTGAGACAGTAAGCTTTCCCCATCGTTGTGCAGGTGGTATCAACCACTTCAGGTTTTTTAGAAAGACAGAGAACGGAGTAAGCTGAGGAATTTTTGAGACTAGGATTGCGAGCGGTGCATTGACTTGCTTCAACACCACATAAGGCACTGAGGATTGAAGCTGTATTATCCAGAACCATCCCTCAAACGCGTGGTTTACTTTAATTTTCCAACGAAGCGGCACAACCACATCGATTTACCATCCACTGTAATAAACTTTTAAGTTTCACGTGGTGAGCCTTCCCAAAACTTGCTAATTTATTGCTTTCTGTACAATTTAAATGGATGTAAATAACTAACTTGGACACAAGATACTCTCACATTTTTTTAACAAAGTGCTCGAGAACAGGTTAAGCACTGTAATAAAAGTTCCCTTTTTTTAAGCTGGCACTGAGTAGCCTCTTCTTTCCTCCGTGAGCCCCAGGCTGCAGACACACATAACACACAGCAACGGTGTAAAAATGGACATTTATTACAACTAAACCAATGTGACAGACAGGGGTCAAACAGTTTATTTGTCACGATCACAACAAAGCTCAATCCAGCCAAGCACATAACAAGTGACAGTGTAAACTTTAAAAACACATTTAATACATACAAAATCGCTTCAGGTTTGACTCTAGGTAATTTTACCACTCCAATCTCACATACAAGGTCATCCTGCTACCACTTGAACCTCACCCAGTCCTGCAGGTTGCATGCTGGAGACACGCACACCCCCGCTTTTGCCTGCCCTGGGGTCAAACTGGATACCTTAAAAGGGTGCAAGTAGGAAAACTCTTAAGAGGGTGAGCTCCCAGGCTGGCCCCGCTGCTGCCACCAGCATTTATCCTGGCACTCACAGCTGGGGGGCTTGCAATGCAACACTGAGCTGTTCCTGGTGGGTTGAGTATCACCCTGACTGCGCCAAGCCTACAGCCCGGCTCTCCAGCTGGTACAGTAAACATTTGCCCCAGCAGCACCATCGAAGGCGAGCTCTGAAAACTGGCACTGCTTACTCAAGGGAACAAGTCAAACCATGGAGACTGCCTCTGGGGAGGGAGGGGGACAGCCCCCACTTTTTCAGGGACCGTGGAGACACACAGCAGAACTTGGCTACTCCAAGGTGTGGCACTGCCTCCTCAACAGTGGAAAGCACACAGGAATTCCATTTCCTCCAGTGAAACAGGTCTAGTTTACAGCTACTGAGAGTCTGCTACAGGTGCCAAAATGTTACTCAGCAGTATGGGATTCTGTCTGCTCTTGCTGCCCATCAGCTGGTTCAACTGTACCTCAGGCAGGAGTTGTGCCAGGGATGTGTCACACATGAGCAATGTGAGTCAAGAAAAGCAAGTAGAAGGATACTGACACATGGTCAGTTCCTGCACACCCATTCAAGCGTGACTAAAAAACACCAATCAATACAAATTAAATTTGTAGAGTTAGAAAGAAAAAATAATACAAAGTCCCTTATATGTAAAGCTCATTTTCCCTCCTCAGAAGTACCCAGTTTTCATTGCACACCTCCCTCTGCAGTCGGAAAGCCTACCTCCTTCCTTGCTAACAGCAGAGCTAAAGAGTTTCCTTACTTGGGTTTGTCTGGTTGGTTTTCTACATGCATTCCCTTTCCTGTATAGTAACTTGCAGAGCTTTGCTCAAGGTAGCTACAACTTAAGTACACCTTCATTTCCAGAGAGTTGAGTAGTTTGCAGTTCTCCTGAAAAAAAAATAAATTCCTATCTCCTTAACAGTTTTCACCAGCTGGATATGTGGCTCCTAACAGGATTCTTTGGTATAATGACAAATTCAGTAGTAAACAGGTATTTCCAATCTCGATGCATCAACTGAAATAAGCAGAGTAATCACAAGTGGTGATCAAAATGCAGATGGAGTGAAAGTCTTTGGTTGCATAAACACAATTTCTACACCGTAACGCTTGGTATCTGGAGTTGTCCACGTAGCATCTTGTCACTGAGACACACGCTATGTCATAAATGATACATTTACTTCCTGAAGTCAAGTTTGCTTATAAAAACCAGTACACTTACTGAGGTCAAACGCAATCTTCCTATGAACGCAGCGAAGGGAGACACTGAGTCAATTTAAATCTAATTCCCTTTCATTTAAGATTTCTGGACTTGAGTTTCTCGTTCCCTTTTCAAAGGAGTATTTTTCTTGTAGGCCTGAATAAAGCAGCTTAGCAGAACAGTTAATACTGACAAACAGCATCTTACACCATTAGCTAAACATTACAATGAAGGCAGTGAACATTTACAGTATGAAACACTGAGATGTCATCAGCTGAAGTGACGGTTTATGTCAATCCAATCTCTTCAAGTACACTACGTGGGGTCTCTGCTTCCTACGGAGGGAAAACGTGAGACAGGTAAATGGAGCCGGTGCTGCTACCGCACAGTTCCGTACAGGGGTTAGTACCAGAGATGCTTAATTAAAGAAGAGAAGCTACAAGACACGAGAGCAGAGGAGTTCTGCAGCCGGCAAACGGGGTATTAGCCGCGCTTCTCAAGGAGCCGTTAATTAGATTGCCACGGTTCACAGGAATAGCTGGTAGATTTTATTGCCCTTAAGCGTAATAAACATAAAGCAATTCAGATGTACCAGCAGGGAACAAATCCCAACCCAGGCAGAGAGAGGTGATTTGAGGAGGGATGAGGAAGCATCTTGCAATGGAGTCAGTGATTTTTGTGGTGAATTGTTTCATGGGTCTCAACAAAAAAAAAATCTGTTAGGGAAGTATGAATAAATGGAGGAATGAAGTGACGGACACCACTAAGATACAGTATCCCTTAAGCTCTTCCTAAAAAGCCTGGATTTTGTTTTCACACCAGCCCCATGCTTAGTTGATGAAATCAGATCAAGGCACCTCAAGACACCTAGTGTCAATAAACTGGCCCCCTACAGAACTGGACCAGTTGCCAGGATTTGACTGATATTATTCCACACCAGGCATAAAGTTTTATGTTAAATCTAATTAAAAAAAAAAGCTTTGTTTAGACTCAGGGCAAAGTGCTCAATTCAAAGCTCCAAAGTTATCACCAGTTTTGTATCCATTATTGCTATAGCATCTGAAAAGAAACAAGTTTAATTAGAAGCGCCAGGCTGCCCTTTGCCATGGTTATTAATGCCAGCACAGTGAGTGAGAAGGGATACTGTGTCCTCACGGAAACAAACAGTTTTAGTACCCAGAGTATGAATAAACTTACTTTAGCATCCTAAAACAAGACATGTCATGAAGCAGAAAAAAAGGCAGATAACAGTTAAGGCAGCAAACAAATTATTTTTCAACTGCTAGGTATTTATTAGGAAAAAATTGTCAATAAAATACATAATCAAACACCTTAAATCTTGCAACCACTCTCAGAACATGGTCTCACTCAATCCTGACTACACAGCACAAAGTGATCAAATTTACAACCATCACTCAGTTTGTGTATAAGGTGGATTCAGTATTGAAGGAACAAGAAGCCAGGACCTTTTAAAGGCAACTTCACTTGAGAATAAGTCAGTGCTTGGAACAGGCCACCTCTGAGCACTTCTAGATGGCTTCCAGAATCCAGCAGCAAATAGCAAATTGCAAGAAAAAGGCAAGTGAAAACTGGAAACAAGACATTTGGCATTATATCAAGAGCTGCTGTTTGGGCTCTTCCCCCTCACTGATGCAATATTTAAATACTCTTAGAGCTGCGGCAACCTTGATAAAGCCTGGCAGGATGGCAGGATTAAAGATTTACATGTGTATTTTAACACAAATCCACCCAAAGACGACACTGATTGAAGAAAAAAGCTATATAAAAGTTCTTAATACAAGGTGTTGTGTTATATTCCTGTATTACTCAGAGTATTCTAACAGAATACAACTCAGAGCATTTCAGAGTTGTGAAAGTATCTGTAGTAAAACAACTTCTCACATTTAATTGATTAGAGAGCAGTGAGCACTTACAGTTACTCAGTGCCAAAACAGTGTATTTACTAAATTACCTGAAAAAAAGCTGCTCACTAGCCACAAAGAAAGGCAGTGCCCTGCTGCTCCTGCCTTCAGAGCAGTTCAGCATTACTGTCTCCGCTGCCAACTCAAAGTTGCGGCAGGTAATTTTCACCAGGCATATACTTCACTCCAGATTAAATTTCTCCCAGTAAATCAAGGTCACCTCTAACAACTGTACAGCCACATATCTCAAGGACATCGGCTACTTGCCCACAGACACCTCACTGGTAAAACTCAGGGAGATTTTAGCTTTTTAATGCTACAGCAGTAACCTTGAGGCAGACACGCCGCCTCCGCACTGTTCTCCAAAGGAACAACTAATGGCTAACATATTTTGCTAGAGGAATAATTTCATCAATTATGACTTAAGAGACAAACAGAATGAATTATATTATGTTTTGTTTGCATAATTTGTTTCAGGAAGTGTCAAACATTTTATCCAATTGTTATGGAAAGCATTCTGCAGTATTATACACTACCTGCAGCTCAGAATCACCCAAGGCAAACAATGCAAATGTGAAATATATCAGAACACAGATGAGGAAAAACTCATTCACATGAGACAAAAGTGCATGCAATACTTTATTTCAAACATGCCAGGAAAGCTAATTCATTACCTAGTCATTTAGAAGCAAGCAGCTGTATACAGATAACAAGAAAAACAGCATCTCATTACAGCTCAATGCACAGCGTTTTAAGCCAACAGGCATGAAATAATGCAGGCTGAAGCAGCATTAACCAGACATTCAAACACGTTGTTAATGTCTTACAGAGAAAAAGGCAAACTTGCAAATGGAAAACCGTTCCTATGATCTCGTTTCCTAAGATTTCAGAATGCTGCCAGTCCAATCCAGACCTTTTGTGCAATCCCCTAAACCTCAAGCTGTCATGTCAGTGTAGCATTTGGAAGGTAGTGCATTACCACATATATGGGAAGTGCAGGGAACTGGCTGGATGCAGTTAATCTTAGTAGCCAGCTCCTTGCTGTTTTCGAAACCAGCACTGTTCTTAGGTTGTGAGTTATTCTCTTCTACTAGGCACGCAGAGGATGCAGTAGATGCTCCCTCACTCTGCCCACAGTTTCTAATTGAATGGCACTTGTATTCATCCTCATGGCAGTTCTGATATACAAGGTAGTCAGCACTTAAAACTGGAAATGCCAATCGAAGGAAACATCAAGTATGCTGTTAATGGTCTTTTAGAAAAAAAAACCACACCCTTTCCAGCCCTAACCATTTGTAAAGCAATGAACTTGTTCTCTCCTTCAGTAGCAGCAGTTGTTCATCTACTCGCAAGAGTGTTTTGAACATTTAAATACATGTTGCAGCTTCAGATTTACATACGTCATTCTCGCTGCCCTCATCAATTCTGCCTTCCTCCTCCTCCTGGTAAGGCAAATCACACCCTTGTGCCAGGCTCAAAAAAGGACACTGGTATGTGCATCTTCAACGGAGATGCAAGGTCTGCATAGAATCATGTTGCTACCATCATTTAATACTTGTGGGTGTACACATTTCACACACTACTACTCCTTCACAAGATTTTCTGTAAATTTAAACTTCATCTACAGGTTTTAAAGGTACCTTTAAACACCACCACAACTTATTTGAAAGATAAACGCAGGTCAAGTAATCTTACAGCACAGGTGTTGCAGTATATAGGTGTTCAGCTCAGAAAATTCTACAGAACTCGTAAGCCTAAGACTTCAAGCTTACACACAATAAAAAAGTTAAAACCATATGCCAACAAGCACAAGTTTTGTTGAAATGAGACATGTGAAGAGACAACACTGTAAAACAAGAGGGGGAAGAGGAAAGTACAACAGCAGAGAATGGTTGTGGCATTCTATTAGATTCCAGATGACTGGATTCACCAAGCTGATGGTAATGTTCTGCCATGAGTAAGTCACAGGTCTATCTCCTCTGAAATTCTGCATGCATGATGAATGAAGCCATTTAGTACACTGGGACATTAAAGTATTCATGACGTGGCTACAAAAGAAATGTACATATTCTTATACATAACAGGAAGGTGGACAGATATGCAAGAAAACAAAAAGACTAACTCACTACTGCATCTGACATGAGACATTTGATACAAAAACAGAGTATCATTTTTTTGACTACTCTAGACCTTCAGGGGGTGGAAGGTTAGGAGAACCATTATTTTATCCACACCTCTATCTGCATCCTGGGTCCAACAACTTCTCATCCTGACTACGGTATTAGGTAAGCTCAGAGTTTCTTCTCAGCCAAAAACTGCCCCATTCTCATCTCTCCAGAAGGCATTAACTATTAGCTACTATCAGAGACGGAGCATTGGGATAAATGAACCTCTGAAGTCTCCTACCACATCTGCTCCGATAAGCACACCTTGGTAACAGGCCTCCAGAGCACCCCATGAGCAGTACCGTGCCAAGGTAGCACAGCAGCAGCATGACTTCCAGCAGAAAAGGCACCGGCCTCTCCAAGAGAGTCTGTATAAAACGTGCCAGGTATCTGAGCCACCTCTGGGAGCAGGCAAGGTTTTCCTTGCTTTTCAATTATACCACTGAACTTAATACTCTTCTATTATTAGCATAAATGTCAGTGTACCATTTGTTGAATGCTGAGTTAGAAAGCAAGCAATAATCAACATTGTGTATTAAAAATCAGTGCCTGAAGACAGATAAGGACATTTTTAGTGGAGCAACAGTAATTTGGAAGTATCAGCTTCACATGTCCATTACACAGCTTCTGAGAGGAAAACCAAAAAAGCACAAAATACAACTCTTATCAATTACCATCTTCCACAATGTACCAATTAAAACCTTCCACCTAATTTTAGTATATCAGCCCCCTAATTTATAGAAGTCTTACAACAGAACTGAGGAAGTTCCCATTACTTCTAAACCTAATACTTTCCTCTCTGTGCTAAGGAGCAGGAGCTCTGCCTAAGAAGAACATACTAACTCTAGAACTGCTGGAGCCTCCACAGATAAAAAAAAATTCCCAGAGATACTCATGGAAAACTTCTGCTTTACTTAAAACTGCTGGCATGATAGATACATTAAGACAACTGAAAAGCCAGCATATTGTTACAGCCTCAAATGGCCAATTTCTATGGGTTCAGATTTTCAGTTTTTACCTGGAATGTATATGCACACATGTGATTGTGATTCTCCTCCTCCTCGAAAAAACCACCTCATGTCTTCCAGTGTTTCACCCTTGGAAACCTGGAGCCAAAGTTGGTGCCTTCACTGAAACGCCTGTCAAATCTTGTAAAGTGAAGAACTCTGTTACAATAGCTCTCTGGGCAGAACGAGGAATGAGAACATCTCATTTTCTAGCACTCTTACAAGGCTGATTACCATTTGCTCGTGTTCAAGGATTACCCCAGGTGGCACCACACTCTTTAGCACACTCCTTGGCCTGGGAGTCCTGACCACGTTCCCTTTTACACAATCAACGCGAGCAAGTCTGACCCAGAAGCGTTCACATTTATCCACTTATCTCTCAGTACTTTACAAACTCCTATACTACTTCATCCCCTGGGGTATTCCCAGTCCTCTTCATATTTTCAGTGGCTTGTAACTCAAGGAATTAACTGTCTTTGATGTGAAAATCCTGGTATGCAAAATTAAATGATTGACTCAAATTACTGTTATGGGATTAGTGTCTCATCTTGACAGAAACTTATTATCTACTGATAAAGCAAGACAGATTGTCAGATAACAATAGAAGAAAGTGGTTATTTCACTCCTGGCAGCTTTTTAGTTTACAGAACATGTAAACACCACCTGCAAATAGACTAGGAATAAACTGACATTACAGAGGTGAATCTCAAAGATTAAATGGAAGACAGCAGTGACTGAGATACGAAGTGATAACACAGCAATGCTGCGAGATGGAAAACACTGACATTTCAATGAGACCTCTGTAGCCAACTGAGGACATCCAAGACCATCAAGCACAGAGGGGGTCTGGCACTGTGGACAGCCTGACAAACAACAGAAAGGAAAACAAAGGTTGGGCAAATTACTTGTCATCAGAGAACCAGTTCTCTCAAGCTCCAACTATGCTTTGTTAATTTTTATTTTTTATACTCTGTTCCCAGCCTCATGGTCTCCAGAGCAGCCACTCTGTCTGAATACCAGAAAAGATACTTTGAGTGAACAGACAGATGTCAACTTCTATGATCTTGACTACTTCAGTTTCCTTTTGTGGGATTCCGCAGACCTCAGACACCTGAGCATGTGCAGCACGTCCTTAAGGTAGCTAGCTATCTGGATGTAATCAGTTTCCAAATGAGTTGACCTAGCAGCTAGGGAAGAGTCAGCAGTATCCTTACAGCATGATAATGGCATACTAACATGAAATACCACCTCTGAATAATCATCACCTACCTAAAAATTAAGATGCAAATTGTTTGTGTTAGACACATGTCTTAGAACCTAGCTTTGCCAAAGCAGTAATAGCTCCACAAGCCGCACCTTGCAATTCCACACTCTTTTAAAGCTACTAGAATCCATCTTTTTCCAACTGACATCTGTGTTTACAACTCATTTTAAAAAGCTGGTAATACTCTCTGAAATTTTCAGCCTGAGTCATTAGAGATTTTTAAATGAGAAAAATGGGAGAGTTGATTTGAGGCAACAGAACTATTTAGCTACAGCAACCCAACTGACATTTTTCTCAGCCAACTTTGCCATGACCCAACGTAATTAAAAATCATAATCAAACTCAAATTACAAGGGACTTCATTTAAGTCAGTCCCCTGAACAGCATACCTGTTACATTCCTGAGAGATATTTAAACTGCTAAAGGCATGCAGTGATGAAAGTTTTTTTAATGCCCCCAGGCAATCTACTTAAATGCTTCATTATCAACACCACCACTGGAAAAATTGCCTTGCATCTACTTAGAAATTATTTTCTTGCTGCAACTGAAGCAATTCTCTGTCTGTAGTGGACAAGTAAACAGCCGTGTTTCCTCAGGCACGAGACACAAGAAGTAATGCCCCCACCAAGAGCCTCAAATCCGGCGTTCAGCAGTGCCGCCATCTTACTGACCTCCCTCAGCAGCGACACAGGCTTTGTGAAGGCCGCCTCTTGCAGGGTAGGTTTGCTTATGGTTTTAACTTCCTTCCCATCAAAGCCAGCACAAAGCCTATGAAGATGAGCCATGTTAAACAGCAGGAAAACAATTCCAACTGCTGTCACTGGATAAAGCCTTGGCTCCCCCTCACCTCTGCCTCCACCCCAACATTCTAAACAAACCCCAAGCTAAAACAACAGAAAGCTGTGGGACCACGGAGCCCACAAGATGTGGGCTCAGCTGTTTGGGATCAGTTTGACAGGAACAGGCTATGGGAAAAAGAAGGATGAGGGCTTCTGTTTAGAAACATTAGTTTCTTATAGAAGGGATGATTTACATTTAACAAGCGCTTCAGCAATGCTTCAGAAGCAATTACTTACACAGTCTACTTGTGAATCCTTATTAGGAAGTATTCCTAATGAAAGGCTGCTGCTGTTCACTTGCATCTTCAGGAATTTCAAAATAGTAGAGTATCTGTTTCCCAATCTTTGGTTAGCTAACTATGCAGAAACTGCAATTACATACTTACTGGCAAAATTCTACTTCGCTGTCAAAGGAGAGCAAATCTCAGAGAATCTAGAAGCGCCCATGAGGTCCTAAACACAAAAATTTAGTATGGCACTGTTCAAAAACAAAGAACAGCCCTGTATCAATGCCAACTCCAAGACTAGATCTTGCCTGCAGCTTCCTATAGAAAGGAAGGACAAAAAAAAAAAAAGAGATCTTCGACATCGGTGCTAACAAATTAATCAGCACAATACTCCACCAGAGACTGAAACACTAGCAGTCGTAACAAGTGATATTAGGATACCCAAGCATATGCACACACTCTGTCTGTAAAACATCACCTCAACAGACCAGAGCAGAAAGATATAAAAATCAGTAGTGGCTTGTGTGCCTTCCTCTTAAAAGCAGAGGTAAAAATACCACTGGAAACTTCATGTACTGTAACTGGATAACGGTGGGTGCTTCCTGCCTCTTAGCTGCTATTCTGATCTGCTGGATCAGAGGTGATAATCGCTCCAGGAGGCAGTGCATTATACCTGCCAATCAGCTGCTATGCAGTGAGCTTTGAAGAGTCCACAGTGTAATCTTTACGGGTAAGGGTGACTAACCATCCACTGGAGGCTCACTTCCCCACCACAAACACACGAATGCTTTAAGCAAATACTACTGCTGAATACTTTGTACCATGAAGCCAGAGCCAAAATTACTACAGTTCACCGATTTCTCTATCAGATAATGCCACAGTGTCTGTTTGGCAGATTGCCAAACTACACACATAAGGATTCATTAATTTATTATTTCTCCCCCCAGCACTGCAACTACACATTTGCCTTACTTATTTCCCTTTGCCTAAGGAACCATTTCTTAACCTGCAGGGCTGTATCTGTGGAGGAATGACCAGAATACACTGCAGTAACAAGCCCTGTCACACCCAATATCATTCAGCTTCCATGGCAATGGCATTTAAGCACTCCCCTTCCTTCCTGTTCCTGCAGCCGCCTTAGTTGTTGTTTGGAGAAATGTTTGCAGGGCCAAGTTGTAAACACAGAAGAGGAAAGCTGCTGACTGTATGTTTTGAGAGATGAGCAATTTAAATTGGATCGGTTTAAATGGACCTGAAATCCAGCTCTAGAATGGGCATATAAATAACTTCTCTGGCACAAAGAAAATAGGGAGGGAAAGGACAAGTGAAAACTCCTCAAGTCAATACTGCTGCAGAAGCTCCATGCCACGGTCCTACAACTCAAGCTTACAGCAGGGCTGCATCTCAAGACAGGTAAATTAGAACTTACCTAACCATGCTAGCTGATTTGGGGGTTCACAGCAGACATGAGTCAAGACACATGGGGAATGCTGTCTTTTTAAAACACTTAGATATGTTGGTAATTGTTAAAAATAAAACATAGTTTAACTTAACCTATTAGCTTTAGCAAAAGTTCTGTCTGCCATCAAAAGCAGCTCCCTTTTACTTCCATTTTCAACACCACTGTTTTCCTCCTGCTGGCACTTCAGTCATGCTCCCTGGCATATTCTTAGGTTTTTAGCTAAGAATCATAGGGGTTGGAAGGGACCTCGAGAGAACATCAGGTCCAACCCCCCTGCCAAAGCTGCTCCCTAGCTCATATTGCACAGGTAGGCATCCAGACGGGTCTTTAACATCTCCAGAGAAGGAGACTCCACAACCCCCCTGGGCAGCCTGTCCCAGGGCTCTGTCACCCTCACTGGGAAAAAGTTCTTCCACATATTGGTGCGGAACTTCCTGTGCTCCAACTTGCAGCCATTGCCCCTTGTCCTGTCCCACAGACCACTGAAAAGGGGATGGCCATTTCCCCCTGCATCCCATGCTTAAGATAACATTAATTAGGTCCCCCCTTAGTCTTCTCTTCTCAAGACTGAAGAGTCCCAGCTCACTCAGCCTTTCCTCATATAGGAGATGTTCCAGGCCCTTAATCATCTTTGTAGCCCTTCTTTGGACTCTCTCCAGGAGATCCCTGTCCTTTTTATAGCAGGGAGCCCAGAACTGGACACAATACTCCAGGTGGGGCCTGACCAGGGCAGAGTAGAGCGGGAGGATCACCTCCTTTGACCTGCTGGCCACACTCCTCCTGATGCACCCCAGGATCCCATTGGCTCTCTAAGCCACCAGGGCACACTGCTGGTTCATGGCCAACCTGTCATCCACCAAGACCCCCAGGTCCTTCTCCACTGAGCTCTTCTCCAGCAGGTCATCCCCCAGCCTGTACTGATACGAATGGTTATTCCTCCCCAGATGCAAGACTCTACACTTGCTCTTGTTGAACCTCATCTGGTTTCTCCCTGCCCAGCTCTCCAGCCTGTCCAGGTCTCGCTGGATGGCAGCGCAGTGTTCCTGCGTATCAGCCACTCCTCCCAGCTTTGTATCATCGGCGTACTTGCTGAGGGTGGATGCTATTCCCTCATCAAGGTCGTCAATGAAGATGTTAAACAGGACTGGACCCAACACCGAGCCCTGGGGAACACCGCTAGTCACAGGCCTCCAGTCAGACTCTGCTCCACTGATCAGCACCCTCTGGGCTCTGTCCGACAGCCAATTCCCAACCCACCTCACTGTCCACTCATCTATCCCATGGTCTCTCAGCTTTGTTATCAGGATGTCATGGGAGACAGTATCAAAAGCCTTGCTGAAGTCAAGCTAGATGACATCCACTGCTCTCCCTCCATCCGCCCAGCCAGTCATGACATCATAGAAGGCTATGAGCCCGATTGTGGCCAGGAGCCATGATCACAGGGCAAGTGCATCAACTCAAGTCCCACCACAAAGGTGGCAGCTGAAATGGACCTGGCCTACTCAAAAGAGTCACTATCAGCATGGTTTAGGTGATGAGGGAACTGCATGCTGACTGAAGACCATGACTTTAATACCTGTGAACTGCTCAATCTAAAGCCTAAATTCTTCTGTTCAGTAGAACTCAAGTGCACAATATAAATGTCACCTGCCAAGCACACACCACTTAAGTTTTTCAACACACTATAAGGCTTACCTTAAATTCAGAAATAGTCTAAAGAATTTGGTTAAATATGACACATTGCATTTGCTACACAGTACATGTAGACCTCAATACCCTAGTTTACAAGCAAGCCTCTCTGAAATAACCCTCAAGAAACAAAATCTACTAATTTAGCGCTTTTTTAATCCTTGATCAAATAACACAGATTGTCATTTGAAGCTGTATAACCTATTGGTAAGATATCAGGTTAACCAAAGCACAGAAGCTGTACGAGTCAAACTCCTCCCCTTGCCCAAAGAAAAATGTCACCTGAGGTAAAGGACCTTCTTTACCAAAGATGATCTACGTTCCTATATACAAGTTGCAGTTCCTTCCAGCAGGCAAACTATCCCCACCTCTTAGTAGGTGCAACCATCTCTGTCCCTTGCCACTCACCAGCAGATACCATCCCTATTTCTCCATATTCCGTGCAATCATGACAACCAAGCAGAGCTCTGTGCACAGCAACAATTCCTTCAGTCCTTCCTGGGAACAGTGGCCTGTGGGCATCTGATAATGCCACTGTTGAAATCAATGGGAACAAAGACACTTCCTCAACTAAAACTGTGCCCACACATAGAATTCAAGGGCATGCTGTAGACAAACTGGAATCCCAAAGAATTGTCTAAGCCTGAGCTTGTATGTTACTGAGTTGGTCTTTGTAGCCATCTAAGACAACAAAAAATTAAGACTCCTAAGTCTTATGCTTCACATAGGTCCCAAACAACATACATACTTTTTAGTCACAAGGCAACTGTCACAGTGGCAGTAATAACGCTAGCCTCACCGTGACAACCTCACACCTTGTACATAAATTTGTCATGAAGAGGGGAGAAAAAGGATTAAACGTGAGGAAAACGTGAAAAAAGAAAGTCAAGCTTGTGCACTTATGTGAGTTTGGACATGTTCAAAACCAGTAAGAAGAAAACCTAAGAAATTCTATTTTGGACAAATGACTTGTTGGCTGCCCTAATTCTACAGGTCTAATAGTCTAATACACAAGCAGGTTATTACCTACTCCCTGCTCCCCAAAAAACAACAGCTGTATCATATTCGATAACTTACATGGCAAACACACCCCTACAGACAGTGAATCCAAACACGTTACAAAATATTTGTGTCTATTATAACAATTTCCTTTTGTATGGAAACTAAATCCTGATATTTATAAAGCTGCATATGAAATTAGATCTATTACTGCAGTTCCACATTACAAAAGCCAGTTTGTTTTCTGAACTACTTGTTTATCATGGTATCAAATAAGCAGCAGACTAATTAAGTTTTCTGCAGCAAATCATTTTCATGTGTATTTTAAGCTTGCCTTATGTAAAACAAAATCTTACCTTTATTAGTCGAACTGCCACAATGTATTCCACTTACGCTTTGGACAAAAATATGTTGCAATGCACTATATATGCAAATAAGCTTTGTTCTGTCATGCAGCATCCGGCACTTGATACACAGTCAATTGCAGCAGCAACCAGTCTTTTTAGGGCCTATTTTCTTTGCACAGCAGATGTAAACAGCTCATTTTCCAGTAAATACACGTTTACACGGGTTGATTGTAAGTAAACAAAGCCAAACATCTGTTTAGTTATTAGTTTTGGTATCCATTTCGCTAACTTGCATTATCCCACTTAATTATCACCACCAAAGAAAGCCAGTAGAAGTCAGACACTTGGAGTTGATGCGGTTAGTACAAAAGAGGAAAATAACAGGGAACACTCAAAGCACTCTTCAGAGACCATCATGCAAGTGTTGCAGAAAGTTAAGCCCATCACCCATTTTCCGTTTACCCTTGCAGGGACTTAATTACACGTGCAGCGGTCTTTGCATAGCACCCATTTAATCCATGCCACCAAAATGGTAAACTCGGTAGTTACCAATCATTTAGATGGGGGTCAAAAGGGCTAATGCCTTAGAATGCTCTTAATCATAAGATATCCTCAGACAAACCTCCCCAGTCTTCATTCTGGCTCTACAAACACAAAATCAAGCAGCAGTGAAAATGTAGTACCAACTACTTCATTTAAAAAAAAATAAAACCCCAAAACACAAACATCAACATCCCCTCCCCCAATCATTTACAGCTTATTGCCATTTAAAACAAAATCAAAATATTTTAACCTGTATAGATAAGTACATTTTGTTATTGTGGCTCTTGTTATTCTTTATGCTAACACAATTTTATTAGGTACTACTAACAGTCCACTGTTAAGAAAGCAAACAGAAATGCATCAGTAATAAATATCTGTTCAAAGACTCCAAGTAGGGTCATTAAAAAAACTCTTAAGTTTATTTTTCAATTCTAAACAAGATAAAGGGTATTAGCACGTTAAAAGAGTAAGCTCTAGAGAGTTGTTTAGAAAGCTTCACCTGTACTTGAAGGAATAGTAGTTCAAAGGCTTGGGTTTTTTAATACAGAACTTAAACTCTGTTCTTTATCGAGCGTAACAGATTAGAATGCTAACAAATTCACATATAGCTAATTCAGTGACTAAGCGTTATTGCTAACATCACAGAACCAATCTTATTTTAATATTGAAGGGAAATTTGCTACTAAGTTATCATTATTATTTGCTGAGCTGTATGTGATATAAGCCAGTCGTTATCAGGTAGTAACACTGGTGAAAAAAGTTTAAACAAAGTGTTCGTCAAAAATGCAGAGATTTCTCCAAGAACTGTGGGCTCTTCAGGGCTTTTTTTGCCTTTGTAAAATCTAATTTTAAGCATAAGATTTAGAATATATACATTTTTAATACAGATCAGTATCTACCACCAGAACTACTACTGTTGCTAGATAGCTTGGCAACAAAAAACATAGCTTCTCCTTTAAAAATAAACAAAAGCCCCAAAACACATACCAGCAACGTGCCTGACATCTGCACGACACACAGATAAGACCACAAAGAAATGAGAATCTAAAAACCAAACACAATGGGATGCCTCCTGGGGAGATTCATATTCTCTTCACCTACTACTCTGTGGCACTCTAAAGCCGCCTTCGCGGGTAGTGAGAACGTTAGGAAAGGGTAGCAGCACTGCAACATGACACATCACCTCAGAAAATTCTCAGGCACCACAGTAAAAATGGAATTTTCTCCTCACCATCTCAAGGCTCAAACATTAACATCAGCCTTTTCAGCCTTCTCCCAGATTCAGGGAGCACGTTCTATTAAAATGCAGATTAATGTGCTCGTTCAGAAAGAGCATCTAATTTTGAAGATAAGATGCTCCTTACTGTCAAGTAGTCTCCTGCAATTGTTCGCTAAATTTACTACGTTTATTGACCAAAACCACACGACTAAGCCTCTTACAACAGCTGTGGCATATGCAGCAGTGCTAAAATTTTCCTCGCATCACCCTGATGCAGTGCTGCTTCAGAAGGCAAGAGAAGAGTATCTCTGGAGAACAACCCTGCCGGCTGAGTGTAGCGGTAATACACACACCCTTAACAGAATTATAACCTGTGGGGAGTTTGGTGTGCTGTTAGCACGCCCTCAGCAAGTTCTACAAGGGTTGCTTACATCAATGAACGATCAGCTTAACAGGCAGCTTTGCCAAGTGGATGATGTTCATCAGTACAGGAATTCCCATCAGAGAAGGTACCCACCAGCAAGGGCTTCATGTACATCAATTTGCCTTACTGATAACTGAAACTACCTAATGTTTCAATTTGCAAAATTGACTGAATGCCTGCTTGATACTCATATGGAAGACTCCTCCTGCAACTTCTTGATTCTTAAGAACTTCTAATCAGCACTTTGGAGCGGGATTACTTACATTCTACACGCACACACCTTAAACAGAACATGAAAAAAGGAGAACATTCTGCAGACAGATTTACTAAAATCTTATTTTAAATATCTGCACAAAAGCTGCTCAGGTGAAAAGCAGATTGCTTTCTATCATTTTCAATTTGTACAGCCAAGAATAGATTACAATCTGACAACATGTTTCTGGAAAGACAACTGGATTTCTAAAGCATTTCGACACCACAGCCTGCAAATCTATTCCTAAGCATCATAACACATCCAGAAAAGCAGGAAGCCTCACAAAGAATGCTAAAGGTACTGAACTGCATTTTTGGAAAGCAAATCGAGATTTAAAAGCAAAATTTAAGTTATCAGGAAAAAAAAAGTCATCTGAGAATGGGAGAGCAGTGAAGTATGTTGTAACTCTATGGAAATTCAATGCCACTTTTTCAAGGTAATGTTTAGAACTGAAAAGGTTAACTTCCCCTCCTTCCATTCCTACTTGGGAGAACAGATATGTAGATTCTACTACTCATTTTCAGGACAAACTCCTACTTCTTTAAACAGAAAAGCCTATGCTACGGTACAAGGAGGATAGTTCAAAAATATCTATTAAAATACAGAAATACATTTGATATCAAGGGTTACAGACCTGTCTGCTCTTAACAACTTTACAACTAGCTGTCTTGGGAGGTTTGTTCCAAAAAGAAGTGATGTCCCTATGATTCCTGATTATGTGTATTCTCAGTTCATTCCATCTAAAGTCCAGCTGAATTTATATTAATGTTTATGAAGCTATGAAAAGTTCTTTACAAATGTTGGCAGTTTCTATAAACTCAGTAGTCTATAGTACAGCCAATGACAATCAAAACAGCCATAAACATACTTTATATATATATGAATGCAGAAATGCAGTTCTGTAAAAGATTTTAATTTACTTTTTACTTGAATGGAATGCTACAGACAGCCAAGTAATTAACACAACACACACAAAACTAGATGTTAGCATGACACTGCTTGGAACTTTAACTGACATGTATGAAAATGCCACACTCACACAGCCCCACACAAGCATTCTGTAACTTTAGTACGCCCTTGCTCTCCATCCTGCAAACACTCAATTTAAGCAGCAGCATAGCTTCTTTATCAAATAAAACTAGAACTAGTCTAATGTCATGTTCTTAAATAATGTCTAGAAACCAACACCATAAACAAGCTTGCTTTATTTTTGGTTGACATTTACCCCCAATATAAATGGACAAAGGCAGACACATCACAAACCAAAACATCCATCAATCTAACTGCATTATAGCGTCTTCCCTGCTTAGCATTTGACATCTTTCAAGGACTGGAGTCTGAAAAGTATTTTACAGAAGCTTCGGCTAGGAAAACACTAAAACTTCCTGTGTCTTCTACAAATTGGAAGGGATTCCCAGTCCACAAAGATCACAGCTATTTCCTAATCCTTAAATTAGGAGTGAACAACATATCCCTTTCTCATTCACGGTAACTCTTTCAGTTCCCCACACAGACCTACTGAACTGTAGTTATAGGTCATTACCTGTGCCTAAAAATCAAGCACACACATGTGTTAGGAACTGTAGTCTTAAACTGACCAAGCTGACTACCTAAATTGAGCCAGAAGTCACACATAGAACACAACATAATCACAGCCCTCAAATTTCCATCACAATGAAGATTTTATCATTCATTCTTCTTTCACATTGAGAAGAATACAGGTATAGCCAAGGCAAATAACGCTGCTGCCAATTTAGGAAGGCAGTCTATTTCAGTAGTCTATATTTAAGAGCTAACATTAAGCAAAGACTGAATTAATTGCATGGGGAAGTTTCTCAGGAGACTAGTAAGAAACTGGTGCTTACAAAGGATGCTTCCTAAACCAGACAAAATCCCTTACATTCCCACTCACTCTAGGCTTAAGTATCAGGGATTTTCTTTTGTTATTACTAATGCTAACTTTCCTTTACTTTGTCATATCTCAAGGACAGCCTAATACCACCTCTCCACTACGATGCATACCTTCAAGCCTACAGTTTCCAATTAGCATATTTCACCACTGAGGAAAAAAAAATCTCTTCATGACACACATAGGAAATCCACTAAACTTTCTTTTCCAAAGACACTCACTCCAAACTGAAAAGCTTAAGCTGACATAGTAACCCTAAGCACCTAACACAAGTCAGCTGTCATGAACAATTTAAGCACCCTTCTGAATATAGGATGAGGTAAGGGCTTGAAATAGCAAAGAAAATAAGGTTAATGGACAGAGTATCTATTATTCTTCAAGCAGAAGGGCCAAACTGCAAAAGCCTAAGAAAAACTGAAAATATATACAGCTTCTAAATTTTTCATTACTAAAATAGCAATGGACAAGTCGCACTTGTTTGTTACAATAGATCCATGGGCCTTTTTATTGAGACATCTCTTCTAAAAAATGTTTTTTTTACATGTTTTATACATTCTGCAATCAACTACTAGGATAATGCATGTACGTCCTACAAAGGAATAGGGTGGGCAACATCAGGGGAATTCTGAAATACTTTTCCATGTAAGTAGAATGCATTGGATGAATAAATAAAACAACTTTTTGGTAAAGCCAACATTTAGGAAATTTTTTTCCTACAAAAGATGAGTAAGTCTGTATGGTTTTGCTTTCAAATATATACATAATTGCCTGGCTTAGATACAAGAACTATAAACTCCTTGCTTTTAGTGTTTTAGCATAGCAAGTGACTGAACTTCCAAGCACCATACTGAATTACTACGAAATAAAAGCCCAGCAGTTAAACTTCTAAGTGAAACAAATCAGATCCTCTCTTTTCCATAAAACGTATTTTCTTGCTAGTTTCATGCATTATAAAATTAAGTATCATGAAATCATGCACAGGACTTTAGCTGTTCCACACACTATATATATATATATATAAAAACTTAACTCATGCAACAACATTCTGCATTCACTGATTTTCTTCTCTCAGCGTTTCTGAGCTGTTGGCACAAGCAAACACACACCTTTACAGAAATGCATGCCTTCCTAACCGCTAGTTAGATATTGAAACTTTCTATAGCAAGCAATGTATGAAAACATCAAAAAGCATGTGACAGCATTCTTTTGAACAGAACTGTTTCTAGCAACAGATTTACAAGGTAGCAGAAAAGCACTGGAACAATTAGGCTCTACTGCCATTCATACGGATAAGGGCCAGTATTGACAACTGACCACTGGTAAATTACCAGTTTGCAATAAGTGAGGGGGTGGGCAGGTAGGGCATGAAAATCTGAACTGAGGCTGTTATTAAAGAACTAACAACTAAGCAGGGGTGAAAGAGACTTAACTAGTTTGTATATTTTAGTCACAGGCACTCTAGCAGATACTAAGCAGACTGCACAGCACCAGGAACTGAACTAGGTGCTCATGAGCTCCGGGAAAGCTGCCGCCAAGAACACAAGTAGGCAAAGCTATTAAGAACTAATTCTCTATCCAGCAATTTATGCCTCTGCATACTTTCTTTTAACATCAAGCAAATAGCCACTTAATGTATTTGTAATGATCTTCCTTTGTGTAAGTATTCTGTACTGCTTTTAATCTTGAGGTGCTTCATACATTAATGTATGTAGCGTCACTAATTAATAATGTTGTGTATTCCACACTGATTAATAATTTTTAAATTAGGCAACATGAGCATTCAGGGCCAAATAAAAGCCCTTTTTTGCACGTCATTAGAATGTGACATGGTCAAACACAAACACACAACCACCCAGCTGGAAATGGTTTGGATTTGGAATCAAACCACATTTCATTCCAGTAGCTTTGAAATATGCTGGGAAGCAGAAATTAACTGAAAGCACCAAGAAGTCTCCAGTTGTGCCAAACGATTATTTTAACAAACCTCTTCATCAGACTCAGCATGCAGATAGCAGCAGCTGATACAAAACCAGAACTCTGCAGAAAGTGTGCAACTTTATTGGAAGCTCAATTTAAATATCAACTTGGACTACTACAGGGTTTATAGCTAAAAATCAGATTGTGGAGCAGTTTTACACTTGATCAACAGTCAACACAATGTAACTATGAATGAAAAACAAAATCAAACTTAAGTGATAAGCTTAACCAAAGAAGATTTAATAAGCCCTGACAGAACAGAAATCTCAGAAATGAGGAAAGGAAGGCCACCCAGTAAAGCTGCTGTGGCAAGAGAAAGTCTCCCACTGAAAATGTGTTACTTCATTTTACACAGAAATTGTAATTAATGAATTTTTCCTTTAGAATACATTTAGGTAGAGTGCATTTTTACTTTAGAAGAGCCTAAAGAGAACAGTGAAAATAAAATCTGAAACTAGTGATGATGCAAAAAACACAGTAATTCTATTTTATGTATAATTAACTGTGCATTTGCAGGAGACAGACTAAAATATATAAACTGTTACATCTGTTTTCATATAAAGAGCAGCAAAAAAAAAATTTAAGATACTAAATAGATTATTCCCTCCTTGGTAAAATGAAACAGGACCTCTGGTTAGATTAATTACTTGTAAGAGTAAAGGGCTCAACAAAAGCTGCATTAGAACAGAAGTAAATTAGCACATGTATTTCCTTCCTATAAAAATAGGGTAGCAAATCCTTGTGCGATGGCTGACCTTGTTCATGAGGCTAACTAGCTGTTGTGAGATGAGAACTTTAACGTGTTGCAGATTTGCCTGTACTCTGAAAGGATTAAAAACACAACTACAAGGGTAGAGAACATTATGTGTTTCCCCATACTATTAATACCACATTCAACAAAAAAAACCAACAACAACAGAGTACCAAGTGGAACACAGAATGCTTATATGACAATTAAGTAATTAACTTACAGGACAAAATAACAAACAGCAGGTTCACATGAGGGGAAAAACAGAGGTGCTAACATTTATATGCAATCTTACCACTTAATCTCAGCACATTTTAAAAAATTAAGGCTCGTTAAACCTTATGTTTCACTGATTTACACACAAGACTGATTCCCCCAGCATACCAGAGTTTTGTAACTCCCATTTAGACATTCAAGATCCTCAATGCTGACTTCAAAACTACAGCAATTAAGCAAAAAGCCAAACCAAATAAACCCTCAGCATAGGCTGGAGAAACATGGGGAAATTATACTAACTTTTTCTATAATCAAACCCCTTCCCATCAAATGTTTTTCCAAAGAAAATGGTAGAAGTGCCACCTGCCTGGCTTCAAAATTAGTAATAAGCAACAAAAGCATTCAAAGCAAAAAAACAAATGTTCTTATACTTCAATCTGCACGTTTCTATGTCACTATTACTACGTTGTCCATGTAAAAGACAAAAATGTGCCAAAGTAAGCAACCTATAGCAGAAAGGCAGGTCTTTAGAATAAGAACTATACCTGAAGGAGTCTCAAAGAAGAGAGTCTAGCTTCTGGATTTCAGCAATGAAACAGTAAAGAAGTGAACATGCATCAGGTATGACAAAAAACTAATGGTCGATTAATAAAAAGAAATTAAAGACATGAAAAAAACTAAGTAGAAGCAACACGAACTGTAGTTATCTAGATTGACACATAAAACAGCCACTTGCATTTCTAACAAGACAAAAATCACAGCAGGTTACAATATACATATGCCAAACAAAAAGAGAAGAGCAGACAACATCATCATATTGCACAATTAGGACAACTAAGTAGAAAGTACATGCTAAGCATGCTAAAAAGCACCTTCTGAAAGCAGAGAGAAACAGAAGCTTTTTCTAGTCACAGCTTACCATGCTGATACTTTGGCCAGGGAGTCTGAATTTGCTTACCTCCTGTAAGAGATCTGCCTGTTCAATGGCTTTGAGAACATTTTTCTTGGAAGTCTCCTGAACTTCCCCTCCTAAAAGGAACTCATCCAGAATGAAATACGCTTTTTCAAAATTGAAGATGATATCAAGTTCACATACCTAAAAAGAATATCAGGCATTACTGCAGAAAGAGATTACACTATCTATTAAGGCATAGCCTCTCACAAACCTGAGCTTGTTCACACCTTTGCCAAACTTCACCAAATCAAGATGTTAGACTCAAGCTATAACCTCTTAAGCAGTGTGTGGGCACAAACCAAACCTTTGAGGGAAAAAAAGGAATGTTTTGTGGGTTTTTTGCTTGCATTACATACAGTTGTAGCAGCCTCTTTTAAGAGCATTTCCATTGTTAAAAAGGGTTCAATTCAGACAGTCAGTCTCATACGGCTTTTCCTGAGGCAAAATAACACCAAAGTTCTCTTCTTGCCTGCAGTACCCAAAGACGTGTCATATAATCTTACAGAAAAATCTGGAAACAGGATAAACTCAAATTTCTTATTTACCCAGTGCATCTCCTAGTCAGAAGAATTAGGAAGGCAGGAAGATGAGCAGCAGCTTTTCTGAGAGCGCTATTGTACATTACTGCTGCTGCCTGTGTTTGCTATCTGGGTAAGCAGATGTCTGTCTGCCTTTTCTTTCCTGGCCCTTCCTGCTAACTCACAACCAACTGCCTCCTTCGGCAGCAGATGTTCCAAGTGCTCACACAGGAGCGCGGTGCCAGGGAGAAGCAAGCCGGGTGCCTAGATGAAAAGCTGAGGATAAGATTTTTATCTGACCTCGAGTGAGTACTACAAAATTAAATAAATACAGGCAATTAACACCAGATTAATAACAGTTCTTCTCCCAGATTAGTAATTTAATTTTGTATGTTTTAACGGTTACGCAGCCAACTATCAGTTTAGTTTGGTCAAGCAAGCGACACACAATGTGTTAAATACACCTTTTCAACAGCTAGCTGATCATGGTTATTTTTCAATTGCTACGGGCATAAAACAAAATGGTACAATATAGAGAGACTGTGAATTTATAAAATTAAAAAGAAATTACTAACTCACACTGCCAAAATACTTGTCAAGAAGTTCTACATAGCGATGAATTATTTCCAGAGTTATTAGTTCATTGTCCTGATCTTCAATAGCACAGCAGAAATAGAGGCTTGCATATCTGTAAAAACAAAATAATCTTGATGTTAGCATAAGAACACCCACAAAATGAATACCCTTGAGATACAGTATGTTCTTAGTGGTCCTTCATACCCAACTTTATCATACTGTTAATCTAAACCAAGAGCCACTTAAGTCCTAGCACAGAATGGCTGAAAGACCATCACGTACAGAAGGGATCTGCCTCCTCGGCTCAAGCAGGACTTCAGTCTTTACCATGCTTTAGCTGACAGAATTAAATTAGGCTATGAAGTAGCTGGAAAAACTAAATGGATTTAGGTTTTTGACCTCCTAGCAGAGTTTTGAGGCAAGATATTTTCTCTGTCTGCAACATCAAAACATTGATATCAACAGATAACAGATCAACAGATTTAATCCTAAATTCGTATCGCAAGCTACGCATATTCCAAGCTATAAAAAAACCTCTTGGGAAATAAATTAACAATTAGGATTTGGTCTTTATAGAGAATTTAACAAATGCCAAAAAATCCCTCCAAAGCTAACAGTAATGGCATATATCCCAACTGCTGCTTAGTCAACAACTCAATCACTACCAACTGTTCCAGTACCAGACTAATGAGAGGCCACTGACTAGTATCTAGCAATCTACTTCCACCATAGAAGGCAGGGAATTCTTTACTTCAAATATGAACTCGAGTTCCACTTTAACAAAAAGACCATCCAATTCTAATGTGTGCTCCTATATTCTTGTTCAAGTCACATTTTAAAAAGCTGTTGCAAAAACAAAACAGGAATGAAAGCTGAAAACCCCCCTGGGTCTTTTCTGAAGCGCCAAAACCATATGCCATACAGACACACATGGCACAAGTGAGACTGAGGAACACCTGTTGTATCCGATAATTCACACAAGCCAAAACCAGCTTTTGTTTCCCTGTTTATTTGGGACAACTGGACACATTACGCACTCTGAGAAGGCAGCTCTTTTTAAAAAGGAGTCATCTGGATGTGAATGATGATTTTAAGATGCATATTTGTTTCCCAAAGAAACGCATACATCTTTGCAACATTACACATTTTATCAGCTGGGATTTTATAAGCCCCAAAGAAACAGTCAGGATTTTTGTCTTGAAGTCCTGCAAAAAAAAAAACCAGTTGTATTTTGTAGTAAGTTCCAATTTGTCTCCCAGCCACTTAACTAACCTGTTTTATGACCCAAAAGTCACACACGCACAGAACTCTGAGTCAAACTGCTACAGCTTCATCACAAACTACTAGTCAGAGTAGTTTTTGAGTAAAAGTTTGTAATTATTATAAAATATACTGTCCGCCACTTGTTTCCATTCTATCACAAAACACGATGGGGGAAAGGGGGAAGAAAGGAAAACTACTCCATTGAAGCACTTAACTTTAATTCCCTCACTCTTTCATCTCTTCACCATGGTCACTTCTCAGCTCATCAGAAGTTCTACCTGAGCATAGTTCTTTTGATTTTACACTGTTGTTTGTGCCTCACTAATTCAAGGACATTTACAGCCCCTGTAGTAGCTTGCAAGATTCAATCTGTAGAAGGCATCTTTCAGACAAAGCTATTTTAAAAAGTATTAGAAAGTGATACTATAAAGAAAAAGCATGTTTTCAAACTTACAGAGGAATTTAGAAGTCAAACTCCAAGATACCATATTTCACTGCAGAAAAAAATAGTCTTCAGCACATCAGTTGACATTTACAGTAACTACCAGCACTCAGGCAAAATCCATCTCAACAAAGCTTCCTTCCTATTCAGACCGAGCAGCAGTAGCCTAACTGTTGCCTTACAGGGCTTTAACACAAGTTGAATCACACACCGACAGAGCCTATCGAATCAAATTTGACTCAAATATTTGAAATTTATCCACATGGGACAGTCTTTTGCCCTTCCCTGTTGCTCAATAGGCTCCTGATGCACATAACTAGTGTATGCAAATACCCCCACAAAAGACAGGCAGCAGGGGAAGAAGGTAGAGAGACTACCTAGCACAAAGTATTTTCCCAGGAAGTAGGCTGTGGGCAGCGTCCTCATTCAGAAGAAAACCTAACATACATTTGAGAGACTTTATTTGGCAGCTAGCGAGTAGACCACAAATTGAAGCTCTGCCAACTGCAGTTTTGGAGAAAGAATATGACAAACAAACTACTCAGTACGCATCCTAACACCAAGTGAAGGCCTGGGTGGCAGATCACTGGAACAGGCTGCCCAGAGAGGTAGTGGAGACCTCATCCCTGGAGATACTCAAGGTCAGGCTTGACAGGGCTCTGAGCAAACTGATCTAGTGAAGATGTTCCTGCTTACTGCAGGGCGTTGGACTAGGTTAACCTTTGAAGGTCCCATCCAACCTAACACGTTCTATGATTCTGGGTATCTGTCATTATAGAGCCAGAGTATTTTTCAATGTATTTTTTAAGCAGCAGCCATAACTAACAGATCACTACTCAACAAGCAAAAAGTTCCTGTCTTCAGGTAGATGACCACAGCATTTTTTGTGGAAGGAAACAGAAATTTGCAAGACAATAGTTGCACTAGTTCAGTGGTGGAAAGCCTCACCATTAGCAGCCGATGCTTTGCAGCTCTCCACTACCACTCTGGTTCCAGCCAGAGTCAGAAACTAATTCTGCTCAGGGATCAGGTCCCTGTGGGCAGAGCGTAACTTGCAAATCCTATCAGCTCCTATGAGAGAGACCTGCTTTAAGTCATTCCTGGGAGTCTGTCACCAGATAAAGCTGCAGGCAGTAAGAGTGGTGGCATCCACGTCACACCGCATGTAAATTCTAACAGCGGAAATTTAAGGCCTACAGTTTGACAGGAGCAGAGCTTAACTGAAAAGGACAGCCAGTAAGAGGTAGACACGTGCTTAAGGGAGCCTGAGAATCTGGAGTTTGTGATAGCTTACCATAGCTGACCCAGTGACAACCAGGACCACTGAAGCTGTGCTTGCTAAAAGATTCTTTTGTCCCCTCCTCCATAAAACTTACATATTTCTTTAACAAGAAGTTCTGAGACTCCAGGACAGGCAGATCAGTTACTATCCAAAGATACAGCAATCAATAGTAATAAACACTAATAGCACTAACCAAGATAAGCATTTATTTTACAGTTTCTCATTTCAGCAAGGCTATACCCCCCAGTAGTTTTAGAAATTAACGTAAGCTTGGTGGTACTGGCAATTCTCTAAGAAAAAGCTGCTGGGTTTTCATGCTGAAGGTCCCTCCTAGCACCACACTAACTAGAATCCTGCACAAAGATGACCTGATCAAAGCTAAACCAACTGAACTTATTTACAAATGCATTCAGTCGGTTTTAGAGAGTCACCTAATTAACACCAAAGTAACATTTTTAACAGAAAGCCAGCAGTTAAGACATACATAAGCAAGCATAGGGATCATATCAACTCCTGAGCACACACCACTAGCTACACAACTGCACCTTAGGTCAAAGTATTTTGATGCAAAGAAGGACGCCACATGCAGAATGCACTCTTCTGTTGTTTTCTTTCAGGCTGAGAACAATACAAAAAGTTTTAAAACATATTTTTCCATAAGTCTTTAACTCAACCTATGAGCATGGTTATTTCATGTTAAGCTAAGATGACTGCCACCACATTAAGGGCAGCACAAGCTAGGGCAAATACGGTTCCAAACTGACACATAAAAACAAAGCCACAATCAAATTACCAAACAATAATCATGTCCTATGATCTCAGCCAAACACTATCAAAGTAAAATTTACATAAAAATCCGTTATTCTGCAACTTCTGACTAATACTGCCAGAAGGCAAACAGTAAACAGCTGAAATCTTCAAAGAAAAAAAAATAAGGGGGGAGGGGCCAGAATCTTAAACTCTTCTTTTTAGTAAAATTAGAAATTTGTGCAAGTGGAAAGCTGCATAAGCACCTACCGATGCCACCAATCACCAATATTACCAGTTCATTCTTTAAATGACAAAACATGAAGAGCAATCATTAATTGTGTTCGCTAAGTTTCTAATCAGCTATCTGCAGATGACTCCCTATTTTCATAAAGTGCCACTGCTGTTGGCTTCCAATATTTTTTTTACCCCCAGAATCACTTCCAATCTCTCTTTCTCTTGAAGTGAGATAGTTTACATCCTCTTCTAGTGTCCACCAGCCTGAAAAGCCCTTTTCCAAATAGACTACACAATACATCCATCCCAATCAATTAACCATGTCAAAACCAAGGCATCTTCCCATCTATGTCTTGTAGATCTAAAGAAAAAAAAATTAAGGGCACGATGCCTGACCCTATTTTGCAGCCATTATCAACACTACACATATGAAACCAAGGAAAATAAGTTATTCGCACACATTCAGATGGATTTTAAAGACATTTAGTTCTATTTTCTTTGAAGTGTTTGTTCAGAAAGCATTGTATGAGGATGAAATTCTACAGAGCTGAGAGGCTAATCAAAATAGTCCAGCTTTCCTAATAAATACCAGGATAAGTATCAGAAGGCAGAAAAAGGTACTGGCTTGCCAATTTTGCATTTGAGTTCATCCTGTTCTTGCAAAAAGGCACATCAATGAGACCCTTGAGTATACTTCTAATAATGCCAACCATTCTTTGAGTTGCACTATCTAGGTCAATTCCCTCTTACGCCTGAAATGTTGACAGTAAACACACTCTAAAAACAAGAATAGCACAACAATTTCAGCAATTTAAGACTCATACTAGCAATATGCACATGCAAAATGTACAACAGCACTATGTACATACTTTTACAGCTTATATTGAAAAACATCTGCACCAGAAGGTAAAGATCCTTCCCAGTAACAGACCAGACAAGAACACATGCTAGTAGAGAGATGCTCAAGAGCCTTCCGTCTGCTAGCAGTAGGGAGCAGCACTTTGCAAACCACAAAGAGTGGTTGCAGGTGTGTTGCTTTTAGCCACCCACCTTTAGACTTCATCTATTATGGTTGTCTTCTCAGGATTATCTATTTCTGACCTACCATCTCCCTTTTCAAAAAAATCATACTAGTTGGCACTCATCAACTTTATGGATTGGAACGTGTGACACTTGCAAAATGTCTGCCTCAAATCTAAAAGCTGTTACTTTCATCAGATACAAGAACTAAACAATCACCTCTACCCACTCCTGGTGATGTTTTAGCCTCAAAAAACTCACCAAAAAAAGTAACAAAAAAAGATCTGAGATGCTCCTTAGCTAGACACAAGCTTACCTCCAACAAGACTTCACAGGCCAATTGTGCCAGGTCAGTTTGCAGACAGAAAAATAAGCTACTGCAGTCAGCTGTGCACACCAGCAGTCTAGCAGGTGGACTGCAGTCTTCCTACAGATGAAAAGTGGTCTAGATATATCTCCCAGGAAATTTCTTAATTCTTCTTGACCATAGGACCCACAGCACACTACTAAGATGCATGAACACCACAGCTTTTGGCAATTTAAAGTCACACACAAATTTCTACCAGTTCTCTAGGCGCAAAAGGATGAGTAGTTGTTAACAGCAATGAACAGGGGAAGCAGCTGTGTGAACCAGTGAACTGCAAGAACTTCAAGACTGGGCAAGGAAGGGAGCAGACCGACCTACTCTTAGTTTTTCTGATCTAGACCTATGACAGCCAGCTCAAAGAGTTCTTGCAGGTATTATTGCTCAAGGAAGCGGACAAAGAATTTTAGCTCACCTGTCTACATGTAGGTAGCAGAAACAGACAGAAGAAACAACTGTGTGTGCTTATTTTAAGCTCATGCCTTACACATTTTTTCCTCCGTTTTCCTCCTTGTGTTAAAGGTCTCCACACTTCAGATAGACTGGTAACATTCACATGCACCAATGTACGTATGAAACCAGGACTTGAAAAATCTAAAGTTTTTCAATTCTACCTCTTTGGTACAATGGAAAGAGTTACAAACTTCATCTCCGCTCAAGCTCTCTGTCCTCACTACAGGACAGAGAGGCAAGAAATGCAACAATATTTATTGTAGGGCACAAATTATTTACCACCTTAAAGAAAAGATAAGGACACATAAACCTGCTGAAGTTTATAACTAACTGGGGAAGGGAGATAACTCAAGGTTATGTAGCACCAGCTTTAGCTGGAAGAGAGGCAGCCTACCAAATTGGGATAAGGATTAGTGTTATTTGTGGAAAAAATTCTTTTTACACTACTTCATTGTAATACACTCTAAAGACAAACACAAAGCTAAAAGTGCTCACCAAAGGCTCCTATTAAAGTTAGGGAACAACTGAGAAACGAAACTATTGCAAAGAAAATTATACTATGCTTCCACCAAAAAGAAGCTAGCCATGATTTCCCATGTTAGAAGGAAAGCCTTTCTCCATTCATAGAAAGGAAGAAAACAAAATCCCCACCTAGGTACTCTGAAACAAATTATTTCCTTATCTCTATGAGCCTTTAAAAGCAAGTTACACTTTCAGGCTATTCATGAAGTCCATGACCAAAGTAAATGTTTACGAAATTAAGTTTTTCTTTACTACCTATTAAATCTCACACGCTTTGTATTTATTCACATTTATATACTGTGTGAATCCAAACAGAGAACTAAGAGCCATCACTCCTTACAAAAGTGGAAGGAAACCTCATTTCTTTTTTTCAGCACATTTCTAAACGCATGAGTGATTCTCCACACATGAATGATTCCTGCTTGGTTATCAAATTAGATTCAAAGGAAAAGTCTTCTTCATAACCAGCAGAGGGAAGGGGGAAAAAAAAACCCCAAGCAGCAACAAAAAAGGAAAAAAAATAATCAACCTTCATTATTTCCTTGCTACTTATTACACTGCTTGTGATGTATGACAATTACGAGGTTAGTGAGACAGAACAACCTTTTGTAGACAATCTTCAGGTCTCTCCATTCCAGGAAGCTGCACATTTTCGGTTTGCGGGCTAATACTGTTTGAACAAGTTCCCTTGTGATTTTCTTCTTTTCTTTGTCAGATAATGGGACATACCACTTCTGGAGTCTCAGTTTCCCCTGGCGACTAAAAAGCAACATAAACTGCATCTGTTGAATTAGAAAAGGGAGGGGAAAAAAAAAAAAAAGATTAATCTCAGTCTCTTAAAGACGTTTCTGTGAGGAAAACCAAACAGGAAACATAGATAGCCATCCCCACCACTAACTACATTATGTATCTCCACAGCGGTGGGTGGCAGATGTTATGCAAGATTTGGAAGTCCCAATAACACATTCTGCTGAACAAGGTCGGTCAAAGCAAAAACAGTAGAAGGGATACACAAGTTTCAGGAACGGGTGTCAGAACCGCCAGGTAGCGAGCAGAACACAGCCAAATTTCAGACAAACCATGCACAGCACCGGTTACGGTTGCGTTTACTACGGAAAACGACCAAAAGAAAGAAAACCCACCCAAAATCCTCAACACAGCCGCCTCCTCATATATCCAAACTCATTTTCAATTCACCGGATCAGAGCCTTACGGCAGGGGCAATTTGCACTTAAGATCTTTCAGGAAAGCCTCTGAATACTTTAAAAGGCATTAAGCCTCCCAACGGAGAGCCCTCCGGCACAGCAAAGCCCAGTCTTTCCCCGCGCTACACAAAAGGAGCCGAGATTAAGTGCTTTCCCTGCGGTCCTATGTTCCAGGTCTCGCTTCCTCTGAAGGAGTGATGTTGCAATAACGTTTTAGGAGGAACTTGACGGCTGCGTTGTCCAGCTGCTGTAATAGCAAAGGGAAAAGCCGCTTTTTTTTTTTTTTGGTTTTGTTTGGGTTTTGTTCCTTCTCTCCCCCGCCCCCCTTTTCCCTCAAAGTTGCGCTGAGCGGAGGAAGTTTCACAGGCAATACGGCTGGCGTGAAACACGATGCCGAAGCCCAGCCTAGTCCCGGGTGACAAGTCCGACCAGCGCCAGCACAAACAAGAGGCGACGGCGGCAGCAGCGGCGGCGGCCCCGAAGCCCGGCGGTACCGAGGCTACTCCGTCCGTGGGGGCAGCCTCCTCCGTAGGGGCAGCCGTCCGATACCGCAGCCGTCCTCCCCGTTTCCCCTCCAGCCGGCCCCGCCGCCACAACACTCCATCGCGCTCCTCGGCTCGCAGGCGACCCTCCCGGCTCCCCGCCGCCCCCCAACAGCCGCCACGGCTCCTCCCCACCCGGGAGCGGTCGCGGGCGACCCGAGAGGCGCCGCCGGCCACACGGGCGAGGGGCAGCCGCGGAGGTGCGGGCCCGCCCCGGCCCGCGAGGAGAACGGCGCCAGCTCCCCTCCTCCCTCAGGCGAGGAGCAGCCGCCGCCCGTCCCAGCCCTGGGTGCGGAGCGCCCCGCTCCCCACGGCGTGTCGGTACGTTGGGAAGGAGATGGGGGGGAAGCAAGAAAGAGAGCCGCCGGCCGCCCCCTCCCTCGGCCGCTGGAGAGGAGTGGTCCCGCAATCCGGGGCGAGGGTGAGAACAAACACCCCCCACCCGCCCCGGCGCGCCCCACGGCAGGCTCTGCGTCCCGATGCGGTGAGGGAAGCGAGGCCGCCTCCACGCGGCTGTGCTCACCGTGCCCCGGGAGGAGAAGGAGGCGGAGGACGCGGTGCCGCTACCCAGGCTGCTGCTACTGCCGCCGCGGCTGCCGAGCGGGACTGAGGGGAGGGGAGAAGCCGCCGGCTCAAGCCTGGCGCGGGCGCGCGCGCGCCTCAAAAGCCACCCGCCCCCCCTCCCCGAACTTGGGCAGGCCGGGGCGGGGCCGGGCTCGCGGGCGCCGCTGCCGGGTGGGGGGCGGGGAAGAAGGGGGCGGGGATGGGGGGCGCTGCTCTCTCTCTCCCCCTTTCCCTTCCGAACTAAACTTTATTAGCTCGCCGGCTTACGGCAGGGACGGGCGTATTGGTGGCAGGGTGCGAGACGCGGGCATGCGCAGTGCGGCAAGGCTGGGGGCGCGGATCGGGGGCACACGACGGGACGGACACGAAACTGAGCTCGCTCGTCGCAACCCAATCGGAGAGCTCAGCGCCGCGGCGGGCGGGAGGAGTGAAGCAAGGTGTTAACCAATGAGAGGGAGAGAAAGGCGGCGGGGGAGGAGCTGACAGCGGTGGTGGGAAGGGCTGGCGACAGGAGGCGGGGTTAGAGAACCTGATCCGCGTGGCCTGAATTAGGATAGGGCAACAGCAGGCGCAGCAACAGCCAACCGGAAAGCGCAATGCAGATAGCGGTCCACAAGCAGCCAATGAGCCGGTGAGGCAAGGAGTTGGGGGAAATGACATCAGTCAATCAGGCGCCCGGAGACCGAGGCTCCTCCTTCGACCTCCCCACCCCCGAGGCGGGGGGAGGGGAAGAAGGGAAGGGCGGGGCAGTCGGGCAGCGCGCCTGCGCAGAGCCGTGTTTCCTTCTAGCACGTGCGCGCCCCGCGCCGGGGGCGGGGGGGAGCGGAGGGGGGAAAGGTAGCGGCAGAGGCGCACGCTGGGCGGGCGGCCGTTGGGCGGGAGGCGGGGCTGCGCCGCGCCGCGCCCCCGTGAGAGGGGCGGGGAGATGCCCCTTGAAGGGCCGGGTGGCTCTCCGCCAAGCTGCTCCCCCAAAGTCACCTTGGTAGCGAGCGGGGATGGGAGTCGCCAGTGTCCCCGTTTCTTAAATACGGCTTTAATTTATTTGGTTAATTGCAAATTGGCGTGCTGCTAAGGAGGCTTTCTGCGCCCCTGCAGCTGGATCTGGGGCTTTGTTCGGTTGGCTGGCTTCGGGGTTTGTTTTGGGGTGGTTTGTTTCTTTTCTGCGGGTGAGTTGGGGTTGTTTGAGAGCTTTTGTTGGTTTAGGTTGGGTTTCTTTAATTATTTTCATTTCATAGCGAGGTGGGCAGGAAAGACGGGATGAAACGCTGGCTGAAAGAAATGGAGACGTGTCTCCTCCAGCTAAAGTTGGAGCACCTCGTAAAAACACAACCAAACCCCCAAAATCATAGCCACCTAAGAGCCCACAGCTTTCTATAGCGTTGGGGCTCATCCTCCCACCAGCGTAAAAGGTGACAGTGATGGAGAAAAAAGAAAAAAAGGTTATTTTAACCAGCTGGCCCTGCGATGGTGTAACACGGTGATTGACATCACTTGAGGAAGCAGTTGTGCTCCTCTCTGTAGTTATCCATTAGGAGTAGCTCCCAGCGCTTTGGGATCTGTCATGCTTTTATTACTTTTGTTATTAACGCTTTCTAAAAAAAAGTCTATTCTTCTGGCTACAAAGCAGCTGTGGCAGCAGAAAACCAGTGTCAGAAAGGCTTTTGTGTTAAAATACGGATGGTCTGAAAGGAAAGGCGGTTTTCCGGCATTTCAAGGAATGCTGTAATCAGTTGTACTTGAGGAAAACTGGAAATATATTTCCATTTTATAGCAGAGGTTATAGCTGTAAGAGAAAAGTGGCATGACAACAAGGAGGCAGGCATGAAACCAAACTGAACGGATAAAGCAATTACAGTATTAGTGGTCACGCAGGAAGTGAGAGCTACTATGGCTTGTTCTTGTCATACTTAATGCTTGTTTAGCAGCTGTCGGTTGAACTTGCATTTTATCAGCACAGAAAGTCATGTGTATGGATCTTTTACCTGATAGAGTCTTTACTTATACCCATGTATTATTTTGTCCTCAGTAGTTGCCAGTTACTGCAGCTCCGCTCGTCTCTTGTGAGGGTATTCCATGGTTTAAATTATCCTTTTGTTCAGAAAGCTTTCATAAATGATGTCCTTCCTAATCTGCACTTTCCTATTCTTGAATCTAGCATCCTATATCCCACATCTCCATTGTAAGTGCATGCACGCTTCAGGAGCTTCTAGGTCTTCTAAGTCATTATTTAAGCCAGGAACTAACTTCTATCTCTTTTCATCAGAGCTACTTCCAGTGTATTACCATCATTACGGTAACGGGAGCTCAGAAGTGAATTTCTGAAGGAGTTGCAATGGGCCTGTATTACTTTATTATGATTTGTCACTTCCCAGCTCAATGAAATATTTCTGCATACGGATTGAACCACACATTCTACAAACACTGATTTGATTGAAATCAGACGGACTACCCATGTGGTGAAGCATATGTGTTCTGGTGGCATGAAGACGAAGTCTTGAAGCTCCACTGATTCTTTTTTATTTGTTTGGTTGTTTTTTTTAATCTCATAACTTTGTTTTAATTTTCTGACAGATTTCCAGCTCAGTTTCAGTTTATGGTCTGTGATACAAGTGCGTTGCTCAACTGTTTTTCCTCCCTCCTGTCTGTTACATGGGTGGATTTCTTCAGACTTTAACCTTGAGTTTCTCAATTAAACCACCTCCTGGTCAGAATCACTCCCCCATATACAGTTTCAGGTGGTTTGATAAGGTGTGTGAGCCCAGTGGTACATCAGGCATGGTGGGATCTGTGTCTAGCAAGTCTAACTCAGCTGAAGCTTTCTGTCTTCCTCAGCCAGTCCTACCCCCTCATCACTATTCTCAAGCCCTGCCCAGATTGCCACTCATACGATCATTTTTCAACCAGTTTCTCTCAAAATGAGCCTGCTTATTTTTAAGCAGTTCACGGTGCAATTCCATGGCAGCTTCCAATGATCCAAATCCCAACTTCACCCACCAGCTCCTCCCATTCCCAGTTCCATGTTCCCATCTCTTCTCCTTTGCTGGCATTTAGCTGCAGCTCACACAGAGCATTGCCTGCCAGGCTGCTTTTGGCTGTACAGGTGAGGATACAAGACACAACTGAGTGAGTTGGTTTGGGGATCACATGTCTGTTGAGAAGGCAATGACAAAGAGGTAATGCACTCCTTTCTGTTTGTGCTGCTTCTTTCAGGAACTTCAGAAGACTTGCTGTTTATGTTATTTTCAGTGTTGCATGCAATTTGTACTAATTACCTCTCTTTATGCCAACCCTGTCATTTGTTCCTGTAAGAAATTATCCTGTCACACATGCATTGAACTTGCGATATATTGAACTAGCTGTAATTATCAAATTGATAAAGATACGTATGATGCTTAAAAGCATTAATATAATGGCTGTTGAGTATTCTGCTGTGGTGAGATGACCCTGGCAGGAGGCCAGATGCCTCCCACAAGTAGCTCTATCACTTCCCTCCGCAGCTGGGCAGGGTAAAGAGAATGTAGTGAAAGGCTTGTGCATCGAGGTAAGGACAGACAGAGATCACTCACCAATTACTATCATAGGCAGAACAGACTCAGCATAGGGAAAATTAATGTGATCTATTACCAATCAAATTAGAGAAGGATAATGAAAAATAAACCCAAATCTTATACTACTTTTCCCCCTCCCTTCTTCCTGGGCTCAACTTCACTCCCATTTCTCTCCTTATTTCTCCTGAGCAGCAACAGGGGGATGGGGAACAGGACTTGTGGTCAGTTCATCATACATCTCTGCTGCACCTTCCTCCTCAAGAGGAGGATTCCTCAAACTCTTCCCCTGCTGCAGCATGGGGTCCCACTCACTGGAGACAGTCTTCCACAAACTTCTCCATCATGAGTCCATCCCATGGGTACTTCAGTTCTTCACAAACTGCCCCAGTGCGGCTTCCATGGGGTGCAGCCCTGCAGGACCGGACTGCTCCAGCATGATCCCACACAGGGTCACAAGTCCTGCCAGCAAACCTGCTCTGGCATGGGCTCTACTCTCTGTGGGACCACAGGTCATGCCAGGAGCTTGCTCCAGTGTGGGCTTCCCACAGGGTCATAACATCCTTCCTGTGTCTCCACCTGCTCCAGCTTGGGGTTCTCTATGGGCTGTAGGTGGATATCTACTGCACTGTCATCTTCCATGACCAGCAGGGGTACAGCCTGCCTCACCATGGCCTTCTCTATGGGCTGCAGGGGAATCTTCACTGGTGCCTGGAGCATCTCCTCATCCCCCGCCTTCTTCACTGACCTTGGTGTCTGCAGAGTTTCTCACGTCTTCTCACTCCCTTCTCTGGCAGTAAAAAGCTGCTGCTTGTGTTTTTTTCCTTCTTAACTATGTTATTCCATAGGCACTACCACCATCGCTGATTGGCTCAGCTTTAGCCAGCAGTGGGTCCATCTTGGAGCCAACTGGTGTTGGCTTTGTTGGTCATAGGTAAAGCTTCTAGCAGCTGCTCGCAGAAGCCACCCCATAGCCTGCCTGGTACCAAAGCCTCTCACCAGGCAAACCCATGACAATGCAGACGTCACGCAGCTTCATTTTAGATGTGACACAGTGAGTCTTCTGTTCATTAGCCTTTGTTTATTGTCTTAGAACCAGTTTTAACAAGATGGATTGTAAAGAATGAGCTCAGTATTTTAGTTTCCAAGCCACAAATTATAACCCCCTGCTTTATTATGGATTAATTTTTCAACTGCTACAGTTGTAAAATCCTTGGTATTCTATTTTAAATGTAAGGCAAGTCTTCAGGGGATATATCCATTGACCATAAGATATTTGAGGTCTGCAGCCAAGAGTTTGCTCTCTAGCCTATTTCCAGCATAACATGAGATGCAGAAGAGTACTGCCTGGAGCTGGGGAGAGAGGCAGGGTGGGAGGAAGGAAGCTTGCATCAAATAAGATTAAATTTGTTTGGTTTTGCCTGGTATGGTTCATGTCAATTCTTGAAGGTTTTTTTTTTCTATTGATTGGTTATTTGGGGTTGGGTGGTGGTTTTTTTGGTTTTTTGGATTTTAATTAATTAGAATGTGGTGGATTTGTCAGGAATATTGGGTCTTATACTAAAATTAATAAGGCTGACATCTTGGCATTTGACAGTTCCTGCATGGTGTCAAATCTGAAGTCTGTAAAAGAGTTTTGTTGAGTTTTTATTGTTAGCCAAAATGATGGGTAAGCCAGAAGGCCTTTATAACAAGAAATGTTTATTCCAAAGGAAAAATTGTTTATTAGATTTTAACACCATTTTTTTTTCCCTTCAGGAAAGCAACCCAGTATTTAGTAAGTCTTCGCTCCTGCCTCCCTTTCTCAGCACTTTGAAGAGGAGGGTACATAGTTTAAAAGGGCATACTGTATCTTTGCAGGTCTTTACTAAAGTAAGCAGTGAATGTATGAGGGAGACTCATTTTATTGTTAATTTATCTTCTTCATGCTCAATATCAGACTCCATTTTCATTGACTGAATAACTGTGGAGTCATTATGAAGGCAATAAGAACTGAGTTACTAGCCTTGAAAGTGATTACTGCTAGATTCCCCCTCTTAAGCCTCCAAACAGGATGTTACGTTATTATATGCAATTCTCTTCCCTGATGTATTGTCTGAGCGTTGGCCAAACTATCAGTGTACCACTATACTGCTGTGATTCATGCAGAACACTTAATCTCAGTAGAGCCAAAGTAAGTATACATGAAACCGAAAATGACAGTTTTCATTGCCGTGTTCCTTTTTTTTTTTTACGTGGAGCTCTCTCTCTTGATGAAATACTATTTAGTGCAATCTAGCAGCCTGATTGCTAGGTGCTAGTAAATCATCAGATCATGCCTGGAATTCTTACCCTCCTGTCTTTCCTGTGGAAGGGTTACAGGTTTGACTTCTGGATGTTCAGATTCTTTTAAATATGATTTCTAGCAGTCATGTGTAGCTAGCTCTCCCTCAGGATCGTGGATGTCGGGCCACATGTGTGATAGAAACAGCTACAAAATGAGCATCATGAACGTTTGTCCATGAAGTTGAATTTTCAGGGCTGAAGGAATAGTTTGAAGCTGAAGACTTGTCTTCCAGCCTGGTTATGAGAATTACAGAACCTAAGCCGTGGCTTATACATGTAATTTGGTTTGGAAAATAAAAGGCTGCTTTTGAAGGTATCTAAGTATGCAGAGATGAGGTAAGGAAATGTGGTAGCTGGCAGTCAGCATGGGCTTCCTCTTACTTATAATGTTCTTTAGCCTGAGCCTGTGCAAGGCACAGCAGCTATTTGAATAAGAGACACACAAGCCAGCTGGTAGCATTGTGTATGTTGGTCTAGCAAGCAGCAGGCTTCTCTCTTTTTACTTAGGTGGTGTTCTTATCTTTCGGTTTTCAATATTTATGCTGGAGTAGTGCTCAGAGGCCCCAGAAGTCACAAAAGGAGCTCCTCTGCAGACAATTCTGAAAAAAATGTCGATTCCTGATGCTCCTTCCTGTTCCACTGCTGCAAACTGTGCCACAGTGCAGTGAAGAATTGGTTTCTGGAGAAAGCGTGTGTGAGGAAACCTGGCTTCTCTGCCCTGCGGGGCATTTGCTGGGAGGAAGGGGGAGATGGGGAGAGAGGAAAGGAAAGGAAAGGAAAGGAAAGGAAAGGAAAGGAAAGGAAAGGAAAGGAAAGGAAAGGAAAGGAAAGGAAAGGAAAGGAAAGGAAAGGAAAGGAAAGGAAAGGGAAGGGAAGGGAAGGGAAGGGAAGGGAAGGGAAGGGAAGGGAAGGGAGGAGGCTGGGATTTCTGAGACTGCGTCAGTACTTTAAGGAGTAGTTGAATACAGCATCTCGCATCTATCTTGCTCATCCTCTGGCACTCCTAAGGAAGCAGTAGCTGCCACTGCAGTTTGTGAAGTGGCTGATGCTGCAGGTTAAGCAGTACATACTTACTGGGTCCAGCCCCTCAGATGAAGAAGTGCTTGGACAGGCTTCTGCAGAGCTGCTGTTTCACTCAGCATGAGGAATTTTTTAATACACGACAGCATAGCTCTGGATAGGACACCTGTGAAGTCAGACACATTCAGAGCAAGGCAGTGTGTAGGTTTTATGGAACACGGTTTGATCACCCTAAATCCACTGAAGTCCTCAGGCATGTATGTCATCTTCTGTTCTTGCTATGAGACATGCCCAGCTGACGATCCTGTAAGGCCTCTTGATCTGACTGCGTGTGGAGCCTGGTCTAACGTATCTCAGAAGGTACTGCCATTTTCAACAAGGAAATAATCTCCTAACTTCTGACTTTGCCAGATTGGCACGTTTGTGTAACCAGGACATAAGATACAGACTTGTATAGCCTGTGTCCTCGTTTTCAGCAGACAGAAACTTTTCATGGAAACTTGGAAACTGATCTGAATATGAAATGGTAACCCAAAACTAAAGTGTTCCATGTTATAATCAGACTCCTAAATCTTCCAAGCTTCCACACTGATCCTACAGTATTACACTAAGCTTTATTTCAAATCCTTCTGGAAAACTCAGTACAACTTGCTCTGTCATTGTAAAGAAAATATATTACATGATCTGCCTAGTTCTTGCTGCTTCTATAAAGGGACAACACAGTCTGTAAGACCTTCATTTATTGCCATTTTCTTTTTTTGGCTGAAGTGTTTAAAGAGGGTGAAACTGGGGCATCCCAAGCCCTGTGAACCGTTTACTCCCTAATGTTAAAGGCTCAATAAGAATTTAAAAGATGCATAGATTTTCATAATTGCAGTATCTGCATGTGAGAAGATTTTATCTGTGTGGATTCTTGTTCAAACTGTCTAGACCCCCTCTATTGCCATTATTGGGTAATGCCTGTCTTTGCAGTGCCACCCCCTGAACAGCAAGTACGGCCAAAAATCTTTGCTGGGGGGATGTGTACATCAGTTGAAAGAGTGTGTAGCTGGGATCTCAAGTTTTTGAAGGATTTTGAAGAAATCAAAAGAACATAGGAAATGAGTGTTATAAATCTCACCGTGATACCTTATGGAGGGGGAAAGTGATATTTGTAAACAAAATCTCTGTAAACAGTTGACTCTTCATGTTTTCGCACCCGCATACCCAGAAGCACCAAGACGTGTGTGTTCAAACAGTCTGGCCAAGATAAGGGTGCTGACTGTGAAGTCCTCATTCTGCCTCTAGGTTTCTTGATTGGCCACAGAACCAATTTTGGACTTGCTTTTTATGCTCTCTAGAAGAGGGTGGTGTTCAGGATACTTCGCCTTGCTATTTTCTTTCACCTTTCACAACTTCATATGTGTTATGAATGTCTTGACTTGGGGTATTTTATGGCTCTGGATTTGTTCTTTGCCTGGTTTGAGACCTTATCTTTAAGTCAGTTTGCTCCTTCTCTTCATTCACGTACCTTCCTTTCTAGTATGTGTTCCACTACTGCTTCAAGTTCTTTTACACATAGATGCTTTCACTCACATTCCATTAATACCAGTCCCAATGTTTGTTACCAATTGCTGCAAGAGAACCAAGGAGCTTCTCCTTTTACCCTGAACACTTTATTCCCCAAGTGAGAGCCTCACTTTTTATTTCCATCTCTACAGTATCATATCAAATACAGTTAGAAGCCTGTCCTGGTACGAAGATTCCATTTACTCTCTGACTTGAGTATTCTGCCCTATTCCAATGGGTCATTAGCGGAACAAAGCCAAAAGGACATTCAATTATTTGCTCAAGTCTGAAAGGCCAGTGTTTCTAAAATGCAGAGTGTGCTATTAACAAGGATGAATCCTTTGGCAGTGTATCCTTTCTGCTGGAAAATACTGGCTGTGTGGAACCTAAGACCCTTATTACAAATTCATGAATGATTTTAATCCATCCTGGCAGCTTTCATAAGCATTGCAGTCATCTGGAAGCAAAAAAAGATCATTGGTTTGTGCAAAATAATACAACTATGCTCATATTTGATCTCTCTAGTGGGAAAGGAATACTTAAACTTTTTTAAAAATAATTAATCAAGCGACATTTCTACTATATTACCTCTCACTGATCTATTTAGAAGTCATGTTGAATGAGTGATAACAACTCAATGCAGAGCATCAGCAAAAGAAAAAAATCTGTTTAAAATGTACATAGTCCTTGATGTGTTGGAGGAGCTATAAAATCATGCTGTAAAACTTAACTACTAGTCATCAGAAAGTAACACTCCAACAGGAGAATCTGGCTATCAAGAAGTCCTCTAATTTCTTCATATTTTAAATGCTCTCCCTAAAATGTGAGTTTCCCTCCAAGCTCTCATAACTTAGAGGCACTGTTTGCTGGAGAGAGAAAGCTGTCAGAAAGGAAATCAGATCTGAGAGCAAGCAGCCTTTATTTCCCTGGGGCACTCTGGTGCAAAATGATAGCAACAGTCAACAAGTAACATTTATTGTGGTAGATGCTTGAAGAAGCACCCAGTAGCTGATTTCTAGTACAATTCTCATAATATTATTTTTCCCAGTCAGCAGCTGTTGTGGAAACAAAAGAGATATTGTATGATCAGGAATGAGAGAGAGGAGGCATGCATGGGAAAGGCTGCACTGAAATCAGCAGTGTTCCGGAGCAGCTCTGTATAGTCCAGTTGACACTGATGTAAAGCCAAAACTAAAGAGTGAGACTTTCAAAAGTCCGTCTCTTGTTTGTGTAGAGCTAAACGCAGCTGAGCTTTGGGTAGGGCTCCTAAAGTCTATGAAGTCTCTTCCTTCTTGTCCCACTTGCTCAGATTTGCAAAAGAAAGCAATGTAAAGAAAGCTTATAATTAATCTCTCTTTCCAGTCTTCTATGAAGAAATTAGTTTTGCAGCTTGTTTTGCCACCAAATAATCAGAATTAGGCATCCTTCCTCTCTGTTCCGTCATGAATAATTTCTGTTGAGGGGTACGTAGAACAGTGTTGTGAAATCACCCCCAGGCAGATAACCAGTCTGTGCATAAACTACAACATAGATTTTTTTCAAAACAGCCAAACTACCAAAAATACCCAAGCCTGAAACAGAGCAACAAGCAAGGGAATGTTTAGGTTGGGTTATATTTATTTACAAATGTTGGTAGCAGATGGTTACCAACATTTCATCAGTATGGCTGCTTAAGCAACTTAAAAGCTGTAACAAACAGCACAATTTATGTAGCAGCTCGCCTTCTTTAGCCCACTCGTTCTCACGTTACCCAGAACAACTCCCATTACAATTCATCATGCAGCTAAGTAGCTAAAAACAAGGAAATAGGTACAAGTGCAAAACCAGGAAAGCAGCCTGGTTGTCCAGATGTGGAGATGAGTGGTCTCTCTGTCGAGGATGCCTGCTTTGAGTAATAGTTCTGTGCACAGAAGATCATTTTCAGAACATTTCTTCCTCTCCTCAGGACATAATGTGCCTTTGTTATTAAAGGCTGTAGAGGCTATAGAGGCAGGCACTACCTGAGCTGCTAAGCAGGCATAACTTATCGATCGCACTACTCTCTTCTTAAGAGAGCACGTTTAGCAGGTGAACTAAACGCCTCAGTTTTCTTTCCCCACACTACCCCTTTATTTCCATGCAACACCCAAGCTGGCTAAGATGAGGTGATGACTGGCAGATGATGGATACCTATGATATGTGTTGGTTAAAAAGAAAATAAATCCAAATGGGGGTCTGGGCTGAATTTCCCAAAACGGCAGCCTCAGTGTATCACACCTGGCGTGATCATACAGGATACACGGTACCTCTCACAGAAATGGTTTCATTCAGCTGGGTTCCTCTCTCTTGGATACCTAATTCACTCACAAATTCAAGAAGAAAGATCACGTCTTCATAAGCAACTAAACGGAACTATGTGTGATACCAAAGTGGAGTTAGAAGAAAGCATCAACTACATGACCATAAAAGGTATGGGCAACATAATGAGCAAACAGTGATTTCAAAATGGAAACACAAATGCTTGCTCTATAAACATTTACCAGGAAGCTGCCTTTCCTGTCCTAGCAAGTGGCAAGGAACAGAGTTGTCTCATGTTAAGGAGAAGTTCCAGAGAAGAGGATGGCACCACCATCCGTTCACTGTCTGACGGCCTCACAGCCTGCCTGGCTTCAGAAACCTCCATTCAGCAACAGCTTAAAGTGTCCGTGTCCAGGTGTGCGTGTTCGTACCCAAGAAAGGGCTGCTGGCTGTACACTAGCAAGCAGAAAGAGTTACAGCCTACACTCGGGTGTCCCTTCCTGGGAAAACGCTGTGTTCACCAGTGACACAACTGTAAAAACCAGAGTCTTTACTGGAAATGGGTGTAGCTTGCACTGATCTGATTGACTACATTAAAAATATTGTAAGGCTGAGAAAAAACTGTTTTGCCTTTCCTGTCTTTCATTCGTATGTAGCAAATTCCCAAAACAGCTTTCACGAGCCTGCCTCCTTAATTAGGAGTGCTGTGCTTTTCAAAGATTCTCTGTGTAACTTGACGTGTTGCACAGCAAGTGTTATTGAAGAGCAAGAGGGTCGTGTTTAGACCCAGCGCTTGCAGGGTGTGTGCCCGCTGTACGTTTCGCTGAGGTCCTCCGTCAGCGGCGAGGAGCTCTGTGCTAGCACATCAGCCCAGCGTGGGAGCATTTCTGTGCCGCAGCGTGACTGGTGCTGGCATCCCCTCATTGTTTCTGTACCCGCTTGTGTGTAGTGGGACATGGAACCGATGGGGCTCTGTGTGCTTGGACTGGAGCCGGGGCACAGACAGGGGTGGCAGGGCAGGGTGACAGGGATGCAGGGCTGCCATTGCTCCAGCCTGCCTTCACCTTTGCTGCAGATCCACTCAGTCCTAGAAAAAGACTGGTGCTAAGTCTGTTTTGGGCCTTAAAGCAGCATCAGACCAAAATCAGCAGATTGAAGATTGGATGATGGATGGGTGCAGGCTACAAGCTGGCTGAGTGCCCTGAATACCTCTCCAGTTTAGATATCACCACTCCGGAGGAGACTTTGGCAGCATCTATGCTCACCTTCCACCAAGCACTGAATCATCCTGCTCAGCTGGGGTGAGCGGCACCTGGCCAGGGAAGGGACGCCAGGGAAGGCTGCTCCTGTGCCAAGGGGCCATGCCTGGCTGGGGCTTGGAGCAAGTTTTGGGGGTCAGGGCGCTCCCAGTTCCTTGGGTGCAGGCAGAGCCAGCTTCCCAGTCGTGCAGGACAGACACCTCCAGAGCCAGATGGAGCCAGATGCGTGGGGTCTGTCTCTGAGAAAAAGGCAGATTCACCAGACGCCAGGCAGGCAGATTTATGTGGTTGCTCTTTTCTCCTGTGCTGCAGTGTGGAGCCAGTGCCTCGCCACCTCTCGGGAAGCAGAAGCTGTGGGCCTTGCCGGCGGTGTAGGCAACCGGCACGGTTAAGACTTCTCTTAGAAGTTGCTGGTAATGACATATTTAGGTTACAGCAGATCACATTTTCATTAGTGGTGCTGCTTCTGGAGAGGAGCGCTGAGTAGCAATCATTATTATTGCTTTAACAGATTGTATCTGTGCACGGCTGCCACCTGCCACTCTCAATACTGCTCTGTAGAGACAGCCCTGGTTTTAAATCCTAGTGAGTGACCTTTTTATCAGTTCCATGTTTTCAAAGCCCACAGAAGCCTGCCCCCAAATTATACAATTTAGAAATAAATGCATCAGAGAGTTCCATTTCCTTGCTATTTGGCTTCTGGGTCTTTAACATCCATACAGGTCATTTTTCACTTTTTCTCTCTGCAGCAGGCTATGATTTTAGGTGAGGGAAAGAGGGAAGGGAGGAGGGGAGGGAAGGGCAGAAGAAAGGAAGGGAAAGAGGGAAAGGAGGGAAGGCGGGGAAAAAGAAGGGGGTCAGGGGAAGCAAAGGGAATAATGGAAGCAAGCAAGCAGAAGAAAACTAATTACTATAAAACAACCGCAGGAATTCTGCCTTTAAGAAAAGTAACAGGTAACATGAGTTTCACAGGCAGAGACAATAGCTCTGTCAAGACTTGGCTCACTGAACGAGAGTGAAAGGCAAGGTAAATGAATATATTTTATCCAGCAATAGCTTGTCAACTGAAAATTATCCATGCCAGCATAGACATTAACAGGGCTGTAAAGCCACCCCATTTCCTTCTCATAAATTCCCTGGCTTGAATTGGTGAATTTGAGATTACTTGTCCCCTCAGTACTTGTGTTTCTCGGGACACTACCCCACTGCAGTCCAGGTTATGTATTGTGTTGGTACTGAATTTTATTTGATTCTGAAGGGAGAAGGCTGGGATTTCAGGCTTTTACACTTGACTGCTGCCTTTACTTTCTGGACTATTGAATATGCAGGTGCAGAAGGACAGAGTAATTCGGGATCTCTTGTTTCTGCAGTTGGCTGAGTGTCACAGAGGTGATATTTCAGAAGAGGAATTAAGACAGTGAGGGAATCCAGGAATAATTTCTTTGGTGATGCTACAGAAGTGCACAAATATTTTAGAGAGAACACAGTGCTTTGAGCTATGTCTGGAGGGCTAACCTTCCTAAGACCTGTCCAGGCAGTCACCTGGGTGAGCAGGAAATATAGTATAGATTGTTTAGAACATGTGACATTGGATCCTTGGGCTGCAGAAATCTCTACATCCACAAATTTAATGGATATTCATAATCATACAATCAATCACAGAATGATAGAATGGTTTTGGTTGGAAGACCATCTAGTTCCGACCCCCTTGCCATGGGCAGTGACACCCTCCACTAGACCAGGTTGCCCAAAGCCCCATCCAACCTGGCCTTGGACACTGCCAGGGAGGGGGCAGCCACAGCTTCTCTGGGCAGGCTGTGCCAGGGCCTCACCTCAATAGGAAAGAATTTCTTCCTAATATCTAATCTAAATCTACCTTCCTTCAGCTTTAGGCCATTACCCCTTGTCCTATCACTCCATGCCCTTGTAAACAGTCCCTCTTCAGCTTTCCTGTAGGCCCTCTTTAGGTACTGGCAGGCTGCTATAAGGTCTCTTAGGGGCCTTCTCTTCTACAGACTGACCAAGCCCAACTCTCTCAGCCTGTCTTTCTAAGATATGTGCTCCAGCCCCTTGATCATCTTCATGGCCCTCCTTTGGATTCACTCCAACAGCTCCATGTTTTTCCTGTACTGGGGACCCCAGAGCTGGATGCAGTATTCCAGGTGGAGTCTCACAAGAGCAGAGTAGAGGGGCAGATTCACCTCCCTCAGCCAGCTGGTCATGCTGTTTTTGATGTAGCCCAGAACACTGTTGGCTTTCTGGGCTGCAAGCACACATTGCCAGATCATGTTCAGCTTCTTATCCATCAACATCCCCAAGTCCTTCTCCTCAGGACTGCTTTCAATCCATTCTCTGCCCAGCCTGTAGTTCTGCTTGGGATTGCACTGACCCACGTGCAGGACCTTGCACTTGGCCTTGTTGAACTTCATGCACCTCACACAGGCCCACCTCCCCAGCCTGTGAAGGTCCCTCTGGAAAGCATCCCTTCCCTTCAGAGTGTCAATCGCACCACATATTTTGGTGTCATCAGCAAACTTGCTATACAGGTTTACACCATTGGCAAGTTTGGGGGCATCTTTCATTTATAGTCCAAAGCTTTTGTCACAGATTTGGAGAAAATTACTCCAAAATGGGATCCTTGACACTGGGAGCAGTGTCATTTATATGCACTCTGTGCTTTGGCCAGTCAAAGGTTTGAGGTCTGCATTGCTTCTGTTTTAAACCTATGTAGAAAAGAATGGATTGTGTGGTTGAAAGCCTGGTAATGCTGTTATCCTTGTTCAATTTTTTAGCACCATCTGTTCCTCCCAAGCAGAAATTCCTGACAAATCATGTGAGCAAAAAAACTTACTTTATTTCTCCATGCAGCAGACGAACCATTAGAGTTACGGAAATCTGGTTGGGCAAAGAAATATGTTTATAAAATGATTGGTTTAAGTCTTAGTTGCCTGTGAAAATGACTTTTTAATGTACTGACAGCTGTCTCCCTCTGGCATGTTTTCAGTTTAACAGTTTATGTTGGAGCCAGATCATTTGTTTCGTAACTGGCTGTAGCATAACAAACAGCACTTTTAAATCTCCAGCCGGCCCACGTGTCACATCAATGTTATCTGTCCCAGTTGGGATACTTTTCCAATCACTGTATTTTCTTAATTGTGCCTGAAAAATAAGTCGATAATATGGCCACATGGCAATCCTCTTCTAAGTCACATAGATAAAAACGGGAATTGGCTGAAACATTTGGATCTTTTTATTAGGTCATTTTAATTTAGAGTCAAGGAAGCTACCCAGCACTTTAATGCACATGTATTTATTTGCTAGAATAGTTCTGTAATGCTTAGTTAAATCTTAGCTAGAAACCAAATATTATTATTATTATTTTCTGATCCCTAGAGCTTCTAAAGCCCAGTGTGTTGGGCACCATGAAGATACAGTTGGGATGCTTATAGGCTAGATCAGGGATTCATTTCGATGTCTTCATACCTCGCTTTCAGATACGAGGGCACTGGGCTTCGGGCTCCAATCCCTCCATCTGTATCCAGCAGTGTCCAGTGGGCTCAGGGCACTTTTGTGCAGTGAGTGCAGAAGTCAGTGCATGCTTTGCTGCCACCACACACGTCCCTTGAGCACCATACAAGAAGGAGACCCTCACTGCCACCCCTTTGGAGCAGCGCCTGCACCTTGGGATCGAAACTGCAGTCTGAACACAGAAGTCATGCCATAGTAGAGGCAGCTGAAAGTGAAACAGAGGGAAGTTCTCTTCATTTCCATCTAAAGGGGTCTTTCAACATCATTGTATCTTCTTAATGGTATGTGGCAGACATGACATGGAAATGGCAACACTGGAGTATTATTTCTCTTATTGGCTCTGTGATGCTACCTTTCCCTGTTCCATAAAGACTGTAGGCCAATTGATCTTGCAGGTATATTCTGTGTACCATTATGCCAATACTCATTGGATAAGGTTTCCTTAATGTCATTTTGAAGAGATGCTACTGATTTCACTAACTGATTAGATCCACTTGTCATGGAACCACAGGAACGTTCAAGGCTTAAATTCGTTCTTTGTTCCTGAACCATTGCATTTGCACGCTCTCCTAAATCCCATTCTTCAAACAAATTTTGCAGCCAAGGTGGGAAGGATCTACTGTAAGCACAAAAATGTTCTTGCTAACTAAACAGTGAATGTCACCAGTCCCTGGTGTATTTTTGAGGCGCATCTGTATCTGCGATTTGTCCCTAGGCTATATACACTCTAACTGAAACATTTATTTTGTGTCACAATAATGTGCTTATGGTCCATGTAAAAACAGAACAAATATTAAAACCTTTTCAAGGCTTATGCCACAAATGAATAGATACGTGAGGACGGAAAAAAGACAAGCTCTCTGTAGAAATAAGCATCTGGATAAAACATCTGCGAGGGACAGTGTGTCCGGAGGATAGGTTTTAGATGAAAAAAAGAAGCCCCATTAAGTATCTATTTGTTGGCAGGCTACTGGAGGTAGCAGCAGTGGGTAGGAAAGGCGGTCTTCTGACCTGAGGCTTCTAAGATTCTTACTGTAATCTGTGCCAGTACTAGTGTAACACAAGCAACTACAAAGGCAGCATTACTGAAGTTGTAACAACTGTGCATTGTATGGCTTCCTTTCCCTGTTCCCTTTCTCTTTCCCTTTCCTTTTCCCTTTCCCTTTCCCTTTCCCTTTCCCTTTCCCTTTCCCTTTCCCTTTCCCTTTCCCTTTCCTTGATTCTGTGCATTAAAATGTGGAAGCTCTTGCAAGATTCTCTTTCCTCTGAAGTCTGTCCTACAGTATTTTTTTTGCAGCTACTCAGATGACAGTGGAGTGTCAGGAATGTCACATTAGGTGCGTACGGATATGTAATAGCATTCATGGTCTTCCGTGATGACACAGGCTTTGCTGAAGCTCTCTGACTATAACAGATCTCAAATAAGTGATTGTTCTGAATAAATTGTCTATGCTATTGTTTTCCCACTGCAAACAGAGCAGAGCCATTTTTAAACAGGCTTGATAAAAATGACACAATTCAATGCGTGAAAGAAAAGGACAATTTCTATTATATTTCCCCATATATTTTCTGATCACTGCTCTTTTTTTTCTCTTTTTCTTTTTTTTCCCTTTTTTTAATTGCACAGTTCTTTCAGCTGAAGAACAGACAAGTATTGGGAAAGTGTTCCCCCACCACTACTAATAAACATGGGAGTAGCACACAATCACTCACTTAATGTTTTGGAACAAGGAGTCTCTTATGCATCTACAAAAGAGACAGAGCTTGGGAAAACTTCGATATGGCATTTCTCCAAGCCACAGCTGAAGAGAGCTGTGCTCCCATTTCTTAGATTTCAGCCACTAATTACAGCAGGATACTTGTCCAGTGCATTAGTGAAAGCTTTCAGTAAGACAGAGGTGCCGCGGCAGTCAATATTCATGGTTTGGCAGATGAAGTGAAGCCTCAGTATTTTTACTGGGGAAGATGGTACTGTCTTCCTGATGAGCCATTGTAGTGGGTTCATGACCTCTCATGGTCATTACAGACCCCACATTGAATTTTGTGAAGAGGTGCTGTCAATCCAGTATAGATGATAACAGCCCCACTCCTGAAACTCTCACAGGAGCTTCAGCCGGATGCAGCATTTTTGCTGCCTTAGGTTGTGATTTACGGAACATTCATAAGATATTTCACCTCAGAGCAAGCAGAACAGTGGCAGCAAGTAGGGTAGCGAGCCTCAGTGAGGACTGATGTACACACACAACCTTAGAGGAACAGCCTTCAGAAGGACTGTGATTTACACAGCCCTCTCTCGTCCAAATAGACGGATGTTTCGGGGGATTTCACAGGCTGCTCTAGACGCCTTGCTGTAACATCTGCTTTCTACCTGCTTGCCCCCCCACACCCCTGCATTCCTGCTCTAAGGGATGCCTGTAATCCTGGCCACCTCCAGCTCGAGGGGGCATCACTCAAACCAACGGGCCTATTTCTTGCCAGCAGGCAACAGGTTCCTCCCTACCATCTCCTTCATCACACGGCTCCTCTTTAAACCCTATCCAAAACCAGATGGTGATGAATGCACTAATGATGATGCTGTGAAGCAGAAGGCAGTCTAGGGCCCTACTGCATCTCCTCTCCCTCTCCTCCCTGGGGGCACTGGTGTCCCTGAGGCAGTGCTGCTGCTGCAGAGGGACATGGCATTAGTCAGGGAAAAGAAATGTCTGAGGTTGGAGAGGATCCACACTCATGTATTGGGTCCTTAATTGATGCAGTGCTTGAAGACTGGAAAGGTACTATTTAATAGGGCACATATGAAATAAAAGACATTTAATTTCCAAAGTCTTCTGTCTTAGACAGCAGTGTCAGCTAAAATGTGTGTATTTTTAAATTTAACTTTCATACTATGTTCAGTTCCAGAGCCAGTCACATTTTCCCCGTGATAATATTACTGAAGTAATTCTCAGCTGAGTCCACAGCCTTATTTTGTGTCTCATCGCTCTCTGATAACTGGGAACATACCGTGGGTATTAGGCACGTACTGGAAATGCAGGATTACATTCTCCTTGAGAATGACAAAGTATGGTGCTGTCAAGACCGGTTGTCTTTTGGAGTAATTCGCAATCAAAATGTTCTCTAATCTGTCCTAAGGATCAGCCTTCCCTTGGGAAGCCTCAGAGTGCCTGCATTGTATTCATGGTGGAGTCAGATTACTGGGGTGGGTTTTGTTTGTTGGTTTGGTTTTTTTAATTACAGCAATTAAAAACATTAGGTCAAAATTTTCAGTAGGACCCCTGAATGGATGAAAACACAGTTGGGGTGCTCGTTGCCTTCCATGTTTCGCTCCTCCGCTCCTGTGCCACTCCAAACAGCGCTCTGTGAGCAAGTGCCCTGCCCAACACGGTTTTGGGTGACTGAAACGCCCACCGCCGCCCCGCTTTCTCTTCAGAAGCATTCCCGCCTTTTGCCGAGCGTCGCTGTGAGGACGAGACGCCATCTTGTGGTCCGGCTCTCATCTCGCAACCCTGAGCTCGCTTCTCGGAGAAACTGGTTCCATGATCCCTCCAGCTTGGGGACCCAAAATAACTAACCCAACATTTTCTGCCTTCGTTTGAAGCCCACGTCCTCCGCTAAGACTTACGAGCAGCAAAACCCAGGCAGTCCTGAAGTAAAATTGCCTGCTATTGGTCATAACCTACAAATCGGCATTTGGAGATAATAATCATTTTATTTTAATTTTTTTTAAGTTATCAAAGCAGGATGCTGATACGCACAGTTTGCTTTTTTCAAAGTCAAGCAAACATATTAATTTTGCAAAGTGTAGTCATTTTGTGCAGCTGCTTGGAAAAAGGTGGCGCAAGCATTATTCAAGGGAAAGCTTGTTTTCCATAATTTAGGGTGATATAAATAGCTCTCAGGACTACCTCACATTTTGCACATTTCCTCGCTTCTCAACCTCAGACACAAAGCTAAATAACAAGAACACTAAAATGCAAAAGCTGCCTGGAGTATGAAGCTGACAGGCTTTGTGAGCACTTAAATGTAGATTTTTGTCCAGCTGGTTACTCAGGAATTACCCATGAAATTAAGACGCAGTCTATTGTTTTTGATGCGCCACTGCCAGTGCTCCAGTAGGTTTTAGGCAGCATCAAGATCCGTTTTCCTATTCCAGCCTCTTCAGTCAATGAAGAAAAAGCCAAGGGTATGATTGCAGAAATATTTTAGCAATAGAGGACAACTGCCATCAAGGTTTCGTCACCAGGACTGCACCGTGAGCTCCCGTACAGGGCACATGGTAGGCAGAGCAACAGAGCCCGGACTATGTCAGAGGCAACTCCAGCCTCTGAAACAGCTGAGGAGTGAAAGCAATAAAACAGATACAAAGGTGCTTTCCCTCTCACTCCTTCTGAGCTACGACTCCAGTTCGGCTTGGTTTTAAAAAACAGTGTTTACATCTGTTGGACCTGCTCTCTGGGCACAGCTACACACTCTCTGTGTACGGACCCTGTCTGTGCCGGTGGGCTCACTGGCATGCCAGCCATGTTCACCGGTCTGTACTCGTCAGCGAAGCAGGTCCAGAAGCTTCCTTGGGCATCAGGACCAACTGCTGGGGGACAGCCCGTGTCTGTGCCAGTTCACCATCTGTCTTGCAGATGGAGGCAGCTGTAGATGTGCTAGCAATGGCCACCCTGCTGCTTTCACTGCCAGGCTGCGCCTGGAAGCTGCTCTGGGGGAACCCTAGCTCGGCCAGAATGTGAGGCATGCCAGTTTAGGGTAGATAGTCATGGTCCCATGCTCAGGATTGACTGGGATGGATGAGCATTGAGTAACAGAGGTCAGAGGTGCTACATATGCAGCACAGACTGTTACGGGCTATTTATTTGATGTAATACCGTACGTCACTCAGCAAAAGCAAAGAGCTTGGAGGATGAGGGAGGGGTGGAAAGCAAAGGCTCAGTGATGGAAAATGCCTGACAAAAGCTGCCAAGCCAGCCAGTGGCTGTGCTGTGACCAAAACACCCACCGACAGGAAGAAGAACCTGCAGCTGGGTCCCCGCAGTACTGCTGTCCCAGTCAGCACCCAGCCATGCACCCTTACCAAGCAGAGAGATGCGGGGAGGACTTGCCACCTCTGTGCTGTATCAGCCTCCATGCTGGAAGGCAGGTGATCAAGGCAGGTTAGGAGAAGAGAGGAGCAGGGAGCTCTCCCCAGCCAGCCATTTAATAGCTCTAGACAACGTGTGCTGCTGCCTCTTAACTGGTGTCAATTTGTGGAGGAACATAATGGAGTAAAGGTGCGAGTGCAAGCAGGGAATACAGTGAAAAGAGACTCTGTACTGCTGCCAATTGATTTTTTTTTTTTTTTGGCAGCAAAGAGGCTTTTATTCTCACTGCATCACAATGAGGGCTTCAAAGCCCATTTAAGTGCCTGTTTACCTTTCCTTTTACTCTGCATTGCAGCTGGCATGCCCAAAAAGGACAGCTTGCTCTGAATGCACATTAAGGCTTGGCCAGCACGTGTGTAAAGCAGAAGTGGTACGCCACCATTTCATAGCCAGCAGGCATTGGGATCAGAGAAGAAAGCCGAGGGCACGACGATGGCATTCCCATTCCTCCCAGGTGCATCCTCATCCGTGTCAGTGGAAGCACAGCCATTGGCACTGTGGGCTGCACTCAGATGCGCCACACCAGAAGGGATGGAACTGCAGAAACACGAACTGCCAGGGCCCGTTACTGGGATCTGAGCAAGTGGTGTCTGTGTGGGCACTTCTGCCTGCAAAGGTACAAAGGTGGCATTTCTCTGCATCCACATGTTTCTGTTGACATTTTGATCAAACAGGCATGAAATTTCGTACTGGGTGTTGGTTCTTTTCTCTCTCCCCCCACCCCCCTTTTTTTAACTTTTAAATTTTTTTTTTGGTCAGCTGCTACACTGATTGACATTAGGACAAAAAAATAAAGTTAAGAAAATGCCTTTTTTCCTTGTTTGTAAACGTTTAGTTTCCCTCCTGCCTGTATCTGCCAGATCTGACAAGCAGCAAATAGAGTAGCACAGCATCTGCTTTGGGTCAGGTCAGGAGCACACGCTGCTGCAAAGTCAGCATGGACAGGAACCAAAGTACGTATAAATGTCAGGTGTATCTTACATAGACCATAGAGGTGAAAGGAGCCCCTGTGTTCGAGTGCTCTGGTCTTCTGTACCAACAGGCCACGGAGCTGTTCTCTGCAACTGTGTGACAGCCAGCTCAGGAAGACACTTAATTTCATTTTAAAAGCCTGTGTGATTCCCCTGGTAAATCATTCCAGCTGTTAATTTCCCTGCTTCAAGGAAATTGTGTCCTGTTCCAAGGCTAAGTTTATCTGGCAGAGATCAGCTTCTAGCTACTGCGTCAACTTGATAGGCTGCTGCCTGCAGTGTGGAGGGGCCAGGCCTGGAGGAGCTGTGCAGGTTTCCGGGGCAAGATGGGGGAATGTGTGTGGGTGTTGGTCCTGTATCACTAACGAGGTAAATGCACAGCCCTGGCCAGTGCCAAGAGTAGACTGCAATCCCACTAAGGTCCTCTTCCATACTCCTTCCTGTGAATTCCTGCCTGTAAAAGTAACCCCCAAGCCTAGAGAGTCTAAAATGATTCTAAGACCTAAACACCTAAAATGATTGTAAGACCTCTCACTCTTTCTTGAACAAAGTAGATAATTCAGCCCTTCTGGATCCTAGGAAGCCCTTCTGGATCATTTTCTGCGTCCTTCCTCTGAATTCCCCCTCTCCAACACCCTCTCTGGTGGCACACTATTCCAGCAGCATTCTTGCAATCAGTGCATATAGAGGCAAGATCACTTTCCAGCCCAGACTAATGGATTTTTCCGTGTTGGAGAGATTGCCAAAATCCCAACTCGTTGCTTTCTGTGGGAAGCAGTGCGTTCCCTCAGGTGACAGATACATGGATATACCTCCAAAAGGGTGACTGAAAAGGCTTCCCAAAGACAGACTGGCCTTCCACAGGGGTATTGTCCCCAGGTCAGGCCTGGAGCTTGTCTCCTGCTCTGACGTCCGCAGTTCTCCTTTGGTTGCTCACCCAGAATGGTCAGCACAGGTCTTGGTGCCAGGGTGGCTCTGTTTAACAGGTTAAGCTCCTCAGGAGTTTTTGCTGAAGTTAAGTTTCTGCCTACCTCTTGATCATGATGATCCTTCACTGATTATGAGTTCAAACTTAGGTACTGACATTAAGAAGAGACTCTTCCCTGTGAGGGTGGTAAGGCCCTGGCACACGCTGCCCAGAGAAGCTGTGGCTGTCCCCTCCCTGGCAGTGTTCAAGGCCAAGTTGGATGGGGCTTTGGGCAACCTGGTCTGGTGAGAGGTGTCCTTGACCATGGCAGGGGGGCTGGAACTAGGTGGTCTCTGAGGTCCCTTCCAACCCAAACCAGTCTGTGATTTATGAAAACCTGCGTGTCCTGGTTTCGGCTAGGATAGAGTTAATTTCTTTCTAGCAGCGGGTGGAATGCCATGCCTGGGAGTTAGGATAGGAACAGTGCTGATAGCACACTGATGCTTTAGTTATTGCCAAGAAGTCAAGGACTTTTCAGTTGTTCATATTGCCCCACTAGTGAGAAGGGAGGGCGGCACCCAGGAAACTGGGAAGGGACACATCTGGGACAGGTGATCCAAGCTGGCCAAAGAGGATATTCCATGCCAATTATATCATGCTCAGCATAAAGGGGAGCTGGTGGGGGGAGGAGTGCACAGCTCCAGGACACACAATTGTGGGGCACAGTCCAACTCTAGTCCATCTGGAGTTCTGAGTCCAGATCTGGGGGCCCCAATACAAGAAAGATGTGGAACTGTTGGAGAGGGTTCAGAGGAGGGCCACAAAGATGATCAGAGGGCTGGAGCACCTCCCCTCTGAAGAGAAGCTGAGGGAGCTGGGCTTGTTCAGCCTGGAGAAGAGAAGGCTGCGGGGATCTCATTGCAACCTTCCAGTACCTGAAGGGAGCATACAAACAGGAGGGGAATCAACTTTTTAAAAGGGTAGACAATGGCAGGACAAGGGGGAATGGATTGAAACTAAAGGAGGGAAGGTTTAGATTAGATATTAGGGGAAAGTTCTTTTCAGAGAGAGTGGTGTGGTGCTGGAACAGGCTGTCCAGAGAGGTGGTGGATGCCCCATCTCTGTGGGTGTTCAAGGCCAGGTTGGATGGGGCCCTGGGCAGCCTTGTGTGGATCCAGGCCTGAGGTTGGTGGCCCTGCCTGTGGCAGGGGGTTGGAGCTCTATGCTCCTTGGGGTCCCTTCCAACCCAGACCATTCTGTGATTCTATGATTATGTGACCCATATTTAGTCACCTATGAAGCTTTTAAAATTCAAAAAATTAAGAGAAATACTTAAATCTGAGTGCCACCAGGACAGAGCTGTCTGGAAACCAGAAACCTCTTGCACCCTGGCACCAACAGCAGCTCCCAAGGGGGAAATTCTGTGGCAAAATAACCTGAGTACAGTCACTGACCTTCTGCCAGATCTAGCCCTGGTTAAAGTTTAGTTTGTAGAAGCTGGTCAGGATTATTTTGCAACTCTTAACAGTGTGGATGATACTAACAAGACCCTGCTGCAGCATCTCAGTAATTCTGTCTGAAATGACACTCCTGGAAAGATCAAAACAGCAAAGATTAATTGAAAATTCAGGAGGCCACAACCGCCACTCCCACACCATGCAGGAACCTACTTCTTGTTCTGCTAGTTAAAGCTCCTGGATAAACAGACATCAGTCTGTTTTCAGACTTTTTTGGCCAAAGTAATTTATTTTTTAAAAACTTATTCCATGTTTATCTATGATGTTTTATAACTGCCAAATTGGTGAACAGTGCTAAGAACCGGAAAAATTCCTCGTCTTCCAACATACTTATGTTCTCACAAAAAAAAACCCACCCCACCCAACTGTGCATTTAGAACATGAAATAGACATCCAGTTTCCAGCCTTCACCTCAGAGGCATCAAAAACCACTGCACCATGGGTTCTACTCAGATCCATCAAGAAGGGATTACCCCTCACCACACCTACGCTCAGTCCAAGCTCATCTTTCCTACCGCTTCTCTGTTAATATTTAACAGGCTCCAACATGCTGGGTTGCAGTGACCAAAAACGTCTCTTATCAAGTAATCCCGTAGTCAGATTCTTTTTAAGTTTCTAACACTTCATCATTGCCTTTGTGGAATCCTTCTGATTCCTTAGAAATTCTGACGTGGCCTTAATATATCTTTCATAAAGAATTACTGCAGAAGTGACAAGTTAATTTCGTGGTGCAAAATATGAGGACAGCGGTAATGTATTATTGGCAGAATTTAGTCACAATAGGAGATAATTTTTCTATTAATATAAACATAATTTTATCTCTTAGTTTATTATTAATGACTTTAATTTGCAGTTATTCGGATATTTTCTGTGTATTTAATTGTTGCTCCCCCTAACTCCTGAATAAACTTAGTATATCTTTTTCTATAAATAAAATATTATCTATATTCAGCAATTAAAGGAAAGCAACACCATCAGGATTGTAAATAATTGAACAGTAGAATTTATTTCTTACAATAACCCATGAACTAAAACTGAGGTAAAGAAAGTCTTGGGCTTCTTTTCTAATTTTAAGCAGACTTAAAAAGTATATTCCCATCAAGGGCACAAATTAAATGTGTCATCTTTATTAATTCTCTGGCCATCCATTGTAAAAATGCAAATCTTGGTAAATTTGTTCCATAATGCTATGGAAGCTCCTGCATAGCCTTAGCATAGGAATAGCACAGTGTCAGAGCGTGGCAGTGAAAGCAGAATAGCTCTGATCCTCAGTGCATTTAAAAAAGAAAAAAAACCAACCCCAACAAAGCAAAGGAAAAGGCATTTTAGTTTATCTCTTTGTCATTTATGTGTCCTATGGAAAAAAATAGAACCAGAAGACTAATTAATTATATCATACACCTGCCCTCAGGCTTTTTATGCAACCACCAGCTGTGAGATCCAGTCCCCAGATGTGTACTGAGGCCTCTCTTTTTCTCCCGTCTTGGAAGTAAGTCAACCAAATGGGTTATTTGGATACCTAAATTACCTAAAATAGGGCAAACAGAGGCTGCAGTGCAAGAATACATTCCCCACACCTGCTCTTAGTGGGAAGATGAGTTATCACTCCAGCCTTTAAGGTGGAAGGAACAGTGCCAAGAATGGGAGAAATTCCTCCTATTCCAACATACTGATGCGTCCTCCTTTCTTTCATCCACAGTGTGTCCCAGCTAATGCCTGGGTGGGAGAGGTGGGGTTTCTGTTGTAGGACAGTTGAGCAAGAGAGCAAAGGGCATCAGATTGCTTAATTTGTGAAGCCTTCCTGACTCCCCCTCCTGCAGGATGCTGCCATAGGCTGCACCGTGTCCCTTGGAGATACCGTTTCTTGGCTGTGGAGATCAAGAAGGACTACTTATATTCAAGGAAGATAAGCAAGGTGTGAGGAGCCCTCTGGGAGCTGTGATAAAACCAAGAGGAGGAAAACCTAGTGAAAAGTTTAAAAAGTCAATGCCTACCTAGTTCTGTGGCTAGTGAATCTGCAAAGCTTCAGAAGCCACTGGTGGCCCTGGACCAAGCCCAGGAGGCCACTAGCACAGATGCAACAGTATTGCAACAGTGCTGAGACCCTCCCTCTGCAATTCTGCCCACCCTGCTGGCAGTGGCTGAGGCTGGATGGGGCCGGAGCAGCACTGCAGGGTGCACCTCCATCTGTGCGTTAGTTCAGCACGGGGGTGAGCTTTTGAAGTGAATGTCTTCACTCATATGTCTCTGTGCATCAGTTCAGTGATCACAGAGCACTCCTGGGTTGCAGGGGCTGGATTTCATTGGGAAAACTGAAGGGGTTGAGGTGCTTCAGTAGTGCAATGAATACATTGCTGCCTTAGATGGGCGTCTGGTTTACAAGGCTGAACTAGAGCTGGATATACCTCCTATGTAGGATGGGTGTAGCATAGGATTGGGTCCTCAGCACAACTGTTTCACACTAGACACCCACGCCTATTGACCCATGTTCCTTGCTAATACAAAACCTCACTGAAGAGTGACACCCCCTCAGCTCCCTGCCTGCCTGCACCTGCCTGTGCTGTCCTTTGGTTTTGTTTCCCTCAGCCCTGCCAACTGAGGTCTTCATTGGGGCTGGATCACTGAAAAGACCCGACTCCAGAATGAGAAGAAAGGTTATATCTTGCCTAGAGTTGAAGGTCTTGTTTGGCGCAGTCAGGGGCACAGCATGCTGCTGTGGGGCACAGGAAGGAACAGCCCAATGTTGGGGAAACACTGTCACCGTGTTGCTGTTGCTTAAAGTGTGTGGAAACAGCATTTTCCTGTTGGGCTGACAAGAAACTGAAACCTACTTCCTGAACACCTTTCCCACATCAGCCTCCTTTCCCTTATTTAGCCCAACTAGTAGGAGTTTTTGAGGTCGACTTAGTCAATTTTGGAAGAACACAAACACTGCTGACAGCTGACACTTGAAACTCAATAGCTGTGCAAAGGTTGCTCTAAGAGTAGACAGTACATTGCTCATTATTCTTCTATGCCCTGGCCCCATGATCCACTCATGAGGGCAGAAGTATTTTAATACATTAACTGGAATCTCTGCCAGCTTTTGGACAGATATAATTTGTGGCCGATGAACTCCTGTAGTCCATCATTAAATTCCCTATTAGGTTCTTTCACAGGCTACTCTTGAGGAAAGCTTGCCAAGTCTGAACAATTTTTGTCTCAGGGCTTTCCCGTGTGCTGCCAACCCCCTGGATGAAGCCTGAGAGGTTAACAGAGACCTCGGGAAGTGTTTACTCTTTCTTAATGAACGTCTTCTGCATGGCATCTTCCACCATACCTGGTGGAACTGTTTAAGGCATAAGGGCCAGTTGTTTTAAGATATCTCATAATAGAAGATTCTTTGAATTATAATGCTGAACTGAGGTAAAATAAAAAAATCTGTCTGTTATGGTGATGGACTTGTCTAGTTGACTGAAGCTACTTATTTTCTTTTAAATTATTGTTTGATTATTGAATCTGTTCAATGTGGAAATTGAGATTGAAGTATTTCTCCACCAACTTTCTGAAAATCAGGCAAACTTGCATCTTGCTGGCGTAGCTGGAGTCAAAATAGGGCTGATAGTAAAAGTGACACAAGTAAAGGCTTTTCTAGAAAGGTTTTATAGAAATAAAGGGCGGTTCACCAAGTGATAATTTGTCTAGAAGTCCCACTAGAAATGACAGCAATGATAATCAGAGGACACCAAGGTTTCTGAGTTCCCCTTTTTGTAGATACATGTACAATCTTTCTGTGTCTTCCTCTTCCCCTAAAAAGCCTTTTCTGGTTTTTGTTTTTATAATTCAGGTAGGGTTTCTGAAGTTGTGGCATACTGGTTAGTCATTGCCTGGTATCTGTCAGGAAGGACTTAACTCTTGATAGCACGCAAACTCAAGAACAAGACAGCAAGTTTATTCTAGAAAAGGGAATTATTGAGTAATTTGATCACAGAATTTGGAAGTAGAAACACATAAAAGAGAAAAATAAATCTATGAAGGGCAATTCTGCATGATGTTTAGCAGAGCGGCTCCCACATCTCAGATAACGCGAGAGCCTGACAATCTGGTCTCTCCAACCCAAGGTATAATGTTTGTGATTGAATTTTCTCTTTTTATCCAACATATAGTCTTCTCCCTGCCTGTCTTGTCAGCCTGCAGGATGCCCTTCCCACCATTTCTCCAATTCGTCAGCACAGCTTTAGCGTCACCAAGCTCTTCTATCCCTCCTGCTTGTGATCGTTTATGGTTCTTCCCTTCTGAGCAGAGGGACCCATCCCCCTCTCCCCTCCTCTGGAATTGGCTTCTGATGTTCAAGCTACAAAGGCTTTAAACAGGACACATCCCAGTCCTGGGACCTCCTCTGCACATGCACTGATTACGCTGCAGTAACTAAGCTGGTCTTTTGCAGCTTAAAGGGTCTTCTTGCCTTTCGTCTCATTTTCAGGATTACTATGGAGCTCTATAAAGCCTTTGCTATGAGGAAGGATTTGCAGTGCTGACATCTGATTACATCCACAGTCTCTGGCTCAGTGATAATGCACTGACAGGACTACAGGTGACAGAGATGGGGGTGACAGACTTGGAACTCAAATCAGAGTGTCCAGTGTGTCCCTTTTTTCACCCCCTCCACCTTTTTAATTGTCATCAGGGTTCTACTTAGGTTTTATAATTGGGTGACACAAGCTCAGTTTTGGTTGGTGAGCAGAGCAGAACTAGGGCTCTGGGGCCCTGGAGATGTTTTTAAGCACTGAAACTATTGCCACTGGCAAAACCTCTGCTGAGCAGCAGTTTTCTGGAGGTGCAAGGTCCTGTGATATGAGAAAGGGGGTTCTGGCAACCCCAAGCAAGGACTCTGCGAGTCTGGGATTCAGGAGTGACAAATCCTGCAGGCGGGAAAGCTTCCCCTAAAAACCCTGCCACTCCCCACTTGGCCCCACGCGGGGAGGTTTTGTGCCCTACAGAGCTCTGTGCAAGGTGTGCCTGAGCCACTAAGCCCTGACAGGGGGATGGTACCAGGGGCGCTCTCGTTGGGGATATCCTGCTGCTGTGGGAAGCCAAGACTTTTTGGCCAGTGTTGCTCCAGGGCACTTGCAAGGCTGAGCAGCAAAGTCCCCTGAGGCTTCTTGAAAAATAGTGGTGTCATTACAGTAAATGTAAGAACGGAGAAGTTTGTTTGCCATGGATGTTGTTCATCCAGGTTACAGCTTCCATCCAATGTGTGCTAGGTGACTTGACTCTTTCTCACCCTGTGCCACTGGGCACCCACCTTACTTGCCTTCAACACTGCCTGATGCTCTGGGGAGAGCTTGGCACTTCCCTCTTGTTAGAATTTGTTTGGTTCACAAAGATTAATAAGCATGAATGATGCTGTATCTAGCAGCCATCTGGGGAAAGCTGATGACAAGTCGTGCAAATCTGGTGTCTCCTAGCAAATGCAGATCAGCCAAGAGAACAGCAGCTGGAAAATCAGTTGGCCTCATGCTGTCAAGATTGTCCTGGCAAGATTTACCAGGGAATCTGGTGGCTGAAGAGCACCAATCCCATTTCATCCAGTATGGAAGAGAGCGCCGTGACCAAAGAATCTACATCCCTGACAGGAGTTAGAAAATCACTTCTCAGGGGAGAAAAGAATTCGCTCTGCCCACAGTGAATAATTCAACTGAGGAGATTTGCTTTGGGCATCTTGTGAAAGTAGCAGAGTTTCATGTATAAAATGGTATTTCTGAAAGCTTTACCCATTAATTTATCATGGCTTAGCTCCATTCCAGCCTTCCTTGCACAGTGCAGTCTATCTGCTGCTTTGCTAGTCCCGGACCGACGTATTCCTCCGTGGTGTGAAGCGAACCAGCTGCTCTGGCAGATCTTAATAACCCCCTTCCACGGCAAAGCAAAAGGGGAGCTTCGGAGCAGCAAAGGAAGCTCGTACAGAATTTCCAGTACACTCAGCAATCTCTTATTCATTCTGTTCTATGCAGTGTTCATTTAGGAGTAAAGATGTTGTAAGAGCCAGTCAAGTATATGATTGTAATAAATATTCATAACTCCTTTTGCAAGATTTTTTTAGAAATGCACAGAAAGCCAGCAAAGGTGTTTCGGGGCTTCCTTTCTCTGTAGATTTCTAGAGATATTAACAGTTGGGGAAAACAAGGGGCAAAGAGGACTGCACAATTATGGGTGACAGTCTCATAATGCTATGTTACTTAAAACTGTACCTTTATAGGCAGTTTTCTAGAATGCAGAACACACGCAGAGATATAGCGAGTCAACCGGGGCCTGTATTTAAAGAAACACAAGCTGTTTATTGACTCCGTTCCAAATATCATGGGAAAACATACATTAAATACACCACCTTAGCTCCACTACTATTGAGATGTTTGGTACCACAATAAAAGGGCATTCATAGAAATCTAATGGAAGAGTAGTGCCAGGAAAAGGGCAATGGATGGTGTGACGTCCAGGGCCTATTGCAGCTTCACAACAGGCCTAGATGTCGTGTTGCTCTCCACATAACACTTGAGTGCACCTGCTGAGTGTTGGAAGGCTGATTGGGTGTTTGGGCTTGGCATTTTTTTTGAGAGGGAGTGGGGTGGCGACCCTGAAGGGAAACAAGTTTCAGGTCTGACCACTTTCAGGTCTGAAACTGGAAGAGGGCAGCTCGCTCTACAAAGCTGAAACAAATTTTACAAGCGATTTCTTTTAGCAGCGTCAGCAGGCATCTTCCTGCTTTGAAGCGGGAACTTGGCCCTTTTCAGCAGCAGAGAGTTTGCCCTGGGTTTGGGGGCATACCTTTCTCTTCCCCTGAAAAATCGCCCACATTTGCCGAGTTGCAACCTTTAAACTAGTGCAAATCTGCAAATGCTGAAGGCTTTTCAACTCCATCCTCTGAAAGCTGTCCAGCCCAAGTGCGTTCCAGCTGCTCAGGGCTGGAATTGGCCTGGGGTCACAGGAGGAGTTGTCCTTAATTCATCCAGTAGCAGAAACAGAATCTCCTCATTTTTTTCTCCCAGCAAAGATACTTTTGGGAGCAAGAAGATGTAGCAAGGGAGGTTGGAGGACAGAAGAGAAAGGTAAAGGGAGAAGTTTTGAGGGCCTGAAAAAAAGGTCATACAATGAAAGGCTTAAATCTTTTAGCCTATTTATCTTATCTAAAAGCAGGTTCGTGGCTGATGCAATTTCTGTGACTTTCACTAGAGGGAAATGCTAGGTACTAAAGCAGTCCGTTGACCTTGAGAGAAAGATTCAATGGTCAACAGTGACAACATCTGAGGAAGCTGCATTCAAATGTAAAAAATTAGGCAAAGTTGTCAAGAAAGGAAGCATAAACACTGGAAAAAATTCTTAAAGGAAGGAATCAGTTTACTACTTTTTGTATTTTATCATAGAAGCATATAATGGTTTAGGTTGGGAAAGACTGTTAGGATCATCAAGTCCAACCATTAACCTATTAGGCTCTGCCAAGTCTACTACTAAACCATGTCCCTGTGATTCTGTGATCACCATGTTTACACATTTAAATACCTTCAGAGATGGTGACTCAACCATTTCCCTGGTCCAGTGATTGACAACCTTCTTGGTGAAGACATTTTTCCAAACATCTCATCTAAATGTCCCCTGGTACAATGAGATCATTTCCTCTAGTCCTGTCACTTGTTACTTGGCAGAAAAGCCCAACACCCACCTGGCTACAATCTCCTTTCAAGGAGCTGTAGCTACTGATAAGATCAACCCTCAGCCTCCCTCACTCCAGGCCAAACAACCCTGGTTCCCTCAGCCATTCCTCATAGCACTTGTGCTCCAGACCCTTCCCCAGCCTCCTTGCTCCTCCCTGTACCCGCTCCAGCACCTCAATGTCCTTCTTGCAGTGAGGGGCCCAAAACTGAACACGGTACTCAAGGTGCGACCTCACCAGTGCTGAGTACAGGGGGATGATCACTTCCCTGGTCCTGCTAGCCACAATACTCTGATACAAGCCAGGATGCTGTTGGCCACCTGGGCACACTGCTGGATCATGTTCAGCATTAATATGATGAAGGGAGGGACCATATAGGAAAGAGGGCCCAGGACCTCAGCTGCGTAGTTGAATTATTGGATCATAACCCAGAAGGGACCAGGCTAGGCTGCATGCCATGGGACTTCATAGAAACCATCACTATTTAACTGGTGCTTCTAGGAACAGGAATACCACAAAAATGAACCCTTTTTTTTTCTTTTTTTAATATTGCCAACAATTGAGTAGCACCGCATCTGTTGGTAGACATTACTATGACTGAGTACATTTGTTGTTAAAAATCAAAGGATATAGTTTCTCACTGTAAGGGCTTAATCACTTATTATGTGATGTAAAAAATAACAGAGCCATTATCTGCACAAATGATAAATGAAATGTTACATTTTCAGTCTATTTGTTAAGTTATTCTATTTTCTTATCTAAACCATTCTTTTTATGATGTATTGAAGCAATAAATACTTAATAGCAAACCTTGACTTCAGTTTCACTGCTGCAAGCTTTCTATTAACAGAAAATCAGCAGGAGTTTCTTCAGTTTCCTCAGAGTGTGATTCCCCTTTTCAAGTGTCTATTTCTGTGGAGACATTTTCATATTCTTTCTCACGTTTGAAGACCCTTTTAAAGAAGTAGCCTTAGAAGTTCAGCTTCTCATTTGCAAACATCCTCATCTCTTGACAATTAAGCACGTGGCATTTCCTCCTACAAGCAACAATCTTCAAATCTGTCTTTCCTCTGGAATGCCATTTGCACTGCCAGTGAATTGCAAATAAATGATGAGACAAATGGTAGACAAGTCGGATTTGAAACATCAAATATAGGGATGATACCAGCAGAGGGCAATAAATAGACACCGTCCCTGACAACCAGCTCTCCAGCAGCCTGGAGCCTGGTAGCTCAAGGCCCTCTGTCCATTGCTTTTGAAAAACAGTCATAGATTCCTTCAATAAATTGCAAAATGAAAAGTCAAAAGCAGCTTTCTTTTACAAAATCTGCTTAGCCATCACACAGTCCTTCGATAAAAAGCCTTTTCAAAGTGCTCTTAGCCAGCCATTATAAAGAATAATAATTAATAATAGGTGGGATGAAAGTCTTAAACCGTTGAGTGCCTGGTTGAAGACACACTCACACAGCCAGTATGTGCACAGGCACTAAAGTAGGTGCTCCTTCTACAGCTGGAGAAAAGCTATTGTTATCTTGATTTACAGCACTTCCCTTTCCTTTTAATGATGGGAAATACAGTATTAGAAACTGTGCAACCAACAGAAATGGTTGCTGAATAAAACTTTGCAGTTGTCACCCATGGAGATACAGAGCTCTTCGTGTCCTTCAGAATATTTTCTTTAAAATATTAACTTGTAGGGTGAAATGTGTGTGTGTGTGTGTGTACACAGTATATCATGGTTTTAATCTTTTTTACTTCAGTATGATCATGTCAAGGGACCATTAACCAGTCTTTAATTTCCAGCTTGCACACTGTGTTGTTTGTGGAAGAGGTGTTTGCTGGAATAGGAGAAAAATTGTATTTCTATCTTAATGAGGCAGAAAACACTACAGCAGTTCCCTAGGATATATTGTTAGATAACTAAGTGCCTTAGGCCTACTCAACATCACCAAACTTTTCAGCACTTAAATTATTTACAGGTAGTTAAGACCAAATGTTTCGCCCATCATCAGTGTGGATGCTCTGTTTTCTGTCTCAAGGCTATTTTAAGGCAGGTTCATTAATCTAGGGAGTCTTGCAAAAAGGACAAGAAAATACATCAAGGTGGGTTGGGTTTTTTTCCCCATTCTGTGCTGTGCAGCCCCTGTGGCTGATTCCAACTTGCATAATGCAGATCAGACCCAAGGCTGGTACTCAGAGATGTCAGATCATAGAAAAACAATTCCGTTCTAAGTGTATCCTGTGAAAATATTGTCATCCTGTACTGGTGCTTTAACAATGCATTTTGTTTCAATAACCTCTGTGCTGGCAATAGCAATACTTCTGGCAGCTGTGTCTGAATGGCTTTATTGGGTCTTCATTTGGGAGATATGCAAGTTAAATAACTTTTGAATTGTTCTGCCTCTCATAATACTGTTATTGCTCATTGGAATTTGCAGCTTTGTTTATTTATTTTTAAAAAATTGCTACAGTGGTAGCCATTAGATGAAAATCTAAATCTATTCTTACCACATTCTTGTTTAATGACTGTATTACAAATGCATACATGAAATTATACAGCACTGTATCCTCCCTCTGCAACAGCTACCTCTGCTACTGAATACATACCTCCCCCTTGTGACTGTACAGACAGGCACGTTTCCCTCAGCGCTCCTTTCCTCCAGCAGTCCTTGCAAACAACTACATTTTGGAGCCCATCATCAAGGTCAGAAGAAAAACTAAGGTGTCCATGTATCCACACAGCTCCTGGGGAATATACCTTGGGCCTGAGCCCATGTCATGGGTACGTACCAGGGCACTTGTGCTCCAGCTCCTCTAACACAACATCTGCGCCCAGCCCTGCACCACAAACCGACTGGCATGATGTGAAGAGACACCTCCAAAGAGCGGAACGGAACTTATCCCCACCCTCCCAAAGGCTGTGTGAACTGATGCAAGACACGTGGCTTGGACCAAACTGCTGACCGACTAAACCATTTGAAACAACCCTCCAGGGTTCAAGCAGGAGAGAAGAAAGGAAAACTCCGGTTCCAGAAAAGAAAATGAGCCTCAGGTACTGCCCCAATCCAGGGTGAAACGGGTAAGCAAAGTCCAGGGCTGTCAGACTGAGGTGCCTCCTCACGTTCACATCTGCTGTTTTGCATGAGGAAAGTGCCTTCCAGTGGTCTGGGCGGTTTGCTGTCAGTCCCTGGCCATCAGCAGCTCTGCTCACCGTAGCAGGGCTGGACGGAGGTCCTTAGCAGCAGGAATTTAGCAGTGATATGTAATTCCATGTGGGAACTGGACTCGTTGGGAAATTAAAGATGTGTTCATGTTACTTGGTAAAAAAATACTCTGTAGTTCTTTTCTGTAGTGCTAGCAGGTGTGTGCCTGACTTGCCAAGGTCATTACTAAGAGCTGTATCAGTGGGATTGCATTCAGTTGAACCCACAGTCTGTCTAATCCAGCATTTTGGAGCTGGAAATACCCAACTGATTCTCTCCATGCTCTAAAAAAACCCAACCAGGCTGGGGTATGACAGACTTACCTGTAACAAATGCAGTTGCTTAGGATGAAAAAGGAAAGACATTTTCTCCCTCACACTTAAGTTTGTATACATCCCTGTGGGTTACAGAAAGTGAGAGAGATGGGGAATGGATGTCCTAGCAGCTTATTAGTATTCAGCTCTCTCTTTCCAAGGCTGAAGGAAGTATTAGTCCTCCCTCTCCAAAGGATCCTGCACAGTGCTGTGTGCCCCTACACATGCAGGGAATGAGGTCTCACAGGAAAGAACCATTCCACCTCCTGCTTTAAAGATAAAAGGGAGACACATAATTTTTTTTTAAAAAAAAAGCATTTTCAAATTGGCTGACATAATTCCTAAGTTCTAGCCAAATTGGCAGAACCTTTTAGAGTGTTGGAAAAGCAAAAAGCAGAGACATTTGAGAGCATTTTTGGACTCTCAAACAAAATATCAATTTTTCATTTCAAAGTAGAGTTTTGTTTTCAGCTACACCTAAATGTAATTTAAAAATGGTTAAAGCACCCTGGGATCTAAAATGTTGGTTTTATTTTCTTTCTTCTTAGACTTACAGATCAGAAATCCTTTGAATATAAGCAGGGCAATGCATTTTTTGGCAGCTTCTTTCTTTGTTGTCGTAGTCCAAAGACTATGGCGTTTGTCAGCTCTCTTTGTGCTTTGTCCCAGAAAGAAACAGAGATTTGTTTTACAGAGCAGATGATGGGAGAGGCAGAAAAGCAAGAGAGTCTGGGAGGCATCTCCCGGCCTCTGTTTGAATTCAAAGCTCAGGACTTTCCAAGTTCAGGAAATGTCAGAATTGCTTTTCTTTTCTCCAGCAGCAAAGGTCTACAGAAGTCAGCAGTAGGATAGCTCTGCCCGTGTGAGAGACTGAATCAGGCTGCTGTAAGCCAACAAGTGAGTAGCACAGGGCAATATTAGGAAGGTCTCATCACCTCTGAGGTTAGGGGACACTCTCTCCTTACCTCTTCCTTCATAGGTAAATATGAAGAAGTGTAAAGGAGCCTTTAATAACAGTACTAATGGCAGAAGAATGCTAGGGATGATAACAAATCTTTCTGGGAAAGCACTGTAATAGATGTTCAGGGTTTATAATGTGTTGCTCACTGTAGCAGTAGCTGTTTAGGGTTTCCCACTGCAGCAGAATATTATTCTACGTTGGAAGTGCGAGCACCTCCCCATACCAGGCTCTACCCATCATCAGCCAACCTAATGCTGGGTTCCTTCCCGAGGCTGCGGCGTGCTGCAGAGTGATTTTAGCACACTGTTAGCTGGTGTGGCTCTTCGCAGCGGTGACCTGTTACAGCCAGGAGCTGTAGCGGGGATGAAGCCGAGGAGATGTGATGGCACAGCCTGGTGGGGCAGCCCTGCAGCGGAACAGTGCTGCCTGCTACCAAGGCAGCCCTGAATTGCCTCTCACAGGCAGCACGTAGATTTTTTATTAGGTTTTTCTTTCCCCACCCCCCTACCTTCCCCCCCCCCTTTTTTTTTTTAAGCCTGGATCAGGGGTTTGGCTCTTGATCAGGGACAAGTCTGGTCTGTTGGTGCTGTCAGTCCTTTTCATACCGTGAGCCCGCTCTTTAGGAAGTAATCACCGTGCTGTGAAGCAAAGTGATATGTTCAGCTTATTAATGGTCACAAAGCTCTTTCTGTGCCAGGGTTTCCAAGCACTTGCTATGCTGACAAAGGTTTAGCTCAGCTATCAATTTGTATTATGTATTCACAGTTAACTTCAAGTGTAAGATTTTCAGAGACAAATTAATGAGAACTTGGCATCACACACACCTCTGAAATGCTCAAGAAAGGCTGCTTCTTGCTCGTAGGTATCAAGAATCCTTTAATGGCCTCATTGTAGGATGTTACTATATGCCTTTATATCTCCTCTTTTTTGAGACATGCAATTTATCTTCTTATTTTGGTACAAATGTTTTAACTTCTGTTTCCAGTCCTGGTAACTTGTCATATCCTATGGATCTGAGAGCTCTTTAACTAAGTTTGGCTCTCACATGGGTTCTTAGAAATTTTGTTCAAACCCTTAGCCCTCTGTTGTGAGGGTTGTGAGCAATATGAACTGATACCCTAGTGTTTCACAAGGAAAGAACATCTCCCACTTCTCAGATTGTCTTTTTTTGTTACTCCGTTCATCACCTGCTTTGTTTTTGCAGCACCCCATGGAGCAGCATGACTTGGTGTGGAGTTGTACACATGCCCCTGCTTAGGCCAAAGCAGGGGCAATGGTGCCTTCTCATAGCTGGCAGTTTGTCTCCTCTTGGGGCTATGTTAATGCTTTTGACTCTATGGTTACAGTGGGTACTCAGGTTCACTTGGCTAAAAACAACGTGAAAGAAACAGTCACAGATTCCCAGGACAGTCTCAGATTCTATAGGATCATTTAGGTTGGAAAAGACCTTTGAGTTCATTGAGCCCACCTGTTAACCTAGCACTGCCAAGCCCACCACTAAACCATGTCCTTCAGCACCACAGCTAATCATCTTTTAAATACCTCAAGGGATGGTGACTCAACCACTTCCCTGTGCAGCCTGCTCTAGTGATTGACAACTCTTTTGGTGAAGAAATACTTGCTAATATCCAGTCTAAATCTGCCCTGATGCAACATGAGGAATTTCCTCTCGAGCTATTGCTTGTTACTTGGCAGAAGAGCCCAACACCTACCTGGCTACAACCCACCTGTAGAGAGGGGGGATAAGGTCTTCCCTCAACAAACCCAGTTCCCTCAGCCGCTCCTTGTAAGACCCTTCACCAGCTTCAGTGCCCTTCTCTGGACATGCTCTGGCACCTCAATGCCTTTGTTGTACTGGGGGTCCCAAAACTGAGCACAGGACTTGAGATGCGGCCTCACTGGAGCTGAGTACAGGGGGATGATCCCTTCCCTAGTTCTGCTGGCTACACTGTTCCTGTTAGAGGCCAGGATGCTGTTGGCCTTCTTGGTGATGGGAATTCCTATATTCCTACATATATATAACATGTTGTGTTAAAGAACATAAGCCTTTAAATTTCTCTATCCTACCAAACAATTCAAATTATACTCTCTCAGTGACCTAACACTTTATATTATTTAGCAATACCCAGTCTTTTCTGTCACTTACAAACTCCATCAGCAATGTATCATTAGTAGGTATTTTGCTTTCTTTTTCCTGCTATGTGACTCATCAGACTTTATGAAAGACATGCTGTCAGTGTGCTGTATTTCAAATATCTTAGTCTCAAATATTTGAAATAGAGGCAGAAAGAATTTTCCATGCTACCAGACAAAAGAGGAGCCTCACAAGACCTAAATGGTTTCCCACTCAGAGAAATGGGGGAAAGATGGGAGGAAGTAGTAAGAGGAAGGAATGGAAAGGATTCCAGCAGTGGCAAGATATCCCCTTTATCCCTAAAGAGATTTGGGCCCCAGTTCTGCTTTTACTGATACCATTTTCCACACCAAGGCAGTATGGATGGACTTCCCTGGAAGAGTTGTTTTCCACCCTAAGGAGGACAACCAGGCTCTCACAAGTTAAAAGGAAAGCTAACCACCTACATTCCCGTGGGTGGTGGCACTGGGAATGTTTGTCTCAGAGTCCAAGGCAAGCAGGCACCTGGTAGAAATCATCCCATCGCAACCTGAAAGAGGCCAAGCGAACAACTGTAAAGGCCAATGAGATAGAATAGGTGTCAGAAGACCTGAGGGACCAAAGTTGGGTGAGACGGACACTACCCATAATGATCAACTTCTACGCATGATGAACCTCGCCTTGCATTGCAGGTGATGGAGGAGCCTTGGTTACACCCAGCTCGGCGAAAAGCCGGTGCGTAAAACACGAAGGCGCCGCGTTTAATTCAAAGCAAACACATTTAACTTCTTGCCTTATCTTCCGTGTGTGCCCTGCGCTGCTGCTACTGCTGCGGGCCGGCAGCGGACTGCGGAGCCAGGCCCCGGGGCTGCTGCCGGCCGCAGGTCGAGGTGGGGGGGCTGAGGGCGGGTGCATGGCACAAGCGCGGCCAGGAGAGGGCCTCCAAGCCCTGGGAGTTGGGCGGCGCTTGGCTCGCTCGCCGAGCGAGCGGGCGGCCTGGAAGCCTGTCCGCAGAAGTCACCGGAGTTTGAAGGCTCAGGTTTTTTCCCCCTTCCTCCTCTGGGAAGGGGGAAAAAAAACCTACTCACAAAAAAGAAATCGCGTGCTGTCTTGGGAGAGAGGAAAGGATGCGTTCCTGCAGATCGGCTGCAAACATTAGTTTTAGGAGGCAGAATGGGGGAAAATTAAAGAAAAAGGATATGAAAAGTGCCATTGAAGTGCAGGGAGGCCTTGCCTTTCATCACGGCAGCCTCTGCCTGATAAATATCCCACGAGCCACAAGGTCACTGATCTGTGTGCACCTCTGGCTGTCCCGCAGGTTGTAGAGTCATGCAATCATAATGGTTTCGGTTGGAAGGGACCTCAAAGCCTAGCTAGTCACAACGCCCATGCCATGGGCAGGGGCACCCTCCACTAGACCAGGCTACCCAAAGACCCATCCAGCCTGGCCTTGGACACTGCCAGGGAGGGGGCAGCCACAGCTTCTCTGGACAATCAGTTGCTAATATTTCATCTAAGTTTGCCCTCTTTCAGCTTTAGGCCATTATCCCCTTGTCCTGTTGCTCCATGCCCTTGCAAACAGCCCCTCTCCAGCTTTCCTGTAGGCCCTTTTTAGGTACTGGAAGGCTGTTATAAGGTCTCCCTGGAGCTTTCTCTTCTCAGGCTGAACAAGCCCAAGTCTCCAGGCCTCTCTTCCTAGTAGAGGTGCTTCAGTCCTCTGATCATCTTTGTGGCCTCCTCTTGACTTGTTCCAACAGCTCCATGTCTTTCTTGTACTGGGGACACCAGAGCTGGATGTAGTCCTCTTAAGTGAGAACTCACCAGAGCAAAGGGGCAGAATCCCTTCCCCCAAGATGCTGGCCATGCTAGATTAAGTGGAATTACTCTGTACCTCTTGCTCCATTAGGACCAGGTAGCCCACCCATAGGTAGTCCTTAGATGCCTGTAATCTGATGGCCCCCTATCCCCAAGTAGCAACTCCTCTTTCCTGGCCAGCACCACCTCTCATATACTGATCAATATCCCTTTGGCTAGTTTGAGGCAGTTGTCCTGGCTGTGTCCCCTCCCAGCTTCTTGTGAAAATTAACTCTATCCCAGCCAAAAGACAGGACAAAGCCCCACTGACAAGCCCTTGCATCTGGCCCTGTTAATATCTAGTTAGTCATGATAGGCCTGTGCATGTCAGGTTGGGGTCTGTGTGCAGGAAAAGTTACTCAGGAGTAGCTACCCATCCAGGGCCCAAACTCTATACTTCAAACCCTTATACCTTAGTTTCCATATGAAACTACCCAAATGGTGAGGAGATGCTGTCAGTTCTGCTGCTGCTGCTGCTGCTGCTGCTGCTTCTGGGTACTGTCAGGTTTCCTTGTTGGTATGTTACCATGCAAAGTTGTTCTCATTCTGAAAAGAGACTGGCACTGAGCTGGAGATGTGTCCCTTAGTTGAAGCAGGACTGAGATGAATCTGAAAAGATGGAAGCAAGACTTTAAGGGACTGCCTTTTTCCCCCACAAGAGGAAAGCTCCACTTGGTGCTTCCTTCTCAAGATGCTAAACTCTGCATTTAACTTGAGCCAGATGAAAATAATATTTCCTGACACTCCCCCTGCCTCCCAATCTGCTTTATCTTCTTTGAGGTACTGATATATTGATCCTGTTGTTTAGTGAAGTTTCTAGCTTTTGAAGTTTAGCTTGTATGAGATTTGCTTCTTTAAGCAGCCAACCAAAATCTGGAATAACCATCTTTACTGCTAAAATCCAAGACAGCTTTACTAAACCAGGCAAGCTTCTCTGTATGTAGACCCTCAGTATGGTAGAAACAAGATGAATGGTAGCCATGGTGACATCATCTTGAGGAATCATTCCAGAAAGCCATTCTTTGATGCATTCTTTATCCTCAGCCTGCCTAATTTACATGTTTATTAATTAGCTAGAGATGATATATATCACCTGGCAATAAACTTAGTGCCCTATGTTGTTTTGGTTTAATTTCATTTGCATTTACCTCATGATAGCGTATCTTACACATATATCAAATATTTTCAAATGAAAACAACCTGTCTCATTAAATACCTTACCCATTTTAAGAATTAAAGCAAATTTTCTTTCCACTCAGTCAAAACACATTCCAGCTCTAGCAAATTAACATGTCACAGAACTTACTGGCCTATCCCCTAATGAGAATAAAACCCCAAACACTGAACACACCAAGTGTAAATCTCTCTCTTCCCACTGTGTACCCCAATGAGGCTTTAATTCATTGAGCCCTTCAATGCCAAAATTCCTTTCATCCTAATAAGATCACAGGGAATGTAGTAAGATTACTACAGACACAGGCAAAAACTTCAACTGTAAGTGACTGTTGCACTACATGGTGAGAGCAGCCCTTTCCTGGTCTCACCATCCTTCATGACTCATTCCTGATTTTACCAGGGCAGTTCCTGGAGACCAGCACAAGGAATCTGAATTATAGATATTGCTCCTGAGCTACAAACTCAACTTTCAAGGGAGATTACCAGGCTCTGGATTAGATGTCTTTTCAAAGCATCTTGTGAAACCAGTCTTTACCAAGACGTATGGATTGCTGTAGGTTAATACAACAGAAAGCACAATTGTGCTACGTGATGCCTGCTTCTCCAGCAAATCATCAGAAGATCCTGATGTTCACTAGGAAGCGTTATAGATCTAATTTGCCCATGAAATATTTTGATGCCACTCTGGCAAGCGCTATAAGTGCACACAGACATAATCTACCACATTGTAATTTAACTGGGACTGTGGTCAGTGCTGCTGCAAACATGAGCTGCATCAGCTCTCTCCAGCAAGAGCCCAGGCACTTCACAGAAGTCAAAGAAGAAGATGTCATAATGGTTCCTTCCACTCCTGGCAGAGTGCTCCATCCCCACATCCTCAGCTTTCACCAGGATGCAGGGATTTCTGTGTACTGTACATTGTTACTCAGATACCATTAAGAATCTCCAGAAATGAGCTAAGAAGCCTCAAGGGTGCCTCTTTTGGCTAAATCAAAAGAATGTGGGGATGTAAAGGGCTACTCTGCTTATAATATAAGCATTATATAATTTATATATAAATTACGTATCATACTTCTGCACATCCAGTAAGCACCATCTGCAGTCCGGGAAGCCACTGGAATGAGAATGTCGTAACTCAAACAAACAAACAAACAAAGTGGATGGAAAGTATTTTCAGAGTTCTGCAACCTTTTCTGTTAAGAAACAAAGTTTTCTGACGCTCAGGAAGATACACAGACAGATCATCCGAGCCTGCCTGTATGATTTTAGGAGATCAGAACATAATAGCCACGAATCCAGAAGTTATTCTTTTGAACATGAAGAAATAGAGATGGGAGATGGGAGAGGAAGGTGCTCAGGAATGACACACACTGCCACATATGTATCCTGCATGTCAGGAAAAGTGGAGAGAGAAAGAAACCCAGCTCTTTCCAGTCACAATCAACTATGTGTTGATGTCAGGTATTTGTCCGGAGTGCCACAGAGACTGAAGTTACTATTTGAATTCATGCTTGCCTCCCACATCTCATCCCGGATGGAACAAGTGCCCTGACTCACACAGCTCCTGGATAGTTGTCCCACGTAGCTTTACCTTCAGGACTATGCAGTCAGCATTTACTGAGCCCCACTGCAGTTTTTTTAAGGCTCAGCTAATCCTTTCATACATTTTTATTTCTTTTTGGTTTAAACCTCTGTTTACACCTCTGGGTCTAACCACACACCAGGACAAAAGATGTCTCACCCCAGAGATGGAGCGTGCTGCCTCCATGGGTGTTGAGTCATACACAGCACACATCAAAAGATTTTTGGCACTACCAGACCACACTGCCCAAACTGCAGGCTAAATATTCCTCATCTGCAGTCCACATGTTTATACAGAGGGAAAAGATATACTTTCCATAGGTTTGTGAAATAATTACTTGCAAGACAGAAACACCTGCAGTCCCCTGTGGAGATTGGACTTGGCTGCACTTGACATGTAAGAACAGCATATATCAGTGTCCTCCGAAGGAAGAGAAAAGCACCAGGGAAAGGGTTGGTGAAGCTTGCTTTCCCTTCAGTGAACGGGCAGGCAGAGGGCAGCCTGGGATGCCTGTGCAGGAGCTATCTTAAGATTATCACAGTATCATCCTGAGACCCTGGGACAGACCAGCGGATTGAATTCAGATTTCTCAAGACACGGTCAATAACTTTCATCCAAAGCAATTTCCTTCTGTCTTGCTGACAGGCAAATTGGAAATGTGACAGATGACAGACAGGCTGGCAGGGTGACAGGAGGCTTTTGGCTGCAGTCTGCAGAAAGGGCAAGAACATCCATTTTTCTCCCACACCAAATACTCACTCCCACTTTTCCCTCAGCTCCTGTTTATATCCTGCTTTGCCAGAAAAGGCAGTTTCGTTTCTTTCATGGAAGTCCTTTCAGAGCCAGTCAACTAGGACAATTGAGCATAGGCATTAAGATAATTACAGTGAAAAGTTATTATATACTGGCCAAGCCTTGTGGTGTGCCTGCTTGATTTTTCTGAATACAGATTTCTTGCAAAATTAATCCCCAGACCACACTATAAATACTCACCCATGGTGAGGCTCCCCAGAGCTTTGATGTGGATCTGCGTGAATCTTTTCCCTAAAAGTGAGGGATTCCAGTTGGGGAGGGGGAGAGAGGGGGGAAAGAAATGTGAAACTGGATCTATGAAAACAAAACTCTTGAACCAACAAAAATGCAGAACTTAGAAAAACAGGAATCAAAAGGGTTTGCAAACAAATCTTTGCCTTCTAGCTCCATTGAAGAGAGGGACCAATCTCACGTCCCTCTTGTTAGTGCAGCAGCTTTCAATAATAAAGGTCACGCAGTCCCATCTGAGTCCTTAAGAAGAGTCTTTCCTACTATCCCACCCAAGGCCTGGTTGTCTGCTTTCTGCTCTTCTCAGCAATCTGAGTCTCTGCTCTTGTCCTGCTTGTGTCAGATGTAATAAAACCCAAGTACGGACCTCAAGGTGGAGACCAGGCATGGACCTGAAGAAAACCATTACAGAAGAGCAGTGTGAGGTAGGAAACAGGTTGGCTAGTGCCTGGCGTCTTGATGAGGAGGAAGAGAAGAGGAACGCCAGGAAAGTCAGGAAAGAGATCAAGGAAACACGCTGTGAAATAGCATGGGCAGCACTGTACAGAAAAGGTGCACCAGAGGGGTTTTGTGCTGAGCCTTGCCTGAAATCAGTTCTCAGCTGTGAGTGAAGGAATAGCCGCATTCAGGGAAATGGTGGCCTGCACACACTGCTTCTAGGCCGCTTCACACTACAAGCCATGCTCTTGCCCAAGGGAAGTACCTGAGGGGACCCCATAGCTTTGTTAACACACCGGGTCAAAAGGCGTAATCATATGCTGAGAGTTACACTTGGGTTTTGGCGGCATTTAATGTATTCATTCTGGGAAAGGTTTGGAGAATGGTTCTGATTAATACAGATGAATCAAATTTAAAGGAGGTTGTCAGCTGTCCTCCCCTTAAAAAGTGGAATGATTAATGATAGCAAAATTACAACAAGAAGGTAATAATAGCTTGCACTTTGCTTTTTAAATTGTAAGGAACTTTACAAACAGTCACTACTTGATTTAAAGGCTCCGTTTATCCGGTGGTGTGAACACTGAGAGTGTAAGACAAATGTGGTAACCAGCAAGATAGTGAAATTCATCACGGTCCCCGCTGAAGTCAGTGTCCACCTCTGTGTTAGAAAGAAGCATTAGAATCTTAAGTAGTTGATAGTAGAGAGCAGAGCTTTCAGCAGCCACAGACCCAGAGGAAACCATACTGTTTATACCAAAGTTGATACACTCCTAGTGACATTCCCTACTGTTTGCAACAAGGAGGGCTTCCATTGACTTGTGTGCCTTTAGAGCATACTCACATGGGGAAAAAACAGACTGTCCTTCAGTTCAAGAAGGACATAGAACTTCTTGAAAGAGCCCAGCACAGGGCCACCAAGATGATTAAGGGAGTGGAACACCTTCCTTATAACAAGAGGCTGAGGTTGCTGGGCCCCTTTAGCCTGGAGGAGACTGAGGGGTGACTTTATTAATGTTTATAAATATGTAAAGGGCAAGAGTTAGGAGGATGGAGCCAGGCTCTTCTGAGTGATGGCCAGTGACAGGACAAGGGGCAACGGGTGCAAGCTGGAGCTTAGGAGGTTCCATGTGAATGTAAGGAGGAACTTTGCCACTGTGAGGATGACAGAGCACTAGCACAGACTGCCCAGGGCAGTTGTGGAGTCTCCTTCTCTGGAGACATTCAGAACCTGCCTGGATGCATTCCTGTGTGATTTACTCTAGGTGATCCTGCTGGCAGGGGGATTGGACTAGATGGTCTTTCAAGGTCCCTTCCAACTCCTAATGTTCTGTGGTTCCGTGAAACTAGAATACCAGTGTTAACACTGATGGCTAGCACACTACTAGCACCCTTGACCAGTTGTGAAGTGAAATATTAGTTCCTGTGTGCAAACTCAAACTCAGCCCTTACTTGCTAAAAGCTCTCATTTTCTGCAAGACAAGCCTGGCTATCTTCAACAACGCTTCCTCACCGCAAGGGAAAGGACGTAGTAGCTTGGCTTAAGGGAAAGCTTCATTTTAAGATCTGAAAGTAATTGCTATACTTGAGTAGTCTCAGTGTGGATACATCTCCTTTTGATCTTCAGCTCCATAAATTAGCATTACAGTTTGTTTTTCATAGAGAGGTATTAGCACCGTCTGACTGCTTGGCAGGTCTTGCTCCACTTGTGTTTATCTTTTGTAAAGGTCGTGTTCCTGCTTGCAGCAGTATTGGCAAAAGAGGTTGCTAGCAAAAAGGCTTTTTTGTACAGAAGTGTAGAGGACTTTGGAAAGGAGCAGAACCCTAAAACAACCAGTGCAGACATTTCATAGGGATCTCGTGTTTTAGCTTGTTCTTGGCCAAAAAGCAATTTTGGTTTTGTTTTTTTTTAAATATAGATACCACAATTAACAACACAGTAACATAAGACAAACTGCAAATAATCCTTCAGATACCAAATGAGGAAACCTTGAAAAGTGGAAGTCCTGGCAAACGCAGTGCAGAAGCACTTGAACTGCTTCAGCACAGAGTGAGCTGGTTCCAGAAGCAGTACAGCCATGTTGCACTGCTGGGCTGAGCTACAAGAACCTGCCCAGCAGTTTCCAGATGTTTTGCTTCAGTGTCTAAGCTGATGTGCCTGCACAGAGCGATGCAGCACCAGGGGAACTGCCTGGCTATGGTGAGGCTGGAGATCTCTGCGCAGTGCCCGTTATGTGGTGTGAGCATCAGGTGGGATGAGCTTTTGTGGTACATGAAGCCAGTGTAGATAGAAAAACACACACTGTATTTGAGCACATACCCTCAAAGACATGTTGCCGCATGGGGTACTAATTGACCTTTATTAAAAGCAGCAAGCTTCATGCCCAGATGATTACAAGCCCCTGAGTGAGCAGCATCCCTGCTTTGCTTGTTTGTGTAACGCAGCTGGTTATCTTCTGCAAACTCAGTCCCTCCAGAGGCGATGTGAAAAGGAGAGCTGCATGTTCTTGGTATAACACCAATATACTGTCTGGACACACTCAAAGAGTTACAGCCAACAGCTCAGTGTCCAACTGGAGAACCTCAATGACAAGCAGTGCTCTTCAGGGGTCAATATTGGGACTGTCATGGTTTAACTTCTATTTCAGAGACATGGACAGTGGGACTGAGTTTGCAAATTTGCTGATGATGATGTGCAATCAACACACAGGAGGGAAGGGACGCTGTCCAAAGGGACCTTGACAAGCTTGAGAGGTGGGCCTGTGTGAGGTCCATGAAGTTCAACAATGCCAAGTGCAAGGTCCTGCACATGGGTCAGTACAATCCCAAGCAGAACTACAGGCTGGGCAGAGAATGGATTGAGAGAAGCCCTGAGGAAGACTTGGGGATGTTGTTGGATGAGAAGCTCAGCATGAGACACCAGTGTGCACTTGCAACCCAGAAAGCCAACAGTGTCCTGGGCTGCATCAAAAATGTGTGACCAGCAGCTTGAGGGAGGTTATCTGTCCCTCTACTCTGCTCTTATGAGACCCCATCTGGAATACTGCTCCCAGGTCTGGGGTCTCAGTACAAGAAGGACATGGAGCTGATGGAGTGAGTCCAGTGGAGGGCCACAAAGATAACCAGAGATCTGGAGCACCTGTGAAGACAGGCTGCAAGAGCTGGGCTTGTTCAGTCTGGAGAAGAGAAGGCCCTGAGGAGACCTTAGAGCAGCCTGACAGTACCTGTAGTGGCCTACATGAAAGCTGAAGAGGGACTGTTTACAAGGACATGGAGTGACAGGACAAGAGGTAATGACTATAAACTTTAAAACAGTAGATAGAGATTAGATATCAGGAATAAATTCTTCCCTGTGAGGGCGGTGAGGTCCTGGCATGGGCTACCCTGGGAAGCTGTGGCTGCCCCCTGCCTGGCAGTGTCCAAGGCCAGGTTGGATGGGGCTTTGAGCAACCTGGTCTAGTGGAGGGTGTCCCTGCCCATGGCAGGGGGTTGGAACTAGATGGTCTTTGAGGTCCCTTCCAACCCAAACCAGTCTGTGATTCTATAATTCTAACAGTGGTGGTATGAAATATCTACTGCACACGTAGACTGGCATTTGAGTCAATGTCTTCTGGCCATTTCAGCTCACAGTTCAGATGCAGATACTGACAAAACAGTAGAAAGCCGATATACCTATGTGATGCTCTGAAAGAGCAGGGAGACCAGGGCTGGTGGGGCAGTTCTCCTTTGTAATCTATTTAGCTACTTTGGGAAAAACAGATTGTGGTGAATCACTCAGTGTGACATGCTGACTGCTGCAAAGAAGACCAGGAGGAACATGGATGGACAGATGGCAGCTTTCTGAAAGGCGGGTTTAGCTAGCTGGGCACAGCCTTGCACAAGTGCAGGCATGCTTCCTTTGGGACCCCGAGCGTAGGGACCGTCAGCCCCAGATGGGGTTATCTTAGCGTCCATCATCCCCAGATCAGCCCTGGGATCACACACACATCTGAGTGGTGTAAACGTGCCACAACAGAAATGAACGTAAGCTACAAATAGCTGTCACTCTTCTTTAGCACACAGGAGGCCTTTTGAGCATCAGAGCTTAGATCTGCCCTGCTGGTACACAGTAACTCATAAACTGATCTGAGGAATCTGTGAATCCACCTCTCCTGTGGAAGGGTGGATGACGATGTATCCTCCTTTGGCAGCTCCATGGTGGTATCACAGGCAACGTCCTGCCTCTGAGGGATGCCTTGGGGCTAATTTGTGAAGGACTAAATCACTCCCCTACTGGGGGCTCTTCAGAATGTCACTGGCATCCTGCCTCTTCCAGCCCTAATCCTAACAACTTTCTTCAGCAGCTGGGTGCATTTTCTGTGGCCGCATTGCATCTCACCCAGCTCTCTATCTCCAGCCCGCTGCTGAAATCTGCTGCTTCTCCTGAACACGAGTAAATCTGTTGAGGTTTTTGTCAAGTGTTCTCTCCCCCATCCTTGTGCAGCAAATACAGACCATGACACTTAAACCTCATGTTTAGTTAGCCTCAACTCCTTGAATAACGAAATTTAAAAATGTGAGTAACAAAAGAAACAGCAATTTGCCCCAAAACCTGGGGAGCTGGGGATGGCCGAAGAGGAAAATGTCACTTTTCAGCAGCTGAGATTCTGTAGCTCTTGTCAGAAGAAGAGGTCCCTATCAGCCTCCAATTCGTATTTCTGCTTTGGAAGCACACGGGCCAAATAGGCAAAAGCAAGGTCTGGCTCTCTCCACTTTATAGAAGAGAAAAGTGAGGAACGGCCAAATTAAGTGGGGCAGTGGGATGCAAGAAAAAGACAGGAACAGGACTCAAATTGAAATGCAAATCAAATGTCTTAATCACAAGGCTGTCCTTTCCTTTCATGCTGAGGACATACCTATTTGAAAGCTGTCTTGAAAAAACAAGAGTGTAGAGAAAAACTACGGCCGATTGTGCAGTACTGTCATCCCTTCTGCATGCTAACAATTTTGCTTGACACTGTTCTTTCAGCTGTGGCAACTATGTTATATGGCATTGGGGCAAATGTGCCCACTAAATCTGCCACTGGATCATAGAATCATAGAATTGCAGGGGTTGGAAGGGACCTCAAGAGATCATCAGGTCCAACCCCCCTGCCAAAGCAGCTCCCTAGGACATTTCACTCAGATAGGCGTCCAGACGGGTCTTGAATATCTCCAGAGAAGGAGACTCCACAACCCCCTGGGCAGCCTGTGCCAGAGCTCTGTCACCCTCACTGTGAAAAAGTTCTTCTGCATGTTGGTGTGGAACTTCCTGTGCTCCAACTTGCAGCCATTGCCCCTTGTCCTGTCTCCACAGACCACTGGAAAGGGGCTGGCTGATTCCCCTGCATCCCCTGCTTAAGATAATTATAAACATTAATTAGGCCCCCCTTAGTCTTCTCTTCTCAAGGCTGAACAGTCCCAATTTTCTCAGCCTTTCCTCACAGGGGAGATGCTCCAGGCCCTTAATCATCTTTGTAGCCCTTCTTTGGACTCTCTCCAGGAGATCCCTGTCCTTTTTATACCAGGGAGCCCAGAACTGGACACAATACTCCAGGTGGGTCCTGACCAGGGCAGAGTAGAAGGGGAGGATCACCTCCTTTGACCTGCTGGCCACACTCCTCTGGATGCAAATCATCAGGTATTTAATGCAGTGTTTGGGGTTTTTTAGCAGAAGAAATTTTAATCATTCTAATCTCAGGAAAACAGTCCTGCAGGAAAACAGCTTATCATCTATCTAAATATTTATTTGAAGTGATGAGAGGCAGATGACCATAAAATGAAACTTCTAGTCCTGAGTAAACTGAATCTGAAGTCCAGGTTTAAGAAAATGCTTAAAAGGAATGCTATTTGGAGGACACAAGGAGAAGGGATGTGTGTTCCTGCTGCAGAAACAAACCTAATGCAGTCTTCAGCCGGGTCTACCAGCCAGACTTTCAGAAGGCCTCAAGACCGAGCTGCTGGAAGCACTGTGCAGGATACACAGCTTCCTTACAGTGGCTTCAAGGTTAAGCACCACACAGGCAGATTGACAGAAGTGGTTTGCATAAAAACCACATTACTGAAAACTAGCCCCAAAGCGCTGGCAATGTGTCAGAAAGATTATTTACAAAGCTCTCAGGTAAAACACACCTTATAAAAACATGCAGATATCCTATGCTGCTTTTATCAAGGCTCTTTAAGAGTATTTTTGGACCTCTGAGTCAATAAGCACTTTTTTTTCTCCCTCCTTAAAATGTCTTACTTCTCCCTCCCAGCCAGCCTCCTTCTTCATGCCCCTATATAGGTGCTTTACTAAATGACCTCCAATCTAAGCCTCCCTGCATTGTTACTGTAAGGTGGAGTCCTGAATGTTAATGATACAATATATTAAATCTGAGAATAATTAAGGTGGGGTTTTTTTTGCCTCACACCTTTAGTGCGAATGATTTGTATTCAGCACACCAAGTTTTAATGCTTGACAGGTGAACCTTCTTTGCAGTTTCAGAGACTGAAAGATTCTATTAATTTAGACAGTCACTGGAACCTCCCCCCCCCCAAACCCTCAAAATTATAAAGAACTGAAGATCACATTCAGTAAATACAGCCACAGAGGAAAATAACATTCTTTGGTGTATTTATGCATAATTTTACCATTTATTTTCTTTTAAATTATCTGTTGCTTTTTCCATGGATCTTATAAAACTTGTGCCTCAGTGCTTCCTTAATAAATATCTTTGAAACCATAGTCACCTTTCTGCAGGTTTAAGGAATTTAAAATAAAGCTGCTTCGCCAGCAGCCCGGTAGCAGCGCTAAATGCTCATTTCCATTTCATCCCTTTCAATGGTCTACCCAGCTTTATTCAAAGTGAGAGGAAATTTTACATCTTTTACAAATCAAATTGACTGCAGACGATTTCTTGAGTCTTTATCCACTCAGCAAGCCCAATTCTTTCCTAACTGACCCAAAACCCATGATAAAACTCACTGTCCAAGGTATTTTCTCTTGAATTTGAGTATTATTTCCATGAATGAGCTTACTGACCCTTAGCATTACATTTTGATGCAGACTCATACCTAATGCCTTTAAAAGCATTTCTCCCTTCACAGTATGTCACCCTGCAGCGAATGAAAGCGGCATGACCTACAGATGAAAATTCAAAGGATCTCAAAAAATAAGGATCAAAAAGGTTTGACTTCAGCTTACACATAATGCTTTAAATATGATTTCTTGCTCTTCTTTGTGTATCATTCATTATTGATGAACAAAAGCAGTACAAGCTTTGAAAAGAAAATTTAAGTAAGTCTCTCAAATGCTAAGCTAGAAAAATGAAAATGGAATATCTCAGAGGTACTAATTACTGAGACTGGGAAACATGATGTGGTATGGGCTGGAAGCATGGCTCAGAAGTGTTTGTACTTTTCCATGATATAAGTCAAGGAAATTATTACCAACTGGAAGAATTATGAAGCAATGAAACAAGGCTCCTTTCAAACAGATTGTTTTATGCAAGTATGAGGATGCTCCAAGAAAACGAATTGCACATACCAGGACCTCTTGTCTACCTTAGTTACATCAAAACAACCATGTAAACTTTTCATAAAGTGTCAGAAGATATGTATGCAATTAAAGCCTATCACTGGATTAGGATGTTTGGATGGCTTGTGGACGCCCCCTGCCTGGCAGTGTCCAAGGCCAGGTTGGATGGGGCTTTGGGCAGCCTGGTCTAGTGGAGGGTGTCCCTGCCCATGGCAGGGGGTTGGAACTAGATGGTCGTTGAGGTCTTTTCCAACCCAAACCGTGCTATGGGTCTATGGTGAGGTTATCACTACGCAGCACTGCCCTCAGTGTAGAGTGTAATTAGTTTCTGCCTGTAACATTTTACATTGACTGTCAGTTCTTTGAGGACAGGGACCTTTTTTTCGTGCTTGCTCTTATGTTGATACGTCTTTCTGTTTCAGCAACATAAATAACGCTTGCCACTGCTTTCCACTATATGGTTTAACTGAGAAACCACAGATGGCTTACAAGTTTTTCTCCTTATATTCTTAAGTAAAGAGCAGAATTCAAAAGCTGTGTTATGCTGCTGTGTGTGGGGAAGGATAATAAAGCAAAATGGTGCTGTCCAGCACAGTCTCAGCACTGCAGCATTTATCTAAAACTATTCTAATACATGTCCAGCTGTTCCTGAGTCCTGTTAGGTTTGCAAATACATGGAGTTTTGGCGTGAGCTAGGGAAGAAGAACTGGCCTTGGGGAGGTGTACTGCTCAGGAGCTGGTGAAGTAATTCTGCTGGTTTCCTTTCTCCGCCTCTGAGTGCCCATCCCGAGTCCTTGTGAACATGGAAGTAATCATTTAATCATCCACTGAATTATTTGTGTGTTCCATCAGTGTTTGCAGAAGGCTTAATGGACAAGGTCTGTACCTGCTATTAATTTGTCTCAACAGCTGGAAGCGAGCGATGAAGGTTTTGCCACGAGTCTGTATGAATTGATACATTTTTGCTGTTCATTCCAAAACAACTTGTAACAAAATTTCATCTGCAACAAATAACAGGCATAAGACTTGTTCACGTTGTCAACAGTAAATCAAAAGGAGTCTTACAACCTTATTTTTCTATGGACAGCCATCAGATTACTAGCTACATTTGCCAAGTGCCTCCTAGGAGTACCCTGCCAACATACCACTTCTGCAGGAATAAAAAGCCTGTTCTATTCAATAATAAATCGGAATCAGATAGAAATAAAGGATAGAAAGAACAGGGAAGGGTGAAAACCAGTTAGGTGTTATGATCCTAGTACTCTCTATATTTAAAGGCTGGTGGATGTCATTGTCTGACCACAGTGTGATCACTAGTGGCACTAGTGGCAGATGCTGGTCTCAGGCTTGCTTGAGGAGCTGTTCTAATGTATTCCTGGAATGTCTCCTTCCAAGCGAGGCTGAAATATGGTATTTTCCCAGGAAAGGGAAAGTAATAAGAAAAGAACAAGCAAAATGTTTAGGCCTCAGGAAAAAAAAAAAGTTTTGGAATTGTGCTTGGTGAAGGTTTGGAAACATGCAGTTTACCTTCTGCATTTTCTTGTCTGAATTTGTTCTTATTCACTGATTTTGTGAGTTCTGTTATGGTGGTTGTGAGCACTGAAGTCTACCAGCATGGTATTTATTATAAGTTCACATACCTTATTCAGATCACAAACATAAGGATTTGCCTGGTACTGAGTGCTCCTAATCAAGATGATGTTTCAGCAGTTCCAAATCTTAACCTGTGATACATAGGTGTGAGTACATGATTTTAGGTCTATTTTGTACTACATTTACAAAAATAAAAGAATCCCATGAAAATAGAGCTCCACAACCTCAGACTAATCTTTCTTTCCTTTAATTAATTAATTAATTAATTAATTTTCTTTAATTAATTAATTAAAAATTACAAAGCATTCTGGGCCAAAGACCCAAAGTACTTGGTACCTGCTTTTACTTGGGGTTTAGTGCACTGAGGGAATTCCAGGTAATGGAGCTTTGAACTACAAGAGAGATATAAAGGAGAAGTGTGAGTGCAAACAAATGAACAGGTGTGCTTCTTGGATGATCTCACACCTGAGAACAGAGCTAACATTAGAAACAGTAATGTTTTGGGTTTAATTTGATTTATTGAATTACTTAGTGAAACCTTTATGAAGGTGTACATTCCAAGTATCTTTAGAACATACCTTGCTTTGTAAACCTAGTTTTTCTACAGTGACTGCTCCTCGGGGCTTCTGGGTTAGATATGTGAGTTCTTTCAGAGCTCTAAAAAGAAAAGTTGTCTGTAGAACAACCCCTTTCTCCCAGAGAAGGCCATCAGAGAAACTAAACTCAACCAGTGCAGCTGGTGGTGGGTTGGTCTGACTGCTCAGGGCCCAGCCCTTAGCCTTTTGGAAAGATTTAGCTCAGCTGTAGTGGTTGCTCCAAACTCTATTGGTGTGAGCGTAGTCACTTTGCAGGGAAGGAAGAGGGGACAGTGATGCCCTAGTCCACAACTGGTCTCGCTGCAAGAGGGAGAGAAATACTTGATAGATAGAGGTACCTACATAGCTTTGCAATAGGAGATCTGGGTTACCAAGTGTCACCTCCCCACCCTTTAAGGTACAGGGGATAGTTAAGCCACCACGGGTGGACAGAAACAATGAGCATAAAAATCCACTTGTGCTATTTTTTGATTGGCTAATTACATGTCTACTAGTCTAGTGCCTAATTTACACTTCAGATCCTGTAATTTGCCTGTGCATTTCACTATGTTAAAATAATTACCACCACAAGGGAGATTACTGTTGTTGGACTGGAAATTTTCACCAGGTCTTTTCGGCCGGTGACCAGAGCCACTCCCATTGCCCCTTGCACCGTGATACATTTTCCAGGACAGGAAAAAAACAGTAAAGAACAGCCAAACAATCTCTGAGATGTCCGTTAAATAAGAACAATAATATCTTTCTGTCCTAAATATTGCCATTCCTGGCAACAGGGCAGCAGTGAATCCACTTGAAAACTTCCAGAGCAGTGAGTCACTCTTACAGTCAGACTTCGGATAATTTCATAAATCAGAAGGCTAATCCTATGGAGGTTTTTTTACTGACCTACATGATGGCCATTTCAGACCCACAATAGTGAACTGGAACATTCCATTGCTATTTTGGAAACTTTCCTTTGAGTGCCTTGTTGGTATCTCCAGTCCAGCGTGGAGAAGATCACACAGAAGATGATATTTATCAAGAAAGATCTCAGCTGTTCTAGCCACTGCCGTATTGCTCCAGGCATTATGCTGCATGGATTAGGCTTTTACCCTGTTGCACACATCTGAACTCTGCTCTCCATCAGTTTGCTTCTGGTCTACCACAACACATCCCTTCTGCAAGGGTATCATGCCATGGTTGCCAACCAGGGAGAGTGGCAGAAGAGCTGAAGCAACCCAAGCAATGCTTAAATCTCTTGCTGCTGTTGTTGTTCAGCATCCACGTCTATCTCTTGATCTGATATAGCATAGGTGGTTGCTGCCACCAGTGACATCCATGGGATTATCAGTTTCTACGATGCCATAATCATTGGCCTCAAATGGGAAACCTGATTGAGCGTTTGTACATGGCCCATCCAGTTCCCCCAGGTTGTCATCAATGCAGCACTCAGCCTGTGCACCCACAAAACCCACCAAAGCTCTAGTAAATGCATGAAGACTTGCCTTCACCCATCCTGAAGGCTGTGGAGATATTTCTGATGATCTGGTGTCTGCACCAGAGATTCACTTTTCTGTGGCCAGTTTGTTCAGTTTGGTGATGTCAACGTAATAATTTGCCCTGCTCCTGACTCGTTCTTTGGAATGGTTTCTTGTATGTTCATTTGTTTACCTCCATTATCTGAAAAAAAAACCCCAAACTAAAACCTTTGCAAATGCAATTTATGAAGGTGTGTCTTCCAAAACTGTTTGCAAGGAAATAGTGCAGGAACAAATGGCTCAAGATAGTTAGCCTATGATCTGAAGTTATTCCACTTTACAGTGGTTCACCTTTTACTGAATAGCAAGAAGGTGCCACCCTATTGAGTCGAATCAGTGGTCCTTCTAGCCTTATTTGAATCATGGTCTGCAACAGAATAAAGGTCTAAAGTTTAAGAACAGGTCAACATTTCCCTGATACAATCTCCCAACTTCTCAGCAGTTGATGTTTCTCCTGAAGCACAGGTTCTAGATGCACCCTCATGCTACCTTACTGATGATTTATTTTTTACTTCTTCATATGGATTGTTTCGACTTCACTTAAGTTTTTTGGCCTTCAGAATTACCTCTAACATGAAATTCTCCAGTTTAATGATTCATGATTTGGGGAAAGTAGCTTTGTTTCTTTGATTGCTTTAGAACTTTTGCTAGTTGTTGAATTATGTAATTTTTCTGCTCACATCCTCTATGTCATCATGATTTTATGGAATTCATAATACCATCGCTGAACTCACTTTTTTCTGGGATCAAAAAGTACACTTTCTTTGCAATGTTTCATGCAGTTTTATTTGAAAAAGGCTTTCTAGAGATGCTAAAATCGAAGTGTTTTGATAAAGCAACATCTTGTTTTACATCCTGTACTTAGAAAGATCTTTTTACTCTGAGATGGTGGTACTATTCTAAAATAGAGATTCCAAAGCATCGTTTAACAGCAGAATTGAACTCTTGTAAGAGCCTGTCACTGAATTCTAATATGCATATCACAATACAGAAAAATGAGCACTTCAGGTCTTTTAATATACTTGCCTTCCTACTAGAGAAGTATTTTTTAAAATCAATTTCTTTATCTATTTATGTCAGAAAGGATTTTCTAGATTAATAGCCAGTCTATATGCGCTTAAATATTAACAAGACAAGCCATAAATTTCATTGTTAGCTAGTGTGGTGATCCAGCCACACTCAGAGTGCCCTAAAGGCACTAGAGCACCTCTCCCCAACTAGCTCCTTTTATGGGGGAGTGATGTCAGGTGGTGTGGGAACAGCCCCGGCTGACTCAGCTCACCTGGACTGGCTGCTTGGGGAGGTTCATTCTGGCCTGGACAGAACCAGGACAGATGGCATTTTAATTACATGTTTTCCATCATTTTTATTAGAGGTTATACATTTAAGTGCTCAACAACACTTTGAAAATACTATCAAGGAGATGTGCAACATCTGAGACTATAGCTTATTATTATTTACACAGGCCTGAATATTTTTTTTTTGTTTAGAATTTTAGAAAAGCCTTTAGTGTCTTAGAAAAACTCATATACACATCAGTTCAGTGGTGAGCCTGCTGTTCTACCCTGGGTACATTGCTGTGTGCTCTTAATTTCCAGAGAAAGCTGTTGATGGACTTAACATCTGTGTGTATATCGTTATGCATGATACACCCACAAGGCTTTGTAATTAAATTCCACTGTTTGGTAGAAATGGGATCAGATTTACCAGAAGGTGCAGCAGAACACTGCAGACAGGATTCAAGGGTTTAAATAATCCAGCACTCTTTTCTGAAGATATGTCCTGAAGAATAATCTGCCAGGTTTCAGTACTCTCTAGACCTTCCCTTAATGCAGACCATTTAGAACCAGATGAATAATAAATAAATAAATATTTTTTCTGAACGAATATATTATAATTAGCAATTAATATTACACACATCCTCTGTTTCTAAAAGCAGTTTGGGGCTTGTCACATATTCCTGTGGCTATTCAGGTTAAAAGCAACTGAGGTCTGTGTTATTGTATTCTGTTGTCAATGCCAGAAACATAAAATAGGGAAGGAAAGCCCAAAACATCTGCTTCCTAATCCCAGCAAGGGGTTTCCACAAGGACCCTGCCCATTTTCTTAAAAGGTCCGTGAATTTTGCATACCCCCTTTGCTCTACGACCAATATGGGATTATTAAATACTCAGTGAAAGTTTAGCTGTGAACTTCATGAACTTCTGTCCAGACCTTTGTATAGATGTCAAAAGATGGGTTAAGTCCTGATTTAAGACCCCCACGTTTGAAATGTCATCTGTTTGCCTGTGTTTCAGCGCTGCTACATATAGAACGATGAGAATAAGCACGACTATTCCCACAGGAGTTTGAGAGGATTCATCAGGATGTGCTTGTAAAACTGAAAAGCACCGGTCCTACAAACATCTTCATCAGAAGTGTTTATCTTGGCTGATGCTTAGTTCCAAAGAAATGAAAAATCGATTGTCTTCCCAGATTGCTTTAACTGTCTCCACTTGCACTGCAGTGAGCGAAGGTCACAGGGCGGAAACTACTTAATCGGAATCTCACTGGACATGGTCACATTACTACCCAGCGTTGTGGGGTTTTTAACAAACTCTTAATGCTTGGTGGGTTTTAACAAACTCTCCTTTCCTTTCCTTTCCTTTCCTTTCCTTTCCTTTCCTTTCCTTTCCTTTCCTTTCCTTTCCTTTCCTTTCCTTTCCTTTCCTTTCCTTTCCTTTCCTTTCCTTTCCTTTCCTTTCCTTTCCTTTCCTTTCCTTTCCTTTCCTTTCCTTTCCTTTCCTTTCCTTTCCTTTCCTTTCCTTTCCTTCCCTTTCCTTTCCTTCCCTTTCCTTTCCTTTTCTGCCCTTTCCTTGCCTTTCCTTTCCTGCCCTTGCCCTTTCCCTTGCCTTTTTGCCTTGCCTTGCCTTGCCTTGCCTTGCCTTGCCTTCCCTTCCCTTCCCTTCCCTTCCCTTCCCTTCCCTTCTTCATTTAAAATTAAAACCTCTGAAAATAGCCCTATCCATTTTAGTGGGAACACTTACGTTGCGTACAATTGGCATGCCACCATCCCAGGGAGAAAACTGCAAGGGAAACCTAAGTGTATTACCAGTACGTAGGAAGACTACATCACTAAGGGCTTCCATAAATTTGTGGCTGGAAAGAGCTAAAATCAGTTTGCTTATCCTCCTGCTGGCTTGAGATTTCTTCCCTGTGGCTTATTCATACAGGGATTTATTAGTTGGATGCTCAAGATCAGCACATCTGCAGGCTGGTGAGCAAACCTGCACCCTTTGAATGTGATCATGTTTAGGGGCTCAGACTGGCTTCTGTACCTTTAAAGCTTAAAAAGACTCATCTATTTCCTGCAGTTTAATGTCACTGATTGATCTTCCTATCTGCAGAATGGCAGTCTCACGGATGCTTGCTTTGTGCTTTCCTTTCCCCAGCTGTAATTGTTATGATCTGAACTTCACACAGTATTTCTTTATAATTTTAAGAGTAAAATTCCTGCATAACTTAGAAATTAAACAAAATAATTATGTCCTGGAAGAAAAATGTGATGCTTTGCAGCTGACGAGGCCCATCGGCCTGTCCCAGTAGGGGCTGCAGACACACTGGACGTCGGAGATGCAGTGCCAAGGCTGTAAAAATCAGGAGAAAGGACTGCTTCCCTTAAACCCGTCTGCTGTGATGGGCCTGAGAGGGGCTCAGCTTCTCAGGGATTCCATAGACCGTGTCTGCCCACAACGCTTTCACCTGCACTCGTAACGCGTTTGGAAGTGGCTTTGTTAGCCTTCTTTTCAGTGAATATTGTTTTAAAAAAGGATTTGTAAACACGTTGCATCGGTCATGTTCCTAATGGCGTTTGTGCCCTTTGTGGTGCATAAAGGCAGCTTTAATCATCCCAAATACCACATGTCACGTCCTAGCTTTCCTCCAAGAAGCTTGGCAGCCTTTGGAGGATTGGCAATGAGACATTACAAGCATTTCAGTCTCAACTGTGCCTCTTTCACAGGCTGGTTGAATATTGGGGAATGGAGGGAAGGACATATTTAAAATATATGGCTCAATGTATAGACCTAAGCTGGGCTAGAAACAGGAGTAAGACGTGACAGAGCATAATGTTCTACCAAGATGCCCTTTGATGAAGACATACCATGCCCCCACCCCTCCTGCACCACGTGGGAGGGGTCCTACATTTCTCCCAATTACTCTGGCTGGTCAGTCTTGGAAGGAGGCTTGAGCAACACCTTGAGACGGTGTAGCTCAGACTCAGCACTTCGGCAGAGGTGCTGAGGTTCCCTCTGCCCAGGTTCCCTCTGAACCTGGTCGTATGGCCAAGGAGGAGTAAAACTGATGTGCCACTTCCCCTCAGGAAGCAGTTCCAGCAGTTGTGAGTGATCAGGGAAAGTTCTGCTGCTCACTTTGCATCTCATCCATGGACTGTGAGGTGCAGCCACCACCCCCTGGGACTCTGTGCAGCAGGACACTGCTGCACACTTTGATTTGCCCATCACTGGTCACCGGAATGCAACTGTAATTGTGAAGGAAATCAGCTGAATGTAGGGTTGTTTAATAGCCCCAAATATAATTGTTATGATCACCAGGTGAACACTTTGAAAGCCCCCTCATCTCTGGCTTTGCCCCACCAGTCTTTGCCCCTCAGCTACTGCATCTTTTCTGAGAACAGCATTATTTGATCCGCCTCTCTGTGAGCTGGCTTGAGGGTACCATTCCCTTATCTTGGTGAATCTGATTTAAGCTCCCATTTGGTAATTTTGTTCTTTCCAGCTGCAAGAAGAGTTGTAATTGCTGACTGAAGAGCTTCCTTAGAATGAAGCTTCATTTAGGAGAAAAGCATCTTAAGGGAAAACATACCTCCTCATCCATAAAACAGTCTGTGCTCCTGCCTGTTCACAAGGTAATTAGTGATTTTCCATGTGGGGGCCTGCAAGGACCTGCCGCCCATTTGCTCTCCTCCCTGCTCCTCTCTGACAGAGCTCCTTGCCCCTAGATGCAGGGGCCCTTTCAAGGCCCTTCTTACCCTCTGGGAGCCAGCTGACAAGGCAAACTCCAAATCTGGACAAGCCACATTAGCACATCATGTTGGCCACAGGTGCTTCCAACCTACCTGCTTGTTCTGCTGGTGGTACTCACAGACACACACACCCCTCCCCTGCCTGCTGCCCCAGACACAGCATCCTCTCAGTACAGCCAAGCAGTGACAGAAGGGTCCAGGACTACCAGGCTGGGGCAGCTCCCCTCATGGCAATCAGGAAGTGGATACTGCATGATGGGCTTTGTTTTTGTGCTCTGCTCCTGCTCCACCTGGAATCATTTTATGTGCAACTGCTTTTTCATTATGAGTAGAAAAAATAAAAATAATAATGAAAAATAGCTGTGTTGCTGTTTTACACTTTGCCACATTACTCCTTTCAGTTTCTGTTAAAATGCTAATGTGAAATGCTTACATTCTAAGCTGCAAGGTGTATTTAACTTATAGGCACAATGACTATGAGGGTTTCTTGCTTTCTTGTTTTAAGATGTGAAATTGTGGAAGGACCATTTCAGGGCATTTTAGTAAAGTTCAGAAATATAAATTTAAAAGATATCACTGGGAAGCAAGAAAACAATGCAGAAGAAGGAGAAGGCGATGCAGAAGAAGAAATAGAGATGAGGCCTAACATTTAACAGTGCATCAAGTGAAGCAAATGGACCTCGAGTGCTGTGTCCAGCTCTGGGCTCCTCACCATGAGAAGGACATTGAGGTCCTCGAGCAAGTCCAGAGAAGGGCAACCAGGCTGGTGAAGGGGCTGGAGGGCAAATCCTATAAGGAACGGCTGTGGGAGCTGGGGACATTTAATCTTGAGAAGAGGAGGCTGAGGGGAGACTTTATCACCACGTACAACTACCTGAAAGGAGGTTGTAGAGAGGTGGGAGATGGTCTCTTCAGCCAGGTGGCAGGAGAGAGGACAAGGGGAAATGGCACAAAGCTGTGCCAGGGCAGGGTCAGATTTGTTAGGAAAAAATTCTTCGCTGAAATAATTGTCAGGGCCTGGAACAGGCTGCCCAGGGAGGGGGTTGAGTCACCATCCCTGCATGTGTTTAAAAAAGGGTAGATGAGGTACTTAGGGATATGGTTTAGCATAGGACAGGAACGGTTGGACTTGATGATCTTAAAGGTCTTTTCCAACCTTGTGATTCTGTGTGATTCTGTAATCAGCTTGTGTATTCCAGCTGAAGAGTGATTTAGAGCATGCTATAGCTCTGCAGGATCTACTATCTGATTACACAGACATCAGAAAAATTGAAATGCTCTTGAGTGCTGTCTCTAGTAAGTCATGTGGTGTTGGTTGTATGTCAGTATACGTTGGTAGGCCATACTTACCTTGGTACTGACTCAGTGCTATTGTATGCTATTTGAAATATGTAAAATAAAAAGTAGTTATGCAATAATTAAACAAGAAAAGAAAACATGGTCTCCTGGAAATTAGTGACATGCATCTGTTGACTGTTTCTCTTACCTAAGCAGCACAGGATACTGGGAACACTATTGTAGTGAAAATTAGTCAGGAAGATACAAGCACACAATGTGATAACTTCTGAGCTTAAACCCATTATTGCTGAGAGCAACTGCATGTAATAAAATGCTTTGTGTCTCAAATATTCACCAAGTGCAATACAAATTTGTTCTATGCAGCAACTTTTCAAAAAGTTTAAGTGCCCAACAATACAAGAGGAAACTTCTAAATGTTTGGGGTTTATTCCCATTCCAGTGAAGCTCATTTTTGAGGTGGTGAAGGAGAATGGAGAGATGCAGTAATCACTAGACAAGAGCTAGGGCAAAGCAAAACATTAACTTTCCCAGATCTGTAACTGTTCCTGTACATAATCCTGTGATGCTGAAATCACCATGACCTTTTTTGCCCACTTCCCCTTCTTGTTTTGTCCACTGATGAATCTTATTCTTGCGTTGTATTGTATGGTAGGTGTGTGCTCACACATACTCCTATGCAGACTGAGAGTGTATGTTCCTTGCATTTAAGGCAGTGTATTTAGATTAAAATCATGGTCTGTTTTGTCCACAAGTTCCTTTGGAAAGCCAGGTAATCTAAGGAGAGTTTGGTGAAAGAAGCTATCGATGATCCTTCGGGCAGAGCACTTGGTAGGAAATGAGAGAGCAGCATCCAAGGTGGGGCTGAAGGGGTTGCTCAAATTTTCTAGATAGAGATAAGGTGGAAGGGGAATGAAAGAGAGAGCAGAGAAGATAAGGGAATGAATGTGTGGGAGCATGGCTTTGTAGTCAGGGATGTGGGTGTTCAGCATGGATGGAAAAATCCTGTATTCAGACCTTCTCTTTGTGGGCATTGATCAAATCTGTACATGAAAAGGCTCGAGGTAAAATCCAGAAGTAGTGGCAGCAATGGGCACCATGCCTAGACCTTCTCTCCCTCTGTAGGGCTCCCTCACCTAGCTGCTCAGTAGAACTTCCTTCCTTGCCGACGTTTCCTCTGGCTCCCTGTTCCTCACCAAGCAGCCTGGGTTTCTGGTGGAGCCGCACAGGGGTCTGTAGCCGTCTGCTCACAGCCATGAATAATCCACGGCCTTGAGTTCACCAAGGTGGAATGAAATGCTTCCAGGGGGCACTGAGGGAGATGGAATGAGATGGATACTTTGGGCATTAAAAAAGGGCAAGTTGTCAGGTTCCTTCTGGGATTTGGATAGATAAAAATTATTCGTGCAACACTTAAATTTGTGAGAATATAAGCATGGGGAGTGCATGCTTCAGCATATGCAAGGAGGGGCTTATCAAGCCACTTTGCTAGACAGAATGAGTTTATACTTTCAAGATTTGAAGTAGCTCACTGCTTAATGACTGTCGTGGTTTCACCCCGGCTGTGGGCCGAGATCCACACAGCTGCCTGCTCCTTAAAGTAAAAGAGCAGGGGAAAAGGGAAAAAGGGGGGAAACAAGGAAAGGGAAAAGGAAGGGGCAAATAACTCCAAAACCAAGAAACTAAGAGGCCCGTGGGTTGGGATAAGGATAGTTTACTAAGATAACAGAAAGATAAAATACAACAATGCTAACAGGACTTTAGAGCAAAAGAATATGAAACTATTGATACCCAATGCAGTTTCTCCCCGAACCACACAACTCAGGCCGTACCACCCAGAGCTGTCCCGGAACCCGACCGTCCCCCCAAGAAGCACGCGTCCCGCCACCGCCCCTCTTCTTCCTCCCCTCAGCCCCCCGTTATCCTGGGCAGGACGTAATTGGCATGGAATACTCTCTTTGGCCCATCTGGGTCACCTGTCCTGGCTTCGCCCCTCCTTTCTCATGAATAGAGAAATACGAAGAAGCTGAGAAAGTCCTTGACTGTCTGACTGCAACTAAGAACATCAGGGTGTTCTCAGCACTGCTTTCATTTTAACTCCCAAACACAGTATTCCATCAGCTGCTACAAATGAAGTTAACTCTATCCTGACTGAAACCAGGACAATGACACATACAAGAAAAGTAATAATTTTGTTTTTTATAATAAAGATTATGGAAAATTATACGTTATTTTTTGGGGGAAAAAAAAAGTTTGAGGATAAGTGTTTTATGTTTTTTACAAAACTAGATAATTAAATATTTGCAATTTTTCAAAGAGATGCTTATAGAAAACTTTTGTAGGGAGTGTTACACTTAAACCTCCCTTTCCCTTTACATATGAGAAGGGAAATTGGCTGACTGAGAACATTTTTACCAATAGAACTCAGTATTGGTCTAGGGGAAACAAAATGTGCATTGTTAGAGCTTGCAAGTGTGATCCCAAAGTTATTGTTTCCCAACTTCAGAAATTTAGCTTTAACAATTTAATCTGAACAGTTTCATTTGACCAATTGCATACAGGAATACAGTTCTGAGGAGTTTGCCTTATGTAGGACAATGCACTTGGGATGTTATGGATATACAAACGCAGTTCTGTTACCCCGAAGGTGAATAATGACCTTATTTGCTGATTAGAAAGGAAAACAAAGAAATGTTGAGTTACAGTGTTTTCAATGTTTGCTGCAATTGTTTCTGATTTATTAGACTACAATGGTAAATTGTAATGATAATGGTGTAACTGTTGGTAACATGGTAATAAGTATTGATCTAAGTTTGATGTAACGGAGTGATTTGTGTTGCCAATAATAATTAAATAGCCTAATGTCTTAATCAATAAGATTAAGAATTGCTTGGAAACCAATATGTAATATGGATAAAATGAGGCTTAAAAGGCAGGCTTAAAAGGTTGCTCCTTGGCGCTGTCCCCGAGGTGATGTTTCTGGAGACAGCAGTGTCATTCTGCGCTGCCAGACGGTGCTGAACAAGCAAAAAAGTAAGAAAGCTGAAGCTTTGGTGGAAAAAAACCCTATGTTTTATTTCAGCAATAAGGTATTCACTTCTCTTTCTGACCCCCGCTTTTCTAAGGCTGCAGGTTTGTGTAAGGATGTCAGCATGATTAGTCAGGGGTGAACCTACCACAGGTCAGAGGTACTACCCAGTCTGCCTGACCTCAGGAGGAGCAAGACTAGACCCTGAGTCTCACTTCAGCAGCTCCTGTCACTTTCCAGCACTGGATTTTTTTCTCCTGCCCAAAGGCCAGCACAACCCTGTGCCATCCACAGCTCATCATATTCAAGCTTTTATTTTTCATCTGCTTATCTCTGCAACAACAGAAAAGCCAAACTAGAATGGATATGATCACTTCTGCACTTTCCCATACATGTACAGCTGAAGAAAACAATATACTGAATAAAAGCAAGTGTCAATACCAGTTTTTTACACCTGGTTAAATAGATTTTAGTGTGTGTCTTGGGCTCTTCATAGAGATAGATCTCCGTAACAAAGCTCTCTTCAGCATGCTGTCAACTGAGAGAAATTTGGCAAGAGATTTTATTTTGGCCATAATCAGATGCAGACAAAATGCCCCACAGAGTTAATTAAAAGAGCAGATTCCAAATTGGGTGATGGTTGCAGTTAATCACATAGCTGCTTGCCAATGGCCTATAGACAGGAGAACTTCTTGGCCCCAGATAACAGATGATTGCTCATCTACAGAGAACATAAGTCTTTCACTGGACATAATTTAATTATATTGGACACGGTTTCCTACGAGAAGCTTTCTGGTTTTATGTTCCCCTGTAACTCTGTAGTTCATCCAGTCTCCTGCAAGAGGACCTGGACATTCAGCCAGTTTCATTCAAAGACCACACTTGCCAGAGACAAAATACCCCTCAAGGTCCAAAAACCTACCACTAGCATTAAAGAAAATACCTTCTCTCACCGTTGTGCTTTCCTTTTAACTTACCCTTTCAACTAATACTGCTCAACATTGCACCCACACTGGTCCTAGAAAGGGTTTCTACCTCTCATTTCTCTGTCTTCTCTCTGCTGTTCAGTTTTTTGGAGTTTTTTTCTCTCTTTTGTGATATCTCTTCCTTCTTGTCTATACAGACAATCCCTAAATATTCTGCACACCTCTAAGTCCAAGGCTGCAGCACCCAACAGCTACATACTCAGATCCAGTAGGATCCTGCAACTGACTTTAGATATCTAGGACTTTTCAGCAGTCCTTGGTGAGCACCAGGATCCTGCAAGGATCTGACCTTCTTACCAAAGATCTTTCTTAACACAAAGTGTGCCAAGTATGGTGTGAGTCTCAACCCCCTCCTTCTAGAGACACTTTAGCCAAGCAGTTGCAAATGGTTAGGTCTTGCTCATGGACACCTTCCTGGTGTGAGGAACCTGCATGGGAAGGCAAGAATGATTATGTGCACAGTTTCCTCTAGGTTACACTATGCAACAAGAAGCATGAAGCCCATGCTCGATTTCCCCTCCATCCAGAGGGGATTCAAACCAAGATTGGTAAGTGATAATTGGTATTCAGGTTACTAATAAATTCTTGTTAGTTTTAAATCGGAAAGACCATTTATTAAGAAGAGGCCCATGGGAATAATACTATGGGAGAGTAACAGAGTCTGGAGGCTGGTGAAAACAGGGTAAGTGAGAGCAGAGGTAGAGAGGGAAGTAATGTCTGGATCATGTGAGGAGTTTGTCTGAAGCAACCTTTCTAACATTGGCTTGTAATTCTAAGTTCTGACCGTTGTTTTTGTTTGGGGTTTGATGGGGTTTTTGGTTTTTTTTTCTTCCCTACCAGTTGCAAGAAAAGCCCCAAGCAAATCAGCCTGGCAACTGAGACCCAGGCACCTCAGTTCTTAAGAGAGTGTTACGTATATACCCAGTAACGTGAACGGTCCTGGGGAAATTTCACAACCACTCCCTTAGTCTCCCCATGGCTTGCTCAATCTTGCACCTCTACCTGTGCTCTAGCTTCATCAAGAGGTGTGACAAGAGCTTCCCATCCAACATATACCCTCTAGCCTACTATAAAAACTAGGACCATCCTTCAAGCACATGTCTGAAAGAAGGCTATCATGGTAACCCTGGCTTCTGCTATTCATACCTCTTAAGCATTTTAAAAGCACGTTTGTTGGCCAGGGCTTTCCCTGGAATGAGGTGGTGTTCAGGAACTCCCTAATTTTTCTCCAGATCACAGGAGACCTTTGTTAGGATCTAGCAAGAGACCGGGCTGTTTCTGTGTGTTCCCAAGAGCCTTACTATTGAAGATGCAGGGATCACTAGGTGATTGCTGGACAGGCAGATCTCTGCAGCACTTTCTGAGGCTTGCATCCTTCAATTCCCTGAGTCCCACTGTCTCCCAAGCAGTCTCTGGATCTCACCCTCTTTCCTGAGCTCCTCCCTCAGGCAGGGCAGCCATGGCCACGGCTGCGTGCGCATGGGTTTGCTCACACACATACGAATCACGTAGTCAGATGAGCAAATGGATCCCTGCCATCAGCATTTCTCAGCTGTGCTGGCAGGGCTGTTGCATGGTACCATGTGGTTGGTACCATGTGGGCACTCCCTGCAGCGGTGCCCTCTCCCCTCTGCTGTTTGCCTCACAGCTGTTTCACTGATTCATAATAATTCTTTTCCCTTTCCCTACAAAGTTCACTACTGTGATGCTCAAGGTTAGTCTCCCTTACACCTAGCACTGCTCACAGTGCGTTAGCCTTCAAAAGCCTGCTGTTGAATAAGGCTGTGGGCTGCTTGTATAGGCTGTAGCTTGGCTAAATGCAACCACTTCCTCCCATTCCCATGCACGCAGTGGACACTTCTGTAGCAGAGGCTGGAGGAAACACCTGAATTCCCCACACACGCATCCCAAGAAACGATCGAGTTCTCCTGTTTGCATAGATGAGTGAAAAATAGGACTCCCCTGTAATGCCTCTCTCAGGACTGCTAGTGAGTCATAACTTCCTCTACTTTTCCCTGTCCTCAACATTCATCCATCCCAAAGAACCCGTTTTCTAAGTCTTCACTTCCCGTTGAATGACCCAAGGTTCTTCCCTGGCCACATTTAGAAGATACTGCTCTGATTACCTACCACGTGGTTCTGAAGCTGTCTATTAAATTTGGCCTCTCCATACGTAACACAGTAGATGACAGGAACGAGACAGTAACCTGGAGTTAAATTTTAGAGAGTAGTAAAGAGAGAGGGAAATAGGTGATAGAGCCATAAAGTGCAGAAGTTATGATAATTTGAGCTAGTCAGTTTAGAGAAGGCTGTAAATGAGAAAAAGGTGCAATTTGAAACACCTCAGGTTTGGCCAGCTTCTGCTGAAGATCCAGCAGTATGCCAGCAGATCCCAGCCCCATTTTCCAGGCTCAACACCTCTTCTCTGGGGATCACACATGTCCAAGACCTGGGTGTTGGAAGCAAAGTTTCTCTGCCTTTTGGCAGTATCTTGTTTCTTCTCCCTCAATATCTTTTGTTGACTTCAAGGTCAACCAAGATTCTGGTTTGCAGGGAATTGTGGACTTTTTTTCCCAATTCAAATCAAACTTGAGTAATAACTAAGTGAAAACAAATTGCTTGATGGTCAAGAAATGTTCAGCTCCAGAAGGAGGAAAATAAATGATCTGTGGCTAGAAAAGTGACAAGATTTAGCCATTGTAGGCTGAGATGCACGTGTCTCACTTTAGCTGTTGGTGGTTATTGGGGGACAGGAATGAATCAAAGCTTTCCTAGCTTGCATGTGTAGCGGTATTAGAAAATGAAGTAATAAAGGAGAAAGTGTGAGCTGCTTCTGGTGGGGCTGAGCTGTGAAGGCCTGGAGAGCTCTGCCGTGTCACTATGACTCTCTCTAAACTTGCCAAAAAAACCCCACCTTACTCCCATCCAAGAGGCTCCCCCAGCTCCCAGAGAGAAGATAGGACCCACACTGAAGTAGGAGATCTAACAAATAGTCAATCTGTACCACTCTTAGGTACTTCAGGACTTTTGAAGGATAGAGAAAGCAAAACAGGCCAAGTTAGGAAAAAGCATATCCAGGAGCAGAGCTTTGTAATGCAAGGCTTGGTGATTAAAAGGTTCTGAGGGTGGTTGTGCTGTGATAAGATGTCTTTGCGTGCGCGTTCCTAGCTAAGCCTTTCAGAGAAAGGGAAAAACCATTTCCCCAGGTGAGGGAGAACTTGATGCGGAGCAAAGGTCGCTGAGGATTTTCTGCAGATGACAAACCCAGATTCTCCACAGAATTTAGGTAGTCACCTCACCTTGCCCGTGGCAGCTCCAGTGGAATGCTGTGGGGAAACAGGATTTTCTCTGCTGCAAATGAAGTTGTCACTCAACTGCTCACCCGAGGAGCTTTCAGCTGAGCAGCTAACAGCTCTGCTTGTTACAGAATATATTTACGTTTCAGCTACAGTAAAGAAATTCCCATAGCAGAGCTTCAGTGGAAGTACAGTTCTGCTTCAGATCCTCTATGATATCGGACTCTGTGGGCTGATTTGCTCACACAGCACAGATCTGAGCCTGTGCCAGGGCACAGAATTCGGCCTACAGAAGCGAAGGTGGATGGTCTGCACTCTCTTGCTTTTTTCTCATTTGGAGGACAAAATGATTAATGAAAAATAACTTGCTGTTAGGGTAACATGTAGTTTAAAGAATAAAGAGCAATTTATATTCTGTTTGGGTTTTTTTTTTTCTTCTCACATGTTTCTGCTTTATCTATTCTGTATTTCCTTGCTACCTCCTCCTAAAACCATTGTACTACTGTTAGCAGCTATGATGCTAAATTCTAATTGACTTTCATCACAATCTATGGCTTGTCATCTGAGGAAGGAAAGAAACGACTCACCTTTTTTCACTGGGATGAACAAGCTCATCTTCAGAAGATAAAAGTTGGCCCAGGCCATTTCCCACACCTTGAGCCAAACCTAATGCATTTTCAAGGAGATAAAATTTGCTAAAAATCGAGCAAAGTCTAGACCTTTTTTTCCTTGATTTCAGTCAGGGAGCTGTGACTTGATATGAAAATACATTTTAGCTATGAGAAAGGACACGGGGACAATTCTGCTTATGCGTGGTGAGTGACAGCATTAAGCAGGCACAAAAGGCATGTGTGCTCCCGAGTAGCAGCTGTTGGTGTATAGACCTTATGATTCCTCCCTTTTAATTCCTCACAGACTGACAGGAATAATTGCACCTGTATTACAGTATATAAAATCTTTACCTTTCCTTGTCTTCCCTGTCTTCTGCCTTGCCTTTTGCCTTGCTCTACCTTGCCCTTCCCTTTTCTCATCCCAATTAAATTTTACGTTTAGTGCAAAATTGTTGTGAAAAAAAAGAGTTTTGTTTCAAGAGTGATTATTTTGTAAAAATAATACCTGGAGGTTCTGTTTATCTGTCTCAAGAGCTCGACTAAGACATTAACTCAAATTACAAGCAGAGCTCCTGTGTTTTGTTAGCAGTCAGCCCTCTAAGTACTTTTCTTGTTTCCAAAAATTGCCATGCATTTTCCCTGGTTTACCTGTTTTCATTAGTGTTTAATAAAGTCTCCATGGACCCTGCGCAGCTGCATCATGTGGTTCTGGTAACTTAAGCAATCCAGAAATTGAAAATTATAGAAGCTTTGTGGGTGGTGCTGACCCTGGAAATCAATCAATGTTCCTTCCCACACATTTTCTTCCAGAGCTGTATGAATTTTGCATGTCCTGTGTGACCAAAATACGATCGGCTAAGCAGGGTGGCTGCCATCCCTGGTAAAGGAACGTACAGCTGTGGCTGTAGCTGCAACTTGTGAAGTGGATGCTTTTGTATTATTTGTTACGGTGAGTCCAGGCTGGCAGTGGAGGCCTGGACCAACACTCTCCCCCCTGCTGAGTACGGCTGGAAAGAGGTGGGATGAGTGCCAGGGCAGTGCTGGCAGTGGCCATGTACCTGACCCAGGAAGGTGCCCCCATGGTGCCATGCGCAGCCCCAAGCAGCAGCCACCCCAAGCTCACTAGGGCACAGAGGTGGGGTGAGGAGAGACCCGGCCCTGCTCCCAGCAGCTGCAAGGCCTTGTGAGGCACCTCAGCCCCTTATCAGCGGGTTTCTTCCTTCTGCCCATGACAGGCCAGCCTGGCTGTGTGCGGGTTGCTGGTGGTGTAACACCTGCTTGGGAATGGATCCTGGGGCTTTTGGCACGTGGAGAAGGGGATAATTACTTCCCTGTGAACTGCACTCGGGAAGTACGTGTGCAGGAACCTCATACAGCAGCACATGGACATGGTCCATCCCCAAAGTAATAAGCAGCTGCCGAAGAAGGGAAGTCAGCAGGCATCATTCAGGCTTTGTTCTTTTAAGGGCTGACGCACAAATGGGAGTACAGGATGGTCTGCAGTTACCTCAGGCTTCTCTAGTGCAGCGTGGGAGTCACACCTTTTGCAAGTTAAAAAGGAGCAGGCTTCAAGACAGGCAAGTAAACAAGGCGATTTAAGCTTCCTTAAGAGTACAGGCAATGTGAAAGAGGAAGGTGGCACCACACCAGGTGGAAGATCACTTACCTCCAAAAATACTAATCCCTGGGCACCCCCGTCTAAAATGCTGTGTCTCTCAAATGTTTCTGCCATGAGGAGGGAGCTGGGGTGCCCAGTGGTGCTAGCACACTCCTGGTAAATGGCACTCAGCACCCACATCTTGTCCTGAATAAGGTGAGGGTCACTTGGTGCACAGCTGCTGAACAGTGGTCTTTTGGTCCCTGGTACAGTAAAGGTTAAGGAAAAGTTCTCTTACAAAAAGCTCTTATTTTTGCTTATGTTTTGTGGGGGACTGCTCCAAACCCAAACTTCCTTAGAGGGGGAAAAAACAGGCTTTTGCCAAAGTGAATGCCAGGAGAAGTTGTAATCCCAAGCACTGTGCTGGCAATACACAATGCAGTCAAACGAAGTACACAGTTGTCATTCCAGGCTGTAGCCTGCAGTGGGTAAATAACCTGCTGCAGCCTGCTACAAAGGCTGGCATGAAGTGACCTGCCAAGACGTGCCTGCCAGCCAGTGTGCAGATGCCTCTGCCTTTGTTTCCTCTTGACAGCTTTTATTCTGTGGCTAAAAAGGATTTTAGCCTGTGCTCTTTGCTGCTCCTACTGGGTTTGCTCTGATGCCTGCAGCCGGCAGCAGTGGCCCTGCAAGTCTCCTATCCCTGAGAAATCCTTTAGTCTCCCCAAACCTGCAACTTTCCATGTGAAGCTAGATGAGGAGAGCAAATCCAACCAGGCTTTCTACTGTGGGACAGGAATCCTGTATAACATGGGTAAAGCGCTGACAGATATGCTGACAAGAGCCTGCATGACTGGTGAGGAAGCTCTAAAGCTTTCTTGATGCCTCTGGGCTGTACATCTTGTTCAGATGAAATTGATCAGTGATTTATACCCTGAATTATGTTTCATTACAAAGCTGGTGGGTTCAGTTTTCAATGGAAACTCTCATTATCTGTTTACCATAATGCAATTCTGAGTTTGGTTTAGAATAGTAACATCGAGCTTAGTTATGTCACTCCGATATATTTTCTCTCTTTTTTCTATTTACAAGTTAAAAATCCTGAGCATGTCCCTTTCCTTCCCAAGTCAACATACCTTGCTATTTGCAGTTACCCAAAATAGGATTTTGACTACAATTAAGATGTCAGCAATCTGCTGCTTCTCGTGGATGAAACTGAGCCATTCATATGTAGAAAGTGTGAGTTCATAAGAGCTCTGAAGAAAGAAAAAGATTTGTCATCCTGTAATAGCAAGTAAAACAAAATTTGGTTTGAACTGTTAACAAGGAGAAGTCAGAGGCTTAATTGCAAGATTTTTCTGTGGTTTCTAGTGCTTTCTGTCTTTTGTTTGTCCTGTTCTAAGCCACCTTTCTGGTTAATATCTTTGTACAAGTTGAATTCTGACTTCCTTTACGAAGGATGGGACCCATCAAATGATACTGCCACTAATCAGATCTGGATTTATTATTTTCCTCTTTCCCCATTGCTTCAGATACTTAGAGAAAAGAATGAAAATGACTGGTTTGACATCATTTCTAACAAGACAGAGGAGACAGGCCATGGCTGTCAGGCAACTTGACAGCTACAGACAAGATATGTATTGCTTTGTTCTTCCCTTCAAAGCTTTTGGTTCATCTCTAGCATTTCACTCTTGATTACATACCAGATAACGGTCTTGCATGGGATTTTTTTTTTTTTTGGACAAAAAGGTCTTTCAGTAGACTTTTTCTTTTCTTTTTGTGTGAGAATCATATCGTCTGTGAACAAAAGCGCTGGTCTGGCACTTGATTTTCAGGTTTGTTCCTGGACTTTCTCTGTGCTCTTGGACATTGTCACTCAGAAGAAGAATCATCTCTTTTAAACTTAAACATTTGAAATTTAGCTGTCACTCCTGGCCTTTCCTCCAGATTGTATGGAGAGAGGAGGGGATCCCTAGAGTTGTCTGCACTAGGGGAATTGCCCCACAAGTGCCCGTGGGTTTCATGGAGCTGTGCTGTGACTGCATAGCCAGAGCGATATTCAAACGTCTAGTTACGGGTCTTGGATCCCATCTTCAGTCCCCCCATTTCCCACCAGTGGAAAAGCCTGTATGTCTGTGAGGGATCAAGAGGATAAGCTGATGGGCTGTAGATAGATTTTTCTAACTTTGGCCTTGAGCCACAGGGGAGAAGGGTTACCCTGAACTCAGCATTTCAGCTATGCAGAGCACTGCAGTCTAATCTGGATTTTGTGGGCACATAGTCATATAGGCCATAGCTACAGCTGCAATCTGCTGGTGTCTGGGCAGACATCTTTGCAGTGGTCACCAAAGCAGATACCTTTTTAAATTGTGTTCTGTCCATGTTATTAGCATTTCTTTGACTAGGACAGCTGACAGTATCTGAACTGCCGTTTCTTGAAGCCAGAGGCAGAGCAGACCAGCAGAAGACAACATCTCACATCAGACACGCTTGCCTTGGGAAAACACTCTTAAGCAGTCTTTCTCATGTAATGACATCCCATTTATTTATTTGTGCTGGTATTCCTGGAGGAAAGCCTTTTTCCACTTGTATTAATGATGCTTGGATATCTTAATGTGGAATATAATGTTAACAACAACAACAAGAAAAGTAAATTATGTCTAAACTTGAACTTGCTTGGACTTTGAAGAGCACAGGCATTCTGCCTAAATCCCATTCCTTTCAGCCATGCTGTTTCTTCTTTCCAGGTTGAAAAGACTATTAATCAGATTTGTATGTTACTGTAGCCCTAAGGTAAATTCCACTCTTCCCCTAAAACTTCGTTCTTCGTTGCAAGGCAAAGCCTAGGGGCCTGGAATAACCTACCCACAGCACTAGGCCTCCGCCTTAGTGCAATAAATCTTTTTTTTTTTTTTTTTAAATTATATTAAGGTATGTGAACCTAGTCATGTTCTAAATAGGTAAAAAAGGGCATATGAAAATTACATAAATCACCCAAGCTGGTGTTTGACTGTTGTTCAGTAGCTGATTGAAATGCTTTCATTTTCTAATTATGAATTGATTAATTTCTTCTTCCCAGATGTAGATTTGTGTGTTTTGTTCCCTGGTGGCATTTTCAGAAATCATGCTGTTTGATTTAGGTGCTAAACTGGTTTGGTTTAGAAGGCACAAGGATACAGTAATGAAAAGCTATTTCCTTAGGAGGACTGGCAGCTGAATGAAGAGAATTCTTGAAAGCAGAGAGAGTGCTTAATATTCATGGACATATTTGAGTTGTCTTTTATGTTCTGCCAAAAAGAAGCCCATTCTTCTTGCCTTAATGGCATTTATTTCCAAGTAGATTGCCCACTTAATTATCCAGGTACCATTTATTAGGCCAGGAAAACACATCAACAAAAGATATTTGCAATGTCTTGTGGACGATGTATACCCTGAAATTAATTCTGGATGAGATTTTTGCTTCTAGTTTTACTTAATTGCTTTAAGAAGTGTTCTATTTTGAAAGAAAAACCTCACATATTGCAAGTAAAAGGAGCAAAAGTAACACATTTTTTAACATTTAAGAGTAACACTGGTTAGCGCCTTCAAGCCACGTAGTGACACGAATACAGAAGATGCAACTAGCAGCTCTGCAGTGAAAAGTGCTAGTGAAGTGCCAAAAACTAGCTTGAACTTTGAAATTAACTGGCTTAAATGTCCTTCTGGTTGGCTGCATTTCATGTGGTGATTTAGTGGGTTGGGATATTAGTGTTATATAATTAACACCAAAAAAAAAAGCTTTTGAGACACTTTCATTCAGAAAGTAAAAGAACAAGCCCTTTGCTTAGTAGTTTAAACACTAAATTTAAGTGTGACCTTGCCCTCACCCCAGAGCCAGGGATGATGGAAAAGGGGAAGAAAGCTGTTGCTACATTGACTGGTTCCTGATGAAGGCATAGCTCCAAATGCAGCCAGGGCTCCGTGCAGGGGAGCTGGGGAGCTTGTCCCCCCTAAAGCTCTGATCCCAATGTCACACAGGAGCTCAGACGGGATGATAGTCCTCTGGCAGGACAAAAATCTGCAAGAGAAAAAATCTGCACCAGGAAGATCCTGAGATGGGTAGGAGCGTCAAAAGCCTGACAGTGCAGCTAGAAAAGCAGACAAGTTACCACCATGCTGCTTAAAAACAGAAACATCAATCTTCTGATCATAATCATGATGGAAACTCTGAGTTTACCTTAATTCTCCTCAAGAATTATGTTGTCATGCTGGAAACTCTGAGTTTACCTTAGTTCTCCTCAAGAATTATGTTGTTCTAGGCTGTCAGCCTCCATGGAGCAGAGGAAGATGCTAGCAAGAAAGATGACAAAAAGGGTGTTCATTTAGTGGAGTGTCTAAAAAGTTAAATTACGACAAAACCCTAAATTGAGACAAGAATAAACAAATTATTTAGGAAGCACTCCAACTGAAAAATAAACTCAGATCAAAATGTTTTTCTTGGTAAATAGAAATATTAAATAAATACCTAGATTCAGACAAAGCATTTCCCATAAAACTCTGGGATGGACTCATGCACAAACATCTTGTTCTTGATGCACGTGAATTCGTAATGTTGCCTATATCAAGAAGAGCCGTGGCTGGGCTTGTGCCTGTCCCCAGCTTTCAGATCAACATTTACTGAACCGAGGAGAAAAAAACCCAAGGCATTTCTGCAAGTCATTCCCAGCAGATAACCTGCAGATCCTCAGTTAAGTAGCATCTGTTGAATGTTACTGTTGGGACACACTTTATTCAAAAATATTTACGTAGTGTCAGAGGAGAGCAGGTTTGATTAGGAAGCTTCTGAAGAGCACAACTAGTCATATGAATATTCATTTGGCCGGTCAGAACTTCTAGTGTGCAGCCATTAATGCAAATGGGAACTTGTTATGTTTTAGTTAGATATTTCAAAGGGTTTATTTTAAATATTGTAGGCGTCTTGACTGTTGCATGTTATTTCCATGCTGCAGAGAAAGAATCTCCCAGGGACTTCTATGACATAACTTGATCTCTGAAAAGACCGGATCATTTTTTTCCCTGCTGATAGTTCTTAATTTTCTTTTCAGATGAAATAAAAGTCATACTGAAAATCATTCTTTATTAAATGGCATTTGTTGTAAGCTGTGGCACAGAAAATGAGATTTGAAGCAAAACTTCTCCTTTTTGTCTTGTTGCAAACTGCTTGTTAACATTTGGGCCCCTGCAAATAACGAGGTCTTTGCTATTTCTTATTCCATCCCAGTCTGCCCAGGGCCTAGGCAAAGGAACAACTCTTACTCATTTTTCCCTCCTGTTTCCTTTTGCTGAGAGGATTACAGCCTGTCATCCAAGAGGAAATGGAGTTTGCGGACTGTCAGAGCTGTAAGGAGAAAAGACATAATGCAGAAGAGTGAGAGGGAAAGCTGTGCTGTCAAGGAAAGTCTCTAGAAGCATCCTAAGCACGGAAGTCTTATGTTACTTATGTGAGAAACAACACCTAGGGCTTTACGCAGGCTTCAGGAGTTTTTCTGAGTTGCAGCTGTCACAGGGCATGAGAAGAAAGGTGCTTGGCAGGGCCAGACCAGGGCTCCCTCTAACTTTGCTCTCTTCCTCAGTGCATGTGAGCCTAAAATATCATCTCAGCCCCTCTTCTGTGGGGCACCCCCTCTACTCCCAGAAAGGTTGGATTAGGGATTCTGGAAGCTACATCATTCCCTATTCCCTTTGCTACCTAGCTATAGGCCTGTTTTCCAAATTAATCCAAACCCTTTTGCAGTGTGCTGATGTTGCCTGCCTACTTTCCAGAGCAGCATATTCCATTGTTCTCTATGCATCGCTTAAAAACATATTCCTGTTGTTGCCCTTAGGCTGGTCTATTAATTTCCTAAGTGCCCTCTTCTTCTAGGGTTTGGTGAATAACTGGTTTGGAAAACAGTTATTTTTTAATCAAACTGACATAGAAACACTGGGTCAAAGGGACATCTCCAGTCCAGCATCCTGCATTCACCTCATTCATCACCTTGATGTTTTTGGGAACACCCATCACATCCCCTCTCAGTCTTTTCCTCAGATGACATCAAAACCAGCTCAGTGTGGAGAGAGCAGTGGCCGATCACTGGCAACTTTGTGAAGGTGTCATTTGTGAGGCAGCTCAGGTCCCCTCATCCCCTTGCAATCAGTTAAATGCAGGGGTGACTCAAAGTCTGTGCTGTCCTACTGCCCCACAAGCAGAGCTATAGGCTTCTGCATTGTCACCTTCCTTGGGAAAGCATTTTTCCCTCTGGAGCAGAAGTCTGGGCTAAGATCCTAAATTTCCACAGGACTGACTTTAAAGCACTGCATGGTGCACGTCAGCAGCAGGCCAGCGAGCAGTTGCAGCAGTGCTCAATGATATCAGTGAGAACCATCTACAACAAAAGCTCCACAAGATAAAACATCTTTGGCTGCACATAAGCAGTGTGGCCTCAGATGTGAATATCCTCCTGAATTTCTTGGGCAGAGCAGCATCACTGGGATGTCTGGCAATGACAGGCCTAGAGCTGGATATTCAGACCCAGGCATTCGCCAGAAGTAATTTGTGAAGCCTGACAGATTTTGTGGGACAGGAGGGATGCAAGCTGTGAGAGGGTTGGGAAGCCTTGGGGGCAGTCAGCTTATCTGCTGTGCCACCCAGTGACCTCCTCAGTAAAAGGACAGTATGAATGCTTCCTCTCTAAAGCACCTCTGAATCTACAGGTGGAGAAAACAAAAAACTGCTGAGCAGGCAATTTAAAAATCAGTTCTGTGCTTAACATGTTTTTTAAGGAGGTCTCTCTCTTAAGATTTGGGACAGGGCAGCTGGCCACAGGACAAGAACAGAGCTTTCTGTTGATAACTTGTTTAACTTTGTGTATTAAGACATGAAATACATGTTACAGCTTTACTGGCATGTGAAAGGAGCAACTTAGGAATCCAGGTTTTGGATCTAATAAAGATTCAAGGAATGATGGCTCATGAAGAGCTTGCTTTTGTTAAAAAGACCAAGAGAGCAGCATGGTGCAGTGCTACAGTACCCAATTAACCAAAAAATCTAGGCTAGAAATGTAGTGGTTTTCCTACACAGATTGTTGCAACCTCCATTACATGATTCATCTCAAATGCTCTTTGTCTCTAAGCTATGAAGTATGAGAGGGCAGAAAGCGTCTTTCTCATTGCAGCTTCAAACCACCTTCCTTTGCCCTTCTGCTTCCTCGCTCCTCTCTGAAATATCTCATGCCCAGCAACACTTGCAAGACACATGACATGTTGGCCGTGAGCCAGCAGTGTGCCCTGGTGGCTAAGAGAGCCAATGGGATCCTGGGGTGCATCAGGAGGAGTGTGGCCAGCAGGTCAAAGGAGGTGATCTTCCCCTCTACTCTGCCCTGGTCAGGCCCTACCTGGAGTATTGTGTCCAGTTCTGGGCTCCCTGAGATAAAAAAAGACAGGGATCTCCTGGAGAGAGTCCAAAGAAGGGCTACAAAGATGATTAAGGGCCTGGAGCATCTCCGCTATGAGGAAAGGCTGAGTGAGCTGGGACTGTTCAGCCTTGAGAAGAGAAGACTAAGGGGGGACCTAATTAATGTTTATAAATATCTTAAGCAGGGGATGCAGGGGGAATCAGCCAGCCCCTTTTCAGTGGTCTGTGGGGACAGGACAAGGGGCAATGGCCTCAAGTTGGAGCACAGGAAGTTCCGCACCAACATGCGGAAGAACTTTTCCCTGGCACAGGCTGCCCAGGGAGGTGGTGGAGTCTCCTTCTCTGGAGATATTCAAGACCCGCCTGGACGCCTGTCTGTGCAATATGAGCTAGGGAGCTGCTTTGGCAGGGGGTTGGACCTGATGATTTCTCGAGGTCCCTTCCAACCCCCATGATTCTGTGATTCTATGACTCTATGATTAATATATTTGGAATAGCTGGGTCTTTTTCTGAGAGGTGCGATGTTCTGCTCCATCACCACATCTAGTTTTGTCAGCCTGGACCAAAGACCAGGAGTTCCTCAGCGGCACAAGCGTTAAGACCAACAGTATTAGATGTTACTTGTACACTGCAAGTGTTGGTAAGAGATCCTGACTATAAAATCTGAGAATCGCCGTGCTGACCAAAAAAGTCACACTACCTCCAAACCCTGTCTCTAAGAGTGGCTACATGTGCATAGGTTGGAAAGACTACACAGACAGGCCAAGCACATAGTAGTACTGTTCAGTCTCTTTCAGTCTCTGATTCAGATGCTCTGAAACTCTATCAGTATCTCCGTATTTAACAGCCTTTAGTAGATTTTTTTTTCTTCCATTAATTTGTCTCAAAGTGTTTCCAACCCACTTAAACTTTCAGCATCCACAACATCGTTAAGGCAGTGAGCGTGGTAGTACAATTATGCAGTGTGTGAAAAAGGATTTCCTTTTACTTATTCTGAACCAGCACCCTACTGAGTTCCTTTGATGCTTCTTTCTTTTTACGCTGAGGAGCAGTGTACAGTTACTGCCTATTCACAATCTTCGTGCTGCTCCTGCTGCATCCACTTCAGTCACGTCTTGTGGACGTGAAGGACGCCTAACTTACTCTGTTCCTTCTCATACAGAAGCTGTTCAGTAACTTCGATCATCTTTGCTGTCCTTCTCTAACCTTTGGTAGATGTTCTATCTGAGGTGAGCACTTGAGGGTGATACAGGTTGTATGGCTTGATCTGTTAATTCATCTCACGTAGCTCCAGAACTGAAAATGCTATCATTCTCACACATAATTCAGATAATATACTTTTTCAGGATGGAAGAAAGCTCCTATCAGTCTAATTACTTGCAACATCAGTTCATTTAAAAGGTCTTTGTTTCATAACAAGAATATCTGAGTCACCCTTTCACATAATCTTCCAAGAGAAATGTAATGTTTAATGCACAAATCAGGACTATTTTTTCAGGAAATTAGTTTAACAGTAAACATTTGGCTTAATTATTACAAATAATGGCTGTGCCACTACACTGACACCTGATTCAACTCTTGTTAAACAATCACCTTTGCTTGGGGTGTGAGCAAGCCATTTACAAATGGCCTGCAACTTCATGCAGATGGTGTTTGGCTCACAAGAAAATTTTCTACTAGTGAGATTTTGAAAATATCAGAACACAAAAGGTGTATCTTCAGTACTGAAGAGCTCTGCTCTTCCATGTTTTACCCGAAAACAGGTAACAAAAGCTAATGTTTTAAGAGTACCTCGATCATACGTCCTTTTGGGCTCTAATTTCTATGGATACTCATCACTCAAGTTCACTTAAAGTGGGATTGTTTCTTTCAGGTGAGCTGAAGGTAACGCTGCTTTCAGAGAAAGAGCATGAGGAGTACTTACTGAAGCTTGTGCTTCAGTTAAGGAAATTATAGCAGTTCTTAAAAACAGCCCTGAGGTTCACGCTATTATTTTAGCACAGTGAGCAGCTGTGTCTTGAGTCAATTTAATCAGTGAATTGTATGTCCTCTGGCTTGATCGTGACCCGAACTCTTTTAATTAATTAGCCTGATTCTGTTCTTCAAAGCAGTGGAAATGAGGCACATCTCAACTGAAGTAATTGCTATTACCTGATGGGTCCCATTAGAAATACACCTGATTTCAGGTACAACGGGAAAACAGAGGAACTCTTCTTTTTTGCACGCACTTTGAAGCTGAGCACCCCACTGGAGGCACGCCCCGCTGGGGGACAGCTGCTTTCAACCCATTAGCTCGGGTTAGATATATGGCACTTGCTGCTTGTGGTCACTGCTTTTCCCCCTTCCTTAGATTTTTCAGCCTCCCAAGGCAACAACAGGAGGGAAATAGAAATTTTACACCTGCTGGGCTACGCCATTACATTGGGTGGCAAAAAGTGCTGATTTTAGTAAGAGTAGTGGGGCATAATCACAGAATCCTAGAATTGTAGGGATTGGAAGGGACCTCAAGAGATCATCGAATCCAATCCCACCTGCCAAAGCAGATTCCCTAGGACAGGTTGCACAGATAGGCATCCAGACGGGTCTTGAATATCTCCAGAGAAGGAGACTCCACAACCCCCTGGGCAGCCTGTCCCAGGGCTCTGTCACCCTCACTGGGAAAAAGTTCTTCTGCATGTTGGTGAGGAACTTCCTGTGCTCCAACTTACAGCCATTGCCCCTTGTCCTGTCCTCACAGACCACTGAAAAGGGGCTGGCCGTTTCCCCCTGTGTCCCATACTTAAGATATTTATAAACATTGATTAGGTCCCCCTTAGTCTTCTTCTCTCAAGGCTTAACAGCCCCAGTTCATTCAGCCTTTCCTCATAGGGGAGATGCTCTAGGCCCTTAATCATCTTTGTGGCCCTAGTGAGAGGATGCCTAGCAAGAGGTCCTGCATGTCTCTCATTGCAGGTGAGCACATAGCTTGTGGGTGGAGGAAACAAGCACATTTCATTGCTGCCCTGTAAGAGAGCATCCTGTGCAACCTTTAATTTCATAAACAATGACTCAATACTGCTCTATCTCTAAATTTCTCCCATCTCTGGGAGATTTTTTCTTTCTACAAATCAGAAATCACTTTTTCACACCCAGCATTTCACACCAAGTTTGAAACAGCCTTTCTAACCTCTTGACAAAGACTCACGATGGCAGCTCTACATGGAAAGGTGGCCAGAAGCACACCTCCTAGTTTTGCTTTTCAACACATCTTGTGCTCTGTTTGCCAGGACCAGTTATGTCAAAGATGTGTAAAAAGCACCAGTGAGAGTCCCTTTGGCTCTGCCACTGCACTGAAGATGCCTCTGATTCTCTACCTGGGGCTTATTGTGGAATATTATGATGACACACTTGTTTAAAGCAGGAGGAAAATAATGATGTGGAATAGTAATTTTGTATGGAATAGTAATTTTGTATGGAAATAGTTCATGATCTGGAACAGCATTAGCATTAGGCAAACCTGATAATAGTAAGAGGGTTTTCTGGCCCTCATTTGTGACTTTAACATCTATTTTCTAAAATCGAACAATATTTCTCAATTTTAAAGTAGAATTTAACATTTTTGGAGGTTGTAGAGAGACGGGTGTTGGTCTCTGCGCAAGTGACAGGTGATAGGATGAGGGGGAATGGGCTCAAGCTGCACCAGGGAAGGTTCAGATTAGACGTTAGGAAAAAGTTCTTCACTGAAAGGGTTATCAGGCTGCCCACGGAGGCAGTTGAGTATTTAAAAGACAGGTAAATGAGGTACTTAGGGATATGGTTTAGCTTAGGACAGGAACGGTTGGACTTGATGATCTCAAAGGTCTTTTCCAACCTTGTGATTCTGTGATTTTTGCCTGTGTTCACATTAATAAGTAGCTCAGGGCAATAGGAGTGGATCTCTGAATTCAGACGTCAGTGCTGAGGCCCTGAGATCTACTGCCATCACTGGCCTGATGGATCTACTCTGGGCTGTTCTCAAAGGCCCGAACACCGATTCCTTACCCCTCATATGGGTCAGAGCTGGGACTAGACTTTGATTACGACTCTTATGATCCCATTAGAGACTGGAGCTCAGCTGATGCTTGTCTGGAGCAGAGGCACCAATCGAGTTCACATGGACCAGAACAACGTCGAGGACTGAACCAACACACACCACAAGTGGTCAGGATTGGGAGGTTTTCTCCAGAATACCTCCACTGCTCTAGACTGCAAAGTAAACATAGACTTTGCTTCTCTTTCCCTTTGGGTGCCTTCTCCACACCTGTGCAGTGCTTCTAACCAGATGCCCTTTGCTTGTGCGAAACCAGCGCACACTCCAAGCTTCCCCAGACACATCTCATACTGTTCCCATGGGAGTGTTGGGGTTGGAAGTGTCGTTTCTGCAAACAGGCCAGCCTCATGCTCTTCAGCATTCCTCTACTTGGGTTAAAAAAGGGTTGAAAACACAACCACAAATTATAACAAAGTGGAAAACGAGAGGAGTGATTCATTTAACACCCAGTGATGAAAGCAGTGACTCAGCTGAGAGGGAACAATTGGAGTCTGTCCGTACTTCTCCAGTACTGGAACAAACTGGTATTTGTTCTCTTAGCTATGGCACTGCTGCCGTTTTCCAACCCCATATTCAATCGATGTTTTTGGCTTAACTCTCAGCTGGGGCACTCTTTTTTCCTATTCCCCCCTCCCTTTCCTTTCAATGGCCTCCAGTTATCTAATAAAAGAGAGCCACCTACGCTGAGCTGTTTATTGTCACCCGCTCCCTGTACCGGTGGGGTGGCAGCGAGCAGCGGACGGGTGATTCAGTGTTAATTAGACCTTTCCCACGCAGCAGGTTTCCTGAGTGCTGCAGTTACAAGTGACACTCTCAAATAAAAGACCAGACTGGGGCTGCAGCTACAAAATACTACAAAACAGCAATTTTTTTAAACCTGCTCTTTTGCTTTTCTCTTCCAAGGCCATCCCCATGCTGGGATGGTCTCTCAGGGCAGCAATATCGATCTAATAGAGCTCCCCCACCCATGCTGGGTGAGCCCTGCTCCGGGTTGTCACTGTAGCTTCTTCCTTCCCTGACCCCTCCACAATGGTTCCTGGCTTCCTCCTTTTCTCCTTTTCTTCCTAGCAGTCATTTCCTGAATAAGGGTAAGTAAGACACACTGTTCCTGCATCTGTCTTCATAACTGGGCTGTCATTACCACATTTGAATAGGACACAGTGACCGCGTTTGTAAACCAAATTACCTCTTCCCATTCACCGAGCATGAGGGAAAATAAGGTTAAACCTTTCTCTGGGGAGCCTGAGAGATACCCAGAAAAACTTCTGACAGCCCAAAGTCTGGCTTGCACAAAGAAACAAGTTTCTCTGGGCATCCAGTTTCACCAGATGAGTGTGATTAGCTTTCTCACCCCATTAATATGGATCCTTGGGTCAAATCTTCAGAGAATCCAAAACGGACTTTGCTGCCAGTGGCAGCTTGTGACCTAACTGCATGGCAGCCTGAAGACTGGGGCTAGTTTGGATGGTTTCTTTTTGCTCTGTGCAATGATCTTCAATTTTACTTACACCACATTAAGAAAAAACACCCTCAACAATTCTTTGATGACGTTTCCCATGGTGCCCTTGTGGGTTTCATCCACCTTCTCTCCTGTATGAAAAAATCCGTTAGGGAGTTTTCATGTTATGACAAGAGTAGTGGGTGAGGGTTTTGCTAGTTCAATGGCCAGTACAGGAGAAATCCTTAATCCTGCCTTTCAGGATTTAGTAAAACCTTTCATTCATGTTTAATGCTTTGTTGAGGTCCACGGACTCTTTATTCTCAACATCATACATATTTATCATGAAACTGAAGGCAAATTTATGCCTTGATCCATTGTTGTGTGTGAGGGCCTGATCATTTGAGCTGCAATTGGCCAAAGAGGAACAGTGGCTGAAAGAGTCACTACCAGATATGTTCCACAATTTAATATTTTTAAGAAATGTTGTGTTCATCTCTGTCTTCTCAAGGGACAGCAGTGCTTAAAAGAAGGATTTTTAGGGTCATAGAATCATAGAATTATCTTGGTTGGAAGGGACCCTTTAGATCTTCAAGTCAAACCATCACCCTAACCTGCCATCCACCATTAAACCATCAGGTATATGTACTCAGCAGTCACTAGCTATTTGCCTAGACAATGTGTTCTAGACCTCTAGATCTCCTAAAATTACAGGTAAAGAATATTTTTTTCTTTCCAGTTGCACTGATTTATTTTGTGTAGTAGCTTTAACAGCTCTGCCTGGAACATGTAGGGCATAAAGGTCTGAGTAGTGTATTTCCTCTGTGTTTGCCTTACCTCACCTCCTTGATGAAGGAAACCTGAATGTAATGGATGAGATATGTTGGGCAGAGCCTGACTTAAATTTGGCCTGGGAACTGGGGCTGTTCCCCTAAAATTAATCAAGACAGATGGCAATGATGAAAAGCAGGGCTCTGCCAGCCTCTTTACAGCCCTCTGGCTTTACTGCAAAGAGCCAATGTGGGAACACCCAGATGAAGATAAACACCCTTCTGAGGAGACACAGTAAGTCCTCTTACAGGGAAAGCGTGCAAGGGATAAAAAAAGGGGGGAAAATGATATGGAAGAAATGAGCACTGCAAGAGACAACCAGCTCATGAAGGAATCCTAAAAAATGCTTTACACGAACATTTTAGCATTTTTAGTTGGCTTTGACCTTCTCTGTCAGGGACCAATCCTTAACCAGAGCAACAGGAAAGAGGAAAAGAGGTGATTTGATGGGTTGACCTTGGCTGGATACCAGATATCAACATTAATTCCTTCCTAGCCAGAGCCAGTGCAGGTGGCAAAGCAGCAAGCTTGCCTCTTTCTCTACCAGTCATGGACATAGAAGCTCAGTGAAATCTCCAGTACCTGCCAGCTGCCCCTGCCTGCCCACCACAGCAGAGATGTCCAGGAAGGGGGATCTGGTTTCTGAAGCTGTGCTTAACACATGGCATGAGGCTGGGTGCTCCCAGACCTGGCCTTGCTGATGAGGTTGGTGCCCATGGTGCCACATGGCAGGGCAGTGAGCAAGAAATGCAAATGATATAAACATCCCCTTATGCTCTCCTGTTTAGCAGGTGCCATGCCAAATCTGTCTTCCATTCAGCAGATACCTCTCCTGAGCTTTGAAATTAACCCAGTTTGGCTTAGATTGTCTGAAACTACTGAACTTCTTTTGCAAGTCATTCCCTTCTAGTCGTCTTAGAGTGATTACTTTAAGTGGCATTGTTTCCACAAATTTGAATATATTTATTTTTTTAAGGCAGAAGAAAGCACTCTATTACAGTTCCCAGACTACATCATGATTTCACTTTATAGCTATTTAACTTTCAAATAAGTCTTCCTGGAAGAGAGAATAGTCCTGGTGTTGCAGAAACAGACCCAGCTGAATGCATCATAATCACAAATGCGTTTTCATGTAAGCAGAATATCTATCATCTCAATGGATCTCTGGTTTCAACTTGAAAAGAAAAATAGGTTGCCTGATCCCAAGCTGTGTTCAAAGAAGAAGGATGTGTGAGCAGGCTGTGGCAAAGACATTAAAGGGAACCGCTATCATTCTGAGATTTGTCAGCTCATCTTTCACTTATGCAAGGTGTCATTTATCACCCAGTTTTCATAAGAAGCTGCTGTGTATTAATCTGTCCTAAAGCAATATTTCATGGTATCTGTCACTTAGTAAACACTGAAAATAAACACTGACTTAAAAAAAATAATAATTGTGTAAGATCTTTCAAGGGAAAAAAACCCACCCCAATAATTGGATAAATGCAGTCTGGAGATTAAGCATGGGTATTAATGGACACAAGTCCCCTGACTTTAATAACAAAATCCTATTTCTTTAAAGAAACACATTAAGAACTAAGGTTTCTTCATAGTGCGTTGCTGAGATTACTGAACATCCCTGTGTACAGGGAATGAGCTGGAGGAATTTCGGAGGTGGCACTTGTAGATGTGGCTCCTCAGAAGAGGTCACTGAAACAAGCTCCTTCCTGGGCAGGAGCAGAGCAGCACAGGCAGCAGCACAGCAATATTAAACATTCACTCCTGAAAACTGCTGGTACTTTTTATTCTCCTGTTTCACTCATACAGTCCTGACTCTGACGTCCTGCCCCGGTTCATTCTGTCTCTTCCTGTTTGCTTTTGTTCCCCTTTGGGTTCTTCATGTCTTCCCTACGGTCTCCCTTCCTCCTCTTTGAAAAAGAGCTATTCCTGTTCTCTTGTTCCTTGTCCATTCTCACTCCCATTCTCCTGGTTTTCTGCTTGGTCATTTCTTCCTCTCTCTGCACTTTGTCTCACACAAAAATAAGAGGGTTTCCAAAGAGCACTAAGCATTAAGGGCATCAAGTCATGAGCTAGCTTGTTCTTTTAGCGAAGTATCTTTAATCCCAGGGGAACCAAGAATAAAACCAGAGGACAATCCAAAAAGCCATAAGGCAGGGATGGAAACTAGCTGTCACAAACAGCAATGAGCAATGTCTGCATCTGGACACACACAGAGAGAGATCCATTGGTTATTAAGGGCATTTTGTGGTGACATGATCTGGAAGATTCATAAAGTACTGAAGAAGTCCCAGATGAACTGCAAGAATAACAACATCAGTGATGGTCAGTTAAACCTCCGTCTTAGTTGAAGCTTATTCTCACAGAGGAGCTAAATAACAATTAGGGGATGTTAGAAATAGAGACAGTCCCACAGTGACAGGAAGGCACTGGCAACAGCTTCAGATTACTTCAGAAATGCGAAGCTGTGGGATAGAGCCTGGGCCAAGGAGTGCACCTGGACTACGGTGTGAGTGTAGCTGCATAATTTACCTCATACTGTATTTCTCCTCATTTCCTGTACTGACACGGCCATGGTGAACCTGTGGAGCATGTGAGGCTACTGCCAGTGGCCCAAAGCCAGTGCTGAGAATCTGGCAAAGACTGGGGGAGGCCATGGGAACAGCGCAGGCTGCATGTCCAGCCCCTTTGGAAGCAGTGCTGAGGAACGTGACAAAATACTATCACCAGATAGGGCTAGGAAGTTACTGTCTGCACCCAATACTAAAATGCCTACGTGCACTTCCATTGCAACTTCCATTCTCCCTCTTGGGAGAGGGCTGGAAGGACAACTGTGATGGTTTTTATGATTTCTTTCAATAATTTGCTTCAGAGCTTATCTGCATTAGTGCTTGTCCTAAATCCCAAACTGTGCCTGGGAATTGTTTGGGGAGTCAAAGGTGGCTTAAGGCAAAAGCACAACAGAAAATGCTCTTAAAATTTATAAATGATCTGGGTTTTGATAGCTTTTTTATGAGCTATTACTTTTCTTTGCTTTGTTTTTTTTAAAAATATCTGTGTTTACTTTACTAGAATAAGCATAGCCCACCAGACATCTTGATGGACCTAAATCTGAGAGATGAAGTGTAGGATCTGGGCATGCAGTACTTTCAATTTATGATTTTATTGGAAGTTGGTTGCATGAGACAAGGCATTTCTCTTAGTTGCCCAGGTCTTGGCCCTCGGTTCCTGTGTGAGAGTCTCGCCTTGCAGTACCAAAACCAAATTTTAAGATCACAGCTCTTGGAAAAGGTCTGGAAGATTGAGCGTGTCTGAAGCATACTAGAGAGCTGGAAAGAAAGAAAACCAAATTTGTTTTTAAGTCCTCTGACCTGGATGAAATTAACTCACCACTTAAAAGTGTTTGATGTGAGCTGTGCTCTTATTTGGAATCGAACGCAACAGAAGGAGTGGGGGAAACTACTGTTAATATTAAATGTTGGATATTTCCGAGTTGTTTATCCCAAACTAGAATTTCAAATATTCCTGAAAATCCCATGATGGGAAAGGATGGCCATTAAGTCAGTTCCAGAGGACTTGACAGCTGCCAGGAATGAGCAAAGCAAAAGACGCATGCCCAGTAACACCAGCGTCGGTTCTCACCACTGCTTCATCCCCACCATGAATCATCTTCCCAGCTGCGGTCAGAAAAGAGAATATGTTTATTTAACCCTCTGTCATGACCATTTTTTATATCCTCTTAATCTGGGGCTGAGTAGTTCAGAGTTGAATTAAGTTTATCATTACGAGACAGCATAAAACACTCCCGTGATTTATTCGTTGACAGTGGACTTCCCCACCTAGGAAAGTATAAACCTGACACAGGTTTCCATTAGATCTCTGGGACTGTTCTTGCAGCACCTTTCCAGTGCAGTGGAACAGACTCCAGAGCGGGACGACATGATTTGCTGCCCACTGAAATCTTGCCATCATTAAGGTGCTGAGGGAAAGGTTGGATCAGCTGATCCATGAGGTGCCATCTAACCTGGTGTCCTACGTTGCTATGATTCTGTGATCTCTCCCATCGCAGCTGATCAATCAGCAAATGAAGATTTCTTGCAAGTCCCAAGATGACACCTGACTCTGATTTAGCTCCCCCAGAAGGAGACCGATCTCTCATAAGCAAAGCTCCCTTCATCCCTGACATGCCCTCCTACCATCCCCTTTCCAGCCTCTTTCACACCCTCTGCTTAGCTGCTGCCACAAATCACAGCGTAACACTCACCTGAGGACCACAAGCTGAAAACTGATCCTTTTGGCAAGTATCCCTTTTCTGTGTAAAATAGATGGCCTCCATTGAGACAAATATTTACACTTTTAAACACGAAATATTAAGGCAACAATTGGAAATTTGCTAATGCCTATTTTTTTCGTGTTGCACATACAGTTGGGATTTTTTGGGGGTTTCTTTCTTCAATGAATTAGCCACTAATTAAGGTTACAAGATTAGAAAAGGCCTCTCTTTACTGATAGCCCTACTTCAATTTGCTCAAAGGCTTTGTTTGAAAGGAGGGAGAATAAAGGATAGAAAGCAGAACTGCAAACAGACTCTGAGATTTATAGAATGTGACATTTTATTGTAAGTAATAAAGTCAACCTACAGAGCAAAGATAAATGTTAAATAATATAGTCATGCATTTTGTTATCCAAGCAAACTTTTTTGACTGTGTCTGCTTCGGTTGGGTCTGTGCAAGTTCTGGCTGACCACCTGTTTGAGACAGAAAAGGTCTTTATTCTGCTCATAAGCAGGTTTGAATCATGGGATTTATCATGCAATCATACTTTCAGCCATTTCCTTTAATTTATTTAGTTACATCTCTTACAATACATCAGGGGTCTTTTGCTTATTGTGGCATTATATTGCTGTTGAACTATACACACTGGTTGCTGGGAGTTTTTTTCTTTCAATTCTCCATTTTAATCACCATTCCAGATGTGTAGCATCAGTCTTCCAGCTCTTACTGAGGAAACTTCCCAAGATACAGCTGCTTTTCATGGTCTGTCAAACTCAGACCCAAAGCTTCCCTTTGAGCCTTACCAATATCCAAGCGATGTATGACTCTCTGTGTGTCTGAATTTTCTAAATCCGTGATCTGTAATAGTTGAGATTTATTCCCTAGTCTAATTCTCTATATCAAAGTAAATGTAATTCTAGGATTGCCTGTTGTGAGGCTAAAGTCTAAATGTTTTTCTTTGCACCTGCCTTGCTTCACTGCAGCGTTTTAAAAATGAACATAGCAAGTGAGAGAATATTAAATAGCAAGTGCAGGCTAACTTATGTTAATGTTCTTGCATTTTACAAGGTCAGGAGCATGTGTTTAAATGTTGGATAGTACAGGCAGTTCTTTTAATGTCTCACTTGAATTTCACATAGACTTCAAAGCTGCCACGGGGAGAAGAAAGGGTGAGATTCATCCAGAACCATCATTCATCCAGCCTGAAGAGCATCAGAGCTCACTTAGTGTTCACAGGTGCCCAAAGGAGGTTAAAGAGCTGGTTTGCTAGAGCTGATCACCCTGTTCCTACAAATGTCCCTCAGGTTAAAAGGCTTGCCCACTTCTTCCTAACACGCTAGCCATAACAACTTCGCCTCCAGCCTTTGTCTGCCAGGCTGTTTGGAAGCTCTTCACAGAACACTTGTGCCTGGCTAGAGTGGTAAGAGCTGTGGCTCTTAAACACGTTCTTAGTTTTAAGGACACAAATTGCCCCATCCACTTGGAGAGAACATTGATTCAGTGATAATAGCACTTCCACGTTTTTATATACCCGTTGGAGATTCGTCACAGAAACTCTGTTTATTGTCATTTAGCACCTCTGAATTGACACTGTGGAAGTCTTTTATTCAAATTAATGTTTCGATTGTGTTCCTACTGCCATCCTAAACGGTGAGGAAAATATGTTTTTCAAATTACAAGTAGGTTTATATACTAGAAATAGATTTCATTTACTAGTTTTTATTTACTAGGAATAGGTTTAAAAGAGGTTTATCTGGCCTTACATCATTAACATCATCAATATGAGTACCCTCTTAAATTATCATTCAAGCATGGTATTATTTTTAATATATCTTTTTAAATCATGAACAGATGAGTGCCATTATTATTCACTTCCTGATTTTCTCTCCATTATAACACCTACTTAGTATGCATTAAGCCACTCCAAATAGGAGCTCTTCATTAAACTAAGAAACAATGTCTTTTGTGACTGAAAGTCCTAATGATGAAATGCTGAATAACACAGAATTTGCTGCATGATCAGTTACAGAATGTGACACATTATCTTTTGACACAGCAATGCAAATGGAATACAGGTTGGGCCAAAGGTACCTTCTAACCCAAAACAGTCTATGACCGAGAGGCAGAGTCATTTTTTCTCTCATGCTCCTCGCACAGGGACCATTCACAACTATTGTCTTATGCTTCTTGAGCCTGGCTCAGCTTAAAAAATGTATATCTGTCCACTAAATTGCAGGGAGTTTCTTCTGCTTCTGCATCTTCCATCTGGGCTAGTCGGGTGCAGTAAGGAGCATGCTCACTCCCTGTATGATGTAGTGTAGTACATGTGTTTCTTGTTCACTGTGCCAGTTAAAAGGAGGAAGTGTGGTGTCTTCCATGGCAAGTTCCATCTCACTTAACTTCAGATGTGTGTGCCTTCTTTAACTTCCTTGACCTGAGCTCCATGACTAGCCTTCCTTGGCAAACAATGGGGAGAAGCAGGCATTTCCAGGGCATGAATCATCTCATCCCAATACAGACATCTCAAGTAAGTAGGTCAAAATTGATCTTGTTGCCTTTCTCTCTACTGCCTAAAGGCAATCAAACTTTTCATCCATTCAGCTGGACAACTCCCTCCATTCCATTTCGGGTGAGAAACAAATTTTGATGGCTTGGCATTGGGTGCATTTTGAATCCCCAGCATCTGCATACCTTAATCTGTCATGTTTGCAGGTCATCCTGTCACAGGGACAGGCAAGGTTGTTCAGACCTCGTGCCCCTGGAGACCTGGACATGTCTTGGAGCTGAATGTGCCACTCTGGCTGGAAAAGTCAGGAGCCACCAGAAATCACTGCCAAAATGTGCCATGTTTTCTACGTTGTGCTCAAAAAACCCACCCCAGCCAGTACCATGTCCATCTTCTTAAGAAATCAATCCTTTTGGAAGATGTTAACTCGACTGATTTCACCGAGTTTCATGTAGGTGGGAGCTCTTTATGGTAGAGGTGCAGTGCCAGTGCTATTGCGTCTCCCTCACATCTACACATGTGTTCTGAGATGTGATCAGATGCAGTTTACTGCACGATTGGGATTTCATTACCTCTCTCAACTAAACGAACTTGCAATGCGCTTTGATAACATGCTGGCAGAGGAATTGTTTCTAAAACTGAGAAGCAGTTCTGGAACGTGCTGAGAGATGATGGCTTTCCAGATTTCAGTTTCTGAGAACCATCCCCGTTTCCTGACAGAACAGTACAGTGAAAGGTCTCAAAAAAGAAATGCAAATGTATTATCTGGAGATGAACTGGAAAGCATGCATAAGTTAATGACCCACTCCCTTAATTTTTTCCATGACAAACAAGTATTCAGCTATTTGTCTTGGCATTTTGATGAAGGGAAAAGCGAAGGTGAAAATTTCTGTCTATCTGGTTCAGTACAGACAGATTTCTTGGGAGATGAGAAGAGGGTCTAGAGCACAAAGCACCTCAGCAAGCACCAACACCACGATAAGGCCAATGGGGCTATAAAAGAGCAGTGCTGCTTTGAATAGGCAGTGCTGCTTTCTCTGGAATATTCAGACTGACGATTCTGTTTCCAAAGGTAGGTTAGCAAACAGGGCCATTCGATAATGCGGCATTGCAGTCACTGCGGTGAGATTTCCAGGTGAGGATGAACTGCAGAGACCCTGCCTCTTATTTTTGGAGAGGCAATAGAGGAGCACTGCACTGGAGCTCTACGATGATACCTACAGTAGAGTAAATTAAAAAGAACAACCTCTTGGGTACAGTGCCAAAAGTTCAAAATTTAGGAGGCACAAGCTGAATCCAGGTACTTGAGTGTTTCCACCTTGACTGTGGGCCTGCAGAGCAGACGTGCTCTGCATCGGTTTGTGCATGCCGGTGCTGCAGCCCAGTCCCTACCGATGGGAGCTGCCAACACCCATCACGTATTTCCACAGCTACCTGCCATGGCTCTGCAGCCCTCCCTGAGGTGTCTGGGGCTCTGATTGGGCTGCTTTGGGTAGCTGAGTTAACTACTATAAAATGAGTTCTGGGATGCATTTGTTTGACTGGTTTTACAGTGCAAATCCCAGTGTAGGCCTACCCAGCATTAGCAATTATGTGATAATATATTTTTGCTGGGCACCTCTGCTTTTTTAGTACAGATTTAGCAGCTCTTTATTGCTGTGTTTGCTCTCATTTCTCACTGTTTTGGCTCCACTTTTTGCCTCCTGAAGGCTGCTGAAACCACACACTAGAGGCAGAATTATTCATTTCTTCCCATGATGCTGGATCTGCTAATGACTTGTATTTTTGTTACATACCCAGCAAATGAGTAGGCATCCATTTTTGCAAACAGGGAGCTGAGGCACAGCTATTAGAGTATGAAAAATAAAAGCATTGATTTTTGAGTACCGAATTAGAGATGTTTGGGACCTTATTTTTTCCAGAGCATTATATAACACATTTTAACTCAAGCATCGGCTTTGAGTGTTCGGTGCTTTCATGGACTGGATCCCAGGGTCTTAAAATACATATCACAGAACAGATCACCATATGCCTTGCCTGGTCTTGCACAGGAGCACTGCAGCAGAAGCGATGATTGTAGCTGATCTTACACAGCAGCACTGAATCATCCATTCTCCCCCAACAGCCTCCTGCAGCTCTTCACTTCATTTTCAGTAAAGGGTGCAGTGATCTTCCAAGGACCTATCTCCTCTACTACATATGCAATATTTGTCCCTTAAGAAGTTTAATTCCATGTTTTGACTCAGGAGGTGACTTTTGTCCAAAATGGTAAGTGATCATAGACTTAAAAATAGCATGCCCAAGAAAGATGTACTCGCTTTGCACTGGCAATCTCAAATCTAGCATTTCTTAGCTCTGAACCGCTTAATTTCCTTTTTTATCATTTCATAGAATCACAGACTACTTTGGGTTAGAAGAGACTTGAAAGACCATCTAGTTCCAATCCCCTGCCATAGGCAGGGACACCCTCCACTATACCAGGTTGCCTAAAACCCCATCCAACCTGGCCTTGGACACTGCCAGGGAGGGGGCAGCCACAGTCTCTCTGGGCAACCTGTTCTAATAGCTAATCTAAATCTACCCTCTTTTAGTTTAACCCATTAACCCTTGTCCTGTCACTCCATGCCCTTGTAACCAGTTCTTCTCCAGCTTTCCTGTAGGCCCCTTTAGGTACTGAAATGTTGCTCTATGGTCTCCCTGAAGCCTTCTCTTCTCCAGGCTTAACAGGCCCAACTCTCTCAGACTGTCTTTACAGGAGAGGAGCTCCAGCCCTCTGATCATCTTTGTGACCCTTCTCTGGACTTGCTCCAACATTTTCATTCATTCACACAATATTCATTCAATCAAGAGAGGTGCTAGGTTTGGATTATCCCTAGCCAACTGAACTGCAGCTTCTGTATTGACTCCTGCCCTACATGGGTCATCATGGCTGGGCTGGGACACCTTGGCCATTGTCCCTCATCTGCCAGCTGGAAATGCAAGCTGTGTGCAACTGAAGTCTTCAGCTCTTTCCCATGCTGTGGGGGAGTCTGTTTCCTCCCAGTGACCAGTCTCCACTCCTAGGTATCTCCAGTTTCTCCTTAACCTGACTTTTCCTTCCCTTCTCCCCCTTACAGCCTCAGTGTCTCCACAGTAACATTTCCCATCCCTGTGTCTGCTCAGTCTGAACTGGAAGCTGCCTTGGGGTAAACACCTCTTAACTGGAAGCTGCACAAAGGCCTCTGGGGTAAACCACTCTGCAGGGAAGGAGATGTGAGAGGAGGACACCTGGCTGCACAGAGCAGCCATCACAGGGTGGATGTTCAAAGGAGAAGAAACAGTCAAGTTCCCAGACCTTTACTGAAGGTGAAGAGGGTGGGAATTCCTCAGTGAGGTCATAGTCAGACCTGCACAGATTTCCCCACCATGGCAATTGGTACATTTCTGATGGAAAGCCCACCAGTCCCAAGACCCTAAGCCAGAGGGCCTGGGTTTAGGTGTCTCTCACAATGAGATTGTGGGTTTTTTTCTAAACACTGAAAACTAGCTGCTTTCCCCCTGCTCCCTGGTTTTCATTCTCAGAAGCGGCTAATCTACTTTGCCTGAAACCTTAAAAAAATATTCAGCTGAAGGCAGGCATGCAGCACTGACATTTTCAGCCTGAAGCATTCATGTCTGACGAAGTTAGGAGCAACTGGAAACAGGATATCCTAATAGGAAATACCAACCAAACTTAATAATAGGAAGCTGTATCACCTCTGCCTGTTGTAATGAATGATCTAGGGAAGGTAATTCAAAGGAGTCTCATTTGCCCCTTCTCAGAAGTCATGGACAAGGCGACATTAAATGAAATGGAATGGCTAAAGGGGAATACTTCTCACATAGCATGCGGCAGATGAAATTCGCTGCCGTGGGATATTGCTGAGAACGAGAATTTAACATTTCACAGAAGAGTCAGTTCCACATAATGAGGACATCTGCGACTGCATTTGATAGGACACATTTACAGGCAACGTTTTTTTCCTCGTGCTTGAGGACTTATGGCAAGTGCTGAAAGCCTGAAGAAGAACCTTCCCGTATAGACCAGCTGGCCACTGTCAGTATAAGATCTGCTCCTCCAGAGCATTCAGCAGTGATGCTGAATACATTTTGACTATGAAGTATTCAGACCTACCTGGCCATTTATGCAGACCTGAGCAGTCCATTTGCCAGATCCAGGAAGGCAATCCCAAGGACCATGATTTTGAGAAATTTTGCTCTTTCATTTCCAATGTTTTCCCCTATTTTGCTAATCCTTTTGCATTTGTCAGACACTGGTAGGTGGATGGTGGCATTTGGTTTTGTGAGGGTTTTTCCAAGCAATTTAAAGGGAGATCAGTTGCTCTGATTTAAATAATGAAAAGTACATGTTTGTGACTATGGATCCTCTCATGAATGAAATAATTACAGCTCTAACATCAACATCCAGTGTTCCCAGAATAAATTTGAACTACAGCTATTTATTTAAAAAATAACCTCTTTTCTAGATCAGTATGTCACCAATGGTTTTAAACTGCAATGTGTCTTATTCAGTAGACTTTGTATCATACATTTCAAAAGAAGAAAACTCAAAACCCCATTTCACAGCAAATGTCTAAAGAGAGCACACTCTTTAATTGCCAATTTGCCACCAGATAGTTTTTTGTCATTTATCTAAAACACTACCAAATGTTGTCATCAGTGGTACAGAGACTAGTAATAAAACAGACCCTATTATCTCCCCTAGAAGCTGTTCACCCTGCCTAGTCTCATATGATGAATATTTATAGACATTTTATTTAGAATTCATTGTATCGGTGCAATAGCTGGTCATGTATAAGCAGAATACATTTCCTTTGAACCACAACAGCTTATCATACACTAGCTGTGAGTTCAAAATAAAATCACTTACCATTAAGAAATTATGTCATATACTCCTGTGCATATACTTTAATTAGCAAGCCTCTAACTGTATCTACAGCAGGTACTGAAGATCTTATTCTTAAAATATATATATCTAAATATAGTTTGCATGTGGTTTAAATTAGCCTTGATACAGCAATTCCAGCTGGGTTGGAAGGAATCTGAATGAGTTTCTTTCATTAGAAGATCTCAGTGTTTCAGTGGGCTTTAAAATGAGTATTTGTGTGCAGCTCAGGGCAGATGTGTCATACAGATATTACCAAAATACCGCCTTATTATTTTCATCAGACTTAAAAAAAAACAAACAACGAACTACAAACAAATGAGAGAGCACCAATAGCTTTACATACCTGGGATTTTTATCCACTTTCATCTAAATCAGGCTTTTACGCATGGTCTTGGTGAAAGAAATGACAATATCAGAACATTTCACCCCTCTCATATCCTCTGTTTCTCCAGGTGTTGAGGACAGAGGGCTGGGTAGTCTAGTGCAAAAGTTCTCCTTTGGACCAGAAGTTGCATGCTGTGCCTGATTTTTGGCAGGACATGCAAACGGGCTGTGGTGAGCTGAACCAGTGACTGCTGTGTCTGTGTGACTGCTGCCGTCCCCAGTGAGCTCACCCAAGCACCTGGAAATGAAAAGCCAGATGGTGACAGCACTGGAACTATAAAAGAATGTTAAAAAATGCACAAACTAGTAATTTAAAGGCATGGGGGGAAAAAAGTTGTTTGGATTAAAGGGTCATTGGAGGTCACCAGATTTTTTAGTGACAGAATCTACCTGTCTATTCCAAACCCCAAATTACTTCCCTTATTCATTCTTCATATGCGTTTTTTAGTTTTGAGGGTTTTTTTCTGTACTGAATAATCAGTGTAGTAATTCAATTCACTAAAACAAAGCTGAGTAAGTGCAGGAAGGATGCTGAGACCACAAAAATCTTTGGCTATGTAAGCACCAGCAATATGGATACTGCTTCACTGCTGAGGGACAAAAAGTCAGAGGAAAGTGTCTGGAAAGGGCAATAAACTGGGAGAGAACTGGAGCAATCTGATATTTTGCTATTTCATGTTACCTGGGCTCACCCTCATGTCTAAATCATTTGGTATTTTCTTCAATACGTGTTCAAGTTGACTGAATTTTAAAACGTTAATTATACTGGCATGTAGTGTCTAGCTCTAAGTAGATGTTCTAAAATACCTGGAGGAGAAAGGATACAGAATTAACCTACGGTGCTGACACTGCCCAAAAGAGGAATCAGTTCTTTTATGGACATTTGAAAGGGGAAACAAGTCAATAATGTTTCAGACAATGGGACTGAACAGAGGTTTCCATATGTATGATAAGTATCTCTGGCTACTTCTGGAGTTCCATGTGTGTGAGTATGGGTGTGTATATATATATATATATATATATGCATATATATGCGTGTCTATACACATATATTTGTGTCTATATACATGCAGGAGTGTGTGTGTGTATATATATATACACACACACACACACATATATATATATATATATATACACACACACATAAGATGTATGAAAAGACTGGAAAGGCATATCTTAACTTTTATAAGTGGGAGACATTCCACCTGTGAAACCCCTCAGATTTCTTTCCAAGCTATCATGAGCAGTAGTCAAGGATAATTATCTGATGCTAATGTGATGCCGGTGGGAAAACGTAAGAGAGAATTTTCCTCTTTGGTTGCAAAAACAAGCAGAATGATGGATCTGTTTCCATTTTTCCTGAGGTCCTGTCTCCTGGCTGGAGAGGTTCTCATCACTGACCATTTAGCTCTGCTATTACGGAATAATTTGCTGCCCTTTCAATTAAGGCAGCCCACATGTTTGCGAGGCTGCAATGTGAATTACACAAGGGAAATCATCCTGGCTAAAAATAACTTGCACTCTGTGTATTTTTTTCATGAATATGATTAACCCAAATTACTCCAGCATTCTGGTTAGCACAGAAACAAAGAGTAGAAGGGAGCAATAAGGTTCATTTGGGCAGCAGGAATGAGTAGGCACTGAAGGAATCACTGAGGCCAGATCTACCCCATGTATAAACATATGGAGTTACATTGCATCAAAACAAGTAGCTAGAAATGGCTTTGGAACCTTCGGAGGGCGGCTGGGAAGGCTCATTGTTTTGGGGGAAGCATCTGGCTTTGCTGTGAAAGGTTTCTGGTCTGCGGCATCCTCTGAACTGCAAGCAGTGCAACCTAAAGGTGAGGTTGTAGGATGGTAGCTGGTGATGCCACGCAGCCTTGCTGTGCTGGTGTGAGCCACCCCAGCTGCCTGCCCATCAGTGTGACCTAACCCAACTTGGTCGCTGTTCAGAAGTGAACTTAGAATCACAGAATCTCCTGAGTTGGAAGGGACTCATAAGAATCATTGAGTCCAACTCCTGGCTCCACACAGGGCCAGCATGTGGCTGAGGGCATCGCCCAGGTCATATCCCCTCAGATTTTTCACAGTCGGTTTCTGCAGAGATGTGTTCAGCCCCATGCTATCAAGTTCGGGGCAGGCAGGAGGCAGCAAGGACCATGGCCGCACACAGCTGAGCGAGGGAGGTGGCCAAGCCACCTGGGAGGTGGGCGAGGAGCACCTGTCCCTGCCAAGGCTTCGAACTCCCCTACCCTTTCTTATCACCAGGCACCTGCCTTTCAGCTACTCCAGCACTGCTAGTAGTATCCAAATTGTATTCAAGGAAAGCATTTATTCTGCCTTGCTTTGCTCGCTGTAAGCAGATGTCAGCTTATACTAGTTTCCAATACTGTAGCTCCATTGATCTCCATGGTGTTTCCTGTGGTTTAGAGCAATACAAGTAAAAATGGGTTTGGGACTCAGGGTCAGGTTTGCTAAGGCTTGAGTATCTTCACAAACAGGGATCTTCTGAAGCACAAATGCCTCCCAGTGCCCCAGTGGGCAGCTCATGTGTCATTTCACAGAAGCACAGTGTCACAGACCAGCAAGGATTAGAACTGACCTCAAATATTATCTAGTCCACACCCCCTACCAGAGCAGGATCACCTAGAGCAGGTTGCACAGGGCAGCATCCAGACAGGTTTCAAATGTCTCCAGAGAAGGAGATTCTCTGGGCAGTCTGTGCCAGTGCTTTGCCACCCTCACAGTGAAGAAGTTTTTCCTCATGTTGAGATGGATCTTCCTGTGTTACAGTTTGTGTCCATTGCCCCTTGTCCTGGCACTGGGCACCACTGAGAAGGGTCTGGCCCCATACTCCTGACATTCACCCTTTAGGTATTTTTAAGCATTGATGAGATGACCTCTCAGTCTTGTCCAGGTTAAGATGCAGCTCTCTCAGCATTTCCTTGAATGAGATGCTCCAGTCCCCTCATCATCCTTGTAGCCCTCCACTGGATTCTCTCCAGTACTTCCCTGTCTTTCTTGATCTGGGAAGCCCAGAACTGGACACAGCGCTTCAGGTGTAGCCTCACCAGGGCAGAGTAGAGAGGGAAGATAACGTCCCTTCACCTGCTGGCCACACTCTTCTTCATGCCCCCCAGGACTCCAGAGGCCTTCTTGGCCACAAGGACGCATCGCTGGCTCATGGAGAGCTTGTTGTCCACCAGAACCCCCAGGTCCTTCTCTGCAGCACAAGCTGTATTATCCAACACCCCTGTCTTGTTTGCACTGAAAATCCTGACAAAAATAAACTTTTATGGATACATCAAGAAAGTCCATAGAGAAAACTATGCTATTATGTCACTTCTGATTAATTGGCCTGCTGCCACAAGGTATTTTGCTGTTATTTCTGTTTTATGTGACTTGCAACCAGCCCACCTCTCTCTGCTTCAGGATCAGCACAGCAGCAGGGATAAACAAGCACAAAAATCACTCACCTCAGTTAAACTATGCCAGTCGGCATTCACCATCTGGCCTAAGGCTGTTATTATCTTTCTTATGTCAATAGTTACAATCTTAGTTCAGTTGGTTTTATTTATCTGTGACATACCAGCTGCTAGAAACCACAGTTTCTTTTATTTTTGATTCTTACTGCATATGGTAAAGGGTCTGAGTTTGAGAAGCTTTGGAAGTGCCAAATGACTCAGACTTGCAACAGGTTAGCCCTGTTCCACCAGCCTGCCTAGAAGCATCATCTTAGGACTATTTGGATTTATTTAGCATAAGATACAGTAACCTGGATTTGAACTATTCTGCCTTAGTGTGAGCTTTGTACATGACTGCATGGCGGTATGGAGTCTATAGCCTCCTACAAGATGGAAGTCACCTGCTGGAGAGAGTTTCCCCACTGCCACCCCGAGCATGCTAGTCAGGCCTAGCTCCCAGGATAGTCAATCACACAAGAATTTTAATGCTGCCACTCCCACTGCCCACCTAATGCTGGAATAAAAAACCACACGTTTTAGGGTGGACGGGAAACCTGCCAAGTGAATTACTGACATACCTTTTATAATGATAATGGAAATGTGCTTACAACACAACCATTTGACTGCAGGCAGCATTCTTCTTACTTCCTGGGAAATATCTGTGGCTCAGTACCACTTGCCTCCGGGCCCCCCTTGGACATGCCTACACAATGGAAAGGTAAGACCAAGGCACACACCTTCCATCTGCACCCAGCCGTCCCAGTGCTCTGAAATGGTCAAAGCACCCAGTCCCTCCTGGGCCCCTGTGGCAGCCTGTCAGATGGCGTGGCATCACATCCCATTGAACATGCATTGTTGCACTCTGAGGGATGGGGTGAAAATGTAGGTGCATGGGTTCATACTCAGCTTTGGGACATATGAAGGTCTTTGCTATTTCAGCTCTTCATCAATTCCATAAGGAGCTGTCATCTCTGAATTTGTAGGTGTAATAGCTACTTTCTGCTTATTTCTATTGTTTTGCTGCAATTTAAGAGATGGGATAAAACTGATGAATCAATCCCAAGAGAAGCCACCACAAATCATCTGTGTATACCCATGCTAATGTCAGCAAATCCACAGGAGGATGTGAATAATATGAGAAATGTAGAAATAATAAGAGGAATAAGGGAAATATTTTCATTAAGGTAATTTCCCTGGAAACAGTCACTGCTCGAAGCAATATAACAAACGATATTTTGTTTATAGCTCAATTTAAAGAAATTATTTAATGATTTCTATGAGGGTTCCATGACTTCAAAATGAATGCACTGTGGTTTAAGCCTGTGCCCAGAGGCTTGTTTGGCAAAACAAAGTCTTTCAGCCAGGCTCTCACTGTCATTAAAAGCATTTTCCCTTCCCCTGCCGGTTTCAAGAAGCCAGACTTTCACCAGACTTAAGAATTAGGAATTGTACTTCTGCACATTTGGATGAAGTCCAAAAAGTATCCCAATACTAAGTACATTTTAAGCAGCTGAAAGCAGCTTTACATGACAAGAACAGTGGAAAGGCTCATTAGAGCAAACGACTACAAGGTGCGACAGTTCCAGAGATACACACTTTGGCCCCACAGTCCTAACACCGTTGTGCTGTTCTTACCAATTCCCGTGCTACTTTCCAAGGTCAGAGACAGCCTTGGGTACCAACATCACTGGGACAGATTCAGACCTGGTGCTTCTGAATGCTCCAGAGGACAAGGAATTTTATTGTTGTTACAGAGTGTATTAGCTGCAGTAAGCAGAGACTTGGGATTTAGAACACAACTGGTTATGAGTTTTCCCTATTTGTGTCATTTTGCCTGCAAATTAAAGCAGTACCAGGGACATTTCTGGGTCCTGCTGCCCCCACGACTGGAAAATTGTTAGAAGGGTCCCAGGTATGATTGTGGTCTGGGCCAGTCGGTACCTAACAGCCCCAGGCACCGTTCAGGAGCCAGCACAGATCAAGGTCACCTACAACAGCCGGCAGTTTGGACAGCGCTGTCTCATTTTGGAGCATTCCCAAAAAGAACCTGATGCTGTGGAAACAGGCTTTTCCATGCAAGTCGGATTTGAAAGCATAGGCACAGACCCCGTGTACAACTTGAGATCTGTTCTCCCATGCAAGTCTCCCTCTCTCTCTCCAGCTCTGCTTGATGTTACAGCCTGATGTCAGCACCCAGTAAAAGCCTATATACTTGTAGAATTGAAATAAGGAAAGAAAGCAGCATATTTTGTCATAAGATGTGACAGAAATACATAGACCCCCCCATTTAACCCCTGATTATATGCCAACATCATGAAAAGGTCTTCAAGATGAAAGGAAAAATTAGCAGTGTTACTTTAGAAATACCTCCCAGAACCAGATCTGCACAAAGAAAAACATGAGGTAATAACATACTACAAACTATTCTATTAATATTTTTATGAATATGTAATGAAAGCTTTCAAATCATAACACCAAAACAGATTTGATAAATAAGAAGCAGCCTTTCAAACATCATGGAGGATTAGAACGAACCTGGAAAATCTGTATCTTTTCACAAGGATTGGAAAGTCATCTATATCACATGGTGAATGACTAGAGTAAGAAACCTCATCATCACAAATCACCCTTTTCCTTTTAGTCTCTTTGAGACACGGCCAAGTGCTCAGAAATTCAGCAATGTTTCTTGTGAGCTGTGTTCAAGTGGCAGTGATTTACATTTGAAGTGTCTGGGTCTTAGTTCCAAAAATAGGCATGAATTTAAAACTGAATTTAAGTGGTCATGTCACCATCTGAATTAGTCATTTTTTTCAGTATTGCTCCCTTCTCTGCTCAGATGCAAAACCAGTCAGTTGCAGTGTAACTTTTGCATATGTAAATTGAAATACAAAAACGCATGCAGGCTCACAAATGTCAGGCTCCCTTTTACTTACATTTCTGCCTCTCTCAGGCTAAATTCCTTAATGTTTCACTGCATGGTATGAAGAACTGCTCCTCTAGACCTGAAAATTGAAACTGGCTTTAATTCTGTAATAACCTGCCTAGACTCTACATCCTTCTGGAGAACTGCAATAAAAGAAAAATATTTAAAACAATTTACTATATAACAAAGAGAATATACTATCCTGATTAGTGTGAGAACATCTCAAAGGCTGAAAGGTGTTTCCTAGTTGCTTCAGCAGACTGAGTAAATCTTACAAAGCTCAACAGAGTTTCCATTGTATTCCAGAGACCGATAGAAAAACCTTGATGAAAAGATATTATTTGGTAAGTAGTTCTGTGCTAGATTTTGTATGTTATTTTGTGCAATTTCTTCTGAATTTTAGTCCTGCTCTAATGATGAAGCTCATTCTTATGAGAACATACAGCACTGATGGGAACAGACTGCACCGTGGAGGGCACACAGCCCCCTGCTCTTAATTACTACTCTAGCTCCGTTAGCCTCTTGCAGTGCTCAGGCTTAAAGACACAGCTGACAGAGAGAGAGAAAGAGAGGGAGAGATTTATTTCCATTGTACTGTGGATGTTACACATTTACTCTGCTCCTGGACATGCCTTGGTACGTACACAGAGAATTTAATTGGTGGTATATATGCGTCTCAGGTATATACAAGCATTGACACATTGACACAAGTCTGAAGAGACAACCCATCAAAAAGCTGTGTTCATATGTATAATCTTGGTATTTTACCTTGAAAAATGTCTTTCAACACTTCTCCCAAAGATGTAAAGTGCTATTTTATGTGATTCAGAGCCTTTCATGGGCTCCATATCCAGCCCATTTCACACATTCCACACCCAGCCACGTGTTGTCCCTGTCAATACCCCTTCAGTGCTTCATGCAAAAGCAGTAACTGGTAATAGTTAGCTGCAAGGGGCACCCCTTTGCTAAAATTCATTAACCACCTTAAAGATGGCTGCTTCATAAACTGGCTTCTGAGGGTTATTATTCAAGGCACACAGACAAATGAAGCCAGGCACTTCCTGCATAAGGAATGCATCTGAGTGAAAAGCCAAGACGTTATTAACAGTCAGGGTAGAGAAGACCTCCATCTCCTCGTGTCACAGACAGCTCCCTCACTGCACCCCTGGCTTGCCCCAACAGAGGCCAACAGCAAACAGAGAGAAATCTCATGAAAATATTGATGTGCCTGGGAGCAGCCGCCTGTTTGTCCATGCAGCTGCAGCACAGCCGGCAGGGATGGCAGCCCAGGTTTAGGTACAGAGGTGCAAGCACTCTGTGCTATGGCCAGGGAGCCTTGCTGAAGATGGGTGTGGCAAGAGGAAGGCCAATTGCAGCATCCCTCCTCTCCTGTCACCCTGCATGGCACAGCTCCCCAGCCCCCAGCCTTGCCCAGCCATTCAAACCCCTCTCCTGGTATTTCCTCTGGGACCTGAGCCAGTGGCCCCTGGCATACCTGGGGCTGGGCCTTCCCGCAGTGCAAAGCCGTGCAGGTGGAGAGGTGGCCTAAGGCATCTTCGTACTCCTCTTGTAGACCCAAAACCTTTATCCTGGAAAAGGCCGTTAAGGCCTAACCGATATTAACATGACTATCATATAGTACGAATTAACTTATCCCTCTCTTGATGATGATAGCTCTTAGAGGAGCAAAGCTACAGCAGACACAAACATTACATAAAGAGATTACTGCCTTGTCACTGAAATATAAACACCTTCCCTGAAGGAAAAAGCTATGTCATAAAACAGCCCGAAGCATGTTTTGCTAAAGCGGTGAAGTCTAGCATAAAAACACAAGCCTGCTGACTTCTGTTGGGAGGGTGAAGATGTAGTTCTGCCTTATTCTACCTATTCAGAATGTCCTTACCGAACAGCGTGACCATACTGAGTGTCTGACTCTTCAAAACCTGCTTAATCCTCGAGCGTCCAGAGAAAGGGCATTTCTGGGGCAGTTGGTGTAATTTGCCAGGGATTTTCCATAGAAGAAAATGATGGGGAACTTAAAGTTTTGACAGTGAACTGCACAGATGTATTTAAGTGATTTTTTCAGTTCTTTCTTCTATATGCCCTGACATGTCATACAGCAACCAGCCATCTGTGTATTCTCCTGTCAGAAGATAACGTGATGTAAGTTTCCCTAAAGATAAAGTAAACTCAGTCCCACTCCGCACTGGAAGGATTGCCTGGAGGAGACTAATGACTTTTTGATCTGTCCAACCCTCTTTTAGACTGTCACAATATATCCATTAGTAAATTTCACCCACACCTTTTTCCACCAGAACTTCATTGGGTTCATTTACATTTAATAGAAAGAGTTGGGAAAGAAGCATTTCAGGAAAGAAACCAGCAGATTCAGAACATCAGACAAGAAAATGGACCTGCCTCTGACTTGTGCTGAGTAAATATCCATATTTATTGTCCTCCATCTGGGAATGAGAAAGAAAAGAAGAAAATTAATTGGTTTTACTTAAAACACGTGTCCCTATTATACACGGCATCAACTGGACTTTGTAGCTTTGAGAGGTTTGGGAGGATATTGTTAATTTTATATGGGATTTTGAGGTAATGCTATGCTACAAAGCATGTGTGTTTTCTGGCTTTGATCTACGATTTCAACTTGCAAGGTCCTTTTCAGAAACCTTGATAGTAAGCTCCCCATTCTCAACATATGATGTAATCCCTGAGTCATATGTCCAAGACATCTTGGTCTCAAATCATCTTCCCCCACTTTAAATGCAAAATAATCAATACACTCTATCAAGAATGTCTTTGCATCGATGTAAAAATCACAGTTCTAAATAAGTGTACGTTTTTTCATCATTGAGTGCTTATTTTTATTATTTGCCAGTGGAATCAGTACAAATAAACCTGGTAGTAAATCTACTCCTGTAGAGAAGCATTTATGGAATCATTCTATTTTCTACAAACACATTTAATTTCTGTAAGCAGTAGCAAATGTTTTCTCTGAGTATATTCCGACAGATTTATTTATTTATCTGTTTTTGTGCCTCCCAGAGTTGTTGACTGAAAGTTGGAGGCAGGTGAATAATGACTCGCACACTCCAAGTGTTTAAAATGCAATATGGGCTCCATGGTGATACATTAAATTAGGTAAGAATTCATTAAGGCTTTCCAAAATTTCAGGAAGCCGTCCTAGTTACTATAAATGAAAAATATTGTTATGAAAATAAATGAAAACTAATTCACTGCTTTTGTTCCTTGGACCCGGAGTGTTGAAACTTGAGGCATGAAATACCTGTGGTTCCTGAGGCTTTGTCTCAGGTTCCCACTGCTACCAGAAGCTTTGGCTAGGGTGAGATTCCAGACATCACCAAACGGCCCTGTCCCAGCACTGTAGCGTACAGCACTAGGCTGGATTAAAGTGATGTCATTTCCATTTGAGAAAACTTGATGGAGTTTCCTCTTCCAACCAAAATTGCGCTCCTTGGAGATACGACTTACATCAACACCAGGGATTTCTCATGGCGGACAAAACTTTAGAAATAGGTGTGATTTATAAGGTAAGCATGGGAAATAGTTATGAGCTCTGCTGGCCTTTAAAGTCCTACTCCTGGAGGGGATGCTGTGGTATGTCACAGATTTCCCACACAGCACCTGTGCAGTGCAAGACCCACAGGAATTCCTTTTATTACTCGATTTTCTAACCACATTTCCACTTGCTCCACAGGGATGAGATGCCCTTTCCTCTCAAGTCATCCAGATGAAAGCACAGTCAAGCCCAGCTTGGCATAAAGACTCTTCACCCATCCTCAGCGTTTGGGTTGGAGGGCATCTTACAGAGTAAACTTACACAACCAGAATTTTGTCCCTTTTTTCCTGCATAACAGAGTGCTGCAAAACTGACATCGCTGCTTTTAGCAAGACAGGTAACATCTCTGGTGTCCTGTGGCATTGCTGAGCACAGTCGCCATGGTGCTACAACCTGCACGGCGATGGCAGGTAATGGTTTAATGCAAGCAGGTCAAGATTTCTCCCCTCTTCTACATCCAAAGCCCATGGGCAGCAGGAACAATGTGTAACAGCTCCCATGTGGGGCCATAATAAATCAAGAGGGCCTAGGAACAGTGTCAAAACTGCTTCCAGAACTGGCAGGGAGCTTTTGGGAGGCCCAAAGGAGAGGAAGATTTACCTCTGTAAGGACTGAAAAGGAAAGGGAGAAGGGGTTGATATGGGGGTAAACAAGGATGATTTGCCTGCAGCGCGTTCAAATAAAGGATGCACTAAAACGTCTCTAACAAGCAATGAAAGAACTGTCACCAGTTTAAACACTTAAATAAACACTTTTTACGATTTTGGTCATGAGGCATTTTCTGTGACAGGAGACAGTAAACAGTGACTCTCGTTGAAGAGGGTTTCTTAGTGTGTGAGCTGAGTCTCCTGAGAGGTTTAAAGTCCATAGATTCTTCCCTTCTTAGTCTTCTTCCAAGGCTGGGGAAAACACATCATATAAAGCCCTTAAGTGCAAAGGTAAAGCATGGACAGGGTCACACACACGGAAGCGGTCAGTGGCTGTAAATATCTCCAGCTTTATGGTAAGCAGGCAAGCCATTCCTCATTTTGAAGGAGAGCAATTGAAGATTTTAAGACTATTTCCAGCCAGACTCCTTGACTGCAGCTGTCAGAGGCTTGAGGCAAAATCCTGCCCTTAGCCTCCAGTTCTTAAGGGACTTATGTGTTTGAAAGCTGAGAGCTCAAGTGGGAAAACAGCTTTAAAACAAAATTTTCACAGGGCCCAGAAAGGAAAGAACATACAAATGGGCTAATCCATAAGTAAACAAGATGATATTGATCCTAATTGCTTCAAGGATGCCATTGATCTGCCTCACCCACCACATGAAAAACATCCAGTACCTTTCCTGTGCTGTTGGGCAGTTGGTCATGGCAGCACATTACTGAATGAACATCAGCTATTTTCAAGAACAAGGTCATGAGATGTTTCATGGATTGGTTGAAGTATTTTATTAGCTGGTAGGAGATTAAGAAGAGTCTTGTTGCTTCAAAAATGATGATACAGTCAGCAGGGTGTTGTGGGTCTGGTGAGGTAAGAGCAAAAAATGGAGTTTGTTGGAACTGTTTGGTTGGTTTGGAAGCCAGCTGAGATTTCAACAGCCAGTTATACTGAAGTGAACAAAACCTCCTTCAGCCCTGATTTTGCAGAGGTACAAACATTTTATCAAGAGATATGGTGTTAATTGAAAAAGTGAATATATCATCCAGCAATCGAATATTAATTAACTAAGAAAAATTAAAAGGGAAAAAAAAATAGTTGTAGCAACAAAAATTCACTCTGTGATAAATTCTGCAGCTTCAGTCTGGTCAAACTGGAAATTTTCAAATAATTCCTACCAAGACTTACCAAGAGTGCTCTTGAGAAAACAGCAGTACAGTTAGCAATTAAAGGTGCACTGCAGATCCTGGCCAGGAGAAAAACTGATGCACTTCAGTGCTTTAGCTTCAGAAGTGCTGAAAAGTTTATAGCATTGCAGATAAATCTGACTAAAAAACGAGGGCTGCAGAAGAATTACTTGACTTTTTTGTTTGAAAACACTGACAGAAGGACAAGGAAAGATGATGCCTCTAGGGATGAAACCAACAGTGAGTTTCTAGCAGTACCTATGGGGACTTCAGTCTGAAAAATGTTGCTAACTGAAAGAGTGCTTTGTCAGGGTGACTGACTCCATGTGTCTCAGTTATTAAAGAAGCACTGCTGGAAAATAATTAAGAAAATAAATGATACAGACGGCAAACTGTCATCGTGGATTTTTCTAACTGGAATAATTACGGCAATAAAGAAGATCTATCTGACTTTAACTTCACCAAAATTCATCTTTTAACGGAGTAGTACAGTGGATTTTCTTAACTGCACTGTAGCTTAGACTTAGAGCAAGTCAGCTGTTATTGTAGGTGTTCAAAGCCAGACATTGCCTAGCTTACATATTCAGTTTATAAAAATGGCACACAAAACTGATATTAATTCTCAGTAATTGATTAGGCCATTAACTAGATAAAAGAAACTCATCACTGAGAATATCCACTCCTGGGGTTTTTTTTCTGTCGTTCTCCAGATATCTTAGGGAAATTTGAGCTCTGTTGTATTTTTAAAGCTCCCATGTCTTTCATTGTTCAAGCTTGCTTGGACCTTTATATTCAAATCTTACAGGTAGCTCTGGTGCAAAATACAAAGCCAGCACATAATACAACGTCAAGGCCGCAGAGAGGCAGAATTGCTCTAGTACCCAACTGTCAGCGTCAAGGACATCCCTAGGATGAAAGGTACAGAAACCTAGAGAAGCTTTGAGAAAACAATGAATAAATCAATATAAAAGAAGCTGCTCAAGAATTTTAGCCATGACATGGTGAAAGAGGACACTTCTAAAATTCCCTGTAAGTACAAAAAAACATTCAGAAAAGGGCAAAAGAAGCTTGAAGGGAAATTATCACCTAATACATAAAGGAAACACAGGAACAGCACCAGAGATGGAGTGGAGCAGTGGAGAGGACACATATCAGGAGGGCTAGACAGATGTAGCAGGTCAAACACAGCTGGGACAAAGCATTTGCAACACATTCTCACTTAGTGCATAACATAAGAGAAATGACAATGCAGCTGAAAAGTCCCCCTTTGGAAAGGGCAAAAGAAATAAAAATTTCGGGCAAATGTCAAAGGGTGCAATTGCTCTGTTTATACTGAATGAAAAATGTTCTGCAAAGGAGACAATTTACATAATGTGGAGGCATTCAGTATGATTTATAGTCCTGCTTTAAAGGCAGTGGAGTGAAAAAAGCTGTCATTATAAAACCTGCTTCTTATCAGAGTAATAATTGCTGTTGGAAAAGACACTTCAAGGAACATCAGGTGCTTAAAGGCTGGGGAGAAGCTGCAGGTAGCCATGTGCTGTTGCACAATGCCTTTTCCCTACCACTGTTGTGGGGATCAGGAAAAAAATGCCTCACAGACAGAGCCAGAGCACAAGAGGCATTGAACACACTTTCTCCAGTACTTTAGTGCTGCCATGGGGGTATACCCTCCATCTTCAGCACAAAAGAGCTGCCTGCCCTGCTGCCTCCATCACCACCACCAAGTTGCCTGGTTGCTTGTGGTTAGCTCACCTGGGATATATTTCCTGGCAACTTCCACACCCCAAACTAAGGGTCATGGGATGGAGAAGACAAGGTAGTGCTGGGGTGAGAGGAGACAATACGTTGTCACGGATCTGGTTATGTGCCAGAGGCTTTCCTACAGCTCAGAAAGTGGGAGCACTCTTTCCTTATCTGGCCTTTCTCTCACACCTGTGCTGTTACAGGGGGTGAGAGGCAGAGCCAAGCTGCACTACCAAACCTAGGGCTCACACTGCCCTCCTCATGGCAACTGCTTCCTAGCTTATGTTGGAACTAGATGATCTTTGAGGTCCCTGCCAACCTAAAGCATTCTATGATTCTGTGATGCACCTGGGAGCTCAAACACACACTGAGAATTGGCATGAGTCGCTGAAAGATCCTACCTCCTATTTTGTCACACAAGGCAAGCTCTAATGCAATGCACGCTAACTTTCTGGGCCAAACTCTTCGCCCCATTGCAGTACCTGTTGGGTGAGAAGTCTGGCCCATCGTCCCACAGTGTAAACCTTGCCTGCTGAAGTCTCTCCAGCTCCCTTGGCCTTCTCTGGCCATGGCTGGGAGCTAATCCAGATTAAGAAAAGATTTTATTTCTTGCCACTCCCGTTGTCAGTCAGACCAGCTTCTTGAGGCTGCCCAGCTGCATGAGTGCTCAAAGGAGCACAGCAGTGGATGTGGAAAATGCATGGCCCAGTAGAAGGGAAGGCAGGACTTTCCTTTAGACAGGTGCCCCCCACTTTTTGCAACGTAAAGCAGCTGTGGTACAACAGCCTCATTCACCGCCTGTGGGGAAGAGAGCTAAACCAGCAAGAGAAGCACAAGGTGTGAGTTGTATCAGGCTCCAAATATACTACAGCTTTCTGATCCAAATCACACTGCACTCAAGTCAAGATAAAGCGTAGTTAGCTCAGAACTGTCTCTGCTATGCTGGTGTAACTGGGCTATTTGAAGCTCATGGCAGGGGAAACCTGCCACAGAAGATCTGGCAGAGCTTTTGAGAGTTCCCTGCAGGCGAGTTCCCAGCTCTCAGTGGGCTGGGCTGCTTGCCACCTGCACTCCATGCACACACTCATGGGTGCGTGCATGCTGCTGGGTGTCTTTAGGCCCTTGAGACTAAAGATGTACCCCAGCTTTGCTGCTGGGAGCAAAGGCCCTTCCATCCCCAGGCTACCTCTGGCCTGTGCTTTGCCCTTGCAAAGCAACTGCTTTTCGTGGGGAAATGCTATGCCAGCCACCCACATCGATGCTCTCCGTGCCCACCCCTCTGTTTGGCAGCTCCAGGAGTGAGGCAGGATTAGCCCTTTGCAACAATCACACAACTATTCCCATGGGTTCTGAGGCCTGCGGGATGGCCGCCCCTCCGAGCAGAGCCAATCTGCAGCATCGCTTGCCTTCCCATTGCAGTGGAATTGGCCACCTGCTCATTTTGGTTTGGATCAAAAAAGGTGATCATCTTTTGCTTTGCCCGAGGGTATTATTTGGTGCAGGCTTTTAAAGGGAAGACTTTTTGCTTTGTTCTACGACATGTTGAGCGCTCCCAAATATCACTGATCTAAATGAGAAACTGCAACCCCCTGCCTGACAAGGGAGCTGTCTGGACCATCTTCTGGAGACAGTCACTGAGAAATTAGTGAAAGCTAGCACTAAGTAGTCTTTCCAAACTTAATGTATTATTTATTTGCCTGAAAACACCAGGATTAGGCTTTCTCAGCTAAGTACAAAATAATTTCTGCCAAAAAGCTACTGATGGAAGAAAGCTGTTCACGTATACTTTTGAGAAGGGTAAAAACCAAAAAAGAATGAGAACATTTTTGTGAAAACTGTCACAGATAAAGTTTTGCTGTTTACCTTCACAAAGAACAAGCTAGAATCTCACAGTGCTGAGCTTCTGCTATCGGGGAGTTAGTTGATAATGTGTGGAAAATCAATACCAGACAACTTAATTGTTCGCTAATCTTCCTTCACACATTCTTAAGGAAAAACATACTATGGAGCCTGCTGTGATTTTTATCCTGTTTGGTTAGTGAAAAAGGAAAAATTTGTTCCAAAAAAACTGCCAGGATGTTAATTTTATAGATTGCCCTGTATAGATTGTCCTGATCTGCAAAAGTGAGGAAAGAGGAATTATACATCAGGTACAAAAGACAGTTGGGTAATTGATAATTTGAGCTCTCTTCATAAAGGTTTTAGCTTTATAAAGTCAGAAAAAAATTTACCTTCACATATGCAGCCTAACTCATTACCCCAGTCTGGTACTATAGTCTCCAAACTTGCCATTTGAGCACTATTTAAATAATTTAAACTCATTATGGACCGCAGTACCATCACTCAGAGAGAGCAGTGTCTTACGTCACGAGCAGTCTTCCTGATCTTGCCTATGGAATAATGTATTGACCAATGTCGGTGCAGATAGTGCAGCAGGGTCCCAGGTGCAATGGTAGCCATGGCAGAAAGAGCAATGAAATGTCAAGGTATTATTATGGCAGCACAAAAGGTCTTATTGTTCCCAATAGTCCTGACCACGTTCCTGTCACACGCTTGCTGTGGGATACTGAGGCTATTTCAGAGTATCTATGACTCTGTTATAAATCTTCATAAACACAAATAATTGTCAGCATGGGCACAAGTGAATCCAGCACTTACAAGGAGAAATAAATAGCTATTAAGAGGCGTAGTTCTCATTTCACATGTCAACTCAAGTACTATCTCACATCAGTCAGTTCTACACACTTTAAAACCTGTCCAGAGAGACTGCCACCGCACTTGTAAATGGGAGCAGAAGCACTCAATAAATTGAAACAGTCACTGAAACACAGAGAGAGGGGTTGTCACAAAGCACAAAACCTGGCAGAGAGTCTCAGACAACAGCATGAGAGCCTTGACAGGGCTTGGATTGCATTAATGCCTTACAGGTAGCTGGTTAGGGGCTTTTTTTAGGAGAATAATCTTTGTTTCCTGGCTGGTTGAGAGTTTTATTTATGACTTCATTCCATTCATAACGGCACTTTGCTCGTATTTCTTTCTTTGAATCCCTCAAGCAATATACATTGCTGCTCTGAGGAAGCTTTTCTGCCAGAAGCACCACACCTAAGTTTGATAATGGTCTTGCAGGGAGATGGTTTAGATTTCAGCTCTTTCAGTTCATCCTCAGTGTGTTTCTCTCTTTGGTGGAAGAGAGTCACCACATACTTCACAGGGCTTTGCTCCAGTGGCCGTGAAATCACTGGATGATTACACTGATGAGGAGCTGCTCATCAGTGGCTGAGGCTGCTATTTCCATAAACCTTTAGTAAATATCAACAGTTCCAGAATTAAACATTTCTCCTCCCCTGGCTGATGAGAATCACATTTATAAGAGAAGTCCCTTAACTTCCAGGACATAGCCCATTAGCATACACGTGTTTACCTCTTTATTTATAAGCTTTGATGCCTGAACCTAAAAGTAAGCATCAACCCATTTTAGACCTATAAAAAAAAGAATTACATAAGGGAACATACATCATATCCTGCACCTCTCCCTGTGCTGTAGGGTCAGCGCCTGTGGTGTTAATCTAAAAATTTGGAATCCTTTCCTCTATTTCTATTAAATAATGAACTTTGAGGACACAAGGAGAGGGGTAGTTTTTGCGAGTCCTGGTATCTATTACAGAAAAAATGGTTGTACTTCATCCCTGAAAGTTATCTGCAGAGTTTGCCAGTGTGCCAATTCCTTTTTATTAGGGCCATTTGGGCGAACTCCAGTGAAAATGTTAATGACTTTATTGAACCAACTACAGAAAGGATAAGGTGAGGGAAATTATTATTGATGGGCTGGTTGGAACAATGGCTGCTGCATTCAGGGAAGATGCAGAGCCAAAGGCATTAACAGGGAGTGCGAGGGTCAAGAATGGGAAGAAGATGAAAAGCCGGGGTGAGAAATGTCAGAATGGTCAGACACAGTGCTGTGTGGGTGCTCTGTGCCCTGGTCCTGGTAGTGAAGTGGGAGCCAGTTTCTTACCAGCCTTGCTTATTTCCAAAATTTAGCAATAATTGCTAATCATTCGGTGAGGAAGAAGGTGTGGTGTCATGCTTTTCTACAGGTGAAGAGGTTACAGATGAGAAAGTCTCTCTGCAAGTGCTGTGCCTCCATCACTGATGAGCTTGGTGTTATTTAGGGGTCCGGAAGCTATCTCTGGGACCTGCATCTGTTCTCAAGGCTTAGTCAGGGCTTGGGGTTCCTGCAGTTTTATGAACCTTATTTGCTGAATATACGCATTTCAGACTAAAGTTTACAGGTTTGGAAACACTGACAGACAGATACCGAAATTCTGAGCAAAGTTCCTGCCATTCTAAGTGCCATGGTTTCATCTGAGATGGAGTTAGTTTTCATATGAGATGGAGTTAGATTATCAACACTGGAAACAGTGTTGATAATCCCGAGATGGTTTTGTTATATAGAAGTGTTTTTTGTCACTGCTGAGCAGGGCTCACACAGAGCCCAGGCCTTTGCTGCTCCTCACCCCACCCCACCAGCAAGGAGGCTGGGGGTACACAAGGAGCTGAGAGCGGACACAGCTGGGACAGCTGACCCCAGCAGACCCAAGGGATATCCCATATTATATGATGTCATGCTCAGCATATAAAGCTGGGGGAAGAAGAAAGAAGTGGAGGGACACATTTGGAGTGAAGGCATTTGTCTTCCCAAGTCACCATTAGGCATCATGGATCCCTGCTTCCCTGGGGATGGCTGAACTCCTGCCTGCCCATGGGCAGAGGGGAATGAATTCCTTGTCTTGCTTTGCTTGTGCATGCAGCCTTTGCTTTACCTGCTGAACTGTCTTTTTTTCTACCCACAAGGTTTCTCACTTTTCCCCTTCTGATTCTCTCCCCATTCCTGTCATGAAGGAGTGAGCGAGTGGCTGTGTGGGGCTGAGTTGCCAGCTGGGGTTAAACCACAACACTAAGTAAAATTCTTTGAACCCCACAGGTTGATATGTGATTTCTCAAAGTGGAAGAATTTTGCTTGTAGCTTTTTATTGTGAGTTAGTATATCCTGATGAAACACTGAATGAGCACAGTTAATAACCATTCTGAGTGAAAGAACAGCTTGGGCAGTGAGGTGAAGTGCTTTTACCTGCTGTGTTAGCCCAGATAAAAAGAGCATTTCAAATTGCCATCACACACAGAGAGGTCGCTGTCCAAAAAGGTATTTTCATCTACCAGCTCCTCACAAAGATTTAATAAAAATATTTTCTAACTTTTCTTGTTCTTTAGTCTCAAATTAGAGCTATTCAGATGGGAAATGTAGGGTGTCTTTCTTTGTACAAATAACTTGATACTTCTCAGTCTCCAGTTTAGGCAAGGTTTTCATGACAGGAAAGCACCTGTGGATAGACATTGGCAGAGAGCACTCCCAGTTCAGCCTACCAGCATTAATGGAAAACCTCCCATTTGACGACTGGAAGTTTGAAAAAGAACCACAAAGTCTGTACTGAGTTTTCAGACATGGCCAAAGTTTTACATCTGTTCTGGGTTGGGTCTGCCTGAAACCTTTTTTAGATATTGCCATGGACATGGTCTCATTTTACCTGCGTCACATTTTAAAAGCTTGAAATTGTCTATTTGCACTATACACTAGAGAGAGTAGCCTGAACTATCACTGCTGTAAAATGTCCTCTTGATACTACTGATTTTATTTTTTTTTCATGTAAAGGACTGAATGGTTTTTACATTTGGAGGGCAGAGTATTTACTTATTTCTACTCTTTCTTCCACTAGCATTTTTCACATTATTATGGTATCTGTATTTTGGCAGACCCAGAAGATCAGATTGGATTAAACTGAAAGTTGAACCTCAGAGAAGGTGAGTGAAAAAACATGTATTCTGTATCACCTGGGAGCCTTGCACTGTGTAAGTACTAGTGGTGTAGCTCCTGCCCAATGGCTGCTGAAAGGAAAACCTCTTCTGGGAGTGACATACATCTACTGAGCATACAGGAGCATATTATGATCAAATCAATTTAATTCAGCTGGAAGCAATCTCTGTGAGCACGAATTTACTGACATCTATTAAGAGTTATTTTGCATTTTCTAGCACAGCAAATTATACCCAACTTAACAACGCAGGAAAGCTAGAAGTATGCTAATAAATGGATTGCACTGTGGATGAAAATCATCCCGAAATAAGTAAATGTCCTAAGTACACATGCTGTAAGTAGAGGGATCAAAGGAAAGTGTCACAACTCTAGCTCCAGTTGAATGACTGCATAAAATCATTTCTTGGTAGAGGATCCTCAAAGCATTTGTCAGACATTTTTGTCTATTCCTTTATTCAAAGTTTCACTGAACTTCCAGGGAGATAGATTCACTTTGCACTTGAATTCCTGTCTCTTCTAATATTGCAGTCTGACAGATAATAGGATTACTTCCATGAAATGCAGAAAAAGCAATAGTTATCCTTGTTGTATTGTAACAGAAGCCACTTATTGGGGATTTCTGTGAATAGAATGTTTGCTGAAGCACAGTGCTGTGGTGAGGAAATGATTCAAAGTCATTTATTTTCCACCCACTTGTCTGTCTGCCCAGAAAACGAATAATTTGTTTATTTGGTTAAATAAGATGGGACACTGACTTGCCAAAACTTAGAAAGGAGTGTTGAGAGCTGTCAATACAAACATGAAGGCAGATAGCTCTTTTACGCTAACTTCAATTTAATTTTAGCAGAGGGCTTATGCATCTTGGTGAAAGATTTTTTTCCCCTATGGCATTCACAGTGAGGCATTTGGATGCCGTTAGGGCTGTAAACTCCAGGGATCTCTCATCTCTTTTATTTCATTTAGATAACTTCCAGTCTAGGAAGATGTGGCCAGAGAAGAGCTGTACTGCAGAGGAATGACATAACTGAAATGAGGTCTTGGCAGATCATATCTGTGGGCACATCCTCCACAATGCTTTTCCAATCTTCTTTCCCAGTGAAGTTTGGGAACATGTTTATGAATGAATTTTCCATAGACGGAACAGAGTTGTACACTGCGCCTTTCTTGCATACAAAGGGGGATGAACTTTCTTCTCCTGAGTCAGGGACATCTGGGAGCCTGCTTTGGCAGGGGGTTGGACCTGATGATCTCTCGAGGTCCCTTCCAACCCCTACAATTCTATGATTCTATGATTCTATGATCTTTTCCAAGTGCCAGCACAGTTGTGCAGCTCAACCCTGCCTCTCTCTGCAGTTGCTATAAATGCCGAATTGAATTTGCTGAAGACACTTGTGTGCATTTTTGTGGTAAATCAAGACAGTAAACCACTGAGTTCAGGGAAGTTAGGCCATTAGAAAACCAATGTGATATCAGAATTGTCTCTCTGTCTCATTGCAAGCAAAGCTGTGCTCCAAATAAGACAAAGCTTGACCAATTTCACATTTTCGGGTTCTCTTCTGATGCAGTATCTATTCTACAGGAAAAGCTGAGTTATTTCAGCCTTGTAATTCTATTTCAAAGTCTTTACCATCACTCTGTCTTCATTGTAGCTGATCTGCAATGTTGCAAATGATTTATGTATTTTTCCTTCATTAATTTATCATCCATTAGATGCTCAGAGAACCCACAAGACCATTATGAATATCTGTCAACCTGTATGTTTTCAGAAGGTGTTGTATACCAAGCACTCCTCTTTATACAACATCTCCTTGGCCAGTTAGCCTGCCTTCCTCCAACAGAGTCTGTCCTTCACTGGAATCCACAGAGCCTGAAGCAAGTGTGTGATTTCACATGGGGAGGGCTGCAGCAGAGGTCCTGGTGTGAGGGGGTTCCGTTCAGTCCCAGTCCCTAGATGCTTGCCCCCAGCCCCACACCAGTCCAAGCTGCCTCAATATCATGCTGACTTTTCCTTGTCCACCTCTCTTAAGCACCATGGTGAAGGATACATTCTTGCCAGGGGAGAGGGGAATTATTTAAGCTGCCGCTGTCCCCAAAGACCTCTGTCTCTGAGACAGCTACTGAATTGGGTCTTATGTCAGAGAGAGCCTGTGCGGACAGGTAAAATAAGATAATTTCATCCACTGGCAGCTTATCACCATACTGTGACCACTGAACACATTATTAAATTGAGACCCTGGTTCAGTATAGATATCTTAGTTTTGAATAACTGTTCATTTGGTCATAACCTCAAACTTTATGCTTTATTTTGGTTTTTAACCTCTCCACTCCCTGAAGTTTTAAATTTAAAACCCTTATAATTTTCTGTCACCTCATGGTCTTGATTTGTTAATAGAGCTCACTGAAACCAGCAGATCCTTAGCTGCAAATGTCTTAGACAATTTTGCTGTCAGGTCCACTCATTTACATCACTGTGATTTGATACAGTCATCAACTATTTCCTTCAACTGTTCATAAACTGGTAAAACAGTGGTTTGTTGTGAGCTATGTGTAAGTAAGCTAAAAGCAATTCAAGAGTGGGTTCATTTCTTTTGCATAAAATCAGTTTAGCTTTTTTTCAAGGGACGCTATCTTAGCTTCCTCTACTTGATTCTTAATCTTCTTCCCCTTCAAGAGCAGAAAGAGGACTGTGCAGTCTAATGTAGGCATGAGGATAGCAAGACATACATGCCACACTACAGGGACTCTTGCATTTTTTTTAAGAATGATTTTCTGACAGAAAGTACCAAAATCAAATTTACCTTCAGGAAAATCCAAATGAAGTCTTTAGATTGGTTGGTTCAAACTAGAATACTCCGTTTTCCTGCTGCTGTCTCATTCAGCAGCAATTATTAAAAAAAGATAAATTAAATTATGTACCATCTCAGCCCTCCCCTGCACAGAGCTGTGATTTATGGCCCTGTTCTCTTTCAGGGATGCAGCTGTATTTTCCAGAGTGTAAATGTGGGTTTTTCTTGTGTAGTCAGTGATGTGGGGCATCACAGAGGATGCAGGAAGGTTTGGCTTATGAGGAGAGTTATGACAGTTGGCTCCCTAAACAAAACTGTCATCCAGTAATGTCACAAAAAGAGAAATGCAATGACTTATTCAGCTGAATCAAAACTAATTAATTTGAATTTATTGGAGAACACTGAAATGAAACACTTTGAGTACATTGTCAGTTGTCCTCATTTGGATTGAAAAAACCAGACTGAGTTATACTAGTTTATGATGGGAATCTGGGATTTCATTCAGGTGAACTGAATGAGAAACTAAAACCATGGGCACTGTCACAGCAATCCATATTTGTCTGAAGCTGTAGTTTCATTTCATTGCCTTTCTGTCTCACTTTTATAATTTTTCTTCTAATATTCTGACTTCTTAACCTTATAGCATCTCTAGCAGTAGACATAAACTTCACTGATGAGCAGGGCTGCAGAGCTCTTCCAGGTATCACTGAGGTGGAAATTACATCAAACATCAACTCTCTCCTCTGAACCCAAGAATGAGTATTGATAGACTGTAAACTTCATCTCAGCTTGGATTCTGATAATATTGGGATATTCTTGACAGTGATGCATTGGTTAGCACATTGGCAGAGCCTAGAGCTCATATCTTGTCTTTATAGATGAGATATGAGAGTTCATTAAAGAATGTAACCCTTGGATGTGTTGATGTGTCGATATGTTAATTAGCACAAGAATGTCAAGAGCATCCAACTATCACTATTTAAAATTTAATCCATGTTTTATCAGTTCTGTTGGTCTATGGCCAATGAATAAGAAGTCAGCTGCAGATGACTGGATTCACAAAGCATTTAGTTACTTAACTCCCAACGACAGTAATTGGACTTAGATTCCTAAATGTTTTTGTGGATCTGGGTCAATGGTGGTTATATGTCTTTATGATCAGACTTCTGGAGGTACGGACAACAGTGTCCATGATTCTGGTAGCACATAACTCACTTGTCAGCATGAGGCAATGGATGTACTTACTCACATTCTTAAAATACAAGAAAACCCCAAACATGCCTGCTAATGCTTCAGCATTTTCCAATTTGCTGCTGTACTGCAAATAAGGATGTCCCAGCAGCCTCAGACACTACCATGTGATAACTGCTGGGAAATGCAGATTAAGACATTCCACTCCACGCAGAGCAGCTCCCATCCTTTAATGTGATTATTGCTGTGGTTTGTAAGGGACAGGAAGCCCGGACAATTAAATTAATTACTCATCCCCTCTTCATTCCTTCATTGCTCCTTCCTTGTTGTTTACCTTTAAGTTTTTTGTGCACAGAGCTGATGTTTTCAGAGGATGAATCACAGTGATTCCAAAGTTGCTTTTCTTACTGGAAGCAAGGTGTTTAGATCCTATCAAATATGGATGTGATTAGTCAAAGTTGCTTATTCCCATGAGTATTAAATTGTGTTTCTTGTAATTTATTGTCCATCCCCTCAACTCAAGCATCAAATTTTCAGTCTGTCTTAGCAATCGGCTTTTCTTGTTACTGCCTTGAGAGTCTCAGGACCACCAACAGCCTTTGGTCCCTCACAGCTCACTCCCTTTTACAGATCACTTTTGAGTATTTTGGCCCGTACAGAGTGCAGGAGTGCTTCCCAGAGAGCCTCTCGTTGCCTTTCGCCTTGGCAAAGAGTAACTCGTTCCTACTCTTGTTATCCTACTTTTTAACTGTTATTAAACCATAAATTTCTGAAAGCTTTCAGAAATTTCAAGCATACGTTTCATCTGATTACCTTTATTTGCAACCTCATCGACTCCGAACTTTAACAGTGTAAGGTTTGTGAACTATGACTTCCCTCTATTATTGTATTCATTTTTCTCCAACACCATGTATTTTGTTTTTCAGTGTACTATCTTTTTCAGACACCAGAAGCAAAGCGCCTGTCTTGCAGCACCCTAGTTCTCTCTCCACACTTTCTGGACCTCAGTGTGATATTTGTACCATCTTTCCTTTTGCTACCCTTTGTAGAGCAAACCCATTTCTTGGCACAAAGCCCAGTACTGTCAAATTCAGAGGAGGTGTTTTAAGAAACAATACTGCACTGGTAGGTGGTTTTGCTTTCCAGAAAACCCTGTTCTTCCCTTACTCCTTGTACAGACTCATATCTTAAATTCAGGTGGAGTTAAGTGACAAGGATGAACCCAGTCAGACGCTCTGTTGATAGGCAAAGCCACTGAAATGAATCCTGCAAATGGGTGGTGGGGGTGAGGGAGAAAAGCTCACAGAGTCAAACCCCGAGTTCAATTAAAGTGAGACGAGCGAGAAAACCGAGTCCAATTTCTGCCTCTCCCTCTCACTGCTGTGGGAGGATCCTCCAAATCCAACACTGATCAGCACAGCTCAGTGCAGTGAGGTTGTTTGCTGGTATGTATTTTCCCATTTCTGTGTCCTCCCATGAGTATGGTGACATCCTCTTAGTCATTTCTCTGTCCCAGAGGGTGAGCTTGTATTCAGGTGTTCATGCTTTCTAGACACCTTCACGACTGGCTCTCCATCCTTCTCACATGGCTTTGCTTGTGACCTTACTAAAGATCTTTTCTCTTTTCTTTTCTTTTCTTTTTTCTTTTCTTTTCTTTTCTTTTCTTTTCTTTTCTTTTCTTTTCTTTTCTTTTCTTTTTTCTTTTCTTTTCTTTTCTTTTCTTTTCTTTTCTTTTCTTTTCTTTTTTCTTTTCTTTTCTTTTCTTTTTTTCTTTTCTTTTCTTTCTTCTTTCCTTTCCTTTCCTTTCCTTCCCTTCCCTTCCCTTCCCTTCCCTTCCCTTCCCTTCCCTTCCCTTCCCTTCCCTTCCCTTCCCTTCCCTTCCCTTCCCTTCCCTTCCCTTCCCTTCCCTTCCCTTCCCTTCCCTTCCCTTCCCTTCCCTTTCCCTTCCCTTCCCTTCCCTTCCCTTCCCTTCCTTTCCTTTCCTTTCCTTTCCTTTCCTTTCCTTTCCTTTCCTTTCCTTTCCTTTCCTTTCCTTTCCTTTCCTTTCCTTTCCTTTCCTTTCCTTTCCTTTCCTTTCCTTTCCTTTCCTTTCCTTTCCTTTCCTTTCCTTTCCTTTCCTTTCCTTTCCTTTCCTTTCCTTTCCTTTCCTTTCCTTTCCTTTCCTTTCCTTTCCTTTCCTTTTTCTTTCTCTTTTCTTTTCTTTTCTTTTCTCTTTTCTTTTCTTTTCTTTTCTTTTCTTTTCTTTTCTTTTCTTTTCTTTTCTTTTCTTTTCTTTTCTTTTCTTTTCTTTTCTTTTCTTTTCTTTTCTTTTCTTTTCTTTTCTTTTCTTTTCTTTTCTTTTTTTCTTTTCCTTTTTTCTTTTCTTTTCTTCTTTTCTTTTCTTTTCTTTTTTTTCCCTTTTCTTTTCTTTTCTTTTCTTTTCTTTTCTTTTTTCTTTTCTTTTCTTTTCTTTTCTTTTCTTTTCTTTTCTTTTCTTTTCTTTTCTTTTCTTTTCTTTTCTTTTTTCTTTTCCTTTTTTCTTTTCTTTTCTTCTTTTCTTTTCTTTTTTTTCCCTTTTCTTTTCTTTTCTTTTCTTTTCTTTTCTTTTCTTTTCTTTTCTTTTCTTTTTTTCTTTTCCTTTTTTCTTTTCTTTTCTTCTTTTCTTTTCTTTTCTTTTTTTTTCCCTTTTCTTTCCTTTTCTTTTCTCTTTTCTTTTCTTTCCTTTCTCTTTTCTTCTCTTTTCTTTTTCCCTTCCCTTCCCTTCCCTTCCCTTCCCTTCCCTTCCCTTCCCTTCTTTCCTTTCCTCTCTTTTCCTCTCTTTTTCTTCTCTTCCCTTGTCCCTTTTCCATTTTACTTGGCTTTGCTCTGCTTTGCTCTATGCTTACCTGTTCCCTGCCGGCTTACTCCCCTGTTGACACACTGATCGCAGAGAAGGGGCAGTCTCTACTCGCCCACCCGTGCATCCTCTCCGTCTCCTGTTACCTGCGGTCAAACACTGGGCTTGCTGTCCTGACCGGGAGAACAGAGTCCCCGAGATAAAGAGTCCCCCCTACGGCAAAAGTCGTACCCAGCCAGGAGCCCCACTGTGGAGCGTGGAAACACCTCCACCCCATACCAGCGCTAGGGAGGGACACGCCAGCCCGTACGCAGCGTCCCGACCGAGAGGGAGCCCAACAGCCCCCGCCGGGCCCGGCCCTGCGCCGCGCAGCCAAGAGCCCTCCTCAGCCCTGTCCTCTAGCGGCCGTGCTCACGCATCGGCCGGGGAGAGCGACGAGGGTGTGTCCGGGGAGCCTCGACCTACTTCGGGGGACGGCAGCCTCCCGCCTGCCACTCCCGGGGAGAAGTGGAGGCGGCCCGGCCCCCGCCGACCGGCTTCTGCACGGGGTACCGTCCGATCAGCCTAAATAAATGACGAAGGACTTTCTCAAGCAAAACTCCAGCCCACTCTTTTCTCCTGGAGAGAGAGTCCAGCGGAGGGCTGGATGATTAAAGGCCTGGAGCCTTGATAAAAGAAGACTGAGAGGGGATGTGATCAATGTTTATAAATACCTGAAGTGTGGGACACAGGGGGAAATGGCCAGCTTCTTTTCAGTGGTGTGTGGGGACAGGACAAGGGGCAATGGCTGCAAGCTGGAGCACAGGAAGATCCACACCAACATAAGGAAGAACTTTTTCCCAGTGAGGGTGACAGAGCCCTGGCACAGGCTGCCCAGGGGGGTGTGGAGTCTCCTTCTCTGGAGAAATTCAAGACCCGTCTGGATGCTTCCATGTGCTTTGGCGGGGGGTGAGAGGTGGGTTGGACTAGATGATCCCTTGAGGTCCCTTCCAACCCCTACAATTCTGCAATTCTGTAAGGGTTTGGGCCTGTGTGTGTTGCCCACCCCTGCCATGGGAAGCCACTGTGGCATGCTGCAGGGGTCCAGGTCTGGGCTGAGGTGTACAAGGCTCATGCTGGAGTTCATCCAGGGTCTAATCCAGAGCGCCAGCATCTGCTGCTTCTTACCTGTCACAGCTGCAGCTGCCCCCCCCCCTTCCTCCAGTTGTAATTTAGGAATTTAGGAGACAAGATTATTGCCATTATCTGAGATCTCTTTCTCATGTGAGAGAAAATAAACAGAAAGCAAAACAAGTGCTAGACATAGAGAAAAACATTTTGTTCAGTTATCCTTATTGAATACTGCTATATTATGAATTTTCTTTCAGAAACATCCCTCAAGTACAATACCAAGGCAGTAATGGTAAAGTTCCTCTAGTACATTTCTCAGTGATTTTCACCAGCTAGTTTTGCAATCACTTGTTCAGAAAATAAAAAGTTTAAACAGCCCTGTTGACAATGTACTTCAACTTTTTTTTCCTAAAATATGTATTTGATGCCATGTCGTTTCATTTGTTCCCATCTCCCAGAGTACAACTTTTATTATTAATAAGAACAATATCACCATTTCTATCTGTTTTTCTGTTAGGTGGTGGGGAATAGTTCTCTGCTGTGGTAACTAAGATGAAAAAAAAAATATATCTTCAGTACATCTTTACTTATAAAAGCAAAAGAATAGCATGTACTCAGCAATAATTTATTGCACTAGCTGCTTGTCAGTGACAGCACTGGAAGAAAAATACATGCCAACCCCAAGAGCCCACAGGAGGGCACTGGGATGTGGTAAGGAAGTGGGAGTGAAACTGGGGATGAAACCACCAGCACTGCCTAGCCCAGGGAAGGTGCTACAGGGCCTGGAAGGGCTGGAATCATAGAACATGTTAGGTTGGAAGAGACTTTCAAAGGTCAACTAGTCCAACCCCCCTGCAGTTAGCAGGGACACCTTTAGCTAGAAGAGGTTGCTCAGAGCATTTCCCAAGCTTGGCCTTGAATACCTCCAGGGATGGGGCTCCACCACCACTCTGGGCAACCTATTTCAGTGTCTCACCACCTTCATAGTGAAGAACTTCTTCCTAATGTCTAATCTAAAACTACCCTGCTCTAGTTTAAAGCAACTGCCCCTTGTACTATTTTTACATGCTCTTACAAACAGTCCCTCTCCATCTTTCCTGTGGGCCCTTTCAGGTACCGTAAGGCCCTGTAAGGTCTCCCTACAGCCTTCTCTTCTCCAGGCTGAACAAGCCCAACTCTTCCAGCTTGTCTTCAAAGAAGAGGTGCTCCAGCCCTCTGATGATTCTTGTGGTCTTCCTCTGGACCTACTCCAAGAGGTCCCTGTCCTTCTTGTGTTGAGGGCTACAGAGTTGGATGCAGTACTCCAGGTGAGGTCTCATCAGAGCAGAGCAGAGGGGTACAACCACCTCTCTAGATCTGCTGGCCACACTTCTTTTGATGTGACCCAGGATCCATCCCTCTTGTGCGCTGACTGCACCACTCAGCCTGGTGTCATCTGCAATCCCACTGTCTATGTCATTGATGAAGATATTAAACAACACTGGTCCCGGTAGAGATCACTGAGGGACACCACTTGTCACCCCTTTCCAACTGGACATCAAGCCACTGACCACTACCCTCTGTATGTGTCCATCCAGCCAATTCTGCTTCTGTTTGCCAGGGGCCAGGAGGGGAGATTTAATCTCCTTAAATCAGCACCTATAGGTGTCAGTGAAGTGATACAGCTAAGGGCTGATGCTTGATGCTTGCTTTGAGGTGTCAACATAAATCTTAGGGCTTTTAGCATTCCTGCCTGGCCTTGCCAGAGTTGCTATCTGAATGAACACTCAGGCTTACTTTGCCAAGGTTTCAACTACCAAGTTTTTTAAGTTGGTACTGAGGTAACCCCGAATGGTCCCACTGGAGTTCAGTGCTCTCTGGGAGAAAGTCCTGAAAACGTGTGTTAGTAGAATAGAGCAACATGTATGCCTTCCCCTGCTCTGCTCCTCTCAGCTGTCTCTCTAGGGAGACAGCTTTTGCACATCCCTGCTAAGGGCCAGGAACCTCAGGGAAGCCCTGGTTGCAGTAGCAGCCAAGAGCAGATGTGCTCCTTCCAGGAGCTTTTGACCAATGTGCCAGACTATATAATGCCTCCCGAAAGAATTAGGGTCCTAAGAACAGTCATGGGATACACGCACTTTCATTGCTCTTTCTGCTGCTGCTGCCTTCAACCTCCTGGCCCCCAGCTTCTCTATTTTTACTCTTACTCTGGAAAACTGATTGCATGGAAGAAGAGCATTTTCTTTTTAAGCTCCAGCCCAAACCTGTTGCCTGTCTTTCTCCCCTTCCCCTGCACTGAAATTTCTTGCACAGAAGTCTGTAATTCTTTCTTTTTAGCCTGACCTGTGCCACTAGCCTTGCTTTCCTTAGCCAGGAAGATATATTTGCTTATACATTTAACCCAATTTCTTGGCTCCCCTATCTTCCCTTGGCTGCCTCACTTTTTCTGCCCACTTATTCCCCTTCTGCAGCATCTTTGATGTCTTCATCTCCCCTTAACTGTTTGTGGGATATTGGGATGCTCTTCCCTTCTTTGCCCCTCTGAAATGTCTCCATCCACAAATGTATGCCTTCTGTTCATGTAGAGGACTTTCAGATCTTTGTGACTTTGCCTCCACCTATCAGGATGGGAATCTTTTCCTGCAGTGTTTCCTTGGGAATGATCAGTTGCCAGCAGGAGTTCAGCACGCTTAAGAGAGATGTCAATGTTTTCTCTGCACCAAGGTGGCAGCACTTTTCTTGACTGCTTGTCACTCAAGGCTGTTTTCTACACACTGCTCTCTCTGGATCCTCAGGTGAGAGTTTCTGTATAAAGCAGGTGGGATGGAGCTTTTCCTATCCCTTTCATAGCTAAGGTTTCTTGCCCAGATGCCTGCTGTCCTGCATCTTGCCTGCTGCAGCATTCTTTGCTCTCAATAACTGCAGTGTTTCTCCTCCAGTATGTGCAGAGAACTGCTGCCAAGGTCCTTTTACCCGCAACTGGCTCACACCAACACTCTGTGTACACATTTTCCAGCTGTCCTCTCCTTGAGACCATCTCACGCAGGCAGCAGTCTTCATTTTCAAGTTCCTTCTCACCCTTCATTTGCCAGGCACATCCTTCTTCCTTCTGGCCCACCGTGCAGCCTTCCTCTCTCACCTGCTGAGTTTTCAGATGCCATTATGCTTTTAGCTGTGTTGCTCTTCAAGACTGGCAGGAGATACCTGTAAATACATATCTGCGTGGTCTCTCCTTCAAATACTTCTTTCTCTGTGAGCAGGCATTGTAGGTGTCACCCGGCTCAGACAGCCCTTCCAGCTGTGTCAGTTTTTGATGACTGTGTGTCACGATGAGATGCTGGGAGTGAGTAGGGGATTTATGAAGTTCAATAACAAACTGAAGGAGTTGTCTAATTTAAGATGAATAAGCTATTTTCAAAGGCACAGTGGGAGTGCTTCACATCATTGCGTGGTCTGCATCTTCATTTGCTGAACAGGCTGTGCACCAGCAAGGCTGCACGATAAAGGAGGCAACTTGGAAATGCTTCATTTGAATTTCCACACAGGCAAGAAACCAAGACAGAGTATCCACTCAGGGAAATTTTACACAGCGAGTTGTACACAGGTCCCTCTGCAGCCTCTCTAATGTCCAGTCATGCAGGTCTGAGCCCAGATCCTTGCTAAAAAAATAGTGTGTATATAAATAAATAAATAAATAAATAAATAAATAAATACAATTAAATGAATGATTTAATCCAATTAACTGTCTGTAAAGCCATGTTGTAAATCAGGTCCCTGAAACGGACCGGGTTAGAAAATTAATCTCTTGTGAAAAGTTATTGTTAATGTTGGCAGCTGAAAGAGAGTGGTGAACAGAGACCCAGAGCGTGGTGTGAGCAGGTAGGGGCGACAGCAATAAAAGTGAAGAATTTGCTTGAACAGATCATAGGCAGGATGCTTCCCACCACTCTGCTCCCTCTGGGAGATGAGCGGTTTGCAGACAGAGCATATCTGGTAAATCAGAGGATGTTGCACTGCACAAGCTTAGCGGGAAGCAGTTCCTGGTCACTGGCTTTTACCCCCAGTAATCCAGTTACTGAGAAGCAGCAGAGCCCTGGGTGCAGGGACTTCTCTTCTGACACTTGGCTGTGGAAGGGAGTTTATCCATCTCCTCTGGGGAGATGGGCAAGAGGCCGCTGCAAACAAAAGTCACATTGCGGCAAGGTAACAAATGTGACACCTTGGTGAAGAGCAGGGAGATGATCCCCATTAACCTCCCTGTCCCTGGGTGCTGGAGGTGTCTGCTGTGGGGGGCACTGCATGGGCTGCCTGATGCCTGCATGCTCCAGCCCTCCAAGGTGATGGCTGTGCCAGCCCCAGCCAGCCTCAGGGCCTGCAGGTGGTCGCAGCGGTGTCCTCTGGCCCCCATCACCGGAACATTTCCCTCAGGAACTCACAGGGGCCCAGAAACCCCCCTTCACTAGATTTTCAAAAGAAGTCCAGTTAGGTATGTAGAATAAATGATCAGTGTCTCTCAGAAAGGCCTTGGTACACTGGGTGTTTGGGTTCTTTGAACATCTGCCTCTCGCTGTCACTGTGGCAGCTGCAGCTCTCCAAAGCGCCTTTGAAAAACAGGTCCTCATGAGCTGTCCTCTGCGCCGATTGCATCTGTTCTCAACCTGGCTCCATCTCTGGGTGGTGAGTTCATGAGCAATGCAGGAGCCTAAATTTCATTAACTTTCTAATAGGTTTAACTGCTTTTGAAAATTTTACCCGTTGAGCTCTTTTACCAATCTCCCCCATTGTGCACAATTAAGGAGACAGAAGATTGCGCCTTTGCAGCTGCCATTTAGAGGCTGGATAAAGGTTGAGAGCTGAGAGAAAAAAAAATCTATTGAAATTATCTATGGAATTTCTCATTGTCCAGCAGAAAAACATTATAATGCAGGACCAGGCTCGGGAGCCCTACATTATTCAATTCACAACTATGCCAAGAGACTGTCGAGTAACTTTGTGCCAGTCACTTCTTTTTTGGTTATTCCACTAGTGAAATGTGGGTGTTGACCCTTATCTTGCTTTGGAGAGGGGCTTGGGACCCTTAAACAAATGCCGCAGCAGAGGCTCATACAACTGCCTGGATGCTTTGCCTGCAGCCCCTCTGACCAGACTCCCAAACGTCTGGGAACTTCTGGGAGAGGTGTTCCACCATGTGGTGTTGGCTGGGCTGCTTCAGTAGCTGCACTGTGCCTCTCCGTGCCTTCAGCAAGTCCTGCTGCACCGAAGGCTGGCACCTACCCAACCTGGCAACCTTGCCCAGACCTGGCCCTGACCCACCGACGTGTTTTCGCCTGTGCGCCCTGATCAGACTGTGCCCAGTAGCTCTCTGTGTACTCTGTATTTAACGGTGGCAACCTCAGGTCTATTTTTAAAAGCAGGCTTTTGTCTGAAAGGCATACCAGAAAATTTGGCTGCTTCTGTTCCCTCGAGCTCCCAGCACAGCACTCTCTCGGGTGTTTGGCTTGAAAAAAAAAAAAGAATAAAAAATGTAAGGAGCCCTACTTAAAGTTAAGGGTACACATAAGTCCTTTGTTGACTTAGAGCGAACAGCGGCAAAGCAGCTGAAAACACTGACCCGGGTCACAAGAACGAGGCAGAAAAACAGCTACTGAAGCCTCCCGCTCAGAATCCCACCCTGGGACACGGCTCCCAAGTGCCTGGAGATTTTCCAGGTCGTGTCCTGAAATGCTTCTTCCTTTGTCTAGAAACCAGTGTTCACAGTGTAGTGTCTGATTTGATTGGCCTCCCCCACCCCCCACCCCCTTCACTTCCAAGCAATTCCAGCGGTCGGTAAAACATACTTTACCCAAGAAATTAGCATTTTGGGGGGAAATGTAAATTGCAGCTTCGCTTAATTCTGCAGGCTGGTTTCCTAACTAACTGCATTTCTCTGCAGTCCAGAAAGCCCTCGTATATAACTGCAAATAGCCTACCTGTTATAAAGCAGGAAGGCATTGGTGAGAGTAATGTTAGCTAAGCTCTATGAAGGTGCGTTTTCAGGCTGTTACCAGCCAGGCAATCCTCTCTCTAAGCGTGCATGGCCTGTCGCTGCTGCCAATACGATGAGCACCTCATAAATAGAAGTGACCGCACTGAATGGTAAACTTTGTCCCTCCTTACTGTTACCTGCAGATGAAAACGTGAACAAAACCAAAACCATGCAGAGTTCAGGCTTCCTTGGTTAACGGCGGCTGCGTGGTGCTGATACTCATTTGCCTACCTTAACTGTGGTGTTGGTTTTGCCTTAATTGGCTTTATTCACTTCATGTGCCCCCGGGGGGAAGGCAGGGGGGCAGGGGGGGAGTGGGATATGAATTTGGCTTCATATCATTATTCTCTTTCATTGGAGCAACTGAATACCCGAGTGCAAACAAAGTATGTGTGCTCCTATGTAAGAAGGTGCAGTGCCCTTTCTGATCACATTATTTGCGATATGGAGTAAATGAATATTATGTTTTTCTCCCCTCCCCCCCCTTTCTTTTTTTCCCCCTGTTTGGCGAGGGGGAGGGGGAGGGCAAAACTTTATCTCCCGACCCACGAATGAGCAGGCTCGTTGTTTGTTGCCGCCGGCGTCGTTTCCTTGTCAGTATTAGCCGTAAGGAGTTAACGGCGGAGCTTGGCGTGCCCCCCCGCCCCGCTCCCCCCGGCCCCGCTCCGTTCCCAGGCAGGCAGTGATGACACTGGCCGGTAGGTGGCTGGCATTCCCCGGCGCTCGCCGGCGGCTCCCCCGCAATTACCGCAGCCGTTTAAGCCAGAGCCCGCTCTCCTCATGGGAAGAAGCAAGGGGAAAGAATTGACGTCCGGAAGATCCTGCCTATAGGATCCGAGCCGTCCGCGGAGCCCTTCTTTTCTCCTGACTTTAAATCCAGCTGGCCGAGGGCAGGTGCTGAAAGACGGGGAGTTGGGGGGAGGCTGGCGATGCTGCCTGACGGCAACTACCAAAAGTTGTTGCTTCTCGTGATTCCCGCGTTTCAGACTCGGTCCTGCTCGGCAGACGTGGAGCTGGGAATTTAGCAAGCCTCGGTTCTGAAAATGCCTCCCGCTTACTGGTCTTTGAATTTGATAAATGGCCTTCCAGAGCTGAGGAATACCTAACAGCGAGGCAAGTCAGTGAGGAAAAGGCAAGTTTCAGGATTCAAACTATGCTAAAAGATGTTCTCCCTTCGCCTTATGGAAACAGTACTGTTAAGCAAGCTGCAGTTGCTTTTTGGTTGCTTATTTTCAAGATGTGTGACAAAGTGATATGACTTTCACAAAATGATAGGACTTTTAAACTCTTCTGACTGACTAAAGCTGGAAGCAGCAGCAAAATTAAAGCAAGACATATTATTAGAGGATTTTCAAATAAGAAAGTTGTCTTCTGAGAAGAGCAAAGTAGGACAATGGCATCTGGAGAGTGCCTTCTGCTAGACCTAGAAACAGATAACTTCATCCTCTACAACATCTCCGTCAACCAGAGTGCAAACCTCTCCCTCCTTGGTGACGACTGGTTCTACCCGGCGTTCCTCTACGCCATCCCCACCATCTACGGGATCATCATTTTGATAGGCCTTATTGGCAATATCACTTTGATTAAGATCTTCTGCACCGTGAAATCTATGAGAAACGTCCCTAATTTGTTCATCTCCAGTTTGGCTCTGGGAGACCTCCTGCTCTTAGTGACTTGTGTGCCCGTGGATGCCAGCAGGTACCTTGCTGACGAGTGGCTGTTCGGCAGAACTGGATGCAAACTTATCCCCTTCATACAGCTCACTTCTGTAGGGGTGTCAGTCTTTACTCTCACTGCTCTCTCAGCTGACAGGTAAGCCGGTTGCTGTAGCCTTGAAAAGAAGCCTGCAAATTTATGACTCCATAAAATGCACGATTACGAGTGCATGTTTTCAGGTAACAAGTACATTTTTAGCCTAATGAGGGAAAAAGAACAACTTTGGTTACTTTCTGGTGGTTATGAGCATACAGCTTGAAGAGGAAGAGGCAGGGTGAACACAGGGTACTTTTCTAAGCTAAACTAAGTGTTTGTGCAGTTTACCTAATAGTCTAGCTTAATTAAAAGGAAAAAAACCAAAACACAAGGGCAGATAAAACTAAAGACCAGAGAGACAATGCCATTAATGAAGGAGGCTCTGTTAAAAGATAGCATGTTCACATGTGCCCGAAAGATAATTGATCCATATTTCATGGAGCGTGAAGGCACTGGAGCAGCAATTTAAAATGCAGTTAGAATCAATTCTTTCTAGTGGCTTGCTTCCTTAAGGCTAATTACATTTGAGGCACTATTTCATGAAATATGTTCCAAATATTCAAATGAAGATGCCTGAAGCCAGGCATCTGAGTTCGCTATAACCAGTATATTTCCCTTGATTAAACCTTCTGCTCCTTGCCCAATCAAAACTGATCTGTGCTGTCGGTTTGGAAACTTTGTCTTCCAATAATGTTGGGTAAAAATAGTGTGTAATAGCTATGCTATTTTAGAATATGTGAAAACAAGTTTGATTTTAACAAATTGCATCCTTCTAAAAAGCCAGCTCTATTTTAGATTTCTGTGAGGCTTTGGAAAACTGTCTCAAAGCATTCAGATTTAAATTCAAAGGACATTTTAGTCTAAATGCTATTTGGAACGATGAAGCCTACTTTTCTGGAAAGGTTTTGAGTATTTATTAGACTGTTGGCTTTTATAGAAACTGCTATGTACATCAGGGAAGCCAGGAAATTTTATGTCTGATTTGGATGCTTCAGAAAGACATTGAGGAATACATTGTCACCATACTAAAGTTACAGCATCTCACAGAAGTACTAAGATTCCCAACAAGAAAAACTATTTCAGTTTTGTTTTCCTCATAAAAGTCCCAGGGATTCTACTTCTTGGTCACAAAGGAGTGACCTAGGTTTGCTTTAGGTAGTCCCTTCCATGCCACTCTGTCTCTCCTAATCTAACTTTAAAGCATCAGGCTATTTTTGTTCAGTTTTCAAGGTAGTTTGTACATGTATTTCAGTATAGAGTGTGTGGTCTCAATGAAACCAGGTGACTCCATAGCACTTCAGAGACAGAATGGCCAATTTGTTCATTAACTCCTCCATGTTGGTGTATGTATAAAAATAGCACTGTCTGCCCCTGTAGTAGGTGACAAATAGGCCTTTGTGTAGACAAAAGTCTTCACGCAATTCACCATAAAAGAGTTGGGAAAATAGGAAGAGTGCACAAATCCTCTAGCAAAGGACCTACACTTTCATTCCTGAGTTTCATGTGGTGGCTGGACCCCCTCCCCTTTCCCTGCTCTGAAGAAAATATTGGGAAAATAGTAGGCATTTCTCCAGGACACTCATCTTTCCAAAGCTTTAATGCAAGCTGTGTTAAGAAGTGTCAGGAAAAGAAAAACGCTTCATAAGGAAGATTATGTTGGAGAGATTTGTTGCTCTCTGATCACGTGCCACATAAAGTAAACATTGCAAATGCTTTTACTGAGCAGCACATCAATAGCATTTTTTGCCTGAAGTAAGCAAACAACAGAAAACAGCACCTGTGGCAAGCTTGGGTTCTAGTGACTTTAAATTCTCATTTTTAGCTTTATCTGGGTCCTGTTAACCATCATGCTGCACTGGTAATCAAGCTTCATCACACTTTCCAGTGGCACTTAGGGAAGGCAGGCAAGCACATAGGAGAAGGCTTTATGTTCCCATTTCCAAGGGAGCATTTTGCCCTCTTCTAATGCATGTGTTGTCCACTGCAGAAGGAGATAATAGCAAAACCTTTGCCTTTATGAGCCCCATGAATCTTAAACGCTGGGGTGGTTTCATAGGCAACCACTTTGGAGGTCAGGCATGGTGTTGCATTGAGCAGCAGCTCAGCCCTGCAGGGTAACACTTGCAGAAGACAAGGGCATGGTGGTGAGACCAGGGTAACACAAAGACTCAGGAGTCCAGCAGGTAAGATCTGGTATGGCTCATCTCACTTGGCTTTTGCTGTCTGAGGTGAGGAGCCACTCCAGGATAGTCAGCAAGGTGTCCCCAAGGCCATGGAAAGAGACACCTCCAGAGGGGACAGGATGAATCACTATAGCAGGACCTATCTTCCTCCTTGGGTATAGAGGAAGCCATGTTGTTGAGCAAGGATTAGGAGCCCATTAGCCATATGATGGCTAATTTTCAGTGACATGAACCCTATATGAGTTGCTTGCATGAGGTATGTGAACGTCCCTGTTCTCATGAATCAAAGCCACGGATGATGGGAGAGAAAAACATAAACCATCTGCTGTGAATAGCATCACATGCCATTGCCTCCAAGGAAAGGGAAACTGCACCACAGACCTTTTTATCAATAATTCATCTTCTATTAACCCCTCAGTTCGTCTTCTTCCATTAACAAAGCAAGTGGGAACAACTGCTAGCATTACTGAAGGTGTTGTGATGATGCTTAGAGAGACCTGGCATCTCTAGGATCCAAGATCTGTTGTGTAAAGAAAAGCGTTGGAGTCTGATACAACAGGGTCATTTCCAAAAGATGACAATCGAAACACAAGATGGAAGGCAGTGGGTAGGTGTGTTAGGCAGGTGCAGTACATGAGAGAGCAGTAAGACACGTATGCTTGCATGTCACATGTGCTACTATGAGACTTGTATGCTACGAGACATGTATGCTACTATGAGGGTGGTGAGACACTGGAAAAGGTGGTGGAAGCCCCATCCCTGGCGACATTCAAGGTCAGGCTTGATAAAGCTCTGAGTGACCTGATCTAGTGGAGATGTCCCTGCTTACTGCAGGGGGGTAGGACCTTTAAAGGTACCCTCCAACCTAATGCATTCTGTGATTCTATGTTACAACAACTCTACGAATCATCTTGGTGTCTTTGGATCACCTTCTGAAAATGAGGGGCCCAGTTTTAATAGATTTTTGCACTGCTCACATCATGGGCACAAGGGTGTACCTTCCTGAGGTACACTTCTATGCTGTCCCTTTCCACTTTCCCATGTGTTAGGTGGGGTTAAAAGTACTGAATCTGTCATCTGCAAGTGCTCAGCTAAGTGCTGGCTTCTACCACTGAGTACCTAAAGCTGCCTGGTGGTTGGACCTGCTGAGACCTGGTCGTTGTCCAGAGGTTTGGCTGCTCACATGCAAACTTTTAACAAGTGGAAACAGAGAGACAGACTGCTAATTTCAGCTTTTCCTGCAGCAGGAACCTCCCGGTCTGCAAGTTGCTCTGCGAGAGCGGGCCTGCACAGGTCTGACAAAGGGTCTCCTGGTGCTTAGGCCACCTCTGTGTACAATCATGAGATACCATCAGACTAAGGTTAAATTGTTCAAGATTGTGTGGGAGAAAGGGCAAAGGAGAGTTAAAATATATTATACATTTGTTTTCTTTGGGATGTCTCCTCTGGCTGCGTGGATCTTGTGTCTGTGTAGCTAGCTGCATTTGCAGGAGCAGTGGGGGCTGTTGGCGAGACCCATTTCCCTGCCAGCTTTAGAAATCTGTGGAGCGGACAGGAGAGGGTTAAGGCCTACGGTGTGCTTACAGCCACCCTCCATGAGTGATAAGGCGCCAGGGCTGAGTATACAGCAGCGAGGAAACAAGCAGCCCATGCGTGTGTATGCGTGTTTGTGTGTTTTAGAAGGACTGTAAATGGGGTTGGCAGGGGAAGGACATCTGTCTGCCCTGCTGCTCTGCTCTGAGGAGGCAGCAGATTTCTTCAGCTGCCTCTCAGCTCATCCCCACAAAGAGGGAGTTGGAGTTCCCCTGCGTCCCTGCTCTTCTCCTTCTCAGTGCAAGGGGAAGGGGTACCGAGGAGCCTGTGAGAGCAGCCGCACCTGGGCTGGTAGCCCAGGCAGAAAAGCCAAGGCTGGCTCAGCAAGTGACAGGAAATTAAGGACAATCTTTGCACAGTAAGAGGAAAACCAGCCCATTTAATTGCCCTTGTCATGGGAGATGTCTTTATTTAATTGACTGTTTCTCCCATGAGTGACAAGGTTTGTACATTTGCATTTGAATTACCCAAGCCGTCAAGCCCCGATCATACTTCCCCACTGTTTTGCTGAGATAGTATAAAAATCTAAATGCCCTGGTGCTCCTGCAGTGAAAGCTTTATGAAGTAATGCTGTTTTTAGAAGCACGCAGCAGTGTTAAGTGTAACGAGTAATTGGAGTTTGCAAGCAGCATCTTTACTTTAAGCACTTCGGATTATCGAGATTTTAGTGGTGGAAAACTGCAGCAGTGTTTGCCATCTGGAGCTTCCCGCTGGCCTACGGTGGAAGGAAATGACAGCATAGTGAGACACATGGGGTGACACTAAAGGTGAGGTTAGGTGGCTTACCTTGGTAAGACCAGCTGCAGACAGCAGGAATTGCAGTCACCTGGGAGCCCTGTGACCTGAAATGAGGACATTAACTTTGGAAATATTGACCATGGTGGTTGGATGCAGGGATGGATGCAGGGATGCTGCAGTGCTTCCAGCTGCTCTGGGTCCCTTGGAGTAAGTCATAGCCACAGCTTTTGATGTTCTTCTCAACTCCTATGAGAGTTTGTTTGTCTAAGAAATAAAAAACTTCAAACAAGCCTCTTTCCCAAAAAAACAGTGGTGGAAGGAAAGAAACAAATCTAGAATGTCTGGAAAGATGTTTTTAATTATGCAAAAATCTTTGTTTAGTAGACTCATCTCTTCTGTGATTTGGATGTCTCCAGTCCCTACTACTAATACTATGTACAATATCAAGGGAGGAATAATACCTACATGTCATTCATTTATTTTATTTTACAGTCACTGGGTTATGTTTCCACAAGAGGATTAAGGATTAACCTTGAAATAAAGCTATGGAAAGCCAAACCAAATTTCCATTGGGTTGATTTACAGAGTAATACATTTGTGAGGTTTTTTTAGAAACATCAGTTGCAAAGGGTTAGGTTCATAGTGGTTATGAATTTGTTCTGGGCAGCCTAGTCACAGCATTCACAAAAATCCCTTCAGGTGTCCAAAGGCACTATTTTGGGGAAGTTTACTTATGCTGTAATTTCCTGTGTAGCCTCAGGAAGATTTCAAAAGGGTGGTGGAGAAAGCCACTCTGAACCAAGACAGCCCCTAATCTGGTCAATGCGAGTTGGCAGTATGATACTCCCTCATGTACCTTTTGCATCCACCGACATGATCCCAGCCAGAACATCACTCCATCCAAGCCAGGGAAGGAAAACAGAGGGACTTCGAAACCCAGCCCAAAGCCTTCCTCCCACTGAGGTGCTGGGCACCCCTCCTTAACTCTTTCCTTTTGTGCAGTGTCCATGCTGCTGCTCTTCCCGTGCTGATGGGACAGGGTACGTGCAGACAGAGATACACATTTCTGTCTTGGCCAATGTAGAGAGTCTTAGATCCTGTGTTGCTGGCTGCTGTGCCAATGCAATGTAAACATTCTTAACACCCTTGGGTTCAGCTCTCATTTCCTCAGACCCTGCGTCCGCCTGCACCAAGAGAAACAGATCAAACAGCACAAACTTTCTGAGTATCTTGATTAGCCCGAGCAGATGGCCAAAACACAATAGATGCACTTGTATAACCAGGAACATTAGAGCTCCCATTTATATCAGTGGGACTGCTGCGCAAATCCAAGGTTAGAGTCAGCGCTAATGTGCTGGAGACTGTCAATATTTAAGCAATCAAAAGGAAAAAATGTTGGATTACCTATTGTTTACATTTCAGTAAAACCTAAAAACCCCAATCAGTTGTCATGGTCTCGCAGTACGAGGTGCTGTACACACCGCTAATAAGGAGAGTGACTGGCTGCGGAGAATTTGCCGACTGTGTGTCAGACTGAATGTGCTGGGCTGGGATGTCAGCATCACCCACAGTGGTCCCCTCAGCTCAGGTGTTGGTACTTGGTGTTCAGAGGTGGACAGCAACCTGGCCAAGAAGAGTAGGAGTTGGGCTGAGAAAGGAGAAGCAGGGTGAAAGGAGGTTTTACCAAGGCCTGTCCTGTGCACGCAATGAAACATCCAGTGGCTGCTTGGCTCACGGGACAGCCATTCCAACAATCTGCTTTTCTTTTATTTTTAAAAGAGACCCCAGCTCTTGCCCTGCTGAGCCCCCTATCCTTGTTTCTCACAGTTCTGCACTCATGTGTCCACCTTACCCCATGCCCTGTGAGACACCAGGGGCCGTTAGGTCCTGTCTGAGCTCCTGCTCATAGCAGACTCTTTGATTTGCCCTCACACTGCCTACTGTGCACAACCTCAGGTAGAGCAGGGGATTTCCAAGTCCAGAAGACCAGCCTGTGCCCTGGGGCAGAAAACAAGGATGGCTCCTGGGGCTGAAAGGCTGCAAGCCAATTTCTGTGCTGCAGAGAAAGGCAGAAAGCTGGAGTTCCTCACAGGAAACTCCCCTCTTAATGCCAGGCCAGTGATCAGTTTAACCAGAGTGCGGAAGACTGTGGAGCATCAAAGGGAGAAACATCAGAGCTTTGCCCAGCCTGTCTCTGCCTGCCTTCCATCTGTGGCCAGTCTCTGCAGCTTTGTGGGAATGCAGGAGGGAAAACAGTACCATGACACCCTGAGAGGAAATCCTGTTTCTTCACACTTGCAGACAGCCCCCGAAGCATGAGATTTAGACATGGATGGTCAAATGACCTGGGAGAGCCCGAGATGCCAAGGCTGGCTAGCACTTACTGCACTAGCCATGCAGTACAGCAGTCCTTGTGCCAAGCCATGCACAGAGGCTGATGAGTATCTCATACCATTTGGACTAAACCAGATAATTTCAGTGACATAAGGTAACTGAGTGTTCAGACCACAGAGGTATGTATCACCCTCTTCCCCTCATGTGTCTTCAGCATCCAGTTATTCTCACTGCAAAGAATGTAGGTCATATTTCAAATTAAAATTTATCTTTCCCCTAACTGCTGCAAAATAACCTAACCAACAGCACAACTGAAAGTCTGAGAAAGTTAGTGTTGTTTAGCCTAGAGATGTCTCTGTGGAGACCTTATTGGGGCCTTTCAATATAAAAAGGGGACTTGTAGGAAAGATATTTGACCAAGGCCTGTAGTGACAGGACAAGGGACAAGAGTTTTCAACTGAAAGAGGGTAGATTTAGGTTGGACATAAGGAAGAAACCCTTTACAATGAGGGTGTTGAGACACTGGAAGAGCTTGCCTAGAGATGTTGTAGATGCCCCATCACTGAAACGTGTATGGTGAGGTTGGACAGGGCTCAGAGCAACCTGATCTAGTGAACAATGTCCCTGCCCATGGCAGGACTACATGATCTTTAAAGGTCCCATCCAACACAAACCATACTGTGATTTTATGATAAGAGCCGTTAGCCCTGACATGCAGCCAAAATTTCACATGGAGGTGATGGTCTCTTATGACATCTATGCTTACTGAAGCCACAGATATTATTTCAGCATCATATCAGTGACTTAGCTTTATACTAGCTAGCTCAGGTACTGGTTACACTGAAGCCATGACACAGAGAGAATAGCACAGGATATCTCATTTTCTCAGGTGCAGATGAGACACTCCAGTGTCTTCCCTTGGGGTCCTCTTTCCTTGAAAGATCCACACTTTGTTTGCATTATCTACTCACTTGGATCTTAAGTATACTATTTCACACCTAGCTGAGTTAAAATGGCTTCTGTTAGATTATGTCCATTTATCCCAATGATTCTGCAATATTTTTACAGTCTGGTCAGCCACTGTGTCATCTGCAAACTTTCCCAGCAAAGGTTTTATAGCCTGCTCAAGGCAGCTGATATACACGATAAATAACACTGCAGCTAGAGCAAGTTCCCAGGACCCAGGCTAGAAATGACTCCACACATCTGCTACCTTTTTGCTGACATGTTTGAGGACCTGACCAGGAGGTCATGGGGCTTGTCATCCCCTCCTAACATGGCTCCACCTCCCAAGCCCGGATGGCTAATTTCAACCCTTGTCCCGTGGGAGAAGAGCTGAGATTGCATGGGCATGGATAGGAGAGGGTAGGCCGCACATGCCCAGGCACACGTGTGTGTCTATCTACGTGCATAGTTGTCCATGACAATGTGACCATGCAGGTAGTGCCTCCCTTGTACACCAGCATGGCCCACACCCTTTTTACTTCACCTACAATGGCATGAACAAAAATTTTAAAACCCCTAAATCTGCCGTGCATTAACAAGACAGATATATTCATTGTCCCCTGTTAATTAAGCTCTCTGTTACTCTATCCAGCTGTTCTTGGGCAACCCAAATACTTGCAGTTTTCTTAATCACACCTCCCAGTTTTCTGAATATCACAACTTTGGAGCTGCTTCTTGGGAATTTCTCCACTTTTTCAAGGTTTGTTAAAAAAAATAAAATAAACACTGGTTGTTCTCCAGCTCATTCCTTTAATATTTTTAGGTGTAAATTACTCAGGCCTGCTGGTGTGAAAGTGTTTTGTGATAGCAGATGTTGGCTCACATCTTCTTTAACATAGCTGACAAGTTTCCTGCTACATCTATAGCACTGCACACAGTATAGATACCTCTTTCTCATTGCTCTTAAAGACAAATATCTAGAAATTGCTTTTCCCTTTGTCTCATCATTGTCCATATCTTCACCGTTTATGTATATGCCTGACTTACTGATTTATTTTTTTCTTCCTGATGTATTTAAAATGCACGTTTGTCTGTAACACAGTGACCTTTGATATTTTGTTGGCTCTTCCAGCTTCTCTTATCAGTCACCAACATTTTTAGACTCTGATATTTGCTGTCATTTACTTTTGCTTTTTTCCCATCTGTTGTATATCGATTTTTTTTAATTACTTCTTTGAGATTTTAATAGGACTCCTCTTTTTCTCTTATTCAGGGCAGCTTTTTGTACTGTACAGCTTTTTTTCTCGGGGAGAGGTGGGGGAGAAAAGGGTTGTGCTCTTTATGTTTATGTTCCAAATCAGTTGATCTGACAACTGCTTTTAACTTTAGGACACCTGCTTCTCTAAAGTTCCATATATATATATATATATATTTATATATATATTTATATTTATATTTATATTTATATTTATATTTATATAGAATCATAGAATCATGGGGGTTGGAAGGGACCTCGAGAGATCATCAGGTCCAACCCCCTGCCAAAGCAGCTCCCTAGCTCATATTGCACAGGGAGGCATCCAGACGGGTCTTGAATATCTCCAGAGAAGGAGACTCCACACCCCCCTGGGCAGCCTGTCCCAGGGCTCTGTCACCCTCACTGGGAAAAAGTTCTTCCGCATGTTGGTGCGGAACTTCCTGTGCTCCAACTTGAGGCCATTGCCCCTTGTCCTGTCCCCACAGACCACTGAAAAGAGGCTGGCTGATTCCCCCTGCATCCCCTGCTTAAGATATTTATAAACATTAATTAGGTTCCCCCTTAGTCTTCTCTTCTCAAGACTGAACAGTCCCAGCTCACTCAGCCTTTCCGCATAGGGGAGATGTTCCAGGCCCTTAATCATCTTTGTAGCCCTTCTTTGGACTCTCTCCAGGAGATCCCTGTCCTTCTTATACCAGGGAGCCCAGAACTGGACACAATACTCCAGGTGGGTCCTGACCAGGGCAGAGTAGAGGGAGAGGATCACCTCCTTTGACCTGCTGGCCACACTCCTCCTGATGCACCCCAGGATCCCACTGGCTCTCTTATATACATGTGTATATATATTTCTCTTTGCACAAAATTAAGGTGAGCACACCACAGCTGCTGTAGCTTCAGAAACAGCTAATTCTTAGGTCAATGGTGAACTCTTCTTTCTCCATCAGACCAAGGTACAATATTAATTTATTGCTTATCATGGGCAGGACTTATTTGGTCGAGAAACTGCCATTTTAAGAAACTCCAATGAATTTCTATAACTGTCTCTGTGAGATAGCCAACAATTAGACCACATGTTTAGGTTACCCAGTGATATTTGTTTGATGCACTGAAGGCGCATTCACTCCTTCAAGAGAACTAAGTCTGATTCTCTAGCAACATGAGGGGTCAATGTTTGAGGTACACCAAGCCTACAGCCCCACTTCATTGAATATCCTGGACACTTGGGCCAAGACAGCAAAGCCTCAGATGGAGAGCAACACCAGGACTTGCTGCTTCTCATTCCTGGTGGCCCAGGCTCAGGTCTGGAAGCAGACCACATTGTGGACCTGGCACCAGGAAGCAGCTTCACCAGGATGTAACTGTGAGCACAGGCACATCCCTCTGCCTGTACCACAGGCACCAAGCACTGAGCACATAGAAATGTGCACTGAGATCAGCTGGCACTGAGGAGCTGAAGCATCGGCTCTGTGGGGGAACTCACTGGTTTTGAAGTCAAAGGATATTTTTAAATAAATGGGTCCCACCCGTCCCTCAGACAGCAGGTCTCACATCCAATTTCAAGGACTGTGACAAGCTGTAACTTATATCTTTCACTTGGGATCAGGGTTTTATTGAGAGACTTGGCTGAAGCTCACTTACAGGGAATAAATACCCCCTGGGTACAAAGCAGATCTTTCCAACAGGAGACAGCATCATCCATGGGACACCCACTATTTCCTGCAGTAACCTTTACATCCATTGTTTTCCATAAGTATAGTTAATTTTGGAAATATTTAATGCTCTTGGTGGTCATGATTAGGAATAGCAGAGTTGCTGTGAAATGGTTACTATTTAAGCTCCCCTTCCTCAATGTGCAGTGCAATTTGGTTGTCTCTAATACACTCTGTCTCAACTTTGACCTAGTTGTTTGTGGTCAAAGACTCCCATTCATCCCAGTTCCAGGATGATGTAGCAGTATGCACGTATACAGACTGAAATTTGAACAGACACTTCAGAAACTGAGAACTACTCCACCTTCATCAAAGCTTGCTTTTTCTTCCTATTTAAATGTTAATTAATAAAAAGAGAAAGAAAGTAGGCAGTACCTGCCAATGTGTGTAAGACTAGCCCATTAGAGACATCTTTATGCCCATATGCAATTTAATAAAGTAAAGATTTTAATAACAGATGTTCAGCCAAGAATCATGCATAATCATGATAATCTTAACTAAGTATGCAGAAAGCAGACAGACCCAGAATAGATTGTCGGAGTGTGTTGATGGGATAGACAGTCCGACAGTTTTGTGGATTTATTGAATTATTTGTCTTCACAGCTATAAATATTCATAACATGTATAGTGGGAACAATAAAGAAAGTTTTAGGCATTGCATGTCTCATACATTTCTTCAGATATTTAGCAAAACTTTTTCTTTTGCTTTCCAAGTGGGACTTCAGACTCAACAAGGCTCCAAGTTCTTAATTTAAGCAGTCTTTGCCTAGCATCAACTTTTTCTCTGTTGCTTGAGGCTTTTTTTGCATGGTAATTGAGCGAGTCCTTCATGTTGTGTGGGCAAAACAATAATATGATACTAGTAGTACATAATTACATAATTTTAATGAGAAGGGTTTTGTTCAGTCTATTCATGGGCCAAGACAAGATCAATGTGCACGCATTAAGCTTACAAATGGGAATAGATGACTGGGGATCAGAGGAACTGTGAATTGTACATATTTTTTCCCTCTTTCGGTTACAGATGAGAACAGAAGACATATGGGGACGTGCTGACTGAGAGGCCGTTCTTTCATCATTACAATAGGAAGTGGTGGCAATTTCGGGAGCTCATTTTCTAGAGCTGGGAAGAACTCGGCATTTTCACTTCACAGCAATTTACATGACTATTTTTGTAAGACATCAGTCCATTCCAAATAATCCCTGCTCCTTTATTTAAGTTTCAGGTTCACATTAGCCCAACATCTCAAAATAGACCTCACTTTAAACAGATTTAAAAGTTTGTAAGTGGATTTCTCAGTTCAGAGAAAAAGCAGAAAGCGGCAACGTGGCAAAAATTTTCCGCCAGCCTGATGCAGTCTAAACAGTGGGGTTGGTGATGAAGCAAGGGTGGGCAAGCCTTCTGAAATTTTGTTTGAACAGATTTTAATACACTTGGGGTTTTTTTAACAGTTATACAAATTCAGGAGTGGGGCCCAGGATCTTTTCATATAAACGGTGTAGGACACACTAATGGATGATGTTATTTGGAGGAAACTTTCCTTGAAAATTAAGTGGCTTGGGAAATTTGTTTTTCCCATTTCCCTGTAGGAAGGATAGGGAGGATCCTTTTCTTTTTTTCTCTCCTCATATTCCTGCAAGCATGAGGTTTGGATGTAGGAAGATAGGTATTCTTGGGAGGATTGCGTTAGAAAAGGGCAGTACTCTGTGGCAGAGCCTCTTTCAGACATTTTCTCTTCCTACACTCCCACTGCTGAAAAAAAGCAAGGAAGAAAGAGTTGTGAAAGAAACTTAGTGCTCTTTGTAGGTCAAATTCAATAAATGAGAGGGATTTAGTGGCTAGAACATAACTGCTAGACAACCCTTGCTGTTGTATTCAGTCACCAGGAACATCTTGGACAGCTGCCTACCTGTGTGACCAGCCATCTTCTCTGCCATGAGGAAGGGATGTTTCTTCCTCATTGCCACTGTCTGCAGTCACACACTGGTATGTTCTACTATAAGACTGATAGCTTGTGTCCACAGAGATACTATTATCACAGAGAACACAAGTTATTTTGGCTGAAGTTAGGATCTACTGTTGCACTACTTGTAAAGATACTGCAGAAGATGGTATCTCCCAGACTAAAAAAAAAAAAAAGCCTGCCACTTTTTTTGAAACCCAAACCCACAACATGTACAGTGAGGACTGTTGTATGAGCCATCTATACTAGCTTCAATTGCTGACATAAGGGACAAGGGAAAGGCAGTAATACAAAGCAAACATGAAAGAGGAAAACAAGCTCGGGCTGCTTTCAGTACCAGCTTCCCCACACAGCTTAAATATACCTCCCTAAAAAGGAAAAAAAAGAGGTGAGACATACAGAGATAAATGAATTTAAAATCCAAGGAAAACATCTGATTTTTCTCCCATGCTTTAGCTGTTTTAATTTCATTTTTGTGGCTGCTGCAGCAGGCACATGTAAGTGGTGAAGGTGACAGGGAAAAAAGCCACAAGTGATGCACTGAAGCTTCTACCTTAGGGATGAGGTCCTTTCTTCCCCAGTGTGAGAGCAAAATTGCAACTCTTCATATCTCTATGCTTAGGAACATATAGGCAGTGTGGCGTTGAAGGCAAAGCCTGCTTATGCTTTAGCTGTTACGTATTTTCTTGCCTCAGCTGAGGAGCACCAAGGTGGCTAAAATATTTTGCACCAGCAAGAGAAGCGGCATCTAGGAAACTTTAGCATCCACTTGGGGCCTTATTTTGATCTGTCTTTGGAGAGTGTATCTGTAACTGCCTTTTTTTCATGATAAAGCTGCTGCTGTGTTTATATCTGAAGTTGCAGCTTTGGGGCTAAGTGTATGGTATTGACTAGTGTTTGCATAGTCGAAGTTTTAGAGTGCATTAGGTGGTTTTATATTTAGCTACATTATTATTAAAACACAAGGATAATGTCAGACTTTTCCAGTTTCCCTGGTATATTAACCACAGTGGGAAAAGTATTTACCACAGAGAAGCCTTCTGTGTGACACATTTTAGTGGTTTGTGGTCACTTCGGCAGTTTTGGTTGTGAGAAACAGTTATTGAACGAGCACGACAGAGTTCCTAAGAGACGTGTATAAGACATTTTCCAGGATTCAATGAAGAGGCAGGCACTCTATGGGTTCCCACCAATCCCCCATCCCACCATTCTGGGGATGAAGTTAATAAGTGATCACGTATTATATGTTATGGAATTTTTTCATTCTGGGTTGAAGCAACCCTCTCACCAGACTCCTCTTGGAGGCCTGGACATTGGGGAAGAGGGACAGCACTGGAGTCACTGTGGCTGGTGGAAGGTAGGGGTGAATTCTCACAGTTCCTTATGAACTGTGATTATATTAATTGCACTTACTATAGCCCCATGTGTAACTTCTTTGTGTGGGCTTCTTTGAAAGAGACTGCGAGACACAGAGATCCCTGGCATCCACCCTGGCCAGGTCACTGGCAGCTGTGGTGCACACGGCAGGTTGCTGCTTCACAGACACAGTGGGAACACAGAAGTTCAAAGACTGAGCAGTAGTAAAGGTCAGCATCTCTTTCATATTTCCTATCAGATTGGCAACCCAGTCATTTTTGTCTGGGCCATTTTTCAACTGGAGACAGATTGAGTTGACACAAGTTCTGGACTGAATAATTTTTTTATTTAACTGAATCTTCAGAAGGCATATTTTTCTTTTTGAGTTTTGGCCTTTGTTGTAGGACATGAATCATACCTCTGGTTTTTAATCCTTTGCAGGAATTTCTGTACAAGCGGGTCGGGAAAGGTGTTCAGCTGAAAAGAAGGTTATAATATCAAACATTAATCAGAGAGACTGAATATGAGAGCAGGCAGAGGTCCAGGGCCATGCAGACACCTACTGCAGACAAGCTGAGCATGCAATGTGACACATAAATCTGGGAGCCCATGTTACTGCATGGGTTGAAGATAACACTGCTGTAAGACCTTTGCATGAGGGCTCACTTGGCTGCCCGTCTAGGTCCATGACTCCACTGAGGTATATAGGCATATTCATCAGTGCCCTCTTCAAAGGGTATCAGATTATTCAAATACTGCATGTTAAGTGTGGAAAAGTTACTTTCCTCAGGCTGATACCTAAGTTTAGCCATCTAAAATTAGCTATGATACTGGTCGCCTCATTACTTGGGCTCCATCTACAGAAAGCAGAAAGAGGGGCAACTCCAGAGGAGTTACCACCCTACTCAGTCACCTATTTCTGGCTCGGAGGTATCTCACCCCAGAGTTACTGCTTTCTCTCCATTGACTATAGCAGCTGCCTAGGCTGGTACCCTGTGCTTGAGCAGCCATAGTGGCACCACCATGGCCTAATGCAGACACAGAGGACTGGATTAAATTATTCCAGCCTCAGTTTGCCTTCAAGGTGACTATTCTCACCTCAGCTACTTGGCCCTGGACCATGCTCATCACAGGAGGCAAAATGGAGTGCTATGACATGAACAGATGCTGAAAGAGTTAATAGATGTTTGCTGGAAAGACAGCTCGTAGTTGCCTGCTATGTCACCAAACAGCAATTAAAACAGGCAACGTGTTCTTTGCAGCTTGAGAGGACATAAGATTTGGTTTGCAAGAGCTCAGCGTACTCACAGATCAAAATGAAATGTGTGGCAAAACCTGCCATCCCGTTTTCTTCCGCGCTGTTCTGTGAAGGGTTGTAAACTGCTCGATGCTTTTGAAGAGAAGTCCGTGATTGCACTTCCTATCTTAATGCTATTTGGACACATACGTCCTAATGTCAGGCAGCACTGTGCTTCGTTGGGTCGATTACAAATTAAATGAAGTCGGAATCAATATTCATGAAACTGAATGGACCCGTGACAGGTGGCTCTGGTTTAAAATGAGAAATCTATTGAAAACATCAGAATTTAAAACACCACGAATAAACCTCACAGTCTTGAGTAAAGAAGGATTTCGCATGGTTTTGTTTGGTTTTGTGGGTGTTTTTTTCCTAAGTGGAAGGGACAAGTAAGGATGCAATGCCTGAGGTTTGAGGTCAATAAATTCTTTTTCTTTTTTATCTTTTAGGTATAAAGCTATAGTAAGGCCGATGGAGATCCAGGCATCCCATGCACTGATGAAGATTTGTGTGCGAGCTGCTATAATCTGGATTGTGTCCATGTTGCTTGCCATCCCTGAAGCAGTGTTTTCGGATCTGCACCCTTTTCATGACAAAGGGACTAATAAAACCTTTGTCAGCTGTGCCCCTTATCCGCATTCGGATGGGCTGCATCCCAAAATCCACTCAATGGCATCATTTCTGATCTTTTATATCATCCCTCTCTCTGTCATTTCAGTGTATTATTATTTCATTGCTAAGAATTTGATCCGCAGCGCTTACAACATCCCCGTGGAAGGAAACGTGCACGTGAGAAAACAGGTAGAGACTTGAATTTCTTCAAAAATCCACATTCCCCATGAATCCAGGAGTAAAGAATGCACATACAGGGAAATTTACGCTGGGAGAGAAGAGATGGCATCCATTGTAGTAATTTTAATAGATAAGATGGGCTGAAAGAATTAAAACGGTTGACAGTAGCCATGGCACAGCTCTAAACAGTGAAAGCATCTTCTCCTGTTTCTAAGTTCAGAGACTTTGGCAGGGTGGTTACCATGGCGAACACAGCAGGACACCCATGCCAAAGCCTGGAAAGGTATTGACTAGGATGCAGGGAAAGAGGTGGAGCTGGGGACAGTGTGTGGAGATTGAAGCAGAAGGGTGATGCAGCAGAAAGTCAGAACTTCTCATAAATGCTTTGTTGGAAAGAGGACCTTGGATAAAGTCTTGCTCCAAGAAGCAGTTCCTTTTCATACAGAGGTAAATATTGGCTCTGGAATTAGGTCCCCCGGTCTGAGAAGCAAATGGGAGATAGCAATGGGGGAGTGGAGGTGGGGAAAGCTTGTTCTGCAAGAGTGCCCCATGGTCAGGAGCACCAGTTCACCAAGGCAGGAGGCATATGGCTGCTCCATGAGAGTGACAATGTCTCTCACACTCACCACAGCTCCAGCTCTTGCCGGCTGGTGCTGTGCCATGTTTAAAAAACAATACAGGCTAGAGAGGGACTGGAGGAGCGGAGACCAGAGGAAGACCATGGTGGGTCCAAGGTTCACAGAAAGGAGAAGAGAGTAGGACAGTGTGGGGTCCTCATAGGTTCACTGAAGATACCTTCATGGTGGATGGTGTGATCTTTGCAGTGTGGAATCTCAGGATGAGAGTTAAGGTTTCTTCCCTTAAACCATTTAGTCATTATAACTGTCCTTCTAAAAATGCCTTTTTTTTCTAGGGTCTCTGGAGGGGAGTGGTGTTGGACAAAGTAACCTGTCCACCTGTTATTTACCCTCTAATAAGTCAGACTAGTCAATCTTCTTCTGGTCCAATAGCTGATAGCCTCAGGCTTCACCTCAAGACCATCTTTATTTATATCATCAGGCCATTTTCTCCAGGATAATGCAGTCTTTTCACCTTCATTTTGTACCCTTGACAGCAGAGTTACTTCTGTTTCTGTCACTTCTGAGTAGAGGGATTGTTATAAAATTCCCCAAACTGTCCCACAGTACATCTCACAGTTGGACTGGCTCAGCTGGGACCCATGTATTTCAATTGAGTTTCATGCTCTGGCTGAAAACGTGCGACGCCTGACTGAAGTGAAGGAATTTAGCAAGGGTTTGGCCAACCTAACTCCAGCCTTTCAACCGGAGACTTGTTTCCTATTGACTGCTCTTGTTGTAAGCATCTGGAGAGAAAAAGAGTCATCTCCAGGGGAAAATCCAAATCCTCATGAGCAACTGGGTATTTCATGTCACTGCTTAGATTTGAATGCATTTGAGCCTTAGGCTGTCCATGTAAGAAAGCAACAGCGAGGAAACTTGTCTCTAAACCTCTTTACCGTGGCATATTTACCTTGCTTACCTTACTTCCTTTCAGCTGAGGTGTGCTTCAAGCTGAGCTAAACTGACACGAGCCATTCTTCATGAACAAATGCCCATATAATTGCACCCAACTGACATCTCCGTCTTAGGCTGACCTAACACAATCATCTCATGTAGCCTTCAGATGCTAAGGTGAAACAGCAGGGCTGGAAAACTGTGTTTTCTGCCCATTAAGTGATGCACGATCCCTGAAATCCCTTTCCCCCTTCTAAAGGTGCGCAAATCCTTCTCCCCTGCATGCCGTTTTTCTGCTGAGTCGATGACTGTTTTGATTAGTGACAATAAAGTGAGTACTAAAAGCAGCCCTTTTCCCCTTTGGTTTTGGGGAGAGAGCTCTAAAGAAAGCAAAAAGCCCCTCTGCACCATCAGTCCATCATTCCTGTCCTGCAGTGCGTTCAGGAGCTACAGGTCTCCACCTGAAATAACTGGTATTGATTTCTTTATTGCGTTGCTTCCTTTCTTTATAGTGCAGATGTGGTCTCAACAGCCCTATATCAAATTAAAGATACATTTAAAAAGAATATATGGTTTAGCCAAGGAGAGCCCTTTCTCAAAGGATTTAATTTTCAGCCAGCTCTCTGTAGATGTTATCATCTGGTACATGTCAATCCTTCCTAAGCTTAATGGCCAGTTTTCAGGTGGTGCCGTTAAAGGGGCACAAAATAAAGTCAAAAAGGGCTTGTCAGGTCTGTCTTGCTTACTCCCTGCTTGCAGCTGTCCCGAGGAAAGATCAGCCTGCATGAGCTGCTTCTGCAGTTTCTGATGTATCTGTGCCACTCAGAAAGGGACTGAGGGTGTGCAAGCGTCCCAGGAACCTGGTCAGGCACTGTGTTCAGGCACCATGGCAGGAACAAAGGCTAGGGGCAGTTTCAGGCCAGTCAGGTCCTACTGAAATACAGGCTGCAACAGATTCCCTGGGGGTGCCTGGGAAGAGGTACAGAGATTGCCAGGAAAGAGAACACTAAGAAGCCCTGCAAAGTCAGCAGTGTTACACTTCCAGTGCTTGCGAAACCTCTGGCTGCACAACCTCTCCCAGGGAGCGGTGTATTTCATCAGGTCTTTCTGGGCAACTCTGTCTGTCCTCTCACTTTGGGCAACCTCTGTCACGGCACTTGTTTTCCTTAGGAAGACAGATGTGTTTTTCAGCAGCATTGTTATCTTAGTGTGCGGTGCTGGTAGACAAAAGGCAAGGTACAGTTTACCTCAGCTCCCCTCAGTTGAGCAATACCTTTGGGTTGACTCCAAGCCCGTAGACATAAGTAAAACAAAAGCGTGGCTTGTCTGCATGCAGGTTACACTGCGTGCTAGCTGGCGTTGGAAAACCACCATTCCCTGACAAACATCAAATTACGCTACTAGAGGTGGTCATCCATCTACTCACCGCCTACACCCACCTTCTCCTCGGTGCCCCAGCTCTTCCAGCTGAAGGGTCTGCCCTGCCTTGCTGCCGCCTGGGTGTTTCTCCAAGCACAGAGTTCCCTCTCACTCGGCTTCCCTGCCTCCTCCAGCCTCCGAGTGCTGCATTCAGTCTCTGAGGGAGCTGGGCTGCTGGCTGTGTACATACACCACATGGCCCCAAGGCACAAAGCCCTGCCTGTGGGCTTTGTGAAATATCCCAGACCCCTACTCCATAATTAATAACAATAATAATAATCATGATAGTAATAATAATAAGTTAATATGGATAAATCACATAATAACAGATATATCATATGGGGGTAACTAATGTGGGTGTCTGCACTTTTGTTGCCTGGGCTGGGATTTTACAAAGCGATGAGCCACTGGAGTTTCATCCTGACACAGGAAAGGAAATACTACTTCCTTATAGAATAAATTTTGAGATCTATTTTTGTTTGATTTTGGGAAAGGGGGTTGAGGACAGACAAGGAGGGTTCCTTACACTGTTCGCGTTCACATGCTGTCCAGGTTGCCCTGCTCTGGCCATGCCACCTGCCCCGCTCTAGCCCCAAAGCTGCAGCATCAGGAAAAAATACTTAGCTCCTGGTCTGAGCTAGGAATGGCTGCTAATCTGCATTACTCTTTCTTCTCCCAGATTGAATCCCGCAAGCGCCTGGCCAGGACAGTGCTGGTCTTTGTGTGCCTCTTTGCCTTCTGCTGGCTTCCCACTCATATCATCTATTTATACCGATCCTACCACTACTCAGAGGTGGACACCTCAGTGCTGCATTTCATCGCCAGCATCTGCGCCCGGATCCTGGCATTCACTAACTCTTGTGTCAACCCGTTTGCTCTCTACTTGCTGAGCAAGAGCTTTCGGAAACAGTTCAACAACCAGCTCTTCTGCTGCAGAGCTCGCCTCCTCATCCGGTCCCAGAGCATGGCCAGGAGCACCACACGAATGACCTCCCTCAAGAGCACCAACCATTCCCTGGCCACCTTCAGCCTTATCAACGGCAACCACGTCTGCCACGAAGGCTATGTCTAAAGGGCACAGCCAGGGACCGCCACATCACGTACCTAGCCACGGTGCTTGGTTCTTTGCTCCGTGGGGATGGTGAGTAGCACACATACGCACGCACGCACGCACATGTGCATGTGAAGAAGACTGATGTGCTTCAAGAGCTCAGAGGAGCTTGAGGCATGCAGCATTTCATCCTGGGCTGAGGCATCACCGGAGCAGCAGATCATTGAGCACTGGCCCACAGGAACTCCCTGGGAATCTCTGTGTTGCTTTGAGACCTGCTGTGTTTAATGAGAGCAAAGTGAGCATCTTAAGATCAAATCCAGTTTGACTCTGCAGGTTCTTCGTGACTTTCTGCTCAATCCTGAACTGAGGCACACTTATAGCAGTGACAAAGACCATACCAGGTGCACAAAATTTGTCCAGACAGTTGCATCCAGCAGTTCATGGTACAATATATTTTGACACCAAAATAAATCCATTTCAATAAGGTAAATGCTTTTACAAAGGAGTTCAGTGTAGGTCATCTACAGACTTTTCAAGTATTTATTAATGTTCTGAATACAGTATTAATCCATGGTATGAAAGATATCAAGAGTTTACTGGGGCATGTTGGTGGCCCCATCTGAAACAAGCAGTATGTTGCACCACATGAATGTGAAAGCAGTAACATGAATAAATGTGAGTTGGAATATGTTTACAGTTTTCGAATGCGTGAGCTTTTGCCGTGTTGTGGAGGAGACAGCAGGGGTATTTTCCAAGCATTACTGTTTTGCTCTTCCTGTCTTCAAGGTGTGAGCTAGCAAATGTTTCATCACCAAAAGGTTACCACAAAATTTTAGTTTGGTTTGGCCAAGGGCAGGCAATTAGCAGACAGTTAAGCCCAGCTATTTTCTTTTCATGCATTAGTGCTTTGTAAAACACCCTAGCTTTTCAGTAAAAGCTATCAGAAAAGCAAGGTCTGATCTCCAGCCCCTAGGTTTTTTCCTTCTGTCTTCTCAGAAATCTGTGGAGACAGAGTGCCAAAACTGTCTAACAGGTTGGAGAACTGGGTCACTCCAGGGCAGTTTCTGTGTCAGGTACCAGGCCTTCTGGGAACAGGAGCAGAGTGTCCTGCAGATAACAAACTCCTGAAGTGCATGGGCTACAGGACAGGCAATGAAGCCGCACACCTGATAAAGAGCCTGCTGCAAAATGAGGCCATAAACCAATCACAGTAACTGAATATTGAGTTTTTAATGGCCCTTATCCTCTTTGATGATGATCCTCTTTCCCTACCGTGACAAAAGAAAAACGAAAGCCAGTGAAACTTCATGCTGGTCTTGCTCTGTGAATGTAGGAAAAGCCACGTGTGCGGTCTAACTGCAGCTGCCCGGGGAGGCTGGTGGGAGCTGCTGTCTCTAGGGATGGTGACAGGGCTGTGATGCTCAAGGCTGAACTCTGAAAACTCTGATTTTACCTTTGAGAGCGGTGCCTTCTGGGTGAGGCTCAGCATGGGTGCATGTGAGCTCAGGATGTGGTCACACCAACATACTGATGTGCTGCTGAGGGCACTCCTGCCCTGTTCCCCCACCTTATCCCTGGCCATGACCACACAGATCACCCTCTCCTGCTCCCACATCCCAACTGGCCTGAAGACTAATGTGATGGGGTTATTTTACAGTCAAGTCAATTCCCTTCCTTCACTGGTTGCAGAGATACGATGTTAATTTCTATTTACTGGGCAATCCAAGGTCCTAATTTACTAAAATTTTCAGCAGAAGGGTGTTTTCCCTGATCTGTAACATGAAGCCACACAGAGCACCAACCAGTCTGTGACCATTTCAGAGAGCCTGGGTGTGCTTTGAGATGCTTATAACATTGCAAAATGAGAAAAATGTATCGGGCCTGAGATATTTCAACGAAATATTTTCTTCAGTTTTGTAAGAACTTAATTGAATGCAAGCAGGAGTTGCATGCTTCAACAGCAGCCACACCGTCTCTGTTACATGATGTGTCCTCCTGTTCAGCCACAAACAGCACATTTGCTGTTGCCCTACAAGAGGCTCCAGTAGTTTCTGACTTTTTGTTTCTGAGGGAAGGTGGGTGTGTGGGGGGGTAATTTTCTGAACTTTTGTTTCTGAATTTTTGCTTCTGAGGGAGAGGGCGCAGCTATGACGTGAGAAAATGGTAAACGTGGGGAAAAGAGCATTGCTGTAGCCCCCTCAGGGCTAAGCTGAACGCAGACCCCGCCTCCCTGAGAAAGACGCTGTTTTGAATGCAGGAGAGCTGTGAAGATATGGCATCACAGAATTAAACAAGTGCTCTTTCTTCCTGACAGGGCTAGTGACTCCTCCGAGGACAGGAAAGATGGTTTTGGCTCCGAGCTGGAAAGTGCTTTCCAGAAACACAGCCGCAGGTGTCCACATGTGTCACAGCCTCACCATTGCTTCATTTGCTCAGTGTTCCTTTCCGCTTTGTTTTTGTAGCTGACAGCAAAAATTTTGTGGGAGTTCTGTACAAAATGTAATTCTTTCATCAGAATCTAATATACTAAGATACCAACAATTTTTTACATTTTTAGAAACTTAGAGCAAGCTGTTTCTGGTTAGAAATCTATTAACATTCTTCATTTTATTCAGATTCCTGCCCCCCTTGCCATTTTATCTTTTTAGGACAGCCAGGTGGTTCTGTGAGAAAAAAACCTAAAAAAGCCTGAAAAAAAAAAGAAATCAATTGAGAAAAGGTTCCTTGCAAAAAGAAGTTTTGAATGTATTTCACAAACTTGCACACATTCTTTAAATACCACAGAAAGAGCAAATCTGAGGTTGAAATCGTTTCTATTTCATCCTCGTAAAATAAAGAAAAAATTCAATGCAGCAGCTGGACTCAGGGAAGGAAGATTCAATAAAGTTTTCTGAAATATCTCAGCATGTCACTGCAATACTTGCATCTGTAATTGTGGGGTTTTGTTCCTATTTCCTTGTCTCACTGGTTTCAGAGCCACGATGTGCTTCAGACCTCTGCAGCAGCCTCACCCCTTAACCAGAGCTGCATCGGTGTTTGCTCGCACACCCGCAGCACTGATGTTTTTGAACCTGGAGTGTTGTCTGCTGCGCTTTGTGTGTTGGATCAATTCAAAGTGCCCAAGGTAAAAGCTCTGCCCTAGCTGGTTCTTGGCTCAGCTCTCTCCACCCAGAACCGGGATCATTGTTGTGACTTCTCAGACCATGTTGTTTGGGAAACAGCTACACTTCAGGGCTCTTCCCAAAATGCCTCGCCCCTGGAAGGCTGAGCAATTTCTCACTTGTGGGCCACATGTATCCCTTCAGAAACTGAACCACATGAAATTGAAACAGATAGTCAGCCCTTTGGACCTGCTCTGTCCTGTCTGACACGTAGCAGTTGTGTCATGTTCAACCAGCTGCAGGGTGTGGGTGGGGGAAAAATGGTCTCTGGGTCAGGATGCTGTACGCTGCACGCCAAGGGAGTATTACTATTTACTACAGTGCAGCCACACTGCACTGTCAGAAGTGCTACAGATCAGAGGATTATTAAAAATATGTAGCTGCCACATGATGAATCGGCATGAAACACAAAACTACTATTGAACAGGGACATAGTGAGTTATGTAGCCACGCTTTCTCAGGAGAAATTAAATAGAGAAAAACATTGTTCTTCATTAGGAATTGGAATTTTTTTGGGATTCCTGAATTCCCTTTGCTCCCATTGAACATGGTGGGAGATGAAGATGCTGAGTAAATCACAGCTTCCAGCTGTTCTTGCCTTAGTTTAGGATTATTCTGTGCAGTTTGGCTCAAAAATGATTTCTCATAAGTTTGGTAAAGATTCTATAATTTTTGATTCGCAAAGAATCGAGAATTATAGAAGCTTTCTAATACTGACACCAAGCAAAGGGTTCAGAGTTCCTCAGTTCTGCCTACAAGGGGCATTTCTGCTGCAGTGTTTCCAAACATTGCCTTTTAGGAAATGTTTAAATATGAGAAATCAAAGGTGTGTGTGTGGTTCTGCTACATGGCAACAATAGCTGTAAACAAGAAAAAGTCACGTGGTGGAAAGGAAGGGTTATATTGTTGAACACTAATATTTATTTATGGAAATATTTGTTGAATCCAAATATTTATTTTATTGAAAAAACCCACCAAATAATATATAAGGTAATGAATTTTTCTTTGTTTAAAACAAACAACAAAAAAAATCAAAGAGCATCTATTTATTTAACAAGAAAACAGGAAATCTGTTATTGATATGTGTAATCCTGCATCTCTCAATTAGTTGCACTTATATGGAATGAATGTTATCATTTAAAACCATAAAGATTGCAGTTTTATGCATGGCTTGACAGAAATAATATGGCTTTTTCTTCATTTTTCTGGCAAAATACATTTTTTTTTACAGCAGAAAAACATCTGTGTGTATTCAGTCGGGAAAAAAACTGTCTTTCAGCCTTCTTTAAAGGCAAGAAGTTCAGTGCTGCTTATCTGAGTGGTACCCAGTCCCCTGGATCTTAACTGCATGGCTCATTGTTAGTGCTAGGCACCACAGTGATAACAGAGCAGCCTCTCCTCTCCATCCTGGGAAACCACAGCAGGTGATGGGCCTGTATCATTCACAATAAACCATTAGAGATTTTCTTATATTGCCCTTTCCAGTTCAAGGGGGTTCAAGGAGATATTAAGATGGCATTATTCAAAGCTGAAAGTTTTCTGCACCTTTACTGAAATATTTGTGCTTTCCTCACTCTATTTTAATTCTCCATTTTTATTTTTACTACACCTTCTTTACACACTGTACTGTCTTTTAAGCTTGAAAACGTAGATGTAGAGATAGCTATTTTGGGCCTTCTATAAATTCATATTTATTTAGGGACAGAAAAGTTGTTGTTGGGCTGTAAAATGTATTTTAGCTCGGGCAGTTACAGACACCCCCCACAAGAGAGTTCAGCCAGCCTGGAGCTCAGTCTCCATGGAAGGTGGGGAGACAGACGAGCTGCTCTTGCTGCAGCTCTCCCTTGCACATGGCGTTTCTTGCATGTGAGCCATACAGCTCACATGCACACACCACAGCCAGGCTGCTCCCTCAAAACCAGTGGCCCTGCACCAGCTGCGTGCCCACACAACTCTTCTGGGAAGACCACCTGTCCCAAACCCCTCTCTCTTCTCAAAAGAGCTCGTAGGGTTTTTCCCCTGCTTGTCCTGCCTTCAGTTAGGGCTGTAAGTGGCTAGGTGGGAAGAGCAGTGGGATACGTGGGAGGTGGGCACAGCATCTTGCCAGACCCTTAGAAGGAAAGGTTCTACTCATCTCCAAATTATCTTGGGCCCAGTGTACAGATCATTTATAAATAACTCGTTTTCTCCTCTGCAATAGTTTCCCTAGAAAGCCCAAAGTCTGATTGCATAGGCCACCTTGAAAGCTCAGCACCTTGAAACTGGTGGAACCAGATGCAGATTCACACTTAACCCATGAGCCCTCACCCAGGTAGGGCGTCTGTGTAGGTCATGCTAGAAGGGAGGTGAGAGAGTCCCCTTTGGAAAGGATCTGCCCGCAGAGAGCGTGTCACTGCTGCCTGGCTGGATGAGTATTTACGTGTCCGTCTTGATCTTCTTAAAAATTGATCGCTCCAATTGTGAAATCTTTCAAGAACAGAGACTGAACAGCACTCTGCTTACTGTTAAGATTATCAATGAAGACTATATATAATTTTATATTAAAATAATTTTTAAAAGTGCCTAATTGCTTGTTTATGGAAATAGCTACTTCAAATGATTTCTGTGATTAGTCTGACTACCATAAGTGGATATGAATTAAAGAGAATTGATCATAGAATTCTTTTGAAATAACAGATTTAATCTATCTTAATGTAAATTAATCACACTTAATGGTGAAATGCCTGCCTTATGCTGAACATCTCTTTGCAAGGGCTTCTCTCTGTTTTCAAGGCAAGTCAGTCCCTCAGGTCCATCCAGTATGTTGCTTTGAAATGAGTGGTCCCTGGCTTTGTCTCAGCATTTCCAGCTCTGGAGGCAGATGGGGTATTATTGCAGTTCACACCACCATCTCCACGCAGTTGTTATTTTGCAGGAGGTGGGTTTGACACCAGTCTTTGTGCTATGAGGTGGAGAATGATGATTATGATACCTGCTTATTGAACACTCTCATCCAAAGGATTCCAGAAATTTTGAAAGAAAAAAAAAGAAAAAAAGAAAAAGTCGATATTTCTACCTGTGTTTTATGACCCAAGATAAAGCAGGTAGAAATGGTTGGAATACTGTCCCTTGAGGTCAGAAACAAAGTTAACCATAGTCCAGCAGGGATGGGGTGTCTCTATCCTACCCGTTGCCCTGAAAAATCAGACACCCTAACCTCGGTGTACTGACAACTCTCCACCATCTGTGGAGATGGACAGGCACATCCAGTGCACATCATACCTCTTGTTTTGGACACCTCCTTTTTCATGAGACACAGCACCCCTTCTCTCACCACCCAGACCAACTCCAGGTGACCAGCATAGATTAAGTCCTACCACATCTTTCCAGAACCTCAGCCAGCAGAAGGGCACGCATCATGCCCCATTCTTCTGTCTTTACTATCTGCTGCTTGCAGCCCTGTCACCACCATCTAATGCCATGTTAGGCAGGCTGTTAAGATGGTTTAACAAACAAAAATGTCCTTTTACTTCTCATAAGTCACCTTAATGAGGCACATAGGACACCTCTTTAGGTGATGGTTCAGGCCTTTGCTCACTTGGCTGGCCCTCTGGTGTTGTCTAGCTCACATGATAGAGGGAACTTGATGTGAATACATTCCTGATGTCCTCTGTCATCCTTTGGGATGATGCTCAATGCAGTGCTCAAGCCCTAAGAGGCTCTTAAGTCTAACAGAGCAGTGGCCTGACTTCCCTGTGCCATGTGGTTACTCAAGTAGCAGACTGAATGGGAGGAAAACTCAGAAGAAAAACATCTTAATGCCATAGACTCACTCAGGAGTAGGTAATAGCCAATGCAGAACATTCTTAGGCCAACCTCATGCCCCCAGTGCAACCCCAGAGTTTGAAGGTGAAGATCGAGATCAAAGGCCAGTTATGACCTTTGCCTGGGGCACACTAGTACTGTCTCTGCCTCAAAACGAACAACCTGTAGGAAGAAGATAATGTACAGATGCCTGGAAGGAAATGTGGCGCTTTTTGGGAAAGGTCTGTGTGTTTCTCCCTGTAACTCTTGTGTTGCATTTCAGGGAAGCAGTAAACTGCATGGTACAGTCTGAGGGACAGTGTCCAGGCTGAAAAGACCCTCTAATTTTGCACGTGTAAAACACTTCCCTCAGCAGTTAGGAGTCTCCAAGGGGAACCCATCTCATTCCCAGGAAGCAGAGCCTTATGAATGGGAGGTACGCTCTGAACCCCAAAGAGGCATTTTCAGTTCTGTTGGCTGCTCCTGGAGGAAAAGTCATTGTGTGCTTCTAATTGTTGCTGAATGTGCGTTCAGAACCAGCTGCTGGCAGTCTGGAACAAGCCAGGAATCAATTCAGGAAGCGTAGCAATCCATTACCGTGACATACACTAAAAAAACATCTTCAAGAGACCACACAGTATTTGCTTTTATATAAACTCTGAAAAAGAGCAGCAGTTACATGCCACAGACTGGCTTTACCAGCTGCGCACTCCAGGGACAGCTGAAGGCACAACCCACTTCATACCATTTTCCAAATTCATGTGTGCAAAAACTGAGCTCTGAGCTACAGGACTGTACATATTTATTTCATCAGGCATGTGTAAATTTGATGTCTACTGTAAGCATCGCTTACTTGCTTTGTAAAGTAATGTATGTATGCATTCAGCCATCTGTATGGGATGCTAATGTCCTGAATTGCTGCGTACAGAGGCAATGCAGTTTGTTTTACTTGAAACACACTTTGCTTTCTTTTTTCCAGAGGCTGTGTAATCTGGTATGAAGCCCACTGAAAAATAATTTCCTTATCAAATTGAAATTTGCATAAATGTTAATATCTCAACTCCCTTGAAACAGAAATTCAGAAGGAAAAAAGTCAAGAAGTTAAAATGTCTGTTCCCATTTAGGTTTTTCCTTTGCCTTTGGATATATTTTTCAAATTTTATAACCGTGCTTTTAATAATAGTCATGAATCACCTCAGTAGAAATATGGACTCAAAATGAACACTCTATCAAAAGGTAAATACCGAGTTACACAAACCTTAAAGCTAATAAAGCATGATAGAAGAAATAAGGCAGCTTTTATTACTTTTTAGTTAGAAAACCTTTCGGGTTTCATATACATTTTTGCTCACCTTTTTGTCAATTTTCAAGCATTAGAATTTCAAGCATTCCAGCAACCAAATAGACAATGGCAGAGGTGTTTTCACCAACAGGACCCTCCTCCCCCTCCCTTTTCTCTTTTCCTGCTGAGAATCCCAGATTCAGTTTGCTCCCATGGTCAACGCTGGACTGACAACGGATGTGCGGACCCTAAGGACTCAGCAGAGGTTGTTTTACCTTTTTAGTGGTCTCATTGCTACCGCCATGGACCTGCAGCAGCAATGGAGATGCAGGGCGAGAAGGCTGCGGGTGGAGCAGGGGGCAGAGGAGGCCACAGCCAGAGACAGTGACAAAAAGCCGCAGTTGGTGTCACCTGTAAAAACAAAAGGCTCAGAGCAAGTGTGTTAGGATACTTGGATGCATCTAACAATTACTGCCTGTGAAACTGAGCTACATTAGCTTGATTAATGAAAGGAAAAATACACAGGCATGTTATGGAAGCTCCCCCATGCTACGCTGGCATAAGTGGGCTTGGTGTCTGGCTCACTAGAAAGAAAGTTTGCTTTAACATGCATCCCACTTGGAACACCTACTACACAACAGTTTTCACCCTCCAAGAACCAGCTGCAGCTTGCAGCTTGGAGGAGATGATGCTCTTGTTGAGTATGATTGCACCTGAGGTCATCAACCCATTCCACCAATCCTTTAACATCTTTTCCATCCTCATTCCAAGCAACACTGTGAGCTGGGTGCAGGCATTATGCAGTAAGAGTGCCTCAGGAGGCAAAATGTCATATTCACAGATGCTGTTTGAGTCTCTTATACTTCAGGTTTTTCTGCTTGGCATTGTTTGATTCAGATTTATATTGCTGCTCACACTTTGTTCCATGTTTAACTTAACATTATGTAAAGCTTAAACAGTATAGGTAACTGACAAAGGACTGTTTATTGAAGGAGTTCTCCTTACGAGTTTGCTCTATCTATCATTTAAAGCTTGAATTTCTTTTTCCATCTTGTTGGTTACGCTTCTGTTATGTATTATCACATGAAACTACTTCTTGTATTGCATTTTTGTGCAAGTGATCCGTGTATTGTAATAATAAACACTGTGACATAAGCAGTACACTGCATTTGAGTAGGTATTTCCAGACACTACGGATATGAAAACTCAGGCATGAAAAGGTATGGAGCCCAACACCCTCCCATTCAATTTTTTTGGGGTGTGTTTTCAATGTAGCAGTTTTTGCACATACTGGCAAGCCCGCAGTACTCCTTGGCAAGCCTGTAGTGTGGAGACAAGTGTTGCAGTATTTCTGTTAGCACTGGATTTGTTGAGGTGCCCAGAGATTGCAAATCCACATGTCTGCAGCCTGGTTTCTTTCTGCTCAGGCAGACAAGGCTAGTACGAACTGTGCTGACACCTCAACAACCTCATCAGCTGTGCACATAAAAGAGTAAAGAAATAATTTAGCATCTTTGCAGGGCTTTTTAGACTGGGACTTTTAAAAAGACCTGAATGCCTAGTGGTATTTTCAAAAAATCCTGCAGTATGAGAAATTACCTGAATAGCTTTAAAATGTAAACGGGGTGTTTGATATTAGTGCTGTATCGTATCTTCTGGAATGATACTAAATTGGCTATTAATTAACCTTAGGGAAGTTGGGTCCCTTTGGCATGGTAGTTCTGCATGGAAGCATGCCCAAGCTTCTCCAGGCCATGCAGAGGAGGAGTCGCCTGATGCTGCCTTACATTATGAGCAGAGAGCAGAGGCGTTCCCGAGCAGCGCTCCTCTCCCTGCCCACTGTTCTGTGCTTCTTGCTTCTGCTGCACAGCCTCCAATGCTAACATCCATCACCAGTTCACAGGTATTGACATTTATTTGTGTGGGAGACTCTCTACTTGGAAAATGTAGCTCTGCCATGTTTCCTACCACAGACTGAAGGGTTTATGAAGATACTCATTAAGAAAATTCTTCAAATCTCTTCTTGGTGGTTTCTCAGATTATTGGGGTTTATTAAGTTTTCTGCCATGGGTTTAAAGGAGACCCTTACCAGGCAATGGGGCTAATGAAGCTTCTTTTCCTGTGTTGTATTTGTATTAGGAGGATTAGCTGCGCTCTCATTCAGAGCTGGTCAGATATGGCTAAAGATATTTTTACTGGGATTTATTCTAGGGTCCTTCAGGCCACTTAATCAGTTCAGTTTAATGAATATGATTTAGAACTGATCCTTATGCTTTCCCCACCCCCTTTTAATATAACGCACTGTCCTGCCAAGTATTGCATAACCTCAGCTGCTTGCTAGTCCTGCCGGAGCAGAGACTATTAGCCTTTGGTTTGGGGTAGATTATTATTATTTTCATTATTATCAGTTAGAATTTTTTAGTACTAAGTGTTCCTGAATTTATTAAAACCCCAAGAGACACCAGTAAACTTGGGACTGTAGCTCTCGTGTCAGAAGGGAGCAGATCTTGACCAGAAGTCACTAAACATTCACACAAACACAAACAGATCTTGGAAAGTACTGTGAAATGAAAATTAAGGCAGAGGATCCACAGAAACATTCTGAAGAAAGAAAGGGAACATAACATATGGTGTTGGGGGAAAGGCAGAAATGTTTGCTGACAGAAAAATGTGCTCTCCCCACTGTCTTGCCAGCCCAGGATAACTTTCCTCAGTGATGTTCTCCAAAGCCCACCTGGTACCTAGAACTTTTCCAGGAACAAAAAAGAGGTTGTGCAGGAAGGAGCTGGTGAAGCATTGCTACAAACGGGTTGTGGTGTGTCAGCAGTTGAGAAATTTGTGCTGAAACATTTCCGACGTTGGAGATAAAATGTTCCCTTTGGAAAGGAAACGCCTCCTATTCGTTCAATATAATCTCATTTAACCTAGCCTGCTAACAAGCCTCTCTGAGTCCAAGGCTGCAGGGGCAGATCAATCTTAAAATAAGAGCTTAATAAACCTCTACCACCCCACCTAAGCCTTTTTTTCAGCTCCGCATATGAGAGCACAAAGGCAGCTCTGCAGAAGCGTACATCCACCTGCACAACCCCGTGCCACCCTGCTGCTCCCACAGCAAGCCTTCTCCCACCGCACACAGCGGGAGCTGAGCCAGCACTCACTAATGTTGCAAGACCCTGTAATGTGCCCTAATTAATTAAATGTGCTGTCTTCTCTTTGCTCTCTCTAACGGCACCTTGCCGCTTTTTGTCAGTGTGTGCATACAAGCAGGCACGGACTGCAAGCACCCGAACTGGTGAGCCGCTGATGGGTGATCGGGACAGGAGATCACAGAGAACCATCTGTGAGCGTACCGGGGGTACACAAGCACAGGAGTGATGGAGAAACAGTCCCTGTTGGTTCTTTCCAGCGGCACTCACTTAGCTGATTTCTCCTAGATGCCTGTGATGTGAAAATAAGTCTTCAAGGAAAACGGTGGTGAGGGACAAGTGGCGTCTTCTCAAGCAGCGCAAGGTGTTTTTTGAGAAAATCAGGCCAAGTTGCTGTGCCTGGGGAAATAGGCAGGAGACAGCTGGGGGGTGCACGGGTTAAGTGATGGAGAAATCTAAGAGGAAAGCTGAAGTTATCAAACGTGACCGTCCACACAGGCTAGCATTACTTTCAATGAAAAAAACAGGGTTACCCTACTCTTGTTTTCAGAGTCAAAACATCAAGACACTTCTCAAAACATCCCAGTCCCTGCAGTTTCCTCCAGCGTGGGCACCATAGTGAGCTAGAGCTGTGCCTTACCTATCCTCAGCTGAACCTGCTCAGGGAAAAGAGGGAATCATGCAATTTCACTCCTGCTAAACATTTAGATCTTTTCCATTACCTTATAGGAACAGGCTTGTTACGCTGACTTCTGTGAGCTTCTCATCTGAAAATAACTGCTGACACCATACAGAGTATGTTAAGGTGGGTCTAAACATAATTTCCAAAGCAAAAATCACATGGCTACCAAGACAAAAATGTGGGGTTTGAGGGGTTTTTTTGTTTGTTTTTGGTTTAGATTTTGCTTCTTACTGCACTGAATTTTATGTTAAAATTGGTACAGTATGGACGAAATGCAAATACCAGAAAAAGGCTGGTTCCACACTGCTGTTATCACAAGAGCTGCATCTCCACAGATACCAGGGAAGGCTTTGGCTTTATGCCAACATGGAACAAAAAGTTAATTTTAATTTTCATTCTTCTAAATGATGAGTTGTCGGGAAGCCTGACAGCCCTATTGTAAAATAGTCTTTTTGATTAAGCACTTACCAGTCTTGTCAGTCAGTTTAAACCATAGTTCCAATGACAAACAAAGTTCATCTTCTCCCCGTGTGCTGCCATGATCATAAGCTGGATACACTGCAGAGCACAGCACCGCTTCTCACTGTGGGGATGAGTGGTCTGTCAGCCTCAAGGATACCATGAGGACATGGTACGCTCTTCTTACTGAAAGATAAGGGGAGTTAGGGATTGAATACAGCCTTCAGCACCTTCCAAAGTGAAGGAACATGGATGGATCTGTCTTAAATACTGAGATATGTGAGTGTGGGCCTTGCTCTGGGTGTATCCAAATGGCCCTTGTCCACTGATGGTTTCTTCTGTGTTTTTCTGGCAGTGTTCATAAGTTGGCTGTACAGGGTCTTGTTAGGACCCTTTTCCATAAAAGATAAAAGTCCAAAGTGGAAGCTAGTCATGGTGGTGTGGATTTAGAGACGTGAAAAGCAAAAAGTCCTCAAACTGCAATCTTTAATTGTTATTTGAGCCAGGTACATGATGAGACATTCCTGTGATGAGTGTTGTTGAACGATAAATTCTCGCCTTAAAGGATATATTCTTCATCACAAATATTGGTAATGGACCATCTTGGGACATCCCATGGCAGTTCCCATTTGTGCCACTGAAGTCCATTCTAGTCTTTAATGTTGATACCATCAAGGCTGAAGGCTTAAATCACTGGTTCAAACTTCTTTTCAACAGATTTTTGATAAATACATGGTCTCTGATAGTGGTTAAAGGGCAGGGGAAGAGGATTCACGTTTGATGAGATACAGGTCTATCAGTTTTCACAAGTTTCTCACAGGTCTGTACCCCTAGCTTTTTCTGGTATCTTATTCTGATATTGTATTTTGCACAAAGCTGGGATTTTTAGAAAAATTCCATATGGAATCATAGAATCCCAGATTGGTTTTGGGTGGAAATGACCTCAAAAATGACCTATTTCCAACACCCTTCACTAGACCAAGTTACCCTAAGCCCCATCCAACCTGGCCCTGGACACTGCCAGGGAGGGAGCAGCCACAGCTTCTCTGGGCAGCCTGTGCCAGGGCCTCACCGCCCTCAGAGGGAAGGACATTTTTCATAACGTCTAGTTTAAACCTACCCTCTTTCATACAACTGTGGTAATCTGGTTTGTTTTAAAATGTCTTTAGTCTGCCTACAGCTGATGGTGGCATACATGCCTACTAGCAATCTGAGGCAGGCACAGGTCCTAGCTGATACTAGCCTGTGGCAGCATTTTCCCAAGGAAGTTCCAAGACACGATTCTGTCAGTGCCTACAGAAATGCCCAGGAACTTTTCCACAGGGAGCTGCAAAAGTAGCATTAGTCAGGGTATGGGCATCATGACACCAGCTCTTCTGCCAGCTCTTTGACTATAGGACCTGGCTGAGATACACTGCTCTTCTCACCCTGGGGTCAGCAGCCTCACACCTAACCATGGAGAAGGAGTGTGTGTATGCCGTGTTGTGGGCACCTCAAGCTCACACTTCAGGTCGCCTTCCAGTAACTTGCCTGCGTGGCAGTTTTTGTGAGGGAAACACTAAACACCAGTCATGCTGAGGGATTCAAGGGCACTTTTCAATGGGGACATGCTTGTGTTTAAGATTTATAGCACCCTGCATAAAATCATGACTTAACTGCTTATGCCATGGAAATTTCAATTCCCGTGACAAGCCAATCTTCTCCAAACCTTGTTAAGAGATGCCTTATTATACCTCTTGAAGTAGATCACAAAGCCTAAAATTCCCATTAGATTAATTAAGCAACGCTTTGAAGGCACGCTTCTAAGACACTTTGTGAGAGCCCAAGATGAGAAATAAATTTCATCATGACACCTGCTCTGGTATCACCTTCCAAAATGCACAAGCCTTTCAGGGTAGCTCATCACTCATGTGCCATGAGTGAAACACTTATTAGATATTCTGCATCTGTCCTTCCTGTCTTTGCAGAATCTTCGCTAGAATCTCTCCAGGCACAAATTCTATTACTATTACTGAACTTGTAAATCTTATGGATTTTTCAGTAATTATACAAAACTCTGCATTCCTGAAGGATTATATTGGTGTCATAAATATCAGAAATGTTATTTAAATATTAGTTTTAATCAGAATTTTAATAAAAATACTAATATCAGAAGGAAATTAGGATATAATACAGTAAAATATGCAGAAACCTAAGACACGAATAGCAGCATTGAGCAAGAATCCTTCCTATAACTTCAGGTGAAATATTTGTGATATTTATTGCATGTTATTTTGATTATTTGTCATGTTGGTATCTCTGAAGGTGTTGGAAAGAAGTGAGAGAAAAATCCCTGTGCTATGGCTTTGTCTGCCAGATCTTGCTGTCATTCAGAGTGACCTGCAACAGATGGCGGGGCAGACTCAACTTCCCACTCTTGTGATGTGCTGCCAAGCCACAAAAATACATTAATTTTGTGCCCCTAGCTGAGGTCTGCATTTGTGGGGTGGGAGGGGGTGCGGCAGAGGTTAATGCACAACTCCTCTTATCGCTTCTCTCACCTGTGCCATCTGAGCTAGAACAGACAATGTAAAGGGTGTCCCTCCAGTGCTCTCTTGACTTCAGAGGTGGAAATTCCTCATGCACAGACACAGACCCCAAGAAGCTAGAATAAAGGGTAAAATAATGTCCTTTTGTTTACTCTGCTTTTTATATTTGGGCTGCATCCCTATGGACAGCCTGTCAAGCATCCGTCATTACCTCTTTCTCTCTCTGAGAAGTTTCCCAGATAAAAGTGATCCAATTTACAATGTGTGACACCAACACAGCTGTGCATACCCCATTCATGCCCCACCTAACCTTTTCCTTGGGTCAGCTGGCTTCATGGGCACTTTCAAATGTGTCTTCTCACAGTTGGAGCCAAAGGATTTTGCAGCTAATTAAAAAATACCATTGGGTCTCAGTGACCTGTAGTTCATGCCCTGATTCCTCAAAAGCTCTTAGTAATAACTTCTGCTACCTCACACGGCGGTGTGCCATGAGTGGTGCTCTCAGAGATCATAGAATCATAGAATGCTTTGGGTTGGAACGGACATCAAGGGTTCTCTAGTCAGCCTTTCACAAACATCTCATTATGCTGGTTCACCCAGTCAAAAGACCTAGGAAACCAGATGCTTGGAGAGCTGTGAGAGAAGGAGGAGTGAATGGGCAGGAAATGAAAAGGGCTTCTTCCCTGCAGCGGTTCCTCCTGCACTGACTCTGGAGGAACTGGCTGAGAAGGGACTTGAGTTCTTCTGATGTCTCTATTACCAGGTCAGCATGTACCTGCTGCTCCTTCTTCCTGCCCTGGAAATGTTTTTTCTCTCTTCTTCTGCAGTTGGAGTCACAAAGAAATCCTACTGTCTGCGTGTACATGCTGGGTTTGGCTGGGGTAGCATTAATGATTTTCACAGTAGCTACTACTGGGCTCTATTTTGACTTGTGCTGCAAACAGCTCAGGTGACAGAGGGGTGTTTTTGTCACTGCTGAGCAGCGCTCACACAGAGCCAAGGCCTTTGCTGTTTCTCACCCCATTGCACCAGCGAGGAGGCTGGGGGTGCACAAAGAGCTGGGAGAGGACACAGCTGGGACAGCTGACCCCAACTGACCCAAGGGATATCCCATACCATATGACATCATGCTCAGCATATAAAGCCAGGGGAAGAAAGAGTAACGGGGACACGTCTGGTGTGATGCCATTTGTCCTCCCAAGTCACTGTTAGGTGTGATGGAGCCGTGCTTCCCTGGGGATGGCTGAACTCCTGCCTGCCCACGGGCAGAGGGGAATGAATTCCTTGTCTTGCTTTGCTTGTGCATGCAGCCTTTGCTTTACCTGCTGAACTGTCTTTTTTTCTACCCACAAGGTTTCTCACTTTTCCCCTTCTGATTCTCTCCCCATTCCTGTCATGGGGAAAGTGAGTGAGCAGCTGTGTGGGGCTGAGTTGCTAGCTGGGGTTAAACCATGACAGGGTTTTAAGTACTTGGTGATCTGTATGCAAGTTGTACAACAGTTGTACATACTGTACTGCAAATATGCATGACACTCAGCTGTCTTATGTACATTTAAAAGATATATAAAGCTTGTATGTAACATTTTGCTTGTCTGATTATTTCAGCTGTTTATAGATGATCTCTCAGCCAACTAAATTACAATAGATGTAAACTGAATATATTCTAGAGACTGGATACTGAGCTCTGAATGCTGTTGGATGCAGGTGAAAGAAGGGAAGAGGGCAAGCCTAACAATACTAAGCACAGGACCACATAGTCTTATGTAATGACCTCTAAGTTGTGAGAGCTAGAGATGGACAGTGCTGAACAGTTGAGAGACTGGCCATGAGGAAGTGTCATGAGGTTAGGTCCTAGTAAACCAGTTCAGCAAACTGAAAATAGCAAGTTGGCTCAGTGATAGGGTTTAAGAATGGTAAATGAAGCTTTCTCAGTTCCATTTTGCCTATAGAGCATTTACTCCATTCTCTCTAGCTTGGCAAAACCACCAAACAAGCTATTTTAGCTGCTTTTGTATTTCCCTACTACAAGATAGGATGCACAGGGTTTAATTAGCATAGTATTGCTGGGCAGCAACGCACATCTGGGGCAAACATTTGCAGTAGACTTTGTTCATGCAGTAATGATGCTACAAGTCACATTAACTACATCAGGATTAAAATTTTCAACTGCTGTTCTCTGTGACAGTCACAGGCTGTCTCTGCTGAAAAGTGCAGAAATCAGGATACACTTCAGAAGGATGCATTAAGGGATCTAAGTATCTTCTGTGAGAATGAGACAGTGCTGCTTTGGGTGGCTGAATAGAGAGATTTTGACAGACCCCTTTCTGGACCACAATTCTTTGTGTCCAGTAGTAAATCCCTAGTCTACTCCTTGGATAGCTTCACTTTGGTAAAGGGTTTCTGTTTGATCCACACTTTATCCCACTCCAGTTTACAATGCTGTCTCACTAGAAGAGAGATAGATGGCTGTGTGCTGAGGAACAGGGGTTATCTCACTGCACCAAACATGAGGAACACACGTTCCCTCCTCAAATCCCTTTGGGAGCCTTGCACTGGCTCTGGTTTGTCAGGGAAGAGGGATCTATTCATTGTGAGTGATTTCAGCAGATTTCTCACCCCCAAAAACACCACACATTAACTTAGCTGTCTTCCTCTTTTCCACCCAAGCCATCTCTCAGTTCAGTAACTTCCTTCTTGACATTAGCCTGAGTATATCTGCTCTGTGGAAAGGGATGTGTACTCTATCTCCTCTGAGTCATGAAAGTGCTGAGTATGAAGATTTTGGTGGGTAATTAATGATGATAAAATTATTTCCCAAAGGTTCACAGAGGTGGTTAGACAAAGCACAGGTTTAACACAGCGCAGTGTCTGTGGCAGAGCTTCATCAGTAGAAAGAGGACCTCAGAGATTGTAGCATGGCCATCCTTGTCTCTAGTGCCCTCCATTCCCTTTGTATCCCCAGGAGGGAGCAGCACACTGTTTCATCCTGGTTTGCCCCCTGTGTGCACAAGGACCAGTAATAGCAGGAGAGCTGTGATGGGGGGCAGAGTGCAGAACTGTGCTGCTTCTTGAACACCAATTCCTGGCTCCAGTGTGACCTTTTGTTCTGCACCATCTAATGGGGTGGAGGATGTCCTGCAGGCAAGCATCTTTATAAATGTGCAGTAATTCCTGATCTGTAAATACCACAGACCAAATGAATATCATCCTCCTCCAGCTGCCCCAAGGAAAGTGAGCAATGAATGCTCTCATGACTAGGTACTCCCACAGAAAACATCCTCTTCTCTGTGCTGGGAGGGTCTCAGAGGCCTACTGAAGCACATCACTTCTTGATGCTGTACCTGGGACTGTACACTGCCATGAGATCATGCCTGGGAAAAAATGCAGTTGCCAAAGCCTGGCCTCAAATGCTGATGAAAAGAAAGGGGCTGCATATGTGTATGTCTCAAAGCAGACATTAAAACTGAAATATGGTTGACAGTACACCAGACCCCTGATTAACCAGAAATCTAATGTATACAGTGCAAGAGGCTTCAGAAAGAGGAAAACTGCTGACTACAAATTGGATGTTTAAGAGACCACGAATAGGTCCTTTCTGAAAAGTTCTGTATTACCCAGCCCTCCACTGTATTTGGGAGGAAGGGCAGTGATTGGGATGGAGAAATTCTTGTCTGTGCTATGGAGCTAGTGGAGCAAACAAAAGACAAGATGCGTAAGCACAGCATGACACAATACTTGCTTGAAAACACCATTGGGAGGCATGAATTAGAGAATTATCATTGTGTGACTCTAGAAGTGAAAAGCAGAGGATGAAAATGAAAAACATGTCTCTGGGTCAGATGATGAGAAGCCCAAGTACAATATGGCATGAAGGACCAGTAGCACCCATTGAGTGATAAATGAGGTCTTGCCCTGATACAGAGCAGCGCATACTATTTTGCGAAAGTAGCACCAGTGCAATAGCCAAAGATGTAAAAGGCAGAATCTTTAGACACACTCAGCAATATCCTCTGTAGATATCCCTCCATCTGAGTACCTAGAGAACCCCTAAAAGCTAAAAAAAAAAAAAAAAAAGGCAGAGAGACCATCTATTGCTTAACTATTAAGAAATTTCTTTTATCTCATTGCATGTCCTTAAATCATTAAGTTAACAGACAGAATTTGCACTTTGTAGCTCTTTGAAAGGATCTGTGCTGGAGCTCACGTTATTCCACATTTCATAAGTTATCTGGAAAAATGAAGTAATGAAATTTCCTGATGATACTCTATTATTTAAGGCAATAAAATGGAATTCAACTGTGAAGAGCTGCAGATGGCTTACAATGCAGAATGATTGGGGAAAAAATGGCAGATGAGATGCCATAAATTGCACGTGGGTAAAACCATTCTTAACTATGCACAACACTGATGGGCTCTAAATTTGCCATCAGTATGCAGTGAAGAGAAAAAAAAGATCTTTGAGTTATTACTAACAATTTCATTAAAATCTCAATGTCATGTTCAGGATCCATCAAAAAAGTAAATAAAACATTAGGCATTCTTTGACAGGAACAGGGAACAAACAGAGTCGCAATCCGTTGCTGCTGTATGCATGGAAGGCATGCTTGTATTGTGAATGTTACATGCTATTATGAGTCTTTCTTCCTCCAAGAGGATAGAAGTAGAAAATACAGAGATAAAGGCAGGAGCAGTAAATGGTATAGAGTAACTTTCATAGGAGTAAAGATGAAGGAGCTCAAAATGTTCTCATCTTTGAAAGGAAAAGCTCAGAGAGGAGCCCTGTGTACATTCACACATTCACAGCCATGAATGGCACGTAGGAGTGCGTAAGAACTCACATTCACTGTTTTTCTCAACAAAATATGCAAAGGTGAAGTGATTAAATTCTCAGGTAGCATATTTTAATTTTTAAAAGAGATGGCGGGGAGGCTGCTGAGTGAATAATTAAGCCATGGATTAATCATCACATCATCTTGTGGCTGCCTGAAGTTTAGAATTATTCAGAAGTTGATTAGGTGGGTTAGTGGGGAGAAACTCTGTCTTCATACATAGACTATTTTTCTACCATTTATCTGAAGGTCTTTTACTGACCCAAATCATGGCCAGGACACAGGTTTATCTGTGACATTCTTACACAAAATGTGGGCTGTACGATGTTCATTTGTAAAGTGTGTTTTTGAAAAATGGAGCACACAGAACTCCCTCCTCTTGCTGAAGACATTGTGATCAAACCCTCATATCTAGTCCTGTGGCTTTTTTCCACTGTATTCTCAAGATGTCTCTCTTGTGGGATCCTGGAGATCTAGATGAGATTCCCCAAAACATCCAAGGGAACAGAGACGCAAAGCTTGGAGAAAATCAAGGGCCAGCCACCTCTCAAGGTCTGTATGTGTCTCTGTGGGACAAGGGCAAGTTTAGACCCAAGTACCTTCCCTGAGCAAAATCAGAAAAGAAGACCCAAGTGTCACACAAGGTGTCTTTGGGGAGACAGCAGAACTGCTACATCATTGAGATTAAAAATCTCTTCACTTACAAGAATGGTGGTCAAGGAACAAGCCAATACAAATGCTCCTCAAAAAAACAGCATTGCCCAGTCATCTCATTATTTGAAAGCTATTTGAGACATTAACGGGATGGATTCCCCCTTCTCTCCTAAGTTGCACTCTCTGAGCTTTCCAAAAGCAGGCACTTCATGGTGAGTCAGACTTTTCTCACCTGGACCCTAAAGCAAAGCACCTACAACAGCAAGGGGACAGATACCAGAGTATTTGGAGGGCTCTCTCCTCCTATGGTAGACTCCAAATCAACGTAAAGAGCAGCCTTTTGAACTAGTGACTCAATGCAACACAGAACAGCTTGCTCAGAAGAAAAAATATCAAAGAATTAGTATATTCAGACCTGTCTTGAAGACCTGTTGTTGGCATCCACAACACGCAGTAGATGGTTCAATACAAACTCTTAATCTTCATCCAAGTTCTCCATGAGAGCTGACTGTGGAGATGGTCCAAGACATCTTCACCAGGTGTGAATATGTATGTTGCTCTGTATACCAGTGAGATTCAGACTTCCTGATTTCAGACAAAAGAGATGAAATCCACAGATAGTTCTGAGGACCAGAGACACCACTAAAGATCATTCTCCAAAACTATTACGGAGGCATTTGTTTCAAAGAGCCTAACCAGTTTGCACAGAAAAAAGATCTATTCTATATGGGGATGACAGGTGTTTCATACCCAGATCAAGGTTATAAAATCATAGATTTTGTCTCTTTTTATAGTTCAAATGATATCAGAAAATATTTCTGAACAGTAGGTGTTAGACTAGTGATGTGAGCAGCCATAAAGATGATCAGGTTAGAAGGGGAAAATTACTGAACAGAAGAAAATGCCTGCCGAAAGATATTTACAGCAAAAATGTCTGCCAGCCTGGGAGCTGTGAGCCAGACCTGTGAACCAGAAACATCCTTGAAAGGTGCAGCTGGCCTCTTTGAAGTACACCCAGGATACCTAGAAACCAAAGAAATCCAAAGATACCATCAATAAGTGCAAGCGTGGCATTTGTGGTAATTGATAGTAAAATAGAGAAATTGAGAGGATAAAGCCTCCGTGTCCTTGTGTATTAGAGAATCCTGCAAAACCACAGTCATGATTTCTATATACCCCCAGGCTAGGTAACACCTCAGGTCATGGCAATCAATCTCTGTACCAGTTTGACCTGGACCAGGTAGCACTTTCCTGGAGAGCTGCAGGATGTACATGATGAGTTAGTGCAGTCCAGGGAACTGTCTGCCTACAGCCAATTTTAGAGGGTAAAAGAGTTAAACAGTATGGATGCGCTCACATCGCTCTTCTTTTGACACTCCTCAGTCGGCCTATATCTTCACTGAACCGCAGCGCTCAAAACCGGACAAGGCATTCCCACTTAGGCCTTACTGATAAATGAGGTGTTTTGCCAATTCCACGTGTGTTTACATATTATGGGATGATGTTTGCCTTTTTCATAACAGCACAACATTGTCGTGTTCTCGTGAGCCATTACAATCCTGCAGATCCTTCCCTGAAGTACAGCATCCCGACTACTTGTTAAATACATCGTCCCCGTGCAGTTGAGCACTTGTCTCTTAGAACATTTGTTTGCAGTTGTCCCTGTTGATTTTTTTCCATGCTCTAATTTCCCAAGATTACCTTGAATGGCTAACCTGTTCTGCAACCCAGCTTTGTCTCATCTGCAAATGTATGAGCAGGATCACTGAGCAGAATCACAGCAGAAAGACCACTAGAAGACCCCTTGCTGCCTCTTTATATTTTGCTATTGAACAAATTCTGAGTATAGGTACAGAATCTGTTTGTTGTACACAATCTAATAATTTCATCCAGACTGTATTTCTTCTACAAGTTTATAAGAATGCCATGCAAGATTAAATCAAGAGTTTCCAAAGTGATGTTCTATACATTAATTCCACACCTGTTTTTCTGCTGCAGAGGAAAATTAGATTATTTTGTACAATTTGATCTTTATGAATCCCCACTCCCTCCTTAACTCTATCTTTCAGATATTTTCTAAATACTTCATCATCTGTTTCAAATAATTTCTTAAACTTGTTGGTGAATAAGTCTTCATGTCCTCTTTTCTTGATGTTTTTTGCGAGGGTCACTACCACTGATCTAAGCAAATGAGATGGTTCCTTCTATGATGAGAAGGGTAGCAAAATTGTTTTTATAGAAATCATATACTAGACCAGCTGATGCTACTAAATGCCTTTTTTCCACTCTGCATTTTAGCCAGGCTCTTGTCAAATCCAACTTGTTGTGGGATGTGGACTTAACATGGCACTAATGGAAGTCAGTGGTGCAGTTAGGCATGTTGAGAGAAATTATCACAGAGGACAAAAGTTGGGTAAGGTGGACAAGGGTGAAGAAAGGAAAGCAGGAAGGTTCAGAAGAGCAACTGAGCAAGAGATGACATGAGTCACTCCTATCTCTCCCGCTGAAACATGTCCACGGTCTTAGCTGAGCAGGGCCACGCTGGGATGAGACACAGCTCTTGTGCACAGCCAGCTTGCTTTTCTGCTACTTTTACAAATCACTGGCTGTGGGAGGAGTGAAAGCATTGAGTTAAGAGGGAACGAGGCAGGCAGTGACCTGGACACATCAGTACCTCAGTAGCGAAGTACTTCACTCTGAATAGAATACATTCTTGTTCCCGTACCACATATGTGCATGCCTGTGCCTCCAGCACATAGAGCGTTGTCACCTGCCGTGGTGACCCGTTCTCTCCCACCGGTTAGGAGCAAATGGAGAAAAATTAGCTGTGGTTGAAATGTCAGGCTCAGACTTTCTGACAGCCCTTCTCAGCTTTTAAGATGACTGTTGGCAAGGCAAAGAGGGGCCACCTGCCAGCCTCCAGGCTCAACACTTCTCTGTGACAGTCAAAACCAGGGCCCCAGGAGAGAGAACCACTCTCTGAGTATGTCTGTTCTTGCAACTATGGGACTAAGGCCAGCTCTGATCATGGTCACAGCTGTCATGCTGTCCAACTCCAGTAAAAATGTTGTAAGCTTCTCCCATATGGTCACATCCCTCTACCTCAGGCACTCAATCAGCTCCCCAAGGCTGGTTCAGGGGCCTTGCTCCTCAGTGCTCTCCTGCACCAACAGATATTCCAGCAAGGTCAGTTATTTGGACTCTGCAAGATGTCTGAGACACAGTCCTTGAAGATCCACAGGAAACTGAGCCTCAAACAGAACACTCCAGTGGGGCATGCACCATTACAATGGCACAAAGCTGTGCCAGGGCAGGTTCAGATTAGATGTTAGAAAAACATTCTTCACTGAAAGAGTTGTCAGGGCCTGGAACAGGCTGCCCAGGGAGGGGGTTGAGTCACCATCCCTGGATGTGTTTAAAAAAAGGGTAGATGAGGTACTTAGGGATATTGTTTAGCATAGGACAGGAAGGGTTGGACTTGATGATCTTAAAGGTCTTTTCCAACCTTGTGATTCTGTGATTACTGACCAGGGACCTTCAAGTGGATTTGGAGGGTAATAGAGTCTTATTTCCCAACAGGAAACCTAAATAAAATTCACTGGAATGTTAAAACTCTTGGCTTATCAAAGGAAAATTTAACTTAAAAGTGGGAACAGTCAAGCAGTCTGGGAATGCCCAGAGCTCTTGCTTTGAAAAAAAGCAGATAAGCAGCGTTACTGAAAGAGTCTGAGCTCTGCAAAATAAATATTGGAGTGAAAGTATGGTCTCTTTCCCAGAAACTGTTCTATAATAATGCATCTAAATAAACAAAAAGAAATAAATATTAATCATTAATAATTCAGTTATGGAATTTTCTTGGCAACTCTGAAATAGATTGTATCCAAAATGTTATCAGTTCGATGCTCTGTACTTCATCTTACGAAAGTTAGCCTTGCATTTATCTCTGCCTACTTTGGGTGAAGTATTTCTTATATTATTATGAAGCTATTTTTCAAAAATTCTTCAGTTTTTATAAAAGGATTGGGATCACCTTGGACAGCACTGTGCCGAACAAAGGGCCTAATGATGGATGGGAGAGGATAACCTCCTATTTTCTCCATCCGTGGAGCACTTTTTCATAGTCCAGGCTGACAAAAATTGCAGTTAAAATACCAGAAAAGCTAATGTAAGGATTTGATTTTTAAAAATAATTAAATGATGGAAATATAGTGTACCTCAACACAATTTTCTGGATTTAAAAAAATCCTGTCAAACAAATATGATTTCATTCTTCAGTAAGGTGACAGATTTAATTATTAAAGTTAAGTGCATTGATATAATAGGCATACTTTGTAAAGGCATTTGATTTTGTAACTCACAATATTCTGATTAAAAATGTAGAATTATAGAAGAGAAAAAAGCACAGACTGGAAAGAATAATAATTATCTCATTGACAGACTTCAAGCTTCTGTCAGCAGGGAAGTTGCTGGTTAGGAATATATATCTTCCTCATGGAACTGTCCCAGGTACTCAGCATCCTCATTAGTGATCTTCAAGCAGATACAATCACAAACACAAGAGGTTAGCAGGGAGGTGAACAAACACTAAAGACCAGGGACACATTGGTCATTCTCACATAGAGGAAAGTGCATTTGGGTCTAGTTAAATGCAAGTAATACATCAAAGGAGGAGGAAAGACAGGCACTCCAGTCAAAGAAGGGCCCATACCTGGAAAGAATCGGGTCTGAAAGGTGTATTGGTCTTTCAGAGAAGCATCAATGTCTATGGAAAGTGCTTTGGAATAAAGGGTAAACAAAAAAGGTCATCCTGAAGAATGGACTGGAGAGACCAAGACTGTCTCTAAGAGTTCAACAACTACTAAGGTTCCTTAGTACCATGGCTCTGGGGAACAACATCTAACAAGAGCCAGTAACTAGAGAAAAGGGAGATGGACCCAGACCTCCTAACCAGGAATTCAAAGGACCACACCACTGGAAAATGGCTATTAAGTACCTAGAAAAGCACATCTTGGCTTCAAGGTGATATTGATGCTAGAAGAGTGCACTTGGGCTGCTTCTGTGCTGCTACCTGAATGCCAAACCACCTATACAGCCTATAAGCCAGTTAAAGAGAACTCATGCTGAGACCTTCTCTTACACTGGGACTCTATTTTATTTATTAGTGCGACACATGTAATGGGCTCATGCTATATGGAGTGAAACCAAGGCCCTAAATAGCAGCAGTAATCATTCATGAAATTTCCAGAAAAGTATTACACAGATTTATTATTATATTATTGAAAATTATACTGTGTTTTTTAAATACATCTGAAGACTAATTCATTCAATGTTCTCATCTTCCTAACAGTTATCATAAACAATTTGTGAAGGTAGATGACGGAGGAAGTGCTCTAGACAACAGCAAAGGTGTTTGGAAGCCAGGCGGCATTTACTGCCCGGCTCTGCAAGCGGTGAGCAATTGCAGTGCTTGCTGACTTCAGTGTGTGTCAGGCTTTCTGAAATTCAGGCCACAAATTACTGTATGATGAAGCAAGCCTGCTAAGACAAACAATTACATGCATGTGTCTGAATTAATCACAGAGGCACAGGCTATTGTTAGTTGTGATTGATAGAAGCCAAAATTGATTGGAAGTAAGGCCTTCATTCCTTTGTTAGTGGGAAATGTGGACACATAGTGCACAAGGAAACAGATACAGCATTACCTCTTTCATCTAGGCAGCCAGACTGCCAGGCAGAGCAGCCTGCGTAGTTTCTTTGAAGTTAATATAATTAATTATGTTGACTGAAAATTCACCACTATGGAGGTGTGTTCTGAACACATGGACACAAGACTGTGGTCCTGATCAACACCCCATCCACCTGTGAACTCACATGAGGGTGGATGTGTCTCTGAGCTACACCCTCTCAGAGTGGTCATCATCCACCTCCCTGGTGTGAATGCCTTCCCCCAAGGTTGTTCCCACAACCCTGTCTTGAGCAACATCGCTCTCGCAAGAGAGCCAAACACAGAACTGCTGCATTAACAAGTTGACAGCACGTCCAAAGAGGCTTTGTTTAGAGGGATATATAGGAGTCCACGTGGGGACTTGACAGAAAGGTTGGATAGGAGACAGCAGGCAAGTAAAATGATTCACCGGATATATGAAGGATATATGAAGTTGTGTTTCATATGAAAAGCTCTGCTATAGGCTTAGAGTCCTTTTCCTGCTGCCACTCTTACCTGCAAATCACAACTACTCCATGTTGCATATAATACATGCATGGATTTTCTGACTCTGGCCTAGGGAATGTGTTGTAGTTTTGTGTGCCTGGGTTCTGGTGGAGAAGGGGGCTGCAGGGGCAGCTTCTGCAAGAAGCAGCCAGAAGCTCTCTGCAGGCCCCACAGAGCAAACTCCAGCTGGCTCAAGGCCAGAGTCGCTGCTGACCAAGGCCGAGCCCGTCAGCAATGGTCACAGCACCTCTGGGAATCACATTTAGGAGAAAAAAATGCAAGCAACTACTTTTTTCCACCAGAGAAGGGAGTGAGAGAATTGTTTTCCTTCTCCAGATCTTAAAACACCTTTACTTTCCCCCCACACCAAAGCAGGTTTGCTGAAGGGTCGCTGGGGGAGGCTTGTGACCCTGTGGAGGACCAGGCTGGAGCAGTCTGGATCTGAGAGACTGAGAGACATTCTGTGATTTATGACTGCACCACTTATCAGTGACCCACACTGGGGGTCCTGGTGAAGGGCTGAAGCCCCGTGGGAAAGGATTCATGGAGAAGTTCATGGAGGACTGTCTCCTGTGGGTGGGACCCCACGGTGCAGCAGGGGAAGGAATGCAGGTGAGGAATGCCCTGGTCTCACTGGGTGTGCAGTGCAGTGTAACAGATTAAAGAGTTTTCCTTATTCTGTGTTGAGTTTGTTTTGCCCATGATGCTGATTGCAGAGTGATCTCTCCCTGTCCGTATCTCAACTCCTGAGCCTCTCAATAGATATTTTCTCCCCTGTCCAGATGAAAAGGGGAGTGATAGAGTGACTGGTGGGTGTCTGGCCTCTAACCAGGGTCAAACCACCACAGGGTGCTTTGCCTTTTTCCAAAGAGTCATTTAATTCTGGTAACAAATGCAACAGAAAAAATAAATATTTCCCTTTAATCTTTAAATTCCGTGGCTTTTTTCTTTTCTTTTTTTAAATATGTGTTGTCTTGATCTGGGTTCCTGCTTCTTTTTTTAATTCTGTACCAAGCAAAATGCTAAAGTTGCAGATATAAAATTTCACATTGCAATCTTGTGCATGATTTCCTGTGACTGGGAAAGAAAGATTTGGGGAGTTAATACATTTGAATTGAGTCGCTCAGAAGAGGTGAGATGTGGGTTAGATTCTTGGTCTGTATTTTTTGATTACATTAGAAATTGCATCTATTTAGGCAGAGCTTTCTCTTTTTCTATAAAAAAATCATAAACAGAAACTAAAAGAGGCATCCTGATTTCTATAGTTCGTGAATACTAACAAAAATGTTGAAAGAGACATGCCTTCATTTGTTCTTTGCTCTTCTGATGATTTGACAATAAAATACAGAGAGAAGTTTACCTCATGCAGGAGTTTCAGCAAAGAAATTACAAGAGTCTAAGAAAATGTTTTAAATGAGTTCTGAAGCTTCAGTGTTCATCAGTCTTTAAAATATCTGCTATGGCTTTTCTTTTTACATTTCTTTTTTTCTTAAGAAATGACCAACTGAAGTGTTTGTTAGAGACTTAGAAAAGTAAATCTCTGTAGTAGAAGTTATACAATATCCTATTTTGTCAACTTTTTTTAATACCTTCCCAAAATTAAGCTCTCAAATGCAGGTTTAGCTACAGGAGTTATAAATGCTTACTCTTCAGTGCCTCATTGTTTATAGTAGCCTCATTTGCACTATCCATGTTTTTATTTTTTAAAAAATGTCACTTTGAGTAATACCATCATTTATGCTGCCTTTAGTTCAGTCCAAATGGAGTAATTTTGGCTATCTATTCCTTGTATTTCTTTGCTGCAGCATGCTTAGTCTTTGTAAGACATCTTCAGGAAGGGCAAGTCTCTTTGCGTGTAAACACAGAGTTTGGGAGGCTAGATGGATGGTAAAAAGCTTCTTCTTTAGCATATCTGACAGGCAAAACTCTAAGAAGTTAGTGTGCCCGTCAATTTTCCTGAAGAGAATCGATAAATGAACTTTTCTGAATAGCCACTTCTGAAAAATTGGCTGTGTTTCATATGGTACTTGGATAGCAAAAGATTTCTGTCGACATGAATACACCTACGAATCTGTGAGAGTGATCTCATTCCTGATTTGACAAGTTTGCTTCTTCCTTTGCAGGCTGTTGGAAGCAAAGCCATCCCTTACCACAAAACCATGAATGCAGATTAACCTTCTAAAATTAAAGAACATCATCAGAATTGTGTGCACAGTAAAAAAGTGCATGCTTGTTTGACTATATCTCAATATTAACAACACTGGCATCTTAATTTCCTGTGTAAATTTGAAGGAAGTGATGACAACTGCGGGGTTTGGAAGAACCCCTTACAAAGTTACAGTGCAAATGGCAGGTAGGTGCTAGAAATGATGCCCAGGAGAAACAAACTTCCAATGAGAGAAGAAAAGCAATTTGTCTAGTAGTCCTTTGGAGGTGCATTAGAAGTCAGGCTGGGTTTCAGTGTTATTTATGCCTGGTAGTCCTTAACAAATCAGAAAAAAGAAAAAGAAAGGAAAAGAGCACAAAAGGGCATACATACAGAGCATGAGGCTGCTTGAGAAACATTGTCAGAGATAATATATTTATGGTATGAGCTTCCCTCAGGTTTGCACCCTGTATCCAGCAAAAATGCACTGACTCCCAAAGAACAACTACTCATCCACCTTTAGGTACACTATACCCTAGAAATGCAAGAGCAGACTATTAAGAATAATGATGGTACAGACAGGGTGTAAGACTATTATTCCTCTCCACTGGCCCTGCAAATTTGTTCTGTGTATTTTTTGTTGAATCAATTCCCTCAAAATCCCACAGGAGCACTCACAGCAAAATAACAGTAATCAATTTTTTTCCCTGGTCTCATGTTTATACAGTCATTTAACTACTTTGAGAGGAAAAAAGGAGCTTGAAAATACCAGTAAGAGTTTGGAAGTGTTTAAAGTACATGGTATAAAATTTCACAACAACTTGTTGGACTTGCAATTGAAAATGTTTACCTTTCTCTTCCTTTCCAAGGACAGTAAAAGTAGATGAGTGGGTTAGAGTCCTAAGGGAAACTGCGTCTAGCTGGATTCACTACAACAGTCCAAGCTTTCTCCAGGGGTGGTCAAATGGGCCAAACTAGAATGTAACTTTTATATTTGTTATTCGTTAATTTACTTCAAATCTTACTGCTCACTATTACAGTATACAGCACATTGCTTTTAGAGTCCCTGAGTGATATATGCTCAATAAATATTTTGCAGACTTCAGCCCAAGACTGCAGTCTTTCAAGAACACAGCTCTGAGCACAGAACAATAAAAAAGGAGTTCAATCTCTCCACAATAAATCCGGATCTAACAAAATACTCTGGTTAATAAGATATACTGGCAAGCTTTAATAAATTTTTGTACATCCCTTTTGAAAACATGTGTTAGAAACTCATTTAGACTGTTATCTTTCAATCTTCCCCAGAAGATGCATGGGAAAAAAAGCCTGGAAGTACTAGATGACTGTCAAAATTGCACCTCTTCTCCTCTGAACACCCGCAGGATGCTGAGTGCTCATCTATTCCCAGTGCTTATGCACCCTCTAAGCCGAACCATACCCGAATCTGGAAAATATCAAGCCTTAACAAAGCCTTGAATCTTGGGTGTTTTCACTTATCATGGTGTCTGCTGGCCTTCAGCTGTTTTTAGTAAACATAACCTCTACAGATTTCCAGGGAAGGGCCACCCCTTTTCTGTGTTTAAGAGATGTCAGAGACCCTGGACAGTTCTTGCACCTCGACTAGCCATCTGAGATAACTGTATGTCTTCAACATGTTGCATGGTATTTATAACATGTAAAATAAAACTTCCATGCCTTCCTTACAACCTGTTTGTGGGCTTTGTCATGCTGGAAAGTACAGGCATCCAGTGGGCTGCAGTGGGTGCTCTGTGCCAGCTGTGCCTTGGAAAGACCAAGTTGCTGAGGGGTAGATTTCTGCTGCTGCTGAAAGAGTCATCACCACATTTATGTTAAGTGGGACAGGGTATTTAATTGTCTGCTTCAGAGCGATGGTGATAACCCAGAAGTGATGCTTTCAAGGCCAGCACAGGAGGATCATACTGCATTGCTCTCTGAGTATTATCCAAGAAATCAGTACTGATGATCTTTCATTGCTCATAAGTTATGACAGTAAAATAGAAAATGAGTACAAGTGGTTTGAAGTCTAATAAAGTTCAGGAGAGCCAGCTTCATTCTCTTTCATTCATGCAGGCCAGTTGGGGATAAAGGAGGAAGCAATAATATGTGGTATAGAAAAGATGCATTTTAATATAGCACCAAGGCAAACAAAGCCTGAGGTCTTCAGTTCAGTTTTTCAGAAAAGGCCAGTAGCTCCAGAATAAGTAACTTTGGTGAATACAGTAGTCAGGATGGGAATACAGGAAGGCACAGACAGTCCAGCAATTTCTCGGTATTGGCAACAACTTTTAGGTACAAAGAGCTGAGAAAGTAACTGAAAAGGAGACATTGCAAGAACTGCAAACATTAGAAAGGGATTGGGATCAGAACGGGGAGGTGAAGAGCTGCTAAGGAGAGGGCAACCATGAGATGACAGAATCCACATTCCTCAGCAAAGGAAGAAGAAAAAAAGGAAAGCAAAGCCAGCTGGTTTCAAAAAATCAGCCTTCAAGACAATCACCTGAGATCCAAATCTGTAAGGGAAAAGGGAGTTAAAAGGAGCCAGAGCATCCTTAATGAAAGAGATCACACCTATGTGTTTTGTGGTGTGGTTGGCTAACCAGACACTGGGCAGAGTGAAAAAGCAAACTAAAATAATTTCTTCTTGGAGAGGACAGCATCAGGTATATCCAAACTTTCTGATTAGTGAGGAGTCAGAATCATAAATTAAGGGTTTAGATAGTCATTTCAAGAGCCATTTACAAGGTAGCTGTGCAGTCCAATACAGCTCCAGAGACTTCTTGGGAAGCCAGGTGTCCATGGCTATCTGCCTGTCTGAATTTGAAGCTGAAGTCAGATGGGGTTCAGATGCCATAGCAGGAACTGAGGACTTGTTCCCCATACAGAGGCAATCATGAGTTAGGTTTTGCTTAACTGCTTATCAGGGAAGTTTTGTGTGAATATCCTTCAAGTTGGCATCTAATCAGTTTTCACATCAGAAAAAGAAGTCCATCTCAAGGTAAGAAAAAAGAAAAAGATCATTCAAAGCCTCTTACAGGAACTGTCCTACCTCAGACTCCATGCTACTGTCTTCCCTTCATCACACATTTCTTCCTGGCACATTCCTTCCTTCTTCTTTCATCTCCTACCACCTTTTCAGGATCTATGTGACCAATTTTAAATCTTCCCTACCTTTCATTATCCTCCCCTTTCTGGCAAATGTCTGACATGTCAGAAGTGTCATGATTTAGCAGCTCTTCTTTATACTGTAGATCTAAATAAGCTGGTTTGTTCCTTCTAGTCTATTAAATAAGGAATAGATAAAAACAGTATCTGCAGTTTCTTCTGCCCATTGCAGTGGCTCTTCCTTAGCAAGTTTTCAATTTAAAAAAAAATGTTTTAAAGATGAGAAAGTGTAAAAAAGGTGGATGCAATGCTACCTATGTGGTAGTCATTGGGAGTTTTGTTAGTCTTCAGCTTAGGCTTTTAAAGTGTTCCACACATTACAGTGGATATTAGCATACACACAAGATGGATTTATCCTGCAGTTCCTGTAAAAATACTTCCCCCGAGTTTTATTACAGACATCGAGGTCATGGAGTAGAATTAAACTTACTGCTTACCTGGCTTCTGTTTCTGGATTTTTTGGCAAATATATTTAAAATAGATATTAGAAGCTAAATCACCATAACTAAAATGTAACTAGAAAGGAACACCTTCCTTCCTCACAAGGAAAAAGTGGTTTTAAATTAGAAGTTTAATTATCTCCAACCCCCCATATCTTTCATCTAAGTATTTCATTTAATAGCATTCTTACAGCAAATACCAAGATCAAAGTATTGCTGTTTCCCAAACTGTAAAACCAAGACACAGAGCCTCTAATAAAGAAAATGGAGTTCAAGAATAAAAGATAATTGAGACTGAAGTATTTATCATATTCCTGTGGAAACAGAAAATTAATAGTGCGGGTCATGAGGAGGATGAGGTGATGTGAAAGGGTATTAAGTAAGTAAAATCAGCAAACAAAAAGCAAAGGTATTTGTGGCAGGGATGAGTGGATGAAAGTGGATTAGAGTCAACCCCAAGCTACAAGATGGCTAAAGAAGGACTGAACCATGATGCCATAATAGATTTCAAAAACCCAGCTTTCAGGAAGTGAGAGGGAGCACCCAAAACCACAAGGCATCAGATCCTACAGGGGGGCTGAGTTTGAGTGAGGCCAAAGAACTGGTCAGGCTTGCCAAAGGAATTGAAATTCCCATAGCTGAGACAGCCAATGCAGAAACAGAGATAAGAAACCCAGCCAACAGGCAAGTGTGAAAGAACTGGGCTGTTACTGAAAAAGCAGTAGCAAGACCAACAGGCATATGGGTTGGAACAAACCAGTAGTTAATTGTGTTTGTTAGAAAAGGGGAGGAAAAGGCTAAGCCTTGCATATATTATTTTTTCTTTCTACTCTTCTATCACAGAATCATAGAATGATTCTATAGGTTGGAAGGGATGCCAAGGATCATAGAGTTCCAACCCCCCTACTCAGGGCCCCATCCAATCTGGCCTTGAACATCCCCAGGGATGGGGCATCCACCACCTCTCTGGGAAGCCTGTTCCAACACCTCACCACTCTCTGTAAAGAGCTTCCCCCTAATATCTAATCTAAACCTTCCCTCCTTTAGTTTCAATCCATTGCCCCTTGTCCTGCCATTGTCTACCCTTTTACAAAGTTGAATCACCTCCTGTTTGTATGCTCCCTTCAGGTACTGGAAGGCTGCAATGAGGTCCCACCACAGCCTTCTCTTCTCCAGGCTGAACAAGCCCAGCTCCCTCAGCCTCTCTTCACAGGGGAGGTGCTCCAGCCCTCTGATCATCTTCGTGGCCTCCTCTGAACCCTCTCCAACAGTTCTACATCTTTCTTGTATTGGGGGCCCCAGATCTGGTCTCAGAACTCCAGATGGGGCCTCACGAGGGCAGAGTAGAGAGGGACAATCCCCTCCCTGTCCCTGCTGGCCACCCCTCTCCTGATGGAGCCCAGGATACCATTGGCCTTCTGAGCTGCAAGAGCACACTGCTGGCTCATGTTAAGTTTCTCATCCACGGTGACACCCAGGCCCATCTCAGCTGAGCTGCTCTCAAGGAGCTCTTCTCCCAGTCACATGTATGTATGTCTGGGTTCACGCATGCATAAAGCACACTAGAGCTGTATATATTTCATAGGCTTGTTTCTGCTACCACATAGTTGCTGTTTCATCCTGTTTCTTAAGGAAAGGCCTCCTTACAGCACCCTTTCTGATTAAAGGCCGTGGAGTTCTTGTAACAAGATGAAGTCTATTAATATTAATCATGACTTCTCCAAGCAGGGAAATACTGTGTTGCAAATGTCAAACACTGCATTAAACAGACACGTTAAAACCTCCAGGCAAAGAAATACTCACAGGAGAGATCGTGCAGATACAGGCAGCGGCATTTATAAATTTTGCAACAATCTACACAGGCCCAAAAGCATTTCTACCAATTATTTGAGTAATAATTTTCAACAATACTGACCAATATTTTGAATCATTTTCTTTTGGGAACACCTGAAAAACCTGTGTTTCTGAGATGTGGCAGGACAGGAACTGTTTTTTCATTGCCGTTTCCCCTTTCTCCAGTCTTTTATGACTCCTGTGATGATGATGCTACTTTTTCTCAGCAGCCACATCACGGCATGATGAGGTTTGACACCTAGGTACTCATAAAGTCTGTATGTGCTCTTCTTAAAACTATCAAACCCCCAAAACATGACCTTCATGAACTTCAGTCTCTTCTGGCATGACACTGGAGGCACCTGAGGACTGCCACACATTTGACTGTAGTCTCACTGCTGTATTCCTGTGCTTCTCCATGACCAAGTTGGTCCCAGTACACCAGACAGCACTTGGGGGTGTCTTACTCTGATACTTGACTGGGACACAGAGCTGTGACATTCCTCCCCTGAAAGCCTTCCCTAGGTAGCTAAGACAGACTAACATCATCCTTTCCATAGGAGAGGCAATTGTAGCTGCCATTTGCTTTTCTTTCTGGCTATAGCTGAAGCGCAGCGGTACCCTCTGTTTTATCCCCAGGTTGTTCACTTAGGTAATAGTGCAGTGTCCAGTGTCCAAAGGGAGACCGGCGCATTATCTCCTCCTTTACCTAATGCTGTGTGTCTTTATGAAAACCTTTCAGACAGCAATTGAAGTGGTTTCTGATGATGCACAATAAGGCTATTTTGCAAAGTACTGCATGCTTAATGAACAGCAAAGGACCAGGTGGCAATTTATTAAAAACTTCCATCAGGTAATATGTATACTTTTAGATTGCATAAAACAAAATTCCAACCAGATAAGAAACCCAGAGCTGTCAAAGGTCTTCCTTAAGGGATGTGAGTTACAGAGCTGACACTTCTTTGTACTTTAAGCAGCACAAATTGTGATGCAGGTATAAAAAAATAATGCATAATCCTTGCTCACCTGGACATCAAGAAACTTTAAACAGCTGCCTGCTTTATCCTTGAAAATATACCTCTGAACCCACTGAAGAGCAACAATGCTGCAAGATGTTTTTGCTTCTCATGTTTAGACTGTGAACTGTGCTCAGTATCAGCTCAGTGGAAATGATTGCAGCTACGCCTGACCTTAGAGAATGATTCAGCTCCAAATGGCGGATTCCTGATAGGTCACTGCAGGAATCAAAGCTGGCTAATTCATGATTAATCTCAAATTCTCTGTTTCTTGTTTCCCACTCCCTAGATTTTTTTTTTGTTTGGCTGGGATTATTTGGTGGGGTTGTTTGTTTTTTGGGGTTTTTTTGGGGGATTGTTTTGGAGTGCTTTTTTTGTTTTTTAAATAATGAAAATGTCCATAGATTTCTATTTCTCATCTTTCCCTACTCTGTCCTCCTCAGTTATGACCGCAGTGTATCTCTTTGTGGTAGTATCTCCCTGCTCATCTAGCCAAATGTGGCTTATCTGGATTATCATAGCTATGCAAAGAGGAAAACTCTCATCTTGGAAATCACTGGGCATTTTTTCTCTTTTAAGCTACTTTCTCCTTTTAAAGTACTGGGAACTGACATGAGTTGTGAGATTCATCTCACCAGAGGTAGGCTTTTACATTATAGATACCTGCATGGAAGTTGTCACCCTGGGCCTCCTCTATGAAGAATGAAGCAAAAGAGGCATCTCTACAGCATGATTCATCTCTGTCCAGAAAAGGATTAATCTGGCCTGAAAACTCTCATTTCTTCCCACTAGCAAGTGAGGGAGCCTGAGATTATTTACTCATATGTGTTTCCCGTTTGTGTCTGGTGTAGTCCCAGCAGCAAGGTAAGCCTAAATTATCAACTCAAATTGTGCAGACTCATGTACACAAAGTATCTCATCCCTTTCTCCATGTCAGTCTTACCTACCACCATCTGCATAACACACAAAACAGAGTCTGGATCCTGGCCTTTCTCCAAGGTAAGGAGCGAAGTGCCTGGGCACATCAGATGATTTTAGCTGGGTTCAGACTCTCACCTTTGCTGACCGTATAAGACAGCATTGGCAGGGCTGAGCATGCCACAGCACAGTCCTACACAGTATATCCAGAAATCAGTTTCTGGGCCTTGTGGATGCCCCACCAGGTTCCAGCTGAGTTGTTGGGCAGCAAAAGGAGGTTCAAGCATGCCAGTACAGCCCCAGGAGGTTGGGATACTGACCTTTTAAGAACCCCCTGTATAATGGCCATTAATAACCCTGTGCCATTGCATTGCCTGCAGCACTTTTACCAAGCCTGGCTGTTAAATAGCTCTTTTATTGAATGTGAACCATATTAACATATGAGAACAACACTTGAAACAAATTCTTGTTTCTCTTACCGAGAAAGAGAGCATGTATTCATTTTGTCCTCATGCTAGTTCAATTCCTCCAAACACAGCAGATGATAGGCTAAATTAACATTGGAATGATACACAGGTGAATTGGGACAAGAAAGGAAGGATTGTGACACATGTGATGTTGACTTCTCAAGTACTCAATGCTTGATGAGCTGAGAGCTCTTCTAAACAACAGCCTGAGTAACAGCTGAGCTCTTTTGGGAAGCCCTGACTCCAGTTGTAAGCAGTGCACACGCAGGAAAACTCACCCCTATGTGACAACAATGGGTGCGGCCTGGAGCATCTGTCATTTTCCTCTTCCTTCCCTCATAAAAATCAGTCAGGCAGCTTCATCTGCAGTGCAAAGGGCACGTAAGTCAACACACTCAGCCAGTGCTGACGAGGGAAGAAGGTGTTCACCATTGTGATGAGAAGTTATGCCAATTGGCAGTCATCCATCATGCTAAAATCTTGTGGGTGAAGAGAGACTTTATCAGACATGTGGAATGTAAAACAGGACAGTCTTTTTGTGACTGAAGGGGTTCCTGAAAATAATAATAACAATAATTTAAAGAGTGAACCCCGTTCCAGCTATATTTTTACAGTCCAAGTGCAGAACTAACAGATCAATTGGCACAAAGTCTGGCATGAACTTGGAGCAAACGTGGGAGGGACTGTTTGAATTTGCAGGTGTTCTGTGTAGGTACTAAAAAACAGGTCAGCATTGATAATGTGTATTTTTCTAGCAAATTTGGCCCAAGTGCTAAAAGGCTTCTCAGTCAGTTGGGAAATTCCTCCTTAAGTATGTGAACAACTGGTTGTATATGATCTTCTTAGTTATGTAATGGACAGGATGACCGTGAGAACTGCTAAGTACTTTTTCTTGAAAGGAAAGACTGAAGAATAAAATAACATATCAAGGGGTGCAGTGTATTAGAGGAGCTGTGGGGTGAGGTTTTCTGATTGTCTTTGCCTGCCTCTAGACAGATCTATTAATCCTCTACTTCAATAACTATTGAACACACTCTAAATTTACAGCAAAACAAATTACTTTTTGGGAGGAATATTGACTTTCAGGGAGAGAGAAGTAGGGTGAAAGAAAAGGAAATGCATCCTGTGTAACACTAGGGCTTTTGTATTCTGCAAGTGTTAATAAGTAAACAGAAGCTCTGGGGTTCTTTAAAGGAACTGCTGGGATGAGGTATTAGGTAAAATAAACTTGCAAAGAGAACTTTCTCCATTATACATGGCAAAGTTGTGAACACAGTGACGGTCAAAACAAAAATGTGTTATGTATTTCACACCTAGCATAGCAGGACACCCTAAAACTCGCAGAAGCTTTTCCACACGTGTACTTCTGAGCAACAGCTTCTTGCCAGTGTCAATCTGTGTAAACTGTGTCTCTTTTCCTGTACCAGGGCACTCACTACCATGAATATTTAAATTTGTGTTTAGATCTGACCTCTGACTTTAACATAATTCAGGGGTGAAGGAATTTCTTGTTTTGTTTCTCAGTTAATTTAATGACACAACAGTGTAGTGGTAGCTCAGTCAAGGAAGAGGATTCAGGAGTATGTGTAAAAACATCCCCTTCCCCCTCCCCACAACACATCATTCAGGACGCCTGACCTCACTGCATTTCCCCAGTGAAAATCTGAAGATTTCTTCTGCTACCAAAAGCAGGAAACACATCCTCATTTCTTCTATATTTTAGAAGATTTTTTTAAGACTTCCTTGAATTTCTGTCATTAAAACTATCTGATTCTATAACCTTGGTTTCATTTGGCACAGGGGCAATTTATAGCAATATTCAAGACCTGATTTTCCTGTCATCGTGGGAGAAGAGGGAGGGAGAAAGGAAAGCAATTAACAGAGCATTTGGGGATATGAAGTAAACAGAAATCCATTCTCTTCCCTTCCTCCTCTACTACACCCACACGCACATGGTTCTCCAATTTTCTCTTTTGCATGAGAAAACATTTCAGACAAGCTGTAAGACTGGATGCTTTCTATTTAGAATAAGCAACAACTAGCTGAGAAATTGGATTTTAGGCTAGCAATGTATGCAAGCCTGGTTATTTGTTCCAGAACAAACTTCAAAACACTGTGGGTGATGTAATGTGGAACCTGAAGAATAAAAGAGCATAGTACAATTTAGGCTACATTTTTAACCTCATAACCTTTATGAAACTAAAAGTTCTTTCTCATTCTCTGTTAATAAGCTGCCTCAGTTGTTCATCCTCTTTGCTGAGATGTCTTGATACCCTTGGCAATAAGAAATAATCCCTGCCCTCAAAAAATTACAAGGTGCAGAGGCAAAGATGGGGGAAAGGCCACCAGTTTTCCAGCCCAACAAACCCAGCAAGGCAAGTTAATTCACTATCTGTAGAAAGTTTTTCAGCTTCACCTAGCTTTCCACCTAGCCCTACTTTCCCCCACTGCAGAAGCAGAGCGCTGAGGTCTAGAGATTCAGACACAGAGTGCTATCATGCTCAGACAGTTTGTATGTGTTTGTCCATGGCTGTTGACACAACCTGGAAGGAGCATGATGCTCCCACTGGCTCCTTACTCTGCTCGTGCCAGTATGGGTCAGTCTGGTCACAGATACACCACACTTGACTGTCACAAGGGTGAACTAATGCACTGAAAAGGAGATGGAGTCTAAAGTAATGAGAAATCTGCAAGCTAGAGCAACAAACTGTATCCATCTCTTTAAGACATAACACCATATCAGCCCCTGGCCAAGGACTTTTGGCAGGGGCTGAGCTTTTCCTGATAATACAAGTTCTTAAGTTGGCCAACTGCTCTTCTGCAAAATCTTGTAAATAAAAATAGTTTAGTCAGAGCAGAGGATTGTTTGTGCAGAGAAAACCACACCTCTTAGAGAAGATTTTCTTTAATATTTCATTCTTATATTTTGGGGTTTTGGGAATATTTTTCATCTAAGTGGAATATCTTTAAAATGGGAGAATCAAGATCCCACATGTGGTAAATCAACAGTTTAGAACGTTACTTATTTCAAGTCAAGTCAAATCCAAGATCATTTAAGTGAAGTTATCGCTTTATTATTTCTGTAATGTGCAGTGTTAAAGAGAGCTTTTGCCTGGTGAAAATGGCTTCATAATAAATCAGAGTTTCTGGAAGACCTGGATGGAGTTAACAGATTTGATTTTTACAGATAATGAATATGAAAAATTGTATAGGTGAGGTCATTCCGAAACTTCCCACCTTTTTCGGCCAAATTAGCTATGCCACTACATCCACAGGATGACGTGCCCATTTAGACAGCCTATTAGCAGTTAAAAGTACACCTCTGTGTTTAGGATGGGTTCAACTGTTCCTTCCTGCCATGGCAACCTGCCATGTATATGGCCTCTCTGTCTTCCCCCAAATTTCTCCCTCCACTCAAACATCCTGACATGGGAGCAGCACTGAAGCTGTTCACGGCACCTTCTGCAGACATTGCTTTTCTTAGTACACATGACCTCCTCCGAAGTCTTTGAAGTCTTATTTTAAATTATATAAGTGCTCTCAGACAACTCCTTCTGGGCAGCTATCCCAGTCTGGCCAGCCTGACATTTTGAAAATTTCTCCTTGGTTCCAGCCAAAATGTACTAGTATCTCATTTGGGGCATCTCCTTCTCTGGAGATATTCAAGACCCGTCTGGATGCCTATCTCAGTGAAATGTCCTAGGGAGCCTGCTTTGGCAGGGGGTTGGACCCGATGATCTCTTGAGGTCCCTTCCAACCCCTACAATTCTATGATTCTATGATTTTTGCCTTCTTGTTTACCCTAAAGACTACTTTTCTTGCCCTGATATTTGCTCTTCCAAAAATTTTAGAGGTAGCTATCTTAGGTCAGCCTTTGTAGTTACAGGTTGAAGAGAAAAGCCCTTTCATTTTCCTTCTGTAAAGGTGTGCCCATAATCCTTCAGGTAGCCCCTATGTACATATGTCTCAGTCCGAGTCTAAATTTTTAACATCAGAGACCACATAAGGTAGCTAAAATTACTACATATTATTTTAGAGTATCCTATTTAACATAGCATGAATATTTAGTTATTTTCTTAGCTAACATACCCATATCATGTTCTTCTCTTGTTTATTCCCAGCCAAGCAGTCCTTATGTGAAACATTAATCACTTATTCAGAACTACTCCTTTTGTGGAAAGAATTGATTTTAACTGAATTTTATAGCTAAACAAAACCATTCAGCTGTGGCGTTCAATCTCCATCAAGTTTTCATATTAGCATAAGGAGAAATGTTGAAAATGAAAAGTTTTCCTCCTTCTGTTCTTCTTCCACTCTTGGCAAAGTTTACAGGGCTCTCAATTTTTGTTTCTGAGTCAATACAATGAAAATAACTTTGAATCCAGAACTAAAATCAAGACTAGAAGAGAGCAACTGGAAAGAAAACATATGTATCTAATACATAACTACTGTAATGTTAATTCAGTGGAGTTCTAGCACTGAAAAAAAATTTAAGAGAAATATTAGACAGAAAATTAAGACTCCAAAAGTATGTCAGGATCCACCTTTTAATGTATCATCATGTCAAAAAATAATTGATTGTATCCATGAAAAATAAAAAGTAACAGAACAGAGGCTAACTAGAAGGCATTCCAGTTCTGTGGTGAACCTACAATGGTGGGTAGATCAGGCAGCCAGGTGAGCCCCATAGCTGTGGCTGGGTTGTCTTGACCACAAATTCTTCTCTGGGTGCTGCTATCTGGACGCAAAGCTTTTTCTGTTCTCCAGGAAGAGGTTTTCACAGTTTTCTTCTGCTTCACCAAAAGAGATTTCAGCAAAGCACCTCCCCTACGAGGAAAGGCTAAAAGAACTGGGGCTGTTCAGCCTTGAGAAAAGAAGACTGAGAGGGGATCTGATTAATGTTTATAAATACCTCAAGTGTGGGACACAAGGGGAGATAGCCAGCCTCTTTTGTCTGTGGAGACAGGACAAGGGGCAATGGCTACTCTGCTCTGGTGTCCCCAGTACAAGACAGACATGGACATATTTGAACAGGCCCAGAGGAGACCATGAGAAGGCTGGAACATCTCTCCTGTGAGGACAGGCTGAAAGAGTTGGTGTTCAGCCTGGAGAAGAGAAGGCTCTGCGGAGGCCTTGTGGCTTTTCAATACTTTAAGGTTCTTTCCAATGCAAGCTATTCTATGATTTCATGAATCTATAAAATCATGTAGGAGGCAAAAGCTGAGGGAAGAAATAGCAACTGGCTATTACAGATTTATATTTTTCAAAGTTATACAAAATTTAAGAAATTTTTTGTGTGTGTGTGTTGGATAACACAAGAAAACAGCGTGTAAAAAATTGCATAAAGAAGTGCTTTCTTGGAGCACCTGATTTCACAGGAAGTCTTACCAAAAGATTTTAGACTGAAAATCAATTGGAAGTTACCTGCTGCGAATAGACTGTGTTGAGAAGAGCGAGCGCTGTGTTCAAGCTGCTGACCTTGGAGGACTATAGATAACATTGTAATGACATTGGAGAGGAAAAAATATTGACAGCATGATTTTTTTCTGTAGAAGAGATAAAAACATGCTTACTAAATGGATTACTAGAAGTTGTGAAGGTTTAAGACACAGGTTAGAATGAGTTTTTATATGCAAGCACTAAATTTCCCACATATGCTGATGTCTCACCATGAAAGCAAAGGCAAGAGTAGCTTAATTTTTCTTTATCAATTATTGTTATCTATTCATGTGGGAAAAGTAGGGGGTGGAGCCTAGAGTGTCTTTTCTGTCTCCTAGAACAGAGCAAAGCCATTGTAAATCCACCCTAACGGATAGTAGAGGAAGTTGCAATAAACTTCTGCCTGCCATGCTGTGCTCCTGCCCTGGGAAGGATGCCTGAGCACATGAACACTACCAACAGCCTCCCTGGACAAGGGCAAGGCAAGAGAAAATGTAGTTTACAGCATGGGTTTTCGATCCACCATCTCAACTACACTGAACATAGATCTTCCAGATGAATTATTGACAATAGTCAAGTTACCCACTGCCTTCTACACCTACTCAGAGAAGAACCACATGCTAAGTTTTGTTTTCACTCCGACACATTCTCTCCAAGGGCAAAACAAACACTTTGCTACTGGTTTTTCAGATTTGCAAGATGAATACCAGCTATGCAAGAAATACACAACTTGACATGCAAACGGAAGGACCCGTTCTGATCTGCTGTTTTGCTGTTTATCTTCTTTGTTTTCATATTAATAACATTTCTAATGATGTCTCACTTCCCTGTGCAAAGATCTGAGCTCTGATTATTGGCAAACTAATGTGGTGTTGAAAATCAGATGTGTGTTTGGATTATGATTAGACCATAAAGCAGGGAAACTATCAAAAAAATGCAACGGCTTGTGGAGATTGTTTACACAAGGAAAGAATTTTCAAAGCATTCATAGAAGAATTAACCTCCCTTCAAATACTAAATTCTATTTAAAACTATAAAGGATATTGTTTATATTTCTAATTAGCACTCACTTGCTGGAGGAAGGCAATCCACCCCTGAGGGACCAGTTTTCCTTTTGGCTCCTCCAGTCTTTACTGTACACAGGCACCAAGAGTGGAAACCTCAGGATCTTGGACAGCATGAAACAAAAGTATTACGCAGGGGTACAGTTAGTTAAAGGAAGCAGTTACTTGTTCCAACCTGAGATCCCCACCTAAAGGAAGGCTATCCTACGCTGGGGAGTAACAAATCTTCTTTTAACTCTTTTTTTTTTTTTTATTTCTCCTGTCTATTAGACATGAAATATTAACAAATATGAAATACATGCTAGCAAATATGAAATTGTGCCTTTCTTTTTTCTACACAAAAGATAGCAGAAGAAAAAATTTAAGGCACAAAAAGAGTATTGAATTGGAGAAATGAAAAAGGCAACCAAGATTTTACAATATGAGTCAGTAACAATATGAAGTGATTGACATTAACAGAATAGACAGCCAGGATCCCCTGTAGGTCTGGAACAGATTCCCTAGATACTCACCTGACACCCAGTGAAGCGCCTGATGATCTTCGCTTCTTTCTTACTAGCGAAGCCTCCTGCTAGGCATACATTAAATACTGCTCTGCCCAATGCAGTTTTATGTATCCCCAAGTGAATCATCAACGTAAGAACGCGAATGGCATTACTGAGCAGGTGTTTATGTGCTTGCTTCAGAAAACAGAGTTTACTTCTCAGCACTAATGCAAGTTGTGCTGCCCCATACATACAGAAGGAAGGACACCACTCATACAGAGCACCTCAGAGTGTCAAATAGTGCCCAGGTCCCTTTTCCTGTGTTTGCCACGCTGTTCCACCTAAGCACAGCAACATCAAGACAAGTCAATAAGATAAAAAAGTGAGGGAACTTAGTGTCTGAAGGAACATGTCACTGAATTCCTAGCTGTGGTGGGTTGACCTCAGCAGGACAGGGAGGCGAGAAAAATAAGATGGAAAAAAGATCATGACTCAAGATAAAGGCAGATTAACAAAGCAAAAGCAAAGATCACACATGGAAGCAAAGGAAAAACAAAAGATTTATTCTCTACTTCCCATCAGCAGGTGATGTCTGGCCACTTACCAGGATACAGGGCTTCAGTATGCATAGCACTTGCTCTGGAAGGAAAATGTTATAAGTAACAAATACCTCCCCCACTCCCTTTCCTCCTCCTTTCCCTCACCTGTTGCTGCTGAGCAGACATCACACAGTAGGGAATATCCCTTTGGCCAGTTTGAGCAAGGCTGCAAAAGAGCATCCACTGAGTGGAGGCTTCGAGCTTAGCTGCTGTGTTCACACACAAACCTATGCAGTAAGACAGTGAAGGAGCTTTAGCTTATCTTTTAAGCCATAGTTGAGCAATAGCGCAAGACGTAAGCAATAGTTCGTGCTCCTCAGTTTTGAGATTGTTCTGGTTGTGTAACACCACTGTAACAACTACAATTGATCTTTAAAATTAAAAAAAATAATTTTTTTTTACTATTTATGCAGATTTAGTCCCCAAACAACAGGTACGCTACTTGTCCTATATAAGCACATTCACGTGTTAGAGTTGCACCAGCATTTTATCCTCTGTTTTCTCCCTGTTTTAACAAGGAAACGTGTTGCCCACATTTGTTATCCAGAGCTTTTCAGTCCAACCAACGGGAATTATCAATCACCTCGGATCGCTCAATTTACTCTCACACATTTGCTACAGAGGTTTTGGTGTCATTTATTTCGACAACAGTAATATACTGTGATCTCACCAGAGGCTTCTCTGCAATTCTTTTTCTTTGAGTCTTCTTTTATTCATGAGGGTCTGTCCTTGGCTTGTTCTTCTCCCTTCCTCACTCTCACTGGATGATCTCACCCTTCGTTTCACATCATCTGCAAGCAGATTTGCAGCTCTGCTCCCTGCTTACCTACCACTCTCTGTACAATGCTCCTGTGGCTGTCCTGCCATCAGGCAGAAGCAATGTTATTTTAGCTGATTTTAATTACTAGTGTCTGTAGAAAATACTCTGGGATTCTGGGAACCAAGATCATTCAAGTTAAATTAAATTGAAGGATAAACAAAACTAAATGTTGTAATTAAGGATTCTGACTTCCAAAGGATTTTTTTTTTTTAAGAAATTAAGGCCTCATAATGAACACACAGCTAATGGGAATGAGGATATGAAAATTACCACAACATATCTGGAATAAAAAATCATGAATGCAAATATAGGAGGCCTGAATGTTTCCTCCCTAAAATACTGAAACAGAAGAGGAAAACAAAGTTAGAAGATTATCTATTTTCTACTAAATCTCTAAAATGAGAAGTGGTATGATAAAGAACAGCATAAAATAAACCAATTCAAGAGATAAAGAGGTAGAGAAAAGGAGGAAAACAGATTAATCACTTGGATAACAATGGCAAATATTACAGCCTCAGTAGTATGCACAGCTTCAGGGCAGATCTTGAATTTCTGAAACAAAGTTGAAGAAGCAAAAGGAAAGCAGGATAAACTATAATATGAGCTATCAAAGGTGGTTCGTACCACATAATATCTCTCTTCAGTAAGAATCTGATTTTCAAAAAAATATATATTTGCAAACTCTACAATGAATTGTACCCCTCTGGTCCATGGAGTAGGTGATAAACTGCCCCATATCATAATTTATTATTGAAGGAAGCTGTAGAGCAAAATATAAATACAAGCACTAAAAAGTGATCAATCTGATGGCTTTATTGTTTGTTTCTTTTTGTTTACTTTGCTGTTGTCATCATTACATCTGAGAGAAAATTATTTCTAGTATTGAAAAAGGAAATACTGTCACATTGGGAGTTTTCTAGAGAAGGCTTCAAAGATAATGGTGAAATCTTGATATTTCTTTATGTATTTTCACAACAGACCTGACAGATCTGTTGGAAATTTTTCAATGAAGCTTACTGATGACAAGTGATTGGAGCCATGGTTAGTTCAGAAAAGGTTTGGCAGATCATACAGAAAGAACTCAAGAGATGGAGTTACAGGCATGGGTTGAAGTTCAGCTATGCCAAATACAAATTTTCACATTTCAGAAGCACTAGGAGGTCATTGCTGCTGTGGGGGTTCAGCCCCAAGCAGTGGCTGAGCACCACATGCCACTCGCTCACTCCTGAAGGAGAAACAGACAGAGCCCCCGTGGGTTGCGGTAGGGACAGTTACTGACAAAAACACCATGAAAGGGGAACAATAACAGCCCACAGCAAATGTCACTCACACCCGGTGATAACAGAGTATCTTATGGACCCAGCAATGACACAGAGGACTGCACCAACACCCCATCCAGCCCTCAGAGGGGCTGACTCAGCTCACCTGGGCTGACTCAGCTCAGCTAGGCTGGGTGCTTTGGGGGGTTAACTCTGGCCTGTACAGAACCAGTACAACTGCAAAAAAACTTAAATGAAATACCTGAATGCATCTTATTAATTACTAGGTGCTTATAAACCATCAATGCAATGAAAGCTGAGGGAAAAAAATAATCCTAAAAAAAAAAAAAAAGTCAAGCAAGAGATTTCCAAAAGAGATACTCTGCAATGTAAAAGGAAGCTTGGCTTCTAATCAGATGCTATAACAGGGTTATCACTGGCAGCTAAGTTTCCTGGTTCTGTACAGGCCAGAACTAACATCCCCAAGCAGTCAGCCCAGGTGAGCTGAGTCAGCCCATGCTGTTCCCACACCACCTGACATCACTCCCCCATAAAATAGGCTGATCAGAGAGGGGCACTCCTGGGTATCTCCAGGGTGTCAGGTTGGTCCTTGTGTTGGTGTAGTGCTCAGTGTTCACTGCAGTGCTCGGTGTCTGGTTGTTAAAGTGCTCCGTGTTATCACTGGGTGTGTGCACTTTGTCCCAGTTTTTGTTCTTGCTGTGCTTGTCAGTAACTGTCCTTATCCCAGCCCACGGGGGTTCTGTTTCTACTCTGGGCACAAGTGTGTGGCGCTCAGCCACTGCTTGGGGCAGAACTGCCACACCAAGGAAGAGGCTCAAACACCCTGAAGATTCCCAAGATAAAATGTTGAAAAATGGTACCGTTCTCTTTTACATCCTCAGTACTCTCCTACTTCTAACAGTATAAGCTTCAACTTGAAAGAAAATTTTCATCATACAAATGCAATGAGGATTGCACACATTTTGCAGCCCTTTAAAGTTGCTCCAAAGAAGCTCTCCGTGCTCTCTCTGCTCACTGTTTCATCTGCATCTTGTGTAGGGTATTGTGGGCCAGCTTTGGACAAGCTAGCTCCTGGTCGAGATGGAAACCCTCTGTGGGATGCCAAACCCAGGAGAAATGTGATTCGACTGCTCTGGTAGCTGCCTCACACCAGACTGCGCACTGCTGTAGCAGTGGCCTCCAGTCCCTGAACCAGGCAGCTGGCAGAGAGCACAGGGGTACTTACATATCTCTAAGGTTCTGGTTACCTTTATGGCATAAAAAAGCCTGTGCAGAATAGATAGTAAGAGCTCACTGGTTTCCTGTCATTGCAGAAATTAATATCTTTGGCCAAGAAACAAATAGCCAGAATGCATTATTTAGTCAGTACACAGTAAACACTTAGATTTGCTTCTAAGTGGCTACCAAGCTACCAAACTTTTTTCATGTTTCCATAAAAAACATAAAATACATAACTTCAAATGGGTGTTGAAAAGCTGCCTGTGTGTGCCCATGACCAGCCACTACGCCAGCACAGCTCTGCAGCTGCCAAAAGCAGTTTTCCACTGGGGAGAGCATCAGGATTGGGGGGAAAAAAAAAAAAAAAGAAAAAGGGAAATAAGCCTTGAATAGAAATCAAATTCAAACTGGGTTTCTATCTGTGAGAAGGAATCTAATAAATCTCCTCTTTGAAAGAGGAGGCACATGATGTAAGAGAGACTATTGAGTGCAGGTAATGTATACAGGAACGAGTGATACTGGGGCATTTATTTTTAAATCACGTTTGTATAAGGCCATAAGGAAAGATTACAGGTAGAGCTGAAATGAAAGATTGCTGGTGAGAAAGGACCAAAAAAACCCAACCCCAAAACAAAACAAAAGGACAGTAAATACCTTTTGAGGCAAATCGTGTCATAATCAAGTTCTGGGAAATCCATAGAAATGGCCAAGCTGATTCCTTGAAATGCCACAAGTAACTTTCCATGGGCACGGTGAAAAAGCATAAGTGCGTTGGTACAGTGAAAACAACTACTTTCTGAAGGGGAGTACTCTCTGTGCTAAGAGGAGAGAGAGTCTTGTCTTCTCTTTCAGCACAGCAGACAGGAAGGCAGATGAAGGCCTGGTGAGATGAAGGCACACTGAGGCAGGAGGAGCTGTTTCCCTGCCGTGCAGCCCAGAGCACAGATGCAGCATGGAGAGGAACATCTGCTCTTGTGATGGCACAGAAGCTTTCCAAAATGTTCAGTGTTTAAAATGCCAGCCTCCACAGGACTTTAGATGCCTGTGCAGCAGCGTGTGTGTGGTTGTCTCCTGTTTGTTTTCGCACACGGAGGCACAGGCTGTGCTGCTCAGCCAACAGGAGAGATAGGCATGATGAAGAGACCTGGGAGATGAATGTAGGCAGGATTTCACTTCTTATTTGTGAGACAGGGACTGAGTTGGGAAGGGGGTCTGATGAAATCACTGATGGTCAGGTGGTAAGGTCAGAGGATTTTGGAGGGAGGGGTCTCACCTCCTGCCACATCCCCATGTTGGAGAAGGGAGAGGAGTGGGGATGACACAGGAGACCCATGGGACAAGGTTGAAGCAGGTTGGCAGAAGGACAACAGCAGAGAGAGTGACAGAAAGATGGCTTCTCCTGGGAGGTAAGATACAGAGTAAGAATATATAAGAGAAAGGAGTCAACAAAAGCCAGTCAGTGCCAAGCTGTCCTGGCATGGCATTACCCTGAGCTTTCCCTTGTTCTCCCAGCACCTGAGTGGATGTCACACCATCCAGGTGTGCAAGAGCCTTCTGACAGATGATAGGTAGCGGCATGAGCCACCTGGCATGCAGCTGGGAAGAGCAGAGGTTTTTCCTCTGGCAGAAGCCCCCATGGGTGCCCATTAGTGGGGGCGGTAGGCACCTTGCTGTCAGCCAGCGACACCCAAAAGGAAAGACCAGGGTCTGCTCCTGCACACTGGCACTGATTGCCTGAGCAAAAAGGAGATGGTGTTATGTTATCAATAGAGGAGATTGGTTACAGAGGTATCTATACCTGCGCCACACGGAGGAGTCTTCAGCTTTGTCATACTTAAAGCCCATGATGACCTCAGCAAGAGTAAGGCAATGGTAAAATAACAGCAGGGAGCTAGAAGGTGGTTTGAAACATCCATCAGGGTATTTTTGAGTCAGGTATGTTTAAGCAGCAAAGATCACATAGAGCTGTTTACCAGGGAATCCCCTGTGAGTTCTTTCTGAAATGAGCAGAGCGACTGACTGAACACGTAAGAATCCCACTCAAGCCCTTGGCAAGTTGGCTGGTTTCCTCTGCAAGCTGGCCCTGACGCAGCACAGGGCTTTCCCACGGGTGGCGGATGCTCCGCGCTCCTATCGAGCTGCCTCGAGCAGCACCCGGAGCAGCCCCATCCTCACAGCAGAAATATTACAGGAAGGAAATGCTGCAAAATGGGAGGCCCTCTTTCTAGCTTTGCTTGGCAGAGAGGTGATCAAGGCTGAGATTTACAGCGGAGGGGCTGCAAGCAGCAGACTTGTCTACTTCTGTCCCTGCCTGGCAGTCTGGACCTGGCTGAAACTTATCACACCATCAGTATACGGATACCTATAGGTAACAACATGAATTTTACCCAAAGTGAGCCCACAGGTAACAGCATGAATTTTACCCAAAGTGAGCCCACAACTATTGGATGCACAGTGAAGGTCTGTTGGTTTTATAAAGCTGCTGTCAGAGGAAATGTTCGCCTGCATTTTTGTCTGAAATGCCACCTGACAATATTGGAAAGACCAAGTGTTGCCCAAGGACTAAACTGAAATGTCAGAAGGTGGCTCACAGCAGGACTCTTTAATATTATTCCAGCACAGGCCAGACGATTGGCTCATTGACTACCTGGAAATATCCTCTAGTGGGATCTGCTTTGGAGGTGCTAACAAGATAGAACTTATCCCTGTTCTGTAGGCTTTAGTACAGAAAACAAATGATCGTGTGAACAACAGAACTAACGTAGCCTAGTTCCCTTTGCCATCTGTTCCATATAGTTGGATTTTGTGGGGTCGACAATAGCCTATCCCCTGTAAAGGCACCTCAGTGGTCTCTCTGTCTTTTACCTGTCTGATTATTTTCATGAAACTGTTTTCTAACGTGGGTTGAAAGTTGCCTGTAGTTAAAAAGCTAACAGAGTGGAATAGACACACCAACACGCACAAACACACAGAGGTCAAGGAAGCTTTATTACCTTTGGGGACCGGGCTGAAGAGTAAGCTGTAGCAATCACTTCCCAGAGCGACAGAAAGAGAATCTATCAATAAAGAGAGAATTACATCTTAAATGTATCCCCAAGTAATACTGATCTCAGTGTTTGGTTGCTAAAACAGCATGTAACACTGTAATTGTCAGGTGCTTGTTTCACTTGCAGACTGTTGAAGAAATAAGGTATTGTGTCAACAGTCAATGATGGAGTAGAGGTTTTGGATTAATGTTGTTTAAAGACCTGATCTCTCTCATATGGCCAGGCAGTGCAATGGAGTCTGCTTGAGCACTGAGGCTGGCTTTGCGTTAAAAGGTCCGTAAGCTCACAGCAGCCCCAGAAACCCGTACAGAAGTAGTACTGGGAGAGCCAAGGATGCATTGTATATCAGACACAACCTGCAGCCAAGCTCTTTCAAGAGAAAGAAATAAATGCCATGACAGCCTGACTTCTTAAAAGATACCCAAAGCCTGACAAATCCAAATTTCTCAAATGCTTTTGTCTTTCCATAAAACACTGATTATTCTTCTTCTAGGCTCACATGATGAGGTTCACGCCTGTGATGAAAGGCTCTGTCACTTCAGGCCTTGCTTGGGATGGCATGGCACCTGGGCTGTTCCCAACTTCCCTTCCCAGGGAATGTCCAAGGGAGCAAGGAAAACTCTGGGAAAGCAATGTCAGGCTGGGCAGGCCCATCCCTCAGGTTTTGCTCTGTCAGGGCCTCTGATTTACCCTGTGTTCCCACCTTGGCTGGCTCCCAGTGTCAGAGCCAGGGGATGGTTAAAGAATGGTGACACCAAAAGGCACAACATTTCCTTTGGGCACGGGAGCCTTGACACTGGCAGGGTGCCCCAGGAGGTGCAGACTCTGCTCCCCAGTGCTGCAGTGGGGAGCTGGAGGGAGATCTGGGTGCCTCTCCTCCCTGGTGAGTAGAAGGTTTTTTGCAGGGGGAGGTTTACCAGAAGTCAGGGAAGGGACAATTGGTAACCCAGAGGGAAAGGACTTGGGTCTGTGAGTAATGATGCTCAAAGCATGTCTCTCTTCAGTCTGGGCACTTTCCAAAAGTGAGGAGTGGCCTCCCTGAAAAGATGGGAAGACAATCACCAAAGTGTACCACGATGGCTTGATTCTGGGTGCTTCCCTGCATCATATATCATATCATGTCATATCATATCATATCATATCATATCATATCATATCTCTCATATCAATCCCTGTCCCTGTGCCCCAGCACCAGCTTTTTGTGTGGCTCCTGGAGAAGGCTGTACTTGCCAGGGTACAGCTGGCAGAGGTGTCCTGTGCAGACAGTCAACCTCAGCTCCTTTGCTGCTGTTTAAAAGAAGCACCTTGCATAACTACCTGCATTGGAGCACAAACCAGACCACTCATTAATATTCTGCTAAAAGCAAGCCTCCCTTCCCCAACTGAGAGAACGTGAAAAAAAGACAAAATCCTATTGATCTGGCTTCCCTCTATTATTCATCCTCCTCATGGCAAGGAACATCTGGTCCTGGCAGATCAGCTGTGACGGAAGCAGTGGTGCCTTGCAGGAATTAATCCGCTCCTCTCCTCACGCCTGCTCTCAAGACTGCTTCTCTATGTGGGGCTGAGAGCCCAGATCTCTCCTTCCCTGTGATGGAATACCTTTATACTGTTTCCTGAACATCTTTCTAGCATCTGTTTCTGCACAATGTCTCACCTGATACTACTCCTCAAGCCAGGAAATGTCCCCAGGATGTTTTCTGAGTCTCCCTATTGTTTTAAATCTCACGCCATGAAGGATGTTTGGCTCTAACTGCATCCCACAAAGCCCCAGTCTGCGGAGCAGTGCCAGCAGCCTTGCCCTCACCTAGAAATGGAGAGACTATGTGACGTTGTTTGATGCACATCACTACTAGGTGGGCTGTCAGGTGGGTGCTGCGGTAGATGTGGCTGACATGACGATGGGGGTGGTGAGATTAAGCATTGTGGTGGGACTGAGTGGAAGTTGGACTCTTGCTCATATGTCCATAGGAAGCTACCCCTGCAATAAGATGCTTCTCGGCTTGGGGTCTAAAGACCACAAAGTCATGTATTTTCCCAGGATGTGGTAGGGCAAAGGGGCTGTTGCTAGGGACTGTGCATTATGATCAGCCTACCTTCCCACAGACTAGATTAGGAACGAAGGGGTTAGAAATCCTGTGGAGAAAGCAGAGTTGGAGGCAGTTCACCAAAACCCTTACCGATACACCTTCCTGCCCCATACCAGTTTATTGCCTCTTGGGTTCTTCCTCTGCATACAAACAGGAGTTCTGGTGGCAGGCAAGCAAAGTCAGGTCAGCAGTAAGTGATGAAGTAGGGTACAGCTTCATGCTGGGTTTCACGTGGCCTGTCCTAACAGCGTCATTGCACTTGAGAGGGCATTGTGCCTACTGGAACAAACAAAAGCTCCCATCATCTTGCTGTATTTTTTCCTAATTTCATTCTGTAAATAAGGCCTGCCTCGGTTCAGTCTGTCAGTCCATAAGCGCTCTCTGACACAAGGTAGGCAGAGTACCTCTTCTGATCCTTGGCTCCAAGTGCCTTGTTCTGTGCAGGTACAGACTGTCCCACCTGTTCCTGATTCAGTACCTCAAAGAAATGTTATTTCCAGGATGGAAATGAACACACTCAGCAGCAATCATTTCTGAATGACTCTAATTTTAAGGGGAAAAAAGAAGTATTTCTATTTAAACCTCTAACACTATGACTATCTTTGCATGCACTGGAAGCATTCTTTTTTTCTGCACTGATTCCTGCTTTTTTCAGTTCTGATTCTGGCTTCGTTTGAAGGCTTGGCTGCTTTTATTGCTGGCGTTTTCCTAGGACTGCTACAGCTCCTGTAAAATAACAACTACTGACAACGAAACCAACATCGACACAGCAAGACCTGTCACAAACTCTTTCAGCATCAGATATGCTGGGAAATCCAAAGTGAATGTAGCTTTGAAATAAGGTTCAGTAAAAAATGTACTTGAATACTCTAGTGAGGATTGTATTGTGAACTTTAGATTGATTTCAGTGTGGGTTTTTTCCCAGTTTGTTGAGGAAGTACACTGCTGAGACAGATAGCAGCCCTAAATGCACATGCCTGGTTAACTTGACAGTTTGCAAACAGTGGAGTGACAAAGTTCATGAGCTGCACAAGGATCCATCTCAAGCCCTCAACAACGTCAGGAACTTGTAACTACAGCATACCAACAGCACCACAGATGTAGGGCCCCCACCTCGCCAGACAGTGTCTCCAAGACACAAATATACATCCACATGGACAGTATGGCTCCCTCACAATGCAGCTGCTGATTTGGCATGCATCAGACCTGATGTGCTTGAGGAGTAGGGCTAAATCTTCCTTGAAACATCGGACTTAATGAGAACATGGGGTGGCTGGGCCAGCTGTGCAGGAGGTCCTCCTGTCCCAGAGGCATCCAGCTCCCTGAGCACAGCCGTGCAAAACTTGCTCCAAACCAGATGCCATGTGCTGATGACTCAGCTCTTGTACCATGGCATTGAGGTTCTGGGATGGACATCAGGCTTTCATTGCATTCATTTATCAAGTCAATCCAGCAGTACAAGGACATGGAAACCATGAGCTGCTGTGGCAGGCTCTAAGGCTACCTGCATACAGATCTGAGGAGTGAAAAACATGCCTCAGATGAGAGCTTTCAGGGTCCCTAATGCTGAGGAAGGGGACTAGTCTGGTGGGATGGCATCCAATGGCTTTTGGTTAAGGGAAAATCAGAGCAAGAAAGCTTTGTTTCCTGTACAGTACTTGGAGGAAGGATGCTTGGGCTGCAGCACAAAGGGACTGTCTGCCATTGCCTACTCATTACTTTTTTGGGAAAACACTCCTTCTAAGCTAATAGGACTACAAGAAGTGAAGGCCTGAGCAGACAATTTTATCAGTTTTATCCCTTTCACAGAAACAATCCAAAAATTGTCCAGTAAGACTAGTAGTTCAGGCTAAAATTGGGCCACATGGTGATTTGCAATTTATCATTTTGCTTGGTTTTCTGTCAGTAATGTATGCTCAAGGTTTTTCATCTTCATTCATATTGAAGACCGATCTTTTATTTCTTTCTTATTGCTTTTCATACAGTGTTTGGGATAGCAAAGTCATTTGGACAGAATTAGGTAAGCTTTGGTGTTTCTCAACGGGATTTTCAAGTACACAGTATTGCTATTATGGTTTCTTTTCATCAGAGAAGCAAATTGGTCTTTCTTTTGTAATGAAAGCCTAAAAACTATCCAGGTGCCAATAGCTAGTTTTCTGTTACTGGGTTCCAGCTGCAGATGTCAGTTTTCTGGCATGCAGTCTAAGTCCATCCTGACATGAAAAGATGCTGCAGGCAGCAGAGGCAGAAGGTTTGATGCAGCATTTGTATAATGCATTTCATATTTGCAAAGGGACACATCCACCATGAAGGCCACTCTGAGGAGTTTTCCAGCTCTGGCAGTGAGGAAGTGGCGAGGAGGGACAGAGGGATTCCACTTGAACAGGTCAGAATGAGTAGAAGGAGCAGGAAGAAGTGGGAAAGGGAGTCTTCAGAGGAGGATCAATTTGAAGAAGCAAGGAATAAAGAGTGAAAGCAGGACAGAATGGCAGATGAGATGTGGAGTCAGCTGTGAACAGCAAATATATTGGAGTCTAAAATGCATGAAGTATGTACCATGGCAGAGATGGGACAAGACAAAGTGTACACAAAGCATTGAGTGACAAGGCAGGAACGGGTGTCACTGTGCTGGTGTTTACTTCTGCCACTGAGATCCTACAAACTTCTTTTGATTCTCAGTACTGAAAAAGAACTCCAGTGGTATTTGTAGTAAATTAGCAGGGCAATTAAAACAAAGGTCAAAACTCAAGACTCCTGTATGTTAATGAGAAATAAGAGATGAGCACAGATTGTCACTTTAGGGGGCTACTATTAGTTGCAGTCCCCAGCATGACGAATATTAAACTGTGCCATTGTCTCAGCACAACTGCTGAGAACAAGGGGCCGAGGCTCCGTAGAGATGCATTCAGAGGCTGCCGGTTTTGTCACCGAACATCCATTGCCTTTCATCTTTCGTATTAAATGGTGTGTTCAAGGATAAAATTTTGATTCCTTAATGTCCTTACAACTCGACACATCTAGTCAGTGAGTAAAAGAAAATAGACCTCAGTGTCTAGACTGCCATTCTATACATTATGTACTCATCCTATGTGTCAGCTTAGTCCAGCCTTGCTACTCTGCCCCTTGACTCCATATGGCTGGGGAGATCTTAACACTCCAGCTTCTGCCTTCTTTTCAGGCTAACTTGCACCATGGATGTAAGACAGGAATTCACATGCAGGAAACATTTCCAAAAAGTTCATTTAAAAGCACAAATCCTCTCTTCCCTGGCACACCAGTCTCTAGTTAAGCCTGAGAACAGAAGAGCCTCTGCAAGATGCCTGTCTTCTAAGATGCTACTACTGATTTTTTTCCCAGAAGAGAGCTAAAAATAAGATGAAAAAGTTTAAGGGCATGAAAATCAAGCAAGACTACAACCACTAAGAAAGCTGTTTAACTATCTACTGCCGCTCTGTCCCAAAGTAAAAGCTTTCCCTTGTAGCTTTCCTTCTCATGTGCTTTCATCTATTTGTATGTTTATTTCTTCATTTGCTTGAGAGAAAATTGCAAGAAGTTCTCGATTTTGGCTTTTACAAGTCCTCCCCACTCAGTACAAAGTGTGTTGCACAGATAATTGTCGTGGCTTGCTACTTTCACCACAGCATCATGCCTTGCGCCCCTTCTGCAGTATATCAGAGTAATTTCATCGGTCTTCAATGACAACCTACTTTATGACCCAGGCTTCCCCTGTGTAGTATTTCTTGCAAAGCTGATTTCAAATCCCACCCTTGCCCCACAAATGATGTCCGTCTTGATCACTTAAGATTTATTCTCCATTTCCATGTCAGTGATTTTTCTATAGTCTCCACCTTAAAACTGGCTTTCTCAATGACTTCAAAAATATTTCCTTGTCTTCCTTCATGTTCCTTTTTATGATGCTCCTCTTTTTTGTGGTTTCTCAAAGCTTTTGCCACATAAATCACTACTGCACAATAGTCATTGTTCTACTCATTTGTTCTCTTGCTCACATTATCTGGGTGAGGTTCTTACATTCCAACTATTTGCAGTATCCATCTGTTGCCTCACAGTTATCCCTCATCTAATCAGCTCTCAAATCAAACTTTGGTAACCTGTGGAGAATGAGTTACCTGTTTTCCTTATAATTTTAAAAACAATGATGTGAAATGTGCAAATTTTGAAGACATTTGCAAAGAATGAACATATTGTCAGGCTCTAAAACAAATTTCCTAAAGCTGCTCTGCTTGAACAAATGTAAAGCTATGATTCATAATAATTAATATGAATAAAGATGTATGAAAAAACACACATTTGTATGAAAAATGTTTAATGTCTTCCTTCTTGTTACTTCCCATCAAGATAGAAGGAAGTCCACGAGCAAGCAAACAATGACATGTACAGTTACTAAGGACAGCAACAATATTTTTCTACATAAAATACTTCTAATTCTAATTTTCCTCTTGGTGAACAAGACTAGGTATTTTTCTGGCTTAGTATGCTCTGAGTGTTGCTTCTTATTGAAAAAGCCATGGTGATCATAGCTACAGCCCTTACAAAACAGTAGCCAATGTCTTCATGTCTAAGTGAACAGCATTTGTCACTCTTTGGATGGCAAAGTCTTGAGCTCAGGTAGTGTAAAAGAGAATCATTTCCACTTTTGAGACAGAAGAGCAAGCTTAGATTAACTGGGCTGTGGCCCTTGCAGTGTTTTTTCTCCTGATTGATTATTGGAATAATACTGAATTCGACTCAATTTTGTCAAAGAAGAAACAGATACACTGTCTCCAACAACCTTTTTCTTACCCCAACCTCTCCATTTACTCCATTACTTTCTATACCAAGTTTAGGGGTTTCCTAATTTAAATACAAATACGCATTCTTTTTCTTCCTTTCTTTTGTCTTTGTTAGCAACATTTCTGACTACTAAACCAAATGACCTTTTCCACTACCAAAGCTGAAATGCCATCATTGTGCACTTTACGGTTATATGGCAATACTGGGAGGGCAGGAGCTTCAAAAGCCATCAAAAGGGGATAGAGTGGGGCCTGGGGAAATCAGGACAAATAGAAGTGACAAGTCCATACTACAGTTTGAGTCTGAAAACTCAAACTAGCTGACTGTGAAAGATGTCCATGCAGTGACTACTGCAGGCGTGATTCACAAAGTGCAGAAAGCACCTCAGGAATGTAATTTGCAGGAAAGCAAGGATGGTTGATGTCAGTGTTTTTTAGAAAATAATAGAAACATACCTAAAGAGAAACTTGTGTGGATGGGAAAAAAAAATCAAATCTCGTGGACCAGGAGAGTCCTCACATACCTTGGCCAGAGAGCCCTGCATAGCTCCCCTTGCACCTGTATTGACTGGGAGAACATCAGAGACCCAGGTCAGTCACACAGAGAGGGCCTGGGGGATGAAAAAAAATCATCATAAGGAAAGAGGCTGCTCTGATCCACCTTGTATAGACAAGTAAGAGTGAAAGAAGAACATGAAAGAGAAGTAACCACCCTAATCCAAAAATTAGCCATAGTATTAGGGTTATTAAAGAGAATCCTTGAGGTATCATATTCAATTTTCAAAGTCTAGTGTTGGCAGATTCAGGAAAACCTGACTAGGAAGAAAGCACATAATTTTAATTTGAAATGATAGATGTAAATGGAACTGTATTTCTGAGAAACCGTGTGAGGTATTTGAGAATCATAAGTAGTTGTTGATCTTGGAACACTCTGCAAAGCTGCAAGTGCCCATTTGGAGGCAGGTATTGTCAGGTGCAGGTTAAAAGGGGAGAAGTTCCTTTGCTGAGTATTACCCTATGCCCTTCTGGTAAAGAGCTGCCAGACAAGTGACAGCAGTCTCAAGACGACCTGTATAGAAAGAAAATATAACAAGCCTCTGGTTTGTTGTGACACAAAAGAGAAGAACTGCTTGACCCTTATTGTTCATGACATCTCATGACAGCTGAATAAAACATGGCCTAAGCTGCTAGAATAAAAACCTTTAGATGGAGTCTGTGAACCGTACAAGTCTACCAGCAAGCTCAACTATATAGACATTTTTGTCTGATTATCAGTACATAACAGGTTCCCCACTTTGATACTTCATTAGCCCTAAACATGTCAGTGAGGTAATAGGCCTCTTGCGGTTTGGCACCACAGACTTTCTTGTCCACCACCTTTGTATTTGGTTGGTGATATTTGTTGTTCACTTAGGCTTATTGTCTAGCACTTCAGTTGTGTCTTCCACAGTGAAGCCACTGATAAAAGGAAAACAAGTAAGACACAAACAACAAATTATATTCTTATTATTTGTTCTGTATAACCCTTATGTTTTAATTCTTTTGATACCTCTAGGATAAAAGGTATTAAGCGCAGAATGAAAGCTACTTCAAAATAAGAAACAACAGGTAAGACTTTTCAGGACAAACATGAATCAATAATCACTACTCCTATTCCTGAGACTAGTGCTGGGACCAGTTTTATTAAGTGTCTTTGTTAACAACTTGAAGAAGTGAGTCCACACTAAAATTCCCAGGTTTCAGATGGTATTTAGCTCTTTCCAGCAGTCCAGCATTGTACCAAACGCAAGTAACTCCAGAAAGAACGCATGTGGGCAAAAAGGTGGCATGTACATTCAAGGTAGAGACATATGAAGAGATGCAAAAATAAATTAAAGCATACTTCCATGATGCTGAACTCCTATCTAGCAGAGAAGATATCTTGGTGTACTCACTGACAGGCCACAAAAAAATTGACAATGAACAGTGGCAACCAAGAAAGCTAATAAAATATTGAACAACATCATCAGGAGAACTAGGAATAAAACAAAAGGCATCATTTTGCTGCTGTATAAAACCAAGTCCTGTACTGTGTTCTGTGGATAATTCTTGTCTTTGTATTTCAAGAAGAATGTAGTGGAATTAGAGAAAGTGGAGAGATTGGCAGCTAGAAAAATCAAGATTGTAAAGCATCTACTTTACTCAGATTTAAAAGTCTGTATCTCCTTGAGGAGGAGACTGTCAAGAGGATGTGACAGAGGTTTAAAAGTTCTTGAAGGTAGAAGGTAAATGGAATGCAGAAATCACAGCACATCTCACCTTATTTACCTTTCACAATCTTAATAAAGCAGTTTTAGATGCTGGGGAAGTACCAGGGTGATGGACCACAGAACATGCCACTGTGTGGATACCCTCCCTAAACAGCATTGACTTTTTCTGACACTGTAGGCAGACTATTGGGCTGAATGGGGTTCGGTCTGGCCTGCCAGGGTGATGCTTGTGTTCATGGGATCTTTTACCCCAGGGCTGGGAGGAGCAACCTCCTTCGACTTCCCCTAACAAGCACAAAACTGTTGGAAGAAAGGGAAAAAACACTGCCTGCAGCTCTCCTATAAATCTCCCCCAATTGCAACATGTTCACATAATTACTAATCTGCATAACAGGCAGTTTAATTGATTGTAATTGTAATTTGTTTGGGGTTTTTGAGAGGAGGAGAACGTGATAATATGCTGATACAACAGACCATATCTGCTATGAAGATGTAGATTTTCTCTTCCCTTCTGTGTCCAGAATTAGAGTGCTGAGCAGAGGTTTTGTGTGTGGTGCTTGCTGTTGAGGGAGACAGAACCTCTCGCTTTTGTATGCGGTCCCAGGCACAGACCAAGTGTTCATATGAGATTCATAGCCACGTGGATAAAATCTTCCCTCTGGTGAAGAAATGATGCTGTTAGAATCATAGAGAGAAGCCTACTGTTATCTTTATTTTCACATTTGAAGAACCATTAACTTCTGATGTGACTGCCAGAGCTTATATTTAATGAGGAACTGTTTACACTGACAACTGCATTCAGGCTATTGAGCTGAAATATTTGCAATGAGTCAGTTAAGAAAATCTTCACTGTCCCTCTTACCCATCAAATAGTAATGGTCCCTACCTGAGGTAACATACTGTTGCAGACTGATTTTATGTTCATTAACACGTGATCCCCATGTCACAGCTTCCTCTGTGTAAAATGGGTGCAATAGCAGTAAGAACGTGGCTACAGAGGTAATGTTTTCCTCTGTGAAGGTGAAGTTGACCAATGATTGTGCAATTAAAGCAGTCAGATGCTTTGTTTGAGTTGTTCAGTAACCTTCCTGTGTGCGAATTCAAATGGAAATGGATATATAGATACCCATTTGGCTCATCAACTTCAAAAAGCTCTGCAAGAGCCCTAAGCTAGTTTCATCAGAAAGCTATGAATGGGCAATAGATATGGTACCCAAAAATCTGTCTGTATGAAAAGTGCACTAGACCATGTTCTTATTTCCTTGACAAAGGGAAGACTTAAGAAGCAAAGGAAATCTTCCTAACTCATACTCACTTTATCAATCAAGACTTAATTGCTCTCTCTCACTCAAACTGATACATATATAAAGAAACCTGTTATCGGAGTTTTGCTAGGATAAAACTGGTGAGAAGGAGGAATTAACCTCCATTACCTAAGTCTAAGCAAGCTGCAGGCTTCAGTGCTTTATCTTATGAATTATCCTTTTTAAAGAATGTGTTTAGCCTTTCTAAGGATATGATTTTTCACTACTGCTATTGTTAATATTAAGATTTATGATGATAATAACCAAACAGGAAACACAACGGAGAAAAGAACTACTAGAAAGTTTTTTGACAGCCAAAAGGGATGGCTGGGAGGTGCCACTATCAGTCTGACTAGGATCCCGTAACAGTTGAAAGGGACTTTTGGCTAAAACAAGGGACTATGGACTCTATTCAAAACAGAATGAATGTTAGAGGACGACAATGCTTGAAACAACAGGCTCCAAACATGCTAAAGCTTGTAAACAAAGATTAAACATTTCTTCTCCTTATTAATTAGAGAAAAAGATTTGTGATCTAATTAAATGTGATCCAACTCTGCCCTCTATTTTTAAAATATATGAATATTACTTTCCAACTAAAATTTGGGGATTAATCTTTCAGTGCAGTGAAAGCAAACCACATATGCTTATAGATAGAAGACACTGTGCAGAGGTAAGGGTATAGTTTCTTAAGTCAGAGCCATCAAACAGGGAGTTTTACCTGATCTTTTATCTTCACCATCAACACTCGATTGAGCTGGTCTGTGTTTGCTACAATAGATATGACCCTGTGCCTACGCCATCCCAGGCAGAGCAATGCACGACCTGTCCCTAAAAACCCCAACCAGGTTTCTAAAATCCTTAGCCTGCTGCAGTGCTTTGCCAGCCTTATCAGAGAATAATGAGGAGATGGAAAGGCCCTAGATGCTGATGCAAGGAGAGCAAAGAAGAGTTGTGAGCATCTCATCTTTAAAGGGTCTGTGAATGCTTGCTCCAGAACATTGCAGCTTCCTGCCTGAACAACCTCATGTAATGAAAAATGTAGCTGATGCAATATTTTCTGCCTCCATACTACAGATATGGAGAGAAGAGATTGTGTGGCTGCCCGATGTGGGGATACAAAGCCCTAAAAATATGACCAACAAATAAAATATCCGTGTATCCATCTAGGAATATGCCACCAGACTAATAATGACAACTGACAGTCAGGACTTGGGTGAAAGCAGCTAGATCTGGACTTCTGAATGTAATCCAACATGAAGGTCTATCACAATGGACCAAAGCTCCTCTGGCACCATTCTTCTCATGAAAGGTAAGTTTTCTTTATTCATCTCTTGGTTTCTCCATGCTTGCAACAAAAAGGCATGACTACAGTTAAGATAATCCAGTAGCTTATGTTCACAAAGGAAGAGCAGCTCCAGTTTTCACTCCAGCCATGAGTTTAACAACATAGTATATAGAAATAAACCTGAAATCATCCACTATTTTGTTTAAGTTTTTTTTTTTCTCCAGACAAAAGGACAATAACAAATTTCCCTCCCTTGGAATATCATCATTTGTCACTAAAAAAGGAAAATGAAGCAAGGTAACAAATATCCATTGCTTTTCCTCATGAAGGCAGTGAATTTCCAAGGCAGTTGTCATATGCTGTGGGGTAACAGATTTGCAGCAAATGATTGTGGTAGCAGATTTGCAAGCAATGGCTGTCAGAAACCATGTAAAAATCTCACAGGAACTCTTCATGAGACCAATAAAATTCTAGTAATAATAAAAATCACATGAAAAAGTTGAGTTTCAGAGAAGAATGTCGAGGCTGATGTTAATACATCAGTTTGGTTTGTGAAACAGACAGTTTGAAAAGGGTGTAGTCCTGCTTGGGAAGTTTTCAGTATATCTCAGCTCAGACTTTCAGGTATCTGGGATTGTCCAGAGTGTACACCTCTGGGTACACTCTGGACAATCACAGGGGCTAGTTCCTCCTCAATTAGCCCCTGTTTCTGTCACATCAATCTTTTTCTACCGCTGGCTCATAAAAATTCTTCTTTGGATTAGACGTGGGTGACTCACAGTAAACCACGCATTCAGCAGGAATAGAGAAGGGGTTTGTTTGTATCAACAAATAATTTGATTTTTACTCACTTCGTTGCTATGCCAAATAATTTAATGAATGTTTTCTGAAAACAAAATGTCAGCCTATGGCATGACTGCAAGCTGTTCAATAGATGTATTCCTGCCTGTGTTCATTATTCTCGCAGATCTGCATTCAGAGACTGGCTGACCTCAATGACTGATGTAAGCACTCAACTTCATTAATTATCTGCGCCTCAAATTAAGCCTTTTCTGTAGCAAACTGTCCCAGGTAATCTGGGACATATACATTCTGCATGTATACACAAACGATTATAGCAATGCAGGCAAAACTGTTTGACAAAGGAAAAGAAAGCGAGCTAGAGATGTTGTGAGCCCTGAAAATCGCTGGGAGGCATGGCAGAATCCTCTCTTTCCAGATGTGGCAGGTGCCCAGGAGTGATTCACTTTGTGCCTCTGAGACTTGTAGACTGGTAGTATCTCTGGTCTGGGATGTCAAATATACCCTGCTATATTCTGAATTGTGTTGGCGACTTGTTGCCTCAGCTTAAATTCACAGTAAATGGGCCATAGCATTTAGGAGCATCAAAGCACTGTCCCTTGTATGGAAACCTCACCTCACAGGAACCAGCTTCCCTGTCCATGTTTCCTGAGGTAGGTTTGAGCAACAGAGACCAGTGCAAAAGATGAGGTCTTTTTCTTCAGTGTATCTGTCACTTTTAATCTGAGTCAGAGTTTCATCAGTTGCAACAAATGGTTACAAGAGCAATTCTTACATTTTTTTCTCTTCTTTTTAATTTTAATAAATGTTCTTAATGTGCTTTTTTTTCTTCTGGATCTGTTTCTTAAGCCCCATAGTAATCTGTGGCAGAGATGAAACCAAGAAATTACTCTGCAAATACAAAATTAAATTCTCCACTCCTACATATTTTCAAATTGTATTAGTCTCATGTTTGTTTGGGGTTTTTTTCCCAGAGGACTTCTTCCTATGCTTCATCACAGCATCACTGTCACCATGGGCAACATCTAGGCTAAGCCAGTTGTCTGGATTCCCTAAATTAGGTACCAGTTTTCCAAGGAGAAGTGGTGCTTCCAGAGGGCAATTCGACCATTGCTTTTGGATAGATGAGAGAAAACCCACCAAAAGAGTTTAGAAAGAGATTCACCTGTGTCTCACAGCACAGCCAAGTCAGCCAGGCAAAGACAGGATGAACAGACTGAAACTAGCAGCACGCAGTCCACAGGCATTTATTAGTTACAGCCATAGTGACAGGAGGAGGGGGAATGGCCTCAAGCTGCACCAGGACAGGTTCAGATTAAACATTAGGAAAAAGTTCTTCACCGAAAGGGTTATTGGGCATTGGAACAGGCTGCCCAGGGAGGTGGTTGAGTCACCAACCCTGGATGTGTTTAAAAGACAGGTAGACAATTTGCTTAGGGATACGGTTTAGTAAAGGACAGGAACGGTTGGACTCAATGATCTCAAAGGTCTTTTCCAACCTAGTGATTCTGTGGTAGTAAAATATTTGGCTAGGAGTGAAAAATAAAAGACTCTGTGCAAAAAAGACGAGCTTCAAAAAACCCAGCAAGCCATGTTTTTGACTTGATAAAATCACCTTTTGATTTACTTAGTGCTTCCTTTACATTCAGAACTTGGTGCTATTTTCCAAGAAGTTACCTTGCCTGTAAAGCCTGAATTCTCAGCAATGCTAAGGTGAGGGAGAGAAAATATGTAGTAAAGTTTATGTTAAAAGTTGAGTCCCAGGAATGAAATAGTAGCAGAAGCTCAAATATGGATTTTCAACCAAAATGAAATTTTGTTGAAATCTGACAGAAAATGTTAGGGTTGCAGGCAAAAAGGGTAGAAAATAGTGCAATGCCACAAGCTCTATTGCCTTACAAACTCAAGCAAGCAGTGCACTTCAAATTCTCCACTAACCGATTTGTTGGGGGGGGGGAGGGAATGGAAATCCCTTGTCTCAAGCATTTTTAGCAAAACATGCCCAGTAAGATTCTACTGTATCAAAAGGTGGAGAAGACAACTTTCAGAGAGAAGGAAATATGAGTGTGATACTGCTGCAGGAAAAAGAATGGCAAAAATGGATTTTTTCCAAAAATACACCATGAATTTTCGAACTTGTATGATAAAATTACCTGTCTGCAATTAAGTGGCACTGCACAACCACCACTGAATATTGCACTTAAACAGGACTTTTTCCTAAGACCAGGTGGTTAAGTGATATGCTTCACAAGTGTGACATTTTAGCAACACATAAAAGGTTGTTGCTTTCAATCTTCATTTTCATTTACTTAAACAATAATGATGAAAGAACAGGATACTTCAGGCAGATTTGGGTTAATAGGTATAAATTGTACTCTGGAATATTGACTCTTTCAAGTCAGCTATTGATTCCTATAAACCAGCATACACCTAGTTATTTTTTATCTTGCTGAGGAAAGTGCATGTGAAACAGCCACATCCATGCAAGGTTGGATCCTGAAATTCATACTCGATTTTCATTTCTGTATTTAAGGAATTAATGCTCCCACTGAACTTCTGCCAGAGGTCAATGAGAAACTCTCTTCTGTCCATTGAAGCTTTCCTTCCAAAATGCCCATTCCACACTGGAAGCCTGAGAAACACACACACACCACACACCATACACACCCACACCCACACCCCCACACCTCCACACACACACTCCCCCCACTCCTCATCATCCCTGTATCCAGTAGTCTGGTAGCCAAGCCAAGGCCTAAGTTTCATTTAAACTACCCAAAAACTACCCAATGGTACCCAGGGATCAGTGTACTGATCCCTGGGCTACGGGTCAGTTCATGATGTGTTTATGTTAATCACACTTATTTTAACCTGGAATGTCATCTTGGACATGAAGAACTTTCCCAAGGAAAGTTTTCACGACTGGTACATTCCTTCCAAAAGTTTCATGCCTGAGAAACTCATGTTTTGTAACACTTGGTAAAAATACAACTCAATTCCCAAGCTGCTGAGTGATTTGTGCTACAGAGATTGAGAGCTGCTGACATTGGGACATTGCTGCACAAAGATTGAGGCTGGGATCTATTTGCTTAGACTGACATAACCAAAAAGCAGACATTGAATTAGCCATTCTTCAGTCCCCTTATCATCACCCAGAGAGACACAAGCACTTGTCAGATGAGACTCATCCCATCATATCATACACAGGTAGCTGACTCAAATCCCAAACATGCCATTTTCACTCTATTACTTTAAGGGACCTTAGTGGTGACCAGTTGAGGAGTATATTTCTGCAGCAAGGTGAGGCAAATCCCAGTCCCAGGCCCCTTCCCCTGAAGGGATAAGGTCACAGAGAGGCAAAGTTATGCCTCTGGTCACTCTTCAGATCAATTGCCAAGGCAGTGGCAGAAGGCAGGCTGCTCCCACATCTCCCAAGCCACTGGGCTGCATGGCCACTCGATCAGACCGCAGTTCCACCCAGGACTTTCTGCCAATGTTGATGGGTATTTGGGGTTCATGGAAAAAACCATTCACTTCATATGTAATGAAATTGCTTCAGTGATTATTGACCCATGCATTAAGCCATCTGGTTATCTGAAACGTCTTATGGCTGATAGAAAGTTCAGCCTGGCTTTGGGACCCAGAAACCCTCACTGGGGAGTACTTGGCAACTAATGTGCCGCAAGATGCAGCAGTTTATTTTAAGATCCTAATTTAATTAGAATTAAGTGACATTCAGCACAATGAACACCTTGATCATCAAAAATAACACCCACCCAGTAATATAGCTGCTGTATCCAACCTCTTCCGCTCATCCATGTTTCTCAAATGTGTTATGGCAGCTGAAATTCTTCTGTGATTAGTTTGGTTTGCTTCAGGCTCCCTCAATTTGCTTTACACTGCCAGGGCCAGACTCCATCTCTTACAGCCTGTGCTTGAGTAACACCAGCATACATGTCGGTCTCAAACTTCTGCCACCTTTCCCAGCTCTCTATGTCAGCTTCTACAAGACATTTAAACAGTAGGAGAGTTTAGAAATCCTGATGGAACTTGACCCTGACCTTACTCAGTGGATTTGGGCTATATCAATGAGAGAGCACCCAATCAAAATCATAATGCTGGATTGTTGTGATCTGTCATACCTCAGCTCAGAAGAGCAGGCTGGTGCCCAGTTATTGCTGTCCTGTCCTTGCAGAGAACTCAGTTCATACCTCCTCATTGGCACACATGGTGCCTGTATAATTTTTGGCCCTAATAGCAAACAAGTACTGTTGTTTTGCTGCCTTACGTGTCCCTAATGCTCTCTGCAACGGTGCGGAGGCTCTTTAAAATCTTCTTCAATGGGGATCCAAGAAGAAACTGGTTGGAGAGAGCATGATTCAACCTTCTGTGAGTAATATTGTGGTGTCCCTTTGAACACGTACGCTGACTGAGGGACCCACGGAGTCACGCGTGTCCGCTTCTGAGTTTTGGTCTTTCCAGCAGCAGAGCATCTCTCACCATACCAAAACTGGCAATTCACGGATGCAAAGTGAATGTCAGTATGGATTTAGAGCTCCCTCTGAACTTTATTGGTCTTGAATATCTACTTAACAGATTCCTGTTTTTATTCTTTTCTGCAACATTAGCTTTGTCTTTCAGCCCCAGTGGAACTCATCAGGCCTCTCTTTGAATGAATTAACTCTGAGTGGCCAATTCATTACTGCACTATAGGGAAAAAATTATGACAGAAACTCCTTGCCAAGCATCCTGATAGCCAGCTGATACAGAATAGTCAGCATCAGTGGACCGATCATTCCTTGATATCTATGTACTAGTAAGACTATTTACTTGAATACATGCTGGCAGCATCTGTAACCTCTTCAAAGCACAATACCATGGATTTGTTGACAAAGTTGTACAAAAGGACACACTGCATAATCTTTTTCTTGTTTTTTTGAGGGGGGTGCTGTCCATTTATTTGCTGTATGTTTTATAATTTATATTATGGGCATAAGAGCATTTGTACAGGTCCATCTACTTTATCGTCCTGTCTGTATTAGTCCAGACTAATATTAAAAGCTTTAGGAAACTAAGAAGAGACAGGGGAGATACATTATGCTTTTTTTCCTCAGGTGTCCTCCCAGTGGCCTGGGACCTAGGCACGTCCTGAGCTCATGGCTATGTGTGGGTTTAATCAGAACCTGTGGATTTTCACAGCTTGTACAGTCTTCTTTTAACCCAATTACACCTTTTGCTTCCACATATCTGGTAACCATTGGTTTTGCTACTTAATTACACATTTGGTGAAAGAATACTCCTTTGCATTATACTGTCACCTGTTAATCTCATTGGGTACCTTTGAATGTTTTTTAATCACTCCATGTCCTAACCTTTATTTTATGGTCTATTGTCCTATACCCTCTCAGACATTTAGGCCCCAGTCTGTTTAATTTCATCATAGGGAGACTGACATCTTAATTTCCCTTCTCTGCAGCTTCTTTTCTTTGTACTACAGGCTGAGAGTTAAGAACAAAATTGCATTCAATATCACCAAAAAAGTGTAGACACACCATGGATATATACACAGCGTAATAAGGTTTTCTGGTTTGTTCTCCACTCCTTTCATTCCTGACATCCCATTTGTTGGGTTTTTTTTTTAACAACTGTCCAGACTGAACTGTTCTTTATAGAGAATTAAGAGGGACAATCTCTCTTCTGAACGACAATCACTAATTTTAAGCTCATAATTGTGTAAATATAGTTAAAGTTGGTTTTTCTTATGTGTCCAACTTTGCATTCTATCAACACTGAATTTCATCTGCTTTTAATACATGGTTTCTCAATCATATAAAATCCTCTGAGAGTCTTATTGTCAGACATCCTTTTTTCCTGTCTAATTTCTGATCTGCAGGAAACATTGTCACCTCACTGTTCATTCTTCTTTTCATTCATTTATAAATAAAAAAGTATCTTTTGTACTCCATCGGTAACCTTCCAATTTTAAAGACTGACTTTTTATTATTAAACTTTGGGTCCTGTCCTTTAACAACCTTTTAATCCTGGAAGGAAACTTTCCTCTTGTAACCATTTACAAAGTCTTTGGTGAGGGAACTTGTTATAACCTTTCAGAAATCGGCATATACCATTTCCTTACTGGCTCCTTGCAAGATACTAATACGCACAATAAATTTTCCCTTTGGAAAATTTGGAAATTTGGACAGTGCTGACTCTTGCCAATGTCATCATATTTATCCAGGTGTCTACCAATTTCTTCTAGTCTTCTGGGCAGAAAAGACATCAAACCTGTGATCCTCAACAGCTTCTTTCACATATTTCCCTTTTTTTTTCTTTCTTTTTATTTTGTCATCAGGTTTTGATCCTTCTGTTCTCATTGTAACAAGACTGGTTTGAGTGATGCACACATGACAAATAATAGTTTGGGATTTTCATATCTAAATTATTTGAGAACACTGTAAAGAATGCTATCAATTCCTGTTTGTTTATTACTATTTCTGCTATATTTGTTTTCCTAAAAGTTCTTCAACCACTCCACTTTGAGGTAGATCTGATCCAAGAGATAAATTTCTTTTCTACTCCTTTTGCAAGAAATTTTAAGGCTTATGTATAACATACGTTCTTTTCATATTAGTTGTGATAATTCATTATATATTATACTGTATATAAGTTAAATATTTTAAACTCCTTTATCACAGGAGTTCTTCCCAAGGAAGATAAAAAATTTCCAGTGCAATCAAAGAGCAATACTTGCCTCAGTTTTATCAAATTCAGCCAAGAAACTTAAGTGACTTGAGGAGGTTGCCACCTTCCCAGATTTAACTAGACTGTAGGAGTTCGAAATCTATTTAATTGATAGTCTAAAGTTTATGAAGCCACTGATCATTTTTCACAGTGAAGTTTTTGTAGCTGGGGCCCATATTGCTCTTGAGCATCAGACTGATGTGAAAACAAAAGTCATGTGGGAGAATGATATGGATTATTGGCTGCACTGCAGGAAACACGAAGGCAGAAAAGAGTGCATCAGTGTTTACACACAGCTGAGCTAAACAGGGATGCCAAATGCTGCCTGCTAAGAAGTATTTGAACCACGACCTCTAACTAGCAATTTTCATTTTAACCAACATACTCTTTTTCACTTTAACACAGATGACTGCTAGGAGCAAGCCTATTTGTTTGGTTTTTTCCTTCTTATTTTATAAGTTGTTTAAATACCTGAAAACAGTTGAGTATTGAGGGGAAACATTATCTGGTAAAAAAGATGTGTGAAACAGCTGCTTACAGAACTTCAAGACTGAAAAGCAGAGTTACTTATGTGTGGGATTTTCTTCATCCCACAAAATCATAAGGTTGCTCAGTTCACTGTTGAAGGTGCAACACCACTGCCCAAGAGCAGGAGCAAGTACCAGGCTTTCATAAAGAGATGTCAGGGATCCTAGCTCAGGGAGAAAGTCTTGAGCTTAGAAGATGGGCTTACTTGCCCTATCTACCTTCATGTTTTCTTATTGCTGGGAAGAACAGATATGCTTATTTCACGTAAACTTAGAAAAGAGGGGAAAGCCTAAATGCTAGTGACTTCAAAGGAGGGTCACAGTTTGCACCAGGTATAAACAAGAGGAATAGCACCAGAGGCACATGATTGGGGTTGTTTTTTCTGTTCCTTCAACTTCTTTGGAGGAAGGCAACTGTATTTCTAAGAAAATAGAAAACAAGCTGCAGGGCCTGGGAGAAGGTAGAATTGGGAGTGGAAGTATGCCTGCCTTGGAAAGCAATCTGAAAGCAGGGAGGGAAGGAGGAAGGAGACATCACACTCCTGCCCAGCTTGGTGTTGCCTGCAAACTGACTGAGGGTACACTCTGTATATTTTAATAGAATGGGTTTATATATACTACATATTATATGACTATTATAATTGCCAATACTGAATCTCAGGACTGATGGTAGGAAGCAAGAAAAGTTGTGTTGGCCAGTCTGGTCATAAGGACAGATTTTTCTCTCAGCTCCTGAACCATGACTAATCTGATCCTCTCAACAGGTTTGGTTGTACTCTAAGCTTGAGCTTTTCTTCACCCAACAGCACTCAGAGGGCCCTACTTCGTAGGTAGGGGGTAAGTAGTGATACCATGAGGTCTCCTTGCCTGTGTAGAGCACAAGGGATTATGCTTCAGGCCTTGTCCAGGTACGACCTGCATCTCCAGCTCCTCTTGCACAGGGAGGCTGAGTATCCATGAAGTGTAGGAGAGAAGGGAAGGGAGCCTAAGGTGGTCTTCTCCTATTCTACTCTTCCCCATACACAAACAGATAAACAGTGCAAACGTGTGCCTTAAGGGGATACATTACTTTTGTTTTTCTAAATGTTTCTTGATTTTGGAAAACATGTTTTGGTATGTAAGAACCCTGATAACAGAATACTGGTACAACAAACATAAACATAAAAAAACGGTGATAACTTAAACAGCAGAGAAGGGGTTTTGTAACAGACACTGTAAAACTTGTGAAGTTTGTGCATTGCTGACAAAACCAGAGGCCTGACTGTATTTTGACCAGAGAAAGATAGTGTGATGAAAGGGATGTGCACACAAATAAATGTCTCACAGGAGCCCCTGGCAAAAGGAGAGGAGTCAAACCTGACACTCCTGAGAGCTGTAAGGTACCAGGTAATGGGACAAGGGAAACCCTCTGCAGGTCTGTGGGTCTCTTGCATTATAACCTAACAAGAAGTAAGCAGGGATGTGTCCGTTGCATTTCTAAAATATGTCATGATATTATCAAGGATGTTCCAGCTGAGTCTGTGGACTGACCTAGAAAGGAATTAACAAGTCAAACATAAGGATTTCTGTCTGGCCTCTGATTTCCTGTGTTATAATGATTGAGACCTTATAAGTCAGCTCTGGCAAATTTCATACTTCTGATCCTTTTATCTGGTTTATGCTGATGAATTTTTGGTCTGGGAAAGTACATGAAAACCTGAAAGCAATTTTACAGAGTCTTATAAAAGCATGTATTTGTTGGGTGCATATTGGATGATATCAGGAAAGAAAGTTTATTACACATTTTTTGGAGTCTGGTACTTGTTACTCTAACAGGTTTATGAGGCCGGAAAAAGTTCCACAAAGCTCAGACCACAGCTATAGCTATAGTAATGTCCTTAAGGAATTCTTTTTTTCCTTTTTTTTTTTTTTTTACTCTGAGTTGTAGCGTACAGTGTCCTTCTGGCAGAAAAGTAATCAAGTATATTTATAGATGTGACACTTGGACATAGTGAAGCACTTTGAAAAATAGAAACATAAATAGAAACATAAATATGGTCCAAGATTGGACATGACAATTTTTTTCATAGTCAATATAAACAAGTTTGTTTCTCTTATCTATCCTAACTGTACATAAGAAAATACCACAGCACAAAAACATTTCTAATTTGTGCATAATGTTTTTCCATAGAAAAATGCTGCCTTTTCAGCAGGAAGGTGGCATTTCCTATCTGGATAACATTACAGAATTATGACACTGCTCACATATCTCATTCCACAATTCTCTGAACTAAGGGGTTTAATTACATTCAAAAAGGTTTGGAATTAAAATGCAAATTTAATATTGTAAATCAAACCCAAAATGTCTGATATCAAATTATTTGAATGACAAATCATTTGAATGACAAATGATTTGAACATTTTGGTGAAAAGGATGAATCTTCTGTTCTTGAAAAGTACCATAATCTGGTTTCTTTCTAAATAGAGTAAAAAAAGTCTTAAATTTTTTTGTGATTTTAATCTCCATCTTGACAAGCCTGGGGTAAAAATATGCGCTGTGAAACTTCAGGAAAAACCAGCTGAGGCACTTTGAATTGTGCTAGGTACCTGACACCAGGTCAATATGCTTTCAGAAGTGTATCGCCCATCATAATACATTCATAATAAAATCATAATACATTCAGGTTACTCAGGCTTTGTAATATATATCTGAGAAGACTCATTGGGAGAAGATATATATGTAAATATATAGAGATATATATGAAACCAGGATACAGGTCCGAATTCACAAAGTTGTTTCAAGGTTGTATGCAAACCCAACCTCTACTGAAATCAGTGGCTTTTGGAGAAAATCTAGCAACAACTTTGTGAATTCGGACCTGTATCCTGGTTTCATGCACTGATTACGAAACAAGTGCATGCAAACAACCGTGCAAGTGGCATGATGGTAGAGTTGGAGCACCCATGAATTAGTAGTACGTGGTTGTCACCACAGTAAATTTAATGGAGGGAACTCACTGGGAAATGGGTTCATTGTATGGCTTAGCAATGAGTCAGCAGGGCAGTGAGCCCAGGCATAACCTTCTGCCAAGCAGCACAAGTGAACTGAAGGCAAATATTTTCTGAAATCAAATGACATGATTCTTTTCCTCCTGTTCTCTATTATGGCTTGATACCAAATCAGAGCTAGAGCTTTATCGAGCTAGTCAGCAGGTTTGATTCCATAGGGAGCAATCCTGTATTCTTAGAGGAAGAAGTGCCCATCAGTGGTCTCTGGGCAGGTGCTAGAAATCATCAGCCTGGTTGGGCACCAAGCAGGCTTCAGTGTCTCTGTAAGGATGTTGCAAAAGCCACCCTCCCTTGAGGAGACCAAGCATGATGGGAATGTAATGTTCCTAGGGAGTCATTAAGGAAAGACTTTGTTGGCAGTTATGACTAAGATGAATCTGTAATGCAGATAAGCAAAAAAATAGAGGGAAAAACTTGTAAAGAGAAAGGGAGAGGGATACAGAGTGAGATTTCTTCATGTCCTGTGTGTCATGAGTGCTTGACAGACTCAGGACAGAAGTCCTGGGGCAGAAGGGTCCCAGGCTGCTGTATTTCAGCCCAAGACCCCACCAGTCAGCCACCTCCACAGATACCTGACTCACGGCTGGCCTCATTGCTATGAGGCCCATAGACTGCCATAGACAGTGTGAGTCTGCAAGGCTCTGCAGGGAGCTGTTTGTTTGCTTTTGAAATACCCATCGTCTCAAACAGCAGTGTTGTTTTATTTGGCTTCCAGACTCCTCCAGAACCCACTTTATGTGACAAAGCTCCTCCATAAATTCACCTCCTGATGTGCGGTGCGCCATAAGAATACTTCTGCTAGCTAACAGGTCAGCATCCAAAGACTTTCACAGAAATAAGAAATCAAGCAGGGGAGCGCTGTGCGGCTCCACGCTGCAAAGCAGAGCCCATGAACGAAGAACCAAAGAAGCAGGAAGGTGGGAGCAGCCTGTGACAGGGGTTCCTTGCAGCCACAGGACTGGAGGTGACGCCACTGCAGCGTCTCCCCACTTGTACCTGATAGAGCTCTATTCCCTCAGTGCTGTTCAGCTCAGCCTGAGGCATGGCAATGAGCTAAAGCAAGTGTGAAATGTAACCCAGTGAGCTGATGTTAAACAGTACGAAATGTCAGTTCTCAGCAAGGGTAATAACACTGCTGGGACATAAATCATCTGTTGGGACACAGCCAGACAGCAGCAAATTGCAAGCCTAATAACGGAAAATATACATGATATATGGTAGGTGTGATTAAGTCTCAGGGCAAATACCTGCCAAATACGACTATAAGGATTGCTACACCGAGGACAGGATAGAGCAGGGCCAGTGTGAGTAGCAAAGGAGAGTGTGACTGGCATAGCTGACATGCATTTTAAGCACTGAGCCAGTGCTAATCTTCACTAAAGAAAAGAGTCGTCTGAAGCTGTGGAGAGTGGCTGTGGAGGGGCACAGCTTCAGGGAAGCAAACCCCCTTAGCATCTTGCAGCGTAGGGGAAATGGTGGAGGCTCCAGTTGTAACTGAGCATCAGAAGTGGCAGGAGCACGTGTGAATGCTTTGCTGTTTTCATCTTGTGGCTTGTGTCACCCCCTGGGAGGCTGGACATCATCCTAATTTGCACCTGTTGTCATCTGAATAAATATTTGGCTGAAATTACCCTTTTACTGTCAGGATAAATTAATTATGGGTCAGAATGAGCCTCAGGCCTGCTCACACACGGGAAAGCAGTTTCCTCTCTGGCCACACACTCCATGGGCAGCTAGCCACTCTCCTCCTGGCTGGGCACTCCACGCACCCTATGCTCCTGTCCCCAAAGCTACTGGGCACCTTCCACAGGACCCTCTCCCACACACCGCTCCCTGTCTTCACAGTTTTTGGGCATCTGCGGTGACATCTGCAGACAACAATAACATTTTATCATTCTGGAAAAATGACCTGAACCTGCTGTGGGTCTGCTGGCAGGTCCAAAACTGGGTAGGCCTCTCGATGCTGCAAGAGCTGTCTAGATCACACACTGAATCTTGGCACACAGGCATAAATTCTGAAAATCAGAGTTATACTGACTCCCAAGAAAGTTTTACCCCCACAAGAACAAGTAAAAAGTACTGAATAACTCAGACAAAGCATCTGATATCAATCAGCTATTTTCCAGCCTTGCTTATTTGAAAACAGTTTTGGTGGCATAAGAATATTTCTCTTGATAAGCAGAAAATAAATGCATCAGATTAATAGCTAACAGGCTTGTGCCTCTGAAAATAGCAGACTAGAATGGTTGTATTTAGGTATAGTTACTTTGGTGAAGTGCTGATGTAATACGTTATCTTTGCTGTTTATGGAACACAGCTCACCTCAGTAAAAATAGTTGCACCCTGATTTCCATCTGACAACTAAACATGCCGACCACAGAGCTAGAATACTCTGTCATGTGAGTTCCATTCCAGTAGAGGTATTCACCTGGATAATCAAATCTGCATGTGTTGATAGACAAATGTCTGACGTACTCAGCTTCATAAATCTGATTAGGCCTATTTTTAAGAAATAATAATTTCAGAATTATGCAGTCGTGCAACCTACAGCCACTATTTCCTGGGTATTTTTTAGCGTGCGAGGCAGTTACATCACATTCAAATTTGGAAATTGCTTAAGCAATTAGAGGTAAGCCAAGCACGGTCACTTCAGGACTGTAACCATCAGAAAAAGACTACTGTCTTACCTTGAATTCACTATCAGGGAGACTGTTGAAGCAAGATGGGAAGGGATGGGGAGGGGAGGCGAGGCAAGGCGCAAAATCTACGTGCACAAAAAAGAGTTCAAATCATGACAGATTACTTCTTTTATTTTTCCTGACCATTTCTGTAGCCTAGCTACAGAATCTTTTATTTCAGATGTGTGCTCTTCCTTTCTATTGAAAAGACTTACCAACATCTGTGGCACATGACAGGAATCTCAGGAAAGAAGGTAGTGGGAATTTTCCAAGTAAGAATCCTTTGAAATAAGCATATAGCTTATTTTAATCATAGAACTTGCACATCGTGCTGGCTGCTCTCCCACTAGTAACACCCTTTTTCCATACATGTAATGGTATGCAGGCAACAACCACTTGCTCCAGATTTGTTTGGAATCACTATATAAATTATCACAGTGATTTGGTGATTTAAAAATTTGCAGATTCTCTGAAATTACTAGCAGGAGGAAGATCGAATTTACCAAAAGAATCACAGCACAAATAAGCATTTTTAAAATAAAACCTGTGAAAAAAAAAATTAAATGGAAAAACTAAAAACATAAATGCAAGAAAATGGCTATGTGGATATATAAATCCCTTATGTAATGGAGAAAGCATTTATCTGTCTTTGGCTGTTATGCAGTTCATTCCTCTTGGTAGCTATGCTATGAACCATGATATGTCAGCATGCTGATTATGAACTAAATGTGGCTTTTTAGACTGTCGCATGTGCAAAAATATTTTAAGGATATACACTGATTTTGAGAACATACATAAATCATTGAAGAAACCCCAGAGACTTAACTTTAAAGCATCTTTATTGTAAGACTTTTATCTTCAGGCAGGCAGGGGCTACAGAGGCTTCAGCAGAGCTCAGAGACAACCAAGCACGAAACTGTTGAAGCAACTTTGACTAGTAAGACCTGAGAGTCACAGATTATGGGGGGAGGGAGGGTTGTCCCATATTTCTATTATTCTTTAATACTGTGGTGTGAACCCTAAACTGTTCCAAAAAATCCTTCCACATTTCTGTGACAACATTGAGGACATACTTCTGCTCCTAGTGCCAGATAATTTCTTTAGTAAACAAGTAATAATGTAGAAAAGGCAAGTAAAATAAGTACATTAAAGTTCTTAATCCTAAATCTGGGAAATGGTTTCCTTCTTTTTGTTGTTGTTCTATTGGGCTTTCCACCACATGTCATGATCCATGAAGACAAGTTAAATACTGCAAGTATTTAAAAATGCCTTTCTCTCTAAGAAAGTGTAAGAAAATAAAGAAAAAGCCAAATAGATCACAATTATTTCAATCTCTGCCTTTTTATATGCCTTATTTTAAAGGAATTCTAAGAGTGTTTAGTTTTTTGAAATAAATTAACCCTCAAATGGGACTAAAGTACTTTATCTCCCAAACTAGCACTGAGCCCTGCTTCAGACTGTCACTGATCCAACAGCTTTTGTATGGGCAAAACTACTTTTAAAGGTGCACGTTTTCTTCGCAGTGTGTCTGCGTGGTTTTGAACTAAACATGTCTGTGTATGGACAGAACTTAGGAAATTTAAAAAAAAGCAAAACCATTATCACAAGCCATTCAAGGAGCCGTGAGGCCATGGGGCAATTACTGAACGCTCCTAAATTTAGTTGTTGCCCTTCATGCACCTGTGCATCCCCTCTCTCTCTCTCTCTCTCCCCCTGGTACCAGGCACTTTGAACAGCCTCTGCTCAGGTGCTGGTCCCCTCCGCCGTGGCCCTGTGGACACGCTGTATTTCAGGGCAGTTGCTGAGGCTGCTTTCCTTTTCCACTCTGAAGGACATCTGTCTCACTAGCTGAGGTGAAGCTAGGAGACTGCACTGTCAATGTGAGGCAGGAGAGGAAGAGACTTTGAGCTCTGCTTTCTCCACAGAGAGGGGTTTCCTGGGGGCTCCTTCTGACACGGCTGAAGCCAACGTCTTCTCATTCAATTGGCATATTTCTAGGCTGATGCTAATCATACCTCCATCTCCTGGTAATACAACCTGCAGTACATAAAGCTGGGAATTGTCCCAGAGCTCTCAGGAAATTATTCCAGAGCTATAATTTTCTTTTATTCAAATATTTTTCTGAAAAGTGATTTTAAGCTCCGGCATTTGAATAGAAATTCCATATCAGATTAGTTCTTGAACAGAATCTATAGCATTTAATAGCCCATTCTCTCTGACAGTCAATACCATCTTTCTTACGGAAGCAATTTTTGCAGCTGATGGAAAGTATTTGCTCAGATATTGCCAAGTAACAATTATATCGACTGGGGAATTCAGCTGACTTCTTTATACGCTACACTTCACGTTACCAAATTTAAAAAGATATAAGGAGCTAATTAAATAAATCACTGTTTAAAGAGACCTAAAGTAAATCTATCAAAAGAGATATATTTCAAGCATTTAAAGAACCAATGAAGTTTATCTCATTGAAATGGAAGTTAGAGAAAGAGGCTTAACATCTCCTTTAGAACATTTCCCAATCTTTATGACTTGTATGCTTAGAGAAAGTATACTGAAAAGCTATTTAAACTAAAGGCTAGATTTCTTAAAGCAGAAGAAAACCAGAAGAGGTGATGAAGTTCAATCTCTAAAATATAGTTTATATTGGTTTTAAAACATCCTTGACATTTCTATTAAAAAGTAAAACACCCTAACATATTTTTTTGTAGTCAGTTTTTCCCTAGCCAAGTGATACTTATTTTTTGTGGATAAAACTTCCTCCGTTCCTGTGCCAGCTCCTTATCCAGTTAAGAAAGTTTGTTCCCTTCTGTAAGGTGTTTTCTGCCTGTTTGGCCTTGGAAAGCAGTTCATGGCCGATGCAGTGCCACATGAGCCATAGGTTAACCTTCCAGCTACCCTGGAATGTCCAGCTACCCTGTGATGTACAGCACCCTTAGTAACCCAGCAGCACCCAGGAAGAGATGGGAGAGAAGTGGTAACTCTTACTGAAAAAGCAACTCTTAAGTTTGTACTGAGCACATCTGTAGAAATCTGGTAATGTATCTAAATTGCAAGTTCACATACTTAAGCAGCATTTTATATAATAGCAGAATTGAAAACAGAAATAGTCTTTGGCTGGTGCAGAGACAGTGAGGGAGCAGCAAAAAGGTACGCTGGCTGAGAAGGAAGGGATAGCAGCCATCAGGTACCCCGGGGGCCCAGGTTGAGCCAGAACAATTGACAGCACTTTCACAGTCAGTTCTTTAGAAGCTACAGGAGAAATTGCCTATATTCACTGCAGAAGGTGACTCTGGGTAGGATTTCAGTGCCTCTGTCCTCCAATTTTATTTGTAAAGAAGGGAAGGCAAAGATGAGTGCTAGCTGGAAACAAGGGCATCATTGAGAAGAGGGGGATGCTGCTGCAAGGCAAGGCTGACCGCAGTTCAAAACTCCCAGGACATCTTGGGGATTTCCAAGGATAAGAGAGCAAGTTATTGTGCAGACCTTTTGCTTATTAAGCCTGATGTCTTCTACAGTTCTTAATTACCTTTTTTCCTACTCTTTTTCCTGGAATGCTGATCTGAATTCTTATATATGAGATTTTTCTTTGATTGGGATTTTGTTCATTAAACTTGCACGTGAGGTGGAACAAGTGGATTCAAGTGAAACCAAGGACACTTCATCTTCCTGTGAGCAGTGGGATTAGATAAAACAGTATAGCTGGGAAGCCCTGAGTAACCTGTGTCCTTCCATATGCATGCAGAGAAGCATGATCTCTGTGACAGAAAAGAATTAGTTTGAGGACCTAGATTTTGAAGGATTCCCTGAAATGGGTATATAAATAAACAAACAAACAAAAAAATCCCAGAATATCTCTTAAAGATTACTGTTAAAATATTGCTTACAAAGACTTAACATCTATCAAACCAAGCTCATAAAAGCACAAGTGGTAAATCAGACTAGGAGGTAGGGAGGCATAGTAGGTATTCTACGGCCAGGGTTGTCACCTTCTTTGACTCTTGAAGTTTGCTTGAGGATGACAGAAAACAGAAACCTCCTGTAGCTCCTTTGGTTAGCCTCTCATTTAATAAAATAAGTATCTAAAACCAAAAATGTAAGTAGAGTTCGTAATCTCCAGGCATGTACGAAAGCAATTGTTATTGTTATTTAATGCACAAGCAAGTTTATAATGATTCAGCAACTAAATATGATTTGTCAAGAACAAATTGTATCAAACAAATGTAATTACCATCTATGATAGGGTAACAGACTTCACAGAGAGGAGGGAGGAAGCACTAGATGCTGCATATGACTTCACTTTTGAAAGATTTTTGTGGTAGCTAGGAGCTGTGTGGGTGAAAAACTGGTTGGGAAAAAATGCTCAGAAAGATGCTAACAAGAATTCATTGTCAAGGACAACCAGGGTTCAGCGGGAGTCCCTTTTGAATACAGTTTTGCCTGAGCTGATAAGATAGTTTGTACTTAAAAACTCTGCAGGGCACGCTACTTTAGGAAAGGCTGAAGGCATGTTTGAGGAATTTCCATGACTAGTTGGGGAAACAGCCTGGAAAAGCCAAGATGACAAGCTAACCTGCTACACAGGCAGAAGTAATCACAAAGGCAGGCCGAAAAGCACCTTGCTGGGCTGTTTTTCTTCAAGACAAGATCTAGTGGTGGTTCTGAGGCAAATACTGTCAATCTTGGGGGGGGGAGGGGTGGAGAGAAAAAAGACAGATTTAATACAGGGTTGTTTAAATAGAAAAATCCTGCAACATACAGAATAACCCCTCTGCTCTAACTCAACTTTGATACAGTGTCCATGTCCATCAACATTTTTAATCCATGACTGGAGGTTTTACTTGATCTCAGTTAAGGCAAACATTGATCAGAAGTGCTGTAAGTGTAGTTGGTCCTTTCTCAGGCAGAGGAATCAACTAGATTATCTCTTGAAGTCTCTTTTAAAAAGCCCCATTTTTCCATTATTTCAGTGTAAGAATAAAACACAAAATTATTTACCACTCTCACTCAGTACTACGGTTCTCTTTGCTGTACTTTCTTTTTTCATACACCTCTCCCATCATCTTGGAAAGTCCAAGGTAAGGGACATGTTTCTTCTCTCTGCTCTCCTCCTTTGGTGGTATGCTGTCTTGTCTTGATCTTCCCCTGCTTTTCACCCCTGCTGTGTCCTTCACTGACTGCTGCCCTGTTGTTGCTTTCAGAATAAATCTGCCTCCTTGGGAGAGACTGATGTAAAAGGAAGAGCCTCCTCACAACAAACGTCAGCATGCAGCTTCTCTTACAGGAAGCACATTAAACCGATCGGATACTGCGTGCCTGGATTTTTTATATTTCCCCCTCCCCCTCCTTAATCTCTGTGGCATTTTACAACCTCTAATCAAGCTGTTAAATTGCTGGCTTTTATGTGATGCACTTTGACACCTGGGCAGCCTTAGAGCAGAAACTGTCAATGTATTTATCTTTCTCTTTGAAGCTATGATATGCCTCAAATTTATCACTTGCAACCTTGCTGAGCTCCTCAAGTGCTGAGGTGGCTGCAGGGTGCCTCCCTCCTTTTCACCCCTGGTGCTCATGCCACCTCTTGACATGATCCCTGCAGGGCTAGCCACAGTAATCCTTAACAATCAAACTTTCAAATGTTGTTGTCTGGAGCTGGCTACCAATGTGCATAGTTAGATGGTTAGAAACATGCTGCTCGAGTAGAAGAGGGGTTCAGCTAGACTTTGGGCAGCCCAGCCTGAAAGCTGGCATTCTGTAGGAAGTTGTTGGACAGTGCTAGAACTGAAATGTTTGGGTTTCTTCCTATTCAGAAGGTAAAATCCCATAATTTTGTACGAATTGTCTTGACATTGGCAAAAGTATCTACAAAACATTCCTGTTCACCTCTTCTTTGCGTGACTCCCCTGCTTGAAAGGCTCTGAAGTGTCACTTGTCCCAGAACGGGACCAGTTGGGGAACAGTGAAAAGTGGTTAGTAAAAAATATGGCAGAAGGGATCCAACTTTCTCAGAGATATCATTCCGGTCACCTTTGCTAATACATATGTAACAATCACATTTGCTTTTTCTAATATATTTTGGAGATTCAACATGCTGTTGAAGCAGGGTCAAACTGAGGTTGCCAACAGGAGCAGCAAGTACTTCTGTTCAAAGTGAAGTGCTGTTTCTACAAACAGAGACTCTAAAGACAGTAAGGGTTAAAAATTTGATCCATCTCTATACATTTACAACCCATTTGCATTTTTTTGCTTTTATCATCACCTGAACTGAAAATTTTTTTGCCCAACATATTATTTTGCATGCCTTCAGAGGGAGACTTGGGACACTACAATGCTTTTTCATTATTCCTCTCAAGGTATATTTTTTCATGGTATGTAATGCTGCTCCTGTACATTTTCCATTTATCTGATAATATAAAATGACAGCATTTCGAGCTTGGCAAGCAAATCAATGTGGACATTACCATCATCTTGTTAAACATACTTCTGCAAGACTTGAAATATGGATGTTTTGTCTAGCAGAAAAGCTGCCATTCATCCTAAGAAGTCTTCCTTGCTTGACATACTCTTTAGCTTCCGGCTCTCAGGAAGACCGATACCACCACAGGAAAGTTTTTTGGACGCAGCTGAGACCAAAGTTTGGCCCATATACACAAGATGATGACTCCCAGCAGGTTTTCATTCCTTACAAGAAGATGAATTGGCTCAAAAGGCCGCAGAGACATTTTCATGTTAAATCACAGCTGCTAAGAGGTCTGCCTTAGACGGGACTTTCTGTGTTTCAAACCTGTATCAATAAAGCAAGTAGAAAATGGGGGAGGTGATCCAGAAAGTTGTAACAGCTCAGTGTTTGAAGCAGCTGTTCAAAGGAAAAAGACAAAATATTTCTATTGGATATTTGGTCATCTGGAGCCAGAAAGGGATGGGATTAGCGACGGGTTTGGGGTTTGATTTCAATGCAACAATGTGCATGAGAATAAGTGAAAGAAATTGCTGTAAAGGTTTATTTTCTTAAGCAACTCATTGGGCAAAACAAATGTTTAAGAAAACAACAATAAAAGTGCATGAACATGATGTTACTGTTTGTGAGGGAATAATCTTTATTGCATTCTGTAAAATATCATAGATCATTCAAATTTACTTATTTTACAATGACTGGCAAGTCCTCTCTGCTCTCTATCTGTATCTCCAGTCTGTAAAATTGGAACCAGAGGTGTTCCTCACAATCTCTGAAGAATTTGCAGGTCTGCAGATAAAGAGGGATACATGAATCCCAAGTGTCATTTTTACAGACTGTGACAACTTGATGGTCTCGAAGGGCCTCCCACTGGACAAACAACAGAACTACATGGGTACCCTCTTAAAATAGGGCTCCCTTCACTTTGGAGTTAGATGTCTGAGGGCTTTGACCACACATACCAGACGGGGAGGTGTCAGGCAGGGCATGGACCAGAGTGTGGGAGGTCCCCCAGATGACTTGGAAGAGGTAATTCTAATGGGAATAGAGGAAGTAAGAACTTACAGATAGAAAACTACTTCAAATATCATTTCACCTCCTCATTCCCCACTGAGTACCCAAGGATGGGTAACCTGGTTGTGCTTTATGGTTATTGTTCAAATGATTAATTGTTAGGTGCATAGAAAATGAAGGGTTTTTTTAAAAGTAACTACAAAATTTCAGGGAATCCAGCAGGATGGAGCATGCAGAGATACAGTGGAGATGCAAGAAACCAGAGGGAACATAAATGTAGAACAGAAGCTGGGGCCCAAACTTGTCGTGAACCTGTTTCTCAAGCTTTCCTCTCCAGGACTAGAAATGATCCCAAACTCAGCCTAGAGCTGCAATGTGCTGAGTCAGTTTCATAAATATGGTCCTTCTTTTCATAGACTAATTAATCTGAATACCAGCTTTCCTCAGACGTTTGGCAGAGTCACATCAGTCTGCCAGATGCACTAGGACCATGTTTATGCTTTTCATGCTGTTTCTATATTTCTCCTGCTCATGAGGGAGAGCTTTCCTGTAGCAGCTAGCCTGAGTGAATATCTTTGTAACAGTCTACATGGGGGAATACATCAATGCTGCATGCCTGCTCTGTGAGGTCCAGGCGTGGCCAATCTCCCCTGCAACCAGCCTGAGCAGTTTCTGATGATTGACAGTGTTCAGGCAGACTACAAATCTATCCTGACCTTGCAAAAAGTGGCATTTCAAGCCTTCTTAGAAAGACACTGGAGCATTCTCTCCGCTCGGTATCAATGTTGTGATGTGGCTGCAATTAATGTAGTTATGGATGGAGGTATCTGGACATAAAGACTGGACTTCTCAATGCTACCAAAGTCTGCAGACAGTAATTTCCCCCAGGCTATGCAGAGCTGTCCCTGTTAAGTGGACAGCTGGCCAATTTGGCCTCAAACCTTGGCTGTCCCAAAAAGAGGTGACACAGCTCACCGAAAGAGTCTGACTCTTCTGAGGGTGGCCACCAAAATGATAATTTAACAGCCAAGAATATGCCTCGGGCTTTACTCACATGTTGAGTTTATCCTACAGCTGAGCACAAGGCTGTTGAGCTTTAACTGCCTGTGTCTATTGCTCCCATCAAGCCTGGATCCACCATGATTCCTGGCTTGCCTTTCAGGTCACCTTCTTGCACACAGCATGGATGGAGTGGGGACAACTGGCCGCTCTCCATGGAGAACAGCTCCAAAAATCATTTGCCTACAGCACTAAGCTTTGGAGCAACCCCACCCTCTTGTGGGAAAGGCAAGTAGACAAATCCTGGCCACCCTGAAGCTGCATTTCAGGTTGCTGTTGTTGGTGGGATCTCAGCTCCCTGTTGCCATCTTCTAAGAGATGTCCAAGGGCTGACAGAACTATCATGGATGCAACAGCAATGAAGTAGGTGCATCTGACAATTATATAGGATAGAGCTAGTCTAGCAGAGCCACATCCAGAAAAAGACAATTCCATTTCCTAGGTTTTGATACCTCAAAATTTTCCTCTCCTGATGAGAAATACAGATGCAATGTTTCTCTGTAAAGAGGAAGTCCTGACAGCCCAGCCCTGAGGCACCCTCTCTGTTGAGCTCTATTTGTTCTAGAGCACCACAAGTACTAAAGAGTTAACAAGAGCATCAGATGGCTTTTGTTCCTCCTGGCTTCCAGAAGATTATGATCAAAAGCAATAATTAATTAGCAAAGAACACCCTGTGGTGTCTTTTTTCCAGACCAGCCTTAATTACTGTGTGAAATACACAGCCCTTGTGATCACTTCCTCCTGCAACAGACATCTAACATAGTTCAAGATCTTGGTTGTGTCTCCTGCACTCCAGTGACCATAAAGGAAGCTTAAGGTGGAAAACTGAGATGTGTAAGTCCAAAGGAAGACTGAGACATGGTGAGAGAACAGATGCTGTTGTAAGTCAATACAGAGGGATAGACTGCCAAAACTGCCTTGGCAACTGAAGAAGCTATGGGAAACAAGTTAAATGCTCTAAGTCATCTGCAAATGTTGTTGAAAGAGATAGTCAACAACGCAAGCAGAATCTACTGATTGACAAGTTCTTGTGTATTCCTTTTACTAGCAGAAGTGTGCGTGGTTTGGATTTGGTTTTTTTTTTTATTACATCACCTAACTTCAAGAAAGAAGCAGCTGTTCATGTGATCCTTCAGCACTAGTAGCAGACTTTAACTTACAATGACCCACCTCCCCAAGACTAGATTATGGTTGCCCTAAATCAGGAAAACTAGTACCTTCAAGAAAACTCACTGCTTTACAGCAGTTGGAAGATCTAGCCACCAAGTTCAACCTGAACTTTCTCACCGAGTTTGCCTCTGGTTTCCATTGCAAGAGCAGTTCAGGCTTACACTATCTATAGACAGCTGAGTCACATGCTATAAAGTGACTACATGTTTTTCAACTCATTATAGATGCTAAAAAAACACCTAGGGTCCTTGACATTTAATCTACTGTTGTGATAATGTTGGAAATAAAATGTGGAAATTCATTTCATAGTTTCAGCTCTTGATGACTGGGTGAGGACAACATTTTATGGCACCTGGTAAAGGGCAGGTGAGATCATACCTTGAGTGTTTCTTGAGAAAAATGCAGAAAATAGAAAGAAGGCTCAAATTTTCCTTTCTGACCCATCCCCCTTGTCTGCATCCATCATTCAAGCTGTGGGTCCCTCTGCTCATCCCTCAGTATCACAGGGACATCAAAAGCTAAGGTCTTCATGGAGGCAGTGATCCTCAGGAAGGATTTGCAGATACAGCTCAGCTCTTAGAAATATTTTTAAATAGGACTAAATGAGAGCAAACGTGCTTCAAAGAAGATGTAAACTTTGAGAGGCACGGGAAATATGGTCGAGGCAAAGGGGACAGTACCTCTCTACGAGGCAGGGGCTCCTTCCCATAAGTCCCACAGCCCCAGTTCACAGCACCCTCAGAGATGGGACAGGACAGCCTTCTCCAAGATGGCGTTTCCGTGTTATGGAAGTTATGCAAGTGGAAATGTAGGAAGTTATGTAGCAAACACCCTGGGAGAACTCCTGCCTGCCTGAGCCAGCAGTGCCTGTTGCTCGACAGTTAACCAGCTGGGAGAGAACATGCAATGGCATGAATAGGTCAGAGATAAAGTTTTCTGCATTTTTATCTCCATCTCTTCAGCCTCACCAGTTATTGAATTTAATGGAAAGACTCGCAGGCTCCCTCTAGGCCATAGAATCGGGGAACACCTCCAGCTGGTATACTGACCCCTCTTCAGAGAAAAAGCAACCTGGCCTGATGACATGCCAAGGAAACCCCAGCCCACCACCCAGGTGTGAGACACTTCAGGTCTGGGTTTTGCAGACCGGGATCCCATAGCCAGGCATCACAAGAATGATGCTGCAACAGCCATTCTGCCTGCCAGGAGCATGCCCCGGGGCTGGTGAGCACTGAGCCTTGCCTACCTGTGCCCACTTGGCTTTGGAAATGAGGATGCAGCATCTTTCTTAGGAACTGTCTTACTATATGTAGAAGATACACATTCTACTAGCATTAATCTGTCAGTGTTCCCGGTGCCAGTCTAGCTTGAAGGAACTATTACACAGTCTATAAAGTTTAAAAGAATGAGAAAAGCTCAGTTCCCCATGAAATAGATTGAAACAAAAAATTCAGAGCATCTTTTCTACATCAGCCACGCAGCCTAGACACAACAGCAACAAAAGAGTCAGAAACGGAGCTAGGGATGTAAATAAGAAAGAACTTTGCATGACAAGATGAAAAATCAGTTCAGTTCCAACTTTTGCTTTGAAAAAATACCCAACAGATTCCCCAGCCTGGAAAACAAGGCTTCCAGAAAAATAAAATCATTTTAGAGAACTTGTCACAAATGTACCTTAAATGGCTTTGGTTCATACAAGGGAGTTGGGGCAGAGGGAGAGCAAAACTTGGCCTTGAATTTGAGGGTGTCAGTGTGGTTCTCAAGGTTTCTATTTCCACTGACAGACATGATTTTCAGGCTAAGTGCACCTCTCTGCAGGAACAACAACTAAGTCAGAGTTTACCAGCATGAACTACTCTGAAAACCCAGCTCTGTGGTTGTGTATATTCAGAGATATATCACGGAGGAGAGGTAAGCTCAGCTGCTCTGATCTCCACTTCCATGCATCATCGTGACTTACCAGGCACAGGTATATTAGCAAAATGCATGATTGACTATATGGATTGCTGGCACTTTCTGGCCAGAGTAGAAGTGTGGAGGCATATGAGTAAGAAAGTTTGAGTTGTGAATGAAGTAACTTAGCAGCTACTTGGCCCCTCTGTGAAGAGGAGTGTATGCTTTTATCTAAACTGGTGGTCAGGATGAATGATGGAGAAAAGCCTTCATGAAATCTGCTATGTATTTTCCAACTTTGACTTCAGATTAGAGCAGGACTAATAATACATTGCAGATAATTTGCTTGATGATTTCACTACTTCCCCTGATCACAGATCATTTCAAGTAGATTGTGACTCTCCCTGTTTCTATCACTCCACTAATTTCTTTATGCACCCTGGGCAGCAAAATGCAGATGTGAGGTCCACAGGCAAAAACAGAGCTCCTGCAAAGGTAAGAGCACAGCTACCATGAGGAAACTTGCCTGCGTCAGACAGAAGGAAAGCCTGTGGCAGAAGACCCTCGAGTAAATGTTGCTGAAGAGATTACTGAGCCAGTGGGTATGTGTGTAGGGGGAAAAAGCACAAGAGAATCCCACTGTGTAGCTGCGTGAGGGAGAAACACAAGTGCTGGGCCTTTGTGCAGCTGGCACTGGGGGAAAGCAGCCATGCAATCAAGAAGCGGTGGGGGGTGAATAGGCTCACCACGACACAGGCTGATTCTGCTCTTGGGGATAAATCACTTGCTGATTTATAACCAAATGGATGGTTCAGCTCAGGATGGAAAGTCTGGCTGCTTTGTTCAGGCATAAGGCTCTGCAAGGTAGCTTGCATGGTCCATGTGCATGGTCAACTGTGGGGACGGGCAAGGTTTTGCCAGGGGTTTGCTCCTACCCCTGCCTGCATATGGCTGCTCCCTAAATTCACAGAGAGGCTACCAGCATCAGGTTAGCATTTGTAGCAGTGGCTTTCTGAGGAGGAATCACGTTCCAAAAGGAACCACAGTGAGGCTCAAAGGCCTGCACAAACTCCTGCTTATTCCAATGGCAGAAAAGCACATTAACCTTCTTACAAACCAAACAAGGGCAAAAAAACATTTTAAAAAGCCAGTGGAAAGCCAAGTAGGTAACAATGATGGAACCCTGAGCTTGCAGCTGTTGATGTGAAGAGTTTGGTATCCCACTGGCTGAAACTGAGCAGGACCTTAGCTGGTGTCAAGGCTTCTGGTCACCAGGCCTTTATTAAAGCATCCGGAAGAAATAAAATACTGAATTGGAGGTTTACCAGCAAGTATTTTCATCCTAGATCTCTGTGTTAATAAAAAAATGTGTATCTTTACACTGCCATCAAACAGCATTAGGAAAAGCACTGGCATTCCTTATGAAATTGTGCAAAGGCATCAGAAGAGGAAAACAGCACAAGATGTGAGCTGGCAGATCCAGCCTCTCACTAGACCTCTAGTAATGCGAACCCAGTTGCCCCTCTGGGGCACGGGCAAGCAGGACACTTCTATCAACAGTATCACTCCCTCCCAGAGATTGCTACCAAAGAGCTGGGAGGAGAGCCAACCACACAGCAGATGCCACTGCAACTGCCTATATGGTAGAAGTGTTTCTGCAGCAGCAGACTGGATTTCTGGAAAACAGTGGTGGAGGAATAAAAGCCCAACGTGCTGCATCATCATTCTTAACCACAGTGTTGTAAGCAGTCTGTTGTTAAACAAACAAAGTGGAGATGATGGGGTCTTTTTAGCATTTTGAATAAAACTTCTAGAGAACTTTTTGTATTTCTTCCATCTGTCTTCTGAGCAAGGCTTTGTTCAGCTTTTTATAGAGCCTTGACTAAGCCTGATATCTACACCATGACTTTCACTCTCTTTTCCAAAACAGAATCCATGTTGTCATTCTAACAGCATAAATTTGTGTGTGGGTGAGAAATACAGACAGCACTGAACAAATACACATCCTATAAAGAATGGATAAAGAATGAATACGAGTTTGCAGTAGGACACTTTCTGCTTCAGCTTCCCCAGTGGTATGAATCAATGCTCATATAAAACTCTCTTCTGTTCACTCAGAGATGTACCAGACAGTAGTGTCTCATTTTTAAACAGGCAAACAACTTTTTCCTCTTAAATCCAGCTGCTGATTTCAATTATTTTAATAGCTTCACCGGTTGAGTCTCTGACGTTTCTTTGTGCAGGATGAAAAGGTGTTCCTGAGTGCGATTCTCCTTTAATCAGTGCTGAAATGTGTTCTTTCTAATAACACTGCCTATTTTTAAAAAGCTTATTTCTGCTGTGTTGAGTCTGGGATAAATTTCAAACTGGTAGTGCCCATCTAGTGAGAACAGAATAACTTGTTTCATAACAAATCTATTCTTGTTCCCAGCCATATTTGCAGTGGAAGAGGAAACAAACGGTGCTCCTGCTTTCTACCGAGAGCACTTCAAGCCATCCCTAGTAATAAAGTGCAGAGTTGATTCACCGCTGCTGTTGTTCCAGCTGGAGAGTCAGCCTACGCTGTCTCTTAACATAGCGGTATGTCTATATGGATATAATTTTAACTCAAGATCATCACTATAAATACAGAACAAAATGTTTGCCAAACAAGCCAATTCCTTGTTAATTGGACCATCACATTAAACCCACACAAACAGAGCATTTGAAACAGAGATCACGAAAATGACAGTTTTCTCCACTGACTCATTTCACCCCAGATTAGCTGTTAATATGGTTAATTGACTGGCCTGCAATCAGCTGCAATCCAGATAGGGTGGATGGAAAGGGCATTGTTGGTGGTGCTTATGGGAAAAAAAAAGGACCACTCCTCACATTGCAGCTAATCTGTAGCCCTACATTTCAATTATCTATTCCGTTTATAGGATGAAAGATTGCATTTAGTAACAAACCAGAAACCAGGAACATCATGTTCTCATCTACCAGGCAGTTCTTCTGACTTTTAGACCAGTTGATAGTAGCTATAAAGTTATTATAAAATACAGCATGATTTAAAAGATGCAGCTCTCATCTTCCTCAACATTGTTCAAAATAACCTTAGTTAAATATAATTTTCCAATTATGGGGAATTAGGGAGGTGTCTAATTAGGGGGGTGTCCGACGTTATAAACAAGGGTCCACTACTAAAGAAGCTTTTTGTAAACACACAGAATTTAACATTTGTTCTTTAGTTTTCTAATAAATCAAACCTGATACACATGCCTGCATTTTCAAAGTACAATTTAACTGAAAGATACGTGCAACATAAGAACAAACTTTCAAACCTCCAGGTAGTAACTCACCAAAATTATAATAATATATTACAATTATTTTTTATAATGCACCTGCAAGTATGATGGAAATTTAGAATAATTTTAAAAATAGGGTTTGGGGTTTTATTTTTCTAGAACAATAATATTGGGACTAAAGACAGAGTGATCCCTTAGACCTCATTCTTGCATTTTTAAATTCATGGGAGGTGTAGCAACTCTTTTGAGAATTCTTATTTTCATATTTTCATCTGAGATCACTAAATATCACGTTTTTAAAAGCAGATGCTCACCGGAATTTTAATGTGACTTTTGACTACGGTTGTTTTGAAAATTAAAATTAGAAATAAAACCTCAGAAAATACTTGAATCTTTTTCTGGGTACTTCAGGTTGGGGTTTTTTTGTTTGTTTTGCTGGGAGAGGTTTTGTGGGGTTTGCATAACTCTAGTAACAAAAGGAATAACTGTAAGAGAACTCCATGAATCTTTATCCAATTACCTTCCTCTTATTTTCCTTCTTTTCACCCGTCATTTGAATTCAAGCTACCTTTTTATCTCTTATGCCTTTACGACTTACGCCCTGTCCACAGCCATTTTCCTCCTACTTCACCACAGCTCCCACAGCTAACTTGTTCCACAGGTAACTACACCCCCTCTCATGGCTTCAGGTGTGTGGTAGGGCAGTCATTTCATAACATGAACTGCACGTTATTTGTCTCATGATGTTAGAAAAGGCAGACTTGCTCTTTCTTTCCAACCACAAGAAGCCCCTGAAGAATAAAAAGGACCCACCTCCTGACTCCATGCATGCACACCTGCTTTTCCCCAGGGCAGAGTTGGGCTGAGAGAGGCCAGTGCAATGCTAGGTACCCAGAGCTGTGGGCTGGCCATACTGGGAGAACACTGTGGTGTCATTAAGGAACCTGCAGTGCCACAGGTTAGCTGTAGCCACAGCTATCTAAAGATGCAGTCCAGGCAAGTCTTGCATTTGCAGATGTATCATTTGTCAGATTGACTGAAAAACCGCACAAGTTGTTGTGTGCCCAAAGCTAAATCCAGGCTGAGAAAACTATTCAGAGTTTAACTGGATGTATACAAGCTGGACCAATTAAAAGCTGGTAGCTGGCACTCATGCAGCAAATGGAGAGAGGGTGAGGCATGTCCAGCCAGATACTTCCTAGGGGAAACAGCTAGAAAAATAATGTTTAACCTATATGGAGAGGTTAGAAAACTCACTACTAAACCAACACCTCTGTTACACCCACCTTTTTCTAATTACTATTATTTTCACTCCTAGACCTGCCTTTCAAAACTACTTATAGATTTCCCTTAGGAGCAGGGACATTTTCTGCCATGACAGTGTAAGTTCTGGCCAGCCACAGTGCAGGCAGAGCCTCGCTGCAGCCAGCGAGCTGCAGGCCATGGGAGTTGCAGACCTTGCTGGAAGTGAGTACAGCTGCCTTGCCTGTCTGTTTGACAGCTAAGATATGTGAGTCAGGAAAGATTTTAAACTAACTCCCGAGCACAGGCAGTTCGTTGCTGGCATCAACCTCCCTCTCTGTCAATTGCCCCTGTCTGGAGGGGAGCAGAGCAGAAGTAAAAAACCAGAAGGCACAAAATGATTGTCAGGGAGAGGGAGATAAGATATCATTTCCTTGGTTCTGGAAGCTTGCAAGGTGTAAAAAGACCTCCATCACATGGTGCCGGGTGGAAATGAAGGATCTTGGAAGATCAGCTTTTTTGGCCATTGCTGTCAGCGGATTCCCATGGATCATTTTTATTTCAAAGTGGAGCTTCTGGGGACTGGAGCAGCCCAGGGACTTCAGAGGAAGCCAAATAAAACTAGATGAATGAGCAGTGGCAGTAATGATTTTTCAGCAGTGACAAATTATTTCAAGCAGGGATAAAAGCAAGAAAATTGGAAGAAATGCTTCAACGCACAGTAAGAGCCTGCAAATGGTGAGCATCGTTTTGGACAGCTCACTGGAAAACTCTGTGTGACAGCAGGTACAAAACATGTCAGAAGAAAAACTAGTCTGGCACTCAGCCTGAGACCTGAGAGGGCCTGCAAGATTGGTAAAATGTCAAGAAGCAGAGCACTGATATATTGTTTTACAGCCTTAAATGTACTGGCGTAGTTATGGTTACAAGCTTGTGCCACTCCGTGGCCTTTAAAAATGTATGTCCATTATCCCACAACTTCACCCACCCACCCACTATGTTTAGTGGTTATTATAGTCCTTTATTTGCTTTCAGTCCAGTTGTGAGATCTCAAATTAAAAAGCTCTGATAAGGTTTGAAGTCTGACTGGGTTTTACTCTGGCTGAAACACCAGACACCTTTTCTGTAAATCTTCTAGTTTCCTCAGAAGGGGATGTTTGCTTTGAGACTATATTTGAAGGCTATAGCCTATATTTCATTCGAATTCAAGATCTTTCTTATACAATGGGTACCTTAAATCCTTCCAGTGATGCTGAATACCTACAGAAGGCACACAGGGTGACACTACACTAGAAACAGCCATGCACTCAAGTTAAGGCAGAAAGTAAGCCAAAACAGCAAGGTCAGTTCAAATGAAGAAAACAGAAAACATCAGAAAGTTTGGAAAATTAAGTAAGAAAATACAGTTGGGCAACCTGAAAAAGAATCTGAGAGGAACTAGCAGAAGGACTGTTTTCAACTCTCATTTTAATTAGCTGTTTTGCATATGGCTTACTCTTGGATTACAATGATCATTTCTCAGGCACACCTCTTCACATTTAGAGGGAGAATTATTGCATTCATGTTTCCTAGTTTGCCAAGATTTTGTAAGGTCACCAAATGTTGTGAAGCGACAGATCCAGAAGTTTGGGAAAGGTGAGAAGAGGCGGTGCAAAGCTGACCCTTGAAAGCCTCAGAAGTGTCAGAGCTAGTGTTGGTGGAAGCATGAGAGCAGTGGCAATGAGTCAGGACATCCTTCACCTGAGATCACCCATTTGGCAGGGCTTAGATAGCTTTAGGGCCCTGAGGAGAACATCAGTCCAGGATGTTGGGCAGATTTCTGATTAGACCTTTCCTGCGGAGAAGAGCCTGGAAGCCTGGAAACCCTGCGGCTGTAGGCACAAGGTTCACAGACCCCCAACCAGCAAAAATGCTTCCATTGCCAGGTGCAGAGAATTGTAGCCAGGAGGCTTTGGCATGAACGCAGATGAGCTGGTGCTCCGCAGAGATCTATAATTCAGAGCAGAACTCCTGGACAGCAGGCACTGGCAGAGGCAGGTCCCTGGCAGGGCCCATCACTGAGAAAACAGCAGGAGTGTTCTGGGTGGGAAAACAGAGCAGCCCTCACAGCTGGGACTGAAAACCAGGTGAAGCGGGTTTTTGCTCTGCATCCACAAGCAGTGACTGCCAGCAAAAGAGGAAGACAGTCAAGTATGTGACGGTGGGGGACAGAGAAGCTCTGAATGCGTTAATCTCCTTGGAGGCCAACAGTAACTGCAGTGCTGAGCTCAAGTGCTGATTTCTGTGTAACAGAGTATGTGAGAGATGCTTTTAATCAGAGGACAAAGAAGAAAACAAGACTGCCTCATTCGGTGTGTGTTTGAACATCCTTCCCCTGAAGGGACAGCCCAGAACTCACCAGTGACACACCAATGGGGAAGGACCCCGCAAAGGACACCTGACCAGTGAATACTTTCCTGATCACAGAGAGATTAATAAAGTTCTGAAATCACTTAAGAGACTCGTGGCATATATAGAGGGGCACATATACAGTTTGGTGCTCTACTCCAGGATGTACCACGCCCACACTGAAGCAAGCATCACACAGTGAGACAATTCACAGCATTTGAATGACCATTAATGAAGCCCACCAGACTGCGCCCTGAGTGCAGAGGATGGATGCAAAAAAACAGTGGAGCTGGCTCAACAGAGCTCCTCACATGCACAGCTACACTGACCCAGGGGAAACCTTCAGCTCAAAGCAAAGGGACCACTAACGTTTCCAAAGTTGGGTACAAAACAAAGTCCAGGCACAGCAACCTCAGAAGTGAAACTAGAGTCATGGGCACAGCAAGGTAAAGGGTAAAAGCTTCAGAGCTTGTAGTAAGAAGCTAACACCAATAAGAACTGTTTGTGGAAACAAACCTGAAATCAGTTCCTTCTAACAGTTTGACAACACTGTGTTTGGGCTGGAAAGCAGAGCAAGAAGAAGACATCTGCACTGGGGAGGAGGAGCTCTCAGAGTAGCAGAGCTGGCAGACCCCTCCCATCACAAGTTTCTTATTCAGAGGGAAACAGATGCCTTTATGGGGAGCATGACTGGGGGAGTAGAGTGCTTTGGGAGGGAGAACAGAAAAGGATGTATATAGTATGATGCTTTATTGGAAATGGCACAAACCACATAGGGATCCAGGTCCACAGAAACGTTACAGGATTTTTTTTTTAATTTAAAAAAATCATGAGTGGATTAAAAACCAAGCAAATCATGAAGTGATGCAGTGAGTCACACCTGCCCACCTCTAGCTATGAGGAGATGTGCCAGCAGGCAGCAGAGTTACATCTGTTCTGCATCTCATCAGCCCCTGGAGGGTCAGCACTGAAGACTTTCAGGAGGCTGAGTCTTCTACAGCCAGTGCTATCTCAGGCAGTGCAAAGCTGTCCTTGAAATCCCCACATCCATTCATCCCACATGCTCCTTTAAAGACATATTTACTGGCTTCATCAGTAGAGCAGGGAGAATCATGATGCCAGTCCTCTTCAGCCCAGCCAGCCACCAAACCATTCCAGTGTGGAGAAGTCCAGTCATTGGAAGTGCACCAGTCTTTGCGACCCCATGCAGAGGACAGTTCAGAGACTTTACAAGCGAAGTTTCCTTACTGTATTCCTTTCTTCAGCTTCCTGCAATATCTGCTCTGAATCGTGGGGGTGCAAGAAAAAAAAAGAGAAAAAAGAAAAGAAGAAAGCCCCCAGCTAATCTCCTATCCAGTTTTTCTTCATCAGATTTGTCTTTAAAGGCTCACATGCAAGTCTCCCTGCTTCATGGTGACTGTGCCCAAAACTTTCCCTCTGGAAGCACCTGAGCATCCAAAATGCCATCATGGCTGCCCTGCCTCCTCCCTGCAGGGCCAGATGGGATGCATTACCATCAAAAGAAAATTAAATCCAGTTATTATTAAGAGATCTAAGTGTCCCTTCACCCCCAGCTGGAAACTCTTAGTATTAATAACTTTTTACTTTATTTGAACTGACGTTCTTGGTGAACTATTAATGACATATGTGTTTGTTCTCCTGCCATGATCAAAAGCTGAGATCACAAAAACCAAGGCCAAACAAAGGGACATGTATTTTAATATTTACTTTGGAGGTGACAGAAAATTATTAGTGAAGAGTTCTCTTCCAATTAATGTTATCACTGCTGTTGCCAACAGTGAATGACAATGATGTTTTCACATGCTGTAAAGCCTGGGTCTCTGGCAGAGATGAATTTTCCCTTATAATCAACTCTTAACTTCCATTCCTTATAAATGATTAGAATAAATGTGACAGCAAAAATCACTAGACCTTCACTAGGTAATGAAACTGTGAGTGATGAGTAGCCCATGGTACTTCTTGTCACACCAACTTGATTGCTTTCTGGATGGATTAAGAAAAGTAGTAGGTAGCAAAAAAGTGGTGACTGTCATACTTAAATTATAGGAAGGCATTTTGTAGCGTGTCACATAAATATTGCTCTCCAAATTCACTTAGATTGATTTGGATGTAAGTGCTCTCCCAGGAATTGCAAAGTGAGAGGACACCGATAACAAAAGGGGAGGGGGAAATCAGCCAAGGGAAAGTGTTTAATAGGACACTGGAGGCAACCGCGTTAGGGTCCCTGTGATGCACGGCCCCCCAGCAATATGTGTCACTGGCATGGATTATCTGTTCTTGCCTTGGGAAGGGAGGAGGTGAAGGAGATGCCTCTCTCAAAGTCTCAGCGTGCCAGGTGGCAAAGGCTCCCAGGCACTGATTCATGAGAGGTAGAGACGCTCCAGGACAAAAGTTTTTCCTGCTTTAGTTTTAATTTTTGTCTTATTTTTCCATGAAGCAATAAAGTGGGCTCTTAAATTGAGAAATTGTTTCCTTTCATTCTTTTCTTTTCAAAAGAATACTATTTAAGGGGAGGAGTAAACAAAAGAGACTTTTTAATGGAAATTGGCTTGGGTACCAGAATACGTAACCTGTGGCCTCACACAGGTAACACTCAATTAAGTTTAAATAATATTTATGATGTTTCAAAATTCTTTGAGTTTATACTTAAGATAAAACACAGGAGGCTGTTTAATTAGTGTGATTGAAGACATTATCATAACCACGAGCAGACATGAACAGAAGTACACGCAAACTACAGTAGACAACAGTTGACTTATAATCTGCAACTTGGTCTTTATATAGAATTGTAAGTGTTGATAACTTGTACTACAAAACTTAACTTGCCCACACTTTTTTCCACTTTTTCTATCTACTGAATAATCATTATCATTTTTTAATGGGATGGGAGAAGCCCAGGGTGTGTATCAGGTTGGGTCACGTGTGTCTGACACAAATATATCGGCATCATTATGTATGAAAAGGTTTCATAAATATGCAACAGAAAGTTTGTTGCTTTGCAGGTAGTCCCGAATACTGCTTACACCCAATCGGCCTTCCAAATATATTCCAACACATTTGCTCCAGATAGTGATCGTGGATGTCAAATGAAGCTGATTAAACAGTGCATCTTAGGAAATCTCAGATAAACAACTGACAGAGGCCATATTCTTCAATGTTTTTACAGCAGATGACAGATGTACCTACCGATCATTTAGTTTATCACTCTGACCTAAAAGCTAGCTTCCCCTGGACCAGTTAAATGAGCAATGAGCACAATGCTTTACACCTCATCATTTGTTCTTTCATTCCTTTACTCACTAACTCAAAAAATGTCGGTCTTTTTGAACGGCAGCTACTGGCTGTCTTCACTTCAAACCACAGAGGCTTTCCTTGAGGAAACTTACTCCTGCTTAAAACCATGCTGAATGCTGCTTTTGAGAGTGATGTGGCCCCAGCTCAGGGTTGGCCAGTGCTGAGCTGACCATAAGGCACTTGGCTGACTGTAGCACCCACAGGAAGCCCTTGTTCGGACAGACACCCTGCTTTGAAATTCAAGCTACATTTAAACAGAAAGTAAACTTAATTAAGACATTTCTGGCCTCAGAATGCAATCCTGACATCTAAAAATATGAGTCACTTATGGTGTAAAGGTATTCAGCTCTGCAGTGGAGGACGGTGACTAGCTGCTTTCCTGCATAGCAGGCAGCATGCTGGAAAACAGAGGAACTGTTACTATGAAAAATGAAATTGGGAATTACATAAAAATGCAAAAATGTAGAATTATATTAGTTTAGCTCTGGTGATAAGATATGAAAATACAGTGAAAATCCGTATGTATTAAATACAGCAGGACATGAGACACACTTCCACCTTCTTCAGGACACTGAATCTATTCAAGGCAGAAACAGAAATCAGGAGCTGAAAGAGGCTTGTGAATTTGGAGACTGTCTCAAAGTGAAATGAAAGCCATTATCCTGAAAATATTAATGAACTTAGAATCATAGAATCACAGACTGGTTTATGTTGTAAGGTACCTCAAAGACCACCTAGTTCTAACCCCCTGCCATGAGCAGAGACACCTTTCACTAGACCAGGTCAATCAAGGCCCCATCTAACCTGGCCCTGAACACTGCCATGGAGGGGGCAGCCACCACCTCCCTGGGCAACGTGTTCCAGGGCCTTACTGCCCTCACAGTGAAGAATTTCTTCCTACTATCTAATCTAAATTTACCCATTTCCAAATTAAAACCACTCCCCCTCATCCTCTCTCTACATGCCCTTCTGAAAAACCCCTTCCATGTTTCCTTATAGGTTCCTTCAGGCACTGGCAGGCTGCTATAACATCTCCCCAGAGCCTTCTCTTCTCCTGGCTGAATAAGTCCAACTCTCTCAGCCTGTCTTCATAGATGGAGAGATGCTCAAACCCTTTGATCATCTTTGTGGCCCTTGTCTGGACCTGTTCCAACAGTTCCATGTCCTTCTTGTGTTGGAGACTCCAGAACTGGACACAGTACTCCAGGTGGGGTCTCATGAGAGCAGAGTAGAGGAGGAGAATCATCTCCCTTGACCTGCTGGCCATGCTCCCTTTGATGCAGCCCAGGATACAGTTGGCCTTCTGGGCTGCGAGTGCACACTGTCAGCTCATATCGAGCTTCTCATCCACCAGCACCCCCAATTCCTTCTCTGCAGGGCTGTTATCTATCACTTCATCGCCCAGCCTCTACTGATGACAAGGATTGCCACAACTGAGGTGCAGGACTTTGCACTTGTCCCTGCTGAACTTCATGATGTTCACATGGTCCCACTTCTCGAGCTCGTCCAAGTCCCTCTGGATGACATCCCATCCTTCTGATGTGTCAACTGCACCACTCAGCTTGGTGTCATCTGCAAACTTGCTGAGGATGCATTTGACCTCATCATCAGTGTCACTGATGAAGATCCTAAATAACACCAGTTCCAGTACGGACCTCTGAGGGGCACCACTTGTCACATCTCTCCATCTGGACTTCAAGCCATTGATGACTACTCTCTGGGTGCAACCATCCAACTAATTCCTTATCCAAACAGTCCACTCATCAAGTCCATATCCTTCCAGTTTAGAGAGAAGGATGTTGTGGGGGACTGTGTCAAAGGCTATGCAGAATTCCAGATAGATGACATCCACTGCTTTTCCTCTGCCCACTGATGAGGCCACCACATCATAGAAAGCCATTAGGTTGGTCAGGTCAAATTTGCCCTGGTGAAGCCATGCTGACTGTCATGATTCCCCTCTCCATCTTCCATATGCCTTAGCATAGATTCTAGGAGAAGCTGTTCCATTATCTTCCTAGGCACAGAGGTGGGGCTGAGAGGTCGGTAGTTCTCCAGGTTTTCCTTTTTACCCTTTAAAAAAATGGGCACAGTATTGCCCTTCTTCCAGTCACTAGGGACTTCCCCTGATGCTGCCATGACTTTTCATACACATTGGAGAGTGGCTTTGCAACAGCATCAGCCAATTCCTTGAGGACTCTGGATGAATCTCATTGGGTCCCATAGACTTATACATGTTCTGGTTCCTCAGGTGGTCACAAACCCAATCTTCTCCTACAGCAGGAGGGCTTTGTGCCCCATCTTGCTGCCCACTGACACAGAAGGGACCAGGAGAGCTGTTGCTAGTGATGACTGAGACAAAGAAGTTGTTGAGCACCTCAGCCTTCCCAACAACTTGCTGAACTTTACATATGAGAGTCATCCTATATTAATCATTTGTGTAAACCTATTTAACGGAGTGATGCATTTTCAGCCAGGAGCATGCTGAACTATTCATCTTAAATACACGGTCTGATGAATTTAATCTTCCTCTTGTGAATCAGCCACTAACAGATCCTGATTTTTATCAGATAATTTGTTGCCCTGAAGTATAAGCCAAAATTTTATGACAGTTTTCATCTAATCACCGATTCCCAAGAAGGCACTCACTTCAGGAACCTCCTCTTTGTGGGCTGTTCTTGATTGCACACGTCTGAACAGCACCAGTCCTGTTCCCTGAAGAGGTGACTGAAATGTGTGGAGAGAGAAAGTAAGCAGCTGTGAGTGCTCTTGCTTGTCAAGCAGCACTGGTGGGAAAAACTCCTGCTCCTTTCAGTAACTGGCAGAGAAATAAAACAGCAACCAGACGTGAGCTGATCCCAGAGACAGCAGTAACACCCACTGCCTTTGCCATGCTAGAACCCTCGAAGGGACCTTCAGTGCAGACGGAGAGGGAGAGAGCAAAGGGCAGCATGGGATGCACCCTTCAGCAGCCAGAGCTCATCAACCCTACACACCCTGCTCTGGGCACGCTGGAGAGTCACACGTGGCAGCTGCCTGCTTCCATGCTGTTATTGGGGGAAGCTCGTTAATTAATTGGAAGATCTATGGAAGCATTTAATTGCATTCTGTGTAATTCCCTTGCGTTCACCTCACCAGCAGTGGTGATAGGCAACTTTATAGCCAATCTGTGGGCAAAGCGAGAGCATCACCCAGCAAATGGGTAGTGGTGGCATCTGTCTCTTTCCAAATGATGCTTTTTGAGCAATACTCCCTCACTCCCATTTCACCAAATGTTTCAGCTTCTCTCAACTGCTAATCACTGCCACCTCTGAGGAGCACAAGCCACTTCTGTACTAGTTTTCTAAATGTCTGTGTTGCAGAAGCTCTCTGGTCTGTGAGCATTTTAGTCCCAACTTCTTGAGAAACTGAATAAGAAAAATAATACCATGCCCATAAACCCCTGAGTAAATGCCTTGAATGTCCCAACAGCCACTTCAGTTTCCCAAGATAACAATTGTCCTACTGAGAAAACCATCCTGGAGAGTCAACTCAATGCCAAATCCAAATTATACAAAAATGACAAGTTCCGTATAATTTTTATGAAGTACAAGTTAAAATCCCCTCACCAACAGAATGTCTAATGTGTATTTCTGTTTCACTAACAATTTAGTCTGTTGTCTAGGAGAATCTATAAGTAATTTGAGAATGGAAATCTCATCACACTTATTACACTTGGTATGATTTGTAACCAGGAACAAGGCTTTCATTTATCAGGAGCCAGCTGCAAGAGAGCCAGAAAGATTGATTCTATGATTAGTCAAGAAGTCCCAGAGCTTCAACTTCTTAGAAAGCAAAGAAATAAAAGCTTTTTAATGCAAAATGTTGAGAGGCTTTCCCCTGTGTGAACCTCTAGTTAAAGACCATGTGGCAGACCTCCAGGTATTTAAGGGACAAAGTTTAGTCCTGGATGCAGTAACTCTGAACCAAGCTGATACTTTGTGATGATTAAGAAATATCTGCATTTGTCAGTGAACTAAGACCAGCTGTTCCACATTTGGCTAGAAGCACGGACTGTCATTTATGGCTCCATAATGACCCACATCACCTGCACAGACTGCCACTCACTAAACCCTTTGCGTTGGAAGAAGACTGTGATACATCTCAGAATTATTTGTATTGATTTGTATGTATGTCCTCAAATTCTCCTTACTCATCACCAAGGCCAAATGATGACTGTGAATATTTTGACTGTATCATCTTTATTTTAATTCAGGAAAGTTTTTTAGCTGCCTTCAGAAATATTATGCCTTCTTATTCTCCTTTTTTTAAATTTTTTGCTTTAGCAAAGGTGTGGACATTCCCTAGGTAGGAACTCTAAATACACTGCATAACTCAAGGGTACCACTCCTACAATACCCAAATGTTACAGGATCTGGGAGAAGAGAAACATGATGTCATCCTTACAGATGCTTATTTCCTACATGACTTGTTTTTGTCCTTGTGATCTTTGATATTTTTGCTGCTCCTCCACTCATGTACAGTGCTGTCTACCATTGCAGTTCTGGTAAGGCACTCCTAAGGTGCAGAAGTCTTCCTGATAAAGCCAGGCTTCCCTCATTCAAAAGTGATCAAACTTTTCAATCATGGTCTACAGTAAAATAGACCCTAACACAAAAAGTTTGTTCATGAGCATACTGTGCAATGTGTTTGCTCAATTCTGCTTTCTCTCATTTATACGAGCAAAGTCCTAAACCTCTCATCCTGATTTACACAGCTGTGAGCAAACCATTGCCATCCACAGCAACAGTGTCTGTGCTTAATACACAGAGGACAAAAGCTGATTCAGAAGAACCTCACAAGTTTGCTTTGTCCGCACGCCTCTGCTGCCTTTGCAAATTCAATACTACCCCACTCTGTTTATAGTGCCAGTGAGAAATGAGGGGTAAGTCAATATCATGTGAATAACATCTCCCAGCATTCATGTGAGGTGTGTGATGTGCTCTTCCCAACAGCACTCCCCTCGCTCCCCACCAAGGCATCAGAGCAGAGCTGCCAAGAGTTTGAATCAGCAGGACCCTGCAGACCCCCAAAAGGGAATGAGTAGGCTGTGCTGGCTAAGGACATCCTGCATTCGAAAGCTTTCATTGTGAGAATCCCTCAGGATAGGTCTGTCTTCACCTGTGAGGTCAAATGGATCACGACTGACTTAGCAAGATGAAGAGAGAACCTGGTCCCACCTGCATAGTCCACCGAGGGGCTCAAATGTGCAGGGGGCTTTAGGGTTTCAAATGGCCTCACTATTCACTCAGATGAATGCAGGATTCTCTTAAGCCCCAGCAACGTGTGGACAGCAGGAAGGTATTCTATCCTTAAACTTAACCTCATTTGATTTATTCTTCACCTTCAAATACAGCATCCATAGTTGACAGGATGAAAAGTGTGAGCTTAAAACAACAGGGGGAAAATTGCCACTATGAGGCCAAAATACTTCTAAAACTTGAACCTTCCAACATCTGAAATGTTTCTCCCTGAGGCTGTTTTTCTGATCTAGCTGGTATTTTTGGAGTAGAAATCACTTGCTGCTGCTGTATGCCAACAAAGACAGCAGTGAAGCATGCAAAGTACTCCTGGACTGTTAAGAAACATGTTTCTAGAAATAGAATATCCCTTGATGTGTTTGGAACATCACCAGAGTGATTAATCAGAAGCAAGCAATACTAAAAAAGTGCAATTATTCTTTAGCAGCTAATGAGGAAAATCTTCCTTGTCAGTACAAACTGAAAAGCTCAGTGTAAAGAATGAGCCTGGGTGGGCTGGAGCGGTCAGAAGAGGCAGCTGTTAGTGGGAGAGCAAACTCCAGGGAGTGCATCATTTCAAGATGTTTACCTGTCTCAGCAGTGTCTGTTCGAGGCATTCACCGCACTGTCAGGAGGTGCGCGGGCATTTAGCAGTGACCACCCATAGGACTGAGGCAGCTGAACCTTTGCACTATCCAAAAGGCAAGCCCACGCTCTGGGGTGCAGCTCTCCCCGCTGCTTTTTGTGCTTATTTTATCATACTTCACAGCACATTCCTGAAGACTTCTGGTTTCAAATAGGTGAGCTTTGTTGCAGTGTGTTAACACACATTTTGCTAGCAGGCGTTAGCATCATTTTGATCAAAGCAGAGGCGACTCATAACTTGATACTACAAGAACAGGTTGGAGTTTTCTGGAATTGAACTACATCAGCAAAGAGCAACAGTCGTATCGTGGCTCCGTGATGTGGCTCATTTAATGTGCTGGCTTTACTAAATCGGGGGTAGTCTACATAATCCCTCATGCAAAGGGTGTTTGGTAGATTTTTTCAGATTTTAAAGAAACGCTTAAAAAACAAGAAACAAGAAGATTAGAACTATTTTCTATATAAAGAGAGGAAGATTTTGTCACTGAAGAACCTTCTCTTCAGAGCCTTGGCAAGTTGCAGAAATCCAAATGATGTTTGGAGACTTGTTAGGTTTAACTGTGCTTTCAACACATCCTTACTTAGATTGAAAAGCTCAGTTTCCCCATCCTGTGAGAAAATTCTTTCGATTTTGACTGAAGAGATGTCAATTTTCTCACTTGCAGTCAAAATCCTCATTTCCAAGATGAGATGGAGCCAAAACGGTGACAGAAAGTATAGCACACAGCAGTTCTCTCATCACGTGAGCCAGTGTTTGCTCTCCATCAGCCAATGCAAAAATCAAGAAGAGAGGGGATGTTTGTGCACAGCTCTATAGAATAAGCAGCCAGACTAAAGGATGGGTTCCCTTCTCATGGGGCATCACTAAATTTCAAATTGCCCCACCAAGTTACTTGAATGCAATCAGTTTTTCCATCTACAAAGTAGCAAGGTATTACCACAGAGGTGAGGTGGGCTTCACACTAAATTGGTTAACAGACCTTGGAGAGACTCCAAATGTGACTGACATGCAATATGAGATTTTATTCTGGGTTAGTAAAGAGGGGCCACAAAAGGCTCCTGGCTGACAGTGAAGGTGTGCAGACCAGAAGCATACACATCAGGAGTTTTTTGATCCACAGATGCACCGAAACAGAATATAGGATGGTTGTTCCTCTTTCTGAATAAAATCTCCTAGTAGGCCTGCCAGAGCTTCTTACCTCACCTGTGGTTATTGGTTATTTTTATGAAAAACAATGTCAATATCTCATCACTTTTATGGTTTTTTTCTCAGATGCATTTTGTGGGGTTTTTTTTTGTTTCAATATCTCTTTGCAAACTTGGTCAGGTGAAAAATTGAAGAAGGACAGAATTGGAGTTTTGCAAAGCAGCTTCTCATGTCCCGTGACCTCCCTCCTATTTCCATAGAAAGGGGCATATGACAGCAGGGTACCCTGGCCTTTCTGAAGCAAATGTCACAGATCATGGAAATTGGTCTTTTCTTTCACAGAATCACAGAGTCACAGAATGATAGGGGTTGGATAGGATCCCTGGAGATCATCTGTATGGGTTACATATAGCCTGGGGAGAGCAGTCACAGAGTGACAGTGACAGACTGAGAAGGTTCTCAGGCTGTACCTACTCCAACTTAGTGACCAAACCAAGCCCAGCTCTCAGGACAGACCAGGCTGCTCAGAGCTTACTCCAGTCAAGGTTTGAAAACTGACAAGGATGGAGAACTTAAAACCTCAGAGTCCTTGGAAAAAAAAAAACCTGTGGTACAAGGTGGTGGGGCACCATTGGCTGGTGAGGATCTGTTTTTGGGAACCATCCCTTCTGGTTGAAGCAATCAGCTTTCATGCCTCTTTGCCTAAGATGCTTCTAAATGTACAGATTGGCATACCCTTCGTGCACAGGACATTAGGGAGCACCATATGCTGTGTGCTAAATACACTATGTTTCCCTACCTTTAGCTGTGGTGGCATCTGTAATGTGTAAGAAATGTCGTTTCAGGATCTCTGTGCAAAGCAGCTTGACAATGTCTCCCTTGTTTGTGCAAGCCAAAGCAAGCCACCACAAGCTTATGTTGAAAGGGAAAGCAGCAGCTACAGCTACATGTAGGGCCCCATTTAATGCAGTCTGTTCCAACCATCTGTGTCACAGATGGACCATCTATGTCTCCTGAGTAGCTCCCTTGGCCACCTCAGATTCATCCTCTGAATTTCTAGAGGAATTGTGTCCTATTCTTTCTCTTTTTTGTTAGCATTTGACTAGTCTGCGCAGAACAGAACTACCACAGAGGAGGTGTAGGAGCCTGCAAAGACAGCTGAGGCCAGCTTGCCAGAATCACTCGCCAAGGGGCTGTAATGGCACAACATGCATGGAAAGAAGCAACTGACCATCCAGTCTCACAGCCTATCCACAGGGCCGTCCTTCTGTCTAAGCATAAAGAAAGGTGTGCCAGGGAAAATATGCCCCTGAAGTTACATTGATCTACACTTAATGCACTTGTGAAGATTGCTGTGTGGGGGGATGGGTGTAAGTGTTATCAGCATACTGGGAGAAAACAATGACAAAGTTATTCTGTGGGCATCTTGGAAAAGGGAAAATACATAAGAAATATGCTTTAGTGATATGATTTTGAAACGAGCAGTGAGAAATACCTGATTGAGTACCTGCTAAAATAAGAGTCGGCAAAGACTGAGTCCACGGGGCACTTGTTATATTGGATGTAATGTCTCTAAAATGCCCTGAAAGCACATAAACAACGAGAGAGACATTACTTGTAATTCCTTCCCCAACTGCACGATAGAAACCACACTAGCTTTGGTAAATGGATTGAGAATTTCACTAGATTTCCGCAATCGTTTTTGTGCTCTCTGCTGAAACACTCAGCTGTAAGACCCTCTCAAAGAGGTCCTCAGCCTCCTGTGATGGCATTCCATCCTCTCCAGGTGGGACCCACAGATGACCCTCAAGGAAGCTGGGCTGAGTCAGGCAAGGTCAGCAAAAGCTGAGAGACAGCATGGCAGTCTAAGCTGGTAGCTACATAAACACAACTCGCACCAGTTTCAGTGGAGCGTATCAAAGCCAAGTGGAGATTCTCTGAAGAAAGAAAATAGGCATTGGTGGCAAGAGGATAGTTAGAAAAAAGGAGGAATGAGTAAAAAGAAGAAATAGAAAGAAAAAGCAGGTGTCTGGATTGGTTTTGACTGAGTTGAGGTCTTGGGTGACGGTAGAAGAGCCCCTCTCCAGTGTGGAGGTTTGCTTTGGAATCCACTGATGTACCTTGAACATTTTCTTTTAAAACCTGAGCCTACAACAACCTTTTCCTGAAGTCTGCAGGCAAGGCAGCATTGCGCCTTCAAGTGCTAAACCTCTTTGCTGTGAAATTCTGTCAGGGAAGTGCAGATTTTGCACACGCATGAATTTCAACTGCTGTGATAGCTTTGGGTATTTGTTTGCCTTTCAGCACACAAAACCCATTTACTCAGATACCTGATCATTAGCGGTTGTTATCCCTTTTCTCCCCCTTATCTTACTTCCCTGTGCAACTTATTTGTAAATGAATCCTATTTCCCAAGTCATTACTTGGTCCTTTTTTGCTAACGCAAGCCTGTAAGTTTTTCCCAATAAAAAAAAGATTTGAAATGTGTCTCTGGCTAATATATATCTGTTTTCTCAGAGCAGTGAAGATTTAAACCTCTTATGTAGAACAGCTGTGTGTGTTAGATTTCTTGGTTTGGACAATGCTCTGAACAAACTCAATTTACCTTTCATTTCACAGGCTTGCTCATGCCTGAAAAAGAAGTAACTCAATAAAACATTTGCAGCCTCTGCCTGAGTAAGCAACGTCTGAAGTGCTTCATCAATGAATGGAAGTTTTCAGATTATTTTTGGTGCCATTACATGCTGCTGTACATAACCCAGCCTGGAAAATAACCAATGGACTCTGGCATCTTGGAGATAAGCAGTTATCAGCCACCGTAGACTAGTGCACTGTCTCATGAGTAAAACAGACAATGGCAGTAGCTTTAGGAGAAAACACATGATTTTTTTTTTCTTATACACAGGTTGTTGATGCATTTTTATTTCATTTTGATGCATATGCAGCCTTTGAATGATTATTTCCTTCTTTTCCTACTGATCTTTTCCATTGACACACTGGGAATCAACCAGGTTTTTTGAGACCTGACTGTAAAGTAAGGCAGAGTTCAAATACATGAAACAATTGCCTGGATCTAGAGGGGAGAGTCCCAGATCCAGAGGCTCTCTGCTCTCTCCACGGCCTCAGTGCAAGAGGCAGGAGAGAGAAGGAAGCACATCCTTCCCAGCTATTTAGAGAGCCCTGTGACACCACGCCAGGCCAGGGCAGCTGCTTCATTGCAGCATTTACCTTCACCCAGCATCGGCTTGCAGGACCCAAACGGGTCCAGGTCACCAACCACAGTGGGCAAGAGTGCAGACCATCTGAAACTTAGGGGGCTCTCTGCGTCCAGATCCACCTCTGATGCTCAGTGCTGTGTTGCTGAGTGGCAGTGAAACATGGAGCCTGCTGCCTGCCTAACAACATCTTTAAATGTGCCAGGACAACTGGAAGAATATCCAGAACACTTTCTGGAGCAGACTGCATCCACAGTGCTGCTGATAATAATGACACATCAGATAAGGTGTCTTAACATAAGGGCGAAATGGGAAGTCATCTGCACCCTCCTACATCATTTTCTCATCCTTTTCTCCTTTAGCACACCCAAATCTGTGCACTGTTGCTATGCACTTGAAACAGATGAAGCCTCTGGCTGCTTTAACTCACAAAAATATAGACACGTTGTGCATGTAAGTCTGTCAGACAGTAACAGCAATCACAGGCATCCACTTGTTTTAAAGTGTTGATTCAGGGGTAGAAAAGTAGTTGCAATTACTCTGTTCTAGAGATGTCTGCTGTGTATGATTTTTTATATATATATATATATATATATATATATATATATATATGAAGGGAGACTACAGTGCTACCTCATAGTAAAATACTTTTCTTCCAAATCTGAAACTAAAACAAACAGAAAAGCATGGCCAACAGAAATTGCATAGGCATCTTTGTGCAAAATAATTATGCAAAACTCCTCTCTGAACAAATCCTCATGTGCTGAAACTCACTGAATGGATACTATCAGTCCCTAAGGAGAGAAGCCATTCATATGTCATTCAAAGAGTATAAGAATGTTTTTCAAATGCTTTTTTTTTTTTTAATGCTTTTAAATGCTCTTTTTTACCCCATGCTGTGGCACTTTCACAGAGATCCCTGAGGGTGTCAGTCCTCTCCTGAGCATGTATGTACCTTTTGAAATGTTTTCACAGTATCACAAAATCACAGCAGGGGTTGGAAGGGACCTGGGGAGATCATATAGTCCAACCTCCCTGCCCAAGCAGGATCACCTAGAGCAGGTTGCACAGGACAGTGTCCAGGTAGGCTTTGAATGTCTTCAGAGAAAGACAACTCAGACCTGTCTGGGCAGCCTGTGCTAGCGCTCTGTCACCCTCACAGTGATGTTTTTCCTCATGTTGAGTTGGAACTTCCGTGTTCCAGTTTGTTCCTGTTGCCCCTTGTCCTGCCACTGGGCACCATTGACAAGAGTCTGGCCCCATACTCCTGGCATCCAAGCTTTAAATATTTATAAATACTGATGAGATCCCCTCCCAGTCTGCTTCTCTCCAGAATAAACAGACCCAGCTCTCTCAGCCTTTCCTCATACAAGAGATGCTCCAGTCCCCTAATCATCCTTGTAGCCCTCCACTGGACTCTCTCCAGTAGTTCACTGTCCATCTTGAACTGGGAAGCCCAGAACAGGACATACTACTCCAGATGTGGCCTCACCAGGGCAGAGTAGAGGGGGAGGACAACCTCCCGCAACCTGCTGGTCATGCTCTTCTTCATGCACCTGAGGACACCAGTGACCTTCTTGGCCACGAGGGCACACTGCTGCCTCATGGAGAGCTTGTTGTACACCAGGACTCCCAGGTCCTTCTTCACAGAGCTGCTACCCAGGTCAACCCCTCACCTGTACTGGTACAGCCCACAGGAGGAAGCACAGAAAGAATCTGCCACACAAGCACAAGCTTGCTGCACACGTCTTAAAGCTAGCACACTGCAGAGCTCCAGTCTGTGGGTGTACTGCACATTCACTTACATGTCAGCTATGGAGACCTTTGGGGTCGTGTGCCTGTGTGGAGTCATATGGAGTTACCTGAGATACCAGGATCTGGCCCAGCCTTGTTGACTGCAAAGAGCAGCAACCCAACCCAGAGCTCAGTGCCCAGCCAGAGAATGAGATGTAGCATAGGGCTGCAGACACCTTACCATAGCACATGTCGTCTTTCAGGAACATCTGGATGTAACCTGGCCTTTATTCATGAAAACTGTGTTTTTCCCAGCTCCATCTTTTGGGTCTTGGTTAAGAGAAACGTACTCTTCCCCCTTTTCTACCTTGAGCATTGTCTGTATTTTATGCACATTGTTAATCCCAGAGGTGACTGAAAACTGAGCACATTCACAAGGGCATCCCTGAATGACAATAGACCCTGGCAGACTTTTCTCATCGTTTGGAGGAAAAGCAGCTTGTCTGTCATGGCATCCTGGAAACGACTGAGATCACATCAGTAACAGCACAGTGAAAGGATTGTGAAGACTGAGATGGCTCTGGTTTGAGATAACATCATTACTCTGAAACAGTACATGCAATTGTCTCAGGGAGGGGGGATGTTTTAATTAAAAGGGAAAAAAATCAGTTTATTTTCAACTTCCATCTATCTCTCATCAAATAAAATGTAGATGATGCAGGATAATTAGTCTCATTGGCCTGACTGGTTTGTGCTCGAAGCATTTGTGATAATATCCTGCTTCAGTCTTTGTCTTTTTATTACCCATAGAGTGCTGTGAAATATCAGGCCGATGCTGAACTGCATAAGTGCAGGCAGCTTGGGGGTTCATATCTTAATATGTGTTTTGACATCTGGACAATCTTTAAATTTAACATATTGATTTATGTGCTAGCATTATGAAGAGCTCCCTATGGCTACCAAACTGTGTGTTGTTTGGATATACAAGGTCAGCAGCAGCTTCTGCAGATCAATTCTTTGTGGTCTGTGCCAGAAGCTGATAGGAGACAAATCTGTGTTTCTCATGAAAATAAGCTGCAAATTTTCTTAAAGGAAAAAAAAAGATAAAAGAAAGAAAAAGACATCATAGGCAAAAGCAGAGAAGCTGTACGTAGGAAAATAGCATGAATACTGGAGGATGGGATAAGAAAAGGAAAATGAAGGCAGAGCGGCATGGTTCTGAATCTGAACTTCAGAATAATCACATTTCATCCTCCAAGAATATCCTTCCAGATAAAAGCAGGAGATGAATACCACAGACTTTCCAGAACAGAAGTTCTGGGAGGAAAATAATGAGACAGAAAATATTTGACATCTATATGAAAGAGCTCCAGCAAATAACACTTGTGATTTCTTGGTATCACCAAGTAAGAGAAGCAGGTGATGAAGCACACAGTAAAGAAAGATAAATTTCTTTTTTTTTTTATATCTTCAATGTTTGGAGTTTCAGATCCATTTGCCAGATATATTATTTCTTCCTTGCACCAGGATAGTTGCTGCTTGAAAAGCAAGATATTTTACAGAATGTACTACCCTTTTTTATTTAAGATTTTTTCACTATCATTTAAGAATTATTAAGATATCCCCAACTGGTTTCAAAGCCCATTTTAATTCTACCTTATCTAGTGTATTCTGATACTGCAGGCTTTTACGTTGAAGTTGCAGATGAGGAATTACAGTAAAATCATTGAAGTATCTTGTTAATTGCTGTCTGGTTGCTTATCAGGGGTCGTGACTTGGTGACTTTCATTGGAAAGTACTTTGTCGTCGTCTGACAAGACAAATTAATTAGTGTGAAGCTCCATTGTGCATTCATTAATGCTGACGTGCCTCAAAACCTTTGACATAACTGCTGCTACATAATTTATGCAATTGGCAAGGAGCACAGTGAGACCCAGCTTTAATTCTGTCAGAGCATACAGCATTTAATCTTTAAACACCTGTGCCTTTTAACAAAGGCATTAATACTAAAATGACTTCTTAATACTGTTAAGGTGCTATATCCCTAGCTGCTGAAAAAGCCAGGATATTTATACACCTTCTCTGCATGTCTGCAGCAACCCAGCGTAAAGATTTCCTTTCTGGTGCTTTCAAGATCTTTCAGGTGCTTTACAGTCTCTCTCCGTCCCTGTCAGTGAATCAGAGCACTGCTAAAACTCCTCAGGACATGGGCTAGGCCAGGATACCGTACAGATTAGGTAAGAACAGTCTGTTTCTGAAGACTTCATAACTCAGCTGAATTAAGAACATTTTCATTTTAGAAAGATGGGACTCTTGAGAGTATAAGAGTCTGTTGTAGAGATGGACTCCAATCTGGAGTGGCCGTGTGCTGGCAATGAGTTCGTGTGGATGAAGAAACAGGGCTGAAGCCTCAGGAAATATCATCTACAACTCCTTTAATACTCCTCTAGCCAAATCAGCCACGATATCATGTTTTAGGAGGAGGAGTACTGAGCATAGCCCTGCTCACACTGTACAGTGCAGATGTGCACAGAGATCCAGATGTCAGCTGTGCTGGAGTCAGTAAACAAATTCTTGATATCTTCAGTGGCTTGAAGATCAAACTCCAGAACTTCTTATTCTTTTCTGCAAAGAAGGGTGGTGTGGTTTTGCCTCAGCTGGTAACTGAGCACCTTGCAGCCACCTCTCTTCTCCCAAGGGCCTGGGGAGGAACTGTAGGTTGAGATAAGAGCAGTTTAATAGAAAAACAAAAGAAGAGGATAATAATAGCAATGAGAATAATAAAAACAATAAAACAAGTGATGCACAAATACAATTGCTCACCACATGCATAAATAGATAAAAAACCTGCCCAATGCCCACTCTGTTTCCAAGCAGCGATCCCACCCCCCAGCTCGCTCCCCCAGTTCCATCAGGAGCCTGATGCTACACGTCAGGGAATATCCCTTTGGCCAGACTGGGACAGCTGTCCTGGCTATGCTCTCCCAGCTCCCTGTGCACCTGGCAGGGCATGAGAAGCCCAAAAGTCTTTGGCTTAGTGTAGGCACTGCAGCTACCCAGCAGCAACTAAAGCCATCCATGTGTTATCAACGTGATTCTCATCCTAAATCCAAACCCCAGTGCTATACTTAACACTAGAAAGAAAATGAACCCTACCCCAGCTGAAACCAGGACAAATGGATATCACAGTCACAAACTTGCATTTCTAACAAGAATTTATGCACCCATTCTACTGTTTGCCTGTTGCTTTTAGCATCTAAATCAGAACCAGAAAGCACTCCACCACAGCTTCAACAGTGGTTGCTGTTATCTCATCATAGTTATATTCCTGTATTTCAAACACCCACAAAAAAATATCGATTGCCAAAAAAGTTCCTTTTATTCTGGTTTACTGCCACTGACAGAAAGAAAAATAACCCATATCTGAAAGAAATTTGCAGTTTTTTCCCTGGTGGCCAATACACGGGTGAGTCAGAAGCAGCACAAAAGAGTTGTGGGCCATAATCACTTAGCCTGCTATTTTCCCTCTGTACACAGCAGACAGGGAAGGTGTGGGTGGCTCTTTCCTGATCTTGCCCTTTAGCCATCCTGCTCCTGAGAGCTGTTTTTTCTTGTGCCACCAGAGCACAAGCAGAAAGTGGTCCTGCTTTGGGGTCTTACCAGGAACTCAGGTCCCCAAAATCGAGACATCAAATTTTTACCTTAATCTGCTGATAAAATTTTTTATATAATTTTCACCTTTTTTTTCTCTATTGTGGCACCCACCTTAGAAGATGATTGTTGCAAGCACCATCACAGTTCAGATACAGCCAAGAAGTCAACCCAAAACCACTAAGTGTAAGCCTTACTTCTTTACCCTTTGTTTCCACGTGTCTTGCCCATCTCTGTGGTTCGTATGTGACACTCAAACTTCTGATAAAGGAGGTGCACTGAGACAATGCCAGGACTTGCATCAGCTCAGGACAATGAGAAGGAAACTCGGAGCAAAATCTGTGCTCTGATCCTCATCGTAATATGACTGAATAGTACAAGAAGAGGAAAAACAGTGATCAGATGCACGGTACCTATGACAAGCCCAGAGACTGGAAAACAGCTTTTCAAAGCTGTCCATGTGTGGTAGTAAGGCCAGAAAGAAAAGATACCCTGACTCAAGTAGTGCAGTGGTGTGAGTGGCAAAAACCTGTCACAGGAACAGGAAAGTGCCACGGTGTAGTAAGTATGCTCAAGATCAAAGGGAAAACATACTCTTAAAAGCACAAGGCATGCTCTTAACAAAGTTAGTAGCACGTTCTGGTGTTCATAGCAAATCAAAACCCTGAGTGGAATTGAGCTCAGAACAGGGAGTTTGGGTCAAGAGGCATACAGCAGGTAACAAAAGACTTGGTACGTGCTCCTTCTGTAGCAGCGTGGAGATTTTTAAAAGGGAAGTGTGTTAGGAGCTGCAATACCTCTTACTGCTTAACTGTTGCACTTCTGAACAGCTGATGTGCCAAGAAAACTTGTTGGGTTGTTTGGTTTGGTTTGGGTTCAGGTTTGGGGGTTTGGGTTTGGTTTTTTTCTTTTTTTCTTTTTTGCAATATAACAAATTTGAAGCTCAGCCCAGGTGAGAAGCAATTGCTGTAGTTTCCCATGAGTATATTAACCCATTCAGCAGTTTGAGAGGAAAAGAGCAGTTATGCCAGTGGAGCAGAACTAGATGCAAGCAAATGGAACATGCTGTGAGGTTAGTCTCTGCGGGACAGAGACAGGCCACCAGCACCTCATCTCATGCTCTCTGGGCAGAGCAGAATTCTTTGCTGATGAGTTCAGTTTGACTTGCCACTTAGTATTCTATCTGAAAACCAGCAAGGATGTTTAATAATACAGAAAGGAACATTCACAAACTAATTACACAACCCATAGTCATTTCCAAAGTAGAAATGCACCAAAGAAGATCTGGCATATTACAGGAACAGCTGGAAAAAGGGTGACTCCTGGATAGGTCACGTTTAAGCATCTCTAATTGAGCATTCAGGTGTGCATCTTCTTAGGAATTTAATGCTTAAGAGGCTGACAACCATCAAAATTAATTTTTAAAAATGTAGAGAGTGAGCATCCATTGATGCCAACTGGAAGTCAGTGTAACAGGGCTTCTGAAAAGGTCACTGGCTGGTGACCTGCATCTTTACAAAGACTAAATTGGAATTTAAGACATTGACTCTCTATCCCAAGTCCTGAGACATCCGAAGACCTACCGACACATGCCTTTCCCCTGGTCTCCTAAGTCATACAGTGTACAACAGGATTGCCTCTGCTGAGTGTATCTAGAACTGCTCTGCATCCTCAGACACTTGCAAAACCTCTGTCATCTTTTCAACGCCCTTTCAGTTCTAACTAAAGACATTTTGGGTGTTGGGATTTTCTATTTTGCTTTGGGTTTTTTACCCACGTTAACCTGTAGGAAAGCTTCATTCCATTTAGTAAGTACGTACCCAGATTACTCCCTTTTTACTAACAGTGCCTATTACAGCTGTGTCTATCAAATGTGATGTGCTGCTATAATGTATTTTAAAATATGTTCTTTATACATTAGAAAGGTTTTGTTTGATTGGTTTTTTTTCTAGACGGCAGGCAGCAGTCCGAATAAAACCAAAGGGCATTCTTACACCCATCTACTAATTTGAAATCATATATGCATGCAAGCCTGTTATATCTCTTCCCATTGGGTAACTGATGACTGTCAATAATATCTTGAGCTTCATCTAATATTAAAAGTAAAATCCTGTATGTTACATAGATTGATAGATAGATAAAGAAAATAACAGTAATTCTGATTCTGTACAGGAATTGATTATCTGGCTCCCTCTATGAAATGAATTCTAAGACATCCCATCTTCCAGCTAACTCTTTTAAGAGCATTTTCCCTTTGGATGAAGTAGATATTGCAATGACAGTTAATTGACAAGACTATCAGCAAAAAACTTATTAGCGCTGATGCACATGATTTTAAACAAATCACATCAATGAACAGGCACATCTAAAGCACACCTGTCTTTCTGTTCCACTAGGATGCATAATCTATTTAGTATATCATGTAATTAGCAATAAGGTACAGTCAGTTCTTACTTTGTATGACTTGCAAAATATCTTCTTAAAAGTTTCTCTCAAAATTTGGACTACAGGACAATGTTTCCTACTGAAGCATATAATTTCTCACCTTTTTCCTACCTCACCATATCAGTCAAGATTGGTTAGGCAATCAAGAATGCCTAAGCATATTGCAAGCCAAAGTACAGTAGAAAAACAGTGATTTTATTAATTCCGTAAGGTGGAATAAGCACCCAACAGACAAATCTCCCCTAGCTTTAAAATTAGATAATTCATGAGAATCAATGTTATATATAGGAGAAGTTAAAAGACATTTGAACTAAGTTAAAAGATGAAAAAATCTCAAATACTATAATCTATACAATATTATAATCAAGAATAAGCTTTCTTGATTATTATTTCTGATCTGCTTGTGAATCCCCTAAATCCTTTCATCTCTGATTTTCAGTCAAAGAAAGCCCAGGCAGCTCATAAATTTTTTATACAGAGAGACCTTCCCATAATGCTGTCTACAGTTTAAAGGATGCTGAAATAGCTATTACACTACAGCATTTCAAGCCCTTGTGCAGAGTGATAGCACAGAAACAAGAGCTGCCTTCCTTATGCTGTTACACTGCACAGAGCATTGCTTCTGCCCGCCTTCCCCACTCTCTGGTTCCCAGCCATTCTCCCCAGACCACTAAAGGCAAGATAATTAATAAAACTAAAATGTTAAAATAACTCTTTTAATAGCTAGAGAATAAGAGAAAAAAGTAGCTGAGATCTTTAAAACTCTGAGCCCAACATTAGCATCAGAAACTCTTCTTCAGGTTTTTCAGTATGTCCTTACGCTACAAACAGTGCAAAAACCACTTTGATATCAGTAAGATCAAAGAAAGCCTTGCACTGGCATTTAAACAGAACTGGAAACAGCATTCAATATGGTTGCAGGTGTTTGTCATGGCCCTGACATGACACATTTAGCTTTGTTAATTTTGGAGAAGTAGCATTTGTTTCCAGGTGTAGATATTTCCTTTTTAATTCATATTTCATCCACAAAGACGTATCTTGCGAGGTCAATGCATTGATTTTGGCAATGTTGAATTTCAAGTTGTTTTTCTAGGATTTGGGCTTTTTTAATGTCTGTCAAACATTGGGGAGCATCTAGCACAGAAGTTGTCAGCTAAGCCTCCAGGTTTTTCTTGTGCAGCTATTTGCAGGGTTAAGTCTCCAGCAGATTCTCACTGTCACACCACTGACCTGGATTACAGCATAGCTTCACAAACCATCTTACTGGCACTGAAGATGGAGTGCAAAACCACAGCATGTGTAGAGCCCAGCAGTTAAGAAACGTGTGAAGGCGTGTGTGTGTGTGTGTGTGCGCGTGTGTGTGTGTGTGTGTGTGTGTGTTATTTTCAGGCTGACACATCAGCATCTTTTGGTGCCAGCCCCCCAGCAGGCAGGATAATCCGCTCCAGAGAGTCAATACTGTGTATTGCCTGTTCACCAGAAGAACATTCATCAGTGGTAAGGGCTGGTATCCAATTTAAAGAACGTGCCGCTGCAGCACAGCCCAGGGGCTCGACCAGAAACCTGGAAAAAATTCACCGAAGTCTTCGACGCTCAGAAAGCTCATTTTTCCCTTTTGCCAGCAGAAATTGTCTGTTGTCACATGCAAGATGTGATTAAAGGCTGCCCCACATGACACCAGCTGTCCAGGGCAGCTTTGCCAGCAGTGCCTGTTATTTCATCTCTTTGCAACAACACATGAAGTTGGGTTCGCTCTCAATTTGGGTGACAACCACTGGGCTTCTGCAAGGAATGCGGGCACATCTGTCTGGGGCTCACGATCAAAGAGAACAGAAAAGTAAAGAGTAAGATCAAAGGGTTCAAAGTTGAAGCCAAGTTCAGCAGAACTGGAATGAAGCATCCTTTCCTTCCAGCGTCTTATAGATCTTTCTGTCCTGTACACAATGCATTTGCTGAACTTGCAGCAGCTTGTGCCCAAAAACATGTTGCCAAGTTGTCTCCTTTTCCAAGTATTTATCTTTTTCATGCTCTCCAAAGAATTAGAGAATTGCACACAGTTATTTTAAAGAACAATAAATGAAGTGAAAACTGTCAGCTTTACTATGTAATTGCATTAAATTCATGCAATTATGTGCAAGAATAATTAGATTCCATTTACTGATTCATTACAGAGTTAGAATTACACAGGATTAATGTTAATTTTTCATACTTAGAATAATTCATTTATCTCAATGTATTTGTTTGGGGAATGACTTAGGCAGGAAAGTACTAATCACTCAGCGGCTAGATAATGTACATTTAAAAAACATCTTCCCTTGGCAGTATGTAATGATGAGAGACTTTCTGCAAGATCACCATCACATACTAGGATCAGCAACGGAGCACCTTTTTAGGCATTTCAAGCTTGTCCCCATGATTTTTGGTTGAAGACTTTGTGCAGCTGACAGGGGTTGGCTTTCTTTTTCTCCTACAATTGCTCAGTAGAAACAGAGGAAAAGTATTTTTAGTCTTTTTCCAGGGCAGGTCTAAATTCTTCCATCAGCCCTTTGGTCACTTTGAGGATGTTTTCCTGCTTCATATTTACTGCTACAACCAAAACCCTCAGGTCTGGGTGGATGTTAGGAAGAAGTTCTTCACTATGAGGGTGGTGAGACACTGAAACAGGTGGCCCAGAGTGGAGACAGAGGCCCCATCTCTTGATGCATTCACAGGATCAGGCTTGATGAAGCTCTGAGCAGCCTCAGAGCAACCTCAGTGGAGATGTCCCTGCTTACTTCAGGGCGGTTGGACTAGATGGCCTTTAAGGGTCCCTTCCAACCTCACACATCCTATGATTCTATGATTCTATGTTCATTCCCAAGTAACAGCACAAGAAAAATGTGGGGAAAGGTTTGGGTTTCACTCTGCATACAGGTTCAATCTATTATGTGCCTTCATAGAACTGGGAGACATATTCAAGCACAAAAATAGCCCTTTCCTGCTCATGCTTTTGGGACTCTGTGTCAGGCAAGCACCAGCCACCACCTTCCAGCTTCAGAGTAAAGGAGGGAGGCCATCCAAAGAGCTTCCTTGCATTGCTCCTGCCACGTGCTTTTCCTCAGAATTTGATTCTTACATCAGCAAACTTTCCTAAAAGGCTCCTAATTTCTCAGAAAAGATTGAGGCTATTTGAAGGAACAAGCTAGGCTAATGAAAAGAAGGCAAAACTCAAAATAATTGTCTTAAAGCCAAAGTACAAGATGAATGGCAACTTTATTTCATTTGTCAGGGCAATCACACACATGACCGGGCAATCCAGTAAAACACCAGGCAGACCTCTCATAGAATCCCAATAGAATGGAGGAACAAAACAAACTTTGTCAAGTCAATACTGTATGGATGAATAATTTTATCCTCTGACTTTACTCTCACACTTTTTAAGGAAAAAATAAGCCCACAAAAGAAAGAAAATCTGAGGATGAGCTAGTCTTTGCATCAGGAGTGTTGTGTGTGGTCTATTTCTTACACATCACATTGATGTGTTTTTGCTTAAAGACTAATACAAACTGTTCCTGTATATGTGAACTCCCAAAAGCCACTCTTAAATCTTCACATCCCCACCTATTAAGCTCATCTTATTTTTCAATGCAAGCCTTATTGGTTTTTGTTGATGAGGTCATTTTTCATTTCCATTTTTCATTTCTCAGAATATTTGATTCAGATATTCTTTTTTTCTTAATGCACCAAGTCAAGAAAGAGGACAGAAACCTAACAGCAATGCAGGGGCTGTTTAGAGAGATGGACCCAAGGAGGAGGGTCAGAAGGGGCATGGAGAAAAGGAGCCTTGCGTCATGCAGACACCCTTATGAAGCATTTTGGGCAACTTTCAGTGAGGAGAGCTGTATCAGCTATTTGTATTTCTAGGTCACAAAGATCAGAAAAATGGTAAGAAACTTTTCTTTTAAAAAAAAACATAAACTAACAGAGTAATCAATCATTAAGTATGGTAGTAATCATCTGATGAAAGTCAACATATAAGAAACTTAGTTACAGGTGTGTGAAATGAAATTTTCCCACATTTTATCAATCTACAGCCTTTCCCAGGACCTGTTGCCACAGAAATGACCTTTTGTGCAGTCATTTCTGTCTTGGAAATGTTAAAGTTACATTTGGCTCCTCAAAGGCTTGATTATTTCCCCTTTTTGAGTTACAATGGCAAGGAGATTAATGTCAGGAGTGCCTTGAAGGGCTCCTGTGGGACAATGCATTAGAAGCACTATGGGTTTAGTCAGAAATCCGGTGGTTAGGATGTCCTCTGTCACTTCTGCAAAGCGGTAAGTCCCAGCGCACTGTTGCGGTGACACCCGCACGGGGGAAGCGTGCAGGAGAAGTCCCAGGTGTTCAGACTGCCATGCAGCTCGCAGGGGTACAGGTGTCTTGTCTCTTGGGTCTGCTACCAGGCAGCCAGCAAGGGAGAGGTGGCGTGCATTAGCATGCTGAAGAGGCATGTTGCATTGTTTCCACCTGTTGTTCATTTTTAATCTGCGACTCACTCCCCTCTGCTCATCCGCCCTGTTCCCCCAGCCAGCCCTCTCCATCTCTGCCATCCCAGATCACTCTACCTTGCCCACCTTATGTAGCGAGGTTGTGCCTGGTGGGAGAAGTGTCCGACCAGTGCCTTGCAAAGCAGCAGGGAGGCTGGGTGTGACTTCACTGACCACACCACACATGTCTATTTTCACCACAATTTTGCCCTCCACCCACCACTCTTGGAGTGAAATGAGTTGTCTTTGTTTCTCCTGAGGGAGCAGATGGGAGAGGGAGGTACTGCATGGTCAAGTACTTTTCTGGGTGTCTCTTATTTTTCCTCCACCTGTGCCCTCTATCTCTTGTTTTCTTCCTCCTCTCACAAAGATCTGGGCAGGCACAAAGTTTTAAGACAGTTATTTCCTTAAAACCTGACATAATTAAAATCTCCTTCATTACCACCACTGAGCTGAGAGTATCACTGCAATGAATGGGATGGTAATAGCTTTATCACTTACAGTAACAATAAAAGTGCCAATGGCCACATGTCTCAAACAGTATTAACAGAACGTGCAATTCAGTAAGGGGAAGTAATTCATTTATTAATGGCAGTGAGGTACTGGTATAATTTAACAGTCGGATATTGGAGGGGATTCTGCAAACCACTGTTGCTTGGTCCGCTCCTTCCTGCAGATGGAGCACCTACGACCTCGGGTTCAGAGGAACAGCAGATCTCCAGTGATGAGAGCAGATTCCTGTGGACAACACACAGTGATTGCCCTATAGTGCTTCTGCATTTAAGAGTTGTAAGGCGTTTAAAGCCTTCTTGGGAAGTCAGTTCCCAGACTTGTAGCTGAAGCTGCCATTTTGGCCCAAAAAGAATTGTGATAATTTTCTGCTTCTAAACTTGTTTCATCTTGGGAAGAATGGAAAGAAATCCCTTCTGCCTGTGCTTTGGCTCCTGCCTGAAGTAGGAAGCTTAGAGAGCTCTGCCCCAGAGATGTCCACACAGGGATGATACCAAGCAAGAAGTTCTGCCTAGGGTGATGCCATCTGCTGCTTCTCCCTGCCCATAGGCTCCTCTGGTGTGGGTTCTGCTGGCAATTTAGTCTGCAGCACGGACTGAATCCTCCACAACAGGTTAAAGGCTGCTGAGGGTTGGTCCCATCTTACAGTCATCCCCACCAGCCACATCTATCCACCCTCTGACCTCTCTGATAAGCTTTCCAAAAGGGATTCCAGGTTAGCCTTGCAAAAAAGCAGCTCTTGTGAGAGGCAGGAGAGGCTGTTTTCCCACTGGCATTGCTTTCTGTCCCTCTCATGGCACATTCAGGAGCTACTGAAGGGACCAGAGCATCAGCTGGTCTGCTGAGCACAGTGCTGTCTAACTCTTCTCCCATGGGGTCTGCCCATTCCCACAGCAGCAGAGGTATCCAGTGCGAATTCCTGTTGCTTTGTCTGCCCTCAAGAAAGAATTAATATTCAGTCAGGGCATCAAATTGTGGTCAATTGTTTTCCTGTAAGTCCCAGGGCCTCCACTGCAGACTAAGTGCAGTGCATTGTTTCGGGGATTGTTTCATGACCTCTGCCATCTGGAAAAAGTATGGGTGGGTTTTAAAGAGTAACAAGGTAAGAAACAGAAACAAAAATGAGGGGAGAAAGTAAATGAAATGGAAATATTCTGAGAAAACTTTATGGATAGATCTGACTGTTGTTTCAGTTGGTGCCCTCACATCTTTATTCTCTGATCGTCACCGCATTTCGTAGTCAAATAGTTTTCTGTGGTCAGTAGGTTGTGTTACTCTTCTGAAGAGCCACACCATGCCACATAGCTGACATCGTCCTCCTCTTTATCACTGGTCATGAGGGCTGGAATATCTCAAAAAGGCCACTGAAGATCTTAAGGTGCAGAGAGGAGCAGCAGGGATGATCATTGCTCTTGAAAGAAAACAAGATCCTGGAAGACGAACAGGGCCATATGGGAAAAGACCGAGATCCTTCAAGTAGGAAAATATGTAGCAGAGGGGAATTAGAATAGGAATGGAAGAAATGGGTTGTAATGGAATAATGGGGAACTGAGAGCCCTCAAATGAGAATATCACATAGCAGGCAGATTTGAAACAATTAGAAAGCTAAATTACCCAATATAATTAAACTATTGAGCTCATTGCTGCATAAAATTATGGATGCAAAATTTAAAAACAATTAGACAAATTCATAGGACAGGGCTTCATAACATAAACCCACACCTTCTGACCAAAGAAGCCCCTAGGTAGCAGGCTGTGGGTGAGAGAACTTAATGGGACAGCATGACTGTAAACCTACTCTATGCACCCAATCTCTGCCTGAGAGCATGTTTTCATGTTTCCTGACAGTGGCTGCAGGGAGGGACAGAGGTTTCTGGGCCATATGGGACTTGTAAATTCTTTTACACATGTCATCAGTATGCCTCTACACTGGCCAAGAGAGCTGGAGTCTCACTTCTGGAGAAGAATGACTGACATGGGTCTGAGCCATTGTCTCTACACAGCAAGACCCAGGGAGGGGAACCTGGGATCTAGCAAAGATATTGGGAGATTAGTCCATCTTCTATCACTGTTCCTTTTGGTACAAGCTCCTGGAGAGCAGTACCAGCCTGTGCACAGCAAGTCCAGCCGTATCCTCCCTGACTCTTATCAGGTAACCAGAGCATCCCATCAAGAAGCTATGCAGCAGGATGGGTGCTGGTGGCCTTTCAACAAATGATACCTTCACGTTTCTCAGAGCTGGGGGAAGTTTTTCTCCACCTCTGACTCAGGACTGAGCACCGACAACACAACTGAGCCCTATATAACTGATGAGTACAAGTTATGTGATGTCACGACTGATGCAATGACATCCCTTGCTAATCAGTTTTAACGTATTCCAGACCATTCTAGTACAGTTCAAAACAAAATATAGCAAAATGTTCAGCGAAAGGGAGGCATGAAATTGAGATGTATGGAGTAAAAACACGTCCTCATTGCAGGAGGTAAGGAAAATTCAAGTTCTTTCATTAGGCAGCAATTAAAATGCCGTTTATAGAGCAGGAAAACAGAGTATTATTGAACAACTGTAAGGCAGGTGAGCTAATCATTAACTGATCCTATTATGCTGCTTTCTCCCAAAATTAAAGCGATTTCCCTCTAAATTAGAATGAATTAAGAGTGTATTTCCTGATTACACCTTACATAATAATGATACGGGGGACGGTGCTCCTATTCACATTTCCTTTCTTCTTTAATAAAATGTGCCAGAGAAGACAATTAGCTAGCTGCTCCCATTAGCCACTTTGAACACAGCCTATCCCGCCCTCACTATAGGCAGCTGGGAGCTAGGCTGGGATCAGCTTTCAGCCATCACAAACCAGGTCGATGGAACTGATACTCCACAAATTACGTCCACTTTACGAACTACATGTCAAGGGTCTCTCTCTCTCTGTGTTCAGTCACATCGAGAGGCAGTTTCACAGGGTGAGGAATTTAGGACTGATTTCAGAAGCAGCCCAGCTGCCAGCTTTTTCCTTTGGCAGCCCCGGGAAGTATCCCAGGGCAGAGTATTTTACAAAGCGAAGGCATCCCCTATCTGTACCTTTCTGAAATGGTGCTGCAGCTGTCTGTAAAAGGCAGGCTCCAAACAGCAAAAAGGAATGCATCTGCACTTCCACAGCCCCTTACTTCCCCACACACTGGTGGCTTGTGGCTGCCCTTCACGTCCGCCTGTGGACACTGCCATTCATCTCACAGCTGCAGTGTGCTGTGACCCAAATTGCAGCTCCCCCACTACAGAAATACCAGCTTGCCTCTGGGAGAGGTCATCCACAGCTGACTGCTTCATGTCAGCTACATCCGCTGTGGGGATTTCCAAATCCGTCCTGCCTGGTTGCTCATCGCCTTTCTCATCTTTGTCTCCAGGTTCTGCATCACCTCCCCACGGCTCTGCCCCAGGGCTTGAGACAACGCCCACACAGAGCTGTCACCCTGCGTTCTTTATAGCCCTGTAAACTGCTGTACATGGGTGAAGTTTCCACAGACTGACCACAGGGCAGTTCCTAGACATCCTCTGCTCTGGGTTTGCGGCTCAAGGGAGCTGTGAACTTGGGATTTGGGATACACCGCAGTGCTGCAGCCAACACAAACACAGCCAAACTCGGAGCAAGAGTCTTTTGGTCTAACAGCCTCTTTCCAAAAGAGGCTTAAGAATAGAGTGTAAAAACCACTCCTTTGCCCTTACAGATCCTCCTAACCTCTAGAAACCAACATTTTACGTTCTTGAGCTAGAGGTCACATACTCATCACTCTATGTATTAGCTCTTTCCTCCATGAGCCAATTGAATTCCCTTCAAACTCATTTTTGGTTTTGGATAAACTCACTAATCTTTGACAGTAAGGTTTGAGGTTTGGCTTGCTTTTTTTTTTTTTTTTTTTTTTTTTTGCTCACATTTTGGCATACATTAAAATGAACAGGCAAGATGTGGGGATGACAGGTTGTACCAGAGAGCTGGAGGTCAGCTGCTGACCTGCAGGACCATTTCTGCCCAGGCACGCACCCACTCCCCAGCTCCTGAGCCCACCTCACGAGCAAACACACCACTCTGCTGTGGTGGTCAACTGCTCTTGACCATCCTTTTCCTATTTGTTCAGGGAAACAGCAAGGGCAGAAGATAGGGCCATGGAGTGACCCCCATGTGCAGGAGATGGGCTACGCTTTTTGGGGTTGCTGCTTATGTGGTTTGTATGCTCTAAGCCAGAAATGTAAATGCCTGAGGAGGTTGAGCATGTGTCTCCAAGACCTCCTCCCCATCATACCCCAAAAAGTTAACCTCTTAGTCCTCCACAAGCCCTGCCTGTCCTGCCCCACTGCTGACCAAGACCTGTCCCCCTCTTTTGCCCAAGCAGGCTGGGTCATCCTAGGACATGACGGATCTACAAGCTCAGGTGGGGACAGTGTAGAGATGCAAAGAGGCACTGGCAAGAGATGGGACCTTTCCTAGAGTCAGTGCTGATTTTGCTCCTGCCACCATAGTGCAGCCAATCCAGCTGTGACCGGCATGGCTGCCTTGTGCTTCCCTTCCACCTGCGCTTGTGGTTCACGTCATGCCGGCGCAGCTCATGTGCCCACTTCGGCTGCTCTTGCTGTTTGACGGGTAACTGACGGGCCTCCTTTTCAAGAAATGTCATTCCAGTGCCCTTTATGACTCTAAATGCAGGTCTTTTTGTTTGTTTTTTTTAATTACAGACGGGCATAATTAACATGAAATACCAGAGCATCGATTAAGTATCACAAGTTCTTCTTTTGCTGAAGTCCTCATTTCTCTTTAACCCTTCAGGCAGAGCATAGTGTTATAGGACAGCGCTGCCAAGGCAAGCACTCCTTTTACAACATCACCGCCTTGGCAAGTGTTAAAAGGACCACTTCAAGGACAGTAAACAGCAGCATCTTTAATTTTTGCACACTCTTAGTCTTAACCTGGGGCCACTACAACTGGCAGAGCACCTCAATAGACTCGTACTGCACCAAAGCACATGGGAATGTCCCGCTGGGGTTCTTTTATGATTTGTAGCATGCATTATCCAAAACATACAGACATAGCTAACCAACTAGATGGATAAGGATATGAAAGAAAGCCCACACTAAGTGCTTGGCATTAGTGCCTGAGTATAAAAGCAAGGTAACTGGCATTGTTAGCTCTTTCTCCATGTATAGTAGTGCATAGAAACCCATCTATAGATCAGGAACTCATTTTGTTAGGAGATTTACTAACAGAGAATGGAAAGAAAATCCCAGTCCCTGAGAGCATTGCGCAGTTGTTACTACTTGTGTGTGCTTTAACAAAAAAGTATCTGTTCTCCATTATCTGAACTACAACTTTTGCAATTGTGTTTAGCTGGAGCAGTAGCAACCACCTCTGAAACACCTCAGATCCAGGAGCCACGTAGATGGTAGAAATGGACACAGCAATTCCATTAAAAGTAATAATAGTCAATGTGTGGAGGTTACAGTTGAAAGTAACGTACCAGACCTGTAAGAAAAGGAAAAGACAAAGCATGAATAAGACTCTGTTCTGGGAGGACATTTAGACAATCATAGAATAAAAATAGCTAGCTGAAGACAGCCCCCAAAAATGGGACTAGAGAAAGAAAAGACATATTTTGAAATGGCAACAAAAGAGTGAATTATGCCTGAGAGCTGAGAAGCTGAATGAAAGTGCCAAGGTCAATGGGATGTTAGACAATGGTAAGAGGAGAAAGTTAAGAGGAGCCTGGTCATTTGATGACTCGGCTATATCGAAGAAAATGTGAGAGCTACAGAGAAAGAAAGAAAAGACTGAGAACAGAAGACAAAGAGGAGGGGAAAATGAGGTAGTATTTGGCCCTGGAACACTGAAGAAACCAAAAGAGGAATAGGAAGCAGGAATAAACACCACTAGAGAAATCAAGAAACAGCAAGTTTTGCAAAACTATAACAGTCTAAAAGTCAGAGTATCCTTAATTTTCTCTGAAGCAAGAGAACAACTTGATGATATGATTCGTTTGCTACACATGTGAAAAGAGATTTTGCAGGGTGACAAATATTTCAGTTACACCTTGAGAAAAATACCCGTTTCCAGAAAAAGCGTGGAAGAAAATATCATTGCTAATGAGGCAAATGGGAGTGACAAGAGGAAAAGACCTGCATGTATGATGATCATTGTACATTTTAGAAACTTATACTTCAGGAAATATGGGAAATTCACTGAGAAGTTCTATAGATATGATATTGAAGACAAATAAATCATCTGAATTCTCAATTAGAAGTGACATTTGATTGTTAAGAGTATTTCTGAGAGCTACACAGCCTACAGGGATAATAAAAAACATTTTTCTCTGAAACCAATAAATGTCTTTAAAAATCCACCTTAGAAAATTAAAGAAAAAGACAGATGTGTAGATTCTCTTGCCTCAAAAAATAAGAGATTCCCTAAATGCACTATAACTTTCAGCCAGTGGTTTTAATATCTAAAGGAGGATGTAGCTTTTGATTTTCCTCTAATATGAATTAATAAAGTGTTCAGCTCATCTTTAACAACAATCCCAAAGGTAGGGCTCACAGGGAGAGGTGATTCCTCTCCTGAGAGAGTCAGGGGCCACCTGTGGGTGTCTGAGCCGGCCTTGTCTTCTAAACTTGAATACAGCTCCCAGTTGTAGCCTGGGGATTTTAAGAAGTTGTTGAAATACCAGCAAGCCTCAATCTGCAGATTGCCCAGGCCTGTTGTGAGCAGCCTGTTCCAAAGCTGGATCAATCATTGTAATAATTCAACTGACTAAGGAAAGGAATTTGGTACCTCTGTTCAACCTCTATTGTGCAGTCTACCTCTGACTGCTTGGATTTATAGCCTCTTTTCTTTTTCTGACCAAAGACAAGTTCACACGTGCCCAGACTCTCCATTTTTCATGACCCACCAGAAAGATGACTCATTAAATCTATTGCCTGCACTAGTGCGCTAAGTACTCATGTGGTCTCTGAACACTCTCCAGGAAAATACTTCTGAGTGTGGGAATTTAGAAGCTACACTTACCTGAACAGCTTTCATCCTGTTTTTAACTGATTATTATGACTCTCGGGGATTGAGCGACAAGCCTGGAGGACGCCGCATGTGAGGGAGTGGTGCCATTGCCTTGCAAACCAGGAGCTCAACCCTGCGAGGGCATCCCTGCACATCCCTGTCATTTCTGGGGCCAGCAGCCACATGTCACAAGGGCTGTGGGGATCTGAGAAGTCTGTCAATGCCATGGTGAGCGTCCAAATTGATGGTTGTTTTATGCTGCTCAGGATGAAAGCCCTTGCCATCCTTCCAATAGACTGCTGTCAATTAATTTACTGCTGATGCTATCTAAACTTTCAGGTAATGCTGACATTTTCATTACGCGGCAAACTCGCCTTTCATTATCCCCTTTCTCTCTCTCATACAAGCTTCATGAGGCCTGAGATTTACCCTAAGTAACAACAAATTGAATATGTTTTCTCAGTGGGAGAATTCATTTAATCATCAGAGATGAAATAACAGAATACTTGAACAGCAGCAAAGCAACTGAAGATTGAATGGTCACACATTTGTGCCATCCTAATGAGCAACAGCAAGTCTACGTCAGGGAGATACTCCTTCACAGCTCTCTTTCTTTAATCTACCAACAAGGGGTGGGCAGGTGAGGAGCCACAGCTCAATAGACAGGGAGGTCCTCTTTCAATATTTTGTCCAGGCTCAAGTTTGAGAGGCACATGAGGAAGTCATTTTCCTGCCTTTGTTTGCTTGCAGATGTAAGGATTGAACCATAGCAATTTCCATCAACACTTGCAGATAACGTGAGAACTATCTTGGCTATTGGAGGGCAATAATAAAGGACCTTTATGACAATTTTTTCCCACCCATTCTTACCTAAAGCTCCGCTCTTCCTGGTTTTAGATGTTCTTCTATGACATAGTCCTTGAGACTCAAATTCCAGACACTTTCATACATATGTGAGTGGCAAAAGGAAATAAAATACAACCTTGTAAATGCAAATGACATGATGTGAACATGAAACCTTGTCAGAATTCTGAAGCTAGGCTAAGCTAAGGAAAACTAGGACAATTTGAATTCAGATGACTTAAGGAATGCACTTTCTGATGCCTTTATTGCAAATGAAGTCATTGAAATATTTCTCACTGAACAGTTTTTTCCTGAAGAAAATCTGAAGAAGAAAAAAACATCCAGTGCAAAGACATTGACTTAAAAGAAATATTTTTCCCATTTTATGTTTTATTTTTTCATAATAGCATGGAATTTTTATTATACAGATGTTAAAAAGCTTCAGTGAAATGCTTCAGATTATTGTTTTTCTTCATAAGGAAAATCCACAATGTCAGCTTTTAACTGGGAAAAAAAAAAAAGCATGGTGCAAAGTCTCAGCATTTCTCCTGGGACAGATTTTACAGGCTGTCTCTGGGATAGTTGTGAGCTGCGTGAGTAACTTGCAAGATGTGCTGTGACCAGAAAGACAGGCTAGAGCATCTCGTGCCGCCCTTGGCAGGTCTCGTAGACGCCCAGCTCCCACTTCCATTCATCCTGCTGCTGTCTGCAGCCCGGGCGAGGATTTCACCCAGTGCCATGCCTCCCACAGCTGGAGATGGCAGCATCCTTCCTATTGTAACATCAGCCAGCTCCCACCGCTACGCTGATAAGATTTTGAACTGCTATTTATAGAGGGTCTTTCATCTCTTTTTTCCCAGCCTGGAGTCTTTCATATCCTCTGAACAGAGAGTAGGAATTTGCCCGATATGCATAGGCCATACAACCTTTTGTGAGAAACTCAGTCTCCTCTAGATTAGATTTCTTTGCTTTTCTTTGCAGAAATCTCTACATCTGACCAAAAGTCAGCACAGCCCAAATGCTTTTTGTTTGCATTTTTTTAAAACTTATTTTACTGGGGAGAGATAGGGGGCGGGGGGAGGACTTTATGGCCTTCAAACAAAATACAGAAGGGCACTTTTCATACTGGGTTTTCTCCTGGAAGTCAGATTGATGGATAACAAATATGGGGAAGCAGAAAAAGTACAACAGTGTGAGAAAAATCACTCACCCCAACAGACTCAAACCATCAAGGAACATATTTCCATTTGCAGTGTGACTAGCAGCTTGCAGATGGGAAAGGAGCAGTAGCATGTTTCCTCTCCCAAGAGGAAAAGACACCCTCTTTTTCTTTTTTTCCCCCCACAACACCACAACTGATGTGTTAATGTCAAATCTGACACTTTTGTCATGTCAGAAAATTTCTCCTAGATAAAGCCAACTGTTTCTTAGAAACTGCGCTGAAAGGGTTGCTGAATACCAATGAGCACCAGATTCTATGGCGTTTCCCAAGGCAGGCAAGGACTGCCCAATTTCAGACATAAAATATTGGCTGGAACACATGGAAGATATCAATGCAGTGCATCCAAATTGAAACTAAGCCTCAAGACGAAACATCCCATGCAACTTCTGTGGGCTAAAGCAATGCACCTTATATGCAAAGCCAAAATGTGTTATTAGTCTAATTAAAGTTGCAAAAGTCTAATCAAAGAGTTATTCCTAGTGCAGCTATGATGACAAAGTAATTGTCCAAATTGTATAATTATTACAGAAAAAGTGTAATTAATAATACAGTCCAAATTGTACTACACGAACTCCCTCATAACCACCCTTCCCATGGTGTATTTCTGATCTTTGCCTTGCCTTTCTGGTTCCTAAGGTCAGTGGCAGCAGAATTCCCAGAGGGGAATGGGGCTCATGATGTGTCCTCAGCACCCCACCTTCTTCCTTAGCCAGGGAAGGGGAATCTGATGTTGATAGTAGGAGTTATGGTTACATGTTAGTCCAGATAACAGACTCATTCTTCATTGGTCTTCATTCCTCTTTATATCTGTTTTCTCCACATATGACATGTTTTAGTTATGTTGGATGCTTGTTTCTCCTGTGTTATCTCCAAAACCTGTTTTACCCAGGTCCTAAGGCTGGCTGCATTCCTCTAGTCACGGGCAACATACACTGATAGATTTTTGGCTGCTGTTGCCATCCTGTGCCTGCACTTTCAAGGTCTTTGTCACCTAATTCTTGTCCTTTTCAGGGTCCCTTGGGCATTCTTCAACAGTCTTCATGCTAACACAACTGATATGTAACAACAGCACAACCTAGTCACATACACATCCTTCTTCTAGGGACATTAATAACTCACTCTACAAAAGTGGTGATCTGTTATAAGGCAAGTAGATGGATAGTTACATATAGATATAATGGTTTGTTAACGACTTAATATTAATAATCCTTATAGTAATTATATAAAAAATACTTGTATGTTACCAAAAGAACTTTATGGCATTTATGATGAATAGCTGGTGCAACCTGGCTGGGGCAGGAGGTAGGTGGCACAGCTCCCTTGAGTATCCTGAGCTTCAGCCTTGGCTCCCCTTCAATTTGCAAATCTAGATATTTTCTTTTTCTAAAAAAAAAACAAAAAACGAGGAATAGAGTTAGTGAGTGTCCATTGTGACCTAACACAATGGCTTTATTCAGGAAGGTGAAATGATTCAGACTATTTATTGTCTAGTACTTAGAGACCCCAGCTTTCCCTACGGGCACTGGAGAGAGGCAAGCAATGCCGGCTTTAGAATAGGCAAAAAGAAGAATCCAGCTGTTGGCCCCATCTCTGTTCTCAGGAGAGCTAGAGAAGCCTGCACAGGCATGTGAAAGCAATGAAGGAAATGGCAGGTTCACCTCCCCTCTTGCAGGCACTTGGTAGACAATGTATTTGGACAACAGTTTCTCCCCCTCAGAGAAGTTGGGTAATTTCACAGCAATTTAACAGAGCTGAAATACTGAGCAAAAAAATAAGGGGTGAGATGAAAGCTTTATGATTCTGTTTAGTACACGTGCTGCACATTATCATATGAATGAACGCAATTTTCCACAGGCTGATGCTTTTAATCTATTCCAAACATTCAAAAGCTTCATTTCCAGACAAACTACGGAGTACAGGATATTCCTGTACAATTTTAAGCTTGGAAGACAGTCGTGTGACACTTTCGTTCCTTTATCTAGGTAACATGTACACAGATACAGTGAAATTCTCAAACCACACTGTGGTGGGTTGACCCCAGCCAGCAGCCTAACACCCACTCACCTGCTCCACTTTCTTGCAGGATGGACAGAAAATAAAAGGAAGACTCATGGACTGAGACAACAACAGCTTGAAACAAAAGCTGCCTGCAGAAACAAAGCAAAATACATAGTTTGTTCTTTACTTCCCATCATCAGGCAGCTGTCTAGCCTTTTCCTGGAAAGCCAGGTCTCAGCACTCATAATGGTTCCTTGGGAAGACAAACACCATAACCACAAATGTATGCCCTTCCTCCTCCTTTTCTTGAGCTGTCAAGGCCAGGTTGGATGGGGCCCTGGGATACCTTGTGTAGATCCAGTCCTGGAAGTTAGTGGCCCTGCCTGTAGCAGGGGGGATGGAACTCTATGATCCTTGGGGTCCCTTCTAACACATTCCATTCTATGATTCTATGATTCTAAGCTCTCTGCAGACTCATGCTGGAGCAGGTTTGCTGGGGGACTTGTGACTCCGAGGGGGACCAGGCTGGATCAGCCTATACCTGAATGTCGGCACCCCGTGGAAGTGGACATACTGAGGCAGTTGGTGAGGCACTGAAGCCCTCATGGCTTCATGGGAAAGGACTCATGGAGAAGATCGTGGAGGACTGTCTCCCATGGGTGAGACTTCACGGTGCAGCAGGGGAAGGGTGTGAGGAATGCCCCACCCCGCCCCAGCCAAGAAGGAAAACAACTTGTGATGCACTGACCAAAACCCCCATTCCCCATTCCCTGCCCTTCCCTGTGCCACAGTAAGGGGGGAAGAAGGGAGAGAAATCATGACTAAAGTGAAGTCTGATAAGAAGGGAGGGGTAGGGGAGGTGCTTTGAGATCTGGTCGCACTTCTCATTACCTGAGTCAGGACCTGACCTCACTGGGTGTGCAATGCAGTGTAATAAATTAGACAGTTTTCTTTAGTCTGTTGTGCTCATGACACTGATTGCAGATTGATCTCTCCCTGTCCTTATCTTGACTCCTGAGCCTCTCAATAGATATTTTCTTCCCTGTTCAGCTGAAAAGGGGAGTGATAGAGTGGCTTTGGTGGGCATCTGACCTCCAGCCAGCATCAAACCACCATAGCTGCCCATGTCACTTGAGGGGTGATGAGCATTCCTGCCTAGCTGCTGATTCATTCATGGGGCAGGATGTCATCCCCTAAATATCCCACAATAAGTCCTATACGATCATGAACTTCTTTTCCTCTGCACCTCACAGTGTGTCCCACCCCTAGACAGAACCCCACCTTAGTCCAAAATGTAATGCGAGACCTGTTCCTAGTGACTCCTCATGAAGGGTTTCATGCCTGGATACTGGGGCTGAGGTCCTGTTGGGGCACACCTGGGAGGAGCCCAGACAGGGATTTTCTTGGATTTTTGAGTACTTAATTTAGGTTCCCACCTGCCTTGGGCTCCTGTGGGCTCAGGAAGATGGGCCTCTGATGGACTGATGGCTCCTGGAATGGGCCTCGGAGTAGCCAGGACAGCATGTGAATTGGGCTTCCCCTGCCACTGTCTCTCCTGCTCCTTTGTAGGTATGTGGACCACCTTACTTACATAACAAATAAAATAAAAGTCTTCTATATGTTTCTGGCGACAGCTCTAGAAAGGAGCTGAGCATGGATTTAACATACATGAGCATGTACCTTGGTGAACAAAGCAACCATGCCTTCACTGGTGTCGTCTAGCCTCTATGACTATCTTTTGGAAGACAGGTTGAGGCCTGTAGGATGTCTTGCTGGTCTAACAGCCAAGGGGTTTTATGCATTAAATAATGACATCTTTTATTCTATCAGCATGAAAAACTTCACCTCACCAGCTGCAGATGACTTCAGTTAGTCAGTTTGTGTGGCACCCAGCACAATACAAGGAGATAACTGATGTGATCTGTCTTTCATCTTGTGCCCAGCCTGGATAGTCACTCTCTGAGATTCCTCATGCTGCCTTCAGTCTGTGGATTTCTTCCCTAGGGAATACAAATGCAGATGAGACAAGATAAATGACATTAGCATAAGCCAGAGAGAACTCTAGTCTGCAGGACCTATTGTTAGGATGTCATATGGCAAAGCAAAAGCCAACCCTTACCATGTAGTGATCTTTCTACTGGAGCCATATCCATTTAACTGAAGCTGATGTGTCCTCCTCTCTCCTCATGAAGGAAAATTCAAATAAAAAAGAATGAATTGCATTTCAAAGGCTGGGGGAGGAAAGAGTTGTGTTTCCAAAAAGAAGCTTCTTTCATCTGCTAGTTTCCTCTCAAGCACCTGTAATAGTAACATGACTAGGACACTTCAGACTGGCCCTCTGCTCATTAATCTCTGCTTAGCATGTGTGCATTGAAAGGTTTTCTCTTTCTCTCATCTGTGAGAAAATGTGTAAGTGCAGAAAGCTGGGTTTTTTCTATTAAATGTAAATGCAAAAATAGAATTTTCTTGGAAATTCAGCTTGCTGTCTGCCAGATAATTCCTTAGATCAAAGCACAGACACACTTTAGTGACAATGGACAACTAAATCTCATATTTGAGAAATAAAATTAAGCAAATTATGTAGATGGTAATTTTTTTAACAAGAGGTAAAAGAAAAACCAAAAAAAGCATTGTATCTTAGATATGTTTCTACTTTGATGTTCTACCTAAGTGGGATTTTTCAGAAATAAAAAAATTAAACCATTCCTTTGAAGCATCTTCATCCCTAGTTTTCTCAGCTGTGGGACTTTGGGAAGGGGGAGGGAGTTTTGGAGGGCAGACATTCAGTGTCCCCTTTAGTCTCCAAGATATCCATAACAAAGGACTGAGTAAGGGGATGGAGTGAGGAAGGGGGCATGCAGCTCATTGCATGCACCATCCTGCTTCCTAAGCATGTCCGTACTAGCTCAGACCAAAACTTGGAATTCTGTACTATGGACATTCTTTAATATCTAAGTAATTAGTGAGCCTCAGTTTGATCTAATGTTGTTTGTAAAGCTGAATGTATCAACATATTCATGCTCCATGACAATATGTTGACCTCAGGGGTCCTACATGAGTTGTAGACACAGCCGCTCAGAAAGATGGTACCCAGGTAATGCTACATGCCAGAGGAATGAGACAGTGGCAAGTAGTGTGGGGCAAGGCAAGCCATAATGGCACCTGCATTCATACAGTGAAACACAGCAGAAATTACTTTAAGAAGCTCTAGTTAGGAGTCCAGTTAGAAACCTTTCTCTTGTGCCATGCAGACCTTGGAGGTATGCTGTTGCGAATCAGGATGCAAAGGCAGACTGTCAAAAAGGGTGCCTTCCTCCTCCCCAGAGTGGGCTGGTCTAACTCATACATTTCACATGGACCTTTTAGAAATGTTTGTTTGTTGCTTGTTTCTCTCTAGACTTGTTTCACTTGTGGCTAAGAACAAATTCCTTCATTTCAGCTGTCACTTAAGCAGTGTGGGGTTTGGCAGTCACCTCCAGAAACACAGAACTGGTGCGAATGCTCCTGGAAGAAGTGCAAGAGAGGAACAAAAGGCTTCAATCCCAGTACCTTAGACTTTTGAAAGAGAGCCAGTCTAAAACTATTGATATAACTTCGGGATCATTTGGTCAATCCATCCCATGAACTCCAGGTACTTCACAACACATTAGGATCTCCTCCATGGGCAATGCCACCTTAGCTTTAGCAATGGGAGCTGTCCGACTCTCCAGTCTCACAGACCCCACAGGAGACAAGGGCGGTTTCCAGGCTCATATAGCAGCCCCTCCCATGTGCACCAGGGGCAACTCTGGGCACAGTCCAGTCTCTCTGAGGATGCTGGAGGTAACAAGGAGTGGATAAGGACACTTCCCTCACCACAGCAGTCGATCCAGGGGGAGTTTCAGAAACATAGAAGGATGCTTTCCGTGGCTTGCAGCGGGGAGAGACTGAGCAGGCATCAGCTTTGCACCCATTAGACCTCTGCAGCCACGCTGCTATCCAGCTGCCTTTGAGAAGATGCAGCTCTTGCATGAGGACAAAGCTATAATGGCTGAGAAGACTAGGAGCAGCGGTTGGTATATTTCTTTCTCATGACAGAAGAATAACAACATAAATATAGGTAGAAAAGTTACAGTAAAAGTCACAGTGAAGGGGGATTACAGAATATATTGTTTTGGTACAAAAGCAATCACTACTTTGGTTATTACAGAGTCCCTCAGTCCCTTGGTATTTATGATGTATCTCAAGGGTCACTAATAAAACTATCTTTCATGAATAGCACTTTCACCGGCCACCACATTACACAGTTACAATTTTCACAAATAATATAATCATCTTGTTCTTCAAATGATTCTTGTTTTTCTTTAAAAGAAACTCAGAAACCAACCTTTGTGTCTTTCCCTTTTTTATACATATTTTTTTCTCAGAAAACATTTGTTCTTGCTAGTGCAAAGGACTTGTGTAGGCTGAACAAAAATGCCACTGAAGTTCTCAGAAAGTATTCTACTTACTGCAATGGGAATAGCTTCAGGCATGTTAAACTCACTTTCCATTACATCTCCTTCATTTACTGTATGATGATGGAGAAAAGGAATTAATCTCACATCCCTTCAAGCCTTCTCTGTCACTAAGCAGTTGGTAATGCTTTATTCCTTTCTCCTTGGGTGGTTAATTTTTACTGGCAGTAGATAAATGTAATTACCTTCTTTCTGGTACAGTTCTAGGCTATACCTCATATCCCAAACATACCAGGAGCATCAAAATTCCCTACCACAAGTATTTCAGCATATATATATATATGTGTGTGTGTGTGTGTATATATATATGTGTGTGTGTATATATATGTGTGTGTGTGTGTGTGTGTGTGTATATATATATATACAAAAATTATATATTAGATTCAGCAGTGCCTTTTCCCCTACAGTGATAGATCTGGCCTTTGTGAGCTAGTATAGCATGAAATACAAGCTGTACATTCAAATACAGATAATTCCTTTGCAGAATTATATTTTTTTCCCCATTTGACATCCATTTGCAGACTATGTAAACTAATAAATACCAGATTCTAATTTCTGTTCAGGTCAAGTATTATATTAGCATTCTTGAAACTCTGTCTCATTATTGCACTTTGCCCATATAAGATGAACATTTTTGTTTAGGAACAGATGTCATCTTATACTGATGAGATTCTCTTGCTGCTAACAATTGGTATGAAATCATTCAGCATTTCCTGCATAGAAATGTACAGCCCTTTCTGTAATGAAGCCATTCAGAATCCACATGAAAAGCTAGCAAGAAAATCACCTTCTCCAAAAGCTAAAATGACGTATTAAAACTTGCACAACATGGTATTGTGTAAAAGAAAATTAGAGTGTTCTTGAAGATAAGCCTTTGAGAACATCCATGAGCACAGCAGTACGTGTACAGCCCTGTGTGTGCAGTCCCATACCTCTCCAGCATGATGTGAAGGCCAGCATTTAAAATTGCTTAATCACTTTCTTGCTTAGAGAAGAATAAGCCAAACCTGTTCAAGATTGTACAGGGTCTATTTCTGGCCCTTGAGTTTAAAGCTTACTCATTTTTACCTCAGAATGCCATTGTCTTCCATTTGTTTTCCCTGTTTTGCTTTGGTGTAGTTATGTGTCAGGCTGCTCTCTCTCGAAACCACGTGGGAATACTGCTCTGGAGCAATTGGAGAAGGAATCACTTGCAAAAGAGAAGTTGATCCATCTGATCCCCACCCCACACTGATGGAGAGAGAGCCCTGTCTGATCAGTGCCCAGTTGCTTCTCAACATTTTTTGACAAACACCAAACAAAGGCAATTCTTTCAGCCTCTCAGAGGCGACATTTTCGAGCCGTCTGTCACGCTAACATTTCCTCCCAGCTTTTGCCATGCTCAGTTCCTCTGCACTATTCAAGGGGATTTTTTTTCAACACTTCTCAAGATAGAATAGCTGAAAGCTAGGGAAATTATCCAAAGGACAGCAGCCTTCACCAGGGGTCCTGGGTGCTGCTGAAGACCTAGAACCCATGCAGGGGCCATGTCCACCCCTTCCCCACCCTACAGCAGTCCTGGCAGATGTCTCAGGGCCAGTGCTGTCCCCAGGCTGTCAGTCGGTCAAGGGAACTTCCAGAAGCCACCTGAAATGGGCACGGCCCTGTCCACACTTTCCTTTTCACACATCGCTTAGCCTTGAAGCTCCCTGTGCAGAATTAGTGTGTTGAAAGAGTCCTCCTTACCACCATGGCCCCGCTCTGGTGAAAGGGAGAGAGAGAAGGGCACAACAGCTTTACACTTCCCAAAGATCTTCATGAAATTTCACACAGATCAGAAGGTGTATTTAAGGAATGCTGTATCCATCTCACCATGGACCAGAGTGAGTGAGGGAAGCTCTAAGGATTTGTCCTTGACCTGTGTTGGGGAACTCCTGGAGATACAGTTCCCGGTGCTCCCAGGTCTGCAGGGGTCCCGACCACCACTTTGCTTTCCTGTTTTCTTCTGAGGCAGAGTGAAATTCCACTGGGGAACACCAGGCAGTGTATACACCACTGAAGCTCTGGAAGAAATAAGGGTCTTGGTGGGAAAAAGGCAAAAAACAAAACTGAAAACAATCTCAGTATCTGGTTGCTAATTAATTGGGGGTGGGGGGAGCAGGGGGAAGAGTATGGGAAAGGATCTTTTTTAACACAGCTGCCACAGTTCAGTCACCAACACTGAGGCATGTAATGTCATTTGAAATGTCCTGGTGTCCTAGAGATTTCCCCACCTGACAGATGTTGCCCCACCAGGGTACAACCCTCCCATGGCTGTATATTCACCAGTCCCATGCAGAGAGCTCAACTATCAAAAGCAGCAAAAATCATACCATGTTCAAGCATTTAGTCAATCTCTGCATGTCATTTGCTTGCAGAGCTAGAAGAAAGTCTTACAAGATCACAGAATCACAGATACTAATTAATGTCAGGTTATTTCAATAATTTTAGACATCCTTGTGCTTTTGCAGGCCAGACAGGTTTCCAGTGACTCATGTTACACACCATTACAAGTCCTGAAGATCTGCGGGGCAAAGAAGTATGATTTCCTGTCTTTGCCCAGTAATAAAGGAGTTCACTATTAACTCAACGTGTATATTCAGAATTGAGCCACTCACTTGCCAAGGTACCTTTTTGGTTTATAAATCACTCCATAATGTCCTGGGTTTTGGCTGAGATAAGCTCAAAGTATACTTAATTATGTTAAAGAGTTATAACCAAATCCAAAACAGACTTCCATTAAAGTTTTATTGGAGGAACTATATGTAGAACTGAGACTTCATTTCATTTGAACCAACATCCAATTATCATCTGTTCTTCTGCCAGCTTCCTTGTCATTGATGTAACAACGTGTGCACAGCCTTAGTAATCTCCTTCTGCAGTTAACAAAAAACGTAGACCTTCCAGACTCTAGGACTCTCAATGTGGACAAATATAAAAGGCCGGGAAGGAAATTTACACAATGCATCTTTGAGCATCTATAACTTTCCTTATTCCTCGATATGTTTTTGATCACTTCAACTAATTCTCTTTAAGAAATCAGTCATGATTAGCCCAGAAAGTAGCAGAATAGCTCCCTCAAACAGATGTTCTGCCTCAGGACAAGTATCTTCCATCTCACTCTAAGGAAACATCACTTTGATGGTCTAAAACACAGGGTTGTGGTCACCTTAGACACGGGAAATTAAAGAACACACAGAAGAGTAAATCCAGCTTTGGGGCAGAGAAGCTTCTACTTGAGCCCAGAAAAAACCCAGGGCCAAGTGCTGTGCAGCTTAGACATCACGAATCTGCGAGAGCAACACAGACGTCAGTCAGTCCACACCATGGCCATGCAGCCAGGGAAATCCCTTATCCAGCCTTGTCATTGAAAGCTTATGTGTCCTATTAGAGAAAACTGAGGACAGCGGAGTCTTTATTTTAGGTGGCACTGTGCACCCCAAAAAAAGCCAACTGAAAAGCCGTGTGCTGCTGGGTACCTATGACTGCAGCATGGATTTGTGAATCCCATCCACAAATACAAAGGGGTTAGGGGGAAATTCCAGGCCACATGGGTTTTCCCTTTCCTGCTCCTGTCCTCATAAAACCGAGTCACAGAGAATTCCTCCAGGCAGGCCAAGGGTGAGAAAATCCTCATGGTGTGTGTAATGGGAAGCCTCACTGCCCAACCCTTTGAGGTACTTTGGTATAGATTGGGAGGGGAAAGGGGAAGGATAATATCTCCCAGTGTTTCTTAGCAGTTATGTGTTCTTTCATATTGAAGGGAAACCATATAATTTCTCTCGGCAGATAACCCAAAATGCTTCTGATTATCTGTTTGGTGAAAAACATTTATTAACACTCAGAAATTGCAATGTATAAAACCACAGCTTTTAATTGAAAACTGGCATTGATGTATGTAACTGGAAAGGGAAATATGGTTTGTGATACTAGCAGTGGGCTAGTTATTTACTAATGTTTTTATACATACAAAGCATGCACCCATTAGCAAGCCACTGCCTTATATAAGTAAGGTATGACTGCAGTTAACCATTACTGCACCTGTACCAGTACTCTTTTGACATGCAGGCTGTCCTCTTTAAGCTCAATGCTTATGCTTACATGTGAAAATATGAGCTCTCTTTTTTATATTATTTGCCTTTTTTAGGGGTTGGACCCGATGATCTCTCGAGGTCCCTTCCAACCCCTACAATTCTATGATGTTATGTGCAGAATACAAGAAGAGCAGCGGGGCTGAAACTCTCCAGCATGTCCCAGAGAGCTAAGAAAAGCCACCAGCCACCCTGGTAATGCGATGAGAACTCGCATGCAGAGCTGCTAACTGCTTCCCCTCAAAAAGCTTCCCCTGTGCTAATACATCTCTGCTCACTGTCTTCATACTGTTGCTTATATACATACACACACACACACACACATACGCATACACACACATGCGCACGGTGGGGGTGAGCATGGACCAAAAATAGTGTCCTCAGTGAAGCCAAACGTAATGCCCTGGTGAGTTAAGCAGTTTGCCTCAGGTCTCGAAGTCAATGTGCCCACGTAAAATTACATCTAAACTGCAGGCCTGTGCATAGCATGGGGTGTTTGCATTTCAGTTTACCCTGGAGGGAACCCCGGGAAAGTCAGTGTGTCAGAAGTCTGCTATAGACTCTGTACATCACTGCTGCTGCGGCTGAGGCATGAAGGATGTGCCCCCACCATGCTGCTGTGATTCATGGCCAGCTCGCCTTCCCCAGGCACAGCAACCCAGCTAAACTCACCTTAAAGGAAAAACAAAGTCATATTTATTATCAGAGACGACAACGGCAATTATATTTATTTATGGAATTGGGAAGAAAAGTTACAAAAAATAAAAAGAAGAAAGAAAACTAATAATAATGGCCAACTGAAGCAGTCCTCTGTCCTCATCTGCTCTGCCAGGAGTCACTTGCATATGTGGCTGCCATGGAAAAATCCTCTCAAGCAAATATTTATCAGAGTATTATTTTGGAGATCCTGCCTCTTCCTATGCTTATAGTTCCCTGTTTACATGTTTTATTTTAAAAAAAAAGCCCAAAACCCAGCTCTCACTAGTAATGAACCTTCAAAATATGTTCCTCTCAAGCATTCTCCTTTCCAGCTATTATCATCGGAGTTTGTGCCATATTGCAGCTTCATTTCTTTTTTCCTTTCCAGCCTGCCGGTGCAGCCAGGTCTCAGAACCATGGAATTGCTTAGGTGGGAAAAGACCTCTAGGATCACCAAGCCCAACAGTTGACATAATACTGAGCCATGGGGAACACTGCTTGTGACCAGCCACCTCCTGCCCACGTTGGTGTGTCACTAAGTGCTGTGCCTGCTGCCCGCAGCAGCTAGCCAGGTCCCAGCTGATGTCTTGTTGCTGAGGTCAGTGAAGCAAAGTAGTCCATTTTGCTGAACTTTTACAATTCCACCACCAAGCACTTCCAGGGCCAGCTCAGCCAGCCCTGTGTTTCATCACAAAACTTTGAACATTATATATACTTACTGTTTCTTTAGATATAGCAGCACTTCACTGACACCCAGTTCAGCAGGTTTCTCCCACTCCCCAGATAAGAGCACCCAAACATGCTCCATAACAGGGGCAAACAGCAGAGCAGAAGGAAGAGCTACGAGCCTGTTGTCTCAGTCTCAGTGCAGTCTGCCCTGGTTAATCACTTTGCTTGGGATGAGGATGAAGAGGCTCAGAGCGTTGGGAACAAGCCCAGAACAAGATGGGTTTGCACACGGCTGCATGTGTCCATGTTCACTGCCAGGGATGCCTGCGCCCTGCAGAGCCTCGCCTTCCCCTTGTGAAATCCAGCCCTGAAATTGGGGAGCTTTAGCGCTGAGAGGCTTAATCCCTGCTTCCCAATGTCCTGGGTGAAATTTTGGCCTCGAGCACTCAGCAGGACCATGGGAGGTAACATTACCCCACCATGCCCAAGGAGTAAACCCTGTCATTGTTATTCAGGAGCCCTTCAGAGATGCTCAGGCAGCCTGGCCATGCAGCAGTACCCAGCACCTTCCCCTCCGCACGGACTCTCTGTTCACAGCATGAAAACAAAACCCACTACCTACCAGCAAAGCACAGCAGATTGAAAGCCAATCCTTCCTGTAGGGACTGTGTGCTTCCCTAATTAGGGCACCTTCCTGATATCTCTGGTTTTAACTGCTATGGCAACAGGCATTATGAACATTAACAAATCGAACGGAATGGGAGGGGAGGCTCCGAAACAAACAGAAAGGCCACGTTACATGAGTGGATGCTGCAAGGTGACGCAAAGGCCAGCCAGCCGAGAGTTGATTTAACAAGTGATATGCAACAGGGACAAACAGGGTAAGAGGTATAAAGACTTACCAGCTGAATCCTGGTAAGTTGTGTCTCTTGTAATTATCACAGTAACTTGAAGTGCAGATGTGCTGGTTGGAGTAACTCACATTTGCTGCTTTTAACAAACCCAAGCAATCATTCATCGATGTAAAAAGGTCTGTAAAGAAAATTCAGGTTAGTGCAGCAGTGCTAAAGTGGTTTCTGTTTCTCACAGCTGCAGTGCTTTGCTGGAGGAGCTGTCATGTCGTGTTCCCCTGGGACCAGCACCTCCTGCTCTCCAAAGACCAGAGGGCAAACATGGTTGCTGCAAAAGTCCCTCTAAAGCAGGACTGACAAGCAAGAGAAAAAGAAATACAGCTTTTATTCATCAGTTACTGGCAAATGTAGACATAAAAGAATTGGAAGAATGCAAGGCAAATTTATTTCAAGAGAGAGGGACTGTAATATAAGATAATATACTGGAAATATGCTTAATATAGTGGAATAATAACCTGAAATATATTTACCTAATGACATGTGATTCCTACACATTCTCCTTACTTCTTCTCATTTCTAGGTGGGAATCCAGTTAACTTTTATGCCTCTTTACAGGTGACCCCTTGGTTTTGCACTGTGTTGGGACTACCACAAAATATATGGAAAACTCTGTGACAAACACAGCCCTTTCGTACCCACCCCTATTGACTGTAAAGACATGTTTTAGTCTTTCTCTTCTTAAGTTCTTTTTAAAACATATGTACACTAAATCCATATACATGCAGAGCATGATGCAACTAAATCAAGAAAAGGCAAAGTTGCTTTCTCCTAGAAAATAAACACAGAATTTTCTTTCACTGAGAAAATAAACACAGAATGATTGCTACCGTGGATTCTTAAGCGCTGGAGTGCTGCTCCACTACTCACTACTGCTCCACACTCATTACTGTTACTTGTCATGTAGCTATTTATAGTTATACAAATATAACTAACTAGTCATTGTGTGAACAGGTAACAAACTCCATCAGACTGCCTGTCCCTCAAGCAATCGCCTAGGAAAACCTTCAAGCATCAATACACTTTTCACTTATCCCTCAATAGATGATACTCCTCCCTCTCAAACCTGGAGAAGAAAATACAGACCAGCAAAGTCTGCGTGCTCCTGAGGGTGCAACTGAGCAGCTGACCTCAGTCCTGAGGGAGTGTGAGGACACTAATAACAATCAGTCATTTAAAAGCTACCATATTGAAAGAATACACATTCATTTAAGAAATTCCAGAAAGAAAAGAAAAAAAAAAGAAGACAGTAGCTTTGAAGCTGAACTTGGTTTGTCCAACATTGTTGGAGACTCTAGGGGCCTCCTAAGGCTCACCTGCTTATCAGAGCTCACAGGACCCCAACTAAAAATGGGCTGCCACCTTCCCTGAAGCACTGCCATCGCCTGAGCACACCCATCACCAGGAAGGGGGACTCTGTCCACCAGAGCTCCACAAACTCTTCATGAGCCATCCAAGCAAACCTTCATTTTTGGAAATTAGTTTGCTCTTCAAGTAACTTATTATCAGTTTAGCTTGAGTTAGAGATAAGGTGTGAGTGGTAGTTTTAGTAGAGATGGTCTTGAGCTATACAGTAACAGCGTAAACATTCACAAGGGGAAACCAGCTTCATTGGTTTCAACAATGAAATTTGGTGTCCCCCCACAGGAGACATGTTAAGTTCTTCCAGTCCTGAAAGAATTAATATTTAGTGTACAGTTCAGAAAAGAGAATTTTTGCTATTTAGAGGCTGAAGTTCATACAGCATGCCTGTGAAAGACAAGGCTTGAATACCTATGGATTCAAACATGTTCTGTTTTCTTTTTCAGGCATAGGAATCCTCTGCTCAAGTAGTTCCCTACACATACAGTTTTCTAATTCTCTCTTCAGTTTTCTAATTCTCTCTTAACAGACATAAATAACTGTATTTTTAGTTCAGTGTGTTCCAACTTTTATCAGCAGAATACTGTGTCTCATATACTCTTCCAAAGTCCAAATACAAATCCATGCTGAAAATAAACTCTACTCACTTCGCTAGCTCAACTCACTGGGACATTCTTCCCTGTTGGGATTTTTTAAGTCTAAGTGCTGCTTTTTAAACTCTTTTTCTAACTGCTATTTTTTTAAATAAGCACTTAGCATATTTATGGAGTTGAATACACATAGCACGAAAGGGAAGGTAAAAGAGTTTTCTAAAAACTTTCTGTAAAGACCACTCCAAAACAGAACTCAAGGAAAGGCTACCCTTGCCTCAGGTTTGCCTGTTCATTTGACATAACTGCAAAATGAAACAATTCTTTTAAAGTCAGAAAAGAGATGCAGGACAAAGGGAGATTATCCCTGTGTATGAAATGGGTTTTCCTGTCCTTACAGGTCAAGTTAACCCAGTGCTCTGCTACATTTCACCCAGTTTCCTTGAGAGGTCTCAGAATTTCTTCTAGAGAAACTGCTGCAAGGAGTGCAGACAAAAAAACTAGCATGTGTTATGCAGGACTGCAAATACCAGTGATCCCAAGGTGGGCTGCTTGGGGGCCCAAGGAGCAGAATTGTTGTGAAGTGGGATCAGTATCTGAGACCAAGCCACACTGGGCAGTGAAGTTACCATCACAGCTGAGCGCTTGTTCCTGCAGCAGCACAGGCTGTCCCAGTGTGGTTCCCCCTCTGAAGCAGAAGGGTTTTTTCCCAGTTTGCACCTAGCATGAGCTCTTTGGACTGCAGGCACTGTACTGCAACCATGCGGTGCCATGCTGCAGGCTGCTCCCCTGCTGAGACTTCCTCAGCAGGACTGAGGCAGTCATAGAATTGTTTTGGTTGGAAAAGACCTTTAAAAACATCAAGTCCAACCATTAACCTAGCACTGGCAATCCAACCACTTAACCGAGTCCCTAAGCAACATATCTACATGTCTTAAATATCTCCAGGGTCAGTCACTCAAACGCTTCCCTGGGCAGCCTGTTCCAGTGCCTGACAGCTCTTTCTGTGAAAAAATTTTTCCTAATATCCAATCTAAACCTCCCCTGGTGCAACTTGAAGTGATTCCCTCTTGTCCCATCATTCTCCCAAATGAGCTCAGTGCTGAGAAGTGATAGAGCCTGACCCGAATACTGACATGCAATGCTTAAAGAGTAATTTCAGCTCTGTCTGGTAAAGCATTATTGCCCAAATAATCTTTTGAATCAGGAGAGAAAGCAGCTTCCCCTTTGCCAAGCACTGCTGCCAGTGCACAAGGTGCAGGGAAGAACCTCCTGAGAGATGACTAGAAAGTTGTCAGGAGAACCCTGGACCCCATACCTGAGTGCTGAAATAACCTGTTGTCAAGCAAGTTATGAATATAGTTTATCTATTTGTGTTTTCAGATGTAAAAGTGTCTACTCCTCAAATATGAGCACCTCTATCTTTCCAGGTTCATGCAGACCTAGGAGGAAAGCCTGATCTCGTCACATAATCTATACCTGTGGCAGAAAAGGGAGCAAGGTTCAGGGGAGAGACCAGTTTACAATAACAATGTGGGCTTTCCAAATTGTTCCTGTGTCCTGGAGGGTTTTGTAATGCCTCAGGACAGGGAAAGGAGCAAGTCTGCATTTTGCCTCCCCCTTTTCCCTAGGGATTGCCAGCCAACTGATCTACAACAATCTCTGCTCAATTCTGCCATTTTTTGGCCCTAATTCATCCTTTTTATGGTAAACTCTGACTTTATCAATTACTGATTTACCTATGACTCCCAGAACAGTACAGAGAGCCCCTTGGAGGCTTTAAGTAAAAGAGCATCTGGATACATGAATTAGAAGTGAAACAGGGGTGGGCAATTTCTGGGAGAATGTAAAGGAGAAGAAACAGTCAACAAGAACAAAGCCTCTCCTAATCCACCAGCATCAGATCTTAATCAGATCTCAGCAGTTGATCCTAGCTGCCCCTGAAGTCAATGAAGTCACTTTTCACTCTGCAGTTCACTCACTCTCACTTGGTGAAGCACTTCATTCCACACCAGTGGTTCGTGGCCCACTCTTCCTGAGCCCCACAGTCACTGGGGGTCCTCCACCCGAGGAGCAAGGGGAAGGACAGCAGGGGCCTTGGGTTGGTGAAGGACCAGTTGCAGATCTGGTGGTCTGAGGAGAGATGGGCTCAGGGCAGCCTCACTGAAACATGATGGTGTGTCAGCAAGGACGACCAGGAATCTCTGCTTGAGGAGTTTGGGTCAGGAAAAACATTTTGCTGTTTTATAGAGATTTGATACCAGGAAAGAGAGTATTGGTTTAAACATCCCAAATCTGTGGGGAGAAACAGGACCCATCTGTGAGAAAGGACTGCCCGAAGCTCTGGGGTGGGGAGGGAGCCTGGCACAGTGAGAGGGGAGAAGCGCAGGAGCAGGAACAAGAGAACCTGAAACTTTGGTATCTTTGCTAACGTATTTGCCACCTATGAAAAATCACAGTGAGGGTAGGTATCACCTCAGTAGGAGGTGGCTTTGATGTCTCCTGACTTTCACACCCTTTGACATGCAGCAGAAGTGAGTGCATGGCCTCTGGCCTCTCCAGTGCAGCCCAGGAATGGCTGAGGATTTGCAGGTCCAGCTTGTGTCTCCTGCTTCCTGAGGCACTGGCCCCAAGGCACCGGGGCAAGGGCAGGGATGCTCTGCACTGCTGGGTTGCTGGACTTCATGTTGGGCAGAGGAGATCACTTACCACCAGTGAAAATGTCTTTATTCTTCCCATATCTGTGAGAAGGAAGAGAGAACTCACCCACTTGAGACATTTCCAATATTACTGGCCAAGACCTCAAAGGGAAGTATTTTTCCACTGGTAAATCTTGACTACATTCCCTATTATGTAGCATGCTACAGAATAAAAGTTATACTCCTGGGTGGCCTAGAAGGGAAAATAAGGTGAAATATCTTTTTTATACTGCAAAATATCTCTTGTGGAAATCAAGACCCTGACTGTGGATTCAAGTTGTACTGAAAAGACCTTTAGCTAGCACAATAGAAACATTTTCCTAACACCAGCAGCCCCTTTTTCAATTCCTCTGCCAGTTTCTCTCCTACAGCCCCAGAAATTTAGCTATTACAGAGCAGCACAGACTCTCCCTTGCAGCTGCAAGCTGGTTTTATTTTTATTTGTACTTAAGCCTTCTGGTTAGTAGTCATACAGAGAAAAAGGCACATTTTCTTTTTTCAGGCCAAGGGTGCACTGCTGGGTGTGACACCAGACAGGTACCGGAACAAGTAGGGTGAGGGAAAGTCATGTATGACACTCCACACCACTGAAGTGTTGGTCACTTTTCTTGTTTAGGGCAAAGAGGACACTCAGGACAAAGAGAAAGCTCTACCTTACCCCTGCTGATTCAATTTGGCCTGACAAGTGCAATTTAAAGTAGTTACTCTGTCCATTAAGTCCATTAAGGTTCATGGTGTCATGGATCAGATCCACATTCATTCAGCTCCAGTGGTCTCCACGTATTCTGTTGTCTCCAACTGGTGTTTGGTCCCATCCTGCCCTGACCCTTCACAGGCAAAAGTCAGTAGAAACGCCCCTGTGGTTACCAGTCTTTGAGATGATGCTACATTTTTCTCACTTCCACCAGCAAAATAAAACATCTGGGAAGTTTTTTTCACAAACATCACTGTGAAGAATGTGAATAGATCTTGTCAGCATCATAGGAACAATGACAATAACTTGGCTTTGATTTGTGGGGGTGATGATTGCATCAGTGAGAGTAGAGTAGGCATTTCAATCTTCTCATGCAGCAAGATTTATTCTGAAGACTTAAAATATATTCCGCCACATACACATGTGCACATGTACATGCATGCACACAACCCCTTCCCCCCTCCCCCCAAAGAATTGGACCTGCTTAGTTTAAAGCACATCAGAACATTTTGCCCCTGGGTCTACAAAAAGTTCATCCTTGAGGGCATTGGTGCGCATTATGTGATATAGAGATCTAAATGTAAAAATGCCTGCACTGGCATCACACAAGTCCAGAGGAAGCTACGAAGATACTTAAAGGCCTGGAGCATCTGCCCTACGAGGACAGGCTGAAAGAACTGGGGCTGTTCAGCCTTGAGAAAAGAAGACTGAGAGGGGATCTGATTAACGTTTATAAATATCTGAAGTGTGGGACACAGAGGGAAACAGCCAGCCCCTTTTCAGTGGTCTGTGGGGACAGGACAAGGGGCAATGGCCTCAAGTTGGAGCACAGGAAGTTCCACACCAACATGCGGAAGAACTTTTTCCCAGTGAGGGTGACAGAGCCCTGGCACAGGCTGCCCAGGGGGTTGTGGAGTCTCCTTCTCTGGAGATATTCAAGACCCGTCTGGATGCCTCCGTGTGCAATATGAGCTAGGGAGCTGCTTTGGCAGGTGGGTTGGACCCGATGATCTCTGGAGGTCCCTTCCAACCCCTACGATTCTGTGATTCTGTGAAGAACAGCCATTGGTACTGTAAAGAGCTGAGCAAGAAACTAACTCTCCTTCTAGGAGCAGACCAGGATGCGATCTTTCTCTCAGTGCCAGATCTGCCTCTTTTTAGGATCCCATAGATTCAATTCACTCAGAGCTCTTCCATCCCAGCAGCGGGTATCACACAACTTGCCACACAGCTGGTGTCAATTAATAACAACGACATAGTATAATAAAACAAAGAGCCTATTAGTTCACATCCTGGTTTATTGTCACGCCTCACCCACGAGAAAACCAATAGGCAGCTGCTTTGTGACTTCAAACTGGGCCCTATTCACTTCCTACCGGGTGTGCCCAGGCTCCGAAATATATTATGCATGCACACCAACACAAAGGGGCCTCGCTCTTGCTTCAAGCCTGTGAAAATAATACACTGGATCTGATGGTTGTATAAATAGTAGTAATTATACAGAAAACAGCCCGTGTTCCCTTGGTAATGGTGCCTCATTAATTTTGCTGAAACCTCCCTAAATTATAGCAATGAATTCTGCTGTCAGGTTTTGGTTTGGGGTTTTTTGTTTGTTTGTTTTTCCCTTTCATGAGCAAATTGTTGCTATAGAAGAGTAAGACATTGCTACTGGTTTGCTGTGGACAAATTGCCCATCAGATAAAACAGCAGTCGGAGAAAGAGCTGGGATGGGTAGTATACACTTAAATGGTGCTTGTTAACAGCTTTAGAGAATGTACTACTTTGACCAAAAAAAATTTCAGTAAGTAATTCCAGAAGTGGTGGAGCCCAGTTTCCAGTGGATTTGTGTCTTGTGAGTAGCTGAATTGCATGAAGGCTGCAGTGTGAGCTCACCATGTCAGTAGGCATGAGAGAACATGCTGGGGAGGAAGAAATAGTATTGAGTTGTTACTTTGATTATTCTTATGTGCCAGATAAACTCTTTAGGAGCCAATCATTGACAGAGGAGAGGACTCTTCACTTGTTACTAAAGCTGTGTATCATGCAGCTGAAAGTCAGCCATGAAACACAACTTTGTGGGCCTTGAAGACAAACAGAGTATCCCTTCCATCTCCATATGGATCCTCTGCAACTAGTACAATTTGAGCTCAGGCTGGAAGATCTTTCCCTGAGCAAGGGTATGAGCAGAAATGCAGTGTCTTTGAGATCATCTGTCAAATCTGGTTGATCCTGAACCACAAGTTTCAAAGCTACTGAGAAGGGAGCTGATGGTGGACAGATATCTGTGCAGCAATGGAGAATGAACTTAGTTTCTTCAGAAACCAGGCTAATAAAAAGATGTGCTTCCATCATTGTCACCTTTCTGGTTCCCAGGGCTAGCTGATAATAATGTCACCAAGCTGATGGACTCTACATAAAAGTCTACATGAATTCCTCTCATACTGTCTGTCTTTGGAGGTCCAGGTCTTTAATACACATCTTTCTTTTCAATGGGCAAACACTGGAGAAGTAGCCCTCTGCTCTCTAAAATTAAGCGTCACAAAATTTTTCATACAGAAAACTGCTCCAACTCAAGGGGTAAAAGGAGTGACTGACATCAGGACAAGACACCCTTGCCAGGTACATTACTAGAGGTTGATTTGCCTCTGTGCTGAAACAGTCAATGAAAATGTAGCTCTGTGTATGTGGTCAATGCTCACAGTAAAGCCTGGGAGCAGGAGGCTGCAGAGACTCCTTTCTCCTCGTGCATGGAGATGGAGCAAGTAGCTCCAGTGATACCAAACTCAATCAGCCTCAGCACTTTTCAAAAGACAATTATTTCAAAACATAATTAAGCCTTTATTCCCACTTCCAAATTACTATGAAGAGGTTTCTTCAAAGACTGAGAAGACACTCAAAGCTGTTTTGATTACACTTACAAAACATTGGGTAGATAACTAATTGCTAATAAATATTTCACAAATCAAAGAGGAAATTTTGTGCCATATTGCTCTTTGTGAAGTCCTAAATACGGTTTCATTTGGTTTGCATTTGGAAGGAGGGGAATTGTTATTGTAGAGCCTCCTATGCAAGCTAACACTGGTTTTTAAGTCAAGTGCTTCTAACACATTGTATTTTATTCTCTGTGCTACTGAAGGCAGTAATGAGAACAGCTGGTCAGGTAAACTCACCATTGTTACCCTGATGCACATACAGAAGCACACCAATTCAGCTTTCCCAGGACTGCACTTCAGTTAGTTATTGATGCATTTCTGAGGATCTTTGTCAACCCTTTGTTAATTTTACCTCACCTAACCTTTTTTTTTACCTCACCTAATCTTTTCCTTGTGAGGAAAATTCCCAAAGAATCCCAAGAATCAGTTATTTCACGAGTTTCTCTCACTCCCAGCTATTTCCCAGATTTTACCCTGTCCAGTTTTCATAACTGAAAAGGTCTATGAACACTTTAGTATTTGTTATGCTGTGCTTTTCCATCTCTTGTGGTCTGCAAGCTGCAGCTCTATGATGTCACTGTTTTGTTTCATGCTGGCTTATTAATTTCTTTCAGAAATTGCATGCCTGTGATATTTTTTTCCCCAAACAGTTCTCAACAAATATGACTGTGCTAAAGAATCTTGATACAGCAAATAGTTAATTAAGAGGTAAAAAGAAGTATTCAAATATAATCTGAAAATAATGAAAACAGAAATTACGTAGATGAAATAATTGGCATGAGTATGTCTTGTTTCTAAAAAAGGCAAAAGTGAGAAGGTTGGAGAACCCTAGGGAAATCCCCGGGCCAGTTCTCCTTTCTGAAGCACTACTAGAAGTATACTGTTTATTATACACCTGTACAGCCAGGTCACTGCTTTCAAACTCAGTTAGCCTGACATTTAGAAACATTGAGGATACAGGGACTTCTGACTAGAGGTAGGAGTTCTCAGTGATTCCAAAAAAATAGCATTTTCTAAATTAAACCTCCAAGTGGGAAAAATACCAGTTACTGCCTTTCTTTATTAGCTGCTTTGTATTATTTGCCTATTTCATTGCACTGGGTTTACATGGCAAGGTTTTGGAAGTGGGTGGATTGCAGTGGTGGATCCTATGAGCAGACACTAGAAACTGCCCTGATGTTGGACAGAGACAGTTCTAAACAGCTCCAAGCCAGACCCACCTCTGACCAAAGCTGAGGCCACTGGTGGTGGTGCCTCTCTGATAACCTTTTTAAGGAAGGATTAAAAAATCTGAGAGGGAGGAGTGGGCAAAAGGAGAAAAACAGCCCTGCAGACACTAAGGTCAGTGCAGAAGGAGAGACCGGAGGCACTCCAGCTGCCAAAGCAGAGATTCCCCTGCAGTCTCTGGAGAAGACCATGGCGAGGCAGGCTGTCCTCCAGCAGCCCATGGAGGATAATGGCGGAGCAGAGACCCCCACCAGCAGCCTGTGGAGGAGCCCACACCAGAGCAGGTGGATGTACCCCAAAGGAAGATACAGCCTGTGGAACACTCACATTGGAAAAGGCTTCTGGCAAGAACTTCAGCCTGTGATGAGTCCAAGCAGCAGCAGGTTTTCTGACAGGACCTGTGAGTCTATGGTGGCCACAAGATGACCCACACTGGAGCAGTCTGTCCCTGAAGGACTGCACCCTATGGAAAGGACCCATGCTGGAAAAGTTCATGAGGTCCTTTATCCCATGTGAGGGACCCCACTTTGAAGACACAGAAGAGCATCAGTTCATCACACAATGTCTCTGCTGCAACCCCTATTCCCAGTCCCCCTGTACCACTACAGAAGCAGAAGAGTGAGGAGTGAAGTTGAGCCTGGAAAGGAGGCAGTGAAGGGAGAAGGTGCTTTTCAGTTTTGTTGTATTTCTCACTATCTTAGTTTGTTACAGTGAATTGGCAATAAATTAAATTCATTTCCCCAAGTTAAGTCTGTTTTGCCTATGACATGAATTGGTGAGTGATCTCCCTGTCTTTAACTTGACCCATGAGTTTTCTCCATATTTTCTCTCATGCCAGGTTGACGGAGGGATTGGTGGGCACCTGGCAGCCAGCTAAGGTGAGCCCACCACATTCCTTTGTGCAATGTTTACTCCTTTTCAGAGTCCCATGTCTATTCAGTCTGTCACTCTCCCTTTTTGATACACCTTATTTTCTCACCTGTTGCAGCGTCTTTTATGTAAATGCAAAATCACTCATGCTTTCATTAAGCTTTATTTGCTAAAATTGCTTCATTTTTATTCACAAATTATTCTACTTCATTATTTTATTTCATTTTGCTTGACCTTTCAAAGTCTGTATTCAGTCTTTACTAGTGAAACACATCACTCAGCTCCTGAGGAAGGTGCAGTACTTTCGATAAAGGCAGCAATAGTCTGTCCCCTAACAAGCTTACAGCTGAAGTAATAGATGGATGACAGAAGAAGCTTGAGCTGGGGGCAAGCAGGGAATGATAAGATTTGCACTGTATGCACTTGAGAATGAATTGACCACAGGATATATATAGATCATCACATCCTTGACGGCATGTAACCGTGTAATCAGGGTCTGACAAAGGCTTTAAGACATCAAAGCAATGAGGTTTTATAACAACTTTCTTGTTAGAGTTGTGGGGACGAGAAAATAAGTCATCCTTAAGCTGGAGCCTGGTGTTGTTTTTGAAAAGGACTGCATGATGCTATTGCCTGCAGCAGGAGGACAGTGTTTCTTTCTGCTTTTTTCCACAGTGTTTTTGTATTTGCCTGTTGAGAGTGAAGGAAGGAAAGGGTCTTGCTGGAGTGTACGTTTGCAGAAGGTGAAAGTCAAACCTGTGTTCATGAAGGGTGGCTGTCAGAGAGCAACACCTTGGGAATGGAGAAGGTATTAGCACAACATCTAGTGAGAAAGCAAGCTCTCATTAAAAGGCTTTCCCACCTACTCCTGTGGTAACTCCTGTTCATGCCCAAGAAGTGAAAGTGCTGGGTTTATTGCACAAAAGATGGACATCATTGTGCATCAAGCAGAGTACTACTGCAGACCAGCTCACCACCGATTAACCCAACAACATCTGCCAGGGTGCCGAGCAGAGATGTCAACACATGGCACTGACCCTGTTAACTTCATGAGCTGCACTAACACAAATCTTAAACTGCTTTTCAAATAAGCAGTTCCTTTGGCTTTTAGAGAGTTAATAAAAGCAAGAAGGAGAAGAAAGGTGGTCTGCTGGGTGAGGAAGAGAAGGGAGGGCACAGCCAGAAAAAGGGATCTCACCATTGCCTGTGATCTGTTTTTCAAAACCAGTTTCTGCTCCTTCTGCAAACATGTTTCATAATAAATGGCACTGCTGGCAGAGTGGCTAGACGTTTTAAAAAAATAATTAAATGGTTTATTTGATTACATGGAGATAAAGCATTTGCACAGGCAAAGCATAATTAAATACCAAGTTCTTCACAGCCCTCAGAACATTGCTGCAAGGTTAAGGTGCTCTCTTCTTCCCTTCTGCACTGATCAGTTTTGCCTACACACACACCCCAAATCTGTCATTTTTCTGGATTTACCATTTTTTTCCTGATTTGAAATAGGTTTTTTCCTGCTGGAGAAAATACTTCCATACCACCACTGGCAGCTGCCCAAATACTGGTAGCATTTGGCAAGCAATGGCAGGGAAAGGCTCATTCAGCCTGTGCCTTTCCATCCCTGATCATACCTGCTGAAATCTTGACAGGGCAAAGGCACCTGCTGTTTCTGCAATTGCTGTCTACTACCATGCCCATCCGTGTCGACCCATGGAAGCTTCCCGACTAATTATATTGCCCAGTGGGGGGCAAGGATGGGCTTTGGCCAACACCTAGCGTGCTGGGACCCTGCTCCATGCAGGTGCTTTTGAGCACAACAGCAACACAAAGATCTTGGCAAAATAATACTTGAAATAGAAATGAGACTCTGCCACAAACACTCTCGAGAGCTCCTTTCCCCTCTCTGCTGTTGTGAGAATAGGAGTTTGATCTCCATCTGTGCACGGCCTTTACCAGATGTCTTTTGCAGCACACCCAGAGGGTCAGTGGCCCTGGGTTATTTCAGACCAAAGCAGCTGCCTTTAAGAGCATTCTTCGCTGAATGTGTATATCTTGAATGCACGCATAAAAGCAATATCTCCCCTTGATATTCTTCAAGAGTTTTGTTATTGCATTTCATATTGTTTTGACTTGCTCTCTGTTACTTATTCTTAGGTGCCTTTCTGGAAATAAAGATGTGTTTTCCTCCATGAGGGAGGGGAAAGCATTTATTCCTCAGCTCTATAGATCTGTTTTACTTCATTCCGACTCTCAGGATAAGCCATCACTAGCAGGGCTGGGGAAACATAGGTCGTTGAACTTTCTGAATCATCACATCTTGGGTGTGATGATTCAGGCATTGGGCGTCTCAATGCTTGTGCCATGGTCTTGATGAGCAAAAGGAGAATTCATGAGTCCTCACTGCCAAGTCCTGCAGAGACACTTCTCACTCAGACCCAGAGGTGGCATCCACAACCTGTTCTCCAGAGAACCACTGATGGTTGCAGACATGGCAAGCTATAGCATATGACTTTTATTTCTTGAGAGAAAGTATCCAAAAGCATTTGTGTATATAAATAATACTTCAAATATTTTCAGTACTGAAAGGAGGAAGAAATGGAGCAAAATGCAGAACAGAAGAGGAGGTGAAAGGACCGGATGGGACAGCCATCCTCCCAGCAAGAAGTATGGTCGGTGAAAGGCCATCTGGAATTTGGGGCTACACAATTACTGTGGGCATCAAGCGTCATCTTGCTGTTGACAAGATCTTTTTGGCAGTCAGTTCTGTGGGGACGATTTCTCCTGGAAACTGTTTCTTCATTCTCTCATATCTGCAATACAAGCAGAGAGCCTGAAGGAAATTTCAGGTTATAACCTGATATCTTCAAAGGTCTTTTCAGAAAATATGATCATAGGTGCCATCAAAAAAGTTCTTGTCCAGGCTTTGTCTGGAGTCCTAGTGTTTCTCTTGCCATTACAATCAACTTGTTTTCAGTCACCTAAAATAGGTAACTAGATTATTCCTTCATGTTTTTATACAGATAATGGCCCAGAAAGTGCAGGCAATGTAATAGTTTAGATTTGTTTCCAGCTCAGATTTGCTTCAAAAATAATTGCAGTTCAGATTAAGCCAAGCTTTGCTTTTGTCCTGAGGTGGGTCTTCAGACTAACCAAAGTTGCATGTAATCCATTTGTAAGGTTACCCTTGAACTTTCCTATAAGAAAAAGATGTGTTTAGATACAGACATGTGTCACCGTATCTACCCTAATATGAACTGAAATCATAGAACTGCAGAATGCTTTGGGTTGGAAATCCCCCAGGAGGACCAGGGCTTGCGAGGCTGCTCCTCTCTGTCTATAGAGAGCCTCTTCCACTCCATCTCCCTGGTCAGGTGGTCTCCAGCAGACCTCCCCTGTCCCTGCCCCCCTTTAATCCTGACCCATAAGCTCTTAGTGGGCTCCTCACCCATCCTCATGATCATTAATATATTGAATCTAACATACATATGATGTGCCTTGAATTTAAAAAGAATGGAACAAACAAAGTGTTAGTTGATAGTTGCTGCTAGGCAAGAAAGGACCAAAACACTTGCTAAAACAAGTTTAACACGCTTCCAGAGTCTTAGAGTCTCTTTTCACTTAGAAAAAATTCAGGATATTAGGAAAAACTGGTTCACACTGTTATCCTAGGCAATTAAAGAAGTACTATCATGTTTTTACACTTTCAAAATTCCTGGATTCCAGTTACTGAAACATCTTAAACCACCGGTCATTCGCTGCAGTTCTAACACCATCTGTAGTTTCCTCAGGGATATTTCACTTGTCAGAAATTAAAATTCATTATCGCTAATGAGATACTCTGATTTCATATTGTCATTTCCGAGTCTAAATATAAAAGTAATTACCAGTACATATGACCCCCTCCAATGGAACAATTTTATCATCATTCCCGGAAGTAGCATCAATACTTCTGTTGTTTCTTGTAAACGAAAAGCCTTTACCATAATGACCCTCTGACAGCCAAGTAGAGGCCATTATGTAGCTACAAAGGAATGAAATAATAGTATCAGCAATTTAGCAGCATTTTCTACTTACAAGAGCAAGAAATAAATACAAAAGGTGCAGTTAATTAAGTTGTCATGTACAGTTACATAATGCAGCTTTTGGTTTTGTTTCCAAACTTGTGGAAAATATTACTCAAAATAGGCAGTTGGGTCTCTGAAGACTGTAGGAACACCAGGCACTGAAGAGGAGTTGGTGCTACTTGTAAATCATGATACGTAATATGTCGTTTCATTCCACCATACCGGTATCTCACTTTTGAAACTATACAGCTATACACAAGAGGCCTCTGAAAATACAAGCAGCAGATTCATAGACAAGCTGGATGTCAGGAGTAATTTCAAGTACAAACCTGGTATCTGTCCCCTGCAGCACCTCTCCTTTTTCAGCATACACTTTGCAGTAGGTAAGCACTTCATTAGCATCACTACCCATCTTACAATTCGGGTCTATCACCCCTGTATGCTCTACATCGGTGCTCCAGTGTTTGATACAGAATATGACAAGATGTCTAAGAAGGGAAAGACACAAGTAAACAGGATTTTATAAGCTCTCCCTTTACCTAGCACTCATAGTTAAGATTATCTGTATGATTGCTGCGTTCTTATACAACCTGTTCCTCTTCTGGAATTGCATTGAATATCCCTGCACATGCCTATACATTATAACTCGCATCTATATAGCCCCATCCATGTTTTACAAGGTAAAATATTTTACAAGGTAAAACATTTTACAAGGTAAAACAAGTTTTGGGTGAGTAATATTGAGTATGTTAAGAATGGCGATTATGTAAGAACATTTCTTCATTATTTACTACTTGTTACTGAGAAATTACATTTTGTACAAACTGCTCTAGTTTATTCAAAGAGGAAAGGTTTCTTTCACAATAAAGCACCATGCTGGATATCTGACAAGATCAATACGTAGACAGACATTAATTCTGCCACCTTTTTCCCATTCCCCTTTCATGCCCATTTGAAAGATACAAGAACTTGGTGGATTTTCTTCTGTTTCTGCTTTTCCTGAGGAAAAGACCATGAGAGAAGACCTGATGATGAAAAGATGACTGGAAATATCTTCTTGGGCCATCACATTGAATCTTATGTCATGTCTACAAACCATGTCATGCACATTTTTTCATAAAGAAACAAGTACATTACATATTTTTTAATCTTTTTGGAAATCAGCTACTGGATAGGAGCACTGGGTTAATTTCCACTTTGAAATCATTCTTGCTTGTGTTTATTTCCAGTCGTTCTTTTATCAGCATTTAGGTCAGTTAGATGCAGCAAGGTCCTTTGGTTAACTGCCAGAAAATGGGCTTTCCTTTCTTCCGCTCCTCCTCTCCCTCCTGCCCCCTTCTTACTCCTCTTCAGAAAGGATGAGTTACCACAACTGTGCACAGTATTTTTTGTGGGAACTTAGCAGTAGTTCATACAGGGTGGTTAAGACTTTCCCAGTCTGTTCCAGCCAAAGGCCCCTGTTGGCCTTCCCACAGTTGCATCTCAACTTGTTCACCCTGCAGCTGCTCAGTATAACAAGGTCTGGTGCCTTTGTTTCCAGTTAATGAATTTCAGCTTACAGCAGGAATTTTTGCTACTTAGCCACCTTGTAATTTTGACTTTTGCAATTTCATTATTTCTTTATTATGTCAAGATTTAAGATCTTCCTGGTTTTACTGTACTTTTCCTGCCTCCCATCTGTTGCCATCAAGAGTTCATTAGTATGTTCCTACTTTTTCTGCCAAACTCTAAGATATTTCTGAGTCCCACATCCAGTCCTCGAGGAACTTAGGTCTTCTCCTTCCTATTATTGATTAATTCCCCTCCACTGCAAGTCTCTTGCTGTCTGCTCATTGGCCACTTCCTTAGCTATCATATACTAACTGACACGCAGGACTCCAGACTGATTAATCATTTCCAGTGAGGAAACGTTTTACTGAAGTCTAGACAGATTGGAACTATTTCATTTCCCTTCTATCAAAAATTAATTGACTCATGAGAGATAAGTATTAGGTTAGACTGGCACAACCTGCTGCCAGGGGATCTTAAATCTATGCTGTGTTTTATCCTATTCTCCATCTCGTTCCTTAACTCTAATTATTCTTTCAGACTTCTGGGCTGAATATTGCCTAACTTTCTAGTTTGATTGGATTCAGCATTTTGAATTCATATTTGGTGATGTCTGTTGGAAGGAGAGCACAGCAGGGCATAAGCAATCCAGGAAGTTCCTGGAATGCATTGTTGATAACTTCCTTCTTGAGTGATAGAAGAGCCAACAAGGAAAGGTGCCACGTTGGACCTTGTTCTCACCACAAGGAGGGGTTAGTAAGGACGTGAAGCCTTGGCTGCAGTGACAATTGAATGGTGTTCAAGATACTCAGGGCAGCAAGGAGGGCACACAGCAAGCGCACTACCATGGACTTCAGGAGAGCAGACTTTGGCCCCTTCAGGGACCTGCTTGGTAGAGTATTGTGGGACAAAGCCCAGGAGGGAAGAGAGGCCCAAGACAGCTGGCTAGTATTCAAGGATCTCTTGCTCCAAATTCAGGAGCTATGCATCCCAGCAAAGAAAAAGTCAGGCAAAACCACCAGAACACCTCCATGGATGAACAAGGAGCTTCCTGACAAATTCAAATGCAAAAAGGAAGCCTACAGAGGGTGAAAGTAAGGACAGGTAAGTAAGCCTGGGAGGAATACAGAGAAACTGAGCAGTCAGAGATCAGGTTAGGAAAGCTACAGCCCTGATAGCATTAAATCTGGCCAGGGACATCAAAGAAAATAAGAAAAGTTTCTCCAGTATGTCAGCAATAAAAAGGAAGAGGAGGGGAAATGTATGTCCCCTCCAGAACAGGAGACCTAGTTACACAAGATAAGAAGGCGGCTGAGGTACTCAACAAATTTTTTGCCTCAGTGTTCATCAGCAAGGGCTCTACTCACACTGCCCAGGCATCAGAAGGCAAAGGCAGGTACTGGGAGAATAAAAACTGCCCTCTGTAGAGGAAGATCCAGTTTGAGAACATCCAAAGGACCTGAAGGTGCACAAGTCCATGGGACCTGATGAGATGCATCCATGGGTCCTGAGGGAACTGGTGTGTGAAGTGTCTAAACCAGTGTCCATATTATTTGAGAAGTTGTAGCAGTCCAGTTAAGTCACAACTGATTGGAAAAGGGGAAACATAACCCCCATTTTTAAAAAGGGAAAAGGAAGACCCAGGGACCTATAGACTGGTCAGTCTCACCTCTGCCTTGCAAAATCATGGAGCAGATCTTCCTAGAGACTATGCCCAGGCACATGGGACACAAGGAGGTGATTTGAGACAGTCAACATGGCTTCACTAAGGCACTTATTGGACAGACCATTCAGTAGATAAGGAATTGGCTGGATGGTCACACTCAAAGAGTTGCAGTCAACAGCTTGATATTCAAGTGGAGATCAATGGTGAGCAGCGTTCTTCAAGGGCCAATATTGGGATTGGCACTGTTTAACATCTTTGTCAGAGACATGGAATTGCATGCACCCTCAGCAAGTTAGCCAACAACACCAAGCTGTGTAGCAGGGTTGACATGCTGGAGGGAAGGAATGTCATCCAAAGGGACTTTGACAGGCTTGAGAGGTGGACTCATGTGAATCTCATGGAGTTCAACAAGGCCAAGTGCGAGGTCCTGCATATGGGTTGGCACAATCCCAAGCCCAACTACAGACTGGGCAGAAAATAGACTGAGAACAGGCCTGAGGAGAAGGACTCAGGGGTGTTGATTGATGCAAAGCTCAACATGAACCAACCATGTTGTGGATTGCATCAAAAGATGTGTGACTAGCAGGTCAAGGGAGGGGATTGTGCTCCTCTATTCTGCTCTCATGAGACCCCACCTGGAGTACTGTGTCCAGCTCTGGGGTCCCCAACATAAGAAGGACATGGAACTGTTGGAGTGAGTTGGGAGGAGAGCCACAAAAATTATCAGAGGGTTTGAGCACCTCTCTCTTCTATGAAGACAGGCTGAGAGAGTTAGGCTTGTTCAGCCTGGAGAAGACAAGGCTCCAGGGGGACCTTAGAGGCAGCGTGCCACTACCTAAAGGGGTCCTCCAGGAAAGCTGGAGAGGGACTATTTACAAGAGCATGTAGTGATAGGACAAGGGGCAATGGCCTTAAACTGAAGGAGGGCAGATTTAGATTAGATGTTAGGAAAAAACTTTTCCCTGTGAGGGTGGTGAGGCCCTGGCACAGGCTGCTCAGAGAAGCCATGGCTGCCCCCTCCCTGGCAGTGTCCAAGGCCAGGTTGGTCTATGGGCAACCTGGTCTAGTGGAGGGTGTTCCTGCCCATGGCAAGGGGGTTGGAACTAGATGCTCTTTGAGGTCCCTTCCAACTCACACTAGTCTGTGATTGTATGAACAATGATAATATACAAAACAAGTGATACACACCACAATAGCTCACCACCCAAAGCTGATACTCAGCTAGTTCCACAGACACACTGCCTCCTGACCAACCCTCAGCTAAAAACTGAGCATGATGTCACATAGCATGGAATATCCCTGTGCCAACTGGGGTCACCTGCCCTGGCTGTGTCCCCTCCCTGGTCTTTGGGTGCCACTCCACCTTCTCATTGGCAGGCCAGTATGAGAAGCCGTTGATTGCTTAGAAACAACTAAAACCATCAGTGTGTTATCAATATGGTTCTCATTCTAAATCCAAAACATAACACTATACCTCCTGCCAGGAAGAAATTAATTCTGTCCCGGCCAAAATCAGGACAAAAGTTTTAGGAACTCTGTCTGTGCTAGACATGGGACTTAGGGATATGTGAAAATGAAAACGTGGAATTCCACAGCACTATAACTGCTGGAAGGAAGAACATTAACTCCATCCCTGATGAAATCAGGACACGCTTCTGGTTTTGCTGATCAGTCTGACAAGTGCCCATCTCTCCATACAGCTTCTTGGATTCTCGGTGGCTCAGACATAGCAAGTTTTTATCAGCATTGCATATGCCTGAAGCTGGGGAAAATGAAAAGCAGTCTGGAAAACTTTCAAATGCACTGTAGGTAATGTAGAAGTTACTGCCTTGACGCATAATATAAGGCTCTGAGGCCTGTGTTGTGAAAAACACATGCATGATGCTAATGGTCCCGTTGGAATATTTGTAGGTAGTTAATGAGGAAGCTTGTCACCAACCAGATCCAGGAAAACTGTGTCCCCCTGTCATCACCCTGGCTCTTCACCCTGCACATGACTTGGTAGTTTCCTCACTCCTATTGAAAGTCTTAACAGGTTTTTAACTTAGAGAAGTATTCAAATGTGTTCACAGAAGCAAGCACAGAGAAAAACATTGAGGAAAAAGAGTCGAAGATAAGAGGGAAATAATTCTGCAGCACACAGTACAGTAGTACATTTTCTTTAGTAAAAGTAGTAGAAAAAGCCCTTTCCATTGCCATTCTTATTAGCATCTCTGTAATCACCTGAAGCATGTAGCTTCACACGTAGTTCTAGCATAGTAAGAGAACTGGGGAATTTGACCTAATGGCTAGATGTAGGGTAACAAGACAGACAAAGGGAGTAGCTGGAGGTTTTCAAGGCAGGATGTTGCCACAGTTACAGGAATTTGCTCGTGAGATGCTCTCCACCACACTCAACTATCCCAGGGGTGTTCCCTGGGCCCACACACTGTAACAAGTCTTTATGCACGAGTCTTGAGAATATCATTTACAGACTATGGGAAATACAAGATACCATGTTCAATGTTGCTTTTAGCTCATTTTGTTCCTTATCAAACCAAATATTCTATATTTTAAAAATGTGTGTATGACCTTGGTTTGAGGAAGTCCTTTGGATTATCAAGGTGTTTCAGTACTATTCCCAGAATGGCATCGTTTGAGTAGACTCTTAATAATTCATAATGGAGTTCATGGTAGTGCTGAAGAATTTCAGAAAAACAAACCTACTTTTTAAGTCTGTTTTGACACATATTTCACTTATTAGCATCTGACCAAAACAAAATATTAGTTACAAAATAGTATGCACTGTAACACCCCCTCAGAGAAAGCGTTAAGAAAAAGTGTTAAAATTTGAAACCAGCACCTTTTCCTGGCCCCTGTCTCTGTCCTTGTCCCCCACAGCATCCTTAATCAACTGGGCATCCTGGTCATCATCGTGACCCTGGTTCTGCCTGGCACTGCCTCCTGCACAAACCTCGCACATCATAACCATGTCTCTGATGCTGCCAGCTGGACTCTGGACCTGACTCACTACCTTGCTTCATCTGGGACTGTCGGTGGATCCTGCCACTGTCACCAGTTGAGTTCAGACCTTGCAGGACAGAGCATCATCAGAGAGGACAAACCAAACCTGATCTCCAAAGGCAGCAGGGCTGAAAACTCACTGCAAAGAAAGTGCAAGCTCTGTGGGAACTGTGATGAAAATAGACCTCGGCTGCTCCTTGGTTCTTTTAGGCTTCTCTGACTTTCCAGACTGAAGATCAGTCCAACAGGGCATAGCCTGGCTGAAGCCTGCCCACACTTCTGTGACAGCTCTTCTTCTGGACTGTCTCTCCTCTGCACGAGAAGGATTATGGCAATGTATGCGCGCCAGCGGAGAGTTTTCTTCTGCCTGGGAATGTCCTTCTCTTGGTGGATTATGCCTATCATACCATAGCTGCTAGCAACCACACTCTCCAAGGTCCCCTGGGGATCCATGGGACCCAGGAGAAGCCAGGAGTGCGTGAAGCTGGATTTTGTCTCAGAAATATCCAGGTAGGTCTCTGAATGATAATTGCTACAGATTCTTACCACACCATAGGGTGTTAGAAACTAATGGGTTTCCATGAGCATTCTGTAAAGCATGCCTTTCATTCTCAGATCCTGCCACTCACTCTAGTCCTTGCTTTGTTTTTCATGGCTAGTCACTAATTATCCCATTGACTGATGCAGAAGGCTGTGAGGACAGGTTGCTTTTGACATCAGACAACTTGGTAAAAAACCTCTTCATTAAGGGAAGCTGGAGATGATGTTTCTCCGAGGCCCATGTGGATAGAGCCAAAAGACCTGCTAGACCCATAAGTAAAGTTGATGTAATAAGTAAATTCATAAGAATTAATTTTCTCAAACCGGCAGTTTAACTCCTTGTGCCTTTGTTTCTCTAAATAAAATGCCTGCAAAGGGTTAAAGGGCGCTTGCTAACAGAAACATGGGAAGGGGGGGGCTTACTAACAGGATGTTTTGAAATGCCAGTGGTTATGTCAGAAGATGACCTATCATAAATCTGTCTCAAACAACTCCTAGTTAGTTTCAAGTGATTTAATGTATTTGGGCCAATTTAGAGCGGACCTGCGATAGATAAGAAATAAGCATCCCAATTATAATTGTGCCACCTGGAACAATCACAGCTACGCATGCACCAGGGGAAGGAGGTGAGAAGTTCAACCTGAGGAAGACTTCAAGCCTTCATCATTAGGACCCCCGGAGACCACCACCATGAGACAGTGCGCAAGCGCTAAGGACTGATAAGCTAATTAGCATGAGAAGCGGGAATAGGCCGGTTCAGGTAATAAATATGTATATGTGCTGATCGAATATTCATTGTTCTGTTGTATAAGTATGTAAACTTCCGGCTGCATTGGTGCGCGCCGTTGGTGGAGCAGGAGTCTCCCCGGCCGCCCAGCGCTGTTTTGCCTGCTTAATGCTTGCTGGAAGAAATTCTATTTGGAAACTGTAACATTTGTCACAGTCGTTTATAACAGTTGAGACCAGAGTGATCTCATGGGCTATATTTTCTTTTTAAAGATGCACCCCGGCAAAGGGTTAACATCACTTGAGCATGTCTTGCCTGTGTTTCTGTGAGAACACAGTGGCTTCCCAGCACATCTTAGGCTTTGAAGTAGCACAGAGTAGGGGCAGGAGCAGGTTCAGCCAGCTGGTGGGCAGCCTGCCAACCTGCCATCCCGCCCGTACTGGTGTTGCACAGACCAAGCGCTGGCAGTCCCCAGGTGCGTATCCATCAATAAAAACTCGTGGCGTTCAGCGCAGAGGCATCACGCCCTGCCTTGCGTCACAGCGCACAGCACATCTGTCTTTTGCGCAAACCCGGCTCCGGAGCCTCTTAATTCCTGACTCCACAAGCAATTCCTAGCGCTCGGCGGCAGAGAGGAAGGGCAGAAGGCGAGATGCGCCTTCCCAGCCCGCCCCTAAAGGCAGCTCTCCTGGCTCCCAGCCCTGCTTTAGAGGAGCAGCATTCCGGTGGGGAGACAAACCTCCTTTTAGAGAAGGGTCTCTGAACCCCGGGAGGAGCGGGAGATGAGGGGAAGAGATTATGCTGGAGTGAAGAGCTGAGGCAGGAGGAGAGAACTCATTGTATGACCTTGAATAGCAATGTTCGCTGTGGAGACACATCCCAGGCTCCTCACCTCTCCTTTGTTCCCGTTCCAGCCGAGCACTCAATGTACCAATTCTCTCCTAATCAGCATCACCCTTTGTGAGCAACACAGGAAGTTTCGCATTTTCTAGATAGAGCAAAATAATGCCTTGATTGAATTTCCTCTGTGGAGAGAGGCAGAGGGAGAAAGACCTTCTTCCATCTCTGCCCCTACTCTAAGAGCCCCTTAGTGCAGCATTATCTACAATACTCGGAAACAAATTTAGCTCCCTGCCTCCAGAACTGAAAAACAGGGCAATCAAGAATAGCATAAAATCTGTGCTGTTGCTGCTTTAAAACACCCTTTGACTGGCAGCTCTTAAACCCAGCACCAGAAGGGAGGCATGTCCAGACAGTGAATGACTTAAGATGCAGTGTGACAAGGGTTACAAAACCTAGGCTCATTTGTTCTAAAGTTTTTCTCCATAGCCTTTGATCCACTAAGTAACTGTAAATACCCACCGAAGCTACTGTGTCCTTCTAAATTGCGAGCCTGGTGCTGTGTGAACCTCAGCAGTAGTAGCACTGTGGTTAAAATACCCTAGTTGGATAGGGGTAGTGTCCCCCTGCAAGACAATAAATATAGCTTTCCCAGCAGTTCCCACGGGGAGGCTTGGAAATCATGCAATGTGGTTATTTAAACATTCAGCTTAGCTATCACAAAGAGATAGCCCTCAGATATAAAAAGCCAATATCAGTTTGTGGGAACTTTCTCCCGTGGTTTAATGGTCCTTGGGACAGCGCAAGGGAAGCTGTGCATAAAAGAAAAAAGAAAAGAACATAGGCAATGGTCCTGGCAAATGGCATAGTCATTTGTTCTAATTAATGGAATTAAATTACAGGAGCCAGGCAAACTGTCTTTCTACAACCACCCAACAAAATCAATACCAAGGATTAGTCATAGCGAATTTACTAGCGTTGCCTGTTAAGAAGGTGGCTGGACATTTCCTATTAGAAGACCCACTTTTGAGCTAATTATTCCTTGCAAAACTTCATCTGTCCAGACTGAAATTTTCCATATGTGATATCTAATTTTGACTGTTCCTTCTGGAAAATTTTAGCAAGAAGACTCCAACCATTTCCAAGAATGAAAATAGTGAATAGGATACTGCTTGGCCCTGTACTTTCCATGAGCTTTCTTTCCACCTTCTTACCCTTTGCTTCGGAGGAGGGATTGAAAACACGGTAGAATGTGGCAGCTAGCATCAAGAACCAGAATTGTGCCTCCCCATGGGGTCTAGCCAAGCTCAGATAAGCTTCACAGTCCTCAGACACTCCACAGATGCTCTGGAGAGTTCAAGGGCTGCGATGTCCAGAGGTCCAGCTCTCTCTGAGGGCACTGAGGACTGCTTGACATACAGCAGCGGTAGGAAGTTCCCCTGAACTGCTGTTCTCAGCCATTCTGGACCTACTTGGGATGAGCAAAAAACCTGTACTTAATTAAATCGAGGAAAAGGCTGGCTGTGTACAGCAGAGTCAGGAAGAAAAGGAGGCTGTGGCTAGAGGAGCAAGAGGAGCATTTTGAGACAAACACCTAGATGATGGCCCCAGTCTATACTCTGTTGAGGCCCTGGCACACATCAGCATCCTCTCCAGGAGAAAGATCCCTGGGTCCAAGCTAGACATAGTCCTAGGGGTGCTGACCCAGTGTGATGTCAAAAGCCAGGACAAGGGTTGGAATTAAAACTGGAAAGAACTGGAAGATACGGCACATCACCAAGCAGGAGAGAATACTGCTGTGAGTGACAGAAAAATAGATGAACATTTCTTATAAAATCAAAGTTCTTGCCAATAAATACTAAAACAACAGTAGGGCAAAATTAACAAATTGATTGTTATTAATCTTCTTGCTCTTCTAGCAGGTGCGCTGACTGTTCCTGCTCCACAACCCAAGAGGTAACCAAGCATCATCCAGCCACACAAGGGAGCCATCAATAACATTGTCGCCAGGATGCCTAAGGGGATTCTCTCTTAACCTGTTTAAATCCCAATGAGTTTGGGAGTAGCTGTCAGAGCAGACTTTCATGATCTGTTCTAATCATTTTTTCAGGCCACTGGGGAAGAAATAAAACTGAACATTTTATTATCTGACCTGCTGTGGGTTTGGCCTTGAGTTTTTTCATTTCCTATCTGAGAAATTCAGCCTTCCGAGGACTGCCTCCACAAACTTCCTACTCATTTCCTTGGATTGGGGCTTCAGAGGATAATCTAACCATGGTTAGATGTGCTCTGAAGAAATGGCTGTCAATCCATACATTACTGCTTCCCTGCTGGAGGTAAGCACTTCTTCATCTGAGTCAGGACAACCAACTGTTGAAGTAGTCCTCAGTTGGTCCTGTGCCAGCTGCCGGGTTAATTTAATATCCACTAGAATACAGTTTAACCTATCCTGGTTTACTTTGCCCTGAGGCAGACAAAGAGACCTCGGATTTCCTTCACCTGGGGGACCAATCACCTCAGAAATCATCACAGGTATTCCAGCAGGAATCATCTGCCTCCAGCCTAAACTTACGTTGTGGAAGTGCTTAGTGCAAAGTTTATGTTCCAGACCATCTGTTTGCTGCCACAATTTAGCCCACACAATGCTGCTGGAAAAAAAATAGAAGTGAGGAAAAAACAGATACTGCTGTATTTCAGCATCTGCCAAACTTTTGGGTTGGAGATGTTGGCAGGGTGGCATGCAAACACCTGTAGATGAGCAAAATAATGTCCACTCTTTATTCATAGTAGGGTTCCCTATAGTGCTGTCTGGCGGGAGAAGGCTGGCCTATCCCCTGTGTCTCTTCCACTGTGAATCTGAATTCTGAAAATGCATGAAGAGAAACAAAAGCAATTCAAATATCATAAGGTCATGCTTTGTAAAAAAATTGCATGCATTTGCATGGTTTAGACAAAAAAAAAAAAAAAAAGGCCAGACACAGGGAAAGCATCTGAATGTGGCACATTGATGGGCAAATCTCTCTCCAATTTTCTTCTCCAAATAATTTGGCTTTGGGATTCTTAACAAGCAGGTGTCATTGTACAATACTGCATCAGATGTGCAGAGCTGTGACTGATGAGAACAGCCAGCAGCCCAACGAGGCATTACGTTTCTGCTGTTGTGCTTCATCAGAGCCCCTGATGCGACTGCTACCTGTCTGTACCAGTCACAGAGACAGGCAGGGTGGCCGTGTAAGCATTACACCATCTCCCTTCAGCCTCTTTATACACACCAGTGGGAAAGCAGCTATGAAGTAACTGGAAACACTCTTGACTCTTAGGATTCCAATTCTTTCCTCGCCAAACAGGTTGGAAACTTGAAATATCATTTCAATCTACATGAGCTACCAGATACCCAGATTTATTTTTTTAAGGTAAATTTTGAACCGACTCATGTTATGTGGGGAAAATCACGGGGCACAGGCCATTCCCTAGTCACCTCTAGAAAGCCATTGCTGGGGTTCCAGCCACAGCAAAGAACTATTCACTCCCATTTCAGGCATGTAATAAGGAGAGGGAGAGAACATAAACCCACTTTCCTCTCTCCAGCTCAAGCTGCAGCATTTAATGGTGTCAGTAGTGCAGTGGTCTGGCTGGGAAACCCCCACATAAGCTGTTCCAAGGAGAAGAGGGGAACTCAGGAGGTAAAAGCACAGGAAGGCATCGTACCTGGGATTCTCTTCCCTTGGCAGGCACATCTTGCTTCAGATGGTGCATGGGCCACCCTGAGGTGACTACAGCTAGATGCTTTAAGAATTATTACACTCTTCTTCCCCTACACAAATCCATTAAGGAATTGTTGCCAATTTTTTTATTTGGGACATTTTTATACTACTTTGCTAGAAGAAAATAATCACTGGTAGGAGCTGGCAATTAGCTGTTGCAGAGATGAAAAGGAAAAAAAGAAACATTAAAATGCTGATGATGGTGCAGCCTTGACACCTTCTGGTGCTCTAATTCTCCTCAGCCTTCATTCCTTTTTATTTTAGTTGCTGCGACCATTCTCTGTGTGGTCTTCCATGGTCCCCAATTCCTTGCATCCAAAGGCATGTATTAAACCTCAGAACTGTGTTAGGCTTTTTTTCCCCCGTGAGCGATTTGCCAAAAAAAGAGAAATACAACAAATTGCCATTTTTTTTCAGTTAGTGCATAACCTTACCCTCTGGCCTCTCATACTTCCAACCGAAATTACTCTTATTCATGTCAGGATCAAACAGATAATAATCTTGTTTTCATACAACGTGTCTTCCTGGTTTCATTCCAACATGCATTTGTTGTCATCCTTGTAAAAATAAAGCATGCAGCTGTTCATAACAACAGGAACATGACGTTTTTGCAGAAAAATAGCTCGGGGGGTGTCGTGAGTCCTGATTTAGGATCCTGCCAACTACCCCAGTTTGTTGCAAGTAGTGATTTAAGATCCTGCTGGCTATGCCAATTTGTCACAAATCCTCATTTTAGGATCCTGTCAACTATACCAATTTATTGCAAATTGATTTTACACAAATTTTAGCAATTTAAGATTTATTAATACTACTATGGCAAACCACAAGATTAAATTGTATGATATTTAATGTCACTTAATTATCAGCCAATTTAAAATGAAGTGATTCCACAAAATTTGTTATTAAAATTTTGCAACTTAGTCAAAGATTGAAAAATGGCAAGGTTCACATGAGACTTACAACAGTTTTCTAAATCAAATGACACACACACAGATACTAACATGAATATTGACCTGTGATCAAGATTTTCTCTCTTCATACGTTGTAGTGAACTACTCACTGTTCTCCTTCATCAGCATTTGTCAGCAGATGATCTTTGAAGCCTTATCCTTCCTTGGCATCAGTGGACAATCTTTGAACCATCACAAAATCCACCCTGGGAAGCATCCCAGCTCAGGGGGAGGTACTGGGTCACAGACCATTGCAATCCCAGAGAGCTCAAAGGGTCTTATGTAGGACCACTATTCACAGCATTGTGAGATGATCAGATTTGGTCAGTGCTTTGGGATTTTTTTTTCCATTCTAGTCAGGTAATTTTGGTACATCTCAGGTGGGGCATGAGATTGGACTACAACCCAGGCAGCAGGAGCTCCAGGTCCAACTCCCTGCACCTGTAACCAAGAGAAGAACACAACACTGGGAAAGCAAAGTGGCCTAGGAAAAAGAGTGGGGGCTGCATCATCACAGGGGACTCATATTTCTCTGTTCCTTCAACCAGTCCTTGTCTCCTGCCATCCTTGGGACAAGAATACAGCCAGTTTGGCCATTTCAAGTAATTACAACCTCCTCTTTTTGAACCCCAGGTTGTTAAACTTCTTCCCAGTGGACATCTTAAGAAGTCTTTCCTTGCAGCTGTCTTGATGCTGCCTCTCTCCATAGGGCTGGCTTGCTGGGGAGGAGACAGCCCTGTGTATTTTGCTACCCACTGGAAGCCAATGAACAAAGCCAGCTCAAGCATTTCGCTGTTTAAGCAGCACATGCCCTCTAACCCTGAACCCGGCAACTAGTGGGGAAGTTGAAATGCCAAAGTTCCCATGGCCTCATACCCATGGCCTCACAAACTATTTCACTTTTGTAAGCTGCATCAGTGGTTTGGTTTCTCTCATGGCCAAAGCCAGCCTCAAGCTAAAGACCCAGCAACTGTTTCGGTGACGCCTGCGCCCAAATTTTCACTAAATGCACTAAACTCTTTGAAATATCTGGCTCCATTTACATGAACAAGGAGGTCTGGCCCCTTAATGGGTGTATCATGGTGAGACTAGAGAAAGTCTAATGAAATCCATGCTGAGATATTTCATTATCTTGCAGGCAATAAAGCCATCAAAACAAAGCCATTCATTATCTTTCCTATTAGGGAAGAAAACAAGTGATCTATATCATTTAGATTATCTCATTGTCCGCCCCGGTCAAAAATGATAGCGGCATAATGAACACTAAAGAAAGCAATGTATATCATTTACTTGTTTGTTTCCACAGTAAGAAAGCAGTGCCTTAGAAATAAGAATAAGCTTGAGGGCTCAGCTGCATAAAAATCATCTATTTTACAGCTCATTGCATTGTTAAGTAACATTACAGTGTAATTTGAACTTTGGGGTCTAGTTTTTTATGCAAATAAGGTGGGCATAGCACTTGCAGGTTTTTACTTTTTTCTTTTGATGGCCCATTCCCCCAAATGTGTGACACAAAACCAAATTAAATGTTTGCATTTTAAAATCTGGACTAAATGGAAATGACTACAAGCATACACAACAGCAGGCAGCTTCTGGACTCCAATTCTGAAAACATAATTGTTTCTAAAGTGATATATTAAACACTTCTGAATTGCTTGTCTCTGTTGTATGTCTTGTTAAAACAGATTATAAGCTCTTTATGGAAAGAGCTCTGTCACATCAACATGCCATAAGTCTGTGATCTTATTAAGAGATTTGGGATGCTAAAAAATTGCAATGATAATAATACTTTTTGTCCTGTTTCATAGGCAAAAGAGACTTCTGTGACTGCACCATTTTTTATCTGTTTCCTCCTCGGTCTGTCAGCAAGCTTCTCATAACTTTTGGGAAGCTTTCCATAGAGTGCAACAAAGAAACAGGAGTCTCAGAGATGTAAGTTCTTCCAAACTTTGTGGAAACAGCTGGAAATAACTAGGTGAAAGGCAGCTATTACTGGCAAAAAGCATCAGGGAGCAGGGCAAGCGCATCATCTAAGTGCAGGCTGGGATGACCTGCACTGCCACTAAGCCAAGTCATAGCAGCAGCTCTTCTGACCTGGAGTCACAGGCAGCTGCTCTGGGGCTCAAGTCCTCATCTCTGATGGCAATGAGAGTGCTCCAACAGGGCACACCTTGCTCCAAAACGCACGTCTTCCACAGCTGTCTCAAGTACTCAGGACAAGTAAAAGTATTACCTCAGCTGCTGCAATGTTTATTTGACATGTTCTGCTTAAGCAGCAGAAGAAAATACAGCAACGAGTTGTTCTCCCAAGTTACACCTTCCTGCGCCTCCTTTGCTTTCTCTGGCACTTACTGCAAGAAAAATTATCTATAAGCAACTTCTATTCTTGCTTTATTCTTCCATGTAAGTAACTAATTAGATAACACCGTATTGTGCTAATAAGCCAGGCTAGCTCACAAGGACTTATTTTTCAGGTCACCCTTTCATAAGGCTTAGCCATATCCAAGGGCATGCCTGTAGCCAGCCATCAGATCCCAACGTGCGATATGTGTAAGGTCAAAGATGGACAGTTCTCAGCTTTCTAAGATTAAAAATGCAGGGACAGGGTGATCTTACCACAGTGGAATAGTGATTGGTTGCATATGAAAGGCGCCAGCTATAGACACTGTACTGAAAGATGATTACACCAGAAGTAAACCAAGGCAACTGTGGAGTAGTTTCATCCAGTATTTGGATTCAGCAAGGCTTGGATTTCACACCTAGGAAATGCCTTTTCACAGTTTCCATGGCATTTTTATTTCAGTTAAGCCAGAATGAGGCTCTTAGTGTCCTTGGTTGTGAGAAGGAATCTGAAGCCAAACTATGTGGCTTAGAGGCAACGGCTTCAATCAAAGGGCAATTCAGAAGAATGTGTCATCACCGTATTGCCCACCTCTAGATGACTGATGAAGAAACAGCAATTACAAGAGGAACAGCATACATTTTACGTTCAGATTGGAGTCTCCTACAAATAAGTGATACAGAAAAAAATGTTGTTAGTCAGTCATACTGTGTGAAAGCAAGAAACTTCCAGGTTTATCCTGAAAAGGAATTTCCTTACAAAGAACATGCCTAGTACAGATAATTTTTTAAAAGTTTGCCTGTAATAAGATATTTTATTTTTTTTAAGCAGAAGAAATAAAAGAATAGGAAGAAAATAGTGATATTGCATTTCATGAGGGGAGGGGAAATTCTGAATTATGTTATGGAATTGTATTCTTGCTAAACAAAGTCATTCTTGAATAGCTATTCATTCAGACAAGTAAAATGGCTATCCGGCGGTAGCACCTCAATTCTGAATCATTAAACAGATGGAATAAAGGTCATTCTCCAAAGTTGGACTCTTATTTTCAGATTCACCATAACGCACAAATCTTTAATTGCAGCCCAGCAGTAGATGATGCTTTGTGGTAATTTAACTTTAAAGCAATTAAGTTCTTAATGCCACTGTAACATAAATTTTCCCTACCATTTTCAGCTCAGCTGAAAGGGCCAAAAGTTGCCGTAAGGTACATTAATATAGATTATATAGACAGACGAAGGAACTCCATTTGGTATTTGGAGTTATAAATCTTCATTCAAATCCAGAAGAGCAATATCTGACTCTGAAGCCGCTATTTAAAATATATCTCAGCTTAGGTCATAATGTATGACACCAAAATCCTTCTTAAATTAATTTTTCATCTCACCAAATACTTACTTAGTACTTTTCATCCCCAGCGCTGTCCAAAGGACATCTATCTTGGTAAACAGAGGTATGCACTAACAAATTCATTCACCTAAGGTTGTGCTGTGAGGAATAACATCCTCACTTCTGGGCTCTAGCAGTGTGGTGGTTTGACCCTGGCTGGAGGCGAGATGCCTACCAAAGCCACTCTGTCACTCCCCTTTTCAGCTGGACAGGGAAGAAAATATCTATTGAGAGGCTCAGGAGTCGAGATAAGGACAGGGAGAGATCATTCTGCAATCAGAGTCACGGGCACAACAGACTCAACACAGAATAAAGGAAAGAAACTCTCTAATTTATGACACTGCACTGCACACCCAGTGACACCAGAGTTGGGTAATGAGAAGTGTGGCCAGATCTTAAACCACCTCCCCCCAGCCTCCCATCCCTTTTTTGCAGACTTCACTTTAGTCATGATTTCACTCCCTTCTTCGCCCCCCGTTGTGGCACGGGGAGGGGCAGGGAATGGGAGAATGGGGGTTTTGGTCAGTTCCTCAAGAGCTGTTTCCCTTCTTAGCTAGGGAAAGGGTAAGGAATTCCTCCCACCCTTCCCCTGCTCCAGCGTGGGGCCTCTCCACTGGCTGCAGGTGGGGTCTTGGCCTTTTCCATGGGCTGCAGGGGGACACCCGCTTCACCATGCAGGGGTGTCTTTCTCTCTGGCACCTGGGGCACCTTTTCCACCCCCTCCCCCAGCCTTGTTGTCTGCACAGTTTCTTACATCTTCTCACTCCCTTTTTTGGGGGCACAAAGCGGCTGCTTGTGGGGTTTTTTACTCCTAAATGTGATTCCCAGAGATGCTGTGACCGTTGCTGATGGTCTCGGCCTTGGGCAACAATGACTTCGGCTGCGAGCCAGCTGGAGTTTGCTCTGTGGGGCCTGCAGAGAGCTTCTGGCTGCTTGTTGCAGCAGCCACCCCTGCAGCTCCCCTTCTCCAACCAGAACCCAGCCACACAAAACTGCAACAAGCAGGAAGGCATCTTCTCTGGATCTGAAACCAGATTATGTGGCTGTATATCTATCCTACAACAGAGATCAGAGATCTAAAGCTACCTTTAAAAAAGATCTCACAGAAACTGCACAGTCCCGGCAGGACAGACAGCAATATTGGGAATGAATCACTGGTTCCACAGATGTTATCAGGGAAAAAAAAGGTATAATTTTCTTCACTGTAGGTTGCAGTTTGACAGAGTAGGAAAACTGAGAAGAGATGAGGTCCATCTAAGAAACATGGGACAAAGCATAATAGACATCCAGCTGGTCATTCATCAAAGAGGACGTCACACTCATTTTTAGAAGGAATTATGGCTAGAAGACCCTGGATAAGAAAAATTAGACACAACATACAAATAATCCCTCAGACCTTGCTGGTCAAAAATCTGCCATGAGGAGTGAAAACCCAGAAACAATATTTTGCCAGAAGTAACATTTTTTTGTCCAGACACAAACATTTCTTCCATTAAAATCCTCCAGATGAATCTCCCATGCTCAGTGATGATGAGAGCTGAGATGCCTGAAACATGTGACACGGGATAAAATAAGAAAAGTATGGCATAATACAACACCACACTTTGGGAAGTAAAGACCCTCTAAGTCAAATATTTGAAAACTCTATGAGGAAGAACATGAAATAAAACAATGTTTCATCTAATACTGGGATACTTTTAGCGATCGAGAAAGGTAGTCTGGGAGATTATATAGGGAGTCCTCCTCAGTTCTGTTGTGAGCCAAAAGACGAAGAAGAGCACAAGTCTCAGGGTGAATAAAAGCATCTGCAGTGTTGAACTTCACATCACTGATGCAGTTCTTAAAATCCAACTTGAGCAACATCAAAAACATTTGTTTTTTCACCAAGCAAAATTTCTCTGTTTCAGAGATGAAGAATGACTTTGCCTTTCAGTGTAAAGAATCACTTCACTTTGCTGTCCCCACCCTAAAACATCCATACTGTTGAAAACAATCATGGACAACATCTATTGTCAGACCCTTAGTAATCCATGAATTAAGGATTCATCTTCAGTGATTGTTTTGTGACAATTGTAGGGCAAATAATTTTCTGGCTGAAAAACTGTCATTTTCAACTGCCAGAGGGATAAAAAATGCGAATATTTAGTTTATCAAGGGAGTGTCACATAAATGAAAAATTGAGGATATATTTATGGTTTTAATGCTGAAATATCCCAAAACTGACTTTAAAAGCTGTTTGCTTCTGAAAGAACAAAAACAAGGTAGCAGAGAGTCACAGACCACCCTAGAGTAGAGGGATAGGAATACAGCTGAGAAACACTGCTCATTATTACAGGATTGTTGGCACAACAGTAATGAACCGAGGCATGATTTGTGGGGAGAAGGAGCATTTTTTATTAGATCACATTATATTGTTGGGAAAAACAAACTAAATCTTCAGGTACACAAGCTCTCCTTTAGATGACCCAAAAGATTGTCCAAACTCTTTTAGATAAATCCTTTCATTACATGAGGATTGTTACATCTGCCTCCAAGTTTGCTTCTCCTTTGTGACTTGCCCAAGCGTGAACGGGTGCCTCAGAGAGCCAGCAAAACACAGGCTGTTATTCAGACAGCAGCAGGCACCTGATCTCTTACCAGGCTCCCGCTGTTGAGTACTGCAGTACATATAGTATCACAATTTGTATAAGCCTCTACAGTAGCAACAAAAATTATCTAAACTAGCACCCTGTTAAAGCGAGCCCCCTTACTCTTAAATCGTGGACTGGGTAACAGTCTCGTGCCCCTTTCACACTCACATACTCTTCCGCCTCAGACGATGAGATGGCCAACAGATGTGGAAGGGTCACCTTAGAAAAAAAGCAGTTTCTGAGAACTGACATTCACACCTTTCATTCTGTGCCTAGATTTTTACTCTACAGAGTCATTATTTTAAGCTATGCACAGGCCCTTGGTTTATCTTTTACATTTGCATCACTGCAACATGAAATATAAAGGCATGTAAGCATAAACTCTGTGTGGTTAATCTAACCTGTCCCAGTAAACCCCTTGTCAAAAGTCTCAGTTGAATCCTAGCACCTCTACATGTTCCTTAACGAGCAGTCATGTCTTTGTGTCCCAGTGAACTCAAGAGCCATGTTACTCTGAGTAAAAAGCCGATCGTGACATGTATCATCTCATGCCTCATTCACTTACTTATGCCAGAAGCGAACTCCCTAAGTCATGCCCCTCAGGAGGCCTCATTCCTCCTGCTCACAGAACCATGCTGCTATTTAACTCACGAAGTGAGGTCTTTGTGTCTCTGATTAGTCGGAGAGAAACATTTGTTGGTCAAACATCCTTCTTAAAGCTTGTATGAAGCCGAAAGAAGATGCTCCCGAGAGCGATGCCCTTGTCAGTCTGTATACACTCGTCTGGCAGCAACAATGACGCTAGCAGTAAGGTAGCACACAGAGAAATAACTCTAAATTGGGAACTTGCTTCACACTCAACAGCAAACTAGCACTGACCAAACGTTATGAAAGATGTCACGTTACGCTCCCAAGATACAAGGGAAGTGTATTAGCTAGCTGCAAACCTTAGAAGTTAATGTTTGGGTTGCTCAAAAATGTGGATGCCTACTCCGTTTCTGAAACCCTGGGACTCAACCAAGGCATGTTATTAGGCAGGCATGCCAACAGGAAGGAGGTTAAGCTCTTCCAGGTAGTGCTTGCATCGAAACTATGCTGAGAACAGTTTTATTTTATGTTTACAAGCCTTCTTCTGTCCTTTTCTGCATTAAACTAAATTAAAATCCCAGGTAGGACAGAGGAATGAGTAGCACATCCAGCAGAGGAAAAGATAATAAGCGTTCCCTGGCCCGAGGCTGGCACCGGCAGATGCAGAAGTTGGCATGAGCTATTCTGAAGCAGCAGGGATAATGGCTGGATGGACAAAGCAGCAGTACAGCTAGTTCTAGCCATTAGAGAGAAAAAAGGACATGCTGTCACTTCTTCCTGCTGAATCTGTACCATCCCAGAGAAGGGGTTCAAGGCTTGCTTGGCCAAAAAGAGAAAGCAAGAGAGGATTTTTAACCTATTTATTGCGACACCAGTTTAACAAACAAGAGTCCTGCGCTCCAACTCCTTTGCCAACCTTTGCTTCTGCCTCTTCTTCAGTAACTACTTAAAATACATATAGAGTCTAAAGACCTGGGCTCAGGTGCCTGCCCTCCATCCATCCCTCCCTCCCTCCCTCCCAAGCAACCTCCTGTTACTTCACTGACAGAATCACAGATTTGCTGTTTCTCCCATGCAGGATTGGTGGGGATTTGGGGTTGGGTTTTGTTGCTGATTGCCCCAGCATTGTTACAACAGCACTGAACACGGGCACTTAAAACTGATCTTAACCCTGTTGACTGGGCAGCCCCCAAAGGGGAGGGGGCCTGGCTGACTCTTAGACTTAGGAAGAAATTGGCCATGTCCCCCACATCCCAGGGGACTGCTCTGCAAAAGGGATTATTACCCCTTTGGGGAAGCTTAGTGGATCCAGGGGTGAGCCTGCTTATCTGAGTCCCCCAAAACCAAGGGAGGCAGTTATATCTAGCTGATTAGAAATGATGAGCCAATGGTAGTGACTAATCCCCACTTAGGCACCTGCACACGAGGAGTGGGATCATCTGACCAAACACGGGTACCTGAGCCACTTGGGCCAGGCTCTTATTTAAGACTGAAGGCAAGAAAGCAGCAATATCCACTGGCGGTTCACCTGGTCTGCTACGGGTGACTGAAAAGCACCTGTTTTTCTCTGCTGATGATGAGAGGAGCTCTTGGAGGGCAGCTCACACATGGGCACCGACATTTAGCCTAACTGATGCTGTGCAGGTGCTTAGGTGAGCGTGGTGCACCTGTTTCAAAGCAAGGGTGGTGGTGGTGCTGTGTAATGTCCCACCAACCAAGTAGGACACTTGCCAAGCTTAAAGAGGACCTTCGTCAGGTTGACTCAAGCACTGTGCTGGCTGGTATCTGCTCTCAGGTGGGACTACAGCCCCAGCAACTCAGAAGGGGATGTCTGTGTGCAAGTTTGAAGAAGCTTTCTGGAAAAAAAAAAAAAAAAGCCAGTAGGAAGGTGAATGCAGCACCCATATATAATAGGAACCATTTAACCATTTTTGGGTGTCATGGGAACACTTGATGGCTTGAGAGCCTTCTACTGGCATAGGTGGATTAGATGGACAGTGGAGGATTCCACAGTAGTGTGCTTCCCCAGGTAGGTTCAGAGCTGAATCACACCACCCTCTGTGGTAGATCCTCAGTTTTATTTCCTCCAAAAGGAACTGAGGGCTGGCGCACAACTGCTGTGGGAAAACAATCACATGTAGTAAATGCAGAGGGGTTGCTCCAAATTGCTATTTCTCCAAACTGCTCATTTAGACTTAGATAATGATGAGCATCTTCCAAGGGCAGCAAAAGTGAGAGTCAAACTAAAGGACAGCTGAAGTCCTACTTTTATTTCTCAGACAGACTCTGTGAAAGCAGGAGTTTCCTGAAGCTGCTATTGGGTGAGGTTACGTTACAGAAGCTCAGAGCAGAGTACTCTTAACTATTCCTTGAAATATCTGCAATTTTGGGCTATGTTTTAATCCAACATCTGAGTCGGTTGTTAGCTTTTCTAAGCTACGCTTAACTTCACTAGCAGCTTCCAGCTGTCAAGCTTCTTGAACTATAAGCAGAAAGGTTGTAGAGTAAGAAAAGAGAGATTTACCTTTCTGGGTGCACTCCTGAAACACAGAATGTCGTCTACACTTCAGGCCAAGCTGGTTTTCTAGGCTCTGCTCCAAATCCATGAGAGCATGTTACCAGGAGTCCAGTAAGGCAAGCAATTTCCCCAGCTGAGCTGGGACGTTCCAGAACAGAGAAACTATTTCCCTTACAAACAAACCATCAAAGAGTAAAGATTAAAGCGCGAGGGTTTTACAAGATGAAAGACAGTTTAATAGGCATTATTCTAGCAGCAGGTCAGCTAGGTCAGCCCAGGATGTTAGGTCCTGCAATCCATGAGGAATTTGAAGGAGCAAGGAAGAAGACAGTACTGAAGACGACTCATTGTATCCGAATAAAGAGCAACAGAACTGGTCTACCTCTCTGCAGCTAATGCGCATTAAAAAACCCCAAACATACAGGTGGCTTTTTGGTTTTGGTTGGTTTTTAAATTTAAAAAAAAAAGTTTACAGGTAAAAGCAAAAGAACCAAGACAGACAAATCAACAGTTCTGGAATCACTGTTCAGAATGAACTTCCGACTGAGGCAACACAGACATTTTATTTGGATATCTAATAGATGCTTATGTAAATATTCAGAGTCATTTTAGGGGGATTACACAAATACAAAACTCCTACACAATAGAAAATAACAGATTCTTTTCATATCCTTGGTTTAGACGAGTCCTTAATTCGTTTCACCCTGTGAGCCACAGACATGGGGTTAACAATTCAGATAAGACGAATACCTGAAAAATCCAGACAGCACCGAGAACCTGATACAGGGAGAAGTTCACCAAGTTCATCGACATCAAAAATATGAAGGCTGCTAATTGGGCAAATGAGTGAAATCCTTGGACAAAGTACCAACCATGTCACGAGCAGAGACAGGGTGAACCAGGAAGGGGAAGAGTTTGCCTGGAAGGTATTTCGATTCACTATGCCAGCAGGAAAAATCTAAGCACCATGAGGGATAAAATGCTGAGGCCCAGAAATACATCACGACTCTCACACTGATGGCCAAGTGAAGGAGTCTCCTCCTGCTTGTGTGCAAGGATGAAGTGTTCTTCAGTACTGGGTACAGGAAGGATTATATTGCTTGTTTGCTTCCTGGCCAAGCTGCAGTGAGCGAGTGTCCCCAGGATGCTGGAGAAGGCCACCTGCTCTCCCCCCAGCAACATTATTCTGAGTCCTTCCTTCATCCACCTTACTCCCATTCTCAGCAAATTTCAGTCACCTCACATACGCAAACAATGAAGTTGGGGAGAAATGAGCTTGAGCAGGAGTTGTTTTCACAACACCTGTTCACTTCTGTGCTGATCTGGCTTCGCTGACAGCTCTGGCCAAGCTGACTCAGAAGTCCTCCATGCTGTAACTACACTCTCTTTGGTCATCAAGACCCAGAGAGTTTGGGGAGAACCGTTATTTGCATTGCTACGGTAACTGTAACATTGCTCCCATAAGGAGGTTGGCTCAAGCCACTTGTAGCTCTTGCACTTGACCCCCCTTAACCTCCCTCCCCAGCCTTTAAGGCAGCAAGCCCCTGTCCTTGGGATCATCACCAATCAGCCTCTTCTTTCCTGAAAACTTCCTTTAGCTTGGGGCTGCAATTCCCACTTGCATAGGTCCTTGAAGAGAACTCAGCCTCTACTTTCAAGGTGTTGCTCAAAACTACCAGTGTCTCCCTGGCAACCTGGGGTTTAGATGCCTGCGGAAGAATTCAGGAGAACCATGCCCGAGTCCCACATGTCCCAGGTGTGCTCCTTGGTACCACTCCGTAAGTACTACTCCCTAATGAGGAACAGTCTGGTTGGCCAAACAAATCCTCCTCAGTATCTAAGTCAAAAATGTAGAAGTAAGTTGTTTTCCACTTCAGTGGAAAACGTAGATGTCTCTCCATTAGATCCAGCCTCTGCAGGTGTTATATTAGCACATGAAGATTCTCTCTCCAAGCTGCTAAATAAACTAGGAAAGAAATCTCATCTTCAAGGTAAAGCATGTTAAAAGCTCGTGGAGTAGGTGTAAAAGGACTTCATGGGTAAAGATTACATGGAAACGGGAACCTACGCTGCTGAGATGTAATGCTTGAGATATTCAGTAAGACGCAGCTCTGCTCATGGCATCAGTGAAGTGCAGTGCCTGCCCCACAGCTGCATCCAAACATGGAAGCTCCTTCCCTAGTTTGCAGGCAAGCACAGTCCCTGGTCCAACTCACCCAAGCTACCAAGTATTCTGTGAGGGAAAACCTGAGCGTAGCACAGGACCATGTTCTGGATCAAGGCAGGCAGGTTCTGTCAGCCTCCAAGATGCCCATAAGATCTTCAGTCTCCAAAAGCCGTGCCCAGCCTATCCTCAGTTCAGTCTCCCCAGGCAGAAGGGTTTAGCACCCTTTAGGCCTGTAAATCGTACAGGCACCCAGAGCAGGTACGTGACCAGCCACTCCAGCAAAACGCAGCTCTGCTTTGCCCCAGGGTACCTGGCACACTCCTCCAGGCTCCTTTCAGAGTCAGCATGCACTAGGGACCCCTCCCAGCAGGCAGCCTGCATGTGACCCCATTCTGTGGGGGAAAGCAGGTTCTCAGATAGAATCACAGAAATGCTGAGGTTACCAGGGACCTCTGGAGATTGCCTAGTCCCACCCCTGACCGACCGCAGGGTCAGCTGCAGCAGGTTGTTCAGGACTGTGTCCAGTTGGGTTTGGAATGTCTCTAAGAACGGAGGCTCCATCACCTCTCTGGGCAACCTGTTCGTGTTCAACCACCTGCACCACAAAACCCCCTTCTCTCTTTAAGCAGGTTTTCCTGTGCTTCAGTTCCAGCCAGTCGCCTCTTCTGTCACTGGGCACCACAGAGAAGAGCCTGGCTCTCTTCTTTACTCCCCTCACATCGGGTATTTGTACACATTGTAAGACCCCCACTTGACCTGTTTCTTCTCCAGGCTAAACACCACCAGCTCTCTCAGTAGGTGACAGATGCTCCATCTCCACGGCCCTTCAGAGAACTCACTCCAGTATGCCCATGGCAGTTTAGCTGTATGTAAGCAATCTCAGCTGCTGCAGTTGGGCTCAAAAGCAGCTACTGTCCCTGCCCTAATTTACTGTTATGAATTTAGGTTGCCTAAGCAACAGTCAGGATGGAAAATAGAGATTTCAGATCTTGATGTGCTCCAAATATAAGCTAAAGAGGAGTTTTTGCCAGTGGTACTGACCTGGATAGTTTAGTGTATCAGGTTACCTGCCCCACAGCTCATGCTTCCCAAGGAGGAAGAATGGATCTGTGTCTATCAAGACACGATGATGCAATGTACAGATGCAGATCGATGCTTCCACAGTATGACTTAAAAGAATCCAAATTCCATCATTCACTAAAAAAAAAACCCACGTAACCAATCTTGTTTAGTTAAAACTTGGTGCATACTTGTGTATTAGCAGGCTGTCTTCCTTGTCCTGCCACACCACGTTGCTGTTACAGGAGCAAACATGCTACGTGTGAACACAGGGACTTTTTATAAGGGACAAGGAGTAATGGTTTTAAACTAGTGGTCTAGCAGAGGGTGTCCCTGCCCATGGCAGGGGTTTCAAGCTAGATGATCTTTAAGCTCCCTTCCAACCCTAAGAAGTGCATGATTCTATGAAAACTGATAGATTTCTACTGAGGGTCCTTACTCAAACAGGTTGAGAGGTCTGAAATAACACAAAAGCACACTTCCCAACATTTTGCTTCAGAAGGCTGAGTCAGCCTTCAAACTTTACCTGCTATCCCTGCTTAGGAATTAGTTCCTCAGATAGGAATGCATGCATAAGGTTTGGCTTTTTCATATCCTACACTCCGTAGAGAAGCATACCTCTAGGTTGCTTGTGACAATCACATTTCATTTTGCAGAGTGGTTGAGAGTGGCAGGGACTGCTGTAGGTCATCTGGTCCAATCCTGCTGTTCAAGCAGGACCACCTACAATGAATTGCTTAGGACAGTTGTCCAGGGAGCTTGTGAGTACCTCCAAGGACAGAGACTCCACAACTTCCCTGAGCAACTTGTACTAGTGCATGGTCACCCTCACAGTGGAAAAAGTGTTTCATGATGTTTAGATGGAGCTTCCTGCTTCAGTTTGACAGGAGTGGAGGCAGTGGACACAATGGGCATGATCCAAGAGCAGCCTGGCTCTCTCCTCTTTATACCCTCCCTTCAGATACTTACATGCATGGATGAGATTTCCCCCTTAAGACTTGTCTGCCCTAGGCTGAGGAGTCTCAGCTCTGGCAGGCAGGAGTTCAGCCATCCCCAGGAAAGCAGGGCTCCATCACACCTAACAGTAACTTGGGAAGGCAAACAGCACTCCAAATGTCCCCACTCTCCGTTCATCATCCCCCAGCTTTATATGCTGAGCATGACGCCATATGGTATGGGATATCACTGGGGTCAGCTGCCCCAGCTGTGTCCCATCCCAACAACTCCTTGTGCACCCCCAGCCTCTTCACAGGTGGGGTGAGGAGCAGCAAAGGCCTTGGCTCTGTGTGAGCACTGCTCAGCAGTGACAAAAACACCCCTCTGTTAACAATGCTGTTTGCAGCACAAATTGAGAACACAGCCCCTTAACTAGCTACTGTTAAGAAAATGAACTCTGTTGCAGATAAACCCAGTACTCTCTCAGCCTTTCCTCACAGGAGGGATGTTCCAGTCCTTTAATCACCTTAGGGGCCCTTTGCTGGACTCCTTCCAGTATCTCCATGTCACTCTAGTACCAGGGAGCCCAGAACTGGACCCAGCACTCTCCTGGAGGTGTGGCCTCACCTCCAGGAGACTGCTTCATGCAGCACAGTGAGCAGGAGGAGGGGTGGGAAGGGTGCTGGGAGAGCAAGGTGCTGTTTCCAGCTTTGCTCCAGGGTGCATGTCTTTCTGCCCCCTCAGTTTTTTGGGTACATTGCACAGATAATACAACTGGGACACGACTAAATGGAAAAATTCCCTTCTTGACAGCATAGTTCACAAACGGGCACCACCAGTCTGTAATGAAGGAGCTAAACACTTCTGAATAGAACTGTTTAATATCTTTGAAAATGCATCTGCACATTACAGATGTACACCCAAGGCAGTGGTCAAGTGTGTCTTGAGGAGGAAAACTTACAGTGACACCTGTTCTTGTCAACACCCACTATTTCTAAGGCACATGTTTGCAAACCACTTAGAAAAACACCACCACAGGAACACACTTTGTACCTCATTACCATTAAAGTGTCTTTTAGCTAAGAGAAAAAACAGCTGTGTAACCTGAGGTTTTTCTAAAGCTCTCAAGCTTAGCATCTTAAAGCTGTAATAAGGGACATGGTGCTTTTTATTTCTGTACAGATGTTACCTTCTGATGGCCAACTGTCATGCAGTGGAATAACTGGTGATTTCTAAATTAAAATGCACTCTTCTATCCTACTGGGGAACGAGCGTCATGACCATGGAGCAGTCACTGGACAAGGGAAAACAAGGGTGAACCTTAATTCACCTTTACACTAATGTGTTGAAACTGAGTGTGCCATGGCTGTAGCCCAGGTAACGTTCCAGGTTTATGCCTGATGCTGTAATTTTCATACAAGGGCTCAAATTAACTTTTCAAACATGGGTGTATTTATTTTCTGTCTCACAAAATACAAAACCTGCCTTCTAATGTTATTTCTGTAATTCTGTAGATCAGAATTACGTTCACTATCATCAGCCTTTCAGGAGAAATAGAGTGAATATACTCAAACTTTCCTAAAGTGAAATCACTTACAAAAGCTGAGTGAAAAGACGTGTATCCAAAATCATTATAAACACAAAGAGCTGAAATACAGCAACAATTTCTCATTTGTACATATTGAACAGCAAAACAGTAAAAAAATATATACATACGACAAGTTTAACAGAGAAACAAACCTGAAACAGTTCTTATCTGCTGCTTCTGGATAAATCAACTTTCCCTCTATTTTTAGCACATTCCCTCTCATTCACAAGCACTAATGCATTTTATGTTCTAAGGCAAACCGAAAATAATCAAATCTTTCTCCAAATCAGGAAGAATTGTGAACTTGTGAATTAATACATATTCACCCGCGATCATTCTGAACTAGAAGATCAATACTGACTAGCAGCTAAGGTGCACAACCATTTTGTCATTTTGAAAGAGTAACAGCATTTATATAGAACAGTTTTTGCTACAGGACAGTAAAAGTGTCTTGTGTAAAGAAAATTGTTGAAAATGGTATAGGAGGAGACAACTATTGAGGACGATACACAGTTTGCTCTTCTATTTTCTTCTATTCAGGATTGTCCTGTTCCAAACCTCCTGTAAAGACAAGGGGGGGGAAATAAGCAGGAAAAAAATTAATGATTAAAAGTATTTCTTCTCTAACTTAAATCGTTTTCTCTCAAATTGGGTGACTGATAAACAGCAAATGCTAGAAGTAGATGCATTTCATCTAGGTTAAACAGCATAAAGCAAACCCACAAAGCTAAATGCAGTCTACATGTGCATCCAGCTCTGACTGATGGGTAGAATTAACCCCAAGACAAAAATAAATATATGTGGAATTATTTAATCCTTTCTAGAGTAATTCTGTTGAATACAATTAGTATCCACTAGTGACATGTTCAAACAAAATCAGCTTGGCCACTGATAACTACTCAAAAGCAACACAAAAGTCCCATTCATCCGAGCACTGAAAAAGTCACAACGGCAACGGTGAGCAAAGAATTGCCATCCATAAATTCCCTTGAGGAAAGCAAGGCCAAAGTGAAAGGGGCTGGCCTGTCCTATGCGTTGGTCTGGGGAAACAGAGCCATAGCGATGTCCAAAGGTGGGAAGGATCCAAGCAAGAGTGAAAAGGAACATTCTGTCACTCTAGGTCACCCATCGGTACTTGCACGCCCCAGATCGTGGAATCATTTAACATTCTGTTCTCTACTCTCATGGGATATATTATCATCTTTAGCACATGGTACATGAGAGGGAATAAGAAATTGAATATCACAGGAGAAACCCACGTGGCAGCTAAGGTCTAAACTCCAATTTCTAGCATCTCATGATTTTAATCATGAGGGATCAGGCAGAAACGCATCACTCCTACACAGCCTTCATCACGTCTTTGGCGCAGCTGCTTGGCCACTACGCCCTGGGAGAGGAATCCAATCAGAGGGGAAGTTGTGTCCTGCTTACAGAAGCAAGTACCACACCAGCCATAACGCTCATGAATCTGGGGAGGGAAAATAAAGCCAGACTAAGATTCAAGCCCAGATCCTGCGAAGGTCAGGCGGCCCACAGGAAACCAAACAGAATGGAAATCGTGGCTGTCAAGTTTACAGGTAAGAAACTCCCCAACCAACCCAACATCATCTTGGGAAGCTTTGGGCAGACAAAGCTACAATTTTATAAAGCTTGTTTGTATCTCTGTCACTCTGCAGATTAAATCCAAGCATCTATCTCAGGATGTCTTTGTTGATTCAATGCATCAAATACAATCACTGATGAATATTAAGGCAATACAAAAAGTTGTGTCAACATGGTATACTCAAAGTGAGACAAACTTACAAACTGAAGTAACAAAACCAGAAAATTATTTTTAAATTTATTTTCCATGTCTCTTCAAACACTAAACACAGCTTGATTTTGTATGTGTAAGCTGTACCCAAACACTCAGCAGACTGTAATATGACAATTGGAGTGTTAAGCAGCAGAAGAGGAGAACAATTAAGTGCTGCAGGCAAGGAAGAGAACATAAGCTCTCAGATGGGATTTGAAACAAAAAGAGACAATCAAAATGACTTTGCCTCCTGTTTTAAGTCTAGAAGAGAGAAATGTCACAAAGTAGTATCAAAACAATTCTGTTTACCTCAATAGCATCATCCGTTTCTGCAATCTCACACAATCATTTCAGCTTGTTTCTGAACTAGGAAACTCTTTCTCTGGAGAGTTGTCATCACTGAGGTCACTGTAGCTGTCACTGTTAAAAGCAATACAGTCAGAAAGATCTAGAACAATTATTGCATATCAAGCCCTCCAACCCAGATGATGCATATGACAAACACTTCCCTCAAATGCAACCCATTTCAATAAAACTATTTTGCTGTTGGAATCTTAGAACACCTTGCTCTACAGGAATAGGCTTAAGTCTGGAGTCTAAGAATTGATGAGAAAAAATACGGCATCTTCCATTTCTTTTTGCTCAACACCTGTGCATTCCTCCCATAGTTAGCTGATGCTGTGTGCCTGCAACCATGATTAACAACAACAGGGAGAATAACAGATATTCCAAGCAAGACTAAAAGGAATTTATCCTTTACAATAAAGACAATTACTGCTTTGATCAAACAAAAGGTTGAGGTAACTTCAGCTTCCTTTACTCAGAATGCTTTCGTTTGTACTTAAAATGCAATTCTTGTTCTTTCATGCAGAATGTGAATAATTTTCATTGCACTAAGCAATATCCTGACAGTTTTTTACTGAGGTTTTATACCCTTCTGCTGTTTCCTGAGAGAAACAGACTGGTTTTCACAGAACTGCCATGGCAAGTGATTGTCCTGTAAGCAGCCAGAACAAGTAAACAGCGAAGGACAGGAATCACGGCAGAGAAAGATGTGCCCACAAACCACATTTTTAGTCAGCTGTGAGGTCTGTGGGGTCTCCAGGGTTATATTAACAGTGCACAAAGAGCACCCCTTTAGAGGTCTCCAGCCTCAGCCTCCCCCTACTATGCATCATTTCTACAGTCTGTTTTCTACCTCAGCAGACAGCAAAGGGAGCTGACAAGTACATTTGAGCAGTGATAATTCTGGTCAGTTCTGTGGCACTTCAGAGAGTGGGTTACAGTTAACACAGCACCGGTGGGGATCTCAGACCTCATCTGCACAGGTGCACCGATGCCAGCCTTGGGTACCAACCCTGCTCCAGCCACTGCACACCTGTCTGGTCACATCTCAATCTCATCACATACACCTTTACCCCCCACCAACAGGATCTCAGTCACATCATGTTCCCCCTCCCCAGACATGATGTCCCACTGCCACATCAAGCACATCATCAGCCCACCACCCAGGCAGACACTGCCTTATCAGTTGATCCGCAGTGACTGCCTGCTGTGCAGTGTTCCAAGGGAAACTACGTAACGCCGCAGCTGGAGATCTTTGATCTAGACTGCAATGTGGAAGAGTGAACAAACTGCACTCAGCTATACTGGTGCTGGTTACTGAGCACTGCTCTGTAGCCTGAGTTTCACCCTCTCTCCTTTGCAAAAAAATTATGAAATTGATAAATTGATGATTATCAAAGTGGCCATGCTTTTACCTGGAGTGGCACAGGACAAGCGGCACCAACAGTCACCTCATTTCATTTCTACCTCTGACTGCCAGGAAAGCCTCCCACAGCTACAGCAAATCTCCATCCTGAATTCCATACGAGGCAGAGTGGGTATTGTGACTGTTGAAACAGCCATTGAAACTTTGCCTCCAGCATTCTGCCCTTTATTCGCGTGACACCCGTGTTGCTCACGCGGTTCTCCTCAAGAGTGTGTCATCTCAGGCTCCCAAGAAATGCTCAGTTTGATCATTTCACCAGCTGGCAAACAATTACACTGCTCAAGTGAGGGAAGTGTTGTTAACAGTACGATCAAGCATGCCAGATGCACACAAACACAACATCGCTGGCGTTGTACTTACTTCTTTCTGAAAGTACCCACGGAAACATGGAATAAAAATTCAGTGTTACTAAAACAGCTTTATATTTTTACATCACACCAAAAATACACAAAAAAGTCCACAGAACAGAAGGCAAAACTGTGGTTGCAGAGCTGTGTAACCTCACAATAGTTGTGGTTTAAGCCCAAAGTCCTCAGCGAGTTTTGGGGGTTTTTTTATCAGCCCTTCTGCCCAGTGTCAGTCACAGGTCAAACATACCCACAGCAGAGTGGGAGACGGGGGCTTCAGTAAAAATGCTGAGTACCCAATGAGGTGAGTGGAGAACTGCCTGGCTTCATCTCACCAGAGAGGTTCTGATCCCCACCCAGCATTCTCATCACCAGTCCTCTCCCACTCAACCGCGTGGGTTCAAGAGGCATTCGCCCATCAAAGCAGTTGCACAACGCTGGATGCTTCTGTCATTTCACTGGCTTACCACCCCAAATTCTCAAGCCAGCTTCCAGTTTGCAGAAGCTGAGGGCCAGGTCACTTGGATAGCCACTAGCCCAGAGGCTAAAACACTTACTCAACCAATGATAATTTCGTTCCCCTTCCCCACACTGCCCAAGTCAGTACAGGATTTGACTCCACATACCAGAGAAGGGCTCTTGTCATCACATTCCTGACTTCTACAGTAATACAGCACAGGCTCCCCTACTTTAGGGCTGTCCTGATGGGTGTAAGTCAGTGGTGTTATCTCTAAGAGGCAGGCCACAGTGGCAAGAAAGAAAACACCCAGGTGAGGATCAGCTCTCAGGCTTCAGACTCATGTGACTGTCAGTATCACAGATCCAGCTGCTCCAGTGATCCCTCTAAGCACCTTCAGAAGCTCCACAGGAACCTGAACTTCTTCAGGGCTGAAGCTGCCAGCGGACTTGAAAGCAAACAGGGGCACGTGAATCTTGGCACATCTGCACCTGGGTGCTACTGCTTCAAACCAGTGCTGGTGTCCCGTTCATAAGAACTGCTGCAACACCATCTGTGTTCAACTGGTAAGTAATCTGAAGAAAAACTCCAGGTAGTATTAACCACAAATGAGTCACCACCTCTCTTAGGAGTAAGTGTGTATTGCTTCCCAAATCACACAGATACTAAACACAGAAAGCAAATGGATATTTTGTGCTCACAGTTGCTAATATTAAGTAATCTTACTTAAATGTGCTGGCTATGAAAGTAGGGTTGGTAGGAAATCAAATAAGCCTGGCTTTTCCTTTATGAAATTCTTTTTCACACTGAGCTGTCAACCAACAAAATACGCTTACATTTCCCTCAGCAAGCTCTCTTCCAGTTTGTGTACAAATTAATTAGCAATTATCTTGGGCAGGAACCTGACTCACACTTCATCTTGTTTGTAACTGTTCCCACAGGAGTGGGCTCCCAACAAAAAGGAGGTCATCACAGCAGTTCTGTTCTCTCTTTTTTTCCTCATGGAAGCCAGAGTATGAAGATGTGGGCAAGAGATCAGCAGAAGAAAACTCAAGAGCACGCAGTGTCACTGCATCCAGTCAGTCACTTCAGTGTTCAAGATGAGGAATTCTGTTGACTTCGATCCTTATAGCTAAAGTCTACCTGTAGTTAATGGAAATATATTCACTGCAAAGTGAAATATCAATCAGTACCTAGCTAGTATGTCACTTTGCAGTGAACTGCAACGTTATTTCCCTGCTGGAGCAAGGAAAACGTCCTCTATGGAAAAGTTACATTATGGGGTTTTGTTCAGTTTTAAAGTTCACCCATCCTCAGATCCCTGTCTTCTCTAGACGTAAGGAATGAAAAGAGCTCCCTCCCAAATTCACGCCTGTTTCAGATCTCTGTTCTCCTGGCAGAGGTATCATCATATCTCTGCAATGCGCCAGCCTAAAGCAGGGAAGGAGACGAGATGAGAAGATTGCCTATCGGTATGGTACAGAAAGCAGCCAACAGGTAGCTGGGGCCACGCAGTAGGAAGCTGGAAAGCATCATCTCAGCAACCAATCTCAGCTACAAAACCACCAGAATGAAGACTCAAGATCAATTATAAACCTGTATTTCTCAAGCAGCTGCCCAAAAGCACCAAACTGTCTATTTTTAATGTTTTTATTAAGAAACATGGGCAGCCATAAAATGGGCACCCCTTGACCATTCTGCTGGTTTCATCTGGAAAATCCAGATGGACATTCTTTAAAAATGAAAGATTATGATACAGTTTCACAAGGGCTTTTTTCATCCTTTTGTACTGTATCATTGACAAAACCATCCTTTTCCAGGAATGTAAGCAATTTAAACAATTGTTATAGTAATATTATCCCCTGCAAAAACAGGAGCCAAGCTGAATGCACTTCTTCCTCAATGCAAATTAAAGATAAATGTAATCACATTTTGTACAGGCTGTGGCTGTTTAAAATAAACAATTGTTATGGCTTGTGAAAACCTAGCAAGAAGAAATCTGTCAATTATTATTAATCATTCAGCTTTATGTGAGGGGAATAAATAAAATTATCATTACTTAAACATTATTTAAAATAAATGCATATTAGACTGTGCAATTGATATAATTGCAGTCACCCACATTTCCCAGTGAGTATTTTTACAATCATTATATGATCATAAAAATGACTGTCTGTAATTTACTATGATCAACACTGTTATAGAGCCCTATGCTTCCATGAAACATCCTTTCATTTAAGAATCCCCCAGCACATACCTAAGACTCCTCAGTTCCAACCTGCCAGGCATCTGCACTCACACCACTGGACCTAGGGTAACAGTTTTCCTGGAGCCCAGTCTAACAAAAAAATCACAACTAAGACGCCAGAACATACCTGGGTGTTACAAAACCTCAGCTGAGCTTCGTGCTTGGGATCCAATTCATACGGCTTTAGACACCTTGACCTGAGATAGCTACCACCAGCGTCTTAGTTAATGGAGAGAAACAGGCACTTGGAGGGAATAATGTTTCTGACCCACTCAACTGTTACCTTGAGCCACCTGGCTCCTTAAAAGTACATGTTCACTTAGTGACTACAGAAAGAGGCTTGGGGTGACTAGCTCAGAAGTATCTTCACTGTAAGCACCTAACACTAAAATGACAGAGCACCTGCTGTAACTAATCATTACTAAGTTAATCAGCATAGTACCACTATGGTTGAGAAGGGATTTCCTTTAAAACTTTTCCTGTAGTTTTCTGTAAGAGCTCTGACAGCATCAATAGGCCTTAGCTGCCCTCACCATGCTCACCTGGGGCCTCCACCACAGGCACAGGAGCCTTGACCCCCATGCTCCTTGCCTGAGCTACATCACAGGCATACCTGTAACCATCTCTGTAGTTCTGTCATCACTTGTTGACCTCAGACCAGACTTAGCACTTCATACTTCTGCACTGGACTGCCTGTTGGACGTGGTGACTGCCACTGGAGCCAGTCCACTTGCCACTTTTGGTGACTGCAGCACTGACTTCTGCTGGTGAGGACACTACCATTACCAATACAGCTACCACCCCTGGATTCTGGGTTGCAGTCCTGTGTGGAGCAGCCCCTCTCTTGACAGACTTCAACCCACAAGATTTCCTCTGCTCTCCTCTGAAATGATGAATTTGGCCAGTGGCAGACTATGGTGCTGTGACAGATGTGTTATGCAACAGGAGCAGTGTGTGGGACATCAGCGATAGCCCTACCCATACCTTTGTCCCTCATCAGCCAGAGCACGTCACAGGCTGCTTACTGCTCTCTTCACAGGTGCTCACCCAAACCTCCCACAGAACTGGTGTTCCAGGTGTCTTCCAAACAAGCACAGTAAGCGCCACGCTGACGAGTCTTCTGTGTTCTTTTGCTTTATGCACCACTCCTCCTGTTGGCTAGCCACTTCTGTTCCTTGTCTCTCAACACCACTCCTAAGCCAGCTTTTATTAGTAGCCTGCCTAGGATTTAACAGATTACTCTGTGACTAGATGCCACTGGATGGGTGCCCTCCATTAGCATATTCACTGATGGCTTGCAGAAATTTCTTAGTTGTCCATACTTTCTCACAAAGGAACATTTCTTACTTCCTTCATTCCCTCCCATCTGCTGGACATTTGTGTTAAAATGATCTACATTTAGACCATTACTCTCTTCCTCCAAAGAAACACGTAATTCCCCTATTTTCAGCTCAGGTTTCTAAATTTCTTTGTAACTTTTACTGTTATTTCTTTGTTCTGAATATCTCTTTCTGCACTTCTTTAAATTAGCTGCAAATATCATTAAGGTACTGCAGCCTACTCTTGCAGGCCATTAATAAGGCTTTTGGCTGAGGGACAAGAAGAAATAAAGCTTATTGATCCTAAGCTCGCTATGGGAAAAAAGGCAATATGGCTTTATTGCAAATCAGTGGTTTTGAAACCAATGTGGCAACAGTTAAGCCCTTTTTTATTACTGTGTTGAAGTGAAATTCTGTAAAACTCAGTAAAAGCCAACATTACATCTTAAGTTCCCCTCTTCATCCACTGGTTTTCAATTAAAACCTGTTGGTTTCTCTTTAAAAAAAAAAAGCAGCATATTTGCAGATTCTGTACACTTTGAGTCTCCTCTGTTCTTTGAAATGAAGACAAACTGGCAGCCTCTCACCTTCCTCAGCTCCTTATGAAATGGTGACTTCAGTATTTCCATGGAAAGATTTGGGAAAGGTCACGATTTCAAAGCATTCACAAGGAAATGAAGTGCGTGGCTTTGTCTGGTGGTTAGGCACTTGTGCCATAAAGCACAAGAGGCTGCCATAAAGCACAAGAGGCTGATACCACAAAGGCAACTCAGATGCCAAACTACCACTTCAGGTAACTACACAGTAACTCATCAGTAAGTTAACAGCAACCCTTTGCTCAGTTTCTGACTGTCTCCATAAACACAAAAGCTCCTGGAACTAAGTTTATCCCAGAGGATTCATTTCAGTCTCAAACTATGTATGCTCATGCCTACGTGTAAGCACTCTCAGACTGCCTACCACACTAGACCTCACAAAAATTTCAAGGAACATTTGTTCACTTTCATTTATTTAGGGCACTCTGAGACGTGTGATGCATCTTTAAGTTTACTGTTTGCTTTGCTTAGAAGCTAGGGCTTCTGTCCAGTTGTCAGGTGTTCTAAACTTGCATCCTAATCATGAGGCTGTTAAACGCTCTGAGGTAATGATTTACTATTAAGAGTCATGCTGAAGTACGTACTTCCTTTTGTCTCAGGACTTCACCATTAGCTCACTTTTGGGTGTTTTTAATACTTCAAGTTTAAATAACCTGCTCCACTTGCTGGCCCTCAGTCATTGCTGAACCTGAAAGGTTCCATCTCTGCTCTAGCCAACAGCATGACTACTACATATGCAGGCACTGCTGGGCATGGCAGGCAGAAAATCCTCTCCTCAGATATGCCTCAGTCTCAGGAGGACATGCCTTAGCTTTACTGCTCAATGAAATCACTAGCGTTCTGGGATTTAAAGGTTTAAATTGGAAATCCTTCCCATTCAGCAGGTGGATGTGTTAATATGAGTGGGTGTGCTGTAATTAGAACTGAAATTCCCCTCCTGAACGTTCTTCCCTGCAAAATGCTCCTCTTGTAGCCTCAAATGTTTCTCTCTTCCAATGCTCTTTCTCAAGGCAGAGGGGTCTGCTTGACTGCTATGTAACCAGGTAAATGGTAGAATTTGTATTTTTTTTTAAATAAAGTTTTGGGGCATGAGTTTTTGGACCTGCTAAAATGTTTAATTACTGGAGCTTATTGTATGAACATGAAGGAAAAGAGTTTGGTATACTTTTTCATTGATTACTTTAAGTATAAGCGTGGCACATTCAGTAATTGCTGAATCAAAGTCAAAGTCAGAAAAAGTATTTGGTATAATGCTAAGGTATTTAAATTAGCAGGGTGTACACAGATCACTCATTCAAAGAGGGTATTTTGTCTTTAGCTCAGAGAGATGAGTAAGTATACTTATGGGAGAAACCAGCAAAAGAAAGGATACTGGGATCTAGGAAATGAGATGAACTGTGACACAGAGGGTGCCCACAACGGGAAAAGACTGAAGATTACGGTGCTTGAAGACTCCATCCTGCCAAGCACCACAAAGATTTGACCTGTGTAATGCACTGGCATAAATTTTAAAAGGTTGATACAGTTATGACCACTAACAGCGACTAACAGGCTATGGCAACAGGAGCATTTCAATCAAGATGTGGCTTGCAGATCAGAAAGAAGTTATCTCTGTAGGTAAATCACTACACAACTGGCATGGGTGAGCAAAGGTGAAGTGCATTTATGAAAGACAACTGATCCCCATAAGAGTACCAAAACAGATTGACCTGGTTTGGCTTGGCTGTTTTCTATTACTACTGAAACCTTAATAACATTTCTATTTCTTAAGGGCCTCATTTTAACAGAAAGCAACAATCAAAAGAACCCAACCCCACAGCAAAATCCAAACCATAAAACCATTAGGCTTGTTGCCTTGTTTGGAGGAAAACCCAGCAAGCAAGTGTTGTATCTATTCTATGTTACCAGTCAGTGATTTTTTGTTGTTGTTATTTGACCCTAGACTTCCCTCTGACCTCTTTATTACTGTTATTGTAATAAAACTGTTACTGGTATAATTGAAATAAACAAGAATGATTTAACACTGGGTAAAAACAATCGCTAAATTCAATAAACCAAAAATCTGTGTCCAAGAGACAAAGGCTTTTAGTCTGGCTGAAGCACCCATTTTCAATCTAGACCCAAACCCATAACTTTAAAGCCATCCCAACTGTTTTGTTTCAGGCTTGTCTCTGCGAGATAGTATTAGTTATTCAGCTCCTACAAAATAAAATCAATGGTGGTTTTTTTTGTTACTATCATAATTCAAATACATCTAGATAAGAATTTCACTTCATTGCTTGATCCTCTGGTAAGCATCTCTCCCTGTGTAACTGCCACTGATTAAAGTAAATACTAACTTCACGTGAATTTAAAGGGTTTTTTGCTTTTTTCTGGTAATAACATATGGACCTGGCTTTAGTCCTAACAGCCTCTGAAAAGAAGGAAGTGAGGAACTGTGCTTTCTGCTTACAGATGCTTTTACACCAAGGCTTACGTCAGGCACACACAGGAACAAGTAAATCAATACATGACCTCCTTTTCCCCATCTGGGCTTCTGAACTGAAGGACAGGATAGTCCCTCTAAACCTGTGACTGTTGATCTGCAGGCAAGCAAGATTACCTTGGAGACAGTTTACATCCACGTTGCAGGTATGCATTGAGTGTCCCAGTTGCTGCTAGCAACAGTCCAAGGTATGGAGGTGAAGGTTTCATAGGTCTTGAAGAAAACTCTGGGTGGAACTGAACTCCCACAAAATATGGGTGGTCTGAAAGACAGATGTCCAAGAAAATTACGAGACAGAGGAAGAATATAGTAGAACAACTGTTAGGGGAGAAAAAAAGTTTATTGACACTTTCACACAGGAGTCCAAAAACCAGATCAAGCATGTGTGAATTTAAGGGCGAGGCAGCAGGAACATTAACTTCTTCCATGAAAAACAACTGACAACAGAAGCAGAAGGTTAGTAAGGCAAATCAAGGAAATCCTGTGATTCATCTTAATACGCCCAATGCTGTAATTAAAAGCTGAATAATAAGCCTGCAATGACATGTAAAGGGGAGGGAGAAGGAATGACAACCACGAAGCATACAATTATGTTGCTATTTTCATAGTATTTTGGGTATCAATACACATATATGCACCCATAACTATCAGTGGAAAATAAAACAGTTCCTAAAAGATTTTACCATACCACATCCATTTACACACTAAGAGATAGGTATGAAACCAACACACAGAAAGAAATGGAGAAAATAAGCTCCACAATGTTTAGATTGGAAGAGATCTCCTGGGACATTGAGGCCCATCTCCTGTTCCTGAACGCAGCTACATCGCGTAGTCTTGGGCACATAGGGTCAGGGCTGTACTGTAACACCCGCTAGGTATAGCAGCCCTTCGAAAAGTAACTGTAACAGCCCCCAGAAAAGTTAGGGAGCTCTTCTGATACTCTCTGATTCTCTCTTACTTAGAAACCTTTTCCTAATTCACAGGCCATCTTTGTTACAGCCAACATCTATCCATTCCTTATTGTGCTCTTTCCTGCCATTTGGCCTGTGTGATTAATGATGACAGTATCATCACTCAACTCCACCTGCTAAGCTAAACAAGCCATGCCGCATCTCCTTCCCTTCAATCTTCAGCTCTCTGCTTCCCAAAGCACCTCTTCACTACTGCTTCTGCCTCCCCTCTGTCTTCTTCACAAGGATAAAGAAGTATTTTTGTACTCTTCTACGCTGTGCACCCGCTTCTTCTTTGAATCCTGTTTTAAAGGAGCCAACATTAACCACTCCTGAGGCCAGGACACTGGACGAAATTAACCACAGATCTCTCCTGGTTGAGCAATTTCCAAAATAATCCCAAATGCCGAAGGAACTTCCCTTCAGTACAGACTAAGTGATAAAAAGAAAGGTGGGGTTTTTCTTCTATGAAGATCAACTATATGATCAAATGTATTGCTCTTCTCTCTGCTGCTATGTCTTAGAGAGCCAGGATACTAAATTTATCCCTTAACTTCTTTCTCTCTACCATGCAATTTAGTTAAAGCTGTAAAATGAGAAAATGACAAAGCATCAAATATTTCCTGTGGGGATATTTTGCTAAAGAGCTTTGCCTAAGCTATCTGGTGTACTGTTATGTCTTTGCTTCCGCTCCAACCCACCCTCCTTCCTATGATGATTGTTTTTCTTTAGTAATCAGTCTCCTTGCAGCCCATTGTGAAATAATTCCAGGTTTTGCTGCTGGTTTTATTCTTTTCATGGTAACATGCAATTTAAAAATTCTGCCTGATTTATCTCACGATGCTCTCTATAGAGGCTGTTCCACGCAAGGCAGACGAAATAGCCTCCCAGCACCAGCATGAGTAACAGAGGTAATCTACTGGGAACAAACTAAGCAAAAAAAAATATACCATGACAATTAGTCATTTATGAACTCATACGTACCCTTTGCTCACAGATTACTCTATGGTGCAGCTGCTTGACATTATAAACAGGTGTCTGTATTCAAACCCTGGTTCAAAAGTACAGCACTACTGTTCTACATATTACAGAGTATATAAAACCAAATTCTCAGGAGCATGACATCACAAATAGCACTCCACTAGATGACTACAGAGCATGTTAATAAATGGCTAGACTGCTGGCTTTTAAGAGTAGTAGTCAGTGGCTTGAAGTCCAACCAATAGCATACTTGGGACATACTCAAAACTTGTCTGATATGGCTTTCAACAACCTGATCTATATGTGAAGGTGGACCTATGTTGAAGAAGAGGGTTGGACTAGATGACCTCCCAAATCACTCTACACAGCTTAATCCCACTGACCTAGAATTATGATCTTTTGGGAAAAGTGCACGTGTCTCCGTGATAATCAAATACAGGTGTAATCCTTAAGAAGTGTACTCCTCACATCCTCCAAATCTTCACCCACTGTAATACACAAGTGGAGGCAGCAGCATCCCCTAACGTGATCTTGGCTGTTATGACAGCTAAATACTGTACCTAAATGCCATTTAACAACCTATAACTTACATGGGTTTAATACACAGGGAAAGTGCTCTGGACAAGACAGACACTCACTTTCCAGTTCCACAATTTCCATTCTGTTCCCTTCCGTATCCTGGCCAACAAATTTCAAACCTTCCTCTTCAAAGCAGTGAGTCAATTCTGGGTTCACCTGAAACATAGAAAGTAATAATAATAGCGATTCTATTAATTAGCAGTAGTTAATTGTAAAGTTTTTAGTATGCATACAGGAATGAAAAGAATTGAGAAGAGAGCTGGGAACTTCTGCTTTCTTGTTTCAAAAATTCTCCAGCATAGATCTGTAAAAGCGTGCACGCTTATTAAATAAGAGATGAATCAGTAATTTTAACACTTAATACATTAATACTCAAAAGATTAAAGCTAGTGTCCCTTCTGCCTGCTGTCTTCCTGATTCTGAGCAGGTTCCATTCCTCATTTTTTAAACAGCCCACTACAGTACTGACGTAAATACTGACCTCCTGTTTGCAGTGGTTATGGCACAAACAGCAGGTCTCAGCTCCTCCTTCAATGTTAACCACTCAGTTAACATTCCAACTCTGAGCATCTTCATCACCATTGCATTCTGCTGCCAGTTTTTAAGGGAAACTTAGCACTGGCTGAATCTGTTTGTAGTACATACACATCCAACAGCTCAGGTCCCTCTGGAGATACTGATGGAGTCAGGTCCTGTCTGAACTATCTCAGAGCAAGCCCAGCTCTTGTGTCAATCCTCGAATGACATCATTTTGAAGATACACAGGCACCTTTGCTCAGATATTCTCAAAGAGAGGGGTGGACCCACACAAGAGGCCTACAGAGCTGGATGGTAGGAAGCAAGTGATCTGAATTAGCCTCTCTGTTGCAGATGCCTGAAGCCTGCCTACATTTAGGCTATGAAAGTATGCACACCAAATATAATCTAAGCCTATAAATAAGCCAAATCAGCTGAGGAGCAATGCATTTCACAATTACAAACCTTTACTTTTCAAATATATCATGGGAAGTCGAGTCATGTAATCTCAGACATCATTCTCCAAGATACTGCACCTTCTCTGCCACAGAAACAGTCCAGTACATCATTCCCCCCATACTGAACACTTGCAAGAACACCTCTGTGACACTGTGCCTAGTCTCAGGACCCTCAGTACAAGAGAGAGTGACAAAGTGTTGTGAGTCCAGATGAACCACACGCAACATCGGAGAGACAGGACGATCTGGATTTGTTTAGCCTGGAGAAGAGAAGGCAAAGAGCGGATTTCATTGCTGACCAACCATCTAATGGGACAGTGGAAAAAGGACTTGAACCAGACTCTGCTCAGAGATGCACAGCACAAGACAGAGATAAAAGCTAAACTGCTCAAGGAACTCTACCAGATACAAGGACAAAAAAAGGTTCACAATGAAGTGGTTTAAGCACTGAAACAGACTGCTAAGAGAGGTTGTGGAATCTCTCTCCTCAGAGAGGTTCAAAACTAGGTGAGACAAAGTCCTGAGCAGTCTGATCTAAATTTGAAGTCATCTCAGCTCCAAACAAAGTTGGACCAGAAGACTTTCGATCTAAATTACACTACCTAGCCACTACTAAATTTTAGTTTATCCTTATGTAAAAAAATCTCCCATTGGCTTTAAGGAGAATTGTGCCTATCAAAAGAAACACAACTTGTTTAAGCTTTAACCTCTGAGCAGAAGCAGCACTTACCTCGTATCGATGCCTGTGCCGCTCCTCTACAAACATTTCATTGCCATAAAGCTTCCCTGAACACACAAAAAAAGAAACACAGAAATGCATTGCTTTAAGAGTTGTTACAAATGTTTCTTGCCATTTAAACCTCAAAAAGAGGTCACATGACAGGACACTATCCATCTCCATCTTTCTCTTACTCTGAACAATGATGAGTTTCTTTTCATTTACAGTTACCTGAGTGTATTCAGGATTCACATTCAACGTTGCTTGACCAGAAATAGCTAAGGTAGACTAGAGTCTGAAGGCCCTGCTTAAGAAAATTTAAATTGCAAAGGCCAAAATAATTTTGAGTGAACAAGCAACATAAAATCCCTTCAGGGTTTTACAACAGTTGTAGTTAAAAGGTGCAGAGAAGGAAGCCTTTCAGTAGCCTCTGTTCCATTTTAATACATTCTGGAAGGCAACTGGTACAACAGCTCCAATGAACACCAGGGAATGCTGGTTTTCTCTTTTCCTCATCTCATTACCCAAATAAGTCTTGAAGTCTCTCTGAGCCTGATCTGGGAGGCTCTACATTCCAGAGTAACAAGGAGTAACTTAGAGGTATGCAGTAAACTAGAATTTAATCATCTCTCAGTCACAGCTCAAACAGTACTCTCAACCTATCCTAGTATCATGAGGATTACTATCTTGCTTAGGGATTGGTACAAGAACCAGACTGTCAAGATGATCTCCACAAATTTTAGAGCATTAGTACTGAAATGTTACAGAAAGTCATCCAGGTGTTGATCTTGAAGACACACCTTTTCAAAACCATTATTCCAAGTCGTAAAACTTAAGAAACACAAATAAGATTTTCTGAGTAAACTACTGTGGCTTCCTATGTCTTTGATGAACATGGCCATCTAAACAGCTCATAATACTGGTCAAGAGTTACAACACACATTGAATAAACCTAACTTTTCCAAGAAGAGTTTAGGCCACTCGTATATCACGACATGCACACCTGTATCACACCTAGGCAAATATCTCCCAGGTCAGTCAGTTTACTAGAATGGGCGATCTCTTGAAAGGCAAACTTTTCATTAAATGTTCTTATGCATTATACTTCAGTCTCCTGCCGAAGCAGATGCCATTTTTAAAACCTCAGAAGGATACATTCGGCTAAGTTCAACATCACTTAACACAGTAATAAGCACACATCAATGTCAGAGACAGGGCAACATAAGAAGTATGTACATATTTACTGACAGACAAGAAACCCCTTTAGACATTTTTAGCATCACTTACATTACTAATGTCCAGTAGGCTGATTAATAAGAGATAAATCTTATTTTGATCTTAAAAGAGGTATTGATCCAATTGAACCATTTGCTCTATATTCCAGTTGCTTTTATTTTGCCTTTTGAAGCATCCTTTTGCTGCTCAAGTAATGAAAGTAATTTTCCTTTCCTATGACAAGTAATATGCTTTCCCAAAATAAAACTGTTCCATATCTGGGTTACCCCTAGGGCAGTGCTGGATCAGGACTGGAGCCAAACCAGGCCTGGCTATAATTAGGATATAAACTAGTAAGCACTGTCAAGACAAGGTGAGGACTGAGGCAGCAAGGCCAGATGACATTTAAGGCTGATGCATACTGGCAGCTCTAGGGAATTAAATGTTTAGGTCTGGCAAGATGGGTAAAATGGGTAGAAGTTTGGGTTAGTTCTACCAGAAAGCTTCAGGGCTAAAACAAGCAGCCCCGATTCACATGTTCTATCAACTCATAGGAAGAAAACATGCTGATCTTCCCAATAAAATAATGAATTTAACTATTCATAGAGCATTCACAGCATTTCAGCTATCCCAACAGACTCCTCATTGCTTACTTGAAGCATTCAACCCTAACTGGGCCTTTTCACTGGAACTTCCAGATGTGTCTCATTTCTTTCATTACATTCTGATCCCAGATAAAAGTATGTGGGAATAGGATCAGGATGAACTTGCTTAGGGAAGCTGTTACCCTACTACTTGCTTGAGGGCAGAGTCTTTTACAAAACATGCTTTGGCATTTTTGCTTTGCAACATTACAGAGCTCCTATCCAAAAGGCCAGTCATAAGAACAGAAATGTAACTCACTTAAAACAGAATTCTGTGTTTTGAAAACAGTCCTCCTCTTCCCCAGTCTCATTGTTCCGCCCATATCTCCAGGATTGTGTTCTGGCATGTCAATAACCTGTAAAGAAAAAGTGCTTAAAGACTGTTTCATCCAGCAATGAAAAAAAAATGCAACAGTTGTGTAACAGGCTGCACAGATTTATAAATGGTAACATGATTTATTTTTCTTATCAAGAGAGTGGAAATCCTCTTTTTGGGGAAGTTGGGAGAAGAGGGCGGCATGGAGCAGCAAAGTGAAGAGGGCACTTGTAACAAGACTACAAAATAGTGCTGCAAAACCAGACTACTGGCACGTGTGACTCCAGTACGTGTGTGCTATTTCAGACTGTACATGTAGCTAATTTATCCCAGGGAGGAAATGGAAAAAACACTTCCCTCAATTCACCTTTACTAAAAGGTCTCTCAGATTGCCCAAGAATCCACAAAATGCTGGGTTGCAATGTAGGAAGAACATGCTATTTGTGTAACATGTAAAGAAGAGGATACAGAAATAGTGTTTTTGCTACTGAAGTGGATGGGTCAAATGGCTGCTATGTGGGTCAAGTGGAATTCGGGACGGAGGGGTTCAGTGGATATGAGAAATGGTGGCTTAGCGGAAGGAGTAGGCTTGGTTTTGCTCAGTTTGAAAAACCCTACTGGGTCTCAGAGCCTTGTTTAGAGGAAATCTGTCTTGGAGAGGTAGAACGGTTCAAAACTGTAGAAACACGTGAGCTGAAAAACTCTGACCCACGTGCCTGTGTTCACACATACAGAGTCAGCGGGGAATGGAGCTGGCAAAGAAAGGTTCTAAAAATACAAATATTCACACACGCGGGTAATCTGGAATTGGATTTTTATTAACCTTAATTTGCCCTCTGGGAGTAATGAAAACAATTTCTGATGATACACTTCATAAAGTGAAGTTATTCAATTTAGAAGGGATGGTGGAAAGTGCTTAGCCTTTGGCCTTGTGCCAATGCATTTCAGCTGTGCAATTATCTCTGCATAACCTTATACCTCTGAAATGTTATTTATAAGCTATATGCTCATTATAAAGTGTCATGAGGAGAAGCTGTGATCAAACCAGTGGGATATTACAAATCCTCTAATTACTTCTCAAATCATGAAGGTGAGGACTGTATATAGCACATGCAGCTAGCAAAGATCTCACCACAAAAATCATTCATCCTTATTACTTCAAACATATGAGACTGACTGCTTTTACTCTATTTTCTTCCATATACTTTCACTCTTTCCACTCTTTCTGAGGTAGTGGCCACCAAAAGAAAAGGATATAGCAGACTGTACATTTGTCAAACCCTCTGAAATCAAAACACAGGTTTTCCATGAGGCGTTGTTTACTTGCCCACACACATATACTATGGGTAACCCCAAAGTTGTGCTCCTGACTCCTGTCAAATGGAGGTGAACTGGTAATGAGCAAGTACAAGTACTTCAAGCATACTCATCTCTTCCAACTACAAAAATTTCACATTAACAGCTGTATATGCAGTTGACAAGAAAAACAAGGAAGGTTTTTGTCAGGGTTTTTTTTAAGTTTGGAGGCTAAAATCAAGAGCAGACATTGCTTCACTCTCAGAAGTATGACAAGCACCTAAATAGTACTACTTTCCCTTAAGCACAACTTCAGATATTTCTTCCTAAAAATTTGGGGCAAGACGTTTTGGTGTAACTTTGCTAATGGGTAATACTTAGGTATTTAGTTTTTTTAGTCATGTGAGGAAAGAAGCTACTTATGAAGCAATACCTCAGAGCTAATCTGACTCTGGATCTTCCTCTTTTTGATACGCTCTGTGCCTCTGATCAACTTCAGCAACTATCACAGCACCACCCTCAACGTAATACATATTACATGAGTTTCTGTGGAACAAAGTCTGTGCCAGAAGCTTTCAAAAGTAAAGTGGCACTGCTGCCCTGAAGCCTGAAGACAGTAAAAAGCAACTCATATTATAGGACATTTTGCCATATTTTACAGAATTTATTTGATCAGATAGAAGACAAACCTTCAAGTGAGGGTTATTTTGAACAACTGTACAACTAGATAGATTCTTCAAAAAGCTTATGCTTCCTGTCACAGAATAAATCAGCTCTTACTATGCATTAGTTCTTTGAAGAGTGGAGACAGCGGAGAGCAACAGGGAGCATAACCAACAAACATCAGTAGAGAGGGTACAAGAAGAGATAAAGCAATAATTAGGGTTTTTTTTACCCAAATCTCTGAAAACTGCTAAAACTACAGGGATTTTACAGAGATCACATACTACACACCCGACAGTCAGCATGAAATTAATAATGAATCACTCTGGCATAACACAAAGCACATTCTAGATATAAAAGTCTGATCAGAATTAAATCACGCTACTGGTGAATAGTGGCTTTACCCACAAACTGTAATCTTGTTTCAGAAACCTACAGCTTGGATTGTTTCACTGTTGTCAGGAACCACATATAAGCTAATGAGAAAAGCCCAGGTGCTCAACACAGAGCAGCCAAGGTCCTGAAAACCCCACACCTATCATTGCAGTAATCACGGCAGGGCCACTAAGTTTTCTTTACCCCATGTCCAGCAATGCCATTTTGAGAAATACATTTCACCTTGGTTACCTTGGGTAGGGTGCATGCACTCTGTTTCAAGGCTGGGGTTTTGGCTTTGTTGTCCGTTTTGTTGCTGGGTTTTAGGACTTTTATTGGGGGGAGGGAGCAGGACACTCACCACACACAACAGATGGGACTCAACAGGGATTAAGACACAAGAACTGATGGGGGACAGACACTTGGAGACAGCGGCGAGGGAGGCAAGCATGACTTGATTTGAACAACTCATTGGTAAGCCAGCTTGGGAAGCAGGTTTATAGGGTTTTGCCTTTTTACTCTGCCCTTGTCTGGTGAGCAAATGATTTGTCACTGCTGAAAGAAACTTCTATACATGTAAGTGTTAATCAAAGCATCAGAAGCCCTGGCCCTAAAGATTAAGTGAACGCTGAAAAGAGGCTCTAAAGATGCACAGAGGGAAAGCTGACAGGAGCAGGGAATACAGTGACAGGTACTGTGATGGGTACTGATGAATATTAATCCCTGCTGAACAGAGCTATGCCACACAAGCTGACAAGGGCTCAAACCAAAACTAGAACCACACGGTCTTTTATTGACTTTTGCACCATTTCTCTGCAGGATTCAGTTGCTAGATTCCATCTCATTTGTTTCAATCCAAATTTATCAGCAAACAGACCGAGCCATCTACAAATGAGATGTCTAAACTAACGTTTTTAGAAACAACAGTACATACATTTTAGAGAAAAACGTGACAAATGCAACACAACACTAAGAGTGGTACCAACAGCTTCCAACTTGGCAAGTAAACAGAGAAGATTCTCCATTCGTTCAAAACCAGAGATTTCACTTTTTCCACTGCTGAAACAAGGTGAAAGGCTCACAGATCTGTCAGAATCCTTTACTCCACTGTCCCCCAAAGATGTCCTAGCTCCAAGCAAACCCTATCACTGCCCACCTGTCTAAAGCGTTCAGCTGGCTAGGATGGAACTCATTGCCATAAACTACCTGTGGATTTCAGACTACTCAAAGCTCCGGGACTACCTATTGTTTTCTTCCAAAGAGATGATCACCATCACTTAGGAGATCAAAGCAGGACACATCAACAGCTGATTCACGCAGCTACAAGGTGGTATGAGTAACCAGCCTGAAAAATCCTGTTCTCTTTCTGCTAAATGGCAGCTCAGTATATAAATATTCCAACAAATATCAGCTTAAATTTCTTAAACTCTTAATATGCCACAGCATGTCACTGTCAACATTTTCCAGTCTGGGCAATCCTCTTTTCCTGAGATTTGTTGTTTCCCATTTTAGAACTAAGTAATTGCCCCAGAGCATTTATTTAATTAAAGCCTAAAAGCTCTCTAAGACGGATTCTGCCTGAATAAGTAGAAATTCTGGAACAGAATGTTCTGTAACATTTTCTTCAGAAAAAGTCATAAGGGGTGTAACTTCTTCTCCAAACAGTGCTTACTCACAGCAAACTAAAAGTTAATGGAGATGTTGATACATAAAGCCCACATAGATACTGCTTAACAGCATTTTATAACTCATCCTAGTTGTTCCAATCAGGTGTCCCAGAGTCAGCTTAAAGATTTAAGCAAGCAGAAATTTCTAGACTGTTAGTGAAAGGATAAGGGTCACATAGTGCTGGCTATAGAAATACACTGGAGTGACAGTCAGGCCATGCAGGAACTGTGGGATTTGCCACAGACTTAGGTAACTAAAAGAAAGTGAAAGAGTGTTCTCCGGCTGTAGACTGGGCAAGGCTGCATTACAATTAATGACCAAATACTCACTAATTTCATTTAGAAAGATCAGCATGTCTGTAGCTAGGAGAAATCAGAACCACAGAACTACAAGGTAAGAAAAGACCTTTAAGATCGAGTCCAACCGTTCCTGTCCTATGCTAAACCATGTTCCTAAGTACCTCATCTACACATCCAGGGTCGGTGACTCAACCCCCTCCCTGGGCAGCCTGTTCCAGGCCCTGACAACTCCTTCGGTGAAATTTTTTTTTCCAAACATCTAATCTGACCCTGCCCTGGCACAGCTTTGTGCCATTTCCCCTTGTCCTATCTCCTGTCACCTGGCTGAACAGACCATCTCCCACTTCTCTCCAACCTCCAAATCATTTTCTTCTTACCACATATGTCTATTAAAAAAAAAAAAATCAGGACCTTGTCACAGCCTTTGAGGGGGACCTTTCCAACTGAAAATTGCTAGTAATTTTGTCCTTATGAAATTGACTTAAACCCCCACAAGATATCTATCAGGAGAAGGAAGCCATGAAGCAGGTCTGTGTCTCTGAGCATTCTAAAGCAGAGGGAAGAACTAGAGACAGAGAGCACCTGGTGCCTTCTTCAAACACCCCAGCCACAAAGAGGAGATAGGGATCACAAGCACTTCCAGCCTGAGATTATTTAAACAGTAGTATGCTTGATGGTCTCTGACTCAGAAAATTATTACATCTTACAGGTAACTGCCATAGAAGACTCAGCCACCAGCAAGCAAAACAGCTGAAGAGATGTGAGATTATCCTCAGCACAGAAAAGCACAGCACGCTTTTCCTCACAACTGCCTGCCGTGTTCTGTACTTTCTCTACCCTGACTTCCCACACACCAGCAAGCATCCATTCCTTGTATTTCTCATTCATTAACAAGCTAGCATTAGTTAGGATCACTTCATTATTGGTTATATCTGCCTTCAGCCAGCAAGGCAGAGGGAAGATTGCTTACTTCAAGGAAAGTCAGCAGGAAAATTGCCTACATCAAGCGCTCACTACTCCAGAACTTCACTGAGAAGAGCTTCTGGTATCAGCTCCCAGGCAATGCCCTAGAAATGCCCTAGAAATACCATGACCTGCGCTATCCCAGCATTTCTAGGAATTCTGTTCATCTGCCGTAACAAAACAAAAACAACCACCACCACCAAAATCACTATCCCCATAGGGAGCATGAGAACTAGCAACTGTTTTCCATCCCATTCCCCTACCACAATCAGACCACTTCCAGACTTGTAAGACAGACTGCCTGGATTCCAACCACCAATTTTTCCCCACAGAATGGTGTCAACAATCATCCTGGCATCCTGTCCACCCTCCAGAGTTGCCCAGATTTGGTACTTGATTATGGACACAGAAACTGAGTCACTTCTAGAAAGGAAGTGAGTGGGCAGCAAGTAGAAAATTACAGATTGCCCTATTTTCATTTTTATTCTAGTTGGAAGGTACTTTTGTTGTGGTATGAAACTTCCCAGCTAACTTCAGAGCTGAGAAGAAACCCCTGGAAAGGTCCTGCACCAGTTAAACTACTGCTTTTGAGTAATGTCTCTCAAAGGCTAATCACAAGGCCAAGCCACAGCCATTTCCTTCTATTTTTTTAAGTCCTCCTTTTTCAGACCTGCCAAGACAGGTGCAGAGGGACATTTGCCACAATTTACTGAACTCTGGCTACTGTAAATTTGATTAATGCATCATAAATTGAGGTTTAAAACTCAAGGAAAAAAAATACACAATCACATTGCTTTATGCTGCCACAAGAAAATGTCTTATTTAGAATCTGGAAAAAATGAATGGAAAAGAAATAAAGGATTTTAGTTCTGTAAGGACTTCTGTGCTACACATATATGAGGAAACAGCCCAGTATCAAAGGCTGAGTAAGTTGGGACTGTTCAGCCTTGAGAAGAGAAGACTAAGGGGGGACCTAATTAATGTTTATAATTATCTTAAGCATGGGATGCAGGGGGAATCAGCCAGCCTCTTTTCAGTGGTCTGTGGGGACAGGACAGAGGGCAATGGCTGCAAGTTGGAGCACAGGAAGTTCCGCACCAACATGCGGAAGAATTTTTTCCCAGTGAGGGTGACAGAGCCCTGGGACAGGCTGCCCAGGGGGTGTGGAGTCTCCTTCTCTGGAGATATTCAAGACCCGTCTGGACGCCTGTCTGTGCAATATGAGCTGGGGAGCTGCTTTGGCAGGGGGTTGGACCCGATGATCTCGCAAGGTCCCTTCCAACCCCTACAATTCTATGATTCTGTGATTCTATGATCACTCTTTCCAGTTAAGATATCACATCCAGAGACCAGTGGCAGACCATGAGCTGTAACAATTGACTGATCACTTCTTGAAATGGACACCAGAATTTAAAACCTGACATTTCTACACCAAAAAGAGAATTATCTACTAGCTGAGCTAAAGTACTATCTCTGATAGGTGAACATTTTGTGAAAGTCAGCTGAATATGAGGAAAAGAATACACTTACTCAGAAAAAAAAAAATCCCTAATGTTTAACTCAACTTGTAATGCAAAAACCCCACAACATGATCCAAGATCCCAAGTAAAGGTAAAGTAGTGAGAGAAAATATCGTGAGATGTTTTAAAGATACTGCTGAACAAACATGTTAAAGTGTTACAAGGCATTTTGCAAGTTATGTATCTTCAGAAAAGAAATTTAAAAAAAAAAATCACACTGAAGTTGTAAACAAGTGCAGACAGCTGTGAAAGTAAATGCTACTCGACTCCCAGTGCCAATCTAATTCGTTTAACAAGCAGCTCAACTGAGTCCACTCTGTAAAACCTCACAAACCTGCCAGCCCATGCCAACCACTATAACCTTTAATTGAAGCAATTTGTTCTGATGAGCAAGCCTATTTTCCTTTCAAGTCTTCTTTTACATTTAAGCTGTAACTTGGTAGAAATGAAGATAGAGGTAGATAATTAAGAAACACAGATAACGAAGGCTAGAGTACTTCTTGTACTAATTTACAGTGCAGTCACGCTTCTTCCTACCTTCCATCTTCTCTCCTTTTTAGTTTTGCATTTTGAAAAGGCATCTCACGAAGGATCACAACCAAGAACAACACTGTGCAAGCTAAAGTAGCTTTTTAAGTTTTTGGAAGGCAAGCAGGATCACTTTTACTGTTTAAACAAGGATTCATATCTGCTACATAGGTATCTTGGAATATTTTATATCGACTTTTTATTGTTCTCTCTTCCTCTTCAGAAGCTTCTGGTTTGGTTTAGCTTCTGTTTAAGTATCTTGCCAGTTCCCTCACCTCTACTCCCCAGTAGCAATCTCTGCCCCATAACAAAAACATACAGAATGAAAGGACCTCTAGAACTGAAACTGTCCATCTCATTACTTAGCAGTCCTCCCACTAGGTTTATTAATATGAGACATTCTAGTAACAATAATCCTATGGACTAATAGCTGGACAGACATACTGTAGCAGGGAATTTCTATACAGAAACCCACCAGCACAACCACTGTAATTTTAACTACTATCTTCCATGGCATGCCCCAGACAAAGTACACTGGCAGATCTGGACTTTCATGCCTGTAACTTTTCCTCAGTTAGAGAGCAATCTGAATGCTAGACTATCTCATGAAGTATAAAGAATGGACATCTAGACCTCTGGGAAGCTCTCCAGCAATGAATAATGGGATTTTATTTCCCCATAAAGTGGATAGCAGTAGTGAAGATTAGTTCCATGAGTCATCCTCCTCCTCCTACATATATATCATAACATTTCTCATTGAAGTTGGAGAACTGGAAGAACTAAAGCCAAGTGCTGGATATCATATACTGGTAATCAAGGTACTGATTTTTAATTCTAGGATTTCCTAAGAATACTATAAACTATATTAGAACAAAACCAATATGACAGCATAGGGAGATAATTACACTGATACAGCTCTAACCGGTTAGATTACCTTGCAAAGAAGTACCTTGACATTTTCATTACTGTCTATCCAACAACAGTGCACGTCATCAGCTTCAGAAAACCAAAAGGAATTATATATTAAATATCATAGCAGAAATTAATTACCTTAATTACCTCTGCCAGCCATTTCAGAGATGCTTTGAATCACATGCTCTACACTGCATTTAATACCGTCCTGTTTACACTCAAATAAGCTTCAGCTGGCCAAAGATCATCTTCCCTGGAAGAATCTTAATTTTGGTAGAAGACTCACAACCTACAATCCAAATCATTTTTATTTCAAGCAAAAACCACAATGTCTCTCTTCAGAGCAGGATCCTTCCTGTCTTGCTTTATCTGTTCTGTCCTCCAAAAACCTGATAGATCTTAATTTAATTCTGCACTCCTTGTGATCCTCCACCTGCACATTATCGCTATCCCCCTCAACATCAAATGACAAAAACTCTTCAGAATCTGCTTTCTTTAAGTGTGTTCACATAGGTATCAGGGGTCAAGATCAGACTATGTTCTAAAAGACAAGTGGCTTGACCAGTTGCATCTATGCCACCTGCAGCAGCAGAGCTCAAATGTGAATCACTTTCTCTCCCAACAAGGCACTACCAGGATGCCTGGATTCAGCTACAAGGTCCAGAGTTCACACAGAATCATAGAACACGTTAGGTTGGAAGGAACCTTTAGATGTCCATGATGGTACAGATGTACCTGTGCAGCTCTTGTTCGCTAAGAGATCATAAACATCAGAATTTGTTTTTAGAGTTGAATATGGTATGCACCTTTAAAATGCAATCAGATAGATAGGAAGATATAACCTATGAGGAAGTAAGTAGAGAGGAGAAAGGATGTGTGCATGCGTGCAGGGAAACATTAACAAAAAGGCCACAGAGGAGAACAAATGGATCTTCAGATCATTTCCCATTTAGCAGTGAGAAAGTGAGAGACCACGGGGAAAACGTTACCAATATAGTTTCTAAGAAAGCAACATCTACAGAATAATGTCACCTTTACATTACCACAAATCAAGCAGGCATTTAACTAGCATGACATCAGATGAACACACCCAGCATAATTCAGACATCCTCTGTGAAAAGCGTGGGTGGCCAGGTACCGATCAATTCAACAGATAACGCAGCAATCCAATTGAGTGCTACAGGTGTTTACCAAGCAACCAGCAAGAGAAATTGCCACACAGCAAAAGCTCTCGGCTGTGTCACCACCAGGCACAGCATCACACACAGCATGCAGCTAGCACAGCAGCTAGCTCACATGCAAAGCAACACAATACCACTACAGCCCCACAAAGTCATCAGTTACTAACTGGTGACCATACAATGATCATCCTCAGACAGGACAAGGGGCAATGGCTGCAAGCTGGAGCACAGGAAGTTCCGCACCAACATGGGGAAGAACTTTTTCCCAGTGAGGGTGACAGAGCCCTGGCACAGGCTGCCCAGGGGGTTGTGGAGTCTCCTTCTCTGGAGATATTCAAGACCCATCTGGATGCCTATCTGAGTGAAATGTCCTAGGGAGCTGCTTTGGAAGGGGGTTGGATCCGATGATCTCTCGAGGTCCCTTCCAACCCCTATGATTCTATGATTTTTATCCTTCACCTGCACCTCTAGCAGTTGATGTCTCCAATGGCAGAGTGAAGAGTCAGAGAGCAGGGGAAACAATTTTTAGTTAGAAAGTGCAAGTCTACAGTGAATCCCTGCCCTGTTCACTGCAAAGACAGTTCTGTTCAGTGCCTAGCTGCAGAGTACAGAATAATTTATCATATACAAGGATGGGAGGCAAATAAATACAGAATTAACAGAAAAAACTCATTCAATAAAAACCCCTCTTCCTTTTGGAGGAACTTTTATAGTATTTTTCTACTTTGCTTCCAACAGATAATGTGATAAGGGGGCAGTATTTATTTAAAAAAAAACAAACCACAAAGCAACAAGAAAAAACCCCAAACCTCTGGCTAATGCTTTGTTTTTAATTAAAATTACATAGTTCAGAGCACAGTGAACAGACCACTCATAGCTCATTAAATCTACCCTCCAATATAGCTATGCAACCGATTTGAATTCCTGTTTTTTCTTGCCCATGCACTCTCAGGCACACATTTAAATCCAGCTCTCGCTCTGGGATGACTACACAGCTGTTACAAAAAGGGTGGAAGTCCTCAGCCACCACAGAGACCTTTCACAAAGGCACGTGTGTTTCATTACCTCCCTTTGGTGCAAGCAAAATAAGGCAGATTAAGCCATTTGTTTCACCTAGCAGAACCAGGACTTCTCTGACACCTAATCTTGTTCCTACACTTTAGAAACAAGGCAGTTAATGATAAACTCATTCCCAGGCAAACGTCTAGCAAGATCTGTGTCTTAATGGAACTTGCACAGGTAGGAGAAACTTCTATGGAAATGGCATTCAGAATCTAGGTTTTCCACATACAAAACACACAGGTCATGTATGTCATGTTTCTTAATTTATTGGGAGTCTTATAATACATGATTTCTGCAAGCTTGTTTTCATGGGTGTTATATTTAGCAATATAATCACAGTATTAAGGGAGCTGGACAACCCCCTTCCTAGTGTACTTTATTTCACTGGATCAGCACTATATTTTTAACTTGCAAACAGGACAACTGCAAGGAACTGCTTTACCACAGAGCTTCTGAGTGAGCCCCTGTGTGTGTGAATCGCCTCACAAAACTTTGTGGAACTTTCAGATAAGTAACTTAGGGGAGCCCCCTGAGTTCTCTCCTCTATCCCGAGTAGAGCACAGCCAAACACCAACACATTCCAGCCAGAGCTTCACACCAGAACAAGTGTGAGCAGAACAAGGGGAGCCTGAATTCCTCAGCTAAGCCATAAGGCAGGCAAGTGCCAAACTGCCCCAACATGTACAACCTGCTTGCATAAGGTGGTTTTGAGAACAGCCCTTCCACATTCAAGCTTTGTCAACACTATACACCACCTCTGGAGCGTCTGTAGTTCAAAGCGAACCACACACTATGCAAACATACCGCAGCGTTACCCGGAGAGACGTGGGCATACGGCCCTTCCTAAAATAAATGTCCTCTGCTCATTAAATCAGACAGTGAGAGATGCTTGCCTACATCCACTTCATCCAGCAAATTGTTTTGCATGTAGGAAAATTTATGCTATTTGATTTACAACCGGTTACACAATTCCTTATGTAAGTACTGGAAAGGTCAAAGACTTTCTGAAGACGTAACGTACAATTCTGTTCTGGAAAAACCCTTCTTATGACAAAAGCTTTAAGAAAGGAAAAAAGTGAGAGGTTAACAACAGCGAGAAGGCACCCTTCACAAAATCTAAAGCTATCTCCAAATGAAGATAAAACACAAATACTTTGAAGTTTAATGTATGAATACCAAATCATTGCTTGAATATGTAAATTCCACATCATTATCCCTCTTGAAAATAATGCTGAAGCAACTTGTAAAAAGCACCAATAGCCAACAGTAAATTAACTAATTTTCATTTAAGGAGAAAAATTGGGGATTTTAAAGGTAATCAATTATCAGGATTAAAAATAAAACAAAACTTGCACTAAATGAAGCTGTTAGCCTGGCATTAAAAAAAAAAAAGAGCACTTTGCTTGTGTGCACTTCCAAGGAGTTTGAAGGACTTTCCCAAGCTAAAAAAAAAATCCTACATGTGAGACTGATAAGCTCACCTCAAATTGAGGTGTTAAAAAGCAGTTAAAAAAACCAACCAGACAAAATAGATAGTAAAGCTTCACGGAAAACAGATGGTACTAAATGTTGAAGCAACTGAAAGGTGAAATAGCTGATCTAATAACCACGGTGAATAACCACTCATCACGTCATCATGATGATGACATTTGGAATTAAGGTGTTTGTCTTCTCAACTACCTGCTAGATGTGACAGAGCCCTGCTTCCCTGGGGATGGCTGAACTCCCACCTGCCCGTGGGCAGTGGGGAATGAATTCCTTGTCTTGCTTTGCTTGTACCCATGGCTTTTGCTTTACTTATTAAATTGTTTTTATTTCAACCCACAAGTTGTCTCACTTCTTCTCTTCTGGTTCTCTACCCGAGCAGGACAGGGGAAGAGAGCTAGAGAGGAGCTGTGTGGGGCTGTGCTGCTGGCTGGGGCAAATTCACAATATAGGGCCACACCAGAGCAGGTGCACCCAAAAGCTGCTGTGGCTAAGTCTATGCCACAGCAGGTATAGCCCTGGAGAGACTCTGGCTCATATGTAAGGCTCCACGTGGAGCAGGTACAGACCTAAGGGACTGCCACCTGTGCACAGGCAAGTTCACTGCATTGTTAAACCTGATGGTCTGGTCCAAAGGGACCACAGATGGAGACTGTAACAGAGATACCTTGGAACTCTCGTAACTTAGGATTTGAGCTACACAATATGGAAATTACTGAAGCAGGAGCTCCTTGTTGCTAGCCAGACTGGGAGCAAGGGGAAGAGTTCACTGCAACTTTTCTGATTCTCTCCCCTATCCCACAGTGGGGAGAGTGTGTGAGCAGCTGTGTGATGCTTAGGTGCCAACTAGGGTTAAACCACAACAGGCATGTCATAAAAGGCTCTTATAAAAGACTAATCAGCTATGGGATTAACACACAAAATACAGCTAAAAGATAAAGTACAAAAGTATAAGAAAATACAATTTTTCCACAGCAGAGGAAAGTCACTAGTAGAGCTGAATAAGGCTCTAGGAATAGTACATTCAACTTACTTGATAAAAAGAATGAACAGCGGGTGACAGCCTGCTGATGACACCTAATTTACTGAGGATAAAAACGATGAGGGCTTACTACAAAGAACAACAAAAAGACCTTCTGAAACTTAGGGATCAAAGATTAAAATGTCAGGTGAAATTCAGGGAAATGAAATATAAAGCCATACACAGGGGATAAAGCAAGCTTGATTTCACATCACAGTTATTGGCTTTGAGCTGATCCCAGCCCCTGGGGAATGGGACCTTGAGACAACAGATAGTTCTCTGAAGATGTCAGCTCAGCACTCAGTCAAAAGCTACTCAACATTATTAGCAATTGCAGAAGGAAGACAGACCACAACATAGAAGATCACTGCAACACTCCTTATGTCTAGGCTGGCCACTGTTTATATTATGCGGTTTAGGTCTTCCAGTCTTCTCTGGTTTGTCATCATCGGAGCTGTAAATTGTAGGAAATAAAAAAAAAATCTACTGCAGAAGCATCACTGTATGCCTGCCGCACTCTATTTTTCCAGATAACTACTTATAGAGGACAATGGGGACAGGTGATGGCCAAATGGGCCTTTGGTCGAGATGGAGCTATGGTAGGACCCAGTGTGCTTTTCTTAAGTAAAGGTTCTCCAGTACACTTTATGGTGTCATACCAAATGCACTGCCTACCTGTGATATAACCATAGGCATGCTTCATTCACAAATACACTTCATTGGTTCAATCTGGGTTCTAAGAGAAAAGCAGGGTTCAAATAAAGGTCCTCACCCAGCGCTGTCACTCAAACCTCAGGTTTTGCCCAGTTTGCAAAGATGTGGTGAAATGAAGAGGAAATTGAACAAATTCACTGACAAGAGAATTTTTAGAAACATTTTCAGATGTTTGCTTAACTACTGGCTTTCTAATGCCCACAAGAAGATGGGAGATAATTAAATGTGTCTTGTCACTTAAGTTCCCATTCAAAACACACAGGTAAAAAGCAGTTAAGTTGGGTGAGAAGGTGCTAATGTGGATGTATTCACCACATAACGGTGTTAATGATACTGAATTTCAAAAATGGTAATTTAATTGGTGTTACAGAATTAAATCATTTCTGTAAACCATTACTTACAAATCCAGAGTCACAGTGAGAGAAACAGCAAGACAACACAAACCTTGCAAGAATTCTAATTATATCTACTTAAAATGGATTATTCTGAGGAAATTTTTCTGCCACAAGACAAAAAAAGCTTTGCACAAATTGAAGCTGCACAAGAAAGCCATGTTTGCAATCTGTGGTGTTTGCAGACACAGCATGTCTGCTGTGATTTGTGAAAACTTATTTTTCAGTTTATAGATTGAGCAATACCAAGGCTTTGGTCTTTTTGCCAGGTTCTTGGGCAACTGTTGGGCTTCCTTCTTACCAGAGAAGACCAATCTTACAGTTTCAGGGCAGGTTACATCTCTGATGCCTACACAGGCTCTCTGTAATTAGCCAGGTCAAATAATAATCCCAATGGAAGCCACAGCTAATTAAATCTATGTTATCTTTTAGCCAAAATGAAATAATCACCAAGTGGGTTTATACATGTGTTTTCATTATTTTCAAACGTATACTTCCAGATTCATCATACCTAGATATCAGGACTTCTTAAACCTAAAATATGATGGACATTAGAAGATGAGTGTATGGAGATGTTAGGAAAAATAAAGTAAAATAAACTTTAGTAATGTCTCAGAGGAAAACCAGTGTTTCTCCTTTTTTTTAATGTTTTGGTGGTTTTAACATACAACAGCCACAAAATATGCACAGGTGTTTTGGGATTACACAGGTCTCATCCAAACTGATACTAATGTTAAGGCTGAGCTCCATGCGGCACCTGGTACACACCCTTGCAGGCTGAAGACTCAAAACTGCTCTATAAAATTCTCTCCACTCACAGTTCAGAATCATAAGAAGCCACTTAAAGCTGTAATTTGTTACAAGAAAGCAATGAACTTCTGTGCATTACAGGAGAGAAAGAAAAGCAAGAAGCAATGCCTTTCTGTCTTGAAGGCAAGATTAGTCACCAACCTAAAACAAATGAAATTGGCTCCAAAGGTTGAATCTTAAATTCAACTTAATTGATAGTTGGGTTCCTCACCAGTGTAACGATTTACAATTGACATGGATTAACTGTTAATTTTAGTTTATAACAAAATGCAAACCTATTTCTTTGAAATTGTTTTACGGTTTTGTATAAATGCTCATTTGATGCCAATGTGTAAATTAAAAACTTCTAAACTACCATGGCTGCTACTTTGATTTTACTAAATCAAAGCCAAATTATAATAATCACACTAGGTAATCAGCAAATCTAAAATAAAGCTAGGTACACAACCATTAAACTTTCTTGACTGCATTTTTTGGTAAGTAGTGTAAGGTTCGTTTCTTTTGGTGGGCCAAAGTCACATACAAAGTTTCTAGATAACTGATGGCTCTATACTTTTAGTTAGATAATGATTACTTTACACATAAGCCTATCTATGTCCCTCTAATTAAATCTCTGGTTTCCCCTCATGTCCCATGGTAACTCTTGACTTGGCCAAGAGAGGGGGAAAGACTTCTCTAGCAGCCTTTTGCTTCCATTGTGCCAAATTCTCGTATCAGAGTGAAGTGAAAGTAATTTACAGTCATTTCTTAAAGAACTTTGACAGTCTTCCTTTCAAAAAGATTTAGCAAACATCTACAAATCATCACATCAAAGTGCTAACAGATGAGGGATTCGTATGCCAAAGGTAATGCCGTTATTTCATAACATCATTTTTGTTATGTTTCACATAGACAATGAAACATACCCCAGACCACCACTAATAATGTGATTTTACATGGCGTAACACACCTGCAGACTTCTGCCTGAGTGTCAGACACTGCTGGAGCTCAGCCAGTGTACATCAGCACCTCCTTCTCTGAATCAGGGAAAGCTCCAAGGTTCTAACCACTACACTTTCTCTGCCTCAGCATTTTGTGCTGCTGTGACCAGGCCAGCAAGACTGATCTAGTTGTTCTTACAGAGTGCTGAAGGCAAAGAAACTGAAGAGAGATCCAGAGGTTGCTACCACAGAAGCCCTGCAAAATTACCTCCATTTCTTTCTCCCCAGGAGTATCTCTCATGCTTGCTAGTGTTTTCCACACACTTACCTGTTCCTGGAAGAAAGGAGGTGGTGCATTCCTAGCACAAGTACCTTACTCAGTATAGGGGCACTGTCTCAATAATTCCCTCCTACTTCAGCAGTGAGGGCAGCAAAGCCACAGCAGGGTGACAGTGACCTAGAAGAGGATTGCAGCGCAATTCTGACAAAAGACCTCAGGGCCCAATTTGTAGGGGCTTGAATACCATAAGCCCGCAGAGGGCCCACTGTTCCTACCTAGCATACAAAGACAAGTACACAAGAGTGCATGCTGGTCCACATGACCAAAAATTCCAAGAGCTCATTCTCTGAACTCCTGCTGTTTAATATAAAAGGTAATTAATTTTGAAACAGAAAGAAGCTAGAGCCCACAATTCATCTTCCCTACACGCACACACAAAGAATCATGAGTATCCTAGCACATCACCATACCACCTCAAGCCATAGGCCTGCTTTCAAAGAAGGCATTACCAGCTCATATATCAGGCCCCTTTCTATCAAATCATATGACATAAATGGTAAGCATACATAATGGGATTAGACCCTTCCAGGAGAGACAAATAGCGTGTCATTTCTGACTCACTAGCAGGATTGCGCTGGATTATTACACCGAGACAGTAGTCTTGGACTTGCATAAAAACAGATTATAGGTATTTCTAGGCAAGAAGTTGGGCAAAAGAGCTTCTTACTCTCACACTTTCAAATTTACACACCTCAGTCCCAAGTAATTCCTACATTGTGTACCCATGTGGTTTACTAGGTATACCTCTAGGCCCCTTCTGAATAGTCCCATGAGGTCTTCCTTCCCTGTTCAAAGCGGCAACAATGCTTTGAAACCAAGTTACAGAACTTGATTCTTCCTTCTCCTCATTGATTTTGTTTTCAGGATAAAGAAAGGTTCCTAGATATGGCTGAGACATCTAGAAAGTCCAAGCATCTTCAAGTCAGAAGAGAGCTGAGATAAGATTTAATCTCACCAGGGAAATAACAAACTTGCTAGTGCCCCTTGTACAGCATTGCCTTACTTTAACTTTGCCCTACCCAAAACTCAGCAAAATGCCACTCCTCCATAAACCCGTATGTGCCTTACTGGATTGGAGATTCATGCTTTTTTAAGCAATATTAAGAATTCCAACAAATAAATCCAAGTTTAGGAAGGAACAAAAAGCTTTAGGGTTTTAGAAATTTCATGAACTCTACATTTCAGCTGTGGCAGTAACAACCCCATTGCGCTGCTGCACGAGCTGAGGTTCTGAAAGAGGAAGGATAAAACCTCTTCTTGAAACACATTCCCCCTCAAAACCGGCTCACGTAACACAGAGCATCTGTATCACAGGGCGTTTCAGTGATAAAATAGTTCATCTGCTAGATCTGTACACCTGACAGCAAAAGCTGACACATAGCTACAATGAATAACACAGTACCAATTTAAAGCTAACTACAAACAATGCATCATATTAAATCACTCATCCCTGTAGCAGCCGCACCCAGCCCAGTTTAGAGACACCTTCAGCATCTCATTATGTATATGTCACAGTATAAAGACAGCCTGGAAGAAACTCCTGCCAAGGTAACCCATATAAGTTTAATTTGTGAGATGATACAACCCTTTTACAGGTCACCAGTGGAGGTTTTAAACAATGGCAATTTTAACATAAGGAATGCATCACCTGTGAGACACAGGATTTTACAACCCATCCTCAACTTCCATCTAACAGTTCCATACCTTGAAGGCAACACCTGGTTGTCCACAATGGCCGTAGGTGCAGTTTGCTGAACTTCTCACCCATCATTATTTGCTTTTTTGCAGAAAATTTAACTGGATGTTCCCTCTCACCCTGCCCTTTGCCTACTCCTCGCCTAACACTAAGCACCCATGGCACTGGCAACACTGGAAAGTTCTAGCGCTCCTCCCCTGTTTGCTCTAAAGCATTAGTTCCCCTATCTGTCAACGTACAACTTGGAAAAAGGTCCCATGTAGTGAACTGTCTATCAGTATCCCAACTTCGAGGCCCTTTCCTTTTTGCAGACAGAGCAAGAATGTCTGAAGATGACTGTGCTTGCAGGACTGATTCTCTGCACAACTCACCAACACCCTCATAGCCTAAATGAGCACGTATCATGGTAGTAGCAGGCATCTCCACAGCTTTCCTTTCATTATTTGAAACTTATCTACAGTACAACTATTTTAAAAAGAAGGTACTCCTACTGATCTAGTATTGTACATAGCCCACGTTTAACTTGAGATACAGCATGAGGACTAGCATTTTGCCACCTGCATAGGTTCATACGCATTCTTTATATTAGCATTGCCTCTATGCAAATACTGCTCTGCTGCTTTACTCAGTAAGAAATCAAACTCATTTGACACCTGTGCAAATGATTTGCTGGGCAAATCAGATAAGGAATTGCATGTTCCACACAGTCCAACTAATCCAGCCCAATTTACTTAAACTGTCCCATCTTCCTCTACTTTTGTACCAGAAAGTAACCAAAGGGCAGCTTTGATCTAGTGACCAATATCCAGAAGCTAGAGATGATGCACAAGCTGTATACAAGTAGAAACAGGTGAATACTAAGCACAAACCCAACTCCTGCTCTTTCTTTCCAAATGCATAATATCCACAAAGATCTGACCTCAATTATAGCCAACTTTCTGTGCTGCGGTCAGGCTGTAACATGAGCCTCACAGAAATCCCTCAACTAGCTTTAAAGTAGCTGGGTTCACGTGCAAGTAACTGTGGTGCTGCTACAATAAAATGAAAAGAAGGTGGAAAAATACCGGACAGTTAGGGTGTTAACCCATCAGCAGAGGATTAAAGATGACCAAGATAGTTGCTGCCCTCAGGTGACAGCCCCACCCCTGTGAAAGGTGCTCCATCCCTTCAAACGGTGCCAATGAACGGCACAGAAATCCACTTGCACACCAACCAATTTACAGTCCAGCACATTAAGGTAAACAAGGAGCACATTCAGCCACCAATGGCAGCAGGAAGGATGTGAGATGGGCAAGAGAGAGCACCTGAGTTACCACCCCACTTAATCCATCATTACACATGCATGAAGACCATGTGAGCGTGATACCACAAGCTTCACCACTACTACTATCAGTGGTGCCTAAACTTCAGTCATCCCTGCAGCTTGTATTCTCTTACTTCCCAATGTGATTGGAATTACTTGCTCCAAACATGCCCGCAAACCATTTCACTGGGCAATACTCAGCAATAGTCAATTCTGAGTGAATACTGAATCCGCACACCGTCACTGAAACAAAATGACACGCAATCATCACAGGGACACATGCATGATGTGCACCCCTAAACAGACTTACAGCACCATCAACTTAGTTCTTTTTTTGCTAATGGCTAGCAAAGTCTAAGCTACAATAAAAATGTCAATTCCAAAAGGATACGGTGCTTACTAACATCATTTCTCTAGCCCAGGGCCAACCCAATTGAATTATGTCATAAACTAAGGAACAATATATATTCATACATCCAACAGCGAGCAGCAAAACACCATAACCAAATCTGGACTGCTGCTTCTACACTGGGAGACAGCTTGCACAGACAACAAAGCCTGATACCAAGTGCTGTTCTTCAGTATAGATAAATGCTGCTATCTCCTAGTCAGATATCTTCTAAAAGTGGTGTATCATTTTCCTCTACTTTTGTTTGAATTTTTGGTCAATAACCAGAATTCCTTACCCCTGGGATATCATTCTGCCATTGCTGTGTTGAGCTGGGTAAGTGCTATTCTGAAACAGGCAGAGTTTGTGTCTTACAAAGGGGTCTTCTGGCAAAGACAGCGTGCTAGGGCCTGTCAAACTGAGTTCTGTTGCTGATTATGATACAGAGCTTGAGATGCCACGCAAATTACTGGAGGAGGGCACAGCAATCTAAATGAGATAAGACAGTTGGGAGATCAAACTACAAACCTCAAGTGTGCTGCTCTCTCATACAGATAGCTTTTTTTACAGATTACTGTAACTTGGGAATAAAGCTGATCTGAGAATACTGGATTCATCCCCGGATTTGGCACCCCAATCTCGTGCAGCTCTTGAGCAGGTCACCTAAATTTCCAGACATTAGTGTCTCACTTCCATGGGAAGATGTTTCAGTAAAACTGGTTATGCTATTTTGCAATTAGGTGGTGTTCTTTAATGAACCCTTAACAAATTAACAAGGCTAATGTGCTGAATTCCTTGAGTTGCGATCCCTCGAAATACAATTCTTCATCCACATAACGAACCATCTTACTACTGCATCTTCAGGACAGGAAAGTGCCTTTGGTACAACTTCAGTCATTTCAACACTTCAACTTTACAAATACTGAAATGTCAGCAGTACATGAGACACACCAGCTTCCCAGCACTGCTTACAAAAGGGATAAAGCCAAAAGCATGGTGAGGCCACCACTGGCAGGAGCTGTAGGCAAGGAGAATAAGGCTTTTGCTCCCCATCTGCTTAGCAGACCACTTAGCCATGCTCTACTCCTGAAATTTCTGAAAATTCACTGTCTACCAAAGGTGGGAAACAGGATGGAAGATGACAGATATGTTTGGTTTTCATTTTGTTTGTGGAAAAAAGAAAAGGATTTATGAATCATATTGTCATGAATGACCACAGAGTTCATGCCCCAGTTTAGTGTACAGGGCTTGCCCCAACCCACGCAATGCCTTCTAGACCAGAACTCCCAGATTTGCTTGCACTACCACCACCATCCACTGCAGCAGAAGCAGACATCCAAGATAAATAACCATAATTCCACTCTAGGGTAAAGGGAACAATGAATGATCTCTGAGGGACTCTAACACTCTTCTCTCTGACAGTTTGGGAACTGAGCATAAGCACAGGCAAACAGGCTGCTAACGCAAGGTGTGTATCTACATGAAAAGCCCCGGCTTCTCAGGAAAAATCTTACTTACCTATCACGGACCCTAGACCTGTATGATACACCTGAAGTTCTAAAAACAGCCTTCCCACCCCATCTGCTACAGATGTCTAAAGCTCTTAGCTCAGAGTTACAGGTGATGTAATGATGATTGATTGTCAATACACGACGTACACGTTGGAAAGACACAGCAGGTGAGCCTGGAGCTAAGCACCAACAAATGCCAACAGCAGACATCAGGCAGTTTAGGAACCACATGTAAAAACCACAGTCAAGGCTAGCAACTCAGCAGTTGCAAAACCAGCAGTGTTAGCTCACAAAGCATCAACCATCAGCTGAATATCACTCAAAAAAAAAACCACACCACAGACCATCAATGGAACATGATTTCAGAACCTGCAGAATATGATACTCAGTTACGGAAGTGTTCCCAAGAAGAAACAGTTTCTCAGAACCTGAGTCTCACCTTTCCATTTGAGAGTGCTTCACACCCTATTCACATCATGGAGTCTTTTGATTTTTAATAACTAAACCCAAAACTGTATCTTGGGGAAAATTCACTACTTTCCTGCACTAAAAAAAAAGCAAACAATTTGGAGAACTGGCCTTTGTATCAACTCATACAAATGGCAAGTAGCCTCTTGATGTTTTTACAACAAATCTGTATTTACTCTTTCCCAAAAGTCCATTATAATAACAAATGCCACACATATCCCCATAGAGGCCTTTTTCAGGCTTCTCTGGGTGTGGTACATCTTGAAATGTAAAAAGCACAAATTTAAGAGGGGAAACCTCTCCATGATGGCCTACAAAGACCAAGCAAACCTACCTCAAGCATAGCGGTGGATGCTGATGCCAACACATTTCAGAGAGAAAAAACCCATTACTCATTTCCACTGCTAAAGTATCCTATTCCTTTGACCACTGAAAACACAATAAAACAAGTGCACTGACGCAATGACAAATGCTAGTTTCATAATTAGGGTGGAGCGTACAAGCAACTATAAAGGTTGTCCCAATCTGAGACTCTCACTTCGGCTGGATACATTTGAAAGCTCTGGATTTTGAGTGAGGTAAGCACAACCTAAACATATTGGGTGTTTCAAATCTTTGAACCTGCTTTAGATTTTTTTTCTTGGGAGAGTTGATCCACATTTACATTTGAAAATAAAATAAAAAAAGACCAACAACTCTCTTCATCTAGGTTAAGTATTAACTTTTCACATAGTAAACCAAGGAACAGAGTGTCAGATGTATTTAAAAATTCTGATGTAAAGATTGTTATTGTCTGCTTTGCTTGCAGTTATTCCTCAAGACAACATCTGACAAACATGGATAAATTACTTGATGAAAACCTTCTTAAGTCTTTTACCCAGTATGCTTTAATGGAGGGTAGCACCAGTGCACTGTCCATCAATGGCGTGAAAAGTCTAATTCAGACTCAGTTTGCACAGTACCTGAAGGTAAGTTTCACTTTTATTATTTTCACTGTGTTTCTTATGAAATTGACAGGAAAAAGAAAGTACAGGCAATGATGCTGCAAAGCAGATTATGGTGCCCAAATGGTTTCACTGACCCTGTAAATAATCTGGCTTGTAAAACTTCAGTCCAATTAACGAATGGTAGCTCCATATACCATATGAAATGAAAAGAAATAAATGTAACAAGCTGGTTTGTTTTCTTTATGTAAGCCAAAATTTCTTGTAAATTATTGCATTTGAGTCCTATGAAATACTTTATTTCAGTCTAAATAACAAATCTTCAATCTAGAAAATATATATTAAAAAAAAAAATCTATAAAACAATTAAATCCATAGGACAAATTTAGAAGTGAGAGACACAAGCCAATTTCTATCTAAAATAATTTCCTACTATCACAACCAAAACAGGTTTGCCATTCTGGAAAGGTGCCCAGTAAAGAGATGACACCAAGCTAGAGAGAGAAATACCCATTTCCCATAGCTCAGGGGGAAAAAAACCAAAACAGTCTAATTTCTAATATTATATATTCTCTCTGCCAGATCTTTCCTAAATTAGGACTCCGTCTCAGTTTAGACACTTTTGCTGGACAAATCCTTAAACACTGTGTAAAAAACAAAACACAAAACAGAACAACAAACAAACCCTAATAAGATACAATTTTTTACTTTAAAAAAAAAATCAGACATTTCAAAAGAAGTCATAGGAAATGCAATGGCAAGTTCAGAAATATAATGCTTTTTACATTAGCTGTAGATGATTTAGCATCATACCCATTTTCCCAAGTATGTGGAAATGGAATTGTTCAGGAAAAGTAATACTGATGTTCTCTGTCTGGATGTCAGACATTTTTAAGCATCTACTCTGCTTGCAGAAATATATGGTACTGTAATAAATCAACATAAAAGCAGGACAGGGCATAAAAAAAACCCATGCACAGAGAGAATGAGAAAAGAAAACATTTTAAATATTTAAATTAAATAACATAAAGCCAGTTTTGATTTATAACTACCTTGATCAGATATACTCACTGCATCAGGATGTTACATGCACTCTTAACAGACTCAAGAAGTAAAAAGCATTAGTAATCTAAACTAGATTCAATACATTAGAAACGTATTAAATTGCTAATTAGTCTAGTTTAATAGCAAGAATTTTTCAACAGTAAATACAGTATTCTTAGTAAAGAAGAGAAAAGGGGAGGGAAAGAGACTCCCAGGTCCTGGTCCAAAGCCTCATGAAAGTAGGAACACGTTTTCAAACAGTATATGGAGGGCCCAAATTAATATCTAAACGCAGGAGGTGGTACCCCTATAAATTTGGTGACCAGGTACATACTGCAGCTATTCCACCTGCTCCATTTCCTAAATTTCAATTTTTCTGTGAATTTTAGACCGAAGCAATTCTTGATGTTTCTCAAATGATTATCATGTCTTTGTTAACACTTTTGGCAGGGAATAGCAGGCACTGTATTTCTAATTTAGCCAATAAAGCTTTCAAGTAACACCGACTGTTACTGACTGCATCACTTCTTGGCAATATTCCTCACAGGAAAACAACTGTGGCAATCTATTAATTTATTTTCTTTTTTTTTTTCCCTTTTTAAATTCTTTTCCTATAAAAACCAGGATTCATTCTCACTTGATAACATAATTAAAACATTGGACAAAAATAACGATGGAAGCGTCAGCTTTGACGAGTTTCTGAGTATTGTAAAAAAGCTAATTGGTGCAGGACAGTAAGGCACCTGCAAGAATGAGTTATCACTGCTTTGAAGAAGAGGAGCCTGGTGTTTGTGTACATTATTTCTACACATGAGCCCACAGATCTGTTATCATTTTGAAACATACAGAATAAAGATCTGACATATAACGAAGTCCGTCTCGCGTTGTGTTTCCTGCATGTTTGCCAGCCACACTTTCCAGCCAGGCTGCCTCACGATCAGCTCAGAACTACCGGTTTGTGTTTCACACTACACTGGAAGAGAGCACTGTTTAACAAACCCTGCTTTGCCTGAGCTATCATTCTGACCTCAAATCAAATAGCTTCTGACACACACAGAAGGAAAGATGTCCCATTCTGTCTGAGGAGTGTCCCCTAGTGTACACCATCCAGTGCTCCTCCCAGTTCAGTTCCATCACCCACACAAGGCAGGCAATGCTTCCGTACAGTAAACAGCTCAGATTCTTAACACATGAAGTACTTCTAGCCAGGCATGGTGACAAGCATGGTGACTGTAACATTCTGTGCCTATTTACATAAGTACGCACTGTTTTGTTACTGCTCCTGTAAATTGAATACTTAAGTGTATACAGCAACAGAGTGATTGCTGCTGCAATTAAAACATCCAATACATTTACTTAGTGCAGTTTTAACCTTTTCATTGCACGATTCCCTATTTTCACACTTGTAATTCACAGGCCTTATTAGTTACTTTAAGAGGAAATTAGTGAAAAGAGACACAAGAAGAATGGAAATTCTGAAGACAAGTAATTCAGTGGATTAGGCACTAATCCTACTAGAGATCTTGGAATTTTGGACTGAATTTTAACATCAACATCATCCCGTATCCTGATAAAAGATTAGATCTCAGAGTTACTTAAGGACTTAGACTTTGCAATTAAGCTGAATCTTTATTAACTGCATTCAAGATCCCACACAACACTGGCTCCTATCCCTGAGTATCCCCTCCATGAAATGAGGAATGAAGTACTCTGCCTCGCTGATGCAACAGAAGCCTCAAAAACTATATTTAAGCATGATATGAATGTTCTGACAGGCTCCTGGGCCATTCTCTTACACAAACCCTTCAACTGTTAGAATGTGTAATGTTTCTTGCAAGAACACAACAGTACTTTTTTCTGGTTTACAAAAAGTAATTTATTCTAAATTAACAACATGCTTTGATTTCAAAAGTAAATATACCCCCACACACATTTCCTTAATATGCTGCACTACATACTTTATACATAAGTAAAATCACAGAATTTTATGAGGTGCTTTTGCGTGAATGGGACATACCTCCCTTTTCATCTCTTAGACAACCTCAGGAACGTTTTAATTCAATCAGGTTACTGGCATCCTGAATAGGGAAAGCGGGCATCAAGAAACAAACGTGTTGTGAGAGCGTCTCCTACTGGCAAGATCTATTTCTGCACAATTTGAGTTCATGGAAAACGCACTTGTTTCACCCGGTGCAATTCTGAGTTTCATGACAAGACGCAAGAAGTCATCAAGAACAACAGTCACAATTAAAATTAGCTTTTATAAATTAAAGAAAAATTTAGAACTGTTTCTATAATTGTCTTTTTCCTAGAGCAATGTTAGAATGCAGTTGCAATAAAATTGACAAAGGACGTTATTAAAAGGTTCATCCAAAAAAAAAAATAGAGGAAGGAGGAGGATGCGGAACAAAACAAATAACTTTTGCCATCCACTGAATCCAGTTCATTAGCAGATGGCAAATTGTAGTTTCCTTTTATAGGATTTAATTTTAAAATTTTAATTTGTAGCAGAAAACTCCTACTAAGCACTACTCTCAAACACACATGTTACTCTTCTGAACAGCTATCCTCCTGCAAAGAACAATTTACTTAGCACTATTCTTCAAAAGACTGGAAAGCAAAGCAGAAAGCTTAAGAATAACAGGAACTCTATCTACATATCATCAGCCAAGATGAGGTCAAGAACCTGAGGGACTGTGTCAGTGTTCATGTACCTCCCTTACTTTCCCCACTGAAATCAAGCTGGTGTTAAAGAGGAATTGAAGCCAAAACCTTAAGGAGGTATTTCCATAGTGTAAATGGCATGGTCTGGTGAATACAGATAACTGCCAGATCAGAAGTCTTTGTTGTTCTTTTTCTTCAAAGTACAGATTTTTCATTTAAGCCTAAGTGAAACACATCTAATAGCAATTTCAAATTTCTCAGCACTGCTTACAAATCACAGATTATTAACATTTTCAAACTCTAGTTTTCATTTCTTTTATGTTTTTATCACAGAGATACTCAGCTTTAGGATCCCCCAGTATTTTACACACTGTAGTGTCTGTTTCACGTTATGTCATTAACCTCGAGTTTTTTTTGTTAGGCAGATACAACTATTTTTTCCAAAGGTTTCTGAAATCTTAACTCCACAATACCCAGGTGAGCAACACTGTCAGTAGAAATAGAAAGTCAGTACAGTCTACTGACAGTCAGTAGAAACAGAAGAACAGCTGACATGAAAGAGACATTTAGCACTGCAGGCAGCTCTCTACATTTGCACATTCAGTTGTGCACTCATTGTTCAAAACAGAACAAGTTACAATTGCCTCATGGCATCAAAACCTTTTACAACACTCAAAACCTTTTACTAATGAAGCCAATGCTCTTCTATAGTACAGTAACTTCTGTATTTTAATTGAGACACAGATGCCAATAGTATCATTTCTTGTTATTTCAACCATCTGTTTTTCCTTTGGAAGCCTAATTGAGTTGCATGATTACTCAACAATCTCAGGTTTTATTTCTAATAAAGGTTCAAATTTCCATAGATGCAGAAAAAAGGAAAGCAAAAGTACACCAATATTTTTTATATATATTTTATGAGAAACTGTCAGCTGCAGTAAGTACAGTTGTGAGTATTTGAATTCTTAGCAAAATAAGAACGGAGGTAAGTAGCTGCATATTTTATGGCTGTCCCTGGGTTCCTCTGCCAAACTACCTATTTGAACTGTTGTGGGGTTTTTTCCTTTATCTCAAAAATAAAAGGAAATAGAATTTCTTCCTCACCAGTGCTTTTCTTTTCACCTCTTCAGTTTCCAGAAGAATTTCCAGAAGGGCAGGAACCAAAAGAAAAGTACATGGCAGTGGTCCTAAGTTAGCTCTCAGCTGAACCACACTGTGGCATGACAAGGTACTATTGGAGCTGATACAGTGTTTCCAATTAACTTTCTTGGATAATGAAACATCTACACCAGTCCAGTAGTTCACAAGCTCCACTATCTGTCTCTACTCCAATCATTGTTAATGATCTGTTATTATATAGAATATCTAAACAGTTTTTAGCACTAGATGGATTCTGCTAAGGCAGATTATTTATCAGCTATAATTATTGATAATATAAATTTCCCCCTTGGAATAATATATATCTGTTTCTTGCTAAGATCTGAGATGCCAAAGATCAGATTAAGAGGCTGAAACGTGACTAGCAATAACCAGTTTCAGAAGCTTAACCTAGCTCAGAACAAAAGAATATCCATTATACATACCCCAAGCATACTGCTTCCCTTGTAAACACTGGATTCACCTTTTACGGCATAAACATTCAGTCCATTATTTCCTTAATTTTCTGACCACATAATTTTCTCTTTAACACACATACCTTACTTGCCCTCAGAATGCAAACCACAAATCCCTGGGTGAATTTCTTGTGGAATAGAAACTCATCCTAGATACATTGTACTAATACACCTCACAATTTCTGTAACAGAAGAACCGGCTGGTAAGGCTGCAGCAGGCTAGCATCCATGTTCCTGACTGCAGCTAAGTGAGATGCTCTGCACCTGAACCAGCTACTGTGAACAATCCTTGAATAATGGAGAGAAACTGGCAGTTCAAAAGGGTGACTCACCCCCCTCCTGGTGATCTGACTGCACCCTGAAAAGGTACCTGAGGTGACAAGCTGAAATGCAATCATGAGAAGTTAAATAAAACTGGCACTACAAAGCCCTCGAAACAAAGATGACCCAAAATCTGTCTTCTTAACTTTCCCTCTTACTTCCCAAAAAATTTACAATAGCTTTCAACATCTTCCACGTTTTATAACATATTCCTATCATTAAATTGATCTCTCCAGGGAATGAGTATGTCCTCACAAACATTGAAGAAGAGTGAAGGAAGAGACCTTTTACAATGCTAAACCCATGAATTTGATACCAAATGCAAACTTTGTTCACCTGAGGACATTTCCAAATGCCACCAAGTTTTAGTAGCAAATCTTGCACTGAAACTCTGAGGGTTTCTAATTTACCTTCAGAAGTCCAGACTAGATTTTCTCTCCTACACATATAAACAACCTTGCAAAGGGCCAAAAATCCTTTAAAAACCTCCTATTTGCATCCTTCAGACCAGCATGTAGAAAAAAAGTATTTTACTTATCAAACCCAACCAACTCTTCTGAAGGAAATTGATTCAAAAACAGTAGGTCACCATAAGCAAACCACTTTATCACTGAAACAGATGTTTGTATCTTACACCAAAATACTACCTTATTTCCGGCATGTAGTTTTCAGTTCTTCATTTTCTTTAAAACCCTCTTTCTTACTGTTAATCAATTTTACTATCATAGAATCATAGGGGTTGGAAGGGACCTTGAGAGATCCAAGGGTCCAACCCCCAAACGACAATGTGATACCCTACTCTCTTAAACTACTGGATACCTGGAAGAATTTCACTCTCCAATTCTACCACTGGCACAGGATAGAGAGCCCTGTCGTATCTACAAGCATTGAAATCTTCTCAGAAGGCCTGAGAGATGCACAGGGAAGGAAAGGTGTAGTGGTTCTTAGTACTATTTCTATGAAGTAAAGTTGAGTTTTTCAATAGCTTTCCATAAAATCCTCATCCTTTCACATACATTTAGATGTTGATAATAGCCTTGTGCTACACTTACTAGCTTCCCTTTACATTTTATTCTCTAGTAAAGCCATCCTAATCATTATTGTCTACTCCAAGCATCAGTCTGCAGCCAAGGAAGCTACTAGAAAAGTTATTTTTAAAAATGTTAAGGCAAACAACAAAAACCAAGCAGGTGTAGGCAAAATACTTAAAAAAAGATTCAATCTTTTTCAACAATACTGAATAGGGACAGCAAACACTTCTCCATGTCCTACCATGTAAAACTATAGAGAGACGTTAACTTACACAGAGGTAAATCGCACTTTAAGAAGAGATGTATGTTTACAAAACACAAGAAAAAAAAAATAGTACTTACAACAGGGTTTTTTGTGTCTGGGTCAAATTCTGTGGAATTTGCATCTGAAACAAATTCAAAACAAGTAAAGTACATATCCCCTGTTCTACCTGTATTCCAAAAAACCCCTTTTGAACACTTCTGTGGCATTTTAGGGCTTCTCTGCACTAGCACTACAGTTGCATATGCTGAAACGCATACCTGAACCCCTTTCGAAGCAACCACTAAAAGCATATGGCCCATCACCCACAATCCCTTTCCTACTTCCAAAATCTTTTCCCCTCAGCTCTTATTGGTATAAATTCAGAGGTGAACTGTCGGCACACTTTCTCCTACGATCAAGAAGCGGGTTTCAAGCAATCTGCATAATAGAGAGTTCCTCTTCCCTTGCACAGAACGGTCGCACAGGGTGCTCAGCTGATAATTATCACGTTGCAAGAGCTAAGCGCCTAACGATCACAGGATCTGTGTAACAGTTCTAATAATACACGCTTCACGTAGGGAATAAAGTTTCTTCTAAGCAAATCACATTCACAGTGGCATACCGAGCTCACCTTTCCAGTTCAAGCGGTTCCTTGCAAATTCCACAACTGCTAATTGCATTCCCAGGCAGACTCCTAGAAGAGGAAACAGAACCCTCACAATTCAACAGGGCAAAGAACAGGACCGAAAGCACTCACTGTTCTGTCTGAAACTTGACGGCTTAGAAATCTTAGTAACCAAAAAGCTGTAAACAAAAATGGCTGCTCAACGTAAAATTCACTTTTCGGGAGTAAAACACGCGTGACAATTATGCACTTAAAGCCCTTTCAAATTTCAATTTATTTTTTTCCCCTCCCATCTATTTTTACCAATTTAAAAAAAAAAAAAAATGAGGTAAAGACAACCAGAAGCTGAAAGCCTTGTATATCCAGATTCAAACTTTGCTCTGGCAACTTGGCCAAGTAGTCACTTACAAAACTGTAAGAAATGTGAAGCAGGAGGCAAAGTTTCAGAGGCGCTTACACCAACAGCATTTATTTTACAGACCACATGGCATCTTTAGACGTCACCGTATGGCGTGATTCCGCCCCAGCCGGCAGCTCATCACCCCGCAGCCGCTCTCTCCCCAGGCAGGAGAACGAGGAGACGAGGGCAAATCCTGGGGGGCTGGGATAAGGACAGCGTGCTGGGCCAGCACAGGGAGAGGGACCCAACAGCAGGGCTTAGAACAGAGCATGCACGACGGCGGTAAGGCAAGACAACTTACCGTCCCGGCGTCCGACGGACCGGACGCTCAGGTATCCCGGCTGGTCCCGGAGCTGCTGGAACCCCCCCCGCCCAACCAGCCCCTTTCACGGAGGCGTGACGCCACGTGGTACAGCAAACAGCCTTAGCTCAGCTCACCTCTGCCGGCTCCTTCTGGAAATTAACTCTAGCCTAGCCAAAACCAGGGCACCATAATAAAACATCCCGCTAAACAGATAAAAATTATTTCATATGCCAAAAGCGTCCCAAGGACACCTGTTTGCTACAGGCCGGTTCACACTTGTAACGATGTTGATTTCATTACAATAGGAAGCAAAGCCTCCCCACAGAAAAGGTGAAGATTGCAAATAAAACCTTTGGAGTAGGGATGGTCTTTTTCTTCCTTCCTTACAGGGCAGATGCAGGACATGACTGAGACCTTGGACATTACAGACAAGATAAATACAACAGCCCCCATACCTCCCTAAGACCGGATCCTTCCTTAGTGTGTGTTGGGTTTTTGTGGGTTGTGTTGGGGTTTTTTGGGTGTTTTGGTTTTTGGTTTGTTTGGGGTTTTTTAATCAAATCAATAACTTGCTATCAATTAGCTTGCTATACACCTCCAAAACACAGTAACTCCTGATTCTAATAATCTTACCAAGAAAAGGTTTCTTCTTTGTTCTTGCCCAGGAGATAGCTTGGAGTTTGCCTTCTGTTCCCCTAATTCCAAACCCTCCTGGGACCAGAATGCCACTGCAATGACAGCCATAATTAAAGCAACCAACATGTAGAATCAAGCCAGCAAGGGAAGTCCATACAAACTGCAGAAACACTTTTGAGGTTGTAACAAAGCAAGCACAACACATGAAAGGCACATTTTGCGTGAACATTAGGAATACACTTTAAGTTTGGAGATTTGCCTGATCTACCAATCCCAACTCTCATCTGATCATTGTCACACTTCACAGTGAAATCCCTACTGTTTAAATAAATATTGCTTAAATAAGCTATCAAGATATTCTAAACTTTAGGATCTTAATACAAAAAAAAAATTGTATGCCTACAAAGTGAGACTGAAGAAATGAATTTATTTTGACAACATACCTTTACAAATACAAACTGAATTCCTGGCAATGATTCTTAACAGAGATGTTTGCAGAAGGGTCACCAGCATCTAGGAAGCTTTTCTATAACTGCATCTTACTATGATGCATGCTGACAAAGAAAAATCTTTGACAACTGACCCGCACTGTAATGAAAGCTATCCATACAAACAAAACAACCCAAACAAACCACCAAACAAAAAGCCACCACACCAAAAAAAAAAAACAAAACCCCAAAATCAAAGAATAAAACCTGCAACCTGTCTATAAAGAAACTAAATCAAAGTTTGAGGATGTAAGTTGATGCTATTAATTTTTCCATGTCAGAAGCTTGTCACCAACCACGCACATTTATCCCTTTACATAAATAACAGAAGTTTGGATGCACCTGCCACTGATAACACAGCCTGCATCTGGGATACAGAATACTCAAGGGCACTTACTCCGCTTTGCACAGTTTGTGCCATGCCTGGTGATACTTCACTGAGTTCTCCACTTCTGTAGAATGCTCAAGTTCTGTAGAATCTATGTACTAATAAAAAAAATATGCAATAAACCAGTCATTTCTTCCACACTATATAATCAACTTTTAATAACATTAAGACAAACATATTAGAGTTTCAAGTGAATTTCCCAATAAACCCATAACAATTTCACTGAAGACCCAGTATCTGCTCCAGTTTCAGTAATCCATGCCCCTTTCTTTGCATGCAGCTCGAAAGCTCTGCCTGCCTCCAGTCCTCCAGGTGAGCAGACTCGGTAGAATGCTCCATAGCTCTGTACACAGGTTCTCTTCTTACAGTAATCAGGGTACCAATCAAAGGACAGTGCTGATTTTATCCTGACACCCACATGAGACATGGCCAGAGCATTCACATTCCTGGCTTTTGGGTGTCACGGTTTTTCTAATCTTACCACAGACTGGCAAAGAGGCATTGTCTGGCCAGTGAGAAAAGCATTCATGGGAACTGAAGTGAAAGCATCAACTGTAGAAAGGGAGGCACACTCATTATCCATGTCCTACTAGAAATACCGCATGAGAATCTCAACTGCGATTAATAAGCCTGGCTTCCAAGTTGCCACTAGAGCAAGTAAGGGAGGTAACCTACTGCTCTGGGCACACAAGAGATCAGAGATTCAGTCTCAGTTTTGCCAGGCTTTTTCTCAGAATAATATAATTAATATCATCCTGCCATAGAGTCCATCCCCTATAAAAATGAGGTAATCTGAAGCGACAGAACTCATTTGTGTGCAGAGAACTGAAATCAATGAGAAGATTGCAGGAAGTTTTCCAGATAAGACTGCCTTCTAGCAAACGTTTCCTACTTTTTCCAACTCCAGAAGACATAAAAAAATACAACACAAATTATTATTTATGAATGTTGTTATTCTATACTAATATGATTCTACAGCATAAACTAAAAGGACACTTCATCACGCTGGGAAGTTGGAAAGAGAAACTAATTACAGTTGAAATTAATTGTGGTTTCCTTGCCAAACATATTGAGCTAGCACATTTATCCCTTCAAGCAGCATCAACATTTCATCATTCTGACACGTGGATGGTAGGTTACAAGCTGGATGCCACACACAATATTAAGGAGTTCCTGTACAACACAGGAGTATCTAAATATCTAAACCCTCTTTCAGTTTAAAGCCATTGCTCCTTGTCCTGTCACTACAGTGACAGGAGAAGGGGCAATGATAAAGCATCCCTCACCAGCTTTCCTGTAGGCCCCTTCAGGTACTGACAGGCTGCTCTAAGGTCTCCCTGCAGCCTTCTCTTTTCTAGGCTGAACGAGGCCTACTCTCTCTGCCTGTCTTCACAGGAGAGGTGCTCCAGCCCTGTGGGTCATCTTTGTGGCCCATGCTTGTTAATGCAAAATTAACGAACTTAACACCAGCTGCACACAAAGCCAACTGCACATTTCCAGACTTGGCACCTTGACTTTGCTTTTAGCAAAAAATAGTGCATCTTACACATCTCAAAAATTTCCCACTACGCAGCTGCCGGTATAAACCATTATACTTAGGGCAACAGAACCGTGTGGGTCCAAAAGGGCCTCGGGAGGTCTCTAGCTCAAGCCCCTGCTCAAAACAGGTCAGATTAGAGCAGGTTATTCAGGGCCATTTCCAGCCAGGATCTGAAAGTCTCCAGGGATTAATTCTGGCTTTTCCCACGCCTCTGTTTTTCACACATACAGAAACAGCTTTTTGGAACATACGTGCTCCATAAGCTTCCCAAGGAATGAGGGAAGGCTGACCACCTGCCATTTCCCCAGATCCCTTTCTTTGAAGATTGGTGCATCATTTGCCCTTTTCTAGTCATTAGCAACTTCCTCCAGTTGCTATGACCCCTCAAAGCTGATGGTAGACTGGCCCCACGATGATGACAGCCAGCTCCCTCAGCACTCTGGGGTGCATTTTGTCTGGACCCATGGACTTGTGTATGTCCAACCGGTCTGTATACATCCCAACTATATGTGTATGTATAATCATAGAAGAAAACATTGTGGAGGAAACGTATCTATTTCCTACAAAATGTCTTTTCTCCTTCAAGGGAAAGAAGACAGCTTAAACCTTAAAACATAAGCTATTACTTCCCTAAATGAGGTTCTGATTGTTTTATTGTCTCATTTTTGGTTGGGTTTTTTTTGTTTTTAAATATATTTTCCTTGACACTTACCAACTGGTGACTTAGTCACATAAAAAAAATTTACTCGAATTCTGCTTAGCCCTTTTCATTTCAGAGATACTTTTTAGCAGGGAACAACATGCACAAGATGCCCAGTACACAGAGTAGTATTTCTTCTCACGAAACATGAGGTTATTTTGTTTTCTTGAGCGGTTCCCTAGCTGTTCTACATGATAGATAGCAACCAGTTTGTACTATACCAGTCTCTCTACTATTACCTTACAGAGGACAAGAGTAGAAGGACATTAAGTTACTTTGGTTTGGTTTCTTTTTTCTCTTGATTGGAAAAAGCCTCTCCCCTCCCCCACTCCCTGCCCCGCTTCCCAGAGAATAAATCAACCAACTTCTCTCAGTAAAAATAGTTTAGACTTGCTTATTTGAGCATCTCTGCATGCTTCCCCTACTTGAAAAGGTTCTGGAGTGACAGTAACAATGAGAAGCAAAAGGTGAAGGATTTGCAGCTGACTGATGGGGCTGACAGGCAGCAGAATGATACTGTGAGAAAACAACAGGGTTTGTTTTCCATTTCAGAGCCCACAACAGTGTAAGCCACAGTGAAAAGTATATTCTGCATCACCACAAGCTGCTGCAGCTATGATTAACAGTCCATCAGAACCCAGCCGTGATGGGAGGGTACAAAGCATAATTATCTTGGTACAGGGCCAGTCACCTTCTGCACCAAGTCACTGAGAAGAAAACACCTGAGGTTGCCACATTCCTGGTGATCTGCGTTCTGAAGCAAACAGAAGTATATTATCACATTTCTGATAGGAGAAATTCCTCTTTAATATTCTGTGTTCATGGTTTAGGGAACTTAACACCTTCTCCCCAAAGACACCAGAAATACTGCTGTAAACAAGACTCCCACATACTCATCACTCTGTAGTACACATGCACTCCTGTTGTCTAGGTGCTCCCGTTGCTTCCTTCCGGGATAGATGGACTGAGACAACAGAACAGTGGCTACGTCTTTGCCTTGCTGCCTTTAGTGACCTTTTCAGCCATCCTGAATATCAATGATCTTCCTCATCAAGAACGGGTTAGTTCCAGTGAGAAACTTTCTAAAGCTCAATGGAAACAGCCTTGCACGAGTATTACCTAAGCAACCCACAGATAGCTTCTGACACAGAAATTTTCACTCTCTTCTGGATTTTATAACACAAAAAAGGAAGTGATCAAAGGTCACAAGGTTCAGCAATTTTCAGCAGCCATTTAAGTACATAAACACACAAACTTGTCTCCATCAGAGACAGGCAGAGATCAAAACCTACTGAGTACAGTACAGCCTGCAACCACCCACTTTGATCAATTTATCCTATATAATTTAATTAACCACTCTGAAGCAAGGTGTTGATGATACTGTTTTGCTACTGCAAGCTGCTAAAATGTCCTTTGTACCCAATTAAGTGATAAGAATACACACTTTCACACTGCTTCTTTGCCCTAGACTGCAACAAAACTCAACAATGGAAGCTGATAGTTCCACAGTTCCATGAGTGAGAAAGCTGATAACAGTTTTTCCCTGTGTAGCTCAACTTCCTATTCACATTAAAATGAGACAAATCAGATCCCTAAATATTAGTTCTTTATTCAAAGAATTACTATGTTGGAAAATAAGTTTGTGGCCCAATTGTGATGCCATCAGAATTCAGATGAAAACTGAATGGACCGCTCCAAGAATATTAACTTAAATGACAAGCAACAGCTTCTGGCACCAGATTTTAAAATGAAACTCAAGTGCTTTCCAAATTACCTATTTTCTCCTGCCTTTAAATTAATCTCATTAACATGATAAACAGAGAACAAAGTGAAAGCTACCTTTCATAATAAATATAAATTTGCAGGTAATGTTTGCTTTTTCATCAGATCCAGCTTTGGGTAATTGCAGCATTCCTTTCAGACAAGTTTGCTTCAAATAAAACAAAATAACTAAATCTGTAAACACTTCTTAAAAAAACCCCACCAAACAAAACAAACAACAAAAAGATGCTTGGCCAGTCTGTAGTTATCTGCATGATTCACTTTAATTTCCACATGAATTAAAACTGCCTCACATGATCAGAGCGACTAGAATATATTCAAAGTATTCCTGAAAGCAAAATCCAGAAATATCCTCACCATTAAATCCAGTTTGTGATTAATGGCCAGTGCAGAGTGTTCCAGAGCCTTGAAAACAGATGCATAGCAATCACTCAGTTTTGTGTACTTGCCAACGAGCGCTATGGAACACACCTTCAGCAACCTTTCATATCTGACAAAAACAATTTCTTTAGTTATTAGACTAATTTTCACAAAGAAAGCAGTAACAACATTTGCCTTTTCTTTAACTTCACAAAACCTTCTAAAAATCTCAAAAGTGACAATGTTTTAAATCCAAACTATTCCCAAATTTTGATCAGCAGCATGCTACTGACCCCAGTCCAGTCTGGTGACTTCACAGTAGCTAAAAGCCTAACAGAAATGAAAACACTTCTGCAAAAAGCAGCAGGAGTTAGAATACCTGTCAGCCATTTTCTTCCATTTCATCAGAAGATCACTTGGTTGGTCATCAATAGGTAAATTTAACCTCTGTTTAAAATACTTAATGATGCCTTGCTCCTCCAACAGGATTGGTACTCGGTAAGTGGAAGAAACGTCATGGATAAATATCACCTAACAACAACAACAACAAAAAAAAAGAAGCATAACCTAAAAATTTTCATAGGAAAAATATTTTTGTATACTACATGCATTCTGTATTCAATCTAATCTTTAAATGTTTTTATTTTGGAGGAGCAGGCAGCACAGACAGTATTTAAGGTACCACTAAATCTTCAAGGAAAAAGCTACCCAAAAGGTAGTGTTTCACTTCTGCACCACACCATCATACCAAAATAGTTCATCAAGCCCATCAATGCATCAGTTTTAAAAGAACATCTGGCCACACAAGCAGTCACACTTGCTAACACTTCTTTCTCCCTCCAACAAACCTGAAGAAAGAATGAACATGAATGGAACCTAACCTAACAGACCCAGTTAGGTTGTGATACAGTCTCCTAAAAGAATTTTGACAGTGAATTAGGTTATGTTAATTCCTGTATATAGTCCATTCAAGGACCATTTAGTTCAGAACACATTCATAAACTGCATCCAAGCTGCTGGCAGTTAAGTTCACTGCACTTGGCTTACATGAGATCGTAGAGTTCTGAATCCTGAGCATGTGTTCTCTCCCCTGCTACACATGGGACAGAGTATATAAGTGAATATACTCTATGTCCCATGAGTTACTCCTGTTCATCAGACCAGTATGTACACATGCACACTTCCCGGTGCCTCTCTAAGTGCTCATTCAAAAGCAAAAAGAATAAGGTAACCACAGCCCTCCTACAGCAGGAACAAGGCTTGTCCAACTGTTCTTCCAAACTTGGCAGCTGCCATCCTAAGGATGAAACCCAGTTGCCCTATTTTACCGCCATGCTGACTATGGAGACTGCTACAATCCTGAAACCATCTGAAGAGGCTGCTTTCATTTTGTTGGTATATATGTTGAAGCGAAGACAGAGGAGTCACTTGATAAGAGCTAATTTAGCAAAAAGGTCCACTGGGAGGAAGTCAGTGCACAGAAGAGCATGTAGTCTTCATGGACTAGTTAACGGCAGTCTTGGAAACCATTTCCAGCCACACAAAAGACAATAAAATAATTAGGAGCATTGATTCACCAAGGGGAGGTCACACTTGATCAACCTGATAAACTTCTATCAAGAAGCAATAGGCCTAGCAGATGAGAGGAGAGCAATGGATATCATCCACCTCAAATTCAGGAAGGCTTTTAACACTGTCTCCTTTATGATTCTCATAAACAACCTGCTCATGTATGGGCAGGGTGAGCAGACAGTGAGGAAAACTGGCAGAGTGGCCAGGCTTAGAGGGTGATGATCAGCAGCAGAAAGTCTAGTCAGATGTCAGTAACTAGAGGATTATCCCAGGGGTCAGTACTGGGTCCTGTCTGGCTTAACATCTTCATTAATGACATAGATGAGGAAGCAGCATGTACCCTCAGCAAGTTTTCAGATGACACCAAAGTGGCAGGAGCAGCTCATATGCAGGAGGGTCATACTGCCATTCTGCCAAAAGGCAGGAGAAATGTGCCAACAAGAACCTCATGAAGTTTGAGATGGAAAAGTGCAAAGCCCTGCACCTGAGGAGGAACAACTCCAGGCACCAGTAAATGGCGGGGAAAGGGGTGGGAGTGGAGAGGAGGGACAGGACAGACACAGGACAAGGGGGACAAGCAGCTGAAAAACAGCTTGGTAAGAAGAGACCTGGGTACTCTAGTAGACACCAAGTTGAACATGAACCAACCAGCAGTATCTTGGGCTGCATGAGGAGTGTTACCAGAAGGTCAAGGGAGGTGATCCTTCCCCTCTAGCCAGCACTGGTGTGGCCACAGCTGGACTATTTGGTCTAGCTCTGGACTCTCCAAAGCAAAGAAAGACACAGACATATTGGAAAGAGTCCAATGGCCCACAGAGGGTCATGATTATGGACTCATTTGGGTTGGAAAAGACCTTAAAGATCATCTTGTTCCAACTATAGGCCAGGGACACCCTCCACTAGACAAGGCTGCCCATCCAACCTTCCAGCCTGGCCTTGCACACTGCCAGGGAGGGGGCAGCCACAGCTTCTCTGGGCAACCTCTGCCAGTGCCTCACCCCCCTCACAGGGAAGAATTTCTTCCTTGTATCCAAATTAATCAGCTTAAATCCATTAAATCAATGTCTTTGTAACAGTCCCTCTACAGCTTTCCTGTATGTCTCCTTCAGGTACTGGCAGGCTGCTACAAGGTCTCCCTGGAGCTTTCTCTTCTCCAGGCTGAACAAGCCTGGCTCTCTCTGCCTGTCTTCACAGGTGTGCTTCAGCCCCTCGGTCGTGGCCCTCCTCTAGACTCGCTCCAACAGCTCCATTGCCTTCTTATGTTGGAGGCCCAGAGCTGGACACAGTACTCCAGCTGGGTTCTCAATGATCACGGGACTGGAACATCTCTGAGGAAAGGCTGAGAGCACTGCAACTGCTCAGCCTCAAGAAGAGAAGGCTTAGGGGTGGGGGCAGAAAGTTTCATCAATGTATAGAAATACCTGAGAAAAAGGTGCAAAGAAGAGTGTGACAGGATCTCTTCAGTGTTGCCCAGTGACAGGACAAGAGGCAATAAGCACAAATGCAGGAGGTTCCCTCTGAACACCAGGAAACACTTTCTCACTTTGAGGGTGACCAAGACTCAGCACAGGTTGCCCAGGGAGGATGTGGAGTCTCTACCCTTGGAGATATTAATAAGTTGTCCAGATAATGGTTGTGGGTAACAGGCTCTAGGTGGCTTTATTTGAGCAGGGGGACCAGATGATTCCCTTCCAATCTCAACTATTCTGTGATTCTACATCAGCAAACAAATAGGAAAGGTGGTCTGAAAGGATTGATCACCTTGAGATTGTAAACCACTGTTCTAGGCCCAAATTAAACTGCAACTTCTTCTCTAATGGCACTGCACATAGCTCCAGGAAGAAGACTGATGCCGCATCTAATCCTTTGGGTCACAAGAAATCCAGGATCATTCTAAAGAATATATAGACACGTGGCCAATGTTTGCTGAAATCCAGAAGCGGTTCATTAATTTTAAGACACACAAGAGACTTCAGAACAGCTTTGCAGAATTCTGATGAGTAGAGTTATGAAAAGGAAAAAAAAGCAAATCCTAAAAATAAGGCTACACCACAGGACAGCACTGAGCAGCACCTCAGTTCAGTCCCCGAGGTGTAACCCTTAGGGACACACGTATATTAGACAATGCAGCAGAGACACATCCGAGCTAGCCAGAACAGTGTAGGAGAAGTGCAGCACTCCACCTGGGATCATGCACTCAGACTCTCATGAAAGCTGTGACTGGTGCAACTGTTGAGCTTCTGCTCTAAGAGGCAGAACTTGGAAAAAAAGTGCCATGAAGACAGCTTCCTCCCTGTCAGGTGGCTCTTGAGGAAGTTCAGCTGTGCGTGGGACTCGGCACAGTTGGACTGGCGTAATAAGTGCAGTTGGAATCTCTGTGTGTGTGCTAACACACAGCCTGATACTGCCAGAAAAGCACACACCATTTTTTGTTTGACTCAACTTCCAGTTGTATCTTTCTGGACAGGACCCACACAGACAATTCTGAAAGGTTTTCCAGAAGCTAGTGCAAGGGTGTCCTCTTCCACAGAGTAAGATGGAAGGAGGAGGCTGACTGGGGGAGAGGCAGAGGGCCACACTGCCCTGTACACTCTCATCTGGAATCTTACTATAAAAAGCGCTTTCTTACACACCTGCAGAGACAGGGGCCAACCCTGATGCATGCTGGCAACAGGGCATAACTATTGGCAACTACTATCACTTTAATATTACCCATTACATTAAAGAGAAAAATGTTCTCACTTGGAAAATACTAGAGCACTTGATTTATCAAAATTAATATTTTAGTAGCAATTCATCGCAAACTATTAAGGCCAAAAGCAGATATGAATTAAGATATATAACTACACAGTAGATGTTCTAAGTATGTTAAAGGGCATGAATATCCTATTACACTATAGCAAGAAGTATTCATGTACCTGTGATACTTGATGGACATAGCAAAGTCCCCAGCTTTACCCACCTTTTGCTGCTCATCTTAACCACTTGAGATGGTTTATGGAAAATAACCAACCTTATCTTGAAACTGCAGTTTTCACAACTAGACACAACAATTAACCATGCACTCAACATCTATTATTTTCATTAACTTTATACACAACACACATTTAAATTATTAATGACTGTTTGACATAAAATGTAACATATAAACTCCCAATATTTTTCAAGTGCTATGGTGTACACGACAGCAAGAGAAAAAGTATAAAAAAGATTACATATTAATGAAACAGTCTGGAGTTCAAAACAGAAATGCAGAGAAATATTTGCATGCTTCACCACGTTTAAATAATGCTGAATAAAATATTTAAGTACTGACCTGCTCAGGCTCCACATGGCAAAACATGGAAATCTTTTCCTTCACTGCCATTTCTATAGGTTTTGCACTTCTGCAGACAATCTGTCATAACAGAAGGGAAAATCTTAAATATTTGCTAGGCAAATAGAAGATCCTCCATATTGTTCATGGAGAAATTCATCTCCTTTGAAAGCACAGCACAAACATGCTTTTTTTTCTTCTTCCCTTCTTTTTGGAGTTCTACAAATAATCTGCTGGTAAGGCAAAAGTAAATCAGTCACCTGCCCACAGTGACCCACTTCTATTACTCTTCTGTTGGCATTCTCTGTACTACTGCTTTGTCATGTTCTCTTTTTTATAGCTACTATTGTAAAGTCTTTACTTAAAATTTAGCAGCTCTGTAAGTATGAATAATATGATGAACCAAAAGAAATACTGTGATCTTATCAGCAATTAGATCATAATTATTAACTTCAGCAACTAACTCCAAATGCAGAACTGTGCTATCAATGTACCTACTGATTACTCAGTCTACTACCTTGTTATTTTGAATCCTGAAAGTCTAACAGAAAGTAGGACGATCCTGTTAAAAGATTAATTTATTATTTTCCCCATCTTTTGCAGATGAAACTCTTCTTAATGCATTAAGGGTTTTTTTGTCTAGAAGCTTCAATCACCTTGCTAGAATACAGCTTAGCTACACTGATATTAATGAGCTTCTCCTACCCTTGCAAGAAATTCTAGAAGCAGAAAAACAATGGCACGTATAAGGAAAAATTAGTGCACATTCTAATAATAAAAAAGAATTATGAAACAATTTGTACAATTAAGCATACCATATACATAAAAACTGGGTACTGTTTGATGATAAAATTCATAAACCTTGATAGTATGAGCACAATTAAATCCACTTTGGAATCCATCATGCATCTTACTGAGACAAATTAAAAAAGTTAATGCAGTCACAGAAATCAAAACATCAGAATCAGCATGAAAATACAGAACTACAGTAACAGCGAAGGAGGTGCTTCTCAGAGAAGCATAATACAAAGATGAGGAACAATTCAATTAAATAGGTGTCCTGGTTTCAGCAGGGATCAGGTTAACTTTCTTCCTGGCAGCAGGTATGGTGCTGTGTTTTGGATGTGGCATGAGAACTGTGTTGATAAAACTCTGATGTTTCCAGTTGTTGCTAAGTAATGCTTATACTAAGTCAAGGATTTTTCAGCTTCCCATGCTCTGCCAGTGAGAAGGTAAATATGCGTGTAACTGGGGGAAGCAGTCATGGCTTGGGAATGATTTGGTGTATCAGTCAGTGGGTAGCAAGAAACTGCATTATGCATCACTTGTTTTATATATTTTTATCTTTATCGTTTTCTCTTTCTTCACTGTCCTATTAAACTGTTTCTGTATCAACCCACAAGTTTTACTTTCCCCCCAGCCCGATTCTTTCCCCCATCCCAGTGAGGGTGGGAGGAACGGGCAGGTGAGCTGCTGTGTGGTGTTCAGCTACTTGATGGGTTGAACTGCAACAACAGGTCAGCACTGACACGCATAGCATCAGGTTTCAAATTGCTACACCAAAGTCCATTCCATCTGCAGACAGAACGTTTTCATTAAGCACTTTTAACACCCTGTGGAGATCAGAAAGGCTCCCGTGCGCACACGCGCAGCTGAGAGTGGCCCAGCATGCCACCTCGGGGTAGCCTGGGACCAGATGTCAAGGCAGCAGGTATTAGGAACAGGCCCAAGCAAGTTGAGCTCAGACAGCCTGGCAGCGCAGCTTATAAAAGGAAGCTCTCCCGACTGCTGTTCTAGGAGCTTCCCCATGTGCTGTCTTGGCCTTGGGCCCCTGCCCAAGAGAGCAACCATTTAAAGATTTTCTTGAAGCAGTGCCTAAGCAACTTGACAACAGAGCCAGGATGCTCTGCTCAGAGTGTAACCTCCCTGTGCTTTAGTGGGCAACAGCAGCGGTTTTAAAGAGTAGTGTGCTTCTGGCAGTCCCTGAACTGCCCCAGGCAAAAAACACTCAAGATGCAAGAAAGTGACTAGGTAAGTCTGTTCTTCCTTTTATTACACACTCACACACTTAGGGAGGCTTTTAAAAATTAATTGGGGGGGAGAGGAGAGAGGGGAGGAAGTCAGGCACTGACAATTACCTTAAATGCTTTCAAAAATTAAATGCAACCTTCCACATGCAATTAGCACTTCAGGAGGGATTCTGAAATTTAGACCCTGAAGCTTGCAGTATAGAGCCGCATTGTCTTTCCCTCCAAAGGCTGATTACAGCTACCAGGTTGCAAAAATTTGAAGCTGCCTAACACATTCCTCACATATCCTATTTATAAAGCCATTGGGTTTGTAGGTATAATGCTTTTTGATAAGCATAAAATGCAAGAATTAAAAAAAAAAATCAGAAAGCAGCACAAGACTTAGTTGTGTGACTGTCCTTTTAAGAACCATTTTTCCTTTTGGAGGACATAAATATTATACAGAAGCAGTGACTACTCTCACTGCTCTCTCATTACTAAGGCTAGGAAGCTTTTTCTCCCAGTAGACTTGATGGGAATGGAAACTGCCCAACAACTGCCAGAATCAACTACGGAAAATATTCTTTTACCTAACAAGCAGCCTCACACAAGAGAGCAAAACTGTCCTTTTTTGTTCCTGAAGCAGCCCTAGTCTCCAGCTGCAGCTCAGGGAGTGCTCAGTTCATAAATCTGAACTACCAGCACTGGACCAAGCAGGTTAACATCTCCAATGGCAAACAGGTATCACAACAGGGAACCGCAGTCTGCTCATGTCTCCTCTCTGCTCTCAAGAGGAAGTGCCAGGGCGGCCAACGCTACATCCACATAATAAGCCCACACTCATTACCAGAGCACTGGGGAGAGAGAACGGAAGGTGTTGAGCATTTGTCATCATCTGCCAACTGGCACAAGGGGAAACTTGCTGGCTTTAGGCTCACTATACCACACAGAGCAAGTCCAACACAACAAAGGAATTGAGGAACCTTACTCTGAGGATTCACCCCCACATTTTATATTTCCAAATAGGAATATTTTAAAGTATTTCAAACATAGGAATGCTTCTTCTTAATCATGCATAAGAAGAAATTTGTGAGAGAATGTTAGAAGCCAGAAGCATTCCAGGTCTTCACACAAAGTGAACCGAGACTTTAAGTTATTTTTAGCAGTGCAGAATGAATTTTCTGCAAAGATTGCTTTAGGAGAACACAGCTTCAAGTCCCAAGATATTGCAAGGAGTTAGTTGAATTAAAAGAACCTAAGAGTAAATATGAGTAAACTGATTTCCTGTGGCATTAGTGAAGCAGTGCAGCATATACATGGCACATCATCTAAAACTCTTCTCTCATGAGAGACTAAAGCTTACACTTTGAACACAGGTTATGAAAGCACAATACTAGTTGACTGATAAATATCTATCTTTATTTACTCACCAAATCTGGAGACAAGCCTAGACCTCTCAGTGCTCGAACACTGTTCTGTGTTGGTTTTGTCTTCTGTTCGCCAGTGGCATTAGGCTGGAAAAACAGATTTTGAAAGCTCAGATAGCAACTAAAATCTACTAACAGAGCAGTTCTGGGTTAAAAGAGAAAAGTCATCACAAGTAATAATACTTGCAGGAAATAAGCATATCCAAACATAACCACAAGACACCACAGAACTGGCACTTACATGAGAAATTCTGTAAAGAAACCAAATGGCCCTAACTCACATCAGGGTTATTTTGGTTTTTCTCTTACAGAGAAAAAAAAAAAATCAATATAATTGAATCAAGTAGGAGAAAAAGAATATTTTTAAAAAGTGGGAGTTGCCTACTAAACTGTGAATGTCCAACATAGCACAAAGCCTCCAGTGACTGTCCTTGAAAATAATCAGCCACAGTAAATAGTTCTGTTCTCAAATACACAGAATCAATCCCACTGATTACTGATGATTCCTCTAACACATACTCACAATGGTTAAAAATTCTCTTTACACAACCAGATCAACATCACCACCTTTGCTTACCAAATTCTTCCATTGAATACTTACCTCTTAAAATAATAAGAAAACCTATTTGTGAAGTAAAATTTGGAGTCTGAATGGGAAAAAACTTTTAGCCCTGCACAGAAAGTTGATATTGACTGGACCATCATATATGGAGGATTTCACCTGAGGCTGAGCAGGCCCATGCTACACAAATCCTTTGGCCACAGGACAAACCTAGCCAGCCCCTTGCAACAGAGGAGCCTGTTAAAAGCAGCACCCACCCACAATCACATCATCTGCGTAGCCTTGCCTTTACCTAAGGATACGGCAACAGGTTCATCTGGGACAATCCTTTCTGTTTACAATAAAAAGGATGCAGTTGCTTCATTGAAAGAAAATTATCTATTAGCTCAAATACCTAAAATGAGGGGACTCATCTACAATACATGGTCTGCCCACCCCTCTGCTCATCAGAGACTTCCAATGCTATGCCACTGGGGGTTCCCACCACCTAGAAGGACTTAAGTAATTTCTATGATCTTATATCATTAGCTCCAAGATACAGAATTTTAAATAATACCTTAAAGAGACCGAGTGCCTTTCTTACTGGGTTCATAATGTACCAGCACTTTCCAGTGCAAAACAGAAGTATATTTTAGCTTTCCAGATAAATTAGTGTTGATAAGGGTTGGAGATTTTTTTGCAAATTAGAACACTAAAACAGATTCTCACATTGATAACAGTAATTATCAAAACGTTCATTTACCCCAGTGTGGCTGGGTTTCATCTGTGTGTCCCTAAAACCTTTCAATATGAAAGTGTAAAATCTACTTTATTAATTTTAATAACTTACCTGTGGTACTAGACTAACATGAATATTACAGAAGTTCTCTCTTTTTGCTTTGAACTGAAACTGTCTAAATGCTTCAATAAATGGCATTCCTTCAATGTCTCCAATGGTTCCACCCAGCTGAAAAAGAAAGGTTGGATCTGTCAGAGGGGCAGAAAGGAAACAAAAAAAACCAAACAACAGTCTACATCTCACATATTCAAGAAGTTTTCTGCAATCAACTTAGAAAAATGACAATTTAAATTTGCTGGCATACTCTGCAAAGAGTTGTCACCTATTCTGCACATTTTTCCTGTGGAAAACATAACACAATTTTCCAGTTCTGCTATGAAGCTTTACACCACACAGATAAGCTTCCCATGGGAGACGTGTGGTGCTACTGAATAATAAACACTCACTGGTTTTCTCTGCCTTCAGAGAGGTGAATGATTAAGTAATAGTTAAGCTGAAGGGAAGGTTTTTTTGTACAGAAATCTTTCTATTTTCCTAGCTGTCAGATTAAGGAACAGTTGCAACCAATGAGATGCAGACATTACAAATATTATCATAGCTTTCCAACCCAAATAAATGCCATGTGTACAATATGAAATAATATTTCCAGTTATAAAATTTTAAATATTTATTACCAAACCCAAGAATAAGTCCGTGATAAAATTTATTTATAAAAATAGAAATTAGAAGTCTTTCAGATACACAGAGACTGTAATAGACTAAGCGCTGAATAAAGTCTTAGGAAGTAGTTGAATTTCAGAATGATGTTTCTGTGCCACCAAGTGGCTTTTGACAGAATTGCGTATTTGTATTCAACCAATACCAGAAAAACTTCTGACTACATTTGTATGTGACACACACATTCAGCCTAGCTCCTTCAGGATTTTACCATGGAAAAGCATCAAATGTCTGAAGAAAAATATTTTTATCAGGCTAGAGCTATAAGAAAAAAAAACAACCCTTACACAGAGGAAACAGAATGAAACTTGAAATTAAAGCACTGACAAGCTTATCTCTCATAAATGTTCTTGTGGAACACCTGTATTTACTGTTTTTACTTTTTTTTAATTGTTTGACTTAGGTACTTCATAAAAACTAAACCTATATCTATCCCAAAAATTATATTTTAATCAAGGGAGATTATTGTGTGCAAGAAATATTAAGCAATTCTGTGGCCTGGGTCACAGAGTTTCTCACACTACTGATTATGGTGGTCACTTCTATCATTAAATTTATGACATATTTGGTTGTCAAACCCTCAGGTATAACCTTTTCCTGTATTTTGCATTGTAACAGCAATAATAGTAATTACTGACTGCCTTGCCTTTCCTCCAGTTGCTTCAATGCCCCTCTAAGGATGGGTGAAACTCATTACTTCCATTGTTAATGACTTAACTCGGTGATGTTCTGCACAAAGTTAAAAATAACTCCAGGAAATGGGAAAGTAGCCTATGTTAAATTTCATACATATTAAATGTTATGTATAAACATATTGAACACCTGTAAACATTAAATGTCCATCTTGTTGCTCATGGTGAAGCCATATGGAAAGCTAGAGTGTTAGAAGCTCTCCTACCAACCATAGGGGATTTCAGACATTACACAGCTTTCATCAAACAATTAACAGTACACAGCTTCAGTCAAACGTCTGTACCTCCAAACTGATACTTCACATTACAATAACTGGCTGCTGTAATTTTATGAATTAAACTCTCAAGCAGCTCAGTTTCAGCAGTATTCCACAAGGCAATCAAATCCAAAAAAAAAAAACTGTAGGGATAACAGCCATCTCTCTACAACCTTCTTTCAGGTCACTTCCTACAGTTATCTGAAAGGAGGTTGTGGAGAGATGGGTGTTGATCTCTTCACCCAAGCAATGGGTGATAGGACAAGGAGGAATGGCCTCAAGCTGCACCAGGGCAGGTTCAGATCAGACATTAGGAAAAAGTTCTTCACTGAAAGGGTTGTTGGGCATTGGAACAGGCTGCCCAGGGAGGTGGTTGAGTCACCAACCCTGGACGTATTTAAAAGACGGGTGGATGTCTTAGGGATACAGTTTAGTAGGGGGCAGGTATGGTTGGACTTGATCTCAAAGGTCTTGTCCAACCTAGTGATTCTGTGATAAGACCCTGCCTATCATTTTCAGAACATATCAAAGAACATAAAACACATTATTTGCATTGCTGTCCTCCATAAATTTTCAGTCTGACCTACAGCAAGTAGCAAAGAAAAAGCAAGCTAGTTCACTGTGTTTACTGTAGATATGTATCCTAAAAGGTTCCATACTTGCCTCAATTACACAAATTTGTGGTTCTCTTCTGTCATCATCCACTGGAACTTTTGCCTGATTCATTACCCATTCCTGAACTGCATCAGTGATATGTGGAACAACTGCAAGACAAAGCAAGACAAGCATATCGCAGTTCAGGCCCATATAGCAGGCTTTGCATACAAAAGGGGCAAAACGAGCACAAAGCCAAAAGGAAACTAGCAGCTCCTTTTTCTATTCCTCCCTTCCTTGAACCCCAAAGCCCAGCATGACAAGAATGCCCGTATTTCTTTCTCCTTCCCAAGATATAAGACTATGCAGCAAGGAGCTGCTCATTCTTGATCATTCTTTTGTGAAGACTGAATGGTCTACTATCCCACAGAACTAAAAATATCACCTTGAACGGTTTTTCCCAGGTAATCGCCATGCCTTTCTTTGTTAATGACATGCTGATAGATCTTCCCGGTGGTGATGTTGTTATCTTTATAGAGATTGATGTCCAAAAATCTCTCATAGTTTCCCAAATCTAAGTCAACTTCTCCACCATCATTCAGGACAAAAACTTCACCTAAAAAAAGACAGTGAAAACTTTAAAAAATACTAATTAAGTTTAGGAAAACCTTAACAGGCAGAAACATAATAAAATAATCAGAAAATATTAAGCACATAGAAGGAATATGACAAACTTATCTTAAAATGGAAGACTCTTTTTTCAATTACATATTGCAATGACATATCAACAAAGCACATGCTGCAACTAAACCTGCACTGTCCTGTATGACTTAGTATCAGTCATTACTTTTACACTGAATGCCTACCCCTCAGTCACAGATAGTTTTGCAAATTAATTTAAGTTATATTGCCAAAATAATTAAGTGGCTTCAAAATATTTAACCTGAATTTCAACAACATGCTACAATCCTTGATCGGAAGAAAGTGGTTTCTGGGAATCAACAACAAATAAAATATTAATTTATATGTGGCATCCAAACCCTCTGCTTTTGTAAGTACAAATCATTATCAAAGTGCTTCACTATAAACAGCTGTTGTTTGGATCTATGTGTTTTGGGTTTGCATGGCTAGGTTGCGGGGGGACCTGCTGCTAACCAAGGCTGAGCCCATCAGCAACAGCGGAGGCACCTCTGGGAGAAGAGTTAAGAGGGGAGCGGGGGAGAGAAGGGAGAGAAAAAGCCCCTAGCAGCAGCTTTTTGCAGCCAGATAAAGGAGCGAGATGTGAGAAACTGCAGCAGACAGCAAGGTCAGTGAGCACTAGGAGGCCAGGGGGACAGGGAGGCAAGGCAGCACTCCATGTGCCGGAGGAGAGAGTCCCCTGCAGCCTGTCGAGAAGATAATGATGAAGCATGCTGTACCCCTGCACCCCATGCCATGAAGAGACCCCAGCTGGAGCAGGCAAAGGCACCTGAAGGACGCTGTGACCCAGTGGGAAGCCCACACTGGAGCAAGCTCCTGACAGGGCCTGTAGCCCATGAAGAGAGGAGCCTGTGCCGGAGCAGGTTTCCTGGCAGGACCCAGTGGGCAACCCATGGTGGAGCAGTCTGGTCTACACTCCACGGAAGGGCCCACACTGGGGCAGTTTGTGAAGAACTGCAGTCTGTGGGAAAGGAGAAGTTCGTGGAGGACTGTATTGTGTGAGTGGGACCCCACACTGGTGCAGGGGAAGAGTGTGACAAGCCCTCCCCTTGAGGAGGAAGGAGCAGCTGAGACAAGGTGTGATGAACTGACCAAAACTTCCATTCCCCGATCTCCCTGTGCCAATCATGGGGAGGAAGTAGAGAAATCATGAGTAAAATTGAGCCCAGGAATAAGGAAGGGGTGGGGGGAATTGTTTTAAAATTTGGGTTTATTTGTCACTATCCTACAGTTTCTACTCTGTTTTGATTGGGTAATAAATTACATGATTTTTATTTCATGTTGAGTCTGTTTTGCCCATGAGAGTAACTGGTGAGTGATGTCTCATGTAGCTACTAAGTTATCATTTAAACAAACAGACACAGAGTGGAACCAGCAGTTCTCATAAGCAGTTCTTTGAAGAGTTTTATATATATATATATATATATATTACTTCAAGAACTATTTAACTGGAAATCACCAAATCCAAAATTTTAACAGAAGAAGCTTGCCATTCTGACTTGTGTCAATTTCTACTTACTAGCCAGCAAGCCAGTGTTTTTTCCACAAGCAGTAAGAAATTCTTAATCCAAAAGGGGGAGGGTGGGAGGGGTGGGTGGAAATCACATAATTACATGCCATTGCGTCTCCTCTCCCCTATACCTGATCCAGGAAGGAATGCATCCTTACAATCTCAACCAATCACAGGAGTGTCACCATCAAAGGTAAAGGCCTAGTCAACTAAGTAGCACCATATGCACTTCTGAAAGTGCAGGACTACTGCATTAGTTAAATTTGGCTTTATGAGAACCTTCTGGTGTGCAACGTGGTCTTTTTTCAGATCACAAGATAAACACATTTACATCCAGTTCCAAAAGTTCTAGTCTAGACTAAAATTAAGCAAACAAATAAAATGCAACTAGCACCACAAACACAACTAACCAAACTAAGCATCTACTTCAAAATTACTAGTTGTCTCCCTAAGCTTCATTGACGGTTTTGACTAGATCCTCACTGACTAAAATGGGAACCGAATCTGACCCTCAGGAAGACACACCTAGGGCACTGACATGTGACACACAGGTAACAGCATTCCCAAGTAACCACTGAGAAGTTTCAAGAGAGTTGTATAGTATTATTCCAATCCTTTTTTTCATCAAGTTGAACTGAAGATAGTATTAACTAAACAAGGCCTACAGATAGAATTTCCTCAACAAAGCACTACTTTATAGGAAAAAAGCATCTACCCAGAAAACAGCCTTCACCAAAGAGGCTTCTCCTCTTCTCTTAGAGCAGACAATGCCCATGAGATGTAGTAAGGAATGAACCTGTCCTGCCAAATAGATTATCTGGCAGTGTCCAAGGCCAGGCTGGATGGGGCTTTGGGCAACCTAGTCTGGTGGAGGGTGTCCCTGTCCATGGCAGGGGGTTGGAGCTAGATGGTCAAGGTCCCTTCCAACCCAAACCAGTCTATGATTACATAAATATAAAATGGCTAATAACGACCATACTATTGTTTTTCAAAAACAAAACAAAGTACACCCCACCACATTACTGTGAATACAAATATTTATCCAGAAAGAGACAGCACTGCCCTTCATACCATGTTCATATGGAGAAAAGGTTCCAGCATCTATATTTATGTAAGGATCAATTTTGATTGCAGTGACACGTAGACCACATGACTTCAGTATGGTGCCAATGCTGCTTGCAATGATCCCTTTGCCAATGCCAGAGATGACACCACCAGTTACCAGGATGTACTTCATTGGTAAATCAACAGAAGCACACTGATCTCAAGCTGGCAACCTAAAATGACAAAGATGCACATCTGATGAATGCAAATTCATGCCAGGGAAGGACACAGTATGCAAAGAATCTAAGCTGAAATGACCTACAGAAACAAACAACAAATTCACCATTTTGAATATGGGAGTAGGATTCATCTCTCCCAGTACATACAGGTACATAAGCCAAGCACCCAAGCCTACTCCAGAATCAATACAAAAACAGATATCATTTTGATACACTGCCATATGGAGACGCCAAAGAGGCACAGTTCTGCCAACCTACTCCTCATCTGTGGCAGGAGAAGCCAGTTAACTCTCAGAACCACAGCTTCAGCAAGATGAAGCTCACCCTGGATTCTTTCTAAATTAAAACATGCTAATCATTTCACTGTGTTTTGAGAAGTGAGCTCAAAGATTGTTCGTTGCTACATTAGCCAGAACACTCAACATTTTCCACATAGTAGCTTTACCTTCAAAAATAGTGACTGTAGCTTCAACCATCTATTCAAATCAGAATGTTACACCATCCAGTCAATTTTTCAGCTCTTTGCATTTCCCAAATTCACAGTATATCAAGTATTTCACCAAAAGTCTTACAATAACATACTGATCAATAGAACATGAGATCAGGAAAGAAAAACTGAACCAAAATTCCCATATACTCAATAGCCTATATTCCTTTCTTCTCATGCCTACTCACTCTCCTTTCTCCATTTAATTACTGTTAGAGAAAAATCAGAAAAAGAACATGTAGCAAATCTGGACCAAGATGCAGAGTTGGAGCTGATGCTGTTCTACAAAACAACATTGTATCTATTTTAAGTTCCAGATTTAGAGAAACACCTGATGCTATGACATTCATTAGCATCATGCATTCAGAACAGCAGCCCTGGATAGAACAACTCCAAGATCTGTGACATGGCCAACTTGGGAGGGTCTCTGCTTCACTCTCTGTGCTGAAAAATAAAACATTTGTCACAAGAGGCAACTATGAGTAGTCAGAAACACTACACCCTGAACATATAAACATGATAGATCACGCTTATTATGGCGATGAAGCCTTGATCAGATGCAACATTGTTATTTCACAGTACCCTACAAAAGTAGTGCAGCGTAAGCAACAATGGCTGCCCAGATACAGAAACTTACTCTTTGGAAAATTTGCTTCTAAGAAGCCTGGATAATTAAAGCTAAAAAGACCCACTATGAACAAAGAGATTCAAAGGCCATACTAGACAAACCATACTGGGGGGGGGAACCTAATAGATTCTAGTATGTCTATGCCACCTTGCACTGTGTATGAATATGAGTGCTAAGGGATCCAAAGCCAGTAAAAAAAGATGGAAAGATGGTACCACCCATAAAAATTCTCATAATTACTGTCCTACTAAAAAAATTAATCACCCTCCTCATTGCTGTGATTTGCTGCTTCTATCTGCTGCAGTTGATATTGTCCCTGCAATTCTGTCACTTCAGCTGGCTTTCACACAAGCATGGATTTTGACACCATTTGTCCACCCCATCTGAAATGGGATGATGTAATTGTATTCGCATTACATTCGGGCAGCTGTGGAGGCTAATCACTGGAGTAATTTTTGAACAACTGATGGCATGGCTCATCACAGAGCAAAAATCCTAGGGTGAAGAAAACCTGTACTTGCTTAAGTACCTAATTCATCCAAAACAACAAGCAACAGCACACGTTGTAACAGTACACACTAGAAATGCAAGCAGTGTGCTTCTTCAACCGCTGAAAGCAAGTGAGTGGATGTTGTAGCTCCTCCTCTTACTACACTGAAGTAACATAAATAAGGCCTGGATCTCCAGGAGATAGAGTTTAAGTATGTAATAATGCTCTTGTATTTCTCATTAACAGGAGTTAATAGATTATTATTTCCTTATCAATATAGACAAAAGGAAAATGGCAGCCATCAAAAGCATTTAACTCACTAGAAAAGGATCATCTGGAATTAACTTTTCCCTGCTACTTAATATGTAGTTTCTTACAATAGCAAGATTTCAGGATCTGCAGCCCACCTGCTATGTTTCAGACTCTTCCTTCGTGAATCAGCTAACACAGCTGTCAACATTAACATTTCATAATCATCTAAGCCTCTTTCAAAGCTATTTTCTCACAAAGGAGGAGGGGAGAAAAAGTTATTTCAACAACAGGTTGGGTATAAGCCGCTTTCAAAACTCTTAAACCCTGTTACCTTGCTTTCAGGAATCAAACCGAAAAGCTCACTGTGATTTTAGCAAGGAACAGCGATTTCCCAGGAGCTGGGGAAACGCAGTGTTTACCGGCAACTAGGAACTCCAGGTGGCTTGGGAAGCCACTTGTAAAAGAAGGAAAGGGCGCTAGGGGAGGTACAGGCAAAAGGGAATGTTGAAAGGAAGCATTCTGCTGGGAACTGAGAGCTAGCGCAAGCAGAGAGGGGCACGAACTACTCCATTCGGTCCTATCAACAGGAGCTCGCTGTCTTCAGTCGGGATTTTCGTAGCAGCGCTGCGCTACGGTCACGAAGTTAAGTCGCCGCCGAGCTCAGGAGAGGAGCTGCCCCCGCCCTGCCTCTGCAGCAGGGCGGCCGTTACCTCAGGGCAAAGACGGGCGGCCCCGCCGCGGCCCAGGTGCCACCTCGGGAAGAGCCGTCAGAGGGCGACCGCTAAGCGCGGGCCGGGCTGGGCCGGGGTGGGACAGGACGGCGGAGCGGACGAGGAGCGAAGAGGGAAGCCGCCCCGTCCCCAGCGACCGCAAGCCGCCTGCCAGTGCCTAACCGCCCCGCCACCGCCGCTTTGCCTTTAAAGGCAGATACCCCAACCGGCACCCCAAGAGCGAAGGTGAGGTGCGCCCGCGGCCCGATAAACGCCGCGCCGCCCCCTACAGTCCACCCCCGCCGCGGGGGCACCGCCAGGGACTGCCAACCTGAAGCCAATGCCCGGGGGAGGAGGCGGCGGCGGCGGAGCTTCCCTGAGGAAGGCGAAGCTCTAGGGCAGCTCCCCTCAGCTCCGCCCGGCCCCGAGCCGCAGGTACGACGCCGACGAGGTGAGGCCAGCCCGCTGCTGCCCGAGCAGGCCGAGGAGCGAGCGGTGCGCGAGTGCCCGGCGGCGGTCCCGCGGGACAGGTGCCCCAAGGCGATGGCGCACGCCTCCCGCCGCTCCGCCAGCGGCTCTCTTCCCACCTCGCCTGCCGGCCCCGCCTATTGCCCGCCCCCTGCGGTGACGCGAGAGCGAGGAGAGAGGCCGGAGCACCGCCCTTCTCCGTCACGGGCGGAAGCGGCGTATGCGGAAGCAGAGCGTGCTGCGGGTTTCCCCGTAGGGCACCGCTCGCCCCTCGGCGTTAAGGGTTCCTGTTAGCGGCCGGCTGCGGCCGCCGCCGCTGCTCCTGCGCCATGTTGCGCGGCTTGGGCAGCTGGTTGGGGCTGGAGCGGGCAGGCGAGGAGAAGCTGCTGTCAGCCGAGGAGAGGAGCAGCTCCGCGGAAGAGGAGGAGGCGACAACAACAACAACAGTAGGCGCGGAGCCGGCCGCGCAGAGCTCGGAGCAGGCGGAGCTGGGGGTGGACTCGGAGGCGCTCCTCAGCCAGGCCAAGGGACTCGGCAGTGAGTGTCCTGCCCTCGCAGTCTGGGGAGAGAGGGGCGAGGGCGGCCCTGCTCCGCCGGCCCCGGGGCACGCCCACACCTGGCGCTTTGCCCTGTCCAGTGGGGCTCCCCGGGGCCGGAGTGCCCCCGCTCCGCTCCCCCGCGGTACCCTGGGCCGCGGCGCAGAGGTGTGGCGGCTCCTCCGGTGCTGGGGCCCTTCGTGCAAGGAGAAGGCTGGCGTGAAAGAATACCTTCTCTCGGGGGGGGCATACCATGGCCGGGCATCTTAACGCGGGGGGTGCCGCTGTGGGTCTGTTTAAAAAGCGCCAAGCGGTTGTCTTAGCAGCAAAATTCCCTTAGTGCGGCGAGAGCAAGGCAGGGGCTGGAGAAGCGAAGGCAAACTGGTGTAATGGACGTTCAGGGTTTGGAGAAGTTACCGGTGGTATCGCTGGCATGTAAACTAAAGCTTTAGTTGAACTAAGCTGTTGAAGATGGGTTTTGAGATGTTAAGTGTGTTTATTCGCGATTCACAGAGTCACAGGGGTTGGGACATCAATCCCTTTTCATTTAGGTAGCTACCGCTCCAATGTGGCTTGTGTAGTGATGCAAACTGGAAAACATAAGTTTGAGGTGGCCAGAATACTCTTAAAAAAAAAACCCAAACCTTAAAGAGCTCTGAAGCGCATCTTTCTATATGTGAATGGTAACTGGGGTTAGTTTAGCTGGTATGGAAAGTTATCTTAGTGAAGAAGTGGTAAAAGTCATTCTTTGCTACCCTTTTTCATTTTATGTTTTCACGTATCTTTATTTTGCATCTGTTGCAAATGACATGTATTAACTGTAGTCTATGGCCTGCATCACTGCCACGTAGGTTTTCATACAACTTGTCCAGTCTTTTCCACAGTGTTGAAAAGATCTGATGCAACTGCCAAAGCTGTTAGCCTGGAAGTGTCCTAGTTCTTTTATTTAACCATCATTTTCCTGCATTTCTGATACTATTTTTAGCTAGCAGCTACTGGCAACATGAGGCATTTTATCAGGTTACTAACAACAATTCCATGCATTGCCAAAGGGTGTTGCCTCACTGGAACTAAAAAAAAAAAAGTATTAAACCTTACTGTTTAAAATGTGAACCAAGTAAATGGCTGCAAATGTTTGTTTCAGTCACCATTAATTTCAAAGTTATTACTGAATGAGCAGCATACTCTTTAAGTATCTGTACCCTGTCATTGTGGGAGAAGTGATGTATACATATAGGATAGTGTAATCCATGATTTGGTTTGCGGTTTAGTGACTTTTTTCATAAGAAAGAAATGTGTCTTGATTATTTTGTTGAACTCGTGTAATGAGGCATGGCTGTAATTTGCTACAGGTAGGAATTCTGTAGGTTAAGTAGGTTCTTAGATAAAATTAATCCAAAGTACAACTCCAAACTATTTTCTCAAGTGCTGGATCAGTATCAACTGAAAGGTTGGTTGGAGATGGTTCTTTACTGTGCTTTGCTGCAGCAGGTTATCTCTAGTTTGATCAAATATTTGTCTGGTTGTTGTAAATTGACCCTAATCTGGTTGTTACTCTGTTCAGGAAGGAAAGAAGAATTTTCAGGGGAAGAATTAAGTACTGAGTGTAACAGGTATGATTTGCTTTGTCAGTGAAAATTTGGTTTAGTGATCCATAGATTTTTTTTGTCTGTGACACCAGGGAAGAGTCTGGTGGGAAGGCTTTTTTGTTAGGATTTGGATGTCGCTGTTTTAATGTGATCACTCTAGAAACATCTGCATGACTAATAACCAGGGTAGCTGTCTAGAAAGACTCCTCTAGCACATAGAAGAATTTTACTGATAAATCTGAAGCCTTGCACAGGTTATTTTTTGCTCTTTATCGCTAGGAGAGTTTGTCAGCATAAACTATTAATATAAATATTTCTAGGTACATATTCTTACTCTAGGCAAGGATTTGTAAGAGGGGAGGAGATCATCTTGGTCATTTGAGAGTGGAAGAGTTACTTTTTTTCCATCCCTGTTCTATTTTTCTAAGGCTAAGTGCCATCTCTTACTGAGGTTTTATAAGTACCTTGGTTCAGAAGAGTATTTGCCCTTAATGGGACTAAAAAGCATTTTGTTCTTCAGAGTGATTCCAGAACTGGCCAGAACCACTTTGCCCACCAATACCAAATCATTGCTGGAGAGCAAATATTTTGGCACCTTTTGCACCTAAAACAATTGCATATGAGAGAGTTTCCAGGGATGCATAAAATGACAAATGAAAGCTGGTAGGGAGGAAACAGTCAGGTAGGCTGCTGCTTCTTCCTCTGCTGTCATAAGGGGGATAGTATCTCTGTGCAGAAAGAGTAGAAGATTTTTCTTGTATAGTGCAAAGCATGTGATGGGCTGTAAAGCCTGGTAACAGGTATGAAAGGTGCTAGCAAGTACTTGAAGGAAATTTGGTTGCCACCATTCTGTGGCTTACAAATGGAAGTTACATATGAAATATTGGCTTGAGGGCTGGCTGGACCTCTGCATTTGTCAGTATTGATTTGGTGATGTCATTGAAGAGAGAATGTTTTATACATCACAGAGAGTCAGCTTTCCAAAAGAATGTTCCAAAGTAACTCTTTCTACCAGTGGCTGACAATAGTGTGTCACTTTTCGTTAATTTTTTTTTTTAATGTAAAGGTTTTCTTACATTTCTGACCTGTGGGGAAAACAATATTTTTTTTTTCTGATGCCTTGAGAAGGAAGGTGTTTTTCAGTCTGTTTCTAAACAGGAATGCTGGTTTTGGGGGTTTTTTTAATCCCCTGTATAAAAGCTGTCCTGTTTCTGGCCAGGCCAGAGTGAACCTCCCCAAGCAGCCAGCCCAGGGCTGTTTCCATGCCAGCTGACATCACATAAGAGGGGCTGGTTGGGGAGGGGCACTTCTGAGTGTGTATGGGCTGTTGGGTTAGTCACGGTCTTGGTGCAGTACTCTGGCATCATTGGGTCAGGAAGGTACTGTGTGTTGTTACCAGGTGTGAGTGACATCTGTCATGGCCTGTTACTGTTCCCCTTTCATGGTGCTTTTGTCAGTAACTGTCCTCCTTATCCCAACCCAGGTTCTGTTGGGTTTTTCCTCCAGGTGTGACCGAGCAGCATGTGGTTCCCAGCTGCTGTTTGGGGCTGAACCACCTCAAAAGTCAACATTGCTTTTTCTGGAAGAACTAAAATATTCTTACCGTCCCACTTCCTTTGCATTCTTACTAATGCCTCAAATACATCTTTGATAGTTACTGTGCAGTTTAGATCCACCATTGCTACTTCTAACCCTAGAATTAAATAGAATATTTTCAGCTGGAAGTGACCTACAATGATGACCTAGTCCAACTGCCTGACCACATCAGGGCTGACTAGAAGTCAGAAGCGTGTTATTAAAGGCATTTTCCAAGTGCCTTTTAAGCTCTGATGGGCTTGGGGCATTGACCACTATAGGATGCCTTTCAGTGTTTGATCACATTCTCAGTAAAGAAACATTTTGATGTTTTGGTAATGGTCAGTCTGAGCCTCCTCTGACTGATGCAGCTTTGAGCCATTCCCACAAATTTCATCAGTGGATCCCAGGGAGAAGAAGAGTTCAGCACCGCCTTCTCCCATTCCCCTCCTCAGGAAGCTGCAGAGAGCAATAGGGGAGCTGTCTCCTCTCCAAACTAGACAAGCCCAAAGTCTGCAGATGGTCCTCAAAGGACATTCCTTCCAGCCCTTTCACCAGCTTTGTTGTCCTCTCTGGACACATTCAAGCACCTTCACACCCAGAGCTGCACACAGCACTCCAGGTGACGTAGCACCAAGGGACAATCACCTCTGTACTGGGCTGGCTATGCTGTGTTTGTCTCCCAGGATGGGGTTCGCCCTGCCCTCCTAGCTGCCAGGGCACGCTGCTGGCTCATTCTGCCAGCCAGCACCCCCAGATCCCTTTCTGCAGGCTGTTCTGGAGCTGCTCCTTTCCCCATTTATACTTGTGCCTGGCATTGCTCCGTCCCAGGTGCAGAATCCAGTGTTTGTTCTTGTTAAATGTCATCCCCTTGATGATTGTCCAGTGCTCCAATCTATCTAGATCCCTCTGCAGTTGTTATATTTACCATGGCTCTGACACTGTAGCACTGTGTGTACTTAACTGTGATATTACAGTCCTAACACAGCTGTTGAGATGTAATAAAGTGCTTGTGACATCATGTCATTCTCTGAGAAATAAACCATACCAATGCCTTTAAGATCCTTTGTCAATAAAGTGATATTTAATATTTCTGAAAGTCTGTGATAAACCTCTTGCATCTGACAAGCTTGTTCTCCTTAACTAAAAACAAACAATAAAAGGCAAAGGTTTGTGTACATAGTTCTTTCCCTGCCACCTTTCTTCACTTCAGCACTGCTAAGATTAAAAAAAATGCCATTTAGGCTATGGAAGTATTTATTGCTGCTATTCTGGCACTGACAATATTCAGAAGAACCCGCAAACGGAGCCACGGTGCTTCCATGGAGCTAAAGAGAGGAAGACAGTGCAAAACAGAAAAGGGCAAACATCAAGAGCAAGCTTCTATCTCAGGGCTTTTGAAAGAAGTCAAGTGTTCCTCGCCTAAAATTTTTCATGGGTCTGCTGCCCCACTTCTTGAGACTTTATTGTGCATGTTGATTTTTCTTAAATATAATTATGGTTTAATATTATTACTACTTTATTGCTGGATGTCTCTGAAAAGCTTGAAGAAGGAAGGATGCATTGCTTCAGAAAATTCCAAGGAAAGCAGTATATTAAGGACCATTTGGAATGTTTGATTTAATAAACAAGGTTCATGTCTGAAAGCTTGATTTACAGAAAGTTTTGATCAAAGATACAGTTTGATCATCATCACTAAAGAATATGAACTAGAAATGGATGGATAGGATTTTAGCAGTTCTTTGTAGACCAGAAGCTGGGTTAAATTCCTATGAAAGAAGGTTTAAAGTAGGTATCTGAATGTCCAATGAGAAAGGAAAATGTTTAGTGAGAGAAATGGATGTAGAGAGGACATTTTTTTCAGCTCTTTCTCTTCTTATCTGTGAAAGGTTACCTCTTCAATTTTGCCACTGCTGCTACAAAAAAGATCTCTGAATCGGTTGCCGAAACAGCACACACGATAAAGAAGTCTGTAGAAGAAGGAAAAATTGACAGTATCATCGATAAGGTATTCTATCTCTAGATACTTGATCTGAAAGTTCTGATTGCTTGTAATGTGTAGCAAATTTGGCATGTGGTAACATTCCTAAAGCCAGCTTAAAAGAAATTACATTGAATGAGCAGGTATCTCCTGTCACTGATACATGATGTGATTGAAATATTTATTCAGGGTAGGCATGCCAAAAAATGGTCACTCTGCTTTACTTAGTACTGCAGCTGCATTCCATTCCTTCAGGGTGTGGACACACTGGAGAAAGACCAGAAGAAAATACAAAATATGCTGTCACAGGAGGAAAGTCTGGAAGAGTTAGAGACGGGCAGTTGGGGGATGTCTGGGAGATGTGTGGGTTGCGTTTCTTGCTGGGTTTATTTAGCTGAAAAGAGGAAAGCCATAGTCTGCATCTTAAATGCATCTCTGAAGCAAGATTCAGAATTAGTCCAACTTTGTGAATAGAGTATGCTAAGAACCTAGAGCTATATGGGGAGAGTTTCACAAGACCCAGCAAGTTACTGAAACAGATTACTAGTGTCCTGTTCTCTGCTCCCTGGCCCTGCCACCTATCTCTTGCCCTCCCTGTGCCTGACTGCCAGTCCCAGCTGCTTAACTTCTGCCAGCAAATATTCTTCCAGTGTTTTAAGTCATTAATTTGGCAGGAAGAAGAAGGAGGGGAAAAAGATAAAGAAAAACAAAAAAAAACCCCAGCAATAAGCACTATATAGTTTTCTGTGGCTTGGGATTTTGGTTTGGTTTGGTTTTTTACAAGGGTAGACTGGAAGGGGAAGGGATCTGGCCAAAACCAGCCCAGCTGTAGTGGGACTGTGGTACATTCAGGAGTGTCAAGACATGGGAGATACAACCAGACCTCACCTGCTTCTGTCTTAAATACCCCATCAGGGAAACTGAAGCATTTCCCTTTTAATTTTTTTTTTCTTTTAAATACAGTAAAATTCATTTTTGTTATTAGTTTTCACAGTGTCTTCCAAAATAATCATCAGATGATGCTTCTGAATTTGTTATGGTTTTTGTCTCCAGATTTCATTCACTTCTTAAATAGTTGTGTATATATAAGAGCAGCTTTATTTCTTACTCCAGTATCTTAGAGTCTAACATAATTCTGATCCACATCAAAAAGGAAAAATGGAGTAAGACACTTATTTGGTAATTTTAAACACAAATAATGTTCATAAGAAACTGTAGCGAAGTACCTTCCTCATATTTTATGCCTAAAATAGCATTTTCTTTTTTCAGTGAATACCTTAGAGTAATATGAATTCCTTGTTTTGACTAGTAAGTTTACATTGGGGAGAAACAGATTATATCTATATCGTTGTAAATGTCTTGCACCATATAAATAACTTTATTCCATTAATACCAGAATTTCTCATAACTTACAGCTGGGAGGAACTGAGATGATCTGTTGGTATAACAGGCACTACATAGTTCTCTTACTGTTGTTAACTGAAATGCAGGGTTGTTGGGGGGGTGGAAGGAACTTTATCAGGATTTAGCCTGAAGACTTTTGCATACTTTTTGGCAACTTGTTAAGCCATAGTCCTTACTGCTTAAAAATTGTATTTTGCTAGTGGTTGTAAATATTCCTTTCTAGCTTCATGGATTTTTGCCTCTGCTTTCAGCTACAAAGCAACATTTGCATTGTTACTTCTGGATTATGACATACTGGCTTCTGATACCATTCTCTTATTTTTTAATTCTAAATTCAATGTAGAATATTTCTCAATATATTTTTAGTGAAAATCTGCCAACATAAGCGGAGAAATTATTTCAGTTAAGCAGATGTTCTGAAAATCACACTGAACTGTTTTGTCAGCCCAATAAATTGCAATGGATATATTCCTTAGGCAACTATTGAAACTTATAATAAGGCCAAGGTGTTTAATGTTTAATCTTAGTGTTTCAGAGAATCAAAGAATGGTACGGGTTGGAAGGGACCCTAGGGATCATAGAGTTCCAGCCCCAATGTGTTTTATGCTTTAAAAACATGCTTAAACAGGTCTAAAGAGTTAGTCTGTTATCTGTATTTGATATGGTAAGGTAGTAAGTGTATCTGCCTGACATGCAGATGTTCAAATTACCAGCTAGGATTTTCTTTGTATTTTGGTTCCCTGAACTTGATAAAGCTAAAAATATAATTTTGAAAGCACACACAGTTGTTCAAACTTTTAAAGGCAAAATTGAATGTTTCAGTAAAGAGGAATGTATGATTTACATGCAACACTTTGAATGAACTTACATCCCTGACTGTCCTTTTTGATGATCCTGCAGTGTATTTGAAAGCACCTTCAGAATGAATGTGAAATAAAAGTAGTGATTTTGTCATTTTTATTGTAGACAATTATTGGAGATTTTCAGAAGGAACAGAAAAAATTTGTCCAAGAGCAACAAACAAAAAAATCAGGTAACATATGATTTTTTGGATAATGCGTAACATTACATAAGCTAAAACTTGCTGGGAGCTGGATAATTGAGCTATACCTAAACCTAAACTATAAAAACTCTGTTTAATGAAACATATTATGGCAGAACTTAACATATATTGTGGAACAGGACGATAACATTTTAAAGTGAGGTTAATGTCACATTAGGTAGTTTATTTAGATTTGGTTTTTTAACCAAATTCTGCTTTATGAAATGAACTCAAAGATCACTGTGCTAGCAGTTGTTTTGACTCTTAAGCCTGTGTGTTTATTAAAAACAGGCATGCTGATTACCTTTCTTTTGAGCTTTAGCAATCATGTCAAATTTTCATAATGAAATTAAGAACATGGGTTAGTGTTTGTACTGTAGTATTTAATTAGCTTCACTGTAGGAGTTGCTGTGCTTACATTAAAGGTGTAATTGCTCTTTTGCTTTCCCATAAGTCATTTACTTTATAATTATCTGTGGTCTAAATCCTTTGAGTTATCCACCCATGTACTATTGACATTAATGGGCCTGTTTGAGACTTCAAAACAAGCGCTTTTTTTTTCTACATTGCATTTCATCATTGCCTTTTATCTCTTTTAATGTGTTACGTGAACGCAATGATTTCTCACAGTTTGAATAATTAGTGGCTCTGCTGTTAATCTTGAAAATTAAATGGTTTTAAATGGATCTGATAAAACTTTTCATATTGTCTGTAGCTACTGTGTTAGTCTGGTTTCTTCTTGCAAGACTGCTTATGTGATTGCGTTGCCTGTAGTCCTTCTGTCTCTGTTAGTAAACTTTAGCATCTGTTAATGGATTTGTGCAAGTTTCATGAAAACAGGTAGCTAGACTGGCAAAAGGAGGACTAGCAGATGGCCTAACTGAAAGAAGCATTGGCATCAGATGTGCATCCATGTGGGTGACAGCTCTTGCTGATGTCAGGTGCCTAGGTAAAAAACCATTGTTAGCTTTAAGTGCTCAAGAATTATTTGTCACATCACAATGCCTCTGTAGGCTGAATTTGCATTGACAGCGAAGCGATTAATACATTTCTATACATCTGCAATAGTTTATTTTCCTCTCTTTACAGCCTACAGAATTATTTTAGAAGTTTCTGTGTAAATATATAAATCAGCTGAGCTCAAGTATAATATGTTGTGATTGTTTAAAAATTTGTAACTTACTTTTCTGCATCGTTAAAGAATTGGTGTCTTCTGGGTATTAGGAAATTACCACAATAATTCATGCTTTTGAAAGTTTAAAGTGAATCTAGAATTTCTATTTGCAGGCAGCTTAAGCGTTAATACAGCACTAGGTCAGTAATTAAACCAGGACTTCTGGTTTTATAATGACAGAAATCAACAACTATGGGGTTTTTACCTCTGATGAGCAAAGATCCATTCCTAGAGTTTCTCTCTCATGTCACAAACTTATTTTAGAAGAAAGGAACAATGAATTGACTTACTGATGCAAACTTGCTTTTTTGTTTCATGACCTTAAACGTTACTTTAAAAACCCCCCACGCATGTGCGTGCACAAAACCACCTCAGATAAAGTAATGAGCATAGAAATATTTTCCACCTCTCAATAACAGAAGCAGCAGTGCCTCCCTGGGTAGACAGCAATGAAGAAGAGACAATTCAACAACAAATACTGGCCTTATCAGCAGTAAGTATTTTGTTTCCTGTAAGCGTTAATTTTTTTTCTGTTGGAGAGGTTAAAACTTTCCTCCTTCCTGCCTGCCTCCCTCACACACCTGCATCTTTCCCCCTCTCTTTTTTTAATTCAAAATAAATTTGTTTGGCGTTATTGACTTATGTCTTTTCACTATGCTACTTCTAATGTGTGTGTCACAGCACTGATCAAGGGCAAATAATTCTTGCAATTTCAACTTGAGCCAAAGTAAATCCTTAAAATAACTTTTGATTTTTTAATAAAAGCTTTACAGCTTTGTGGTATGAGAGAATATATATGGGAAGTGGGATTGCTTTGCTGGTCTTGTGTGTGAAATGTGATGTCGTTTTTCTTACATCAGTTAATGACCATAAATATGTTCTTCAAAGGATAAACGAAACTTTCTGCGGGATCCTCCAGCAGGTGTGCAGTTTAATTTTGACTTTGATCAAATGTACCCCGTTGCAATGGTGATGTTACAAGAAGATGAACTTCTCAATAGGATGAGGTTTGATCTCGTTCCCAAACAGTAAGTAATTTCTGCTGGTAACCATGTGCGGTTGTGCTTTTAATGTGTCTGTAAATACTCATAAATGACCCCATTTATTTTCATCTCTTCCGGTTCTTTCCTTATGTGCTTCCTCTGTATGTATTTTATATCTGCTAATTTCAAATGCACAGAATATTGCATGTTCATAGAGAAGGAGATCTGTTAGGAATTCAGAGCCAGTAGGACCTGTTGATTTAAGTATGGAAGAGGCCTTAAATTTATCCATGTCCAGTGTGCTAATTAATTGAAACTCTTCTTTTCCCCAAGATAAATGCAGCAACAAAAACTTCTCTCTAATGCTCTGTTTTAGGCCTCTGGTTATGTTACTCCTGCCTATCCCATCCTGTTACTTAATAGGGGGTTTTTTTTTCTGTTGTTAATAGTCAATGTTTGACTGAATGGGCAGGAAGGGAACTTCGCTCTCTTCTCTCTCTCTCTTGACTGATACATGTTCCTCCCCGCGGGCCCTGCCATTTCTGGCTTCTCTGCCCTTCAAGTTAAAACTGGGTCTTGCCTTACTTGCTGGAGGATTATCAGACAAAACTGTTAGTTGATAAATGAGAGCCTCGTGCTTATCAGAGCTGGTCATTTCTGAGATGGCTGGTCATTTCAGTTTCTACTTAACTAAGGGTCCTGTGGACATGCTGAAAGGTATGAAGATAGTGAAATAGTTCTGCTGCAAACTAGGAATGGCTTCTGCCTACAGATCAAAGATGTTCCAACTGATGTCTAGTTAAGATGTAGATTAATATAGTTTAGCAGTAAGAAAATGGTGGTTTTAGAGAGTAAGTGAACAGGATTATTTGAGTTGTTTACATAATTTGGGAAGAGAGATGGAACAGTGTAATATTGTTCCAAATTATGCATTGTTACATGTTGTTAAGCTTTTTCTAGAGAAATATAACTGCTGTTGTGGTTACAAGTCCATTGTAAATATCTTTTAAGAGATCAAGAACTTCTACAATGGTGGATATTTTTTTAAACTGTTAATATCACAAATCCCTAAGATTTTAGATGGAAGGCAGTTATGTCTACTCCTTTCCCCTACATATTTAATTTTATTTCATTGCTAGATGGTAAAAGGAACCATATTCCCAAATGCAGTAATCAAAATCTGTTCTCTGCAGCGTAAAGGAGGAGGTGTTCTGGAGGAATTATTTCTACAGGGTGTCCCTAATTAAACAGTCTGCACAACTCACTGCACTTGCAGCTCAGCAGCAAGCAGTCGGAAAAGAAGAGAACAAAGGCAGAGAAGAGGATAGTCAACTGAAAGGTATGGAAAGGATTCCTTTTAGCGCAGCTCATTAACTTGGTGTCATGTGTACTCACTACATCAGATGACATAGAATTTTTATCCTGGATTTCCTATGAAATCAGACCTTCTCTCATCATACTTGGTCTGTTTCTCCAGCTGGGGGAGGAGGGAGCTGCTAGTGCCTTGAAGACGGTTTCCGATTTCAACCAACTGTCAGAAGAGTGGAAATCTCAAGCGATGAAATTTCTTACTTGGCTTTAACAGCTCAAGACCACTAGTGGTCTCTGTCGTGCTTTTTGCCTCACCTAATAAGACAGCAGCCAACCCAGCCAGCTGGCATGTAGTTTGCTCTTGGATTTTACTTAGGCCTCGGGCCAAACGCAGTTAGTGATAAAGGAGTTGAATTACTCTGGTGGTGGAGGCAGAGACGCATTCAGAATGTGGAAAGGCACACAGTCTGCTACGGAAATGGAGGAAGATAGGGACCAGGAGGCTACCTCAGATCTAACCTTGAGGTGAAAAAGCCACTTAAACGTAGGCGACTTCAGTTATGCTGATCAGTTTATACAAATTATTCTTACTGAGCCTCTTATGAATCACTGGGGATCTTTATCTGCATGCAAACAAATTATGCAACAGGAATGTATGCAACTTAAAGAGTAGGTACTGGCTAAGACACAAAAGATAACTAGTAGCTTATTAAATCTCAGCTTAAGCTATATATATGCTCACCACCCCTGATAAGACACCTGAAGAATCATATCAGGCTGGGTAGGCATTGGGCAGGAGAAAGCCTTCACTGCACATTGGAACAGATTCTCGTATCCCAGATATGAGTAAGTTGTCATCATCCACAAAATCCATTAATACTGATGTCCTCTTGACACTTCTGGCCTGACTGACAACCAACTGATCACTGCCAAGTTGAGTTCTTTTTCCCCTCTTTCAGATATAAAATCTTTCCATATTGGTATATTTTCCTCTTGAGTCTTTGCACTGCTCATGATCCCGTCTTTCTAATCCTACCTCAGTTTCTAGTATCACCTTTCTTATCTTTTTACAGACTTTCTCACAACTCTTTTGCACAATTTAGTCATTTTCTACACAGCCTGAGCTAAGGTTACTCAGCTGAACCTTAGCTGCTTGCACACAAGCAGCTGGACCGTGGTGTGAAGGGAAGGTGACAGGGGGAATTACAGAGCCAGGCTTGCACGTTGCATAAGATACCTTTTCAAAAAGGACTGTAGTATTTTTCCTCAAGGTTGGGTTTTTTCTCTGTGTGTGCCTTTGCTGTCAGTTTGTCTTATTCTGTTTCTCATATGTGCATTCATTAGGATAGGCAAAGTCCCCATCTAGAATGAACAGAGTAGTTTTCCTGAGCATGGTGAGCTGACCCAGGCTGGAGGCCAGGTGCCCCCCAAGCTGCTCTGTCACTCCACCTCCTCAGCTGGACAGGGCAGAGAAGATATAACAAAAGGCTTGTGGGTCAAGATAAGTACAGGCAGAGATCACTCACCAATTACTGTTGCAGACAAAATGGGCTCAACTGGGAAAAAAACCTGTAATTACCAATCAGATGAGAGTAGGATAATTGCAAATAAAATCAAATCTTGAAACGCTTCCCCCACCTCTCAACTTTATTCTTGACTTCTCTACCTCCTCATCCCAAGTGGCACAGGATGGATAGGAACTGTGGTCAGTTCACACGTTCTCTCTGCTACTCCTTCATCCTTCTCAGGGGGAGGACTCCTCACGCTCTTCTAGTGCTACTGCGTTGGCGTCCCTCTCACAGGGACACAGTCCTCCATGAACATCTTCAACGTGAGTCCTTCCCACAGGCTGTAATTCTTACCAAACTGCCCCAATGTGACTTTCTTCCATGGGGTGCAGACCTTTAGGACCAGACTGCTCCAGCATGGGTTGCCCCCTGGGTCACAAGTCCTGACAGAAAACCTGCTCCAGCATGGGGTCCTCCATGGGCTGCAGGTGGAATCTCTACCCCTCATCAGCTTCTGTGGGCTGGAGGGAGTGAACCTGTTCCACCATGGTGGTCTTCACAGGCTGCAAAGGAATCTCTGCTCTAGCCCCTGTAGTGCCTTCTCCCCCTTCCTTCACTGACCTTGGTGTCTGCACAGTTTTTCACATCATCTTACACCTTTCTCTGTCGGCAAAAAGCTGCGTGCGTTTGTTTTATGGGGTTCCCTCCTTAACTCTTGTTAACCCAGAGGTGCTACCACTGTCAGTGATGGGCTCAGACGTGACCAGTGCTGGGTTGGTCTTAGAGTTGGCTGGCATTGGCTCTGTCAGGCCTAGGGGATACTTCTAGCAGCTGCTCACAGAAGCTACCCCTGTAACCCCCTCGCTACCAAAACTTTGCCATGCAAACCCGAAACACTGAGATAAAACCCAAGTGATGCTGATGGGCCAGGTCACACCAGAATGCTTCAAACCAAGAGGCACCAGTTCTGACTTCTTTTATCCAGGACAGTTGTCTGCTGTCCATGTGGGTTATGTACAGTCAAGCGTTGCAGCATGTCCCCATGTTGAAGAGCATGCTGTCAATGGCAGAAGCACTACTCATGCTATTTCAGGCTTTGTAAGCTTAAAAAGCTGCCATGGCCTCACTTGAGCTCTAACATGGAGCACAGAAGGGATGTAGGCCAAATCTATGTGAGGTGACCACAGGCCATGTGCCCTCCTGAGTATGCTAGCCTTTGAGGAGCTGTGGCCAGCCCACACCAGAGGGCTGTGAGGACCAGGGTTCCCTCCATGGGAAGACTGACACAGACAGTATAGAAATAGCCTAACGTGATTTATGTGTTTATTAAAATGATGTTATTCTTTTGCTCAGTATAGTTCAGAAGACTGCTTTAAACAAAGGACTGCAGAACTTGTGTTTGGTGTGTTTTTCTGTACATTTAATTTCAAATGTGCAGGTAAAAAATGAAGTTGGGAATTACTACCGTAGTGAATCTTCCTACTGGTTTCTGTAGTTTTGTAAGCAAGTATGGTTGGACTTGATAATCTTAAAGGTCTTGTCCAACCATGTGATTCTGTGATTCTGATTCTCTTTTCCCTGTAGAAGCAATAGAGGAAACGTGACTTTGTGGAGACATAACTGATCAGTATTTTATAAGCTAATACTTAGGTTTTTTCCATGTGTAAAAGAACCACTCTTAAATGCCCCACACTAAGTCTTTCATCATAACAAAAAGCTTTTGTCTTTACCTTTCAGCCCAGGCTGTATTTAGGCTCACTTCCTACTTACCTGTTCATTCCTGTACACTCCCGCTCTACTCAGCTCCCATTTTTGTCATTTCTTTATGAGCAAACTGTTGCTGTCACCCTGTGCAGGTGCCACCAACTCAGGAAATCGCTGGGACTGTCATGACTTCATAAGCTTTTGCACCTAACATATATCTAAATCCATATATCTAATTTTCTTTATTTCTTGGATTTCTATAGTGTTGTCATTTTTTAATCTTTTGGGGACTTCTGTACCTCTGAGGCACTGTATGTTGGCCTGTTGCAGGTCCTGTACAATTCAGAAGACCAGTATAGGATACACAGTCATTAGGGCAGTAGATTTATCTGCATATTCTGTAAAGGCAAAGATACAGATTGTAGTAAATACATGTTTTGTGCAATTTGAAAACTGCATAGATTTGGGAAGGTCTGAATCATCTGTGTTATTTTTGATTTAAATAACCTTTGTGAAGGTTGGATTCCCTAACTGGAGGCTAAAACTGGAAGTAATTGCCTGTTGGTAACTCTTCACAATGTTCAGAGTTTCTTCTTCAAGCTGACTGATGTCTATAAAATAGAGTTAATTGCTTTCCATTTTTATCTCTATCTCCTCCTCCTTACCTGCTGTTTTCACAAAGTCAAATTAGCATGGTTGACGTGAAAGGAAAAAAGAAGGGACAAATAGAAGACATTCCGCGTTGTAATATAGAGACTATGTAAGATCTGTAAGAAAATGCCACATTCTAGTCCTCCTCCAGGTATTAGTAGCTGTTTTCTTGGGAGTTAAGTTACCTCAGGGGCAGAGAGCACATCAGCAGTGGAAGAGATGGTGCCAGGGCAGTAGATCCAGAACAGTGCTAATGGTGTCACCTCGGCCTGGTGCACGGCCCAGCTGCGGTGCTTCTTCTGCATGAGAGCAGCAGATGGAGCTTGAGGCACCTCTCCTGCCTGGCGCTTTGGGCACGTGGTGCTGAGCAGGGAAGAGTCAGTGCCCTGTTCTGCAGCCTCCTGGAGCAGGGAGTGCTGGAGCCTCTCTGGCAGTGGTGTTGGGTGCAGTAACAAATCCTCCAGAAGAGGAGAGCATGGTTCAGAGCAGTGGGCATTGAGTGGATGAGCTGTATCAGCAGTGACAGCTACCAGTTAGAGAATGATTTTAATGAGATCTGATCTTAATTATAAAAATTAAACCTGGGGAAAAAAAAAATAATCCCCCTTCAGAAATTGCTGAGTAAGCAGGAAGGGTCCACCTGGGCCCACTGCTGTCAACAGAGCAGCAAGCTCAGAGCTGCCTTGCATGTTTAAACAAATAGAACTGTTGAGCAAGCGCTGCAGCACTACCACAGCCTGCCTGGTGTCTTAACTGTTCTTGCAGCCACTCAGCTCTGTACCATAACTGCTTTACCCTGCTAGTTGCACGAGGAGGAAAGCTGGGGTGCTGTGTTACCTGCCAGGAAGAAAGATCTGTCCTTGCTTGTAAGCAGTCATCTTCCCCGTACCATGCTACTAAATACAGAATCATACAGTGTTTTGGGTTGGAAAAGACCTTTAAAGGTCACCTAGTCCAATCCCCCTGCAGTAAGCAGGGACATCTTCACTAGATCAGGTTGCTTACATCCCCACCAAGCCTGACCTTGAATGTCTCCTGGGGTGGGCCCTCCATGACGTCTCTGGGCAGCCTGTTCCAGTGATGTACCACCTTCATGTTGAAGAACTTTTTCCTAATATCCAGCCTCAATCTCCCCTTTTCTAGTTCAAAACCATGACCTCTCATCCTATTGCTACATGCCCTCATGAGCAGTTCTTCTCCAGCTTGCTTACAGGTTTTCATAGGAAATTTGGAAACAGCATCTAGGGTTCCTGTTTTTCAGTGCTCTGCCTGTGCAAAAGGTAAGGCTGCAGAGCACTTGTGCTAGTGTGCATGTAGGGGTGTGTGTACAGATGTAGCCTGGTGTACCTAAGAGTACTTGGTGCCTGTGTCAGTAGTCGTAGCCAACCATGAGAGTTAGGGAGCTTCTGAGAGGCAGGGCCTAGATTTCATAACTAAGTTACACCTTTGTAACTTTAGAGATCTTGTGACACTTTGGTGCAATTTGTTAAGTGTTTATAGAAGGCATTCTTTCTGATTCCCAACTGTTCTATTTACAGAGTTCTTTATATTGTGTTGAGGGGCAGAGGGGTTTCTGTGAGTTAACTTTGGGGTCATAATTACTAAATTGGCCTTAGTTCCAAACAGAAAATTGCTTCTCTTCTGTTGTTGCAAACACTTCACCTATGGCTGAATTCAAACTTTCACCACCAGGATTCCTTAAAACTTAAAATACGGCATTGCCTTGTACATTTAATAGCTCTGCAGAATAAATGAGATCTTTGTATATTTAAATGTAATCTATCTTTCTTTTTTCCCCTCTTGACAGAAACAGTACGGCCAAAAACACCACCTGTTACAATAAAGTCTCAAATAAAATCTCAAGAGGTAAAAATGCTGCTATATTTTATCTGGTATTTAATGTTTGAAACTGTTACTTAATAAGTAGTTATGCATCCTTTTGAAAAAGGTGTGCTGTGAAACCGTAATAATATATTACGTGACAGTCCTAACCTGCTGCTGTTGTGCTGTGATGTTAATTTTTAGCACACACTTTAAACTCATCTTCAGTAGAAGCAGCAGCAGGTTATGGGAAGAACACTTCCATTAGTACCCTGTGCATTGTAATAAAACCTGGTTTTACTCTGAAGAGTGACGTTTCCCAAATGTTTGGAGTAGAAGGTTTGCACTGTGTTTAGACAGGAGTGATACCTTCACAGAAATACATTGGTGTGCCACGTTCTGTCCCGCTCTTCAGGACTTGTCCAGCTGAAGTTTAGGAAATCTAAATGATGCGTTGCAATGGCAACGTTGTTTTATTGCAATGGCAAGGAGAGTTTTGCTTGATACTGCAAAAACCTTTAACTTAGACACGTAGTGACCCTTGTTCATTTCTGGATTGTAAAATCAGTGCCAGAGAACACTCTTGGCAGCAGCAGAGCTGCACTTTTACTTGCCAGTAATATGTAGCGGACTAAATTGAGCTGCAAAGATTTGCAAAGAACAGCCCTCTCTTTATCTTTATTTCAGTCCTCTTATTTGTGTGTAGAAAAGTGGTACTGAACTGTGGTCAAAATTAATACTTAGTCTTAGGTACTGTTCTAAACTACTTAGGAGTTCGTTACTGTTTCTGACCATTACAAAAAGAGAATTGAAGTTGTTAAGAGAACACAGAAAGAAGCCTAGGCTGAAAAGCAGATGGTTTTCAGTGTGACTATCTAACATTTGTCTTTACAAATATACTCTTAAGTAGTTGTCAGAGTAGTGCATTTTGTTTGTTTTTTCGCTATTTAAAAGGCACTCAGTCATATGAGTGACTGGTGGCATTTTTTCCCACCTTTTTGGATAAGCTTATAGAAAATTATCTTACTGCAGGATGAGGAAGAGATTTCCACAAGTCCAGGTGTATCAGAATTTGTGAGTGATGCTTTCGACACCTGCAATCTGAATCAGGAAGATCTAAGGAAAGAAATGGAACAGCTGGTGCTCGACAAAAAGAGAGAAAAGACTTCAGTAGTAGAAGGTAAAGCTTTTACTACCCCTGTGTCTGGAGTACAGCAATTCTAATGTGAACAGCATCAAAACAATCCAGTGTGACTCTGGCCATGCACAATGAGCTATTTCCTGTGAAGACACCTGTATATGTAGATGCTTATCTATGGATGTAGCTGCAATGTTTTCTGGAATTGTTGTTTTCTCCAATATACACACAAACTTGAGGAACTCTTAAAAGTACTCTCTGTTCCTTGCATCTAGCTTTTTGACAGAAGTGTTTCAGTAAGTCATTACTGTGTAATTTGTTCAGAGAACTCTCAGCTGGCCTTACTGACTTGGACTATGGAATTACCTACCTTCGTATCGAGGCTGAGGTACCAACCAACATGTAACATATCAAACACCCATCTCCTCCCCCATACTCTTGCGTGAGATAAGTAGAGCTAATTAAAACAGATTAACAATGCAGGAATGACTTCTGACTCACTTTTTTGCCCTGAAGTATGAAATATGATTACCTTTAACCTTGATTCAGTGAGCTTGCTTACCTACAAATGTCAGTGAGGAGAATACCTGCTTCTTTTTTTTAATTACTCACAGTATTTGCTCTTGATTATTTTTTTCTAATAACAGTATATTCAACAAACTTACAAAGTTCTTTTTTTTTTTTTACCCTATTTACTTTTAAATCTCTGGGGAGATTCAGTTGATAGTAGATGGAAAGACTAAGAAATGAACTTGAAAAGGGACACTTCTTACAACCAACCTGCGTATTTGCATTTTATATCTTTATTATAATATGCACATAGGAATATAGACTTGTATGTTAATTAATTCCTATCTTTGTGAAGATTTCTGATTTTGAAGTTTCTTCAGTTTTTAAGGAGAATTGCCCATAAAGTTTGGGGGATATAAGAGAGATTAAGTGCAAATTCATCTTGTTTTATATAAATACCCAACATACTGTACTGCCAGTTTAATTTTTGCACATCATTTCTCTCTTGTAGAAGAAACTGCTGATTGGGAAAAGGAATTACAACAAGAGCTTCAAGAGTACGAGGTGGTGACGGAATCAGAAAAGCGTGATGAAAACTGGGATAAAGAAATTGAAGAAATGCTGCAAGAAGAAAACTAATCATTTTCGTAAAATCACTGTCACCTGGAGCTTTTTCTGAGGACTGACATGGATCTCTTCTTTCATATTTTGCTTACAAAAGATCTTCAAAAGACATAAAATTATCTAGGATCATTATAATTCCATATAGGGATGCAACTGTTGTTTCTGTTCTTTATATGAGCAGTTTCTGAACTTCTGTGGTCTTAAAAACATAAAAAGAGGAGAGAGACAGACACTGCAGGTTACATGTCATCATTAAAAGCGATAATGTTATTACAAGAAGCAAGAGTTTAGTTTGAGGCATTTTCAGGAGGTCAAGAAGCTCTGCAATGAGACTTCTAAATTGAAGAATCTCAATTTGTTTGTCTACAGCCTTTCTCTTTGGGATGTAAAAATGGATGTTCTAAGTAACTTAGTCCTTGAAAATAATCCTCTCATCACATTTGCACTCTGATCCCTGTATAATCTGTAAATGTGTACTATTTTTACAGTACTTGTAGCTAGGACCTTTCACGTGTATTTAACTTCCTTAAAATGTATGTAGCCAAAGAATTTGCAGAACAGCCTTTCAAATACTGATAACCTGTTAAAATACTAATTCAGATGCCAAAAGAATTACTGATTAATTATTGATCTGGTACAAATAACTGACAAACACTTAAGCATTTGAGTAATAACAGAGTTAACTGCTGGAATTAAACTGTTGGTTTTGTTAAATCATCATATTAAGAATACTGCCTTTCCCCACAGAGAAAAATGGGTTAGTGCATTATTTCTTCAGAGTATTATTATGTTTCCCTTTAATTTTGCTGTCGAATGAGAGCAAAATAAATGTTTCTCTTTATTTTAATTGCTGAAACATTTATGTAAAAGCTTTGTCTGGTTTGGACATTATTAAATACTGTAGATATGTATAAAATTGGCTCGTTTATTTGGAGGGAGGGTAGAGTGAGGGGCAAACATATGTCAGGCTTATACAGATTTGAAAAGTATACTTTGTCACAGTGCTTAAGACATGGAATTTAAATAAAAAGAGTTTTCTTTAAAAGATTTTTTTTCATTCTTCTTAGGCATCTGGATGTTTCCTGTAGTTTTACCTTGAAGTCAGTATCTTTACATATATAAATGAAGATTTGATGTTCTGTTTGTCATCTGTTTCATAAACCGGTGTGACACAACATTTGTGAAATCCCAATTGTGAAGGAAAATGGGTAAAACGAAGTAGGTAGGAGCCATTAAGCACAATTGAATTATAGGCATGTTACATACAGTAAGCTCTGTCTTAATGACACAATTCTGCAGAAAACTTGTATAAAGAGACTGAAAAGATTATAGATGTAATTACTCAGTCAATACTCATCCCGTGGGAACAGAGAAGAGCTAAGTAGTTTGCTGTTAAAGCTCTAAGAAAGGACTATTTAAGTGTCTCTATTAGCAGTTTGGACAGAAAGCCCTCCTCTCTTTCTCATCCTGGGCCAGCAAATTGTTTTAAACCTGCATACATTTGACTTCTCCCATTAGGTTCTTTGTTAGCATATGCTTCCTCAACTACAACCCATCTTAAGCAAGATTCGTGGTTAATAAGAGCTACTTTCAGAGCTTTTTACGCCTGGGATTAATTAAAGGCCACAAAAGCTAAATCTGTTACAGTCATAAAGATCAGCCTGTTCAAAGCCTAATGTTTGCTCTCAACAAATGCAACTGCTCACAGATTTAAGCTGGAGACATTAGGCTCTGCCTACTGTACAGTTTGATGAGTAGTTCTATTCTGAGAGCGGCGCATCTTCCCTGCGTGACTCAGAGCCCAGAGCGGCTGCTCCAAACGTCTGCTTACTCAGAACCCAGCCCGATGGTTCCTGCTGTCTCCAGGTGAGTGAGAGGCCTGTTTGTGTGTGGTTTGTACGTCACGCCTTACCTTCCTTGCCATGCCAGCACAGCCTATATAATGGCAAGTGCTATGAAACTCCATCTTTTGGAAAAGGTGACTCCTACGTGTGAAACCTTACTTTTCCAAGAGTCATGAAAAGCTGGTAAGCCTACGAGAAAAAAAAAAACAAAACCCAACCCCCTATTTAAATTTGCATTTTAAAAGGCACTAATGGAGCAAGGCTTAATCTGGCTGAGCTCTGATATTTAAAGTCTCTTATGAAAAATCATCTCACTGTTTTCAAATCTCTGTATTTAACAGGGAAAGCTGAAGTAAGTTTTGTGTAATCCTGCACAGTTTGGTTTAGATCAGTGCTACAAGTACCTAGCAGTTCTTACTGTGCCTGCCAAGAGGGAAAATATGCATTCCACTTGTCACACAAGATGAATGCAGGTGACCTCTTCGTGTTCATGGTGAATGTTACCGGCCTTTGGGGCCCAAATATGTCTTAATAATATGCTTCATAAGTGAGTATGCTGGCGTTTTCTTACTATTCCAAGGACTGGGGGAAAAAAATCCACTGTGCAGATGCTGAAATCTGACAAAATGGTTGCGAAATCAAGGACAAAATCAGAGGAAACCAAGACTGGGTCTAAATATTGCATGAGGAGGCAACCTAACAGAAAATGCAGTTGCTCAAAGCATCAAGGAAAAGCAAACAAGCAAAAAGATTGTTAACAGGCTTGCTTAGAAGAAACTAAACTTGCAGATTTGGAAACTAAACTTTGAGAGACAGGGAAAAGGTTGCCCAAGTTCTATTTAGGTTAGCTGAGATCAGTGATACAGCTTTCTTCTGAGATCACATCAGCTCTGGTCATTCTGTGCACCAAAGCATCTCACTCAACTATTATCTAAATAGTCCAATTGCTATTAATATGCACATGGGATTTTTTGACTCAGTGATATGTGTGGAGAAAGAGGAAAGATCATAAAGACCTGCAATAAAAAGTGTAGCAAAATGCTTCCCTACATTTGCTACTTGATTATTTACAGCTGTTCTTTCAGAAAAAGAAAAATACATGAACCAAAGCTTTCCATCTCCTGAATTGTTTCAATAAATGTGGGATTTCTTTACTTTGTCACTTCAGTTGGGTCGTAAAATGATGATATTTTTTCTCTCTCACTATTGGTTTGGTGGGGTTACGTGTGTGGTACAAATTGTCATTTGTAACCTTACGTGTTGAAAAAATAACCCAGCATCAGGAACAAACCACCTGACCATGAGATGCATCCTTGAACCCTCAGCCGCTCACGTACTGTTGACTTTGACTTTGCAATAGCTGTTAGTTACGTAAAAGGGAATGGAGTTTGTCTGGTTACTTCCCAAAGAGTCGCAGCCACATCGGGCCCTTGGTCCATGTGCTGTATCTGGAGATGAGCTGGACAATGGCAGAGCCAAGGCCCAGGGTGGTAGCACTCCAGGTTTTGATCCAGCAGAAGTTTAGAAGTAAGCTGTAACACCTGGCTGGATACTATATGTCACAGTAAGTGCTGAGGGATAAATCTAGAGCAACAACAGGACAGGAGCCCAGCCTTAAATAATGTTATCCATTAGTAGATTTTTGTTACCAACTACTCACATTCAATACTTTTTTTCCTTTGTTTTGCACATTAGGAGGTAAAGGCAGTTTTCAGATCAGTGTTGACATTTTCTTAAATGAAATGGTGAATTGATTTCTTGCTATGTTTTATTTGCATTATTTTGAAGCCAGTTATTTCAGAAAATAACAATTCCTACAAAAATACCAGAAGACACAGAAAACTTGATTTTCTCAGTATTGTCTCTCTCTATATAAGACCTTGCATATATGTAAATACAAACCCACATCTATTAATGTGTCCGAAAATATTCCAGAAGTCACAATATATGTTTCCTTTTCAGCTGTTACTTTTAGCTAGATACCATCGCAAGAAGAGGAGCAACCAAAAAAATGATCATTAGTTTGTCACTTTATCATTTTTAATGTGACAGTGCTCTGAAGAAATTATCACAGAATCAATGGTTTTGGTTGGAAGATACTTTTAAGACCATCAAGCTCAGCCATTAACCTAGCACTGCCAAGCCCACCACTAAACCAAGTCCCTCAGCACCTTATCTACACATCTTTTAAATGCCTCTGGGAGTGGTGGCTCAACCACTTCCCTGGGCAGCCTGGACCAGTGATTGACAGCCCTTTTGGTGAAGAAAGTCTTCCTAACGTAAACTTCCCCTTATGCATCTTGAGGCCATTCATTTCATCTCACCCTAACGCTTGTTACTTGGGAGAAACAATCAACACCCACCTCCCTACAACCTCCTTTGAGGTAGTTGTCAAGCACAATAAGGTCTCCCCTCTGCCTTCGCTTCTCCAGGCTAAACAACCCCAGTTCCTTCAACTGCTCCTCACAACGCTTGTGCTCCAGGCTTTTCACCAGCTTCATTGCCTTTCTCTGGACGTGCTCCAGCACCTCAATGTCCTTGTAGTGAAGGACACAAAACTGAACACAGCACTCGAGGTGCGGCCTCACCAGGACCAAGTACAGGGGGATGATCACTTCCCTTGTCCTGCTGGCCACACTACTTTGATACAGGCCAGGATGCTGTTTGGTCTTCTTGGCCACTTGGGCACATTGCTGGCTCATGTTCAGACAGCTGTTGACAAACACCCCCAGGTCCTCTTCTGCTGGGCAGCTTTCCAGCCACTCCTCCACAAGCTTGTGGTGCTGCACTGAGTTGTTGTGACCCAAGTGCAGGACCCCACACTTGGCTTTGTTGAACCTCACACAGCTGGCCTTGGCCCACCAATCCAGCCTGTCCAGACCCCTCTGTAGAACCTTGCTAACCTTGAGCAGATCAACACTCCCACCCAACTTGGTGTTGTCTGCAAACTGACTGAGGGTGCACTTGATCCCCTTGTTCAGGTTGCTGACGGAGGTATTAAAGAGACCTGGCCCTAGGACTGAGCCTGGGGAGCACCACTTGTGACTGGACAACTGGATTTAACTCAGTTCACCACAACTATTAGGGCCCAGCCATCCAGCCAGTTTTTCACACAGTGAAGAGCACACATGTCCAAGCCATGAGCAAAGTCTCTCCAGAAGAATGCTGTGGGAAATGGTGTCAAAGGCTTTACTAAAGTCTATGTTGAAGAATTAATTGTTTCATTTCATAAAAGTCTGGTTCTCATTATAGCAGAGACTGGAAACGTTTTCCTTTGCTAATTCAGGGATTCGTACAGCTATGACAAACCTCTCCAGATACACCTGGGAGGTATCCTTAATCCAAAACTACCTGAGCAGAAAGTTCACTTTTTCTCAACGTGACAAAGTAGGGAAAACAAGTAAACTGCAGGGAGGGAAAGGTTATATATAAAATCAAAAGAAAGAAGATCTGGTGACTGCTTTGTTATACGATGTTCTAAAGAAAACCATGTTTTTTGGGGGAGATTAATTGTATGCATAAAAAAAGACCCCTTAATTCTGCAGTTGCTTTGATTTATCTGTTCTCTTAACTATGGTTTCCATACTCAACGTGAAGGTTTCAGAGCCGGACAATGCTACTGTTTCTCTGCATTTTTCTATTCTTCCCAAGGAGAAACAAGCCAAATTTACCTCACAGGCAAATAATGGCCAGTGAATAGATTGATTACACTCAGCCTCTTCTCTCAGTTATTTCAGAAATGTTTTAATGCTGGCCACGGGCCCTTTCATGACTTTGATGCCTGCAATTTAAACATCAAACAGTTCTGCTTTTGCTGTATCATCACTGCCTTACATCCTGGATGATGTGTAACAAGACTTTCAAGCCCATCGTGTGTTGGGTGGATGAAAGAGTTGCTGTAAGAGCATTACTGGGTGGAGAGGAGCCTCCACAGATATTTAGTGTGGATTTGGAAACAACAGTCTCTCTCAGTGGGATGTGGTGTCCGAGAAGTAGTGGCCATGTGAGGGAAAGAGAGGAAACCATTGCCTAAACAGGCAAAAATACTGGAGCATGGGATCTTTTAGGTGGAGGAACTGATGTATCAGACATACTTTGGGTCTCTGTGGCTATGGATATACTAGTCAACGGACATGTTTCAGCATGTGTTGAAAACCAAATGCACTTAGCTCTAAAGATGCTTGCACTGAGCCAGCCACCAATATCTCCATCAGCTCCTGCCCACGGAGCTATTCCCAGTGGAGCTGGTAAGCAACCCGGCTTTGGAGTCCAAGCACCAAGGGGTATGTCAGGGAATGGCCTGCATCCCCTTGTTCTGGGTGCCAGATGGCAGTCACTGTCAGATTTAACTCACGACCACCTGCACAGGCCCTAGCTGGGGTGTCCTGCCTCCAGTCCTGTCTGCTGCAAACAAGGGCACCAGCAGCAGGAAGGTTAGCAACTCCGGGTTCGAAGGATCCCCAGACTGACCATCTGCCTCATCACAGTGAGCAGAGGCTTGTCTTCAGACCCTGGCATCCAGCCTCCAAATTCTCTTCCAAAGCATGTTTGCACGAACCTGTAACTGGCTGTCATTGGTGTGCACGCAAATGTCCAGTTCCTTTCTTTAATCTAGTTCATTATTTCATCAGTACTGCAGGGTAAGAAGCTTCTTAAAGCATGAGGGTGAAAAATCCTTTTGTTGGCTTTAAATGGACCCCTCTAATTTAACTTAACTCTGTGATACAGGAAAACAGAAGGTCTTGGCTTGGCCTTCTTTTCATCACATCACCTTTGTTACTTTCCTGAGCCAAGCAAACAATGCCAGGCTTTTCACTCATCATACAGATTTTTTTTTTCCATGCCCCCAGTAATTTGTGACAGCTTTCCTTTGAGCTCATTTACCTTCAGAGTTAGGTTTCAGGGAAGGGGGTGTGACATGTGCAACAAGCATGTAGGAGAACACAGCACCCAGCTGACACAAGCCGATTTCATTTTCTGCGCTACTCCTCATCCCATTCCATGTGTGCCCCAATGTCTTGTTTGGGTTTTATTTATGGATGTTAAACTAGTATGAGCTTGCAATATTGTCCATGCTGGGCCCCAGGCAAGTTCCATAGTAGCCACCATTGAATTTTAGGGTGCTGTGAAGTAAAAGAGCGGTGGTTCAAGCTGTTTCTTCTGGTTTGTTTGTATTTTTCTTTTTCCCTCCTGCCCGCATTTCCATTTTTGATCGGTCACTCTGTGCAGAACACCATGGGAAGAATTACAGTTCCTACGCAGTGCCAGGGAGGAGCAAGTGTGCCAAGAAAACAAAATCTAGTAGTTCAGAGCTTCTTGAAATATTTTCCTGAAAGCAATCATGATGAAAAGGGCAACACTGCATCTGGTGCTGCCTTTCAACTTCCTCGCTGCCTCTAATGCTGTAGTGCTGCTGTTAGGAAAACACACCATCTTTACTTCATTGTTTCGCAACCACCACTGTTTCGTTTTAAGTTATCTCTTTCTAGTTGTCACCCTGCTGATGTGTTTAAAAAAGTAAAGAAGCAGTCCCAACCCCAGTGAAGGCAGTGAAGTACTCCAGAGAGGTGTCAAACTGACCGCTTATGTTGGGTGACTCTTGAGCATGCAAACAAGTGCGTAACTTGGATGTAATTAGTAAAAATAAACTACCCTGCAAATTGATGGAACGTTGCTGACTGAAGATTTTTACCAAGGGATGCTCAGTTCTAGCATAAATAATAATCACCGCAATAATAATCATCATCATTGTCATCGTCATCCTCACACAAAAAAAAAAAAAACAAAGCAAAACAAGACCTACTTTTCCATTTGGGTGGAATATGTGACTGTTCCTTCCTGGCATGAGCAATCCCCAACAAGGTCACTAGCAGGGCACGGCGGCAGGTAATTCCCATCCTCCTGCCAGCACGTGTGTTCGCTTGCAGGAGTGAGGTGTGCATTTCCAGTACTGTTGATGCTCACTTTGGCACTTTTGTAAGTCCACTTCTGAAGGAGAACAGTTCACAAAGGCAGGTGATGAAGAGACACAGGGAGAGACCAGAAAGGCAGCTGGCGATAGTGAGCGTAGCTACTGTGTCCAGTTTCACACGTGTGTTCTTCGGGGCACCACAGCACAGCAGGCAGGCAGCGCCACGGCGATCTCTGACTGAGTTTGGAAGATGATGGCGCCTCTCTCGCTACACCCGCATCACCTATCCTCAAAAAACCCCACCCCTAAACTTAGGTAAAACCTGACTTATTAGTTAGTGGTATCTTCACAAAGCAGTTATTATTGATGTTTGTCACAGTATCAGCAGAAAAAACAAACCCAAACCCTGCCAGTTCAACTGTGAAAAGAATTACTGCCAGAAGAATATTCTGCAGCACCTGGTACTCTTTGAAGAAAACTTTGTCCCCCTTAATGGAATGGCCTTGTGCCTGCTTCTGCTGCACGATGTGCACTAACCCCTCTGGAACCCCAGTTCACCAAAGCAGAGCTTACAATGAACGTTATTGCTGGGAAGGCTTACAGCCAGCAAGAACTTTGAAGGTCTTCATTCCATTGTCTCTCAACGCAGCTCACATTTGTAAGTAATCTTCCTTCGGTTTCAAAAAGTTCCTGTCTGGGGGAAGGGAAGGATGGAGCAAGAATAATATATGTTTACATCTATACTTACAAATAGTGTTTGGGAGAAATTAAAGGTAATCTTAAAGCCCTATTTAAGGATCACACGAGCCATCCTGGAATCAGCTGGAGCATACTGGTGTGGCTCCCTTGCTGCTCTTAGACAGAAGGGATGCATGGGAGAAATCCTAAAGTACACAAATTCTGCTGTGGGAGGGGAAGGGCCCTTTTTGCAAGAATTGTACCAGTATTATCATGGAATTGTAGAATCCCCAACTGGTTTGGGTTGGAAGGGACCTCAAAACTCATCTAGTTCCAACCCCCTGCCACGGGCAGGGACACCCTCACTAGACCAGGTTGCCCAAAGGCCCATCCAACCTGGCTGTAAATTCCTCCAAGGATGGGGCTTCCACAGCCTCTCTGGGCAGCCTGTGCCAGGGCCTCACTGCCCTCACAGGGAAGGATTTCTTCCTAACATCTAATCTAAACCTCCCCTCTTTCAGCTTGAAGCCATTGCCCCTTGTCCTATCACTTTATCAATGTTTTTAAAAAGAACAAGTGTCATTTTGGGGGAGAAAAGCTCCACCTAAAGATCAGGGTGGTGCCCAAAACTGTAAAATTGTTTTTCATCTTGAAATTAGCAATGGAATAGTTCTGATACAGATTTAGGATGCATGGACAAAATAAGTGGGTACTGCCTCACAGAAGCTACTTTATTCAACACAAATATCCAGTCTACTTAGTATTCTCTGAAGCAGCAACCGTCTTGAGAGGTTTAGAGTGATATTTCTATTAAGTAACCACATGAAAGAATGTAAAGGTTCCCATCGTTTCATGAAGAGGTCAAGTTTAATTCCCTGGAAAGTGGGAACACATGCATTTCCAAGATGCTTGCATGCATGGAATTTCAGCAATTCTGCGGCAGTCCACCAGAAGGGCAAGGCCCAAGCGTGCACATGAAACAGGTGGTGGGCTCAAGAGGGCTGCATGTGTTGTCTTGGCAGCTTCACTTCTTCCTTCATCCCTTCTTTGGGGGAGCAATCCTTAGGCCTTGTGCCAGCAGGAGCCACACTGCAGAGGAGAGTGGCTGGGCAGAGGCGAGGACAGATGCACACAGCCATGCTGGAGAGGAGAAGGTCTGGGTGGAGGTGCGGGCTGAGGCAGTGGCCACTCTGGAGAGCAGGGGCCGGGCGGAGGTGCGGGCAGCGGCGCACGGCCGCGCACACAAGACGGGTTTCTGACTCAGAGCGGTTCCTCCAGCTGCGCCGGCCGGAGGAGATGCTCCACCTGCGGCGCCGGGCTGGGCTCCCCGCGCGGGGCAGCTTCTGGCGCCGCGCCCTTGCGCAACTCAGCTTCCCGACCGACGGCCTACTTTCTCTTCGCGAGGGGCAGCTCCGGCGGCCGCCGCCGCCGCCCGAGGACCTGCCCGCAGGAGCCACCCCGCGCTCGGCCTCCCGGCGCGGCCACCCCGCTGAGCTGGCCGCGTCTTCAAAGGGATGACGAACGTGGCGATAGCCACAGGGAAGGCGGAGGCTGGGAGGGGCCACAGCCTCCCTCGGCGCCCGGCAGCCTGTAACGCTGGGTGTGTGTGACCGCTCCCGCCGCGCCCCCGCACCTCTCCCCGCAGCTCGAGCCGGCGGGACTACATCTCCCGGCGGCCCCCGCGGCGGCCCCGACTACGGCTCCCGGCACGCCCCGCTCAGGCCTGAGCGCGGGGCGGCCGCGCGGGGCACGCCGGGGCCGGGCGGTTGCCTCGCCGCGCAGAGCACGCTGGGAAGCGCAGTCCGCTTCTCTCCGGAGAGCCCGCTCCGGTAGCGCCGGGGGGAGCGCCGGGCAGGGCGGGAGCAAGCCTCCCACGTGGGGGAGGAGAGCCGCTCGACGATTGGTTCTCGCGGGGAGAAGGGGCGGGCCCGTGGGGAGAGCTTCCGGTGTCCCCTCGGTTCGGCAGCTTGTTTGGATGCTGCCGTCACATCATGGCGACGCGCGGAGCGGAGGCAGCGCGCGGAGGAGGCAGCAGCAGCAGCGGCGGCGGCAGCAGCGCGGCGGGACGGAGCCGGCGCCGGAGCCAGAACGGCGAGGAGGTGGCGGCGGCCCCGAGCAGCAGCCCTGAGGTGAGGCGGCGCGCAGTCGAACCCAGGGGGAAGGGCTCCTTCTCCCCGCCCCGCCGGCTTGTGGCGCCTTATTCCCCGCCTCCCCCGTCCCCATGCGGCCTCGGTGCTCCGCGGCCGGCTGGACTGTGCGCTTGGGGCTGGGGCAGGCGGTGCCCCCGCCGCCCCTCTCCCTGCCTTCGGGAGCCTGCGCCCGGAGGGCCGAGCTCTGCTCCGCTTCCCCCGGGACCAAACCCGGCGCTGCAGCCGCAGGTGTGTGTCGGGAGGGGGATTTGAACCCGGGGGGAGGTGTGTTTCGGTATCTCCTCCCGCTTTCCCGGGGATCTGCACTCGCCTTGCGGGGTGCGGGAGAGGGTGGCTGACGGCTCCCCCCGGGGAGCGCGGCGGAGGCGGGGCGAGCCGTGCCTCGCGTGCGCGGCGGGCCGCTGGGGGCGGCGGCACGTGGCGGGGCTCGGGGGAACGCGGCGTGAGGGGGCCGCCGCGCTTCCGCGCCCGCCGCCGCCCCGGCTGGGGTCTGGGCGGTCTTTGGGGGCCTTTCCCCTACTCTTCCCCGGAGGGCTACCTCTGTAGGGCCGCCCCGCTTATCCCCCGCCCGGCGGAGGGGCCGCGGCCCGGCAGGGTCTGGCAGTACCGGAGCCGCTGGCGGCTCTGTGGTCTCGCCGGTGCGAACGGCGCGGCTGAGGTACGAGGAGGGGCTGGCGGGAGCGGAGGCTTTGCCCGCCCGCCGCGGACTTGCGGAGGCGATGGGAGCGTTTCCTCGCCCTCCGAAATGGGTGAAAACCGGCCCGTTTTCTCTCTTCCCTTCCTCGGCCCGAAACGACACCGAGAGCAGCGGTGTCCTCGGGGCCCGTGCGGCCGCGTCTGCTGGCGTACCCCTGTAGGAGAAGCCTAAAATAACCCCTCTGCTTGAGCACCAAGCAGCAGCAGCAAGGATTTAAACTGTTGTAATTCGGGTTCTGTACGTAATACCGCCGGTGCGGCGTGCTCCGTGCTGCGGGGCCGCCTCGGTGATCTCCCCGTGTCCGTCCTTACACTCAAGGGGCTTTTTTTTTTCTTCTTTTTTGTTTTATTTTTGGTGGTGGTAACTTTTTTTTTCCCCTGCGGTACGAAGAATAACAACATCCCAGAAATAGTAACTTTGTGGTGGTGGTTGGTTTTTTTGGCTCTTGGAGAGAGGCTCGGGAGGCCGTGGAGCTAGTTTTCCTCAATGAAAAGCTGTCTCTCCTGCTGTGCGTTTGTTTTCCTGGAGTTCCTTACTGGGAAGCGGCTGGTAAGTAACTTCAGTGTCTGCTGTGAAAGGTGATGCTGATGGTGTTGTTTTAAATCAATAAAATAACCACCAACAAAACCCAAACCGCTGTTTCCCTGTTATTTCACATACCCACAGCCAAGTGGAATTTAATTTTTCAAGATTAAGACGTGGCAGGGATTATTAGGCAAGTTTTACCTTGAGCTTCTTCTGCGAATTAAGAAGCCTTCAGCAATCTCTTGCAGATTTCCCTCCCCCTGCCTTGGTACACAGGAGCTTCTTTATTTTTAGGTTCCTTGTGACCTGTTTGCAGGGAATTCAGAGCCTGTCTACCCTGCTTTTCCCACAAATGCACCGTGGATGACTGGAACGCTATTAGGCTTATAGTAAAGAGGAAGTGAAACCTCATTGGCGGAAGTGATTCATGCAATCTTAAATATTTTCTTAATTAGTACCTGTCTTAGATGCTCACATTTTAAAAAAAAGGGCTGGTGAAGTGAGCAGCGCTTTGCCCCACATGGAAATGCACTGGAAATTTCCATTTAGGCTTCGGGGTTCCTCCAGTGAAGTTTTTGCTAGTTACAGGAAGTGGGTTTTTAGTGTGTGAAGTGAAAACAGGGAAGAGATCTTTCTAATCTTTCTTTCAGAGCTCAGAGAAGAAAAGTGATACAAACCCAGACTTTTTTTTCCCCCTTGTAGAAGATGTTTGAGGTAAATAGCTATTTTTAAAAGCAGGAATGTCTTCTCTGTCATGAGGTTGCCAAAGACAGGGCAAGCAGCATGAAAAGGGTAACAGAACAAAGTAAGGTCCATAAGCAGGGATCGTGTGAGAAGGTAGGTGTCTGAACCAATACCAAAGGCAGTATCTTGAATGTAAAGCCAGCAGTATTAGTAGTGGAATTCTATTAACATTGACTCTGTATTGACTTTTATGAAGACAGAATACAGATTTCCAGAGTAGATATTTCTTAATTGTCCTTTTGTTGTGTTAGTATTTCTAACCTTGGAATGCCATGAAACTACTGATGGAGCAGCACTGCAGGTGCCTCAGTGTTGGGTTTTGAAAGTAGATGAGTACATAGAACATAATTTTTAAAGTGATGACAGAAGAAGGTGAAATGTTTGTTTAAAAGGACTTTCTGATCTCACAAGTAAGATCTTAGTTCAGTAGGGAAGCCACATCAGAGGCCATCGGGTTTTCAGACAGGTATAATTAGACTGTGATCGTTTAGGTCAGTGAGCGTAGTATAGAGAAGTATCGCATGGAGAAATAGACTTAGTAATCTGGCCTTGTGGTCACAGGCACCTGAATTACTGTGTCTAGACCAGTGAAGGAAGGTGTACCTGCCGTAAATGTTGTGACATCCCAAAATGCTAGCTTTTATGAGAAGTCGTGAATAGAATTATGATGGAGAAATGACTGTTTTTTCAGCACAATGCTGTTGAGGTAAATGAAGTGTGCTGGAGTATCTGCACAGAGAAAAAATACATCAGATGTATGTTTTCAAAGCAAGTTTCCCCTTGCTGGCAGGTAAAAGTAAATTGCTGAGATGCAGGGAGCCTAAAATTTGCTATAAACCACAAGCGTCTATGATAAATATGACATACTTCTTGTTGCAAGGGTTTTTTTTTTTTTAAATATTATATAATTGGTTAGGATAAGGGCCATAAGGCTTACATGTCCAGTTGCATGTGTGATGAGTTTGAAAATGTAGTCAGCTGAAAGATGTGATTAAAAATGGTCTTCTCTTGAGCGTGATGCTGAGCAAGTGATTATGCATCCGCGTGTGTATTTGGGTTGTCTTATAGCTGTGAAAATCTTGTATGTGCATATGTTTATTCCGAAGCTTCCAGGATAGCTTTCAAAAGTATTAGCAGTTCTGAAGGCTCTCAGACTTACGAGTCTCTTCACAGCTTCTACTATGGGGAATATAGGAGATGTTTTGGTAGATCAATGCTAGTGCTTTCTTTTAAGGGTAATTTGCTAACTTAGGATGAAAAGGATGTAAAAAAAAAGTCTGTTCGTGATGGATTTTGGCACAGTAGGCTAAGTTTTGCCAAGGTGTCTGTTCTGTCCTTACGTGCAGTGCATGTTACTGAAGCAATGCTGTTTGAAGTTAAAGTTGGCTTAGGCCCTTGTGATTGTAGCCAGTTTCATAAATAGGGTGCATAACTTGTTTGTCTTTTAGGTATGAAGTAAGTTAGAGTTATCCTGATGTGCACTTTTTTTGATCAACGTGTGCGAGTTGAGAGAACAGAGCAGAAGGCTTGGGATGAGCAGGAAAGACATTTCCAGTAATTTCTCTACATGCAGCCTCAAGGTTTTTAGCCTGTAACTCTTACCTTAACTAGCTGGGAGATGATATGCTTATTCAGAACTGTCATGTCTGGTAACAGCTGGCTTCACAGCTAGCTTTTTTTTTTAAGTGCTAGAGTTTTGAATTTTGATAAATAATTTTGTGATCTTGTGAAGTAGCACATTATCTGTGCAAGATGCTCTCCTTTCCTCTCTGAAAATCTTCCTAGGTATGTAACGATCTCATTCTGGTCTATCAGATTATCAGCTATCTATCGTTAAAGCTGGATGGAAGCTGAAGGTCGGAAGCCAGCTGGAAGCTGAGAAGGCATGGTAGCAGCTAGAAAAGGTAGTGGTGATTGCAGTGGAAGGTCTTTGGTTGGGGTGGTTTTGTTTTGCTTTTATTCAGTCAGTACTGAATCAGCACTGTTATACAATGTGCTGTTGGAAGTGCTCTGTTCAGGCTGGAATGTTGAACTGAGAAGTTCACTGGTCTGATGAGCAGTCGTTTGAAAAGATAGAGGTAATAGCTGGATGTTCTGATCATTGTCTCAGCAAGGGAGGGGTGTGGGGGGTGGGATTTCAGTGATACTAGTATGGTTTAGTATCTAACATTCTCAATGCAATGTTTATTATTGCTATACTATGCTCCCAACTTGAAGCTTGATACAGACAAAATCTGAAACTATCTGTAGGTAAAATGTTTGAAGAAGAAAATTGAACGCAAGAAGAATTTTCAGCCTTAAAGTTATGTTTCTACTATCTAAAGTGATAGCTGATACAGAAAATGATTTGCTAGTTATAATCTGGAAGTCATCCAGCCATTAGTGTTTGTGGAACCTGTCTGGCAGTAGCAGACTTTTCTGAAAAACAAAAACTTTGTAACCTGGGTTAAATACATTAGAATTTTAGTGTGTTGTGCCACTACTGTCAGTTTGGCTAGAACTTAGGGGCTGGAACTTGATAGAATTTAACTAGGGGTTTGGGTTTTTTCAGTTGTATGTTATCAGGTGGGTTTAGCTGCTGGTAGAACTACTATTTAAAATACAGTATTCTAGCCTGTGGTCACCAGTTTTTAATTGTATTTAAGAAAATGGGATATCACTGCAAAATCTGCCTGCTGCCACACTGAGCTTGGGTTTTTGCAGGCAGCACACTTGCTTGTCAGTAAGCTTAGATTTGTTCCGTGTTGAATGGAAAACCAGAAGAAATTTGGCAAGCTCTGTAGGCTTTTTCGCCATTGCTGTTACTTTCAAAAATATTTGAGGTGTACAAAACACTTGTACAGAAACCTTTTTCTTTGGTTCAGTATTCTGAGAAGTTATTTCTACCTTCTCTGTTAGATGTTGGAGGAGGAGACAAGCTCTGAAAATCCTTGTGGGTTTTTTTTGACGAAGGATGGAGAATGCTCAGAGTTGAGAAATTATTACTGTCAGTAAAGAATTAGACTGACATGTAATTTGACTTCTACAAAAAGCTCTGCTGAATTAATGAGGTGGTGGTGGTGTTCACTCCATGAAACTTCCAGATGCTTTAGAATATGCGTGTTAATTGCCAGCTCTGAAAGGAGAGGTGGTTAGGTTACTGTGACGGTTTGCTTAAGGAGAGGTGGGCATTTGGTGACTTGCTGGTCACGTGTATGCCCCTGCCTGTAGATTCCTGTTTTGTTTTCCCAAGAAATGGCAGAATTTTCTCTGATGAAAGCCAGTTAAAGTCTCTGGTTTGTCTGAATTTGAAGCAGTGCTTCCTCATGAATGTTGTCTTGGTGACGGTGTTCCAGTACCTCAGTAGTCAGTGTTACCTACGTGCCTGTGGTGGGGTTAAGGTGGGTTTTTTGTTTAGCTCCATGTGCTTTTGCTGTGCTTTGATTGACTTTTTTAGTGACTCTTCGTGCTTTGGCTTCTCTCCAACCATCGTGCTAGCGCTTCTGGCTGGCAGGGCTGCCTTTTGCTGTGCAGTGAACTGGGTTGAGGTACTGATCTGGCTACAGACCGTGTTAGAACAAGTTCCTGAACGTTGCAGCTGGCACGGCAGAGGTGGGAATGAAAGGGTAGAGAGAGATGCTTGGGCACCGAGGCCACAGCTAATCAGGCCTTCCCAGCTGCTGCTTGGAGGTGTGGCAGTTTTGTGCTCTGCTTTCAAAAAGAAAGTATTTGGGTCTGTTTGGGGATTTCAGAAAGTCTGGAAATATGGTGCCAAACCCAAACATTTGAGTTTAGAGTTTTGCTACCTTTTGCGGGGTGACTCAGGCACAAGTACCTGAATCAGAAGTTCAGGTTCTGTGTGATGGAAAAACTGCAATAAGTTTCAGCTGCTGTGTTGGTACTGCAGTTTTATGCTGGTATCATGTTGTGTGTTCAGATACCCCTAGTCTTTCCTGTCTTGTCAGTGTAATCTGACACAGTGTCTTCAGCTTCCCTATGAATTGTGTTTTTTAGAGATGATCTCTGCTGTGGTTTCAACCATTGGTGATTAGAAAAAGGTTAGCTGAGCCCTGCTGTTTTCACAGCTCTCATCTGTTTGTTGTTTTTGTTTTATGAAGCATCTCTTGTTTGTTTAGCTGTCCCTAAACTTGGAGGGCTGTCTTTCCTGTGCCAGTGGAAGCCCTGCAGCTTAAGGGAACCTAAGGGGTAAAATATATGCACTTCAGAGTCCTAAATAGTCAACTAGTAAATGTTGGTCATTTATTGCATTACATCATTTATCAGGCATTTATCAAGTACATTGTCTGACATGATTGGAGAGTGATAAAACTGCAGTGTGTTTATATTTGTCCTTCAAGCAGGTGCATCACTTCCACAGTTGTAAAGATTAGTTCAAAGTGAAGCTTCTTTGATAAGTCAAAAGTTGATCCTTAATGTCTCTACAGATTATTTGTAGTTAAAACCTTATTTATTGTCTTTCATGAAGGGTACTGTATGAATTCCATCTTCTCAAGAATTGATCTGCCTTGAGAGAAATTCTAAAGCAAGGGACTTGCTTTAAGTGTGGAGAACAATTTGGCTGGTTTATATTAATGCGTACTTATTTAATGGCTTTTAAATAACTCTTCCCAGCATGCTGAACAAATTGGGAGCTGAAGTATATCTCACAATATATTATTGTTGGCTGTGTTCCTTTGATGTTGACTAATTCCTTTTGAAGAGAAAAATGGTCCATCTATGCAGAGTGTAAAACCAAATGCGAATTCCTGGTTTTAAGAATTAGCACATTTTTAATATGTGTATATAAAGATAGGAAATTAATTTCTGCTCAAACAGCATGACTATGTATAAACAAGCCCTGTTGTTACAATTCCTGGGGACTTTTTAAGGAAGCTCATTTTCACCGAAAATAAATCGGTGAGAGTGATCTCGTTGGCAGTAAAGTGACTTCAGTTCTGCTTATCTTACTAGCAACTGCATATTCACATTGGATAGTAGGATTGCAGATGGACAGGAAAAAAAAAACCCACCAACTTCCAACTCTTGTCCAGAGTGTCCACCCCACCTCTGTGGTGTAACGGAACACACCGTCTCCCAACCCAACACCCTCAAAGTTCCCATCAGCCTTAAGTGCCTCTAGAAACTGGGAATGTTGTTCTGGTGGCTGACCGAGGAGTCCGGTAGCTGCTCCATAAGCTCTGAAGTGGTATCATCGGGTGTTAGGCTCCAAAATACGGACCTAGCACGGCAGTGTTCCAACAGCTGGTGATGTTTAACTTTTTGGTTGAATGATTAAAAGGTTTTGGGGTTTAAGAAATCTTTCAAGCAAGTTCTGTTCAGTTGATCGGAGATAACGTATGGTTCAGAATCCTAGGTACTTGCACTCCAAATCGGAAGCCAATCAATAGTCACTGCTTTGTGTGGTTTCATAGGTGGGAATGCCAGCGTTTAAAAAATGAATGTGCTCTGGTCCTGTCTGTCCTTCTTCTTGTAACAACAGATTTTTTCCAGCTGTGAGCTGATAATCATATTTGGCGCTCTGATTGAAGCAGTTAAAACTCTGACCCTGCGTATGTTTCATTATTATAATTGTGGATCCCTTTAGGCTTCCTAGCAGGTTAATTTTCCTCCCTCTTGCAGTATGTCTCAAACTTTTTAACAACTGGTTTCTTCCACTCTTCTGAAACTACTATGTAATAAAGCTGTTCTAAATAACGGTGTTGTCCCGCCTCCAATTTTTGTACCTTATTTTTCAAATAACAATAAGTAAAGCTAGCAAAACTCTTGCTAGTTTTTTGATTCAGTGTTGATTTGTGAGAAGTTTTTGAGAACTGCAAGGGAGAGAAATGTTTTCATTTAAGATTCTGTGCTGAGGTGATAACTGATTAGTTTTGGAGCTTTAAAAATGGGTTTCCTTGTGAACTTTAAATTTCCAGAGTATAAATGTTTTTGCAATGACAAGGTATCAAAGCTGTTTCATAACAGAGTAATAATTTGAGCTGTTGTGTGCTGTTTTCTCCACTCTCCGGGCTTGTTCTGTGTACAGTTATTTATAGACCTGTCTTAACAACGGTGATTATTAACTTGATCAGCTTGAATAATGGTGGAATTTCACTCATCTGTGCAGAAGAAGGGTAGAGGCTTTCATTTTGAGTACAGTTGTCTGACTGTTCACTCCTTCCTTCCTTGCCCTTCTGAAGCTGGTTGGCGGTGCAATGGAAGAAGCTGGATCTGGGGAGGTGATGGGAATGAATAACCAGGATCAGCTGGTGAACAGCAAGTGCGGTGAGTTGTGTGGTACAGCGCTGCAGCACGCACAGCCCAACTGTCACGGCCTGGAAAGCAGGGGAGCGCTGGAAGAGGCCGAGTATCTCACCAAGGCACCGGGGCCCACGCGCTGCACTCAGGAGTCTCGCGAGGAGACGCCGGGGAGGGAAGAGGCCCGTACTGATCCTCCCGATGGCCAGCAAGATCCAGAGAGTGAGAAACACAAAGAGAAAACTTTAGGTATGTTCTCTGTGGTGTCCTGGTTTTTAAATGGCTTTATTACTTACGTTGAATAGCTATGTGGTGGGGTTATTTTCCCTCTCAAGTTTGCTTTGTAGCCAAAACTTGTCATCTTTACCAGGATGTTCTGGAAAACGTGTAGTACTGCTTAGGAGAAGACAGTTCTAATGCATATGCAAGAATCTATCCACTAATAAAGCTATTTTTTACAGGAATAATAACAATAACGTGATAAGCACTAATTAGCTTTTTTAACTTTCCAGTTGTTGGTGTAACTTTTAAATTTGGGACTGTGTTATTCAATGCTACTAAAGCAATGCTGATAAATAAATTCCAAGAGCTCATTAAAAACGCTTTTGTGTGAATATCCTTTATTAGCAAAACTTCACATTTTAAATTTCATTCTTTTAGATTTTTATTTTTCTGTGCTATTACAAACAATAAAACAAAGGTACTTTTGTGGGTTTAAGATTAGGAGTAGCTTTTGCTGTCCAAATTGTCTAATGGCACCTAGGCAAGGCAGATTTAGTCTCACTTGCCATTTGTCATCTGTTCAGATTGTGTAGCTATCAAACCAGACAGCAACTTAACTCACACTAATTTCTCATGTTTCTGTATTTTACTTCTAAAGACAGGATGGGTTTTTTTCCCAATTTGGTTGTCTTTAATCTAATTCATAGGAAAAGAAGTGCTATTGTTAATGCAAGCCTTGAACACACTCTCTACTCCAGAGGAAAAGCTGGCAGCTTTGTGCAAGAAGTATGCTGATCTGGTAAGTAATTTGTAAAGATAGCAGGAGTTATTCATGTGTTAATATTAACTGTGGAATGCAGGAACTTCTAATACAGGACAGTTAACAATTTTGAATGTTCCACAGTGTTGGTAGGGGGGCAAAGAAAACGCAACCCAAGGCTTATTACGAGCATCGCTTCAGCCAAACTTGCATGTAGTCGTTTCACTTCTACATGACTGCCTAAATCCAAAGAAAAAATAGGTTATAACTTTTTGATAACTTGGTCCTGAAGCATAACATTTGGATTAACAGAAAAGCTAAGGGTTTCTTTTGGGACTAATTATTTTCTTAGATTTTTCTCTGCTGATACCGCTTTTGTGCTAGCATTTTATAATTTATCTGCTTTAGGATAAAGGGAAAGAACATACTGTTGGTAACGAGGTTTGGGGAGAGAAAAAAATTCAGTTATACTTGACTAGTGATTTTTTGGGGGCGTTGGGTAAGGAGAAGTTGGAACCATCTGGGTTTGATTTTGCTTCGCATTTTCTGATCAGAGGATTGGGTAGAAAAGTGTAAGCTTCTTCAGTAATGAACTGAAAAGGGAAATTGTTCACAGTAATTGTTCATCAAGTGGATTCCCACCCAAAGTAGGAGAAGCGATAGTTTATTTTCTGAATTAATTGATAGCAAAATCTGAGGGGTGTGAGGGCTCATAAGTTGACTTTTCAGAATGTGATTGGAGACAGAAATGCTTCACTTGGTCATCTTGAGACAGAGACAGACAAAATGGAACCATTGGAAATACTGTGTGTATGTGTTTTCACACCATATTTGTAGATACACAATGAATGCAAACCTAAAGAGAGAACTTAATAGCTTAAAAAAAGCATCATGTTTGCCTTCTGCACGTCAGGTGTATTACATTTGAAAATGTTTCTGGAAATGTCATAACTGCACATTGCATAACTTCTGAGATAATAATTTTACTTTTCCTTTGAGATGAATAACATCTTGAGAGCTTTGAGGCTGAGCTAGCAGGTAGCTTTTTTACTCACAGAGGGAGTACTGATTGCTTAAAAGTAGACTTAGATTAGTACTGTTTAGGAAATCCTGAGTCCTCCTTGGAGGTCTGTTTGTGCTTACTGCTTTTTCTTTGCTCTCTTGCATGCGTGCTCTCCTTCACATGAGTGGATTTCCTTCAAAGCCAGCAGCTGCTCAGAGAAGTCGTTTTCATTTAAATGAGTAACAATAATACTTTTGTAGTGCAACTCAAGGGTGGGGAGCCCACCTAAAAATGAGCTTTGATACTGTGAGAGAAGAGTGTGGTAAATGAGTTGGTTCTTGTGAGCAGTTGTTTGTGCATGTGATGCTTTTAGAGTCCAGCAGTGCTCCCATGTCAAGTCGCAACAGTGGTGATGATGACCAGCATGAGGAGCTAGGTTGGCATGAAATCCTTGCTTCTGCAGAAAGGAAACAGTCTGCACCATCGTAATTTCGAGTTTTCTTTTTGAAGGAGAGATAGAATAAGCATTCACAGTCTGTAGGTAGTCACCAACCTAGAAAACCAGTTGATTTCCCTGTGATGCTCAGAACTACTGGGAAGTTGGGTGGGAGCTTGTCCAGTTGTAACAGCAGCTCTGTTTTAGCTGAATGAGTTCTAGAGGTACTCTGTTCCCCTTAAAAAATTTAGGTTGGATCTGGTTGTGTTCCTTTTAAGATGCATTCTCTTCTTCCTGATAGTGGCAGTGAACCACTGGCATAGGTGTCAGCTTTAATGCCAGCAGAGGTTTGAACTGTTTATCGACAGTGCACCTACAATGCTTTTTTTCTTTTTTTAAAGATTCATCATCTTTAAAGCTCACTGTCAGGTTTTTCAGTGGTGTCTCATGAAAAGGACTGTACAATAAAGGTAGGAATGCCTCTCTCCTGGCAAAAGATCTTCCACAAGTTTTATTTTTTTTTTCCTAATTTGGAATCTTATCAGGAGATAAATTTGTGATGCAGGAAGGTTTGCATCCTCAGTGATCTCTCACTGGCGTACTTCTACAGAGCTGAAGTTTCTTAGGTGAGCAGACAGCACAGCCAGCTCAAGTGGTGGTTTTTTTTTCTGGCAACCCAAGAAAAGGACTTTTTACGTTTGGATATTAAAACATTTCCTTAGAATTCCTTTTCTCTAAGCTAGACTAAGTATATATTAAATGTACTGTTGTCACGGAGGTCCTTAACTTTATTCTTTCTTCTGTGCTTCAGCGTTACTTTGAGCTCTTTCAGCAAACCAGCACAGTGTGCTGCTCTGCCAAGGTCACGTTCCTCGTTGCCAGCCACCTCTTCCTGTGGTGTACCGAGGCTGCGGCACTGTCTAAGAAGGAGCAGTGTTCCACTTAACACTGTTACCTTCTTAACCGTAGAATAGACTCTTAATATGGTTTCTTGGGGAGCCCAAAAATCGTCTGTCATGGAACTTTCTCTCAACTAGATAAGGCAAGAAACTTCCATTCACTGGGTATTCATAGAATAGATTTTGCAGTCAGCACTGGATATAAAGTTTAACGCTGTCATCTACCATCTAGACAGCCTAAAGGAAATAGAATTAAACAATTGTTTCATATGATTTGGACTACAGATCTCATCAAAGCCTGGGCTGTGCAATTTTTATAGTATTTTACTTGATTTGTCAGGGCTGCTGGTTGTGGCTGTTCCTTTCTGAAATACCTTAGCATTTTACAAACTTGTACCGATTACTGCTTCCTTTGGTAGGAGCTCCTGCTGACAAGACAGAACCTCTGTACCAGTTCAGTGGGGGTTTTTCTTTTTGATGGGAAAAATAAGACCTGTTGGATAAACAGCTGTGTGTACCTTAGGGATAAGGGGGCAGAAATAGTTGTGACTTGTTGAAAAGCCGTTTGCAGTTGGCTTTTAATTGTATCAGCCATGTCCTCCTTTCTCAGGGCTAGTCCTACCCCTGTAGCTGAGTGCAAGCTGATAACCCATGGTCAACAGGTCGTGGTCCCTGTTCCTCAGTCAGATGTTTAAGTTGGAGTTTGCATATTGTTGTCTTCTGTCCTTACACGTTTAGAGTTGTTTGTAGGATGATGGAAGTTTCTCTTTAAGATCAACTTGGGGGGGTTAATGAAATTATTTTACTTCCTCGCTTTCCTCTGAAATGTTTAAAAGTTTGTTCAGTCTCTCATCTAGATGCATAAAGATAGTTTCACCTGTGTTTAATGTGCTCTCTAATGGTAGTTGGAGGAGAGCCGGAACGTTCAAAAGCAGATGAAGATACTGCAGAAGAAGCAAGCACAAGTTGTGAAGGAGAAAGTCCACTTGCAGAGTGAGCACAGCAAGGCCATTCTGGCACGTAGCAAACTGGAATCTCTCTGTCGGGAGCTTCAGCGTCATAACAAGACATTGAAGGTTGGTTTACTTGCATAAATTACAGTGGCAGCAGTGGTGGAAATCTTACACGTTAATTACCACTTGAAATCAGGACTGCTGCTTTTTACTTATCACTTTGCCTGTACCTACAGAATACGAGTGATGTGTGGCATAAGTGATACTAAGATAAAGACTATGTAAGTCTTGATAAAAGATAAAATCTCTATAAAAGATAAGTTCCACTCACTGATTGTCCCCTCCTCAAACTGATTCATAGATCATATTATTTGCAGTATGTGATCTTACCACGTTTGTTTCTGGGAGCAGCGCTGATGGAGAAACAGCACAAGCAAAATAGCAGTGTGAATGAAGGCAAAGTATCAAAAAAGGCTTAATCCTGGCAGAATGTAAAGGGTGGGAGTGAAATCAAACAGAGCAGAGACACCTTTGTCTATCATCACTGTGTAGAAAACCTTGTCACTGCATCAGTGCTGTTCTGAACATCTGGGTAACCTTCATGCTGGCAAAGGTATTTGAGTAGTATCTTACAATGAGTAGTGTAGTGGCAAGGATGAGATTCTCTACAAGCTGGAACTTGTAGATTCCTTCATTCCATGCAGTTAAGATGGACAGTCAGTGTGGTGTGTTGCGCGGGTGGCTTACACTAGCGCTGGAGCTTGAGGCTGTCCAGCAGTGAATTGTCACCGTGGTTTCTGGCTGGGATGGAAGAGGGGCGTGTGGTTTGGCTTGAACATGTCGCTCTCCTCTCCTAACAGGAAGAAAACATGCAGCAGGCACGTGAGGAGGAGGAAAGGCGGAAGGAAGCAACTGCACACTTCCAGATCACACTGAATGAAATTCAGGCTCAACTGGAACAGCATGGCATACACAATGCCAAGCTCCGGCAGGAGAACATCGAACTGGGGGAAAAGCTGAAGAAACTTATTGAGCAGTATGCCTTGCGAGAAGAGGTGCTTACCTTACGCTTCTAATGGGGTTCTGCTAGTTCCTTCACTGTAAGGGTCAGAGAATTATTTTGGGGGAGGAAAAATTACTAATACTTGGCAGCCATTGTATGTATATTTCTCTTTACTTGACTGCTGTGAAGAACTAAGTAGCTGCTTGGCCCACCTTCTGGTGGTCCTGTGTGGTCTTGAACAGAAATAAGTTGTCCAGAGATTGTGGAATCTGTATTTAGAGTTATTCAGAACTCGTCTGGGCAAGGTGTGAGCAGCCAGATCAGACTTTGAAGTTGACCCTGGCTTGAATGCACCAGATGGCTTCCAAAGGTTATTTCCAACTTAAACATGTAGCAATATTTGAAGTTCTTCTGAACTATAATTTCATGCTGTCGTAGGACGGGGTATAAGGGTTATTCTGTATCATACTTGCTCTGGTTTATTACGGCTGGGGGGTTCTGGCAGGCTCCTTTGTGTATCTAGCTCTTCTTGTTGGCATAGAATCAAAATAAGCTATCAGGCTTTAAGAATATATTTGGACTGGTGTCATGGAAATGAGTGTGTTTTAGGGCTAATGGAGCTAGTTTTTGTTGGCACCAGTGTGTGAGCTAGCCAGTCTAAGCTACAGTAATGGAAAACAGCCAATTCTTCCTGTCAAAGAGAACTAATCTTCGAGAAGTTCTACAGCTAAGATTAGTTCTTAGCTGGCATAGGAGGTTTGGACTATTTCTCAACTGTCTTTTGTCCTTTTTTTCCTCTTCTTCTCCTTTTAAATCGGGTAGAAAGCTCTCTGTAGCTCTAGTTTTTTCCCCTGTCCTCTCCCTTCGTGTTCATGGAATATTTGTATCTACCATTAGGTAATTTGGGGAAGACAAAAGGTGGGAAGCCTCCTTGTACTACTTTCCAGGCAGAAGTAGGACTGCAAAATTCAATGACTTGTGACTTTTCATCAGCCCTCAAACCTTACTCATTTTGAGCCCTTTTAATTGAGGACTGGAGCTTTGTAACAAAATACAGCTGGGATTAGAGGTAGATAAAGAACTTTAGAAGAAAGGATGTAGGCTACGTGTTAAGGGTGTCTCTTAAAGCCTGGTGTGAATTGACCGATTTAAAATAGGTGTCTGGCTTCCTGAAAGACAAAGAACATGTAGCTATATTGTATGATGATAACAGGAGGGGGGTGGGGGGAAGCATCTAAAAGCCTGTTGTTGTTTTGTCTTTTATGTGAAACTCCAAAATAATAGGCATCTCCCCCAAACACGGTGCAGCTACCTTATTTAACCAGTGCAGTGTTTGTATTTAACTAATACAATTTTCTTCCTTCCTTTAGCATATCGATAAAGTGTTCAAACATAAAGAGCTGCAGCAGCAACTTGTGGATGCCAAACTTCAGCAGACCACCCAGCTTATTAAAGAAGCAGAGGAAAAACATCAGCGCGAAAGGGAGTTTGTAAGTGAATTCTGTGTTAAGAGAAATAACCAACCCTCCAAACCAGATTTTTCGTGACTTAAAGCAAATACAGCAAGCTGAGGACTGTCTTTTGAAAGTTAGGATAGAGTTCAACGTCAAGATGTTAGGATAGAGTTCAACATCAAGATGTTAAGGTTTTCATACATGTGTGTGGTGGCTCCAATATTAATGTCCATATTTACTGGCAAGCGGTGCTCTTTGTGCTTTCTCAGCAAAAGTAATGGATGTCATTTAGATTTTTCTTAGACTGGGCAGTATCTTCAGCTGAAACACCAGAGGGTACTTCCTTGCTGTCTTGTAACTTCTGGTTTTATGCTGTAAGAAATAACAAATGCAGAATAAAACTTCTGAAGTACGTCCCCAGAAATACGCCTGAGGTTTTACTTGCAAATTGCTAATTATCAACACACTTGTGTTTTTCCAATGAGTTAGCTTCCAATTAAAAATACTTAAGTGAATACTATTTTTTCATGTTCCTTAAGTTCTAGGAAAAAGCCTTGCTTTTCCTGTGTAACCTTAAAATGATCATCCAGTGTTGGATTGTTGTATATAATTAAAACATGATTTTGGAATCATAAGCTGATGAAAATACCTTCAATATAAATATACAAAATGGTGTCTTACTGAGGCAAAAGTAAACGAGGCTGTAGAAGTAATATTAGTGACTGGAGAAATGGAGGTGGAAAATAAATTTGGGAGGTTACAAAACAGTTACACGTGACATACGGTTCATTAATGAACTACTCATAAAGTTAGTGGTTCAAACTTGCTACAGAAATAGTAACACTGACTCATGCTACCAATTAGATAAATGTCTCAAAATTTCTGCATGCCAGCACATGCTTTAGATTCTGTATGTGAAAGTATAGTATAGTCATGAAAAAAACCCAGGTGGAAAACATGGCTGAATGGCCCTGAGGTGATGTTAACCTTTCCTCCTTTCTCATCGTAGATGGTGTTCTTTAAGCCAGTCTTAGGAGGACATGCTTCATTATGTGGCTTTTTGTGTTTATTTTAGTTGCTAAAAGAAGCTACTGAGTCCAGACACAAATGTGAACAGATGAAGCAGCAGGAAGCTCAGCTGAAACAGCAGGTATCTTTTAAAATTTTTTTAAAGTGAATGATCTTCAATAACAGTTTTTTCTGAGGAAAAAACCCTGATATATTTGTGATTCCAATAGCATAAAACATCTGGAAAAAAAAACCTACGTGTTATGATTGTGTGAGATGCAATATACTACTTGTGAAAAGTACTTAGATTTTATTTTTTTTATTAAGTCTTAATTTCCAGTAGGTAACTTTTCAGTAGTGAAAGGTGAAGTATAAATGGCAAAGATGATGTAGATTATCTTCTGTACTGGTGTTTAGTACATCTGGAGAGTACTGTTACTGGGAGGTGCTAAAGGTGGAATTGCTGGAGTTAGTATCCTTTTCTCAGCAAATGGCATCAATGTTACAGAGACTAGAGTGTACCCAAAAAATCACAGAACTGTCGGGGTTGGAAGGGACCTCCAGAGATGGAGTCCAGCCCTCTGCCAAAGCAGGTTCCCTTGGACAGAAAGGTACACAGCAAGTGTAGGCATCTACTCGCTGTGGCTGCTCCTTCACTGTTCCTTGGCTTCTCTGAAACCTTCTCTCTTCCAGAGGTATTTTTTATCTTTTTTGATAACTGCTCAGGGCCAGAGAGGCCCTTGTTTGTGACTCTTAAGGGTTAGGTGGGGATTTTCACCTGTGCAGCTTTCAGAATTGGTTTGTTACTGTTCCACCCTGTCCTGTTGTGGAGGATTGGTGACAAGTACTTCCAGGTTTATCCTTGGAGTTATTCAGGTGTCTCTGTCCACAAAAAGAATTGCTGACTTCAGATTGTTTTCTTGCTGTAAATGCTGCAGCGAAATCATCTCAGAGTGGAGAGATGGTCCCTGGGTTTTGTGCTGAGGTTCTGGACCACCTGCAGTGGCCAGGTGTGAGCTCAGTATGTAAGGCAAAGGGAAATGGTAGGTTCAGCTTGTGGTACAGCGTCTGAGATGCAGTAGCTGCTCTTCTGCTGTATGCCTGGTACTCCTTCAGTTCTGTGAGGTTTCATATTGTCTCCCTGCCAGCTCTGGTTTGTGCCCTTTTTTCCCCACACTTGCTGTCCCTAGTTCTTTTTCAGGCTTTCTGATGGTTGTTTTTAGAGTGTGTATGTGTGTAGGTAACTTGCATACATACACACAGAAAGCCCCCTGCTTGGGGTGTGCAGTGCCTTGGGCTCACTAATAACCAGATTATGAATTTTTTTTTTCCAAGTTGGTTACCCTTAATTTAACATCCCACCATTACACTTTTTAATAGAACGGTAGGTACAGTTCTGGGACCAACAGATTTATTTTTTTTTTAAGAATTGAGCTAAAAAGTTCAGCCACAATAATGGCAGATTGTCATGAACTACTGTTGACAAGCTAGGCTAATTCCTGTTAGGAAGTTTCCTCTGTTACTAGAGGAAAATAAAACTTGGAGCTCAGAGATACTGTATCATCCTGCAACCCCCAGTGCCAGAATGGAAAGAACTGGTTGCTCTTCAGATGGAGTAAGAAGTTACTGGTAAATGGACATGTATTCTCCAAAGTCAAACCACAGCACCGGCAGTACAAGTTGTTTCAGTAAGGGGAGTAACATTTTTGTGTCTGGAAAAACCATGTTAATTAACATACTTTGCAGTTCTTTCTTGATTGACCTTCTGATGCAGGACAAGAAGGTTCTATCAAATATTACTCTTTGCTTGTTAAAATGTAGTGGTTTTGACAATGAAATGAATTTGGAGTCAGTCCTCAGTTTCCATTATTTGTCCTCACTGGGAGATTTCATAGGTGGTGATTGTGACTTTGCTTTCTGGAATCAATTGTGTTTATTTTGTCCCAGCCTTGGTTGTTAGCTTTTACTGGTCAGGGTGGAAAAGTGGGTCTCATCTAAGTTTAATTTCATTAACCATCTGGTAAATTTCCTGTATATTGAAGTCCACAGATTTTATTTTTCTTCAGTGGGGAAAGAAAAGCGAGGTAGTGAAGAGCTGTGATGTCTTCCAACATTTTATTAAACATGCTACCCTTTTTTCTTTAGAATATATTACTCTAAACACAGATCTATATTTATTCTATAAACACAGATCTCTTCTTTTATATGTAATTTGAATAGCATGTTTTCAGACAAGTTCTGCATGTTCCTCAAGTGGAAATCATAGGAGAGTATAAAAAAAGCCTTCTGCTATTTTGAGTTTAATTTTCCCTCATACCCAAATATTTTTTATTTGTATACAGATGTTTAGAATAATGTTCCTGCCTCTTTCCCAATAGCTTTCTCTTTACATGGATAAGTTTGAAGAATTCCAGACCACCATGGCAAAAAGTAATGAACTCTTTACAACCTTCAGGCAAGAAATGGAGAAGGTACTTAACAGGGTTACATAGTTTCATAAAAAGTAATGGGAAAATGTGTGCTCTGAGGGGGGTGCATTTTAGGTTTTATAAGTGTGTTTGCCTTCTGAAAATACGTGGAGTATTTTGATGTTTGATTTGGATCATAAGGTAGGACATAATTTGTCATGTCACAGAAAGAAACAGGCTTTTTTACATATATAAATACCAATTTCCATGTTTTATCAAAGGCATGCAGGACTTCTCTTGTCTTTTTTTGCTGTGCTTATATGTCTTAATTTATTTTTCTGGAACTTTTTATTAGGTATACCTGAAGGTTGCTTGTCTCTTTCTCTTAGGAACCAGGTCTCATTTGCTTTGAATGGTGGAGGTCTGTATTGCTGGGGCTGCTTTTTTTGCAGAAAGTCTTTACTGTAAAACAACTTGTTCAGGCTGGACTTGGAAAGTAGCACTCAGAAGCCAAGTTGCTCATGTAAACCTATTTACATTATAAAGCAAGCCACAGAATTAAAATCTTTATCATTTTAGATGACAAAGAAGATCAAGAAACTGGAAAAGGAAACCATAGTGTGGCGTACAAAATGGGAAAACAACAACAAGGCTCTTCTGCAAATGGCTGAAGAGGTAAGTAGCTTTTGAGCAGCTGCATGGCTAAACTAGAGTCTGTGTCCTAGAGACCTTCACACAGTCTTTCAGGTTTAGAGAGTAGCTGCCTCTTGGCCTTTGTTTTCTGTTGTGCAGATGGTACTGTTCTCCCTGGACATGGAGAGTAAATAACTGCTGTATGGATTGGAACTCAGAGAATCACAGAATCTCCTGAGTTGGAAGGGACCCGTAAAGATCATGGAGCCCAACTCCTGGCTCCACACAGGGCCAGACAAGTCAGAGCATGGGACTGAGCGCATCGTCCAGATGCCTCTTGAACTCAGCCAAGCTCGGTGCTGTGACCACTTCCCTGGGGAGCCTCTTCCAGTGCCTGTCCCCCCTCTCAGTAAAGAACCTCATCCTAATATCCAGCCCAAACCTCCCCTGTCACAGCTTCATACTGTTCCCTTGGGTTCTCTCACTGGTCACCAAAGGGAGGAGATTGGCACCTGCCCCGTATCTTCCTGATGAGGGGGAGCAGACACGCACAAAAAATTCAGCCTCATCTTTCCTTACCAACTGTTGAATTGGTGGGATAATACGTATGAAATAGTACAAACTGAATGAATTGAGTCTATTTTAATATGCTGAGCAAAGTTTAATCGGTGCAGGAATAAAAAAAAATTGTTAAATGTACAAGACTGGCTTGAAGGAAATAACCTGTATGGAAGGGATCAGTTACTTGGTTTACAGTTGGACTTGATGATCTCAAAGGTGTTTTCCAGCCTTGTGATTCTGTGATTCCCTGCATTGCTGCTGCTTTTGGGGTCCTAAGGTGCCATTACTGAGTTGTAGTCCAGCAAGAGGGGGTAAAACAGGCACATATGGTCCTGTCTACCCTGCCTAGTGCCTAGTTCAAATATAGTTGTTACAATCTTGCAAAACCATGCTAGGTCGTACAGGTTATGCTGCAGCACTGCTCATCTTTCTCTGGTCTGCTAAGGAGGTAGTTAGGAGAGCCATGAGTTTGGGTGCCTTCTGACCCAGATTCTGCTGCTGGATCGCAGACCAGCATGCCCTTTATTTGGGTTGTAACTGACTGTTTGATGGACTTTGTATCAGGATCCTCACTGATACTCAGCTCTCGGTTGCAGTTGGCTTTATGGAGCTAGATAGTTCTCACTGCTCATTCCTGAAGGTGTCTGTTGCCACCAGCTTAGACAAACCACCTGAAGTGTGTAGTGGTTGAGTTTGCTGAGGACATTTGCTCTACTGAAACTGAACTTGATCTCCTGGATTAATCAGGATTTAATATTCAGGTTCAAGCAGTAGTGATTCTTTTCATTAATTTAAGAAAAAAAAATAATCAGTGTGATCACAGAGCTTTTATTTTCTTTTGTCCTTCAGAAAACAGTGAGAGATAAAGAATACAAGGGCTTTCAAATAAAACTGGAGCGTTTGGAGAAGCTCTGCAGGGCCCTTCAGACAGAGAGGAACGAGCTGAACGAGAAGGTGGAAGTCCTTAAGGAGCAGGTTTCTCTCAGAGAAGCAGATGTGGATCTAGCTGTGCAGGTATTGCAGTCCTGCACGCTCAATTCCCACGAGGAGCTGGGAACTGACACGGAACCAGGAATCCAACCCCATGTGGAGTCACGTGTGGCCAACAGCTCCGAAAAGACTCTCTCAACAAGTCCTGTTCCTGGCACTGAGTCTGTAGACTAAAATGAAGTGTAAACACTGTATTGAGAGATATATTTTGTGTATAACTTTCTCTGTCGGTGGTAACTATTTGGTTTTGTGGTGAAAATTTTCTTACTTTTTCTACCATATCTGTATTTTCTTAGAACTACTGGACTTATGTGGTACAGGAAGCTGCATAGCAGCTTTAAATAGCTTAAACTATAAATTTTCCACAACTGTGTTGCACATCTGCCTCATTTTTTAAAAAAAGAAAAAAAATATTTTTCCATAAAAGGACTCATGTGAGTTTCCTCCCCACAACACAAATCACTGTCTTGGAAGGCCGTGTACAGAGATGACATCGTGCCGGGGACACTGGTGACAGCCGGTCACTCTTTTTTGACTGAGAGAAAGAAACCAGTGTTCTGGTTTGACCCATTGATTTGCCACTCAGTAGGCTAAAGATTACCAATATTTCCAGTAAATTTATCAAAACACTTAAGGGTGTCTAATGGCCAGTAAAACCTGTCAGCTTTCCCCTCCAGTATGTTTTCATACATATATGAATGAAAAAGGTAAAGGTCCAGAATATAGTAACAGACTTGTTTAAAGGGTTTTATGTACTTTGTGGTATGAAACAAAAAAAAAAACCCAACCCTAACCAACAGCGGCTTTGAAACATGTTAATTTGCAGCTGGTGAAACAGGGTGTACAGCTTTTTTGCAGACTTCTCAGGGTTGTGCTGTTAAGGTCAGTTTGGACTGTTTGCCCTGCCTGCGAGCGTGGTCAGTGCAGACGGGTGAGGCAACGCATGGCGACGTTGCTGAGGGGGATTCTGGAGCCGTGTAGCCTTCTGCACCGGCCTGGTGTGCAGCATGCCCCTCAGGGTGGTCATTCTGGCCAGAGAAATCCTTTCCTGGCCAGACCAATCTCTGGCTTATCCGAAGGGCTGGAGAAACAGGTGTTTACTGATATAGGTGTGGAAGAAGCAAGACTGGCATCCAGGCTTTCCCCCATAGCCCTGTATGCGATGTATTTAAGGGTTAGTTAAACGTATGCTGGTGGTAGTTGAACATGTAGCTTCAGGTACCTTTCCTGAAGGACAGCGTGGAATTGCTTGCGCCCTCAACCTTGAAGCTGTAGCATTTGGCAGAGTGCCTTCCCAGATGGGTGATCTGGTAAAGATGGTACTTCAAGTCCTTACACTAATGTGCCACAAGCAGAGCTCCCGTGTTAACCTTAGACCACGTAGTCTGTTCCTAGGAGATTTGATATCTGTGTTTTGACTTCTTTTCTGAACAGAAACTAGGACCAACAGGTATTTTTTTTTGGCAAGACGAGGTGTGAAATAACTGCAAGCTGCCCTCACCCCTGGTCCCCATGGTCCTGACTTCCTAGTTTTGGTCGCTGTCATTGTAAGAAATGCAAATGTGTGTGTAGCCTTTCCTGGTACTTAAAAGTTCTTTGCACTTAACTGGGGGAGGGGCTTTCAGAATCGAGCACATCCCTCAGTGAGCTTCCCACCCCGGCAGATTCGTGGCTAAACTACTTGAATGTTCAGGCTGCACTGAGCTCCCGAGCCTCCTCCCATAGGGATGTACTTCAACGTGATGTAGCTGTCTCTCTGAGAGGCAGAGAGAGAGTGAGTAAGGCTGTGTGAAGCCTGCTAAATCTGGCTTAGCTCATACTGCTGAGAGGAACCCTGCAAAACTGACCTTTCTTAAATGGCGGGGCGAGCAAGCTGCCATCCTCTGTCCCAGGCTTGTGCTGCTTCTGTGCTTGGTGCAGGAGTGGAAAGGAGGTAGTGCTGAGCAGTCAGGTCAGGCTAGGCTCGGAGCTTTGAGATGTTAATCATGCTGACCATATGGCATAACAATTTATTGGAAAGAAGTAGTATTCCAGGCTTGGCTTTTAAAATGACTTTTGCTTTGTAGAACCAAACTCTTCCAAAAAATTAGTCGTTGCAAGAACTGGTTGTCAGCTAACACTAAGCAGGAAGTAATTTTCCTGAGGAAAAGCAAAAACCTTTGGCACATCGTTCCCTTGGCAAGGTAGGACACGCAGGTTTCTGTTTTTTAAAATGTATTTGGAGGTTTGTATCTTGTACCAGTTCTTTCTGTAGCACCCGCTCTGTACGGAAGCGAGAGTGGAACTTTGGACCCTGCTGCAAGAAGATTTTTCAAGGGCTTTTAGAGACATGACAGATGTATAGAACAGCAATACAAATACATTTGTTACTGACTTAATATGTAAATGGAGCAGGAGGCCCCAAGTTTGAAAGGCTTTTAAAATGGGGATATCTCTTCCCTTCCCTTACCCGTAACGTTACCTGTCTATCACACCACCCTCAAGGTGAGCTAAACTTTGCTTCTGGGAGCCGGTGGGTCCCGTTTCATGCATTGCTTAGTGTGGGTTAGTAAAAGAAAAGACAAAACCAAAACTGCCCCATGAACCCAAACCAAGACATCTTACCGAAGGGATAAATAAGCTCAGCACGTGTAACTGCTCTGCTGTACAGCAGCCTCTCTCACTGCCAGTCTGCAGCCAACTTGGCTCCAGTTGAGGGGTTTTTAAGTGAACTTGTATTAATGCCTTCCTCCCACCCACCACCACGGACTGTTTAACCTGGGCTGTAACCTGATGTAGCCTGAAATGAGTGTGTCTGACTGTCAAAACTCTGGGGCCCGATTGACAAGTTTCACCGTGATTTAAGCTGCAAAAAAGCTAAAATTCTGTGTGATGCAACGTACACAAGTGAAGTTAGGGCTGTATCTCTGACGTTTCGTCCTTCCTTTCATTACACCTGGTTACGTTACAGTTCAATTCTCAGGTGTTGAAGAAAATCTACCTCTTTGGACTGTAGATGGAAATAACTGTGAAAAAAGTGATGCAGAAATCTAGTTTGTGCTAAACACACTGCTTTATTTTTACAACCCATGTCTGCTTTCATGAGGAAAAAATGATAAATGAACAGGCAGTCTTTGTTTTGCTTTTCAAAAACATTTTGTAGAGATTTTTCACTAATGTGAATCTGAAATTTTATCTACTCAATTCTGTATAGATTAAGTAAATAAGTATGCTTAATATATCAGACTCTGAGTTTTTCTTTGACGTTCTACCCGTGTCTTCTGATGGGATCCACCAGACTCACCCCATCTGTTTGAAAGTTGATTGAAAGATGTGAAATTTGGAGTGTAAGCACGGTTGTGCCAGTGAAATGCCCCTGGAAGAGTGCTATCACAGGGTCACGGTGATGACATGACATCAGTGTTGCTGGTGGTAGCCAGTACAAGCCGCATGGGTGGCAGTGTGGGCTCACTGAAGCACTGCTCCTCCAGCAGCAGGATTCGGTCTGGGGGTATCAGAAGGTGGAGGGCAAGTGGGACTGGAGAGCAGGAGCTCTGGCCAAACCCAGGGCTTCTGTGCTGTAATCTGCCTGTGCTGCCTGCCCCTGAAAGCTTGTCTTCTGTTGTTTAGCTGAGTGTGCTGTGACACATGTCACAGGTTCTGTTTGAAAGCCAGGTGGTCCAGTTGCACCTGGTCTGTCACACCAGGTCCATTGTTACTGGTGCAATATTCTCTCCCAGCCCTAATGATGCTGACCGCTCTGTTTGCCTCTTCTGCTGTATTCCCTGGCATTTGGCACCTTCCCTAAGCTTAAGAAAGCTCATTCTGAGTTCTGGTTTCCATTGTGTATACTTTCTTCTAGGTGGCACATGGAGGTTTTTTACAACAACGTGCTATGATGTCCCTGTGACTCCCTGAAGGCAATATCAGTTCACTTCTCTGAAGGTGGATTTTTCACAAAGGTGAGCAATGGAGATGTGCTGGTTCTGGCCAGGCCTGAGTTAATCTCCCCAGGTGAGGTTAACATGCTGTGCCAAGCATTTTGGTCTCAGCCCCTGTCATTGTTCTGTGTGTTTGCTCCTTCACAGTATTCCCTCACCTTTGAGACCTGTCGCCACAAAAAACACTGCCTCTGCTGTTTCTACCCTCTGTTACAGTGCATACTGGTCTGAAAGTCGAATCTTCTGCTAGCAGTTCCACAGATCTCCCCAGTTCCTTATGGAAACTGGTCAGATTGGCAAACTTTTGCTAGAGAGAAACCAGCTAAGGAATTTTGACTTTTATTGTTTTTATTAGGTGCCAAGTGTCTTGTTAAGGTTACCTGCACAGGCACACATGTATGCACGTGTTTGAGGCTGCACATAACTTCCCTCCCAAAGAGCACCTCAGATGTGAGAGCCTCTTTCACCAGCTGCATTCCGAGCCCTTTGGTCCCTTGCTGCTAGGGCTTCCTCTCCTGGCAGGTTGGCAACGCTGTTTGACGTACTTGAGAGAGCGAGCCCTGCATGTAGGCCTTCAGTGAGTTACTCCTCATGGGCACTCTTTGCTCCTGGCTGGAGATACATACATATATGTATTTTATATTTAAATTTCAGCTACCCACTTTTTTCTCTTATTCAGACACGTCTTGAAAGAAAGATGTATTTTCCACTAGCAGCTTAACATGGTCTTATCTAAGCCCACTACCTTTGGTCGATCTCGATGGCTCTGGCACCCAGCGAGCCTGAACTCCAAAGCCATTTAAGAATATTGCACTGCCTGTGAAGACTTCATTCTAAAAAGAGTAAAAAAGAGATTGAACTGTGTGTTACCCTCTGGCTTTGAGGTTGCACACGATTCTGGCTTTCTTGCGCTCAGATGTGGGGATTGCCTACCTTACGGCCTGCGACACCTGAGTCTTGAAGCAGGCTGCCTGCATCATTCAGGAGTAGGCCAAGAGCTCTGCTGCTGCTCCTGGAGCTCTATGTGAAAGGTAGGCAATCTCTTACAACGTCTAAAAATTTAACTGCTGCCACATCTTGTGACATCTGCTTGAGCTGGAGAGATGAATTCAAGAACCTCATCTTTAACCTTGATTGATCTAGAGCTGTGTGACAGACGCTCCGTACTAGTGCAGGTTTGTATCGCTTCCACTGAATTTCTGTGTGTGTCCGTGCCTGGACTCGGGGAAGCTCCGGGTTTGACATTCATGGGACAGAAGCAGCTGTTGAGAGCATTAAGAAGAAGCTAACACACTGGATTTACAGTGGCTGGAAAGCAGAAGGTCACACTGGCTGTCGGCAAAGACCTTGCTCTCTTCATAGAGGGTTTCCACAGCTCTTCCAGTGCCGAAGGAGAAAAGCAGAGCATGCACTAATAATGAAGTGCAGTGTGGATATGAGGGGCATAAGCCACACAGGGCCATGTATCAACAATTGCCTGGTGTCAAAACAGTTGACACTCTCCAGGGTCTTGCACGCTGTGATGAAAGCAAGCGTGCAGTTTGCCATGCATGCTGAAGGAAAGCCCCTTTTTGTCTCCCTGGAGCACAATGTGGGAATGCTGCCTACTCGGAGTTATGTTGTTGTGTAGGTATGAGTCTTCCAAAATCTTTCAGTATCAGTGACTCTTAACCACTTGCAGCTCCTCACAGTGGTATTTCTGGGTTTCAAGTTTACATTCTGAGGAATCGGTGCTGCAGGTTCTTAGAGAAGAAACCCGTGGGAACAAGAGTTTCTGAGGCGCAGTGGTCATGTGCCCTGGCTTTATTTGTAAGGAGCCATCGTTGTGGTGCTGGAAGCATGCAGCAGGGCTGCTCCTCTCCAGCTCCCCACCGCTCTTCGCGTGGCCTGACAAGATAGGGTGGCTGCAGAATTTGTCTGTCAGCGTCTGGAAACACAGGTCTGGAGAAATAAAACAGCAGGTTTAAAATGTAGAGACTTTGCCTGTCACTCATTCCTGTTGTATTTCAGCAGAGATGAAAGTATTTAGATTCCTTTGGTGGGGGATGAAAAGCTTAGAGTTGATCTTTAAGGTTGGAAAAGACATCTAAGGTCAAGTACAACCATCAACCCAACACTGCCATGTCCCAAAGTGCCACGTGTACATGTTTTTTGAACACCTCCAGGGGTGGTGACTCCACCACCTCTCTGAGCAACCTGGTCCAATGCTTGACCATTCTCTCAATCTCCCCTGATGCAACTTGAGGACATTTCCTCTTGTCCTTTTGCTAGTTACATGGGAGAAGTGATCAACACCCACCTCAATACAACCTCCTTTGAGGTAGTTCTAGAGAGCAATACAGTTTCCCCTCAGCCTTCTCCAGGCTGAACAACCCCAGTTCCCTCAGGCACTCATAACACTTGTGTTCCAAACCCTTCACCAGCTTCATTGCCCTCCCCTGGACATGCTCCAGCACCTCAACATCCTTTGTGTAGTGAAGGACACAAAACTGAAGACAGCACTCAAGGTGCAGCCTCACCGGAGCTGAGTACAGGGGGATGATCATGTCCCTGGTCCTGCTGGACCTGCTACTCTGATACAGGCCAGGATGCTCTTGGCCTTCTTGGCCACCTGGGCACACTGCAGGTTCATGTTCAGCTGTCTGTCCACCAACACCCTCAGGAACTTTTCTGCCTGTCAGCTCTCCAGCCACTCTTCCCCAAGCCTGTACTGCTGCCTGGGGTTGTTATGTCCCATATGCAGGACTCAGTACATGGTCCTGTTGAACCTCACACAGCTGGCCTCAGCCCATCAATCCAGCCTGTACAGATTCCTCTGCAGACTCTTCCTACCCTAATGAAGATCAACAATCCTGCCCGTTGTGGTGTCATCTGCAAACTTACTACTGGCACCCTCATCCAGATCATTGATAAAGGTATTAAACAAAACTCACCCCAGGACTGAGCCCTGGGGAGCACCACTTACGATTGGCCACCAACTGGATTTAACTCAGTTCACCACAACTCTTTGGACCCAGCCACCCAGACAGTTTGTTTTACCCAGCAAAGAGTGCACTGGTCCAAGCCATGAGCCACCAGCTTCTCCAAGCGAATGCCCTGGGAAGCAGTGTAGGAGGCTTCACTGAAGGCCAGGCAGGTAACATCCACAGCCTTTCCCTCGCCCACTAAGCAGGTCCCCTGGTCAAAGGAGATCAGGTTGGTCAAGCAGGACTTGCCTTTCATGAACCCAAGCTGTCTGGGCCTGATCCCCTGGTTGCCCTGCACATGCCTGCTGACCACACTCAAAATGAACAGCTCCCTAATAACCTTTATGCTGAAAAATTGCAACAAATATGTAGGGGTTGAGGAAGGCACCCCCAAACTGACAATTTCTCATTTTACCTACCTTCTGGAAATAGCTAAACACCTAGGTCTCAAAACTCAACACAGTTCCCTTGAAAAGAAAGGCCAGCATGTGGGAAGCTTGCTGTTTTTTCCTCTCCCTAGCATGTATCAACACAGAGGAGTAACTCAGTGAGTTGAGTATGCTCCATAAGCACTATGCTGGTGTACCTAGAGTAACTTCATCAGTGCAATAAATAAATAGCTTGCTGTAGCTGTTGTTCAGATGGACTATTGTAAGATTTTTTTTAAAAAAAAAAACAACTTCAAATTCCACTACTTTTATGACAAACTGCAGTTCTGTTGTGCTATAACCCAAATAACCCCAGCCAGGAGCTCAGCCCCACACAGCCACTCACTCACCTCCCCATGGTGAAATGGGGTCAGAATAAGAAGGGTGAGAGTGAGAAAACTCCTGGGCTGAGATATAGACAGTTTCATAGGTAAAGCAAAGGCCATGGGCACAAGCAAAGCACGACAAGGAATTAATTCCCCACTGCCCAGGGGCAGGCAGGAGTTCAGCCATCCCCACAGAAACAGGGCTCTATCACGCCTAAGAGTGACCTGGGAAGGCAAACATCACTTCCAATGACCCCACATTCCTCCCTTCTTCTTTCCCCAGCTTTATATGCTGAACATGATGTCATAAGGTATGGAATATCCTTGGGGTCAGTTCCCAACTCCTTGTGTACCCCCAGACTCCTTGTTGGTGGGGTGGGATGAGGAAAAGGCCTGGGCTCTGTGTGAGCCCTGTTCAGCAGTGACAAAAACACCCCTCTGTTACCAACACTGTTTGCAGCACAAACCCAAAGCAGAGCCCCCTACCAGCTACTGTTGCCCCACAAGAGGGGTTATTACCCAGTGTGCAGTACACCAATGCACACACAGAGCGGAGGTATGGGATCTATTCCATGTCTGCACAGAGATGGGTGCTGGGTAGTAACTCCACAAAGCCAGCACAACACACACAGAACTTACAACCTATTTAATCCTGTTACAGGATTAGAAAAACCTGCCTAAATCTACACAAATTGGTTAGGAATTACTGCATCATCTACTACTGGTCAAGCAGATTCAGCTTAGCACACATGCTCCTTGGAGGTGGGGGGTTATTTGCATAGTCCTTGAAATGGGTGAGTGGTCACTATCTTCCCCTGCCACCTTTACCTCTCCCCCAGTTTTTGTTGCCCTCATTCCTCTCTGGCAGCGCCCCAGCCCTGGCACCCGCCGGGGCGGGATGTTCCCTCTTTATCAACCTTCCAGCTCTTCTCCAAGGCCATGTTTCAGCAAAGCATGCTGCTTCTCCCTCCTTCAGCCCTTCTTCAAAGGCAGAGCTGTTACAGCTAGCCCCAAAATGAACAGTGTCTAAGCACTGACCCACACACATCTCTGTCCCCAGGAAGTGGAAAATTCTACTCCGTGGATATCGCTGTGAAAAAAAATACTCTATCCCAGATAAAACCATCTATCCCAGATAAAACCATCTGCATCTACTTGCTATGGAGGGGATCAGCTTTTAAAATCTTAAGGCACTCTGACTTAAAAATTATGACCTCCCAATGTTTCACAAACATTCTACTTAGGCAATTTAAAAAAAAAAAAAAAAAAAAAACCAAAGAAAAAACCCACAAATTAAAAACCACAACAGCCCCAGCTTGGCATAATGCAAGGAGATACAGGTTAACCCTTCAATGACACTGTGGCCACTGAACAAGCTGTCCCACAGCTACCCAAATAAAGCTTGTGCAAGGCTGCCACCGCTGAAGGAATCACAGAACATTAGGAGTTGGAAGGGACCTCAAAAGACCATCTAGTCCAACCCCCTGCCAGAGCAGGATCACCTAGACTAGATCACACAGGAACATGTCCAGGCAGGTTCTGAATGTCTCCAGAGAAGGAAACTCCACAACCTCTCTGGGCAGTCTGTTCCAGGGCTCCATCACCCTCATGGAGTGAAGAGTAAGTTCCTCCTTATATAAGGAGGAAAGCTGTGTCTGTATACATATGTGCAGACACATATGTAGTGACAGTTTCAACCCAGGGTGGAGGGGGTCAGTATAGAGGCAGTATTTACTGCAGCTCTTTGAACTACAAATCAAAGAATCATGGAATCACAGAACTGTAGGGGTTGGAAGGGACCTCGAGAGATCATTGGGTCCAACACCCCTGCCAAAGCAGCTCCCTAGCTCATATTGCAACTTGCACCCATTGCCCCTTGTCCTGTCTCCACAGACCACTGAAAAGGGTCTGGCCAATTCCCCCTGCATCCCATGCTTAAGATATTTATAAACACTAATTAGGTCCCCCCTTAGTCTTCTTTTCTCAAAACTGAACAGCCCCAGCTCACTCAGCCTTTCCTCATAGGGGAGATGTTCCAGGCCCTTAATCATCTTCGTAGCCCTTCTTTGGACTCTCTCCAGGAGAACCCTGTCCTTTATATAGCAGGGAGCCCAGAACTGGACACAATACTCCAGGTGGGGCCTGACCAGGGCAGAGAAGAGGGGGAGGATCACCTCCTTTGACCTGCTGGCCACACTCCTCCTGATGCACCCCAGGATCCCATTTGCTCTCTTAGCCACCAGGGCACACTGCTGGCTCATGGCCAACCTGTCATCAGCCAGGACCCCCAGGTCCTTCTCCACTGAGCTCTTCTCCAGCAGGTCATCCCCCAGCCTGTACTGATAGAAACGGTTGTTCCTCCCCAGATGCAAGACTCTACACTTGCTTTTATTGAACCTCATCTGGTTTCTCCCTGCCCAGCTCTCCAGCCTGTCCAGGTCTCGCTGGATGGCAGCGCAGTGTTCCTGCGTGTCAGCCACTCCTCCCAGCTTTGTATCATCAGGCACTTGCTGAGGGTGGATGCTATTCCCTCATCAAGGTCGTCAATGAAGATGTTAAACAGGACTGGACCCAACACCGAGCCCTGGGGAACACCGCTAGTCACAGGCCTCCAGTCAGATTCTGCTCCACCGATCACAACCCTCTGGGCTTGGTCGGCAGCCAGTTCTCAACCCAAGATCTCTCAAATATATGAAAGATTGCACTCTCCTTTTGTTCCACAGTAAATTACCACACTTCTGACTGCCTTTCTGCTGCATGCAAGTAGGTACAGAGCACATCCCTAAGCCCCAGCTAGCTGGCTCTACAGGGAAGCATGGGGGCTTTGAGGGACAGGGAAGGTGGGCACCAGGTGCTGGCTCAGAATGCTCCAGGTTGGAGCGCTCACTTGGCATTTCAGTGACAGGAATCGGGAACACTGCCAGCCCCTTCTTTTAAAATAAGGTAGATGGGTCTGTACAATAGCATTGCATCAGCACTGCAATGTTTCACATTGGTATGACATTGGTCAAATAGGTATTGTTTTTGCAGTAATTTAACTTTACCTCGTTAACTGGCCATTAAAAAGAACCCAAGTGGTGATGTGTCTCAGTCTTGCCAGCCCCAGTGGTGCCTGGGCAGTCATCCCACCTTCAGCAGGAGGCCATATTCCCAACAGGACCCAATTCAGAAAAAAACAAGTCCAAGCCCCAGGGACTGACTTTCATGTGGGCCTCCTGCAGCAAGACTCCAGCTTCACAGGGGAGTGGAGACATCTTCAGAACCAGTTACATGGGCTGTCTCAGGCCAGATCGCACCCTTCAGCAGGAGATCCCGCTCCCTGCTCAGTACCTGTTACTCCAATCAAAACCATGCTCAGAGAACACCTGCCTCTGCTGCCAGGACTGCAGTGTTTCTACAACCATGACCACCAGCCAGACTGAAGCGTGGCTCATCAGGCAGCGTGTCCTTCAGAGGCTTTGACCTTTCACACTGTATTTCCTCACCAGCTGCCACCTACCTGCTGAACTCCAACAGCATCCCTGCCTTCTCTGGGAATATTCAAGTGCTTTGCAGCTGGCAGCATCGCTTTTAGAGGAACCACTCTGGGAAAAGGTGTGGAAAGAGACATGTCTGTGCACGATGGCGTGGTGCCTACAACTTGTGGGGTGTCCTGGTGACAGTAGGCAGAGAATAAAACCAAGCACCATCAGAAGAGCGATGGAATGAGAGTTGCAAGTAGCAGCTTCCCACTCTCTCCAGCTACACGAGGCAGCAGGATTTAACACACATGCAAAGCTGAGATCACTGATCAAAGGCACCCGCCCGCTTTACAGCAAAGGACATTAAACACACCAAGCAATTTTTTCTTTAATAAATTTTTATTTATGCAAAGCCAATCCAAAAGTGTTGTGTAAAAGTGAAAAGCTCTTTTTACATATTAATAAAAAATGTGCATGTGCACGTGCACACTTTACACTTTCTGGGTGGGAAGAGTGAGGATTTGGCTGGTTTATTTACAGGGCGCCACTAAGTTTGTTTAAAAATATAGACATAGGTATTAAGTCTTTCTCCTCTCCTCTACAAGCTAACTGCTGTACAGTATACAATGGCTCAAAGTGCCCAAAGAACCAAGGCAGCTCATGACAGCTTGACTTTCATGCCAGGTTAAGAGTACTCCGGGTTTGATGTAATGCTTCTGCCCACGGCATGGCAGGGAGTTTTCTGGTTGGTTGGTTTTTTGGGGGCTTTTTTTTGCTTTGGGTTGTTTTGTTTGTTTGTTTTTTTAAATGTATACATTAGTCATATTACTATGTCACACTCAGCATTTCCTCAAGAGAGAAGAGTTACGTCCCTTGACCCTCCAGTTCGGCTGCTGCTATATCTGGTTCTTCGTCGTTGTAAATGTTTTCTGCCTAAAGACACAGAATATCACAAGTGGTAGAGAGAAGTATTTTAAACAACCCATGATAATACCAAGCAAGCACAGACATCACCCCCTCCTTCACAGGCCCCCTCCCTGTGCCTTTCTTAAGGGGATGCCAAATTTGGGAAGGTGGATGCAACAGCTAGACTGCAATAGCTGTCTTCTTGTGTCATTTGGCTTCAGCAGGATAAGCCTTGGCCATTTAGTTCCTTACTGTGAACATTTTGTTACTTGGGCTTATCTCAACCTCAGTCTGAACACACCAAACAAGTTAATAACTGCTACTGAGAACTACTGCATCACTGACTTGTGATGCACATTTAAGTCTCTTAGAGTTGTTTAACTTATTCCCAGGTGATTTGATCTCACATTCCAGAGAATCACAGAAGTCGGAAACGACTTTTAAAGTGATCAAATCCAACTGTTAACCCAGTACTGCCAAGCCCACCACAAACCATGCCCCTCTGCACCACAGCTACACATCTGGGTGGTGACTCAACCACCTCCCTGGGTATAACCAACCAAATTCCTGTGTAAAACAAGGGGTCATGCTTTTAAATTGGAAAGGAATAGACTTCGATTGAATATTAGGAAGAAATTCTTCCCTGTGAGGGTGGTAAGGCCCTGGCACAGGCTGCCCAGAGAAGCTGTGGCTGCCCCCTCCCTGGCAGTGTCCAAGGCCAAATTGGAGGGGCTTTGGGCAACCTGGTCTGGTGGAGGGTGTCCCTGCCCACAGCAGGTGGTTGGAACTTGATGAACTTTAAGGTCCCTTCCAACCCAAACCAGTCTGGGATTCTATGAATTAAAAGGCATCTTGCTTCCCTGTCAACATTCTGGGTGAAAAAAGAGTAGGCCTTGGATACTATTGGGTAAGTTCGCAACTGCCACATTGGCAGAACTGGCCAGGAGTCGCACTTCCTCAGGTTGGATCAGGCTTCGTTTCCTTTTGGAAGTCTTACTCTCCAATCTACTAGTAGTGGAGTAGTAGAGGGGATACACTACATTTGGTCACTGAAGGCACACACATGCCGCTCTAAGCAGCAGCCATTTCAGTTTCATTCACACAACACGCTTCAGAGCGACGCGAGAGCTGGGTGACACTCACCATCTGCCATATCTGCATGATGTTGTCCTCCGACACAGAACAGATTACCCACGGCTCGTTAGGATTCCAACTGAAGTCCGAGATTTTGGCAGTGTGTCCTCCGTGAATGAACTGTTAAAAAACCCACAAGCTTCAGTAAGCCATTGCATCTCTAGAGAGAAATCTGTTAAAACACGAGGTTCAGAGAGTTACAGCAACAGCTGACCGACATCCTCAAACCGGTGCTACTGCACATATGCAATCTAGTGAAATCTACCTGTACTTTCTACCTTGTTACCTCATCTAACCTTGTGAGCACTTACACCGCCACACAGAAGATGAGGAAACCAAACTATCAGCATTTTAAATTGTTTCCTAAGGAAGCAGAACAAAACATAAGGCTCTGTACTACCCACGTCAGCAAGGTTACCTACATGGGACTTAACTGGCACAGTGCAAGATAAACAGCTTGAGGCCTTGGCTTTACACCATTTAGTGACAAAAGAGCACTGACAGGCACATGGCCAAACTATAAATATGTTCAACAACAGAGATGTGTAAATAATGACCAGGACAGCTTTGAAAAAACACCACTACCTTCAGAAGTGAAGGGAGGAAGCCTAACACAAGTGAGAGGAATGGACTGAAAGCTGGAGAGGTGAAAGGATTTATGAACTGCCGCGGTTTTTAGTAGCGGGCTGAAACCTGACCAAGAGCGTACCAGCAGCTCCGGAGGCCCATCTTCTGCATCCTCTGCAGACTGCTCTTCTCCGATTTTACTGGAAGAGAGTAGTACCACACTTTATATTAATAATGAAAGCTGCATCCTGTATCAGCCTAACAGTTCCCAGCCTTTGTTTCCAGCCTTTGCTATTGCTATTGTTTTTTCTCACTGTCAGACAACTAAAAGCCTGGTGTGTAAAACACCAACTGCCGGGCGTTACCATCACCGAGACAGAATGTGACTTGAGGCACATGGAGGCAGAAGCCACCCATTACTAAAGACAACAGAAAACGAGTCTATTGGCATGAAATCCTCCCAGAGAAGTAACAACAGAGAGTCCTGTGCTTTTGTACACCCAACAGACCAGGTCTGAGGCTAAGCAGGCAAGAGACCAGCACAGATCAAATCTTCCAAATACAAGGGGTCTGCAGCCTTTTCTTTTTAACATCTGTTTCTATACACTAAAAGAAATAAATTGCTCTTCACCTTAGATCCCACACATTGAGCCGACGATCAGTACCACTAGAAGCGAGAATTGTTTCATTATGAGGAGACCAGTGAACCTAAGGAAAGAAAACAACTGGACTGGAGCAGTCATAAAAGCACGTCCCAAATAACCAGCACCTGGCTGCTAATTTTCAACACCTACATTCAATAAATCAGTTTCTCACAGTGCAAAGGCTATAGCTCAGAGCACTTCAAAGTCTTAAGGTTTCTCAAACTGCAGAGCCAACATTATTTCACTATTACAGATCTTCCATGTTGTGAAATGTAATTGGCTAAAATTCACTGTTACTTGTACATACTAAACAGGCAGAGTTGATAACATCAGATCTGAACTCAAGCCATCTCTGGAGCAGGACATTTTAGAGAAACCTTTTACCTGTACTGAAGGTACTTGCAAACTTCCAGTATCTTTTGACCAGTAAGTTGTTGACTACTTGCTTCAGAGTCAAGTGGAAAAATGCAGAAACTCTGTGGTACCAGCTGTACTTTTTTGAACCTAAAGTCACCATTTTACGTTCAACAGAATTACTTACAGTGGTTGGTCACCATATGAAAATCTACATGTCAGCAGTCTTCTAGGATTGGGGTTTTTTTTCCTTCTAAAGCTTGTGAGAGAAGTTTACCCACCTGAAAAATTTCATCTTTATGAGACTCAAAAGAATGGAGTTTCAATTTTAGGTTTCGAAGATCCCACAGAGCCACCGTCTGGGAGAAGCAACAAGAAACTGTGTTAACTCTAAGGGTGACAGAACTACCGTCTAGAAGACTTAAGAATTTAAAGTACACACAAGTAACAACCTTGTCAGCAGAACCAGTTGCCAGAATGAACTCGCTGTAAGGATTGAAGGACAGACAGTTGACCTCGGCTGTGTGAGCATCTACAGAATGACTTGGCTTGGATGTGGTGTTAGATCTTGTGTCCCAACTGTTGCAATGAAGGGTTTGGGGGAGGGCGGGGGCAGGGATGAGAGAGCAAGAGTGAACAAACGTAAGTTTACGCAGGAGGTTCTTTCCCACTACACTACACAGTAGCTGAAGAGATTGCATTATGACCAAACCCAAGTCTGTAGCTGCAGTTTTTATTTCACAGCCTTTCACTGTTTTGTGCCTGTTGTACATGAGCAATTAGCACCAGGAAGGTGACATATGTATTAGTTACATCTTATTTACAAATTATGTGAATGCATTAAAGGGCATGCAGACTTTAGTGATTCTGCAGCGTTTCTATGGCTGATTGCACTAACGAGCTACACAAGAACATTCGAGAATTCAAATTTTCTTATCCACGAGCTCTGGACTGGTCCACTGACAGAACACAGCAGGCACTATCCAGAAACTACTTAACCCCAACTTACATCATAAGCTTCTGATCATCTGCCACAGATCCAAACAGAGATTCGTGGAGCAGGTGCCACGCCACATCCTCTACGACCGCAGAGTGCCCAGTGAAGATGGCTTTCGCATCAACAACTTTGCCTTCTTTTGGTCCGGCGCTCACATCCCACAAACACACGGTCTGTGAACAGGAGTCATATTCCACTGTCATGTGGACCCTGACTATGTTATATTTCAAATAATCCCATTTTGCACACAGACAGAGACCACACTCCTGAAACAGCTCTTTTGTTTTTGAAAAGAACACTTAACATGCTGTGAGAAGTGAGCTAAGTTATCAATCAGCTTTCTGCAAATTTAAGGCCAAAGGAGTACTTATAAGGTCACAAAAGCAATTTGCACTTTGAAAACACACAGAACTCTATAAAGCTATATAGTTCAATTGATCTTTGAGAGTCTTGCTAATTTATGGTCTCAGACCCAACCCAGTTTAAAGGGTTGTAATGCAACAGTTTCTTCCAGCAGACAACTATAAAAACATTACCTTCTTCATCAAGAATGGTACAGTGCACTGGTGGTTGGTTATAGCCTAAAGTCACCTGACAGCGCTTACACACATCATTACACATGCGAGAGCTTCCCCACCTAAAAATACAGAGCTACACTAACCTGGCTGCTCTCTAATACCTATTACAGCATAAATTAGGAGGGGTAGGAGAAAATACATGGTTTTTACATGATCATCCGATGCACTGAGAAGATGTCCACTCAAGTTTGAGTTCCATGACAAGCCATAGCCTTCCTTCTGGTGCCCTCTTAATCTAAGGTCAGGATTACACTCACCACTTCGGTCTGAAAGAGAAAACATTTTTTTCCATCTAGTTTCACCTTGCATGTCAATCCAGAAGAGCATCATTATCACCCAGGAACTTTGTTTCCTTTACAATAATCATACATTATCTATCAGCCTCTTAGGAGAGTGCGGCTTCTACCAGATTCTCTCAGGATATTGAGCATGATAAAGTTACCAAAGGTAAGGGCCTTCTTATTAGGATTCCAGAGCCCATCAGCTCTCCTCCCAGTTACGGTTAAATACAAGTTCACCCTTCAATGACAAGAGGCATTCTGCTTAACCTCAAGGAGTCTGACCCACCTGGTTTTGAAGGATGTTTGGTGTAGTCAAAAACCAACACATCAGCAGATGGTGTTTTTGTAGCAATGATGCAGGGGTTCTGCGGCATGTAACGGGCACGGTTTACTTCACCTTCATGGTTAATTTTAATCTCCGTTTCAATTTTGCCAGTCACAGATCCAAAGCCACCAAACTCTGCATTTGTCAGGAAAAAAGGTCAGTTTAGCACATCAGCTGTTTTAAACAGGTGAAACCACATTTCAAGACACCTCTCCCGTTTCAAAAAACAGTGGCAAATATCATAACACAGTAAAACCTGTGAGAGACTGGCACCGCATGACAGAACAGTGATAGCCTTTTAGGTACTTCGAATCCTCTACTTTTTGGGAAGTTCAGTCTCTATTTGAGGCAGATGTGTATCAGTTTTCCCCACAAGTAGAAACGCTAGTAGGATAACACAGCGATACCCAAGTTCTTCTGAAATAAGACATTTTGATTCAGTGATGTAGCTTAAGAGACAATTCATTAATTAATACAGCTTTAATATAAGGGGATTTTGTGTGTTTTGAGAATAGAAAGTATGTGCATGATTTGAATTTTAGTAGAATATGGCTGTAGCCATTTGAGCTGTTTTGTTAGAGCAGCCACAAAATTTAACCGTACCAGTGAAACAGCCTTGAAACTAAAGAAAGTGAAGATAGGGGAGTCATAAATAATGAGACCAACGACCAATTAAGAGACAGAATGTATCTTTTTTTCAGCTAAAAGGGGTTCCTAACTAGTTTGTGCAGGAATGTGTTTTTGAGACTATGGAGAAAGCCATAAAGAGCACGTGCTGAGAGACAGAGGAAGACATCCAGCCTTCATCCCTGAAGACCACCTGAGTGTCACTGAGCACACTATCTGGGAGGAGTTAATGTAAATGACTCCCTGGAAATAACCTGCATGACCATGACTTTTCTTAGAAATGATAATGAATACGTGATCTGTATAAACATGAGTAATTTTGCTTTCAACTTTTTGCTTAACAGTCACCAAGGCTACTGAGTTTTGATTCTGGCTTTTCGAGGCTCCAGATTCCCCTTTTTAGTCACAATCTAGATCTAGAATTAGTCTGGGCAGGTAAGTATAGATCAGCTTTAGTATTTAACAGCGCACTAGACAGAACACTCTTACTAAAATATAAAATCATAGAATCACAGACTGGTCTGGGTTGGAAGAGAACTTAAAGATCATCTAGTTCCAACCCCCTGCCATGAGCAGGGACACCCTCACTAGGTCAGACTGCTCAAGGCCCAAACTTGGCCTTGAACGCTGCCAGGGAGGGGGCAGCCACCATCTCCCTGGGCAGCCTGTCCCAGGGCCTCACCACTCTCATACTTAAGAATTTCTTCCTAACTTCCAATCTAAATCTACCCTCTTTCAGTTTAACCCCATTCCCCCTTGTCCTGTCACTCCATGCCCTTATAACCAGTCCTTCTCCAGCTTTTTTGTAGGCCCCTTCAGGTATTGGCAGGCTGCTGTAACACCTCCCCAGAGCCTTCTCTTCTCCAGGCTGAACAAGCCCTACTCTTTCAGCCTGTCTTCATAGGAGAGGTGCTCCAGCCCTCTGATTGTCTTCACAGCTCTCCTCTGGACCTGCTCCAACAGTTCCATGTCCTTCTTATATTGGTGACTCCAGAACTGGACACAGCACTCCAGGTGGGGTCTCACCAGAGCAGAGGAGGAGAATCATCTCCCTCAACCTGCTGACCATACTTCTTTTGATGCAACCAGTTGGCCTTCTGGGCTGCAAGTGCACACTGTCAGCTCATATCGAGCTTCTCATCCACCAGCACCCCCAATTCCTTCTCTGCAGGGCTGTTATCTATCACTTCATCTCCCAGCCTCTACTGATGACAAGGATTGCCCCAACTGAGGTGCAGGATCTTGCACTTAGCCTTGCTGAACTTCATGATGTTCACATGGACCCACTTCTCCAGCTTGTCCAAGTCTCTCTGGATGACATCCCATCCTTCTGACATGTCAACTGCACCACTCAGCTTGGTGTCATCTGCAAACTTGCTGAGGGTGCACTCAACCTCACCATCAGTGTCATTGATGAAGATATTAAATAACATCACAGTATGTAATACTAAATATAACAATAAACATCATAATATAAAATAATAATAAAATAAACATAATCTAAGAATGCACATGCTGCCCACCTCCTTTCTCACTGTCATACTGCGAAGTATCAAACTGATCATCATTGGGAATCTGGACTCTTGCAACAACCAGGTGGTTCTGTTCATCGGATGTGTGCGTTCCCAAAACCAGCCAGTGCAGAGCATAGTCCTTTCCTTCTGGCCTGTTCAGAATAATACATGCACGGAATAACATTGTGAGTGCAGTTGCAGGAGTTTGATAGTTAGCATCAATAACACTCACCATCCAAACTTCTTCAGGGAGCTAGAAAAGAGATGCTCATACAAGGGACCCTCTCCTTTGTCACAAGAGACTTGCGAGCTGGACTCTGACACAAGCAGCCAGATACACCCAGAAAGGCTGGAGTTGCAACACAAGTCCTAAACACTGCCATGATAGCTAGAAAGTGACAGCTGCAATTTGCACAGTACTTAAAGGTGACACTAATACCTCCTTCTGTCTCCTTCCCTAGTGGTTGCACAGTATTGATTTAGAAAACAATCAATACTACTTTCTATAGAACACAAATACTGAGGCCAAAGCAGCAACCTATTTTGGTTACGTCTTTTAGCAGCTTTTACTAGTTAATTTTTTATTCCAGAAGCTTCAGTTTTAAATGCTGTACAAATCCTAGCTAACTAGAATCAAGTTTCTCTTCTTGTGGCTAAATACAACATTTAGTAGTAAGTCAAAGGCTGGATGGACACTGCCAGTTATCTCTGAAAGGAAAAATTCTCAACAGTCAAATCAACCAACCGCTGCATTCGACAAACTAATGACACTGACTGAATCCAAGCAACCGGGAGCCATCTGGCAATCATAAAGCACCATAAGCCAGGTACGACCCCACCACCTCCAAGGCATTGCCATACATTTTGAGGGGGGGGCAAAAGTACGAAACAAAACAAAAGACACACAATGCACATGCACTTACTTGCTTCAGGAACAGGTGTCCCATCATGTCAGGTGCCATACAAAGAGACAGTCCTTGCCTTAAATGGCTTACATATTTTGACACTGGATAATTGGAAATACCAGGTTTTAAACTGAATATTAAGTCAATCTGCAAAATACGAGGCAAGCAGAAGTGTTCCTCACAAGGGCTCCACACCCTCAAACCCCCACTTCATTTTCTCCATGCCATGACTAGTTAGCTCACATCTCTCAACATCTTCCCGAAACATTTTGATATAGAAAATCAAGCGACCATCTAACAACCAAGTGTAACATCATATACATGAGGGGGAATTTTAAAGAGGAAAGAGACCATCCTCTGGTTACTGCATGAGCTTTACAGGCAAGATATTTTAAAACCTAGCTGTACCCATTTTACACCTATATGAGCAAGCCAGTCTTTGCCCACTATCTCAGTGGAGCCCTGAGTGGTAACTGCAACAATTCAAGTTCTACAGCAGCTGGCACACAAAAAGAATCTGTCCCCATCTTCAAAATTCTTTAAGAAATTAGTCAGTGAGACCGTAATTTTCAGGGGGAGGTGGAAAAATGGGAAAATTAAAATATGTGAAGTCAACTGTGAGACAGGGACAGAACCAGGATGTGAAGCACCGGTCTTAGAACAGTATCCTCTTAAGTTCAGACTTCAAACAAATGAAAAATTATAAATATTACAGCCTCTGTAGAACAATAATCTGTAATGTGCATGAGGAAAAACAATCTCGAAGAAAAAGCTAATTTTGGACCTAAATTTTTCTGATCAGAATTAACTATAGAAGAGCGTTGGCGTACCATGAGAAAGATTTCTTTCCTCACATCTCACAACATCTTCTGCTAGGCTACACTAGAATTCTGCAAAACATCAACATGTGACATTTTCCCCCCAAAGCTTCTGCACGCTCACAAAGATGAGCCTAACCCAAATCATCTCGTGTGGTTTTTATTCTCAAGTTACTTAGCAGACATGGTTAAGAGACAGAAAGAGCAGTGGAACAAGCAGTTGCACAGAGCCTCAGCTCCTGCTTTTCAAGCTATGCAAACAGGCAGCAGAGCCCTGCGCATCCCTGCCGCCTCCCAGGCCTCTCACCCCTTCTCTCACCTGGTCACGTCAGGCAGCCACTGCACCGTGAGGCTGGGCCACTCCAGAGCATGTGTCATCACCAGGTCGTACAAGAAGGGGGTGTTTTTCTTCCAGATCTTGTACTCCTCGCTGATGACGCGCTCCTCCACCGTGTCCTCCAGCACTGCAGGAAGGAAGAGAGATGAACTAGGGCCTCGCCTCCTGCCCCCGCGGGCCGGAGGAGCTACGCCGAGGAGGGCGTGGAGTAGGAGAAGGGGTCTGAAGCGCTCTCAAGGGCAGCCGGCGGGAGAATAACCACAACCGCCCCACCCCCGCCACCACCTCATCAGAAACTCCTTAGAGAAGAGGCGCCGAGCGCCTCAGCCCCGCCACGCCACCCTTGCGGCCCCCCCGGCACACGCGCCCTCACCCCACCGCCCAGCCAGGAAGAAGGGGTCTCGTACCTTCCTTGCTCGCCATAGCGGGCGCAGGGAGCAGCGGCTGCTGAGGCCGAGGCGGGCAGTGGGAGGGCGGGAAGGAGCGAGGCCGCCGCGGAGGTCCCCAACAGCGCTGCCACCGCCCCTCCGCGCGCGAGCTTCCCAGCTTCCAACCCCCGCCTCGCACCCCCGCGCATGCGCCAAGGACGGGTCCGCGGCACCGCAGCCCACCGCGGCAGCCAATGAGGTGGGCGGAAGCGCCGAGAGGGCGCGCGCCCGGAGGGGAGGGGCGTGATGGATGGTGGGGCGGTGCGCTCCAATCAGGCGCTGGCGCGCGCTGAAGCCCACGCGGAGCGGGGCGGGGCCGCTCTACCGGCCGGGAGCTCGCAGAAACCCCGGGGAGAGAGTGGGGCGAGAGTAGGGCTGGGAGTGAGTGTTGGTGCCGCGGGGCCTTCACTGTCCCCGGAGCGCCCGGACTCGGCTCCGAGGGGGCCGGCAGCGTCGCGCGGCCGTGCGGCGGTCACGAGATTACGGTGTGGGCGGAGCGGACTGCATGCCAGCAGAAGGGAGGCGGGTCGGCCGCGCCGCCGCTCCGCCGCCAGGTGGAGCTGTCGGCAAAGGAGCGCTACCGAGCGAGCCAGAGCGGGTGGCGGCGGGCCGGGCCGTGCTGCTGCTTCACCGCGGCGGTTCGGGGGCGCTAACGGAGCCAGCTGCCTGCTCCTCACACTGCCTCACACACTGCCTCACGGCACCCGGAACAAGGCCGGCTCGTACCGCAGAGCCGCAGGCGTGCGGGCGCGATGAGCGTCATCCCGTCCCCGAAATGTTGCCGTTGCCCCAAAGCCCCGGCTTGTGCCGGGAGGCGGCTGTGCCGCCGAGAGGCCTCTACACAAGCTGCGTGGGGCCGCCCACACTGCACGGGGCTTAATGTTCCTTTCTCTGCTTGGGTGGCACTCCCTGGCCACACGTAACCCCCACTGAGAGCACTGGCATTCCGCTCGGTGCGTCACCACAAGCCAAAGTAGGAAGCACACTGTCCTGGTTTCAGTCAGGATAGAGTTAACTTCATTTGTAGCAGCTGCTGTGTTTGGGAGTTAAAATGAAAGCAGTGCTGATAACACCCTGATGTTCTTAGTTGCAGTCAGACAGTCAAGGACTTTCTCAGCTTCTTCGTATTTCTCTATTCATGAGAAAGGAGGGGCGAAGCCAGGACAGGTGACCCAGATGGGCCAAAGAGAGTATTCCATGCCAATTACGTCCTGCCCAGGATAACGGGGGGCTGAGGGAGGAAGAAGAGGGGCGGTGGCGGGACGCGTGCTTCTTGGGGGGACGGTCGGGTTCCGGGACAGCTCTGGGTGGTACGGCCTGAGTTGTGTGGGTCGGTGAGAAACTGCATTGGGGATCAATAGTTTCATATTCTTTTGCTCTAAAGTCCTGTTAGCATTGTTGTATTTTATCTTTCTGTTCTCTTAGTAAACTATCCTTATCCCAACCCACGGGCCTCTTAGTTTCTTGGTTTTGGAGTTATTTGCCCCTTCCTTTTCCCTTCCCTTGTTTCCCCTTTTTTCCCTCTTCCCCAGCTCTTTAAGAAGCAGGCAGCTGTGTGGATCTCTGCCCGCAGCCGGGGTGAAACCACACACACACCTGCCACCACCACTGCAGCACCAAAAGACATTTGTCATGAGCATCACTGATGCTCCACTTCCTTGCAGGGGGATAAAATAAAAAACAAAAACCAAACCAAAACCCCATTCTAGAGGTGTTAAATAAAATCCCTGAAACGTTCATGAGTGGATGTAGAACAAAACCATTCTTCTGGCCCCCCTCTCCAAACTGCCCTGCTTGTTACTGCTACTCCAAGGTGGATTCGCCAGAGAGGGCATCGGTCATTGTGTGTAGGGAGTAGGAAAGGGGAGCATTATCTATTACTACTTAGATAACTCAGTTTTCACAAACAGAACCCATGGTACATTCTTAAAGGGACAGTCAGTGAGAAGGAAATAAGAACAAATTGGCTTTTTCTACGGAAGCATCCAAAACACAAAATGCGTGATCTCCATTTCCACCAGCCATAAAAGCCTACAATTTAACCACTGTAAGAGGAAAGAAGAGCCTGCATCTTTAACATCAGTTAAAAAAACATGCAGAGCTGCTTGCTGCGTGGCGCTCAGCTCCTGGCGCAGGCTCTCAGCACAGCAGCACCTTTTTCTGATCCATGCTCTGTGGTATGCTGAGGTTTGGGGCTTTGGTGTTAAAACAGAAATTGCTTGGAGAGCCAGGTGCTACCAGGTGGCCTGTCTGCATCTGAAATGTTCGTATGTTTAGTGGGAAGGAATGGCAGTTGGCCTGCATTTAGTCTGTCTTAGCTAATAAGCCCTAAATTATATTAAAAACTCTAGTGTTAATTGGTATTAATTAATAGAGTTTAATATTAATCCCATTTCTCACCTTAAGTAAAAATGGTTGGGGAGGCCACAACTGAACAGTAACTTTTTCAGCAGCAGCGCTAAAGATAGCAGAATGGTGCTTAATTTTCGAGAAGAAATGTGTGTTTTAACTATTTGTTAGTTGCAGTTAGGGCACAGAAGGTGGGTTTACATAACGTCAGTCAGTCTTAGAAGAGTTTTTCTTATCTGCTAGGGTGAGCGGTATTGTCTGAGCACTCTGGCGAGTGACACAGCTTTGTGTAAGCAGTCACACAACACCGAGCTTTGCCACCACAGCCTGCCCGGCCTTTCTGTTCTCTCCTTTCAGCTGTCCCTAACCAAAAGGCCATTTAATCTTAACTGCTTTCTCTTCAGTTTAAATGAGCCGTGCTTGCGGTGGATAATAGCCTTAACCATAAAGCGGGATCTCCCTGGCAGCTAATGCCGCTTTCTGGCAGAATAATGGAAATGGAGGCAGTTTGGGATCAGGTTAGATTCTGCTGAATCCCCCTAAAGATGCAGAGAAACTTTTTGCCTGTAAATTGCATGTGTTTCCTTACTGTCTCATGCCTTACAGTTTTAAGATGAATTCTTGCTTCGGTGTCAGACTCGGGGAGGTCAACCCTGGTTTGCTGAGGCTCGTAGGCCTCGAGTCCCTGAGGGGGAGTAAATTGGCCCTGCAGTGGAGCTTGCCGCGCAGCCAGAGATAGTGGCAGGACAGAGAAGGGAACATACAGCCAAGTGAGAGGCGGTGTCTTTTTAATCTCCCTCTGTGAGAACACCCTTCACGGGCTGAGCCTTCTATGGCCTGAACTCCAGTTTTTCAAACAAGGAATCCAGTTACGGAAAATGTTTATGTCTAGGAGAAGTCAGAGGCGGTAATGGCAGCCAAAGGTTGTAGCATGGGAATCGGGGACAAAGGCTGAGGTAGGCAGCCAGCTCCTCAAAACAGGACGCCTTCCCTAGTGAACTGTTGCTTTTTTGGCCAGAGTGTTGAAAACCAGAAATCTTTCGGTGAAATTAAATAACACTATATGTATATATATATATAAAACACTATATATATATAGTGTTATTTAACTTCGCCAAAAGATTTCTGGTTTTATATATATATATATATATAAAAATCTTCCTCTTAAACCTGCACAAACTGGAATTAAAGTTATGCATGGCTTACTCCTTAAAAATGAAAATCTTGTTAAATTAATCGGAAGCTGTGAAATAATTCTCTATAGCGGTGCACGAGTGAGTGTGTTAACACAGACCCAGAGCCTTCACCATGTAAGATGTGTTACCAGCTTGGCTTTGGCAATGCTTTGAGTTGTTTTTGGTATTTGCTGCCAAGTATGTGTCTACTCCTACAAAGTGCTGAGGCCTTCCAAACGTCTACATGTTGTTACAGAACGTTGATCACTTAAACCTCAGATACTGGATAAAGGAAGTCTCTGTCAGGCTTCCTGGCTGTAGGTGACCTCTGTGAGCTCTCACTGAAGGGTAATTACATGGCCCCCTGCAAGATCAAGGCTGTGTGAGTATTTGGGTGGGATGCTGTTGGTGCCTTTTGCAATAAGCAGCAGTAATCTTTTTGCTACAGTTTACCCGAAATACAGTGGGGTAAATGCAAATTAATTCTGGAAAACAATAAACAAAATTGTCCTTCAATGATGTCACGTAAGGCTTGGTTGCACTGTAAGTGAAGAGAGGGATCCCTCCCTCCACAAATTTTTGCAGGCTCTGTTTAGGATCTGCAGTTTGAGTTGGATTCCAGTGGGCTGCCAGGACTAGTACTAGCTTTAGTGAACAAAACCTGTCACATCTATATGTCAAAACAGTTGGCAAATGACCAGCAGAGTTCTTTTCTCCTTGATAGCAATTATACTTGCACACAGCCAAGTTTTAGTTTAATTTAAACCCACGCACCAAAATCTCTAGTAGTATGCGCTTTTCTCCCATTGAGACTGTAATGGAAAAGACAATTTATAAAGAGCGCAGCTATCAAAGAAACATCATTGACTCTCAGATTGGTTATTTGGAATTCAACAGCGTGATCATACCTGTGACCACACATCTAAAACATATCCTTTGATTCCCACACTGTGTAAAGAAAGTAATTATCTAAGGCTGTCGTTCATCACTTGCAGTTTGTGCAAAATGTGCGATAAATTAGTTTTGAAGTAAAAGAGTGAATTGAATCATAAGCTTTATTTTATTAAAACATACTTCCTTCAGTGTATGAAATACTGCATTTCAGTAAAAAAACTGTCTCCTGCAACCTCTATTGTTTGTGCTGCATCGTGCTTCAAATTGCCAGACACACCTATGAAGAATTATGTGCACTTACTAATTTTCAGTTTGAAGACGTGTATGCTGATTTATTACCCTGCAAAGAATTAGCTGGCTTGCTGATGCTCGTGCCTCCTATACATTATGCAGAGCTGATGGATGCTTATAGCACAACTCAGCAAGTAGGTGTAGGTATTACTGTGAATGACCATCTCAATCAGAAAATTGTCTAAAGAAAATCAAGTTTGCAATAAAACTCAAAATTACCCACTGGGAAGGTATACCAGCCTCAGCATTTATCATTCTTTAATGTATTTGCTGTCATTGCATTGTCTCAATAGCCTGTTTGGAATCAAGCACCGTTTTCATCAAACACGCAGATAAAAGCAGACCTTTAATTCATGCAAACATCCACTCCAAATGTCTTGAAATGTAGCCACGTTTATTTTCCCACTGCTTATCCAATATTTCTTTGCATTTACCTAGCAGTGATTATCTCCCCAGTATAAATCACACCCAATCGATACCCCGCTGTCACAGAAGAATCTCGAGCTGTAGCAGTGTAGCAGTGTCTTGGAATTCCTTGTTCTCTGTGACACGGGGTTCGGGATTTGCCTCACGGCAGCGTGCCTCTGGGGGTTCACTTCTAAACAGGCTCGGCTCCGTTATATCCTGGTACGCAACATACGTACGCTGCACGGCCCTCGTGCGAACCACAGCTTTCACCTTGCCATGTGTAAAGTGCCTTTGTAGGAATGGGGGTACCTGGGGGAAGGTGTGACTCACTCGGATTACATCCAGCATCCTAAATGAATTCTCCTCTTGCACCTGCTAGACGGGACTGTTCCCAGTGCTGGGATGCTGCAGTGGGAACTCAGCGTGTTCTGGATATCTGGCCCCATTTGTCACACTTTGAGCTAACCGTTGCAGGTTGTACTGAGCTCCATGCTGCGAATGAGGAGGAATCCTACAGCAGCCTTGTGCATTCCTCCAGCATTTGGGAATATGCAGTGTTTTACCTTTGATGCAGAATGTGTTTATGTTAGAATGTACAAACTGAGCTTGTTCCGATACAACAAGTCCCCCTTTTCCCCTCCTGAAATAACATTAACACTGCACTAAGCCTAGACTAATAAAGCCGACCCTGCTGAACACTTTCCTTGCTGCTTGGCACAGACGTGGCTGCATTCCCTCAGCACTTAGGCTCACCAGGCTCTTTCTGTGCCCTGCAGCATTTGCTTAGCATTTTCTAGGCATTTGTTTTAATAATTCCACACAGAATGGTTGGTAAATTATTTGAGACATAGATACCAACATTCGTGTAACTGGGTTGGTACAATTTCATTAATTCTGTACAGAGTAGTGGAACTGGTAGAATTACTGAGGAGTGGGGAAATAATGCAAGTAGTTTTTAACAGGCCATCTTATGAAGCAGTGCTGCAGCATGTGCTGGTTTGCATGCTATAGATTTCAAAGAGGACGTCAGATGTGTTTTTGTTGTATGTGTACAGTCTGCTGGGGTTCTGCAGCCTACTGGCCTGGATGGATTATTGCCTATATGTGGAGTTTACAGACCTGTAGGGATATTAAAAGAAATGGCAGAGTATTTTGCTTGGCAGAAAGTACTTTGGCTTTTTGATAGAAGTAACAGACATGCGAATTTTTACAATAAAGAATCTCTTTCCCTAAAAGTACAGATGCCTAAATGAGTGCCAGTGGGTGGATTTGCAGTAAAATGGAAGGAGATCTGACTTCCACCATTTGGCTGAGCAGAGTTCCTTGTTGCTATTTGCCCTGGGCTGTCTCCTTGTTATCTCAGAGGAACTTGGGGAGCAGGAATGGGGTAGTTCCAAGCCTGTATCTTGGTCACACAAATCAGAGCAGGCTGTAATCCAGAAGCTGCTGGTTTTGGTTATATGGAAAAGAGTCGAGGCAAACTGCTGCTCTCAAAGATGCGCTGATGCATCGTGAAGCACAGGAACCTCTGAGCTTTCTGTTGCAAAGAGGGTGAAAGGGAGATGTTCATTATAACCCATTTCCTCTTCTTCTCCCACTCTAGGGCTTAAAAGCCTCTACATGTATTCAGTGGAGGAGGGTGATGTCTGCTTTGCCTTTTAATCTTTGGGAATGTCTCTTCCCCACATGCGCTGCCTGGCCTTCTTTTTCAGAGACTTCCCTGAGGTCACCATATGGTTTCTTTCTTTATTCTTCACTCTTTTGAGACTTGCAGCAATTGATAACGGCATTATCTTCAAAGTTCATGATATCTCAGAGGTGAATCCACTGAGACAGGGACTGTGCCAACTGTGTTTTTGCTCACTGATCAGCTTCCGTGGTAACGAGGATTTTTGTTTGTTCTGTTTGATTTACTCCATCATTATGGCAGCTCACCCTCAGGTGCAGACTTTGGAACCCCTAGAAATCTTGACTTTTATATCCTCCCTTCTTTCTGAGTGTTTTGAGTACCGAGAGCCGGAGTGCTGCACAGAGTGTGCAGTAATGGATAGGCGTTACGTCAGGGCGGGAGGGAGAGGCTGGGGCCAGATTAACTATGGATTCACAGTGTGCTAGGGACGTCACATGAGAGGAGGAGGAGTAGGTGGATAGAAGATCTGCTGAGAGCAGGTTGGTACCTGTAAGCGTTTCTGCAGTCAGTGCAGAAAGGCTGGTGGGTACCCAAGCATCTTAGGAGTATCCGGCACAGAGGCTTTGCTGCTGTTTACGCTAGTTCCTGCCAGGGGTATCTGCAGCTAAAGCAGCACAGCTGCCTGTTCAGGAATGGGAGAAAAGAAGGATAACCGCGCTGCCCTGTCAGGTCAGAACTGTACTTGAACATGTTCTGCAATTAGTGCTCTGTCTTACGTTCCCCATGGGCCAGATCAAAGTTCCTCATGCTGTTAATGTCATTTTGTGGTAAGCGTCAGAGCGTGTTTTTATGAACAGCTTAAGCCAGTCTAAGACCGCAGTAGTGCTGAAAGGAGTAGACTGATCTTCCCTCTTGGTAGCCACTCTTCTGCCCATGCCATTGTGTCAGCACTAATGTTCATGTGGTCACTGGGGAGCTGAATGAGCTCCTCAGTCTACTTGATTTATTTCAGCAGAAGTGTTTGTAAGCCGGGTGATTAAGCTGAGCGTACTCACTGCCGGTCTTCCTGGTCTTAAACCTGGCATGAACAGGAGCACACGGCCAAGGGCAGGAGCAGGGACAGCTCCATTCAGGCCCTGGTTTCAGGTTAGCTTCCACTGGTTGTGGGACTGCTCCACAGGCCGTGCAAGTCAATAGCATGAACATTTTTTTCTAGTTCACTGCTGTGTCTGTTCAGTTCCCTGAACATCTAGCTAGTAGTATTGTCTCTCTGCCATTTGTCTGTCGTCTACAGATGAGGAGATTGAGAAAGAAGGCAAAGCCTCCACTGGCATGCTTTCATTTACTGGAATGGGAGGAAAGCATTACAATTCCTGCTTAGTTACTGGTATAAATGGGTTACGTAAGTAGGACTTCAGTCGGAGATGGCTGAGATAAATATGAGTACAGGGAGTCCCAGTATCATGGGACATTGTTGAGACCTTACTTGACATGCAATTAAAATATTCTTCAATAGAAAAAGGTATTAACAAACTTGCTGCTTTGCTGAGAGGCAGTACAATGGATTGAACGAAATAAAACCTGAATTTTTTAAGCATCTTGTGATTTGAGATACTGCAGACACTCTTTTTAAAAGGTGTCTGAGACTGAGTATCCATCAACTGAGGAAATCCCTAACACCAGGGGCTTTAGAAAAATCCAAGCTTTCATATTTGAACTATTTCTCCATACAGCTGGAAATCTCATGTAAACAGGGCCTAAGTAACTTGGTCAAAGTAATTTAGGGAATCGGAACTGCTGGTTGCTAATCCTAGCTCAGGTTTCTAACCACATGCCTGGAATGCTAACGTTTGGCTTTACGGGGTTGTGTTTTTCCTCCAGTCTCTGCTGTGAGGTACACTGGGGGAACAGTAGAGCAAGTGGCTATTGTTAACACCACAACTCTGCCCTCTTAGAAGGACCTGGCTTGTTTTTGCTGAGGCTTAGAGAGATGAGTACACACTACATCATCACTTATTTCTGTGTGAGAAGTCAATTTTGGCAATCTCTCACTTTAAAAAAAAAATAAAATTGCACATGGGAGGTTAAGGAGGGTGTGAATAACCTCGTTTCTTTTTAGAAGAGTGACGTGGATGAGGCACGTTGGATGCCAGGGCAGCTTTGTTATTCCTTAAGCGTTACCATTACATCTGCATGCCACAGTCACAGGTCAGCACCTGATTCTGTCAGCACTCTACTGACACCATAAAGTGTCAGTTGGTGACCTGAAGACCTGTCTTACTTGTAGATTTTGAGAATAAGATATACAGGAAGATGGGACTGTGCAAGGTGACAATTGTTGGTAAGCAAAATAAGTCATTCTCATCATGGTTGCACCCTGCATGTTAGCAGGGATAATAGAGAAAGAATTTGAAAGAGACATTGTCTTCATCTCAGCTGGGGCAGAGTTTTCTTCCTACCAGTGGGTGTAGTGCTGTGTTTTTGGATTTAGGATGAGAATAATGCTGATAATACACTGATATTTTGGTTATTGCTAGGCAATGTTTACACCAAGTCAGGGGCTTTTCAGCTTCTCACGCTGCCCTGTCAGCAAGGAGGCAGGGGTGAGTAAGACCCTGGGAGGGGACATGGCCAGGATAGCTGACCCAACTGGCCAGGGGGATATTCCATGCCATGTGATGTCATGCTGAACAAAAGCTCCCAAACTGTGACTACTGCTCATGGACTGGCTAGGCATTGGTCAGTGGCTGATGAGCAATTGCACCACTTGTTTGGTATATTCTTTTATTATTATTGTTGTTGTTATTGTAATTATTATTTCCCTTCCTTTTCTATTCTATCAAACTGTCTTTATCTTAACCCATGCTTTAAACTTTTTGTTTTCCCCAATTCTCTTGCCCACCCCACTGGGGGAAGGAGTGAGCTGTGTGGTGGTTAGCTACCTGCCAGCTTGAATCACGACAGACACAAAGTGTCTGGTAGTTATGGTAGAGCTGTGTCCTGGTGAAACTAGGAAGTAGGGGAAAAAAGGCTAGATAACTCTTCAGATAATTTTGTTGTTGCTAATTTAGAGTTGCTCCAACATTATTGGCATTTTAGTTTTGACCTTGAGTGAACCTTTGAAGTAAACCTTCTGATTGTCTCCACTTGGTGCACTTTGGATTACGCTGCAGACTGGTCACACAGCACATGAATTGGATTTTTTTGAGTGAAAGTAAATCAGAAATATGTTCCATCTACCAATGAGAGGGTCAGATGTACAGAAACAGGCAAGAGAGAACCTCTCCTCTCCTCTCCTCTCCTCTCCTCTCCTCTCCTCTCCTCTCCTCTCCTCTCCTCTCCTCTCCTCTCCTCTCCTCTCCTCTCCTCTCCTCTCCTCTCCTCTCCTCTCCTCTCCTCTCCTCTCCTCTCCTCTCCTCTCCTCTCCTCTCCTCTCCTCTCCTCTCCTCTCCTCTCCTCTCCTCTCCTCTCCTCTCCTCTCCTCTCCCTCTCCTCTCCTCTCCTCTCCTCTCCTCTCCTCTCCTCCCCTCTCCCCTCCCTCTCCCCTCCCTCTCCCCTCCCTCTCCCCTCCCTCTCCCTCCCTCTCCCCTCCCTCTCCCCTCCCTCTCCCCTCCCTCTCCTCTCCTCTCCTCTCCTCTCCTCTCCTCTCCTCTCCTCTCCTCTCCTCTCCTCTCCTCTCCTCTCCTCTCCTCTCCTCTCCTCTCCTCTCCTCTCCTCTCCTCTCCTCTCCTCTCCCCTCCCTCCCCTCCCCTCCCCTCCCCTCCCCTCCCCTCCCCTCCCCTCCCCTCCCCTCCCCTCCCCTCCCCTCCCCTCCCCTCCCCTCTCCTCCCCTCTCCTCCCCTCTCCCCTCCCTCTCCCTCTCCCTCTCCCTCTCCCCTCCCTCTCCCCTCCCTCTCCCCTCCCTCTCCTCTCCCTCTCCTCTCCCTCTCCCTCTCCTCTCTTTTTTCTTCTTCTTTTTCTTCTCCAGGAATACAGATTTTTGATAGACCTTCAAGTGCTCTTTCTTTGTATTTCTTAAGTGTGTTGCTATTCAGTCCTGTGTAAAGCCTCAGTGGCATTTGCTCAGGTAGCATTATATTATTTGCAGTGACATTGCACCTATTTCAGGACAAAGTTTCTAGATTCACACTGAGCACCTTGAAGCTAAGTTGGCACAGTGAAAGTAAATCTCAAATGCCTGTTCAGCATTTTGGCAGTGGCATGCATGGAAACAAAGAAAGACAGTGAAGGTCAGAAATTCTGTCTCAGGGCATTTCGACTTGACATGTGAGAATTAAAAAAAAAAAAGTTACAGGTTTTAAAAGAACATTTGGAAACACTTTTTCTTCTTTCCCACATGTGACCAAGGAGCATTCATCAGCCTCTTCTCCCCTCTTATTTGGCTCTGCCATGGAAATGTCTAGGGGCAGTGTACTGTTGACCTTCTATGTGTTTTATTTAAGGCCTAGCACGTTTTCAGATCCTACAGAGGGGTTCAGAAGAGAAATCTTCTGGTAATGTGGAACACAGGGAATGAGGTGATGGGTGGAAATGTGGAAACATTTCCCTGTCTCCATATACTTGAGGAGAGGGAAGAATTTTCCACTCTCACAATCAAACACAGGGAAAAGGAGGGGTCCGGAGGGGTGAAATCTATTTCTTCCCTCAGGCTTTACTTGAACCAGTGCAGCTACCTGCAGCCTCTCCTGTAGAGCTGTCTCTTAGGGCTTGTATATTATGAGATGGTGGTCAAAGAGGGTGGTCAAAGAATCCCTGTTTCATTGGGCCTGAACTCCTACAAGAACTAAGGACGATAAATTTCATCCCCTGTGAACACGAATCCCAGGCACATTTATTTAGCAAAACCTCTTGTAATACAATAGAAGTAAGTAGCAACATAGGCATGAAACAGCAACAACAACAGCAAAAAGGCCTGCTGAAATGCAAGGCACAACACCCTCCTCTTAAGAAGGATAAAAAGAATACTAAACCATGTGTTGCAAGTGTCAGGTCACGCTTGTAATTCATTCTCAAAAGGTCTTAAAATGTGCTATGAAGACAATAAAGCTGTTTTCATGAAATAGAATCTTCAAAATACATTAAATTTCAATACTATTTTTCTAAGCAACTGATAATGGCACTGTGTTGCTCAAATAACAATACAAAGGTAAGTCTGTGTAAAGACCTGTTCCAGGTGGGGTAGGGCAGTATGTGGCAATATGCCATGAAGCAGTACCTTTTTCCAGACATTAACTTGCCCCATTTGTGGTGTTTGGGTTGGTTTGTTGTGGTGTTTTGTTTTTTTTTTTGGGGGGGGGAATATGTGTTATTGTTTGTTTGTTTATTTGGGTGGGGGGTTTTTTTGTTTTTGTTGTTTGCCTTTCATTTGGGTTTTTTTTTAGGGGGTGGATAACAGCAGCTTTCAGGAAGCCTGAGGAAGTGCCATAGTGGCTGCTGCCTCAGAGGAAAGCAAGCGATCAGCTGCTGCCACTGAAGTCCTGCAAGTGCTGGGCAAGCAAACGGATTTGGGAGTTGGTGCCGTACGGGAAGGTGCAATTACCGTTCAGGATTCTCAGTTCTGTGTGTTCACAGTGCAGCAGGACCTTGATACTTCCTGCTAGGGGATCTTTCTGCATAAGGCACAGGCCTCCACTGGGTCTTGGAGCAGAGCCCTGCTAACAAGGTCAGGTTTGATCGCTTTGGAAATGCCAACTAGCCAAAAGAATTTGTGTTTAAAAGAAGGGGGAAAAAACCCCACAAACCCTTTTTAGCACAGTTGTGGATGCTGAGCCATGAGAAAAGGTGAGGAGGAGACTCCTTACAAATGTTAGTGAGCGTGCCACATAGAGACTAACATTTGGGTTACTGCCCAGAGTCATGCTGAAACACACACAGGGGTTACAGCGTACAGCAAACTGATTGCCCCACTGGAAAGTGAAGGCTGGAAGCACTCAGAGTGTATCTGTGCCTCCAGCTGGGTGCAGACATACCCATCCAAGCTTTGCACCAGCACGTGCTCTGGAGTTCTGTGGAAGTCAGCAATTGGCTGTATTTCTAGACTTTTTTTAGAGATGAACTATCTGGGTTTGTGCGTGTGTGTGTGTGTGTGTGCATTGATTTCCATGAAATTGTCTGCTTCTCCCCAAAAAGAAGGAAATGTGGAAAGGGCAAGCAAAGGAATGTGGAAGAGGCACAGCTCCCATAGCTAAAAGATGCTGTCTCTTGTGATGTGCCGAGTTATGGTTTGTTTGCCGGAAGGGTGAGCTGTGACACAATTTCTGTGCCATTTTGCTCAAGAAAAAGGCAAACCCATGAAATAAATCCGTACCACCATACTGTGCAATGAAAGACAGCAATGCTTCCTACCAGCATTGAGATTATCAAGGAGAGGGAAGAAAGCAGTGTAGCAGAACGATGAGGGAAGAGACTGCTGTAATCACTGTTTTTCCCAGGAATCTTGTTTGGTAGCTTTCAGGCCAGAGAAGATTCTCCTCTTTTGGACTGGTCCTGCAACAGGGACTAACATTAAACAGGAGTCTGATGCTAAAGCAAATTATGTCCACTGCAGATGCTGTCTATCAGGTTGTCAACAAAATGATACAGTGAGTTTGTTTTCTCTTGGTCTTCTGCTCTTGTTATTCTTCACATCCCTTTGAGTAAGGACTCTTCCCTCTCTGGTTCCGGCAGGAGGGTTTGGGTACATCCAGGGACCTTCTTCAGCACCTTTAATTAGACCTTAAGGGTGTTCTTTCATGTAGGAAGATACAGATGAAGCTGCTCCTTGTTCTGACAAAGCAAAGACAAATTAAATGAAGCTTAAAAACATGAAATTTATACTTCTCCTGACCTAAATCAGGTGCAATCTTTTCATCTTAAATATACACTAAAATGGCTTTCATCAGTAGCAGTATCACCAGCATCAGTACTGTGTCAGCAGTCTTTTTGCTCAGCATCTTGTTTATTTTTGCCTCCATAAATCTTCAACAAGGTTACTGATCATCCTGATTGCTTCTTCATTTCACATTATCTTTTGCTTATAGTCCATCTTAGTCTTGAGGGAACAGGGAGAGGAATGGCTCTTCCCCTGTGATGCAGCTTTGCTCCGTTGTTTCTCCCAGTGCCTTTGTATGCACGTTTCCATCCAGACCACTTCTGGTATTTCAGTTACGTATCTTTTTACCCTGCTATAGCAAAAAGTTTTTCCACCATTCACTGTCATAAAAATCGCAGTACATCTCATCTCACTAGAGTTCTGAGATTCCAGGGGTACAGCCCTGGAAACCTTGGTGCTGTGTGCAAGGGTTGCTTTCAAGTGCATTGCCTCACGGGACGTCATTTGAGCGTAAGTAACTCTCACTCCGCAATGAAGTCAAACGAAGGTCATTTCACTTGCCTCGATACATACCTCTGACCTAAGGCTACTACTCCTACTTTCCAACCAGTATTCCTCCCAGTATTACAAAGATGAATCTGGGGAGGGTGTGGGGTGTGTGGTAGGGAAGCCTCACAGCTTATTTGAAGGTTCAAAGTTTATATGAAGAAGTAATACTTTGTATTAGTGCAACAGGACAAAAAAAGACACACATTCAAGCTCAGAGTTCTTCCAGCAGGTTGCTCAGGGTACAAAACCACTGTAACGATGATTAACATAAGCCTTGCAAATGCTTGGTATTTCAAGCTGTTTCTCCTTCTGCCTATATTCAGGGGTGCAAATGTACTGCAAATAGAATGAAACCTTTTGTACCTCTTTCCAAATTGTCCGGTTTTAATTCACGTAAGGAAACTTAGACAATGACCTTCTAAAATCTAACCTTTGAAATCTTCTCCTAACTTTAAGCTTAACAGGTATTGATGCTTTTTCAGTTATTACAGGTTATTGACAAGCTCAAGCCATCGCTGAAATTAAAGAATATTCGGCACAAATTCCAACTAATTGTAGTCACAAGACTGGAGCCACAAATATGGAAGAGATCTATCTCTGAAAGGAATATTCATTTATTTTTTTATTAATTTATTTGCCTGATGGAAAGTATTCTGTCATCTGGAACATGGAATGTGTCATCTTGGCTTCAATCAGTCTAGTAGAGCTCTGTCTTCAGCAAATGCATCTGCCCAAGTAACGGAGGACTTTGGAGCCAAAGGGAATGGTTTTTCTTTCATGGCTCCCATGAATGATTGGTTTATTTGATCAGGTTTATTAATTATTAGAGTGGGTTACAAGCAGTTGGTAGTCATCAAAATGACATAGTGCTAAAAAAATGTTGATGCAGTAACTGACTTGGTGATCAGCTGCTGAGTTTAACTCTGGATTTATTCCCCTTGGAATTGTAAAACTGTAGTTTGGATCTTAGATACACATTTAGTAAAGATACAGCTGTAACAGTATAAATTGCTGTTGGCCAACTGTTTGGTTTTTGTCCTTTTGCCAGAGGTGGACACAACCACATTTTCCACATCATCCCTTCTTCAAGCAGTAAAGTAAAATGCTCCTTCAGCCAGTTTGGTGTGAAATCTAGTAGCCTAGCAGCTGAAGCCAAATTACTGTGAGAGGCAGTTGATGCTGAGCTTCCAGATTTCATATTATGTTGGCTTAGGAACGCTCAAACCTTACCTGCAAGAGGTTTGGAAAAGATAACAGGCTGGACAGGGAGAGGAGTGAGGACGGGCAGCATCTTAAATCACTGCAAATGTTTCTTAAATGAAAAAACACATGAGCCTTGGAAATCTTGTCTGCTGTCACAGTAATTACTGTACCAGGGCTTTTCTTCAGCCGTAACAAACACCTTGGAAGTGCTGATAAGAGTGTTCAAAACAGATAAGCTGCTTGCTTACATTTGTTCCAAAAGCATGGCCATTAGTCACTCAGGAGGCAATGTAAGAAAAAGTTTGGCTTTTCCACTGTGTCAAAAAGGAGATACCTTCTGATTCCTGCCTTGACATGTGGCTTTCAACATGCCAAGTCAGGAGACCTGCATGATGAATGCAAGGCTAGAAGTTCACCGATTCCAAAATTTAACTGGTGCAATTTTCTTCTCCCCAAAGCTGTCAGCTGTTCTCAGTGAGAAGTAGAAGAACGTGTAAAGGTCTCCCTAGGATTTAATAATTTGCAGTTGTCAGCATCCTGAGGCCTCAAAACACCTTCACAGAAATGTAGCTAGGAGCAAAACCACACCACCGGGGAGACACCAGACCAAAGAAGTTTTTAGCCTGAATGAGAAAAGAGGTGCCGTACTTCCCATTCGGCCCTTTATATGCACAGCATAAAATCCACAGAAAACCAAGGAGGAAAACTCTCCTGAAAAAAAAAAAAAAGAGCAGTTATCTTCCACGGTATATTTAGCACGGGAACATTGCCAGGCAGCATCACTCAGCAGCCTCCCATAGTGTTCTTTCCTTCAGCCAGACACCCTGAAAACCCAAAGCATGACTCTGCGCCCGTGTTTGCACCAAGGAAGCTGCGGGAAGTTTTCCACCCGTGCTTGGCACAGTCAGTGGTACTGAGAGATGCATTTGCCAGCAGCATTGCATTATTGCTCCTGGCATCACGTCAGCCATCCCTGCTCCCAAGGTCTCTGCTGGCAACGCTGTCCGTGCTAAAGCTGCAAACAGCAGTGCAGCTGAATCACTGTGAGCAGAATTCTTCACAGTGCACCAAGCTCAAGAGGACTCAAAATAGCACCGATGCACTGTCATCAGAAAGCATCTGCAAGTAGCAGAGCTGCCATTAAAGCTGGCCAAAAGCTGCTGGGTGCGAGCTGCTACGCGTCTTGTGTCTAGCTGGGGTGGGCAGCAGAGGTCTCTTCAGTACAGCCATGTTGGCCAGAAGGCTGCGGGTATTTGGGGAATGCAGGAGCACACACCAACAGGGCTGAAAATGGGGGAAAAAAACCCCTCCCAGTGATGGCTTTTCAGTGGTGCTACAGTCACAGTATTCACCTTTCCTTCACCAGCTGTGGGAGCATGCTCAGATCACACAGCTCACGGCATCTCTACCCTGAAGGCAAAGGCGTTAACTATCACTTAGGCAGATACACTGAGGGGAGCTTGAGGCTAGCTACAGACACTGCAGACTGTGGTGTTGCTGCATAGGTCAGTAGAGGCTGCAAAGCCCATTTAAGGATCGTGGTAAATGTTTGCATAGCTGGCCACATCAGGCTGCTGCAACATCTTTCTCCAGACCATCTGCCCAAAAATTAACTCCAGACTGTCGGTGCAGGCTGCAGTCACAAGCTGATTGCAGTGTGGACACACACTGTATTTTACTCAGGTCTCTTCGCATTCCTGTACTGGAAATCCGAAACTCTTTGTTAATGAGGATTTTATATCCTCTCCTTAGGGGGCTCTATTGGCACAGGATTATTCTGAAACCAAATGTGGGATAGGAGTGCCTTTTTCTGCATTAGTATATTCATTTTTGCTGGTAAGTACTGTTAGCAATATGTCTATAATGCTGTGGTCCTCACTGTCCACACAGGGAATTCTTCTTAGGAACTCGTCTGTGGATTCTCACCCTGTTTTCCTCCAGGCTCATTTGCAGGTTCCCTGCTTGGAAGTAGGTAGGTAGCTCACTGTTAAATCTCAAACAGGTCCCCAAAACTTTTTCACTTCTTCATAAACACCTTAACATGGCTTTCTCCATCTATATCCCCCTTGGCAGACCCCGACTGAAAAGCTGTGCCTGATCTGCTGGCAGTGCAGGACGATTCTTTGCCCTAGGCACTGTCCCAGCTATTCTGTCCATGTGGTTTACTAAATACATCACTGGCTACCCGATTAAGGCATTTGCCTGCTCCCTTAACACCTGCCAGCGGTCGCCCTCCTGTGCTGCAGGAGCTTTAGGGGCTTCCTTGAGAACTGAAACACATTTCTGGGGCCAGGCGTGCAGGCTTGTTGGAGGAGAGCAGCAGGCTCTTGTCTCATTCCAGATCCTTGCAGTCTCCTCCACCTCCAGAGAAAGACCCCACGCTCCCCACCCTTGCCCTGTGCTAGGCAGAGCCAGATCAGCACCAATGCTCTGTGGCAATTAGCCAAAACGGCATCTCTCATCATCCTGCTGGTGAGACAGCAGCGAGGACGAGGAATGCCTGCACTTTATGCTGTTCCTTGGAAGTGGGAATGGGAGGGATGAGGGTCTGCCTGGATCCCCACAAGGCAACCCACAGCACAGGAGCTGCACCACCCACCCCAGAGCAAGGGACCTGCTGAGCCAGCTTGGGGGTGGGAGGGATGGAGACTCCTAGGAGCCCCTCAAGTAGGACTTGGGTGGGTGTCTAAGCACCACCTCATACTAAAAAATGGATGTGATGCCTCGTTTGCTGCAGGATGTGATTTTAGCTGCCCATGTAAACAGGTGCAGTCTGTCCCCTTCCCCTGGCTGTCAGCATTTGCAAATTGCACGCCCACTCAAGGCTTTCCCTTTGCATTGCTCTCCAGAGTGTGGAACCCAAGTGATTTTTTTTTTATATTGAAATATCTAAAGGGTAATGATGAACAAAAAGTTGCAAAATGATGCTAACATTAATTTCCACCTTGCCACCAACTGGCATTTTCTGGGGTTTCAGGTGGAAACAACTTTGCCTTCCTTCCAAACCCCTCTCCCTGACGAGGCAATTTTATTTAATGAAGACAGCAGTACTTCAGTGTAAAGGTGTCAAGTGAATTATTCATGAGCTCCTTTATCTCCAAATCATTCCAGCTGCTTTATCTCATCATAAAATTGTGAAAGAAAATGAAAGTTTTTTTGTTGAAGAGCAGCTGTTGCTTTGAAAAGCATCTCTTTACTAATAGTGGGAGACAGCAACATCCGCAGCTTCTGCAGTCAAAGCGGCAGAAGGAGAAGACCAACAGGGCTGGGGGAACAGATTCACTGGAGAGACATGAGCATAACTGGTAACATCAGCACTGTGAGGAAATCTGTATTCAGATATTTTTAGGCACCTCATTTTCTGCAATTAATGTCTTGAGCAGTATTGAAAAGAACCGGAGCGGCTGGGTTTTCTTCCCCTCCATATTCCCCTTCTCTTAATGTGGGGTGTCTCATCGCAGAGCTGCCTTGTCACTGGTACAGCATGCTGACAGGTCTCTTGACTCACAAGGAAACCAGCGCAGTGAGCATGGCTACACCTGAGCACAACAGTCGTGGCATTTCATCTAACTTCAGAGCCAAGATGGGCACAGGCTGGCTCAGAGCATCACTTACTGCAGCAACTGTGGGCCTTGTTCTTACTTCACTGTCTCCACCATTTTGTAGAGCTGCACAGATGTGCAAAAGTGTTGCGAAGGAAAAACAGACCCTTTTTGTTCTTGCTGGCATTTTAGTACTGTGGAAGTTGTACAAGCAAGTTGTATTCGGAAACATAGTTGAAAAATCACCATACCCTTAGAGGTCAGACCAGGGCACATACAAACAGCCCACTGAGCTTGTTGCAGCACTCCAGAGGGTTGTGAGAGCCAGAGCACTGCAAGCTTTTGCCTTTTATTTTGCCAACCGCGTCCTTTGACCTTACAGAGAACGTTCTGGTTTAAAAGACAAGTTCTCATCATTTATACATTTTCACATCTTCCTCTTTACAATCTTTTTGCTAACTATTTTCTCAGAACCATTTAATGGTAAAGAAAGCACACTGCGATGCCTGCACAGAGTGTTGCAGGGGAAGGTCATGTCAACCGAATGGCAGATAATCTGCTACATTCCATCACTACTTAGCAAATACAGCTGAATATTAAAAAACTCGTTCTTACCTTTCATGTATGAACCTTTGTGCTCCTAACAGCACAGAAATAACATTAGGTAGGCTATCTTACTTGGGACCTTTCCTAATTTTCGGGCACTTCATTTTGTAACCTCAATATTTATTTTTGTGTAGGCTGTTTTATCTAGAACAGCCCTAATACGCTTGTCCTCAGATACCATCTTCAGTTATCAAACCAAAGTAACATTTCAAAATGCGATCATAATCTTAAAGCCTTAAACATGAAGATAAGAAAATACATAATCATAAAAAAAAAAAAAATTGGTGCTCTTCAGTGCAGAAGTAAATTGCAATTACTCCTAATTAATTCTGGTGCTGCTGAGATTAGTATCTGGTTTAATATAGCTGCCCTGCCAAACGGATGCTAATTTCTTCCTCCTGAGCTTGAAGTTTTTCCTTGGTTTTAATTTAACTGATAACACAGGATTTGACTAATAGCTGCTATGGCAGCTATAGTGCTTTTTCTCTCTGTTACGCAGAACTCTGAATTTCACAGATGATCAGGAAAAGCTACAAGCAAGCGCTTCTTGAATTTGGGCAAGACCCATCTGCCCAGCTTGTAGGACAGAACTTGTGGAAAGAGGGATCAATAGGCCATTGGTAGTCATCTGGGCTGCAGAAAGCAAGAGAAAACCAATAGATCTACCAAGGAGAGAAAAAATATTTCAATAACGATGTTTTGAGATTGCTGTGCAGTGACTTGAGTGACTGCAGCAAGTAAAAGGTACCACCAATGCTTTCAATTCTTTAGAAGAGAAGAGCCTTTCAGACTAGGGCTCTCTGCCAGTGTTGTGAAGGTAGAGACAGACCAAAATAGTGCTCTCGCTGGGGACAGTCAGTGGTGTTCCTTCAGTCCTGGTGGGCAGCCAGGATAGGACAGAAATGCAGGAAAAGCACACTTCAGACACCCTCCTTCTCACTATTATTGTTGTTGTTATTATTGATGTTGATAACTAAATTACCTTCCATCTGCATGTGTCTTCTGAGTTTTCTCAGAATAAGTTATTAGGAATTTTTGTCAATCTATAGGAAAGGGTGAGAGTCAGGAGGACAGAGCCAGGCTCTTCTCAGTGATGGCCAGTGATAGGACATGGGGCAACGGATGGAAGCCGGAGCACAGGAGGTTCCATGCGAATGTAAGGAGGAACTTTTTCATGTGAGGGTGGTGGTGCACTGGGACAGGTGGCCCAGAGAGGCTATGGAGTTGGACTAGATGATCTTTCGAGGCCCCTTCCAGTTCCTAATGTTCTGTGATTCTGTGATTACTAGAACAGACATGAAAAAAAAACCACATCCACACAAGACAATCTGTCCTTCCTGCGCACATCAGCAGCCATACAATTTCTCATACAATTTTGATTTGCAAGTACTCCAAGCAGCAGGCTGCCTCCAAACATCTGTTCACTGAACATCCCAGAGAGCTTGGTTTTGCTCTGCAGTTTTTAAGCATTTCTAATAGTACCGTGCAATACTCCCATCTTTGCTCCCCCTCCTGAAAGGTTTTTAATGTGAGTAGCTTGGGAGAAGCATATTTGTCTGAAAGCTGGTAAATTTCTACATATTTTTAAAGTCTTAATGGATTTTACAAAACTCATACCCACTCACCCTGCTTAGCTATTCTTCTTAGCTTTCTCTTTTCTTTGTGTTTATTTTTCTTTCCATGGCATTTCTTATAACTGGAAAAGTTGTTTGACTATTTCAATGATGTCTTTTCATGTAGACCCTTGCCCAGGATGCACTCACTTCCATTTAAGCTTCAGTGACAATTCACTGAAGTAGAAAACTGTGTTTTAACATTTGAGATCAGGCCTCACCTGGCATGCTCAGTTATTGCAAACCTTTGCAGTGTTGCCTATCTTGTAGTGAATTTTTAAGGCCGTTATCCTGCATGCATCTTACTTTGCAACTGTGTGTAGCCCTGTGTAAATTCAATATTCTTTCATGGATTTTAAAGTTCAGCACCTACAAAGAGATCTGCCCATCAGGGTGTAGGATTACCTGGCTGTGTTTATCGTAGCAAGGGTCAGCAGAAGAAGGACTCAGTTCTGCTGCAGAGCATAGTAAAATTCCCCCCAAAACTCAGCATAGCCATACTCTGTTTTTGACTGTGGATTTTTACACCCTATGAAGTTTTTCATATTGTTTTATCCCAATTATTGCTCACTAGCAAATATGACATTGATAGTGTAAGCTTTTCTAGAAATGAACATGCTTGTCTGTAACCATATGAGGAAATAGATTTAATAAAAAAGATATATTGTTTACTCTGAAGGAGCAAAAGAAAATTAAATCAGCAACCAAAAAAGAGGAAAAAAACCCCTCAGGACCTCTCTGAGCAATTCATAACTCCTTCCAATCAATTACACTTTGAGAGGAGACCGAGAGGTGACCTTATTAATGTTGATAAATATGTAAAGGGCAAGAGCTAGGCTCTTCTCAGTGATGGCCAGTAATAGCATATGGGGCAACAGGTACAAGCTGGAGCATAGGAAGTATCATGTGGATGTAAGGAGGTACTTTTTCACTGTGAGGGTGACAGAGCAGTGTAACAGGCTGCACAGAGAGGCTGTGTAGTCTTCTTCTTTGGAGACATTCAGAACCTGCCTGGACATGTTCCTGTGTGATCTAGTCTGGGTGATCCTGCTCTGGTAGGGGGTTGGACCAGGTGATCTTTCGAGGTCCGTTCCAACTCCTAAGGTCCTGTGATTCTATGATTCTGTGAAGTACACTCATTAAATTATAACAGACACACTGGAAAGGCTTCTCAAGCTATCCATAGTTTTAGAGAAGGCAAGACTTTCTGTCTGCATATTATTTAAACTACGTCTACAGTACAACAGTGTTCAGAAGTGCAGCTGTTCAAACAGGCTAGTCTGCTGCTGAAAAAAAGAGAGGGCCCATATTCACTAGGAACCCAGGGCTTCCAGGGGCCAGGGCTTCGCTTTCTAACAGTTCTCATTCAAAATGGATCTTTTGTGGCTTCATTGGATCCCTTTACTGCTTCCCTGAGGCTGCAGGGCACCATTTAATCAATTTATGCATTAAAGCAAAGCCACCAGCCATCCCTAGGAGTTTTAATACAGAATGACAACATTTTGTAAACCCTTATGTCTCCAGCTGTGCTTTTTTAGGATAGCCTTATCCTGAGTTCACCTGACGCGTCCCTGAACCCAAACAGTGGGGACTGCAGTACCAGTTATGAGCAGAATTGGAGCGTTGTTGTAGGAAGCGTCCATAAAACACCTGGCTGACCAAGTGCAAGAGAGGATCTTCACATCCTGTGCCCCAGCTCGAATTGTTTTTCTAATCCAAGGGCCAGGAGGGGTGGGTATACCATGCCCAGAGGAGTAAGCAGGAAAGGTGCATCTGTCGCTTGGTCAGCAGCCGTGTGTGCCAAGGGGAGACATCTCACAGCACATCTCCAGGTGGGTCCATGCAGGCAGATGTGAGCTCTTCAGTTCTATGCTCAGAGCTGACCGAGACAGCAGACAGGAGACTGGATGTACCATTGTATCTTCACAGCTTCCTGTGCACAACTACCTCGTGTCCCACTTGCCAGGACAAAAGCAGAGAGCCTGAACTCGGCCTGCACCTCTTTATGTAGGCATCCTTTCAGACAGACCTCTGATGTGCTTTGTCCTTTTTTCCTTCCTTCCTTCCTTCCTTCCTTCCTTCCTTCCTTCCTTCCTTCCTTCCTGCCTGCCTGCCTGCCTGCCTGCCTGCCTGCCTGCCTTGCCTGCCTTGCCTGCCTGCCTGCCTTGCCTGCCTTGCCTGCCTTCCTTCCTGCCTGCCTTCCTTCCTGCTTTCCTTTCCTCCTTCCTGCCTTCCTGCTTGCCTGCCTGCCTTTCCTTCCTCCTGCCTTCCTGCCTGCCTTCCTGCCATCCCTCCTTCCTTCTCCTTTTTTACTGTGCCATGGATTGCTCTCACATGTGGAACTCTCCTTGCAGGCATTGTGTCCCCATGCTTCTCCTGTGCAGTCAGCTCCTGACACTGCTGAGTGACACTGCAAATCCTGTACCTAGTGCCAAAGAACTGGTACGTCACCACAGCCTGGCTCATTGCCCTTCACAGGTGGGAAGCTGGACTCCAGAAGGGTGAGTGTGCCATTAGCCTTCATGTAGGCTTGTCACTTTGGCCATGGGCAACTCTACCACTTTGATTTGCAGGCTGGTGCATCTGGCTCCTGCATGGGATCTCTGGACTTTACTGTACTATGGAGCCTGGTCATCTGTGCAGAAAACTGAAATAGCTTCTGAGCCATGTTATCAAAGCCTGCTCTTCCCTCACTGAGCTCCTGTTAATCACTGTCATCGCACCTCAAGTCCTGACTGCTAGTGCTTCGCAGGGTTTATGTGCTCCCCGACACCTTTTCAGAGCACCTGAATGCCCTACAGACACTGCCTGTATCTGGCAAGACTGCTGGACAATTAGAAAAGACTAACAAAGAATGTCTGCAGGGCTGCACAGCAAATGCGGCGGAGGGAGGAGATGTACCAGATCTTTCTGAGTCTAAAGATACACTCCTTGGTCACAGTAATTTTTCTTCCTTACACGCACCTTCGCTCTTCAGCAGGACAAGATTTAATATGTAATCTCTCTGCTGAATAATAATATCTCAGCTGTCAACTGCCTGGAATTCTCACACCAGGAGAAAGAAATTAAGAACATGTGCAAATATGAAAGCAAACAGTATTCTAACAACATTGAGTCTTTGCCAGTCAATACGGGCAGTAAGAACACATGTAACCAAAGAGATAAGATTTTATTTAATCATGGACATGATGTTAGCTCACTAACAGAAGATGTAGTCTATATTTTAGGCCTGATCCTATTCCTATTTCAAATCCTGGCTTTGGATACCTCAACAGCAAATCTATAAAGGGCTCGAAGCACATCGAGTTGCAGAGACTCCAAGCCATTTTGTTTTTCATGCCGTCATAAATGCAGAATAACTTTGTCAGAGCCACTGTGGCGCCAGTGAAGGCTGGTGAGGAGGTGCTCAGCTGGCCCTGTTCCCTCCTCAAGTCTGCAAGCAGCAAACAAAGCTCGAAGAAGGGGTCCCTATGGCACGGTGCAGAAAATGCCTGTGATGGTGGGTAGGTACTGCAACTGCAAGGAACTTGCACAATGTCATTGGGGCTGGGGTTGGTCTGGGACAGCCAGATGTAAATAGGATTGACTGCTGGTGTATCTCCGCTGCCTGTGCTAACAGTGGATGCTGTGGCATGGTGCAGCTGATGTGTTTGGCTTTTTTATATTGAGCTCATGAATTAGCTCAAGGACCAGGCGGACCCTCTGCTGTGTTAAAGTGTAACTAGGAAAGTAGCGTGAGAGCGTACCACTTGCCCTACGGGGAACTCAGGCAGGCCAGAGCCCTGTGCGAAGCAACAGACTGCAGTAGCAGCACCAAGACCCCCTTTTTGGTCAATAGGTTATCTCATAAAGGAACCCATAGATTTTGAGAGGCAAAATTAGAAGAGGGAACTCAAAGAAGAGTGGATGTGCAGTGATTTTTTTTGCCTGTTATTTCTTCAAATGGAAGACACGCATTTTGCTTTGCACTAAGGGCTTCGCTGTAGTGATTAACATCTCTGTCCTTTTCTCTGATTATTTTTCACTTAAAAGGGTGGTTGCCTGTAACAGTTTTTGAAAAAGAAACAAGTGATGGAACTTCAGCCACCTCACCAAGCACTAAGAAATTTTATTTAATTATCATCAGTGCTCTTGTAATAACACTTTCTGCCTAACATGCATTTCCCTCCTTGTCCATGGGAATACAGTTAACTGTCAGGATCATAGAATCATAGAATCATAGAATTGTAGGGGTTGGAAGGGACCTCGAGAGATCATTGGGTCCAACCCCCTGCCAAAGCAGCTCCCTAGGACATTTCACTCAGATAGGCGTCCAGATGGGTCTTGAATATCTCCAGAGAAGGAGACTCCACACCCCCTGGGCAGCCTGTGCCAGGGCTCTGTCACCCTCACTGGGAAAAAGTTCTTCCGCATGTTGGTGCGGAACTTCCTGTGCTCCAACTTGAGGCCATTGCCCCTTGTCCTGTCCCCACAGACCACTGGAAAGGGGCTGGCTGATTCCCCCTGCATCCCCTGCTTAAGATAATTATAAACATTAATTAGGTCCCCCCTTAGTCTTCTCTTCTCAAGGCTGAACAGTCCCAATTTTCTCAGCCTTTCCTCACAGGGGAGATGCTCCAGGCCCTTAATCATCTTCGTAGCCCTTCTTTGGACTCTTTCCAGGAGATCCCTGTCCTTTTTATAACAGGGAGCCCAGAACTGAACACAATACTCCAGGTGGGGCCTGACCAGGGCAGAGTAGAGGGGGAAAAGGATGTATCTCAAGATCTATTTTTTAACTTGTGTCTGTGGAATAAGTCAATCATAGATCCCTCTTTGATATTTTTTATATTTTTATATTTTAATTTTAATTTTTTTTTCTGCGTGTGTGACTTCCAAGATTATGTAGAACTTCCCCTGGCAGCACTACTTGGTTCAAGGCTTTCGAGTGTGCTGACGAGATGACCTTTAGGAACCATTGCCCTGCAATACGGTAAGGTCGGGTGTATTCTGGTTGAAACCAGGTGTTTGGATAGTTGCTGAAGGCTTGGTGAAATGACTAAGTCAAAGCATAAATTACAGAGGAATGGCATTTTCTAACACTTGGTTTCTTGAGTGACCTTTTGAACCTAGAAAATACAAGAGGGTGATCTTCAGAACTAGAAGTAAAAACTTAACTAGCCGATATGCACCTAAAATATTATATTTTTATAAAAAAATCATGTGAAGCCATTATTTTAAAAGAAATACACTGCCAGAGGCTCTGATGGAAATGAAACTTTCCTGGAAAGTTACCTAAAAAAGAGGATACTATTTTTGGCCTTGCTCTTACTCTGATGTGAGCACGGTGCTAGCCTTGTGCTGCTAAAGCTCACACTACATGCATAAATCTGTGTAAAAGAACCTGGCAAAAAAGACTCTTCTAAACACAAGTAGTTGTGATATGAGTTAGAAAACTTTCCTGTAACTAAGAAACTGCACATGCCAGTGTATAAAAACGATTCAAGTTATTTATTGTTTGCATGAAAAATATTGTCAGTTATGTAAACTGGGTTGAAATGTGCTTTATGAAAGTATGGTCTAGCTCTGTGTGTGGTCCTCCTTCTCTCCTTCCATCCCCACCCAAATAATAAATACATGGATATTTGTCAAATATCTCGCGACTCCAACTGTTACTCTCTATGATGCACTCAGCTGCTTACAGAAAAAAACCTGGCACGAACTGCGTCTCCCACAATCTGTTTAGAGAAGGTAGTTTTCATCTAGGGTGTAATCTCTCATTTTTGAAAACAAGGAATAGGTCATGGAATCATGACCTCTCCAACAGTTCCACATCTTTCTGGTATTGGGGCCCCCAGATCTGGACACAGTACTCCAGATGGGGCCTCACAAGGGCAGAGTAGAGAGGGACAATCCCCTCCCTGTCCCTGCTGGCCACCCCTCTCCTGATGGAGCCCAGGATACCATTGGCCTTCGGAGCTGCAAGAGCACACTGCTGGCTCATGTTAAGTTTCTCGTCCACCATGATGCTCAGGTCCTTCTCAGCAGGGCTGCTCTCAAGGAGCTCTTCTCCCAGTCTGTATCTATGTCTGGGATTCCTCCGGCCCAAGTGCAGCACCTGACACTTGGCAGTGTTGAACCTCATTAGGTTCACCTGGGCCCACCTTTCCAGCCTGTCAAGATCCCTCTGGATGGCTTCCTTTCCTTCTATGGTGTCAACCACACCACTCAGCTTGGTGTCATCCGCCTCAGGCTGACACGCAGAGGTATGAAACAGCTACTATGTCTTGGGTGGTTTTAACGCACAAGAGGTATTAACAAGCCAGAAAACAGGGAATCAAACTTTACAGTTCACAAGCCATTTCTCCCATTTTTTGTAGAGACAGAGTATCTTCATGCAAGCACCAGTGAAAGAGTAATAAGAGTATTAGCACACCGAATCGATGTGTGGAACTACAAGCTTGTCATGCCTGATGCTGCGGGCAGGAAACCCGCCCCCCAGTTGCTTGTCTTCAAAATCTTCTTCCATTTTGCTATGAAAGTAAATAAAAATAAAATTGATATTGGGAACGATGGGTGGGATTCACTTGCACTGGGTTGGGAAAAGCTAAATCACAGTTTTCCAGCCAACCATTTCCCTGTGTTTCTAAAGCTTTGCTCAGAGATATGTGGGGTGTTTTCACTGTCAATGGGAAGCAGCTGTCCAGCCAGGTCTCATGACTTTTGGGCCAGGGCAAGTTTGACATGATCTGTCCCCTAAGATAAGTGAAATAACATACAAATTTGAGTGATGGGACCTTGGCTGTACTGCTCAAATAAAAATAGTTCCCAGGATCCTCTAAATGCCAAAATATTGGGAGGGATTTTTTACTGGTGATTATGTATTATATGTCATATTATACATGACAATTTATGCTGATGGTTTCATCCTGAAGAAAAAATATACCTGTCATACATATTGCTACTGTTCCTGCTAGAACATCTTTGTAAGTGATACTTGTTTAATTTTTTTACTGTGACCTTGCTCTTCCTCCCACACGTGATCACACAAGTGTTTGCAGGGCTGCTGCTGGCTGCTTTTAGAGAAAGTCATTGCATTTTTACTTGGGTGGGGAGGAATGGAGGACCACACACAGAGCCAAGCCATCCTTTGGTAAGTCAGATTTCCATCCAGTTTATATTACCGAGATATTTTTTTTCCCCAGAAAACAATAAATACTTAAATTGTTTTGATTCACTGATACACAGTGTTTCTCACTTACAGGGAAGTTTTGTAACCTGCAATGACATCACAACTTCCCTATAAACAGGAAGGTTGAAGCCTTCTTCCTATGATGCTTGCATAGCTTCTGATATGGAGTGTCTCTCGGTCTGAACTAATGTACCCTCACACGCGAGGACTGTCAACACCGTTGCAGAGAGAGGAAACCGAGGTGCACTGGTCTACAGAAAGCAGCACTCAGGGTGGGTTAATGCTCCTCATTGGGTTCAGCAGGCTCACTTGGTGTGGTTGGACCCCTGCAGTTCACAGGGGGCAGGCAAACACCTGAGCACCCCCCGTTTTGTTTCCCAAAGGTGCACTCATGCTCACGGGGCTTCCAGCTCACATCTGTTGCACCTACACACTCAGACCTGATTTTGTGGAAATAAGAGGCACAGATTTCCCTGCCTCCTCCCTCAGCTTGTGGGGGTTCAATTCTTCAGTGTCTCGGAGATGACACATTGGAGATGACAATTCCAGGGTAGGCTGGTTCTGACTAATTGATGCCACTCTGTCTTTTCTGATGAAGTGGGTCATATGGAAAGGGGAGTGCAAGTTTTACAGGGCAAGAAAGAAGAGAAAATTGTCCAAAGCAAAAAAAAAACCCAAACACAAAAGTAAAAGCAAAACAAAAAAAAGCATCTGTGTTTATTTGCAGTGAGAGGTGTGGCTGACACAACAGACAAGACTATTGTGTTAGGGGACAGTGGGTGTTTCCAGTATCTTCCTGCCATGCTTCACCTTAGGAAAACTTAGAGGAAGTGAGGCCAATGCATAAGTAAAGGTCAAAGGATGCCCAGACATCAGCATCACAAGTACTGAGCTGGTCAGTGATCAATAAGCACCTTCAAGTGCAGGGAAATGCACAGTTAGCACAAATCATTGACAGTATTTTCCTTTGCTCACCAGCAAAACATCTATGTTGTTCAAGTTCAGCTGTAAGACAGCTGTTCTTCTGTAAGCTAGTTTGAAGATATCATTCTATTTTCCTGATAAGTGTATAATTTAGTACGGGGATAGCTAGGTAAAGCCCTGTGTCACCTCCATGTGACTGGTACCATGCCCTCTGACCAGCATCTTGTACCTGAATGCAGATACGGGAAAAGGACGGGGACATCTCAGGACTCTCCAGGTGAAGAATCATTCACTCTTTGCTCTGCAGAGCCTTCTCAAGAGGACTCACTCAAGTAGCTCAGTAGTCTGAGTTACTACAGGTCTTTGCCGCTTTAAGTTGGGCTACAGGGTTCAGTTTCTGAAACATATTCACCCTCCTTCCAAAAATACATATTTCAAGATGAGAAAATACAGTCCAGTGTCCCTAAAGGAACAAAGATTTCCCTGTAATACTTTTGTCCTTAATACAATCATCAATTATTCAGCCGCCAATAACTGCAGCTATCAACCTGTTCAGCGTTAACACGGAGAAGACAGACACAGATTTCAGATCAGAAGAATTAAAGGGGAAAGGAGAGAGTAGTTTTAAAAAGATTTTAAGAAGAGATAACAGGTCTTGGTTAACAAGGACGGAGGTGATGAGCTAGCAAATTTTTTTTTGCTTTGCAGACCATAAATTAACCTGACAGCAATTTCTAACCTAATATTTTCCAGTAAAAATGTTATGTAAGATGATTACATTTGCACTTTATATTTTGCCAGAATTTTGCCAAGTGAGCACACTGCCAACCATGTCCTGGGCTGCGTCAAAAGGAACGTGGTCAGCAGGTCAAGGGAGGTGATTCCGCTCCTCTAATCCGCTCTCTCCAGTTCTGGAGTCCCCAACATAAAAAGGACATTGAACTGTGGGAACAGGTGCAGAGGAGAGCCAATGAAGGTGATTAGAGCACCTCTCCTACAAAGACAGGCTGAGTTGGGCTTGTTCAGCCTGAAGAAGAGAAGGCTCCAGGGAGACCTTATAGCGGCCTGCCAGTACATGAAGTGGCCTACAGGAAAGCTGGGGAGGGACATTTTAGAAGGGCATGGAGTGATAATATGAGGGGGCATCGTTTTAAATTGGAAGGGAGTAGATTTAGATGAGATATTAGCAAGAAATTCTTCCCTCTGAGGGTGGTGAGGCCCTGGCACAGGCTGCCCAGAGAAGCTGTGGCTGCCAGTGTCCAAGGTTGGATGGGGCTCTGGGCAACCTGGTCTAGTGAGAGGTGTCCCTGACCATGGCAGGGGGGTTGGAACTTGATGAACTTTATGGTCCCTTACAGCCCAAAACAGCCTGTGATTCTATGATTCTATGTAAAAAATAAACCACTTTGACTTCCTAAACCTTTTGTGTTTAGGAAGATGGCTAACAATGCTCGCCAGGTGTTGCTGACGGTACAGGACTGCAAGCACACAGAGGGTAATCTGGTTTCTCCTGGACCAGGCTGCACAGGTCAGCACCAGAGCCACCATGGAGTCACCTCTTCATACATCACCGGTGTCCAGAAGGATCACCTTCAGGCCGATGACCTCATTCCTTGAAATGCATCAGAGAGCTGCTGGCAGGAAAGGTGCTGAAAACCAGAGCAAGACCCACAAGTGACCCCTTCACCCAGAGGTTCCCAGCCTTCCACCCTTGGGCTGTGACCCACCTGACTTTTCAGGTGGTGCTTGACTTGCAAGGAGAACATTTGCAGTGTTGGCAGAGGAATATTAAAGAGGAGCCTTGTCTCTGTAAACACGGGGTTCTTTCTTCTGCAAAATCGACAGAGAGCAGGGTGGGAGGTGAGAGATTGAGCCCCTCACCAGGGTGCTGGGGCAGGGCTGTGCCAGTGGGGCAGGTGTGGGAAGCCCAGGAGGGCTGGCAGGTGCACGGTGGGGGTGGCAAGGTGGGTCACTCAACCCTGTGAGGGATTTTGATGCCTCTGCACCCATCCAGCAGCCGTGCTGAGGCCATGGGGCTTCCATTGCATGGTGACCCTCTGCCCCACGAAGCACCCAAATCCCGCGGCTGGTGACAAGCGCTGGCGGTCGGCGCTTAAAAGATTAAAACCAAACAAACTCGTGAGAAATGAAATAAGGAGAAGGAGCCAGGCAGAGGGCAGGGCCGGGCCGGACCGAGCGGGCGGGCGAGCGAGCGAGCGAGCGAGCAGGGGAACGGTGAGGGGCCGCGGACGGCAGGGTCCCGGAGCGGTGCCGCTGAGTGCGGGGCTGGGTGCGGGGGGAGTGGCGGGTCGAGGCGGGGCCGAGAAGAGGAGGAGGAGGCGGCAGGAACGGCTCCCGACCGCGGCGTCGGCGCTGGCGACCGGGGCACTGCGGAGCCAGCACGGCGCCTGCACCGGGCGAGGGGCGGGTTCTGCACCTTCCCCGCCGCAGAGAGGCTCCGCCTCACGCCAGCCCGCCACGCCCCCCTCCCGGCGGCGCGGCACCCGCTGCCCCACCGCGCTGCTCTGCCTGCTCCGCCCCGCCATGGAGCAGGGGTCGGTGGGGGGGTCCGCTGCTGCCGCCGCCGGCGCTGCTACCGCCGGCGCTACTGTCGCCGGTACCGGGGGGCTGCTCCTGCCGCTGAGCGAAAGCGAGCAGCAGCGCTACTCCGAGCTCTTCTCGCGGTGCTGCCCGCCCCCGAGGCGGCCGCCGGGGGCAGCAGCGTGGGCGAGCTGTTCCGGGCCTCCCAGCTGCCCCCGGACACTCTGCACCAGGTGGGTCGGGGGGCGGCGGGCTCGCCCCGAAGTTGCGGGGTGCGGTGGCGGGGGAGGGGAGGGAGGAAGGAATCCACTCCCTCAGCCCTGCGGGAGAGGGGCTGGCTTTGCCTCCGCCGCAAAGTTAGGGGCTGCGCGGCGGGCCGATAGCCCGGCTCCCCTGCCCTGCCCTGTCCTGCCCGCGGGGCCGGAGCGAGCGGCGGCCCCCGTCCGCGGCGGCGGCGGGGCGTTGCGGGCGGCGGCGAAACGCCGGGCGGAGCGGGGCACGGCTTCTCACCGCAGCGGCGTGGATGGCGGGGTCTGGGGCGGCTTTGTGTCTTTTGCCCCCTTCTTTTTGTGGGTTTGTGGGGTCCCCCCTCCAGGCAAGCGGCGGATCTCCCAGACGTTCGGTGCGGGTCCAGGTGTCGGCGCGTTAGGGGTAGGCGGTGTCCCGGTCCGGCCGTTGGCGCGGTGGGACGGGGCGTCGCTGGACGGAGCGTAAGGTCACGCGTAGCCCTCGGGCGGCCGCACGCGACCCCCCGGGCCGGGTTGGTAACGCCACCGCCTTCCTCAGAACGGCCCCCGGTGCCCTGCAGCCGGCTGCGTCTGCCGAGCCGAAATGGACGTGCGGTGCGCCGGATTCCTGAGATATATACCTATATATACACGTGTGTTGTGCTTTTTTTTTTCCCTCTAAGCATTGTTCCTGTAGGTAAATTGCCGTCGTGGCGTTTCTACGTCTGTTCTGGAGAGCGGACACGTGTAGGTGGGAAGCGAGAGTCTTCTGGTCCCTAAGAGCAGCAGGGTCCCAGAAGAGGCTCTTCTGGCAGAGGCCGTGAGGCAGAACCCTCCTTAGCATTGAGGGGGAGCTCGGTCAGGGTGCAGGAAGGTCCCTGCCACCCGGTTTCCAGTGACGGGAAAGACCAGGACTTGCGGTCTTTTCCACCTGTGGATTAGTAATTTGACTGACGCACTGTAGTTGCATAATACTCCTGGCAATAAACTAGAGGTAGGGTGACCGTGTTGGGGTTTTATTTTTATTTATTTTGTTCTATGTAGTAGCCTTAAGGAATTCTGTTCTTTGGTCGTCTTTTATTTATCAAGCATCTCGTGAAAATTGAGCTGCGGTGTTTTGGGCACCGCCGGAAGGTACCGAACTTCTGCCTCAGTGACGGCTCCTGTCTTGCTTGCTCCAGAGGTGCACAACAAAAATGTTACCTTCCACAGTAGTACTGCTTTGGTTCGAGCCAGCTGGTGGCCTTGGTCTGGCAGGTGTGTTGAGAGGTAAAAGTAGAGATCTTTGCGTAGATCTATCACCAAGAGAAGGTCTCTTGCGAAGAGGAAGAGACCTCATTTTAAATAAGGAGGCATGTTTAAGAACCGTCTTAAAGCCCTGTGAGGAAACTTGTGTGCTTTGGTAATAGTCACTTCATTTTCCGAAGAAGGACAGAAGAAAGCTCTTATTTTTGCTCTGTAGTTCCTTACCCTACCAGTCAAGTGAAATTTATTACTGTATTATTATTATAGCCTTTTTGGGGAGTCATTTTGATAGTTATAGACATCTTAAGCCTGGAAATCTTTGCTCTTTTTTTTTTTAACATTCTTGTTTTTTATAATTTTAGATTATTTCCAGGTATATTTATGTTGTGAGGAAAATGTTACTGGGAAACAAGCCTGTAATTGTCTTCAGGAATATTCAGATAATAAGGCCTGTGGGATCTGGGTCTGTTTCTCTTTTTCCTTCCCGCCCTCCCCCTCTTGTTTATATGGCATTAATCACAGTGACGCTCTGCTCTACAGCTAGAGCTGTCCTCAAAACCTACCGCAGCCTTGTAGTCTTACTAACACGTACTGGAACTTAAGAAAAAACTGAATTAATGTAATGTGTTCAAAGAGGAGGAAAAAAAAATGATGAAATGTGGATGTTTTGGTGGGGCAAACCCCACAACATTGAGATATTTGCTGATATTTTGCCTTTTATACTCCTCCAAAGATTCAATTAATAGTTTCTGGTTAAAATCCCCTGCCATTGTAACAGTTGTGGGAACAAGACTCCTGGTATGTGTTTTCTGTTAGTTTCAGGGAACACCAGTTTTAGCGGAGGCAGCTTGTTTGGGTTAAGATAACATTTTTCTTTGAAATAATTGTTGACCATGGAAGCTATTGGTGGCGGTTTGGTTTTGGTTTGGTTTTTTTTTTTTAATGTGCTTTAAAATCCCCATCTGTCACAATTAGTGCTTAGTGTGCAGGTACCCCTACCGACCCACAGAGGAATGGTCATGCTGAGTTTTGCCATGCCAGAAATGGATTTGGACTGGAAACTAGTCCTGGATTTCTACTGGGCGGAGCCTGCACAGTCCAGAAGGTACTTAATGCCATTCCCTGGCCCTTGTGTGGGCTACAGCAAGTCGCAGCTATGGACCATTTTTGTAAGCGATGTGCAGTTTGCAGCTCTTTGTACTCAGGGTATTCACTGAGGAGCGCTTTTACAGATCCCTGTGCTTCCAGAACTGGCATTCAGTGCCACAGCAAAGTCTGGGATGCGTGCAGTTGTCTTTGGGGATTTGAACTTGTGTAGGAAGTGGGCTACATCTCACTGAGATTCCTTACGCAGCCCTTGATCGAGATTTCTTGTTGATCAGGAAGATACTTACAGAGGTCAAGGGGAATCTCCTTCCACCTTCCTTAACTGTCATGGCGGAGCGCGTAGTGCCGGCAGCGGTCATGTGCGGGCGCCGGGGGCCGGCAGACAGCTGTTGGATGTGGCAGTTCCTGTGGGGGAAAAAGCAGCCGCACGTGCTCCCGAACTGCAAACGGGCAAAGGTTTTGTTTGGTTTAAGGCTAGTTGGCGTGATCAGAGAGGTTGTTTAGATGCAGGAAGCAGGTAGGGAACGCGTAAGCGTGTGCCAGAAGAGGAAATGCTGGAATAAACGGGAAAAAGTCCAAGAGCAGCCGGGTCGGTAGGAGCAGATGGCTGCACCCGAGAGTCCCGGCTCTTGCTAAGAATGAAGTGATTGAACGCAGATTCATTAAACCCAGGCTCATTAAAAGCCAGCTATTCTGCTGGGCGGTAGGGTACAGCAGTGGTTGTGCCGATTTCACTTTCTTTAAAGAAGGGATGGAAGAACGAACAGGGCAAGAGTTGTTTTAGGTCAGGGAAAATGGTTGAAGTTAGCGCTAAAATTAAAAACACTTCACAGGGTGGAGAAGGGCATGACAGGGCGAGGACAGCGTGGGGTTTGGGGACTGTATCACTATCTCCTTTGCCTACTGAAAGTCTGTGACTGGCTGTATAGCGCAGTTAAAGGCCAAACTGGTAAGATTTTATTTAGATTTGCGCAAAGCCTGTGGGAGATCTTTCACCAGGGGCTTTTAAAGTAATTCTGTAAAACATCTATAATCTTGTGCATGACGGATCTCTGCTAGGATTGGGTTGTGGTTTTTTTTTTTTCAATGCTTTCGTTAAAGGAGGAAGGAACAGACTACGTGTGTCCCATGCAGTTACAGAGACTCAGAACAACCTGAATAGCACCACCTCGATTTACATTTACTCCTGATGGTCAGGTTGCAAATGGAGTTCCCTATGTTTTGGCTCCTAATAACAGGAAAAAGAACTGAATTTGTGCAAAAGGAAAATCCCCCCAAAAATAAATGTTTTGAACTCACTGGAGGCACAAAAATATCACTGAAGCAAGCACAATCCCACAGCATACTTGGTTACGTAGCTCAGTGTTGATCTGTCAAGGGCGGTCTCTACAGGTATAGCCAGGACACATGAGTCTGTTGGGATGTCAGTAATGCTTCATTATATTTATGCTGCGCAAGTGTGTTGGGATGTCGGTACCCCAGAGTGAGCACTGTGCCACACATGTCAGTGGTGGCTGGTTTGCCTGGTCTTGTTTTGGGCAATCGCTTTGCAACCCCATGTTGAAGCCATCCACCAGTGAGTACAACCTCTGCTCCTTGAGTCAGGGACCCCAGAGGGCTGTGCCAAGTGCCGGTGAGCTGTCATCTGCCTGGATTTCGTAGAAAATAGAGCCTTACAGAGTCATTGCCCACCGATTAGCAAAGGAGAGGTACCTCATGCTGGCTTTACTGTTTGTTAGTATTGCTGTGGTCTCTGAAGACTTTTGCCTGAGAAATGATGGAGCAGGCTATGGATTCAAGATTTACACTGAAATGCTTATACTTATTTGATTAATTCTCACTTGTCCGCCTGATGCTATCTGTAATTCCCATTTTTATAAACCCCAGTCTTACTTGCTGACTTGTGCTATCAGCACAGAGATCAAATTTTTTAAAGAAAAGGCATTCTTCTCTCTGCAAATGAACACGCTGTGTTATTTTGAGCTCTGCGGATGGCAGGGACTAATTGTGTGACACTGGAGCTGCACAGACGCTGCATTTTTTAACTGGGATTCTCCTTCCAGCTCTGCATGAATAGGGATCTGACTTTTCTTCCACAGGCTTTGTGAGTTAATCTGTGTTTACTGTGTGACTTGTCTCTATAGTTACAACTCTACAGTTTAACCATATTTTTGTGTTCAAAAAGCAGAAGTGTGAATAGATTAAAAAAAATACATTGCCAAGTTGATGTTTCTTTGGAGAAAAGCCAGTAAGGGTGGGCTTTTCTATACTTTTTTTAATTCCATAAGCATAAATTGGTACCTGCATGATAGCTGGGGTGGGATTAACTGTCTGCCTCAAATAGGCAGCAAAGAACAAGAACTGCAGCAGTTAAAATAGGAGCTTTTTTAGTGAGAGAAGTCTGGACTGATGTTAAAATTCGCTCTGTTGTGCCCCTTGATGGAATCTGGCATTATGCTAGTGCTGGAAATGTGATTTAGCTGCCTGACTAGCAGTATGTCCATCAAAAGGTGATGTTTGGTTAGAGCACATGAGGAGAAGTTCCATTCTACTGATGGCTTTGATTCAGGGAGTAGCAAAATGAGGGATAAGATGTATACACCTTCATGGGAGCGGTACAGCAAGAAGAGGAAAGGAAAATTGGTGTTTCAGTATCAAAAAGTCTGGCCAGAAATCTTCAAACTGTCATTGCCTTTCTACAGTCACAGGCAAACTTGTGTTTATGTAAGTAGGGGCATGCAAATTCCAGAAGTAAAAAACATAGTGGTATTATTTATTTTAAAAAATAATCTAAATTCCACCAAGGCCAAGAGTAAAACTTCACCTGAAGCAGTCTTGATATATTCCATTAGGGGGGAAAAAAGTCCTGATGTGTCTTTAAAGTATTGTTTGTCATTTAAACTATTATTTATTGGTCATTACCTAAAAGATTAGTAGCTCTGAGTGCCTCAGTGTTGAGGTATGCAGCAGAAGGCTTGTGGAAGCTGTTCCTTCCCAAGTGCATTTCAGTCACTCTGCACAACCAGAGACTCCTGGCCTGGTTGTCATGGGTGTGCAGTGGGATGGTCAGAACTAGCCTGGTCAAAGCCTGTGACCTTCAACACTTAGCCCTCATTACACCCAAGTATGAACCAGTTAGTTTATTTTGTAGTGAAACGGTGCTTTGCTGGGGCAGGGATTTTAAGTAGACCTACGGGAGGGATGGAGAAGATCCCTTGCAATGCAACTGAGGAACTCTCTCTGTGAGAGATTGCTGCAGTATAAAGCAATGATGATGAAGAATGGGTTTTATTTTTATTTAAATGAGCAGGTTTGTCCTGATGCTTATGCAAAGGCAGTGGGTTCACCAAACAGTTGAGTGTAACCTCTTTTACTTCTGTCTGCAGCAATATCCTGTTGGTGTCCTCATTCCTAGATACAGGTTGATTGAGGCTGTCCACAGTCCGTTTTGCAAAGGACACGTAATAGGCAGAATTCAGCTGCTTCAGTGAGGGGAATCTAGCGCAGACACCCCCCACCCCCTGCAAAAGAGGGTTGCTATAAACTCTGGAGACGTGAATGTAGCTGAGCTGAAAAGCTTGGCTGAGAGGGGTTTATGAAAGGTGGAACAAGCATTTCTGTGACAAGGAATTGGGATAAATAACCTATTCAAATTTAAAACATTGTGAATCGAGAGACGTGTTTGATACAGTGTTTGTAAAGCAAGATTCTTTGATGTATTAACATCTAAGCATACCAATGGTATGGTTAAATAAAACATTAATGAGCAATATGTTCTAGTTCAACTTTTGAAGACAGTCAAATGGTTGAACAGCTGAGTCAGTAGATAATTAACTAGAAAAAGTTGCTGGAGTAGAAAACCAACTGAGGACAAATAGTAATCCCCTCTTCCTGAACAGAGGGAATGTTTTCTTTTTCCGGTGTGTTCAGGAGCATAATTGTGTGCCCACTGCATCAAACTGGGAGCTCTTGGGAAGAGCCTGGGTTTTGGGTTTTTTGTCTTTCCTGGGGTTTAGAAGCAGTGATGATGTGGAAGAATATGGGGGACACACGATGAGATCCATTCGTTCAGTCAGCTAGTAGGACACAGTGTCCAGAAGTAATCACCTAAATCAGTAACTGCAAATTACACTTTGCTTTTTTACCAAAGTGCTTAAAGGATGAAACACTTTTATAAACTTCCAAATGTTTGTGTGCATAAGAAATGCATGGTTTTCATTTTGTAGCAGATGAAGATGGTCTCTAGGTTTTAAAATTAATTCCAGTTTTCATCTAAATTTGATTTTGCATCTGGAACATGTACCTGCACAAGTAGGTGTATCTCTTATTAAAGATGATAATGGAGCAAATTGCTTGTGAAATAAAAATGAAGATGTGTATTAAGCTATGTGGTTGCTTTCAATATGTTTTAAAATATTTCTTGTTGGTAAAATAAAAAATGATGCTATATCGAAAAAAGAAAAGCCTTGTTTAAATCACGACTGACTGGTGGGATGGATCTTGATATACAAAAATATGAAATTAGAGTTTTATCTCTTCAGACTTGGCTCTTTTCTGCCATGAATCTGCCTCACAAAAATCAAGGTTAAGATGCTTCGTGCTGCCAGTTATTTTAGACTGGGTGGTACTTGAGGAAATTTAGGTAGCCTGACCATCAAAGCACATCTTCAGTGGTTTCTTCTGCTTTATTTTTGATCTCTGTGAGGTCTTATTTTTTTTTCTTTCTGCCCATGCAGTCTCCCCCTATCCCAAAAAGCCACAAACAGCTCTTCCAGTAATCTTACCCTTGCATCTGCATAGTCCTGAAATCTGAATGTGCACCTCAGATGGTCCTCTTCTCTGGCAGGAGGTGGTGGGGAGCTGCTTCTTTGAGCAGGGCCAAGCCTGAAACGCTGGACTTGGACCTCCTCAGTCCCACTGGCTTGGTGGCACTGAAAACTTAGAGTTGGCTAATGGGAAACACTTGGCTGAGCTTCAATTTAAGCTGCACACGGCCCGTGGTGTCTGCTCACTCGCTGCGGTATGAGTCATGAAGCTGAATTCTACTTTCAATAGCAAATGTCTGTAGAGTTACATTATTATTATTGTTATTAATTTCAAGTGCTTTTTGGCATGTCCTTTTCAAGTTCTTTTTTTTTTTTTTTTTTAATCTTTTCTTCTTAAACTCTTTCCACACCAAGAAACATTAGATCAGCTCTGGCATAGGTAACGTTTCACATTTCATGCATTATTTACTTCTGGCATAATTTGCACAAGGGTGTCTTGTGGAAGCCAAGATGATGGTCTTTCAGAATAAAACAATGTGTCTCATCATTTGGGAAACAGGATGAGAGCTGTGGGCTAACAAAGGCAGTCAGGATTATTTTGTTAGTAACAGCAGCGGAGCAGTAAAAGGTGAAGTACTTGGAGGTTCTAAATGCCAAACACAAAAATAAATGGGAGGGGAGGCAAAGGCAACTCAATAGCGTGATTTATGAGTTTATTAACCTTTTCTTTTCCCTTTCCATCCTCTTTTCCGCCTTTATAAGAAGTTCTGTATGTTTTAATAGCCATGGACTGCCTGGGCTTTGCTGTGTAGAGACAGAAATGCAAATGCAAGTCGTGATATAAAACGTGCTATGAAATGCTGGTGTACTCTGTGTGGGCACTGGAGACAGTGTCATCTTTGACTCTGATGTTGCTGCTCTGAAGTCCTCTGCTCTTTATATGAATTGAGGATGAATGCATGATTCAGATTCTCACTGGCTGAATGATGCATTTTCAGCACATAAGGTGCAAGCATGTTGGGTGAGAAGGTGATAATTTTAGGGTTTTGTTTAGCGATATGGAAGAGGAAAAAAAAGCAAAAGTCAGCTGCTTTTCCAAGTGATGTGTTGATTTAGACTAGAGGTAAGTGGGGTGCAAGATCACAGAAGGGCAAGAGGTGTCCTCTGCATGCACCACATGCAATAGAGTGCCAACGGTATGCCTTCAATTAAGAAGTCTTTTGACAACTCTTCAGTCTTATAAAAATAGTTCATAACTCTCAACTAAAAAAGGATTTTAATTAAAGGTGATATTAATTAAGGTAACTGCACAGCTGTAGAGGATAATGTTTATATGTTTGCTGCATTGTGTTTGGAGGTTGTAGAAAAATGAGGGATGGTCTCTTCAGCCAGGGGACATGAGATAGGACAAGGGGAAATGGCACTAAGCTTCACCAGGACAGGTCCAGATTAGATGTTAGGAAAAAATTCTTCACTGAAAGAGTTGTCAGGATGTGGAACAGGAGTCACCATTCCTGGATGTATTTAAAAGAAGGGTATATGAGGTACTTAGGGATATGGTTTAGCATAGGACAGGAACAGTTGGACTCAATGATCTGAAAGGTCTTTTCCAACCTTGTGATTCTGTGTGATTCTGTTACCTTGAAAAATACCTGCTGTAATGTAAGGATCGGGGAAATGAGCTTGGGAAGCATGCCGTGTGTGGTAAAACAGGATGGGTACAGGGGCCATCAGGTCTTTTCTGGGGCAGCCAGTCTAGAAGATAATAGAGTAACTGTAAAAGCTTATTCTAGGGAAAAAAAAAAGTTGATGAAATGGGAGATAAGTCTGTAAGATGTTTCTGTTTGTGGCAAAAATGCACCTTGTGTCACGAAGTCTCTCTTTTCTTCTGTATTAGTTGAGTCCCGCTTTGCAAAGCAAAACAAAATCCAGAATTATGGGAAATGCCAGAATTTCTTCCAGCCTTCTAGGGCACAAGAGAAGTTGATTTGGAAATGGTTAAAAACATGTGATTTATTAAACTGAATCAAAACACTTTGTTTTGAACTGCTTAGATGTTAAAGCACTGTCACATCTTAAATACATAAACTTTGTGAAAGAGGATGTTGATTTACATCATCCCTTGTTCCTCTCTGTTGGTTAGACTAATTCTGCGGTTGCACGTGGCAGTGATGGTGACTGGGCAGCTTGTTTGGAAGAGAGGATGCAGTGTCTCATAAATGAGACATCACAAGGGTGTGAAGCATCCAGCATGGAAAATGCAGTTTCCATGAGGCTCCGTGGTACCTTTTGTATTAAGGAAACCTGAAACAATATATCTCGTTTCCTGGCAGAAATTTGAAAAGCTCATTGGGAAACTGAGTGGGGTTGGGTTTTTTTGGTTGGCTGCTTGTTAGTGGGTTTGTTTCATTTTTAAAAATCTTTTTACTTTATTTTACTTTAAATTTTGAAGAAGAAACTCAGTATTTTGCAGTATTTTCAATTAGTCTAGTTCAAGGTGACTAGACCTTCTAGTTGGCAAGGATTTGTCAGGGTTTCTGCATGTGTTCTTCTTCGCTTCTTGGGTATTAAGTCTTGAGGTTTTCAGCAATTTGAAGCACTTTCTGGCTCTGCTTTCAGAATGTCCCATTTCTCAGTTCTGCATTCTGATGATGTTATTTTAATTATAAAAGATAGAGGACTGGGAGATGCCAAGTGTCAGATCTGCCATGCGGAGTTGTCCGTAATTGATTCTCCTTCTGAGAAGTGCAAAGCAAATAGTTTAAATCTTTGAAGAAAGAGTTTTTCTGTTGTTGTTGGGATTTGTGGAAGACCTAGATAATTGTAGCTGCTGGAAATGTTCTCCTTTTTAGCTATGTAGACATGTCCCATATGTTCTGGCCATAGATTCTTCTTTTCTGTAAACTCTGAATTCAATATTAATGATAAAAAGGGTCTTCTGATTTTTTTCCTTTGGACCCAAAGTACAGTAATTCCCTTCTTAAACAGAGAGAGGAAGAAACAAAATGCAAGGCTATGCCAAAGTGGCAGTATGTTTCCATAGATCCTTGTGGGCTGACTTCTAGGTTACTTAGGGGTTACTTCTGGTTACTTTGTGGGTTTAGTAATGGCAAAGTTTGTGCCTCTCAGCAGCTTTTTGTGCTTCTGGTACTTCCACCGGGTCCATTACCATTCTGGTTAGGAGGTGTAAAGAACAGGTAGGTTAAAAGTAGTTTCCCAAGATAAGAAAGTAAGACAAGTGGAGACCTTACCTGAGGATGAGGGAGCTGGTAGGAGTAGGACAGTGGTGAATCTCATTACAAGTGGTAGTTGTAGAAGAGATTGGAGAAGCTTGAAAGAGTCAGCCAGGTGGCCAGCGTGTGTAGTGGGGGATAGCTGGTTCGGGAGATGAGGAGGCAAAAATAAAGAAATCCCTTTTGTGTAGTTAACCACTGTTCTCTGTCACTGAACAACTGAAAGGCAGGAACCAGGAAGCTGCTTGGTTCTGGTTTATATTAGATGCTTTAGATACCGTGGTGATGAGTGGGTTATAAATATAAACCTCTGCTGCAGATAGAAGGTGAAACAGACTATAACCTGGTGACGTAAGGTTTAAAGGTATGCTGATGCCTGAGCTTGTGTACTGAGTCCTTGAATAGTCTCACAAAAAGCATTTCAATAGCAAAAAACCCCAAACCCCAGCAACAGCAAAACTCTCAAACTGCTAACCCAAATAAACTACTCCCAAACAAAAAAATAATTACACCATTCCCATTTTTAGGTTCAGTTTCTCATGAGATGTCAGCAAGGCTAGAAACGGAGAGCCTCGGCTTTGTTCTTCACACCTGGCATGTGATGGATGCATACCACCTTAACAAGGAGTATGCTTGGGTTTGGTGGTTGGTTTTTTTGTGCTTGTATTGTAGCCTGCTGCTAGCCAGGCTTAACCCTGGGCTTCTTTGAAAACAGCACTAAATTACTGTTCTGGAGGTATAGCACACTTATAAAATAATACAGATATGAAGTCATGCCTGTCAAAACATGTTTTGAATGTTGTGAGAGGAAGGGACAAGGGTGTGGGAAGCCTTGTGAATGATGATGTTACAGCCCCTGGTACCTTGTAGTGGGACAGACCCTGGATTAACTGGCTGGAGTAGATGGAGTTTCAGAACAAGAGCAAGCAGCTCTGGGCAGTGCTGTTGTCGGTAGGAAAATAATTCTTAGTGTTACATCAAGTTATCAGTTACTCTTCTCCCTCTCCCTCCCCACCTCCCAGCTGTATCATAGTAATTATATCTTTTATTTGATCTATTCTAAATCAGGACTGACCTTGAGGAGGATACTCTCCAAAGGAGCATTTCTCCTTAGGAGATACTTGTTAGCTGTTTTTAAAGACTCTGTTATTTACCATGCAGATATTTGATTGCAAGGGAAGTTTGCAAGAGGGAAAGCTTGAAGTGAAGTCTGGCAAGGCACTTTATTTAGTATAATTACTGAATTTAAGCCCTGCAACAAAACAGGGCACTCTGGAGCTGGGGTGAAGGTCTTCTGTTCAGATAGTGAAGGACAGGTCTTAAAGTAAGTAAGTAAATATCTCTGAGCAGGGGAAACATCCAAAAGGGTTTTTTTTTTTTTAAATTTTAAAATTTTTTTAATGCACTGTAGCATTTAAGTTACTTGGCATGTTTGCAAGTATTGCTAACAAATTAATACTGAGACAGGCACAGGCATATTTGGGCCATCCTTCCAGTAACTTGGTGACTCAGGGTAAGTTATGTTTTAAAATGTGTTTGACATTTTAATGAAGGGAAAGAGGAGCAATGTGTCACGGGCTGTAGATGTAAAATATATTTAAGGAAATGGGTGAGCAGTGCTATCTATTCATGTTCCTGATTCCCTTCCATATGGAGAATTCTGGTAACATATAATGCCTCAAATAGATAGCTGCAGAACTGTCCTATGGTCAAATTGGCATTTGCTCAGAGCAGCATATCTGCAGTTTCCACAGCAGTGGCACAGTTCATATACGATTCAACACAGTGCAGAGAACTTGGGTTTGGGTTGTTTTGGGGTTTTTTTTAATAGTGAAATTGTTTGGGCCAACTCTTCTTGCCTACCATGGCAAGAAGCTGCACCAGGGCAGGTTTAGATTTGATGTCAGAAAAAAATTTTTTACTGAAAGAGTTCTGAGGGCCTGGAACAGGCTGCCCAGGGAGGGGGTTGAGTCACTGACCCTGGATGTGTTCAAAAAAAGGGTAGATCAGGTACTTAGGGACATGGTTTAGCTTAGGATGGGATTGTTTGGACTTGATGATCTTCAGAAGTCTTTTCCAACCTTGTGATTCTGTGATCCCTGTAAATGCTTGAAATTCTGCTTTGCTTCCTGATGGCTATTGCAAGACTACATGTTTTGCAAGCAACATCGTACACCAGTTCTAATTTCTAGAAGGACATGAAGCTGTTTCAAAACCAGCTCGCTGCTGTGCAATGGCTGGGGCTGTAGTTTTGTAGCAACAGAGTGTACTGGAGTTGTGTAGTTCCAAGGAAAGGGAGGGGGAGGGGGTTTGAAGCATAAGCTAACACTCATTGGCATCAATGAGCCACTTCCCAAACTTCAGGCTTGAAAAAGTTTAACCTGAAATGACTTATGAGTCCTGTGAAATACAATATGGTTTTTGTGCTTTGCTGCTGCGGTCTCTATTCTGTTGGAGGTTTGCCTTTGTGGGCTTTTAGTATCTTGTTAGGGTGTGTCATTCTGAGTTAGCCTTTTCTTGGTGGCTCTGGGAGAGCTGTGGCAAGCGTCGTGCTGGAAGTGCTCCTTTGCAGTAGGAACACACAGGTTACCCCTCCGTGGCAGCAGTCACTCATTTACTAATGAGATTGCATGGAGGATATGAACGCTAACTATGTCCTTGTGTGGATGCCCATCAGCCCTGTTAACCATGAAATGGTCAAATGCCTGAAGAAGCCTTTGAGTTTCTGTGTGTGTTATGTATGTGGTGGGGAAGGCATCCTCCCCCCGCTTCTCCGTTAGCGACTTGCTTAATGTGTCACCCCTTCTCCATGCACCACCAGGTTCCATCTCCTTCTGGAATGACTTGGCAACTAATAGTCTTTTTGCTGTCATTGGATGGCTAGCCAGCCATGGGCTTGTGTTTCTGAAAGGTCTTGACATTTCCTACATTAAAAAAAAGGCACAAAAATGAGAGAGTCTCTTTTGTTACTGTTTATTCTTTCTAAATGTAGTCTAAAATTTGCTGACTTCCCATGTTATGGTTTGGAGTTTCTTTGACCTGGTTTTTGAAAGAAAGGTGGCTTGTGCAATGGTACTGTTAGTTCAGCCCAGTAATAACTTCTGAATCTGTTAACTGTTTCAACAAAATTTCAAGAGTTAATTGAAAGACCTAGGTAATTTGTTAAAAGAAAAGCATAATAATTTTCCTGCTGAGGAAAAAGTCCCAAAGTGAACTCAGGCCATAGAGGAATGTCACTTCAAGACGGGTCCAGAGAAAGTTGGGATTTGTCACTTCTCCTGCTCAAAGGCAACTTTGTACTAGAACTGATGTAGTTACTACAGTGGTGTGGGAACGAGATGAAAGATGGATATGGAATAGCATTAAAAAAAGTTGCTGTGATAGCAAGCGGGGAGGAGCAAAGGGGGAAGGCGAGCCTCTCTGTATCTGCTCTGTGTTGCTGTTTTCATTCCCCTCTCTGCCCCACACCCCACCACCCCCAGTCCCTTCCCACGAGGCTCCACCTGCGCTGCTCTTTGTTCCCCTTGGTTCCAGCTGGTGACTTCTACCAGCCAAGAGAGCTGCTGGTTCAGCACTTCTCTGCATCTGCCAGGAAACAAATAAATAGTGGGAAGAGAAGCGGAAGGGATGTGTTCTTGCTCTTTTTTTGTCAGCTTTGCTTAGGGCTTTTTTCTTTTATTTTTAATTCTACATCTTGCAAAAATGTATTGCTGTGAGAAGATTTCCTTGCAACTAGAGCAGAGTCCTCCCTCTTGCCACCTTGGTTTCCTTAGTTTTCTGGTATTAAGAAAAATGCAACTACTTTGACATTGATGCTTTGGAGACAGATTCTTGTTCATACAGCTATTAAATATGCCATTGCCATTGTGAGGTTTGGTGTAGCCCCTTGGGACTTTTGTGTAGTCCCCTCAGGACTTGGCAGGCATCGCCTGCACCATGCTTCACAAGGTGTCCTGTGCCCCACACACCAGCAGGTAGGTGCAGCCCAGATTTCACTGCTTGCCCCTCTGCCATGTACATTCCCTCTGACTCCTCTGGAAGCTCGATAGATGTGCTGGCACTATTTTTGGTCCTTTAGTGCCAGTACTTTCTCCTCCAAGTGTTTCCTGCTGTTACAGCTGCCTGGGAGCTAGAGAGAATGTGCCCGTTCTGTTGCTTTGGCTGTTTTTTTTTCCAGTTGTGCTTAGGCTCAGGTTCCCTGTCACCAAGGTGAGTGATATCTCACCTTGTGTTGGGGGTTCAGATGAACAAGTGGATTGTACTTGGTGCAGCAAGCAGGTGAGCCCCTCACATACAGTGTGCCAGCTCAGGGCGTCACCATCGATAGCTGCTTCTAAATTAAATACCCAACTTCATTGCCACTTGCTCCTTCCTCATTTGCCTTTGAAAGGAGGCATTCATTTAGCTTTGTTTAACGAGTCTACATCGTTTAGCAGTGCTTTCCCTTCAGAAGTTTCACTGCTTGTGGTGCAGGAGCTGCCCATGTTGTGCTGGCATGCAGGATAGCCTGTCTGCCTGAATCTCCTGTACAACCAGGTTATGTCCTAGCCCAAAATACTTCTCTTGCTATGGGTATATCTCGTTATTTGTCTCCATGTCTATTCCACTCTTAATGAAGAGGATCATTGTCACCTTTTGAAAATATTTACAGGTTTTTATTAATGTGGATTTATCTTTATAAAATCTGGTGCGTTTTACTATGAGTAGAAATGGCTAGTACAGTTTCCTTAATTTCTGGCTGTGTCTCTGCTCTGTTTTTTCTCAGCTTGGAAGGAAAATTTGCCTCTCTCTTCAAACTTGCATTACAGAAATGTTTGCAGGGAAATACTTGCACAGAAATGACACAACTGTTTCCAGTGGAATTTAAAAGTAACAAGCACCCTCATCCATCTCATTGCTAGAGATTTTTTTTGGAAAAAATCTTTTAGTAATATGTAATTATGAGCCAAATTTTGCTTGACTGTGTACCTTCTGTGTTAGAGATCTTGAACTACCCAAAATGTTCATGATGTGGTTTGTCTGAAAGACTGTAATGCAAAATGATTTCAGAAATCACAGAATCGCTAGGTTGGAAGTGACCTTTGAGATTGAGTTCAACCATTCCTGTCCTCTACTAAACCGTATCCCTAAGCACCTCATCTACCTGTCTTTTAAACACATCCAGGGTTGGTGACTCAACCACCTCCCTGGGCAGCCTGTTCCAATGCCCAACAACCCTTTTGGTGAAGAATTTGTTCCTAATGTTATTCTAAACCTGCCCTGGTGCAGCTTGAGGCCATTCCCCCTTGTCCTATCACCTGTTGCTTAGGTGAAGAGACCAACACCCATCTCTCTACAACCTCCTTTCAGGTAGTTATAGGTGGTGATAAGGTCCCCCTTCAGCCTCCTCCGGGCTAAACGACACCAGTTTCTTAAACTGCTTCTTGTAAGATTTGCTGTCCAGCCCCTTCACCAGCCTGGTTGCCCTTCTCTGGACACGCTCCATGGCCTCAAAGTCTTTCTTGTATTTCGTGGCCTAAAACTGAACGCAGTACTTGACGGGTGGCCTCACCGATGCCGAGTACAGGGGCACAATCGCCTCCTGGACCTACTGGCCTCACTGTTTCTAATACATGCCAAAATGCCATTAGCCTTCTTGGCTGTCTGGGCACACTGCTGACTCACATTCAGCCTGCAGTCAGCCAACACACCCAGGTCCTTCTCTGCCAGGTAGCTTTCTAGCCACTCTTCCCCAAGCCTGTAGTGCTGCATGGGGTTGTTACATCCCAGGTGTGCTTGGCCTTGTTGAACCTCATCCTGTTGGTCTCAGCCTATCAATCCAGTGATCCGTTACTGTTAACATTCTTGCCTAGGGTTTTGAGGAATGTTACTCAGTATGTATGCTTTTGCTTAAGATTCACCAGTTGTTAAATTTTATGGAAAAATTATAGCAATGTGTTAGTCAAAGGCACTGTAAGGTACATGTTAACGGTCTCTTGGCACATTGTGAAATGCTCTATGCTTACGTTTACCCAGGCTTGCACAGTCTGTGCATCTTCTGAAAATCTCAGGCTGAGTGGTGTGATCATGCAGCCTCACTTTTATGGGGAGCTGGATTATCTGCAGGCATGAAAAGGTCCTCAGGACATTCCTAGACACCCTGTCCTTTCTGCAGCAAAATCCTATTTGTCTCATTCTTGAGCAATTTGTTAATACCTGGTGAAAACTCTTCAAGTTTTATAGGGAATGTACTCTACTGCTACCTTACCTTTAGATTTAAGAAGTCGTTTGTTATGAGGTTTGGGGGTTTTTAGCCCTATGTTTGGGGGCTGTCTACAGAGGATTTGAAGGACAGGTGATTCCTCTCTCTTTTCAACCCAGCTGTTACCGTTGACTCCTTTTAGTTTAAAGTTGCAGAATGTCATTTACATGATTGGACATTTCTACAGTGAGTCAGAAATTGGAAAATGAAAATAAAGAAAACTTTTCTTCCAAGAACCTTGAAGTATCATTTAATGATGAGATAGATGAATATACAAGTGGCCATATTGTAAAGCATAAAATCTATATGGATGTGATTCTTTGGAGAAGAGGGAATTTCATGACGGCTTTCCTTTGGGCTCTGAGGAGGTGTGCCCTTGTTCCTCAGGCATGTCAGGATGTTTTCTGAGGCCCCTGGGGAGCTGCAGTGCCAAGGAAGGCCCTTGCTGGGGATGGGGCTGTGCCACCTAGTTGCAGGTCTGCTGTGTGCCTGGACCGTGTTGCTGACCACAACCCCCAAGGCAGCCAAAACACACTTACTGACTGGAGGATCTTTTCCATCCATCGTTGTGCCAAGTCAATGACTGCCCTGAGACCATTCCCTCGTGGGCTTCAGCGTAAAGAATTCATGAAGGTTTTGATATTTATAAAAACATCTAAAGTTTTCACCAAAGCAGGCTTGAATTTATAGATCCTACAGAGGAGCTGAAATGACGGATTGTATCCCATGGTCTGTTTGTTAGTGTGTTCTTCCCCCTTTGGCCCTGCTTTAATTCTGATTTCAAAGCATGGTTCCTATGGCTGGTGGCTTCCTTTTGCGGTCTTGTATGCTCTTCATTCCTGAAAACAACCTTGGTTGTGGACCAGAAAAAGGAGGCCCATTTTCAAAGGGTCCTAGTTAGAAATTTTGGCGCAAATCTGTTTAAACAAAAAAAAAAAAAAAACCAACAAAAGAACCCAAATCCAATCCAAAAAAACTCTCTAAGGGAATGAATTCATGGTAAACATCTTGAGTAGGAAGTGTTTCTTACTCATTCCTTAAAAAATGAGCCATATGCAAAGCTTATGGCGGCAAGATAAGTTGGATGCATGCCGTTGTATGTGTCTGTCAAGACTTAGAGAAGATCAGCAGTCGCCATGAGAACAATTTTATTGCAGAATGCTTAATAAGGAGACGTAGAAAAAAAGTTAAGCTCTTAAATTGTTTGTTTTGTTACCTTTCATTCTGCTCCTCTGGGACTTTCTCAGAAAGTGTCATTTGATGCCAACGTGTTGGTGTTTTGTACGCTGTGCTCGCATCTGTGGGTCGTGTTTGGATCTAAACAGACTGTAAATATCTTGTGCAGGAATCCAAGTCAAATCCTTTCCAAAGTTCTTGTAGAAAATAAATTTCCTGTGAGGAGTGTCAAGATTTTTAAAGTTTAATACTCTGTGGAAATGCCTCCAGCCCTTTTAGCAAGCTGGGGGAAAAAAAAATATCTAGTAACCCTGTGCATACAAATTGAATTTATACTTTTGATGTGCAATAATACAATTATGTAGCTTGTTAAAATGTCTTATTTAAAAGGACAAAAGCTTTTGTATTCTTTCAGCTAGAATTAATTCCTTTTGACATTGAAGTATGGAGCCAGATTTTTCAGTGTTGTGAGAATTATTATGATGAAAGCAATTCTGAGGGATTTAAAAACAATAAGTGCCTGGGGTACGGTGCCCAAATATTATGACAATAAAAAGAAAGGTACAGAATACAAATATATTCTGTTGTAAGCTCTGGTTTAATTGGATCATTTTCACATGACTTGTTTTTTTTGTTTTTACTAAAAGAGTTGGCAGGGCCTGGAAGAGGCTGCCAGGGGAGGTGGTTGAGTCACTGACCCTGGATGTGTTCAAAAAAAGGGTAGATCAGGTACTTAGGGACATGGTTTAGCTTAGGACGAGAACAATTGGACTTGATCATCTTAAAGGGCTTTTCCAACCTTGTAATTCTGTTCATTGTGAACAAATTTTTTCAGTATTTCTGAATCTGGAAGAGTGAAATAAGTTAAACCAGCAGGTGTCTACAAGGACGTGGCTGTTTCAAGGAAAGTTTAACGGAATATTTGCATGACTGTTTGCCTAAGAAGATACAAATAAACAATTGATGCTTATATTTCTCACTGTTTATTCAGGAGGAAAAGCTAACAGAGTTGTCTTCATTTGGCAAAAATAAAACCATCCAGATTTTGTGCACCTGGATCCACAGGCATGCAGTTCTTCAAAGCTGTATTTTACCTGTCAGTACTAAACACCTCTCTTTGTGTTAGTAAGGTACATACAGTGCAGGGATTTGGAAATATTTGTGACATCATCCCAATGATGGTTTTGAGACTGTTTTGAATTTATTCTTTCTTGTACCTGCCATGCCTGTTGAGAAGACTTGATTTCCCCTACTGCCCAATATTTCAAGAATTTATACTGACCAGAAACTCTTCAGGGAATTAGAATATATATATATATATATTTTATTGTATAATACAGTGTTGTACTTCGTTTTCTTGTTACTAGTTAGAGCAGGCAAGCTGTTCTAATTCAGGGCTAACATAGTGGCATAGGTTATTTAAAAAATCATTTTACCTTGATGTAGCATCTTCTATAAAATCCAAGTGTCTTTCAGATAGAAGTTATGAAACATGCGTATACTGGTTTGTTTTCAGAAGCAAAAGTGCTTGTGGATTAAAGCACTGAGCACTCTGCACAAAGCAGTTGTTTCCAGAGTCTGAAAATGGGTTGTTCACATACTAATAGAATGATTTTCTAAGAAAGGTGGCGTGGCTAAGAAGCTGAAGACAGACAAAACTCCCTTTTGCACTAGAGAACCATTGAACCTGCAACGATGGGGAGAAGCAGGTACCTGATGGAGGTAATTTTTTGTTTACTTGGCAGATGGGTCATGCAGGAGTGCAAGTGTAAAATTGGTATTTCTACCCTACCCCTATGCAAGCAGCTTGGAAGGGGGTGGGAGGGAAAAAAGGCACTATCTTACCTCAACTCCTCTTCTCTCCTCCCTTCAACCTATTCCCAAAACCAGTGATGAAATGCAATCTAAATTCATTTCAAGTATTCACACATGTGGCAGAAAAGACTCCTGGTATTTGACTGAAGACCTAGTTTCAACGGGAAGGTCCAACTAAGCCACGGTTGAAAAGATTTCAAGTGAAGAAATGTAGCTACAGTGCTTTCCCCTCTCCCCCCGTTTTATTTAAGTGTACTCTTCATGTTACATTTAAAGTTGATTTCTGCAAGCTGGCAATGATAAGAACACCTGAAATTTATCTTCCCAGCAAAATTTGAGACACTGTTTTCTGTGGCACCACTCTTGCTGGGCAGCAGCAGGTAGGTTGGGCGATACCAGATAGGCAGGGCCAGGGTGAAGAGTGGTGTCCGGAGTAGGGCTTTCCTTGTTACCTTGTTTCTTGTGCTTAACAAAGTGATTGTTGTAAGTCTACTAAGCCGGCAGATTCCTGTGCAAAAGCACCAAGGGAATTAAAAGCTTAAGTGGGTCCCTGCGCTCTAAATGGTTTAGGCAAGGAAAATAGGGGAAAGAGTGTATTTGTTAAGTACTAATGCTTTTGCTTGTTCTGGGTTAGGCTCCGAACTAACAAAGCAGTTAAGAAACTTGGGGTTTTTTTCAGCCCATGAGCTTTGCTAGTGAAATTCACATGGGGCCTTTTAATGTGAGTCTCATAGAAGGAAATCTTTTGAACTGCACAGCCCTTACTGAAGAGAAGAGTTGCTAGCGCAGCCATACAAAGAGTTACGTGCTGGCTAAAATATGAATTTATTGAAAGTCCTCTGTGGTTTTGCTCTTTTTAAAGCTGCTGCGCTTTGGCCTCTTTTTGTGAACGTGTTGTGGGGTTTAATTGCATGATAAACTATTTGCTCTGCAGGGCTCCTCTTCCATTTAGTGCAGAAATTGTGCAAAGTGTAAGGCCGAGGGTTAGGAGGAAAAAAGGCTGCTGCTTTTTTAAGACATGAATTGGCACGCAACCCAAGCTCGGTTTTAGGCATCCAGCTTTCATTTACTTTAAGCAATAATTCACCTAAAGTTTTCTGCCTAAATATAAAACTTACCAGTGTTAAAGAAAGCAATCAAAAAGAAAAATGATTTCCAACTAGTGAATCTACTGTCCTGGTGCATAGGTTTAATTTTCAGTCCTGAAGGGAGGTAATGCTAAAAATGAACACATAACTTAGAAAAGCTGTGTGTGACGAGCTTTCACAAATCCTTTTTGTTCTAATATGTGGTAATGTGTACAGATGTCTTTTTGTTTTTCTAGATTATCTCCAGAAAGTCCCGTGAAAGTCATAAAAGCCTCGCAGCTGATGTTTGTAAATACCTTGCCTGCCATGATGTTTTATCTTAATAATGGAAGTGTATTGCAATAAGCCTGTCGTTAACTCTTGCATTAAGACCAGAAAAACCACAAACTCTGAATAATTTGGCATTTCCAATGCGTTGGGAGCTCCTCCTGTGTGTGCTGCAGTGCTGAGAGCTATCGAAGGTGTTTCAGCAGGAGCCAGGATGGAACTGGTACACGGCTGCTCTTTCCCAGTGCATTCGTCTCCACCTAGCTCCTTTTTCTTGAACAACAGAGCAACACAGAGTAATTGCTTAACATAGCAATTATTAGAGGAGACTGTAAATACAGAGTATGAACTGCAGCAGGCTTTGGGAAGGGAAGCATGGGGCTGTGTTCCTAAAAAACCCACAGATTTATGGCCCTGTTTTGGGACATTACCCAGGCGTGGGTGATGCTCGATTGGTGAATTGTCCCATTTGATGGTGGGAGGACAAGATAAACCGTAGCTCTTGTACCTTGTGTGAAATGAGACCCAGATCACAAATAGCTATGAGCACATCTTCATAACATGGGCCTATGGAAATGAAATTGGCAGGGATAGCAGCTTTCGTTTGTTTAGTGCAAAATGTTGCTTGTGAATGTGTGGGAGATGGAAACACAGATGTAGGAATTAATTTTGAAACAGTTGTTGTATCTTGTGTAGAAAAGAGTGAAAATATGTCTTAAAATTGGGGAGTGTGTGTGTATGTTTGGTTTTTCCTACTAGAAGAAAATCGGAAGAAGAAAATGGTACATTTCCTTCTTGCTTTGCAGATAGTAGTATAGGTCTCGTGCAGTGCTCATTAGTGCCTTTGGAGAGCTGAATCAGCCAGGCACCACTCTCCATTTTGCCCATCTCTTCTGAGTCAAATCAGCAGTCTTTTCTCTGCCTGAAGTAAACAGTTCTCACTTATTAATGTGCTGGTTTGAGCCATAAATATTTGTTGAAAGTTGTGCCAAGGACTGAGAAATTAAAATTGGGGATTTGCATACCTACTGAGATCTCAGCCACTGGGTTGCTCCCCTCAGCTGTGCAAGCCTGTGCAGTTCCCTGGTGGGGTGCTGGTAAAGCAAAGGGTTGTTGTAGGAATATTTTCAGCATTTGATTGAAGCCTTAGAAATCCAAAGCGCTTTTTGACAGCCTCTCAAAAGAGCAGATTACACTATCATTATCTGAGGCCGGGAGAGAAAGGTTGAGCAGAAATGGCTGCAGCAGTGATTTGTGATGGATCTACGCAGCATCTGTGAGCGATGAGAAACAGGCTGCACCATTAGTGACTTTTTGTCTTCCCAGAGTGAACCGGCCTCAGCTGGTCCACACAAATTGCCACAGATCTGGTAGTCAGAAAATCCTTTTGCTGAATTTCACTCCAGACTTGCCTCTCTGTCAGTGAGTGATGGCCATTTCAATTGAGTGCAGTGCTCCTAGTAACACGTCAATTAATTTTATATTGCACAAATCTTCACTCTGCTACCAAGACTTGGAAAACAAGCTTCATCAATTGCTCCCTCTGGGACTTTGGCAAAGGCATAGTTTAAAGCACACTCTATGACTTTTTTTTCCCCTCATTTCCTTGATTTCATAAGTGGTTCTAGATTAAAAAAAATAAAAATGAGAGTACTTCTGCTAAATAGTTTGTTGAGTCTTTGAACCCATGTTTTCAAAAGTTAGCTATACAACTTGTGTAGCATTATGGAAGATTTTGCAAGAGAGCTGTGATTCTTAAGTGGTGTATTATTTACTTTTGCATCATAAGAATTGGGTCTTACAGGTTTTTTAAGCAATTAAAGCTTAGGGAGGAAAGGCTAATGGAAAAAACTGTAAAGGTGTTGCCAGACTGAATGTTTAAGCACTCATCTGTGTTGCACTGGCCAGGGTAAAAAAACAACTGGTGATAAAAAGGTGAACGATGCAACTTAGATGTTAGAAACCAATTTATAAGAAAAGTCAGATTTTTCTTCACTGGAACCAAGGCCCACTGAAAATAAATAGATCCAGGGGAATGAACTTGAGTTTTGTCTTGTAGAAAAATCTTGCTGTGAACCAAATCTTGTTATGGGAGAGGCAGTCCTGCTTTGATCCATGTGCCAGACTTTCTGTGGTGAAATGCAAAAACCTGCAGTTAATCACTTCACTGCTGTATATTTTTTATTTTTTTTTTTGGCCAGGTCTGCTTAATGTCAGTCAGCGTTTGGGTTCAGGTCACTGCATTTTGGTGGGGTCTGGGAATACTTGCCAGGTGCATGCCCCGTGCGTGGAAGCTCTAGGAGCTGCCTGTCCCTCTGGCCTGTCCCCAGGCTGCCCGCCTTCCTTGCGAGCCAGCTGCAGCAATGCCAGGCATGTCTCCAGCATGGTGGCCTGTGGATCCCGGGGATGGCCGGTGCTAATGGCAGTAATGCAATGTATCCACAGCTCAGGCTGCAGAAAATTCAAATTACAGCTCAGTTTGCGGTCACCACCTCTGCTTGTTTTTAAAGTCTGCTCTTATTTCTTTGGCTAATTGTTGAAGGTAGTAATTTTGGCATCTAGAGCGTGTGAATGTATGGTCTTTCAGTAGCATTTTAAAATCAGAAAAAAATCCTGAAGATCACAGAAGAGGAAAGGTAGTTTGAGGAAGATGTGAAGTTAGACTTCCAGACACTCCCTTGGGCATTACTGTAGACACTGTTGTGATGTTGCATGTGTTCCTCTGAGCATTCATTGAGTGTGAATATCCGTCTCACATAAGGGCACAATAAGAATTACCTCTTCAAGTGAGAGATTTTTTAGGAGGGAGCTGTCTTTGAGTTTGTATTTTCAAGTGCCTACAACAGTGCAAACTGGAGCTTGGAGGCTTTTAGCCGCTCTTTAATATATAATTATCACACAATTATAGAATGGTTTAGGTTGGAGGGGATCTCAAAGACCATCTAGTTCCAACCACCTGCCATGGACAGGGACACCCTCCACCAGACCAGGTTGCCCAAAGCCCCATCCAACCTGGCCTTGAACACTGGCCAGGGAGGGGACAGCCACAGCTTCTCTGGGCAGCCTGTGCCAGGGTCTCACTGCCCTCACAGGGAAGAATTTCTTCCTAACATCTAATCTAAATCTGCTGTCCTTCAACTTTACGCCATTACCCCGTGTCCTATTACTCCATGCCCTTGTAACCAGCCCCTCTACATCTTTCCTCTAAGGTCTCCCCCGCAGCCTTCTCTTCTCCAGGCTGAAAAAGCCCAGCTCCCTCAGCCTCTCTTCATAGGGGAGGAGCTCCGGCCCTCTGATCATCTTTGTGGGCCTCCTCTGGACTCCAAGAATTCCATGTCTTTCTTGCAGTGGTGATGTTGTCCGGGACACGGTTAGCTTTCTAGGCTGCAAGCGCATATTGCTGGCTCATGTTGAGCTTGCACACCATCACCCCCAAGTCTTCCATCTCAAGGCTGCTCTCAATCCATTTTCCACCCAGCCTGTAGTTGTGCTTGGGATCGTGCCAACGCATGTGCAGGACCTTGCACTTGGCCTCGTTGAACTTGATGATGTTTACCAACAAGTAGAAGTGCAGTCACTGAGAAGAAAAGGCTGTTCACTTTCCAAAATAAGGAGAGAAATGTTTTCGCCTGGGTATGTAAAGATAACAGGAACTGTCATGAGGCTTTACTGTCGGTTGCTCTTGGTATGCTTTCAGCTGTGAAAATGCCTACAAATGGAACAGCTCGTAAAGCTATCCTGGCATAGCATCTGAGAGTGAAACTCCTGAAGTATTTCCTTGTAGCTTCAAAGAAATATGGAAATAATAAGGCAGCTGTTGGGGCAGCAGCGGAAGCATGCTGTGGTACTGTCCGTAGGCGGTCCTGTAGACCTCTTCATGGTGATGGCAAGCAAAAATAGCTTCCAGGGTTTGCCCCTAGCAATGTGGTATGCTTGGACTGGATCACGTATTTAAACAAATGACAAAAGAAAGATTTAACTGAAAAGATCCATATTTTGGGTAGCCTTGTCTTGAGTGTATCCATGGAAGCATCAAAAGAGGCGTTCGACAGCGGATAGTTTTTATACGTTCACAAAGGAGATCATGGAATGACCTTTCTGCCTGTTTTCCTTGTGGTACCTGTGTGTGACTTTAGCATTTCTCTAGCAATTGTTTACATAATTTCTCTTGAGGTGCTGAAGGAGTGTCTGAATTTGAGAAGGTATTTTGATCATCTGTTTATAAAACATTATGCTGTGTCCCCAGGTGATATTATCTTGTTACTTCTGTGTTCAAAGCGGGTTACTTTTTCAACTGCTTCAAGTTAACTTTTTGCTCCCTAGGTAGGATTAGTGAACTTCTTTATGGGTGATGGGGTGGCTTTTGCAAACAGTGTTACTTATACCAAAGCTTTTTATTATATTTTAACTGGAGAACAAAACAGAATTGTATTGCTGAGCTTGGTAAGTTATCTCCTTTATTGACAAGTATGTCAAAACAAAGAATTGATGTTAGCCTCTTCAGAGGGGGAGGTAAATCCTGTCTAACGCCGCTTCATGATGTATAAAAACGAAGCGGATTTTTCTGTAATATGTTTGATTTCAAAACCAAGGGGGATTTATTTTTCTGGAAAATAATCACAAATTTCTTAGTCTGTGGTGCACTGCAAAGAGACTGAAGTTTGACAAATGGTAGGGTAAGGATTCTTTGTATGAATAACAAACTGCAGGATTGAGTCAAATGTTTGTAAGTAGGCTTGAAGAGTCCTGCATTGTAAATGGTTTCATGCTCCCTTATGAAATGTCAACATTTTCAATTATTATTTAAAAAAGAAATTCCAATCTCTGGGTATGTGTTTGTCCTGGTTTCAGTCAGGATAGAGTTAACTTCATTTGTAGCAGCTGATGGAGTGCTGTGTTTGGGAGTTAAAATGAAAGCAGTGCTGATAACACTCTGATGTTCTTAGTTGCAGTCAGACAGTCAAGGACTTTCTTAGCTTCTTCTATTTCTCTATTCTTGAGAAAGGAGGGGCGAAGCCAGGACAGGTGACCCAGATGGGCCAAAGAGAGTATTCCATGCCAATTACGTCCTGCCTAGGAAAACGGGGGACTGTTGGGAAGAAGAAGGAGGGGCGGTGGTGGGACGCGTGCTTCTTGGGGGGACGGTCGGGTTCCGGGACAGCTCTGGGTGGTACGGCCTGAGTTGTGTGGTTCGGGGAGAAACTGCATTGGGGATCAATAGTTTCATATTCTTTTGCTCTAAAGTCCTGTTAGCATTGTTATATTTTATCTTTCTGTTATCTTAGTAAACTATCCTTATCCCAACCCACGGGCCTCTTAGTTTCTTGGTTTTGGAGTTATTTGCCCCTTCCTTTTCCCTTCCCTTGTTTCCCCCTTTTTCCCTTTTCCTCTGCTCTTTTACTTTAAGGAGCAGGCAGCTGCGTGGATCTCAACCCACAGCCGGGGTGAAACCACGACAGTGTTTTAATCCATACCTGAACTGGAGAATTGGAGAGACCATTCTTCCTTTCAGAAAAAAGGCTGGGACAGATTGCAGAAACTCTCCCAACAAAGGCTTGATAGTTAAGGCTGAGCTTTGAGTTACACTTAATTTTAGGTTTGTGTGTGTGTACACATGCAGTGCTTTGAATGGATTGCAAAAATACTTTTGAGTTCATAATAAATGCAATTCTAAAGAACAAGCTCAAGCTTATGAGTGCTCTATTTTTTTTAAGCCAGTGAAAATGTACTCTCAAGTTGAAAACATGCTAATGGAAATGCTGCTTGTGCAACGTATTCCTCAAAATAATTAACAACCTGGTTGCTGAAGTGGTCTAAAATGCTGAAAGCACAAGGATATACTTACTACCTTTCCCTAACATCTTTGCCTGGTAAAAATAGTGTTGTCCTTTAAGGATCCTGAGATGGTCTGGCATTTTCACTCCCACAGGGCGCTGGGTGCGGCTCCTGTGCAAAACAAGGCCTTCCTGCCTGAGCTGAAGAGGAACTGTCCATTCACTCTCACTGGTAGTAAGCTTTAGATACTATTTTCAGCTCAGCCTTCAGAAAATGAAAGTTTTAGGAAGGGAGGTGTTATTTCAGTTGGCCTAGGGCCAGCCCTGGCCAAATTCCAGCTTGGATACTTCTATCCCACCTCCATCAAGCTTGTCGTGCTATGTCAGTTGCTTGTGGATATGGGGCTCCAGGATAATGTCTCTGCTGAGCGGGCAAGAGTTTGGAGGGTCTGGGTTCTCGTCCTGGACCTCCTCTGTGTTATGTCCCTCAATACGCTCTTGGAAGAGAAGAGGTGGGCAGGAAATCCTTAGGATGACTAGTGCCTTTAAAGAAGCATATTTGCAGTGTACAAAATGTCTAGTATTAACTATCTCTGAGATGATGGGCTTTATGAAACATGTGCCTCCTGGCCAAGAGAATGAAGTGCTCTTGGCAGTGACTTGCACCAGATGAAATTCAGACAAGCCCTGTGGAAGCATCCCACAGTCTACTTGTTTGGATGGGGTGGTGTGTATTCGCTCTGTACTTGCCTTTTTACATGGGACATTGTGCTCACTCCTTTGCTTCTACAGTAAGATTTGAAAAGGAGCTAAAATATCCTGTGTACTCTGCAGGTTTCCATAGGATTTCAGGTCTTAATAGTGATTTTTGGCTAGGCTTTATGTGCAACGTTTCAGAGTGACCTGCTGAATGTTTGCATTGCCATATCCAGCTGCTGAGGAACTGATTGCCTGCAAAGAATATGAAGCAATTCAGTGAATAAGTAGGCTCATAACTTTATAAAATTCCACACTGCTTCTTGGTATCCTTGTGCTGAGTTATTAAATCTGGAGCAATCTGGTTTTGTGCTTTTTATTTTTGTGTTCCAAGTGTAATAAGCTTTATTAAAATTTCACTCAGAATCCTATACAAATCTATTGGCACAAGCTGTATTTATTGACCTGGGTAGTTGGGATTTTTCATATGAAGTTGTTACCAACTAGTGAATGTGAAACACAGCTAGAACAATTTTAGCTGGATGAATGCTGCTCTCTGAGTCTTCATGTTCCATATAGTAAGAAAATGGAAAGGAGGTTTTGAAAAGAATATGCTTCATCTCTTTAACCCAGGAGGCTTCTTACACACTTCTAAAGGCATGAGTGTAGTGAAGATGATGCTAGGCTTTTCTATCAAAGGAAAGACAGAATGAGTATCAGCAAATGTACGTAACCTCTGACCTAAATCTGTAGGCACTGCTGTCATGAAAATAACTTACTTGTTATGGAGGCTTCCAGGTATTTCTCAGGAGTGGTGCTTCTTAAACCTCCCGATGAGATAGCTGGGCATCAGATGAAAGTGTCCATCCTTTCCACATCCATGCAGTTAAAAGATTCATTAGTGTTTATATACCAAAGACAAAAGGTTGAGCATAAGAGAAGATGGGCTTTCCTTCAGGTATGCTTCAACACTTAGAACTATCAGCGTGCATCAGCAGCCTTTGTTCCCTGGCAGAGTTCTTCTAGCCAGCCCTCCTTAATAATTGAAATCTTTTGATTAACAGTGCTGACTCGCAGGTCCTGGGAGCTGCACGATTTCAGATCAATAGGTTTGGGGTTTTTTTGTAACGTGCTGTATGCTGGCATTGCCAGCCTTCCTACTTGAAGTACTGTGTGATTTGCCTGCTTGAATTTCTGTAGGTGTTTGCAGCTGGCTGTTTTTGAGGATGAGAGAAGGGACTCAAGCCACCCTTGCATCGACCTGAATGTGACCACCCTGCTCCTGCCCTGCTGCTCACGAGTCTTTCTATTGGATGCAAACTGTTGTGTTTATGTGTTTTTCTGTTTGGCCTCTGCTCAGGAATTGACTCTTTCCTAATATATCGAATATTTCTGCTCTTAGGCTTCGACACAAGGCAGAGGTGTTTGAAAATGGTGTTAGGGTTTTGTTTCACATCATTCTTTCCGTGGCCACGTGTGTGCTGAATCACGAGCCCTGTACTTCTCTCTGTTGGTGTAAAATCACAGAATTGTAGGGGTTGGAAGGGACCTCAAGAGATTGAGTCCAACCCCCAACTGTGCTTGGAGTTGTTGGAAAAGCTTCCCCTGTCCCTGGAGTGCTCTCTCCCCAGATGTGCCAAGGTGCGATGGCATGGGGGAACACTGGCACATGATGTGGATGGTTCGGGGTGGTGCCAGGAGGGAGAAGCTTGGGGAAAGCCCGATGGTGCTATCAGCAAGGTTTTGCCTCACAGATGTGGTCACTCTCAGCTGCTTTTACTGCTGTGTTAAAAAACCCCAACACTATGTATGTGTTGTCTCACGTGACATGAACTAAGCCATTTTCATTTCCTTTGGGTGTTGGAACCATGCTTGCTTGGAATAGCTAGATTTTAGCAGGCACTTCAGTGGATGTGTAGAAAAAAATGTCTTTTAAAATAGATAAAACATCTGATTTTGAAAGGCAAGATGGCAGAATAAAATAGTTACGGAAATGCCACTGATAGGAAGGAGCAGAGCTGAAGAACCTAATCCATATCAGAACCTCCTACTCTGTGCAGAAGGGTACGTAGTGGCTCCAGGATGTTCCTCCTCTGGTTGCCTTCCCAGGCAGGGATCCTCCTGCACCCGGGATGTGGTATTCCTTACTTCACATTAAATAATGAAGCGATGGATACAAAGCCCTGGGCTCTGGGTAGCATTACAGATACCTGACCAGCTATCTCTTTTGAAAGAAATACCGGGTCAAGAATGCAGCAAAACTCGTCTGTGACAGGCAGATCAAAGACTCTGAAGCACAAACTAAAAAAAACCCCAACCAACAAGCCAAAGCAAAAAGGGTAAAGTGGGTCAGATGCATGAGACTGCTTTGAGATAAGCTATTGATAAGCCACTGCTGCAAATATTTGCCTTTCAAACAGTGATAGGAGGGGTGATTGGCCCAGAAGGGAGCTCGGGGTTGCTCCACGGTTGAGGACCGAGCTGTGGCGTCACAGCTGTTCATTACCTGGAGAGTGTTGAGTGAGCAAGATGGGCATGGGCTAAGGGCAGAAGCTTTTAAACATGTTCCTTAACATGCAGAGACAGTTGATGAACTGGAAAAATCTCTCTACTGTGTTTACAGCATCAGCAAAGGCAAGTAAAAAAATTGTGCTTTCTGGAGTTGGGCTGAGATGGAAGGAGCAGCAAGAAAATTTCCCTTAATATAGAAGTCAGTGATGTTTGTTTTCTTTCCAAATGACTTGAGTTTGCCCTTGGCTTACACATGTTCCTCATGGAGTCTTGAGCGCCTTTGGGCTGCATTTGCCTGCAGATGACAGACAGCAACACCAGCGATGTGTCAGGGAGCAACAGGGAGGCAGAACAGACAAAAACTGTGCACCAGCTAGATACAGAGGATGCCGTAGCAGCAGCATTAATGGCTGAATGGAAGAGGAAAAATCCCAGCTCTACCTTTCCCTTACAGCTGCAAAACTTTTCCTGGAGGCTGCAGGATGGTCATCTCAGCCTGTCTACAGGATTATGGAATAGTTACTTCTGATTTTACCTCTTTTTCTACTTAGGGAATACAAACTTCAGCTCTAGGCTCGCGTTCAGTTCCTGAAGTCTTGCTTTTGCAATCTGAATTAGACCTCCCCCAGGTGTTTGAGAGGTTGGTGCACTTTGGAGACTGTGGTGGAAACTTGTTTGGAGAGAACTGGGGAGAGCTGGAATAATGTCAGATTGTGCTGGGAAAAGCTGCTTCACATGGGATGTCTTCAAGGAGCAATTGCAAAAATAACACTCGCTGTCAGCTGATAAATACAAAATCCTGGTTTGTGTTCCAGCATCTCAAGGTGTAAAACTTTTCTGTTAGAATTTCACATGGAAAACTAAACTACAACAGCTGCTTTTACTAGCAGCTTGTAGCTACATTTTAAAGTTTAGTGTTGGTGGTATCTCTTAAAAAAAAAAATAAATATATTTTTGCAACCATATAAAAATTTCTGGCCTATCAGAAGGGTGCACAGACATCTAGAACTTGCTCTTTCTCCCCTTCTTCTGGCTGCTTGATAGGGATGGGGGTGTGATTTTTGTACAGAGCGTGTGTGTTAAGGCGACCTGCTGAAATCCCATTGAACTGAGAGGTGCTGACTGAGGACGGACACAAGATCAGACACTGCAGCTTTCTGTCCTTCAATAAATACTTTCACATGTTGTGTGAAATGAACTTTTTCCTTAATTGGCAAATGACCTGTGAAATTGTTTTGTATAAGCAGTTAACAACTTGCAGTGAAATTAAACTCAGTTTTAGTCTGCTGAGGATTGCGTTCTTGCTTTGCAAACCATTGAATAGACCAATTTTTAGCTAACTCTGTTTATCATCCCGAGGTTAGTTTTGGCAAGCGATATCCATAACCTGCCACTGCAAAAAATTATTTCCAACATACTATTCATTCAACCTTTCTTCAGTATTCTGCTGTCACTGGAGGTTTACAGTTTTCTGCTGAAGAATTAACAACAAGTAAGTTGCAATGAAAGTTGACTGTCAGTAGTTCCCTGCAAGAATCAAGGGATGCAAGTTGCTTTGAATTACGTGTGTGTCTGTGTAGCAATGCAAGAATAGGAAATGCTGCTTCTTTCCATGCTCAATTGCTGAAAAGTATGCAGCCCAGATGGACAACAGGAAAGGAAAGAAAGAATTTGGTTTTAAACATGAGTTGAATGAAAGCAGAACTGTTGTTTTCCCTGTCTTTCAGGGGATATTTTCATACATCTTACTTCCAAGTTACTCTTAGTGTTACTAGAGAGTCTAGTTCCAGCTTGGAAAAAAGCGTGGTATTGCATTCCTGTACAGTGCCTTTAATTCAGATGGATCTTGGCAACTCTTGAGCTAGTTGTGTGATGTGCTATTAACTTCAGGACTGCGTTATCATTAAATGCAATCTGCCCATCAGCAGGCTGTGTGCACTGACCCTGCAAAAGGTAAAACTGGGAAACAAACAGAAAAAATAATTAAAAAATGCAGCGTTCAGTTTAAGCTGCTGTGGCAGTTTAAGCAGGCAGCATGTTCTGTGGAATTAATTTTGAAATAAAGCTAATCTGCCACCTACCTCTGTGGCTGATGGAGAGAGGAGCTGTTCCTGCTAGCAGCTGCTCTAAGCAGGGTCCTCATGTAGGTAGTAAGAGGCAATCTGTATGAATACCTATAATTTGGCTGCTCTGTCAGCTTGTGTCTGTTGCTCTGGGCTGCTAACAAGAGACCGGGATTTAGTTGCAAAAATAACACGGAGGAGCTTGTGCCTACAAAACAGTTTTGTGTTGTTACCTCTGAAGAGTGAAGCTACAGAGTTCCAGGCAGATAGGCAGTGAGTGTGTTTGAGAAACACAGTTTGAGAGATGGTGTATCCTTGAGAAAAAACACATAGTCTGCTTGATCAGAATAAAGCGTTCATGTTTCCATATTGGGAGGAAGCAGAGCATTTCCTGCATTCAGTGACCTTAATATTTCAAAATATAGAAAAAGATAGGCAAAATTACCTCTCAGTATCTTTTCAGGAGTATGAGAGCATCACAGATCCCTGTGTGAAAGTCCCAGTTGCTCAGTGTTTCTTTTTCCTGGCAGCTGGCAAGAGGAAACGCAGATCACAGCTTTGCTGTTGCTCCATGCCAGCCAATGTAGGATGCCATGGCAGGATAGGAGCCCAAGAGGAAGAATAATCCCTCTAGGGGTACACCCATCTACATGTGGGTATGTTGTGTGCCATGGCAGCTGCCATCCCGGGCACTGCAGGAAGTGAGCACACCCATACCCCTGCCATGGGAGGGTCTGGGTGCAGGGGGTGCTCAGCTTTAACAAAGGGCCTTACACAGAGTTGTCCTTTGTTTAAGGACCCTCCCTGGTAACATACCAGGGCCATGCAGCCAAACTGGATTTCAGCTTGGTTACCATTGGACAGACTATTGCAGTTGGAAGGGACCTTCAATGGTCATCTAGTCCAACTGCCTGACTGCTTCAGGGCTGACCGAAAGGTAAAGCCTGGTATTAAGGGCATTGACCAAGTGCCTCTTAAACACCAGTGAGTTTGGGGCATCGACTACCTCTTTAGGAAGCCTGTTCCAGTGTCTGACCATCTTTCTGTGGCTGCTTTGCCCCACATTGTTGCATTTGACTCCCATTGAGTCCCTGGCTGGTGATTTCCCATGTCCCTGCCGTGGTGGTGTCATCCCCAGAGCCATCGGGGTGGCGTGCCCAGGCAGTTGTGCATGTGGGGAGCCAGCTGCAGTGTGTGCTCTGTGTTCTGGGTCAGATCTGATCAGCTGCATGCTGTACCGCTGCGTCAGGCAGAGACAGGGCTGCTGGCAGGGAAGGGCTGTGCAGGGGTGGGGGTGTGCGGGCTGCAGAACTGAGTGAATTGGGAGCATCTCGGGACAAGGGGAAGGAACCTGCTTCAGAGTTCAGAAGTGGTACTGATCTGCCCAGCGCTGCCAGAGCAGTGCCAGATCAGCTGTCCTGGCAGCCCGCCCACGCCACGGGCAGGCAGCCCGATGCTGTTCCCTCAGCACAGCAGGCATCCACCCATGGACCCCAGTAGGCTGCTGTCAGGGGTGCACTGGTGTGTGGGACCCTGCAGTGGACCCTGTTGCTCCCTATGGCCCTCTGCAATGCTGGGGTCTGCATGGTGTCGTCTGCTGAGATGGGTGGGATGTGCTTGGCTCCTGATGTGCTTGCCCCAGTGGCAGCTCTCCTCCAAGGAGTTCACCTCCAGCTGTTCCTCCCACCTTTCCACACTCCCATTTTGGTTCATGTTTTGGCACCATCCATCTCAGGCACGTGCCAACTTCTCTGCGTTCCCACTGGTAAATAACAGGAGCAAGGCCAGTGGCAGGGGATAAAGAGAGGCCAGAATGGCTTCAGAAAAAAAGATATATAGAAGAAAGGGAATGGCAAATGCTGTTGGTTAGTTGAAGCTGTCCTGGTACAAAGAGTCAATCTCCCTTTTCATCAAGTGGTAAGAGAAAAGAAAGCTCCTTGATACATCTCCTGATCAAGGAATTAAGTCATGCATGTCCGTGACTGGCAGGAAGAGAAGGAAGCCAGAGCTCATTCAGTTGAAGCAGAAGCCACATCCAAAGGAGAAGTTTGCTTGAGGATAATTCTGATTGATAAAAGTAAGAATTGCCATTCCAAATAGTTTGGTTTTTTAGTAATTGTTCCACCTGACATTTTACTACTCTGTGTGTGATCAAAATATATTAGAAAAAAGCAGAGTATTTATTTGTGGTGGTTTTTATACGTGTGGCATGGGAGTGGTTTCTGCCATACTGTTGTAGACTGGGAGAGATTCACAGACAGGATTTTCTGGAGGGCAGCACTTGCCCATGAAGAACCAGCACAGCTCTTCTGTCATCCTGCTCATCGGCAATGCACCTTGCCTGCCAGGAGATGTGGCTAATCTGTGTGTGTGTCCAGGGGAACAGTTTGGGGCTTCCCTTTACACCCTTAGGGGAATGGAGTTTTCTTCTGGTCTCAGCGCCTGAGGGCTTTTTGTGAACATTTGGGAGCTCTCGGCATGTGAGAATTGGCTCCTGTGCTTACAGCCTGCTGATAGCTGTTGTTTGTTTAGCTGTTGCTTGAGCGTGTGAACACGGAGCTGTTTGCTGTTTGCTTCATAGAGGTGGCTGAGTGATGCAAAGAGTGGAGTATATGTGTAGAAATCAAGCTCCGGTGCCAAGACTGGGTTGGTTTCTCAGAGACAGGGGTTCTGCTCCAGTGGGTCTTTACCTTGAGTTGTGTTTATGTTCCAGCTACTGTAACTGAGCTGTCCTTGTAAGGGCTAAGGCTAAGTGCTGTTTCCTGTCAGTACCATAGTTTCTGCAATGGAAATGTGTTACTGGACACGTAACAAGTTACCAGTTCACCTGATATTAAAATCCTACATATCGTATGAAAACCCCAAAGTTGTTTTAGGATAGCAGTGATGCCAAGCTCCCTGTGTCCAATACATGAAGGGGGATGTGATCAGGCAGCAGTGTCCTGGGTTGAAACAAATACACTCAATAGAAAACTTTAAATACAGAAAGTGTTTTTTGTTTGTAAAGAATTTTTTCCCCTCCTTTGTTGATGTAGAGGTGTTTACATTTCCTGGAAGAGTGACAAGCATTTAACCAACAGTGTGTCTCCTCTCTCTTAGATCACAGAAGTTTGTGGAGCCAAGCGCGTGGGTTATTTTGGTCCTGCTCAGTTTTACATTGCTTTGAAGTTAATTGCAGCAGCACAGTCAGGGTTCCCAGTACGGATTGAGAGCATTAAGAATGGTAAGTAGCAAATTTTGCACTTGTTTCTTGCTTTCTTTAATATTTGTCAGCTCTCTGTGGTGGTAAACTTTTCTTCCAATGTGTCTGTGAAACAATTTTATTTTGAGGAGCAGAAAAAGGATTTGCTTTATGAACCTTTCCCCCCCCCCCCCCATCTCTCCTAGGAAGACACGCTAAGAGAGTTGGGGTTGTTCAGCCTGGAGAAGGCTTCAGAGAGATCTTATAGCACCTTCCAGTACCTGAAGGGGTTTACAGGAAAGCTGGGGAGGGACTTTTTAGAAAGGCCTGTAGTGATAGGATGAGGGGGCATGGTTTTAAATTGGAAGAGGGTAGATTTAGATTGGATATTAGGAAGAAATTCTTCACTACAAGGGTGGTGAGGCACTGGCACAGGTTGCCCAGGGAAGTGGTGGATGTCCCATCCCTGGAGGTGTTCAAGGACGGGTTGGATGGGGCCTTGAGCAGCCTAGTCTAGTGAGAGGTGTCCTCATGGCAGGGGGTTGCGACTTGATGATCTTTGAGGTGCCTTCCAACCCAAACCAGTCTGTGATTCTGTAACATTCACTAAGTGACTAGTAGAAAATTGCAGTGAACTACGTGTATGGCAAAGCTGAGATGACATCCCCCTCTGGAAAAGGTGGTTCCAAAGGAATGGCATGAATAATTGGGCATTTGAGGAAACAGACCTTTGAAGACAAAGCAGGAGCAAGTCAAAGTGACAAAGCTGTTTCTCAGTTAGCTGCAAGTGATGCTGCATCAAACTTGTTTAGAAGTGCTTCTGGGATGCTTCCACTTTGTCTGGAGCTTCGCCTGTCTGCTATCCGTAACCCTTGCTTCACCCGTTCAGCTGTGAGCCCCCAGGGAACGAAGGAGAAGATTGATGAGTGCAGTGTAGTTGGACTGGTCACAAGAAATGCTTCAGATGCTTTGTGTATCAACAAGAGCAAAGAAAACAGGGAAAACAGATGATCAGGTTGGTTGATCAGGGCTCTGAGCAACCTGATCTAGTGAAGATGTCCGTGCTTACTGCAGGGGGTTGGACTAGTTGACCTTTAAGGTCCCTTCCAACCTAACATATACTGTGATTCTATGAATGACAACTGATCAGTGCTGGGGATGTGTATCTCTCTCATCTTCACCCTCTAATCTTGACAGGTGTCCAAAGTGGGAGCTGACAGTCACTTTGGGTGCTGGTGTGTTGCAGGGTGTGCGGGCAGGTCAGGAGTCCCGCTGTGCAGGGCAGCTTGCAACACTCATCTGTTTTAGCAAATAAATCTGCTGAAATAAATGGGTAATGGTGACAAAATCATAATCCTTCCTATTGGTAGGTGTGAAAATGTGTATTAGATGTAGTTTAAAACAGCTTTGTCCTTCCCAAGGAACTGACAGTAATATTAAATGTACCATTTTTGATGGAGAAAAATGCTGTTAAGAGCCTTATCAAACTCAAGTGATGGAGAGAAAGTGGGTCCCTTTTAGCTGCGAAACCTTGATAGCAACTAAATGGAAGGAACTTGATGCTCTTGCCTTGGCGATGGATGCCGTGCCTCAGCTTGGGCTTCAAAACATACGGCTTTTCCCTTGGGCTTGAGCCTGAGCAGGTTTGAACCCTTAGCTCCCGTATCCCAGGAGTTTGGTCTGTGCTATGAGGCTTAGGTGAGAGTGCTGAAGGCAGCGATAGCCATACAATCAGCCACGAGGTCGGAGAGGAGCTTAGAACGGCAGGACCTACCTCTAGCCTTGCGATCGCTTCACTGCTCATGGAGCAGTCTCTGCTCTGCTCTCCCTCCTAAGGGAGACAAAATGGAAATTTACCTACCTTACGTAAGGCACAGGGAGGGGGTTCCCAGCGCTGCCCCATCCCAGTGGGGGAGAGACAGGCTGGGAAGCAGTCGCAGACCTGCGCGAGCTGAGCTCCTGCGGAGCAGAGCTCCCAGCCAAGCAGAGGGGATCAGATACAGCCAACACAGCTTAGATCGGTACCTTGCTGGCAGGAGAGTTTAAACCAGGAGTAAAGTGGGGCAGCCTGGATTTGTCTGTTAGTTTTCATTACTCACAGCTTGTGCCTCTCTCTTGCATGGCGGTCCTTTCTAAGGATCTTTAATTTGAAAAAAAACCCCAAAGCCCAACAAACTGGATGAGAAAACTGAACTGAGTGAGATGTACTGTGTATGTTTTACAAGTCCAGCTTCTTCAAATAATCCCTCAATTTGAGTGAAGAAGGGTACTTGCAGCCCTTGTATCGATATCCTGCTTGCTTACTGCTACTGAGACGCTTCCAGTGCTAATTACATTTTCTCTTGAAATGTATGAGCGCCTTTAGAGCGGGGTGAGTAATATGCTCCCAACTTCCAATTGATTTCTTTTTCTTCTCAGTAGCAGCTGTAGGTGTGAATGATTACAGAGGTAATGTATGGCTCTGCTCGGTTTCCAGCGTCCTGTTAATTTTAATTGTATTGATCTTTCAGGGTGACTCTGCACAAAAATAAATGGTGTTTCTTCAAAATAATGGTGAATTGTCTCAAAGGGTGACAAAAATGTCGCTCTTCTGCTCTGCAGAGCAGACGTGACATGGGACCTTTTGACACAGTCATTTCACCAGGTCTTGGCGTGGGCTCTGAACCCTACAATTTTTAATTTGTTCCTTTGGGTTGCAGGATACTGTGATCTTGACTGATTAATTCATCAGTCCTGCAGTTTCTCTGGGAAACTATTCTTTTCATTACAGACAATGTTTTGAAGGCAGGAAATGAGTTTGCCCTTGCTTTAGTAATGTGCACAAGGCTTATTTCTTTCCCTTTGAACAGACAGATTATATATTAAGCTAGTGAATGCAGCTTTGTGTAAAATTCACATTTTTATTAAGACGTAAAATAATCACAGCAGGTCCACGTTTATAAACGTTGCAAAATACAAATAGCACTCTTATAGATAAACTTTTCATCGGTTTTTCAAGGCAGTGCTGTGTAAAGTACTTCTAAAGTTCTGTAGTCTTAATTGAAATTTTCTCTCTTTTAATGAAGAATTGCCTCTGCCACGGTTTATGGCACTGAAAAATGACGGTGAAGTACGTTATGGGACTCCAGCAGAACCCCACGGAGTTAAATTTCAGGTTCCACATGCAACTTTGGAAAAAAATTCCTACAAAAGAACAGATGAAGGGGAAAAACAGGTAACAGGCCTGTCTTCTTCCTGCCAGTATGCTTTTATGCACCCTCCCTTTGGGTCCAGTCCTGTAAATGATTACACTCATGTGGGCTTTGCTTAGTTTTGCAGTACTAGAGAGGAGATGAACTCCTGACAGACGAATATACCCATTCGGAGCTGTGCTCTGATTTTGATGCACCCAAGTTGCACCCCTGAAGGGAATTTCTCTATATGAGCTTGTATAAAGCTGTCAGCCCTGTAATATTCTGTATATTGTATGTTATATATATATAATATAGATTATAATGTGTATTATGTGTATTCTTTAAAGTTCTTTCCGTGTTGTCCTCCTTAGTCCAGTGCTGTTTCTTGGAGAGGACTAGGGAAGGAGCAGCAAATAGAAATCTGCCTATGAAATGGAACAGGGAAGTGAGCCATTTCACTTGGCCGGTGGGATCCTTAGCCACCACAGAGATACTCGGTTGGAGGTGTTGAATCATGAGACTGTTCCTGGGTGGGATGAGGCCACCAGGTTTTCTTTCCATCTAATCTCCCCCAGGGCTAGCCCAGAATAAATCTGCTTTTCTTTTTGCCCTTGGTGGAACACTGTCTGTTGTTCTGAGTTGCGTGTTTAATAAAGCTGGCCCAGGGAGATTTGTATTACCTGTATGTGGGAGAGTTGAGAGTGTTTATTCCCATACGAGCGGCTCCACAGCACAACCTTGATTTGCATAATTTTCCCCAGGCCTGACACCTTCTCTTCTGGTACCTTATCAGGCCCTGTTGTAAACGCCTGGTGGCAGAGGCTTTATCTTCCTGTAACTGTCACATGGTGCTTCAGCCTGAGTAACTGCATTCCCAGCCTGAGGTCAACCAGTGGGAATGAGCTGATGACAAGATACGCTGGTGGAATAACAGGATGAGGAAGCTGAGCCTGTGTGTGGCTCTCTGCCTGTGTGTACTGACACTTGAACGCTGCTCTCAACCCCCTGACTCCATCTAGGTTATGTGTTGTGTTGTATTTTCCTTTTTATACAGTAAACCATTTCAAGATCCTCCTCTTAATCTCTGTAAATCAAGGGAAAGCGAAACTTTGAGGATAGCTACCCAATAACACCTACAGATCTGCAGAGTGCTTAAAATACAGATTCAGAGATTTATTTTAATTTTTGTAAGATTTTTTTTTCTGTGAAAAATGCTCTTCCACAAAGAATGCACTCGTGCTAACTAACTGTGTTATGTAAATGAAAAGATACCCATTCACATTAAGCCTTCTACATAGACTTCTTCAGGCATCTTTGGAAGTAAAATACCTTTAAGCTGTTCACTGTGAAGCTTAGCTGTGGCGTTTCCATGCTTTACCCCTAGGACCCTCAATACCAAATGCTGTGTTTGGTTTTTTAGGTTTTTAAGGAGCCTTCTCTTGGAAATAAAGGGCCTGAGGGAGCTGTACAATTTCAGATTGCCATGTGGGACTATTTGATTGGTGCATTGTTGTCTCATTCTGTGTTGTGTTTTTGAAATAGGAACCCAAATCTCCTCCGATGTCTCCGATCTGCTCGCCTCCTGCTTCTCCATCTACGTACCAGAGAATACCCCTGAGTTACGGATATGGTAAATCTAGAAGTGGGCTGGAGCAGCAGCATGGAGGTAGGGGAAAAATTGGGATGTGCTCATTGTATGAATTAATTATTATTTTTTCATTCCCAGAAGCATGCAGATTTCAAATGCAACTGACAATCAGCCTAATTATTTTAAAGTTTAATTAGGCCTGTATTTTGGAAAACGATTCAATCATCTAATTTTATTTTGATTGTTCAATCCTGTTCGCTTTCTGGTAGATTAGTTTTATATGTCACCACTTGCAGATAAATGCTAATACCTAATCTCTGACAAGACTGTGTGCAATATATCCCAGTGACAGAGTGTTTTGTCAGTGTTTTCAGAGCGCATGATGCTTTTGATTTCATTAAAGGGGAAGAAAAGCCTGATTTCACTAGCTGCTGTATCAGTTTTCACATTGGTAGAGAACCTTCCCTTGCAGGAAAGGATAATGGTCTCTGATTTTGTAATGGAAATAACAATAGGAGACAAATATAGAAACAGTGCCATAATGTAACTTAAGCAAAACAAGGCATTACACAGATGCTCTGTCCTGGAGCTTACTGCCATTACATTAGGTGGCAAAAAGTACTGATTTTAATAAGTGTAGTGGGTCATAATCTCAGAATCACAGAATAGTAGGGGTTAGGAGGGACCATTGCTCCTTGTCCTGTCCTCACAGACCACTGAAAACAGGCTGGCTGTTTCTCCCTGTGTCCCACACTTATGATATTTATAAACATTGATCAGATCCCCTCTCAGTCGTCTTTTCTCAAGGCTGAACAGCCCCAGTTCATTCAGCCTTTCAGTTTTGATAAGGCTTTACTAAGCCAGTTTTACAAGCTCCTGCTATTAGTAAGGCACTATGCTCTCCCAGTTGCAACATCTGGTGACCAAGATGGTGGCGGCAGCAGGCATAGGTGTATACTGGCCCTCCATCATGCCTTCTCCTTTCAGTTAGTGTGTTTGCAGTGAGGGAGGCATGGAGCAGGCTAGTCCTTTAGCTGTTGTCCTTGTGTAGAAATGAGTGAAAAAAAAAAAGAGCTTCTAAAACATTTTAAAACTCATTACAGCCCTGTCAAGAATGTGTTCAACGCTATCAAATGCCTTCCATGTGAATCTTGTACCAGTACTGAGTCATGGGGTCATTTGCAGTTTAGGTAAACTGCTGTTTGTTCTGAGAAGTTTTTACCACCCCACCCTTGGTGTAACTGAATAAAACAATGTCTGACTTTCGAAATAAGCAAGGCTCCGAGGTTGTCTTCTGGTATGACCCACGTTCTGCCCCAGTGACGAAGAGGTGGCAGGTAGTCCCCACCCTGCAGAGCCAGGCAGGAGGTGGCCGTGGGGAGCAGCCAACAGTTACCAGTCATTCACTTTGCTGTTTTCTGGGACTCTGTCCCAGATTGGTCAGTGTTATGGATAGTGGTGTTTGAGGTAGTTTGTTCTGTTGTCCAAACCCCTCCACCCCCATATTTGGTTGCGATTGTAGCTTCAGTGAAATTTCTCTTGGAGTCAGTGGCTGTGCGAAGTGAGCAGAGGTGGTAGCATCCAATCCAGCCGTCAACTTCTTCTGAAATTAAGTGTTCAACCAATTAAATGTTTAAGGTGATTAAAATCCTAGAGGAGTAAAACACTATGGTTATTTTCCAGAAAGGGGGATGCTTCAGCAAGATGTATACTCAGTGGCAGTAAGCGGGTAGCGTTTTACGGCCCACCCTGTACCAAATGTCAGGCTCTGTGGCCTGCTGCACTGAAGAGGACTGGAAAAGGTTGGCCTGAAGCCACCCAGGTGCTGGTGTATGCCCAGGAGGTGCTAGTGCCACCACTCGGCTCTGCATCATTGAGCGCAGCCCTTCACATTGTGACTGTGACTGTATCTACTTTTGTTTTTGTGGTAGCTTTGGAAGTTTCTTGCTAGCAAACACACAGCGGTGTGGCCTTGGGCCTGAATCTACCCTCCGACAGCTTCTGTGTGTTTCCCAACTTCCTTCCTGTGGTTTTTTTTCTGAAATTAGGAGTTACTTCTACAGGCATAAAAATAGATACAGATACAGGATAAGACCACTCAGGAAAGCAGGGAGGTTAGGGGTATAATTTTTAAGGTCTTCCTGAGCTCAAAACTCTCAGCTCTGTAAGGGTTTGCAAGTGAGTTGCCTTTGTGTTTGCATACTTGACCTATTTTTAAGACACTTCTTGAACGTTCTGTTACGTCACCGCTGACTGTATTTGCTGCAGTGGAACGTAAGCAACTTATTTTAGCAAAAGAAGAAGTAATTGTAACTTTTCTTTACTAACTGCACTGTGAATAATGCAAAGTGGTGAGTCATGTATTTTAATTTTCAACATACACTAGAGAAGGGAGAAGCCTAGTACATTGAAAATTAGTGATTTACTGCTTGATAGCATTCTCAAAGCGTATTTTTTTGCAGCTCAGTGGAACTGTTGGAAAGGTTTCAGACATGGGCCACAAAGATGATCAGAGGGCTGGAGCACCTTCCCTACGAAGAGAGGCTGAGGGAGCTGGGCTTGTTCAGCCTGGAGAATAGAAGGCTGCGGGGGGACCTAATTGCAGCCTTCCAGTACCTGAAGGGAGCATACAAACAGGAGGGGAATCAACTTTTTAAAAGGGTAGATAATGGCAGGACAAAGAGGAATGGATTGAAGCTAAAGGAGGGAATGTTTAGATGATATATTAGGGGGAAGTTCTTTACAGAGAGAGTGGTGAGGTGTTGGAACAGGCTGCCCAGAGAGGTGGTGGGTGCCCCATCCCTAGAGGTGTTCAAGCCCAGGTTGGATGGGGCCCTGGGCAACCTTGTGTTGCTCCAGGCCTGGAGGTTGGTGGCCCTGCCTGTGGCAGGGAGGTTGGAACTCTGTGATCCCTGGTGTCCCTTCCAACCCAGACCATTCTATGATTCTGTTATTCTGAGATACACGTCTGTAAGTATATAAAACATGTAAGTGTGCAAACAGGTTCTATAAATGTCTGTTTCAACATGATGAACAGCGATTTCTGTTAGGTGCTAATATACAACTGATGGTTACTATGAGTAATTTCTGAAGAACAATGTAACATGAAAAAGAAGTATGGGGCTAGAATTTTGTTGCAGACAAAATGGACTTTGATACTATGATATTAGGTTCACATGGTAGATACTTGACAAAGTGGACTTTGATACTGTTCACAAACTAGACTCTTGACCTTGCAGTGTTAAGTTACTTCCTTTAGCTTAATGGAACCTTTTTAAAATTATCCTTTCATTTATATACTTCATTTTGTAGCTCCATATGAAGTCAGACACTCTACTCACCAGCAAGATGGATCATCATCAGGGAATTACGGAGCTAAACCTGCACTCGCCTGTTCAGCTCTTAATCGGGTAATGAATTGCATGTTTTTCGTCAGTAGTACGACTAATAAAACTATAATAGAGAAATAATTTTTTAAAAAGTGTTCTCTCTGGTGTTGGTACACTAGAGGCTGAAGCATGCTTTTTAATATATGAAAAAGCAGAAAACAAAGCTGATGGGAAGGAGAAATTAAAGTAAAGAATCCAATTAATTGAATTGCTGAAGTTAAGTAGAATGAGAAGCACCAAATAGCATAGGTAGGAAAACTAGACTGAGAATCTTCAGTTCAAAAGTGAAAAAATAAAATAAAATTGAGATTGTTCTAGCAAAGCAAAACATTTTCATTTAATATACATGAGGTTTCACATAGATTCCTGCTTGATGTAGAGTGCCGTCTATAACACATGTGCAGAATCTTATGGCCCGATACTTTGCATATACTGTTTTTTCACCCCAGTTGGTTAAATCACATCTCAAACAGAAAAAACAAATTCCTGGATGTTTGTTATCCTTTGTGAGATGGATCCTATATTTTCCTGCTGGTTGCAAAAGGGGATCTTTCCGATGTTCCAGTATGCCTGCTGTGATTTTATTATGCAAGCAGGTAGTTTGCCCTAAGGAAGGACAGAGTCCCCCTAAGGGACAGCTTTTCCTAAATAAGCAAGACTCAAGAAAGACTGTAACTATTCCCTAGTGCTTAGCACCCACACCCATAATATAATGGTCTGCAGGTAGTGTCACATCATTTCTGCTAACTTGAAATTAAATTGGGCTCTTTTGTGTGGCACTTTGAAATGAAAGTTAGTTTACAGTATTATGATGTTGCCTGTTTTGGGGATTTTTTGATGTATTTCAGGAGTGGTGCTTTGCATTTGATTCTTAGGCAATGGGTAGGTATGTCAGAGAAGGGGTTGCAGAGCTGATTTGAGCCTGGTTATTGTTTGTTCTTGCCCCCCTCTTTAAAGCTGTTGTCATCAAGGCCTGAAGCATCTGAAGTAGGAAGTCATTCCAATTTAATGAAGACACTAATTGTACCAGCAGCCCTTTCCTAAATACCACCTCCCTGCCTGCCAAACATAGAGACCTCCTTTAAGTCAATCAGAAAGCAAAGACATAAATGAATAAAATGCCCTTCTCCTCCAGAATTTTTTTCCTGAGGGAGAACTTCTGCCTAAACTGTGAGAAGAGACAAAAGGTCAAGGAGGTCTCTGGAGGTTTGTATGTCTCCCTGGCTCGGCATAAAGTGACCTCAGGGTCCAGAAGTGATACAACTCTGTAGTAACAGCACTGGTCCCAGACTAAATACTGGGTTTCTCAGCAAAGCTAAATTTTCATGCACCGTGCTGCATAAATACAGCTTGAGGTCCTTCACTGGTTCCATCCATATCAGGTGTATGGTGTGCAACCCCGAACAGGTTGTAATGCATGGCAGCCAAAATGAACCCCCAAAACAAATTCAGAGGTGGTAAAGTATGACTTGGGCTTTCCTTTTTGTGGTCAGCAGTAGTAAAATTTTCCTTTTCTTTTAGTTTTGATCATGTAAAACTTCCTTTAATTGCCTGGGTAAAGGTACCTAATACTAGCTTCAGCTTCAACAGGTAAGTAATGGGTCGGTAATCAGTGTGGCCATTTCTGCTTCTCCTCTTTCTTAATGTACATGTCTGCTAATAGAAGAGAGTGAATTTATTTCTTGAGGTTCCCAGAACATGTGGGAACAGCCTGCAGCCAGTGCCAGTGTCCTTCCCTTCAGTCTCTTTCAGCGGAGCGGGAGCAGCAGGAGAGCAGCGCCCACTACTCGGATGACCCTTGGAGGATAACGGAGGAGCAGCGAGACTACTATGTCAACCAATTCAGGTCCCTGCAACCTGACCTGAACTCCTTTATTTCAGGTAGTTCTTACCCAAAAATGTGTATCAAGTAGAAGGACCAGGCTGAGGGGTGCTAAGTAGATTAATTCTTTCACCCCCACCTCTCTGGAGGGAGTTTATGAGAGAAAGATTGATTGCATCTTTGTTATAAAGACAGACAACTCAGAGAGAAAACCAATACTCTATGTATTTTCCTAAATATTTAGGATAATAATATTCCTAATATCCTAAATATTTGGAAAATAATTATATCTGAGAGAGAAGTGTTGCAATTGAGTGAAAATTAAAGTGAGTTTTCATTCTGAGTGACTCTATTTGTGGATCACACCTACAGTATGTATTGAGCCAAAAAAGTCCTTCGGCTTGTGCTTGCTTCCCAGCAGAATTGTGGCAGCATCCACAAGCGATGAAAGTGAAGCATATTGTTACCTGTACTGTGTGGTCAAACCTCAGTGTTTATGGCTCTGGGGGACAGAGATTTTCACCTTTAGGTGATTAAAATCAAATCCTGGACAGCATGCCTGTGATAAAAGTGTTGCTATACAGCCAAAAGCTCAAATAAATTACCTGCTGCTGACAGAAATTAGTGTCACCAATTCTTTGCCTCAATTAAGATCCCTTAATATAACTTGCTTGAAAGAGAAAATGACTGTTCAACCACACGGTATTTCCTCACAGACTGATTTATGTCTGTAACTGCGTGTGTGTATGTATGCATATACAGCCAATGAGTACCTGTGTATTTACCTTTGTGTTGAGCAAGCTTCTCAGGCAGTTCTTGCATGTCAAGAATTACTGTTAATAAACAATGCATTTCAGCTTCCTTAGCATCCTAAAATAGTTAACCTGTAGAAATCCTTGCTGCAGGGTGATGCAGATCCTAGAGGTTTCTTCAGGTTTCAGAAGTTGAGAAATCTGTGATTGAAAAATCTGTCAGAAGTTACTGAATATTTAATGCTACTCCTGGTTGAGTGAGTTCCTGAGTCTCAGGTGGTCAGAGGTGGTGTGAGGATGCCTGTAGCAGGACAGTAGCCACAGCATGAATTGCCTGGGTTTTTCGCTTTCCCCCTTTTCCTGCTGCTTTCCCCCCTTTTCCTGCTGCTTTCCCCCTTTTCCTGCTGCTTTCCCCCTTTTCCTGCTGCTTTCCCCCTTTTTCCTGCTTTTTCCAATTTTTTATTTCATTATTTTGGTTTTTTTCCATAACATTTGAGTCACTGGAGGGAAGAGTCAACAGCTGAAGCAGTGTCTTAGGAGTGCAGTGCAGACCCCACAGCACTGTACTGCTGGACACATGGCTTCTGGGTGAAACAACCTTTTGTGTCTGTTATTTCATCATTGGTGACATACTAATTATGCTGGTTAGAATCACTAGTACTGAAGTGTGTTTTCCTTTTGTTTATTTTTCCCATATGGAGGGAACAGGGAAATGAGGTCAACAGCTCTGTCTGGCTTTCACTTAGTCATCTAGAGACAAGTGGTCCAACAGCTATATTAGCATCCAGTTAATCCAAGCACCTCCTGGGTGTAAAGTAAATAGCTGCTTCTGGCACAGCAGCCCTGGCCAGAGGTAAATAATTGGAGAATTAATTTCCAGTGGTTGATGAGGCATGCTTTCTCAACAGGTTCCGTGGCAAAGAATTTCTTCACAAAATCAAAGCTGCCCATCCCCGAGCTTTCTCACATCTGGTAAGTACTGCAATAGCTCTGGGGATGTCTATTCTGGGGTTTTTTTGGTGGGTATTTCTTTTTTAAAGGCCCTTCATTCAAGAGTTCTTGTTAAATTTTGAAAAGTGTCTTTGATTTATAATTATTGCTCTTATCTCCAGAGTCACTTTGAGGCCCAAACAGCAGGGTGCTCATTGATCTTCCTGACACGCTTTTTTGCTGTAGGGATGTTGGCCTACTCGGCAGGGCTGGGTGGGTTGAAGTAGCAATGTCACTTGAGAGCTGTCCTTAAGTGCAGTGTGAGCAGCATCATTAGCTCAACAAACTGACACTCTTCATGAAACCACACCGAGGGGGAAGCACCTCTGGAAAAGACTGTCGTGGTTTCACCCCGGCTGTGGGCCGAGATCCACGCAGTTGCCTGCTTCTTAAAGTAAAAGAGCAGGGGAAAAGGGAAAAAGGGGGGAAACAAGGGAAGGGAAAAGGAAGGGACAAATAACTCCAAAACCAAGAAACTAAGAGGCCCGTGGGTTGGGATAAGGATAGTTTACTAAGATAACAGAAAGATAAAATATAACAATGCTAACAGGACTTTAGAGCAAAAGAATATGAAACTCTTGATCCCCAATGCAGTTTCTCCCCGAACCACACAACTCAGGCCGTACCACCCAGAGCTGTCCCGGAACCCGACCGTCCCCCCAAGAAGCACGCGTCCCGAGAGGAAGCACGCGTCCCGACACCGCCCCTCTTCTTCCTCCCAACAGCCCCCCGTTTTCCTAGGCAGGACGTAATTGGCATGGAATACTCTCTTTGGCCCATCTGGGTCACCTGTCCTGGCTTCGCCCCTCCTTTCTCAAGAATAGAGAAATAGAAGAAGCTAAGAAAGTCCTTGACTGTCTGACTGCAGCTAAGAACATCAGGGTGTTATCAGCACTGCTTTCATTTTAACTCCCAAACACAGCATTCCATCAGCTGCTACAAATGAAATTAACTCTATCCTGACTGAAACCAGGACAAATGTTTTAGATGTGTTGTTGGGTTTATGCTCCCGGCTGCGTTTTGTCAGAGGAGGCCTAATGAATTGCCTAATTTTTAGTAAGTACAGCTACAGAATTCATCAGTGCTTTTCTAATGAACCAGCACACTTATTTTTAATGAGCTTGTTTAGAAACGATGGCAGATGGAACTGTACATGATAGAATTTGACAAGGAGCCTATTATGTTTTCATAAACAAGACGGTGCTTTGTACTTCAGTGTCACCCTTGCATCTCAGATAGGAAGAACAAGCAGGTTTAAATGTTGATCAAAAATGCCGATAGAAGTTTGAATTTTTATATTAGGCTTTTATGAAGAGACATGAGAAGCAAAGCTTGCAAGAGCCTAAACTTGCATCGAGGTCAAAGAATATGTCTCTAATCTTTTCAAAGCAGCTTGTCAGTTGGGAACATAAAAAAAAACCCCAACAAACAACTGAAGAAATGTCGTGTTGGGGGGAATTTAAGTGTAAGATTATGTAAGAAGAATGGATTAATCCAATATGTTAAAAAAGCACATTGTATTTCTCTTGGTGACACAAATTGTTCCCTGTGCAAAATTTAAAGAGAAGTATTCCTTTCTAGTCAGTAATTAATCATGTTATGATTATGTGATTTATGAGGTTGCATTGCTGTTTTAAACACACAGGCTTTTTTTACAGAGAGAGTAGTTAGGTGCTGGAACAGGCTCCCAGAGAGGTGGTGGTGGTGTTCAAGGCCAGGTTGGATGGGGCCCTGGGCAACCTTGTCTAGATCAAGGCCTAATAGGTTGGTGGCCCTGCCTGTGGAAGGGGGTTGGGCCTCTGGTCCTCAGGGTCCCTTCCAACCCAGACCATTCTGTGATTCTATGATGTTTCAGTCTTTGTTACTATAACCTCAGCAGCTTGGAAAATCCTCCGTACTTTCAAAGAATAGGAAGTTAGATGTTTATTTTAGTCTATGTGCTAATGATAAAATAATGCTTATTTCTTGTGAAGAGTTCATTTATAAATATGACTTCTCAATCAATAAAAGTTCAGAAATTCAAGAAGTATCCTAGAGTTAAAGACAGGGCAGCTTTGCTGAGCAGACAGCAATAAAACTCTAACTTGTCAAAAACCATTTTGACAAGTTAGAATTGTCTTTTCTTGAGTAAGTGCTAAGTAACCATTTGCTGAAGTCTTTAAGGTCCTGCATGGATTGGCCAAAACTAGCTAACAGTTAATTTCACCCTTGGAAGTACAGGAGATGCATTTCATGTTAGAACATACACACACCATCCTACAGTATGGTATGATGGATAATGGAAAAATGTATTTTATTTAAAAGAAGTGGCAAGTCACTATTAGAAAATTAGCTTCCTTCATTTTCCCCATGAGACAAATGTACAAGTTAGGATCAGGTGCAAATGCCGGAGATGCTTGCCTGGTATTAAAATTAATATTTTTGGAACAGGCTGCCCAGGGATTTGGAACAGGCTGCCCGGGGAGGTGGTTGAGTCACATTCCCTAGATGTGTTTAAAAAGAGGGTAGATGAGGTACTTAGGGAGATGGTTTAGCTTAGAATGGGATTGGTTTGGACCTGATGATCTTCAAAGGTCTTTCCAACCTTGTGATTCTGTGAAGAACTTTTTCCCAGTGAGGGTGACAGAGCCCTGGCACAGGCTGCCCAGGGGGTTGTGGAATCTCCTTCTCTGGAGATACTCAAGACCCGGCTGGACGCCTATCTGTGCAACCTGTCCTAGAGAACCTGCTTTGGCAGGTGGAGTTGGACCCGATGATCTCTTGAGGTCCCTTCCAGCCCCTACGATTCTGTGATTCTGTAAAATATCCCCTCTCAAAGTTCCGTTTCTTTCTCCTGGTGATTGCACCCTGAGGCGGCGGCTTGGAAAAAACGTGTGCCTGTCATACCTACAGGGAGCTGAGCGATGTGGACTGCGACGGGGCACTGACGCTTCCGGAGTTCTGCGCCGCTTTCCACCTCGTGGTTGCGAGAAAGAACGGCTACCAGCTGCCGGAGACGCTGCCGGAGACACTGCTGCCCGAGTACCTTCAAGCAGGTAACGTCCCGGCCACAGGTTGCACTCCGTAGCCATCTCAGAAACCCAGTGTACGTGTAAGATGGGTTTTCGTCGTGGTTTCACCCCGGCTGTGGGCCGAGATCCACGCAGCTGCCTGCTCCTTAAAGTAAAAGAGCAGGGGAAGAGGGAAAAAGGGGGGAAACAAGGGAAGGGAAAAGGAAGGGGCAAATAACTCCAAAACCAAGAAACTAAGAGGCCCGTGGGTTGGGATAAGGATAGTTTACTAAGATAACAGAAAGATAAAATATAACAATGCTAACAGGACTTTAGAGCAAAAGAATATGAAACTATTGATCCCCAATGCAGTTTCTCCCCGAACCACACAACTCAGGCCGTACCACCCAGAGCTGTCCCGGAACCCGACCGTCCCCCCAAGAAGCACGCGTCCTGCCACCGCCCCTCTTCTTCCTCCCCTCAGCACCCCGTTATCCTGGGCAGGATGTAATTGGCATGGAATACTCTCTTTGGCCCATCTGGGTCACCTGTCCTGGCTTCGCCCCTCCTTTCTCAAGAATAGAGAAATAGAAGAAGCTAAGAAAGTCCTTGACTGTCTGACTGCAGCTAAGAACATCAGGGTGTTATCAGCACTGCTTTCATTTTAACTCCCAAACACAGCATCCCATCAGCTGCTACAAATGAAGTTAACTCTATCCTGACTGAAACCAGGACAGTTTTGTTTTCCATCCTGCAGGCAGGATGGGGTCCTGCGTGGTGTAATGACTCTTTTTTTCATGGGTGCACTTTTAATTGATTGCTTATGAGGCAATTGCTGAGGAAGGGTTGTATAAAAGCACAAAATAGCAATGCCTCTGTATATATCTGCCTCTCTGCTCCAGCGTGCTTTGGGTGCCTTTATAGCTAAAGTGGCAGGCAATTACCTCTGGCAAAGATAACCTAAGAAGGCTTCCATTTCTTTTAACTCTTGATGATTTTTCCCTTAAGTATCTGCCTATTGAAGGTGTGTTGAAAATGGTAGTGGACTGCTTTAGAATTTCTGATGCAAATACATTTTGTTAGATGCAGTTCCTTGTGGTAGCAAAGGTTGATTTTTGGGTTGGTTTTTTTTTTTGTAATTCATTTTACGTATTCCTCAGATTCTTCTGTAAGTAATTTGCAGTAATGATGGGGCTTTAAACAGCATGTATAGCCCAATGATAAATTAATCCAAAATACAACATACCTCAGTAGCAGTGTGCAGTGAGAGACCTGCCCTTTCATTTGTTCGCTTTGGTTATATCTCTTTTTAATTATAAATCAACATGGAAATATATACTGTCCCATCTAAAAAATGTGCATGACTTTCTAGGGCAAGGAGGATTAATCACAGGTGATAATTACAGCGCTAAGGGATAATATTTGAGACCTAATAAAATCTCCATTAAATTTGATTACACTGAGTATATTTAAAGACAGGAAAAGAGCAAATCAAGCTGTAGTTATGAAAATAGAATGTTCACCCTCTATCAGATTTGTGCAGTAATTTCTGGTGGAGTCCTGTTCCTTGTAATCCACATTCTCCATATCCATGGGGAGAAGCTCCTGTAAAACCCACGCTTCCAAGTCTTCATAGCTTTTAGCCTCTTGTCACAAGTTTAAGTACCTTTCTCCCTTCACGACCACCACGTTGATTGCTGCTGTCATGCCTGTTCTCGTCATAAATCAGCTTGCAAGCTCCTCCAGGTTCTTGTTGGTGTTTCTTCATGTGGTGGTTTGATCCTGGCTGGAGGCCAGACACCCACCAAAGCCGCTCTTTCACTCCCCTTTTCAGTTGGGCAGGGGAGAAAATATCTATTGAGGGGCTCAGGAGTAGAGATAAGGACAGGGAGAGATCATTCTGCAATCAGCGTCACGGGCACAACAGATTCAACATGGAATAAAATGCACCTGATTTATTACCCAATCAGAACAGCAGGATAATGAGAAACAAAACCAAATCTTAAAACACCTTCCCCACCCCTCCTTTCTTCCTGGCTCAACTTCATTCATGATTTCTCTCCCTTCTCCTCCCAAAGCAGCACATGGGAAGGGAGAATGGGGGTTGTGAACAGTTGATCACATGTTGTCTCGGCTGCTCCTTCCTTCTCAGGGAAACAACTCCTCACACCCTTCCCCTGCTACACCGTGGGGTCCCACTCACAGGAGACAGTCCTCCATGATCTTCTTCAACATGAGTCCTTCTCATGGGTTGCAGTTCTTCGTGGACTGCCCCAGCATGACTTTCATGGGGTGCAGACCTTCAGACCCAAGCTGCTCCAGCATGGGGTCCACTGAGTCACAAGTCCTGCCAGGAAACCTGGCCTGAGATGGGCCCCTGTCTCCACAGGCTGCAGGTCCTGCCCCACAGGCTCCTACCAGATCACAGACTCCTTCAGGTGTCTCCACCCCTCCCAGCTTGGGGTCCTCCACAGGCTGCAGGTGGAATCTCTGCTCCCCATCATCTTCCATGGGCTTCAGGGGGACAACCTGCTCCACCATGGTGGTCTTCATGGCCTGCAGGGGAATCTTTCCCTCCGGTGCCTGAAGCACCTCCTGTCCCTCCTTTTTCATTTACCTTGGTGTCTACAAAGTTTCTTACATCTTCTCACCCCTTTTTCTGGTGACAAAAAGCCTCTACTTGGTTTTTTGTTGTTTTTTTTTATCTTCTTAACTCTGTTATCCCAGAGGTGCTACTGCTGTTGCTGATTGGCTGAGCCTTGGTCAGTGGTGGGTCCGTCCTTGAGCTGTGTGGCACTGGCTCTGTTGGACCTAGAGGAACCTTCTAGCAGCTTAGCAGCTTCTCACAGAAGCTACCCATGCAGCCTGCTCCCTGCCCCCTCCACTCCTCCTGCCCAAGCCTTGCCACGCAAACCCAAAATACTTCCCATTAAGCCTTTTTCTATACAACTGCAATGGAAAAAACTATCTCTAGCAGTAGGGAATTAATTGTCAGTGGGAGAAGGAGTATGGTAAACTGTGGTGATTCCCTGAGAGTCCTCTTTCTCCCTAATGTGTCCCTTTCAGCACTGAGGTTTTACCATTTTCTTACCTGGTTATTATTTCATGTGAGGCATGCCACCAACCATTTCAAGCTACGTGCATGGAAAGAGGTGAAAGGACTCTCACTACCACAGCTAACGTGCTCACTCAGGTTAGCTTGAGGGCCTGAAAATGTCTGGTGTTCATTCTCCTGCCTAGTCACGATTCAGAAACCTATCTTTTGAAAGACTTGCATTAATAAAAAACAGAACATTTTGATTGCTTGGTTGGGTTGTGTTTTCTTGCTGTTAGGAACTTGGTGAAGATTACTGGAAACTTTTCATTAGGTTGGTTGTTATTTTTCAGAATGAGGCAGAATTTGGTTCAAGGGAAATACTTGCATCTGTTCAGAGTGTTAAAGTGTCCAATAAAGTGACTTGGAGCATAAGAGCATTTAAGAATGAATTAATCTCACTAGTTTTATGGCTTGTTCCATGAACTGCAAGCTCAGGGACAAATGCTATTCTGGCACAGCTCCATTGGCAATTTGACCCACCACCTCCTTTTCTGGAAGTTTTTATTAAAACAAATTTACTGAATTTGTAAAGCTATTTGCCCTGTATGTAACCCACTGTATGCTAAATTAAGATAGATTTGCAATAGCTTAATTTATTCAGGTAAGCTAGATGCTAGCCAGAAATGATAAATTTGACCTGAGAAGTGGTTATTCTGCCTTTCAATACGTTGATCTTAAAGAAAAACTCCTCTCCAGCTTTTAAGACAGATTTATCTCAGAGGAACTAATCCCAGAGTGGTATCAGCAGAAGCACCTAAGTTTACGGAATAGAAATGAAGTTCTTGTGAATATTGGTGGAACAAGTTAGAGTGGGTATTTTTTTTTCCCCCTACTCTCAATTATATTTAGCTAAAGAATACAAAGGATGGTAAATACTGCAGCAACTGCTGTCCTTGCCTGTTACTGGCCTTCAGTTTTAGTGTATGATGTAGATGCTGCTATGCTTTCCAGTATTCAAAGTGTCAAAAATTAGAGCTGACGTTCGGTTAGTACCTTTAACGTTCGTAAGCCAGTAGCATATAAACTAGAAGGCCAACTAAGCTGATACTGGACTATGAGGAGGAAATATACAAATAAGCAGGTAATTTTTACTGAGAATCACTTTTCCCAAATTGCACCATTATTTCTACAACAGAAATGATGCATGTTATACCTTCTGTGACACTGAATCTGTCAAAATAGAAGATAGATTTTCTTCCTGGTGTTTGACATCTGTGGCCTATAGATCTGTTCTGATATATATAGAGATGAAGGGTAAAATTATTCTGCAACAGGTTTTTAAGAAGTATGTATTAACCAAAGGCTTGGTATTTCCTGATTTTTTTTTCCCCTTTCTTTTTCTTCTTCTTTCCCCTGCAGCTTCCTTGAAGCCCATGCATGACTGCGAGCTGTTTGAGTCTTACCCTGAGTCACTGCCAGGCAGTCAGCAGCCTCGAGACTTCGGTCGGACGGAGGTAAGAAGGCATAAGCAGGGCAGCTGGGTACCTTGCAGAGAGTAATAGCCCAGCTTCACCAAGGCTGTGGTGTGCCTACCAGCAGAACAGCAAGTCTTTGAGAGGACTTCAGGAGTCTCTGAGTTTACCATTCAGCCACCTTAAACCCCTCTCTTAAGATGCATGGAAAGGGCTGGCGGGCTTTCCAAGAGATACATTCTCACAAAGCAGAGTTCCCTGCAGTGGTGGAAGGAATCCAGCCTGGTGTGGAGTTGGAGCCTGTGCAGGGCAATACACCATACCTGTTCACTGGGCTGCATTTGGCCCTCCTGTGCAGGAACCAGCTATGCGGGGCAGAGCCCATGCTGCTGGAGGGGCGATGGCACAAGGAGAGTGCTCTGGTGAAATCTCTTCTGAATCTGAAATGGTTGAAAATGTCAGGCTTTGGGTGCAGACCTTGTTCTATTCAGGCACTGATGACTCTGTGGCTCTTGGGTGTTTTTTTCCATGTACAGCACTCCATTTTCACACTCATTCCCTCGCTTTTGATGATGAGAAGAAGAATGGTTTGGCTTGTCCTGGTTCCTTGTACTTTGCTTCTTTGGAGACTGAAACTATCCCAGATTGTGTGCAGTATGGACACACATAGTTCTGTTCAAAGCAATTCAGTCTCCATTTTAATATCCAGCCTCTTCGTAGTCTGAGGAACCACAATCTAAGTAAGGAGCTGGGAGGAGTGTTTGGAGGGAAGCAGGGAGAATCCATGGTAGCTATATCACGACAGATACCAGTAATGGAAGACCACTGCAAGCAAAACTAAATTAAGGAGGAGAATTTATCACTGAGATTAAAACCCAAAATTTTAAAGATCCTGTAAAGCTGAACTAACATGGCCACTGAGTTGGGCACAGACATTGCAGCTCTGAATATACACACTGTGGGATCTGAGGGCTTAGTATTCAAGGTCAATCAGACTGACTGCAAGAACAGGCTCTTCTGATGCTGCTTCCAAGTTAAAAAGTAGTGGCAACTCAGCAAGGCTCCTCTCTGTTTATTTCCTCCCTGTGCCTTGTTCTGGGGAGTTTCTGGGTCAGAACTCAGCTGTTCCTTCATCAGATTCAACTCGGGACTGGCATTGCCAAACAGCCTCTCCCAAGCTGCTGCAGAGTACAGTGCTCGCTCTGGGCAGCGCTGCAGGCAATGCTTTGAGTGTCCAGTTTATCTTCTGGACTATGTAAAATACACTGCGGCCTCCCAGGCTGGTATTGCCCTTCGTACAGCCGCTTGGCCAAGGTGCAGCAGTTGTACTGGGTTTTGAAAGTAGCACAGCTGTTCTGGTAGTGGGGGCTGCTAGTAGGTCAGCGCTGTAGGCAGGTACTTTACCGTAGTAGAACAGCCTCTTTCCTTGCTTATGACCTTATTTTGGGAGGGTGGTTCTCAGGGGGCTGCAAGATTGTGCCACAGGCCACATTGCACTAGAACTTAGTTCTTTGCTGTGCAGTCCTGTGGGAAAGCTCACCAGTCCCTTGAGAGTCTGCCTCATTAGTGTACCTATCTGTGTATTGGTTTGCAATTTAAAGAAGCAGAAGAGGCAAAATTTAAGGCAATTTGCATTTGAAAACTCATTTGCTGATGTCATCATGCATGTATATACATATGTGTATATATATGTATATACATATGTATACATCCATATATACACGTGTGTATATATATATGTATGTAAGTATATATATAATTCCATTTCCAGACTCCAGTAGGAGTATTTCAGTTCATTCCCTGCATCAACTTAAGATAGTAATTTTTAGAGAGAATTATTTGTCTTCCTAAGGACTGTCATATCCCTGCCTGGATGGGCTTCTTTTGTCCATAGTGACCCCCAAGTTGTTGGCTTCTCTCTTTCACATGCATTTTCACGTGCATATAAAAATACACACACATGTTTAATAAAAAGATACAATGTATCATTAAATTACATTAGCAATATAAATATATAACTGTGTATCTTTATACACATAATTAAAAAGCTGCAGTTTATATAACTTCTTGACTTCAGGATCTACTTCAATGTCTCTGTGGTCTAGGGAGCCCCTGGTTTTGTTCAGGTACTGACTTTGCAGGTGCTCACTCTGAGGCTTCGATTATTGCAGTGTCTGGTTTTTAGGATCTTGTGATCTGTGGTCCTTGAATGTATGTGCAGAGCAAGGATAAATCTAGAAGGAGCAATTAAATCAAGTGGGTTTTTTTCTTTTTAGATTTTTCTGCTGCAGTGGAGATGCTAGTAGTAGGAATTATTACAGTAATACTTAAAAAGCTCTATAGGATATACAGCACAAAATGTAAAAAAAAACCTCATCCAAACAAGCAAAAATCCCCCATTTGCTGTTTCATTCTTAATTTGATTTTCAGTAGTTAAGCTTTCAGATCTCCTCTGCCTTATCTCTGTGCTCTCCTTGAAATATTCTTGCCATTGCTGCCGATAACGTGCAGATTCCTCTGCTGCCTTTGTAGCCAGATAATGTTCTTGGGGGAACAGCTGGATCTTCTGCTGCTCCATTCCTAGGTTCTGCAAAATAATTTTATTTTCTTTTTCATGGCTTGGTTGAAAATGAAGCAGATTCTGTAGCATGATTGCCAGCTGGCTGAGCACAGACAGTGTTTCCTGACTATATCCCAATTGTTTGACTGGTTTTGCTCCATTTCTTAGCTGTTTTGCTCCTAGACATGCAGGACAAAGCCCTGGATTAGTTTGTTTCATGGCCTTGTTGTTTTGGTTCTTTGTTATCCTCCAAAATTAAAGGACTAAAAAAAAAAATCTCTTCTCAAAACTGATTTGAGAATGATTTTGACTTTATTTTTTCCACTGATGTTTTTATGGTCAGAATTAATACACTGGATGAGTACAATTTGCAAGGTCAGTAATTCATCTCCCCTTCATTTCCCTCCGTGGGATGTGCAGTAATTCACTGTTGCAATTTAATTTGTAGCTTGGCTTCTTGAAGAAATGTGTTTAGATAGTTGATCACTACGTTAAAAACATTATATCATCTTAAAAACATTATATCATCGATGCAATCAGTTAGGCATTATCTCCATGTCTTTGTCTCTTTCCACCTATCATCCATTCAGGCTTTTAAATTTAATTTCAGAAGACCGTTTTTTACTGTGACTGCTGAACTACAGTGCTGCAATACAATGGAAACAGTTCTTGAATGCACCCATGAAGAAAATAATGGCAGGAGACAGGTCACCTAAGTGCTAGGCTTTTTTAAACCCACATGAAGCCTGCTAATGTTATGCTCCAGAATGACAGGGGTGACTGCTTTTTGTTAACCAAGGAGGCTTTGTCTTCCCTTTTTTTTCTTTTTTTCAGTTTTTCTCCCATTCTGGTTCAGGGGGTTTTGGAATTTTTTGTTTGGTTGGGGTTTTTTCCCCTCCCTTTAGTTCTTTTCCTCAAGTTTTCTCACTTCCAAAAGCTTAAAGATAAAACAGGAGATTCCACACTAAATGCACAAAATGACTGACTCAGAACTGCCTCAGAAATGTCATGCTCACAGTTCATTGAAATTTGTGAGTTGTTCCATTGATTCAAGCCTGCACCAAGTTAGGCCATTAATCTGACACACTTTGGAGTGCCAGGGCTGGTTAGGGATGTGAAATGTTTTGTTCACCTGCTTTCAGAGTTTGCAAGCCATGTGTGTGCTGTGTTACTTCCTCAGAAGCATGAGGGAATCACACATATGTCTTTATAAAGCAGGTCTTACAGCCATTTACTTTTGGCCTTCATGATTTACTGACTTGAGATTTTTGTTATCAGTTCTTATAAATACTTGAGGAGTAAGTGTCAGGAGGATGAGATCAGTCTTTTTTCAGTGGTGCCTAGTGAGAAGACAAGAGGCAATGGGTGTTAACTTGATTACAGGAAGTTCCACCTAAACTTGAGGAGCTTCTTTACTGTGAAGGTGACTGAGCACTTGGGACAGTCCCATCCCAGAAGGTGTGGAATCTCCATCTCTGGAGAGATTCAAAACCTGGCTGGATGCTGTCTTGTGCGGCCTGCTTTAGGTGATCCTGCTCTGGCAGGGGGCTTGGACTAGGTGATCTCCAGAGTTTCGTTTGAACACCTGCCAGTCTGCAATTCTGTGTGATGGTTTTGCTTTTTGTTGGTTTGTTTGGTTGGGTTTTTTTTCTTAAATTTCTTCAAAATCTCTGTTTTCTGAATCCATTTGGTTTTGGCCTGGTGGATTTCCGGATGTTTTTAGGTCCAACCACCTCCATGCTTCCTGGGGGAAAACCAGCATCACTTAATAGTTAGAGAAACTCAGTTTCTGATGCTTGCTTTGTTGTTTTTTTGGCTACAGAGCGTGTCCCTACTCTTACAGATAATGGAGGTAGAATTTGTTCCTGGTTCCTTCTTGTGTGCTGTGCAGCAGAAGTTACAAGAACAACTAATGCCTATAAGGTGCTGCTGAAAAGAAGTAAAGTTTAGAAGTTCCTTGTGTTCCCATCTGTGGTGGTTTTGACCCAGCCGAAAAGCCGGACACCACGTGTGCTTGCTTTTGTTTGAAAGGGGGAGGGGGAAAGCTGGGTGGAAAAGGAAGGGAAAAGGAAAACCAAACCAAAACACCAAAACCCGGCAGGTTGGGATAAGGGTGGTTTACTAGAATAACAGTAAAAGAAACAGGTATAACAATGATACGTGGTACACAATACAGTTTTCTCACCAGAAAACACACACACAACTCAGACCGCGTGGCCCACTCCTTCCCCTCCAAAAACCCAGCGCCTGGAGTCTCCTCTCCCTCCTTTATATACTGAGCATGATGTAATTGGCATGGAATGACCCCTTTGGCCAATTTCGGGTCACCTGCCCTGTCTGTGTCCCCTCTTCTCTCGTTCGTAGGAAAAAATTAACTCCTTCCTAGCTGAAACCAGGACACCATTAGAGGCCTGAACAGGCCTCCTACAGACACACTCATGAAGTCTGTTTTTCCCATCTCAGTGACTGCATGTTGAAAGAGAAGAGTAGCTCAAAGATCAGCCATCTCAGCCAGAAGACTTCAAATGCAGAACTACTGGGCTTTGCAGCACAGTGTTTTGGTGGGGCATACCGTTCTGATGGAGACTTTGACTGGTTGGAAGGGGCTGGAGAAGGTTTCCTCAACCCTAAGGCAGGTGTTGCACATGAAGAGAAAAGAAAATGCAGAATACCGTTGCTCAGTTGTGAAAGGTCTCTCCTTGCATATAGTCCTTAGCTCCTTGTCATTCACTACTGAAATGCTTCTCTAACTCATGTCACATCTGGAGCTGCTGTACCTTGAGAAGCGCAGTTGTGTTGTCTTTCTGCAGGTCCTCCATGCTTTATCTGACAAAGCAAATCCTGGGGAAAGGGAGACTATCGCCTTTATTTATGTGGATGTGGTGGTTTACCCCTGGCTGGAAGCCAGATGCCCACCAAAATCAGTCTATTACTCCCCTTCTTAGTTGGACAGGGGTGAAAATAGATATTAAGAGGCTCAAGGCTCAAAATAAGGACAAAGAAATCATCCAGTCATTAACCACATGGGCAAAACAGACTCAACACAGAGTGCAAAAGAGAAAGCTATCTAATTTATTACACTACACTAAAGAGAAACAGTGAAAATCCAGAGTCAGGAGTGCAACCAAATATCCTAAAACAAATGCAACCAGGTCTTAAAACACTTTTCCCCCCACCACTCCCTCCTTATTTGACTTTAGTCTGAAAATTTGCTCCCTTCTTCCCTCCCACGTGCAGCCCAGGAGGGGCAGGGACTGGGGAAGATGGGGGTCTTGGTAACACCTTCCCCCCACCCCTCCATTCTAAGCAGACTTCCCTTTAGCCACGATTTTGCTCCCTTCTTCCCCCCTGCTCTCAGTACAGGATGGGGCAGGGACTGGGAAAAAGTGGGGTTCTTGGTTACTTCTTCATGAGCTGTTTTCCTTTTTCAGATCTTAAAACACCTCAACTCCCCCCTCACTCCCTTCTTAGCAGACCTCACTCTAGTCATGATTTCACTCCCTTCTTCCCCCCCTCCCAATCATAGTATGGGGGCAGGGGGAGGCAGGGACTAGGAGATGGGGGCTTCGGTCAGTCCCTTGCAAGTTGGTTTCCTTCTCAGCTGGGATGGGGGCATTCATTCCACACACACCCTCCCCTTGCTGCACCATAGGGTCCCACCCATGAGAGCCAGTCCTCCACAAACTTTCTCCAATGTAAATCTCTTCCCACCGGGCTTCATCTCTGCTATGGCAGGCAGCAACAAATCACAGTGTCTCTCAGTCCCAGTCCTCCACGGGGCTACAGGCCTCCCCCAGCAAACCTGTTTCTGGCACAAAACTCTCTCTCGCTCATCTCTGTAGGTCGCTTGTGCTGGCAGGGGCTCATCCCAACATAAGTCATGGTGTCTTCTCTATGTCTCCACCTGCTCCATCCAGCGTGGAGCCTCTCCACGGGCTGCAGGTGGGGTCTTGGCCTTTTCCATGGGTTTCTCCATGGGCTGCAGGGTCATCTTTCTCTCGGGCACATGGGGTGCCTCCTCCCCAACCCTTCCCGGCCTTTGGTGCCTGCAGCTGCTTACATGTTGGCACTCCGTTCTCTGGTGGCAAAATGCAGCAACTTCCGGGCCTTTTTCTCCTATATGTGATTCTCAGAGGCGCTATCAGAGCGACTTTGGCCTTGAATTGCCCAGTGTTTATAATTTTGAGGCTGGCGGAGCATTCCAGCAGCCATTTTCTGCAGCCCCTGGTCTCTCTCAGCACTCAACTACACAAAACTGCAACAGTGGATCTGTATTCTTAAATATTTGGCTGTGGAAACGTGTGAGCTACAGCAATTAGTATAATGAGTAAATCTCTTTTCTTTAAGAAAACATCAGCTGAAGAGGCACCTGATAACTCTGCCCTGTTACAAGATGGAAAGAAAGATGACAAACAAGGTATTGAAATGCATAACTTTTTTCCCCTCCTCCGCATTATGGGTTGAATCCTGTGTGTTTTTAGTAATACCATATCTTTGCTGACAGAATCAATGGTATGTTTTATTTTAAAGCTGGCTATGTGTTGCTGTAGATTTAAAAGAGACACCTCATTGACAGCAGCTAAGTTAAAGACAAATAAATGGATGGGTTTACTTGAAAATTAGTTCTGTCGTCTGTAAATGATACAAAATGTGCCTTCTAAAACACGTCTAGTCATTAGGCAGTTAATGTTGCACTTCTTTTTTTAACAAAGATGTAGTTGTTGGTATCAGGAGTTTTGTAGGAGGAAAGATTACAATGTGCCAAATAGAAACACTTCAAAATTAGCTTTCATTCCTGTTAAAAATAATCCCCATATTTTCTTGGAGGAGGAAAAAAAAGTTTTGGACAAACTGGATTGAAAATCCTCAACGTGTTTGTTTATCTTCAAATCCACCAGTGGCAAGGCATGTGAAATAGAAGTGATGGTTTTCCTTTTTCCACCCAGTAGCTTCTAGGGCTTCCAGAATCCACTGGATCATCACACAATCATTTGTTCCCTTTTCCAAGCCTTTCAGGTTCTCACTTGCTGTCCCTCAGTTGTGGGAAGAAAAGAGTTGTGGGTATTTATTACCTTGTAGGGACCTGAAAGATGCCTATAAGAAAGCTGGGGAAGAACTGTTCATGAGGGCATGTAGCAGTAGGACAAGTGGTGATGGTTTTAAACTAGAAAAAGGGAGATTGAGGTTGGATATTAGGAAAACGTTCTTCACTATGAGGCTGGAACAGGTTGCCCAGAGAGGTAGTGGAGGCTCCATCCCTGGAGACATCGAAGGTCAAGCTTGATGGGCCTCTGAGCGACGTGATCCAATTAAGATGTCCCTGCTTACTGCAGGGGTTGAACCTGGATGACCTCTAAAGGTCCCTTCCAACCTTACACATTCTGTGATTCTATTTTGTAGCCTGATTCTGAGAGATGTGAATTATACCTTAAAAAATAAATACCTTGACCTCCCAGCTGTCTGCATGTTAAGGTAGCATCAGAGCTGTGAGACCAGGTAGTCCACATTCCTGAATCACCTTCCACACTCAAGCATGACCAGGTTTGGCAGATTCCCAGGGTCCCTGGTTCAAGGAAGGGCTGTCAGGGTTGATGGACATTTGTAACACTTTTTGATGAGTTGGCTTATTCCAAGAAATTAATGTTTTGTTGACAAGGTTTGTGGTGTTTTAAAATTCATAATGAACCAGAGCAGGACTTGAACCTAGAAGGTTACTGCTTTGAAACGTCTAGGGAAGATTTACTTTTTACTAAGGGAATGTTTTTTTCTGCCCTGTAGGTGAAGAGCCTGGGCTTTGCTTTTTGTAACTGACACATTAAGTCAGATGGGGGGTTCTTTGATGCATGCAGTCCTTCAGGGCTGGAGATTTGCTGTATTTATGACAATACAGCATAAATGCTATGACAATACTTTTTCAGCCAAAGAACAACTGCTCTTGTTCTACCATTTATTGCTATTCTGATAAATGGAAGAGGAGATCACCCTCCTGACTGAGGAAATCACCCCAGAAGTAAAGAACATGTAGTTCAGAACTGCAGAAATATTTTTTCCTGCATTTCCAAAACTGTATAAGTAGATTAGCTCTGTCAACTTATAACATAGTTAAATACAGAAGTTAGTGTAAATACAGCTGGATCCCAAGGATGAGACTTTTCCCACGTTTGGTTTGATAAAGGCAGATGAGATGAGAGTGGTCATTTATAATACAGGGTACTACAGTAGAGTAAAATCGCTTGAGTGCATCAATAACACCTTGAGGAGCTCGTTACTGAAGGATGCTCGTTACGTAGGCATTGGTGGAAGGTGAAGAAGCATGAAGATTGGGATTTCCTAAATTTTAACCCTGTTTCCTTTGATGCCATATGACATTCCCTGGGGCAGGCTGGCGAGGATTCCACTGCCAGCAGCAGCCTGGGCTCTCTGGGTTTGTCACCTGGGACAGACCAGTCCCAGCTCTGCCAGGTGTTGCTCTCTGAGAGCACCGCGTCTCGGAAACAGAAGTCATCCTTAGTTTTAGGCACATACCCACCCCCCAGTTCTCAAAATTTGAGAGTATTTGGCAGCTTGGGCATAGGCTTCTTTGTTCTTGACTTTTGTGCTCTTGTTCTGAGGGTATTTGGCTACTTTTCAAGTATGTCTGGTATTATCAGATGTTCTAAATAACACCATTCTTAGATACTTCTTTCTCAGAGCTGATACCTGTAGATTTTACTTGCACATACTTAAAGTAATTCTCATTCTTTAATTGTTGGCTTTTTTTTTTTAAATCTTATTTATTAAGCTCTTAAAGTAAGCACCGCTCTCAAAACAATACCAAAGGAATTTCAGCACTTGACTGTGAAAACAGGTAAGAAGAAAAAGAATTTGTCTGAACTTCCATTACAATTTCGATCAAGTGTTTTTATAGTCAGCCTAAATTAATTTAATTTGATTTTTTTTTTTTAAGAAGCTTTTGCTCTCATACTATTTTACTACAGACTGAAAATAACATTGACCTCCTAGGGACTACTTCTTGCAAAATTAATCTTAATTAATGCTTAAGGTTGTCAAAAGGTTTTTTTCTTTCTTTTCTTTGCTGTTAAGGTATATGCGTTCTTGACATGTGGGGAATGTTTTTAATGTAGCATTTTGTAGGGAGTCTGAATTTTGCTGTTCTGTGCTATGAACAAGATGCCAGAGCATGGATATCGTACCTCTCGATAAAAGCTCTTCTCAAGTATGGAATGACTATTGAGTAACTGTTCTGAAATGGCCTGGTTCTTTGTAGGAACTGAGCTTTCATATTTTCCGCCCAGGAGTTTAAGGGTAGGCAGACTTTTGGAAGCACAGACTTTGTGGTGCTTACAGCACTGGTACAAGCTTTTGACTCAGGGTGGGGGGATTTCTTTGTTGAAACGACCCCTGATTTTTCTCTCTCCGACTCCAACGTACACTTCTTGTTCCTATCACACAGGAAAATGTTATTTCTGGAACAGCATATGTCAAAATCAGTTAGTTGTTCCAGAAATTTCCAGTGCATTCAGTTCAGTGCATCAGACCTCCCTTGCCTTCCACTTCTACTGTTAATCTCTTTCTTAGAGCGGGAAGAGTATTTGTAAGCCCTTCCTGGTCCCAGTCAAGCGTAAATCTGGACTTGCTGTCTTTTCCTTTTGCATAAGTGTTTTTTACTTGTGAACATATTCTCGATTAAGAAAACTGACCCCACATGTCTGTCATAGCAGTTTTGTCTTATAGCTCGATTTAGTCATGGCTGCTCAACAGCTGCATGCCTCGCTTCCCAACTCTCTTTTTCCTGGCTTCTTCCCAAGTGCCTGGCAGCTGCCAGATTTCCTATCTTCAGCTCCTGTTCTCAAATGATTCCTGCCTCTCCTTTGCACATGCAGACACACACACAGACTCTTACCCTGTCCTCTCAGGGGGTGAGGTGGGCAGTTGTGAGATTCTCACAACTTCTGTTCTCCTCCCCCAGTTTTGCCCAGGAGCACCCCACAGAGTTTTATTTTCAGTTGAGCAGTTGTGCCTTTGGTACACTTAGGAGAAAAACCTACTGTCACCGGCCTCTTTTACCTGTGTCCTTCACCCCCTAGTCAGGAAGGGGTTCCCAATGCTGCCATGCTCCTCCAGCAGCATTGCTGTGTTGGTATACAAAGGGAGATGGTGGCAGAACTTCGTCCCATCATCATGATCCTGTCACTTCAGGGGGTTCACCCTTGCTGTCCTGCAAGTTTAGGCTTTGAGTGAGCATGTTCTCAAGTTGCATGATGAGATCAATGTTAGAAGTAAAAATGTTTATCTATGCAGTGAGCTTGATACAGCCAGCAATTGAGTGGTTGGTCACTGTTCTGAAAGGTCGTGGTACACATTAACCTTCAGGATGGAAGAATCAGTTGGGACGAAGTGGGAGAGATGTTATGTCCTGCTTTGGTTGTTCATTTGGGCTGCTCATGTAAATTCAGGAGAGCTGATACTGCCGTGCCTCATCATGGGAAAGTTATCTTTGCCATCAGCAGGACTAGATATTTCAAATCAGTGAAAACCTTATAGGCTCAGCATCTAACATCTGGCCAGCTTATTTAGGCTCCTGAGTGCAAGATTATTATTGGCCTTAGGTGTTTGAAGAATTAAAGTCCAAATTTGCAAGTGTTTAAATAGTACGTTGCTGCTTAGGCCAGTGTAAGAGGCGAGTCAGTGGAGGGGATGCAGACTAGCAGGAATGTCTTTGAGTTTCTTTTCTTTGGCGGTGTGACATACTTGCACCCTTTATGGTATACTTTTCCACCTGATCTTCTCCCTGTAAAGCAAGGAGGCACCAGTTGAGTACAAGGTATTAGGCTAAAGCCAAAAGTTACTGAAACAGCATTTCAAACAGTGTTGAAATGAAGCTGTCTGGGGATTGAGGTCTGGGAGCCGTTAAATGACAGGAACCTTCACACTCTCCTGTGAATGAATAAATAAGAGTTCATGATCATATATGACTTTAATTAGTGCAGACCGAATTCTTTGGTTCATTAGGCTCTACTACTCCAGGAATAGTACAAATTTTTAAATAATAAACATAATTAATGTACTCAACGGCTTCAGGGTTTTTAGCAGCTTCATGCCAGTTAAGCTTATGTATCCATAGGAATAGAAATAAGGAAAACTCATGAACTGGATAAATAGTCCTGCATGGTCTTGGATGATTATGCCCTGTGTGTGTGTGAACTTGCACATTAAAAGCATGGACTGAGCCTCCAAAATAACTGCACATTTCACGGAAATCCTGCCCCAATTATTTGTATGTATAATGAACTACCCACTTTGCTATATTTTTTTATATTATACTATACTACTTCTTTTGAAAGATAAAGCAAAGTCTGGGTGTATTGTGTAATCATAGCCTTGAATTTCCTGGGGTTTTTTCAAAAGCCTAAAAGAAAATCCTTGGCAGTAGGATTCTTTTGCTGTCGTTTTTCATTAGCAGCCATTCTCAGATTCTCTATTCCTTGTATGCTTTCCTGTTTACCTCGCCAAGATGTCCTCAGAGGGTTTGAATGTCAGTTTTACCTGCAGGATCTTAGACGAAAGGCTTTCTAAAAGAAGTATGAGCAGAATTATGGTCTCTGTAAAAGAAGGAAAATTTGAAGGTTCTTAAACGTGGCTTAGCTTGGAAAGGATTTATGCTTCCTATTTCTAAGCGGCATACACTTAATAATTGTGCATGTAATTTAATAATCAGCTATTTCAGCATTGGAAAAACTGGGTCATATGGCTGTAGGGGAGCGGTGTCTGAAGTTGTATTCTCTGGGAGTTTGACAGAGAGAGGGAGGATTATCGTCACTGCATATTTTAATAATAATTCTCTCTCCCTCCTTTAGTTGCTAGGAAGAGCTTGTTGCACAGAAATCTGGAATGACCGTGACAATAATCTACTAGAACTTGGGTCATAAGTGGTTGTTTGTGTCACTGCCAGCCCCATTTGGGTTTATTCCACCCAAAGCACCAAGCAGCACTGCGTGACCCCAAAAGCAGTTTCTTTTATGAAGAAAGGGTGTGTGGCTGTGTGTGTGCCGTATGCCGCTGCTTGCCTTCTGTGAACCTAATGCTACTACAGAGGCTCTATGCAGTGGTACAGTGCAAGCCATTAAGTTAGTATTTGGCAGCTGCTACCACAAGTACCTTCTGCTCTGTGCTTTGGAGGATCTGTTGTATGGTCTCAGGTAGTGCTCCATAGTTGCTGGTGATAAATGTCTTGCTCAGAAGTAGGCATATAGCTGAAGCAGGATAGAAACTGATAATTTTCTTCTTCCCCCAACCCACTTAGTACTTTTAAGTGTTGTGCCTTGATTGGCAGAATAATGGGAAAAGTACAAGGATTTGTTTTGTGTGTGCATTGGGGTTACCAATGCTGCTGTCGTACCTTGAGGGTATCTCAGCGGGCTGAATTGGAAAGCAATCTCACAGATATGTTTTTCTGATGTTAGTAAGGAGAGTAACAGAAGAGTCACAAAAAGACTCTGTAAACCAAGGAAACAGCCTTGAGGAATTACCCAGAAAAAGGAAGTCAGCACTGCTATTTTCCTATCTTGTAAAATCTGTGTGTGGCAGGATATTTGGAATTCACCCAAATAAAATAAACCAACTTTTACATTGCTAGAAATGTGTTTGATCAACACTTTAGGCTGTAAAGTTTTCTACCTTCAAATATTTTTCCTTCCCCATGTCAAAGTAGTCTCAACCTGATGTGCTAATTTTTAATTTCTTTTTTTTTAATGAGTGGTAAGATGATGTACTTATCCCATCATTGTAAGATGATGTCCTTAACTGATTAAAGTATCTAATAAGGGTATAAGCCTTTGTGATTTGGGAAGCAGGACAATTAATAGATGCCTGGACTAGGAATAAGATGTTTTCTATGGGAAGTTTATGCTGTTCCTTACATTGCTTTGTCATCACTACACCCAGGTGTAGTGATCAGAGCCATCAGACCTATTGCTTTCCTTGCATCCTGGTAGCCAAATTAAAGGGTGGAGGCTTTTGTGGGCTTTTGAATTCTTGGGACATTTACACAATACTGAGACAAAGGGGAAGAAGAAGAGAAAATAAATCCTCATTGCTCATGTGAGGTGAGCACCCTCTCACATCCGCATTTGCAACACTCGCAGTTTTAACCAACATGATCCTGCAGTTAAAGGCATTCATTTAAAATACAATGTTTTAGTGGATTGTTTTTCTTTTCTGTTTCAGCTGCTCAGGAATCTAATGCACTCAGAGCCAGACCACGATCCAGGTACTGCTTTCATTTCTCTTTCAGGAGAAGTCATGAGTTCCTCTGGTGTTAGACACAAGGTGTAAGAACTGGTGCTGCATTTTTAATTCCTTTTTTCTTTTTTTAAATTGGGGTTGTGCTGGAAACCCAGCTCAGATAAAAGTCAGATTTATATGGAGAGATCTGTAAGCTACACACCCTACCTAACTACTGCCTAGAGCCCTGCAAACTCTGGGCATAAGGCGCTGGGACTTTTGCCTGTCTGCCCAGCCCCACTGCCTCCTTGGGGTGGTGGCTGCCTCCAGCCCTTCCCCAGGGACAGCAGGGACCACTCCATCGCGGGGAAGTTCTTAGCAGTTCGGTGCTGTCGATACCTTCCTGCGCAGTCGGTGGTGGCGTGTGGAGGGAGATGCTGCATGCCCCCAGCGGACACTGGGATAGTAGCTCGGGTCTCGGGTGCGGGTGAGTGAGTCCTTCCGTCGGCGTGCGCGTACTTGGCTCTGGCAGGTTGGTGTGCGGTGGAAGGGCTTGTACACTGCCATGTGCTAGAGGTGACACCTGATGAATTTGGATGTTTGAAAGGAAAGGGAAACCTGTGCCCGAAAATGTTGCATATCAAGGGATGACGTGCTGGGTTTGGCGGTTCAGCCTTCTGGTGTATAGCCATATCGCGCGTTCACCTTAAGCATGGGGGTTTTTTGGTGCTGGTTAGAGGGCCTAAATTTTTTTCTCAGGTAAACGAGAGTATAATCAGGAGGTCCCTCCTTACAAGTTTCTCAAAGCCTGCTAATAAGAAAGGATCAGCTGTAGGCATGATGAAGACTGAAGTCCTCTGTTCTTAGGACCTATGTCCAGGAAGGCTGAATTGCATTGTGTGCTGTTTTTCTGCTGTTGGCCAAAGCTTTTTAGTTTTCATAGTCCTTTAAACTTTCTTGCCGTGTAAATGAATCACAGACTGCAAATATGAAAAGAAAGTGTATGTATATATAAAAATATTTTCTGCAAAAATGCATAAAATAGCAAATGCTTAAGCAAGCTTGAAAAGAGTCACATGAATGTGACTGCTGTGTCACATATGACTGCCTCTCATCTGATGATATGTCACTACTTCAACACAGAAGTTGAGACTAAAGGTTCCCAGGCACATCCTTGAACTCAGCTGCACTTGTGCTCTACAGCCTGGAGGGTTCTCTAAACTCCAAGGTCTCTGCCTCCAGGTGTGCCTGGCCACCTGAGGCTATGATTTGAGTCTCGTTGCAGCTCTCAGCTCTGGAGCCTGGCTTTCTAGCCTGAGCTGTGCAGGATCTTAGCTGCTGACTCTTTACTGACTTTTTTGGGAGCCAGGTTTTTGTGCTGCAAGCAGGGATTTGCTGTTGTGGGGCTATGTGTTGGGGCTGCTGCAGCCAGCATACTGTTTTGCATAGCAGCCGTTTCCTTACTCAGTCTTGAAATAGAAATAATTAAAAAATTAAGAATCTCAAACTGTGAGGCCATACAGTTTAAATGCAAGTAATGTATATCTTACACAATATGGGAAGTAAGAGTATAAAACCTTCAGATCCTGGTCCAGAGCTCTCCCATTTGTTTCAGGGGGTTGTGTTAGGACTTACGTGATGGGGCTGTGGAATTCAAAACTGCCGAGCTAAAAAATTCAGCATCGGCAGAGGTTTTTGTGTCACATGTAAATTCTGAAGCAATTACAGCTTCCACTCCTGTATTTATTAAAGTTTACATCAGAAACATAGGATTGACACTGGCAAACGCCTGTCCTGCTAAAGGGCTGTTTTCCCACAGCAGCCTGCTTGGCACTAAAGCGGATCCGTTTCCCATTAGCAGGAGTTATTTCTGTTCTGCTCCAGCGTGTTTTTCGGCCTTGCCTGTCATGCATAATGTGTTACCCTCAGTGTAACATCTCACGTTGTCAGCGCTCTCCTTTCGAACAAAGCTCTCGGTCTTGTGGAAAAGCTGGTAACTACAACAGCCGAAAAATACTGGATGCTGTTCAGCAGAATCGAAATTCTCAGTGCCTGCGCCGCGCTGGGATTAATGGGATGTGGAAGGGTGCAGAAGGATTAGCTGAGACATGTGTTTGACCAGGTTTGGGTCGCTTTGGAGCCGTTTGGGTTTTTTTTCTGGTTTTTGTGGAATTAGGTGACTGTTACAAAAAAAATTTATTCTGATGGAGTTTTATAAAGTACAAATGTTTACAGAGGTAGGTTGAAACTATACCTGCATAAACCCTGCCCTCACAGTTGGGAAAGCAACAGAAACTGCTACGGGCAGGGAGTGTGGGATTTTACTGGGGTTTGATCAGAATAGTTGCCATGATTATCCTGTTGGCAGTTAACATTATGTGAGAAGAGCCTGAAGCTGTCATAGAAAAGGCTGTAAAAAACAGAGCTCTCTAAGCGAGACCCATGCCTTTCCCCAGACACGGAGGTCCCTCTGTTGACAAATAAAATCCACCTTGTTATAAGGGGGAACTTTTAGTCAGTAGGGCAGGGAATTTCCTTCACGAACTCGAGATCTGTTTAGCGTATTTTTAAATAATCATCACTGTAGTTGTTTAAAATAAAATAAAATATTTCTTGCTTTTCCCCTCCCTTTTCTTCCTTAGGTCTTATTCTAGCACATCAATAGAAGATGCCATGAAAAAGGGAGAAGAGCCCCCACTCCACCTCCAAGGCCACAGAAATCACATTCCAGAGCTTCCTCTTTGGACCTGAACAAAATATTTCAACAGAACACACAAGGTAAAGTTTGGGGCTCTTCCTTCTTTTGAGACCACCTGGGTTAGCTGCATACTTGGCAACGTGATCTGTTTGCACAAATGCTTGGCAACATGTGCATATGCTCGCTTTTGTAATACACTGCAGAACAGAAGAAGTTGCACTTACTTGCATTACATCGCCACTGAGAGGGGGAAAAAAAATCACTGTTGGTATAATTTAGGTGATTGTAACTTTCTCTGGCACAATAACGGGAGGCTTAACATATGGTAGTCTGTCATCACTGACTGTTAATGACTAGCCTGTCTGTTTAGCCATTTCTCGTCAGTAACTACAACATACTTGATTTTTATTACTATTTATTTTTTGTAGTTCAGAAGCAGGAAGAAAACCCTTGGGGTTTAAACTGGGAGAAAATGCAATTTTTCAAAATTTTTCATGCTGAAGCCTTCCCTACAGGTGGGGACAATCAGAAACCCTTCTCTGAGTAACACAAAAGGGTGATTTCTTTTGCCCTGGGTGCGTGTTGAGGGGAAGGAAGGAAAATATAGATTATTAGCTGGAGCGAAGTGAAAGAAAGCCTCTCTCCTGTGCGCTGTGTGCTGGTGTTTGAGTGGCCCCTTTGCCTCACACAGCGAGTGGTGGGAGAGGAGCTGTTTGTTCAGGGCAGCGGTCACCCGCCATCGCTGGGCTTTAGCAGTGCCCTTGAACCAGAGCAGACCTTTATGCGGCGCACACCGACCGTCTGATTCAAGGACTAGGTTAAACACGCCCGTGTTTATCCTTCAGAAGAAAGCTGAGGTTTGACTGTGTCAAGGAATGTTTTAACTGGGCTCTCTGAAGTGGTTGTTGGAGGAGAAAAGAGTTTCACCTCTTGCTGTATGGGACTTTTTTTTTTTTTTTGTGCAAACACCAGGCAGAATCCAAGAGTCCTGCTCTGTGCACTGAACCCTGAAACTCAATAGGAATAAACTTTTTTTTCCCTGCCTTACCCGGAGAAGCAATTCCTGATCTTTGACTGTGGTTCCTGTTCAGGGATCTGATGTCTCCAATTTTGATTTCATTATACATCAAAATAAAACCCGAAACAGAGCCAAATACGCATTTTCTAAGGCAGAAAATCCTCTCAGAATCCAGATAAAAAGTGTAACTGGAAGGAAATAAGGTTGGATTTAAGTTTCTCTTGGAACACAAATGAAAGGAGAATGTAAATTCTCAGAGAAGTCATTCTGTGAATGAAAAGTAACATCTTGCTTTTGAAATGGATTGTTTTGGAAGTCGCCATTACTTTTGAAGTAACATACCCATTTATTCTGGGCAGCTTAACAAACTGACAACGTTAGAGTGAGTGCAGGAAAGGATAACTCTTCCTATCAATACTTTTTTGGAATGTTTCCTCGCTGGAAATGGGGCAGTTAAGTAAGGATAGGCAGTTGATGGCTTGCAAAAAAATGACAGTGCTTTGGCCGCCCTGCATCTGTCCGTCATGTTCCCTTCAGATTTATGGTTATTTATAGTTGGAGCAAAAATTGGCTCTAGGTTGACAAAAGCTGAGGTATAGTGCGTTACCAGATTGCAGAACTGTGGATGGCCTCCCAGAGGTTCGGCCTCCTCCCATACCTCCAGGGTGTTGGCTGGTCATTTTTCTGCTCCCTTGAATGTGCCTTGGTGGCAACGCTAAGTATTTGTGGTGGTCGTCTTCCTCTACTGGATCTATTCTGTTTTGTGTCAAAAATGTAAATACTTGTCGTGAAAGAATGAGGAGGAATTTTATAGGCTTTGGAGTATCTGAGGAAGAACTTGTTAAACTGCTTGTAGCCCACCCCGATGGAAGGATTCCAGTTGCATCCTCAGAAGGAGGGGATTGAATCAACCCACCCCAGTGCGCCCAAGTCCCATAGTGCATTTACTTTGCTCAGCTTTGAAGTAAAATGTCTGCATCAGAAGCCATAATTTCAACTCTTCCTCCTATGAAGAAACACACACACGCACTCTCTTTTCTGCCATTAAGCCCTGAGTAGTCGTTACTCTGTTCACCCCATTGGTAGCGTGATTGTACACAGCTGCTTTCTTGCCTTCTGCTTCTCTTGTTTTAATCAGGCTATTTTTCTTCCACTGTTTCTTTTCACCCTTTTCCCTGCTGATCTTGATTCTCACTAGAAATTCCAATCTCCTAATTTTTTGGATACCTTTTTCATCTGGAGGCGGTTCAGAGCGGTCATTGTTTTGGAGCCAAACTCTTTACCCAGGTGCACTCTGCACTTTCTGAAAAGGCAGTTTGTAGGAGAGCAGAGGGGTTGAGCATGGTCCCTGTAACCCAGAGAGCCTCACTGAAAAGAAAGTGCCTCTGCCTGCGTGTTTGTGTGAAGTAAATTGCACACAGTTGTATAATAACACGCTGTATTCCCATTTCTGCTGACAGTACAGAAGCTGAATTTTAGAATGGTTTCCATCTGCCACCAGAAGATATGGTTACAAATTTACAATGTAGATAGATGATGTGGTGGCAGCATGCTATTTGGGTTTCTTGGTTGGTGGGATGAAACACCCTGGCATAAATACCGAACCTGATGTGTTCCTATCCACAAGTTAGTTGATTGCTTTCTGTCCCAGTGTGCTCTTGACTGAATTTTTGCTTTATGTTTTCTCCCTGCCTTCCTTCCTAGGTTTTCACATATAGTCTGATTGTTGTAGCTGAGCCACAAAAAGCAGATGGAATGACCATCCCTTCTAGCACCCTGCTACTGCTTAGCATTCGTACAGAAAACCAGACTCTAAAATCAGCCATTTTCATCGCTTTCAGAGTATATCTTATTTGATTAGAATAATCTCTTTCTGGCACATTAGTTTTTGTCCAGTTTCTTAATCTGATTTTGTGAGTTCAGTGAATAATCTGCTCCCACACATGAAAAAGAGTACTCACAGAATCACAGAATCTCCTGAGTTGTAAGGGACCCATAAGGATCATCAAGTCCAACTCCTGGCTCCACACAGGGCCAGACAAGTCAGAGCATGGGACTGAGCGCATCATCCAGGTGCCTCTTGAACTCAGCCCAGCTCAGTGCTGTGACCACTTCCCTGGGGAGCCTCTTGCAGTGCCCAACCACCCTCTCAGTAAAGAACCTTTTCCTGATATCCAGTCCAAACCTCCCCTGTCACAGCTTCATACTGTTCCCTCGGGTTCTCTCACTGGTCACCAAAGACCTGCCCCTTCACTCCTCCTCATCAGGAAGACACAGACAACTCAGTAGCATTGAGTTTTATCTTCAATTCCTCATTGGTCATGTCAATCTATAGGTATCACTTCTTTAATTGTAAAGCCATCAGTGGTTTGGAGCATTTTTTTCCTTAGTTTTTAGAGTGAAACCCCCCCCAACTCTTTTATTCAGGTAAATTCAGCCAAGGACTGTGGCACATCCTTCTTGTGGACACTGATTTGTTGGGGCCTGTTCTTGTTTGCTTTTCATTAACTGATGCTATGTTATGTCTACTACTCACCTTACGATGCCCCTCCCCTGGCAGGTACACACAGATAGCCTTTATCCATGTGGGTTAGGATGAACAGCATGGAAACCAAGCTTTAAAATTGTTGAATTGGGACATAACTGCAATTGAAGGAGGTGCCTTCATTCATACACCATAGCTGCACTCGGGGACGCTGTAACTAGTGTTATCCAGGGAAAACGTACAAAACCAAGAGAACTTGCTGAAAGGCCCCACCTTCTATACATCTACCATGATTATGGAACTGATTTAGACTGACATTTTAATATGCACAAGAGAATTATTGCTCTGTCCATATCTCTGCATATATCTGGATGTATTAAAAGAAAAAAGCCCAAATGAACAAAACCACAAAATCCATGTCAAAACCAAACCCACCTTTTATTTCTGTTCATCAAGGCTGTGACTTGAGATGGTGCTCTAGTTTTGGAGGACACTGTAGATGTGAAAAGTTATAGGGATGTATTTTATCGTGTACTGACGTATTTTTCTCAGCTGTGACCCTAAGAATACGGGGTGTTTGAGAAGACATGAATGGTAGAATAACCTTATTTAATGTTAGGCAAACCTCAGGAAGTTCAGATTCAGGGCTATTAAATGGTGGCATCAGTGAAGCAGCATGCCTGTTGCCAGAACTGTTTTTCTTCTAAAACTGCCACAGATGCCCCTGGTTTTTGCTTAGCTTGGAAGGATGTGTGTTTTCTCAAGCCTTGCACAAATGAGTTGCTGCAGTGAAAGTTTCATTGCCTCGATGCAGAGTGTTTTCAAAACCCACTAAGTAAGCCCTGACGAGTTTTTCCCACAGTATCAGCATGCAGGGCTGCTAGTGAATGTAACTAAAGGAAAAAACATTGCATACCAGGCCATCCTGTGTGAGTCCATATGTGAATTTCTGTTGAGATGTTGAGACAGAGGTATCTTTCTTTTTATCTGCTTTTTGCAGTCGCATCTGAGAGAAATTTAGGACTGTTAGAGTCTCGATTTATTTCTTTTCATTGAATATATAATCTTTGGCATTTGGCCTGTGTACATATAAAGAAAGTACTTGGCCTTGGTTTATGCATTCCTGGAAAGACAACAGCAGGTCTTATGTGCAAACAAAAATGTCAGTTTAAATGCATACATGACCTGGTTTATATCTTCATTTCTTCTCTAGCCTACTGTCTGGTCAGATACAAGCCAAGAGCTCTCAGAGCTCTGTGACCCACGGGGCTTTCCAGCACTGTTTGCAAAGGTTACTTAAATTAGCTGCTGTCTTCCATATGTCCCACAATCTGGGTGAGGGGGCAGATCTTGAGGAGGCCAAAATTATCGAAGCTCAGAGCTCAGCAGTCCTGCAGCAAAGGCCCAGCCTGATGGCAGCAGTAAGCTAGGGTCCACCTTGGGGCAACTCTGTGATTGGGGCAAGTCTCAGCTTAAGTATTGAAGTCCAAAACTTCTGGTGTTTTGCTCGGTTAGGCTTTCTGCCCATGACCACTAATAAAGAATTTGCTTTTAGACAGTTCTAGTCCGTGACAGCAACCTGGATTTTGCAAGGCTGACACACGTGCCTCTAAAATACATTTCATTTCCCATGTAGTTTCATTTCTGAATTGCATAACTTCTTTCCATTAGCAGTCCTGTAGAACAAAGGATACTTGTTTGGAAAGGAGAATTTGCTTTGATGAAAAAACATAGTTGTCATAAAGTGTTGTTTTATGTTGTTACAGAAGGGAGTTTGAGTATCTGTGTGATTCATCAAAACAGCCATATAACTATTTACAACTTAATTTGACAGAAGGTTTTCAGTGCTCATGTGCTTTTGAAACGTGCCTCCTGCTGTGGTGGTCCCTGTGGTGAAGCATGCGTGGAATGTGGGCACTGTTTCTCACACAGGCTTGTGAGCAAATCCTCACTGTAACCTGCATCTGCTCCTTCTGGGGTGCCAGCCTGAGCCAACACCCTTGGGCTTGTATTTTTGGGTTCTCCTATCTTTTAAAATGTGAGGTGTTAAGTACCACACTTGGTAAGGGCAAAACACCTTAACATTTAATTTTAAATGCAGTGTTTTCTGTTCCGGGTGATGTTTTCCTTATGGTCAGATCTGTCACCTCTACTTATCTCTGCTGGGCCAAACAAAACAATATCCCCTCTGCTCTCAGCATCCTGTTCACAGGACAGGATGGAGGGAACAGATTTATTGGTGTGCCAGTAAGTCGTGTTAACGTGTCCCCTCATCACTTCTGTATTCCTTCATTTATGTGTGTCTGTGCAGTTTAAAGTGTCACTTCTATCATAAGAATCACTGGGTACAAACTTCTTTCCTGTACTTTTTTACTTTCGTTAGTGCTAGAGGAGGACTGGTGCTCAGCTGCATATTTTATCTTCTTTTTCATACCTTTGAAGAGGAGGACTCTTTGTTATCTCCCTTACTTCATCAAACCCTTCATTAGTCCATTCAGTTAGCACAACCTTGCCCCAAACACACAGGCTTGGTGGGTTTCATTTGCCAAGCGTGGAGATTTCTGAATAGTGAGGGTGTCCTTGAAATCTCTTTGGGTTTTCAGATTTGCCCAACCACAGCCAACTGCGTATTTCTCTATGTTTTTGATCCACGTGTTGAATAAAACAGTTTTGTGACTCTGTGAGCAAGAGGATTTTGTGAATTGAAGTGATTGTTGCTCCATTGTCATACATGCTTTGATACAAACAGGTCCAGATAGTCCCTAATGCTGGTTTTGGCTGTCTTCAGCAGTCTTGATTTCAGCTGCATTGTATTTTTAGCTTAGTGAGGCAAAAGATGGTGACTTTCCCTTATGAGCACGTGGGACTGTGCACTTAAAAATCCTGCCAAATTTAACCTAGGTAAGTGTGATTACTGCATTACCTTCTGTATTCTTCTGTGCTTAAATGTATGTGCTAGGAAATATCTGTATGTATCAAGGTTAGCTGTCTTCAAGTCTTGGTTTACTCAAGGCAAGCTTTTAAGGGGTCGTGTAGTTTGTGTTACCGTAAGTAGAGATTTCTCAACTAACTTTTTGGTTCAAAGCTGAAGTGACATGGGCAACCCAGGTAAGAAATATCATACTTAATGCTGGATTTGGATCACAGTGAAATTAGTTCATTTTCAGGACCCTGGCCTCTCATCGCTCTTGTATTGGCCTTGATTTAGTAAAATCCTACTACTTTCTTGAGCAGTAGGGCTGGATTTTACCCCTGCTGTAGTACTGTACTGTCCTGCATGTTATTGTGTTGAGTTTATTAATCAGAGCAAAACATTTAATTAGGAAGATGACAAAACACTAGGGTTCTGCACCTAAGGAGGAATAACCCCATGCACCAGTACAGGTTAAGGGCTGTCCTGCTGGAAGGCAGCTCTGTGGAAAAAAGCCTGGGAGTCCTGGTGGACAGCAGGTTAACTGTGAGCCAGCAGTGTGCCCTCGTGACCAAGAAAGCCAATGGCATCCAGGGGGGTATCAAAAGAAGGTGTGACCAGCAGGTCAAGGGAAGTTCTTCTCCTCTACTCTGCAATGGTGAGCTCTCATCTGGAATGCTGTGTGCAGCTCTGGGCTCCTCGGTTCAAGGAGAACAGGGAGCTACTGGAGAGTGTACAAAAAAGGTCTGTGAAGATGATTAGGGGACTAAAACATCTATCTCTCTTATGAAGAGAGGCTGAGGGACTTGGGACTTTTTAGCCTAGAGAAGACGGAGGGGCTTCAGTGCTTATCAATACTTGAAGGGTGGGTGTCAGGAGGATGGAGTTAGTCTTTTTTCAGTGGTGCCCAGTGACAAGACAAGAGGCAGTGGGCATTAACTTGGATACAAAGTTCCTAAACATGAGGAGGAGCTTCTTTACTATGAGGATGACTGAGCACTGGCACAGGCTGCCCAGAGGGGCTGTGGAGTCTCCTTCTCTGGAGGTATCAAAACTTGCCTGGACTGTTCCTGTGTGGCCTGCTCTAGGTGATCCTACTTGGGCAGGGGGCTTGAACTAGGTGATCTCCAGAGGTCCCTTTCAATCCCTGCCCTACTGTGACTCTGAAGGGCCTTTATTTTAGAATAACTATAATGGCAATACCATCTTCAGAATACACTGTTTCACTGAATATCGGTTGCCAGAGCTCTGGTGTTGCCAGCTTTGAGTTGAGAGTGCAGAGTCGATTTGACATCTTTGGTTGTAACAACAGTTACAATTTAAATTAAAAAAAGCCTTTTACACATAAACCAAAGGAGACACAAAAATGAGCTTCTGTTTACACTATTCTCTGGAGCTGTATCTCTGCAATGAAAATGCTGTGAAGTGCTTTCCCAACATGAATATTGCAAAATGTTCTTTCCTTTTTTTTCCTCCCCTTTTTTTTAAACAAAAAATATATGGGTGGGTTTTTTTTCTTTTGGGACTCAGCTCCTGATCTGTTACTGGAGTTGCTGTTTCTGTCTAGTTGTGTTCCCCTTCAGAATATATGTGTTCATTGAACTGAACTTACTCTGAATAAAATATGAATGTCTTCCCTTTGATTTGAAAGGAAGAGTTTTATGCCTCTCAGCCTTTTAGAATTTTTGGAGAAGGATTTATGTGTTTACAGCTATGCAACTTATTTCTTTGCCCACCTGGACAAGGCCGTAATTAAGGTTGAATGGGCTGAAGAAAATAGCGAGGACATAAATGGCTGAACGGTTACTGTGTGACAGGGATATGTAACTTAATGTTGCATTTTTAGATTTTTGAATTTTTATGTCTAAGGCCTGAGTCCAGAGAATGCTTATGTGCAAACTGAGGTAAATTTTACCAGTATTTCAAGAGTAACTGTTTCCTCACAACTTGTGTAAATGGAACTTTTTTAAATGTTATTTTTCCCCATTTTTTTCTTATCTTAGCTCTTGTCTTTCTAGGACTGAGGAGTGGTTTGCAGTCTGGTAACAGTGAGTGACTCTGTTCCATGAAAAAATGTTGGTCTATCTTAAAATAGTTTACAGTCCAGGTTAAAGCAGTGAGGATCTTCTGTTTCTTATGTGGATCGGGGGGCAAGTTGCCTCTCTTTGTCAGGGGAACCCCGGAGACGCAGATGTCCTCATCAGAGCAATCTGAGCTGCAGGTGGGACTGGGGAGGTGGTGGGTGGGAGGTAGCCCATTGCTCTCCATGTGCCTGCTCTAAGCTGATCTGTGTTGGAAAGGATCACGGGCAGCAAGTCCCAGGGAAACTCCTAGGGTGAGAAGCTTTGGCAAGATGTATCTGTTGGAGGTAGGTGGAGGGACTGTGCCTCCCTGTGGGTGCAGAATGAAGTTGTACGTGAAGAGAGGGAACAAAATCATGAATAGCTGGGAAGAAGGAGGGAGAAACAGTTGCCAAATAGCAAGACACAGAAAAGGGAGGGGTAAAGGAAACAGTAATGAGAAAACAAAATGGGTTATGGAAGATGAGTAACTGGAAGTTAAAACACAGACGTGGATGTATGACAGAATACAGAAAACAGGTGCTTAAAAAACCCACTGTTTCACAGTGAAAAGATGCTAAATTGCATACATAGGGCATTAAAAATGACATCACGACGAAGCACATTTAATGGTGCCTTGCTTATTTGCTTTGAAAGTGACCCATCAGGAATGTGAGCACACCGGTGCCCTAAGGGGAGTCATGCACCGGCGTGCTCATAGCGCAGGAGCGTTAGTGCTTCGTGGCTGGCTCTGTCACTCCCACACCACCTGCTCTCCCTGCAGTCCACGTAGGAACGATGTTCTGCAGGGTTAGCACCTGAACTACATCCCTGACTGTGAGTGCATGTATTGCTCGCTGCAGCGAAGCTTGGCTGCTGAGCACGTTCCCAAAACTGTAGCTTTGTGACTCAACCTGCACACCCTGTCTCCGGTTCTGGTGTTGGCAAGGCTTTCTGCAGCCTTTCCACAAACCTGAGAACAAACTTAGCATCAGGAGTCTAAAAATCTCTTTTTTTTTTTTTTTTTGCATTACTGTCACCTGCTGCAGAGACATAAGTAAGGGTGAGTGAGGATAAGTAAGAGTTATTGAAACAGCTTCCTGGATAAACAGGTATTTCACAATGACCCTGCTCGAATCCTTCCTTAAACTTACACTCCTGGAAATTATTTTTCTTGTGGCAACTTTCTACAGGCATGCTACAGAGAATTAATAAATCACATCCCTTGGAAAACAGTTGTTTCACAATCCACCTTATTAATGCGGCTATCAGGAATGTAGGTAGCTGAAGAGGGGCAGAGGCCGGTATCAGCACTATGTAATAGGCAAGTACTAATGCCAGTGAACAAGAAGGGAGGTTTTGTAAGACAGGGGTAAACAGAAACCAGTTTAGACACAGAACTTTTCTGCGGTTTGCTCTTGGCAGCAGAAGCAGGAAAAGTATCACACACGACTCTCCAAAACAGCCTCGGAGGGGAAGGGTGAAAATGTCAGCTTCCCAAACTACCCAAGGAACTGAAGCCTTAGGGAGTTTGGGGAACTGAAGTATAATTTATTCTCTTGGTTTATCCTTCTTGACCTGTTTTCGGTATTGCAGAACCTTGCTTCCTGATAAAATTAATTGGTTGGTCTTGAGTTCGACCTGATATGAAACCTAAGCGATCTGAAGCAGTGTAAACTGATGTAAATCTGCCCTGCCTCTCCCTTGATCCAGCAGCAGGGGTGATGCTATGGGCTGGTCCATGGCATCCACTTGAAAAATACCAAACAAATCAGACAGGCTCTATTGAGGAACTTGTCAGAGTTTTCTCACAACTGAAGTAACTGGGTAGTCCTCACCTGGCTGCAGAAGGGGTGGTGAGAAATCAGAACAGAAGCTAGAACCTGCATTTAGGCCATCTAGATGCAGGGCAGCCTGGATTTAGGCTGGGTTTGGTTAGGACTGTACCCTCTGTGTGATCTGATAAACAGAAAAAAACTTTCTCTTTGGGAATGGTGACTGAAACATGAGGAGCGGCCCAACTCTCTGTGCCCTGTTGGTCATGGAAGCTTTCACATGAGATGAGGTCTCACTGCCATCCTCCTTTGGTAGGTGGTTTCTTGTTTCACTTTGCTAGAAAGGTATAAAATGGCCCTTGATCCAGGAGAATTCAGATAAGAAAAGCAGGGGGAGGAAAAGAAAAAATTTTAAAATTGAAGCTTTTTTTCACCCAAAGACTTAACTTGCCTGAGGTGATACCCAGGGTAAGGTGAGACACATATAAAACCAAGAAGGAAGACAGCTGCCAAGAATGGAAATTAAATAAGTACCTGACATGGAAATGTCTCGGGAAGTCTAGTTTTATATGCTGCTGTTCCAGTATTACTTAATTTTTCAAAAGTTGCGTGCATACAGCAGCTCAGTGTGCTATAGTAGTTGAAGAATACTTGCTCACAGCACACTGAAGAATGCTAAGAAAACACTGAAGAATGCTAAGAAACAAGTGACTGTCGTTGGGCAGGGGAGGTGCAGCATGTGGCCCTTACAGGTTACTCCGAAGGATCCCAAATTTCCACCCAGATTTTTACATCCTTTCTTGCTGCTGTGCCTGGTGAGCTATAGACCTATTTTCCATTGGTTTGACAGGACTATGATAATTTTATGTCTTTTCTTTGGTCTCCTCTTCCTACACCAAATAAATCAAGTAAAGGAGCCACTTGGCCGATCGCCGTGATTGATCTTTTTCACTGCCACGGGTAATGAGAGCGCTGAGGCTTTGTGTTGTCTGTTAGGGAGGCTGGAGGCAGAGCGGCGTGGCCAGATAACATGGCATGCCCCGTTCTCAGAGCGTGGAATTTCATCCTGGTGTTTGTTTTGAAGTATTAATCTAGCTGCAGATTGGAAAACGTGGGGGTTTTTATCTAGCGCGGTGTCCTATTAGTGCTATCAGACCCTTGTGGCTGCCAAAATAAGGCAGAAAAATGGTCCTTGGAAGCTTTCCATGCTGATAATGTGCCTTAAAGTGTAAACATGCTAAGTAAAGAGCCATGGTTTTTAAACTGAAGGCCTTATCTTTGTGGGAGTAACTAGTGCATGAAAATGCTATCGTTTACAGGAATACACATGATATGGATGCTGGATATACTAAGGTCTGTTTTACTGGTACCGGTGTGGCCTTTCCACAGTGCTATCTCTGAGATTTGCTGCACATTGCTCACCCTGGTGCGAATGCCACCACACTGCTCAGCAATGAGGTGACCTGTGTGAGGCCCCTCCGGCTCCCTCTGCTTTTGCACAGGCTGCAAAGGCTTGTTTCCAGTGGGCGATGGCATGCAGCTGATCTGTGCTCCAAGGTGTGCACCTGGAACTAGGATGCTTATATGTTCGGGGCTAGGTCCTGGGGTACTTGCTTTTGTTTTGCAACCACCCCTTTTATTTGTGTTCCCTTTTGGAGCAAATGTGGTGATGCCATCTCTTAACAGCAAGAGCCAATCCATGCGGAGCAGTCTCCCAGGAAGGAGGGTATGTTGAGATGCTGGAGCACGTCCAGAGGATGGTGACAAAGCTGATGAAGGGTCTTGAGCACAAGTCCTACGAGGAGCAGCTGAGGGAGCTGGGGCTTTGTAGTTTGAGAAGAGAGGCTCTTTGAGAAGAGGAGGCTGAGGGAAGACCTTATCGCTCTCTACAACTACCTGCAAGGCAGTTGCAGAGGTATCGGGGTTGGTCTCTTCTCTCAGGTGACAAGTAATAGGAGGGAATGGCTTGAAATTGCACCAGGGGAGATTTAGGTTGGATATCAGGAAGAATTTCCTTACTGAAAGTGTTGTCAGGCACTGGAACAGGCTGCCCAGGGAGGTGGTGGAGTCACTATTCCTGGAGGTATTTAAAAGCTGTGTGGATGAAGTCCTTAAGGACATGATCTAGCGGTGGACTAGTCAGAATTAGGCTGTGGTTGGACTTGATCCAAAGAGTGTCTTCCAACCCAGGCAATTCTGATTCTGTGTATTTGGGAGTAGCCTAATGGTACAAGACACCTGCTGATACACATAAAGGCTTAGGGGTATTTAACTGTCTTCTCTTAGGGTAGTGACACCAGAGAAGGCTGAAGCATGCAGCATCTGTCATTAAATATTTTTTTTTCATCACCCTGCAGGGGAAAAAAAAAAAGAGATTTTTTATTTTTCTTGTAAGTTGTTGTGAGTCCTCAAAAGTTAACTAACTTTTGTCTAGCAACTGTACTCACATAAGGATGGTTTCCTTCAAACAACAGGCCAGCGATGTTCTGCAACAGCAGGAATTTTATGAATATTTCATGAGTAGTTTGAGTTAGAATTTGCAGGATTAAAAAGAGGAAACTGGGTCAAATGCACATGGTGTAGGCATCTAACTTCTTTAATGCTAAATTCATGTATGTTGCATTTTGAAAGCTGAATAGGCAGTTTTGAGGGGTGGGGGGTTTTTGTGTTTTTGGGGACAGTTGTTTTATTTAACTTGACCATCTTACGGAAATAAATCACTTTTCCCATTGGAATTTTGTGGGCCAAATCCCAGGAGATTTGTGGCATTTCACAGTGCCTGCAGCTACTTCAGGAAATGCTTTTCCAGCAAAACTGGCTGCATAAAGGGTCCTTCCCACATGAAGGCTTCGCTGCGACTTTCCTCCGTACATGGCTGGGTTGAAGGGTTGGCGAGTGAGAGCACGTAGTGCTGTATCCACCAGAGCTGAGGTCCATTCTCCATGGATGCAGCTCCTGCAGTAAAGCTTCTGAGGGCCTGCTGGAGCAGAAGCCAGCACATACGAAAATTATGAACCCCAGAGGGCACTGTATATGTTCAGAAAGGCTAAGGGAGCTTCTGGGGCTTGGTATCTTCCTGCAGCACTGCTGACCCGGGCCTCCCATGTCCCTGGACAACCCCACCACCCCCCCCCGCCCCGCTCTCGTGGCAGCAGCTCACTTCATAGCTTCTTGTTTAGGGTGCCAGGGGCTCAGTAGGAAGTGTGCGTGATTCGGGCTTCCCCATGGCATTAGAGCTGTTTGAAAGAGCAGAGGTGTTGGAAGAAGAGCGTAATGAGCAGGACTAGGGAAGTGCTTGTCCCTCTGTACTCAGCTCTGATGAGGCTGCACCTTGAGTACTGTGTTCAGGTTTGGGCCCCTCACTACAGAAAAGACACGGAGGTGCTGGAGCGGGTACAGAGAAGGGCATTGAGGCTGGTGAGGGGACTGGAAGAGGGAAGTTACAAAGAGTGTCTGAGGTAACTGGGGCTGTTCAGTCTGGGGAAGAGGAGGCTCAGGGGAGACCATATCACTTCTACAACTATCTGAAGGGAGGTTGTGTTGAGGTGGGTGCTGACCTCTTCTCCCTAGTGACAAGCAATGGGACAAGAGGAAGTGGCCTCAAGTTGCTCTAGGGTAGGTTTAGATTGAATGTTTGGAAAAATGTCTTCAGAGAGAGCGTTGCTAGGCATTGGAATGGCATGCCCAGGGAGGTGTTGGAGTCTCCATCCTTGGAGGTACTTAAAAGGCGGGTAGATGTGGTGCTTAGGCACACGGTTTAGTGGTGGCTGTGGCAGGTTAGGGTGATGGTTGGACTTGATGATCTGAAAGGTCCCTTCCAACCAAGACAATTCTGTGATTCTATGACATACCCTTGTGGTGATAATCACCAGGGCATGTAGGTGTCTTCCATGGAGCATTGCAGCAGAGCTCCCACAAAGTTTCCTAAACATAAACTTACTGCATGGAGCATAAGTACTTTTCTGCTATTACAGTGTGTAGCTGATGGACCTACAGAGTGCTGGTGTTTTAAGTTAGATGGTGCTTTTCGATATTGTTACTAGCTGTAATTGCCAAAACTGCTGCCAGCACTTGAAATTAGGGTAATGATCTGAAGCTCAGGCTAAAGGAAAGGAAGGTTTCTTACGCCACTCTTCCTTTTCAAAGGTTAGCCTCGCAGAGGAGATGGAGAATGTAGTGATGACATCTTTCTGGTATTGCAGTGGCCTTATAAACAGAACTCTTGAAATGCAAGAGGAAAGATCCAAATGACCATGTTTTTTTCTAATCTCTTACACCTGCAAGGGTGTTAGTGGCTCCCTTGCTTAAGTTTGGTTTCATCTGTTCTGCTTCTCTCCTTGGCTCTGCGTGCAGTGATGCTAGGCTTCCTTTTGATTGATGAGGTCATGATACAGAAGATGTAAAAAACACCGATGTGTTATAAGCCTCCTTGGAGCATTATGTAGCCAATATGGCAGTCCTCAGTATCTTCATCCTCAACTTCTTTATTCTCATGTCACTCTTGTCCTTAATGGTTGGTATCTTTTGTCTTTGCATTTTCAACCCCGTGGATGTTTTAAGACTTGGTGTATAAGACGTGCAAATGGCTAAGCAGTAACAAGACTCGTAATGAATGGTCTTCCTGGCTTTTTAAAAGATACATGGAAATAAAAGGTGTATAAATGTAATTCCTTGCTTAGCATTATTGTGGTGAAAGGCGTTTCTAAGTTTAATGTTGTTTTGGGGGTGTGTTTGCTTTGCAAGTAACCACCAGCAGAAGATGGGCTGTCTGATACCTTTGCCAGTGCAGGTGCCAACCAACCAGTCCTTGCAATGGGAGCTTGAGGAGGGCAACCCACCTAAGGACCCCACCAGTCCTGGGTGGTGTGGCTTTGTGCTGGCCTAGTCCTCCGCTCTGTGGCTGCTTTCGGAAGCCATCAGTTTTGTCCCTTGATGGATTTTTGGTATTTTAAGGAAACTGATGAATGTGGTGGCTGGACCTACGTGATTGTTGCTCCCCTTTATGCTGACTGAAACTAAAAGCTGACATTGCGTTACGGTAAAGGAGCCAGAGCTGACCATTAGAGTTTGTTGTCCTCCCCTTGTTTCTCCTCCTGTTTCTGAAATAAACACCAGTGAGTAATAGCCTGCAGAAACAAAACATAAAGCCAAAGAAACAAATTTATTTTTGTTTCATTTGGGCTTTTTTCCTATTAATTCCATGGCAGATGGTTTCTTTTTCAGTCAGCGCTCCATCACGTAGTGTGTTTTATCTGGAGTGAACACTAATGTCTACACTGGATGCTAAAGCATCACTTTTTAAAAAGGCAGTAATGTTAATAACAAAGAGCCAAGTCCCAAGGACAAGTAGACCCCATTTCTGGGGTTCGTTAACTAGAATAGGATTGCTTTAGCTAGAGCTTTTGTGGCTGACTGGCTTCCATCTCTGCTTTTTATCATAACATTGTGGGTTTTTACAGCAATTAAATCACTACTCATTCACTACTCATGAAGTTGTTTCAAATGGGGTTTTGCTCAATAAAGATCAAGTTTGGTTTGTGCTATTAAAATGCTGAATACTGCCTCTTCACTGGGAATTATTATGGAAATTCTTGGTTTATTTGGAGTTAAATTAATGCGGTTTTGTTTGTGTTTTTTTCTTTCCTCACTGTTCAGCTGTGAGGTCTGGCTGGCTGCCCCCACCACCGCCTGCACTGCCCCCTCGACCTTCGGTATCTCAGGTATGGAAAAAGGTTTAGCATTTTGCTGTGTGTTACTCACGTATTTATGTTGCTGTTGCAGTGGTTTGCACAAGTTGGCTTGGACATGGTAGTTTTTCTTCCTTCCAAGTTAGTGCAGATCTGCAGTCTGCAGTTCCATACATGTCCGTCTTCATTGGTCTGTCTAGCCAGTGTGTTGCAATGTCAAATTACAGACTAATTAAATCTCTTTGTAGTGGAGCTGACATGCACCCACTAGAAAAAACTGTAAATTAAAGGCTAGTGAGGCTAGTCGACTAAGAAGGGTTTCATACCTGAAAGGCATGGGCTTTGATACCTGCTGTTTGCTTCTCAAGCTTCAGATGCTCAGAAGGCATCTGCTAAGGGAGCCACGGCATGTGAGAGTGTATTTCACCCATGGGTTTAAAAAGAATAATGCTGAAAGGAAATGCATGCCGTGCCGGTGACGCTGTTGAGTTCCGAGCCACTCATGGTGTGCTTTTGTTTTGCTTTTTGGATGGATGCTTGTTTTGAGAGCGTCACACAACCACACCATGATGCAAATCAACTAAATCACATGTATCTGCATCCAGATACTTCTTCGTGTTTTAGGAAATGATGGAGGATCCAGCATCTTGTTCTTCTTATGCTGTTGGCTCTGTTAAGTCTTAAGCGGCAGTGTGCTTCATGTAGATTCCTCCTTTAGGCAAAGTGTGTAATAGAAAACGAGCCCGTAGGGGAGTTAACAGCCCATTACATATAAAAACTTGGCAAGGCACCTTCGTTGGGCCAGAAACAGTCCTTATTTGAGTTCTGGATCTACTCTTAAGAGTCCTCTGTTGAACACCTCTTGCTGCACAGTGCTTGTGATAAAAATGGTAAAAGGCTTCAACCCAGCTCCACCAGCAGCTCATTGATCTTTTCCTCTCCCCAGCCCTCTCTAGTATCTGAGTGCAGCTAGTTTCTACCTTGAGAACTGTAGAGCATTCCATTTTGAGCTTGCGTGCTTCCCCCTGAGTCATTAGTGTCTTTGCTAACACCACGTGCTCCTTTGTGCACCCATCACATTCCTGCTTTCATAGAATCACAGAATGGTCTCGGTTGGAAGGGACCCCAAGGATCATAGAGTTCCAACCCACCTGCCACCAACCTCTAGGCCCGGATCTAGACCATGCTGCTCAAGGCTCCATCCAACCCGGCCTTGAACACCTCCAGGGATGGGGCATCGACCATCTCTTTGGGCAAACCACTCGTAGCTCTGCCTAACTCTTCCCAGAGAGCAGCATTTCCCTCTGGCTTCCTCCAATCCCACTGTGTGGCTCCCTGCTTTGTGCCTGCAGCAGCTGTGGCCGCAACTCATGCTGGCCCTCTGGCCCCTGCTCAGATTTGCCATGGCGTGCTGGCTCTGTGCACCACAAGTCCTCTTGCTGCCATTGGAAGAAGCAATACACATAAAAAATCCTGCTTTTAGGGGAAAATTCCACCATTGTTTTTGAGGAAAGTTCTGCTAATGGTTTTCGTGTCCTGTTTGCGTTGCTTTTGCAGGGCAGTGAGGAGAGATGCTAATTTATTTGTGTGTGTCCAGCAGCTTTCTCACTGCGTCCCAAATACCCAACCAGCCCCTCATCCCACACTGGGCTATGCAGAATACAGGACCTTTCTAAAATCATAACCCCAGGAAGATTCTCAAGTGAAACTCTTGATCCAATCCTCTCCAATACAAAAGTCTTGTTTTCTGAAAGGTGTATGTGTGTGTGTGTGTGAGGCTTCTGGGTCTACTCAGTAAAGAATATATATAGCTGATGCTTTGAATACATATATATATATATAGCTGATGCTTTGAATATATATAGATATAGCTGATGCTTTGCTTACATGCATTGCATTAATTAATTTCTGAAGATTTTATAAGATATTTAATCAAATGCCCCATCAAAACGGTTTTGTTCTGTTGTCTAGCAAAAATGGGCATAAACCCAGTTCTTGAAAACATAATAAACTTCATGCCTGTCACATTCTGTTTATTTTATCTCCAAGCGTGCCTTTCTGTATAAAGGTAACAGACGGTAGGAAAGTATGTGTGATGGGGTTATAATTCAGCTGAGCTGACCCTTAAGAACAGCATGTAAGAAATAGTAAGCATATGGATTACATTAGTCCAGTGGGGCCCTTGATTTAAGGAGCACGAAGAAGTTGGAGGGAGGGATCTGCTTTCAAAGCTGAGGCGAGATCAAGCACTGAATAAAAGCTGTGATGCTGAAATGACATATTCAGGTTTTTTCCCAACTCAGGATTTACCAAATTCTTCTTAAATTCCTATTTTCCAACAGTGTTATTGAAAATCCTTTTCTCGTTGCCCTAAGATTTTGCTATATGCCTGCAGTTAAGCACTGGGAATGACAGATGTAGCTTGGAAATGAAGCAAACCCCACATATTTCAGGTGGCTGCGCACCATAGAAGTATGCTGGTGGTGTGATTATTTTGGCTGGGCTTTGGAAATCAGTTGATGGAGGAGGAGAGGGAGCTAATTTCTTCTGAGGGTTATGGTTTTCTATGGATGGCTGAGAAGCAGCCTGGACCAGTTAGCTCTTTAGAGTGAGATTAAGGGGCTCGTGGGGTATAAAGACCAAAGTGCAGGAAAAAAAAAGAGAGGTACCAAGGGGTAGGTATTAGATTTCAGTGGAGCAGAAGTCCTCCTGTGAGCTTAATAGATAGCAGTACAGACCTTGGTCCTGGGTTGCTGTTGTTTTTAGTAGAATTTGTTTCAACCTTTAGGAAAACATTATTTTTCCTGTCAGAACCTCCAAGGTAATCAAGCTCAGAGAGTTACTGAAACACTGGTTAATCCCAATGTGCCAAACATCTCCAGCCATATCGCAGACCTCTTATGTCTGCATCCAACTCTGTGTCCATAGTGCAGTCAGCTGAATAACGAGGGAGAGGGACTGTACCCCTAGGGAAAGTGTAGCTCAAGGGAAAATGTAGAGGTAATACTGCTGCATCTCTTTGACTTGGGAGCTCAGTAAATGCTGTAGCTTTCTGTGAGGCTCAAGCCTTGGGATCCTACAAGGACTCACATGGTTTATAAGGAAATTAACATTTGGGCTGACTTCTCTGCTCTGGGTTGCTGCTGAGCCCGTTCTGTTCCACTCCTCTGATGGGTAGATGCCTTTGCAAGTGCGGTTGCATCTCTTCTTGCCCATATGATGAGTTTTAGGGTTGGTGGCTTAACTCTGCAGCTTTTTTCTTATTGATAGCCTCTGAAAGGCTATGGTAGCTCCATCTCTTTGTGGTTTTTCTCCCTTGCCAAAGGTCAGCATTGTATTGACTTCATATCAGACCACAAACTGTACCCAAATTTTCCTCTGATCTTTCACCAGACTCTTCTCTGATGCAGCAGTGTTTTCATTTGAGGCCCCTGGGGAGACTGTAAATAAATTTAACAAATAAAGATGGACAAAAGGTAAGATGATGGAATGCAGATGCACCATCATCTCCAGCATATGATCTTTTAACCCAAATCCTAACCCACACATTTCTGCACTGTAAGCCATTTTACACCAGTGTTTCCAGTAAGACATGAAATGCAGTATGAAATTCTTTATTAGAATCCTCAGCTCATGTTATTTTTCTATTAAAAAAAAAGAAAAAAGAAAGAAAAAAAAGTAATTTGAGTTGTGCCTAAACTCTGTACAGGGCACTTGGAAAAGTTTTATATAGAAACAGGCTTATACAAAGAGTAGAGTTTTGGTTTGGATAATATGTTGAAGTGTTTCCTTTTTAGTGTAAACCTCTGTGTACCTTCACTGACACCTTCTGTAATCCCTACCAGTACATCTCACCCTTAGGAAGTCTGCAGTATCTACTTGGATTTAAGGATAATTCTGTCTGTATCACTTTTCCTGTTTCTTCGGACCATAAATATTTAACATGCTGAAAGGTGGTGTACAGACTTGGGACACTGGCAGTGCCTTACATCCCTTGCTCACTTCTCTTGATATGCTATAGTTACGGCTTTCACACTCTTCTTAATATTTTTTTAAAGTTTTTCAAAGTTTTTAGGGTTTTCTGTGTTATTCCCATCATCATCCTCCCCACCATGAGCAATGGTATATGAAACAGATAACATGTAACTTGTTGAAACACCTACCTGGGGTTTTTTTTTTCTGGTCTTGTAGAGGATGGGATTCAGTGGCTTGGCTAATTTTCCAGCTCCTGTGCTCCTAACTTAATGGCAAATGTAAGTTGTCATGTAGAAATGGCATAAAGGTGGCTGGTCTCCAGACTTTTGTGTGGACCCAGTGCCGTATGAAGAAAATTTGTGTAACTTGGAGGCGGTAAGAATCATAGTAGGAAGGCAGTAGCATATGCAGCCGATAGGCAGTCAGTGACACATATTTCAGATAGAAAATAACTTCCAGTGCTCATGGATAACTTTGCACAGGACCCATACATGTGAATGTATATCTCAAGGAAGCCTCTGTTGTTGCTAGGTTGTTTTGGTTTTGGGTTTGTTTTTTTTTTTTTTAAATGGAAAACAAAATAATGTTTTATTACTGTTGGCTTTTAAGCCTACAGAAGTCATTTACCACAGCTGCTTGCTGTGGGAGGTTTAGTAGCATATTTATGCTAATAGGAATTACAGATCAACAGTGAAGAGCAAATATAACTTTAGGATTTTATCCAACATCAGCTCCCTATCTGCAGCACTGCCCAATTAGATCAGTGTTCCTTTATTTAAATGACTCTATTTTGGTGCCTTCCAGTCCAGTAACGAAGGCGTATCTTCAGTCCTGCCTGTGCTATATAAGGGGACTTGAAAATAGTGGGACTGGAAGAAAACCATGTATATCTTGGCTGGAAAAAATGATGTTCCTAGTCTCTTTTCTCAGAGTCTACATTTTAAGCTTGTTGGTTTTGTAAATTCACACTGGTTTCTGCTGGACTTTTGTATCTGGAGACCTTGGGACCTGGTTTTCCCACCAGTTCCATGCTGGCAGATTTGACAGGTGCTGAAAAAATTATGGATGAAGGCAAAGTGTTCAAGTGAAGTGGTGTAGGTAGGCGGCTGTTAATGTTACCAAACTGAAGCGTCACAGAGTCATAGAATGGTTTGGGTTGGAAGGGACCCTAAAGTGTCCTGAGTACACTGCAGCTTTAAAGATTAAAATGTCACTGTTACATGAGCTTGAGCTTGAGTTCAGCTGTCAGTTTAGTGGCCGTTGTTACCATTAGATGTTATTGATTTGGTGAAATCACGGGAAGAAAGTGCTGTGAGGGATGCTGGGTGGATCACCCTACCCAGTCACAGGTGGTGTGGGAAAGCAGGGATATTATTCTTGTTGACAATCTGAATGTTCCACGCTCCAGGCGTTACTTGATACTTCATAATTCCTTCAAGCTCTTTGGCCACTCATCATCCAGAATTGCAAGCAAAAACTGGGACCCAGTTCAAGAAGTTGTCTCTGCTAACATGCCTCCATGCTCTGCTGAATCCACAGAGAGCCCTGAGCACAGTGTATGCTCAGGCTGGGTCTGTAACAGTCAGCTACGCGTGCCCGCGCTGGCCTGCGGCACCGAGGCCAAGCAGTGGGGAAGGGCTCACGTCCGTGCTGCTCACACCTCTCCATGGCCTCTGTGCTGGGAGATGGTCCCTGGGGATGCCCCCAGAGCCTACATCTTTGGGTAAAACCGAGATAGGTGGGTAGGGTTTGCTCATCTCTGTTTCAGGGGACTTTGGAGAAAATGTTCAGCCAGCTGAGGTGTCCTGCTTTATGCTGTGAAATTATGTGAGGAAATCCAAGGGCTGGCAGGACACCTGGAGTTCTACAGGCAGGAACTTTTTCATTGTAAGAAATAAAAATTACCAAAAAAAAAGTGAAGTTTTGCTTTTGGCAGCATGCTATTTGTATACGTGATGATACTCTCCCAGACAACCATTTTATATTTAACCAAAGGAATACTTCTTTTTTAGCTTGCATTTACAACCACTGTGCCAGAACAGGGTAGGTTTTTTTTTCATCATCTCCACAGTTTCGGTTGCAGAATAACATATGTTGTATAATCAGTGCAATAGGTGCTGAAGGAGCCTGTAACTGTAATAAAACTGAAAGTCTTCTATAGCATGAAAGATGTTGCCATCTGCCACCTTAATATAATACAAGTGGATTATCTTCCTCTCATGAAAATTATGTATTAAATCTACAACGGCCAGACAAAATAAATTACGGTTTAAGAAGTGGTGGAAAGTGCTGCTCTGAAAATTGAATTTGGGCAGTAGTTGATGGGTGCCATAAAATCCTTTCTAAGGAGGTTTCTGAGAGAGCAGAAGAAGGGTATCTTAATTAAAATGCGTTTGTGAAGCCAAATTAAAAAATTATTACATTGATTGTAACAACAACAGCAGCAACAACAAAAGCTGTGAATCCGGTGGCTGTATCTCTAGTGGAACGCTCATAGCCCTTTCTAGCTTACGCTAATCTGGTTTTGTGGAAGCGGAGTATTAAAACAGATAGTTAATGCTTCCATCTGGGCCCTATTCTTTCCTTGTGAAACGTTGCAGCAATTTGTTTGTATGTACTGCCTCTTCCCCCAACCTTATCTCCAGCCCTCATGTAGCTCTGGGAGAGAAAAAGCTTATCAAAACTTCGGGGCTGCACAGTGCTGGGAAAGCAGGCGACAGGCTGAGACACTGGCAGCTTGTTACTTTTGCATCCCTATGGGTCTTCTTTCTGCCTTACCATTTTCAGTTTCTGTTTTGAGCAATAAAGAGAATGGATGGTTCGGTGTGGGACGCACTTGTAGACACTGGAATTGAGACATCTTGACTTCTTAGATATCAGCATTAAGCAGAAAAACATGAATGTTCAGAAAGGAGCAAAATACCTTTTAGGTGACCCTACCGTAGAGGAGATGATAGAAGATTGCAATCATAGAATCATAGAATGGTCTGGGTTGGAAGGGATCCCAAGGATCATAGAGCTCCAACCCCCTGCCACAGGCAAAGCCACCAACCTCAGGCCTGGAGCTACACAAGGCTGCCCAGAGCCCCATCCAACCTGGCCTTGAACGCCCCCAGGGATGGGGCATCCACCACCTCTCTGGGCAGCCCATTCCAGCACCTCACAACTCTCTCTGAAAAGAACTTCCCCCTAATATCTAATCTGAACCTCCCTCCTTTAGTTTTAATCCATTCCCCCTTCTCCTGCCATTGTCTACCCTTTGAAAAAGTTGAATCCCCTCCTGTTTGTATGCTCCCTTTAGGTACTGGAAGGCTGCAATGAGGTTCCCCCGCAGCTTTTTCTTCTCCAGGCTGAAATGGGCACATCCTGAGCATTAAGCATGTTTAGTACCCTTTTTCTTACAGATAAGCTGTTCTCAATGCTTTTTCGAAAAGCTAAGCAGTGGCACTGTTTAGGTGATGATTATGGGCTATTCCAGTGAATGCACAGGGATAACTTCATTTCTGGGAGTAGCGCTGTTGACTGCAAGGGACTCTTTCTACACATAGAGGTAGCCTGGAGCAGGAACGTGGGCGAGATTGCAATGCTGGAAAGACCAAATATATACTTCACCTCTTTCAAAAAAGCTCTCAAAGTAACAGAACTATGAAAGCTCCACATACACATTCTGTTCTGGACGATCAGTTACAGGTTGGCTTGAGGAGTGGGTCTGATACCTGCCTGCAATCCAGAGTGACAAAGCAAAAGAACTGGAAATGTAAGGGAGGAACCGGTTGTTAAGGTAATGCTCCTCTTACAGTTAGGGAAATCTTTCATCTGAGGCTTTGAAGCATTTAGTGCTTAAGTGAGCGTTACCTATTCTTTCACAAGGGTACTGTTAAGTATCAGCACATGGAGCAGTGAGGAGGTTATGAATGACTTGTCAAGGATCCTGCAATGAAATAATGAGCATCTGTGATTCCTAATGCTCTGCTTAACAATGAGGAATGGTCTGTCCTAATGTTCAGTATTGGCTGTAGGCCACAGGTTGATCTCTGCAGTGGCCCTTGTACAAAAACTTTGTTGGCCAGTTTTATCTGCTGCCCAGAAGAATGAGGAGGGGTATGGCTATTGCTAGAAAATAGAAGACTGTGCTGGGTTAAAAGGAAATGCTGCCTATTAACAACTGGGCTTTGGTCTTTGCAAAGATAACCTCTTCAGGAGATTTGGAAGAGGACGCTGTCTCTCTCTTTCTGTGGTCGCTGACTCTTCCAAAAAATCAAGATGCCCTCTTGCCTTGTCTGCAAACTCCCTTTTGCACTGCTGGTAGTGCCCATGAGCGCCATTTTCTTTGCCCAACTACAGTTGCCCTGGATGCGGATGCGGCCATACCAGCACAGCAGCGTTTCTTAGGTCAGTAGGATGTGAAAGAGGTGCTCTCTTACTACTATAACTGAATTTTCCTTTGGAAGACCATATTGTAGTCTCTCAGTTCTACAAACCAGTGGTGGTGAATTTTAGGCCCTGATATAACAGTGAGAAGTTTCCAAAATGTGGGGAAACTTGGAGATGTTTATTACTGCGATGGAGCGAGGCAGTTCATTGCTGTGCTTCTGAACACAAAATGGGTTGCCCAAAGACCCTACTGAGTGGGGTGTAGAAACAGTGAATCACAGAACATACTGAGTAGTGGGAAGGGATTTGAACCTGGGGTTGGTCTCATTCAGCCCATCACCTGAAGGCTACAAGGGCTGGCTTTTACCCCACGTCCGAATCAGGGAAGGGAAACAGAAGGATCCCTCTGGCAAAAGAAAAAGCAGGAGTTATTTTTCCTTTGAAGCCCATGTGAGGCCAGTGCAGGAAGGCAGCAGCTCTTGCAAATATATTTGTAAAGTCTCTCAGGCCTCTCTTGGAAGGGGATGCAGTTGGGTCAGCTGAATCAGCAGCCCTGCTCTGCGGTGGTGCCCGTCGCAGCCAAACAAAAAGATGTTTGCCTGGGTTAAACGCTGTCAGGCCCTGAACACAATCCCCAGCGACAGCATACCGATTCTTTCACGCTTGGGCAGTTGTGTGGGAGGCACAGGGCCCTGGGGAAGGGAGACCTCCCTCTCTCCTCTGGGAAAGCTTGTAGCTCGGCACTGCTGGGCAGAGCCAGGCTCTGCGGCACAGGGAGAGGAGCCGCTCCGGGGAGCTGAGGCTTGCCGAGCCCAGCACCGTGGGGCAGGCCCGGGCTGCAGGCTCTGAAGAGAGCGGAGAGATATTTTGGGGTACTCTAAGCGAAACGCTTAGAGAATGGGCTGTCCCACGTGCCGCTAGGTGGCACTTTAGGGACATGGCAGTCATTGGCTTGTATTCCTCCTGCGTGACCTCCACCGCCAGAACTTGTTTTTTTTGGGGGGGGTGTTGTTTTTTTTTTTCTTGGTCAAACGTAACCATTATTCACTGTTACCATCTGCCCCGCTGGCTGCTGAGCTTTGCCACTCTCACGTCCCGGCAGCCGGGAAGATCGGCCAAGCCATCGGCCAGCCCCATGGCCCATCCTCAGCCAGCGGGTACCAGAGCCCTGCAGCACGGCAGTGGTGGCAGCTGTGGGGCTGACAGATGCACCTCAGTGCTTAACTAGGAAAAAGCACATCTTGCATCTACAGGAACTGTGGTATCAAAATGTTGGAAATTTCTAAATCTTACCCAGTTTTGGTATCAGCACTCAAATTTATATTTGCTTGTATTAGAGCATGAAGTTTATTCTTTTTTCCTTTTCAATTCTCTTCAGTTTAAAATAGCATTCTCCTGCAATCAGACCATTAAAAAAAAAAAGGGGGGGGGGTGTTCTGCAAAAGTTTGGGGTTCTTTCCCCTTCTCTTCCCTTTCCCCTTCTCTTCCCTTTCCCCTTCTCTTCCCTCTCCCCTTCTCTTCCCTCTCCCCTTCTCTTCCCTCTCCCCTTCTCTTCCCTCTCCCCTTCTCTTCCCTCTCCCCTTCTCTTCCCTCTCCCCTTCTCTTCCCTCTCCCCTTCTCTTCCCTCTCCCCTTCTCTTCCCTCTCCCCTTCTCTTCCCTCTCCCCTTCTCTTCCCTCTCCCCTTCTCTTCCCTCTCCCCTTCTCTTCCCTCTCCCCTTCTCTTCCCTCTCCCCTTCTCTTCCCTCTCCCCTTCTCTTCCCTCTCCCCTTCTCTTCCCTCTCCCCTTCTCTTCCCTCTCCCCTTCTCTTCCCTCTCCCCTTCTCTTCCCTCTCCCCTTCTCTTCCCTCTCCCCTTCTCTTCCCTCTCCCCTTCTCTTCCCTCTCCCCTTCTCTTCCCTCTCCCCTTCTCTTCCCTCTCCCCTTCTCTTCCCTCTCCCCTTCTCTTCCCTCTCCCCTTCTCTTCCTCTCCTCTCTCCCTCTCCCTTCTCTTCCCTCTCCCCTTCTCTTCCCTCTCCCCTTCTCTTCCCTCTCCCCTTCTCTTCCCTCTCCCCTTCTCTTCCCTCTCCCCTTCTCTTCCCTCTCCCCTTCTCTTCCCTCTCCCCTTCTCTTCCCTCTCCCCTTCTCTTCCCTCTCCCCTTCTCTTCCCTCTCCCCTTCTCTTCCCTCTCCCCTTCTCTTCCCTCTCCCCTTCTCTTCCCTCTCCCCTTCTCTTCCCTCTCCCCTTCTCTTCCCTCTCCCCTTCTCTTCCCTCTCCCCTTCTCTTCCCTCTCCCTTCTCTTCCCTCTCCCCTTCTCTTCCCTCTCCCCTTCTCTTCCCTCTCCCCTTCTCTTCCCTCTCCCCTTCTCTTCCCTCTCCCCTTCTCTTCCCTCTCCCCTTCTCTTCCCTCTCCCCTTCTCTTCCCTCTCCCCTTCTCTTCCCTCTCCCCTTCTCTTCCCTCTCCCCTTCTCTTCCCTCTCCCCTTCTCTTCCCTCTCCCCTTCTCTTCCCTCTCCCCTTCTCTTCCCTCTCCCCTTCTCTTCCCTCTCCCCTTCTCTTCCCTCTCCCCTTCTCTTCCCTCTCCCCTTCTCTTCCCTCTCCCCTTCTCTTCCCTCTCCCCTTCTCTTCCCTCTCCCCTTCTCTTCCCTCTCCCCTTCTCTTCCCTCTCCCCTTCTCTTCCCTCTTCCCCTTCTCTTCCCTCTTCCCCTTCTCTTCCCTCTTCCCCTTCCAGGTCCTCTGTCTTACTCTGATTTCAATTCTCCTGCTTATTTGCAATTGTCAGTGTAGAGCACTAGTCTATTTAGTTGCTTCTACCCTGTTTGAACACACTGGTTCTTGAAAAGCCGCATTTTGCCTTTACATAAATAACATGGGATCAGTGTCCTTTCTTTTTCTGTGGATAAGTTACTGTATTCTTGCTTTTGACAGAAGGTTTAACATAGACTCGCAAAATGAAATGAGGACCAGAAGCTGCCTTCCCAGCCAGGTTAGAGGAATATCTATGCTCCCTGTCCAAGAAAGGCCATTAGAAGCTGGCTCTTGTATACCTCCATCATTGCTCTATGTTGTGCAGTAAGGCTGTAGTTTATAGCACATGTATTACTTGGGGCTCTGAAAGACTGTGTTTACTCATACTGCCCCTAAAGGAATGATTTGTCAAAGTGTTGTGATTTGGGCCCAAAGTTATCGTATTGTTCTCTTGGGTATTGGAGCTTCACTGTCCCCAAATAATTCATGAAAGCCTCATGGATCTTAGCAGGTTACTGTTACCAGTCCTTAGAGCTTTTGTTTCTTTCAAATATAGAAAAAATGAGGTTGTAGAAATCAGGGAGGTTATGGGCTGTTCGGCTTCCTGATAAAGAAAGGCTTTGTTATATCAAATGGACTTTTAATGGTCTTTTGATTATTGTAGACAGGGATTGCTTTTTCCATTTCACTCTCCTATTTGTACCAGAAATCTACAGTTATAGAAGCAGCACTTCAACCCATGAAAAACTTTCCAGAATTAAAAATGGTAGTATCTAATAGTTATTAAAATACAAATATTCAAGATACTAATATTCTAATAATACCTGAAAAGTACAGGGTGGGATTGTTTAGTTTTTAAACCATCAGATCATGGTAAAGATGTAGCATGTTTCAGGGTGGGGGTGGGGGACAAATCTTGCCAGCCAAAATACATTTTTCTCCTCTCCAGAGGAATTTCACGTGCATTTAAAAAAGAGATCCCGAATCTCCTTCCTGTGTGCACGTGTTTGCCCCTGTATGGTTGGGGAGCAGCAGTAACCTGGCAGAAGAGCTTTTCCCCTGCAGCTCTCTGTACAGCTTTTGCGGCGTGTGCTATGGAAGAAATGGAAGCGGTATGAAAAAGTCCCTCCTTTGTACATGCAACAAATTCTGTGCTTCCTGTCATCTTTGGTTAACTTACCATTTAAGCACTGGGGAACTTGTGACTGCTGCAGAGCTTGATGGGCCTATGCAGAAACCCTTTGGCAGGAGTGAGTTAGGGTCATCAGCGTGTGACTTGCTGCTGTTGTTATTATGGGTAAAACCCTGGCTCCTTAAAAGTTTGAGGTTTGCCTTGAGCTTGCCTTTGAACACGAGCTTTCACCTAGGTAGAAACAAGCCTTTTCTTTCTTTATTTTTTTGAGGAGAGAGCAGGATGCCACGTTTCCCCTTCTGCCTGGGGGCCGTTGTCAGTGTAGCTCCAGGTTGGCAGAGGTTGGGAAAGAGAAGGGAGGCCGCTTCTGCCAGAGCCAAGTGCCCTCAGCCTCCTGGTCCTTGCCTGCCTACCCCATCTTGCCAGGCCATCCCTTCTGGACAGAAAACAGCCACCCTGTGTTCGTGCTGTGTTTGCTGCCGGGGCACAGGCAGATCCAAATCCTGCTGCCCTCCCCTAGGCAAAGTGCTGTGCCCTTTCCAGCGGAAGCAGATCAAAAGATGGGGGAATATTTTGGGAGAGGCAAGGTGAGGGATTTAGCCCTCTGTTTTAATTTGCTGCTGGGTCAGATAGGCCGGGGGGAGAGTGTTTCGTTTTGCTGGAGCGTGGGCCTGTGTGGTGAGTGCTCAGTGTAGTTTCTGTTTGAAACATGAGGAAGGAAGATTTATTTGGCTGCTTTTATGACTTTGTTTTTAGTAACTTTACTGGAAATGTTGGTGTAATTCAGACTTTATCCAGCCTTGCAAACTTCAAAGACAGAGGCTTACCCCAATGAATTTTCATCGGTTTCAGGAGATAATAAGGTGACAGGGCGCATCTGAAATCTTTCTAGCTTTTATCCTCCCTCCCCCCACACCCCTGAGTCTTTCTCCTAGTATTTAGGCTGTAACAGTAACTCCAGAAGAAATTCTGGGTACTAGGTCATTTACATTCAGAGATACGGTTCTAAGCACTCCGCAGAAAGTCTTTTCTTTTGTTTTCCTGGCACAATAAAACACAAGAAAATGGTTTCATTAGAAATCTGCAGAAGACATATGTCACCCCTTCTGCTGCCACCCTAGATCTCCATTTCCCCTACTGTCAAACTGTTAAAGTAACTTTTCTGTTCTGCGTAAGGTTGCCTTTCCTTGACTTTATTGCATGTGACTGCTAGTTGTTTTCTGGGTGTAGCAATGACTGACTTGTTCTTGCAGACAGAGCAGCCGTCGGAGGTTGAATTACACCCTCAGATGAATAGACCCTCGTCGCAGGCCGAAGAGAGCAGTTCAGCGAAGAAGGTGAGATCTGCATGCGTTGTGCCGTTGTGGAGTGTGATTCACCTTCTCAGATGTACGTGGTAGTTTTAAGTTTTAAAGCAAGCAAGCAAAGGGCTAGGGTTACGTTTCTACATGCTTAGCTTCTCTGGAGGTCAGGACGCTGGAGAGAAGCGGGCTCGCGTGTGACGTCAGCTCAGATAAATCACCAGGAGAGCTCTTAGTACACACACATCGACGCGCGTGCTCGAGGAGAGGCAGCTCGCTGTTTGTTTCAAATCAATAGGGGCTTGGGGAACCTTGGGGAAGACAAAAACAGAGTTTGATTGTACTCGACCCCTGTCTCGCTGTAGTTCCTCCGGATTGGGGTGCACTTCTTGCTCCCAGTTATCGGCGATTTGGTTTTGGTGTAAACGCACCTGCTCGCGAGAGGTCAGGACCTGGCGCTACATGTACGTAGGCTGGGAGAGGTTTGCTTGAGTTGGGGAGTTTCTGCTGTGGTTTTGTATGAACATACCATTTGTATAAGGCGAGCACTGCACACACAGTGGCACGTTTCGAGGAGCCTTGTGTAAGAAAGGAGGGGCCTTAGCAGTGGGTATGAGCATTTCGCAGCTCCTGGCCACGCTCCCACCGCCTACTTCCACCAGCCCGAGACAGAGCAAGTTTTAATAGGGGCCGAATGCAGATCCTCCCCGCTCCAGCCCCGCTGTAGCCAGGGAGCACCCGCAAGACCTTTGCTCTGCCCAACCAAGAACTGTTGGCAGTACATACCTTGCTTATGGAGCATCACCACCCTTCTTACCCTAAAGGGGAGCACCGACAAATGTCTGCTGTCATTTCCTATATGCAATAGGGCTTTCTGGGCAGAGTCCTTGCTCTGCTTGTGCTCACTGTATGCTGCTACTAGCCTGGCCTCGCTTCTTCCTCGCTCTGCTTCGCAGCCCTGACAGGGAAATGAAATCCTCATGGTCCACCTGCTTCATGCTAGCCCCCATCCCACCTGGGTACCTGAAATACAGAAAAGCCGGAGGCTGTGGGGCACTGGAGGTAGGTAGTGGGTGTGATGCTGACCCACTGTCCAAAGCCTGGTGCAATCGCAGCCAGCCAAAGAGCACCTACTGCATGTTCTGCTTTTGGGTATTGCATCGTGTCTTCCAGCGTCACATTGGAAATAGAAAAGGGTTTTATCCTATGGATTTGGTAGGTTTGGGGCAGTTCAGGGTAGTCTGTGACTCTGCATTTGGCCTCCCACCAGTTTATAGTTGTAGAAGGCATACACAAGTTCTTTGCCTGCTGTACAACATGTGTCTGTGAAGAGCTGGGCATATGCGTAGGATTTCAGAGCCCAGGATTTGAGATCTGTGTGGTGCTGATGTGCTGACATCCTGATCAAAAGATCTCATAATATTTTTAAATCTTTTTCAGTAATGGCAGAACCCTTTTTTTGATGTTGAACCCCCTTATTTCCATACAATTCTAATTCCTCTAATAATTGCAATCCCTCTAATACTAATTATTGATGGGCTTAAGTTGGTTTCTGTGATGGTTTGAGCCCTGGCCAAAGGCCAGACGCCCACCAAAATCAGTCTGTTACTCCCCTTCTTAGTTGGACAGGGGAGAAAAAAACATAACTGGGCGGCTCAAGAGACAAACTCGTTAATGACGCGGGCAAAACAGACTCAACATAGAGAGCAGAAGAGAAAAGTTATCTAATTTATTACACCACGCTAAAGAGAAAACAGTGAAAAAGAACCAGAGTCAGGAGTGCAACCAACAATCTTGAAACAAATGCAAACCAGGCAAACACTTTTCCCCCCCACTCCCTCCTTAGCAGGCTTTAGTTAGAAGTTTGCTCCCTTCTTCCCTCCCGGTCGCAGCCCAGGAGGGGCAGGGACTGGGGAAAATGGGGGTCTTAGTAACACCTTCCCCCCACCCCTCCATTCTAAAGCAGACTTCCCTTTCAGCCATGATTTTGCTCCCTTCTTCCCCTCTCCTGCTCGCAGCACAGGACAGGGGGCAGGGACTAGGAGATGGGGGCTTCAGTCAGTCCCTTGCAAGATGGTTTCCTTCTCGGCCGGGATGGGGGCATCCATTCCACACAGCCTCCCCCTGCTGCACCGTAGGATCTCACCCACAAGAGCCAGTCCTCCACGAACTTTCTCCAAGGCAAATCTCTTCCCACCGGGCTTCATCTCTGCTCTGGCAGGCAGCAACAAATCACAGTGTCTCTCAGTCCCAGTCCTCCACGGGGCTATAGGCCTCCTCCAGCAAACCTGTTTCATTCATCTCTGTAGGTCGCTTGTGCTGGCAGGGGCTCATCCCACCGTAAGTCACGGCATCTTCTCTATGTCTCCCCCGGCTCCATGCAGCGTGGAGCCGAGCCTCTCCACCGGGCAGGTCGGGTCTCTGCCTCCTCCATGGGTCCTTTCCTCCGGCTACTCCAGGTGCTTCTGCTCGGGCTGCAGGGGCAAACTCGCCTGGGTACCTGGGCGCGCCTACTCCTCCCCCAGCCTTCCCGGCCTTTTATGTCTGTCAACTGCTTACGTTCACAAGCAAATATACATCACAATGCCCTTAATGGGCCAAACTTCGCGGTCTTTCCTGGCACTCCAAGTTCTGGTTGGAGTCTTTGTCTCCTATATGTGATTCCCAGAGGCGCTATAAGCAGGCCTGCAGAAGATTCCAGCAGCCATTTTCTGCCGGACCTGGCCCTCTTAGTAGAACTGCAACAGTTTCATACTGTATCACTCATAAGGAGTCACTTTTGCTGAGTCAGGCTGCTTACTACAGTGGTTTTTGTCTGGGTTCCTCTTATGATTGCTGGGTCATTAAATGTTTTGTCATTTAATTTTTTTTTCTTTATTTTATTAACATTTGGCCCAAAAGTCGTAAGAAAGTCTGGACCAGCAAAATGTGCACTGTGCAAGTGATAATAAAATTTGGTCTTTGGTCTTGATTGTAACAGTAAATGCATAACCTTTGTCAAGTGACATTAGCTCTTTTGAGTCTTAGTTTTTTCATTAATGAAATGGGGCAGTAATAGCTATATCCCTTGTAAAAGAGATCTAATAATATAATACACTGAAAAGGATATGTTTATCTTCCACATTTAAAACAGCTTTAAGCCATTAAAACTACTTCTTGTTGCAGAAGAAAGGATGCCTTAGTTTCAAATAATTAAAACACCGTTAAAGGCATAAAAATCCAGCCCTTTTGTTTTACGTGCAACCCAGACTTACTTCTCTGATGCAACCTCTCAAGAGAAGTGACTGTCCTTCTCCACTTATAATGTCTTAATTTGGCATGGATTATTTTATAGACGTGTCTTCCAAAGCTGTTTTCAGTGTTGCTTCATGTAAGAAAGGAGGGAGGTGGAGGCAGAGACTCCGTGCCAGATGGGTCGGGTAGTCAGTGGGGATGCAAGCGATTGATTATTGATTTTTACCAACTGGGAGTAATTAAAAATAAATGCTGTTTTGGTTCCAGTGCTTCTGGGTCACTTGGCAGCTAGTGGTTGTCTTTGTGCTGCTCCCCCCGCCCATCCCAAATGCGCACAGCACTTCACAAGCCAGTTCTGAAGAGCCTGTCATCCAGATGAAGACAAAACACCAGTGTGATCGTTTCATTCGTTAAAGGGTTTTGGGAGTTATTGTTCCTTTTTGCTGAATCAGAAACCTGAGAGGCTATTACCAAATTTGAATTAAGCTCTGTACCTCTTTAAATTATGAAATCTTAGGCCAGATGTCAGCATTTTCAGTGTCACAAGTATCCCCCTGCCTAATGATGGGATACACATGGCCTGACTTGTCGTTGCTGTGCTTCTCTTTCACAGGAGGTTGTTCTCTCTCAGCCACCCTCGAAGCCCACCCGCAGGAAGCTCCGGACAGAGGCACAGGGCCTGGAGACCCCCGAACTTTCTCCCTCTATAAATGTGACTTCTTCCCTGCCAGCAGTCAAGCCTCACCTCCCTGTCCAAAAGTAAAAACTTAAGCACACCAACCTGCACCATGAGATCTGACGTAGCAGGGTTTGCGATTTGCGTAATTTGTGCTTGGTAGTTCTGGGTTTGAGACTGCTTCACAAGATAGGGGTCTCTGAGAAGAGACAAGCCAATGGTATCCTGGGCTCCATCAGAAGAGGGGTGGCCAGAGGGGACAGGGGGGTGATTGTCCCTCTCTGCCCTCATGAGGCCCCATCTGGAGTACTGTGTCCAGATCTGGGGCCCCCAATACAAGAAAGATGTGGAACTGTTGGAAAGGTTTCAGACGTGGGCCACAAAGATGATCAGAGGGCTGGAGCACCTTCCCTACGACGAGAGGCTGAGGGAGCTGGGCTTGTTCAGCCTGGAGAAGAGAAGGCTGCGGGGGGACCTAATTGCAGCCTTCCAGTACCTGAAGGGAGCATACAAACAGGAGGGGAATCGACTTTTTAAAAGGGTAGATGATGGCAGGACAAGGGGGAATGGATTGAAGCTAAAGGAGGTAAGGTTTAAATTAGATATTAGGGGGAAGTTCTTTACAAAGAGAGTGGTAAGGTGATGGAATGGGCTGCCCAGAGAGGTGGTGGATGCCCCATCCCTGGGGGTGTTCAAGGCCAGGTTGGATGGGGCCCTGGGCAACCTTGTGTTGCTCCAGGCCTGGAGGTTGGTGGCCCTGCCTGTGGCAGGGGGTTTGGAACTCTGTGATTCTTGTGGTCCCTTCCAACCCAGCCCATTCTATGATTCTGTGACTCTGTGACATCTACATCTGTCTTCTCAGGGGCAGATGAAGTCTGTAGTGACTGTATAAGTTGATGATATTTAATTTATAGCCTCTTCAGACATGTCCTGCCTCTGTATCTGGTAGACATGTCTGAAGAGCACGCCTCACTGTTCAACCAGCATCTCTAACACAACTCCTTTTAGCTCGGTGGGTGTGTGGTTTTTGCCTTGCACATTGCTTCTGGAATTTTGCTTATTTGTGTGGACAGACATGACTCAATAAATCCCCAGGAAATCGAGTCATGAAATGCTTGATGCTGGTCATATCCTTATGACATTTCTTCATCACCAGGCGGGTTAGAAATGACCTTACCACTGGTATGAGCTGAGCCATAGACCAGTGGTGATAATCTGGTAATTGCCGAAGGCAGTGTGTGTTCTTTGCTCTCATAAATACAGCTGTTGGAGATGTCAGAGAGAAAAACTTGTGGGCATCTCCCTATATGCTTATTTAATAGCAGTGGGGAAGGGGCTGTACAGATGGGAAGCAAAGGCACTGGAAGCCCTACTTGGTCTATACATCTCCCTCAACTGATATAGCAGGTAATGATCATTGCCCCCCTTCACCTGAAGCCTTGCAAAGACATCTCGTTCAGTCTGAAGCAAAGCCGAGCTGCCAAATCGGTTGGGTGGGCCTTGGCAAACTCACCTGTAGGCTGGATCTGTGCAGTGTAATTGGAGGTCGTAACTAATAAGATTCGTAGGATGCCCTTGAAGTGTTACTTTGTGCTTTGGGAGTGCATATGCCATAGCAGTTCAGAGAAAGGTAACAGCATTTGTTAGCATCTCTATTTAATCCTGTTTTGTCTGTATCTTCCCTAAAATGTTTAAATAACCATGGAGGTACATCACCCTGTATTTTTTTCCTCTACGATTATTACTCTATAGCCCATGGAGAGTAGTTTGAAGCAAAATACTGAGGCAGAAAAGTGCCAGTTCACTGGAAGATGACAGCATAAAGACTGGCCGGCGCTGTGAAGTGGGTTCTGCTGCAAAGATCAGTGCTGTCAGTTTTGTTAAGAGCTCATGGGAGACAGTGGACCACTATGGACCTTATTTAAATAGGGCAGCTGGTTTAGATCAAATTGGTCATAAAAAGCTGTTGATACCTCGTGTAAAACTTTAAAATGATCTGTTTGGAAAAGGGCTTGGATATTCAGCCAGTATTTTCTGTACTTTCTTTCCTTTTCCCTGTTGTCACCTTTGTTATTTGGAATAGGTTGGTCTTCATGTACAGATGTGTCCCTTTTTGTTCCTGTCTGCCTAACTGATTTCCTCCAAATCAGTTACTAGGGGCTTCATTAATAATAACAATAACAATAAGAATACTACCACCATCTTTTAAGTTAGCAGCAAAAGAGATGAGGGAAGTCTGTAAGCCATCTACCTGTTCCATCAGGTGATTTGGGTGGAAGTGACTGCTTTGAACGGAATGTGGATTAATTTCTGAAATAAAGAAACATCAGAATCAGCAGTGCCCCCCCTTCCCCAAAATCTGAGACAGTACTTTCATGCAGACATCCTTTCTTTCCACATAGGATGAGTTTTTTATTGTCCATTAACAGCTCCCAAATCTTTCAGCTCCACAAGTGTCTGAAAGCGGCTCAAGCAATAAGCACAGCTATGCAGGGGTGATTCTTAAATTGAATCGGGCTGCGGCGATTTTGAAATAATTGAGACAGCCTAAAATGCTTCTGTCACTCAGGTTAACAAGCTGTACTTCCAAATAGGCTACCTGGTTCAGCCATCTCATTTCAGCATTACATTTCTCTTACGGCTCTCAGAGCCGTAGCTTGTGCCTTGGCTTTGAAGTGTAGCCCGGCGTGTGTTGGGTACAGAAGCAGAGTACGGAGAGCTGCTCTCCTCGCGTCAGCCACTGTCGAGGGTCTTAATTGACATGTTTTCCATTTCTCTGTCTGGCAGACAGTCTTCCAAGCAGAAAAGGGCTATCCAGACCGCTATACGGAAAAACAAAGAAACCAACGCTGTGCTCGCCAGGTTGAACAGTGAGCTCCAGCAGCAGCTGAAGGTAAGGAACGCGTAGGAAATCCGTGACTGAGCTCCCTGCAGTCAGTTACGTGTCACCTCCAGCAGAGAATCTTGTGCATCCTCTCAAATGAAAGCTACTGCGTTATTTCCGGGGGAAATAACTGTACCGTATGTGTGGGTAGGCTGAGGCTTTCCGGGAGGAGTTGCAGCCTATGGGCTGTCAGCTCCACTGGCAGCTGGTCTAACGGGTGAGCTTTGTCTTTCTGAAAAGTTTGGTAATGTGATGAGTGTCACCCAGTGCAGAAGAGCAACTCAAGCGTAGCTTGCTTGCCTTCTGGTCAATTGTGCTACATAACTGTCTCCTAGACTCGGGCACTTGATACCCACAGACTGGCTAAACCACGCTTCATGTGAACGCTTAGCACTGATTTTTAACACCTACTGACTTTTCTTTTAACGTGTTCTCAAGGAACTACTTCCTTGCATACATCAGCTGTGTTTTTTTTCTGTCATCTCAATCCAAAGGTGGTGCAGACTTTAGTTTTCCATCTACTACAGCGTGTTCTTCCTTGCATGTTATGAACACACTTGTCTGGAAAGGGAGGTGGACCTCCAGTTACACTTTTTATTCAGTCAGTTTGATTCCATGTTAACACAATTTATTAACTGGCTTTCAGGGATCTCCCAAGAGAAATGCAGGGTGGATGCTCTGTACTGAAATCATAGCAAAATATAGGACAGGGATTGAAATAAGCGCAGAGATGAAAGCTTTTGCTGACAGCACATTGACAGCGCATTGCCATCATTCCTTGGCTCAGGTCTTATCTGTTTCCATGCACTATCTTCAGCATGCTTAAACTCCCTGACCTTCACCAAACAGGCCAGTGCTGTTATCTGCGTTTTACGGTAGGGCGAAGGAAGCACGTAAAGACAGAGAGATTTGCCCGAGTTCGCACAAGAGCAGGAAACTGAACTTGTCCTTCAAGTCATAATGCTGCCTGGAAGTTTTCTGATGCATCAGGGCCCATATGAGTCCCCTATGGGGACCAGAAGACTTGACAGGTAACCCTCACACACAGTGAGCGAGGTGTGGGGAGCCCAAAGGCAGGGCTGTGAGCTGGCCCATTTGGGGTACCAAATCTCGGAGGTGTTGCAAGTCATTCCAGCTCTCATGTGGGCTGGGGAGCCCTTTGATGGGAGGTTGACGAGAGCTGGGTGCCCCTCAATGCAGGGGCAGGGGCAGCCTCGAGACCAGGAGAAGCTTTCCTGAAATCCCTGATCCCCAAAGCCTTGGCAATCAATACCTGACTGAGACAGGTGATCTTCCTGCCACAGCTGTCGCAGAGGTAGATTGCGAAGCCTGCATTGTCTTAGAAAGGCAAAGACTAGTTCTTTTCCAAAATGGCAGAGGTTGGTTGTGTGAACCAAAAACTCTTTAAAAAAAGTTTTGAGGGAAACATAGTCTCAAAATAACCTGATTTTCTTTGGTAAAAATGGCCAGTTGTGGCCAGTTTCGCTGCATCCCAAGCTATTCCACCAGCCAGTGGATGACTGCTTGCTCTCCCTGATGGAGCAAGTAATTGAGCCTCCATATTGCCCCACTGTAAGGAGGTGGGAGCAGAAGGCTCTGCAGGGTCGTGTGTGGCACTGGTACGGTGTTTTGAGGTCACAAGGAGAGTTGCTTTAAGCAGCAGAGCCCCAAACCTCTAGTCAGTGCCTGCAGTTTGTGTGGCTGCTTTTCACCGGAGCGGGCTGGTGCACGCGAGCATCAATCCCAAAAGTTACAGCACATCTCCTCCCTCCTGCAGGAAGTTCACAAGGAACGAATTGCTTTGGAAACGCAGCTGGAGCAGCTACGTCCTGTCACCGTCTTGTGACCTCTCCCACCGCCCTGCAGCAGCGAGAGGGCAGCACGCTTCCCGACAGCCTTGCTGGGAGAGAGGAGCACTGCACGGCTGAGCAGGGTTTCTTGCTAAGGTGAACAGCGGTGGGGAGCGCTGGCTTGCGGGGTCTCCCTTCGCCCCGCCACACGTGTTTGCAAGTGAAGAAGGTACAGAAAACAAGTATCTGACTGCTGGACACTTCTGAGCAGGCTGGGGGATGCTTCGCCTTTTTTTCCTCCCTCTTCCCAGCCTAATATGTAAATTCAGTTTATCGGTGAGATGAGTAACCTGAGAGTATTTTATTTATGTCAAGAACTCCGGATTTATACGCGTTCCGGCAGCACCTCCTGCCCCGATTATTAAGAGGTACAGCATTCCTGAATTCTTGCTCAGATATAAAACTCATCCTCTGAGATGGGCTTCTGGGTGTTATTGATTCCTCTAGGATTGTATCAAGGTGGACCACGTGTGGGTTTAATGTGCTACAGGAATAAAACTCACTAGGCCTACAGTCTCTGTCTGCAGTCCCATGTCAGATAATTATTTTCTTAGTACTGTTTATTATGCAATCACGGATGTATTTTAATGTTAGAGAACTTGTATTTTCTAAGCTCAAATCATACGAGAGAACAGTAAAAATACTAAAACTCTATTATTTTGGAAATTACAAATCAAAAATAATCTGGTTTTTTGAGCTATAACTGCTTCCCATCACCAGTGTTTGGTCACTCGCTTGCAACTGCCAGTGTCTCTGCATCCTTTTAGCAATGTTTGAGGTTGCTGGCTTACAGCCTTTTTTACCTTTTTTGTTTGACCCACCAGTGTATTCCTAACAAGAGGTTAAAAATGCATTTGGGGCATTTTTATAAAAGCTGTTCTATGTACATTTGTATTAGTCTGCTTTGCCGTCTTAATAGCTGCCAATCTGTTTCAAGGATGTGTACAAGAAGCATGTTTCCAACAGGAACAAAGATAGTAGAAGTGCTGTCTAAGAGGTTATAAAATGCATGATGGAAGCAATTGCCTTCTAGAGCAGGTTTTTTTGATGTTCCTTTGCACCTCGCTGGAGATGCTGCTGACAGGATGAAGCTGCTAACGTCCATCTCTTCCTGAAATGAAGAAGCACAGGTTAATTTTTCACCTGGGTCTGATCCAGAGCTGACTGAGTCCTGTGGGGATTTTTCCGTGGATGCCAGTGGTCATTGGCTTGGTCTCGGTTCTCACAATAGAAGCCGGCTAACCTACACTGCTTTATTTCTTGGGCTGATGCTCTTGAACTGGGTGACTTCAGCTATAACACTGTCAGCCCCGCTCCCTCCACGGCTCTGATGTGCACTTCACTGCAAGGGAACGTCACCAGCCTGTTACCCATCTTAAATACGATGCTGCACGTGTTTCATAGCCTGGTGTTCACTGACCTGATTTACGTGCACACCTTTGCCTTGCAGTAACAGCACGGTGGTTTTTGGCTGTGTTGGTGTGATGCTTTCTCCCTGTAGCTATAGGGTGGCCCTAGGGCTGAGGGGGAGGAGGAGAAGCAGTTTTGAAGCAGCTGGGCAGCCTCCCTTCAGGCTGTGGCGGGGGCGCCGGAGGACATCAGGACATCGGAGCAGCCAAAGGTTTTGTTGGGAGATAAGAAAGATGTCAACGGAAACGACTGAAGTGATGAGGAAACGGCCTGCTTTTGTGGAAGGGGATGTGGATGTGGGACGTGGATCTGGAAGGCTGGAGGTGAAAATCAGCATTTACAGAATCGTTACTGAAGGTCTGGTTTTGTAACGCCTCGGTTTCGATTCAACTAAGTATTGCTGTGTCAGCAAGTGGCAGCTGTTTCTCGGGGTTTGGGGGGGATGTTTGTGTGACTGTTGCGTAGCTGGGGCCTGGTGGTCATTGCTGGTCAGTGACAAAATGTGAGAATGGGAAACTCTTCCAGGAAGCTGCAAAACAGCTGCTGCCCTCCTGCTAGTAGTGGTGCTGCCCAGAAGTTACCGTCCGGTGTTTCGTCTGCTCGTAACACTGAGTCATTCCCAAGGTTTTAATGAGGTTAAGTGCTCACTCTTTGCCGCCTTTTTAGTTCTTACATTGTTGTTGGGTTAATAAGGCCCTGCTGTTCAGTAGGAAATAATCATGTGGCATGTTTGGGTTTTGGTTTATGGGTGATTTTTTTAAGGAAAGCTTCTCAGTTATTACAGAGAAGTATGCATGTTGCATTTTTAAGGCAGTGGAGGACTTTTTCCTGTTTGATAGGAGCTTCCTCTAGAATAATCCCCCATTTATATCACTTGGGTTATTTATGGAATAGATGAAGATCATAGGAAGAGCAGAAAAATCTGTTTTATATGTCTTCTTCAAGTGTCTCCTTTCTGAAGTACGAGCTGTTTTTCATTCACTGGAAAGTAGGATACTTGGTTAGCCAACAATGAAATATTTACTCACTTGTTACCTTACCACAGGACTTAACTTAAAAATTTAACCATTCCTGCATTTTTAGGGTTGCAGTCAAATGCCCCGCTAGGCCTCAAGGCCTACGATGTGAGTTGATTTGTGTTCTGTTTGGCGAGGTGTTGGCTGCGGTGACGATACACTGATTCAGGTGGTGAGAAAGCCAGAAGACTCAAGGAGAAGCATCGATGCGTTGTATGTCTGAAGCAGGAAGTTGCTCTTCCGTATGTCTCAGTAGTTCGGCCTTCGCGAGAAGCGAATCCGAAATGAAAATTGGCGTGTCTGGTTTAGGGAGGCCCGTAAGCATTTTGAGAGGGAGAGGCAAAGGCATCGTAAAGCTATAGGCACTGCTTCTGGCAGTTGCTCCATGCAGCCCTGGCTGGTCAAAATTTATATCTAAATCCAGTCCCACAGATTTTCTCAAAAAAATTTTTTCCAAAGGAAAAATGCAGGTACAGCAAAATCATAATTTCTTGCAGAAAGCTTCACTCTCTGAAACTTTCCAAGTCTTCAATTTCCTGAAGCAATCGGTTTTGGACAATTAAAGATTTTTGTCTGAAGGACAAGACTAGGCAGAGAAGATGAGGATCTTCCTCGGTGTGCGGGTACATGTGCGCTCACGTGTCTTCCTTTTGATCAGGCATTTCTTCATAGATCCGTTAATGATCATGTCACCTGTTCGCTTTCTGTGAAATATTTGTTTCAATACATGGTGATTCACTGGTGAAAAAAGAAAAAGGCCCAGCTTAGTGTGCTGACTGGTTGCCTTTGTAGATCAAGCCATTTTTATTTGAGCCTTTAAATATAAATAATGACCTGGTGATTAAACAAGGCAAACAGCTTCCATTTCAAAGGCATTCCTTTAAACAAACTGTTCTGTGAACAAACATTAATCCTTCACGATCAGTGTCCTTCTCCTAGTTATTAATTTTACATTAGGATGTAGTGGAAACATTGCCACCTCTTTCCAGACAGTTCTGAGTTCTCTCTTCCAGAGAGTTTTGGTGATGTAGCAGAAATCACAGAATCACAGAATTGGAGGGGTTGGAAGGGACCTCCAGAGATCATCAAGTCCAACCCCCTGCCAAAGCAGGTTCCCTAGGTCGCACAGGGAGGCGTCCAGACAGGTCTCGAATATCTCCAGAGACGGAGACTCCACAACCCCCTGGGCAGCCTGTCCCAGGGCTCTGTCACCCTCACTGTGAAAAAGTTCTTCCGCATGTTGGTGCGGAACTTCCTGTGCTCCAACTTGCAGCCATTGCCCCTTGTCCTGTCCCCACAGACCACTGAAAAGGGGCTGGCTGATTCCCCCTGTGTCCCACACTTAAGATATTTATAAACATTGATCAGATCCCCTCTTAGTCTTTTAAATGTCAGTAATTAGTGGAATTAGCCCTGTTGTTGGTAAGCTGGTGAATATGCTTCTTGACTCCAAACTGGGGTTTTTTTGGGGAAAGGCAGCAGTTTTGCTGCTGGGAATTCTGTATCCACTTTGGGGAGAGGAACTTGTTTACCCATCATCTAAACAGTTCCAGCTTGACACTGTCAGGGTTAACCAGCACAGGGTGGTGACAACTTACACAGTAAAATGACCCCAGAGGGACAGGTGGGACTGGGAACCCTTCAAAGGAAGCATTTTGGATGGGTGTAATATGAAAATTGTCTTTTTGGTGGTGTATAAGCTGCTTTCCTCCTAGCTGACCTTCCAGATCCAGGAGAAAGAGAGCCCGCACAAGACGCTAGCCAGGGAATGAGGGCTGTCTGTTTTCCAGCACCATCAGCCCTTCAGCCTTCAGGGCACATGGTCCTTGGCAGGATAATACATAAGGTTATAAATGAAGAGAGGCCCTCATGAAGCCACATATTTTATTGACTAAAGAGTAGAAGTATTTTTTCAGGAGAAAAAAAAAAAAAAGACCTTAAGTGATGTAGTACCTTTAAGAAGAGATGATGTATTATATAAATGATGTAGTACCTTTGAGAAGAGATGATGTATTTTGAATCTTTTTTCAGTTATATTCATGCTAATATGCTATGAACACATGCAAGATGTTTTACTCTGTTACTGATCTTTTGATACAAAAATAAAAAAAAATAGTATTGCAAGCGTTAGTGTCGTTAATCTAAAAAAGAATAAAACTACCCCCCAGGCTATTAGATATTTGAATTTTAACTTATAAAGTAGATAGCCAGATTTAAGCAATTTGTTTTCACAGCTGCAGCCTGTCCACGTGGTAAGCTGCAAAAATGTATAGTGTTCTATACTCTACCCATCTGATTTTGGAAAATGTGTGCGATACGGAGCTGGGTGCTACATGAAAATAAAAGCGTCCAATCTCTTCAGATTGCTTTGCCTTTGTGGGTTATTTAGGATGTTGATTGTGTGGATCTGCCAGGAGAGCAGAAACTGTGACTCGCTGTGGAAAAACTCCGGCGTTTACATGGCTGACCTTCAGCTACAGAAGATGAAATCACTTACACTGGGATCGTGTGTGCATGAGAGAGACAGAGTGAGCCTTCTTTAAAGTGAAATCATATTTCCTTAGGCTTTGGTTGAGTCAAAACTTCCCCTCTGCTTTGTGAGGCCTCACTCTGTCAGAATTCAGTCTTCTCTCCGTGAAGAGAGAAGCCCAACCTGGATGGCACCACTGTGAGGGAAAAGCCCTTCCCAGCCTCCAGCAAGACCCTTGGTCGGAGGGTGCCCAAGCAGGAACAGCGAGAAGACTTGAGCGGTTCTCCCCAGCACCCTGCTGATGGGTGTTCTCGGCCCTTCTCCGCCTGCCAGAGCTGAAATTAAACTGGGAAAAGGAAAGCATTTGAAGGGCTGGCCTTTGTGGGCAGGGAGCTGGAGGGGACAGTGTACTTCTGCTCTTTAGCTGGTGTGATTCTTAAGAATTATGTCACAGCTATCCAAAGAGCAAGGCTTTAAAAGAGGAAATAATTAGTGATAAATTAATTCTTACACCATTAAGCCATGACAAGGGATGTTTTATTGCCCTAAAAGTATGTCTCTGGTGCCTGTGAGGCATGGGGCCAAGGCGTTAAAAACTTGTAAATATCCTGCGGGGAGCTGTTCCGCATCGGCAGCGCGATGGATTCAGATGGCTCTTCCATTCTTAGTTTTTACAATGAGATGTTTCTCTGGGGTGCCTTCATGCAAAACTAGATTGGCTCTCCGTATTTAAATTCACAATCCAAATAATCTTTCTTAAAAATTAAAAGATGCATCTTCCTGCTCTGGAGGAAAAGTTCTTAGTGGGAAAGAAAGGGAATAGGAGAAGCTTCCAAAGTCCTTTTTTTATCCTTCTCCTTTTTTTAAGGTAGTGCATCTTCACAAGCATGCCTGCTTAGATGGGATGCTTACATGACTTCAGCAGCAAAGCAAAATAAAGGAAGAGTAAAGAAGGAGCAAAATCCCTGGGTATCTGTAGCCCACTGCTGAGTCAGAGCTCTTTGACCTGGTGCTGCTAGTGCTACTCCTGTTTCACTGCCCCTGCCAGCTCCCCCACCCCGGGCATTCCATGCCCTCGAACACATGCACCTTGGAGTGGGAGGCTTTGGGTACGTGAGGTCAGCTTGCAGCAGACTCTCAAGTCCCCAGCACTCCCCTGCACCCACTAGTTTGGGTTTACCTTTACTGATTGTTACCTTAAATAGCATGAGGTAGGAAAAATCTCTCATCTGAGGACATTTTGAGGATACTTTATGCATTGGAAATGTGATGGTCTAGACAAGACACAGCTATATAGTGCATCTAGTCTAGTTTTTGTGGAATCACTGACTTACTAGGTTGGAAAAGATCTTTGAGCTCTTTGAGAGGAAGAGAGGGAGAGGGGGTTCTTCCTTAGCTAAGCTGCTCCCACAAGAAAAAAAACTACTATTTTTGTTTATTTCACATCCTTGGTTTATGTAGGGGACTTCCTCATCACTGCACTGTGGTCTTCAATGTAACATGGATGTAACAACTGGCAAATGCACAGGTCATGTCTGTCAGCCACACGTCCTCTGCCAGGACCTCCTCGCCCTGCGGAGGTGAGCAGTAGTGGAGGGGGTGACAGTGCAAATGGCATGCAGTGCCCATCAAGGAATAAAAGTGATGAAGGAGGCAGTATGTCTGCTCTGGTGGGACCACGATGGGGTGAACACGTGACTCGAGAAAAGAAACGGCGGTTCTGACGTAGCAGAGAAGCCAGCATACCTCCACCACCTTGCTCCACCCCCCACCACGCAAAAGAATAATGTGCTTAAAAGTAACGTCTTTCTGGACACCTTGCTGCCAGAAGCCTGGGTGTAGGCCTGGGTGTAGGGCTGCCACTTGATACCCGAGCTCGTCCCTTCCCAAGTCACTTACGGAATTCAGTAGTTCATGCTGTCTGTCACAGGTTCAGCGTGTGTTAAGCCAGCAATGCCTGTATTCGGCAGAGCGATACAGAGCACACATTGTTTACTACGGTTTTCATGCTCTCACCTGAGAGGAAAAAGCCAGTGTGTGATCTCACCTGGGTCTTGTTTCCCAGCCCTGCGGCCTTCCTAAAGGACTCTGTATGCTCACGGAGAAATAATGGCTTCCTGTTTCATTAGTGAGTTCTTGCAGCAATTTCCCTTCAGAATAATCACCTTGGGTGATGGAGGTATGCACGTCCAAAAGCAATTAGCCCTCTGGGAAGGCTGTGGTGGGAGGCACCATTCTCTGCCAATGGTTGTTGGTAAGCAGCTCCCTTTTGGGTGCCTGAGCTTGGACACTGAAGAAAACAGTGCTGCTAGCATCACTTAAAACTATCAACCAGAATGTCTCCTGGGAAAAGTTGGTTTCCAGTATCTGATACCATACCCCATGGAGGGGTAAAGGCAAAAAAAAAAAAAAGAAAAGCCGCTGTTCTGATTGCTCTCAAAATACCTGGGTGATTGTCTTACCCAGCAGTAGCCTCTTCAGGGCTGTGCTTTCTGAATGGGTTTTGGTGCAAAAATCCTGTCAGGAACTTTGACCCAGGCAGCCCGACCTATTCCCTCCAGTCACCCACAGTAGTGCAAACAGTAACACATACTTATACCCCCATACTTCTGCTCTTAGCAACCTTTCAAGCTGCAGTTGCAGGTACATCCCGCTCCAAGTAGAGCTGGACACTGAGCACATGTGGAGCCACTGTGTCCCAGCAAGAGTAAACAAGCCACAGGCGTTTATATCAAAAGTGGTGGGCAGCGTGGCTACTGGTGTCTTCCTCCTACTCGGCATAGTAGAGCCTCCCTCCGCCATGGGAAAGCATTAGCTTGATGTGTATTTTAACAGGTCGGACCCTCAGCCATACTTTGTTTATTCTGCCCTGCAATTTGACTCCTTGCCTTGTTTCCTGAGCAGGTCTGGCACCAGGCAAGTGCTTGGTTTTGCACAGGCTGGAAAGACTGAGCCTCTGGAGCAGGTGCTCACCACCTGGTCCTGCTCGCAGCTCATACCCCAGGAGACGTGGGGCTTTTGCTTCCATGCACGAATGTGTGTTTGGGTTCACAGCTGGTTTGGTTGATTCTGGACACGGCTTCGGCTGCAGGTGAAGAAGCACAGGAGTCTCTTCATGACGTTTGGGCTGGGTGGAGATCGTCTCCTTGTTGACACACAGCTTTGCAAGCTGGGTATCAAAACAGTCTGTGGGAGCCTGCACTTGGTTCAAACTTTAAGCACAGAAACCAGAGGGTGCTTCACAGAATTTGGAAATAATTACAGAAATAATATTTGAGACTGACAGCCTTGAGAGAGCTGGGCTTGTTCAGCCTGGAGAAGAGAAGACTCTGGGGTGACCTAATTATGGCCTAGCGATACTTAAAGGGATACTACAGGAAACGGGGGAGAGACTGTTCATCAGGGAATGTAGTGATAGGACAAGGGGCAAGGGCTTCAAGCTGAAAGAGGGCAGGGTTAGGTTAGACATTAGAAAGAAATTCTTTATTATGAGGGTGGTGAGGCCCTGGCACAGGCTGCCCCCTCCCTGGCAGTGTCCAAGGTCAGGTTGGATGGGGCTTTGGGCAACCTGGTCTGGTGGAGGGTGTCCCTGCCCATGGCGGGGGGTTGGAACTAGATGGTCTTTGAGGTCCCTTCCATCTCAAACCAGCCTGGGATTCTATGATAGCGACGCTAACACAGACACTCAGGGCTATTGCTCCAGTTTGGCCCATTTCACTCAGGATCTCACTCTGACATTGGGTGATGCCAACAAGTGCTGGAGAAAAAGGGAAGAATCCCAAAGTTGTCAAAAACAATTCAGTGAATAGGCCTTGAATGACCACTGCCTTGGCTGGCGTTTCTTCTGGCATCTCTGGAACCTAAAGAATGGACCTGCAGTCTGCTCAAGGCCAGCATCTGCTTCACTTCTGACCACAGCAATTCCTCTCTTCTATAAATTGAGACAGAAGAATACCTGTAACACACACTCAGCGGTGGAAGCTCTCCACAAATGTATTTACAGAAGTTTCTGCTTTAGCTTTTCATTTGCCATTCATTGTTTGATATGTGGTTTTTAATATAGTTTCCTATGTTATTTTTCTCCAGTGTAGACAGAGGAATTCCCATCTGTTCAGCCTATCTAGACATTTCTTTGTCTCCTGTTGCTTTAGATGCCTCTCTCTAGAGACGTTTTTCCTTTCTGGTTGGGTTTTTTTTGTGTGTGTTCTTTTAATGTAGGACAACCAAAACTGAGGCCAGTTTGTTGTCACCTTATTTCTAAAGCAGTGACTCTGTAAAATACAGCATCATGATACTCTGGGGTTTATCTGTTTGTGGGTTGGTTGGTTTTTTTCTTTTTCCTCTATTTAGCAGCCCTGCAAACATCAGCTGCCAGCCTGGAAGGGTGGGATCATCCTCATGGATTAAGAATTTGTAAATAACACTGTACGAGTCAGTAAAAGAAGGTGCGAATCTCTGTCTCTCACTCTCTTTTCTCAATGCTTGCATGAAATCTGAGGCATCATTCTGAAGGATTTTTTTGGGGTAAATTCTTATTTTTATACCATTCTAATTATTATTTTTATACCAGCAAAAGCATGTGTGAGCCACCCTGCGCCATAACAGGTATGCTCAGTAACTCCATTTCTCAGAGAACCACATAGAAGAGTTTCTGCATGGGCTGGAGAGGAAACCTCAGTCCTTGGCTGACTCAGAGCCTCTCTCTCCCTGACAAACAGCGCCAAAGAAAAAAAAAGGTGCCTCTTCAGACAGATAAAAATTGTCCTCTGACCTCGTGCACTTTGATTTTTTGCTCTGTTGGATAACGGCATCACTTTGTGCATCTCCTGAGAAGGCAAATCCCAAGCTCGTGAGTTGCTCTGCAGCTTACGGTAGTTCACAGAATCACAGAATTGTAAGGGTTGGAAGGGACCTCAAGAGATCATTGAGTCCAATCTCCCTGCCAAAAGAGGTTCCTTACAACAGAAAATGGTAACTCAGGGCACAGGCTGGGGAAGCTCCCAGGGAGAAGGACTGTTTGGCAGGTAATTTTACTTTCCAAGCTGTCTCATCAGCAGTCTAATCTATTTAGTCTCAAGAAAAAGCAGTGAGATCAAAGACAGGAAAGGAATGAGATACCAAAATTAGCTCTAATAAAATTACTAAACATCTCTATTTTTATTTCTCTTAAACAGGTGCATTTCTTGCTCCTTTCTGAATTTTGCAAAGCCTCATTTTTTTGTGCTCAGACATTGCTGCATGTTTTGCCTTAACGCAGCTGTCTCCTATCATTAGGGAAGAAGTAATAACTCAGGCCTCAATTCTAGCTTTTGTCTAAAAGAAAGCCAGGTTGATTATTTACTGCCTTCACAATAGGATCCCACATAATCCTCTCATCTGTTAGAAGGGCAGAAGTTACTTCTGTTAATCCCCAACCTAGATGTGTGTATTTGTTGCCGTTATTTTGCGACGATGGTCTCATTATGCATCTTTGAATGTACAGTGGGGAAGTGGGCGACACGTGTGATGGGGACTGCAAGCATTAAGTTTGGTGTAGGTAGGTGCTGAAAGTGCCAGGCAGGTCACAGAAGCCACAGTCCTTCAGACAGACTGGTCTGTTTTCAGTGTCCAAGTTGAGTGAAACACAAAAGTCCGTGTGATCCCAAGCAATGAAATTACGTTTTAGAAGTTCTTCAGGGACTTAAGAATATCAGTAGGAAAAGCAACTTTATCAAAAAGGGTAGACTTTCACCGTCCCTGTGTCATGTTGGCCAAGGGGATAGAAGCCCTGGTGACTGAAATTTATGAATCCAGCTTTCAAACCACAAGGTGGGCTGAAAACCAGTGAGAACTAAAACTGAAATGCAAAGTTTGTGTAATGTGACTTCTGGCTCCCGAATCTGTATTCTGGGGGCACCTTTTTAATGCTTGGCCACAGATTTTTCAGAATTAGAGCTAAGCTTGCTTTTTTTTTTTTTTAATCCCTTGCTTCCAGTAGCTGCAGCTTCAAGAAACACAGTCGATGCTCGGAGCAAGCAAACAGGCAGCAGTGCTGTTCAGCTGCTGATACACATGTAACAGCATTACCACCATCTTAGAGCGTTGTGTTCAACGTGTAAGCAACAGCCACGTAACAAAAGCCCCCACCAAACAGCCCCGGTACTATCCTTTTCATTCTCCAAAGCAAATGAACAGTTTCAGGGGTTATTGTGCAGTTTTTATTTCTTCTAAATCCGAATGTCTGAAGTGTCAAAACAGCTCATTCTTTACTGAAACCTGTCCTGTCCCTGGTGTCAGGCACAGAGCGGGAAAGCTGCCAGACTGACAGGCCTGGATGTGGAGTTCCCATTGCTATAAACGGAGCGTTTCCATGAAGGTCCTTCTGCTGGAGTTTCAGTATTTGTGCCTTCCAAGGGCCCACCACGAAGGAGTAAACGTACACAAGCTGTATTTTCCTCTCATGCCAGGGCCTACCTTCTCAGAGAAGACTGTCGGAGTGCTTGGGACTGTCAGGTGCCCAGCAGCAGGACCAGAGGCAATGGGCACAAACTGAAACACAAGAGGTTCCCGCTGAACTTCAGGAAACACTTTTTATCTGTGAGGGTGACCAAGCTCTGGCACAGGCTACACTAAGAGGTTGTGGAGTCTCCACCCTCGGAGATGTTGGAAGGCCATCTGGATAATGGTCCTGGGCCACTGGCCATAGGTGTCCCTGCTTGATCAATAGGGTTGGACAAAATGATCTCCAGCAGTCCTTGCCAACCTCAACCAGTCTGTGATCCCCTGATGAGCACGCCATCAGTATTGACCCATCAGAAATGGGAACACCACTTCTGTATTAACCACCATACCCAGCTTTATAAGAGAAATTAGAAGACATTCCTTGCAGCATTGTGCCTGTGTATTGTAGCCTGGATATGTTTCGTGTTTCGGGAGCAGCTTATCGTTATTATTTAGCTGAGTGTTTCCATGGGGAAAATTCATGACACTGAATTCTTGTTTCTGTGCCCCAGGGGAGAGTGAAGAACCATGATCTTTGTTCTGAAAACACTTTGGAAGTAGAGAAACCACAGCCTGTATTTCTGACAAAGCCAGGCTGTTACTGAAACTCTACCATCTGAAATCTCTCTCAACCCAACAATGCTGGCCAGTGCCACCAGCCTTCCTTGAGGCAAACAGGATTGGCCTCAGCACATAACCCACTTTTTTTGAGGACTGTCATTTCAGAGAGACTGAATTATTTAATCGGCAGTGACCTAATAACATGCATGTGGCAGGTGCAACAGGGCTCAGTGAACTAATGAAGTGTGGACTGCCCTGGCTCAAGAGTCTGGGAGATGAATCGGGAAGCTAATACGGGATGAGCCAGCCAAAGAGATTATTTTCTTGTACGGACAACAGGGAGAGAGCTCCACAAAGCTGTCTGAAATCCTGCCTTCCTAGAAATCCACTCCTTTCAGCTTGTGGGCTGGATTCTTTCCCCCACCCCTGCCCCCTGCAAAAGGGAGCCAAGACACCCTCTTCTCTGTAACCAGTTGACAAGGACATAGGGTGACATGGACTTTTCTCAGCATTAGTGTGAAGACAACCACTGATGCTACTGACTGGGGGCAGGTGCTGAACCTCTCCAGCCAGCGTCCTGCAGAAGGCACGGCAGCACAAGACTGTGACAGGCAACTGCTTGTAAATAAAGGTATTAATGGAATGGGTTACAGTTGCATTAATAAAATATTATCCTGAGGAAATAATCTGATTAATTCCAAGAGGAAAAAGTGCTTGAGACTGTCTCTACTGTCATGGTGTTTGATTATTTGCCGCTGACACTGCAGATGAGAGTCTGGCTCTCTGATGCCTGCCCCCAGGGAGGAAAGATTGTCCAGGCATTAGGGCATGAGCCACGGAAATCTGGATTCAAACCCTTCTCTGCCACAGCCTTTTCTGTGGCCATGGGAAGTCATCAGGGCTGAGGTTAATTTTGCTTAATTCCACTGGTGTAGGAATTAAAGCTTTGGTGTCAGCTAGTTGTCTGGGCTCCCTCTGCGTTAACAGGGAGAGAAGAGGACTTCTGGAGAGCAGCTCTCACAGCTCTACCATGCTGGTGGGCACAGGAGGGCTCTGGGCATCTCTCCACGGCCCCAGTCACACACTTGTGCCTTTAAATCACCTTGCAACAGCACTTCCCGCTTGCCTTCCTGGCCCTGTAGCTGCTCCTTCATGCCCTGGACATGCCCCATGAGCTCCGCTGCCACCTGCATCAAGGGAGAGAAATGGGTTGGCACCAACCTGGAAAAAAATGGGTCTTTTTAACCCAAACCGGTTCCTCAGGGCTGGCACCAGGGAAGTTGAGGTAGGAAACAAGGTGGGGGTGATGGACATGTAGAGAGCAGGACTGCCAGAAATGGAGGCCTCAAATAGATGCCTGTTAAAAAACACGGCATGAGGGGAGTTCCATCATCATCCACCTCTCTATGGTGTCCCAGAGTGTCACCAAAGAGGTGGATCTTGCCCCAGTGTGGCTGTAGGCAGATGCCCCAAGGAGGGGTTGGGACAGGGAAGCCCCCAGATCCTGAAATACTAACAAAGACTGAGAATGCCTGGAACAAGCTTGCTGCAGGTGAAAGATGGCACCAAAACTATCATCAGCACCATCTTCCTCACTGGCTTGCAAATCCAGACCCAGCAGCATCAGCCTCTCCAGCAAAGCCTGATGGCTGGCTGGATGCAGCAACCCAGTGGCCAGGGCTGATGAAAGGATGGGTGTGAGAGAAGAATACTCTCCCTGGCTGTGAGCTTTGCACATAAACAGAATCCACTGGCATGGGCTGTGAACACAGGCAGGTCCCTCTTCACTGTACAGGTGGGCTCAGCTGTGCTGAGTGGACAGGATGACCCGGCCAGCCGGAGGGATCCTAGCTGTACCCTCACAGTGCCCAAGTGTTCTTACTTTCAAAAGGCAATGTCAAGGATAAGCAAATGAGGAGGTCTGTAAGACAGGTGTCCTATTTTAGCTCCCTTCCCCCAAACAGAAGCTTTTAAACTTTCTAAGGTCATGAGACAGTGTTTCAGCAGCAAAAAAGTGGAGAAGCTGCGCCTGAGCACATGCCTGTGCTTTGCAGTTACCTTGCTAGAGAGGGTCCAACCTGCTGGCCACCGTGGGGCCAGGAAGACCTATATAGATGTGCAGCCTTCCTCCAGTGATGGCCATGGCAACTAAGTCAAGGATCCTGTACTGTCCTCCTTGTCTGCACCCCACAGACAAATACCTTGTTCTGCAAATAACGTCACTGTCCTTTGTGGGCTCCGGCCATGAAAAAGAATTAAGGGCATTTGACCAAATAAGGGAAGAGCCAAATCCTCACCCAGACCCTCAGAGAGATTTACAAGAGGCCAGGGCTCCGAGCCCCACATTGCAGAGGAGCCCTTTCCCTTGGCATTTGTGCAAAGGCAGAGTGCCGTGGTGCCGCGTCACGGCGGTGTAGCACCGGGACTCATCACCACACCAGTGTGCACGCTTAATCCGTCCCAGCCTGTGTCTCACATCGAGCCTGTTTTGAAAGTTTGAGAAAGTTTGCTTTACTCTCAGTTTCTTATTTCTGCACAGTTCATTCCATCTGGGCCTGAAAGACAAAGCACTGAAATGTTGCAATAACAGCTGCGCTTGCAAGTTTTCCACCCTAACTGATAATTAAATGCAGAATATCTCAAGAAATACTCATATCTAGAGAAGACAAGCCCAGCTGTTAAAAAAACACCCAACACCCTACCCTGACATAAACATCTGAATCTGTAGGTGCTTGTGCAAACCAGAGCCAGCTCCCCTCTTTTCAGGTGTAAAGATTTGGCTGAGGTCATGAAGCCCTTTGCCTATTGTTTAAACCTGCTGGTGCCTAACTCTTGCAAGAGCTCACAGTTGTGCTAAGCAGCCATTGGCAGGAGCACACAGTGTCCGCAGCCACAGCCCTCACTCTCAGCATCTATCATCCAAAAAGACCAGCTCTGCCCTGGCACTGACAGAGTGTGCTATCTTGCCCTGCGGCTGCTGTCTCCCAGCCCACGAGCCGGTGGGGCAGCACAGGGCCGTAGGTTGGTGCTTGAGGTCCCAGAGCTGGAGGGGGAAGGTGATTTACTCAAGGCTGGTTGAGGTTAAGGCTTAAACCCTGGCCTCAGCCATGGTGGGTCTGATGACAGCCTGCGTGTCACCAAGGACCCACTTGATGACAGGTTATGTCTACCACCTATCCCGGTGGGTTGCAGCGTATGGGGACCTGAGCAAAAGGGGAGCAGGTCAGAGCAGCTGAGCCAAACAAGCGTTTGATTTTCCTCTGTTTGGTTGTGACTTTTGCTGGGTTTAATTTGCCTATGGACTGCAGAGCACTGAGCAGTACCTGGGCGCCCTGAGTTTGGGTCAGCACCGTGCAGTCCCCCTGAGAGCACCAGTGGGAGGCAGTAAGGAGCAGTCACCTTGTGCAGGTAGGTCTTTTCTGGAAAGTACTCCTGTCTCACCCCTGGTTCCCATGGTCTGTGTGGGACACAACTCCAGAGCATCTCTAAAAGCTGTAAGTGGCCTGGGACCTCCTATCTTGGAAGACCACCTAGTTTTCTTATGTGATGACATGATGACACTTGAGCTGGAGGTTCAACTGGGTGACTTGGGTTTGGAGTGGGCAGCCTGGGGTCCAGGACCATCCAGGAGATCAGGACCATAGGGCAGCTCACCAGGCAGCACCTGGCAGGCTGAGGGCAATCCAGCGTCCCCCACGGCAGCACTGGCAAGCAGAGGTGCTCCAGCTTCTCACATGTAGATGAAGTACAGACACCAAAGCAGTTTCAACAAGGAGTCTTCCTCTTCCTTCAGCCTGCAAAATCTTGATCTATTAATTTTTGGGTCGCATTTATTCCTTCAGGCTTATGAGTAAGGGGTGTAAGAGGATCACATAAAGGGAGGAACGGCGAGTGCCTGTTCCTGTGGGTGGGAGGGCATTTTGAAGGGGATGCTGCACATCAGCACTTTGCTGGAAGGTGCTGTGCTGTACACACACTCCAACCCTTGGAGGAGCACACTTTGGAAATCACTGAAAAGCTTGCCTGAAGACAAAGACTTGCATCAAACGGGGGAGATGATGGGTAAGTGCTCAAGTAGTTCAAGGCTACCTCGTTCTTCGCAGAATTAGTCATTTACCTCGACGTTATAATGCTCAGCAGGAATTAAAGGAAGACATATCTGGCCTTTGTAGTTGTGAAATGAATTTTGAAAAACGTGGATCAAGTGCAAAGCGCCACTGGGTTTTCTTCCCAGGTCTCCAGAAGTCTGGAAACCACAGTTTTGAGAGAGGCAATTAACTCCTTAACCTAAAGATGTGCATTGACATGCAGTGTTGTTAACAGTTCCCTTGCTAATCACTTCTGTGGTCTTAATCAGCTGACACACACATTCCTCGACACCAGACAGCTTCTCAGACAGCCAAAAGTAATGACCCTCCCCTAACACAACCCCCTCAACACTTCCTTAATACTTTCCATGTTGCACATGTTTTCTTAATATACAAGGCTGTGGTAGATTGAATTTGTGGAGGCAGCATAAAATTAATATAAAAACAAATAACACTGAATCTACTACACTTCTTTTATTACTCTGGTTTCTATTTTGTTTATTAAAAGCCCTTATTTTCTTCTTCTTCTTCTTCTCTTTTTTTCACTTCAATGAGTTAGCTGACAAATTCCCAAGCTCTTACACTGGAGCTCTGCAGAACTTAGGGGATTTGTTGGAAAATGTAGTTTGAGCTTACAACCCTCTGGAGACAGAGGGCCAAATTCCCCTTTCAATTATAGAATCTAGATGACAGCAGACTTCAGCAAGAACCTCAACCAGGCTGTTACCACCTCTAGTAACTTCCCCTTCTCAGTGAGGCACCAGAAGGTCAGGTGTCTCCAGACCTAAAATAGTTCCCACTCCCTTAGCTTCTGTCTGTCCTGGTTACTGTAAGGAAAAGACATTCATGGGATGCACTTGTTGATCTGTCTCCAAGTTGCCTCTCCACAAAGAAGGTTGTTGAGAAGATGCTTTGCTGCAGCTGGTAGTTGCCTCCATTAACTACTCTTGCAGAGACTGGGTACCAAGACAGGAGTGTGATTGGCATTTTTCAAGTTAAATGTGGGGATTTAATTGAGAAGTAGCTGCTGCCACAAATGTTAGCCTCGATTTCAGCACCCATGCTAATGATTGGTGAGTAATGGCAGCTCAGGAGGAGACCATAACCTTCTAGGGAAGAAAAAAAAGGCCCAACAGGCATAAATGAGAAAAAAACAGTGCACACTGCTTGTCCTCCTTGATTTAGGACTGACTGGAGGACCAGGAAAATTACCTTTTGTTTCTAAGTTTAAATAAAAGGTATTTGATGCTGTTTCTTCCAAAAATGCAAAACATGACTACTATAAAACATTAGAAAAATCTTGAGTAGATGAAACTACAGATAACTTTAAAGTAAGATTTTTTAAAAAAAATCAAAAATTTGGTCTAGCTTTCCCAGAAGTGGCTGCAACTTTAGTTCTTTCCATTTGGCCTGCTCCATATGGAGCACTGTAAAGGGACTTGGATTTTAGAGGCTTTGAAAATGAAAGGCTTTTGTTTTGTCTACATGGAGAGATATAGAGGGTGAAGTCAAGGTCTGATTGTCTTCCTCAGACTCATGGCTGTTCCTTTTCCATCAGCCCATTGGCATATCCCCATCTCACCCCACTACCTGTTCTTAGGCTCTTGCTTCTTGATAGTAAAGGAAAGGAGAGGAGAGGAAGAAGAGAGGAGAGGGGAGGAGGAGGGGAGAGGAGAGGGAGAGGAGAGGAGAGGAGAGGAGAGGAGAGGAGAGGAGAGGAGAGGAGAGGAGAGGAGAGGAGAGGAGAGGAGAGGAGAGGAGAGGAAGAGGAGAAGAGAGAAAGAGAGGAAGAGGAGAGGAAGAGGAGAGGAAGAGGAGAGGAGAGGAAGACTAGAGGAGTGGAAGAGGAGAGGAGAGGGAGAGGAGAGGAGAGGAAGAGGAGAGGAAGAGGAAGAGGAGAGGAAGAGGAGAGGAGAGGAGAGGAAGAGGAGAGGAGAGGAAGAGGAGAGGAAGAGGAGAGGAGAGGAAGAGGAGAGGAGAGGAGAGGAGGAGAAAAGGAACTTGGCAACTTGAAGCCTGATTGATGGTATCCTTTTAGCCACATAAGAACCAAGACTAAGAGGGAAAAGGTCTGCAGTAATCGAAGACAGCACTGGCTCTGAATCCACAGACTGAGACTTTGGCAGCATTTGAAATGTCAGCCTGCATCCTGCTCCCCCTCTCATCTACCTCCCTAATGTCTGTCTTGCAGAGACAGAAACAAAGTTCCCGGCTGCGTGCCCCAGCTCCTGCGACCAGCCCACAGCTCTGCACCGCAGGTGATGCCCTGCTATGGCCAAATGAGCTCACTTGTGTGCACACATGTGTGACCTCGAGGGTAGATCCCAGCTTCCAGTGCTGCCAAACCAGGGCTGACCACGCTGCCTGGCACGCTGCAACACTGGCCATGGGTGCGCTGCAGGTGCTGCCAGCCTGGTGACCTCTGGCACTGGCAGCTGAGGTCCTCTGCAGCGCTCTGCATTATTGTCTTTTTCTTTGCCTGACTCCTCAATGGACTGATTAATACTGAAGTGTCCTGTTTGATGGCAGAGTTTCTCGTGGTCCTCCGTTCTCCTTACTGTTGAAGGCTAACTTTCCCCAGGTAAGACACCTTCTGTCTGAGCATTTGGGATCATTGGGAGGCAAGTCTGAGCTGACATCTTCTAACTCTCTTCTTCAGTAGCTCACAGACTGACAGTGGGACTTCATTCCCAAAGGCAGAAATGATCCCTAAGATGGGTTTATTGGGTAACTATGACAACAGCCTCCACGTTCTACACTAATTTCTACAAAACTCCATCATGTCAGGGGTCACCCAGCTTCTCTGAAGTCAAGTTCATGTCCTGAAACCAAGACACTCTGCTCTCTAGGGGACACTTCCACATGTCACCCACTTCCCAAATCATCCATACCTTGAAAGAAGTATTTCTGTTGGAATACAGCCTGAGGCAGATCCCATGCTGTACAGATGGAAGCAGACAGCAGGAGGTATGTGAGCAGGGAGAGCAGACTGCAAAGGTTTACGTGGCAAGGGGGCCACCAGGGAAAGAACATGGAGGCTGCAAGGTGGAGGTTGAACAAGGGGGAGATGGTGACAAAGAGGGTCTGCAGTAAACTTACTTGTGTGTTTAGGATTGCTCATGAGCAGCTCCATGTGTGGGGGTTAAGCCCTGATATACGCACATGAAAATATTGAGAACGCACCAAGGAATACTGTTTTGCCATTCAAGCTGTCATGTTTGATTTGAGGGGGTTTCTGGCATTGGTTTGACTTGGTATGGTAAAGCACTGTCTTTTACTGGTAAGGTAAAGAACAGTCAGAGGTTTTCATATGTCCTTGCTGGCTCCTCTTCCCAGTCTGGGGGTACCTGTCCGTGGCAGCTAGGTGGTTGTGCCACAGGCAGCCAGAGGTTCCTCACTATATATTCTGCTCCCAGGACATCTGTTGCAGCAGAGCCACAATACCCAGCAGTCCTGAAGAAGAATCAAGCTTTTTCCCCTCTGCTTCCCCAAGTGAGAAACTGGGGGTCCCAGAAACTGCACCCAACTCTGCATTCAGGCACTGGTCAGGCCTCCATAGGTGGGTGGTAAGCCTTGGCTGCATAATCCACCTGGCACTGTGGTCCCATGGCAAGGGGTGGCCTGGGTGCCCTCAATGGGGACAGGTGCCCAAGGCAGCCCACCGAGGGACACGGGGGGCTGCTGCGTCAGAGGTTGACTAGCTTTACCATCCTGCTGCTCTGGCCAGTCTTCTCTGGGCAAAAGGCACTTGTGGTTTTGAAGGAAACGAGAGATGTTTAACACCCTGAAATGATCCTGGCTGTGTAATTTCTTGCTGGAAGAGGTAGTTCAGCAAGGTCAACGTAACTGACATAATTGGGTCCGATTTCTTTAAGCACACTGCCCTGTATGATGAGAATAACAGAGGGCTTTTGCTGCCAGGTTGTTGAGTCACAAATGGGAAAGAAAGAAACCCAAAATAAACAAATTACCGAGGGGTTTTAGCTGGTTACTTTGGATCCATTTTTAAGCGAGTGTTTAGCTTCAGAATTAAAATTCTGCCTGCGTTCTGTATAATAGCATTTGGCACTTCAGTGGAGTTCAGTGTTCAGAGTTCAAGTAATAGCTTTGGTTTGGGCTTATCCATTGATATATTGTCAGCAATTGTTGATTTCTTGCAATGCCCACAGCATCCACAGTTGTGTAAAGCACGTGAACTCATGTTGGCCTTAACCGAAAGTGGCAGCTAGAGCAGCCAAGTGCTGTTCACAGCGCCAGCTCAGATAAACCTCTCTTTCTTCCTTGAGGGCAGACCCACTTCCTAAAAGCGCAAACCCACACAGTTTGCATGAGAGTGTGAAGCACAAACCCCTGCGCTGTAGTGGAAATACACTTCCCCTGCCCCTCCTCTACTTCTCAGCTCCATCACCACGGGAGGATGAGGGGTTTGAACTGCCTCCGCCAAACAGCTCAGCACTGTTTATTGAGCAAAATATGACAGATTTGTGAATATCCACAGAGATGCCCAGATATGACCCTAAGTGAGATTTCCTCACTTCTGTAGACTCAGAGATGGGGGCAATAAGTGTCCAGCCCATCTCTCTGCCATCACACGTTTGTTTTCACTGTATTTCCTCCAGCAAACATCAAGCGAGCTGTTCCAATTCAGAGTCAAGGTGAAACTTTCCTGCTTGTATAAGGAAATGTTGCTTTTTTTCACTGCATAATGGCAGTCCTGCTCTGTGGTGCCAACACAGATGTCATCCACTGCTGGCAGCTTCACATGCCCGCACTGCCAAGGTTGACCTCTCCCGATCCCAGGTGCTGGCTGCCCCAGGTGCCTCCCAGCCTGAGGACCCCTTGCTTCAAGCCCAGAAGGCAGCTCTGAATCCCTCCAACTATTTAAGGTAATAAAGCTTTAAATTCAGTAAAGCTTTCTTTCCTGGTCTGGGAGTACTTTGGATGGTGAAAAGGCTAACAGATGTTTCCTTCAGCCCTAGGTCATGCCCCCACCGTCTCCCTGCTCCTTCCCATGAAGAAGACCATGGTGGTGCAGGTGTCCCCCCACAGCCCATGGAAGAGGATGGGGAGCGGAGACCCCACCTGCAGCCCATGGAGAGGCCCCATGCTGGAGCAGGGGGAGACATACAGAAGACCTGCATTGGAGCAAGCCCCTGCCAGCACTTACAGCCCGTGGAGAGAGGGAGACACCCACGCCAAAGCAGGTTTGCTTGTGACCCCATGGAGGACCAGGCTGGGGCAGTCTGGGCCTGAGAGACTGAGACATTCTGTGATTTGTGACTGCACCCCATAGCAGTGACCCACACTGTGGCAGCTGGTGAAGAGCTGGAGCCCTGTGGGAAGGGACGAAGAAGGGAGTGAAATCGTTCAGGGAAACCAGAGCTTGCTTAAGTCAGTGTTTTGAGGGCTCAGACCAATGTACTGAGGCAAATGGCAAACACACCCAGACCGCAAAAATAAGCTGTCACTTTGAGCAAATACATAGCTGAAAAGCAGGCAGATTGGAAAATTATCTAAAAATAGTGAAGCAAAGATTAGCAGCACAAGAATCAGCTCAGAAGCATCAGGACACTCCTGGGCTTATTCAAATCACAAGTTCTTAAAGGAGGATTGCAAAGATGTTGAAAATACACAACCAGATCTACATATTTCTTGGCCTGAATGCCAAGAGAACAACATTCCCAGTGGGGCACAGTGGCTACTGGGGAAGCCTTAGCATTTTTAATGGGTGTCATGAAAAATTTCATTATCATGGAAAGGAATATAACCATTTTAATAATAATAATAATAATAATAATAATAATAATAATAATAATAATAATAATAATAATAATAATAATATACCTCTTTTGTCACTAACTGCTGCCAAGCACTGAGAGGCAATTCAGCTGTCTTTAGCTGCCATTTCAGAAGACATATGGCAGGAACAAGATCAACCCTGTATTGCCTTTCATATCAGGGAAGTTCCCCATTAATAATAGGTTTGTCTTAATAATGTGTGTCTTGGAATGAAATAATTGGAGCTATGTGGGTTTTTATGAAACACTCCAGAGGCAGAAGTCAGTAGAAATTTCTGACCAGTGCCTCCCTTTACCTTCCCCTCCTCAGATGCAGCTCAGGAATTCACAGCCGTCCAGATCGTTTCTGCTGCAGTTGCATTTTCTCCCGCCTTTCCATGATCCTTTTGGGGTTTGTTTTGAAAGCATCATTCATTAAATATTCATTCCTTCTTAAACCAACTTGGCTCATGAATGCATACTTACTTTGCTTTATTCTCCACCCCCTCCCCTTTTTTTTTTTCCAGTGTATCCATTAAAACATGCATCCCTTGTTGTGGAATTCTAATACTAGTCTGATGCTAATACTGTTGTGGGAGCTTGATAGCCGAGCCACCTTTGTTTCCTCCTGAGGAATGAGGCTTCTAAGCCAGCAGCTCTCTTGAGGTTGCGGTTTGAGCCCTCCCCACAGTGGCCTGAAGCACCAAGCTTGCCATGAAAGCCTTCTGAAGCTTTCTCCCTGAGGCTGTAGAGGTGACTCAGCTGTCCAGACACCATTCCTGTCATCTCTCTCTGGTCAGTATAAGGGCTTGCTTATGCATGAAACAAATTAGTAGCTAGCTGCTGCTACTGGAGGGGAGGGCCTGTTCCCCTCCATCCTTGGGTCCCCTCTATGCCCTCCTCCAGATCCCACTCCCCAGCTCTCTTTGTACCAGCTCTGGCACTTTTCTGATTGCAAGATAAGCCATTTCATCCCACTAAAACAGCAGAGCCATGAGGTATTAATTCCACCCAAGGTGTCTGGTGAAACCATACCCTCCAGCTAAAAACACAGCTGTGCATGAAGCTCTATCTGGGCAGAGTTCATACTGTAACGAGAAGGAGTATTCAACCTTTCACTTCTTAAAATTGGAATTAAAGGTTGTGGAGAGTACGGAAAAACATGTCAGCAGTGGATCTGAAACCACCAGCATCTGAACAGCTGCTAGGTTTTGTGATGTCTAAGAAATTACTTAGTCATTACTCAGTGGGGCTCTTATGAGACTGCATTTCAGTGGGGGAGCTTGGACAGATACACCAAAATGACCTGCCCCTTGCCAACAGCATAGTTACTCCTCATGTTGGATTGTCCTGCAGCACCGGATAGGTCAGCCCTTTTTGGTCCTGTGTGTCCCCAGCTGAGAAGTTGCTACCTCTCGTACACCAGACTGCTCCACAGACTGCTCTACAGCAGACTGGGCACAATGCAGGTGGCAAATTCGTGAGGGGGAGATGTTGTCGACCTTTCTCTTTTCTGACTTGCCCCTGCTGCCTTTTACATACATCCTTAACTCCCAGGAGAAAAATGTCCTGAGCTCTGGGAGTAATTAGGAAGCAGGCACAGCAGATAAGCAATCACAGTAAGCCTGAGCAGTGATTATAGGGCTAAGTATGTACCTAGGCAGTTATAGAACAACTTTTTTCAGGTGCTTTAAAAATGAAGCATGCTTTTTCATGATGTATTCTCATTATTATGATCAGTCTTGCCATGTTCAAAAGAGCAATGACACCTGCCAGGGCTCGCTATCACTCTCCTACTGCCATTATCAAAGTCGGGGGAGTCAGTTTAGAGAGCCTGGGCTGGCAGTCAGCGCTGCCTTCCCTCGCCATGCCGGGCAAGCCTCTCTGCACCTCCATTTCAATGGGGACAATAGTTACCTACAGCGTGTCTCCTGGCTGTCCTGAGACTGGACTCATTAGCGTTAGCAAAGGACACGGCCTCCTGGATAAGAGAGAGAGAGAGAGAGAGAGAAGCTCCCCATTTTGTTGTTTGAAGATCCAGATCAAAGAGCCGAGGGCAGCCTTGATATCTCACCAGAGGTACACCTGCAAGCAAGTTTCTGAGGAGAAACCCAGCAGTAAGAACCTCTGGCAGTAAAAACAACCATGAAGGCACAGAAAGAGGTTTGCAGCTGGTCAGCTGGAAGACAATGAAACAAGGGAAACAACAAGACAAACAACAGCTGGTTTGTCGCAGGCGCTTTTCACCCTCTTGCTGGAGGGACTTTCAAAGAAATCCCAACACTCCACAGGATGTGTAACTTGGGGTTTTTTAAAGGGAACTAGGAAAGGGCAGAAAGGGCTTCCCCCTTAATAACCACAGCTTTTGGAGGAAGGGGCTTCTACATAAGAAGTTAATGATTGAAAATAAATTCCTGGTAGTTAAGGCAAAGCACAAATCTGTCTCTGCCCCAGTTCCCTGCCGCTCTGACAGCCATTGAAGGTTGTTAGGCCTAAAGCAGCCAATAAATTTTCCTGTTTCCCAGCAGCATACTGTAGTCTTCACGGCCCAGTGTCTCAGGTAAGCACCTTCACATGGCATTATGTACAGGCTGACATGTTTTACACATCCCCTCTGGTTAGTGCGTGCTCACATTCCTCCTGCAAGGTTAAGAAAGGGCATTCAGCCAGAGAGAAGTAAAAGGATGCAGAAAGGTAGGTCAGGCTGATCCAGGGAGGGAGGAGAAGGGGCACTGACCTTTCTGGGGAGCAATGCCTGAGTGCTGGGGGGTGTCTGCACCCCAACCTCCCAACAGCAGGCACACCTCCACCTGGGCTTTGGGATGTAGGGGAATCCCTCCTTTCCTACCTCCAATACCATCAGTCACTGTAACATGATGGTTTGCCTGGTTTGTAAATTATGTCCAGACAGACGTGGTGAACCATTGTCTAGAAACCAGACCACAAAAGAGAGGGGAGAGGTGGTGGGGGGCTGATGGTCATGTAGGACAGGAGCTGTAAATCAAGCTGAGTGCTGCAGAGAGACACCCTCCAGCCTTACACTGTCAAATAATCAAACCTGTTTATGTCAGCCTGTTTCAGTGCTTATGAAGGAAATGCCAACGGGCTGCGACTGGGTGCGTTTGGGGGGAAGTGCATTAAAGATCCTTGCAGGGCAGTAAGGAATAGAGGCAGACAGGTAAAGCAGAAGTGAAGGACAGCAGTCAGGAAATGTAATGGAATCGCTCAGCACATCTAGGAAACTTGTTTTGATTAAATTAGTAAGGAAAGACTTTAAGAAAGGAGAGAAAAAGAGACCACCAACATAGTAAATGCAAGTCAAGCTAATGGAAAGAAATGAGTTTTTATTATCTTAGCAAACATTGGTGGGTATGGAATTGAAACAACCCCCTGAATCCAAACTCCCCACTTTAGGAAACTGATCAACCTCCAAATTTCCCTGCTGGCCTCAGCTCCTCTGAAGGGCCAACCCAAAGCCCTGGAGATGAACACTGGCAACATGAGGAGCATCAGGAGTAGATCCAGCTCTGTGTGGCTTTGGCTTGTTTCCCAGCAGACGCAGTAAAAAGAGGGGTGAAATCAAACCTGTGGAGGCTGGAAATGGGTTGAGAAACCAGTGGGACTCCTCTCATCCAGCTGTAGCTGTCTGAAAGTGGGGTATATAGTTCTTCCTGGCTGTCTCAGCTCTCTTTATTGTGTCTGGAGCTGCAAATGCTTGCAAAGAATGATTAATCCCAACAACTTGAGGTGCCTTAATACCATCAAATCACACCTCTTCCCAGTTTGCTGTCAGGACCCAGTCCCCTCATCACCCACACTGCTCACACTGTAATTCATGCCAAGAGTCCTCCTCTCTACTGAGTTTCAAGAGGAATTCTGGCCACTGCTGTCAGGACAGTTTGCCCCCATGTCTACATGGGCCATCTGCCCACTCTGTTGTGGTAGACCTAATGCTTTCACATACTTCTGCACACCTCACAGTACATAGCCATAAGAGCACTGCTAAGACAGCCTGACACTTGTCCTTCCACGGAGCAAAAATAGGTCCTGGGCCAAGATACCAAGACGTTGCTCAGCTTGGAGGTGGTCAAGCATCTCCAAAGGGAACTTGTTCTGTATGGTGTGAATGACTCTGCATCCCTTCTCCTGAGGGTTATGTCTCCTTCCCCAGCCACGAGCACGCTTAGCACTGTCAAAGTCACCTTTCCTGCCTGTATTGGCCCCTACTGAAATGTTCTTTCACATGACCATCTTTCCACTGACCATGGAGCCAGAGCGAGTGGATGGTTCCTTCAGAGCAACCACCCTGCTTACTAATGGTGAAAATTAAGTGATACCACTCCTATCCAAAATGACAGCGAGTTGCCCAAGGGCAGCCACACTCAAAGCATTGCAATGCTCTTCAATGGAGTAACATTTCTGTGGTCCTTAAAATAACTCTGTCCCTGAAACTAACAGTACCTATGAGATGCATGTCCTTGGTATTGGAATGAAGCTTCACCTGCAGAGATTGCTGCCGCAGAAGAATGAATATGGGCTGGGATTTCAGACCTCCCTGGAAGATGGGTATTTTTTGAGAAGCCAGCCCGATAAAGTCCTTCAACATGCAAAGGCACCGAGGTTTAAATGGTGAGGAAGAAGCACAGGGAATGAAGTGAAGGGGAAATGAAAAGGGGGCTGACTGATCTGCAGTTCCTCTAGTTGAAAGGCTGCAGCTTTTTTGTGTGTGATGTTGAGACCTTACCGGAGACCAATGAATTACAACTGTATTGCCAGGAGGAAAAAAGACCCTCTAAGCGTTTCCTGTGCCATATGAGACTAAAGAAGTTATGTCTGTGGGAGGGGAAAGCTGGCCCTTGCAGTGAGCAGTGCTGTTCAGACACTGAGCACCCAGGCCTTTTGACGCGTGGGACCTGTCAAGTCTTGAGGAACTGCAGCATCTCTGGGAGGATTCTTCACACCCAGCTCACCTGGCTTTTTGAACACAGTTCAGTGAAGAGTAAGAAAAAGCTGGCTGGGAAAAAGGTTGCAATACAAAATACATTCCTAAAAATACCAGACATGCATGAAAGTCTCCCACACCGCAAACCCATCCTCGCTTGCTACCTCCCCACACTTCTGTTAACCAACCAAACCCAGAAAGAGTCTGTATTTCAAGAAAAATAAAGTAGCATAATTAATTCTGTTACCATGTGCAGCATACTATTCAGGAAGCTGCAGTGCAGCACGTTACTGCAAAAACGAGTTCCACACATGCCCTCAACAGCTCCCTGTATTTGTATCCTTGTCCCACACTAAATTTGGCAAGAACTTCCAGCTCTGCAGTTGGAGGTAAACTTCTTCACTTTCATTGAGGGGTAAGATGTTCCTCCCAAGGGCTGTGTTTGTGCCACTGCTCTCCTGCCCCAGCTCTGCGTCCCAGCCAAGAGCTGAGGACGCTGCTGGATCTGCTCCTGCGCGAGGATGCAGGGTGACCAGTGCTGGCAGCAGGTTATCAGCATTGCAGTCGTTTTTTAGTATCTGTTTTCAGGTAGAAGCATTATGGAAGCAGTGCATATTATCTCAGTTTAAACACAGCAGTTTTAGCATTAGAAGAGTGTGCATTTTGCTTTGAAGTGATACTTTTCACACCCTTCCCCACATTTTTTTCCTTTGTACCCCTTGCTGTCTGCAGTGCCTTTCATTAAGCAGCATCACTCTCCTAGCATACCATCTGACCTTACATAGCAGAGGGGGTGTAAACATACCCAAAAGAACTTACTGTCCCTTCACAAGACCAAGGACAACCTCCTTTGGTTTTCAAGTCCTGACAGCGCTTGAATTGGTCTCTTCCATGCCCCAAACTTTTGTTCTTTTGGGTATTTATCCAGAGATGGAAGAGCCACATTTCTTCTTACACACTTATTATTCTCCTTCAAAAGAATATGAATGAAAATGAATCAGATCATTCATCGGATCTGATAAGCTCTGCGTGAGCAGGATACAGATCGCCTCTGAACGAACCAATGCTGGTAAAAAACCAGCATTTGGAGACAATAGCGAGTTCTTTTTTATAGTATCAGATCTCCTTTCATGTGCTTTCCACCAACATTCAAGTAGATGAATTTTCCTATCTTCTTTTTTTTTCTTTTTTTTTTTTTCTCTCTTCTTTTTCCCCAGAAAATAAATCTGTAAAATGAAAATCATGTGAAAACACACCTGATAGTGATCACCTGGGGAGTCTCACTGGCAAGGCTGGTGGGACTAGGCTGAAACCTCTTTTATGGTTTTGGAATTGTTTGGTCTGTAAGAGAATAAATACGAATGATACGACCAATTACGCAGATCACATTTCAGGTAATAGCCAAATTGTAAATTCATGAATGAGAACATAGTTGAACTGCAAAAACAAAATTGTGGCTTTCCAGATTCCCTTCCCAGTTCTGTTTGACAGCTGGAAGAGGAAAACTTTGGGCTCAATTACAAATACATGACACAGTCTGCAAGCGCAGAGCTTCTGAGCCTGGCTGGGAGTGCTGATAATCAATTTTCATGGAGCAGTATTTTCAGTGTTCAACAGTTTGATCTGTCATCCAGTTTGGACTGACCTCTTGAGGTTTGGGGTTTTTATAATATCTTTTCAGACAGCCTTCTTAGTGAATACAGAAATCTAAGAATATTAATGGCCACCAGATGAGGAGCAGATGAAGGACTCCTGAAGATCTACAGCCAAAACTCACATCTCTGTGATAGGGATCTAGCCAACATAAGCATGTAATTTTGCATCCACATTTTTGGCACCTAATGCAATAGTCCTCTTAAAGTAACTACCTCATTTCCCCATGGAGAAGTACATGCCTTTGAAAGTCTCCCAAGGAGATGCACTCTATGGAACAGAAGCACCTACATTTCTCTCCATCAGGTGAATAGGTAACTTTGGCAATATTCATCTGCCCTCTGAGAAACCTATTTGGCAGCGGCTGGAGCCTCCGTGGGAGATGTCTTTCAGTCCACACTGACCAGCGAACCTAAACTTGTTCTAGGAACCACCTCAGCAGAAGACAAAGCTGCAGGTAAAAGATGTGTCCTCATCTATACAGCTTGCACAGCCTTCCTGACCTGTTGACTGAAGTAATAGTGTGTTTAGGATATTGCATGAATGTGTGGACATGCAAAACACTGGCAAATGCAACATTAGTTTTATATGAATCAAAATCCAACTGCTGGGAACACACTAACTGATACAATAATCTGCACATGTGTTGATATCTTTTTTTTTCTTTCACAGCCAAGAAGTTTAAAATGCTCAAAAGCATTAATAGAAATAGGGTGGGTAAGCATTACTGCCTTTTATGCATATAATTGTTTATTTAAATGCCTATATATAGGACAAATACACAGGCACACACGCTCATATATTCATGTTGTTGAAATTACATAGCAAGTCTGGAGATTAGACCAGAAATAGAACACAGATCTCCTGATGCAAAACCTTTAGCTTTACCCATTTGAGAATTTGTCCCCCCAGCCTTGCAGACTGTCAGATAAAAATGTATGAGGAAAAGAATCACAGAAACCCCAAATCAAAGCATGAAATTGAAAATCTGTCAGATCTGTAAAATGAAAATTCCCTCCGAAGGAAAATTCTGACACGATCACATTTTCTCATGAAATTAGAGGTGGAAATAAGGTCAGTCTGGGGGGGCAGGGGGAAAAAATAAGGAAAGAAAAAAGAAAAAGAGAGAGAGAGAGAAAGAAAGAAAGAAAGAAAGAAAGAAAGAAAGAAAGAAAGAAAGAAAGAAAGAAAGAAAGAAAGAAAGAAAGAAAGAAAGAAAGAAAGAAAGAAAGAAAGAAAGAAAGAAAGAAAGAAAGAAAGAAAGAAAGAAAGAAAGAAAGAAAGAAAGAAAGAAAGAAAGAAAGAAAGAAAGAAAGAAAGAAAGAAAGAAAGAAAGAAAGAAAGAAAGAAAGAAAGAAAGAAAAAGAAAAAGAATTATAACAAGAAAAAACCCAAACCACTCAGCATCAGCCACTTCAGTAAGAGACTCTGAAGGGTTTTGACAAGTACTGTGTCTAAGCCAAAAAACCCCAGGGCTAGATCTTCCACAAAAATCAGAAAACTTAAAGGGACATTGTCAAAGTTGGTAGACCAAACATTTGTGCTACTTTAAACTCCGAGTAATACAGAAGGTTTCATATTTTTCTTTATTAAAAAGAACAGCTGAAAGATATTTATGAAGACTATGGTGACACAGTTTGCATATTTATTTTGTAACTAAGGCTAACAGGCTTTGCAATATTTTTACTGGGTTTTAAAGCCTTGCTTACATTGTAGGTTGAAAGATTATTTTCTAATTAAAACTTATGCATTTTCTTTCCTTTGCTTTTGCTGAGAAAGCTATGGATAAAATCCAATGGAAAAAAAATGTGAGTTAAAATGGGACACAGCAAGGGGGCAACGGGGGGCGGAATGTTTATTTTTAAGTGCAGCATGGCATCATTCTGTTATAAAAATCTGGCACAAACTGATTTTCTGAAGTGCTGAGAACCTACAGCTCTTCTGAATTCAACAGGAGATCTGAGTGATCAGCACAGTCTCTGGGAAATCAGGACACATTGCTTTAGCTTGCCAAGACCTAACCCTGCAGTCCTTTCTTCGCACGTCTCATTTGGCATGTGTGGTTACTCCAGATGGAGCTAATGGGACACTTTGTCGTTCCTTGGCTTATACGCAGAGATTAGTGGCTGGAGAGCTGACTGTGATGGAGCAGATGTAATCCACCTGACTAAAACCACAGTGTGAGCCAGTCATACCAGCCTCCAGTTAATGAGGAAGCAGCTATTTCTTGGGCACAAGTTGTCCCTCCAAAGCTCAGCACACAAACTAAGGCATAGGAGTGTTCAGGAGCACGTGCATGCAGCACAAACCTCTGCAGGGCATCGTGGTGGATCCTGCTGACTTACACAAATATCAGTCAGAGTTTTGTACGTTTTCTCTGCTAAGGTTCAAAAGGTCTGGATGGAAAGAGAGGGGTGATGGGGAGAACAAAACTGATTAGTATCTCGTAGCCCGACACAGCTGGTTCTGATGTTACTTGCCATGTCTGCTCATCAGGGCCAAAGGTTAACATTGCATGAGGGACATCCTGGTGAGACATCAAGTCTTCTGCAACATATATATGGAGGGTCAGCACCTCAGAAAGGCTTCTCAAAAGCCATTGTGCTAAGCAAATTAGTAAAGGAATTTAACATTAAAATACTGCTACATCATCTGGCAGCGTGTGGTTGGTCCAGAATATGAGTATATGACCATTGAATTAGTAAACATGCAAAAGAGCATTTGCATCGGATGGTGCCTTGCATATTTATCCATGTTTTCCTCATGATTCTTTCTCTACTGATGTTTCTGGAGCATTTTAGGTTGTGGGCCCAGTTGCACTGTGGGGTCTTTTAGGTAAGGAAGACCAAAACCAGCCTTCATATTGAAAGAGGTCTTGTGACAATACCAGGACATTGTGCCTCAGGGCTGCAATGCTGTTATGTCTTTTTACCTTTGAGGAGAGCAGTTTCCTCAAAGATGACCTTTAAAGGAGGAGCTGGAGATACAGGCAACATCCTGTTAGCTTCAGCCTACAGACATCGAGGTGGAAGCACATGTGGCCTGAAGAGCCATCTTGTAGTATCTGTAGCAACACAAGGCCAAGCAAGGCACTGGTGAGACCAGCTACAGGGTTACTGGCCATCACATACTAGAGTGAGAAGCCCACTGTCTGAAGGATAATTAATAGCATAACTGACAGTCACAATGAGCTGTATGTGTTTTGTCCCTCACCTCAGCAGGACAGGCACTCAGGGAGTACCTATGATCATCGAGAAGGATGTCTTCATCTTTTAAACACCAAACCCCATCCCTCACCCCATCATCAGGCTGTTTGGAAAGGCAACAGCACTGCCTGAAGCTGTGATTTGGGCAATGCAAGCAGCATTGCCCAAAGCGGGAACTCCTTGGTCCATAGCACCTGCAGAGACACAGAAGGCCATCACAGGCTCTGCACACAGAAGTCTTCCCCAGGAAACTGAATGATACCCATCCCCTTGGTTTCCAGCCTCAGATTTTTATGAGCAAAGTGACATACCTCTTTCCTCTGGCCTAGTAAACTTCAAATTTTCTGTGGTGAGGAGAGCTATTTGCCCCTGCAAGATCCATCTCAAGACAGGAATGAATTTGATTCCTTCAGGTTGAGGACAGAATTGAATGCAGATCTCCAGTATTTTGGATTTGGTTCCCAAAAAGTGACACTTTGCTATGACATATCAGCTATTGTCATTTTCAGCAACACAAACTGTCTGACACTGGGACAGATTAGATCCCATAAATTTGCTTGAGGCATGCCAGCCTGAGCTAGTCTGAAGACCTAGCAAGGGAATACAGAGTCTGGGAGTTCTGAAAGGGTGTGAGCCATTCAGTTCTGAAGAGAAATATAAAGATGGGCATAAGATGTTGCAGGTTTGAACTCCCTGTGTAATGGGTGCTTGTAGGTTTCTGGGAGCTATATTTAAGACTTTTAGACCATATGTATTGTTTGAGGTACCTCCCTTTGTTGATTTTCACCCCAGTGAAACCTTGGGCATCAATCAGTACACCAGAAAAAATGCCTGACCCCATTCCTTAATGTACTGTGATCCAGTGGGATGCCTGGCTGGCACACGTTATCATTTCTAATCATGGTAGTGCGACACGAGTGATAAAGAGCAGCTCAGGAAAGCAGTGTTCTGCTTGAGCATGGAGACTAGACACTGACAGATCTGATGTTTAATTGCATACATAGTGTAAAACCAGGAGACAGCACTAATCTCTCATAAATCTCCTCTTTTAAATTATACCTACAGATCACTGTCTCTGCTGTAGGTTGTTTCCCCCTGCAGAAACTAATCTTAAAGCTGCCCCCATTCAAAGGGACCCTCCAGCAATACCCAGGAATGAGTCAACTTCTCAGGCAGAGGAAACAACTTTGTTTCCTGCAAGTGGCTGAGAAGGCTGAAAGAAACGTTGACTCCAGATGAGTGCAGCTCTGCTCTCTTTACAGTCATTTTTCCTGTGGCTGATGAACTCCTGCAGTTGGCTTCATAGTGTCCTTTGCGCTTCCACACTCCTGGAGTTATTCTGGTTCAGCCCTGATTTCCAATTGAGCCTGGTGGTCTCTATCATCTTGCTTGCCACAGGGATCAGCAGCATGACAGCATCCATGCAAGAGGTTAATCATTTAGCTTTCTGGGCCTTTCATTATTTATAGAGGAAAAATAGTTTGCAAAATAAACCACACATGGGGACAGCGAGTACCCAGTATTCAGCTTTGGTAGAAGTGGACACAGAGGTAAGGTTACCTAGGGGCACCTGTCAGTGCAGCATGTGATCCAAAGAGCCAGCTAGCTTTGGGAGACAGGAGTCTCAGTCTTAAAAAGGTATGAGAAGATGAGAGGGACGATAGGAAGTGTTTTAATTTTTGCTGAGATGTCCTTGTTTCTTCCTCTGCTGCAGAAGCAAGAGTGCAATGTGAGACTGATCCTCTTTGTTTTACCATTGAGGTTGGAATGGAGGGACTTGAGGAGAAGGAATGTGTCTCAGAAACAAATTCATTTCAGAGGACTGAAAATCCACCCTCAGATTTTCTGTTGATGATCTCAAGAATTAGTTAATGAGGCCTTCATGGACATAAGCCCAAGTACAGCACCCATTTCAGTCTGTTTGTTTGGCATTGGGAAGGAGATAAATGTGATGGTTTGGTGGGGATCATCTGAAATATACTGTGACTGTGTCTTCAGACTCTTCTGGGAGAGCAATGCTATTCCCAAAGACCCCTGCTTCTTTCTCAGTTTGTCCTGTCTAGACAGCTCCAGTCTATCCCAAAACAGACTGTGCTCATTGAAAGCACAACTTACAAATTACTGTGTTAACATCCATTCTAATTATTGTTATTATTTTTTCTCTTTGACTGCCTGGACCTGGATTCCCTCTGTCTAAACCAGGCTTCTCCTTCTGATTAAGACAGTATTGAAGCAGTCCCTTATCTCTCTAGAGGAGCAGCTTGAATACCTACTTGGTGAGAATAACTTGGTTTTGTACCAGAACCTTAAGATGCCACTATCACCTATTTCTACTCAAAGCTGGAAGGCAACCATAGAGATATCCTCCTGTCCAAAGCAACTGCTCATATACTTTGCCCACTCAAGTCTCTTGGTCGGGTTTACAGAAAAAAAACCAAGGGCTGGAGTGGGGAGGGAGCCAGCTGTATCCAGTGTTGCTCATTTTCATAAAAGTCTGTGCGAAAGGATCTCACACACAGATTTTGGTTTACAGGTTTGTAACAGGTTGTTTGCAGGGAGAATTTCTTTTCTCTGTATTTGAGGGGAATTCTTGGTCAGTCCTAGTCCCCACTGTGGGTTGCCTTCCCCACCTGGTGACCACTGCATTTACAAATAAAAAAATATTTACTTAAAATTACTTTTCTTCCTCTGTGAGGAATAAATGATATGCTATGGATCACATTTTTGCCAAATGCAATTTCATCTGTAAGATGGGCTCACGATTCACACAACGTATCCCAAATGCATGTCTTTGTGCTGACCTAGACTGATTGGAGGAATAAACTCCGAAAAGTACAGAACTGTTTTTACTTAAAATATGTTCTTTTCCATCAGAAGAGGGGTGGCCAGCAGGGACAGGGAGGTGATTGTCCATCTCTACTCTGCCCTCATGAGGCCCCATCTGGAGTACTGTGTCCAGATCTGGGAGCCCCAATACAAGAAAGATGTGGAACTGTTGGAGAGGGTTCAGAGGAGGGCCACAAAGATGATCAGAGGGCTGGAGCACCTCCCCTGCAAAAAGAGGCTGTGGGAGCTGGGCTTGTTCAGCCTGGAGAAGAGAAGGCTGCAGGGGACCTCACTGCAACCTTCCAGTACCTGAAGGGAGCATACAAACAGGAGGGGAATCAACTTTTTAAAAGGGTAGACAATGGCAGCACAAGGGGGAATGGATTAAAGCTAAAGGAGGGAAGGTTTAGATGAGATATTAGGGGGACCTTCTTTACAGAGAGATTGGTAAGGCGCTGGAACAGGCTGCCCAGAGTGGTGGTAGATGCCCCATCCCTGGGGGTGTTCAAGGCCAGGTTGGATGGGGCCCTGGGCAACCTTGTGTAGCTCCAGGCCTGTAGGTTGGTGGCCCTGCCTGTTGCAGGGGGCTTTGAGCTCTATGATCCTTGGGGTCCCTTCCAATCCAGACCATCCTATGATTCTATGACTCTGTGCATTTGATCACCTTTGTTAAACTGGAATCAACTACCTGCAAACCAACAAGTGAAGATCAACTGTGATGTCATGTCTCAAGTGGAAAAATAACCAGACATCCACGGCTGTGTCACGCCGTGCTGGAAAAACAGTGAAGAAAGCTGAGAATAGTGGAGCTGGGTCTAAAGTCAGACAACGCAAGGAAACCTGGATTTCTTAAAGCCTGGGCGTGCTAGGATATACTTCAGTCATATGATGTCACATTTCAACAATCCTACCTTATGCCTCTAGTTCAGCTTTAATTCCAATAGAAAAAATATGAAATAAATAGCAAAGGAGGTGGTTGAACTTTAGTAAGACCTTGAATAAAGTTGATTGAGAGACAAATAGATAACTTTTAAAATTAATTAATTTAATTTATTAGTAATCTGAATCAATTTTTTTCCCCTCCCTCACTTTTTGCTGGTATCATCTGCACAAGCATAGGATCTCTGTTTCTTAAGTAGTTCTTTCCTGCCACTGGCACACAGTACCTCATCTCCTGCAGTGCCATAAGCCCCATGGGACTTAGCACGTATTTTGACTCCCAGTTGATGGGAGAAGATCGGTGACAGTGTATCTGATGCCATCCACCTCTCTGCCATGTGCAGAAGAGTCCTTTATGACATTAGAATGGGGGATTTAAGTCTGCTAGCAACAGTTCTGCTTTGCTTTTCTCTCAAAGGAGGTATCAAAAAGCTGGTTTGGGGTCTTGTTTTGTGTTGGTTTAATGCATTGTTATCTGATTGTAATTTATTTCTTTGCAGAAATACACCAAAATCCATATGTTGTTCTTGACCTGGTGATCAGTGTTTAGTCTTCAATCAGTGAAGTCACTGATTGGGGTGAGAAGGAGCAGAACTTGCATGATGCTTTTATGCAAAATTTCTGCAGTAATACATTTACCAAAAATGACTATGTATGAATATTTCTTCTAAAATGTAACACAGCAACAGAAAACACACATTCAGAAAACACAAATCATTCTATGTTTTTCTCTTCTGAAACAAAACATGATAATACCTCTTGATACGTTTGCTTGGTTAAAGAGAGACCAGGACCTCCACCCAATGGTAGGGTTTTGCCATACAGAATCATAGTCAGAATCCTGCAGGTGAGAATGGGGATGAAAAAAAGCACTTCAATCCCCCACTATGGTCAGGTGACACTTCATCATTCCAAGAGTCTCGTTTGATTTTCTGCCTGTCCAAAAATTTCTTCATACTTTCAGACTTGCAGCTGCAGAAGACGCATAGTTGTTGGTCTCAGAGAAGATCAGGCCATGTGGCCCACAACCCATGCGGTCTGGACGTGCTTCATCTGCTTACAGGAAATACTGCAAATCAGATTTGAGCTTTACACCTGTCCTGGTTCTGTCCAGGCCAGAGCTAACCACCCCAGGCAGCCAGTCCAGGTGAGCTGAGTCAGCCTGGGCTGTTTCCACACCACCTGACATCACTCCCCCATAAGAGGGGTTGGTTCTGGAGGGGCACTTCTGAGTGCCATCAGGGCAGTCTGAGTGAGGCTGGGGCATTGGGTCAGTCCTTGTGTTGTGCAGTACTCTGTGTTGTCATTGGATCCATAAGATACTCTGTTGTCACCAGGTGTGAGTAACATTTACCATGGGCTGTTATTGTTCCCCTTTCATGGTGCTTTTGTCAGTAACTGTCCTTATCCCAACACACAGGGGGTCTCTCTGTTTCTCCTCTGGGAATGATGGAGTGGCATGTGGTGCTCAGCCACTGCTTGGAGCTGAACCACTGCAGCAGGGAGCCTTGTTAGTCTCCAACGGGGGATACTGAGAAGGTGGAGATACTGAATGCCTTCTTTGCTTCGGTCTTCACCTCAAAGGCCCCCCGGGACCCACAGGCACTGGATGTAAATAGGAGGGTTTGGGATATGAAGAATTTCCCTCTGGTTGAGGTAGGGGAGGTCCAGGAGCGGCTCAAAGGGATAAACGCACACAAATCCATGGGACCGGATGGGATACATCCACGTGTGCTAAGGGAGCTGGCGGAGGTGATTGCTGAGCCGCTCTCTATCATCTTCAACAGGTCCTGGAGAACAGGAGAAGTGCCTGAGGACTGGAGGATAGCCAATGTCACTCCAGTCTTTAAAAAGGGCAAGAAGGAGGATCCCAGCAACTATAGGCCAGTCAGCCTCACCTCTGTCCCCGGAAAGGTAATGGAACAGCTTGCTCTGGATGCCATCTCCAAGCAATTAGAAGAGAAGAAGGTCATGAGGAGTAGTCAGCATGGATTCACCAAGGGGAAATCGTGCTCGACCAATCTCATAGCCTTCTACGATCTCATCACCGGCTGGGTAGATGGAGGGAGAGCAGTAGATGTCATCTACCTTGACTTCAGCAAGGCTTTTGATACTGTCTCCCATGACATCCTGATAGCAAAGCTGAGAAAGCATGGGATTGATGAGTGGACAGTGAGGTGGGTTGAGAATTGGCTGTCGGACCGAGCCCAGAGGGTCGTGATTCGTGGAGTGGAATCTGACTGGAGGCCTGTGACTAGCAGTGTTCCCCAGGGCTCGGTGTTGGGTCCAGTCCTGTTTAACATCTTCATTGACGACCTTGATGAGGGAATAGCATCGACCCTCAGCAAGTACGCCGATGACACAAAGCTGGGAGGAGTGGCTGACACGCAGGAACACTGCGCTGCCATCCAGCGAGACCTGGACAGGCTGGAGAGCTGGGCAGGGAGAAACCAGATGAGGTTTAACAAAAGCAAGTGTAAAGTCTTGCACCTGGGAAGGAACAACCATTTCTATCAGTACAGGCTGGGGGATGACCTGCTGGAGAAGAGCTCAGTGGAGAAGGACCTGGGGGTCCTGGTGGATGACAGGTTGGCCATGAGCCAGCAGTGTGCCTCGGTGGCTAAGAGAGCCAATGGGATCCTGGGGTGCATCCGGAGGAGTGTAGCCAGCAGGTCAAGGGAGGTGATCCTCCCGCTCTACTCTGCCCTGGTCATGCCCCACCTGGAGTATTGTGTCCAGTTCTGGGCTCCCTGGTATAAAAAGGACAGGGATCTCCTGGAGAGAGTCCAGAGAAGGGCTACGAAGATGATAAAGGGCCTGGAGCATCTCCCCTATGAGGAGAAGCTGAGAAGATTGGGACTGTTCAGCCTTGAGAAGAGAAGACTAAGGGGGGACCTAATTAATGTTTACAACTATCTTAAGCAAGGGATGCAGGGGGAATCAGCCAGCCCCTTTTCAGTGGTCTGTGGAGACAGGACAAGGGGCAATGGCTGCAAGTTGGAGCATAGGAAGTTCCGCACCAACATGCGGAGAAACTTTTTCACAGTGAGGGTGACAGAGCACTGGAATAGGCTGCCCAGGGAGGTGGTGGAGTCTCCTTCTCTGGAGATATTCAAGACCCGTCTGGATGCCTATCTCAGTGAAATGTCCTAGGGAGCCTGCTTCGGCAGGGGGTTGGACCCGATGATCTCTCGAGGTCCCTTCCAACCCCTACAATTCTATGATTCTATGATTCTATAGGAAAGCATGGATGGACCAAAGGCTTTTGGTTTGCTTCTCTCTGGTGTGACATCGATCACAGGGTAGCATCTCACTCGGTACCCCTGCTTGCAAGTCAGGACATTCCCAACAGAATAGAGATGGATATAATGTTCCTACAGCTGTGAGCACACTACTACTGGTCCAGCCATTATGCAGGGTAACCCCACTGCAACCCACACCAAGGGCTTCTGAGCAGCTGCTGCAACACTGTGTCCTACAGACACACCAGAGGGGATATCGTGGGCTGGACAAATCCCACAGAGTTTAGCTTCCAAGGGTTTGACTTCTCAGTCCTTGACACAATAACTGCACTCATGGCAAACAAAGCAGAGGCTGTGTGTGCTCCAAAATGCTAATGAAGGTTAGCACCACAGGCCGTCAAACGCGCCTTTCATTGGATCAGGAAAAATAAATGTGAAAACATTTCCTAAGTTTTTACCTTAAATTGCCACAGATCGAGGGCAAGCTTGTGCCATTTGTTTTTGTGTGGGTACACTCCTGCAAATGTTGGGCAGTGAGGAGGTTCCTGCCGAGGTGGTAGAGCGCCCAGCTGGATGAGGCCTCCTGAGAGGCCGTAACTTCCTGTGACTCCGGCAGGACTTGGAGCAGGGCTGCGCTTTTCTGTGCAGCCAGCAGTGGTTCTGTCGACGAGGTTGTTCCCAGTACAGAAGATCAAACATGGGTGTAAACCACTGCATGGCCAGGTCTGAGGTTATATCTGTGCAAACGTGCCTGGCGCACTATAGCTGCAGTTGTGAAGAAAAGGGCTTAGGGATACAATCACGGCTTTAACACCGAGGATTATGCAAGAAAATAGAGACAAAAGGGGATTTTTTTCCCCTTTTATTATATTTTTCAGTGCAAATATTATGAAAGGACTCTACTCATATTTGTTCATCCTTTTCCCACAGTCATTTACAATAATCGCCTGGAAGAATCAAACTGAAACTTCAGTCCTTAAAGGAAAAACTTGCCCACTTATGCATTTTTTTTGTATTGTACAGTTGTTCATGTGAGCTCAGGCGGTGCCATGAACCAGATCTTATATCTGAGCTTTGAAAAGCCAAAGCTTGTTTGGGGGAAGCACATACAAAGAGTTATAGTGGTTGCATGAAACAGATCCCAAAATCAGGTAGTGAGATGCTAAGTCTGGCAGTTACAGTAAGTCCTTTACATCAGACTAAAGCCTGTAAGATAGATTTTAACATCACGGGGGAGGGAGAATGGGGGGGCTTGGTGGGGAGCATGCTCTAATATGGGTCAGAAACACTAATTAACTAGAACTGTTTCTCATGATCAGTAACTCAGCAGTTCTCCTTCAGCCTCTTTGTTAGAGAATCTGCATAAAAATAGCAACAAACAGCCTTCGAATCCTTCTAAACACCAGTCAGGCTTAAATTTATCTCCCGTAGTGCTTCCTTGTGACAGTGGCGATGACAGCATCGATTAGATAGGGCTGGCACTTCACACCGTGTGTCACTCCTCATTATCTGACGAGAGCCCCTGCGAGAGGCAGGTGCCGGGGAATGAAAGATTAGGTGGAGTATGTGTAATCAGCCTAAATCCCTCGCTACCTCTGCCGAGCGATAACAAAATGTGAGCAGCTCTCTCCTTTCCACAAACTCTTCCCTGATTTCACCACACTCACGAGTCTGCAGGTTTAATTACCCAAACCAGAGCTGAGAAACCGCACGACGGAGACCAGCGTTTCCAGGATGAGGTTGGTTCTGGACCGCAGGCTTGTCTTCCAGACGATTTCTGTCCTCTGAGGAGTATGTGCAGTCCTAATTACGCAGCCTTAAACCAACACACAGAAATTCCCCTCCCTCCCTCCTGTGCAGATGCTTAAGCTTTTCTTCCTCACTTTCAGCAGATCCTCTTTAATTCTCCCTAATGGCTCTCACCCTCCCTGCAAATAAGCAAGCGAATTTTGCAAGTGAATGAGCATAATGAAAAAGCAAGGTGTAAGGCTTGGCAACACGGACTAGATTTTGACACTTGCTGCATTAGTTTTAATACTTCTTAATGTGCCAGTCAATGTTCGACAGCGTGGCGGTTAGAAATGAAGGTCCCGTAATGAGATCTAGCAAGCCTTGTGGAAAAACGACAACCGTTTTTCGGTGCCAATTACCGATGAGAACTACTTGGGCTTTCCACACGCTTTCAGAGACAAATTGCTCTTCAGATTTGAAATGAGAGCACTGGCTTGTTGGGAGAGAGCCAGGCCACGCTGGGTAAGACTCAGGCACCTGGCTATGTGAAATGATTCATGCACGCTGGCCAAGGAAAAGAAAATACCTAGCTGGCTTTGGGACGGAATCGGCTACCACTTACCATCCTAGGCTGTGCCAGACGCAGGTTGTCTGCAATCTGCCCTGGTGACCAAGAAGGCCAATGGGATCCTGGGGTGCATCAAAAGGAGCATGGCCGGCAGATCAAAGGAGGTGATCCTGTCCCTCTACTCAGCCCCCACCTGGAGTATTGTCTTCAGTTCTGGGCTCCCTGGATACAGGGATCTCCTGAAAAGAGTCCAGCGGAGGGCTACAAAGATGATTAAAGGCCTGGAGCATCTATCCTGTGAGGAAAGGCTGAATGAACTGGGACTGTTCAGCCTTCAGAAAAGAAGGCTAAGAGGGGATCTGATTAATGTTTATAAATATCTGAAGTGTGGGACACAGGGGGAAATGGCCAGCCCCTTTTCAGTGGTCTGTGGGGACAGAACAAGGGGCAATGGCCTCAAGTTGGAGCACAGGAAGTTCCACACCAACATGCAGAAGAACTTTTTCCCAGTGAGGGTGACATGCTGTCCATGTGTGAGAAACTAAGGACCACAGGAAAGGGAATGGGCAAAGGGGAAACATTCAGTACTTGCCAGCGGTCATGGCTTCGGGTTACAGCTGGTGAAATGGCAAGTGTGATGAATGGAAACCTCTCAGTGTTTCGCTGGAAGGCTGGGTGTTAATGAGGAAGAATGACAGAAAATACTCCAGTCTACTGAAGAAAATAGCCTGAAACCAATGAGGGAGAAGTATGGCAGTGTGTGGGCAAAGCAAAGGGCACTACTGTGGTGATGGCTGGTAGCATTCAGAATTGTGGGATGCAGTCAGCACCTGTGGGTACCCCTGCCCTCTATTGCCTACATGGTCCCACTCCAGTGACTGTATGCTTTAACCGTGGCTGGACAAAGCACCAGCGGATGCACGGTGAGGAGGACTCTCGCACTGCTGGGAGGTGAACTCCAAGGTCTCTTTTACTTTATTGTCACACCAAATGTATATCAGTAAAACCCACATGGTTGCTGCTTGACTAGATGAGTGTAAGGTGGTCCTCACAAATGTGCTGGTGTGATATTGACATGCCGGGCAGGAGCTTTACTTCTTGCATGAAATGCCTGGGTAAGCGGACTGGTCTTCCCAAGAGTTCAAATGTGCCAGTGGTCTCTTTCCAGGGTCTGAAAACCAGCCAGGGGCTTCTGTCTTCCACTGCTACTCTGAGTATTTATGAGAAAAATGAAAGGATGCTCCTGACTCACAAGGAAGGACAAGGGGAGAAGACCTGGATCCTGGCTCAGGCAGCGTCTCCCTTAAGCTGTGCTAAAAAAGCTGTCTTGCATTTTGTAACTACCCTCACTGTGCCCTGACTCAGGCCACTGTATAGAGGTAAATAACCCCACTTAAGACAGTGTTAGACCCTCACAATGATTTGGGAGAAAGAACAGTTTTCCATGCCACTCTGAGTCACCTCTGAGCCAAAGGGCTCAGAGAAACATCAACCCCTCCTCAGCAAGAGGCCATGGCCTTGTGCTAGCTGGGAGGCAGGCATGTTTTGGCAACATCTGATACAAACACTTCCCAGACCCTGGGGGAAAAACATTTAGTCATACAAAAATCCCAGTTGGTTGCTTCATACTTAAACTGCTACCCTGTGCAGCTGAAAAGTTAATTTGGGAAAAATGGCTGGATGACAAAGTGAGGAATATATGGTTAAATGCTCTTAATTTTATTTTTAACAATTGATGCCGCTGGTGGGTGCAGTAATACTGGATATAACCCTTATGTAGAACTCTACCATTTGATCTTTGTGGTCATGGAGCATGTGTTTCCATGTACTCACCATGAAAATAGGAAAAAAAATTCCACTGCTGACTTTTTGCTCAGGAATGAGGCTTGAGCAGGAAGAATGCATCAAATGAATTATATGAGGCTTTATAGGCAACGATTTCTCCTTGTTTTGATTTCTTGCAGTTAAATCCAGTCATTTCTACTCTGTGCATGTTTATTTTTCTCTGAGAAAACTGTGGCTATGCTGAGCATTTATAGTGCTGTGCTAATTGCAACCAACCCACAAAAAGAGTATTTCTTCTTTGGCATTTATCAAATGTCACCCATTTTCCAGCCTTGCACCCTGACCCACAGGCTGAACACCTCTGAGCTCCACTGAACCCTTGTAGGTAAATGACCAATTATTGCAACCTTCTAAGAGAGAGGAATCTGCCTCTTCTGCATGTGCAACCACTGTGGTACCAAAATAATCTAAGCCTTTGGAAGTTACGCTTGGGCTAGGTTAGTGAAAAGCAAGGAGCAAGCTCTGTGCTGAGACATACTCACTACCAATCAAGCTGAAACCTGACTCCTGAAACACTCCCTTGGGATGCATTGTTATTGCTTTGATATGTTGAAATATCACACACAAAAAGGGGGTTCTTCTGATGACCAGTCAGGTAGTCTTGTCTATGAAGAACAGTTCTCTGTCACTGTTGGAAGGCACAGTGGCAAGCGGGTATACAGATACCCCAGGGTACAAATAACCAAGTAAAGCCTGTTTTCCACTGTGGATGGAAGGAAAATGTGGATATTCTCTACTCACATCTTATTTCACTGTCATATCCAGACCCCAAAGGTGAATGCTTCTAAAGGATAAGGAATAGACATGTTCAAAAGCCAGAGTATGGGAAAGATAACGATATTTTTGTCTGCATAGGTAGCAAGTCTGATTTCCAGGTATGAAAAACACATCAGATATATGTACATGTTTGGGCACTTGCATTCTGAAGTATTTCTGCTCCTCTGGTGATGCTACAGGCCCTCCACACAGTGCTCGTGGTCAGCGAAAGCATCCCAGTCTTGAGCACAAATCACACTGCGCTCACAAGAAAGTCACTTTTAGAATAAGTTGTATGGATACACAAAGCCTCTTCCCACAAACAGATGTTTGGGATCTCTGGACAATGAGCTGTGGCTCAGCATTCATTCTCATTACATGAGCAAGGAAATCCCAGGGGCACTGGGACGTGGCAGCCCTCATGAAGCCTCCCAGCGTGCCTGGTGGAGGCAGAGAGTCTGTGAGTTTCTAGCAGCCTCTTACGAAGCTGTGGAAGAGAAAAATGTCATCTATTGCCTACAAGAGAGCCGTGGAGAGTGCCACGTTTTACAGAAATTTTCTGAAAAGGCCCTCAAGACTAATTGTGTGTAGTGCTTAGGAAAGTGAAACAGCCTTCAAGATATGCTCACCACTTCCCAGAGAAGACAGTGCAGATTGGCCAGACCTGGTACAGTGTGCTGCTCACCGGCTGGGTAATAAACCTGCTGCTAGCTCTAGCACATGGCATTGCTGTGCACAGGATGTACGTGCAATAGGCTGCACACAGCTTTATGTGAAAAAAACCCTGAAAACCAGGCAAAGAACCGCAAGGCCTGGCCATAAAGATGCCCCTGATGCGCTCAGCAGAGATGTGTACGGCCTCATATGTATTTAACTGGCCCAAGAGCTGTTGGGATTTGGAGGGTTAAATCATAGAATCATAGAATCCTTTGGGTTGGAAGGGACCTCAAAGAGCATCCAGTTCCAACCGCTCCGCCATGGGCAGGGACACCCTCACTAGACCAGGTTGCCCAAAGCCCCATCCAACCTGGTCTTAAACACCTCCAAGGATGGGGCTTCCACAGCCTCTCTGGGCAGCCTGTGCCAGGGCCTCACTGCCCTCACAGGGAAGAATTTCTTCCTAACGTCTAATCTAAACCTGCCCTCTTTCAGCTTGGACCCATTGTCCCTTGTCCTATCACTACACCCCCTGGTTAACAGTCCCTCTCCCACTTTCCTGTATAACTATTTAAGTATTGGTACACCACAATTAGGTCACCCCTGAGCCTTCTCTTTTCCAGGCTAAACAAGCCCAGCTCTCTCAGTCTGTCTTCATAGGACAGGTGCTCCAGCCCCTTGATCATCTTCATGGCACTCCTCTTGACTTGTTTCAATAGGTCCCTGTCTTTCTCGTACTAGGACCCCATAGCTGAACGCAGTACTCAAGGTGGGGTGTCACCAGAGCAGAGTAGAGGGGCGAAATCATCTCCTTCAACCTGCTGGCCACCCTGTTCTTGATGCAGCCCAGGACATGGTTAGCCTTCTGAGCTGCTAGTGCACACTCCTGGCTCATGAAATGAAGTTCAGTGTGTCAGTCAGATTGAGAATGGTCACATATTTGGCATTCATTTTGTCTTTTATTTTAGAGTTGAAACACAGAACTGCTGTGTCCTGGCACACAAGCCACTTTCAGATATTCCAGTGGGAGGAGGGGATGGAAGGAAGAAGTGGACAAAATGGCATTAATGTGTAAATGAAAAAGTAGCTAGAAATTCCTCTTCTTGGGGTCGATTCAAAGCGCTGACTCACTGTGCAACATTAACATGCTACACCAGCTGATGAATCCAGGAGCACTGACGAATCCAGGAGAACATCACCACGTGGAGGGAGGGCACCAACCCCACCCACATGTAGCAGTGCTCTCTGTGTCTTACCCAGCTTGTCTTCCCAGATGGCTGAGGGGCCTTCATAGCTACCGGCTGTTTATTTATTTTGGGGTTTCTAATCGTTGCTATGGTAATACTTAAAATTTGCATTCCGAAACTTACCTTGTTCTAACCTGCTCACTGTCTAGGGAGCCCGTGCTGGAGGTGTGAAATTATCCATGCTACAGAAACTGCAGCCTGGATTCCTGCCTTTTTTGTTTTTTTGAACCAGGCAAACAGAAAGTACTTGCCCTACTTTCTAGCCAGTAAGCTGAAATTCTGCATGTTTAATTATAAATCAAATAATTGACTACAAAGCTATTGTGGTATGGCCTTCCATGCTGCTGGTGGTTTTAATTGCAAACGGTTACATGATGTGCTTTTGTAACAAAGAATGAGCCCAGAAGTAGAGGATGAAATGTCCTACTTTGGCTCTGTTTTTACAGTTAGAATGCAAGAAATTTTCTGGCATGTCATTCCTCTCCGTGATGGATGTGGACAAGGGAACTGAAAGCCACATGAGATGCCAGTCATTCAGCCCAGCATTCAAGGGGACAGCCCAGGAGCTTGGTGCAGTCTATTCCTACTCTCCCTTGCTCAGGGCCTACCTTCACCAGAGCCACTCTCCTCCCAATGCCCAAAGAGGAGCTTGCATGGCTCACCCAGGAGTTGAGGACAAGGCAGAGTGTGGTGTCTCTTAAATGTATTTTTTCCTCTACTCCTGTCCCCAACTCAGTTCATCCCTGTGAATCTGTACCTCCATGGAAGGCCTTCTCAGAAGCAAATGTACATTTATTTACTTTCTTTTCATTATAAAAGAAGTCTTGAATGCCACCACCAAGATGGACTGAAAAACACTCTCTCCTTCACCCATGGACAGAAAAATCTGGAGCCTTCCTTGTGTATCACAGAGACTGAGCAAGGCCAATTACCAGCAGTGACAAATAGTGTAACAGCGAGTCTTTGGGCAGAATAAATGTAAAATCCTCCAAGTCAACTACGACATCATTCAAGCACATTTGGACATTGAAGCTGAATATACCCAGCTGTGTTAAACTGTTAGGCTGTTGAGTTTCTGTTTGCAAGCCACCAACAAAAAGTAAGCAAAAATAGTCTTGCTGTGCCTGCTCTTGCCTAGCGTTGCTGAGGGAAAGGAAACTTAAAGCCCAGACCAATTCAAGTTTCTTGGAAAAACACCCATGTCCTTCATGCTAGTGATGCATTCCAGTACCTTCCTGCTAGATCAGGTGTATTCTTTAGCAGCGTCTAGGGCTGTGACTCCTTAAGCAGGGACAAGTGAACTTCTGCTTTATTGTACAACAGAGTCTCTCTTGACCTTGCTCTGCTAAGCATACCAATGTGACTGTGCAGAACAGAGTACCTCTGTGCTCAGGGAATTTTTTGGTCTTGCCTTTCTTTAGGTAATGAGAGAGATCTTTTTCCTATCTCTTGTATGCAACAGCAGTTTCTAAGCAGTATTGACTTAAACCCCTCTATTTTTATATGACTAACTATAGCAGCATAAAGCTAAATGGTTGAGATTATTGTGAGAACTTGAAGTCCAATCTTTTTTTTTTTTTTTAAACCAAAATACAGCATATGCAAGCGTGAAGACAAAAAAAAACCCTGAGAGGGCAAAAGGGGGAAATCAACAGGATCAATCAACTGGCAAATCTGTGATTTAAGGGTAATATAGAGAAGTATAAATCTACTGAAGCTGTTGTGTAATTTCAGCACAAATCGTTTGTGGAGGAGAGCTAGTTTCCCCTCTTCCACTCTCCCTGACGGGCATGGGTCTGCTCACACCCCAAAACCAGTGCCTCTCCAGCTACCAAAGGCATGACGTAGGAAGATGATCCTCCACCAGTGAGGACTGATGTGTTGGGCTTTTTTCTTGATGTGATATGAAGAAGCAGCAAAGGTTGTTCATATGGTGGGGAGCTGCTTAACAGGGTCACCTCATGCCCGGTGGGTCCGAGAGTGGCAATTTGGGGGCCTGGATGACAGCCCAAAACCACCAGGGCTGTGCTGAAGCAGGATGACTCCTGGTGAGGAGGAGGAGGAAGAGGAGGGAGAGGAGAGGATTCAGGCCTGAGACCTGCTTGCAGGTGGCAGTGGCATCCTACCTGCCAGGGACCTGGAAGACATGCCCAGATAAAGGGGTCTCCCTGTGCCCCAGAGATTCTCCCTGGGGTCTCCCTGTGCTCTAACAGAGGTCTGGTCACTGCTGAAGAGCGAGCCATGATGGAGAACTTGTCTCCTGTGGAGCAGCAGGTTTCTCTTTTCCACCTGTATTTCTCTCTGGTACCTGGCAAGCACACCCCAAGAGCAAATGAAGCTGGACGCCGTGTTTTGCAAACCACTGTTGCTGTGATCTGTATAAATAATTACCCAAACCTTTGTTTATTAATTTCTGATTAAAATCCCACTTAATTTAGATGCAAATTAACTGCTTCACTTATGATCCTGGCAAATGGCCAAGCTGGCCCTCGGTGTGGCAGAGCTGGCTATCGTCCCGGGCAGTTCTGCAGCTCTCAGGCCTTCAGTACCCCAGCAAACATTGCTAAAAACTCTTCTTCAGCCACATGCGAAACCCCGGCAGGGTGCAAAGCAAGCTCACACCAGTGAGGGGGCTGAGTGAAACCTCTCCTTGCTCACATGGGATCAGTCACCCTTTCCCTCTTGTCCCAAAGGAGTGAGCGGCTGCTGAAGCCCGTGCGGTGTCATTGTGTGTGTTTGAGGGGCTGCAGATCTGTCCCCAAGCACTTGAGGATTTCTGAGGGATGCTCTTTGCACAGTGACAGGTGAGGGAGCTGTGGCTGATCATTTTCTTACAAACTTCTGCTGGGTAAGTTACCCCCTTTGGCAATATTCTCAGCCATGAAAGAGAGTGGGTAGCCCAAATATTTCTTGGCTGTATGCAATGATAGGGAAGAACAACCAGCTAGAGCTTTGTGAAGGCAAAAAGGAGATATTTGCTGATTTTTTTAATATATCTGAGGCTAATGAGTTTAAGATAAGTTATTGATTAGATGGGTTTTGTTTTGATAGCTGAAGACAATAATAATTACAGGCATTTTCCAGGGTAAAAAAAGAACAAGTTTTGAATGACAAGTTGTATCTCTCCCTCCTGTCCTTTCTGGGGCTGGTGACAGCTGGAGCAAGCTGATGTGAGAGACTGAGGCAAACCTGTGATGGCTGCTGCCATGTTTCTGCACTGCCTGTAGGTTATCATTCCTTCTCACCCACCATAGCAACTCTATTCTACTATTTGAGGTAATTAGTTTTTTAAAAACATTCTTAAATCCTCAATTTATTAAAAAAATATCACATTAAATCTTGTAGTAAATGGGCTTGGCTCTTCACAAATTCTCTCATACACTGGAGCACTTTCCATGAAACCCCCTGCTGGGCTCTTAAAAGAAAATTTTTAGAATTTTAGATTGTTTGGACTTGCTCCAAATCATGCCATTGAGATAAAAATACTCACACACCCCCCCCACCCCCCAACCCAGTACTGTTTTATCTTATGCTGATAATATGATCTAGTTTGATTGTTGTTTCTTCCCTTGACTGCATGAAGTGAATAAGGGAGGTGAAAATAGATCACTGGAACCAACTACAGCAGGTACCCCTTGAGAAAATAAGACCTTAATTCCCCAGGCACTTCCCTGGGAAGGAAACACAGTAATACTTTGTGAGGGCTGAGCTGGTGAACAGAAACGCTTCTTTTTCCCCTCCCCTTTCCCTTCCCTTTCCCCTTCCCTTTCCTTCCCTTCCCCATAGGCACTGAACTGTGCCACCAAACTTGAGAGCAGCTTGGAAAGGCTCTTTTCTTTTCAGAGCTGAATTCCTTGATTTCCCACACTCAGCCAAGGTCAGAGATGTTCCTGGGAACTACATGGCAGTTTGGAAGTAATCAAATTATGCTGAATAAATCTCTCAAAAATGCTTTACGTGGAAATATATGAGGAAAGGATACCTTCCTTTCTAAGATGTTTGCCTGCATATTAAATAGTTTCCACTGTCTCCAGAGAGCCTGGCAAGCACACACAGCCCAGTGCACATAGTTTGTCAAAGCCTAATGAACTCTTTAGTGGAAGTTCTCTGTGGCTTTGTGGGGATTAGGCTAGCAACCACATTTGGACTTCAAGGTGAAATGAATCAGTCTGTGCAGGCAACCTGACTTCCAGAGTGTTTTTCTATCAAAACCTGCCTCAAAATGAACATTATTCTTTTCTTTTGCCTTCTTTCCACTCAGTGTCCCCTCCCATGTGTCTGTTATATATATACATATATTTATATATATAAAGCACCTATCACTGTATTGATAAACATTTTTTGGAACCATTCTAACAGCAGAGGTAACCACTCTGATGGCACATCTAACCGGGTCTCTCGGGGGTTTCACAAAGTTGAGAGGGAGGAGACCACATACCAGCAAAAATATGTCTTGTAGGGTCCTCTCTTCTCCAGTGGACAAGCATTCTCCTGGGCATTTCTGGTCTGAACCACCCCACACTCCCACTCCCCCCACCTCCAGAAAAAAAATAAAGAAAAAAAAAGATATAAGATTTCCTGGAAAATTAAGAAAATAATTGTCCTTTCTGTGAAAGAAGGGAACTCAATCACAAAATACACATCTTGTAGAAACTATTCCTTTCTCCTCAGACGTGGGGAACTACACTTCCCCTGAAAATTTTGGAAGAAAACTCAGACATTCTGTGTACACAGAGGTAAATCTTTCACCCACGTCTAATCTACCTCACAGCATCAACAGTGCAGCTTCACACGCTGCACACACCCCCTCGTTTGGTTGCTGGAAACCTGGTCCCCGTGTGGGTGTAGTTTCTGAAAATCTCCCACTGTTGCCTACATTCGTGTTTCTCCAGCAGTCCTGTCTGTCACCAGAGCTGCGCTGGTGCCAGTCAGAAAGGCAGCACCGTCAGGGAAAGCCCCCATGTGCATCATCTTCCCAACATGGGACAGGTCTGAGGTGGGTTAGGACTTTTTTTCCCCTTTTTTTCCTGTATGACTTGGTCTTATGCCTTGTTTCTCTCAGTAGAAACACATGGTAAGGAGCAGTGTTGGAGATGAGGGGCCGAGGTGTTGAGTGCATGTTCTCCAGATGTTTCTTTTCCTCATGGAGGCAATAGAAGATGGTTACTCTCACTCTCCAAGACCAGGCTTGGGCGAATCCCATGGTGTTAACAGGAGAGGTATGAAGACACGCATGCATCTGTGATGCCAGGATAGTTGAGTAGGTGCAGTTGCTGGAAGTGTGAGACAATTAGCTATTGCTTTTAACTGTTTCCACAGCAAACTGCAGCTGGCAGCGGGAACCATTTGGCAGGAACCAAAATGGTCTGTGTGTCACAACCCGTCTCTTGACCATCCTTCTTTGAGCTGAAACATAAGGTGTCCGCTTGTCTTTCCAAGGAGCTAAGTCTTCATGTGTCAAATCATAACGCTCAAAGAGAAATAAAACCCAAGCACTGTGGGGCTGAATGCTTCACCGCACTGTAAGGAGCAGGCAAGGTGTCTGAGGGCTTTAATGACTACACGTCACAGCGTGTCTTTCACCCTGGCACTTGCCCACATGTGTCCTCCTAGCCCAGTGACAGCGAAATAGTTTCTGCTCTGTCTGCAGGATAAGCTGTCTATCACAGGAGAAAGCTGCAGAGCGTCTGGGTAATCTTTGTCATCTGCTCGCGCCTTCAGTACCCTGCTCCAAAGCTGTGCAGCAGCGCCTACCTCTGCTGCAGCAGCAGATGCTGTGGCAGCTGTAGTCTCTCCCTCCTGCTCCTACTTGAGGAGGATTTTAGGTGGGTAAGGCCGAGGCACTACAAATCACTTCTAGGGTTTCGTTTGCTGTTGTGCAGGTCTTTCCGCTTCCCATACTTCTCGTTTCAAACTCCCTCTGATCTGTGTGGTCTGACACAAATCTCCAAACCACAGAACAAATTTTTGGAGAGCACAAGCTCCTGGCTGCTCTGCATGTCTCCAGAACCTCTTCTTTGTGAGCTTTGGTGATTTGATTCACTGGTGGTACTTCTCGTCAATGTGTGTAACCACATTTTCTGCTTCCCATTTCTCTGCTCTCTTTTAGAGCAATCGTCCCTTTATACCAATGCTGATTAAGTCTTGCCCCAAAGTGGTCTGGAAAAGACTGTGGAGCAGTGAGCGGTGCCTTTGAATTTGCAGAGGAGATGAGTGGTGACTCTGGGTGCCCAAGGGAAGCAAGCTTTTTAAAAGTCTGAAAACCTTTTCCTTGGCTTCCAAAGGGCAGGTGCCCATCATGTTCTCATAAAGGACTGCACCAAACTTCAAAGCACTCAAAATCACCTGAGACTTCCCTCCACTCCAGCATATGGACATGCCAAAGACCCCTAGCTATAGCAGATGCCACAGAATATATTACATTCTATGTGCCATAAATCTTCCAAACTAGGTTTGAAAGACTTGTGAAAGACGGTCTTGTCCAGCATTTGCAAAGTTTCTCCCCTGTCTCTTCACTGATTCCCACTGGGATTTTTTGTGCCCCACAGGTGAGTGCAGCCCTGGTGAGGAGGTTGGTGTGGTTCGGAGCACCTCGTGGCTTGCCGCAGATCTGATCCCTTCGCTGCCTGGCAGTGGGTTCAGCTTGTACCTAAGCTGTTCACGACAGATGTTTGCCTAAGCTCTTAATCAAAAACAAACAAAAAATGATGGAGATGTAACAGTTCTCCCAGCCAATCTATCTTGTGCTTAATCATCCTTACTATTAGAATTTTTTCCTTGTTTATCTTAAATCTCTTTCCTGACTATCAAAGCCCACTACTTCCCGTCCTATCATCAAAATGATTCCCCCATATTTGCAGATAACTTCGATGTATTTAAAGACTGTTATTGTCTCCCTCTAGTCTTGTCCTTTCTAGACTAAACAACCACATTTCCTTCAGTCCTACTTCATAAATTGTGTTTTCTCAACTTCTAATTGATTTTACTACTTTGAAGAACTGTGTTTGGAAAAAAAAAAAAAAGGAAATTTGAAACTGAATAAAATATTCCAGCCAAGGCCTTAACAGTACCAAATAAACAAAAGGTATGTCAAAGAACTTATAAATAGTGGCCCTGGTGCTGTACCCCAGCACAGTGCTTGCAGTTCCTACAGCAGTAGGACATCGTTGGTTTCTCATGCCACAGTCACCCCGAATCCTTTTCTGGTTTCTCGTGCTCTGTCCCGGTGTTTTATATCAGTCCCATCTTCATATGTAAGCATCTTGTTATCCGACTGACAGCAGGACAAATGGAAAATTTCACAATAATGGCATTTCACCTCATCTTTTTCTGGCTGCCGCAGCCGAGCGAGATCCTTCCCAAGCCTGCCCCTAATCCTCAGCTTGAATTCAAAGGTTTTGCAATTTGATAGGTGGTGACCCCGTTCTCCCAGCACGAGGCAAAGTGGTTGCGGTACATCAACTTCTAAACCTCTTCTGCCAATAATCCGCCGTCTCGTTTCCATACGCTCCCCCATGCTGCTGCCTCTTGCCATGGGGGCTTGGCTCTTTCAAGCAAGAACCAGCCTTATGTTCTCTCTCTGTGCAGTGCCGAGCATGGCAGGGTCTTGATCCATGATTAAGGGACCCTAAATATGACAACAATAAAAAGAATACTGCCTGTATGACTGAGAAGCTCCTGTCTGTGGCAAAATGGGACAGGAGGGGTTGGTTTATGGGCGCATTGAACTTTCCTTTTGTGGCTCTAAAAAATGTAATTGAAGGCAGCTTTTAAAATGGAGCTGCTATTTTGTTAGGAAAATACTCGTTTTCCAAGGAGAATGGTACATTCCTCTCTGCAAAAATGTCACATTTTCACCTGGGGCATATTCATGAAAATTAAAACTTTGCTTCTTCTTGTAAATCTTTGTAAATTTCCATACATTTGCCCTAGGTTAAAATGTGACATTTTTACAGACAAGAATGCTCTAGTTTTGCTGAGAGAAGCAAAAAGGCCTTTCTGTAAAAAAAAAGGCAACAGCAACTTTCTGCTTCTGAAAAATATCTATTCCTTTTACTGGGGGGGGGGGAAGAAAAAGAAAAGGAAAAAAAGAATAAGAAGAGGAAAACAGAGTGGAGCTGTTGCAGAGCTGTATTCTGTGGTCCCTGCTTTCTGTTCAGCTTTTATCACTGCTTAACTACTTTGCTCAAAGGCAGAGTGAAATTTTACCATGCATTGACTCATTGACTTTACAAATGCACTACAGAAAAATAAGTTATTTTTGTGGTGAGATCGGGTAATTTTGCCAGTAATGTGTCAGCTTTGCTGGCACTGATATTGTTTTATATTCAGTGGTTATCACGAGCCAGCTATTGCAACCCTCATTCATTCAAAACTTCTATTAAATTAATGCAAGATACAACCCTGAAAGAATCTATCAAATGTAATTTTGAAATAAAAAAATAAATAAAAGGCTAGTGCTTTCTATAAGCTTTTTAAAATTATTTTTATTTTTTCATTTCAGCCATTGATTACTCAGCCTGTCCCAAATACAGCACATCCAGCTCAATCTTTATGTCCAAAGCTGCAAAAAAAGTAGGAGAGGACTTGCAGATCTGGATTATGTGGAATTGACTGTCATTTAAAGAGAACTGTCACCACATTTTTCTTGAGAGGGGAAGAAGAGGAAAAGGGAGTGATTGTGGCAATGCAGTAAAGAAGAGGCTGCCCTTGGAACCCTCTCAGAATGTATTTCTTTGAGTCTGGAGACAGCTAGTCTGTGGCCATTAATTAAAACATCCTAATCCCAGGTGGACTCTCAGGGCTTTCATGGGGCTCAGCAAGGTTCTTCCACCTCCAAGAGGTAATGGTTGTAATTCTGGTCCATGGACCGGCAAGTTAGAAGCTACCAACTCCACGTATCTGCTGAGGGTTTTTTCCTTTCCACTGGAGATTTCACCTTGGTTTTCTGCTCAGGAATCTCCAAAATTGTTTTATAATCCAAGGCTGCTTCAGACTGAAAAAAGTAGAGGTGTCTAGGGCTGCTGAAGAACATTTCTTTCAGTGCTCTGCTGCCTTCCCACCCTCCTGCCTGTGTTGTGCCTTTGATGGATGGGTTCCTAGGTGTTGAAGCCCAGTAGAAGCTTTATATACCTGGAAAATAAAAGTGGGGTGTGCATGTTTGATGTTATCCCCCTGATCTTGGCCTGGCAGCTGTAAGGTGAAAGGTTGGCCAACCAAACCCACTCAAAGTTGGCAAGTGTGCTTTGCTGATTCAGAAAGAAACTGGTGGGCACAGTGAGCAAGATCTCTTCTCCTTTGAGAGGGCTGCAAGAGCTGCAGTATGAGCAGAGGAGACACAGAAGAGAAGGACCCAATTTGCAGAGGGACTGCTAGCATAGGGGAATAGGAGCAGAGAAACCTGGAGAAGTCCCTAAAAAGGGGAATTATGGGAAGAGAATAGGAAAGAGCAGCACTGTGATGCTTGTTCAGCACAAGAGCAAACAGGACAGTGTGCTTGCCAGTAACCCTGTGCCAGCTTAGTCAGGGGTGGGAAACTCTTCCCTCTCTGATGCGTCACCAGAGTTTGGAACTCCTGGAGGAGCCCAGGCTGTCCCAGGCACCAAGCAATTCGGGAACCACCAGATGAAATACACCCACTCCCCCTCCTCATTGACAGGCTGCTGTGCAAGCTTGTGTGGGACATTTCTTTGGGTTTTAGCTGGCACTTGATTTTTTGCACTGTACCCAGGGCATTAGAAACCCAGAAGGGGAAATTTGCTGTCTAAAATCTGGACACTCTACTGTGAAGCTTCTCCTTGCTGTGTGTGCCTGTTGTGGTTTAACCTGGCAGGCAGCTAAAACAACCATACAGCTGTTTGCTCCCTTGACAGTCCCTCTCCCCTGCCCCTGAGAGGGTCTGGGGGGAGAGAATTGGAAGAAAAAAAGGTAAAATTCTTGAGCTGAGATAGAGACAGTTTATATGACAGAAAAAGAAGAGAATAATAATAACAACAATAATAAAAAGAATATACAAAACAAGGGATGCACAGTTACTCGCTACCCACAGACCACTGATGCTCAGCTAGTTGCCAAGCTGTGGTCCCAACCCCCAGCCACCTTCCCCCAAGTTATATACTGAGCATGACATCATACGGTATGGTATATCCCTTTGGCCAATTGAGAGTCAATTGTCTTAGCCATGTCCCCTCCCAGCATCTTGGGCATCCCCAGCCTTGCTGGTGGGGCAGCATGAAAAGCTGAAAAGTCTTTGATTGCTTGGCAATGACAAAAATGTCAGTGGCTTATCAACATTGCTCTCATCCTAAATCCAAAACTCAGCACAATACCCTCTGCTAAGAAGAAAATTAACTCTATTCCTGCCAAAACCAGGATAGTTCCTGTGAGTTTAGCATCAGGCCCTGTGTATCTAAGCTCCTGTTCTTGCCCACTCAGTTGTAAGGAAAGGAGAAGCTGATGCTCATGCCAAAAAGGGGTCACTGAAGTATAAAAAGAAAAAAACCTATACATCCCAGAAAAATGGTACCCTATGTTCCTAACCTAAATGTTTTCTTTAAAAGGGTATTTGATTTGGCAAGTAAGTTCACCCTCATTTAGTGCAAATGCATTAAATATATCAGTATAAATATATTCTCTAGAGCAGACTTGTCTCCTTACCCTAAGAACTATTAAAAATATAGAATAATTACTGATGCTTTAACTCCATGTTACGGATCTGCTCACATTGTTCCACCATACCCTGCCAGGGAATGGGACTCCCATCAGCTTCTCCTCTGTTGAAACCAACCTTTGGTAGCACAATTGCAGGCACAGGCATTGTCCCCAGTTGCCCTTGTCTTGCTACTGGGTAGGTACAACCATGGCTATACTGGCCATGCCAGGAGGCTGTGAACCCAGTGGAGCTCCCCCTACAAAAATACTTACTGCTGGGTTTGCAGATGAACCTCAGAGAAGTCCTGGGCACTGAAAGTCTTGTGCTTCTACTTCATAGCTGTTGGTGACTGCTGGCTGGTAGTAGGGGGTGGGAGACAGCAATTTGCCTCCCACCTCAAATCCTGGACCTCTGATACCCAAATGAAGACGCGTGACAGATCAGTGCTGATGCAGTGTTTTCTGTGAACATTTCCCACACTCACCACAGTGGCAGGGCAAGAAGAACAGCTTGGCTCAGACCAGAGCAATTAAAGAGTTAACTAGGCTTTTCTCATTGATCATTGGCTTTTAATCAGAGATCCCAGGAGGGATTTTTGTGTCGACCTCCAAAACAAACTAAGAGAAATCAATAGCATTTAGGTGCCAAATGAAGAATTAGATCCCTTTGAGGACTCAAGATAGGAGTTGCCAAGCCAGCCACTTACTGCATGTTCACAGGTGGCTAAATAGAGCCAGTAGGTCTGGAAATCCATGAGAGGTAAATATTTATAACCCATAGCCATAGTGTTCCCATAGGAACAAAGGGAGTAGCTAGGCAAGTTTTCAGTATTTTCAGCACCATGTTGCTTTGCTGAGCCCAGAGAACGACCTGATTAGCTGTACAAGCCTTCTCCACGTTGCAGTGGCCACTGCTTCTCCCCATGGCTTGAGGAGTTGCACTAGTCTGTTACGGATCACAGCTTCCCTAGTGTAGATGGATGGGGCTGTGGAGAAAAATGCATTATAATTTTACTTAAATAGCTTAAAATTCCCAGTACCAAATGCCCTAGGAGTCTTTACTATTAATCTTACAACAAGAGAATAGTACCATTCAGCAGCAGCATGCATGCTCAACCTGCCAACAGCAGTAAATAAATGCTAGTAAGTGAACTTCTGCTGTAAATCAAAGCTACAAAAAAACCCGCAACAAAAACCAATCCAATCAAACAAAAAAACCCAACCCAAAACCCCAAACCAGTAGCCCTTGTCCCTCTTGCTTCTGGAACATGACTCAAACATTTCCCCAAAACTACCTCTGATAAATGGCTTCTGTGATGTGTCTCTGGAAAGTTATTGATTCAGACTTATTTTGGGGTGCGGAGGGATTCAGGGGGAGTCACCTGTCAGCTGGCAGAAACCATGAGAATAGTACCCAGGATCCAAACCTTCCCATGGGGACACCTTGCCTTGAGTTCCTTGTGGGACTTTCCCAGGCGCACTGAGACAAGCTCAGGAGCTTTCCTGCATCCCCCGGTAGCTTCCTCATCCATTTCTGCATAGGAGGAAAACATTTGGCCTTGGCTTTGTCCTCAGCCATGAGCTGGGTTGGAAATCTGGGTGGGATTCACCATTATCACAGTGTTGTCATTGGCAGTCCGACGCTTGCTGTGAGGATAGATGGCTCTCCCTGTTGATTTGGCACCGGATCCCTCCTCTCATCTGCCGTCATATTCATCCTCTTGGGGTAAACGGGCTTGGGTCCAGCAGTAAATACACAAAGAAAAATATGAGGTAAGATGAACATTTTGCATTATCATAATTATTTTAAAATATTTTATTTACCTGGAAAGGCTTAGCTTATGCTCAACATCTGGTTTTCAGTCAGCTCTGGCTTCTCCTCTTTTTTTTTTTAATGCTGGTTTTCCAGCTGAGTAGACAGAGGAACAAACCAAGACTAAATGATTTGCCAAAGGTCACGTAGAGAATCACTGGCTCACGAAGGATTTATAGGGAGATTTGCCCTGGCTTCAGTCAGCAATTCATGTTGTCTCTGTTTGGGTTTGCTCTGACACTAGGGGTTCCTGATTCAGCCTTGCCAGTTCATAAGACTTTCTCATGAGTCTATTAATATTTGCTGTCTCTCAGAAAGCCGACTAATTGTTCAAGAATTTCAGACTTGACTTGTATGAATTAAGCTTCTAGTTGTGGTGACAGCAGAGCAAAAAATAGCTTAGAAGAAAAAAGAGATGATTGGTGTATCTTTTCCGGGCTTAGAAACTGGAATATAAGTTTCTATTCTTTTAAAATCTTGTCATTTTCTAACCCGGCTCCTGAGCTTTGGAAACCAGCCTGTTATTTAGTGACTGCCTGCATCCCTCTTGCTCTTGAGTAGCTGATAGTTTTGAGTTTTCCTGTACCTTGTACCCTCAGTGTTGTAAATCACTTTCACCGCCTTCTTCATGACACCCAATTCAAGGACGTCGCTCTACTTTTCTTTCTCAACTTTTCTTCAGTTTTGGATTGTATTTTTTTCTTGTATTTTTAAACATAGGGAAAAGGCTTTTCTGCTTTCAGGTATATGTAATTTTATTTCTACTCAGAAGGCTTTGTATGTCTCCTTCACTCACAGATTTCAGAAAAGCCTCAACCCCAGATGAAGCTGTCATGGTATTCTGGGCTATGAGGTACTTGCTAATCCCTGGCCATCTATGAGATACACAGCTGCTCAGGACCTATGAAAGTGGCTACAAAACATAGAACCCTAGAATTGTAGAGATTGGAAGGGACCTCAGAGATCATCAGGTCCAACCCCCTGCCAAAGCAGCTCCCTAGCTCATATTGCACAAGGAGGCGTCCAGATGGGTCTTGAATATCTCCAGAGAAGGAGACTCCACAACCCCCTGGGCAGCCTGTCCCAGGGCTCTGTCACCCTCACTGTGAAAAGGTTCTTCCACATGTTGGTGTGGAACTTCCTGTGCTCCAACTCGCAGCCATTGCCCCTTGTCCTGTCTCCACAGACCACTGGAAAGGGTCTGGCCAATTCCCCCTGCATCCCACGCTTAAGATAATTATAAACATTAATTAGGTCCCCCCTTAGTCTTCTCTTCTCAAGACTGAACAGTCCCAGCTCACTCAGCCTTTCCTCATAGGGGAGATGCTCCAGGCCCTTAATAATCTTCATAGCCCTTCTTTGGACTCTCTCCAAGAGATCCCTGTCCTTTTTATCCCAGGGAGCCCAGAACTGGACACAATACTCCAGGTGGGGCCTGACCAGGGCAGAGTAGAGCGGGAGGATCACTTCCTTTGACCTGCTGGCCACACTCCTCTGGATGCACCCCAGGATCCCATTGGCTCTCTTAGCCAGCAGGGCACACTGCTGGCTCATGGCCAACCTGTCATCAGCCAGGACCCCCAGGTCCTTCTCCAGAGAGCTCTTCTCCAGCAGGTCATCCCCCAGCCTGTACTGATACGAATGGTTATTCCTTCCCAGGTGCAAGACTCTACACTTGCTCTTGTTGAACTTCATTAGGTTGCTCCCTGCCCAGCTCTCCAGCCTGTCCAGGTCTCTCTGGATGGCAGCACAGTGTTCCTGCATGGTGCATAGGACCAGGTATTAATAATCCAGTGAGCCAGGCAGCTTTGGTCATCAGTGTGATAGAGATCCCCATGCAAAGACAACAGTTTCTGACGAAGATAAGTTTAAATTGGATCTTACCAGCAACAGCTATTTCTGGGTTTAATCAGGACTGCTCTGAGACAGAGATTTTGGCTCGAGGTCTGTGCAAAAGCTACCAGCAGGCCTGAAACTGCCCGCTTGCCCTGTGAACATTGCATAATAATCTTCCATCCCCCTTCCTACATATAAGCAGACCTTAACATCCCTACAGTGTTAACTGCCTAGTACAGCATGTAATTATATACAGAGAATTATCCCTGCACTATGATTAGCCAAATGCATTCATATGCATGTGAATTACTCTTTGTGCTGACACAGTGAAAGGCTGGAGGCCGCTTTTTTACTTGAGGGGATGGAGAGGAATGTGCCTGTGTGGTCCTCCAAGGGTACCCCACTAATGGGAACCGTACTTCTTGCATCTTTTCTGCCTGAAGCAGGGAGAGTAGCTAGAGCTAGAGATGTGCACGGGGTCTGTGCCCTCTGAGCACCCTAAGCTCTGAGATGCATGAAGCTGTAGAGGCTGCATGATATGTTACTGTTAAGAAGATGGCGCTTTCATAAATATTTTTTTAAATTATTATTCCCATCAACCTCCCTGTGAGGGTCCTCAGGCCTCACAGAGGTGCAAAGCAGCAGAAAACCAGTTGTGCTCATTGGGTGTCTCATTGGCTGCAGCCATGTAGATGGGGTGTACTGGTCTCAGAGGTCTCAGAAGGGTGGTCCACAGAGCCTGAACAGAGAAATACAAATGTATAAAGTCCAGAAACTCACCTGTCAGATTGGTGAAACTTTGTTTATGACACCAGGGAAGGGCTCACTTCCTTTGCTCCACACAGCATCTGCTTCCTACTCCTCTTGCAGTGCCTTTTACCACTTACTTGAGTGAGGAGGATCAGGCCTTTTGAGAAAGCAAATGTATTCCCTTGCTGCTACACTTCTGAAGTCAGCATGGAGAGCTGTTGCATTTCCTTGCCCAGGAGGTGACACAGGGTCATCCTCTGGGTGTCCACAGGTACTAGTGGCCTTCCAGTACGTACTCTGAAAGGTGCCTGTAAGAAAGCTGGGGAAGAACTGCTTATTAGGGCATGTAGCAATAGGATGAGGAATAACAGTTTTAAACTAGAAAAGGGGAGATTGAAGTTGGATATTAGGAAAAAAATTCTTCACTAAGAAGGTGGTAGATCACTGGAACAGGCTGCCCAGAGAGGTAGTGGAGGGCCCATCCCTGGAGACATTCAAGGTCAGGCTTGGTACAGCTCTGAGCGACCTGATCTAGTGAAGATGTCCCTGCTTACTGCAGGGGGGTTGGACTACATGACCTCTAAAGGTCCCTTCCAACCTAATGCATTCTGTGATTCTGTGATTTTGGAAAGAGAAACTCCTTTCTATAGAGGGCCCAAAGCTGGTGGCTGCTGCTTGTGTGACTTCTGTCTCCACGGGACCACGAAGCTCTGGCTAGATTTCCTTCTTGCTAGCACACATGACAAAGGGGAGGAGAGCCTTACAGTTCTGATCTGGGGTCCTTCTCACAGGGAATTAAGGGACATGCAGCTTTTTCAGCATATGATTGTCCTCTCACTTGAATTTTTAATCTTGAGGCTGGTCATTGGTGGGGGGAGTAGTTTCAAACTAAATGTATCTCAGTGCTGTCATGAGTGTGGAAGTCTATGGTGGCACTGCAGGGCTGTGCATGACAGAAAAGATGCTACTGGGTTTGCATCTGCTGGAGTTTTTTAACTTCAGATGGCTCTGTACGAACAAGCCCAAGGAACCAAACCTGTCTTCATTAAAGCACTGAAAGTCTGCAGTAACTGTCAGCAAGTTTCATAGCTAATTTAAATTTCCCCTGTAAGTGTTTTTATCCCGGGTCTCTTCTTTTACATGGTAGTGAGGCAAGGGGTTCACAGTTAAAGGTTATTAAAATATTAAGTATAATTTTCTGCTGTATTTCACTCTTTGGAAAGAGTGTGCAGGAGATGGCACGCCATGTGAAATGTAAGTACACATATTGCAGGGCAAGCAGCTTCTCTTAGGAGATGGTGATCCCTGAATTATGTGCCTGGGGGTCATGTGTTTGAGTTAAAAGTGCTTTTTTTTTTCTTTTCTTTTTTGGTCCACCCTTGCTAATTAGCAGACTAATCACCAGCAGCCAGCTATTAGAGGCAGGAGCAGAAAAGAGGAAGTTTGTAAGCTTCAGACATCTCAAGCAGATCTGTGTAACTTTGTTGGGTTGGGGGAAAATGGAGATGCAAGCAAAGGTGCTGAGCACACAAACGCTGATCTGTATCTATTGATGAAGGCTACAGAGTGTCAGGTACATGAGAGAGCTCTGCAGCCAAAGCAAACAAATGCTCCCCAAAATGAAAGCTTTCCCTGTGCACCGGGTACACTTACGGCACTCTGGTGCTCTTCTGTTTGAGGAGGCTTGTCACAACACAAACCGCAGAGGAATGGGCTTGCTGGGAGGTAGGAAGTCTTGGGCACCTCCACCAGTGATGCCAGCACATGACCGGCTGCACCAATGCCCTGAGCTGTGCAGGATAAGGGGTGTCCTGAGTTGCTTGCAGTTGTCACAGAAAGGGGATCTTCTGCACTGTCAACTTCCCTGCCTGCTGCAGTGTTGCCTCCTTTCTCTGCCACAGTCCAAGATGCCTTCCTCCCTCCAGCCTGCTTTTCTGCAAATAGCGTGGGGGGACCACAGCAGAAGAGGATCCCTTGGCACCTGGGATGGAGGCATTAGCATTACCTTGCTTTGCAGCTCTCAGCCACCTTGCTTGGCCATTTCTCCCTTGCCTTCTGGACATTGGTGTCAATTGGGCTACTTAACCCTTGCTCCAAGGGTAAGTACATGCAGTGTTAAAAGAACTGAGAAGCTATTGAGTGCTCTGGAAATACGGACAAATGAATTCAGTATGAAAAGCAGCTCTTGAAATTAATATGATTTACATTATTCATATGAATAGTCTTATGTTCATTTGATTTCTCTTTAAAGGGGCATGGTTATTTCCCTAGGACATTCCTATATACGTGGTAAGAAAAGAAACAGGTGATTTTGTAGACTTAATTTAATGTTGTCCTTGTCTGGATTAGTTCTGTGTAAAGACTTCACTATTACCTTCAGAAGAGTTAGTATTTTGCTCTTGTGGCAATTTTTGATGAGTCAATATTTCATCAAGAACAAGCCAATCCCCCTCATTCTGTACTTTAAACACTGAAGGGAAATGGGTGCCTCCTCTATTCCCCTGGATCCACCACCCAAAGAACCTCTCCTGTGATGACAGTGAAAGAACAAGCACATTTCTGCTCATGTTTTCAACCAAGAGCTCCCACGGTCAACATTCTTGCACACACAAATACTTAGAAGAGCATCCACCTTCCTGTGGGCCCCCTCTCACATGGGGAGCTCAGACTCCTTCTCCCTCGGAGAGGCCAAGATAGAAGAATGTCACCAAGATAGTGCTCCCCTCCATAACCACCCATCCCCTGGATGGCAGAGGGGTTTTGGAACAGCTCTGTGTTTGTATAGGTTTAATATGGTTTAAATAGGACCTTGGTTTTCAGTGTTTTGATTTGTGATGGCTGGGTAACGTGACACGAGGCAATATAAACCCCTATGGGGCTAACAGACATCTTCTTAGAAACAGGCTCATTTTTTTCTCAAAGGCTTTCCCCGGATCATAGAATTCATGTAGGGATGAGAGGAGTGAAAAAGTACTGGAGGTGTTTGTTGTTGCAGTAATGGTAGACAGCATGAGGTGGTGCTGTTCCACATTATGTTTCTCGTTTATGCGTTTGGGGTCTAACTCAGCTAGCATGCACTCAGACATGCTGCGCTGTTACATTCCCAGTTTTTTTTAATGAAGGCTTTTGTTCCAGAAAAGACAGTGGGGCTCGTTGCAAGGGTTTTGCTAGTGGCAGAAGTTTGCTTGCTTTGGTGGTCCATCAGAGACAGCTTTTGAGGTAAAGTGGCTCCCAGGGACCCACTGCAGATGTAAGCCAAGATACTGGAGCACCAGTCTTCCAGGTGGGATGTTTCCATGCACAGAGAAACTCCACATTACTTCCGAGGAGGTAACTATCAAATCCTCAGAGGGTTGCACAGCCTAGGAGTGATGCTGGCATGAGAACTGCAGCCAAGTGCCAGGGAAAAGGACAGTGATATTGGAGGGAGATCATTTGGGAACCAATGAGCATCCTGATAGTCACGAAAGCAAAGTCTGCTCAAGTACTGTTACAGGGCCTTGGCCTTGGGTCTGCTGCTGGTCTTCGATGCAGTGCTGAGCTCCCACATCTGCAAATGAATCCTATGCAGGAGCTTCAGTCTGCTGGAAAAGAAGAGGCTCCTAATGCCCAAGATAGCAGTTCAAAGCTGATTGCCTGCCATCCAAATGTAAAACAGCCACTAAGTTTCGGATCTTGAGTTTTCTATTAGCCTCTGGCCATTTTATTCCGCTCATTAAAGCAAATGGGTCGTGTCATTGACCTTAGTTAAACCCACAGCGAGGTCTGACCCGAGTTTATTTACACATTAAGCGGAAGTGGTGGCATTCATTCATAAGGTTTCAGCTGCATCTTTCATTCCAGGAATAAACATAGCTGCAACATCCACAACACCTTATAAACCGGTCTCCTTGTCAACAATGTTTCCACCCTACTGACTTGGACAAATTGGGCAAATTCATGGACAGCAGTTATATATACACATGCTAAAAGCAGGAGGCTGGGTTGTACCCTCTGGCATCCTAAATACATGAGGTGTGGATGCTGAGAGTATGAAGAGAAAGCAGACAGGCTTGTATGCTCTCCCCAACTGGCACATCCAAGCTTTGTCACTGTTAGACACAACACTGGGATAGGTGGATGGCTTGTCTGACCCCACTGTTTTTTGCACATGCTCTTATTTCTTTCCTGCTGGGATATTCAAGATGTGGCTAACAGACTTGATGAAGCCATGTACAGAGATAGACAAGATAGCTACAGAGTTGTCACTCCTGTACTGGAGGCGGCATGTGCTCTGCTACTCGCAACATACAGCTTCTGGTACCCAGGCTGCCTTGCACAGAAAGCAAAGATGAAGGCAGCCCTTCTACAGAGACCAGCACAGCGCTTAGCTGCAGCTCTGTCAGGACAGAGCACCCACTGCGGAGGTTGCCCAGACCTCTGGGCTACCCATGTAGATCAGCATGGCCCAGAAAAGCAGCACAGAAGTGAGGCTTCCAGCTGTGCACGCTGGACAATGTGTCAGGTGCTCCTGAAGGCCCATGGCTTTAGAATAAATAGTTTTACTTTTCTGGAGGGAGTGTGTAAGTAATAAACCTATTGGATGCCTTAAAAAGTCTTCCTATACTCAAAACCGGTATAAAACCTCAGGAACAGGAAATTGCTGCCCAAGAAAAATACAACAGTTTTTTATTGATGGTCCTGTGTCTAAAATCACCCTGCCAGGAGCTATGTTCTTCCTAAGACATTGTTTCTTAAGTTCCTCGGGTCAATTCTCAGACAAATTTTTGTGCTGTGACTCTATCTTCAGCAGCCTATGACTTACCTCTCCAACTGAACTGCTGTCCCACTTTTGGTAGTGGTTGCAAAATTAGTCATCTGAGGAAGACTGTGCTGGAGACAATCAAGCCTGTCCTGTTTAGCAGCAAGCTGGCACTGAGAAATGTGAGCACTTTCATGATCCTGCTCCCCAGTGAGATCTGCTCCTCCCTGGAGATTTTGACCCTTGGATGAAGAGCCACTTCCTCTTGCTATTCAATTGAGTAAGCAGGCCAAAAAAACCACTGCCCACCTACCTAGAAGTTTCCCTCTGTGAACCCAGATTAAAGAAAACCCTCACTTTCCAATCCTTTCTGACATAACCCAATACAGAGTGTGACCAAAGTTGGCACGTTTCCCACTCCTGCAATTCAGTGATCGTTCAAGAATTAATTAGGCAATAAAGTAGAGGAGATTCAGCTCATTTGATCTAACAGTTTGCCAGAGAATGGTGGCTATGGCTCCATCTGATATACATACCTTATAACTCAAGCACTGATTTCATATAGTCTCCAAAAATACATTAAAACCAGCTGTGAAATGCAGTGCTGCCATAAACTAAATTAAAGAGAAAACACTTTTGAAACCTTAGCCTAGAAAAGCATTAAAAGATCATCAGGTCTGCTTTAAATAAGACTATTTATGTGAACTGTCAGAAGCGTAAGCTGTATATAATCAGAAGTCAAGAAGCTAGGACATCAGAGGGGTCTCTGAGCTGCCTGTGTCTTGGTGGGAACAGACGCACAGATGCCCATTGTCCAAACAGAGAATGAGCTCACCAGTGAAGTTATTGGACAGCAATTTTAAAAGAAGTTCAGTCAACTTGCTGGAGGAATTCCCTGATCCCACTGTCATAATTCCTTGCAGGAACAATGCTGTTGCATCAAAGCATGTTCAGAGATGCCTTTTTCAGCATAATAGGGCAGTTTCTTAATAGTGAAAATTGTTGTTGCTCTATTAACCACAGCAGCCATAAGGCTGTTTGTCTTTTCAACACCACCCAGTTCAAATCATTAGAATCAACTTTTCACTTATCGATGCAGAGATTTCTACTGACTTCAGCAGGACAAAGTCAGGCCTACAGTGTAGGCTGCCAGTCTCTGAGGAACCTGCTCCCTGCAGTGAAGATATGCACCACAGTTGGGGGGCTAGCATTTTCCTCCCACCAAGAAGCTTTTCACAGATGTAGGCATTTCTACCCCCTGCTGCATCCCAAAACCTGGGGTAGTTGGGAGATGCTGCTTCTCCCCTACTCTCTTCCATTTGACATTTCTGCCAGGTGGCATCTTTCCGAAGATGGGCTTTATCACATCCTACCTCTGGGAGGCAGGATTTGAGAGAGGACAGCTAGCCATCTTTCAGTCCCAGAGCTAACAGTTTTGTAAACAGCACTTCTGTGGTATCATTTGCAAATGATACTTCTGTCAATCAGTAGCCTTAAAAATTCCTTTGGAAGGTGACAAGAGTTGGGTAGGCTGAGGCCAGTAAATAGAGATGTTGATCAATGTTACACCTCCCACCACTACAGTAATTAACCTCAGTTATGCAGTTCTTAACTTCTGCCTTGGCAACAGTGGTATGGCATGTTTTATTATGTTTGGAAGGACTTCATGATGTCAAGAACGTATTGTGCAGCCAGTGAAGAAGATACTCCCCTTTAAGATGTATGAAGATGTTCTGTATAAATGATGGATAACATCTTCGGGTTGAGATGAATCAACAATGCACATTTATTACCCAGTTTATATTTCCATGTTGTTCAGCTTCTTTGTGAGGCTACAGGGAAATGTTAACAAATTAATTGCATCCACTGCTAAAAGGGATCATAAGAGCTGTTCTCAATCATCTGCTTTATACAGATATGGTGCGTAGGAGGTTGTGTTGTTTACTATCAGCTATTGCCTGTATTATCTTAGCACCTATAAGCCTCCGAAATAGAGCAGGTTCCATGGTAGGGATGCCATGAACACAGGAAAAAGAAAAGACAGTCACACTCTTGAACCCCCTCTGAGGTATAAATCCTTGAAGATATCTTAAAGTAAAAATCAACATACCTCAGCTGTTCTCAGCTCTTTAAAACTTTCACCTTTTCTTTCTAGGCGGAACTAGGACTCAGAAGATTTTTGTTATTCATCTACTGTCCTTTCAAGTTTTGTCTACAAGCCCCTAGATAAAGTTAAGCCTAAACCTGAATATGTATCTTTTTATTTCAACTCATATTGTGTTGTAGGCATGATGGTGTTACCTTGATAACTTTGCAACATCAAGTACATCAGATATATTGGGATCTGAGTCCTTCTAACTGTCCTTCAACCAAATAAGCTTCAAGGGCAGGAATTTTTCCCAAGGATCTTAAATGCAGGCATCAGAGACACAAATAATATCCCAGTGAGCTTTAAAGCAAACCAAATGTGGTGTTCTGGACTGTGTGGCAGCTCTGGCAGGTTGGAACACACAACATAATCAGTGTATTTGGAAAAAAAAAGTAAACAAAACAGATTGTTTAGTCAAGAGACAGCCATACTGTAAAGGCCCTACTCGTTCTTCAGCTAGGTAGTGTAAATATTCAGGCTCTGAGTACAGCACCCCCTTTTGTCTTTGCCATAAACAAGCTACTGCTGCTAATGGGGCTGGGTCAGTGCTTCATGTCTAGAGTGGGTTTCGACCTTGCAATTCACAGACCCATGGAAGTCTGTTGGCTGCTTTTAGATGGAAGAGAAGTATCAATAGGCTCACACTGGGTCTCCAGTGGTCTTCAAATGGATTGGGAAAAGTTTCAGGAGTCCCCTTTCTCCCCTTTTTCCCACAGGCAAAAGAGATCTAAGCCGTCCTGTCCAAAGAATGTCTTCACCTTTGGGAGATGGCTTGGAGTTTTGCTGAAGTCACTATAAGGTGGCCTATGGCTAACTGGATAGACCGCTAACCTCCTTGTGGACAGGCCCCTGTCTTCTCATTCCTCTCTCCCTGACAGAGCATATCATCAGGCTCAGCAGACCACCTGCCTTGCATTTTCTACATTTACTGGCAAAGGCCCACAATTTCTTTTGCTCATTATTGTTTATAGCAGAAAATGGAACATGAGGCAGCAATGCTGCCCTTTACAAGGGAAAACCTGAGAATCCAAAGTGATCTCATGACTCCAAACAGAATCAGACGATAAGCCTGGGAAGCTTACCCAGCTATAATGGAGCCTTGTACCAATCAACAACTTAGGATTAGTAGGATTAAAGTAAATCTTATTTCTGGCCATCCATGTCTGAATTTTAGTTTGGCATCTGGTCAACAAAGCAACTGCCTTTTAGAAGGTAGTGTGACAAATTTCTTTTTCCATAAACATTATTAAAAAAAAAAATGTTCTCGAAAAATCTGTGGTCTGTGTTCTCTGTAGAGATGATGCTAAAATTGGAGCAGAACAAAATGTTCAACTTCCATTCTATAACAGAGTACAACAGAAACACATCCTGAAGTCACACATTTACATCTGTTCAGGTGAAGTAGAAGGAGCACTTTCTTTTGTCTTTGCTATGTACATCTTCGCCTTACACCACACCCAAGCCCTTCAGATGAAATACTTTGTATTATGATTAATGTTCGCTTTTGTACCAGGAGTATTTAACCACAGATGAACACTGGCTGACACGCTTCAGTTCTTAGTCAGATGCAGTGTAGAAAGGAGGTTCAAGGACGTGAAAGGACATGGGTATGCACATAAGTGAAAGAACTGGTATTTTGCAGTTGCAAAGATGCTGAGATTGCAAGCATTAAACAAAGCATGAGGCTTACAGCTACATGAACATACTTAGATTTTGAATGATCTTTGCCAGCAGTTTTCCTCTTAAACGGAGACTCCATTTCTAAAAGAGAGATTTTACATCTAATTCTTCACGATGTTAATTTTTCAGAGTGATGACATTTCTTAAAGACATCTCAATGTTTTCCTGAAATCCTTATCTCTCTTGTACTTGTGGCTAATAAAGTGTTGCCTCTTCAGGTACCAGATGGAGGCATGCCCTGTGTGTGGACTTGTCTGAACCATCATGGTGCGGGATGCAGAGCTCAGACCCAGCTCTAGAACAAATGAACTGCATTTCTCACACCATCCAGGGGAGGGTATCATGGAGGTGGTGGCTTTGACAAATACTACTGGCTAAAAAAATGCACAAAACTTTTGTAGTAGGCAGAGAATGCCATTCCTGCATTTTCGGTGTCTCCAACTCTGTCCAACTTTGTAGGACTATAGGAAGTATGTACACCCTGAAACCAACAGACCTTTTAACCTATTCCCAGTGAAGTGTTACTTGGGACAATTAACAGTGGTAGGGGCTGCTCCTTGAACTGTAAAAAGCTGAAGTTCATAATCCCTTCAGGCAGGGATTAAGATCTTCATGTTTGGAACTACCACTTGAATACCTCCTCCTCCCTTCTTCCCTCATGAAGCCGGGTGGAGGGGAGAGCTGCCTGCTCCCCATTTTGCAGCTTTACAGTTTCTGAGCTGGATGTTAGCCATGAAAAATGGCAGAACTCTGATGACATCACTCCGATTTATGGGAGCAAAAGATCTGACCCAGCGCATATGCTTATTTTGTTCTATTAAAACCAGGCCTTTAAGAGTAGATGCCTGAATGTAAGGTTTGCCGGCAACTCTATCTGTCCCCTGTGGTCTGAGGCCTGCTGCTGCTGTCCTCTGGAAGCAGAGAGTAATAACAGCTTTTTAATCTGAATATAACCAGGTATAAAGATCATGCTGTTGAGAAACAGTGTATCACGTAACAGCAGTGCTGCTCTAAAGGGGTGTTTTCAGTTTTATGGGAGTATTCAGCCCAGAATGGAAGCGTTAGGGCAGGCTTGGTAAGAAATCTAATACCAACAGTGAATAGTAGTAAACATCTTTTAAGGGGTGAGATTCAGTGCTTAAGTGATACTTGTGAAGATAGAGGCCTACATTAATGTTATCAAAGCAGAATTAATGGGTTGGACAGTCGGCTGGTACAAAAGCAGCCTAGCTATAGAAAGGCAAGAGTAGGGATTTCATTTAGTGCTCATCATTGTTAAACAACTCATCCATCAAGTCACTGGGGACATAGTTCTTTCCCTCCAGTGCTCGTGGCTGGCTACCGGCTCCCAGTATCAAAGGGTTAATAATGGGACCTCGGACAGTCACCTGAGATGAAGGGCCTAACGTCATTGAAACCATCAGAGTTGAGCCGTGTGACACGGACATGTGGACACAGTCCCATGCACCCTTCAGTTCATGCCAAATTAAACAAGGGCACTCGCTTCTCACTCCACAGCTGGGTTAGGTTCTTGCCCTTGCTGGGAAAACCATAACCCCAGGAAGTCTTAGAGAACAATGGGGTCAGTGTGGGTGTTGAAATGCACAGCCCATTTCTTAAACCCTTCTTTCCTTCCCCTGGTAAGTGACTCCTGAGGTGGATCCCACTGTGGTTGGGTGTGGAGACCTCTCCAAGCCGCAGCCTGGAGGTCCTCAGCTTTTCCCACTTCTACTAAAAGCAAAGGCAAGTTAGGGTGAAAAGGCTTTGCAACTGTGAAATGTGACAACCAGGACCTGAAGGTTTCTAAATGCCTCCCTGGAGGGAAGAAGGGCTGCTAGCTTTCCTCCCCGACTCTTTATTCCTGGCCACAGCATTCCCTCAAGCCTCATCTAAGGTCAAACACCTCTCCCCCACTCTCCCGCCTTTTTGTTTCACTTCTTTGTTATGTATATAGAGTGCTAATTGCCTGATGGTTTACTTCCTATGGTCACTCACTTTCTCTTTACATAGGATACACTTTGACAGTTGGTGTGAACTTCTCCAATCTAATTCCAATACATTTCTCATGAGATGTATATGGATTATTCCCGGCGTTTTTAGGATGTGTTTGAACTTCCACAGAAGAAAAATTACAGGCTATTCTTCAACAGTGACCGCCACTGGAGAGTAAGCCTTAACCTTTGTTCTTCTCATCTAAAGTATTAAATTAATTATGGAGAGCAAGATAAGTAGCTCTCAAGAACAATTTGTGCTTTAGTAACTCATTCCATATAACCTTAGACCTTATACTTGATCAGTGATGTTGCAGTGAATTTTTAATGTGCTCTGTACATGGATTTTTCTGAATTGCCACTTCTATTTGATTTTACTTTACGATGCTCAGTGTTTTATGCTTGTCAAGGCAGACTCACAGGACTGGAATTCTGCCTCTGGTTTTGAAGTAGAAACAGCAATATTGTTGCCTGTGGGAAGATTTTTAGTATTGTGACAAATGTTAAAAGAGTAAAAAATGTAGGTGAAGCTGTAGGAACCAGGTTGGAAAATGCTTCTCCCTCCTCTTGATTGATTATGAGAGTTGGGTTCTTTTCGGGGTTTTTGGATGGTGGGTTTTTTTTTCAATAAGAGATTAGATACAAACCCCCAAATAGTATAGATCTAAATATTATGGGTCCTGCATCATTCATTTGAACAGTGTCCTGACACATCCTCCAGCCAACAGCCTCACAGCAACATTATTGCGCCTCCACCGAAGTGTGGGTAGCATGGGCCATACCATAAAGAACAGTAAGGAATGCTCTTGGTTCTCATCGAACATTTTTGTCTGCCTGGTCAGCCATGACTGCTACCAAGACAGGTGCAAAAGAGTAAATCTTCCTAAGTAAGCGAAAAGTTTTTATTCAAGTAGCAATAAGCACACATCAGTTGGAAACTAAAATTTATAATGGACACTACAGCAGCCATGGAGAAACACACATAAAACTCTTAGCCAACACTTCAAGTACAGTGGTCTCAGATAAGGCTGTTCACATCATTCTTACAGGCAGGGTACCAAATTGAACTGCCATTCCAGAAGATGAATGAGGAGGTGTTCTCTTTATGAACATAATGAGTGGTGAATAAATGCTATGGTGCCTTCAAAAAGGGTTTCCATGCAGCAAAAATCATACATGATGCTTCAGTACCACCTCCTGTAAACTGGTTATCCTACTCACTGTTCCTGTGTACTTCAATTGGGTAAAGTGCTTTATAACCACTGTGGCTTTTTTAATTCACTGTGACCACTCTCCTCTTCTGATGTTCTCTCCATCTATCTCACACTCCCTCAAAATCTTCCATGTGGAAAGAGCAAGACACTCCAGGAAGTTCACTGGAAATCCTGATGTTACTAATCTAACACAAGAGGTGTTAAAGTATATTGTGAGCATATCCTACTCCAAACAGGAGATACCGGGGCCCAGATCCATTCCACCTGACTCTTGATTCTGGGTTGTAATGGAGATGTCCAAGCTAGGAAAACATTACCTCTATAAACCAGGGGCAGATATAGACATTTTGTAGAGCACTGTCCTGGTCTTAGCAAGATAAATAACTCACTGACTCACAACATTATGTTAAGAGTGAGTTCAGGGGTTCTAGACACCTTTCTTATGTTTATACTCACAGTTAAGAGACTCAGGTTAGGGTCAGAGTACCCCCCAACCTGGGCTTTTTCTCCCCACTCCTTACCCCACCTGCCCTCAAGGACCTCTGCCCACAGGGAAAAGTCTGTGCCAGGGAGATGATCCCACAGTACACCCAGCACTGTTTTATTGTCACCCACAGGGAAATAAATCCATACAAAGGAAATGAGAACTATAACAAGTTACACAACTCTGCTCAGATGCTCTGCACTCAAGACCTAGCCTTTTTATTTCCTGAAACATTTATTTCACTTACTAACTTCTGGGTTATTTTTCTTTGAGCGATAAATATTCTGTAACACCCAAGTTGTTTTAAACCACTCTTCTAACAAAATAATTAAATCTCTGGAGCCCTCTTGTTCTCAGAACAGTGTTATATTGGATTAAACTTTTCAGCAGGCCTTTTGACACATCTGCACAAACATCAATAAAATTAGAGCAATAAGGGACAGGAAGAGAAAATCAAGACACTTGTGCAATGTCTTAAACGTGGACCTAGGTGGGTCTTGTGCCTGTATTTGGTTTGAGGGGTATTTTGAGATGTAGTTGACTAATGTCAGTGATGCCTGTCTAATAGCACTGCATTGGTGTCATCAACCATCTTCCACCTGCTGTCCCAGATCTCCCAGCTAGTTTAGAGAGCTCTAATTAAAAATATGCATTGTAGATATTATACACAGTGATTCTAGGTGCTGAATCAAAACATGCAAGTCACCCTGGCCAAAATACGTATTTTGTCTCTTCACTTCTCTGTTCATTGCAGGCTGACTTGAGATCTGAGACAAACGTTCATTTCTGAACAAGTTTAACTCTTTGACATGATACCTCATGGCTCTTGTGCAGCAGCAGACATACATGTGGCTGTACTAACGATTGTAACTCTGTCAACTTTTCTGATATTAGGTGTCAGCCCTTTTTATCTGATGCCATGTATGGGGATAAAATACACTTCAGGGAATGAACCTGTGAGTAATAAGAGAAGCTGTCTCTTACAAGCAAATGCAAGTGCCTGAATACGGTATTCAAGATCTTGAAAACACTTGAAAATGCTTTCTTCAGGACAGGTGCAAAGCACTCAGCAGATTGGTAAACTTTACTGTGTCCCTGTAAGCTTTATGTCTCCTAATGTGCACAGTCACAGGTCTCTGTCATTAATGACAGACATAATGAGCTCCCATGGTCTCTTTTCTACAAGTTGTGAACCTCAATTGTGTCACAGTTTGCATTTCATACACCTGCCTATCTCTGCGTTGAATTGCAAGTGATGTTCAGAGTACACCTGAAAATGAGTAGCAGCAACAGAACTGTTTGGATTGCTGGAAAATGGGAATAAGTTGCTTTGCAAATTTTGCTGCTATTCCATCACCCCTTATTGATTCATGGGCTCCTTTTTGGGTTGCTAACTACTAAGGGCATCTTAAGTCCAGTTATTTGACTTCAAGCAATCAGTGGCCATGGTAACAGTGAGACATAGCTCTGGGCATTTGCTGGGCCAAATTTTAGGTGAAAGTCTCGGTGGAAAAATTGTCATTGTGAGACAGCCAGGTTTTAAATCAAAGCCAAAGGATCTCAGCTTAACAAAGGACTTGAGAGACGTGGCTGGCTTTGTCCCTTTCGCTATCGGAGGACTTGTAACTAACGGAGGAGTTGGGATTAGCCATGGATCGAGCAAATAGAAACACACACAAGGGACTTTGTAAAGAAGACCTTAAGAGAGAGAATACGTCAAAGTGTCTCCAAACTGATGTCAAGAAGAAAGTGGTGGGGGGCGATGTTTGTTTGCATGCTTATGGTGATTTATTAGTGCAATTTGTTAACCTATGTGGAGACAATTTTCACTATGCGCTGCACTGGCTTTTCTCTTAATTTCTCTGATATTATCAATATTAGCAGTAATAAAGACATTATTTTCCCTCTTAAAAAAAAAACAACAAAATTTTAACTTGCTTTCTCAGAGAAGGAGATACACAGCTTCATGTAGGTTGGGGTGTCCTGAAATGCTGCTATATTTCAGTACATGTATGAGGGATCAGGGAGTTCATCAGGCTGGCTTGAACAGATGAAACTGTAAGTCTAGTTGGGAAGTTTTTTGTGCATTACGAAAACTCTTTTAAAACCCTCTTGTTTCTGCACCTGCAGGAAATACTGTGTCATCTGCCAAACCCCAAATTTCAAGGATTAGCTAATAACATTTTCTTTGAAAAAGAGAGCTGATTCTTAACCAGTATTGTGAGCCTTTGAAGTCTCCGTAATCTATTTTTCCTGGCTGCTTTTAATGAGCCTTTGAATGTTACTCTGCAATTTCTTTTTTCTTCTTCTTTTATTTTTTTTTTTTAAATTTGGTGGGGGAAGGGAATATGCTCTCACTTTTCTTCAAAGAATTTAAAAAATTCATCACTGCAAATAACTTTCACAGTGCCAGGACACTAAGTTACGTAGTATCCTTTGAGTGCATCTATGGTAAATGAATCACAGCTTTGCTGGATTCTCCATCCCAGAGGTTAATGAGATATAGAAGAAAATCCCAATTAACTCAGTATCTGAGTTTGGGTCTCTTTTTAATTCATGTAGCCCAGCTATCAGTGGAGTTTCTTCTGATTTTCGTTGGTATCCTATTCTCTGCACTACATGATACTCTCTGTGGGGTCAGTACATGTATGGCAGTGTCATGGATTCAACTCTGCTAACAAAATTAGCTCAGATAACCCTAAACTAGCTAGCTTTGGAATCTGTACCGGGTCAGGAATTGCAGAGTAGAGCCTGCTCATCTGTAACTTTTATGGTAGGCTCTTACAGTGATTTGTACAGGTAAACTGCTGCTGCTACTAAGCTAGCAAGCTCACTGATCTCGATATCATGCTTCAGTCCTTGCTCTGAGGGCATAGCCTGGCTTGTCTAGCATGAGTCTCCACTGAACTTGCCTTACTTTGCATCAGTATAGGCAGATAGTTGATTCTAATGGGTACATACCGGAGTCTTACCACTGACCAGGCACAACTTTCCAAAAGCTGGGCAGCAGCTCCTTGCCCTGGCTCACAGCCCACTGCCAGGGAAATGCTTGTCGGCACGAGCTGCAGTCGCGCTGGCATGGCTGTATGCCTCCCTCTCCAAAGCACGGAGGGCTCCAAACCCAACCTAGATTGGCCACCTCCGAGACACATCCCCAGCTGGGCCTACCATGGTGGAGCAGGAAAGGAGCTGTTGATGAGCGTCCCAGCCTCAGGAATCAAGCCCACAGTCCTACACTGGGGATGTGGACCTTGCTCCACGTTTGTGCTCTTGAATGCTAAACTTTGCTATGCATGCTGCCGTGCCTGGCAGCCTCGTCCTCCCTCCTTCCCTCCCCGTTTCTGCGCGACCACAACCACAGGCTTGCTGTCGACGCCTCCAGAGAAGAGAGAACAGGCCCCAGCCTGCGCAACTTCTTCATTAGCGCTGCTTCAAGCCATAATTAGATAATATGAGAGGGTTTTCCTCTTGCCAGCAGACAGACTTAATATACGAAATCTGAAGTAATACTTTTAAGTATATTGCAGCTCAACTGTAAACAGGATAGGGCTGGGGTTTTTTCTCTACACAAGGAACAGAGCCCATTAGGCAGAAAACAGAAAGAGTAGATATAAAGATGGGTAACTGTGCAATAGCTCTGTTTATCCTTAAAATAGATGCAGATTCTAATGACACTGCATTATTTAACATATTTCTGTATCTCTCTCAAACTCTGCAGATACCTTTTCAGTTTCTCTACCATAGTTTTCCGGTTTAAGAGCAGATGAATAATTACATTTCTATAAACTTTTTTCTCCTTTGAGACGGTAATCACTTACTTCGTCAGACTTCTCCTATTATGGTGCATTTTCAGAGCACTTAAAGCATTGCTTGTTAGTTAAACAAAACAGGAAGCCAATTTGACTGGCCATGATGATACCACAAGTGGTCTCCAACTAAAAAAAATTATTTATATCAGATGAAGATTCTCCTTAAAACCTAGGCCATTGGCTTTGCTTCCAGCACTGATACTGCCTTGTGGAGGAAATATTAACCCTGCTCAAGGGTACAATCCAGCCTTTGCTGCTTTACAGCACAAGTTAAAAAATTAATGTTTAGGGTGCCTTTCCCTTCATTCAGTGGAGGGCTGGAAGAGCTGCCAAGCCACTGAGCGTAAAACTATGCTTTTTGTCTCCATTGTGGACAAAGACATGGAAGAAGGAATTAGCCCACCTACTAAGTAATTATTTATCTTTTGTTATTTTGATTTCTTTCATAATCAAAGACTTATTCCTGGCAGGCAAATTTTATTCATACTGGAGATCATACAGCTGGAAAGAATACGTGCAGGGCAGCATGAACTATTGCATTTACTTGCCCCAGTGGCCTTAAAACCTGATTTGCTCCATTTTTTTTGCTATTTTGGACCCCCAGAACTCTCTGATAAATTAAACTACTGCCACACCAAGCCGGAATATGGCCTGGACACTGCAGGCCAGAGCTTGAAATACCCTAACATGCTTTCCAACAGGAGTCTGGAGGGGTAAAACCAGCCTGATTCTCTCTTCCTCTGTTGGCATCCACATCAGTGAGCCCAGAGGTAGTAGCTTGCCAAAAACTGTTGGGGGATGGCTAGCACGGGGTGCTACAAGGAAACCTGTGACGTGGACCTCCTCTCTTCTCTCAGAAATGCAAAGCTATCTTGCTCAGTGAGCCTGGTTCTCCAAGCAGCATCCAAGGCTGAGTGAGATAAGGTCATGCCACAACACAGAAAGGTACAGGTGAGGTGAACACCCACCCAACCAAACCAAAGTTCTTCCCCCCAGGAGAAGCAGTGAGAAGCACAGAGGCCCTGCCTTGCCCTCCCCTTTCACAGAGAGGCTCCTTCCTCAGCATGAGCATAAGGGGCAGAAGTGGCATTTCACTGGCCTCAACTTGGTGACATGAACTGCAAGCTGGATCGACACCAGAACACAGAAACTTGAAATTAATTCCATGTTTAGACTGTATGATAGAGATCGTAGGACACATTCAGCGTGCAATCAGCATGTGCCAAATTATTTTGCGAAGTTTAAAGAAGTGTGTTGTTAATATTTGAACAAATGATTGGCTGTGGATGATGGGGTTTTAACCTTCTGTTCCAATAAATTTCCCTTTCTTGACATGAGTGTTGCTCCCAGTGTCCTGATACAAGCAAAATGTCAGCTGAGGCCATCCAAGTCCTGAATCAAGACTGCAGACGTGACATAATGTGCACAAACCACCTGATATCAGCAGGCAAAATTAAAGACAACAGTGAAAATGTGCACAATGTGCAGGTTAAACCCCCACTGCTATCAAATCAAGTGTAATTAAGAAGCCAGAGCAATGAAGAGGGTGGATGGTCTCACACTGAAAGTAAAACATCTCCTTTCTCCTATTGAACAGATTATATTTCTTTGCGAAGGAGATGGGGGAAGTGGTTGTCTGCTTATCCTTTTATAGTATTTTCTTAAGGTATAACCACCTTTGTTAACTTTTTGTCATCCTAAACATTCCTAGTCGGTACTGTAGAGGTCAAATTGATCACTCCTCTGTGCAGGCTGGAGACAAGCTTCACTACACCCCAGCTGAGGTCACTGGCAATTTCTCCCTACACTTCCCTCAACAGAGCTCTCCCATATAAAATAGTGCCTGACTTCAGCTTGAGAGCTTTGCCATCTGAAGAAGTACCAACCTGCCCTTTCCTAGTGCATGGCAGCACATCCCAGACAGAATCACAGAAAAACAGGGATCAGAAGGGACCTCTGGAGACCACCTAGTCCAAGCCCCCTGACAGAGTAGGATCACCTAGAGCAGGCCGCACAGGACAGAGTCCAGGCAGGTTTTTAATATCTCCATGGAAGAAGACTCCACAGCCCCCCTGGGCAGCCTGTGTCAGTGCTCGGGCACCCTCACAGTAAAGAAGTTCCTCCTCCTGTTTAGGTGGAACTTTCTATATTCCAGTTTATGCCCATTCCTTTTGTCCTGTCACTGGGCACCACAGAAAAAAGACTGACCCCATCCTCCTGACACATGGTATAGCCCAGCTTCCCTCAAGTCCATCTTGGAGCTGGAGGCCCCACCAGCAGCACAATTACCCTGCTATGCTGTGTTCTGGTGTGGAGCATAAGAGAGGCATCCCAAATGTCCTCCGTGTAACTCTCTTCTTCTGACACAACAAACCAGGAATCCATATTCACTAGGATGACAGCGTGGATACTTACACCCAGCATATTAGAGCAGTTGGAACGATTTAATGGTTTCGGGGGCAACCTGAAATTTGCCAGCAATTCCCAACTTAATTCTGATTTGGCCTCTGATCTACTGCAAATTCTTAACGGTTAATAGTCTTGAAAGCTTAAATTATAATGGTATTTAAACATCTTTCTTTTTTTCTTCCTTGACGTCTCCTGGTGCTAGTAGTCAATGGGATGTATAAATGTGAAACCAATATAGGTATCAAAGGAAATTACAGCATTTGCTGTTTCAGGGGATGCTCCAGTGAGGTTTTGTTTTTTGACTAGCAGCACCAGGTATTGCTGATGGAAATCATTCAGTAGGTGTGTGCTTGACATGAACTTGCTAGAGAGATAAGGAAGTTTCCTTATTAAACCAGACATTTCTTCCTAATAAAATTCAATTAGCATGTCAGCCTTGACTTCAGGCACATTTTAAAGGAAGTGTCAATTTAATAATCCCTCTTCAGTTTGAAATGTCATCCCTACTCTGATTACAAGTAAACTCTATAACAACTATAATTAAGAGAGTTTGGAGAAAGAGAGTTTTTTAATTCTCTCTTGCCTGCACTGTATGATTTGCAGCACCCTGTGGAGTCTTGTTATTCCTTTTGCTACAGGTACAGGCACTCCTGCATTTTACCCACTTAAACCAGTGACTAGAACAGTGGGGTCATAGTTTAAGAGTGAAAAGGTTTATGGTAATACAAATATTAACAACCACCAGAAAGAGCAGTAGCAGGCTGGATCAGTGTAAGCTGGTGACAGCCCATAAATGCCTAGGGAGATGCAGTTGGACAGGAAGGAGAGATTAACGCAGAGAAACACTCACCACTCTAATGGCTGTATGTGTCCTCAGCAGGAGGTGTGAGGGAAACAGCTCTACGGAGAGCAGTGAGGAAAAAGGATGCCTGGGCCCAGAAGACAAGAGGAAATTCAGATTGCACAGCTTCAGCAGTGATGGCAAAAGGGCAGCAATGGTATACTGGTGAGTATGGTGAGATATCACAGGCGCAAGGATGAACAGGGAATATTTATACCTGTACCTATCCATCCCTATTCATGTAGCAAGTGCTAGAAGAGACTTGTGGTCCCTTACGTACTTCTTAAACACTCATATGGCTGTTTGTGCCAATAAAATCATGTGGAAGCAGGAACAAGAAGATAGAAGATGTGCGTCTTGGTACATTAGTAGTACTGCCTTCAAAAGACAGATCATATTGAAGGATGAAATAATTTCTGCGTCCCAAGCAGAAAAGCATTTTGGGGAACACGGGACATATCAATGCCATCCAAAGCTGAATTACAAGCCTTTTGCCCAATTATGCTGTTCAAACTCAGGGACCCTCTTCAGCGAAGGTATTTTCCAGCTAAAATCCTAGTTTCCTGTGTTCTGGGCATGATCTTAACAAGTTTTCACTGAAAGAAACTGGCTGGGCTGAGAGTCTGAAGAGAGCAGGTGCAGACTCCCAGTGAACTGCCCTGACCATGCTACTTTCCTGTCTTATGGGCTTTTACCTATAGCATGGCCTTGGTGTGATCAATGACCATCACTGTCGGGTCCAGGTGTGGAATGGCAGCTGAACCTTGAAGGGAGTTTCCAAACTAGGATACTTTCTGCTAGCCTAAGTGGGTACTGGTTTGGTAATGTTCTGTCTGTGACATCTTTGCTGAGAATAAATAAGTGATATACTTGGGGGAAAGCTAACATCAGCAACGACAGATGCCACACAATGGTCAAAAGGCCACCACTTCATTAATATGATGCCTAAAGGCATCCTCCTGACAGCCACGGAAAGAGGAGGAGATGACAATTGCTTACAGTCCTCATCAGTCTCTCCTCCCTTTCTGGCACTGCAGATCAAGACATACTGCAGCACTCCAGAGCAGCCCTGCCAGACTGGGTACAGCTGTCTGATCCCACCTCCCTGCTTCCTTTAGCTTGGTGCAGCGGGGAGCCAGATTTCTTCTCACCTCATGGTCCTGCTCTCTATCTCCATCAGCACAATTATTCCCTAGCTGGTGTTGCTGTAAAATCCCACCTCAGCAAGGATATCATCAGCAAATGCAGGCCAGGGGATGAGTACACCTGTGGTATGGGCTTGGGAACCTGCAGAGCACCCATGGTGTTTTAGGACCAGGTGCCTGCCTACCACCAGCAGTACCACTGAGAGATCAAGCAGGTCCTTTCTTTTACCCTGTTGGCCCACTCTTGCACATCCATATTGTATGTGTCTCTAGAGCAAACCATTGTGCAGCTTTTCTCTGCCGTGGGTGAAAGCCAATGCCACCCACGAAAGCATCCAAACCTAAATTTACAGCAAGGAACACAGGGACTACAGCTTATGCACATGCAAAGTGCAATCCAACAGGAGGCACATCCTGCCATAAATACATAAGGAGCTGTTTCACATACTTATCTCTGTTCATGACTGATATTCTTTCTAATATGTCTCAATCTCAGATGCCTGTAAGTGCTTCTTGAAGTCTAGTGATGTGAAAGGTAGGTCCAGGCTGATGTGTTCCCAAATTAACACCCCAGGGAATACTCTGGGGGTTTAACTTCAGCTCCAGCAGTCAGTGCAGAGGGACAGGCCCCTCTGAAGGTACCTCAGAGCCAGGACCCAATGTTCAGCATTCAAAATCCTTTGCGTAGAATATTTTCCCCTCTCCTTTGGCTGCAGAAAGAGCCTCCAGAAACCCATCCTGCAAGGCTGAGGTTAATCTTTGGCACTGCTCCCTGCTCACTACATCTACTATTGAACAGACGCACCAAGAGCAATCCCATATACATGTAGCATGCACGTGTCTGGGGTGAGACGATACCTGACCACCAACACCTGCAATGATAGGAGCTGTACTCCGACCAAAGGAAACTAAGATGTCATTTCCAGCCTTCTGGTACGAAGTGCTAGCACCACATGCCCAAGCCATGTATGGAATCTGTTCTGTTTGCAGTGAAAAACTAAGAAAAACTATCTATGCTTATAGAGGGAAGGATGGAAGTGCAACAAGAACTCCAAAATAAAGGCATGCCCCCTATGGCGGAGATGCACAGGCATGGCAGGACCTGTCTCCTTTGAACGAGTTCCCTTGTGTGACACTTTGGTACTGTGTGAGTCTTGCGCTGCTACATGCAGAAATCATACAATATTCATGGAGCTAGTAGTGTCCCTAAGGTGAACTGTACCTTTCCAAACCTGGGACAAAGAGAGAGATCTGGAGCCAGCAGTAGTGAGGAGTAGTAGCAACAGACTGGGAAAAGTAAAGGAAGAGCAAGCGCTGGCTTATGGTAGCTTTGCTTAGGATGAGTAGGGATATGACACAGGAACCAAGGCATTGTTTTCAAGGGAAGGAAGCAAGCTGCACAGCTCCTGTCCTACCTGAGCTGGTCAGACATCATGTCCACCTTGAGGCTGTGGTAACATGCAGTCATGAATCCTGATTCCTGGAGGTTTTACCTGTTAGGAATGGACCAATTTGGTTGCTCACCGGGGTGCCTGAGCTGCTTTCCCCAGAGGTAGCTCCTGCCCCTGCCTGGCCAGTGCTGTAATGCCGTTTCCAACAGGTTTGACTCCTATGGTCCTGTCCTTGTCATCCCACACAGTTTGGATGGTTGCTCTCCTTTCTGGAGCGTTAAAGCTTTAGCCACCCCTCACATTTGTGAATCTCATGTGAAATACTAAAACACCTTTCAGTGGTTTCTAAATGACTTGCTGTGACTCCCACAGGTAGGAAGAGCAGTACAGGGCTAAAAGCCACCCTGCTGTGGAAGTAACTGGAGTACAGGGTACAAATGCCCCAACAGTTTTAACAGCTGCTCCACCTGGGGCAAGGAAACTTTGTCAGCACTGCTCCAGCACTGCCCCGGGGGCTTCCACAGCTCTCAGATCCCTGCCCACTCCCACCGGGTCACGCCCAAACTACAGGACCCCAGGAGGTGTGGGGAGGTGGTCCTGAGGCTGGGGCAGGCAGGGGAAGGCTCCGTGACCTCCTCCCCCTCCAGGCACAGGGCTGGGGCTGCCTGTTTTAAGATGAGTTAGAAACTTGAGTTAGAGCTTGGTGCTAACTCTCTGTGGTGGAGTGCTCCCCTTCCCAAAAGCACCGTGGGAAGACACATGAACTATGACCAGCAACGTTTATCAGCTCAGACTTTGTGCTCTGCAAAAGGAACCGTTCCCACCCTTCAGACCAAAGCTTGTGCAAGGAGCGTATTGCTGTGTCTGTACCACGGGACTGGTGGCAACACTCTCTGGGGCAGATACCTGCAGCTCAGAGTATTTGACCAGAGGTAATTGGAAGCTGCCTGTATGTGGTCATGTAATGACAGACTATGGCAGCACTCGTGTGCAAGGATGACAAGTGAAGGTCAAGTAGGCACCTTAGGCTGATGTTTCCTGGCTGTGGAATGCCTGCATTTGCAGCCACTCGGCTCTGCTTATACAGTAGCTATTTCTGTGATACCTGCTCTGCCTATTTACCACTAAAAAATGTAGTTTGCCTTCAGATTCTGTGCCTGCTTCTGAGCTGCGTTCAACTTGCAGGAGGGTAGACAAACAAGCTCAGCTCTCTCCTGTCAGAAACGGTGCTCCTCCTCTGACTGGAAGCCGATGTACCTCGACACCTCCTAAGAAGACCCGTGCATCCACTTGACTTCGGAGGGTGCCACATCCTCCGCAGCACCCTGAGGGGTGATACCCGTGGGCAGGCATCAGCTCTCTTGGGGCGTTGCTCGCTTGGATTCCCCTTTTGCCCCTCTCGGCATCTTTTCCTCCTTCTTGCTCGCACCTGAGCAGTGCTCCCGCCGGAGGGGAGGCGGGCAGGGGCTGGGGACACAGAGGAAACAAGCCGCCCGGGCCGGGCCGTGGTCCTCCCGGAGCACCGACCCCTGCCTGGCAGGGGCCCCCGGTGCCTCCCCGCAGCCCGAGCAGCGGTGCCAGGGCTCCCCGCCCGGCCTGGCCCGGCCCGGCGGGCCCTGCAGCGCCTCCCCGCGGAGGCGGCCGGTCGGCGCCGCCCCGGTCCCCGGCCCCGGCCCCCGCCCCCGCCCCGCCGCTCTCCCGGGCGGGCGGCTCGCTCCTCCTCGCGGCCGTGGGACTCCTCTCTCCGGGTTTTCGGGCCGCCCCTTCACACCCGCCGCCGGAGCGGGACGGCGTGCGAGGGAGAGAGCGAGCGAGCGAGGCGGCGCGGATGCGCCCCGGCTCCCCGCGGCGGCAGCGGCAGCGGCGGCGGATGCTCGGCTGCGCGGCGGCCGCTCCGCAGCCCGGGAGCCCCGCGCAGGGAGGGAGCGAGGCGATGAGCCGCCCGCCGGCGGCCGCCCGCGAGTGACGGCGGCGGGGCAGGGAGCAGCGGCGAGGAGGAGGAAGAAGAGGAGGGCAGAGATCCTCGCCAGTGCCCGCGGGAGCCCGGGAGAGCCCCGGCCGAGGGCTCGGCCATGCCCTTCGCCAAGCGGACCGTGGAGCCGCAGCGGCTGTGCCGGCGGCAGCCCGCCGCCTCCGTGCTGGAGGAGAGCTGGGGCGCTGAGCCGCCGCCGCGGGACCCGCCGCCGGAGGAGCTGGGGACAGCGGGCGAGGGCGCTGAGGCTGCCGGCGGCGGGGAGAGGGAGACGGCGGCGGTGCTGATGGTGCTGGACCTCTGCTCGGTCAGCAACGTGGCCCTGTCGCGGATCCTCCGGCAGCTCTCCGACGTGGCGCGGCACGCCTGCACCCTCTTCCAGGAGGTCGAGGCTGACATCCAGACCACTCACCGCCGCGTCCGGGCGCTGCACGGCCGCATCGCCGGTCTCCAGGGGACTGTGCGCGGCCTCGACCCCAAGCAGGAGGCAGTGCGTAAGTACCGCGGGATAGGGCGCTCCGCGGGATGGGGCGTACTGCAGCCCAGCCCGGACCGGCCCGGGGCGACCGGCCAGGGGAAGTCATCCCCGGCAGCCCGCCGTGCAAAGTTTGGGGCCGGAGCCGGTGCGAAGGGAGCCTCGGCGGCAGGGTAGGAAGGGGATGTACCGTTGCCGTGCCGTGCCGTGCTGTGCCGTGCCGTGCCGGGCGGGCGCGGGTCGGATCGGATCGGTTGGTGCCGCGGCGATGCCGGCGGGAGGGATGATGTCAGTGGTTTGTGCCTTACGTAAGGAGCTGTCTGGCGGGGCTATCGGGGCGCGTCTTCTGCAGCTAACCAAAGGTTTGGCCGTGGAGGGAGCTGAGGCTTGTCAGCGGAGCCCCGAGAGACGGCGAGCGTGGGGATGATCCCACGTTCCCGGGTACCTTTGGGTTTATCCCCCTTTGCCGGCCCGTCCCCCTTGCCGGACAGATTTGTTTTCCCCTTAGAAGTGTCTCTGGCTTCCTGATCAGAATTTCAAGCTCTCAAGAAGAAATAATAAAGCTGCTTCGTCGTTAGCCAAGTTTCAGGGCCATAAAATAAGAAAGTTTGGTTAATGACTCCTTTCTGTTTAGAGTGGCCCCGAGGAGCCGGCGTGGGGAGGTTGAGGGGAGGGAACGAAAAGATCAAGGCAGTATGTGACTTACGCTACGAGCACTAAGTGCTTGAATCCTGCTTCTTCTCCACCCAAACTATAAAAGCAGTGACAGGCTCCGTAGCGCTAACAGCTGCTGATCTCTGCTGAATATGGCTCGTGTTCACAGCAGCGCGATGCTTTTGTACTCTCGCCGGCGCATAACGCTTCCCAAGCTCTTGTGAATATGTATTTTTTTGATAGGTAGGGCTCTGGATTGGAAGTCTGGAATAGCAGTGGTTGGTGTCGATCCTGTCATCTGGTTTAGGAAAGGCAATAGCTTCAAAAGGGAAATATGGCTTAGTTTTTTTGCCTTTCGCTGTTCCCTTCTAAATCCCGAGAAGGTTCAGTGAGTACAGGGAAGAGGATTTACACCGGGGTAAATGAGAGCACGTCCTCTTGTAGTTGTTTTTAATGACTGTGCCATTTAGAAAACCGTGCTCTGGGTTTTCTCCACTTCGGAGGGGTGTGGAAATGCAAGTAACTCTTCTAGGATCAGTGAAGCCGTACTGATTAACAGAATCAAGCCTCAAGCATTCAGCGGTATTTAAACGAGATCCTCGGCAGCTGTAGAGTGACTTTGCTGGTGATATATTTATACAAATCAACTGTAGATCAGACAGAGGGAGGCTTTCTGCGGTTTCAGGACGAGTGTGTAATTAAAGCAGAGTGCTGGGCTGTGATTGGAAACTGCGGTGAGAAGGAGGCTTGGCCGATGTAGTGAGGGAACTGTCTGAGGAAATGAAACTCCTTGTATCACATTCCGATCTGTAAGTCTTTTGAGCTGAGTAACTGTGGGCATATATACTAATGTAAGTGAGAGCAGAGCTTAGCCTTTCTAATCTGCACAGCTTTTTTTCTTTCTGGGTTGTGCAAGTGCAATTTGTTTTGAAATCACAGGGCAAAACCGTGATTATTACAGCACAGTTATGTCATGTGCTTAATTAGAGTGTCTGGCTTTACCCCTGTGATGATAAATGCAGGATCCGCTTCTTTGGCGTTCCTCTGTTTTCTTTGAAATCGTTCTCTCTTTAGGGGGGCAGGGACTTTTTGATCATGATCCTTCTCGTGTCTGCTTGCTGGTCCTCCTCCCCACCCCTAATATAGTGTGATGGATGGTGCAGTGCCGCTGACAGAGCTGCAGGTGCCCCTGGGTCTGGCCAGTCACGGGCTCCCCAGCACCCGGCTTTGCCACTACCCATCCTCCCATAGGTGTGTGCTTTGCCTCCAGCTACACAGCTGCTTGCAGACACATCACCCAGTCCTCATCTCTTCTCCTCATGCTGCATGCATGGTGCTTTGAAGGCAAAAGCCCCTACGCTGACCCAGTGGGCACAAGCAGTCCAGTTGCAACACCTTCTTTGTGTGGTCCAGCTGCTTCTAGTCTCTGTCCAGTGTGGGACCAGCAGAGCTGCGTTTGCGTGTGCCTGAAAATCTCAACTGGGACCTGAAGCTGAACTCCTCCACTCTGCACATCTTCTCCTTTCATCCCCCAAATCCATGCACAGCCACAGCAACACCCCTCTGGACCCCAAACTGCTTGGTGTTCCTGGGGGCTGGATAAAACTGCCTGGAAGAGAAGTGCCCATCCTCGCTGTAGCGTATAATGAACAGCGTGGTCGCTCCCTTCTGGGCTGACACCTCCTGCTTTGTTATGATGTTCAGCAAGGCTGTGCTAATGTTTGCTTTTGGCATGTAGTGCCTACACAGTTCGCTCCTGACAGTACGAGTCACTGCACTCACTTGGTTTTTTGAAAGCAAGAGAGCACTTACAGGTGGTCACAGGTCTGCCCAGCACCTTACAAGCATCACATTAAGGCATGCTGACTTCTACTTCCTGTGGCTAATGTGGCAACAAGGAGGTGGCCTCTGGGCTGGCAGTTGGCTGTCCAGCCCCATTGACACACTGAAGAGTAACTTGGAACTGGCCAGAGGTTTGGATTTGCATAACAAGGAACAAGCTGGTGGCACGCATGAGGCCCCTGCACCCATGGCATGAGTGCAGTGGTCGCGTTGAACTTGTTGCGTACCAGGAGTCTGGAGGCACTGGGCTGCTTGGCGCATTGACCGAGGTGCCATGTACTGGTACGTTGGCGTCGCAACTGTGCAGCCCAACTACTTTTAAGCGCTCGGTTTAAAACTGCTAGGCTACCTTGCCACAGTGAGATGTTCTTGATGTTCTAACACTAAGTGCAGCACGGTGATTTGAGAATAACGCTACCAGACGTGCCCTAGATACTGAGCTGTGACACTGGGAGGCCTTTTTCTCCGTGCCTTGTAAGCCAGCTGGATTCTGAAATTCCCTCGTGAGGGCACAGACTGGTGAGGAAGAGGAAATAATGGGCTAATGCTGTCGCAGGATCTACTGGAGCCAGTGGTTAGAGGGGCTTCCCTACCTTATCCCTTGCCCAGAATGCCATTCCTTGGCAATCGCAGAAATGATACCAAGGGGAAGGGGAGCAGGAAAGGACCTCTCCTGAAAATAGGATCTGCATAATGTTGCATAACGATGCTGTATTTTCTGTTGAAAAGTATGTAGCGCTGCATTCAAATAAAACATCTCTGTTGGTCCGGGGAATATGAACAGAAAAATGCAATGGATTAGACCTGGCATTTTTCCACTGGTGCTTATCACTCATGCTGGCATTTTCACAAAGCCCTGACATTCCTGGTTCTGGTGCAATTGAAGTGGGGAACATTTGCAAGACTGCGTGTGCTTTGCTTCAAGACGAGTACTTAAACTCCTCTGCTGAGCTACTGGGGAAGGTATTTGCTTACATGCAGCTTTTTTGGTTTTGCCACTGGGCAGAAAGTCTGATTGGAAAACCTTGTCAGGCACAATGAAGGACTGATTCTGGGCAGTCACAAGCAGGTCATCTTCAAAAACTCAAGGTCCCTTGCCTCTGCCTTCCCAGATGCTGCTTGTCCTTTCATCTTTCTTATAAGCTTCTGGCCAGCTAGCATCTTGCAAATATGAATCCTTTCCCACCCTCTGCCTGGAAGAGAAACAAGGGTGAAAAATGTTTTCCTGCTCAGCTCCTGAACTAACTGCTTTGCCCTTCTGCCACTCCAAGTACTTTACTGCTTTTCATCATGAGCAGCTCCAGGGGCTGTTCTAAAGCAGAAACGTGTGGGAATAACATGGTTGTGGTCGGTCTGGCTGTTGCTTAGAGTTTCCTTATTATCAGCAAGAGAGCCGAGCAGTGCAGTACTGCCCAATTTTATTATTAGAGGCTTGATTACCTAAGTAATACCAAAAAAAATGCAGAAGTGCTTGATTTTTGTGTAGACTTGGGACTCCATGCCTCCGTTATTTTTTGGAAAGATGATTTCTCAGGCTAGGGGACTACAGATCTAAGTGGAATATTGCACTTCTCAGAAACTGCTGATGTAAGCCATCTTCCTTTCAGATTAATCAGCAACGACTGGGGCAGCAGATTTTAAAACCCCTAGTTAAGAAGATCCTCTTTACACCCTGGCATCCTGGAGAATTCCACACATTCCAGGCTTTTTTTTTTCTGAAAGCATCAATGTGTAAGCGGTGGCTGATCTTTCCAAAAGCTGTATCATTTCCAGCGGTTGCCTGCTGCATCTTCATTGCTCCGCTTTTCCATTCCTGATTTTCCTATGTGCTTGCAGACAGGGATAGAGCTGCTCAGAAGAGTGGGGATCTCCCTTATTACTCTGCTCCTCAGAGGCCCCCAGATCTCTGCAGTGAGCTCCCCTGTAGGTTTTTCTTCTTTCCTGAAGTGTCAGCAGTGAGATAAAAAAGGCTGATGAACCGATTTTTTATCATTTTAGGCTCTGCATTAATTTATTCTGCTTGATTGAAGTCGGTTGCTGACAACAGCCTGCCTAGTTTCACTTTTGCTTTTAGCCTCTTTCATTGTGCTTTTTAGGTGGTTTCGTTTTGATTTTTGTTTGGTTTGGGGTTTTGGGGTTGGTTTGGAGTTTTGTTTTGTTTTTACACGATGATACAATGTTCTTCTGTTTGGGTTTTGAGCACTGCAGGGAAATGTTTAATCAATTGTAAGGTTTTTATGTGCCTTCTGGCACAGTCCTACCATTTTTACAAAACATATGTTGGACCCAAGGCTTATCAGATAATGCCTCTCCTCCTCCTTGATATGTCCTGAAGCCCCAGTTGCTGATGGAATGGAACCTAGAAACTTTAATACTTCCATCTCAGAATACGGTTGCATCATAAGGCTGTCCCAGGCTGATGGTGGGTATCCTTACAGAGATCATCAGCCAGGTGCGTAAGACCTTAAGAGTCAGTGTCCCCTTGAAAGAAAAAAAGTAGCAAGTGCACGTTGGGTAGGTAAGTGTTGCACTTATCCCAGATTCAGAAAATCCTGGAGAATTTAAAGTGTAATTTTCTTTATATGGTTTTTCTGTTGTGCTGAGGCGCAACTGTAGACCTCCATGGGTTGGGTAAGTTTGTATTAAAATATCTGTGATACTGCTGGAGACAAATCAGAATTGATTTCTAGCTCCCCCTAACTCTGTATTATCACGCTTTATAGTGTATGAGCTTACCTCAGTGTAAAGGTGGTTACACTTTTGGAGGTACACACTAATGTTGCCTGGGGGACCTGAGGCACTGGGATGTATTCAGAGCTCCCTTTGTACATTGAAATCATGTTGATTGGCAAGCCCTTGTTGGGTGCAGAATAAAACCTCCAAAGAAAAGCAGGTTTGTACGCTGGATGTAGTAATCCATTGCCTTCAGCTTTGTGTCCTGCACCTTCCCAAATCGAACGACACAGCCTCTTTGCTTGTCCTTTTGGAAATGGAGAATGGCTTTTGGCTTTACTTGCCAGGTGTGGGTTTTTGGGTTTGTGCTGGTCGCTGCTTACTCGTTTGTGTTAGAGAACTTGCCTCTCTGGTGCACTTGACTTTAGTTTGCCCGTGAATGCAAATAACCCAAGTTGTGGGTGTGGGAAAGTCAGAGAATTTCCTCAGTGCTTGGCTGCTTCTAAATGCAGAGGGCTGATGGCAAGTTAGCAGTCGAAAGGAGCAGAAGGCCAAAGCATTGGCTTCCCTGCTTACCTTTACAGCCATCAGGACCACAAAGGAATGGAGGAATAAAAACCTGCTTATGGAAGGATTCCATCCCCACCTTACTGTAACATTAGCTAGAGCACCCTTAGCTACAGTACTGTCATTTAGGAGAACAATCCCTTATCTCTGTTTACGGAACAGCAATAGAAGACCGAACACGACTGTTCAGAGGCTGGGCTTGAGGTTTTATTTTTTTATCTCATGCATTTAGTATGTAACAGAAGGTAACGGGATGGAATTTGCCAGGTTGCTTTGGCAGGGATGTAATGCTTTGGAAGTTGTCAGTTGCATTTACTTGTGGAAAGCAGACTCTGGCCTCTTTGCAGATAAAAGCAGAGTGTAAAATCCTTCGTCCTGCTGAGGTCAGTGGGACTTAGTGGAAAGGCTCTGAGAGCCAATTGCTCAGGGAGACTCACTAGCCTTTATCTGGCACAGCCTGGTCACAGATGAATAGCAGGCAGAGGTGGTTTTCCTCTGAAGCCATTCCTTGTTATATAGATGTAAATCTTGAGAGATTTTGCCAAATCTCATTTATTCGGTCTCCTGTTGGTATAGTATAGAAGGCCTTTGCCTTTCGTAGTTCCTTGCTAGAACTTAAGCTGATGTAACAGTTTTGAACTGTGTGGGGATTCTATTGCTAGATGGAGAACCTGCCAGTCAAAGGGACTGATGTCCACAGGTACTCAAAGCTGGATTCCCACTTCACCGCAGCTCTACAGTTGTGTAATCTCATAATCATCAGTGGAACTTCTTTCTGGCTCATATTCAAGAGCCAAGCAAGGGTCTCCAGTGGGCTTGTTAGAAATCCTGGTGGAAATGGCTTAACTCCTTTAAGACCAATAAGGTCACCTTTGCAAGCAGTAAAACTGCAGAGGAGGTAGAGTCAGACCCATAAGAAACTTAGACTTCCTGTGGATCTGATGGTTTAACAGAAATACTTTCCACAGCCCCTTTAAAACTCCATGTTTCTATTTGAAAGCCTTTATAATTTCATATATGTGCCCATATGGAAACCTAAGATGAGTGTTTCAGCAAAAGCAGTGGAGTCACTCCTACTTTTGATTCGTTCCCCTGCTAATGCAGGAGAGATCTGGAGATTAAGAAGTAAGTGGACTCTGATAGCTTGCTGAGGGCACTGGGAGGTCATTCACCTGTTGATTCACATGCAGAAAAAAGATGGTAGTTTCATTTTATGAAAGATGAAGGGCCTGGAGTGTTTCCAGAAAACTCTTGCATAGTTCTCAAATGTCCTTGGACAGAGGGAAGGACTTGCAGGAAGCAAGTATAAATATCCAGCGTAATGGTGCCACTCGGCTGCTGTTCTGGATCAGCAGAATCAGGGTTTGTTGACATTTCTTACGCAGATTTACCTGCTCTGTGCCTTTGGTTTCAAGGATCAGATTATGGCTGGTCTGGCAGAGATAAGCATAGGTGGGGAGAGAAGAGAGGAGGCCGCCCGTACTGCTCCCTGGCACGAACCGGTCACGACCTCTCCTTCATCCTGGCATAGGAAGACTTCTTAAGTGTGGTTGTTTAAAGGCAGCACCTGGCTCTTGCTCTCTCCAAAGTGGGCAGCAAAAGAGATCAAGCACAGGGGAAGACCGGCGGGTTAAAAAAGCCCCTAATAATCTACCCCATTTCCTTCACACATGCCTAGGCATGTTGTACCCAAATCAATCAGAGATCCCCAGGGAACTCTTAAAAGGAATGTTACGATACCCAAAGTAGGGGAAAAAAATATGACCAGCTGATGTGACTAATACACAGATGCATTTTAAAAGCGCGGTCCCGGGGTTGTGTGGTCTTCTGAGTCAGAGAGCTGGGATTTTCAAAAGCTGCTCTCTCCAATCACTTGGCATCTCCATGTAATCGGAGGCTGACATCAGACTCTCGATTGGACCTACTTGAGCTTTCAGGCTGTGAAGAGCAGAAGCTCTCTGTGTTACCCAGTGTGTATGAGGGGAGGGGGGAGAGAGGGAGGGAAGGTTTTTTTAACTTCCTTTGATGTATTAGCATCAAGAGAGGGAGTCTTTGCTTCATTCCTAATTGCTTCTCGTCTTTGAATTTATATACCAATATGTAAGTAACTGCAAAGGGAGATAGCAGAATTTATAAAAAGTTCAAAAAGGCAGGGCTTAGAGCATGATTAAAATAAAAGATAGCATACAGTGTGTGCTGTTTTTAGCTGAAATATCTCCCTAGAATACTTTCCATTTACATTCTCATTATATCTAACTGCTTCTAATGCACTGCTTAGTTTAACAACTGGCATGTTTTTAGGGTAGATTTTATAGTAGATATACACCCACTGTGTTCTTAACTCGAGACTTTAAATTGCAGTATCTGTATTGGACAATCTTTTCTTATACCTTCTTGGCTGAAGGCAGGAAGAAAGCAATAGTGATTGGAACCTAATTAAGCCTGTGGTTTAATTACACCAGGAGCTGCGTGCTCAAAATGCTGCTGGATTCAATGAGTGCTGCGTGGCACTGCCATGCTAAGTCTCAGCGGAGAATGACATATTTTTTTTTTAATAGGATCGCTGCAATTCTTACAAAGCCACCATGGTTTTTCTCTTTCTTTTCAGCTGCCAAGGCAGTTGGACTTTGAACTGTAGGCGCTCAGACCAAGTCCCTGAGAAAGACCGGAGGAGCCGTCTTGCTGGCGTGTGCATGTGATTAGGGAGAACGAGCATAGGGCGGTGTGTTTGTGCTATAAATATGCATAGATTACTCGGGCCTCGGCAGCTTTTCCCCCGCCTTCTCAAAGTTCTTCTGTTGTCTTGGCGGTGTTTGAAAAGACCTCTGAGTTGGCCTGGGTGGAGGGCAAGCTGGGGTGAAAGGTGCTAATCCTTCTCCTTGAAGATGTGTGTATCTGGCTGCTGAACCAGGCCATTTTTAGCAGTGAAATATGCAGGGTGTGTTGAAAAAATCCTGTGTGTCTATGGCCTTTGAATTGCTTCAAAGGCAGAACAGGGCTCTTTGGGCACGCTCAATTTTGCCTGATTTATTTATTTTTTTCTGCCTGATTGCAGAAATCGGATCTTACTGATGATGAAGCTCAGGGCAGTGAGGCAGAAACTCCCCGTGATGCTCATATGCAAACTTTTATTGAGATGGTTAACGTGTTTCACTGTATCCAATATTTAGTGAGATATGGTAAGGGGCGATTTAATTTTAAGTGAAATGAGAAATTAATTATGATTAAACACTTAATCATGCAAATCAGTGTGGGTCCAAAGAGTGGGTATTAGCCAGCTCCATTATTTTTCTCCCTGTAAGGTTTGTTCCTGTGCTCCAGCAGTTAATGTCCTATCTCAATGCTGAAGAGATCACACCTCTCCTCCCCTATTGACTCTGTTCTGCTGCAACAAGTCTTTCTGTAGTAACCTCAAGTCTTGGGCTCCGCAGCAGATTGCCTGAAGTCTTGCCCACAGTTAGCTTGCCAAAGTTACTTTTTCCCCATAGGATGGGTAATTCCCACACCACCACTTTTAGCCTGGTTTCTCACTGAAACAAGTATTAAGGAATAGCACGCTCTCTGCATGTATAGCAGGGGAAGGTCTGGGCATGCCTGTGTATCTCACACCAGCCATTCAGAAATTTTACACCTGTCATTCAGCTACAATTTCAACTACATTGCCACAGTGTAAGAAACATAAAAGAGGCTGCCAGGTAAAGGAGAGAACAGGGTATTCCTGCTGCATTTGAAGGAAGGGCTTGTTCTTTATTAGATATTAGAAATTCCATGGGGAAAGAATCCCATATAAATGCTCCAACCCAATAAAAAGAAGTGCTCCAGTCGGAGCTCACATTTTCTTCAATGTGAAAGTCAGTCCTTTGCATTGACATAGAAGCTGGAGAAAACCAGGCTTCATTAGTTTCGCTGCTTGCAAAGCTGCTTGTTCATATTCCTCTTTCCCCTCTAGAATTACTGATTATTTCATTTTATTTTTTTTTTAAACTTATGCCTTGAATGACTTTCCTCATGGGCCATCCTATCCTTCACTCCTCTTTTAATCATGGTTTTTCAGGGGATGCAGCTATACTTTCACCTCTTGTCTTAACAGCAAAGGCAAAACCCCCTGACTGTGAGAATGAACAGTATTAATTTTTATCATCGTGGTTTATTGTCCATTGATTATCTTTAATGTAATGCTGCCTTGTTCAGTTAATAAATTACTGATAACCTGCAAAGATTTAATTAACCCCCTCCCCCAAACATAACCTGCTTTTAATAGATATTGTAAATGCATACATTGTACCTGGCACATTAGAATCACTGGTTTAAGTTGCTTTATTCTCAAATTGCACTCTAGCTAAAGTATATTTGTGACAATCATCTCATTATTACTCTGCTGATAGCCTAAAATAAGTATTACTGCTTCATGACTTCAGCAGTATTTTTTTGGTCCCTGTTACAGCTACTGCAGGCCTTGGTGCCCAGGCAGAGGATGGATAAGCTGTGTACTGGATGCCCCTAGTAAAGGCTGGGAGGCTTATCTGAAGATTTACTGTTAATTCTCTATTGCTGTTAGCTGGTGTCAGTCGGTGCCCGAAGCCCACAGGCTGTCCCTTTCCAAACCCAGGGGGCAAAGCAACACTAGTCCACAAGCAGCTGTCTCCAGTTTTGTTCTTGCTCACTTTTGGGCCAACCACCATGCCCAGGGCAGGCCTGTGGGGTTTGACCGCTGACTGGGGTACGGGGCTACCCAGGCAGCAATATATCTGCTGCTGGCCAGCCGTGCAACCCTTCCCTGCACGGCAAGTCAGAGGGGCTGTGGGTGAGATTGCCATACTGTCCCAGCAGACGCGTGGTTGCCAGCCACATGCACCCTGCACCGCAGTGCTCTGGACCAGATCTGTTTGAAGGAAACTAGATGGAGTGCCTGGGAGGTGAGTTGGGATGGCAGCCTTGACCATGGGTTGACCACAGATGAGGCTGACCACTCATGTCTGACAGAGGAGTAGGAGAGAGGCTGAAGGAAGAAGGCTGAGCACCCTGTGCTCAGAGTTCCCCTTGACACTTACTTGGCTGTCTGTTCAAAGTACGATCCAGAGTATTTACCCAACTTGCACTGTCAGCTTCCCCAGGGACTTCTGTCAATACATGTAAAATTTACAGGGCAGTTCTAGATCCGACCCAATGATACAACCATCTGCCTAGAGGTACGGTGTGGAAATGAGCGTCCTTGTTTGAGGAGTGGTGGGTCTGTAAATGCGTGAATGGGTTACAGCTACCTTCAGCAGCTATAATGTGGCTATTCATTTATGAAATTGTCCAAGTGGAACTTAACACAAATTATTAATGTAGATTGGAAGCATTTTTCATTTATCTGCTTGTTCCTAAGTGCTCTACTGAAGAACCCAACAGAATGGCAATACGTTAAAGGAAATGAGAGGAAGCTGCAAAATATCGCAGCACAGGGTTATTATTTATTTCCTTTCTGGAATTTTGTTCCCTGGTTGGCTTTAGATCTGACCTGTTATGCAGCGTCTTGGAGTGTGAGACTAAAAGGTTCTGTTTCCCTAAAATAAGTGACTGTGCCCAAGTTTGTGCTGACCTTTAGAAACAGTAGTTGTAATAGAGGAGGCTTGGATAGCATCTTCCTCAAAATTCTGTGTGTCACTAGAAGAACACCTTTTTATATACCTATAAACACGTAGCTAGATAAAGGAGGAATCCCAGTGGAAAGATTGGACAAGATAATACTGAACATTGAAGTTAGAAAACCTTGATAAAGGGAAAAAGAATTTTACATCCACATTAGTAGCAACCCGGTCAGACAAGGAAGAAAATATTCAGTACTACAGCTCTCATTACAAAGGTAAAAATTGAAGGTAATTGGTGTCTCTTGTTCTTCGACTTTGCATCTTCATCTAAAAGCATCTTGTGGCTGAGTTAATTTCCTTGCCATCCCCACCCTGTCACAGTGGAAGATGCATTTGGACTTGAGAGGTTGTGATGGTATTGGTGGAAACTCTTCTACTGGGTGTAATGGGTGATCCTGCCCATAAATGAGGTATGTCTTGCTTGGCTATGTGGGAATTATGCTGTTTGGTTGTGCTTGCGAGAGTAAAGTCCTTGCATTTGTATGAATTGCCCCTGCTATGTTACAGCAAGTCTTGAAAAAATAAAATAAAAATGTAGAAAATCTCATCCAAGTTCATAAAATTAATTATTCCAAGAGAACAGATGGGCAAGTGAAAGGTAAAATGATGCAAGTCTACAGTGCAGTTTGCAGATTCACTGAAGGAACGTGTTGTATTTATTATCGCGAAGAGGTATCTATCTCCCCTGCCTGCCTTCCCTTTTGAGGCAGTCCAACCTTGGGCTTGATAAATATGTCTTTACAGAAGTTGGCACAAACTGACCTTGTTTGCTGCGGTCTGCTCTTCTGTAGCTTCTTGATTCTAGTGGTGTGAGCCAGATGGACAGAGCCCTAAATGCTGGATAGCATAATTAAGTGCTCTAGTAGTGAAGGCTGGAACCGACTAAGTGAAACTTCAGCCAATGCTTCCAATATTTCTTTGTCCGAGATACGACTGTTCTGTCAAGTAGTTCTGGGGTTTTCTTCAGATCATATTCCTTGGGTATGAGGATGTTAAATTATGTAGCAATAATATCTTCATCTGCATACTACAGAGTTCTCTGTGCTACTTTGTGTCACAACAGCACTACATTTTACAGTCTTGTAGAGCTTGTGGAAGCCCACCTGAATGTTTTCATTCAAATCTGTACAGCATTTCTCCTGCTGTGGAGTTGTGGTTGTCATTTGTGGGTGTCACATGAATCCCCGCTCCCTGGTAGCCCCATGCCAGCACAGTCCTAACCACGCATGTTGTGAACACTGGAATGTGGTTCTGCAGCTCTCATTTTGGGGTCTGAGGGGCCTGGTTTCATAGTGACCAGGAAACCACGTCAGAGGTCTGTCTGCCATCCTGCAGCCTTTTTTCCTTCCTGCTTTCGCATGCCATTTATAGCAGGAGCATTGTGTCTCCCACCTCCCCTCTCTCTTCCTTTGCTTAACATGACACTTAGCAGTATTGGGGATGGGGAACAACTAACGTTTCTGCTCGGCTTCCTCTTTGCAACCTACCTGCTTTCCAAGGCAACGTGTCGCCATGTGTAACTTTGGCAGGCAGCTCATGGTGCCCTGCCTGGGTGCTATGCAGCCTCCGGCAGGCCAGTGTCGGTGCGTGGGTGAAGGGAGTGGGTGAGGAAGCAGTCTCTGTCATTCCTGAAAGACCACTTGCTGAAGCAGTGTTTGCAGAAACTGTACTGTGCAACATGGCTTGTTTAAAACAATTTGGATGCCTCTGGCCTGTACATCCAGCGGGCCTGAATCCAAGGATCAGGCTTGTACTGAAGAAGCTGCATCAAGAGCAGACTATTTTTCTACTGGTTCCTAAGTACCCTTCTTTGCTTTGCTCTCCATTTCTGCTGAAACATTAAAGTTCGGGTGGTCATTTTTCCTTAGTGTTATTGTGGATGGTGTGTATGCGTAGCAGGGAGATGACTGGGAAAAAAAAAAAGAAAGAAAGAAAAAAGAGAGTGCGTGTTATCCTTGGAGAGGCTGTGAGAAGAGCCACCTCAGGTGGGTATTCAGACCTTTTTCACTGACAGGGAAGTTTTCCATGAATCACACAGAGACACAAAATTGAAGGGGTTGGAAGGGACCTCCAGAGATCATCGAGTCCAACTCCCCCTGCCAAAGCAGGTTCCTTAGGACATGTCACACAGGTAGGCATCCAGACGGGTCTTGAATATCATAAGAGGAGACTCCACAACCCCCATGGGCAGCCTGTGCCAGGGCTCTGTCACCCTCACTGTGAAGAAGTTCTTCTGCATATTGGTGCGGCACTTCCTGTGCTCCAACTTGAGTCCATTGCCCCTTGTCCTGTCCCCACAGACCACTAGCAGGGTTCTATGGGCTGAGTAACACTGAAACTTGCTTGCAGGCAGCCACGCTTGGCCAGGATGGAGCTCGTGAACTGTTTTCAATACCACTGGAGCCCTTGGGATAACTCCTACAGCCTGGGTCTTAGCTTAAAGATTGAATTGCCATCTAACTGTCCAGACAGGCATTTATCTCTCTTATCCTGAGCAATGGTTGTGTACCGTGGGGTGTGATATTGTTTGGGAAAAACTCTGGATCTGACGTAGCTGCAAGACCTCACCCCCTTCAGAGGCAGCCCCGCCTGGATCTGGCCCTGCAGGACAGCTGGCGTCCTGCCGGTTTGGAGAGCGGCGTGGGAATGACAGAATTTTTAATGCTGTTTGTTTTTCTGCTGATGGGCCATTTATGCATCATTTGATTTATGATAAAACATAGGAGGTAGCTTTTAGGTGGACTACAGCTGCTGTCTATAAATGGCTGGTAGATGTGAAGAAGAGACCCAGACCTATTCAGGTGCTGGGTCCCTCCTGAGTGGGCTGAGGATGTTCAGTTCTGCAGGATGGAACTGAGGAGGAGGGACCAGTGGCTAGAACTTGAATTAATCTGTTGACTTTTTAAGGGAGCTTGGGCAAAGGTTGTTAGTGGGAGTCGGATCACCAAGTTCTAGCTCTCTGAGCTTCAGGCCATCCACCCTGATGCCATCATGTGAAGTGGGTACCAGCATGGGCTCTCTACACCTCTGTTCCTCAGCTCCATGGCAGCTCCATGGCCCATTCCTTCTTCTCAGAGGCAATATCACACAAGCAGTGAGGATGAGCTGGATTGTCTGGTGGTAGATTCTGTACAGATACCCCATGCATATGGACCTGCTTTGTCATTTGTGGGGCTGAGACCTTTCCATATTAGGAGTGCTTCTGTCCTTCATGGGCAAACGCTTCCAGGTTCTACGTGGTTCTGCTTGGTGAAGGCAGTACTCCTGGGTGGGATACTCCAGCCCTCCTTCAGCAAACAGAGTTTCTCATTACCAAGACCTGCAGCTCTTGCCCTGTGAAGACCAACTTTACATTGGGCTAAGTTTGCAGTTGCAAATCTTTCTTCTGAGGCCTGGCTCATAGAGGAGATTGAGCTTTCTTACATTACAGTCAATGTGTCCCAGTTAATTACAGTCATGCAAAGATGAGGCTGTACCGTGGGACTTGGTTTAATTAAAAAACGGTGCCGGGAAGTTTAATAAAACGTCTGATATGTTCTATGTGGCTGCCGAGTGCTAACGCTGCGGTTCTCTTCAGGCGCTCTCCCAGCTTCAGTCAGAAAGGGCCATCTGAGCTTGACATCTGCACTAATGAAAGGGGAGGACAGATTGTCATTCTCTGTCCAGCCAGGTTTGTGTCTGGCAGCTCATTTTTCTCAGCTTGGGCTTGCGCCTGAGCTTTGGGAAAAGATTTGTGCGGGTAGTAGGGTCAGAATCTGAGGCTTTCACTCTGTAGTGGAAAAAAATTGCGATCATGCATGTGAAATGTGGACTTAGAGGAACTTTGTGTGGGTGGTCTTGTTTTGATTCTTTCTGCCCTCCTCCCTTTCCCTTCCCACTCACGTATGGTGAAGTCTGTCTTCTATTTAACGTGAGCTTTTCTAATAATCATAGATAATATACAACAAAAACAATAATAAAGCATCTGCACATGCAATCTCTCTGAACTGTAGAAGCCACAAGATCTCCTAGATAAGCCTTTTGTGAGTACTGGCTTGTGAAAGACCTAGCGCTCCATGATGCCCATCTGTTAGCAGCATGTTTAAATGTGATTAATGTGAAAGTTGCAAGAATTGCAATAACTTTTCTCAGCTTACAACAGAATCTGTCACTGTTAATCTCTTGCGGCATTAAAAGCTTAATATAGTAAATCTAATGTTATGGAAAGCTGTAGCTTTGCTTTTGTTGCCATCACCTTATTGCATTATTAAACTAATATTTCCTTCCTCTCCACAGTTCATGAGCACAGTAGAGGCAGTGTGGATACCATTCACCTGCAGAAGAATACTTAAATGATTGTATATGTACAAAGTCCCTCAAGAAAGAGACACTCCAGTATAAAAGGATTTGGGGGAACATTAAGTTTGATTGGGATTCCTGAGGGAAAGTGGGCAGAACAGGGTATGCTAGGAGTCAGCCCTTTCTTCATAATGCTACCAGGTGCTGAGGAAGTCACAAGCACTGTCTTGATATGATAGCCCTTTGCTGTGCCTTAGCCAGGCACATTTTGGCTTCCCCACTCATGACAATAGACCTACCTCAGTAGTGCTGATGGTGTTTTGTCAGAACTGCTACGTGTTTAGAAGAGATTGTGGGCAGGACAAGTAGTGTTACGGCATCAAGTGCGGACGGCCACCTGGAGCAGGTTGGCACTACAGGAAACAAACAGGGGAGGACCTGGGGAAGGAAAATGGTTTTCTATGTAAGCTGCCTGTGCTGGAAAGGATCAAAGGAACCATATTGAGTCAGTATCTTTCTTTTTCTTTAAAGAAAATTTCAGAAGAACAATTGAATTAAAAGGTAGTTTACTCGAGATCTGCAGGTGGCTTGTAAAGTGTAATTAGATCCCACTCACCTTTTAAACCCAGATCTACCACTTTGTTCATTTTAGTGGGGTTGGAGATCCCCATTCTTGGCCTTAGAGTGGGAGATCACTAGAGGGGAGGACTTGTTATGAATCTTCTTGTTTTGTGGCATGATTACAAGGTGCTTTTGTTTCCAACAGGGACAGCAATAGTGCTTTGGTCCAGACATTTCAAAACTACTTTTAATCCATGCTTGTAAGATCGTCAGGCACGGTAGGACAAATTGAGACCTGCCTTTCACTAAACACACCCCTTGCTCCATCACACGCAGTATCTTCACAGCAGCCCAGCAGCTTGTCCACATCTAGGTATTGCAGAGTCAAAATCAGATCAAATAGAATAATGCTGCCAATAGTCGCAGAGGTAGGATAGTTGCAGAGGTGAGACTGGTCTCTATGGGATTTTCTAGGTTTTTGCTGTACTTCTTTATCATCCAGTCTTTGAAGAGTTTAAGAGCTCGAGGTGCCATGATTAAAAGCTTCCAGGACCATGCTTTTTCATTTATCCTCAAAGAGGATAGGCACTGATTCCACTGCTCTAGGCCATTAAAAAAACTTGCAGGGAAGACAGGTCGCACTTGCTTTTAGTAGGCTGTCAGTCAGATGGAGCATGGAAAAGGGACTTTCTCCCCTTTGTGGTAACATGCACAAAGTTGAAGTGATGAAACTATAAATTTTCTGTCCTCAGGGGCTGCTGTGGCACACCCTGCACTCTTGTGTCTCAGTATTGCTCCTGCCTTGTTGTCCTGTGGATTAGACTGTGATACCCCATGCCCTCCATCCATCCTCAACAGTAGGGTCATGTACCAGAGGCTTCAAGTAGTGAGCTGTGGTCAGGGGCACACAGCAAGTTATCAAACTGGGGTACTGCTTTGCCTTGCCCCCTCCTCTCAGCTCTTTGGCAGTCAGAGGCTTTTACCTTATACTCTGTGAGAAATCCCAAGAGCTTCTAGGTTGGTATTTCAAAGCTTCTCAAAACTGTGCATGATAGTGTAAAATCTGTTTATAGAAGTCCTCATGGATCAGCTCCACCCTGTACTCGTTGCAGGGGTATGCCTGGAAAAAGGCATTTTTCCATGATTTGGGAGAATCTTGGAGATGAGGAAGAAGAATCCAGCTGCCTCTTGAATGCCTTGCTGTTGACTTATGTTTTCGGGTCATGTTAAAATGTAGAGGAAAGAGGATGCAGCAAACAACTGTGTGGGTTTGTCTTCATTGAGTGCCTGCTCAGGCAAGGCAAGCATGATTCAGCTACTAGTTAGTGCGGATGTACTAGAATTGGCAAGCACTGAACACTCCTGCTACTGGATCTGCCCCAGTTGCTTGATGTGCAGCGATGAATGGATGAACATTCACCAATGCTGTTGCACAAACAACTAAGTTAATAAAAAGCAGCTGATTGTGTCATTGTACACTATAGAAACTCCAAAGCAGCACTGAGATTATTTAAAAACAGATGTTCTTATCTGGTAACTCTTAGAAATGTAGAGCAGTATGGGGTTTTTTTTTTTTGGAGGGAGAAAAAAAGAACGGGGTAGACACAAACCAAACTCTCTACCTTGTCCTTAAATGATTTCATGGTGAGCACTTTCACAAGAGATTTTTCTCTTGAAGTCTTAGCCTGGGTCTGAGTTTGACAGCGAAGTTAGCTTTGGATTGTGTCACTGATAATTGGAGCTGTGCTGGCAGCCTCCAGCGAGGGAATTAACTTGCAGGGGAAAAGTTTTTTTAAGTGGACGCACTGGAAAGAAAACGCTCTGTGAAAACTGGAATTATACAAACCAGCTGTCCGACCTCCTATAAAATTATACCGGCCTTTTGTACCTCGGTGTAAGTGGTATTTAACCCTTGCTATCGTTACCGCGCTCTGCTGAGGCAGATGAACGTCCTGGGCTGAGGGCTGAGAGCGGGGGCCCAAGAACAAAGCGCAGGCTGACGGGATTGTACAGGGACGCGGGGCTGTCAGCGAGGCCAACCGTTAGTTCATTATTCAGGCGGACAAAGCTTCACGCCCTCATGAATCACTTCGGGGTTTTTTCCCTTGCTCGCTTTCTTTCCCTCTCTGAAAGGAGCGGGCATGCCGAGCGGTCACAGCAAGCTGGATCATTTCCATTAACGTTTTTCTGACCTCTGGAGGCAAAAACTCATTGCATAGGGCCTGAGCTGTACCAAGGGTGCCTCTTCTACCCCGTGGTCCCTGCTACTCAGGGCAAGATTGACTCCTCTGCCCATTTACCTGGGGACAGCTTGGTTTTCTTTTCAGCTGTGGGGATGAGCCCAGACCACCAGCCCTGCATCTGCCCAGACTCTTTTTAAATCGCTTCTGCAGCTTCAGGAGGACTCTGCAGCTGTGGCCTGTGGCAGGACGCCTACATCAGCTTCCTCATTTCATCAGCTGTTACGAAAAGCTGGGGAGAGCTGGGTCCGTGTACACCCCCTCCACTAGTGGTGAAAATGCCTGAGGATGACAGCCAGTTTGGGATGTTGTATTCAGCCTTGCTGCTGCTGGAAGGGTGGTGAAGTGCCTCTGCAGAAGTGTTCCAGGGACATGGAAACGATGACTTGGCAATGTTAGTGCTCCTGCTGCAACAGTGGTGGGGTCTAAGCAAACACATGCCTGGGCTGCTGCAGTCTGAGGTAGCACGGGGAGAGGACCCAGGGCGAGAAGGAGCGTATTCTTCCTACATCAAGCATATGGCAACCCTCAAATGCTCAGGAAAATAGTTTTTGATGGGAAAAGTCATGGCTGGTACCAGATGGTTCAACCACAGTGTAAGAAGTGCTGTAGTAAATAGTAGTAACAACTGCCCACACATGAAGCTTTATCCTAGAGAAGGAAGCCTTGGATTTGACAGGTCCCTTGAAGCATTAGTTTCTTACTGTGCTGGGGTTTTTTTCGCTTTGGATGTTTTCATTGCATGTGCTACTATTAATTGGGGGTGGAGGTGGCATTTGGTTGTTGTCTTTTTTCAAAAATTCTTCCAAAAATTCTTGGCCTCAGTGATGAATCATGGCCAGCAGCTCCGTAGATTACCTGTGTATTGCCTGGGAACCCTCTGGAATTGGTTTCATTTCTCTGAATACCCACTTGTTCTTGCATTACAAAGCTGGATGATTAAAGAATTCCAGAGTTCTTTCTGTGCTATTCATTACTTTGTGTACCTCTTTCATGTGCCCTTATATCTAAATTAAACACATCAGACCTCTTCAGTCGCTTTCCATCTGTAGATCTTTTCATGCCACTGATTATTTTTATAAGCTGTTTCTGGAACTCTTCTTTTATTTCTCTGTATCGCTCGACACTCAAAGGAGGCTGCTGACAGCAGTGTCCTTCTTGCATATGTGTTCTGGGAGCTCCTTTCTCCTCAGTTTCTCCCTCCATCCTCCCCATCAATCCAGGCTCAGTGCTGCAGACTTTCCTTACTCTGCCTTCTAATCCCCATGACTTCAGCCATTGTAAGTGAAGATTTCAGAATCCTTCATTTATGTCTACTAATCTGATAAGTGACTAAAGCTACAGGCCCGAGCATCTTGGTTAGCTGCCATATTCATTTGCTAATCGTTAACACAGTTGAAAGACTTTTTTCTTTATTAAAAGACACAGTCTTTAAAGAGCAGTGTTTTGCAAGAAAAGAAAGCTGTGTTTGTTTTGAAAGGGAGATTTATTGGGATGATATAATCCAACTCGCGCTATCTCCTCACCTGTTTTTCCTCAGGGAGACCATCAATCTTTATAAACATTTCTAAATCAAAAGATGAAAATGATAGACAAATTCCAAAATGGGATGAAAATACTAACAAGAGCTGAAAGAGAAGCCCTTTCCTTTTAATACCTGCTGAAACTGAATTCAAAGGGGAGCTAGTTCACTATAGATGCGTGGGATCTGAGAACAGTTCTGTGGCTTCAGTCCTGTGTAACAGGAGATCGGACAAAAAGAACAGTGGTGCACGGGTCCCATCTGGAAGGGTTTATCATCTGAACTCCTAATGCTGGGTTTGCTTTTTATTTTTCCAGCTAACATTTCCCAATCTCTTTGCAATCACATGCCTCATGTGTGAAACAGCTTTGAGAGGGTCCGGGGCCTGGCTGGATCCAGTTTCTCACCTCATTTTACCATTTCCTTCTTGGAGCTGCAGCTGGCACATCTGATGCTTTCCTTTATCCTTCAGGCTGACCCTGCTGTTGGCTTTGGCAGTTCTGGCTCCACCAGCTAAATGTTGCCGATTCTGTGACTGGAGATAGGCATTTGTGCTGCAGTCCCCAAGCTAGCATAGGTTTGGTGGGGCTTAATTTTTAGCCCCCCTCATTTGTGCCATGCTTGCATTTGACCTGTAAGATCACCTCACTCCTGGGACACCACTGGGTTCAACAAGAGCAGGACATGTCGTGTGGGAAAGGACGGATATAGACTTAGTGAGCTGCTTTGATTTTCATGCACGAGTGGGGTGATGGAAAGGTTGGCACCCAGTGAGTATGCTCAAGGGGGACCTTGAAATGCATGCAGGGGAAAATGAAGCTGGCTAAGTGCTTGGAGGATGAAGGTTTCAAAAAGTTGTTATGCAGGCCCCCCAGCTCACATTGGAGTGGCATTTGCTGAAAAAGCAGCAGTTGGGCCTGTAGTGTTAGAGTTTGCTTTTATTTCAGGAGAACACTTCAGCAGAGGTCGTATAGGGCTGTTTAATAGCCGTTCCATGGCTACCTGAGATCTCTCTTCTCCACGAACCTAGACTTATGATATGTGCCCTGTGCGGGGAGAAAAAGACTTCCTCCATAAATCAGGGACGTCTGTTTTCAGTAGACCATGCACTAGTGCCTCTTTCAGGTGGCAAAGTCACAAATCAGGCTGGGAAAAACAAACCAAACCAAAACATTATTTTCAAAAGATTGTTTTCAAGATTCACCTTCGCTTTACTTTCTCGGCTCTCCAAAAAATAGCCTTGTGACCCCAACAAGGCAAAGAGCTGGGGAGCTGGGGAAATGAGTAGCTTGTCTGAGTGTGGTCCTAACCAGAGTTTGAGCGCGGCAACCTCAGCAGTGATTTCAGACATCCATCGGTACGTACGTGCATGTTACATACCTGTCCATCCATCCATGTGTTTAAATTGCCATACCTTCAGTTATTAGATTTATTTGCACATTTCAATCCCTCTTTCAAGATTCTTTGCAGCCATTTGTGCTTTATTATATATGGAAAGGAAGGGCAAACCGCAGGCTTTTTCTCATTTGCAGATAAAGGCTACTACTGTGATCCAGTGATTGATTTTCTTGCTTGACTCACTAACCATGAATTAGTCCACAGCTCCTCAGCACAGAACTACACTGGGTCAGGGATGAAACTGGGGGCTGTGTTAGAGAATCAGAGCAGGAAAACACATTTTCTGATTTGTTTTTCCTTTTTGATCTAATGCAGTGTGTTGCACATGTTGGAACTAAACAGAATGAGCTTTGTAACCTCTAGTGTACAGCATGAATTTCTGTAGAAAATAGACTTTGGTTAACAAGGTGTACTTGCTGCTGATGTTTGGTCACTGAAAGTAGAGATTGGTGGTTTTGTTTAAATGCCTAATAAATAGAAATATCCGAGAGTACTTATTTTTAATACAGAAACAAAAAAAAAAGAATGCTCTTAAAGCAAAGGCAACACTGTCTGGGAACCCTGTAAGAGCCAACCGTGCAGCAGAACCACTGATGGAGCAGATCTGCCATATGCAGATAAAACTGACAGACCTGGGTCATATCTTTCCTATAGAAGCAGCTGTTGCCTGCTGGTTTGAGGGTAGCCTCCTCCAAGGTAGCCAAGGAGGTAATTTCTTCGAAGGTTCACTCTTCTAAACACCTTTCTGCATTTGTGATCACACAGAAAATAGTGTTTGGGAGCACATGAAAAAGACACATAGCCGTATGGCTTAGGCTTGATGTACTTGCTTTGCCATTTCTTTCTAGAAAAAAACATAACCCTAATTACTGCTTTCTCTGGGAAAATATATGATTAATGAACTGGTTTTAGCACCAGAAATTTTGTCTCAGAGATGTTCTGGTCCAACACCAGGAGATAGGTTGGGTTTCCTCTGGAGAGTTGTAAAATATTCCTGTTCTCTGTGTGTGTGTGTGTGTGTGTGTGCATGCTCATCACAGGTTGGCAAGTGAGGGTGCCTGCACCCATGTCAGGTTTTGCTGCTGTGGATTCTCTTGTCTGTGCAAAGCCACAGTGAAACTGGAAGAATTTTTGCAGACAGTTTGAGGGGTCCTAAGGTGAGGAACGGGGCAAAGCACAGCAACTGGGGTTAGTCTCTTCTCTAGGCTTTTTGCTTTGGAAGGGCATGATCTCTGGTGTGTATGGACCATTGTGAATGCTGAGTGGATATATGAAATGTCTCAGAGGAAAGAAACAACTTTAAACAGAGTGTTCAAAGGCAAAGAAGAGAAAGAGAGGGAGACTGGGATAGACACAGAAGTCTCAGAGAGGGCAGGTGCTTTGTTTAAAACAGGGGATGTATATTTTACAGAGGCAGCCTTGGCTGGTCTTTTCTTTCAGTCGAATCTTAGCACAGTGCTGGTCTTTACGTGACACTACTTAAGGTTTAATTAGGCTCCCATGTTAGTCTCTGGGTCTGAAGGGGAAAGGAAGGGGTATTCAAAACTCTAAAGAATATGGTTAGAAATCAGACCAGTCTGAGGAGGGAACAAAATCTGCCTTTCCCTCCCCGTGTCTCTGGAGTGCAACGGCTGGTGGGGGAAATTTACTTCTCATGATTGAGTGACCTGATTTTGTCTCCCACTTGCACAACACAGCCTCTTGTAAGAAAACGACTAGTCTTAAATTCATACATAATTGCACAGCAGGGAGACCGAGTTTGAAAATGCAGATTTCTGGATACTAAGCGGCAGAAATCTGTTTTGAACCCTTGAACTTCCTTTGTTGTTTCAATGGCCACCTACGGAACCTGTCTGCCCAGAGCCAGAGAAACACAGTAGCCGCTTTTATATGGAAAACAGTATCTTTGCCCACCCTTCTCCTTCTCCCCTCCATTCTGACCTGAATGTATACCCTGTCCTTGCAAGGGAGGACACTAATTGTGGAGCTTGGCTATGTATGTCTAGGCTACACAGTAGCGGTAAATGAGGGTATATTCTGCTAATCAGTGCTACTGAGCTTGGGAACAGTGTTATCTTTCTTTTCTTGAGAATTGGGCTGCTTGTTTCCTTTCTCTTATTTTCTTATGCACTCTTACCCCTTCAGTTGGGAGGGACAAGCCTCCTTATGTGTGTGTCAAAGGGGCTAATGTTGGCATCTGCACCCTCAGACGTCCAGAATCACGTGCTTTTGCTACAAATTTAGCGACTGAAGAAAACACAGAGTATATGCACCCTACTGCTGCTGCCCTCTGTATTAATTATATTGAGTGCTGTAAATGCAAATTTGTGCTGTGGGCATGGTTTTATGAAGCCCATGTTTGTGTTTTATCATACTTGCCAAAGCGTTAATGTAAAGGGCAATATTTGACAAACATGCTGTGAGGAACCCCTGTGAATATCAGCAAGAAAATGAAACCACCAGCGTGGGATACTTTATTTCATACAAATGACTTCCTAAACCTTCAGGTTTAAAGTTTTGCATGTTTTGTGTTTAAAAAACCCCAACCAAACAACTAAGCTCAAACAAATCACCCTGTAACTATAAGTATGTGGAAAAAACGAGTTTTGTGGAATGGATGATTTAGAGATAAAAATGCTTTAGTCCTCATGGACTTTGTTTAGCATGTAAGTAAGATAAAACGAAGATGAGTACCCATGTTGGGAGGATTAACTCTTTTGCAATTATGTTACTGTCCCCGTGTTGATGTAGAACTGGATAAAGTGAAGTTCTAGCTCTGGTAGGGGTTTCCTTAACTGTGACCTGCCTTTTCACAGAACCTCAAGGTTGGAAAAGACCTTTCAGATCATTGAGTCCAACTGTTCCTGTCCTCTGCTAAACCATATCTCTAAGTACCTCATCTACCCTTCTTTTAAACACATGCAGGGATGGTGACTCAACTACCTCCCTGAGCAACCTGTTCCATGCTCCAATAATTCTTTCAGTGAAGAGTTTTTTCCTAACACCTAATCTGAACCTGCCCTGGTGCAACTTTGTGCCATTTCCCCTTGTCCTATCTCCTGTCACCTGGCTGAAGAGACCACCTCTCTACAAGCTCCTTTCAGGTGACTGTAGGTGGTGATAAGGTCTCCCCTCAGCCTCCTCTTCTCCAGACTAAACATCCCCACCTTCCTCAGATGCTCCTGATATGATTTGCCCTCCAGCCCCTTCACCAGCCTGGTTGCCCTTCTCTGAATATGCTTGAGGACCTCGAGTGTTTTGAAACACCAGGGGAGAAACTGCAGAGAGAAAGTGTCTGTCCTGACTTGGCATGGATGCAAAAGTGATGTTAGTGATGTTAACATGGCAACTTGCAGCAGTACACAGCTAGGCATTGCTTGCCTAGACCCTGAATGACTCTTTTATGAGATCACGTGTGCCGTGGCAGAATAGCCACCAACTGGCAGTTGGTCACCAGTGTGTGTGTATGTCTCATTATGATGTCAGGAGCCACGCAGGAGGCTTGCCCTCAAAGGGTAGCTTTACTTGGGGGGTTGTTAGGCTGTGTTCAGAGGCAGTAATGGGAGTGTGAGGGTAATGGTTGCTGTTTTTATAGCTGAGGAGTGCCAGTGGGCAGTTTTGGAACATGATAACAAGTATGGGTTGCGGGGCTGCATTCTTGTGCAGACCTAAATCCAGGCTAGGGCTTGAACTGAGCTTCTCCGGGGTTTAGAAACTCTGCAGCAGCCTTTCAGCACAGGGGCATATATGTTTGGTGTGGGTTGCAATCGTTTTCTGGATGACATTTCTTCTTAAGTACCAGCTTGGTTGTGGTTTTATATTGGACTGCTGAGAAAATTGGTGCTAACTTTTCTCGTTTGTGTACGTACCATGTGCATGGCTAAGGTCATCTAGTTTAGGAGGGGGAACATCAAACTAATGGGTTTTTCACTACCTCCCAGGACTGATACCTCATAGCCTCCTCCAAGCTAGGTGAAGGGACCATGCTATCTTATTTTATTAGCCATGGGGCAGTACTGCTAGAGATGGAATTCCTAGCTACAAATGCTTTTACTTTAGAGAAAGCCCAATTACCCCAGCTTTGGAAACTGTGTGGTTTGAGTGCTGTGATTTCTGCCTAGCTTGGAGCAGACCAGTGCTTATCTTGCACCAAGGCCCCATGTGTGACTTCTGCTTGCTGCCTCCTAGCAGCCAGGGCTGTATTTCACATGTAACTCAGTAGTATCCCATGATGGACAGTGCGTACTGGAAGCATCTGGTTCTGCTGGAAGGAGATTGCAGTGGTGTGGCTGGGGTTAAGCCATGTAAACATGAGACTGTTAATGAGAGGTGGGTCTTCTCTGTGGCAGGCCAAAGCCAAGGGCTGGGACACCTTGGCCAACAAGGGACATAGTGCCTGGGATGCATCCCCCTTTTCCATGACTTGACTCCAGGCTTGAGAGGTCCGCTGTTGTTGGACAGGCATAGCAAACCAGTGCAGGCACTCCAAAACCCATGGCACAAGCCTCAAAGGTTTCTATGCCTATGGTGGGACTTCCCTTTGGGCCTTTTTGTATGCTTGTTTTCTTTTGCAAGCAGAGAAATGGTTTTGTGCTCAAAGCCCCGAGGCATTAATAGGGATTGCTTTTTAGTGAAAAAGAAGCATGTAATCCTACTGCTTTCCTCATCTGCATTGAAATTACAGTTTGATTGTTTTCTGACCCTTTGTTACCGCCTGAAGTGGGGGAAAAGTGGGTAGCCAAGGAGTAGGTTGTGGCCTCAGAGAGATGAGAATGGGCGAAACGCTGAAGCCAAGGGTATGCTCTAAGGCATTCGTTGTGTTTAGGTGAAAGCTGCACGTGAGAGAAATGCCATGTGCCCTGCACACTATGCTCAGTGTGCAAATGGAGCTAAAGCATTTTGTCCTCATCTTACTTGTTATCACGCTGTTGTCCCTGAGTGCAATTAACAGCTCTTCTATTAATCTTTTCAGCTTTGTGCTAGCTTAGGCTGTGCTGTTTGAGAGACAATGTTAGTAGCTGTTTGGAAAGACATTGATGGAAGGGGACCTCGTAAAATGGTAGATGAACCATCGCCCTTGGTTCATGGCTCACTATCAGTGTCGTCAGCGTTGCCAACTTCTGTGATTTTATTGACTGTCTTAGACTGCCAAAAACCAGAGTCATATGTTCATTCAAGCATCAGCTCTCCCTGTTTAAAAAGAAGCAAGTTACTAGCTTGTCTGGTTGTAAACATTATTGTTTTGAACTCTAGAGGTTCACAGCCCTGAAGGTAAATGAAAAGCACTAAACCGCCATCCCTAGTACTTCTATCTATAAGATATGTATGCAGACTATGTTCTAGGAGCCAAGGGCATTTGACTACTGATCTTTGAGTACTTGGACTTGGCAATAATGACGGAGATTAGCATATGGTCTCCCTTTTAAGGTGAACTTACTTGGAACTGATCTCAGCACCTTAAAATAAATCCAAAACATAAATAAATGGTGGGTTGTCTGTCTAGAGGACTTCCTGATAGGCATATTGCTATGTTTTCAGTAACTACAATAAAGAAGCAGTTTTCCATCCTACTCAAAGCATTTTTGCTGCTGCATTCATTGCGCACTTCCATAGGTTTTTTTTTCTTCTCTGTTTTTACAGAGGAGATCTTGGTAGACTTTGCTGTTTAATCTGGAAGTGGTGGTGATACCTGGCAGTGATAGTACCTTCTATTTTTGCAAAGAAAGTGAAAAATTATAGAAGAATAACAGCTAAAATTCATTGAATTGAGATATTTTTCTTTCCAAATTGGCCAGTGCATATGATAGCAGTTAGACATTTTTCTCTTGACATTCCTCCTGCTAACTCATTTCTAAATGAATCTGGATAAATGCTGAGGGCCACTGAGCCACTATCTTTCCCCCTGCTCCCCAAACATTCTTCGTTTAAAGCATGTAAACTCTTAAGCTACTGCACAGATTTATGTAAAACCACTCTTCGTTTTATGACTCAGAGGCTGAATATTTTATGACCAGCATTTTATATCATGCGTACCATCTATCTGGAAATAATGTGATAAAGGAAGTGAGGAATACTGTCTGGTTTTGATAGATATAAATGTGCTTCTAGAAAACACAGTTCTTAATGTTTAGGTCTCCGTCTGAATGTATTTTGATAAGGGAGTTGGAGCAGCACCACTGCCGATACTGCTGTCCATGTACAGGCCAAGTAATGCAATCATTGCCTCAAGGATTAGACCTGTAAATAGATATGTTTGGGTATGCTCTTAAATCTGCCTGTTTTTCTATAAACCATTTCCTTTGATCTAGTGAATCTTAAGGCTTGTGAGGTTGGCTTCAGGCTTTAAAACACAAAGGGCTTTTAGCACAGCGACTGGTAGTAGAAGAACAAAAACCGTTTTGGATTCAATGGAGCTCTCTGCTTCTTAGCATTAGTAATATTAATTTTATTCAATTTTTGTGACATGTGTTGGTATTTTTTCTTTTTTTTTTTTGGTCCCCAGCAGAACTGCAGTTACTAAAACAAAGTCAGTTTTGCTCTGTCATCTCAGGATTAGGCTATGTCTTCCCTTGCTAACCTGGGATTTCTGTGATATTAGTCATTCCGTTGCACCTCCTGGTTCAACTGAACTATGGCAAGCCTTGTCTCCAGGCTTTGCTGGCCATGCCTTCCCCTGCACATCACACCTCAAGATAGAAATTCCTTACTTGGTGGGGTTTACTCATGATGGTAGGGCCTTAGGTGTTGTGGGGTCTGACCGAAGGCGGTTAAAAGCAGTAGCAGGAAGCCCGCTGATCTAAAGAGGTGCTTGACCAGGATGGCAATGGAAGGAGGAAGTGTGAGGAGGGAAAAGGGAACTGGTGCATCATCAGGAAAATAGCAGTATTCCTAAGTTGTCAGCATGTCTGTTTTGCTTTTCATTCATTTGAGAGGATGGATGCCTGGCTGGTCACACTGCATAGGATGTGTGGGTTTATCTGCCATTAGGTATGCTCTGCTGCTCTTTCCAATGCCCACTTTTTCCGCTTTCATTGCAATGTGCACTTGAAAAGCAGTAAGTGAGTTTAAAAATGATCTACTCCTATGTGTCAGGGATTCAGTGGAATGTGAGCAAAATTTCCTCAGCACTTAAATTTTTTTCCCACCATTATCACTTTCATTGGCAATTTAAAGTTTTTATATCCTCTATGCCAGCAGAGGAGTCTTTAACTGCCGGTCAGGGGTGTGCGTAGGTAATGCTGGGGAATGGCCGTGTTTGTCTTGGATTTGAAGGGTGAAGTCCCAGTGTCCAGGCCCTGTGGGAATCCTCATCCCTGACTAGCCCCCTGGGGCTCCCCCACCCTGTCCATGGCTCAAGGCCTCACCTCAGCCCCCTAGGGCCATTGGCCCTCACCCTAGTGATGCCGCAGCAGGGCTGGTCTCCTGGTCCCCACAGCCCTGCCTGGCCATGGGACCATTTCATATTCTGGACTCTACCTGTCCCTGTCCCCAGGCAGGTTCCCAGGGCTGGGGCTGCCCCACACCTATGGTTGCCCTGCTCAGAGAGGTCTTTGTGAGGTCACTGATCTTCCCTTCATCACATTCAGGAGCACAGAATTGGTACTATTAAAATTTGGCTTGGTTTTACCAGACCCTGTAAGTAGAGAAAGCAATATGTTGGTTCTTACTGCAAAAGCAGGGGCTCTGGTGGGTTTTTCTGTTCTTTTTTTATCCTTTCCCAAACTGCTAACTGTGATTGTTTATATTTTACAATATTATTACTCCTGTTATGAGCTGCCTAAGGCAGCCACATCAAAGTACTGCAGAGCACATGTGGTGCCAGCTCAAATAATAGCAACAAACGTTGGTCTCCCAAACCTTGGTTTGATTTCATTGTTTAAGTAGGAAATGAGTTGGTGTGATCCCTCCATCTGTGAGAGTCTGACTAGAGATCATTGTTCTGGCACTCAAATCCCTATTTTAATTAGAAAAGAAGGAAATACTTTGAGCTGATGCTTAGATAAAAGCTGTGAAAGATATTTATCACTCTCTTAAGGAGTTTTCTTTTATTTTAATTTAAGACCTCACAGCAAAATCCCCCTTTCAGTTTAATTTTTAATTTTTTTGGAGTCTCCTACTCTCTCTGAGGCAGCTGAAGAGATGGCACTGCTGTCTCAGCTCCAACTTGGCAGCTCGCTTGATGTCCCAGTGCCATGGGTGTCCACAGGAGTTTTGCCATTGATTTCAGTGGGTATACCATTTTCTTATGTGGTCCACACAGAAGGGTTTAAGGAGCGGTCCCACATGGGCAATTGTTACCACTGGGTGTCATGGGCTTCTGGTACCCAGCTTTGGATATGTTGGGGGTAGAGCTGCCCACTGAGGTCATCTATCTTCTGTGTCCTGGTGGTGGCAGGACTGGGAGGAAAGGGTTCGGTATACATCGTTTCAGCTGATGTATCTGAACTGAAGCTGTTTGCTTAGTGCTCACAATGGCAGGAAGTACCGTATTTAGGTCCTGACAATGTGCAAGGACGCTGATTTTTGAAGTATAGGTTTTGAAGTGAAAAACTGACTTAATTCTGCATGTTTTGGCCTGGTTGTCTCCGCTGTCCACAGTGTGATTAACACAGGGATGGCAATATATGGCCTTCCTTTTCCCTTCCCTTGTGGTTTTTTTTCCACCCAGTTTTCCCTTTGGAAAAGATGTTACTTGTTGTCCTGTATCTTAGTGGCTGGCAGCAGCCTTTAAAACAAGCTTAAATGAAGAGGCTTGACTTCCACCTCAGTCTTTAATACCTTCCTTCCAGAAACTCAGCCAATTCCTAGCAGGAATCTGACTCAGCACAAGTAGTCCCAAGATGGGACAAATTGAGCGTGTTATAATTGTTCATTTTTAGAAAGCTGCCTTTCCATGGGGCAAAATGGATAATGCTGTGTGAATGTCCCGGTTTTGTTGCGCTGCTAACATGTGAGTCCCTCACAACTGACCACCTCTTGCCCTGAGCTCCTTGTATTTAAGTTTCAGGTATCTGAGTTTCAAAGCATGGGACACCTGCAGTCCTCATTAGTAATGGACTGTGTGGGCATCCTTTACTGGTTTCACTGTATTCTGCCAGCTGTGCCATCTTTCTCTGGAAGTTGTGAAGTCTAGGTGATCAATAAGAGCAAACTTGAAAAAAGTCATTCTCACACAGGTAAGAAGGCTCTCAAGCCTTCACTGCTATGCATTTTTAGAACAATCTTTCTGGCCAAACCATGAGAACAAGCAGCTGAGCATGAATGTTTTATAAAACTAATTAAAGACGATCAAACTTCTTACTAGCTTTAGCTGTGTAGGTAAGAACCAATGTTTTCCACTTGGTCTCATGCTTTCCTTTAAAATGGAATGCTTATCAAACTTGTTTGTATTGTAAAGTTTTGTATAACTATCTTCTGTATAACATGCATGCAATTAAGCAAGGGAGGGAAGTTTGTTTCAGGATAGAGGAGAGGATGAAAAGACACTGAGTAAGGATTTCTGCCTTCACCCCAGTGTAGTCTGGAAGAGGTAATTTCACAAGGAACAGGAAGATATGTAGTAACTGGGGAAAAAAGAATTGGGCAATTAGAGTGGAAATTTTGTTACTGAAAACTTCAATTTTTTTGTGAAACTCTTATAAAAACCTGAGACATGAAGGATAGAAAACAACAAGGTTGTAAAAAGTCACAGTTATATGAAAAAAATGGATTCTGAAAACAATTTCTTAATTTTATACTATTGTAAAATAATAGTAAAAAAGATTTAAGGAGGAAATATTATAGAATCATAGAATCTTGAAGCTTGGAAAAGACCTTTAAGATCATCAAGTCCAACCGTCTCTCCAAATCCACCATGTCAACTAAACCATGTTCTGGATTGCCACATCTACAGTTTTTTAACACCTCCAGGGATGGTGACTCCACCACCTCTCTGACCATTCAGTAAAGAAGTTCTTCCTAATATCCTATCTAAACCTCCCTTTATGCAACTTGAGCCCATTTCCTCTCCTCAATAGAATCACAGAAAATTTAAAGTTGGAAAACTTAAGGCCATGTCAAATTTACACTACTAAGCAGCTGACCTGAACTGTGGTTTATTATAATTTATCACCAAGGAAACCAGAAGAGTTGGGTTCAGTAGAGAGTTGTTTGGGATATAAGAGCAAACTAGCAAGTGCTAAGTTCAAAACTACGTGAGCTGGGTTCCTTGAGCAACTGGGTAACTCTTCACCTCAACCTTTGGGTCACTAAAAAGATACATGGAATGCAAAGCAATAGTATCTGCTAACAGAAGGGAGATCTACTGAGTGCTAATAAATACAGGGGCAGTTTCCCTGCCCCAGCAAACCCCAGAAAAGGCACATTGCTGGAACCACGTGCTCTGGAGAAATGTCATGGCATGTTCTTGCTCGTTGCCTTGGTTAACTGCTGGTGCCACTGTTTATTTTTTGGGAAGAGCTGTCACATCAGATATGTGGGGAGTGGATGGAACAAGCGTCTGTGCTGTCTTGCAGTCCCATGTCCTGTAATCTACAAGGCTAGGGAAAGGACCAGGGAGAAGGTGCTGAGCTGGACAGGCTGTTGGTCTGACCTCGTATGGATCTTCTTGTATTCTTTCCTCCACTCAAGACGTTAATAGGAGGGCAGAAGATGGTGTGGCTTGTGCAATGAATCACACCTAATCACTTTGACCTCCAGTTTAACATTGTGTTTTCCCATTTCTTTTGGAGTTAAGAAGATCTTGTAGAATATAATTTACCCAATTATAATTTAGATCAATTTTACAAGCCTTGCTTCTGAATTTGTCCCAGAACCTATAAACCTCTGACTTCTAGGAGGTAATGAGACCACAAAAAAATGAGCGAGTGGTGTTAATAAAGGCTAAACCAGAGCTTGGGCTTAGTTACAATGACTATTAAAATCGCTCAAATAAGGTAAATGTAGTGCTCAAACAGCTAAACCGTGTGTCACTGAAGCCAGTTTCATAGTTTTCACTGGCTTGTCCCTTAATCTTCAGCAAAGTGTATGACAGTGTTCCTCAAAACGTGCGTGGAACTAATTTGGATTTATCTGTGCTTACGCACTGCCTAGCTGATGGAAAAAGCTGGCAGCCTTTCCTGGCATTGAAGTCTTATCACAGTGAGGAACAGGCAGTTCACACTGAAGCTTTCTGGAGGCTCCGGCTCTGCGTGTGTGTGTGTGTGTGTGTGTCTGTGCAGCGTGGGGACATGCACAGCCAGGGGTCCAAGCCAGGTTTGCAGCTGGGGTGTGCCCGTGGTCGAGGGAGGATGGTGACGTGGTGTTCTTTCGTACCTCTTCTCATCTCTCCCTTCTGAGGCTTCTTGGCACTCGTTTCGCTCCAAAGCTAAATAACAAACGGCGGTGTCCTTCCTGGTTAAATGGCTTTTCCATTCTTCTGTTTATCCTTTCTTTATGTCTTATTGAGCATTTCCAGAGTTCGCTTACAGTGATGGCCTGGGAGCGTGATTAAATCATGATTTACTAAACCCTGCCAAACCTAAAGTAAAATACATTTAACGTTCTCCAGCTGTTCATCATACATAATCCTTGACTTATTTTTATTTATTTATTTTTTCAATATTGAGCTGGTGTCCTGTAAAAACACGCCTGGGAAAGCTGCTCATTTGCTTCTATGCCAGTAAATCTCTTTACTTGCTCAAGAAGCAGCATCGTGTGCTTGACACCTTAGTCCTGACAGGAAACAAACACCAGCCAGTAGCTTCCCAAAACACAGAGCCCTTCCAGGACGGAACGGCGAACTCAGTCTCACATAGCGATGCCCCCAACACACATAAAACAAGACCTGTGATGTTGTTGTGATGGTGTGCAGGCTCTCTGGCTCCAGGAACAGAGGAAAGGAAAGGTGTTCATTAATTGCAGCGCCTCTAGGTCATTTTATCATTCCTTAAAAGTTAGGAAATGTTCTCATTGAGGCAAAGCATTGGAATTCTCTCCTGTTATTTTCCATGATCCTTTTCTGTATTTTGAGCCTGTGCTATTAGCATGTGAGTTGTGGGAACTCCAGGTACCTGCTAAAACCCAGGCCTCTGTTTTTTGTATTGAATTGTTTGCTGCATTCCTTGGCAGTGTATGTCTGCCTGGATGTTTCCCCACACACTGAGTGCCAGGTGACTGCTTCTATGCTTCCCTCCTAAAAGTAGGGGTGCCTGTCATGAAGACTGTGGGACAAGCAGGCAAATATCCATACTTGTAGCATCATCCTGTGAGATGGCTTTTGGGGAGCCACAAGTTATGACTCTACCTCCATACAAGGTGGTCTTGCAAGGTCTTGGCAGGGTTTGGAGCCAGACCCTTTGGCTGCTCAGTGGGAGCAAATCCTCATCTCATGATGGAAGATTTCATGGATTTTCCTGAAGGGACCCCTTCATGAATTTTACTTCTGATTCTCCTGAGACTGTTGCTGTCAATAATCCTTGAAATAAACTTGCTTTGGGCCAATCAGGCCCCTTGACTAAGGCAGCACTGAGTGATGAAGAAGACAGGCATCAGAGGGGGCTAAGCAGGAAGAGGGAGTATCCAACCTCTTTTCAAGGATGCAAGTATTGCTGGCAGGTTTTAGATAACCTCTCTTCTACCTTACGGTGAAGATCTTATTTTGTCTCCTAATGCAAGTTTCACAGAGATATAAACCTTCCTTAAGCCAGCCATACCTCAGAACAACCTCTGAAGAGGATCTGCCTGGTTATTTGGGGTCTACTTGGAAGGAACGAAGCTTGTTTTAAAGTTGTGTGTTTTAAAGTTGGGAAAGGGCCCTATGTCATCCAAGTAAGATTTTCAATTGATCATAAGGTAATTGGAATCCCATTCAAACAGCAGACCATCTATCACTGCAGCCTATTTTCTTAAACTCAAGTGCAGTATCTGTCCAAGGGCTGTATATAAATTTCAGTTTCTTTAATTGCTCATAGCACAAATGATTAATTTGAGGGAGAATCTCTGCTGAGGTAAAATAAGGACCTGCTTCTCATCATCATGTGCTGTTTTAATGGGAAGGGAAGTCTGGGATTTGAATGACTTGACAGTCAGCAAGACAGTCTTGCTTTTAACAGCTGAAGAATTTCGAACAGAGCAAGGGGAAAAGAGCACAAACCGGAGCAGGGGATGCGAGCCTCTCGCCAGCTGATTTTAGCAACACCAAGCACCTCATAAAGGCAACAGTTTTCCTTATTGTGCAAGTCAGGGGGCTGGTGACGTGCTTAATAGTGATCACTAGTGCCTTTTTATGTTCCCTGGCTTGCTTTTGGTGAGGAGGAACATTTTCAGGACACATTCACCTGTCCTGACCAGGGGACAGAAAATCAGGGTGTTCTTAGGAGCATGCTGGTGTCCTGGGGCTCTGACAAGCTGACTTCACTCGCTGGCGTAGTTGCTGTAGCACCACTGGCTTCAGTAGAACGGGGCTGGAGAGTAAGTGGCCCTCACTTGGCTGCTCACCACAGCCACTGTGGCTGCTTTTGCTATTAGAGAATAAAAGAGATTTTTTTCCACAGTTACAGTACAGCTAGGCTTTAATGTTCTCACTGATTACCACTGACCCAAAAAGTCTGCCTAGCATGCCTTTTATATGGAGTATATGTCAGTGAAGCTTAAAGTCTCTTCTCCTCCCCTAGGCTTGACTCTGCAGTCGTGCCGTTTAGACAGCTGAAATGCCATACCTCATTCACTGGGCTTTGTAGGGAAATGCTTGATCTAATCATGTCTGAATATTTTAAAAGGTTTTCGATAACGGAAGGCTAGAAATGTGCTTTAAAAAAGGTCTGCATCCCTGAAAAGTGTGTGCACATAATTCAAAACTCTCCCTCTGCTCTCTTCCAGATTTGTCCCCCACCAAAGTATGTCCTCTTCCTCACTGTACTCACAAATCCCTGCCATAGTGGTCCCTGTGTAGCTACTGCCCTTTACAGCTTTGTACTTTTAAATGCAAGTTGCAGCATTTGAAAGCCATGGTGACAAAGACTGTACCAGTCAATGGCACAAACAGTTCCACCATCACCCCTGCAAGTAATTTCCATTAGCTCATGCAATACTGTAACATGGAGAATGCTTTGTGTATCTGTCACGGCGATGCTGTTGCTAAATAGTAACTTGGGGGAGTTTTCTCTAGAGGGCAATTTAAATGAGGTTTCTGTCCCTCTGCACTGAGTGTCTGAGCAACTGACAGCAAAATGTGGTCATTGCTGTATTAACTGGATGTTTTCACGGGGTTCATTATTAAGACACGTTTTCCCAGTATAAAATTCTTTATAGCTGGGTAATTCCTGAAGATAAACAGGGTAAGAAATAGGACACTCAAACTTATGCCACCAGTACACTGTCAAACAGATCCGGTCTGAGATAAAGGTGGGACAGGGTTGTTCTTGGTGCTTTTCCACTATTTACATACAGAGTGCTTTGGTCTGTGTAAGTCACATATGTGATCTTATAGCAAAGGTATAGTTCCATCTAGTTCTGTTGGACTGAGTGGGCTGTAACATGAAGCGAAGCATTACCGCTGCAAAAGAAAATAGCCAGGTATTACTTGAAAATAGCCAGGTTAGGATGCTAGCAATGGAAGGGAAGAGGAATGCAGTAAGGGAAGAGTATAAAGCCTGGGGTGCTCCCCAAAAGGGCGGGGAGGGGAGGAGGCGGAATGAAAAGAGGTAGGTGCCAGTGCATGCATATAAATGGCACATAGACATATAGCTGGAACTGAGCTTCAGCAGAAATTTCATGTGCGGAGGGAGTTGCTGCCCTTCAGCGGGGTAGGACATCTCAAGGCCTTTGGAAATGTGCTTAGTAAAAATTCATGTCCTTGAGTCTGCTGAGAAGGGCAGTGATTACAGGGGTGAAAAGACTGGGCTAGCCACACTGAACACATCAGTGCCTTGGGGAATGGAGACACTTGCTTTTTATTGTGTTTTTTTTTCTTGAGAGAGGGTGGTGTCAGGTTATTATTATTATTATCCTCTTGCTACTCTCTAAATCAGCAGTTTACCAGAGAAGTATAGAGGCTCTTCTCGGAATTGATTTTAAGGGGAAAAAAGCCAAACATTTCCTGTCAATGAACACCTTCATTCAGAGAAGGAACACCTCAAAAACAAAGCTAAATATCTAGACTGGTAAGATATAGGCTTAAACAAACTCTCCTTGGATGTCTGTACCTACATTTTTATCTGTATATTTTATCCTCTATTTAATCAAGTAGAACATAGTAATTTTTTTTGTTTGTTTGGGGTTCAGATTAGATATTAGGGGGAAGTTTTTCACAGAGAGAGTAGTGAGGTGCTGGAACAGGCTGCCCAGAGAGGTGGTGGATGCCCCATCCCTGGAGGTGTTCAAGGCCAGGTTGGATGGGGCCCTGGGCAACCTTGTGTAGCTCTAGGCCTGAGGTTGGTGGCCCTGCCTGTGGCAGAGGGGTTGGAGCTCTATGATCCTTGGGGTCCCTTCCAACCCATGCCATTCTGTGATTCTGTGATTTGGGGTTTTTTTTTTTTTGTTAATTACAGAACCTCTCTTGCAGGACAGCACCAACCAGTGAGAAGAAGAAAGCAAGCTTAAGAGTGTCTCTGATAGATTTCAAGCTTCTTATATGCAGCGGAGAAGAGCCAGCCTCACTGGGTCAACCTGAATCACTAGAAGTATTGGTGAAAGCTATAGCAGAGCTTGCAGCAATGTGGCAAGGTGCCACCGTCCCCGTTGAGGGGTAGGAGATACAGATTATATTCTGTGTCTGGCTAGTAGCCTGCTCTGTGGTGGCAAGTAGGTTGGTTCACCTCCTCATATCTCTCCTTTTCATTGGTGTTTAGATTATGAAACTCTTAGGAGAGGGGTAGCCTTCTCATAGATACTGGTTAATACCTCGGTCAAAGGGGCCCCAATGTAAGTTTGAGCACTTAATGTAAATCAAAATAAGTAGACAGTGAAGGCAATTTAAGCTGCTTATCAATCAAGGAAGCACTTGTTTGAATCAATGATACAGCCATTCATCTTGACTAGGCACATTCATGTTTATAGGCAGAAATCAGAGCAGAAGCAGACAAGGATTTTAATAAATAATTGATAGTGCACACTTGCTGTAGCTGTGCTCTCAAAGGAAAGTGAAGGTGGAGAATGCATGCAGAATATTTGAAAGGGAACAGATGAACTTTAGATATAAAATATCATCCTGTCTTCACATTAGTTAGCTACTAGAACACATTTGATGCTTGTTTTCCTCCATGCTGGCTCTCTACAATTCTTTCTCCTCAAAAGAATAATAATAATCGAGGAAAAAGGGAACCTGATCTACCAGTTGCTGAGTAAGGTTATGTATGAGCTTTCTGGCTTGCTGCCTGTGCAGTTCTGTATGTTTTTCTGTTGAAATATAAAGAAACACTGATCTGGGATGTTTGTGTGTCCTCCTCACCTCTCCTTTCCATTGTGGCCGTGTGTTAAAATACCATATTTGAGGCCTGATCCTAGTGACAGTGTGGATCTATGTATGAGTGCCCTGCCCTCTCTTCAGGAACATGGCTAACTAATATTTGACTGATGTGTTCAGCTGGTGATGACTTCGCATCCATGTACGTTACATCTCTTTTATGTTGGTGGGATGAACAAAATAGAGATTTAGAGCAAATCCTCTGACAATGCAAAAATCATCCTTCTGAAGTAAAGCTAGTTGTGAAAATAATGTGTGCAGTTTGAAAATGGAGCAAGAAATGGGTTCACCACTGTTGAAGGAGGCTTTGAACTTTATATCCAGCATAGTAATTAATCAAAAGCATCTTTGGGGAGAATGCTTAATATTTCTAAAGAGAATAAAGAGGGAATCTGAATCATGTTCACCTGCTCAGGCATTGCTGGTCAGGGCTTGATAGCCATGGATATGATGTGCTGAGAGAGGGAAAAAGAAATGTGTGGGAGGGGAGTCAGAATCATCAAAGTGCCCAGAGGGAATCAGAGCTTCTCCAGATGACCTCGCCTCCATGAACCTTAGTACAGTTGAGCTTTAAACTGCCTTGCAGCTTCTCTCTTGAAAAAAAAACCAACCAACCAACCAACCACAGAAGTTACATGAAATGATTTTGAGTGATGGTTTCATTATTCAGCTCTAGTGGACAAACTTCCTCTGGGCTTAATTTGAACTGCAGATTTGTACTATATGGAAGTCAATGCCCGAGCTAGAGTTTCTTCCTTTAATTGGCCTCAAAAATTCATTTCCTTCACTGACTCTCTAGGTGTGCTCATCTGAATGACTTCATTTCTTTCCTTGATTTCTGTCTTTTCTTGTGGTTGTGTTTGGTTTCCTGGATCTCTAAGCGCAGATGCCAAACGCTTCCTCCTTATATCTGAATGTGGAGCCAGTTTCTGTAGACCCTTTGGTACCTGCGTGACTGCCTGCTGGTTCCTTGGTGTTCGCAAGGCCCTGGTTCCTCTCTCATTTTGCAATCTTGCAGAGTTGGTCAAGGGAAAGCAAGCAGGGAGTGTGTATGGTCATGAGAAAGGGGAAGGAACGAGCCAAAAACTGACTAAAGAAAAAAGGCTTGCCATCTCCAGTCAGTTTGCCAGCCTCTCTGCGGGTCAGCTAAGAGAATGGGAGTCAGTGCAAGGTGCTCCAGAGTCTCACCTGTATGTAAGACTTCTCTGATTCTTTTTCCACCCTGCGATGGAAGAAGGTTGGTTGTAATGTTGTTCAGGCAGTGGGCGTTTATGGGCCCCTTAGCTTTCCATTAAAGGAAGAGGGATTCCTCTTCTGAGAAGCTCTTGGGATCCTTCAGTTAATGAGGGAGCATTGGAAAGTGCCATCTCTGCAAGGACACATCAGAATGCAGTGTGTCCCACAGCTTGTTGTGTGTGTAACTGTGCCATGCAATAGGCAGAAAATTCAAAGTGCCAGACCAATATAACTCGAGAGTTATACTGGTAGAAGATTTCTCTGCTTTGCAAGGAAGGATGCATGAATGAACTAATAAATAAGTAAACATATCTGAGAAGGGAGGACGAGGAGGGGAGGGAAAGTCCAGTCCACTGCTTCATAAACTTCTGTGCCATGTTAACTAGTTTCGCTCCTATAGCAGATCTGCTATGCTATCACTGTGCTTTAATGTTTAATTCACTTTGATTTGCACTACAGAAATATCAAGTGTTTCTGCAGGCAAACCAAGGCATCTAAGGAGGACTGTTGGGAATAAAACTCTAGAAAGACCTTCAGAGAAATTAGAGAAGGGGCACTTTATTGGTTTTTATTCCAGTCCTGCTGTTCTGTTCTGTGGCTTCTGGTTTTTCCCCCTCCATTTGAATGAGTATGCGGGGCAGATTGATTTTAATATTGTGTCCTCATTTCTGTGCGTGACCTGTGGAGGCTTTCTATAGCAAGATTAGAAAAACAAGCAAATGTTTAATTTTGTGAGGGGGAGGGGAAAGGATTGAGAGGTCCTGCTGCCGTTAGAGAGCATGACTGCTGCAAAACAGACATATTGAAATCTGCTCATCAGGAAAAGGAGTCTTGATCAACCCTTGCGTTCCTGCTACCTGCAGACATCCAGGTCATGTGCATTTCATAAGGAATCATCAGGAAAAAATTAACAGTCATTAATTCCTGTATTAAAGTCCTATCAAATAGATGGTCAAATATGAATGAATAGTGGCACAGAGACGCGGCAGTCTTTCTCTGGTGCTGCTTCAGGGAGGCTACTGATGGGTCTAGTCCTTTCTGTATCACTGCTACAGTGTGAAGGGTTTGAGTGTTGCCAGAGAGAGATGTCAGGGAGCTCTGTGCAATTAGATGTGCTACCTGTGCATAGTACAAATGCTCAGGTCTCTTCTGAGGCCACGGCCTGATTGGAGGGGTGAGGGCCAAAGTGACCTTGGTGTCATCACCTCCCTAAAGGATGTGGTGGGACTTCTGAGTGCTCCATGCAGGAATGAAAAGCAAAAATGGGCATGCCAAAAAAGACCGTTTTGCAGTGTTCATTTAGCCCAAGAGATGAAGTTCTGCAGAGGGTGTGTTTGAGAGTTTTGCTTTGTGCTTCACCAAACTCATTCAGCTTATGTGTAGCTTTTTGCCCATGGCAACACCAGGGAATGCCTGCACATCAAAGTGGGGAGTGAGGGCCAGCAACCCTCCCTGACTGCACCACAGAGGGGCTGAGCCACCTGGACTTCACTCCTGGAAGTGGGAAGGCAATGGCCTCTAGAGCCCACAGCAGAAGGATGGCCTGTACTCACCACCTCACCTGGAGGCCTCTCTCTGCTCACGTTTGCTGAGGGAGGCAGCAACAGCACCTCTCCGGGCCCTAGACCCTCAGGAACAGCTCCAGGTCTCGCATGCGTCAGGGGGTGTGATCATCTGAAAACCCTCGTGCCACAGGAGCAGAATCAGAAAATCTTGGTGTGCAGGGTGTTAAATAAAGACCAAATAACGCCCCCCAGAATTACTATAATTCACCCTCGTTTTTTCCAGCCTTGCTGCACAGTTATGGCGGTGGTGCCGGCAGACTGCGGAAGTACATGTGCAAATAGCTAAGTTGTAATTTGCAAGTGCAATTAGCTGGTTTTGTGAGTGCAATCACAGTAATTGCAGGAGCCTAACTTATGTGCTTCACTGTTTTTCATCTTCAGAGCAAAGACTAATTAAACATTAATAATAACATTAACAGCAAAATTAACATATATATATTTGAGACCATGAATTATTTGCTTTGCTGCAAGTAACATAAGTGTGAGGGAGACAAAATGCACGCTGAACAAAAAGAAGCTTGCTGCATTTTTTTGACTCCCCCCTCACCCTCCCAGCTGCTTCATCTCCATGCTGGTGTCATAGCTGTAGCAGCAGACAGATTTAGGCATGACTGTGTGAGAATTAGGGCTCTTTGTAATGAAATGCAGAGAGCGTGTGCTGTAAGATGGCACGTAATGCGGGAAGTGGGGCTCAGATTCCTATTGCATACACCACCACATAAATGCATGTAGCACTTTACAAACACTGGAGGAAGTACACCCCGCTTCCAGGTAGATTACCAGGACCAGGACAAAAAATTTGGCCATGAAATGGTGCAAAGACACTAGGCAGACACCAGGCAGATGTAGGAAGGCTCCAAGGGAAAAGTAGGTTCTGTGTAGATTTAGGGCATTAGGTAAAAATGAAATTGGAAACTGTTCCAAGGGTTGTGGGTGGTATGGAAAAAAAGGCACAGAGCTGAGAGTGGGAGAACACTACAGCTGTAATAACCAAACTCAAATGTCTATTTTTGTTCACAAGCCCAGGAAGTTGCTTTTACATTTCTTATCTTGCCATATGATGGATGCATACAATACAGTGTGAGGATGTCAGCTGTTATTGGATGGCTTCCTGCTCTTTGCTTACCTGCAGCGCAGCTCTGTCACTCTGTTGTTGCTTTTAACAGCACAAGGAGTGACCCGCTGGCCAAGGTTTTCTTCAGGCAAACCTTGACTCACTAATGGTGTAACTCTATCTAATCCAACTAACTCACCGCGTGCGGGTGGTCTGTTAGCACCCTGTCTAAGTTGGGCATGAACCAGCTGTTTATTACAAGCTTCCCCATCTGTGTTTTTAAACCTGGAGATTTAGTTTTCATCTGACCAGTGGCCACCTTTGCAGCCTTTGGGTTCTCCGTCCTCTTTAATTAGCCCTTTCTGCTCACAGTCTGTCATTTACTTAGTTTCTGCAAAACAACTTAAAGTCAACATCGATCAAGACAAACCGTACCTGTCACTGAGGATTTCGAGAGGTACAAACAATCCATAGTTTTCATAATGGCTAAAGAAAGAAGAAATGATAAAACTATGAGCTTGAAATGTAAAATGAAACTGCAGAGGAAAGAGAGCCACAGAAATAGAATTCCTTAATACCGTGCTGTCGTGGTTGAAGAAGCTGTCATGACTCAATCACAGGCCGAGATGGCTGCTTTATCAGGCGTGAACCTCCATTTATCCTCCCTTCTGTGAAAGCATATGAAAAATGACTCCTTGTTACTCCTAGGTGGGCTGGGCTGCGACTGAGAACAAGCACCTCTGACATACCAAAGCACAGGGTCTGTTCTACTCTGGCTTTTATGAGTTGCTAGAAATACTTGCTCAGATCTTATAGCTCAACAGTTTGGGTCACTCTTGGGTGTAAAGAGAGAAAGGTAGAGCATGGAGAGAGGGATAGCACAATGAGACAACATTTAGGCAAAAGCTAGTTTATGTCTGCTCTTGTATTTACATACACTGGCAAAAAACCCCTGCTCTCCTAACGAAAGGCTGCTTGTGAGTGCATGTGCCTCATAGACCTCAGATAAGCCAAACTAGAGAGCATAGGGAAGAGAGATGAAGCACTTGGCACTGTCTGCAGAAGAAGGTAGGGAAGCAAGTCTTACAACAGAGGCATCATCACCTTTGAAAGCATTTTGTACTTGTCCTTCTGTAGTGAACTGGCAGATGCTTACTCTCTTACCTTGGCGACATAGGCTACCTGGGGAAGTGGCCCCCACTAATTTAGCTAAAGGTAGACTTTTTCTTCTCTTTGAACAAGTATGGGAGGAGGTAAAAAGCAAGAGCACTATGGCTGTGGGCAAGACTCAGCTGAGACCTCCCCATTTTGGACAGCTGGTTTCTCCTGCAATTACAGGCATTTTGATGATGGGTTTACAGTTCCTATGCAAGTAATCCTCATCTCTTGTTTAGTGAATGCTCCCGCTGAGCCAGCAATCTGATACTCTTTGGTAGTTTACAGGAGGCCTAGGGCAAAAACAAGAGCAAGGGAGGGGGGAAAGCAACCCTCCCACTCCCCCCACTTCCCCCAGTTCTGCAGACAGCAAAGCTGTTGAAAAGGGTAAGGAAGAGAGGAGGCTTGTTTGGGCTTCCCCATATTGCACAACCTGTAGCATTTTACTGTTGTGCATGAGGATGACAGGAAAACCTGCTTGAAGTTTCTCATAAGGAGAGAACGCAGAGGAATTGTCAATAAGTGAGACTTGGGGACATGGGAGAACAGACCACGAAGATGCATTTCCCTGTCCTGTGTGACTGCTCAGACTGTCCCCGAAGTTAGTTACTAGCTCAGCAGCATCCTGCTGCATCCTCTGTCTCTACCAGTTTCACTCCAAAAGATAGCCACTGTGAAAATGGAGCTGCAACAGTTCAGGAGGTAGAGCAGTGACCTTTGCCGGTGCTGTACCTGGCCAGGAGAGGAAGTATGCTGAGGTGAGATGCTTTGGAGAAAATCATTCGAAGTTAAAGCCAAGCTCCTGTTATTTCACTGAAGCAATCTTTCCACCCACACATACTGCCATACTTCCATCAGCTAGGGTTAATAAGTCCAACTCTGCATTTCTAAAAGGTTGGTTTTAATATTTGATAACCCATAATGCCTGCTGATCTAGCAGGTGACAGTAATTGAGAAAGCTTTTTTTTAGTTGCTTCCTTAGGTCAGGCATATATTTTAATCAGAAAGCTACAAGAAAATATAAATGAAAGGCATGAGACCTTCCTCGGGGCTCTCTACAAGTTGTTAGAGCCAAAAGGGGTACACCCCCATTCAGAACATGCCTGCTTCAGCAGCCTAAGAATACAATGATGTCTTTGAAAGCCTTAAGGTCTATCTGGTCAGTGCTGAGCCCTTGGCACATTAATGCTGTCTCAGGTCTGTTGTTTCAGTATTCCCTCAAGAGGCCATTTGTCTGAAAATGCACTGTCCTCCAAAGAGCAGTGACTGCCTGACAGGGTTCAGGCATGCCCACTACAGCAGGATGCAGAAGTCTTTAATAGCAGTTTTAAAATACTATAATAGCTTTTGCTCGCTTAATTTGTTTAAATCTCCTCACTCTTTCCCCTGTGAGCCTAGCTATTCAGGAGCCCTACAATAAAGATGACTGTATTCAAAATAATTTTTATTGTAAGTGCAACACATTAGTGATGAACAGTGGGAAATAATCCTGCCTGGTTGGGAGGTAGCGTGCATGCCTGGGAGATCTCCTGCTTTCACAATCCCTCATGCATCATATCATGTTTTTGTAACCTCTAAACACTCTTTTTCAAACTATTTGCTCCCAGACAGCGATTTGTTATCAACTTAGAAGTTGATGGCATTTACCATTTAACATCTCTGGTGGAGAATACAACAGCTTCACCTTTTTCTTCTCATCTTTTCTTCTTACTTAGGTTAAAGAATTGTTTTTCTCCCGACATCATTTCTTTTGGATCCCTTGGCTCTTTATGCCACCCGCATTTTGGTGGCATTCTTCTTGACCACTGTCACTACCTGATCCCATGAGAAATTCGCCTGGATGTTAGACCTGGGTGTGACACATTCTTCAGGAGCATCCTCTCCTGTACTGCTCATCACAAGAGTGATTAAATGAAAGGTGGCACTTCTGGGAAGAAAACTTCCCTATACCAGTGTGTCATGCTGGAGAGAATTCTCTGGGACCTCCATTTCTTTCTCTGTAGGAGAGAGAAAAATAACAGGTTGTGGTACAGTCCTTGTGATGTTGCAGAGCTGAGCTGAACTTTTGGATGATAGTTTTCAGATTCATTTATTTGTCAAGTTTGGGGGAGGAGAGGGGAAATCCTGTAAAGGGAGAGTTTGGCAACTTTGAGGAGGGTTGTTACATCGTGCCATCAGTTCATGCAACTCTTGGCAAATGCTCCTGTGTACTAGAACAAGTCACAGTTGCAGCTCACTACCTGGGCTTGACTATTGTGGCATTTCCTGAGAGTCTCCTTGAAAGTGGGATGAGTTTGTAGCATATTCCCATTTTGAAATATCATTTACCACTGCCTGGATGATCTGCTTGTATTTTTACTCCATTATGTCCATGCAAGTAAAGTCTAGAGAGAGTTTTATTGGGAGGATTTATCAGTCCTCTCTCCTCCTCAGGTGTGAGGCTAGGGGAAAGTTAGCTATATATGCAAGTGAAACATATTTTTTGCTATCATAGAATCCTAGACCGGTTTGGGTTGGAAGGGACCTCAAAGCCCATCTAGTTCCAACCCCCCTGCTATGGTCAGGGACACCCTCCACTAGACCAGGTTGCCCAAAGCCCCATCCAACCTGGCCTTGGACACTGCCAGGGAGGGGGCAGTCACAGCTTCTATGGGAAGCCTGTGCCAGGGCCTCACTGCCCTCATAGGGAAGAATTTCTTCCTAATACCTTACCTAAACCTGCCCTCCTTCAGCTGGAAACTACTGCCCCTTGTCCTATCACTACACTCCCTGGTGAACAGTTCCTCTCCTATTTTCCTGTAGGTCATTGATACCCTAGCAGAGAGATGGAAATGAAACTAGTATTTCCCTTTTAATATAACCGCTGAGAGGAGAAGGGCCATCTGAGCCAGAGCAAGTAAGATATCCACAGTTGATCTGAAAACCAGAGAAAAGATTAGGGAAGGAGAGAGTAGTCACTTTAAGCTTTTGTTTTCATTAAAAGGAATGCTCTGTAGGCCTTTCACCTTTACTCTCCAGCAAGTAAACATTGTTGTTGCAGTTTAAAGAAGGAAACTAGAAAATTCCCCTTTCTTTAATGAAGAGGAATTATTTGCAAGAGAAATTTCTCCCAGAAAGTAATTTGTTTTCAGAGGTTATTTCATGTTATATGGCTGAGCAAAACATGAAGTTTCCAAAATGTAAGTAGATTTAGTTTAATAAACAATTCATGCAATCATAGGCAGCTCAGGCTGGAGGGAACCTCAAAGGATCACACTGTCCATCTCCTTGCCCTGAGGCGGATCAACTGTACCAATGTCATTCTCAGAAAGTGTTTGTTTAACCTACGTTGAAAAGCCTCAGATATTGAAGACTTTGTGGTCAGCCTGTTCCAGGGCATTGCTATTTTTATCATTAGAATCTGTCTCCAGCTATTCGACTGGAATTCTCTTCTCCATTATGTCAGCCTGTTACTTACTGCCCTGTTCATCAGGAACACAGAAAATGGACTTTACATATTTGAGGGACCTAAGCAGACCTTAGGTATTTGAAGACTGATATCCCACACCCCCTCTTTTCTTTAAACTAAGCAATGCCACTTCTTTCACGTTGTACTCTCAGGTCATTTTGAATTTTTTTTTCTTTAGACATCCCATCTCTCTATTTCTCTTCTTTGGACTATTTGCAGGAAATATTTGTTTCAGAGTGGTCCCTTATCTGAGAGGCTGAAAGGAGGGATTGGCTCTTGCTGTCTCCTTTAAATACAGAGGGTCCACTTACTGAAACTGAAGGTTGGTGCAGATTGCTCTGAAATGTCAAGCTGGCAATAAGTCCAGAGAAGCAGGTTCATTATGTTTGACTTTATTTGTCTATTTGAAGCGATTTGTAACATCCAGATAGAAAAAAAAATCTAGTCTTTAAACACTGACATTTATTTTAACAAACCAGACAGATTTGAAACATAGTAATGCATTTGGGTTCTTTTAAAATCATCTCTGCTTTAAAGCTTTTGCTGATCTCTAAATGCATCTCCACAATTATTTGGTTTAGTTTTTAATTCTTTTTTTTCTTTTCTCTCACTAAAAGGATAACCTTAGCTTCCACTCAACCACCTGACTCCAGGAGCTTGGGCTGTAAGAAAAGCACCATATGCAATTAATAAAGTTGCTGGACGTGGTTACTAAATTTTCTTGGATGGTGACCAACATATTAGTAATGTGGTCTCTACCACTGTAAAATTTAAATCTATTCTTTTTGTCTTTTTTCTTTTATTTTTTTTTATTGTAAAGATTTATTGGGAAAAAAAGCGCCTTTCTGATAAAAATGCACTGTTTTCTGGGAGATGTTCATTTCCTTGCCAATAGCTGAAAGGCAGGGTGGAGTTACTATTCATTGCCAATATTTAGCCGGTTCATTTCAGCTTCCCTTGCTGTCTATGTGGAAAAGCTTAGGGGGTAACTATGACTATAGCTCGACCGAAGATGTTATTCTCCACCCATGTTTGGAGGGTTATGTTGCTCTCCGTATGACAGAGTATTTAATGACAATGCCTTGAATTAATTTGTTGTCTTAAAGATTATCTTCTGCTGAAAACCAAACATCCCACTGCTGTTCTTTCTGTCCTGCCAGTCCCTCCAGCCTCTACTGTTACTGCTGACATCTTATATTCTTTTTGTTGCTGCCTGCTCTGGCCGACCTGATCGCTCTTGTAGTTTTGTTGTTCTTTTCCCCTTTCTGCCCTCCCCCTCACTTCTGTTTTCTGCCTATGATATATTAGTTTCCAGCACAGCAGGACTGGAAAGGAAGACGGAAGGATTAATGGGGAGAATCAAAATTAAAAACTATAAAATCTAGAAGCCAGGCTGGATAGCTTAGGATGTGTAACCTTCCTTTCCAAGTCACCAGCGTCTGCTGCGAAGCCTCCGATGAAACGGATGGGTGGTCTTGTCTGGATAATCAGCAGAAAAAATTGTAATTTGTACGCATTCCCCACAGGCCCATCTGGCAACTCCTTTCTGGCAGCCGTGGTGAGGATGCCAGGATTGAAATGGCACATTAGGATCTTCTCACTCCATTAAAGTGCGTCCTTCTGAGCCGCTCTTGTGGCTGCTGGTAGGCAAGCATCTGGACAGAGGGGCTTGCTCTCATGTCACTGAATGAGTGCGTGCCCCTGTGATAGCAACTACCTTCTCTTTGGTCCAAGCAGCATGTGCTCAAGTGTGTCCCCAGATAGGTCACCCATTCAAGTGATGCTGAGAGTCTGAGAGAAAAGTTTCCTTCCTCTCTGTCCCTTCATTCTTACGCTGTGCTGGGAGCTGGAAAGCATGACTGCTCAGCATGCAGGAGAGGAGGAAAGGCAGACTGCTTTGAGTGAAACCCACCGGGGCTGTGGTCCCACTGCTTTGGAAGAGGGGCTGGAGGCCATCAGAATGAGGGTTCCCACCACCTGTGCTCATCTCCACCTTTGCCTTGCCAGCTGTCTGGCAGCTGCAGGTGTGCATGGGAGAGCATTTTAAGAAGCTGTGAAGTTACACAGGGACTGCAATATGGAGTGGGAGTCAGTACAAGGGGCCGAGGCAGACCACATTTGGACAAAAGTGCTTACAGGGTGTGGAGGAGTTTTTTGTCTTTTTTTTTTTTTAACCAAAGTATTTTTGTTATGTTGATTTGAAAGCAGAAGCCTTAAAATGACATCATCTCTTTGGTGCAGAAGCATAGAATAGCTTGGGTTAGAAGGGACCTTTAAAGGTCACCCAGTCCAACCCTCCTGCAATGAGCAGGGACTCAACTAGGTCAGGTTGCTCAGAGCCCTGTCCAACCTGACCTTGAATATTTCCAGGGATGGGGCATCTATCCTGGAAACTCTAGGCAACCTGTTCCAGTGTTTCATCACCCTCATTGAAATATTTTTTCCCTTATATCTAGTCTAAATCTACTCTTTTTTAGTTCAAAACCATCATCCCTTGTCCTTTTGCAATGGGCCATGCTAAAAATTTGTCCCCATCTTTCTCATAAGCCCCTTTTAAGTATTGAAAGGCTGCCATAAGGTCTCCCCGAAGCTCTGCTTGAGGCTGAAGAAGCCCAACTCTCAGCCTGTCTTCACAGGAGAGGTGCTCCAGCTCTCTGATAATCTTTGTGACCCTTGTCTGGACTCACTGCAATAGCTCCATTTCTCTCTTGTATTGGAGACCCCAGAGCCAGGTGCAGTACTGCAGGTGGGGTCTCGCAGGAGCAGAGGGGAGCATCACCTACTGCTGATGACACTGTTTTTGATGCAGCCCAGGATATACTTGGCCTGCTGAGCTGCCAGTGCACATTGCTGGGTCTTGTTCAGCTTTTCATCTATCTATACACCCAAGTGTTTCTCCTCAGAGGTGCTCTCAACCCCTTCATCCCCCCAGCCTGTATCAACAGTGAGGACTACCCTGACTGATATGCAGGACCTTGTGCAGTTGACCTTGTTTAACTTCATGAGGTTCACATGGGATGAACGTGGATGGTCTAGTGGTAATGCAAAGATGTTTCCACTTCTATAGATGCTCACAGCACAAAGGAGAAATAAATTACTGTGTTGCAAAATATTTTATGTCAGTGTCACTACATCTGTGGTACAACTTTAATTTTACAGGTATAAGATCACATCCTCAGCTGAAGTTGTTAAACCATTGTGGAAACTTTGGGTAGAACAAGCCTTAGAGAAGCTAAAACCCTGAGTGACTGGCTTAGCTTGAACCACCATATTATTTAAAATGATCCACATGATTTTTGCCTGAAGTGGTTGTGGGAGCTGCTTGCCTCTCAAGATAGAATAGGGAAGAGGAAGTAGAATGTCTGGTAACTGCAGTAAGGTGGCAAGTGGCTGAAGGCAATGCGAGGGGACCTCTCCCACGAGCAGGTGTATCCACAGGAAGACAGCTCGTGAAGAACTGAGCCGTGTCAACAAGCATTTAAATGCATATCAAGCATTTATTGCTTATCTTTTCTCAAGGAACTATTTCAGGATTTGTCTGTGGCATATTGCCACTCTTGGGCAGAGGTGAAGATTTGTGACTCACTGTGCAAAAATTAAGACCTCTCTTCCAAGCATTACGCTAGGACTGAAAGGTGTAAATTGATCAATAAAGCCATGCATGAGTTTCTGCTCACAGCTAGGACCTCAGTGTGGTGACCAGTGAATTGGGAATGCAAGTCCTAAGCTCAGTACGCTATATTTGGGTTTCTGTAATGAACAAGTTTAGAAGTGATGAGATACAGCTGAGGACCGTGCTTGAAATTTACATTTGCTTTTAGCTCACCCAAAATAAATACAAATAAATCCGTCAGCTCTTCACCCTTGTGTACTCCTTTGTACACAGGGGCTCATATTCCTGCTTTTTATTTTGTTTTATTTTATTTCATTGCGGCAGCACTGTTACAGGGTTACCATCAGCATCAGTTCACCCGTGGGCCATTTCAGAAGCCTGAGTAACTCCGTGCTCAGCAGCTGAGGGATTGTCCTTGCAGTGTGGCAGAGTATCAGTCTGCTCCTAGGCTGAGCTAGTTGTGGAACAACCTTTGCTGGAATGGCTCTTGCTTCTTATGAGAGCTTTGGCAAACATTTGACTGAGATTTTTGGCCATTAGCAAGCTGGCTTTGCTCTGTGAAGCTGGCGTGGCACAGTGTGCTCGGTCTCAGCAGCTGGTGCAGCACATCCAGCTGCAGAACCTCTTTCCTTTCCCCCCACTTGCATGAGGCTGCACCTGCAGAGAGGGAGATGTGCCCCCGCCTCGTCCTTTTCTCCCACGTGAGCTGGGGGGACTTCCTCAGCTTTGCACTAGGCAGTTCATGAGTATGGAGGAAACATTCGACTGTCAGGACAAAAATCACTTACTGAAACACTGATTGTCCTGCCTCTTTTTTTTTCTGGGGAGAGGGGGCTGCATTTGGACTGTGCCAATGTCTGTGAACATCCTCTCTCTGGTGAAAGCTTCCTTATCCTAACTGGCAAGATGTCCTTCTCAGGACAGCTCTCCATCTTGACATGGCCAGTGAGGGGCATATGTACAAAGAACAATATAACTAAGGAAAGAGATTAAAGCAACAAAAAAGTTATTCTTCACTCCTAGACAGTCCAAAGGTGGGTGACCTGGGACTTCTTTTGCACAAAGGGGTGAAAACCTTTCTGAGATACTGCTGGCATTGTCTTTTTCTAAAAGCTGACTCTTCAAACTCTGCAGATTCACCTTTCATGTTGTTATGGGCTCCTAGAGTAATGTTAATGTTTGACTTAGATATGTGGGAATGAATATTTGTTCGAGAAGGCAAATCAAAGAAGCCCACTCATGTCTATCCATCCTCCCTCAGCTGTGAAGCTAGTAGGCAGTATCCTGAAAGGAAAACAGTTCTTTCAGTCTTCAAACTTGCTCTGTGTGACCTTTGAAAGGAAGTAGGCAAGAAATTCAAAGCTTTGTAAAAGCAGCAGTTTGTTATTTTTTTAACAAAACTCTTAACGGGTCCTGACATGGAGTGAGAAAGTTAATGTTTGGTAGGCTAAGCAGTTGAGTGCTGACTGCTTCACTCTCTAACTTGGATGGAGGAGGAGGACCACACCACCTGCATTCTGCGGAGCCTGCTGGGCCTATGAAGAAATACAGCCAATTCCTGAGCTGTATGTGTACCGGTAGCCGTCTGCCTGCCACAGCCCCAGCTTTGCAACTAACGACCTGAAAAGGCCAGCCAAATACCACAGTGGGCAGCTTCACCCAAGCACCCTGATGCTACGATCAGAGCACCGTGAGGATGCGAGCCTAGTGAGCATAAAATCTTGCTGAAGCATACCCTGAAGATGGCACAGGGCTGGCTTCCCTCAAAGGCTGACGATGTCGGGCTTGGCACCCACTGGGGCAGCTCCAGGGGGAACAGCAACAGCCAGAAGCTGCAAAACAGTACTAACCTGTTTGAGGAAATGTAGCAGCCCTTTTCTTGAGGCTGTTATGAGATATTCAGCTCTGAAACTGAAGTGGCCCTGTTTGCTGTGGACTGCTCTAGCCTTTATAATTTTTCAGCATTTTCTGTGTGTCCAGAGCTCGTGGCCATATTTGTTCTTTGTCATCTGCAGGTGCAATCAGAGAGTGTAGGCATGCAGCCGTACAAACAGAGGGATGGCCACGCATCCCCCCTGACACACTGCTCAGTGTCTGTGCTTTTCCTGGCCCTTATTTTCCTCTCTGACTGTTCAATGCAGGGGTGATGTGTTACCCTCAGTCAGCCCGTGAAGCTTTGCTGTTGATCCCTGCATGGGATCAACTGCGATTGGCTTTGTTGGTGCTTGTGTGTACTTAGGAACATGAGCTAGCCCGGGAGCTAATCTGTACATTTTGCACAAAGATAATTCAGTTTAATGAAATGCCATCTTAAAGCTGCAGGTGGGACGCTGTTTAGGGGACGCGTCTTGCCGGAGCCAAGACAATTTGAGGGCTTGGATTGAGACCATCGCCAGGAGGAAGCTTTCATTCAGCTCCCGTTTGGACATAGAGAAAATCACATCAGCGGGGGTTTCTTCATACAAATCTGGCACTGAAGTGGGCCTGGTGTGGGGGATATTTTGGTTGGGGGGGGGGGGGCTTATTTTCTTTTATATTTTTATTTCTTTTTTTTTTTCCTATGTAAAAAATGTCAGTCGCTATCGTTTTGGTCTGTGTTTCTGAACATCCTTTTAGTGTTCCCAGTTAACCAGTGCCACTGAACCAGGACTGTTACAGTCTTGCTCCATTAGCTATTGCTGTTTGCTGAGGAGTTAATGTAAATGAGGGCAATCAGGGGGAGAAAAGCAAGGGGAATTTGACTGTTCCTCCTGTTACAGCTCTGCCTGGCACTACATATTTTATTGTAAGTCCGGCACTAAGGGAGATTGATAATATAAGATGAAAGGTCTGTGTGATCTCATGGCTGGTAATAATGACTGAGGGACCACTTATTTCCTCCCCCGTGCTCCCAGTCTCAATCCCGTTGTGAGTGTTGTTCACTTCAGTGCATTGTTTAAAGCCCACAGGTCTGGGCTTCTTTACAAGGCTTTTTTTTTTGTGGTGCAATTTGGTCTGATTGAAACCACATTTTTATATGTGTCAAAACCAGTTCAGCAGTTAAAAAGAAATCATAGTATCGATTGGATCATATTTCCTAAGTGGATGTCATCGGCTAATTCTTTTGTTATACCACTTAGCTACACAGGATTAAGTGAGTGTTTACTATTAAGCAGTTACATATGGGTCCCATTCATTCTCACAATCTGGCACTGCCTTTTGACTAATATCTTGTCAAATAGGTTAGGATTTCAAAATGTCGCTAAGTCACCGAACTGCAGGGACCCTAGCAAAAGCTAGTCTATGTAGGGGTCCACAGGTTAGAGTAGTGTTGACATTTGAAGGACTTCTGTTTCTTAAAAAAATGGTTTGCAGAACAAAGTACCTTTTTTTTTCACCCTCATTAGGCTGCCTGCAGTGCAAGAAAATTAATATATATGGTGTGCAAAAAGAGGTAAGGATGAAAAAGATGACTTTTGTATCTCCCGTTTTCTTCCGGCACGTATCTTCAGGAGTGAAACTCTCACCTTTTCCCCAAACTTTCTTTCACTCCTTCTGGATTTGGGTCCTTGTCATTTTGTCACTCTAAATGAGCATCATTTCACCTTTGATGAGTGTTGGATTGATCTCCACTGTCATGGCCTGTGGAGAGAGGGTTATAGGGTGGAGAGAAAAAAGGGAGATGCCGTGAGGCTTCAGAGCAGGAGGAGGTGGGCAGCTACAGTCTGGGGCCCTGTTCTCTGCCCTTACTTTCTGCAGCCCTGGGACCTGGCACCTCTGTGAGGTCAGAGAGGAGCCTGAGCTCTGCTGCCAAAACCCCCATGTCAGCAAAAGGAAGATTTTGCAGCCTCTTGGTAGGGGATGGGAGGAAACATCCCGAGTGGATTAGGGGAACAGAATGACACGGTCTCAGGGCAAAATGCAGCAATTGAAGGACTAAACAGAAAGGCACAGGTCACTGCCCATTTTCTCAAAGGAATCTTGGCTGTAAATAAACTGAAGAGCCACTGATCTAAAATGTGACATGGTTTTCTTGAGCCTTTCCGCAGGAGCATCCATAAAGCCCTGCCTGCTTTCTGTGTTGGTTGTTGCTAATGTGTTTGATCTGTAAAAACAAAAGAACCCGAACCCCCTCCTCCCCAAAGCCAATATATAGTCTCCCTATAACTGCTCCACCTCCCGGACACTGCTATCATCTCCAGGGAGGAGCACTGTCTTCTTTGGTGCCTGCAAAGCAAGTAGTATGTGACAGGTACAGCCTGTGAAAACTACAGAGGACACTCCTCATACTCCATCCTCTTCTGAATTACTCTGGGTTTGGCTCTTTTTTGGGATGCTTACTTTGGGGCTGAGGTACAAGCGTGCCTTGCAGAGCCAGGCCAGGGTTCATTTTCTCTTCTTGGCTGGTTCTTTAAAGCAGAGCTCATGCTGGCAGAGCCGTGCTCCTTTTGCCTCCTGCCCAGCTCTCCTTCAGAAGGGAGCTTTTCTTTTCCTTCTCTTTATGGATTTTTGGTAAACATGCCGTGTTGCAACAGAGCAAGGCAATGAAAGTCAAAACTTCCTCTTTACCAGTCTGTAAACATTTCCTGGAACAATATGCTCAGCTTTGAAATCCTTTCCAGAGAGTATCTTAAGACCTCCCTCATTCTTTCTATGAGTCACTTGATCAGCACAGCATTCCCTTCTCTTCTGTTCGAGCCACTTCCAGGCAACCTTGTTAAAGCAGTAAGGATAGACTGTAAGGAAAGCCACTGCCAGGTTAGCCATTCCCTTGGGACACGCAGCTGGTTACTGGCTGCCAGAGCTTCTTGGGAGTCTTTGGGCTCCAGTCCCGGGTCACAGACTCTAGGAGCAGGAAATTTTTTTGGACACTGTGTTAGAAGGATAAAGTTCATGGACACAATACAGTAGGCTGCACTTTTTTTTGTGTGTTTTTTTTCCTCCTTTTTTTATTGCGTACTCCTTCTAAAACAAATAAGTTAGCTATTTGCTCCTCCTGCCCTGCCGGTAATCCATTACATATTAGACCTTACTTCATTGTGTAGCAGAACTGAAAACTGACAGGGCACTTAAATAATGCGAAGGAAATAAGCTGTCTTTTAAGCTATCTACTCTTACGTGCTAGGAGTGGCCTGGCCACATGCTCCTTGGCTGTCGGAGACATTATGGTGCTGCTCCCAGACATTTGTACTTCTCCTCACTTATCAGGGCCGGCAGTGAGGTCCAAGTTCTCCCAAGCTTTTCCTGAGGCCTGAGCTACCACAGTACAGGGGAACAGAGGTAATCTGGAGCTCTGTGGAGGCAGGAGAAAAACCTCAGCCTGTGGCCCTGGTGCTCATTTAGGTTAGAGTATGATTAATATTATTGTGTAGACCAGAAGCAATCTTTTGCTGTCATTAGAGATACATGCTGACTCTGGTTGTAATCAAGGCTGATGTTTACTGTAAGGGAACTTAGATTGAGTTTAACTTTCCAGATTTAAGGAGGTGTTGGGTGGGGAAAGAGTGAGAGCAGTCCTTAAGCTTTACTCTTATGCTTCTACCTTTAGGAGAAGAGATGAGCGCATCAGTTAATGGTAGCTTTGTTATCTTGACCATGTCCATGCCTAGGGTTTTATCCCTAACTTCTATTTCTCATATGTATTAGTACTGGACTTGAGGAGAAAAGACGCTCCCTTTTAATCTCTCCCTCCCTCTTCATTCTCCTCACGGTCACTTCAACCTGACAGACTGCTGCAGAGAGAGACTGGTGCTGGCAGGACGTGCCTCCGTGGGGGCTGTGCATCTCTGGAATTTATTTCCCTGGTTTGGTCTGAGCCCAGAGCTGCGGGTACAGTGCAGAAGACACACGTTCGAGAGAGCTGTGGCTGTGCTTCCCAGACCAATTAAGGGAGAGAAAGGATCTCTTTCCTTCTTTCCTTTTTTTTTTTCATTTTCTTTTTTTTTTTTTCAAGGTGGCTGGCTGCAAGAATTTCTTTCTAATGATGATTTGAAGGCTCATGGGGTTTGGCTGTATGATTAATTATGCGTTAAGATGCCTAGAGCCTCCAAGAAGCGTGTGATTATTATTTATTAAAGTCAGAATACCAGTAAATATAATGAAGTGGAGCTTTAAATAAGCATGGAAGAAAAAGTGGAGGACATTTTCTGCTGAACACAAGCAGTTTTCCATTGGGCTGGGACTGTGTGGAAGAGTGAAACTTGAAAGGGAGCTTATCCACCAATCGCCCAAGGGACTCAAGTCACTGAAGATCAAGACAGTGAGATGGAAAGAGAGAAGAGGTCTTCCTGGGGCTGATGCAGAGCAAGAGCCTGACTTCAGGAGCCCCAGATCTCCCTAGGCAAATGCTAGCCTGTGAATGTTCCTCCTTTCTCTTGTTTCTGCTCCAGTATAACCGAACGTCTCCAACACCCAGTAACCTGCGCAGCACCGTCATGCTCCCAGAGGCGTGTGTTACAAAGGTCAGCAGGGGGAAGAGCACAGTGGAAAGGAAGGTCCTTTCTGTTATTCCATGGAGCATAACTACAAACTTCAGCCTTGAAGGTTAAAAAAAACCCAACAAACCAACTGGATGCCAGCAACACATCTTTTTCTTTCCATACATAATAATTGAGATCACTCCCTGGTTTTTACAGAAATAACGTAAGGGGTGTGACTGAATGGCAGCTTGGAGAAAGTAATAACACTTTGTTCAGCTTGACGACGATCCATCTGATATGGACTTTGCCCTCTACAAGTGTGGCTGGAGTCTGTTCCAAGAGCTATAGAGTCTGAGAAGGCTTGAATGCAAAAACAAATACTTCAGTGCAGGAGAGGCAGCCTGGTTGTTGTAAATGACTTTGCCTGCCAAAAAAGCTGGTAATAGCACGTTGGCCAGGCATCTTTGCTTTCCTAATTGGAACCACAGGCTTTTGATTACAAACCTTAAGAATAACAGTACCTCCTCTAATTTAAACCCCTCTTGTAACTTCCACGGTGTGATTTCTTGCTGGAGTGCTTGCCAGTGAGGCTGCCTGCGTTTGTCTCCCCTTTCATTCCCGGGCCCTCAGACCATGGCACCCTCTCATCAACTCAGTTACTCCCAGCACCCTGGTTCTGTGTGGACCGACATTTAGAGAGAGGTTTGTGCAACTTTAGGGAAAGATGTAATTCACTGAAAAGGGAAAGAGCAAATAACTAGGCTAGGATTGCTGCTGTTTAGCATTTGATAGCATATTGAGTTCATACGGTGCTGCTTTGTTTTTTGGTTGTTTTTTAAGTCTTCAAATGCTGATAGTAATGTAACGGAATCACAGATGCACCACGATTGTGATGTTTTAGCACTTCTGACCAGGCAAAGGAGCTGTGCCATAAGCACAAAATGTTGGTGCTAGCTCTCTAGGCAGAAATGGCTTTAAAAGATTGGTATGTTGAAGCTGGCATTGGATTTCAGACTCAAAAATCACTAAGAAATATGTGAAGTAGCCCAGGCTTTGGAGATAGTCTGCCTCAGGAGACAGTGGATTTAGGCAAAGTCTTTCTTCATTTTGTATCAATATATGTTGGTATGGTATATTCTGATACAGCATTTTTTTCATCAGACAACACCAACTTGAAATCAGAGTCTGTGAAACTGAGCTGGTTACGATGCGATATTGACAGACACCAGGCAGTTTCCTGACAAAACTTCCTCTGTGGTGCAAGATCTGAAACCTGCCTCGTTCCCTGCCCACTCCTCACCTAGTCAGCAGGAATATGGGAGCCAGGAAGCCTTAGGTCTTCATAGCCCGGTCTTTTAGGCACCTGAGCTGTGGCTGTGATGAGATGCAGGTGGCAGGATGCTCTGAAATCAGCCTAAGTCCTCTGAAGGTCTATATCTCCCACCTCCTTGACCACTCCCATTTCCATCTTCCAAGGCTCAGGGACCCTCAGGAAGATTTTTCTAGTAATCCTGACATGAAATGTGGGTATTTCGTGCCTACACCAAGCACGAACTGTGCTGACCCTCTCTTGTGGCTGGGTGTGGCAAGTTATTTGACTTTAACCTACATGTCTCTGTCGATATGTTTGCAGTAGATAGATCCAACAGATGGCTCTCCAAACAGGTTAATATCAATGGTCCCGTCTTCACTCGCGGGGCAGTGTGGTACCAGCGTGTGCCACACTTGCTCTCTTTCTTTGCAAGTGCTGTGACAAACTTTCAATAGTATTTCCACTTAGCAGTGCCAGCCTCTAGTCCCCAGATATCTTCAGTGGCAGCACATATGGGATTAATTCCATCTCCGATAGCGATGGTTAACACGTGCCTCCCACACACACAACGCGCCCTCGCAAAAACAGAGCTGGCATGGTAGCTAAGGCAGTGCCTCTTTCAGAAAATGTGGAGATTTCTGCCTTCCACTGGCTTTGCTTGTAGCTTTCCCAGCTCATTTTCCCAGGCTGTTTCATATCGAAGGCTCTGCTTCCTCAAGGTGGTAAATTTTAAATGGGCGAGATGGGAAAAGCAGTAAAAATTTCACGCTGCGAGGGCCTTTCTGCTTTCACAGTGCTCTCTGGAAATCTGTGGTACCCTGAGCTTAGGATGTGGAAGACACATTGTACTGTTTACTTGATCCAGCACATAGTTAAAACATAGTCAGCTCAGTTTCTCAATGAAAAGGCGTCCACCAGCTAGATCTGCATCCAAGTTGTCCATCTGTGCTAACTTAAGTCGATCTCTGTGTCGATTAAAGAAATGAATCATTTCTTTAATCATGTGTGTTTGTCAGCAGAGCCAAAAGCGCCATGTCTCTGCCTCGACTAAACCAAGGGGAAGGAATAAAAGTTCTTTCTGTTTCTCCTGAGGCCCCCTTTCCCCGTGGGAATCTCAAAATGGTACTGATCAACAGCCTTGAAATGCTGGCAGCAGCAGCTGGGAGAGATGGCATGTCGATGTGGGACTTGACACGCCACCACCTTTGCTGCCGTCAGAGCTAAAAAATCTCATTTTAAACACTTTGGGACAAATAATATGTTTAAATAGCCATTAATTTGTAGCTGACACCTTCTCTCAGTGCTTCTGACAGTCTGTGTATTTCCTTTGCAGAGTGTCACGCTGCTTCTGTTTAGAAGCTAATAATACAATTTTCATAGTTATTACAGAGGCTGTTTGGCTCTGAGGTTTGCTGAGTCTAAGCAGTGCCAGCATTTCTTCTGCGAAGCTTTGGCAAGCTTTAAGGGAGCGACATTGCTTGGTCACTGCGCTGATGAGAGCGAGGATAGGCAAGTGGGTAAGATACCTATAGAAGGGCTTGAGCTTCAATTAAATATTAAGATCCGAACGTCTCAAGCTTTAGTTGGAAGGAAGACCTCTCACCATCCCACAGCTATTTGCAGCTCCAGTTAATGGTGCACGACGTGTCATTTGATACACTTTGAACCCAAAGGATGCTTCATCTTATGATAAGTTATGAGCTTTTTTCTACTGGTAGCAGCTCCCTTTGCCAAAGGTATGGAAGGAGGATTATTTGGAGACTGATTGGCCACTGTTATTTTTTTCTGATGTCTCTTGCGTGACTGATAGAGGAGTTCTACTTATATTAGAGACTGCCTCAAGTCTTAAGAGCAATAAAAACCTTTTGATGCAAGAACAGAAAATAGGTTCTGTCAAAGTTTACATCTCTGTCTGATGCAGGCTGGTGCCCATCAGGTTTGGGAGAACTTGAACGTCAGCCTTCATAGAATCACAGAATCATTGAATGGTTTGGGCTGGAAGGGACCTCAAAGCCCATCTAGTTCCAACCCCCATCATGGGCAGGGAAACCCTCCACTAGACCAGGTTGCCCAAAGCCCCATCCAGCCTGGCCTTGGACAGTGGCCTGTGTCAGGGTCTAACGGCCCCCACAGGGAAGAACTTCTTCCTAACCTGCTCCTGTTCAGGTGTAGAGAATTAAGCCTTTCTCCCCCTTCAGATGCTACTAGGAAAAAAGCAAGCCGATCCAACAACAAAAAAACCAAAACCAAAATCAAAACAAAGAATAAGGTTTCAGAGGCACATGCTCAAAAGTTAGGAAATGCCAGTGTGTCTCTGCATTATAGAAAGCTTTAATTGCCAGAACAGTAGTAATTATGGCAAGGAAAATTTCAGCCTGCACGCTTAAAAGTTTGAACAGAAAGCCTTAATAAGCAACGGAAAAGCTACTTTGGGAAGGGCTGCTTTCTACCTTTAATGACATGCTATGGGATCCCATATGCCGTATCAGATCTTGACATATCTTTGGCTCCCTCTCCACATACTAATTATCATAAATGTCCCCACTCCCGCTCGGTCTGTAGCCTGTTAAGTTTTGGGGGCAGTTGTGCAGCTTGGGCTGTGGCAGTATGCTCCCCTGAGAGAAGGAATGATTTTTTTTGTTGGCTTTGGTTTTTTTAATATGATTTTTATGTCTGAAATTGTGGGCTTTGGCAAAAGGGAGGTTGCTCCTGATGAAGCAGGAATGCGTCCCTTGTGCTGCCTGGCAGGTGACAGCTATCTCACCACAGAATACATATGCCAGTTTAAGTCATGTTCTGGATGGAGTTTTGACCAAGAGCAACTCAGTTTTCATTACAGAACTTCCCCATGTCCCCTCTTTCCCCCCCCTCAATATAATCAGCCTCATGGTCCAAACTATGTCTAAAAAGGAGGTGAGACAGCAGCTGGGAGACTTATCCACGGATTTTTACAAATAGGTATGTCTGATGTTTGCAGTATAAAGAGCTCTACCGAGGATGTGCCGTAGGGTACAAAAAATCCACTTGTCCTTGAGGCTGCCTAAGGAGCTGTCTGCAGAAACCGTCCGCTGCTTTTGCAGGTTTCAAAACTTGCAGTCTAAAAAGTTTCCAACCCTTGCGGGGCCTGCAGAAAATGGAGCGAACGTGAGCCGGTCCCGCGCTGCGGCAGAGCAGCCGCTGACAGGCGCCTTGGCAGTCTTCATTGCTGCTATTTCAGATTCCGTGGGTGGCAGGGAAACAAGCAGGAATTAGGTCAATTTAGCTCCGCTGCTGCTTGGGAAAGCAAAGAGCAGCTGCTGAGACATCCACGGGAGCTATTCCCTCTAGAAGAGCAGACAAAAATTGAAGCTGGGGGATGGGTTAGGACTGCGAGCGGCGATCGCAGGCGTAGGATCAGCTGCCGGAGTTGCCTAGACTGGGAGTGGGCATTGCCTCAGGTGGATCAGGCACGCGTTGGTTGCACACTCACAGAAATAGGTCTGGGGACATAGTAACAGCGGTGTCTTGCATCCTGGGAAGGGAAAAGAAGGGAGATGTGTGTGTCGTTCCTCTCCTGCAACTGCCCTGAAAATGTTTCTCTCCCCTTATCCTCTTCTCTTTGTATCTGCAGCTTTGAGGCAGGGCTAACATCTGTGTTTATGGAGAAAGATAGATGTTGTCATTTTGTATTGTTTGGGCTTTTGGTAACTGAGAAGACAGAGAGGAGCTGGCTTTGTGGCTGGAGCATATGCAGAGCTGTGTGGAGGGGACACTCTCTGCAGGGCATTAAAGGGATGTTGGGTGGCTCTGTGTGAAGCAGGTACCCTGAGCAAAACACATCACAGGCTGAAATTGCTCTCTGCTTAGAGTGCCTTGCTGCTTTCTCCTTTCCTCTTCGTCCGTTCAGACGAGTTCCTTGTTCCAGGCTCATCATGCCTGCAGAACCAGCAGCGTCAGCAGAACGGGAAGGGCACTCCAGCAGGTGGGAACAGGCAGCAGGCAAGGAGGAGAGAATGTGGCAGCATAAGGAGCCTGTGGGTCTGCCCAGCTCGGCTCTGAAACCACTGTCTCAGAAGGGAAAGACTGCCTATAACAAATAGAAGATTTCACAGAATCCTGGAATCACAGACTGGTTTGGGTTGGAAGTGACCTCAAAGCCCATTTATTTCCAACACCCTCCACTAGACCAGGTTGCCCAAAGCCCCATCCAACCTGGCCTTGGACACTGCCAGGGAGGGGGCAGCCACAGCTTCTCTGGGCAGCCTGTGCCAGGGTCTCACCACCCTCACAGGGAAGAATTTCTTGCTAACGTCTAACCTAACCCTGCCCTCTTTCAGCTTGAGGCCATTGCCCCTTGTCCTATCACTACACTCCCTGGTGAACAGTTCCTCCCCCACTTTCCTGTAGCATGCCTTTAAGTATTGATAGGTCGTAATTAGGTCTCCCCGGAGCCTTCTCTTCTCCAGGCTGAACAAGCCTTGTCCCCTTTAGATATAGCATCTGAAAAACAATCTTAGTTGGAGTCATGCAAAGGGCAAACCCTTACTTTGATTTGCTGTCTCCCTGGTAGCTGGCAAGGCTGCAGTCAAGCATCCACCATATGCACAGCCCCAAAAGTAGGCTTCAGTGGCTTTGCTAATAGCAGCAGTGCAAAAGAAAGGAAGAGAACTTGCTTTTCTGTCTTATAATCCATTGACTTTCAGACATAGTAAATTGGTAAAACAAAACACTCACAGAAAGTCTGGGCTTACAGACGGTGAAAATCTGCCACCAAGAGTGGTAATGTTGTTTTAATTATGCCAGGACTTGAATAAGGGTTGCGGGCAGGCTTTCTCCTCGCTGCTCCAGGCCTCGGTGGGTGCCGGCATTATTCTCTTTGTACGTCTCACCCGGTCCCACCAGCTGCCAGGCCTCAATAAAGTTACGTCTGAGTCACTGCTTCCCAAAAGGATGACAAGTAGGTTGTGTGTAGCTGAATAGGACGATGCTGGTCCTCCACTGATCCTGCCAGCTCAGGTCTGGACTTGGGCCATAACTGCACGATAAATCCAAACGAATGCTGATGGGTGTTTAAGCGGGCTGATTGGCTGGAGGGAGGAGGAGAGCACGAGGCACGCAGCCGAAAAGTGGGCTGGGATGCCAGTAGAAAAGCTACTGGCCTCGTTTTGGCTTTCAGCAAAGAGAATGGGTCACTGAAAAGACACAATGGATGTTGTTTGCAGCCGGGCTGCCCTCCTGCAGGGGATGCCTGTTTCAGAGGCCGTGCCAAGCAGGCTGGTAGTTGCTGACATGGATCACCAGTCTCTGTGTGCTTTGGTCCTGTTGACACCATCTTGTTTAGTGCCATTGTGAGTTGCCAAGTTTGCTGCACAAATATGGAGAAGAAGGGTGCTCTTGAGGTTTTGGTTGGTTTGGGTTTTTTTAAATTTTGTTGGTTTGGTTTGCTCAGACCAATAAAATAAACTTCTGGTGTTATGGGTAAAATGTGGCATCTATGTAGCTAATGGGACAGATACAAGCATCTGTGGAGGTGAACCTGGCCCCAGGTCTGCTCCTCACTATGCGAGCACTCTCCAGGCTGGATTAATTCTTGTGGGGGAAGGCAGCCTTCATCTGTGGCTGCTCTCCAAAGCCTGCTGGTGATGAGCCCAGGAAGCATCTGCTCAGGTGCATGGCAGCTCCTGGTGACTGTGTATCCCACACACAGCAAGAGGATGCCTGTGGTTTTGTTGCAAATCTTGGCATCTCACAGCTGGGTGACCATTATTGTTGCAATGGCTTTTGTCTATCTCCTTAGCAGACAATGCACCTTACCCTGTGATCTGGGCTCTGCTCTTTTTGATGAACCAGATAATGCCCAAGTTGCAGACTGCTGAGTTTTCTGCTTTTGTGGCTCTCTTTCCACACAGGAGATGTGCTTAGGGCTTGAGCACAGAAATCTTCCCCGTTTGTTTGCTGATATCATCTAGGTTCTGTGGACTCCGAAGTAAAAGAGGGGAGAGTCTCCTGACCTGATGCCGTATCTTTTTCCCACAGTCTAAAGTTGGTGGCACAGCACGACCACAAGTGATATCTGATGGAATGCTTAATAAAAAAACCCAACCAACCAACAATGCCGGAATTTGCATGAAATATTTGCTACAAATACATTACAAGCTGATCCCTAGCTTATAGATCTGCTTTGAATTTGGCAAAGAAAAGGCTTTTGGTTTTGCAGATGAGAGCTATAGAGTTCAGTCCTGGTGATTCTTCATAACGGTTGGCCTAGGTTATGGGAACCAGTTCATTTGCTGAGCGTGATAAAGGAGATGAAAGATAAAGGTCACGCTATCAGTGGGATTAGTTGGGTGAATTAAAGGACATGGGGAAACATAGCTAATTAGGATAAGGGCCACACAAATGCTACCTTCTACTAATATCCCTCAGCACTCTGATGCCTTGAAATACAACTCCAGCGCAAAGCAAGCAGAAGTAAAGATGCCACGTCCAACAAGCCATGGGGGCTGAGCACCGAAGATCAAAAGGATACACATGTAAGTGGTTTGGGATATTTGACTTTCAGCTAATTTCAGAATTCTGCACTGCAAGAAACACCTTCATGTCTTCTGAAAGCTTCTCCTCACGATTTTTCCTGAAAGCAGTGTGTTTCTCCTGCTGCCCGCGGTTATTAACTCCCGTCAAGTGCAGCTGGCTGTGCAGGAAAAGTAAAGGTGCTGCTGCAGCAGGTGTCAAGGTTAATTTATATACTGCAAAACTGGAACATCTTTTAAATAGTGACTGACAGGCTTACCAGGTTGAATGAACTGGTTTACTCCAACAGTGCCGCTAGGCAGAGGTGGCTTGTTTGGAGAGCACCAGGGTTGTTTGCAGTGCCGAAGTGAATAGGGGTAGTAGAGGTGAGAGCACGATGGGGTAGCTGGAGAAATGGGGTCCAGACAGCTGGTACTAGTGGAGGGGGTGAAGCCTATCCCAAACCCATGCTCCTGCCACCTTCACCTGATAAATCTGTGCCCACTCTATCACTTTGCCACTTGCCATGGTGGCGAAGAGCTGGGTACTGGCTGACAGAAGCACTCTTGGCACACTGTGTGAAACATCTCTAGAAGCACCAGGAGAAACATGAATGATGTAGCATGTTCACATTTGTAATTCCTCTGCATTTGAGTGGCGTTTCCAGGGGAGGAACAGGGTGTGTCGGTCTGGGGCTGAGACCAGCTTTTCCTGGGAAAGAATGTTGCTTACACAGTCTCTATGTATATGTGGTGTGTATAGACAGACACACTCAGTGGAGCAGAGGGAGACATCGCCATGTATCTGGCCATGACACTGTGTAAGTGTATTGTTTTTAATTAAAAAAAAAAACAAACCAAAATGAGGTTTGCTTCAGTGTTCTGGCTGCCATCAGGTCCTTCTCATTTACTATGAGATAACAGCAATGGTGACATGTTAAAGCCGTATGGAAGCACTAGGGAAACAGATGAGGGCAGTCTGGAAAACCCCAGATTCTTCTCAGATGTTAAGGAAGAAGAAATGAGGGACTCCCATGCGCAAAGAAATGTAAGCCACAAAAGCAGATTTGGTGCAGAGGAGTGTAGAGCTGGTAATAACTGTGCAGCAATTGCTACTACTGTAGTTACTAGTCTGTTGGTAACTAGAAAGTCAGCGCTTTGTAGTAAGAGGGTTATGTCAAGGAGAGCTTGATAAGGGTCTAGTTTGAAACAGAGCCATGGCAGAATAAGCAACAGCAGAAGTAAATAATCTCAGAATCTTAAATTTCGTGAAAACTAAAAGTTGGAAGGGACTTCTGGGGGTCCCCTGGCCGAGCCATGCAGAGGCTCACAGCAGAGCTAATTTCAAAGCACTTATCTTAGCAATTCACAATAGTAACAAGAAAAGCAGCACTGGATATGATTTATGAACTCACCACTTGAAGAGGCTACAACACAACCAAAATGCAATGGCCACAGAGCAATATTTTGATCTGAAGTACATCGGTGCCTTACCAGTTGTATTCTCTTCTGTATGGGACATCCCTGTGAAGTGCTCATGCTGAGCTTATACTTCCCACAGAACGGAATCTTTCCCTTTCAAAAATCCCACGCGTGGGCTCTTAGAAGCACTGTTGTCTCTTGTGTGGTGGGAACATGAGTCACACAAGAGCTTCTCTTCCCAAGAAGCTGTCTAGCAGAGAGCCCTGCACTTCCTGACCCCTGAGCCAGACCTGTTCTGGGTACGTGCTGGTGTGGCTCCATCGACTTCTGTGGAACTGCTGTGGCATAAAATGGGGATGAATCAGGCCTGCAGTCTTTCTTCTGAATTACGAATGTCAGTGCTACCCTAGAGAAATACAGTTTTCAAGCTGATGTGATTTGACACCAAATTCTACAGCAGAGACACTGGACAGCCCGATGACTGAGTTAGCTCCTGTGAGACAGTGATGAGTGATGGGCAGGCGCTTTTTTCATATGTGGAGGCATTCTCCGTTCAGGCTCAGTAACGTCCAAACCTGATTGATCTTCATGAAGAGTTGCAGTTTGGGCCCTGTGCCACAGAAATCCCTCCCTGTACTCTCTGCATTACTCATCTTCCTGAGGGCCTTTTGCTCTCAGATTTGCTGCTGCTGTTTCTGGAAAGCATCCTACCACAGAGCGCTGCGCAGAGTGTGTACCTTCTGTCATGCAGTGAAAAAGGCCAGTGGTAGATTCTTGTTGTCAGGTCTTCGAGCAAAACAGACTGAAAACAGAAAAGAATTATACTTTTTCTAAATCCTTCTAGCATGTTAAGGATTTTTTTTCTCTTTTTATAAACTAAACCAGGCACAGTAGTCTCAGAAGGAAGAGCCATACTCCAACGTGACAAATAACTCCTCTCTCCCCACTGAAAGGCCTGAGGTCAGAGCCCTTCAGGCACCTCACAGTAGGGCTTTTCACATCCATCTTGGGCTAGGGGAGGAGGTTGGGGCCATCTACAGCGTGTCCTGTTGTTACCTTCGGCACCAGGAGCAAGTGCTGCCAGCTGTAAAAGATGCCGTGGAGACCCTCTGGTCACTGCTTCAGGCTCCACTTTAGAAAAGTAGTGCCAGGAGAGGGCATTTCTATGTCTCTTGTTTTCCACTCTCCAAACCCAGGAGTGCTGAAGCACATTTTGTCTCAGGAGAGCAGGAAAAAACAGGCTTGGGTTAGGTTTTTTTTCCTTCAGATTTGACCTCCCTTCTGAGTAAGCCTGGGGTAACCTGTTTGTGGCATGGAGATGTGACACAGGGACCTGAGAGGTCAAGCCAGACTGTCATCTTGTTTCAGGCAAGATTCTGTTCAGCCTTCAAGTAATAACTTTCAGCTACTAATGGCTATGATTTGTTATGTATAAGCTGCTATAACATTCTGCTCAAATTAATGAAGTCCTGCTTCCAGTACTTAGGCTAACCACAACTTAACTCTTAAGAGCTCTACGTTGGGCTGAACTATTTAGTAGAGTTGTGATGCTTCTGATTATTAAAAACAACCTCATAATAATAATAATAATAAAGAAAAACCTCACCAAATGTTACAGAATGAAATTTCATTATGGATTCTGTATTACTTGGTAAACATTTGTTGGAAAAGCTCATAATTCAAGCCTTTTTAAACACAAGTAACAAACAAATTATAGTAATTTTCAAAAGCATCTAGAAACAACAATTGTGAGACTGTCTGGAGCTAAACAACTCCTAATGAGATGCAGTGGTAGCAATAGCAAGACAGACAGAAAATCTATACAGATAATTAAGAAATTATCCATTTGGGAGAAGTTTAGCTATCTTTTACCTTCTCGTCTGTGGAAGCCAATACATCTAACTTGTTCTTCCTTTCTCACATCTTCCCCACCTCCAATTATTTAACAATAACCTAGGAATTGCTACAGTGTAAAGAGGCATCTGGGAATAAAGCACGGGAGCCCGAGGATTGGTTAACACACTGTCTAGCTGACTCTTCTATTGGCAGAGCTAAAATCCCAGCACAAAATACTAGCCCCAGGGGTAAACAAACTCAGAAAAAGACCTTAAGAACATTTTTCTGAAATAACACTATGATGTGTACAATGGACAAGAAAAAGCAGAATAATAAGTGGCAGCAAACTCATGAGTCTTGTCCTGATTTGGTTTCTACTGTGCCTGGGATCGGTTTTACCCACTCTGTCCTTTCATTCCTCCCTGACAGTCTGATACCCAGTGATTTTGTCATGCAAGTTTTGTGCAGATAAAAAGTCACGGATAACATCTCGGCTACAGCTCTGTGAGAAACAGAGGGGTCTTTTGGTAGGTGGGAAGAAAGTAAGAAAAGAAGATTAGATACCCTCCAACAAATTCTTGGTTGGATGTGTAATGACCCTCAGAAAATGCACATGTATGAGAGAGCTTCTGTTACTACACAGGTAATGCTGTTTCGATGGGGACCCATCTTCTTTAGAAGAACCAACTTTGTAACAAAAAATAAGCCAAGAAAACGAGGCAGTTGAAGCCTAGGAGTTGTCTGAGCTGCTGAGTCTGGAACGGTTTGGGGTCTGAAGAGAAAACAAAGGAATTTGTGTCTCTGGGCTTGCAAGAAAGAGATGAGGCAGTGCTGTGGGAGTGCCTGCTTCAGTCTGCCACGGTGGGACCGCAACACGTTCCTCTCTGGAGTAGATCATTCCCTATCTGCCCTTCAGAGGAAAGAGGATCTGACTGACGGAAACATATCTTTTAAAGACCAATTTTAACTAATAAAATCTGCTGTTTCACATGTCTGGATGAAAGCAAAGCTGTATTCTTTTGAGAGAGTGAATCCTATCACTGTCTTCTTCCTTCTTGTCTTTCTCTCTCCCATCATCTCCTTTCCCCTAGCCTCCCCAAAAAAAGGTATCAGGAGCTGAAAGCAGTCAGTTACATAAAAATACACTATTGCACCACTTAGTTGGTGTTAAATTCCTTACTCTCAGCACAGTGGGGAGATCAGAGCTGTGCAGTGTGATACATATTGCTAGGATTGCACAATGATCCTAAATTGCCATTCTAAAGCAAAAAAAAAAATGTAAATGATGTGACCCATGATTAATGTAAAACTGCACAAGGCAAATATGGGAGTGCCAAAAAAAATTCTAGTTGCCTTTTTCTGGGATAACAAAGACTTGCTAGTTTGTCTCCATTTTTAGGAAGTAAGAAATAATCAGCCTAACTTTGGTAAGTTTCAGGTTTTTCATTTATTGGTGAGAAGCCAAAAGTAAAGAACTCACAAGGTAGTATGAAGGAATGAATGGCTAGGGATCCTACCTGAGATTTCAGAGTTCAAGTCTTTCTCCTGCTCTCAGATTCATGGTGAAGCAATTTGCAAGCAGCTGCACAGCGTTAGATACATCAGATCACTTAGACTGGCCATCTCTTGATAATATATTCTTCAAAACAGGGAACTTGCTCACCCGTCAATGACCTAGAAGGAGTGATGGAACTTTCCTAGCAATCTCTACAAAGTCTTCTTTAAACAATGCAAAGAAAGAATGGTGAAACATTGCTGATGCTGGCCATGTACAGCTTTGGTTTTCAGGCCTTTCCCTTGGTACCTTACTGTGCGGGTCATTTCTGTTGAGCGAGGAAGGCGAGCAGCATAATTATGTTTCACAGGTTGCATCACTGAAGTAACTAACTTTTTCTGCACAGTGAAGGAAAGTGGTGAACTCAGGATGCTGGGAGGGAGGGCTATGCTTTTTGGTTGATCAGTTGTTCCATTTAATGCACCTTTCTTTCCAGACTTTTTGCAACTGATATGTATGCATTATAAGAATCAAAGAAAATCCAGTTACCTTTATGTTATATGTAAAGGCTGGACCCACAGTGAAGTGTGGTTGGGAGTAATTTTCAGCCTTGTACAGGCCAAACTTGAGTACTGTATTTGTCACTGCAATTTCATTTTGAGCAGGATCCCTGCCTCTGCCTTGCTCCTCTGTAATTATGCTCCCCTTAGCCCAGTCTGATTCTTCACTGCAGGGATGGAAGAAGTCGTGCAGACCTTGTAAATGTTTTCAGGCCATGTCTGCATCATTCCTGACAGCTATTTGTCCATCTGCTTCCTAAAAATCCCTGGTGACATATCACTCAGTCTCCCTAAGAAATTTATGCAGGTCCTTTCCTGCTCTTAGTGCTTTTTTTTTTCATATACCTAACCTAGATGTCTTCTGCTACAATTTAATTATTTCTTAATTGCTCCCATTACTTCTTGTCCTATCCTCTCTATACACAGAGCACGGTCCCTTTCTCTTTGCTGTAATCTTTTACATTCTTGTGGCTTAGAATTGTGAAAGTTGCATGGAATATCCTAGTCCAATCCCACTAATCCTTCAGCATTTTGGAGACACAAACAAGAGAAAAACTGGGGGCCTAAAACTTTGTGAAGGAGTGATCTTTGACCACTGACAGGGCCTTGACCGCTTCTCTGGACACCAGAAAAAGAGAAATGTTTTGAACCAGATTCTCATCCTGTTTCTGCTAGTTTTAGATAGCAAACTGTTCAGTGGAGTGACCCCTCATGTGAACGAAGACGTTTAAGATAGTGCTGCCCCTTGCTCAGTACCGCAGTGAATGAGATCAGGACCAAAAAGTGGTTACATGCCCAGTGTTAAGTAGTAACAGCAGTAACAATGTCTCTGACTTCCTCATTGGTGGTAAAATATACCCCTGTCTTGTGGCTTTAAGTATGTCTGGAGTTCTGCTTTCCAAAGTTTTGGGTTACGCTGTGGTTTTCAAAGGGACAAAGTCCCAAAGTAATGGAAATGCAGGATCTCAAGAATCTTTGCGTGGCTTATTGCTGTGTAAACAGGACCGAGTGCTAGAGCAACCTGAAAATGCTGCCTGCGCGGGGGATGGGGAGGGGGTGGGAGGATAAGGGAGGAAGGTGGGAATCTGAGCCTGAGGGAAAGTGGGACAATTAAGCATGAACCCAGAGCTGACACCCTGCCCTGATTCATTTAACAATAATTAAAGACTTTCACTGGAGATCGGCATTCCGCTGGTTCCCAGCCGTGCTAAGAAGGATGAGTTGTGCAACAGTAACCAGGCCCTATTCATCACGGGCAGCACACACAGCAATTACCAGTGCTGCCTATAAACTGAAGCAGGCTTTTGCATTAATTGATTTACTGGGACCTTTTATCCCCTTTCTTTCTCTTTTGTTTCTTCCTTTCATCTCCTATGTTTTTATTTGAAGGGCCGGTTCCTCTGGCCACAGTGCGCAGCAGTGCCTGGCCCCGGGGGCTGTGTCCTTGGGATATAGGGTGGAGCTGCCTGGATTTGAGACACTGCGCTCTGTGGATGCCCCATCCCTCTGAGCCAGTGTTTCCCAGGGTGCTGCCTGCAAGACAGTTTTTCTGCTGAAATCCACTGTAGTAAGCAAAACGGATTAGACATCCGCTCTTGCTGCGGCCCTTCCCCACACTTCTTCTTGCTCTACCCTGTTTTCAGCGGTGATGTCGTTTGCCTCTCATTTCACGCTGAATATGAGAGAGAAATCTCATTATTTCTAACTTAGGTATTCACATGTGTCTCTCTACAACATGTCATGCCAGTTGCCAGCTTGTTACAACATCAGAAGAAGAATTCAAAGTGCTGATTTATCTGCTATTGGAAATGTCTCTAGGGATGAAAGAAGATAGGGGAAGGAGGGGGGAAAGGGAGAGAAGAACACAGACAGAGGCAGCACGGGGCTGCAGCTTTCCAGGGTGAAAAAACTAACCTTATCTTAGTTTGTTTGCTTATTTGCTGCTGTTCTGCTGGCTGGACAAGCAGAATGATCAATGGGATGTGAAATAACCAAAGATGTAATGGGCAGGAAGCTTTTGTATCTCTGAAGGAAAACTGTGAGAAAGATACTATGAAGTGTGTCTGGTAGCTGTTGAATAAAACTAAGGAGAGAAAAAGAAAAAGAATAAAAAAAGTTTGACACTTAATCCCAGTCTTTTGCTGGAGAACCAACAGTAGTTTTATTTTAGAGCTGAAAGGGTTCCAAACATAGAAAACACCCGTCTGCTCTTTGCACAGTATATTGGAATCAGATGTCTCGGGGTTTGGTCCTGTGTGTATGTTTGTCGTTTCATGTGCCTAGCTCCCTGTAGTTTGTTGCAGGAGTGGGTAGTTGATGACATCTCTAGCCATGGGCATGACATTTCTAGCTTCACCCACAGAAAAGTAAAAGGTAGTGAAATGCCTTGGCATCCTCAAACGTGGACATTTATTTTGCATGAACATGTAGCAGTCCAAACAAGGGATCCCAACTCGATTATGCAAAAGACAGAGAGCAGTTGAGACAAGAAGGCATCTCTGGAGAACGTCCATCCCAAGCCCCACTGAGGACAGGGGCAGCTGCAGCAGGTTGCTCAGAGCTGCATCCAGCTGGGCTTTGAGTATCTGGAAGGATGGAGACTCCACAAGCTCTCCAGGCAACCTGTGCCAGTGACTGACCACCCTCAGGTGAAAAAAGCATTTCTCCTGTGTGTTTCATTTTGTGCCTGGGGCATGTACCAGCCTGAGGCAGGCATGTGCTGATTCTTCGTGGGAGAGTGGCACAGCACATGTAGCATTTGTCTGCAGGTGCCACAAAGGTGTGTAGCTGCTGCTCCAGCATCTCGTCCAGCAGGAAAGAGGGCACTCGGAGAAGGTGGGCAGTGGTGTCTCCTGTCTTGTGTCTCTGTCTGGGGAAGCAGAAGCTTTCAGTATGCAAAGGGAAGGGCAGCACAGCTCGGCAGTGCCGTTGGGGGGGTTCTGCTATGGAAATGCTTCTTGGCTTTCTTCTAAAATGGGAAATAGTTGGTTTTCCCAGTCTTGTATGTATCAGAATATACACCTTCTGTGGGTAATACACAAAACTATTCATATGGATCTTCAGTCATTCTTGAATTTGAGCTGGTGCCTAGTGAAATGGTTAAACTACTTCCCTGCGTGCTTAAAGGGATGTTGTGAAAACAAACTGATATTTATGCAGTGCTTTGAAAGTTTAAAGCGTTCATTATTTATTTACTGTTATCATCAGAGAAGTGATTGATAGCTTCTGCTTATGCCGGTATTGACACGAACCTGTGAATAATATATATCAGGAGAATGTCAGTTCGTCTGCAAATGGAAAAACCAAATGGAGGGGATCCTTTGAAATGATAAAGAAATAAGACAACAAAGCTATAGAGCAAACTTTAAACCATATTGCAGTGTTGAGATTTCTACTAAATGCGTGTTCTGTGTTATCAACAGCCCCACACACTGGCTAGTGGGGTCCAAAATGTTCACATTTTAATGCAAGGACCATTTTCCACTCGGAAAGAAATTATGCTCAAAAAACCCCTCTCCATTAGTATTTTTAAATTAATAGGAAACTGGTAGTAATTCTCTGTGACATCTACATAATAAGCTCTTGAAGTGATTTAGTGATCAATGAGCACTGACATTTTGCAAAGGGAAAGGCAAACTTTGGCACTTGTTTTGGCACTCCCTCCCAACCTCTTTGCTGTCTGGGAGAGGAGAGGTTCATCCCTGGGAACCTGAATCTGCCTGAGCTGGGACACTTTCACTGCTGCTTGCAGGAGGATGCTGGGAAGAAAGATGCAATAGATCTCCTTTCCTGTTGGAAAAGAAAAAATATATATTCTCTGAAATGCTGATTGAGCACTGCATTTAATCTTAGGAATGAAAGACAAGGCTACTGCAGTGCAAGTATCTGTTTAGGTGCCATGTATACGACTGCCTTGTGTTTATTCCCTTTCTGCATCCCAAGCAGCATTGCACTGGGATGCTGCAGCATGTGGATGCCTGAGGCATGCAGGAGTCGGCTTCCTCTTGCACCAGGGAATGGACTTTTGAACATGTGCTGGAAGGCTCTGTTCTGTGGATGTGAAAGGCACGCATCACGGGGAGCCTCCGTTGTACCTAGGCTGCACTGATTCTCTGGAAACAGATTTAACAAGCAGAAAGCAATTCCTCAGGTTGTAATTGTTGCTTCCCTTTCGAAACAGCTGACTATGCAGAAAACACGTTCGCCACGTTAGCACAAAAAGTTATAAGGCACAAATGAAACATTTATTGAGGGCTGATCCTTCTTTAGAGGAGCTTCTCATCTGGGGTTCGGTGGAGGGTTCTTTGCTTGCAGCTAACCCCCATATCACCTGTCTGGTCTCACCAGTCCTTCCTTGGCCCCACTCTGGAGGGATGTACGAGTACATGGTGGTGATGGTGGCTCCAGCACAAAGGGTGGCCCAGACTCCAGTGGGGCAGGGCCAGGATGGCCTATGGCTGTTCCCCAGTGCACCTGCTGCTGCTGAAGTGAGAGAGCTACTGTGTCTCCCCGGCTCTTGCTGCCCGTGGGAAAAGTCATACAAAACACAATGGGGTGAGGCCTGTCAGGCCTTGCTGAAGGAACTCTGAAAATGCACAGGATTTAGTGGATAACCGCTCTGACCAGAAACCTTACTGGAGGATGTGGAAGGGCTGGGAATGCCTGCTTCAACGCCCTGCAGCAGCTGACTACAGAAAAGAACGTTTTCTGTCACTGAGAGACATTTATCCTGATGCCTGGGGAGGCTGTGCCTGAAAATCTGGACTGTGTGAAGACTTCTCTTTGCCCTCTCTCCAGACATCTGTGCCACAAGTGTCTACATACAACCATGCAGACCTGTGCATATACCATATGCACATGTGTGCCTGAGAACCTGAGCACAGGGTTTTTATTTGATTGGCCTGTTTTAATGTCCTCAAATAACTTCAACATGATTATTAGCAGAAGACTCTGCAAAGGATCAGATCTGTGTACAAAGCATTCTGCTCTCTGTGTTGGCACGCAGGTGTGGGGCTGGGCAGTGGCGGAGCAGGGATCAGCCATGCAGATCGGAGAGCGCAGTTTTGCTAATTCACTCTTTCCTATCCTTTCTTTTATGTTCATAACTATAGAGATAACAAGTAAAGACTCACTATTCTACTCTGGAGGCACCTTTATGGATTATTGCACACATTTATAGTCCCCATCATAACATATCAGTCAACATACTGTTCAAATGATAATAATTACCTCTACCATGGATTAGTAGCTAGTGCCAGATGCCGTGCTCTTTCTTTTTCCACCTACTCTTCCTAACCCTCCAACATTAAATACAGCATTTAGGTTCCAAAACCAAGGGAAATGGATTAAAGAATGTGCTGTAATTTGGTATTTGTAGGTCACTTTAGCCAGGCAAGCATTTCAGAAAGCCCATCAAAATGCTTCGAGCATGTAGAGCTACTCTTGGGAGATCAGGTGAGACTTGAAATGCATTCTTTAGTTGGTTTCCTTGTCAGGTTTGATAGCAGGAGGTTAAAACAGGACTGGATGAGATTTGACTGGGATTTCCAGTCTGTAGAAAATGTTATTGGGCAGGTCACTGTGAGCCTTCCCCGTTCTGCTGGCCTCCCGTTCGGATGGCTGGAGTGATGTGCTGCGAACTGACAGCTCAGGGACGTGCAAGCAAGATGCTCTCTGGAGTGCAGCTGCTCCACTGGGCATTGCTAAGGTGAAGTTGGAATCTGGTGAGATGCCACTGGCTCTCTGCAATGCAGTGAAGAGGAATTAACGTTTGGACGCCAGTGCTGCAGCCCTTGAAAGGCACCCTGACATAACACTCGTGCTGAGAGCTGCTAGAGAAGCTCCATGTCTTCTTTGGCTTTTTCCTCCCTTCCTTCAAACACTGTGAAGCAAAGGAGAGCCTTTGGTCTGCATCGTAGAAATTGCAGCATATGCTGCCTTTTGAGATGAAAAGAGTGTCTCTCTTCTTTCCCCTCTGCTTGAATTGTTTCTGTGCTTCCCACTGTCTTACAATCCTTTCCCTGTCTCCTACTAGGCAATCTTTGTCTTCCAGGATAAATATATTCTCTACTTTGCTGTCACCTTTGGGTTAAAATGCTAGTCAGTCCAAATGTTATTCTGGTCTCTTCTTGAGTTTTGATTTGTGTGCATGACTTGGGGAGAAGGAAAACCTTAATCTAAGAAACCTTGCTGTTGAACCTTTGGGACTCTGGTAGCTGTGCCCTATTTCTCACCTGGGCCTGAAGCCATGCACTGACTTGATGCATGCTTCATCCAGTGATTAACGTTGCTTCTCTATCAGAGAGTGATAAGCAAAGACACATGGATGCTGAAAGTTACCTCCTGAAACTAGACCCTACCCTGTTTGAAGCAATGACCTGGAAACACTTTTGAGGAGCAGTTGCAGTAGCACTTAGGTCACACGAGCATGGTGGAAATGGACTAGAGTGCAGATAAGCGTTCAGGACTCTCAGGGGCCAGAGGGAATTGCCTGATAAGCCACCAGTGGTACCTGGGATAATCTGTGAGCCTCTCCTCCAGTGTCTGAGGATTGAGGGGATCGAATCTGCCTTTGCTGTATTTTCTTCACGACATGGCTACATCGTCTTCCTGATATTAGGACTTCTGTCAAGAATAAATACTGTTGATGTTTTCTTCTACTGTCACACATTTATGGTGGCTTAAGAGCCTGATTCACTGCCTGCTTTCATGATGAACAGATTAAGTTACCTGGCTACCAAAACACAGGGTTTGAGAGGGGGTTCAATGAAACAGTCTGTAGTCTCAATGCACAGTCTGTTCTGGGCAGGTCTTCATATGGATCTCTTTTAGACTTTGGTATTCCTTGCACTCTCATTTGTTTGTTTTACTTTTTGAAGACATAATGGTTATGGAATGAAGTGGAGTACCAATATCTGACAAAAAAGACGGATTTGGGGTTTCTTTTCTGCTTTTTTCTCCTCTAGCACAAGTGATTACTTGCTTTAAAACTTTGTCACTTCAGAGGCAAAAGTCTCACCAGGAGTTCAAACAGCGATGGGGTTTCAAGTGGCTTAACCATAGCAATATGCACCGAGAGTCACCAGATTTACTCAGAGAGAGGAAGCATTAAGTTGAAAAACAAGCAAACCACCCCTTTCTGCCATGCCAGAAAACCTACAGAATAAACAAAAAAACCCCTTGAGAACTGTACAAGCAACTGTTTTGTAAAGGGAAGTATGTATTGAGGTACAGTACACGACACTCATCTCATGCACCGTGTGCCCCTTTGGCTATTTGAACAGCACAACAAGCCCTGTTACACCAGCCTGCTAATATTCAGCACTGGGCTTCGAGAGAGTCTCACTCTTCTCTTCCACCTGGTAATTTCACTGTGTATCACCACTTCTACACCATGCCATTGTTCCCTGAAAGCCAAGTCAGCTCTTCTCCAACTCTGCTTTGACCTTTTACATGAGCTGTATCCCAGTTGAAGCCTGTCAGGAGGTTTCTGTTCTGTGATGGAGGGATCTGCTGAAAGGTGAACAGTTCTGCAGTCTTCCCTGCCTCTTCTCATTTGCTCAGCTCTGGGGGTAGGGTTGTCTGTGTATGGGATAAAACAAATACAATTTAAAAAAATCAATTTGTTTACTAGATTGAGGGTCCTGTCTGGCACTTATTACTTATATCTTATGTATTAAAAACCTCCAAAACCAAAACCTAAGCCAAAAAAAGCCCCCAGTTAACCCAACTCTGAAATGACAAAAATACACGTTTTTGTTGAAAGGATACAATTAAGGTTGCAAAATACATGTATGGAAAAAACACAGGAGCTGATGTTGTTCATGCAGCCTTATTTCAGCCCATCCAGACATGTGCCTTATGTTGCAGCCTTCATTCACACGGTGAAGTGTTGCACTCCTCAGTGCAGAAGGATCAATATGACTAAAGGCCTTTTATGGTAGATACCTGGGAGGAATGTGTGAGAGCAGCACTAACCCACCAAGCTGTATTTTAGGCAGATAATGAAGCAGTCCTCCTGCGCTACTTGTGTATTTGATTGAAAAAAGTGGGTGTTTCTGGGGAAGGTTGTCTTTGTCCCCCTAAAGAGTTAACGCTTATGCATAAGGAAGCCTGGGTCCTCCCCTCCAGTCTGCTCATAGTTTTTCCCAGTGTAAATAAAAGATCACTTACTGTTTTTCTGTCCTCTCTTCTAACCCCACCTTTTGCTTCTTTTGTGCTACTGTGAAGTAAAGCCTGTAAAGAGCACCGATGTCATGGTCCGCTTAGGAGGCAACACCCACTGGCCTTGAAAGCCTGGAGTATCTCTCTTCTCGGCATTGCACAGATGGGTGATGTGTGACTGCCAGGTTTTGACCCGCTTCTCACAGCTCCTGGCGCAGGCAGCATGGCCCATCTTTCCATGGCTTCATCTCCAGCTGCCCCATTCCCATCCGAGTCATTTCTCCCCAAAGATTTGTGGCAGTCGTGCAGGAGCGCTGGCAGCTGGCACATGTTACAGGCATCATCAGGGCGAGAGCAAGTGAAGGGCTGTAACTTCTCTGTGTGTTGAAATGGCCAAGGGAGGAGACCTGCATGTTGCAGGCCAAGCTGGCTTTGCAGAAGTCATTAGAAAGTACTTTTACAAGGAAATTCAAGGGGTGGGAAAATCCCATCTCTTTTCTAGTGATTTGAAACAAAAAGCTAAAACTCTGAGTGCTGGTCCAGGGCGCAAGCACAACCTCCACCCCATAATCCTGATGTCTCCCAAATGAGCCCAGGTTCCAAGGCACTGTCAGAAGGCCTGACCAAGGAAACACAAAACATTAGCTCTGGAGTGACTGACAGAGAATCTACCAGAGTGGCCTGGGTACCCACCCAGTTCCCAGAGGGCATGGCAGTGAAAAGTGTCCTCCAGAGGTACCAGCCCGCAGTTTGTTCCACAGCTGGGTTAGGACCTGGGATGGAAGATGGCCTTCACAAAGACAGGGTGTGCTTTCAGCTGGGGGGGCACTGTCCCATGAAACACTTGCCCTGTCCGTGCTCCCTAGCTGCTGGGAGTACAGTCCTGTTGTGGTCAGGGCATTAAGAAGCAAAGACTGGTGTCCTAAGTCTGTCCATGCTGTGGATTTACCCTGTGATTTTGGGCAAGCTACTTCACCTCAGTGCTGTACCCCAACAGGGCCTGTCGTACCCATAGATGCACTCCCAAGCCTTAGTGCCCCATAGGGCCAAGAGAGTTGCTGCCAGGGTATTATGTAGTGCCTGCCTCAGAGTGTGTGCATTGCAGCTGGTGAAACTAGTTGCCGTCATTAAACATAACGAGCAGGCCTGACACAAGTGGGGGAAGAGGAAGATACTGAGCTTTCTGTGTTCTCTAAACATCATCATTTTGGCTTGTCAAGCTTCCCTGTGAATCAAATGACAGCCTAACCTTTGCATGAGTTGTATGAGCCATAACTTCCACTTTGGGATCACTATGGGCCGCAGAATTGGACCTTTGTTTTTCTGGAGTAACCTCCTTCTCAGTCATTCAGTGTTAACAGTTTCTGGTCTCCTCTGGAACACAGAGAGGTGAAATAACACAACAGAAGTGTACAAGCAGCAGAGAAATTCAGAAGCAGCTTTGTCATGAAGGCCTGAATTTTGTCTTAGTGTTTCTTAACCAGGTCCTTGGTCTTGATGCAATTAGTGCAGTCTGAGATAACATGAATTCATAAGGCTGCTTTGCCTTCAGGACTAAATTGGTTTCTCAGGGAGATCTGGAAATCCTTTCCCTAGCCCATTACAGTGCATCACGGTATGATGTGTCTAAAAGGGAGCACTGCAACTGAGCTCGTATAGGCTGAGCTGCATGACAGTATCTGCATGCCCAACTCCCACTAATCAGTTGTCTAATGTGATATCACTTGGAGAGGGAGAGAGAATAGGGCAAAGAAAGCTTCCCTTTTTACCCTCAAAGGAGTAAAAGCAGTTGCCATCAGGAAAATCAGAGCAATTACTTCAGTTTATTAAATCATGCTGTCTTTTCTGGTAATGGCTTATCTCTTCTTATATCTTCTTCCAGCCTGCTGGCCAGGCTCTCCATCTGGCCTGCATCTGCCCTGGTGCATCATGGTCTGCATCTGCATGAGGGGAATGGTGTGGTGTTGCTGTGTGGTCAGAGCTCCACAGGCTGGTCACAGAGTATGGGTCATGGAAAGAGACTGGAGAACTTAGGCAAATAATCATGGGCCACTCTGAAGAGAAAGAAGGGAGGAAACTAGTTTAAAGTAAGAGTCAGACCAGTCTTGTTGCAGGAAAGCTGAAAGTTTATTTTGGATCAAAACATGAAAACAATAGCTGTCAGTCTTTCCAAATGGAAAACTTAATTTTTAGCTCTGAACTGAATTGTTTCACTTTCTGGATGCCAGCATATCTTTGGTGGATTTCTATGAAAATTGAAAAATGTCAGGCAAAAGTAGAAACTTCAGGGTAAAACTCTGTTTTCTGTTTTAAAAACCAGCCTGACTAGGAGAAGTGTGTGGTCATTTCTTGGCGTCACAGCGTTTGTACAACAGCACTGGAATGTTGAATGAAGAAATGTTCATTTTAAAAGGTTCTTCAAACTAGTTCTTGGGACATCCAGGAGAAGTGAACACGCATTGATTGTTCTATAAAATGCTCACTAGGAAGATGGGGTGAGAGTACTTGTGCTTGATTTATTGCTCTAGTAAAATTAAAGGTAGTTATTTTGTTATTGCCATTAAGAAGTTGGGGAGATATTTTCCCTGCACTTTTTTCACGAGGGGTGTAGGTACACATTTGCTGTAACAGAACATTTCCTTTGAAGTTCCTCTATTTACTGCTTGTGCCTTAGTTGCTGTGCAAGGTTTCTGCCTTGAAAACCCTGACAGTTCCCTGGGAGTGAGGGGCTGGTTTCTGCTGCAGAAGGTACAGCCCCAGCCAACCCAGCCCTCCCATTCCTTCTCTCTATGCACTGTGCTGGTGGGACTGAGAGGGAAGATGTACCACCAAATATGGTGTTGCCTCCCTGTCTCATGGCCAGGCAGCTTGTGGCTGTCTGGAGAGGGCAAGGGGGAACAACTCTGCCTTGCCTGCTCCTGCCCTTGCTGCCTGCTGACTCGCAAGGGAATGGGGTGGCTCCAGCTTTCCTTTTCCCACACCTTTTCTCCCAGTCCTGCACAAAAGAGTGGGAAAGAGCATCCCTTGGGACTCCCCTGGGTGGGTCAACAAGACTATAGCACAGTCGAGCCTCAAAGGAAGTGGGAAAGGACTGGAACTCAGATACTACATCACAGTGGGTGTAGTCAAACATCTATCTTGGGATACGTTTGTTTGTTTGTTTGTTGGGGTTTTTTTAGTGTGGGTTTTTTTTTTTGCTTGTTTTTAAACTTTGATAAGGCTTTTACTCTCCCTGCTGTCCTTGTCCATCAGCCTGCCCATGCGTCTAAGCAAGAATATATTCTTTTCTGTGCTTCGCTTTTATTTTGTTTCAAAGGAAGTCAGACCTTTTTGTAGACACTGTAGGGAAGCAAAAAATTTGGTGCTGGCAGTTCATTAAAACCACTACTCTTCTCACCTTCTCAGAGTCCTGCTGTACTCCGGGGTGATACTAATTCACCCAAACTATATTTCTGGTATGATAAAACTGTAGAAGCTGCTTTGGAGGGGAAAAATACCCTCACGTAACCTGCTTCACTCTGCTGGGGCCAAAGGAATCACAGAAGCACAGAATGACAAGGTTGGAAAAGCCCTTTAAGATCATCAAGTCCAACTGTTCCCATCCTATGCTAAACCATATCCTTAAGTACCTCATCTACCCTTTTTTTAAACACATGTGGATGTGGAGACTGGTGGGAAAGGGAAGCCTCCTGGCCCCACACTGCCTTTCAGTGGGCTCCTTGCCCGTTCCTATTTCTATCACAACCAATTTGCTCCATGCACTCCTGCCATGTAGAGTAGATGATGTGTTTCTCTGATGGTTGCTATGCCAATATGAAACAGTAAGCTTTGTTCCTCCTCTTTTTCAAAATAGATTCATAGTTTGCAACTATATGTATGTACGTATATATGTATATTTATATTTGTACATTATTTGAAAATGGGCAGTTGTTAGTGATGGAAATTGTGGTGAGGACATTATCTGATGATTTTATGTTCCACCTGTCTCACTGTTTCTGGTTTTCAGATCATCAGAAGAGTAGCCTGGGGTATAATTGATGGTGACCCACCCATGAGGTCTTAGACTTAATCTTTCTCATCTTGTTCTACAATATTTCTGTCAGTCATCTGTCCTTCATTTTGCTCAGTGGCTTAAACTGGGGATATGCTTCCTGTTTCTCTTCCAGAATAACCTCTTGAAAGGCAGAAGGAGCATTTCATGAGCTACACCAAGTTGTGCAAAGTGGAGCATAATCAATATGATTATCAAGATAATTTGTCAGTGGATAACTCATCTCCCAGTCCTTGCAGTGAACAGACATATCCTAAACAAATCTTGAACATGAAGAAATTTTGTCACAAACAAGAAACAAATGTAAAATACACATTTTTCCTAGAAATTCCTTACTTCAGAACAACATATTTGAGGAAAAAAGTGTGTGACACAATCCATCATTCAGTTTCCTTAACAGTTGTTTCTTGGTCTGAGTAACACCAGGTGTCTCCTGTAGGCAAACAGAGTCACAGGTATTTAGTCTGATTATCTCGGTAATACCACACAGATGTGAACTTTCTAATGAAAGAATGGATGGGTTTGGAAAGGGCTTGCCTAGACTTCTAAATAAAGGTGGTCTTTGTGGAGGTTTTCATAGTGAATGCTGGAGCATACATGGAGGAGGCTTGCAGGGTCAACAGCATGCTCCAAAAGCCAAATTCCCTCTTCCCGTAAATGTCGAAAACTCCATTTACACCGGTGGGGAATGTGGGCCGCCATTACCCCAAATAGCGTTAACTGTTTTCACACCCTGCCTAATACTATTAACGTTCCCCAGGGATCTCCCTTGGTTGTCCGTATCAGTGGTGGTGTGATGACTGGAGGAAGTTAAAGGCCTTTTCTGGGGAACTGGGTATGATCAGGAGGGAGGCCTGTAGCTCCGAGTTTGCAAACTAGTGGTGGACTTTCACATGTGGCATGAATTATACAGGAGGTCTTCTGGACAGAAACACTGTGGGCATCCCGAGGAAAGTGAGCTGGGAGATACAGTTCTGGTTTGCAGGGGGAAGGAGAAAATTAGCTGGGCTTTTCAGTAAGTGGTTGTTTGGATTCAGCACTTGCTGAAGGAGTTAAACATGGCCATTTGAGGGATATTTAAAGGTACCACCATAGGCCAAGCTGTGTCTGAAGGAACAGTACCACATTTTAAAAACACACATATTTTTTACCTTGTGCCTTCTTCTAAATCCTGTCCCTGCTGTTATCACTGCAGCTAGGACAGGATGCTCATGTTTGACAGGACAGTCTCTTCATCTACTTTTATTCTTCCCCTCATATGCAGTTATGATACTCATGTTGCTATTTATGCTTTTCTGACCCTCTCTGATGTTTGCCTTTTTTTTTTTTAAATAACTTATTAAAATTAAATAAATGATAGGAACCGATGATTGTTGCTCAAGTAAGAAGTAATGGAAGAAGAAATATCAGAAGAGAAAACCCATTTCAGGCTCAGGGTTGTATGTTTCTATAACTAACAGCAAATGTTAAAATAAACTTGTGAATTCCCCATTAGAAGCATGCGACCATTTCCAAAACAGTCACCTAGTTTCTGCACACTATATCTCACCGACAGGAAATTGCTTGAAGCTAAGCTGGTGGATGTAAATTTTCTCTTAACAAATTTGAAGCTAATTCCGATGTGGCTATTCTAAAATAAGGATGGATTTTAAACAGCAAGAGTGAAGATCCTTATTTACCCACTTTTAATTAACCTCCTTATCTTGACATGATTCTGGTCCAGACTGCATCAGATAGCTGTTGACATTGCAGGGAAGTTACTCTGGGCCGATGCCCAACATGGAGTTGATCAGGTCCTGGCCTTGGGTTGGAAGTGGTGAGCGCACATGCCTGGCGATTTTTTTCTTCCACGTTTTAAACTGAAATGCAAAAAAGAAGACAGGTAAATGGACAGCTTTTAGGGTCCCTACAATGGACCAGCAGTGGTGGGGACTCCTACACCTTCCCCCTGCACTCCCCCCTTATCCACTTAAAGGGATTTAGCTGTGTTTGTGGAAAGTTTGGGGTTGCAGAAAACCTGCTTTTTAAACATTCTGACCATTTCAGGGCTTGAAAGGCTGAGGACCTGGGATGTTCCCCTGAGAAGTGAGCACAGGGTTGTTTCTGGTTGCTCCTTTCCTCCTGCGCTTCAGCTGGTGTTTCAGGGGGGGCACAGGCAGCAAATGCTGCAGCAGCAGCTGTAGGCTGTACTTGAGGAGGTCATTGCTGGTGGGACTCGGTAATGCTCCTGCAACTCATTTTCTCCCTTCGTTACAGCTTTGAGCTATTTGTAGCCTTGAGGTATTTGAGAGAAGATCTCTTCTGGATTTAAATGGTTTGGCCAAAAAAGCTGCAGGAGGGAAGGTTTATAAGTGGAGATATTTGTCTTAACTGTGGCTCCAGGGTAAAGGTGTGGCAGCAACACAGGGAATTTTGCTTTACAGTGTGTGGCAGTATGCACAATTTTAGGCACCCTGACTTGGCTCAGCATACCTGCTGTTTTACAGCGCATCTTAATCCCAACATTCTGGTTTTCACAACTTGTACACCACCCCTCCCCCCAATCCCTCTTTTCTCTTAAAACAAGTCCAGGTGTCTTTTGAGATCATGTACAGCCTTTGTTTCAGCTGGTTTCATGGTAACTTGTTCCACACGTGTATTACCCTTCAGCTGAAGCAATTCTGCCTGATGACTTCCCTGTTTACTCCTAGCTGTTTTATTTGAAATGTTTGTGACCTGTTTTGACATCCCTTCCTTCACCCTGCTCCTCCTTCCTTCACCCTGCTCCTCCACCCGAGCTTCGTAAAGGTTACCTCGATAACCCCCTTTCATGATTTAAAAAAATCCTCTACTAGGTCACACCAAAGTACTCTCTTTTCCGATGAGAATAAACATAACATGCCCCCACTTCACCCACCTAATAATTTAGGGCCCAGGAAGAGTCAAGATCTGGTTTCACTCTTTGCTGCCCGGCTCTTGCACCCTCCGAGGCAATAATATTCTCGCTGTGATATAGTGACTAATGCAGAGCATCTGTTAAGCCTCCATCTGCAGAACAAGCCATTGATTTCTCTTTATTGCTGTATCTCTACTAACACAAGTTTGTATCTCATTTCTCTCTTTTTTTCCCCTTTTCTCTGATGTTCTGCCATACATTAGTGGTTTAAATTATGTTTTTTCCATTACAACCCTTAAAATCCTTTACCTCTACAAAGTGTCATGTCGTTATGGTACTTAGCATATACAGCTTTGCCTGATTCCTTTCTCAGGGATTAATTTATTTTGTGCTTTTTGTGTTGAGCTACATTTGCTGACTGAACCAAATTCTTCTGCATTGACTGTGCTCAGCCTAGATTTATATCCTAACATGAGAGCTCGAACACTGTGCGAAGACATTCTTTCCAGTGTTTCTGTATTGACATCAGTGTATGAGTATAAACTCAGTACTGTGAACCAAAGGCAACTCTAATGGCCGTTGTTCATCGCTGCCATAGTGTAAGAGCTCTAATCAAAGGTGGTGTAGGTCATAAGGACATTTTTGTCTGGAAGATGCTGACATGGGAACAGTGGGGAAAGTGGGATGGGAAAACCCTTGTACATCTGACCCCTCCAATCATTATCCTCTTCCCAGTATAAAGCTCCCACCCAATATCTGACTTCATCTCTTGCTCCACAGCCCCTCTTCTGTCCCTTTACTTTGCAATCCATAACTTTCTGTTTGCCTCCATTAGTCATCTCTGATGCTGGGCCTTGTCAAAACTTTGTTTGAAAAAATCTAACCTCAGTGTGCTATACAACATTTGTCATGTTTTTCTTATCTGCCACGGCAGTATTATCTTCAAAGATATCCAGCAGGTTAGTTAAGCATGACCTCCTGTGTCTACATGTGTGCTGGCTGTCCTTAATCAAACTGCCTTTTCAGGTGTTCTCATGTCACATCCCTTAAAGGTTTCCTGTGCCAGATGTTAATCCTGCCACTCTAGAATTTCCTGGCTTGCCTCTCAGACCCCTTTCAGGGGTGGGGGAAACAAGGGCTAGTTTTAGCTTCAGTAGCTTCTGTCAGACTCAGGGTACTTGAACATAGCATCTTCCTTACCCCCTCTTTTGTCACCGTTGTTGCTCAGTCTCATTAACGGGGGCTGACTGTTTATGGGCACTTAGACCATATTCACCTTTCCAAACCAGTGGCTGTCTCAGAGACACTGTTTTACAAAAGTATTTATAACTGAGGAGATACATTTGTGCTTTGCCAGAAAACCAAAGGTCAAAAGAGATGTACTCAAACTGGAGCAATGCTGTAGCTGCCCTTATTTATTAAAGGGGAAACAGCTCAAAGAAATGGCTCAGACCTCCTGCACCAAGATGCAGTGCCTTGGGTTTTCTTAAAGATGTATTGGCAGATGGTTCATTTCTTTGAATTGCACTAGTTATGGTGGTAGGAACAGTGTGGGTACCAGGGCTTTTTTTGGCCTCAGAGAAACAACCTGCTGTGCAGAGACTGTATTTCTTCTTGATGAAGGTAACTTGTCTTATGTGATGAGTCTTCCCTCTTCTGTATGCCAGATTGGAGATCCTTTTTCCTACTCCAGAAAGCCATGCCATTTCTTACTCCTCTCTTCTTGCATGCCAATGATCTATAGGCCGTTAAAGGTAATTTTTTTTCACACTGTTTGAGTTTTGGGATGTTGGTCTGTATGGAGGAACAGAACCAAACATCAGCTGCATGGGGCTCCATTCTCCTTTTTCAGCGAGTCGAAGATTCACATTTCTCAGCTTATCACTGTGGGTGAGACATCAGCACCAAGAAAGGTAATTAGTGTGAGTAGGTGTGGAGGGGCCTTGTTCTTCCTTGCAGCTCTACAGAAACGGAGAATAGAAATGAAAGAATAAAGTGACAGATCGATTATCTCATATCTTAATAGAAAACATTGAAAATGTGTATTAGAAAACATGTTAGTAAAGATAAATGGCAGTCTTCCCTGATTCCCAAATTCATGGCTCTTTTTGAAATATTATGTTAGAACGGTCCTGTTTTAGCTCCATTAGAAGTGAAAGCATGCTCCTGTGTTTCTGTGGTAAACGTGATATTCTAAAGGGGCTGTGATAATATTTAACTAAACTGCTTTCCCTGGTTTTTAAATACCCAGAGCAGAAGTATCGCATGCCTTCACAGGTCAGAGTAACTGGAATTACCTTTATGGAGTGTCCTCGTTTGCTTTTTAATTAACCTCCGTACCCTTAATTCTGTGATAATTAAGGGATATTTTTAAGATCTCAGATCAGCAGCGCACATGCTGCCATCAGGTACAGGAGATCTTCTCTGGATAAGGGGATTTATTGCATTGAGGGCAAAGAGCGGACTCTTTCTTTTCCATCCGCGGGTCAGTAAGAAAAATGGGATTTAATCTTTGTCCACACCAGAGGAAAAGCACACAGATAACTTTAGGCATAGAGGTGACAGGAGTTGTGCTGTTGATTTCGCTGCATGAGCAGGGACTATTGGTAGTATTTAAAGGAAAATGGGTACATAAGGATTTGAACTTGGCCTTGAAATAAACCGAGTCTTGGCTCTCTTCCCCTCAGTTTTCCCATTTGCTGCTGCTTCAGTTAGAAAGCTGCTGATATTTCTGAGAGTAAGGGAAGACTGTGCCTCCAGGTCAGGCTCTCCAAAGCCCAAAGATGGGGCTGAAATGCCCATGAGGTTCCCAAATTCACATTAACATTATGGTCCCTAATGTCTGGGAAGTAACTGCAGAGTTTTATGTGTTTCTTTTACCAAGCCTTTACAGACCTTCCTTTTTTTTCCCTCCAATTTTACATTTCTTTTTTTCATATACTGATTTCCTTTAGAGGTATGCCAAAAAAGTTAAAAAAAAAAAAGAAGAAAAAAAAAAAGAAAAGTAGGATGGAAGCATGAATATGCAACTGAGAAAACTCTTTCAACAAATATTATTACCACAAACCTACATACCAGTCTGGTTTCGTTACTATAGCAGCAGCAGCACTAGTGAAGTATGGTCTGAGGCGGTGAGACCATAAATCAAGCACAAACCCTCTAGTTGTGTCCAATAGGATCTTATCCCATTCTTCATTCTTCCCCTACCTGGGCTTACTTGTGTAGTTCTGGTTTGGACAGTGGAGTGTCTGAAGCATAATTTGCAGAGGAAATTATTTTCATCTCCAGTCACAAGCCAGAAAGGCCAAATTTTATGTTTCCATCAGCTGAGAAGACATTTTCTCTTGCAAATCAGCTTCATTCTAGTTGTTTAATAGGTAAGTGTGGAGGCCTGTAAGCATCCAACTCTTTTTTTTAATTAACAGAATATAAAATTATATTCAAGATTTGTTTGAAAACAATCCAGAAGAATTTGGATTGCTTCATCATTGTTAGGCAAATAACTGTATGAATAGGCTGCTTAGTTTTGTTAGAGGAACAAATGTGGAGTGCAATGACTGGCAAGACACAAATAATTGGTTTGGCCAGTGGCCTGATTTGGCTGGTTGGTCAGTTTGTCTGTCTTCGTTTCTTTCTCCAACAAAAATAAATGAGCTTCCCAGTTCATCTTTCATTTTCAGTAGAGCAAGTCTAGCCAGTCAGTTTTCTTCCTTGATTGATCAAAAGATTCAGAAACAGAAATGCAACCAAACCATGTGTGGCATTTGAAGGAAGGCTGTCAAATTATTTTTATTACATTGATTAATTGCAGGAAATTCCAGTTTCTGACTTACATACTATACTACAGATGCTCTTCAGAGAAAGGGATTGTTCTTTCAAGACACCTACCATGTGTCTAGTTTCTCTTGGCCTTTTTCTACAGTGTTGATCTTTGCATCTGTAGCCTTTTTGCTTTGTCTTTCTTTTTGAGGCAGGAGAAAATGTAGGTGAGTAGAATTTTTTGTTAACAAAACTGGGATTTTTTTGGCTTGTGGCTATTTTAATGTGATAAAATGCCAGTGGAGCGAACATAGTCTGTGCTGTCTTTTGCTGATGGGCATGCCATCTATGCTGGCAAGACTTAACACTTCTAACTTCCACTGGAAAAAATGGAAGGCTAACCATGAATAGACATGACAAATGATGAATTTGGTATGGACAAGAACGTGCCACTCAGAAAACTTACAGAAAGATCTCTGGGATAACGGAGAAATTGCACTTTTCCCAGTTCCCCTGTCTATCCCACCCCCATCTTCATTTGCTTCTATCTTGGATAACTATTATATACAAATGTGTTTTTTCTGGCTGGCTGTATTTTATTAAAGCCACTGGTCAAAACAGTTGTTGTTGGAGAGCTTGCATTTTCATACAGAGCAGTGTATCTTCACACTGAATACAGGACTGCGCCAGGTGGCTTGGTGACTAAACCACACACTCCTCTTGCTTGTTCTCTCTCTTGCTCTCCCCATCCTCCACCCCCTCTGTTTTCAAATCACTGGGAATGAACTCTGCTTTTAATGAGACTTCCTTGTTGCTCGTTCCCTTGCCCACATCAGTAGTGGACAGCGTTAATCCGAGATGAGCATAGAGCAGGTAGCAGCTGGACAGTGAGAGCTCAGTCTCTGATGGCCGTAAGATCATTCTTCCTGCAAAAATGGTTCACCTGGTTTACGTGCATCCAAACAGCTAAAATTTCAGTATGACCTCATACATTGTTTCCCCTGGGCAGCTTGCAGATGGCTTCTCTTCCCCGTTGCATTGGCTTTAATCCCCATACCTGTTTACTGCCACTGTGCTGTGTGGTTGTTTCCCCAGTGTATGCTGAATGTACTGCCTGGGGCTTATTTTCAAGCCAATCTCCTTTATGTCTTGGGCTTTACTATGGATTCAGGTGGGCACACCCAAATGCATCCTTTCTTCTGCAAGCTTTCCTCTTTTCTTCAGTAAAAGCTTTATTTAAACATATGATGAGTTTAATCTTTCTAGCCATATAGTTGCTCTTGTGACTTGTGCTGGAAGTCATCTACTACATATGATTTGGGGGAGGGGAGGGGCTAAAATTTCGTCCTTTTTTACTGTGTCCATTGTCATAACTGCCTTTGAGTACAATTCAAGATTTGTGTGGTGGGATGTACATCTATGCATGTGAGATACTCGTATCACACGTGTTTATGATTACCTTGGAGTACATTCCTAGGTTTCTGCACCAGTGGAATAAATTGCATTTAGTTTGCAGCTCTGACCTTCTCACCTGCACTCTGCTCACTATAATCTTACTCTGCAGGAATTGCTTTGAACACCTCAATTCAATAAGGCTGTTTTTATACAACACACTATTTTCTAATAAAAATAACCTGCTATAAAAATACTTCTCTTTTTTCCCCTCCGCCATCTCTTGCAGCCTCCACTGAGTCACAGCAAGGAATGAATATTATGCTGATCTAAAACTTAAGCACTACAGGCTTAGGACTGTATATATTAAGAACAGATTATCTCATGAATCAGCTAGGTTAGAACAGATGATGTTTCACCAAGGTCCTTAAAAGCTTTCTTTTAAAACTGGCAGGAATAATGAAATGTTATCACACCTTAGAAATAAAAGAGTTATGTGATTCAAGATGGAGAATAGAAATGATTTATCCTATGAGGGAAAAGGAAACTAAGGTAAGTGATAGGGCAAAGCAGGAGGCCAGGAGATGAGCCGGGTTGTCTCTCAGCTTTTTTCTTCCATTCATTCCCTTCATTGCCACAAGGAGAACAGCAGAATTGCTGTTCAGGGCCCTGCCTAAACTCTCTCACTTGTGTGAGCATCCCCATGTGAGGCACCTACAGCTTTTATTTTCTAGAACTTTATATTTTGCCTCCTAATTATCTATTAGGGATCCAGTCCAAGAAGTTTGAGTACAATTTAATTGCATCTAGTAAAAGATAACTTGTGCAATGGTTGTTTAAGAAAACTTCTATTTTTAATTTGAATATGAAAACATTTGGGTACGAGCTCATGTTGGAGTGGCATGTGTAGATATTCTCACCCAGACATTAGCAGGAAAACAGTGCATTGTGTCGTCTGTCTATATAGACACTCCACTTTGAACACTCGCCAGTTTTCTATACTTGAGCTAACTACTATGTTGATCTCAAATAAAGGCATACGGTGCATGATATTTTTAAATGGTTATCACTGGCATGCACAGCAGATGTTTTGGGGAACATGTTTTCAAGCAGACATAGCAGCTGACAGTGACTTTTTTGGTGGAATGAAATAGTAAGCACTGGACAGGAGGTCTCTTATTCTGCCTCCTCCTCCCATATTTAATTTGATGGTGCAGAAACTCAAAGTCGCAGGTTAAATCACCTGTGTCTTTCAGCTGTCTTTTATGTACCCAAAAGTGTAAGAGAATTTGTTTCCAAAATGCAGAGGGAGGAGTTAGAGCATGGTTTTGCTTGCTGTAATCCCGGAGAACCGTGGGATGTGCCCTGAGCAGACCCAGCGAGGAAGGAGACAAAGCTAAGAAGTCATCATGTGTCTGTTTACATCCACTCTAGGCAAATTTGGATCCTAACGTGTGGCCAGCTCTACCATGAGTTCTGAAATGTGATTTGACTAAGAGTAAGCCTCATTACCCTGACTTCGTAATTAAGTCAGACTTAGTCAGTCTGCCTCTGACTAAGAGTAACTGCATCAAAAATGCAGCAACCGGTCTGTGCTCAGGCCTGGTTCCAGGGGACCGATGTGGCTCTGCCGGTTCACATTTGTTCCAAAAACAGCACCGGGGTAACTTTGTACTGGCAGGCTATATGCAGGATCGAGTGTCGTTCGTCCTCCCACAGCTGGCTGGAGGCCAGCATAAACTCCGTATCATGTATTCTAGCTAATTCATCTTAAATGTGATTATGTGCCCTGGGCTGATCCAGATCAAATGTGTACTGAGAGCAAAGAGCCAGGATTAATGATCACAGAGGCATGACCTGAATTCAGCCATGGAAGAGAAAGCTGTGATGTAGTCTGGTTCCTCTGACGGAGCTGCTCGGCACCTCCTTCCTCAGAAAGTGGGGCCAGGAGGGGGAAAGGATCAGTTCAGTCATGGGAAACATTTTTTATGGTGGTGGTATCATTTTGTTCCTCTCCAAAGGTGCCTGCATTTATTCTCCTCTGAACTATGTAACTGTACATGTGGATTGACACCGGAGTTCGGAGGTCACTCTGTAAAATACCAGCTTCTGTTTTGGTGTAGTCTCTCCAGATTTGATGACAAAGTTGCTAAGGGTGTCTTAAATTCTTACACTGAGAGCCTCTTGTTGAACAAAGCTGCTCAAGTTTCTCTCTTTCTTGGTCAGGCCTGCTGTATGTGCTCCCAGGACATCTCCACACAGGAATGCAGAGGTTCCTTCCTGAACCTCCTGGCCATCCCGAAGTCCCAGCAGCACTGCTCTCCACTGCCTGGTCATGTGGTTCATGTCTGTCATGGGTACTAGTGATGAATAGGTCTTTGGGTGGCAGACCTATCAGAACATGACTTTTCCTGGCAAGGCGCTGCCAGGAGGGCAGGAGGAGGAGGAGGATGATGATTTGTAGGTCTGATCCCTGTAACCCAGGGGACCTTCTAACTGCAGAGCCATTGCAAGGTGTGGAAGTTAATGCCAGGCATTCCCTGGGGGAAAGGAATGGCTCTGGCTTTTTTTTAAGCATTGCAGGGATTACAGCAATAGGGAGCATACAGCGATAGTCTCCTATCATCTTACAGTCCAGATACAACCGCCCAAATGTAGTGTTGTAAAGTGAAACTCAGATGGTGGCTGAAGAGAGACCAGGGTTGCTTGAGCTTGGTGTGGAAAGCTGGGGGTAGTTTTGCAGTGAGGCCTGCGAAAGGATAACTGTTTTGCAAACATGGGGCTATACTTCACCATCCTTCCTCTCCACTAGCCTAACCCTCATGCCAAAAGCCCTTGATCACCTTTGGCTCCTCCTGCTCTCATGTCCCAAAGCCATCTGCAGTAGAAGCTTTGGTCAGCCTACCATCTTCCACCCAGCATTTCCCGTCTCCCCAAAAACCTACTCCTACTCTTGCACAACAGTGCTGCTTTCATCTCCCTCTCCGTAGCCATGTGTCCATCCACTTTGAATGGGTCCCTCTGTTCCGCCCCTTCATGCTCAAGCCCCCTTTTCCCCTCGCTGGTTCACTCCTGCATGTATGCTTCTCTCCCACACTGCCCTCTGACTCATCGGTGCTGCTAACCTTGCCTGCAGATTTTTCATTTTCTCTACCAAGCATACTTTAGATGTGAAATCTGCAGTTGATCTGTAAGTAAAGTCTTTTCCTGGCCCCGAAGACACTCCTTAACCCTGTTTTCTACATAGAATTACGCAGCTGAGAGGCACTAGATGATAGGAGTCAGCACTTCGTAATAATATTTCAGATATACAAATTGGAAGCATTTGCTTACATCTTTCTTACCACACCTTTGCATATTACTTTGGCAGACAGTGGTGAAATACTTAGATCACAAACTCCCTCAGGCAGAGAGCAGGTCCTCCTATCTGCTTTTTACCTGGCACTGGTACTGTTATCACATGAGCTTCTCATGCTGGTAATTGGAATTGAAAATGGAGGGATTTGTTTCATCATATAAAGTTTGTGAGGTTTTGATGAAGTATTTTCCCTAACACCTAAAATATATTGCTTCTGAAACACTGCCAGGGCACTTGGTGGGTTTTATAGTGAATAGACGCCTCAGGCTTCCACTCTTTTTCCTGGTCAAACCAATGGCTCCCCGGTGGTACAGGGACACTGCCCATCCTGGACAGACACCTAATGGGGGATAGTGAGCGATTCAGGGCATGACCCTGAGGCAAGAGCATGAGCAACACCTGGGAACAGTTCTCCAGGTTCACCGCCGCCGCGTTTAACACATGTACTCTATGGGATTTAGTGCACTGACATTTTTCAATAGAAAACAGAAGGAAGTGTTCCTTAAGCAAAAACACGGGTTTTCTACAGCATTGTTTTCCAGAGGAAAAATTTCTCTCAGTTCTCATAATAGCAATAGCTGAACCCTGATCTGCTGCTGTTCTTTAAACCTCCGTGAGCTTTGGAGCTGTGTTGAAGGCTGTACAGCATTGAAGGATCTGCGTCCCTTACTGAGCATAGCGGGGGTGCAAAGCTACCTTTGCAGAAAATAAAGAGGATGAGAGTATCTGTGTAGTTAGCAACATAATCAAAGGAGGTTTGGAAACCCACTCCATCGCCATATTTCAAACCAGTTTTTTAAGTGACATGGGAAACCCCCCTCGTAATTTTGGAGGGCTGCTGGCACAAGCTGCCTCTCATTCCTACCTCAGACACTGAAGGATGAGAAGTGGTTTCATTTTTGCAAAATTAAATTAAAAACACACTGAAAATATCTGTATGTAGAACTGCCAGTGGGCAAATTTAAAGTTGCAGATTGCTCTTCAGGATTAATCATGTTAATTTATGGCTAGATGTGACTCGTTTGATTACTTATGAAAATTAAAGCCGAGTGAGTTTCTTTACCGTATGTAGGAACAGGGCAAGTGTGTGTGTGTGTGTGTGTGCGCATTATCAAAAGGAGGAGTTACTTCACCATCACACTCCTGTGCTGCCTTTCATCCTTGCAACCCATGAAACAAGAATTAATGCAAAATCAGTTTTCACTTGTTTTAATTCTTTTTTTTTTTCCCACTTTATTTTAATTAAGGACTGCCTGTCCCAGCAGTTTGCTTCATTTTTTCCTGGAAATTACTCAATTCAAGATGTCTGACAGAACTACAGGAGGTTTCACATTCAGCATTTTGATGGTTTCTCATGTTCTGTTCTTTATTTTTGGAAATTACCACAAGAATAGCTTGAACCAGTTTGACCTGTTTGTATATCTCATAGCACAATGGGGCTCTAATTGAGGCATCTCACATTACTGAGCCGATGCCATTATTATTTAAAAGCAAGTAGGTACCTATTAGGAATATTTATTCCCCTCTTCTATCAAGAAAGCAATTTTCTAAAGAGAGTTGTGTTTTTGTCTTATTTAGGGTATTGATTACCTACTGCTTTGAAATAAAAGGAGATTTATATGCTCTGCTGCTAGATAATCTGTGAAGGACTGTTATGGTAAGACTGAGCCCCTAGGCTGGGAGCCAGGAAGAGAGAAGATGTTTCACAGCTTGGCTCTACCTTTCTCATATGATTCATCGGATGCTATTTAAATCTCTTTATACCTCTGTTCGGTTCTTGATTTCACAAGAAAGTTGTAATCGTTGTAATTGTCGTGATGCTGAGTTCCCTGGCTCATGGGGCCTGCAGGATGGAGGCTGTGGTATGGAGACAATGTGCAGACAGCTCTTCTGCTCTGCCTTCTGCCCCAGATAATCAGAAGTCATGCCCAAGCGACCTGAGATTCAGTTAATGGGGCTCTTTTTATTATTTTTTTTTTTAATCTTCAAACATTTTGCAGCGTTTAAAGTCTTTTTTATTACTCTGCAGTGAGAGTAGTTAGAAAAATTCTTAGTTTGAAATCAAAACAGGGGCTCTTGCAATCAGGTGATGCCAAGCTCTGAGACTTCTGGCAGAGCAGCAGATTTCGTAGCTGAGATGGTGAGGGTTGATGTGCACCGGCATGTGCTGCTGCAGATGTTGCCTTTCCTGGGAAAAGAAACGTGGAGCTTCTGGAGAAACATGTTCTGTAGGGGCAATAGTAGTTTTCTAAAGCTCTCAAGAGGAAAACAGACTTTTGATACATGGAGACTTTTTGGGAATCTGTAGGCAGAAAAAAAAAAAAGAGCAGTTTAAAAAAAATTTCCATGCTTTCAGGCAGATGCAGAATTAGGGGCTTGCAAGGATGCTGAGGAATTTAAAATTCTGATGAGTGTGTCAGTAGGTGTGTTTTGCACTGCTTATTTCCCACGAATCTGAGGGAAGCACTGAGTAACATGTTCCTGGTAGTAGCATTTGCAGGGATGGGGGTGAAGGAGCGCCGTCTCCCAAGCTGTTCTTGAAGTAGTAACACCATACTTTGTGTTGGCATGAGCAACAGACACGGTGTTCTCCACACCCCCTGAAATACCTCCCTGGTGCTGCTTCCAGATCACTCGCACTGAAAAGACTGTTTCCCCAGCTTCTGGCACGTACAGTCGAAATCGGGCCCTACCTAGTTTTTGGTTGGTTGTACGACATGGACTCAGTGGACAATGGGAGTTGGGCCCGCAAGAACTATGTAATTAAGAGATCAGTCTCAAATCAGAGGACGATAAATATAACAGGGCTGCAAGAAGGGGGCGTAAGAAACATGGAGGAGGGGTGGGTTTGCTGCTGCTCTATGTTTTCATAGCCCCACTAACCTCTGCTGATTGTCAGCACCCAGCTGGGGGCTGGCATGAGGTTTTCAGGCACCAGAGCATGGTGGCAGGGCCCTGTCTGATGGGCTCCCTCCTGCCCATGCACAGCCTGGCGGGTGGCACCCTCCTGTTTCTCAGAGCAAAAAGCTTCCACGAGTGACCTTTTCTCCAGGCTGCTCCAAATTTCATGTCTTCCTTGTGAGCAGCGAGACACCCTGCCCTATCTGTCAGCGCTGGCATTAGAGGAGAAGGCTGTCACTGGTGGAGCAACTTGCCAAGCATCCGCCCCGCAGCCAGAGCCCACAAACGCAATGCTGCCGTGCACTGAAAAATCGCTGCTTGGATTGTAAAGCCATCAGGAGGGCAGAGCCCTGGCAGGAGGGTATCTCAGACTGTGGCAGTGTCTGCAGGGACCTGTTCCCATTTCCCCTCTGAAAATTAGTTTTTAGAAAATTTCTGTGGTTAGTTCTTTTTTTCTCTCTTTGAATATTGCAGTGAGGCAGCGATGGGGCAAGAGGTGGTGTGGGGGTGGTTGGTCACCCTGACCTTGGTGCTTGCCAGCAGTTCACTGCTGCCAACAACAGTGTGGGCATCACAACTTGTGCCTGGTGTCCACTGTGTGTTGTATTTTCATTAGGGAAATCACCTATGGGGGATTATTAGGTCTGCACAAATCCAGTCGGGGGTCTGAGAGTGACATGTATTTAAAATGAGATAAATGAGGATGTCACTTGAGTTCAACCTTTTCCAGAGTTGTCAGAGATTAATGATTTCTTTCAAATTCCTAACATAGTTCTCAGTCTCAGATTCTAGCTGCATCTGTTAATCCTCCTGGCTGTACAGAAATCTGGAAAATAGGAATCCTAAAGTTTCAAAAGGCAGAACATGTCCTCAAGACAATTTTCCAAACTTTTTTTTTTAATTGAGATTTTAAAATTGCTCCCATTTCTGCTTGAAGTGTAAGTCATAGGTTTTAGATTGCCTGAGGCAGACAATGCAGCACAGTCTATGTGTTTCGAAATACCCAATCATTTGCTATGTGTACGCATGATTGTATTAATTGGATTATATTCTGAGTGTATAGATACCGCACTGTATTTATGGCCAATGAAGCTAACAAACAGTAATCCTCAGAATACGCCAGTAGAGAAAAAAGTGCTACATTTTATGCAACCAATAAGGCACATTTAAATGATTTGCCCCCAAAGTGGTAGTAAAGATTGGACTTGAACTGCTACTATTATCGTTCTTCAAAACCTCTTTCCAGTTGGGGTTTATCTTACTCCTCCATTCCTCTTATTATGATCTGAATCTCCCATTTGTTTTAATTTCCTTTCTTTTCTTTATGTGTCGCCTTTTGAAAGAGCTGTCATAATGCATTGAGTGAAAACCCAATTTTGCATAATAATACTTAGAAGTGATTGTTCTCACAAGTTCTGTAATGGGTTCCTCCAAAATCCAGGGTAATTCTTGGCTGGGCTGATCAGGTTTTGCTTATGCTTTTCTACTTGGTGCACGTAAGGGTTTTGAAATGTATTTTGGAACCTGTGCGTGGCCCCTGGCCTGCAATGACGTGCTGCCATGTTTACACCCGCTGGAGCCACAGTTTCCACAATTTGTGTCAGGCTGACATTTTCTGATTCATAGCAGGTGGCTGCTGCTCAGATGGGAATGTCCTCTGAGAGGGCGGGATGGCTAGAAGGGAAGCCACACTGCAAGCAGCTCTGGCATTGTGAGCCTGGGCGTTTGCCAGCAGAGCTTTGCTGGTTTTGTGGTGTAGGTTGGCACTGTACCTCATTGGATAAGGTCTTGGTTTGCTGCTTATGGTGATGCAAAGAAGAGCTGCTGGAAGAGGGCTGCAGGCCAACATTCAGTCATCAGAGGGGCAGTGTTGGGCCCCCTCCTGCGAGCCGGCTGCACCCTCCTCCTGCACAGCTTCCCTGGCAGAAAACACAGAATGACCAAATGATTTCTTTAGGGCAGCTTTCGCATTGTCAGTACCCTGGGGTAACAGGCACTAGGCTGGGATTTGGGAATGACGGGAAACTCTTTCTGCTGCTGGCTTCCCTTTTGCTGTCTTCCATTCCCTTTCTGTTAAGTGTCATAGCCTTCACGTAGGGATAAGCCTCACAGGAGTAAGCCTTACAGAGATACTGGAGATGCTTAATTACTTCAGGTTTCAGCAGCACATGAAACAGGTCAAGCAACATGCAAAAGCAATTTTTCTTTTCCCCACAAAATTTTGCAGCTTTAGCATTCCCTAATATCCAGTGACTCGGTGACTACAGAGGTTCGGAGAGAAAAGCAGCTCCTGTGCAGTGGAAGTTACTTCCTCTGCCGCAATTGCAGCAGCTCCTGTGAGTTCATAATTCCTTGAACCTTGACCCACACTAGTCACAGAAAGAAACTGAGGACAGAATATCTTTTCTTATTTTTTTTATTTTTTAAATGTAATTCAAACTGTATTTTTGCTTAAAGGAGGTTTGCCCTTTTTACATCCAGTGCATTCATTATATGTTTCCATAGAGGAATTCTGTCCCTTCAGTCAGGATGACCTTTATTTTATATTTCAATGCAACAGCAAAACAAGGAGGAAAAAAGAAGTAATGCGAATACTTCTTCAGAGCTCCTTCGCCTGTTCAGCCTCTGCACATGAATGCAAAATGGCAGCTGCCACTGCAGCACAGTGGAGAGTTCTCATTTAAAGATGCCGTGCTTACAAAAGAAGCCCTAACAGCCATAAGCTACAAAACCCAAATCTGATAAATGGAAAAGGACAAAATCAGGTCATGGAGGCAGCGTGTATATTTTGCCCTTGTATCACATCTTTCATCCGTTGATCCAGAGTCACTGTACAGGCATCAAGCTACCTCTGGAGTGAAATCATAGAATAGGTTGGGCTGGAAGGGACCTTTAAAGGTCATCTAGTCCAACGCCCCTGTAACGAGCAGGGACTTGGAAAGGGCTGGATCCCAGGGAGATGGGGCAGCTGTGCGCTTGTATACAGCACCATTTTTAAGAGAGAAGTTAAAGAATTTCAGGCCTGGCTGAAGCTGCAAGTGGCATTTCTTCAGGCACAGGTAATTAACCGAACTGGAATTAATGCTCCTGTGTGCTACAAAAAACGCCCTAGGATTTTAATCAAGGCTATTAGTCAGCATATTGGTAAAGCGACGCTGAATTCTGCAACCCCCTTATGCGGCAGTCTCGGTTAATTACAAATTCACCGAGAGCCTTCATTTTTCTTCAACTGTGCACCACCAAAAGCACCGCACGGCAGAAACGTTTTGCCAGTTCCCAGCGACCTTGAAGGAGCACCCCTGCGAACAGGGGTCTCAGGGAGGGAGGGGGGAAAGATACGGAGGGGCTCCTTCCAATGTGGGGTGCAGGAGCAGGCCCCGCCTGCCACGGTCCCCCTGGATAAGGAGCTGAGCAGTGAGGGCAGGCAGGGAGATGGGCTTTTCAGCCTCCTGTGGATTTGTATATTGGAGGAAGGTAAAGTGTGTTTGCACTTAGGCAGTGCTGCCACTTCGCAAAGAGCCCTCAGGAGCAAGTTTCTGGTTGCTTGAAAACAAGCTGGAAGGAGAGTGAGTGTTGCTACTACCAGCAAAAGCAAATGACTGCCTTCCCCACTGACTCCTCTCCCTGTGCATTTTGGAGGGTTTCTGTCCTGTTTCTGTGTGACTGAAGTCCCAGCACCGTAACCCAGGAGTTAGGGTAGTAGGGATATTCTGCATTCCTAAGCTGGTGCCAGTGATGGGCAGTTTCTGATTTCAGCCGTTCTACTATTCAGCCTGAATTAAGGTGTTGTCCAAACCCGAATGTGAACACATACAGATGCACACGTGCATGCAAGGGTATGTATGTGAGCACATGTGAGGTGATTTTTGTACCAGTTTTCCATCATGTATCACAGCCATTGGTGCACATGGGCTCTGCGATTTTTGTCCCTGGTCAGGGACAGGAAAATCTGGTCCTGCCAGTTTGAAATGGGAATAGAGATCAACCCATAGGTTTATTTTTCAGGCTTAGGAGAGTTTTTGAAGAACAAACTATGGCAATGCCAGTTCTGTTTGCATAGTATCTTTTATCTGCTCCTTTACTAAAGGAGCAGCCTCATCTCTGTGATGGGGTAGGACAGCATCCACAGGCTTTCCTGCCAGCCAAAAACTTGTATCAGCCCTAGGAAGTCAGGAAACTGGCCTGGACTGAATATCATTAAAAGCTTTTAGAGGAAAATCAGTTAATTCCTTTTGTCTCTGAAACCCCCATTAATCTCTGCTCAGATTCTCTCCATTCCTGCTGCCACACCTGGCTTTTAAAAGCAAAACACCCTTGGTCTCCACTAAACATAAAGAAAACAACATGAAAGAGAAGCTATAATTGCCTTCCTAAGAGTGTCACTCCCCCCAACTCCTTTTCCCTGCTGTTTGGTCACCTTTATTTTTGCCTCTTTCCCTGAGGTTTGATGTCTTTGCTCATCATTTTAACTGTCAACAATACCCAGCAAGCTTCCTGAAGCAGGGACCATGGACCTGGTTTTGATCTCATTTTCATGGATGTAAGGGAGGTTACTCCAAGCTTCTGGTGGTGCAATTGAGAGCAAAATTGAACCTTCCTCTGAGATACCAGGAATGTGGCATCCACCCCTGGTGTGGCATGAGAGTTTGTTACTTCCATAGTGACTCTGCAGAAAGACCCTGATACACTTGTGAGTTAACAGCAGACCTTTGCACACTTGTGTATGTGTGTCTATCTTTCTCACTCTCTTTAGTCCTATCTATTCTGTGGCATTTAATTTAGGATTAATTATCATTTACTTGTACTAGATTGCAAACTAATTACCAGAAAATTCATTTTTCTAATTCTTTTTCTTCCTTCTTCCTCACCCTCCTTTTTCCTATCTTTTCCCCCCAAGTCCTTTGTCAAGGATGGAGTTTACTGCAGTGACCTTCCTTGCAGAGGTCACCTTGAACTGCTAGGGAAGCACATCAGAGTCTTAAACGCACCCTATCAGGGCAACTGAATATTAGCTCCAGGATATTTTCAGCTGGTATGGAGCCAGCCCAGCTTGGTGCCAGTTCCCCTTGGCCCTCTCTGGTGCAGGAAGCATGTCAAGGCGAGGGATGGTGCATTCCAGCAACTGAAGAGCGCTGCGCTTGGATTTGCCTTGACAGCGTAATGGGTCCTGAGAAACCATTGCGAGTCAGCACTCATTAACAGCTCCCAGTCTGATCTGGTTTCTGCCAGCAACCAGAGTTCAGCCCTGGGTTTGGTGAAAGCAATGCAGCGGCTTAGAGCTGAGCTGGGCACAGTCAGAGAGGCTGTGGGGTGAAGGAGACATTGCAATGTTTAGTTACGAGTGGGTCTAACTCACATCTTCTGTAACTCTTTGGTAGCCGACATGGTTATACCACAAATGAATGGTGTTTAAAATCAGAGGCACCTGGAGAAGGGAGATCAAAGGCTAATGCAAAGAAATCATTTTTTGTGACTGATTTTGGGGAGGTAGTGCTTTTTTCAGTGTTCTTAAAGGCTATGTGCAAATGGCAGAAATGGAAAAAAAACAAACCCAGTGTTAAAATCCTGGCTGCTTTTTGCATTTGGAACATCAATTTGAATGTGAAGAAGCAGGGCCAGCTCTAGATCTTGACCTATACTTGCAGCACTTAATTCTGTGTGGCAACTATGATGGATGCAATTGCAATGGAGCTGGTGTTAAATCACAGCTAATTGTGTAGCTGCATCCGCACAGAGCTAACTGGTTCGGTACCCTGAACCTGCATCCTTCCACTCCAGTCATAGGAGCCATCCCACCATGTCCCTGATTGGCATCACAGAGATGTGGTGGGATGGCTTCTATGACTGGAGTGTTGGAAAGGAAGGATACAGGCTCTTTAGGAAGGACAGGCAGGGAAGACAAGGAGTAGGTGTTGCCCTCTATGTCAGTGACCAGCTAGAGTGCATAGAGCTCTTCCTGGGATGGGTGAAGAGGCAACCTAGAGCATACGGGTCAGGATTAAAGGGAGGACAGGGACAGAGGACACTGGGAAGGGTATGCTGCCAGACCAGGGGTGCCAAAGTTTATAGGCAGCGATGTCTGTTAGACAGGCAACACAGCAGGGCATAAGCAATCCAGAAGGTTCCCAGAATGCATTGATGGTAACTTCCTTCTCCAAGTAATAGAAGAGCCAACAAGGAGAGGTGCCATGCTCAACCTTCTTTAATTGGGAAGAAGGGGCTAGTGAGGAATGTGAAGCTTAAGGGCAGCCTTGGCTGCAGAGATGATGAAATGGCAGAGTTCAGGATTCTTAGGACAGTGAGGAGGGTCACTACTCTGGACTTCTGGAGAGCAGACTTTGGCCCCTTCAAGGACCTGCTTGGTAGAGTACCATTGGATAAAGCCCTAGAGGGAAGAGAAACCCAAGACAGCTGTCTAGTATTCAAGGATCACTTCCTCCAAGCTCAGGAGAAATGTGTCCCAACAAAGAAAAAGTCAGGCAAAAACACCAGGACACTTGCAGGGATGAACAAGTCAGCTTTCCCACTGACTGGAAAAGGGGAACTATAAACCGTGTTTTTAAAAAGGGACAAAGAAGACCTGGGGATCTATAGACATTCAGTCTCACATCTGTGCCTGGCAAGATCATTGAGCAGATCCTCATGGAAACTATGCTCAGGCACATGGAAAATTAAGAAGTGATTCTGACAGCCAACATGGCTTCACTCAGGGCCATTTGTACCTAAAAAATTTGGTGGCCTTCTATGTTGTCATTACAGTGTTGGTGGATAAGGGAGGAGTGACAGACATCTACCTGGACTTGTGCAAAACATTTAACACTGTCCTACACAATATCCTTGTCTCTAAATTGGAGAGACATTGATTTTATGGATGGACCACTCAGTGGATAGGGAATGGGCTGTACAGTTGTCCTCAAAGAGTTGTGGTCAGTGGCTTGATGTCCAGGTGGAGATCAGTGATGAGTGATGTTCCTCAGGGATCAGTATTGGGACCAATACTGTTTAACATCTTTGTCAGAGACATAAAGAGCGGGACTGAGTGCACCCTCAGCAAGTTAGCTGATGACACCAAGCTGTGTGGTGTGGTTGACACACTGGAGGGAAGGAATGCTGTCCAGAGGGACCTCAACAGTCTGGAGAGGTGGGCCCATGCAACCTGCATGAAGTTCAACAGGGCCAAGTGCAAGGTCCTGCACGTGGTTCAGGGTGATCTCAAGCACAAGTACAGGCTGGGCAGAGAGTGGATTGAGAGCAGCCCTGAGGAGATGGACTTGGGGATGCTGATTGATGTAAAACTCAACATGAGTTGACAATGTGTACTTCTGGCCCAGAAAGCCAACCATGGCAGCCAACTGGGCCACATCAAAAGAATTCTGACCAGCTGGTCCATGGAGGTGATTGTCCTCCTCTATTCTGCTCTTGTGAGGCCCCACCAGGAGTACTGTGTCCAACTCTGGAGCCCTCAGCACAAGAAAGAGGGACACAAGGATGATCAGGGGGCAGGAGCACCTCTCCTGTGAAGACAGGCTGAGAGAGTTGGGCTTGTTCAGCCTGGAGAAGAGAAGGCTCTGGGGAGATCTTATAGCGGCCTGCCAGTAACCGAAGAGGCCTACAGGAAAGATGGAGAGGGACTGTTTACAAGGGCATGAAGTCATAGGACAAGGAGTAATGGCCTAAAGCTGAAGAAGGGCAGATTTAGGTTGAATATGAGGAAGACATTCTTCTCTATGGGGGTGGTGAGGCACTGACACAGGCTGCCCAGAGAAACTGTGGCTGCCTCCCCCCACCCCAGCAGTGTTCAGGGACAGGCTGGATGGGGCCTTGAGCAGCCTGGTCTAGCAGAGGGTGTCCCTGCCCAAACCAGTCTGTGATTCTAGGATTCTATGACTATTTTCCTACCTTGGCAGGCAGGCTCTGCTGCACTTGCTGACCTCTGTGCTTTCTTGTCTCTTCTGCTAACAAGCATCCAAGCTGCAGAGCTTAAAACCCCTATGTGCCTGTGGCCACATGAACTGCTTTACTTGCTACAATAGCAGCTGCACTTACAGGTACAGACTTTAACACCATCATTTGCAGCCAGTTCAAGATGACCCCCACGAGTACTGCTGCTGAGGGAGCTGATTTTGCCCTTCCCACTGCCGTGGCCATGCATTCCTTACCCTGTGCTGTAATTCATTTTTGTTAGATTAGTTTCAGCCTGGATTAGTTTCCCTGGTCCGGCTCACCGCAGAGCTGTGCATATGCTAGTGCCCGCACAAGGCAGAGTGAAGGCGGGGATGGAGAGGGACAAAACGACATTTTTGGGAAGCGGGGCCAGGGAAAATCAAGGGTGGATTTTTGGCCTCTTGCTCTCCCTTGTGTCTCCTTGTTTGATGAAGAGATATTACTATTGTGTCTCCTCGTTTGCTTTTAATTTCCTTCCTCGGACTGATTATAAAATTGGAGGAATGGTGATAGGTATTACACCTATAGGCCAAGCCATCTCTGGATGAGCCCAGCTGCTTTTAGTTGCAGCATTGTGCTCCCAGGGCTTCATATAATTCTCTGTTGAACAGTTTCCCCAGTGTTCCTGGCGTGTTTTGCTGAGTCCATTTCCAGTAGCTCTCTTACGTTCCTGCAATTCGTCAGTACCACGTCCCCACTTGTCACCCCAGCCGAACCTCAGTGCTCAGCCTCCAGCTCGGGACAAGCATTGAGATGTGCAGGAGCTGAATAATGCCCTGGTGGGGATCTGCAAGTCTCGGAGTGGCCCTGCTCTGCATTTATTTCTCAGCAGCACTATTGCCTTTAAATGCACAGGCTGCCAGGTGCTCTTGCCTTTGGAAGTTGGGCAGCTCAGCCTGCTGCTGCTCAGGTTCAGGTGATGGAGCACTCAGACCGGGAACTCCCAGGAGAGCTCTTTGCCTGCTCCCTCCACTGCAGCACAAACCAAGGATGGGTTTTATTTTTCTAAGCACATCAGGTCTTCTGGCACAGCGTGATGTTCTGCATACTGTCAACTACTTTGGGCTGCTTGTCAAGTAGGGGTGCAATGTAAGCTGAAATGCTGCTCTAATTTTTGCGTTATCATTCCTGTTGCAAATGTCATTATTTAATTATACTGTGCAGTATTTCCAGAGGAAATATTTTGAGGGGAAGGCACAGCAGTTCTTGCATCTCGATGCCGTTATTACATCTGGGCTAGCTGAACGCAACGTGCAATAAAAAAGCAGTCTGTGGCTTGGGTCCAACAGAAGAAATGGCTTCAGCAACTTCTGCCTGGCTCCATATTTGGCCATGGTGCGTTGTTCCTCTCGCTGCAGCCATAGCCATAAAAGGGTAGCTGACCACTTGGTTTCCAAGAAAAAGTGTGACCACCTTTCCTACAAGATATGGACTAATCTCTGCAGAATCCTTACGAAAACAGGTTTAGAGTTTTTAAATCCACTGAATGAGTGAGAAAGCGAGTAAGGCCTTTGCAACCCAGCACTGATAGCTGCTGCTTTTCCTCGGGTTTTTCTTAATGAGGCTTTTGGCAGTATTGAGGAAAAGTTCCACGTTACCTTTAAAAGATGTCATACTTGACGACTCCTCTTTTCCAGAGGAAAGTCCCAACCACTTATCAGATTGCTGGGGTGTTGTAGAAAGGGTTGTCAAATAATTTCCCATGTTTTCCCTCTCTCGCTAGTTCGTGTACTGGCTACTTTCATTTTTTTTTGTCTGGTGGCCTTTGGTTGCCATCAGCAACTTCCTTTTCCAGAGCCCGAAAACTGCTCAAGTCTTGCTCTTGTGTTGCAGATAGGAAAGCCCAAAGTGCTTCGCTATCTTGACTTTGCAGTAAGGATTTATTTATTTTACCTTTCAAAAGGTGACTCTAAAGTCAGTTTAATTAAAATACTGGTGTCTGTAGCTGCTGCCTGTTTCTTTTTTATTGCCAAAGTATTTTTCTCCTACTAAAAGGGCCCGTGCTTGTTGGTAACAAGCATATGAAGTGCTTGGACATGCAAAGTACCTCCTGGAGGAAGGACTAGGATGTTCCTATTGTACCATATTAAAATGAAGATTTTTTCCCTAAGTTTATTGCAGGGAATACACTGAGCAGGGAGAGATTATAATCACCAGGGGCCTGTTGTTGCAAAGTTTTACGCAAGTAATATGTAATACTTCTGTAAATAAGATTTAATACCGATGCTCATGTTTGGCTTGCTGAGGTTATGATGTGGGATATTCACCTGGAGGACAGCTGGTTGCTTTCAGCAGAGCTGTTGGGTTTGCTACCTTTGCCAAGACTGATTGCTCAAATAGGTCTTTGCATGATCCGACCCAGTGTTGGTCTGAGCTGACTTGTAACCCTTCCCTACGGAGCCTGGATGAAGAAGGAGGTTGCCCTGGGCTCCATAATTGGACTCCCCCTCACACCACCACTGGGACAGAGGCAGATTCAGGTCTCTGATGGACTCCTCTGAAATACCTCCAGTAGGTTGTTAGAATTGAATGGGTTGAATCTGTTCCTCATTTCCAAGTTTCAAAAAAATAAGTGTATGCAGCTGCTCTTTTAGAAATTGACTTGTGCAGACGGAGAAAGAATTTTCTAGGGCTTGCAAGATGTGACTTGTTCACAGCTACATATATAAAAACATAATAAATTTTAAGTTATCTAACTGCATTTCTCCTAAACTGTAAAGTAATAGCCAACTATACCTTCTGGAAGGATTGTCTGTATCTGAGACTTTTTTACTGAATCTTATCCTACCTTCACAAATGAGGGGTTTTCTTTCAAAAGTGTCTCTGCTTGAGGATAAACTCCCCATATGAAGAAATTCCAGCATTAATAACAGCTATTTTTATAGAAATAAAAAGATGAAATCCAGCAGACTTTATTTTTTTCCTTTTCTGTGTAGCCAAACAATAATTTTAAAGAGATACTAAAGGGGATCTAGAAGGTTGGTATGAGACCTCACACCCTCTCACATGTTTGTACCTTTGCAGGTTTTCCAGATCTCTTTGTCCATTCTGGACTATCATGCCTGAGCAGTTAAGGTTATTATTTTGTTTGCCTTTGGCTTTCTTTTCTCATGTGTCGTAACCCAATTAATCTAACAGTCTTCTTAAGAACTTAATTTGATCCCTTATCCGTTCCCAGGTTAGTTGTCAGCTATTTAGAGAGTCTTGGAGGAATCCACCCACCTCCACAGTATTCAGAGCAGGTACGGAGCAGGGCATCTTCGGCTCTGCAGGGTCGCAGGTCCCTGGGGCCCACCACACCTAACACTTCAGTAGCTTGCAGGGCAGTCCTCCAACTTGCAAATGCTCGACAAAAGGACAAGCAAAAGGGTTGGTTTGGCAAGAGGGTGAGAGGAGGCAGCAGCTGTTCTTCCAACGCTTCATACAGCCGAGGCCTGTTGGGTGCTATGAAACAACAGGGTACCGGTGGGTTCTGCTCCGATGGCTGGGGAAGGGAGGAAAGAGTCATTCAAAAGCAGAGCAAGCAAGTGCCTTCAAAGTCACAGCAAGAGAGGGGAATGGAAACTGGGGCCAAGAAGAGCAACACAGACACTCGGGCTACTGGAGTGTACCCACAGGCAGACTGGCTTTTTTTCAGACTGCACAAATTGAAGAGCTGTGTTGCGAGAGCCTGTGTTTTTCCTCCCCAGCTGCTCATCCCCTTATCAGTAGCGATGTGCACATTTGAGAACCACATTAGTCTGGAAAGCTGCGACTCTGGCATCTCCAGCACACACGTGCTTATGTGCCAGTGAAAACCTTCTACTTGAGTGTGTAGTAATTGGAGTGATTTTTGCAGTGCGCTAGGTAAACACAGGCTGGAGAAGGTCATGGAAAGGACAGCATCGCAAACTCTGGTTGAGACTCTTACTTTTATTTCTGTATGTAAGGAAAGACTTCTCCCCTCCCTCCTGCTTGCAACTCCAGCCTCTCCTCCCCTTCCGCAGCATCACCCTTTGCCAGCGTCTAACACTCTCGGGGGATATAGATGTTAATGTAATGACTTGGTTTTGTTTGTCCTGGCAGCCAGTAAGGAATGCCACGCTTGGTGGCACGCATTTCAGATGCATTTAATAATCCTCAGTGTCTCACATTTTCAAGGAAAGTAGTTCTGTCCAATGCAGTGCCTGTGCTGCTGAACCCAGGAGAGTTTCCCAGCATCTGTGCCTTGGTGCATGCCACAGCAGTGTCTAAACTCCACGTTGGGGCACGACCAGAGTGTGCACCATCCTTTCCCATTCCCTGCTGTGCCAAGAGCACGCAGCCTGGATGGGAGCCATAGATTGCTCCAGCAGATCTCATACATGTCCCCTGAGACTTGCTGGTGCATGCCCCGCTCAGAAGCCCTGATGCAACCACTATGGCATGTAGGGAAGGTGACAGAGAGCAAATTGGTAACACTTTACCCAAGAGAAAAGTGCTCAAGTATGAGTTTCATGCTGGGGTGCAGGGATAAAAGTGAGAGGAGAAATAAGGGATGCTCCCACGAACGGCTGTTTATATCCTAAAAACAGTGTGGGATCTGAGAGCAGCTCCAGTGAGTAAGTAGTTTGGCCGTCAGATGAAGAGTTGGGTGAGCTGCCAGTGCACTGGTTATGACTGATGAAGGTAAGAACTGAGCGTTTGGAATGAGGTAGGGCAAAATCCCACAGTTAGATAAAAACGCTGTGCAACAGAGCAGCGTAAATCATAATTGCTAGGAAAAGCCCTGTAGGTAAAGGATGTGGGCACAGGAAAAAATGCTGTGGCAGCTAAAAAACACCGTAAGGAACAATGACTTTGAAGCTGTGGTTTCCGAAAAGACTCAGTAAGCCATGCGGAATGAATGCTGGGCATGACCAGCCAGCTGCATCCCAGGTATGATTAGTTAGGAAGATGAGTGAGGATTTGGAGAGGGACATATGTACTGTGCTAACCTTATCTGCTGAGAGCATCTCTGAAATGAAATAGGTGCAAAAGGCTTGCGAAATTATTTTTTTCATGGGAAAGGTTGGAGAAAAAGATATTTATCATCCTGCTCATAATGTGTTTTTTTTTCTTGTGGGGTCTGAACTCTTCTTAGAGTTTTTGGTAGTAGTAATAGAATATAAAATTTAATTTGAGTGCTAAGATATGTATTCCTTTTAAGAAGACAATACTGAACACTTAAGCTATTATGCCACCATTAACCAGGCAATCTCTCAAAGGTATGCATGCAGTTTCTGTGCATGTCCATATTGTTATTTTCTAGTACAAAGAGTTCTGCACGCATAACCATATACAAATGTAGTATGATTAATTATTCAGACACCACTACCAAGTGCTGAGAACTTTAAAAAAAAAAGAGAAAATAAAAGAAACAGCGCAAGGTTCTTGCTCTACAGATTTTCTGCACAGAACAGGGGAGGAGGGGAAGAAATGTGAAGGCCAGCTCTGATAATGTAGCCTATAAATTTAGTGTGGGAAGGCTGCATCCTGCCTTTTAATGTATTCTGAACTTATGTGTTTTTCAGGCTGTCAAAAGAAAAATGGGATAAATGTTTATCTTCCCAAAATGATCTCTGGTTAGGCTTATCTTGGCTATAGATTGAAAATCAAAATATAAATCATGAGCCTTTCTTATGCAAATACCCATTGTTAACATTTGTCAGACACAGAGAGAAAACACTCCAAGTCCTCTCGCATCTTTATGGAGGATGAAAACAAATCACACAAGTAAGTGTGCTGAAAGTGCTAATATTCTTTGAAGCCTTTGAGCAGCATTAAAATCCCAAGAAACCTGAAGGTGAACTGTCTATAAAAATAAATTTTAAAAAATGCATGGCATACTAATGACCCAAAGCCACCATTTTGTAGGAAACTTCATATTATTATGGGAAAAATACCCCTGGCAAAATTGATGCCAAAAATGATGGCAACTGGAATCAAGGGATTTTGTGCTTCTCTTGTAAGACATGGTGCTCTCCAAGGGAAAAAAGTAGCAGAAAATGGGAACGTTTACATTGGCCATGTCAGTGGGAAGTCAAAGAAAAGCTAAATTTACTAACTGAGGAAATACTGCAGACTATCCTCTACCCCTGGAGGGCTCTAAGTTTCTTTTTTGAAAGCAGTCACTTTGTAAATATGAGGTACTTTGAATTCTTGAGTTATTGCTGTCACCATCTTGGAGAGGCTTTTCTGGCTGGGGTACTTAGCTGAGAAGGGTTAGTGAGCCCATGAGAGCTTTTGTAATTATTTTTTTTTCCCTTCCTAATTTGGAGAATGTTACCTAACTCTCAACCACAGCTTCATAAATGTGGCTGAATAGCATCATTGCAATCTGCCTGGAGAAGTTGGGATCTAGGTAAACGGAACCAAACTGTATTTACAAACTTGGGAGTCTCAACACTTGCTGGTTTCAAATGTGTTGGATTTAAGGAATCTCCTTCTTTCTTTTCCTCTTTCTTATCCAGTCTGTTGACTACTTTTTTACTAAAAGAGGCTCAAGTTTTCTTTTTTTTTATGTATTAAGTGGAAAAGTGGATCCTAGGGCTCCTCAGAACCCCATTTATCTCATGCCTTTGCCATCAATCATGAAGTGCACATAGCAGAAAAATACATAGAGAAGCTCCCCAGGCACAGTAGTCAGTTTGAAATGAGAAGTGAGCCAGTGTCTGCAGGAGGAAGGGGAGCTTGGGTCTTTCACAGTTCCCTCCTCAAGCAATAGCAGAGCTGGTGGCCTTCAATGGCAGAGACATCAGAGAGTTGCTCCTGGGTGATTGCATCAGTGGTCATGGGAGATCTCACAGACCTGTTATAGAAATGGAGTTAGAGAGTGTTTCAGAGTCCTGAGCCTCTGACTGGAAGTAAGTGGCATTAGTAGGCCTGTTAGTTTGGTTAAGTACTATGTAAACGTTTCTAGCTGTGGATGATCCTCAAGACTTATCTTCTTTCTGAGACCCATGAGTGATCCGTGTCTCCCAACTTCACTGGCATGCGATGGTGTAATTAAGAGGAAGACAGCTCAGCTCCTCAGGCTTCACTAACTCAGCATGAGGAGAGACTTGCCTTGCAGTGGGGCCCTGACCTGGTCTGTACACGGTCCATGTGCTTCCCGTGCTTCTCAATGCTGTAGCCTTTGAATATGTCACTGCACTTAAGGTCTTTCATCTCGCAGAGTTCCTGGGAGATGGAGAGGGGTATCTATGCAGCAGAGATAAACCATTTGTCCTGAGCCATGTGGGACACTTTTGAGAAGGGAAATTTAGTCTAATATTTCTCCCTGTCAAAACTGTGCCCTGCATGTAGATGTCTACTGCATATTTTTGTGTAAGGGCAGGTGCTGTTATCATCCCCACAGTGAACTAATGCATATCTCATTTTGGCTGGAAATTCTTGGTTTTCCCTTTAAAATCCATTCTTTTCCTCAGTTTTTAATCTTGTATCAGCAGCAAGTTGATCATTATATACTTGTACCTGACTAGCACAATAGGTCCTGCATAAGTGGGTACCCTACATCCCATCGGAGTGGAAGTTAGCAAAAATTCCTAGCCAAGAAAAGAAAAAGTATAAGTAGGCATCTGTAATGCAGAATAAGTCTTTCTTATGTCTTTTTTTTCAGTGCTTTTCTCTGCTCAAGTGACAGTCAAAACTTTTAATATTTCTTTTCTCTAAATTTTTTTGCCTTTTTATGCTTTAAAGGAAAGAACTGCAATCTGCAAATGAGGCCCTCATCTTCTATCCCATGTTTCCATACTGATTAGAAGAAGTGAAGGATGAGCATACCAAGCTGCATGGCTGCTCTCTGATCCATCCTTGCAGAGAACACAGGGATGCTGTTGCACAGAAATGTTGCATTGATTGTTGTGGTTTAAGGGCATGCATCTCAACAGGCAGGGTGCAGTGCCTCCGGCCTGGTGCATGTAGTTCTACAGATACTGGGGAATCACTGTGGAAATTTTCCTATGTGGAAATCATTTGGTGAACTGGGAGAGTAACCCTTAGGTGATATTAGGGCCTTTCCTGCACTGTTTTCTGTTGATTTTCAAGATGAGACAGCCCAGAAGGGCTCAGCAGCTTTCAGGCTCCACCAGCCTCTTGGCCGGTCCCAGTGTGGATCGGGAGGGATATTTAAGCATAAGTTGGGTGAGGACACTCTTTGTTTCAGTGCTTTTTGGTGCGAGGTCAGCAGCACTGAACAAGTCCCAAAGAGTGTGTCTGGGGTGAAAGTCCAAGTTCAGCTGCCTTTGCTGTGAGGCTGATGTCAGAAGGATTTACCCAGCTCTGGGGACTTTTGTCTGGGGAGTCAAACTGCTTTTTTGAGAGACAATGGCAACTCCGGTGTCAGTGCAGGGAGCAGTGGGAGACGGGTGCAGGGCTGTTGAATGGACCCAGCCACCGCCCAGATGGAGGGATCAGCAGGCGAAACAAAAGTAAAGCTGCAGACAGCACATTGCTGAGAGAAGAGGGGCAGGACAGTGCGCCCAGGCAGGCATGGGAGCTGCCTGTGTGGGTGCTGGGAAGCCAGCGGGGCTTAGCAACGAGTTCAGTCCCCTGTGAGAAAGGACGCAGCCCTCGTTTTAAATGGGGAGAATGAAAGGACTCTTGCCTGCTGTCTCTCGGCATCAAAAAAGTCAAATCTCAGTGGGGGCTGGTGTTGCTCTCGTCCCTTTCCAGCTGCTTCTGTGACTTTAGTGATGAGCTGGGCAGGTTTTCACAGGGTAACAGGGTTCCAGGCAAATTGCTAGGATCTCATCTCTACCATTTGCCTGAAGCAAATCTTGTACTTTTGTGGGCAGGCTTTGGCTAGCAAGGAATTTGGGATTTTGTTCCAAGGGTAAAGCACTATTTGTGAATGACTAGGGTTGGTTGGAGGAGGCATCTTTACAGGTTGAGTGGTTGGTTTCTTGTTGCTCCAACTGAATGGCCCAGGTCACTGCAAGCCAAGCAATGGGGTGCATATGGGGAGCAAACCTGTGCCTCTTGCAGGCAAACGGCACAGGTCCTAGGGCAGAGGTGCATGACTGAGGTGCTGTGGCAAGGCTTCAGCACGGCTGCTTGCTTGGAGCAGCAAGGTACCAAACACAACTGAAGGGTGCTATGTTGTCTAGCCATCCTATGCTTTATCCTCTTGGAACAAAATCCTCCTTTTTGAAGACACCAAGACATCTTCTTTTGCCCTGGTAATGGAGTAAGTCTCTGTGTTACCAGCCAGGGTTCTAAAGTTGCCAGTGGAAAAGTTGGCCATACCTAGTCAGTAGATGACTTTAAGGAAAATAGCAACAGTTGCTTTGAAGACTTTCCAGGACTTCAGTATTATAAAACTTAGGCCTAAATTAATTTTGACCAGTTAATAATGATGTATGCTTGAGCCAACCTCAATAGCCTGCCTTTGCTTTTGTTTTTTATCCCCACAATGAATTTAGAGAAGGCACCAGTATAATCCCTCAGTTTTCATTTTGCAAGACTAAAGCTGAAGTCTTCTAGCCTCCTCCTGTAAGATAGATACAAATCCCCATAGATAAACACAAATCCTCAGTTACTCGACATTTTTCTGTTCCAGACTTTAGCTTAAAAACATTCTTGCCCTAGAAGGACTGTGGGATTTTATAGTGCTACATCCCTCTAGGTTTGTCTCTTCTAGTACAGGCTAACAGAAAGCGGAGTGTGTTTGTAAATGTATGTATGAATATGCTATGCAGGGAGTGTGTGCACGTACTCATATTTCAGATTCATGTTTCTGTACAGAAAAATCCTTACCTTGATAACAACTTGGGTTTTGGTTTGGTTTGTGGGTTTGTTGTTTTGGTTTTTTTTTCCTCTTACTACATCAAAGAACACAAATAACTTTGTAAGTTTGGAAAGGCCCAAATCAAAATTCCATATTGCAGTGTAGAAAAGGCACCAAATACAGCCTTAGAAATCCCACTGATCTCTGATTTTCATCTCTTTCAGAGAAATACTTGTTGAAGTAATTTTACCCCTGTCAGAGTTGCAAGTGAAAGAGAATGTTTCCAGGGAAGTTGGTATTTCAGAGATACAAGGTTTCAGAGGAATTTAAAAAAGGTTACTCTTTTAAAGCAGCTGGTGCTAGAAAACAGGGAAACAAGCTATTTTGCCATCTAGTCTTTGTAATTTTGATTGCAAAGAGTTTTGCTGGCTTGAAAGATGGGGCTTTTGGGAATAGGTTTTTTTCTAAAGCAATATTGAAACATGAGAGCAGATAGAAGAGAAATATGTTCATAAGCAAAGGGTAGCAGCCACCAAAACCTCTTCTCCTTTCCAACCCCATCCCACAAGGTGTGCACATCCTAAGTGATCTGAGCTACTGTCAGGCAGTGTACGTGTGTTGTGGTCAACTCAGAGCTGACCAAGACCTAGCCTGTCTCTTGCCTCAGGACTGCTCTGCCATTTCCTGGCTACCCACGAGTTCAAATGGTCATCATGTCAAGGAGAGGAGACTTGGCCAAATGTAAGGATGCTTGGACTGTGTGCTGTTTCCTCAAATATGCTTATGATGGCTTTGCACTGACAGACTCCTATCAGTGACTCTAGTCCCAAATATTCTTATAAACAGTGATAGTTATTTTGAGATAACTAATCTCAGCAGTAAGGCAGGGGTACTTTCTAAAGTTGTTCATCATAGGGAGGGTCTACCTTGCTTCTATAAAACCAAAGTGAAGGCTGATATTCTGCCCATGTCATTCCCCCAATAATAATACCAAACAAGGAGGTCTCTTCAGAGCCCTTCCTACTTCCCTGTGATATGATCCCAAGAGCTCTCCAGTCAGCTTTCAAGCCTCTCATGTTGCCAAGAGTTTAACAGCTATTAAATTTGGAAGGAGGGCATCATGACTGATTGATATGCTGTGCTCATTTCAACAGAATATGGCAGGTCTCCGGAGTTGAAGGTGTTAACATGGCCTTGATGTAGTGGGGTGTTTAATGGTCAAGTGAGGTTTCAGAGTCTGAGCACAGAAACCTCTTCTTGCTTGGGCATATTGCCAACAACTTCTATTAAAATCTCTGACTTATAAAGACTTCACATTACCACATAATACTCACTTTACAATACAACGGTGTTAAACATACAGATGAAAAGGCAGGGGAGCCACTGAAGGAGTCTGAAAGGTGTTGTATGGGCATATCTCATTTTGCTTCTGAAATGCATTCCATTTTGCTTCAGCTGCCGAGGTTTACAAGGAAAATTCAGTTTGAGAACTTAGAATTGGCATTAAATATAGCATTAAAGACCATCAAGTTGGAAGGTGAAGTCATCCAAGATAAGTTGGAGCACTTGCTGCTGCTTTTTTGAGAACAGTGTATTCTTACTTGGAAGATAAAGAGGGAAAAAAGGCAAATAGAAATGATAAAAAATGCTAAAGTTTTGGTTGCTTAGTGTCCTGGCAGCCTCAGTGCAGGAAGACGCTGAGCACAGACTTATCACTCACTACAAGACTTGGCAAATTAGGACCAGCATTAAGCTGTTTATGACTGCTTTTAGCTATCTTTTTGGTCATGAGATCTCTACAAAATTACCAAAGATATACTGTTGACAGCTAGCTAGGCTTCCTTAGACAAAGGGAGAAAAGAGAGAATTAGGAAGAAATGGAACAGCCTTTCCACTTGTTTTTGCTCAGAGCTAGGACCAGTATTTACTGTGGAAATTTTGGTGGATTGATTTCTGGTCCTGAGGTCTTTTTCTCATGAGACATGAGTTCATAGAATCCTTGGGGTTAATTCAAATCCTGTGTGGAGTTATAACTCCAGCCTTTAATTTTTCACTTTGATTTTTTTATTTTCGTAAATATTTGCATGTAACAGGCTAAGTTCCTTTGGTATCCATGAAAGTCTGTGTGTATTAGAAGCAGGGAGGGACCAGGATCGAGAGTATTCTGTGTCTGGCCTAGACATGGAGTGAAAACAGGCAACCTCTCCACTGCAGGTGCAAGCTCATTTACTAATACTCCATCATTTAAACAGGGGTCTGGCCTTAAGTCAGCACCAAGCCTTAGGGAAAACACTTAGAGAAGCCTGTTTTGTGTTATCGTCGTATGGTCAATAATCCATCCATTTGTTTGACACAGTTATGGTGCTGGCAAGAGGCCTAGTCTCAGGTACTGAGGCTGGATGAGGCCCGCCCCATTACTGGAAGAGGCTTTCTCTTGGGGCGTTCAGTTCCTTCACAAAAACTGTAGCCAGGCGATACGCTGCAGCTTTCAATCCATTAAAAAGATGTTCAGGTTAGAGGACCTTTTGTTTTGACCATACTGAAGTGATCAAACTTGCTATTTACAATTAGCAAACAAGACTGGCCTACTTGGTCTGGGTTGAAATCGAGTCCATTTGTGAAGGTGGATGAGAAGGGAATTTGTTCCACCAAGCATGTTGTGGCAGGTGGCTGCTGTGTTGCAAAAGAAACTTGCTTTTCAGGAACAGGCTTTTAGATGGTAATGTGTGAGAGGAATAGAGCTGAAGATGCACACACACACAATTTAATTTGATAGAATCATAATTTGTCAAAGGAAGTATGGATATGGACATAAACTTTGATTATACTCTTAAAAAAAATGAAAGAAAATAAACATACAAGATGTATGCCCAGTGGTGCACCACAGTTTCACACCTGCACCATCTTTTGTATCTCTGCGTACACATTTTCAACCAAAATGTGAACCTCACAGCTTGTGTCTGCAGAGCCAGTTTGAATTTTAGGTTTCGTTTACACAGGATTAAACATAAAAATTACTGTCTATCTGTCATCTTTCTGTCTCCCTCTGTGCACACACATCAGTGATGAAATGGATTGCAGAAATTTATGAGCAAAAAACTCATGAAATTTGGAATGGCTTATGCAATAAACTTTTAACTGCATAAATAGAAGTTTATTGGTGCTTCGCTGTGTCTTTCAACACTGAATTTGAGGTTATGAAAAACAAATAAACATTGTAATTTTTGAAGTTTCTAAACACAAGCAGTTGGAGCTTGATATTGAGGCTTGAGAAAATGGCTGTTTGGTTTTGTCGTGGAATTGAATGGGCTACTCATAAAAATCTGATGGTATATATTAATGTAGGAATTATTGATCACCAGATTGAACCAGTATATTCCCACATTTAAAGAGAGATGGATCAATTTTATCTGACCATGGGTGTACTGACTATCAGAAGATAAATTAGACTGTTCTTGTTGCTATCCAGTGACAGACAAAATGAAATCACAGGAAATTCCATCTGTAAATAAGGAAAAATATTTCTGTGGTGAGTGTGACCAACTACTGGAGCAGATTGCCCAGAGAGGTTGTGTAGTTTCCATCTGTGGAGATACTCAAAACTAGACTGAACATGTCTCTGAGCAGGGTTGGTCTGGATGGTCTCCAGAAGTGCTCCCCAGCTTTGGTCAGTGGGTGAGTCTGATCCAGAGAGTTTCTGTCCACCATGGCTGATCAAAACTGTACTAGAAAACCTTTCTTCCAAGGGTTCTTCTGGCTGGAGGTCTAAGTTTAAGAGTTAAACACCTAAATCTGAACTGGTTATCTCAGCTTCTCTTATGGTCAGTGGCTGTTTATGGAAGAGCCACCTCTCCTGTGTGCTGAGTTTTTAAGCCGGATGAGATGTACATTACCTTACAGAGGTCTCTGTTTCCCTTTCTTGACCAACTCAAACGTAGTGGTTTCAGTCTTAGACCCCCTAAGTTGGGTGACTCCTACCATGAGTTCCAGTCCCTGCCCAGCCATGATGCAAAATTAGCAAGTGCCTGTGAAAGTGCCAACCATAAATGGACTGTGCCCGTCACACTTTCCCAGTGTGCAAATGATGACACCCATCCAGGTTTGTAAAGCATGTCGAGGGCTGAGAACAGGTGTTCTCTGGAGGACTCTGGGCTCTGCCTGCCTGGCAGCAGCACAGGGCAGCAGGAATAGGCACACAAAGAAGAAAAAGTCAGTGCTGAGAATTTGGCCCCATAATGTGCATATTGGAGGGGCTCACTGGATCTAGCCCACAGACTGAGCACCCTTTAGCAGCTGGAACATGCTAGACGTGGTTTTATCTGAAAGAAATCCAGTTTGCACGCTCCCAAAGCACTCTGTGTTGGGACCCAAGGCACGGTGCGTGAGGACAAGAGGGAAGTTCAATTCTGAAGCACACTTGTCAATGGGACACAAAAATGCAGGTGTGCCTTGTGAAATTTAGAGAAGAAAAAAAACTTTTAAAAAATAAAAATAGCAAAAATGGACAAAGTACATGGCGGTCATATGATTAACAGTGCTCTCTTAAGAAAGGTGAAAATACAGCAAGGGGTATTTTTATCAACACGTCTGATTCTGCCTAAAATGTCATTTCAGAGGAACTGAAATTGTTCTAGAAAATGGGTTAAATTTGATTAGTATTTTTGACAGAAATGAGGAGGAAGGGAAGCTTTAACAAAGTCAAAACATTTCATTGCAGCATTTTTCTGAGCATGAAAATATGTCATTTTGCTAAATGAAACTTTTCAACCTTTAATTCTGAAACAGTACGTTCAATTAAATATGTGATCTGAATTTCGAAAAACTGTAGAAAGTGGCTTTAAACTGTGCTAAGTATACCAAGTCAGAAGCAAGGATTTGGTTTAAGTCAAATGCAATAAAGTCTACCTCTTTCTGTGATATCTGAAGTCTTTTTTTTTTTCCTCTGGGGGAAGATGAAGAGAAAGAAAATTGGATGAATGACAGGTTCATGCAAGTGTTTAGGTTGGTTATTGAATGTATTTTCTATTCATACCACTTGACAATTGCATGTGGCATTTATTCAATTCTCTCAAATGCTCTGTGAGTTTTGCAGGCAAGAAGACAATTTCTTTAAGTAAATTTTATCAGTCATTTTCTATCTTCATTTCTGAATTTAAAAAAAATGGAGGATATGATACAGGAAATTCTGCCTAGTTCTATGGCACGGATTTTGACCACATGCTTTTATAGATAATTGTGGCTTCTCTGCTCTTGTACAGCAGGGGGTTCCCAGAATGTCACTCCGTTAAGTTGTGAGTGTTCTAATACTGTGGTTTTCACCCTGGTGCTCACCTGGTGCTATGGGGCAGGTGGTGTGTGTTGCAGCACAGGGACCGAGTGGGAGCGAACACGACTCTGCGTAGGGCCCTGGGCAAGATGACAAGCCATCAGCTTTACTTCTCCCTTCCTATCTTCCCTCCACACCAAATGAGGCACAAAGCAAATGATGCTGTTGTCAGATAAACATGCAGGTGCTGCATCTGTTTACGGTCAGTTCCTTCTCACCTCAGAGCCTGCAAAGTTTAGGTCCCACGCAGCATGCATGAAGTTCAGGGGGTTTCGTGTGTTGGACACCAGACTCTCTGAAAAGATGTGCTGCTTCAATTTCTGTCCTTACCTGGGTCTGTTCTGGGTGCATGTATAGCTGCTGGTGAGTTGGAAGGAGGAGAAGTGCTGGGCTGTTTGTAGCTTGGCTGTAAGTAAGGCTGAATTTCAGGAAACCGAGTACTTGGAGCATAGTGTATCTGATTTTTCATCTGCAAGTCCAGTTTTGTTTGGGTCCAAGCAATTTGGGTGTTTTTTTCCTCCTAAGATTTTGGAAGGATTTTGAGAATGGCTGGTCTTGTGTCACAGAAGAACCAGAACAATGGCTGTAAGGGCTCTGAAAACCTGGGGAGATGAAGCCACAGGGTATGATTCCATTTACTGGTAGAAACTCAGGAGGAGACAGACATGTTATTCCGTCAAGGGAACACTGTAGCCATGAAGGTGAATGGTAGAGAGGTCTTTACTATGTATATGTTTCCCCAGCTTCTTAACGTGTTGGGTGTGGGACACTGAGGGCTGATGGCTTGAAGGAGAAGAGACAGGTGAAAACCACAACCCTCAGTGCTACTCTGTGGGAACTACTAAAAACGCTCGTAGCGGGTGAAACCGAGTCGGTAGCTCTGTCCCCAAGCCGTTCTTCCTCCGCTGTTCCGAGAAAGCTGGAGGAAAGGCAGAGAGATGTCATGCTCCTCAGCGCTCATGTGGCCTCGTGAGGACCTGGGAAGACGCGCCGTGGGTCGGCCTGTCGCGAAGGCTTATCTTCACGGCGCACAGCTACTTCTCTCAGGGTGCAGCAGAAGCACAAGCCACCCCCGGTAAGGGGGAAAACCCCCAGAAGTTAGCATCAAATGTCCTTTTTCATTTCAGCTGCTTTCCAGGTTGCCACACACTGAATTGTCTGTTTATTTGCCCCTGAAGCACTTAGTTCCAGCGTATATGATTACATACTACTTTTTTGGCCCTGTTTGGAGACAGTGAGTGGGTGTGTTCGTTCTGGTAGCTTTAGGGTAAGAAATAGCAGAAGAGGTACCGTCTCCTCTGTAGCTGGGAGGGAGGCGAGCGCTAATGCTGTTGTTACAACAGACTCCATCCTGGGGTTTGCCGACTCCGTGCATGGACATGCACAAGTAAGAGGAAGAGCAGGGAAAGGAATAAATGGAAAGAGAACAGCAGTACTGGGCATGTTCAACTGCTTAATGTTTATTTTTCAAGGAGGTTGCCAGCCACGTGTTCAAGGATAATTCACCCATAAAACACAGTGCATCTCCAGGGTGGGATGGGGAAGGGAGAGGGGGTCACTTCCCAGCACACTGCACTGTTTTTCAGATAGTTATGTGTTTTAGGAAACAAGGGGAAGTGGTTTTGAGCTTGGGGTTAAAAAACCCTGAGAACTGTATTTTCAGTGAGAGGATAAACTTCTGGCTTTCAGCTAACAGATGTGACACCCAGCCACTGAACGTGTTCCTGGAATGTTTTGGGCCACAGTGGAACAATTTCCTTTGAAATTGTAAGACCATAATGTTTCCAGGTCCTCTTGGAACCAGAATCTAGGTGAGCAGCAGAAAGGAAAGCTTAATTTTCATACTTGGCTGGGACAGTTTTACTTAGGTTTCTGGTAGCAGTTTCCTCACCTTCTTACCTCACATGTTATTCCCATAGGAAGACTTGGAAAGCACGTAGTGGGAAAGATATTTGTGATTCACCGCTCAGTCCCACACAGATATCAATAGATTAGCACAAGCTATAAAAACAGAGGCATGGCCATTTTCTTCTCCCCTCTCCTACCATCTCTTAGCCAAGACCAAGTCTTTCAAATCCTGTCAGTCAAGATTGTGTCCTATTCTCTGCTGGCTTTCCTTCAAAAGAAGGGGTGCTCTTTCTCCAAGTCCTCAGAAGCCAGAAGAGAAGACAAGAAAATGGGAAAAATAAGCCTTCTCTCTAGATGTGCCCTCAAACCTGAAGCAGACCTATAAACCACAAAGTTGGTGTCTTTGGAGATGGGGGAGCTTGTGGGCCAGAAGCTGTCTGCAGCAACTGGAGATGAACATGCCATGGAGTTGCTCTTCTCAGGGATATCCATTGATAGGACAAGGAGCAATGGGTGCAAGCTGAAGCCTAAGAGGTTCCATATGAACATAAGGAAAAACATTTTCACTGTGAGGGTGATGGAGCCTTGGCACAGGCTGCCCAGAGAGGCTGTGAAGTCTCCTTCTCTGGAGACATTGAAAACCTGCTTGGAAATGCTCTTGTGTGACCTACTCTAGGTGATCCTGCTCTGATGATCTTTCAAGATGCCTTCCAACTCCTAACGTCCTGTGATTCCGTGTGGAGTGCTGGAAGGAGTCTAGGGAAGAACCTTATGTGTGGAGGCCATATGGGGGGCGAGGGGGGGAAGGGGCAGGACCCACAGCTGCCCTCTGCACTGCTTTTGGTGCAAAGGCGAAGAGCAGCCAGCTCAGCCCCACTGCACCCCTGGCTTCCTGGGAAGTTTGCACCTGTATTGCTGTCTTCTTCCCCGCTCCTCCCAGCTGGCTGACTGCAGCTTGTGCCCTGAGGAACAGCATAGCTTCCCCCACGTTTTGTGATCTTATCTGGGGAATGATGAATGTTTTCTTTCTGGGTTGGGTTGTTTTGTTTTGGTTTGTTTTCTAGGACAGGACACTTCCTGAGAGGATCGAATTAAGCAGCATTTTTTTTGTTTCTTCTTTGTTTTCTTCCATTTCCCATGTTCTCCTTGTTTACAGATAGATTTTAGACACGATACTCAGTGACAGTAAAAGCAATTTCTGAGTGCTGGGGGAACCAGTAAACCATGGGAACCTTCCTGCAACTTAGAAAAGGCTGGGGATGCAGGGAGGAGAGGAGCAGATGTTACTGAAATAACTGCAGGACACAGTTGACAGTTCCTGTGGCAGAAGCAAGACCATGCACAGATAAGCTGCTGTAATCATCAAGAAAATGCACAAATCTTGAGTCAGTAGGTGACATTCAGGAGGATTGCATCATTGCCTGTTGATGGACTTGTATTTGTTTTAAGAAAGGCTGGGATGAGAGGGAAAAATGCGTCAGCAGGACGTGCTTCAATTCTTTACCACCACGACCAGTTTGCAAGGTCTTGCAGATTTTTCTGTTTAAGATAGGGGAAAAAAACTTCAAGAGTGAGTTGATAGATGGAGGATCATGAAATTGGCTGACTGTCGTTTCATATCTCTGACTGTAGGGAGTTTGTAGAAGCATAGAATCACAGACTGGTTTGGGCTGGAAGGGACCTTAAAGATCATCAAGTTCCAGCCCCCCTGCCATGGGGAGGGACACCTCTCACTAGACCAGGCTGCTCAAGGCCCCATCCAACCTGGCCTTGAACACTGACAGGGAGGGAGCAAGTTCATACATATATGCACTTATCTGCACATAACTTGGTATCCCTCGAAGTGAACCTTTTAGCCCAGGTTCATCAAGGTGTATGTGATCAATGATAAACACAGAATTAATTGCAATGACAGCAGTCAAACTGCTGAAGTATTTAAAGTTAGGCATGTTCTTAAATACCTTGTTCAATCAGGGCCTATTTTTTCTGTCTTTTGGCACAGAAAATAAATTGGGAAAAAATATATGTCATGGTTTAACCTGACAGGCAGTTAAAACAACCACACAGACATTTGCTCACTGCTCCCCCACCAGTGGGGTGGGGGAGAGAATCAAAAAAGAAAATAAAAGGTAAAACTTGTGGGTTGAGATACAGGAAGTTTAATAGGACAGAAAAGGAAGATGATGATGATGAAAATAACAAATAATACAAAGCAATTAATTCAAAGCACAATTGCTCACCACCTGAGGTTGGATGCTTAGCTTGTTCTTGAGCTGAACTGTCTCCTGACTAACTCCCAGTCATATACAGAGCATGACATCATATGATATGGAATATCCCTTTTGCCAGTTTGGGTCAACTGTCGTGTCTGTGTCCCCTCCCAGCTCCTTGAGTGCTCTGTTCCTTCTCCTTGGTGAGGCACTATGACAGGCTGAAAAGTCCTTGACTGCTTGGCAACAACCAAAACATCAGTGTGTTATAAAGAATATCCTCATCCATGTAATCCCAAATATGGCATTACACCAGCTACTAGAAAGAAAATTAACTCCATATCTGCTGACACTAGGACAAAAATTAAAGGCATTCCCTCCATTTTTGGAGACCAGCTAGGAAAAGCTTCTTTCTCACCAAATAAATAAATTCTTATCTCTTAAAGGAAATCCATACCCATGTGCAAAATACAAGATGAAGAATAACTGGAGGGGAGTAACATGCCTGCCAGTGTGGTCACCACATGTGGTGCCAATGTGAGGTCGTATCTGAAATTCTGTGGTAGGGAGCAAAGTATTCCTGCATTTTCAACAGTAGTGAGAAGTCTTGTGTTTCATATGGAGCAGGGAAAGAGACACAGTTATGCGTTTGGTTTTAATCTAAGGTGTAACTTGGCACTCCTGACCTAAGGATGCTTGTGTGGCTTTCCTTGTCCTGTGATGCACACAATAACCTAAAGATCTCTGATGGGTTAGGGAAGCCACCTTAGCTGAATTTGCACCAAAGGGCACTTCAGCCTGCGGGCTAAGTACATCTTTAGCCCTGTCTCTCTGTCAGCAGTAACTCATTTTTTTATGCTCTTTCTATATCCCCTTAAACCTTTCAGGAACTTCCATCCCTTCTATTACTTTTGGGTTTTGTACCAAAACTGGGTTTTTTCTACCAGGTTTCTCAACTTCATCGATGCTATTTGCCCAGCTCTTTAGCCCAGGGGTCTCTCTAGAGTTCATATAGAGTTTTTCTATAAATCCAGGCCCTTCTCTACTGATGGTTTTGTTTCAAGGTACAGTGACCTATGAGTGGGATGACCTAGAGAGCAACTGAATTATGAATTATGCCTTTAGCTCTCTGTGAAAAAGCACTGTTGTTTCACTTGTATAATGTCTAAGCTGAAGAAGGAGTGGTGTGGGGGTCTTTTCTTAAACCAAAGAGCACTTATTTCCACCTACTTTGTCGCCGTGTTCTTTCTCTTCCTTTCTTAGCCAAGATGAGCAATAAGGAGCATAGCAGTCAGAGAAGGAATGGGATCATTTTGGAGGCTCCTGTAAAATCCCAGCTTTTTATAATGAGCCGATTTACAGTGCTGGTGATTTACAGGGGCAGAGTCTTTGGGATACGGTAGTTTCCGTTTATGAAGTGGCTGCTCCTGTTTATGTTAGCACATCAGACACATCATCATGAAAGATAAAATGGTGCAGAACCCCTTCTGTTGAGTCTTGAAGTGCAGGCTGCCTGTTCCTCAGCTGGCGCTGCAGAGATGTCTGCAGCAGCTACGCTGCCATGACATGGCACAGCTGCTCCTCTGCGATCCCTCTTTTAACTGCTAATTCTTCAGTCCTTCACCTCAGACAAAACCCTCCCATGGAAGCCATTAAGGCACCACATTTTCTTCATTTGTGGTCTGCTGGTCTTTTTCTCCCTCACTTCCCAAACAAATAAACCCCACTAGTGATGTCACTGATACAATACAGATATATAAAGGCATAAAGCATGCTTTTCTGGCCAATTCAAAGACTACTCCTGAGGTGTATGTTGTGTAGACTGACACAGCTGGAGAATGGAGCAGTTAAAGGGGCATTGAATAGCCCAGTGGTGGAATTTTGAAGTTAATATGCATTTTCTTTAGCTTGCACTGGGCTTGTTGAATTTCTTCTCTGTTCTATTCATCTATCCTTTAAGTTCTTTACAGAGAGAGTGGTGAGGTGCTGGAACAGGCTGCCCGGAGAGGTGGCAGATGCTCCATCCCTGGAGCTGTTCAAGGCCAGGCTGGATGGGGCCCTGGGCAACCTTGTCTACATCAGGGCCTGGAGGTTGGTTGCCCTGCCTATGGCAGGGGGTTGGGCCTCTGATCCTCACAGTCCCTTCCAACCCAGGCCATTCTATGATTCTATGATCCTGGAGAGAGATATGAAATTAGACAGTCCTTTGAGATATATGGTCATGGCAGAACTGAGCAGAGGAAGGACATGTTGTGACATGCCAGGCTGGTGTGTTCGTCTCAGGTAAGAGGGCTAGGAAAGGACACTGGAGTGCAGAGGAAAGGCAGGTGAGGGAGAAGTGAAGGCAGAGAAAGGAAAGATGGCGGATATGTCACAAAACCGGACAGAGGGTGGGCATCCTCAGTTTATTGCCTCACTTCTTCCCTGAAATGTTTGCCCATCTTTGTGAGACATTTAGGCTCAGGGGCTGGGTGACTTTAGCCACCTTACCTCATTGGTGTTGTCCTCTCATAGTCACTTTCCTGTGTGAATGGAAGAGCATCTCTGCCCTGTTAAAGCTTCCTTTCTTGTATCAGCTGTTGGAATGGGTTAAGTCAGCCAACACAAGAGTCCCTGTGCTCTACTGTATTTAATGTATGAGTTGCCCTCCTGTACAATTGCTACTGGCCCAGTGGCTCCCCGTTGTGTCTTAGTGCAGCTTATTATTCCAGCCTCCATGCAGAAGCTTTCCTTTATCCAAACTGAATTATAGTATGTTATTCTCAGACTGTTTTTCCAACTTGAATTGTAATCCTGTCCTCTGGGGCACAGGCAGCCTCTTCCAGCATGGAATTCCCAGGACTTTCCTTGCTCCTCTTTTCCTCTCCCTTTTAAAGCAAGGATTCATACCTTCCCTTTTCCTGCCTCTGGGCCTTCACCCATCTACAAGCTCTCAGGGATGACCACTAACAAGCCTGTTAGTCATTACTGCTGTTGCTTCTCTTAGTACCTTTGGATGAATTTCCTCAGACTCCCATGATTTAAGAGCATGTGCCTATTTAAGTACTTTCTAACCTTGTATTTCTGTGGCCCAAGCCAAGGTCATTCCCTTTTATCAGTGCTAGTTGTAGAAGCATTTTTGCTGCTGACCTTTTTTTGTAAATCCCAATGTGAGGAAGACATTAAACACTTCTAACAGGTTTGTTCCTCTGTGGACTTGTCTCCAAGAGGGGAGGCAGCCCCAGGACCCACAGTTGGCAGAGGGAAGGGTCTCGGGCAAGCCTTCAAGGAGACTTTTCTCTGGGAGGAAGCCTTTTTGCTTATACACTGGGCTTGCCCAGTGCCTGTGAGCTCTGGCCCAGCTGACGGGACCAGCTCTGCAGAAAGTGTCCTGTTCCCCTTTCTCAGAGCAGTGGGAGAGAGCAGGCAGAGGACCACTCACCTCCCGCTCGCTGCGATACGGTCTGCCCTGCAGACTTGTTTGTTCAGGTGGTGCCGGATTATCATTATCAGGCCTCACACTATAAAAACCCCCTGAGTTTCTATGCTTTGAATTAAAAGAGTGATGACACGACAGATTAACTTTTTCCTACTTCACCGCCCTGCATGCACCTATGCTCCTTTCCACAACCTCCATCTAATAACAATAGTAATAACAATGGAAAACAAAGCAAATCCACAGCACATGCAGGAAACTGCTCACGAGTTGCAGGCTCAGTGTTATTTTTTTATGTTGTGCCTGCCAAAACCAACATGAGTCTGCCTCAGGGATGTGAAACCATCTTGGATTTATTAGAAATGAGTATTTTTCATGGCTCCTCCCTCTTTTTCCCCTACCATTTTGATGTCCAGCCAGTCCATAAAAGCTTTCCTGCAAACTCCAATCCACAAGAACAACATGCAACAGCTTCAGTTTTTTAGAGGCAGGCAAAGGGTTACCTTGAAAACCAATGACATTGTTGATTGGTGGACAAGGGCGTTCAGAAGTGCACACCTTAAAAACAGAGTAGGTCCTTTCTGCAGTGGTTGATTCTTAGCTGACCAAAATGTGTATGCATATGTGTCTCTATCTATCTATCTATCTGTCTGTCTGTCTGTCTGTCTATCTGTCATCTCCACCTCCTCAATTCCTGGGAATCCATGTGGAAGCCCCAAAGTAACTGGTATGTAGAGACATGCAAAGTCCTGGTCTTGCATACTCCTTGCTGAGTTGGGGGAAGGGGTGCTTGAAGGTCTGGTCAATGTGGCATCAAACAGGACCACAGTTTGGTATGAACTGGTTAGAGTGCCAAGCATTGGAGCTGCAGAACACAGCTGTGGCTTTGCCCTGCCTGCTTGAGGCTGAGGGCAAGGCTGCCTTGTGGGTCACTGTCTGCCCCCCTCAGGGATACCCTGGGTTGCTGTGGGGAAGGCTCCTTGGGACTGCTTCTGCATGGGTTCTTGTGTCCCCATTGTTGGTCACTCCAGGTGTGCCAACTTCACATCCTCTTCTCCCACATCTGTAACTCCAGGTAGAGAGGTTGAAGACATGCTGTGAGATTTTTCTGCCTTATTTTCAGCACTGTGCCTACTTTCATTGCAGTGTTTTACACATGGCAGTTGCATTTTCTTGGCCAATGGAGAATTGGAGAGCAGAATCTCAGAGGAAGTGCACAGTGGGTCTCAAAAGGCAAATTCATTTGTCAGCCCTTGATGGCCATAGAATTTTCATGAAGCTCATCATAGGAATCAGAATTCTTCCCAGAATTTGCTACATGAGTTTTACCAGCATCTGTCATTCAAGCACCAGAAATGTATCTTGGTTATTACATACTTTTTACAAAACACTTTGCTTTCAGATATCTTACTATTTGGGGTAAACTTTTCCCTAGAACCAAGAAAGCTAAACTCATTTTGTTTTCCTTCACATATACCACTGACTCTCAATTACCTGACTCCAGGAACCTGGACTTTAAGAAAAACATGGGTATGAGTAGGCCTGTGTTCACACTCGCAGCATGCAATAGCCAAGGCCTGGAGTGTCTGGTGCAGACGTGTCCATTTGTCACCATAAATACAGCCAAACGAGCTGCTTGATACAAAATGGTGTGTGACAGCTAATCAAATGAAATCTCTAGCTTACACGTGGGCAGAGTCCTGGTCCTGACCTTACGCGTTTTGCTGTAATTGAGTCCAACACTGCTGAGTGTTCTTACTTTGAATGAACCTTATTTAGCCTGTTCCTTCTAATGTGGTGGCTGTCAAAGACTTCTAACTTTTTAGACACCTGGGGTTGCAGAGTATTGTTGGAAAATATATCTCACACTGTTTAAAAAAAAATGCAAGTTAAATAAAATAAATACCCTGTTGCTTTCTCAATTTTTCCAACTAATCTTGTGAATGCTTAGGGTCTGATTTTTGAAATATAAAACAGCATTTAAAAAGTTATTAACAGAACTCTCCATCCACAGCATTGGGATGATTAGCGAAACTCACTTGACTTTAGAAATTTATGAGTTTCAGTGACTGAATTTATCCTAAGAGAAAGAAACAATAGATCCCACTTGATTTATAACATGGTGGTCATCCTTTATCTACAAAGAAGAACAGCTGGCAAACTTCAGAAATGTAGGGTTTGCTCTTTGTCATTTATCTTTTAAATCACATCAGACTAAATAATTTCATTCTTCCCTGTTCTCCTTGGTATGCTGGCATGAATGTGGTTGCCACTCTCTAGAAACGGACTGTGAAGTACTGAAACTAAGCCTGTGGAGTTAGACTGCAAAAGCTTTTGTGTGGGTCACTGCCAGACCCTGACATGGGGAAATGGAGGTGGGGGGCAGCCAACAGAGGGGTGGGATTTTCTGAGGGGCGGTTATTTCATGGCCTGGCAGGAACTGGAAGCCTGGGGCACCAGTGCACTCCTTCCAGAGTAGCCAGCTTTTCTCAGATCTCACCATGCACTGTTGGCCAGGGAACAAACGGGAATCACCTCCCGTGAGAGACACCATGAGTTTCAACTCAAAGTTTAGGAGGTTACAAAGCTGTTAGCACAATTGTTTACAGATATACGTGAAATGCAGTTTTTCAAACAAATATATGCATGTGCATCAGTTTGAATATGGAGATGACCTGTCTCATCTTGCCACTCTTGAAATAGACATACATTTTTAGGAGCCATAATCAGGACAGGTTGATGTTTTTCTAATCCATGCTGGTTGGAAAAGAAACCTTTTTGTGAGCGTAGGCTCGGGGTGGATTTTGTTGCACAAACATTTCTCAAAGTAAGATGACTATGACAGTGATTTGTGCCAACTCAGAAATGATGCAGCTACATGAAAGGACAGAGTATGGGTACATGAAAGGTTGCTGGACCTGGCAGAACTGCAGGCTGGAGGTTTTAGCCATCTCAGGCAAATGTCTGAGTGAGAACCTGTCGTGGTTTCACCCCGGCTGTGGGCTGAGATCCACACAGCTGCCTGCTTCTTAAAGTAAAAGAGCAGGGGAAGAGGGAAAAAAGGGAAAGGGAAACAAGGGAAGGGAAAAGGAAGGGGCAAATAACTCCAAAACCAAGAAACTAAGAGGCCCGTGGGTTGGGATAAGGATAGTTTACTAAGATAACAGAAAGATAAAATATAACAATGCTAACAGGACTTTAGAGCAAAAGAATATGAAACTATTGATCCCCAATGCAGTTTCTCCCCGAACCACACAACTCAGGCCGTACCACCCAGAGCTGTCCCGGAACCCGACCGTCCCCCCAAGAAGCACGCGTCCCGCCACCGCCCCTCTTCTTCCTCCCCCCAGCCCCCCGTTATCCTGGGCAGGACGTAATTGGCATGGAATACTCTCTTTGGCCCATCTGGGTCACCTGTCCTGGCTTCGCCCCTCCTTTCTCATGAATAGAGAAATAGGAAGAAGCTGAGAAAGTCCTTGACTGTCTGACTGCAACTAAGAACATCAGGGTGTTCTCAGCACTGCTTTCGTTTTAACTCCCAAACACAGCATCCCATCAGCTGCTACAAATGAAGTTAACTCTATCCTGGCTGAAACCAGGACAGAACCCAAAATGCACTGTGTGGGTTTCTATTACAATGATGGTAGACACCTATAGATGCATGTGTGAGAGAAGAAAAGGTGGTTTCTGTGAAACACGTGTTGCAGTCCAGATTTGGGACATCTGGATGCAGATCTGAACCTTTTTGGTTGGGCTCACCCCACTTCAGTTATTCTTCCTTTGATCACTCCTTGTTCTTACTAAAACCCGCCTGTCTGAAACACGCCCTCTGCTACTCCTGTCTCGGAGACCTAGCTTCCTGGGCAAAGGAGGGCCTGCCTATTGGTAACGTTAACGTACTGTCCCCTCTCAGCAATGGCAGCAATTCCTTGACTTGTGGAGGACCGTTGTGGCTGTCCAGCTGGCTCTTTGAGGGAGCTGCAGAGCCATGTGGAGGAGCCAAGCTCACACTCCCCAAAAGCTTCTGTGTTTAGTCACCCATGCGCAAGACGAAGAAGCAGGCTGGTCATGGGTGCCAGATGGAGGTTTCTGTGTTTAAACAAACACACATTCTGGACAATCAGAAACAATTGAGTGGCAGTTTGTATATTAAACCCTGATTTAACAACAGCACTCACTTGCTGACCTAGAAGAAACAGGGCAGAGGGCTCTTTGTCTTACCCTGGCAGAACAATTCCCCATTGTCCCTGTTTCTGCCGGGGGGCATGTGTACATAGGGAGAGGGTATATGTAGGAACATCACTTTCACACCTTGAGGAAAGCTTTCCTTTCCATGGGACATGGCCAAGGTCAACTATTTTTAGAGCCAAACCACCCTTGTCATGTTCTTGTCTGTGTTTCTCCCTTGACTCTGAGTGTTGTTATGTCCATTCCCACTGGTGGGTCTCTGCCGCAGAGCGTGTAGGTGTGTGTTTTAAGCCAAACCCTTGGCAGTACCCAAGTGGTTGCTATGGCTCCTGCCATTGAAAATAGCATGAGTTTGGTTACAGCTCAGCATCGATCTTCTGTATTTCTGTAAACTAACTTGACTGAATGAATAGAAGATCTGTCCTGTGCTACTCGGTGGATGTCTGTTGTCTAAAGAAATGAAAACTGTCACCATCTCCGCAAGCTATAACATCACTCCCTTGTGTATACTGAGTATCTTGTTTGACTGCATGTACTGATTCCATTTACCATTTGACACATTATATAAATGAAAAAAGTCATCAAAAGAATGGTAAATTCCTAACTTAATCTCTCAAAAGCCAAACAACAGCATTTAAACTTAACTCTGTCCATTTGGATTATGGTTAAGTAAACTTCCTCGCATGTTATTCTCAAATAATATAACCTGTCAGCACATGTACCAGTCAGCAAAGATAGTGTATTATTTAAAAAGCCAGTTCTGTCAGTAGCAATTGAACATGCTCATTGCTTTGTAGGAGTACATCTTCTCCTCTCTCATGTGGAAGCCAGTTTTTGTTTCTCCAAAAGTCAAAAAGGCATCTAAGCATTCCTAGTAGGGAAAAGAAACCAAAGGAAAGAAAAGAGGCCCTTAGTGGTGTGCTGTAGCTTGCTTAGCTCCCAAGAAAGTCACCAGAATGGCCCAGAAAGCTCCCAGCTCCTCCATGCTCCTACATCAGTAGAGTGATTTCCTTCAGACCAAGTAAGAGTGGGTTGTGTTTTATTTGTTCTTGTAAGTTTTATCTGGCTGGATTTTGTACATACAGATACACAATAAAAGTGTTTTCTCCACCGTAACTGTACCAGCAGGACAGGGTGACCTGTCTCCGCTGCTCAACCTGACCCTCTTCAGTATTTCGTTGTGTTTGTGTTGGAGGAGAGATGAAATGGATAGGCTTCCCTTATAGCACACATGATGGATGTTAGCCTCTGTCTTGATGTGTTAAGCAAAGAGGTTTCTCCATTTCCTCAGGGATTGCCAAGAAACAGACGGAAAGGATGCTTGTCCCTGAGATGCATGCAACTTCATGTGGGAAGTGCAGTCCCCAGGCAGCCAGCATCTGTATTCATATAGCCTCGTGCTTGGGCAACAGGAATAAGGAGAAAACATTCCTGTGAAATAAGTCTTTTTCAAGGGAAGGAAAAGGAAAACCCCACTCCTTCTGTATCCGTTGGCTGAATGGGGTGAGCTATATATAGAGTGTGGTTATAAATGAGAATGTGCTATTGTGTACTAGGGATGGGCAAACCCAGGAAAATATCATTACAATATTAGCAGGATAAGATTCCTGGAACAGTCTTACTGAGCAAACATGCTGGAGGAAATAAAACACTGCCAAAACGTTGCACCTAGATGTTAGTGTCTACAGACAAGACCATTCTAATCATGAGAAAAATGTGGGTAGCTCAGTGCTCTGCTCCTTTCCTGGGGTTTTTTTTCTTTGTCAACACAATGTCCAACAAAAGATGAAATTCTCAAGTTCTGCCATTTTTTAAGAGAGACAAAAGTTATGACCTTTCTGGTCCAGTGAGAAGTGTCAAGAAGCAGGAAGTCTTAGTCTTCCATTTCCTCCACAGTGGAAACCTTCACTTTCTCTTGTGGCCTCTTGCCATCTTTCCTCTCCCCTCACCCCAGCCCGACAGTTATTCTTCCACTTCAGTAGTTCTTCCTGTAGCTACCTACTAATGAACTAAAAATCCCTTTTCTAGCACAGACCGAGAGTCTCATGAGCCCAGCGCTTCCAGTTCCAACTCTATTACAAATCCTGTGGTATTTGATGAACACCTTTACCCTCTGGCATGTGCATTTCTGTGATAAGGTGAGACTTTCAGCTTTCAGCATGGAAACGTGGACCGGGTATGTTGCAGTTCTTCAGTACGCAGATGAGACACAGAACCTACAATGTTTCCCAACCCCAGGTTTTCCAGCAGCTTATATCGGACGTTGGTAGTGTTGCCATCCCTGTCTTCTGGTCCATTTGCCCTCTCCCTGTTGCAGACTGTCGCTCTAATGAGTGTAGACTTGGGTCTGATCATGCTCTGCAGGTGACTCACAGCCATGAGAGTTAGTTGGCCATGAGTGAACCACCCCTCTCCAGTGTTGGTCTCCAGGGTTGCCCCCCGTTGGTACCACTCACTGTCTGTTCAAGACCCATAGATATCAGCTGGCTTCTTACAGCTGTAGAGTTGCTGCAATGTCAGGAGGCCATTTTGCAGAGCTCGAGCTGAGCCTCCCTCCTGTATTGCTTGTCTACTTAGTGACAGGAGTGGTAAAAACCCCAGACATCCCCCAACCCTTTCCTTTCCTTCTCTGAGGTCTGGGTAAAGAGCTGAGTTTGTGAGTGGCAATCTGAATGGGATTGTGCACAGGGCAGGCAGTGGGCTTGAAGGGTTGCTTTTTCTCTCTGTCTCATTTCCTGCACTTCCTGGAAGCTGGAGCCACTCTGAGGAGGAAATGCAGGCTGTGAGCAAGCATCACTCTTTGGTAAGCTCTGTCTCGGGGTGATTTGCAGACCTTGGTGAGTTTTCCCCCTTCAAGGGAGGTCTGTTTAAAACTAAACAAAACAACTTTTCAGATTGCTTATGAATTAGGATCATGTAGAAGGGGGTAATGTAATAACAGGGTAGACCAACTTGTCAGCTCTGCAATTAACATCAATATGTGCTATTTAACTCTCTTTATAGACACACTTCAAACAGCCATCTCGTTAGAAAAATCATGACTCCTATACATACAGCATAAAGATTTCAGGCTGCTGATAACACTCGCCATTATTTTTAGTTTACTAAAACAAAAAGCTTAATTATGTTTCCAATGACAACAGCATCGTTAGCAGCCAGATGTTTTTCCTTTAAATTAAAACATGCACAAAAAAGATTGTTTGGGGGCTTATCTGAAACAGAGGTACACTTAATGAAGTTGGCATTGAAACATCAGGCTCTCTACATCAGGATGACATTGTGCAGCCTTTGAAGAACTCTGCAAACCCATCATCCCTTCCATAGCTGTTTCTCAGCGTTGCTTGGAATAACAGAGTCATCTGAAAGACAGGAATCCTACATTGTCTCCCAGGGTACATCCCACAGAAGTACAAAAACCCGGGGCCAGGGTACACTGCTGATGACTTTTGTGTCATCACCATCGTAGGACACTGTTGGTATTTGTTCATTAGTGTTATATCAGCTAGCAGCACAGCATCCTGGTGTGTCACTGAGGTTGCTGCATGCGGTCCTGGGCCTCAGGAAAAAATGGTCACAGTGAGCAGCAGTCCTTTGCATTTCTGGGCATCATAGAAAAGGTCCACTGTGCACACAGAGATGTTGAGGTGATGGTGGGTGCCTGTGCGTCCACATGCAGGGCATTTTCTACCTACTTATCAAATCTGCCAAAACCAGCAGGTGGATATTTGGGGAAGGGGATGTGTGTATTTTTTTGTTCTCAAAGCCTAGAGGTGTATCCACAAACCCTGTGAGAGGGATCCTTGTTGTGCTCCTTGACTGAGCTGCCAGAAAGCAGGAGCAAGCTTCATCCTTTCTGCCTCCTCTCTGTTTCCCAAGGTTACTCCTCTGTGCAAAGTGTACTTCTTGCTCCAAAGTGCTGTGTGGCAGCCCCAGTGGCCAGCTTCCCCTGCATCCTTCTGGCCACTCTTGCCCTGGGAGCTTCCACTTTCCACTTCCACTTTCCCCAGAGCCACTTCTACACTGCTGTTGAGGCACAAGGCAAGGAAGGGAGGCCAAAACATGGCTGATGGGGCCCTGGCAGGGCCCTGTGCTGTTGCACGTGTGGAGGGGCTGGCCAGAGGGGCAGCAGGCAGTGATGCATGCTCTTCTACCCCTGCTTTATCCCTCCTGGCAGGACAGTCACAACCACCATGCTGGAGGAGCAGATATCTTTATTAACAAAGCAGGCAAGGCGCAAGTGACAGCTTCCCTCTTCCTCCCCCCATGTCTCCAGCTTTTCATCTCCCAGATTAGCGGTGACCTCGAGCTGTGCCATCCCTGTCCCCTGGGGCAAGCATGCTGTGTGGAGCCAAAGCCATCCCAAATCCCTGCCTGGCAGGGGACCCTCACCCACGCCACAGCCTGGTGGCAGGCGGCAGGCTGGCTATGCACACCGACTCCGTGTCTCCTCAGTGTTTTGCCTCGGAAACACCCGTCTGCTTATCTCCACTGGTTCTTGCTTGGCCCAAACTGCAGAGTAAGGCTGCAGAGAGCATCTTTTGTGTCTGCTCCTTGTGGGGAAGCCTATTTTCTGCTCACGCTTTACAGCGCTTGCAATTTGAAGATTTATCTTTTCACCGTTTCTGCAGCAGAAATGGTAGCACTCTCGGTCTTTTCACTCCGGCCTGCTTCTAGCCCTGGCTCATTTTTCTATTTACCAGCTTCCTTCTATTTTGACAATATCTTTCTGACACTGCACAATCCGTGTGAAAATTGCAAGCACGATGAGAGCATCCTTATCCTGCTTCTCGCTGTGATGTCTTTTTAAGGCTCAGCCTCCTTTTTCATGCTGCCATATCAAAATATGTACAACCCATCTTTTGCCATCATCAGACTGTATGTTTTTAAATCAGTTTCAAAATTAAGGGCAGGGAAAATTATGATCATTTCCACATTAGTCACCCCATCCAGTTTCTTTGGAGTGATCAGTGAATCAACTCCCATTCTGACTTACTGAGGGGGTAAATATGTGTAATTTGAGCAATTTTTGGTGGCTTGATATAATTGTTTGCTGCTGTGCTGCAATGCAAACTGCGGGGATGTGTGAAGAAGTACTTGCAGCATGCTTATGCTTCTTGACTCTAGTCCCTCCCAGCTTCTCTTTTGCAGTGCCAAGTCTGATGACAGCCTGCCTTAGGATGCAAATGGGCTTAGCAAAAACACCTTGGTAGAGGTTTCCAATGCAGCTTCTCTGCATCACGTAGGTAGGGCTGCATGTTACAGGCAGGATTTACTTTGCAGCCCCCCACCCTCCCTGTGCTCTTTGCCGAGGTGCAACTTGGTGAGAGAATGGGACACGTCAGCAGCAAATGCTGTGTTTCACCACCACTGCAGAGGAAGGGGTCCCCTTCTGTCTAGCATCTGTGAGCATGGCAGCAGTGTGGATGCCAGCTGTCCTCTGTACAGCTAGGGCTGGCACATCATGGCCATGGGATATCCAGGGACCATGGTGCAATCAGTGACACCCCTGGGACGATGTTGCTGCTGTCAGGATGCCTGGCCGTTCAGAGTGAGCCTAGAAGTGCGAAAATTTTGAGTCTTGGCATGAGTTACAGCTTGTATGGCAGCATGAGATAAGCTTGGTGGAGAAGATGGGCCAAAAATGGAAATAAATTTCACCGGGTGTTTCTGTGCTGTCAGGTTGGTTCACTCCCTGCTTTGCCCTGCGGCACAGCTGTGCTCTTCACCCACGCTGTAGGTAAGTGTTTGCGCTCAGGGCTCCAGTCAGAAACAAACCGAATATTTCTCTTGGCAGGGAAATCGCTGGACCCCACATTGAGAACAGTCCTGAACCAGTACACATTGTTTGGCCCAGGGGTGAGGGCTGACTCATGGCACGGAGAACTGACTAGGACTGAACTTGCCACTGATCACCAGGGCTTGCGCAAGGCTAGTGCATGGCAGCATCCCTCAAGACGTTAAAAATTTGGCATGACTTTGTCACAACAGGTCTGTTGAGGCGACTGGTGTGTTATTCAGTTGCCAGCACAAAAGCCGTGGCTGCTGTTCTACTGGTACTTGCTCTTCTGCTTTCTGGGAGAAAGGCTCTTCCAGTGGCTGAGGATGCAAACAGACAAAGCAGATGAGTCAGCCTGGTTTTGTGTTTGTGTTTCAGGTAGACGAAGGGGCTGAAACCCTGCCAAAGCAGCAGCCCTGTCTTTTGAGAGAAGCTGCAAAAGAAATGGACTTCAAGGCATGGCTTTCATATCTCGGGGCTTTTCTAATGACTTCTTAACTAATTGACTTGACTTAGGCAGCGAGACAGCTAGTGGCTGTAAAGGATTAAAACTGTTAGAAATTAACAGCTTTGAAGTGACTGAAACCCTGTTAAAATTGGGATAGGAGGTTTCTTACCAACAGTATTTATTAACCGCTACAACCTGGTAGGGTGAGCTTGTCATGCAAAACTCTAGGTAGTGGAGTGGAGTCTCAGGGATGCTGCCACTCAGTTATTTGATAGCTGTAGGATATACTGTGCAACCCACACAGCACATATATTTTGTTTTCAAGAAAGAGTATTTTGTGTTCTGGAACTATTTTCCTTTTATCATATTTCTGATCTGACATAGCATGCACCATGGTGGAGCTAAATACTGTATCATTTTCCGTGGCCAAGTGAAACTCACTCAAATGATCTCCTGTGGAAATTACTCCAATTAGGACTTCCTGCAGCAAGCAAACAGTGATCCGATTCTGTAAGGCTGAAAGCGAGACTGGCAGATGATAGCCATTTAAGGAGAGGTGACGGAAAATTTCCAAAAGCATGTTCTTATCTTAGAATATGCTGATTTTTTTCAGATGTAAAACATCGTATGGAAACATGCTTCTCAGCTTATTTTCTGTCAATCATCCTTTTTTCCCCCAAGCTCTGATGTGACCTTGCCTGTCAGGCAGGTTTCGAAACTTCCCTGCCAGGGAGGTTGTCACAAAAACCTGGCAGGTTTACTGCCAGCTTACCTGCCTAGTTACTTAGAAATCTGCCTGAAAGATGTCATCAAAGTGAGGAGTTCAAGGGCTTTTGGGGTCTTCAGCTCCAGGACATCCCTGCTGGATACTTTGCCCCAAGAAAATGGACTTCCAGTCCCCCAAGCCAGCTGGTTCCTCTGGCATCTTCATCGTCATTGTGGAAGGAGCTTTGCTGTCAGACCCAGCTCTTCAACCTGGTCTCCAAGGGCTCTAAGGCTTTGTGCTTGGTTTTGGTCCCTCACCTAATTCATGATCTGGGAGTCCTATGTGCGTGGTCCTAGCATGGCTTCCACCATAGTATTGCCAGAGAGCTGTGACTCCTCAAGGTCCTTAGTGCTCAAGCAGTTACCTTCGTTGTTGCTGGAAATCTGAAAGACAGTGTGTCTATCAAGAATGAAGTAATTCTGGATTTTAGTCCCCTGAAAATGTCTGTCATATGTCTTTTAGCCCATGTTAGAATGTAAATAAAGCCTTTGGATGTCCAAAATTGATCACAGAGCACGTATTTGGTTTCTCAGGCTGACCTGCTTTTAGGGCTGGGTTCAGCAAGTACGTGCAGGAGCATAGCTTTAGATTCACTAGTAGTTCTGCTGAGACAAGTCAGTGTATCCACTAACTTAAAACCAGCCTTGTACTGAGTACTGCCCTGAACTGGGCCTATGGGAGCAAAGTGTGTTTTCTACAGATCATAGAGTAGGTCATAGTTTCCTCGGGGGCATTTCAAACCAAAACCTGATGGCTAATGAAAGGCAAATTGTAGTACTCTAATTTACATGGGCACTCAGCTGCAGACCTCTGACACATGTTCAGGGAGATCATGGCTGGAACTACTTTTAATCAATCATAACTCCTGCTGGCATGAATCTGTAACAGCAACAACTTAATTAATTCAGTGCAAATGAGCTTTACAGCTACCACGTAATGAGAACAGACATTATATAGCTCTTCTCCATATAGCTATTTAACAACTCACGTTGAACCATTATTGTAGCTACACAATGTACTAGGCACTTGTGTACAGTCATCATTTCAGTCTACCAGAAAATGACAGTGCTCTGGTCTGTGCTGGGGGTGTGTGTGTGTACCTCAGTATAACACACGCATATTTTATGTAGGTCTGCATCATTGCTATAAATTAAAATCTCTTACACTAAAGCAAAAGTTATTCCCATAAATAATACTCTGCTTGTGCTTTCTCATCTTCTTTTACAACATTGTGTGCTCCCAGTGTGCAAGGAACTTGTACAGAGCTCTGGAAAGCATCCCCAGGTAATGGGAAGGCAAGGCAAGGCACGAGGAAGGCAGGGAGGGAGAGAGGGAGGGAGCGAGGGAAGGGAACAGAATGGGGGGAAGGAGAAAAGAAAGGAAAGGGTGATAAGCTAAAAAATTGAAACTCAACACTGTGAAAATATAATGTAGTAGATGGGATGCTCTCACATTTCCCCATCATTTCCAGGGTGGGTGGACTGGCACTGACCCAGTCACTTCCCACAGTCCCAGTGGCATTAAGCTGAACCAGATGACAAGCCAAAAGGGCTTGTGTAGCCTTTCCAGTAGTATTTTTCTAAAGGTGGTTCCCAATCTTACTCTGCATAATCTAGGTGACACAGTCATACATTTTGTTCTTGCCTTCTGCATGTTGACACCCTCTTTGCTTTGGTCACAGCCCTGTGAGAAGACACTCCTCATAAACACTGGCAGAGCCATTGCCAAGTGGCTCAGACTCCCTGGGCACAAAAGCAGCCTTCCTTCATGCAAGCAAGGCGATACTCTGCCCCAACAGGCAAGGGAAAACCAGGGCTGTCTGGCGCAGTGCTTGTCAAGCCTTTCGCATGGAGACACTCCTGCTGAAGTATGCAGGGTGTCTGTACCAAGGAGGGCTCTGCACAGGTTTGCCAGTGCTGTGCAGGCTCGCAGCAACTACTGAGGCATCACTCAGTTTTCAGACCATTCTCCAAGACCTCAGCCACATGAGTCCATTTGATTTCAGGGGGTAAAACCCCATGAAAATGACTTTCAGGGTTCATGTTTTCCAAGGGTGAGGATGAGCCCATGTTTTTCTGTGATTAATTGCATGTTTACAGTTTTGCTTCACAGAACCTGGCTTAACTGTGGTATAAAATATGTCTCCCGAAGAAAAGCATCCAATTAGCATGTCCCATTTAAAACTTTAAAAGAACTAATCTTCAGTTAACAAACACCAGATGTACTTGTCAGGGTTATCTCACTGCTGTTATATTAATCATTTATAAGCTCTGTTCATTTGAGCACTTACTTGGTAGAGAATACTATTGCAAGATTGTCTTTCTAAATATTATGCCAAAAATAACCACTTCCCTGATCCTGAAATTGTTAAAACATCAGATTAAAAAAGAGGGGGAAGAGATTGGGAAGGAAAGCATGCATGATTATTTTTTTAATACAAAATGACCACTTAACCTATTAAACAGGTTGAATAAGAGATATATTTTTTTTTACTGCTTAAAAATGTCCAAAATGTTCATTCTATAGCACGTTGCTGCTTTGTGGAGGGAATTAAGTTATTTGTCTGCTAAAGCAGCATATGTGTGACAAGTGTGGAACTGATCAGCCAACAGAGAGATGGAGGAATTTTCCAAGAGATGAAGAGCATAGCCAAGAAGAATAAACCAAGGAACAATAAGTCAGAGTTTTCTTGCATTTTTTTTGCACCCTGGACATTCATGTTAGGTTGGCTCAGAGGTGACATTTCCTCATCCAGGATTTCCCAGATCCTGAGCTAGCCAAAGAGACTTACTCTTCAAGACCTGGATTTGTCCCACCTGAGACGAGGTCCCAGATGAGAAGTGCAGCAGTCACCCTTGACTTAAGACCTCAGCTCCTTTCTAAAAGAGCTTCACCTCCACCTGAGGTAGATGTCTAACATCAGGTCAGATGAATCTGTACATAAAGATGCGCAGGGTGTCAGTAGATGTCAGTGGCTGTCATTTCCTTTAGAGTCTGAGGGTCCCCTCTGCAGCGGGCCAGTGTATTTTGGTGGGATCTGTGTGTGGTGATGAGGTTCTGAACAATCCCTGCCCCACTCACCCCCGTCTCTTTGGCCACGGCTCCTCAGGTCTCCCTGCTGCTCTGCAGTAAAGAACACCTGCTTAACGGTCACCAAGGCGACTGAGTTTTGATCCCGGCTTTTTGAGGCTTCAGTTACTTTTGTCAAAACTGCACATAGGAAGGGGGAAAAGCTGCTTTTTTTCTTTCTTTTTGTTTTGTTTTGTTTCCCCAGTTCCAGTCTACTTCACACAGAAGAAAGGAGGGGTATGTGTGGGTGTGTATTTTATGTCTGTATTGGATTTATGTTTCAGAGCACATTATACTGGTAATTGTTTTGGATTGTAGTAAATCTATATAATAGATATAGATCTGCAGACAGATACCTCTGTGTTTTGTTTTGTGATCTATTTTCCCACTTTTGACAAATGTTACTGCAATTGTATTGGGGTCAAGAATGATCAGGCGAACAGGAAAGTGATCTTTCAAACCACGGTGCTATGTATCTGGACTTGAATGCCTTTGCAGCAAGGGAAAGATAATCCTCATGAAAACATGAGGGGTTTGAAAAGACAAGGTTCTCTCGGGGTCTGGAAATTATGGGGGAAAAAATGGAGATTCAAACCTGAATTGTTTCTGGAGCACCATTGAGAAATGAAACCCACAGGGTCTCTGCGGTCAGAGAAGACACATTCTTGGTTTTCCTTATCTTGTGCCCTGACAGCTAGGCTGCACGAATCCAGACCAAACCTCTTCAAGTGACGTCTCCTCATGCTCTTAGTTTGGGCTCCATGCCATTTCTAATGGTTCCTCTTAACCACTCATCAGCCTGAGATCTTCTTCAAAGTTGATAAATACTGGATTATCTCACCTCCTCAGGAAACTGTTGTAAGAACAAAACCCAGTGATTGCCTAAAGCATACTAGCTTTGTTTTCACTGTGTATTGTTTGAGTTCCTGTCTGCTGCTGCTCCTACCCCCTTGAACGAGTGCTTTACCCTGCTTTGTCCCACTCTCTGCTGCTCACACCTTAATGGAGCCCATCCTCATGCATTTGGGAGAATGAGTCCAAATTTTGTCAGGAGTTGGTCAGGGTACAGGTGACATTTTCCTCATCTTCAGTTTTGTTGTGCTGTGCCCTACAGTATTTAGAGCACTATTTTTACCCATATGGACATTTGTGCTCTAAGAGGAAGCTGCTGAAGTTTTAAAAATTATGTGGTTTTGCATCATGACAGAGCCTCATGTGGCAGTGTCTTTCAGAGCATGCATGTCATAGTCAATTCTTCTCCCAAAGTCTAAAATTACATCTTTTAAGATTGAGAGAAAGAAGGTGTATTGACCTTATTGGTTGAGTAATCCCCTGTCCTGGCTCAGGGGAATTAACCTCCTCAAGCAGCCAGCCCGGGGTGAACTGAGTTAGCTGAGGCTGTTCACACACCACCTGACATCACTCCCAGTAATAGGGGCTGGTTGGGAAGGAGAGCTCCTGGGAACCTCCAGGGCAGTCCTAAGTGTGGCTGGGGTGTTGGGTCTGTCCTTGCATCCAGCAGCACTCGGTAACTGTTGCGTTGGTAAGGTACTCTGTGTTATCACCGGGTGTGAGTGTAATCTGCTGTTATTGTTCCCCTTTCAGGGTGTTTTTGTCAGTAACTGTCCATATCCCAACCCATAGAGGCTCTGTTTCTTTCTCCTCCACTGCTTAGGGCTGAACCATCACACCCCCATAGGATGGGGGACTAAGGGATTGAGCTCAGGTCACAGGCATTTTCATCAGCAGCATCTCATCAGCAAGAGAAACCTTCTTACAACCTAGTGCAGCGAGGGATATTTTACATCCTTCTGGGAGGCTAAAAATACCTTGGATGACTCTTACATGACAAAATGGCTACCATGCCACAGTATTGTGCTGAGTGAAAGACAAAGCATATGAAACAGAAGTCTGAATTAGGTGATGGGTCTCCCTCTTTGTTAGAAATGGAGGCGTTGGAAATTTTTCAGTCCTTAGGCAGTGACTTGAGAATGAAATCTGGTAGGGACTCCTGGAGAGGTATCAGGGCCTTGAAGCTGGTGAGAGGCTGCTGGATGTGGAAGGTATTTCATCTGAGGTGCACAGCTTCCCTGAGCCCCAGCCCTTTCCCACCCTTCTGTATTTTGTGGTTGCATTTTAGTAATTTTCTGGTGTAAGCTTATGATAATTTAATTCATTATATCATTAATAAATTATACCCTGTTATTTTAGATGACTGATGGACTCTTTTGAACTCATTTTCAGAATGGAGAGGGTTATTCTTTATTCTAAATGTTACTTTCCCGAAGGGTCATGGACAAATATATTTGTTCCTCATGTTCTCTCCCCTCTCATTTTTCAATATTGCTAATTGTTTCACACAAACTGAAGTTTCCATAAACAACAAATGGCAATGGTAGAAAGCACTGCAGTGTGCGTTATGGCACAGGGAGAAATACATTACTTTTCTCCCTGAACACATGCCAGTTTTAGTGGAAGTCATACATATGCAGGCAAGGGATTGGCAGAGGTGCATGCAGGAGCTCTGTTGAATCTGTGGGAGTATTTGTGTACTTGTGTGCAAAAGAGAGAGAAAATGTTGAAACCTGGGAACTGTATCATCTGACAGCTCTGTAGTGACATGCATAGCCCTGATTTAACAATTTGCTTCAAAAGGCACCATGGGATCCTGTTCTGGGATCCTGTGGGACCTCCAGCTGTGCACAGTGCAGTTTTGGTTTTGCTGTTTCTTGCTAATAAGCTGCAGTGTAACAAAGTTAGCATTACCTGGGCTGTTTGTCTTTGAATTAATTTTGCAGTGAATGTAGTGTTAGTACAAATTACCAAATTGAGAGCCCAGAAACTTCAGCTTTCTGGTATTGCAGCACTGGCTATGGTAGTACACACTTCGTGCTTGTATTTTTGTCTGTACGTTGTAGGCTGAACTGGGGAAGCCACATGTAAATTGCTGTCACGAGTCACGGGTTAATTAAGGCATCGTGAACCCTCCGTGTCTCTCAAATGGCACCTTATGGCCCTGCTCCTTTGCTGTCCCCATGTTAGCTGTGGTTGAGGTTAAGGCAAACAGCTTACACCGTGTGAGACCATTTCTCGAAGTGTTCCTACAGGTGGAGGCAGACACCTATTCTTTGGCTCATTTATAAGTATTTTCTTTAAAACTGTGTGGAATAGGAACATGTATTTTTTGCAGAAAGAAGCTTATGCTCTCACCAAGTGAAGAAACGGGGGGTTTTGACGTGCTTCTATGATTGCTGTGGCTAAGTCTGATCTTGTTTGCCATACACTGCTTTGTGTCCTCTTCAGAGTCCTGCCAGGCCAGAATTGCTCAAGTCTATGAGTTATTAAGGGCTATCAGAAAAATATTATTTTTATTTCGGGAATCTATATGGTATAAAAACAGAAAGTGCCTCTGCAGCTCATTATCTGTGAAAGCCAAAGCAAAGCCAACACCAGGGTCCTACCTCACTCCCTTCTCATTCCTTCTTCTGTAGCCTTGGTATTTGAGGAGCAGTTGAGACTCTTGTTTGACATCGAAATCAGAATAAACCTGTGTGATTAGATCTTTGACAGCCTCATTGTGCGAGATTACTTCCCTTTAGGTGCCAGGGAAGACTTGGTGCCTCTGTACTGCCCCTCTCTTTCTTCTACTGTACTTATTCATCGTTTCTTCTCCACATGCTATAACACCGCTGAGCATGGGTACTGTAAGAACATGGGCTTTAGCAGTGCCCTAGAAACCTAGACTGAGTTTTACTAAGAGAAAAATGTTGGGGAATTCAATAAACTGAAGCCTCAGCAAGAATGTGGAGGCTGTGAATAAGAATTCACTCTGCTAAGCCAGCTTGAACCCAAATCTTGATTTTTTCTTATTTTTCCAAGGAATAATGTTTCCATTGTTTAGATGCTTCAGTTATTACAAACTGACATCTGTACAGCCTTAAGCAATAAGGCAATGTTAAGAAAGCAAGTAAAACTACTGAGACACCCAACACCCAACCAGCCTTCTGAGGGATAATTAAAATGCAGTCCTTTTGGATAGACACAGTACAAGAAGTTTCCAATGACACCAATGGGATAAAGTCTTCTAGGAATATAAGAAGTGTGACAGTGTGTAAGGCGTGTGATCTGCTTCCCTCTTTCTCCTAACAGCTGATACTGGTGGGTTTTGAACATAGCACAAATCATTGTGAGTAACAGCATTTCCCATTGGTAGCAACAGCAAAGTCAGCATTTAGCCCTGGTTTTGATATTACTTTTTCTGGCTTTTTTTTAGCTGTAAATTGTTGCTCTGGTTTTGCTTTTGGAGTCCCTTCTTTTTTTTCTTTTTTTCCCCCTGCTTGTTCCACAACTGTAAAAATGAGTATTAACTGCATAGCACAATGGAGAGCCTCTAATAAAAAAAAGAATACACATTTTGTGGAGAAATAAAATTCCCAGATGAAACCAATTTAAGTAGCAGAATGCTGTGCAGTGACGGTACTTCCAGTATCACTAGTTTGTGTATCCATAGGTAACAAATTCCCTTTATTTCCCATTATAAGCATATATATGTAAACTATATATAACAATATATATATATTCTGATCAGCAAAACAACCTTTGTCTGAAAGGTAAAAATAAACCTTTTAGCTGTGCAGATTGTAAGTCACTTAAAAGACCTTTTTTTAAACAACTTTTTAATCCAGCTGTTCTGCATGATAATTGGAAAAATATTTATAACTTCCCTTTTTTTAAAAAATCATTGCCTTTTCTCCTTTTTACTGTCTCAAAAGCATAAGCTTCTTCTCTTGGTCACACTTTGTTTTTCATTCACGAAGACTGGTTTTGATTTATGTATTTTTTCTTTTTTCTATCATGTAGTTTGTGATGATCCGTGCTATTTCCATGGGTTCCTAAACTTGTAATTAATTTTTCAGAAAAATATGTCCAACAGCACATAGAAGTGTTAGTCTTAAAAAAGAAGGTCAGTAGTTCACAGCATCAAAAAATGTCCATAAAAAGAGTAGCCAGGGCCTGGAATGTGAGCAGGGAAATGCAGGTCTGCCCTGGCTCCGGCCAACTGTGACTATGTCTCTTTATTTCCTATTCCCTTTCTAGAAGCACCTCCTTGGTATCACAATGTGATACTCTCTTGATGTGAGAAAAGTGGGAAACCGCTGCCTTGGGAAAAATATGAGGCAAGAGAACTTAAGGTGATCAGTGGTGGCACAGGTAACCATTGCATTAGGTTTCAGACTTACCGAGTCTGTCAAAATAAAAGCTTGCTTCACAAGGCCAGTATTGCTGACACAGCAGAACACAACTATAGAAGCATCCCTCTTCCTTGTTTGCTTTTAGACTGGGTCTGTGAGAACATTTGGGTTTTATGGGCAGCTCTGTTTTCATGACATGGTAGCATAGTGGCATGACAGGGTTGCCCGTCTACCTTAGATAAAAGGGATTTGAAACCAGTTTTCAAAAGGACAGCCGCTTTATCGTGATGATAGGAGACTCTCCTGGATTGCAACGGGTTTCCCGGGAGGCAGGCATGCATCTGATCTGTTTTCCATCCCTCTGTCAGTCGACAGCAGTGCTTTGTTGCACAGCACCATTAAACTTCTCCTGGCAGCAGAGAGAGAGATAGCTGCAGATTTCCCTTGAAGTCTGTCCAAGTGCGCTTTGGCCAGACCCATGAGCTATGCATACGGGGAGTCTCTGGGTCCCTTGGAAACAGCAAGCCTGAAACATTCCTCCAAAATTTATTAACTTTTTTCTACAGCTTCACATTTCTGTTGTGGTGTGGCCTTCCTGGATTTCACACTATCTTTACTGGCTGCACAGAGCACTTCTAGTTCTGTGGTTAACATTAATAACAGAACATTAAAATAGCTGGTTTATGTTTGCGGCCTGTGAATAAATCAAGGCCGCACTTGCGGGTACCCTCCCCTGCACCAGCACACGCTGATCTCCAGTGGCTGCTCCACCTCTCTCTGTCCAGCCCCAGCAACTCAAAAATTTACACCTGACTCCAGATTCTCAGACCTTACACGTATACCAGAGCTTCTGCTTGTTCTCATATGACCTAGGGTGATGCTGATGGGCTTTATTCTCTCCCACAAGTGAGGGTGTGATATCTCATGTGCCAATGAGGTTTGCAGAGCAGGGATTTCCACCCACTTGTCATTGAGGGGACATCACCTCCTTTCCTGGATAAACCTGGGCCACCCCTGTTTGGCAGTACAGCCCACTTGCCATGGAACCATTGTGGTACAAATTGTGAACACTCTGTTCTCCCACAGGAACTTCACCACTGATAAAAAGTGCTTATTGCTCTTTCCTGCTGTGTGACTTAAGTGGGACAGGTTTGCTCCTTGACAGTAAGAGAAGAGGACAGTGATCACAGAAGAAGAGAGTTTATCAGAGAACCTATCTGTCTGTGTTCTTAGAGCCCAGGTTATGAGAAAACACATAGAAGTATCTCATCTCCACACTGCTCTTCTGACTTCCAATTGTTTATCAGTTCATCTTCCTCTGAATAATAAAGAAATTATAGAGGATATGGTTGAGGGCTTTGAAAAAAAAAACTTGCAATTTTTCAGCATAAGCCAGATTTATGAAAATTATAATTATAGCATTAAATTCTGCCATTCTACTCCTATTTAACTCTGCAGGAAAAAAATTATATCTGAACAACTCATAGAAAACTGATGCTAAACTGTTAATCTCCATTGTTTTGAATAGTAGCAAATCCTGCATGCATTCTGCTCTGAAGAGCTGTAGTACTTTTCCTCCCAGAGCACATGGGACTTTAGAAGCACTGCTGTTTTTTTTTCAGAGAGGAAAATAAGATGAAGTCAAATCTTTGCAACAAACTCCTGGCAGGTTGGGATCAAGTCGTGTATATGATTCACCCATGTTTTGAACCTCATAGCAGAGTGGTCTGTGTTCCATTCTGGCTTTCTGAATCAGTCCTTGCCCTGAAAGACAATGTTTTGACTTGATGGCAAAGAGGGCAAAGGCTTCCTTTGTGCCTGTGAGATAAATGGGAGGCAATATGCTTCAAGGGAGGTCCTGCAGTGATTTACAGAAGACAGCAATTGTTAATAGGCCAACATTAGCTTTCTACTTGTCCAATAAATGTGTTGGGTTGGAATGCAAGAGTGCAGTCCCAGTGTCAGCTTTATGGCCCAAGAAACTGAAAGTGCAACTGCTTTCTCAGTCCATTTTCATTGGCTACGACTGACTTTCTTCTTGATTGATCTCTTCCCTTGGTCACCCTGCTGAGGCTTGTAATTTTCTGTGCCATCTCTCTTCTGGTGTTCATGTGTTGGTTGCTCTCAGGCCAGCCAGCCTATGGCAGAGAGAAATATTTCTAAGAGGGCTATGCAACAGGCTTTGTGTCTGCAAGCAGTGGTCAGGAATATCCACAGCTTGGAGCTTTCCTTGGGTGGTGTGTTCTTGTTTGTGAATACTATTGTTTCCTTCATTCAGGGAAGAAATTACCACAACTGTTCATGAAAATGTGGTAGCACAGATTATGCTGAGCTGGACTCCTTGTTTTTCCCAACTCCTTTTGAGAAGGAAGGAAAACCCTTTAAAATCTTTCAGCAGTGCTCTCTTTTTCATGGTCCAATGGCCTGTGATGCTTTTTATTATAGCTTGATATTGTTTTCAGGTAGAGGACATGAATTTGTTTCCCCAGCATCCTCCTGTACCCTGACAGCATTCAGGAGATGCTGAAGGGGCAGTACCCTTTAAATGATGCCTCCTCCCATGTTTGGTTGCATTTTGCTACTGGATTCCCAGATGATTAATGCTGGTATTGGTAGAGGTGAGGCTTGTTGAGCTCAGTATGACAGCAGAATGTGTGAAGGAGTATGAAGGTAACAAGATGGACACATGTCAAAGAAGGAAACTTTCTTACTGTAAGTTCACCAGTGAGGTGAGAGCAAGAACTGTTACGAGGAACCAGAGAACAACAGCAGCAGAAGTCATCTGAGGCAAAATAAATACTTAAGAAAGTTCAACCAACAAACAAAGGTTCTGTAAAAACATCACAGACATGACTGACATAAGTTTGTTGACAGTTCCCAAGACGGTGTCACAGCTAGTCATCTGGGCTGCTTCCTGCATAGCAGTGACTCCACCTGCCCGTCCAATCTCTGCCAACGTGCAGTGTAACATACAGGCTTCCCCAGGATGCCTGCCTTCATGTAGAGACTGAAAACATGAAGATGTAAGTAGTCCCCCAAAATAAAAGCCTATCAAAATGCTCAACTGCTTTCCCTTTTGAGAGCAGATAAAGGGGAGGATGAAGCACATGTACCAGATGGCAGGCACGTTGCTGAGTATGCTGTTAGAGGAAGTTCAGGTACTCTGTCAATGGGGTAGGGCTGGGAGTTGCAGGGAAGTAGGGTGTCCAGTTCTAGGCTCCTCAGGTCAAAAAACCCGAGGGATCTACTGGTGAGAGTCACGTGGAGGGCTACAAAGGCAATTAGGGGACTGGAGCATCTCTCATATGAGAAAAGGCTGAGAGCTGTGTCTGTTTAGCCTGGAGAAGAGAAGTCAGAGGGGATCTCATCAGTGCTTATAAATATCTAAAGGGTAGGTGTCTAGAGGAAAGGGCAAGACTCTTTTCAGTGGTGCCAGCAACAGGAAAAGGGGCAACAGACACAAACTGGAACACAGAAAGTTCTCTCTCAATATGAGGAAAAACCTCACAGTGAGGGTGACTGAGCACATGCTGCCCAGAGAGATTGTGGAGTTTGCTTCTCTGGAGACATTCAAGACCCATCTGGATGTGATCCTGTGCAACCAGCCCTAGGTGATCCTGCTCAGGCATCAGGGTTGGACTAGATGATCTCCAGAGGTCCCTTCCAACCCCTGGCATTCTGTGGTTCTGTGGTGCAGCAAAGATGTGAAAGACAGCCAGTACTTTTGATGATGGATGTTGTCCTTCTGCATCAGTCAAAGCTCTGTATTTGACTGTCTTTAGAGTTTTGATTTTTTTGAGGAGGACATGTTTTCCTGTGAGGAGGAGGAGCAGATGAATTTGACAGCTGCTTAAACTGGAGCATGCATTAATTTTTAAAACGTTTCATAATTTATTATTTTAGTCTCCTTTTTAAAAAAGTGTTGTGCCCACAGATACACTGATGTACTTGTGTTGATCACAGATGGTGATTTACCATCAGAAAGCAAAATCTAGTGTCTCTCATTTCCTGAAACTCATCAATACCAGTGTCACTGGAATTGAGGCTGGGGAAAGGGAAAGGAAAAACACATACAAAAACACTGTGCAGCTTATTAATGAGGTGGGATTTTCTAATGGGGAAAATTCAGAGTGTGGAGGAGGGAAAGCAAGCTTCCCTTTCATATTATTCATCTATTCACTGCATTAAATGGTTTGCGAAAGATTGTTGCTGGTGACAGCACAGACCCTTTCTTGTTCTCTCCGACTCCGTGTCTCCCCCTGCCTTGTCACACCCGAAGCACTGCATTCCCACACGCTCTCTGCTTGTCACAGCCGCTGAGGAGACTGGGTTTTCCTGCCAGAAGAGGATTCCCCACTTGAAGGGAATGACCATGCGGAGCAGATGTGCACCCTTCATTCTGCAATAGCGTTCTGGACCCGAGTATCAATAGGAAGTGTCTGCTCCCATCCTTGGTGCAGCTCAGCACTGACTCCAGCAGGATACTGCTCACAGCAGAGAAACTGCAGTTCCAGGAGATCGTTGGGAAGACGACTTGATAATTGAGCAAAACCCAAAGAGAGAGGGAACCTCTCTTTTCCTCATGAGGAAGCTTCTAGGTTTCAGCGTAACGCTTGCTAGTAGTGCAATGCCCCCGGGACACGCGGTGTCGAGGAGTTAACGTGGAGTTGTATGGATTAATAACTATTCACTTTCCTAATGTGGCAGTGCAGGGGAAAAAAATAAATCCTTAATGGGGATTATTGTCTTGGTTGTGTAAATATGTAGTTAGCTGTACTTAAAATGCATATTATCGGCCTCTTTGGAATCATTGCATTCTCTCATGTAAATATGTATTTAGGGCATTTTTAAAATGCAGGTTTTTGCCCTGATTATGTAAATATGCTCGTATGCTGAAAATGGCAGTTTCTTCTTCATCCCTCCCTCCCCCTGCTTTTTCTTTTTTGGAATATGTAAGTGAATTTAATGCTTAAGAAAGTGAGGAAGTACTAGCACTGAATGGTTAAGAATATTTAGGGCAGGTCCTATGCAGTCTTCCTCAAAGACCCAGTCAGTCCACTTAATACAGCTATCTCTGTATTCCAGTCCTTGCTTTTTGCTGAGCCCATTCATTAAGAATGTCAGAACTATCAGACTGGAACTTACTATGCTGGCATTTTGGGCACAATCGACACATTTTCTGTACCCTGTGAACTGGAATACAAAGCTTTCTTTATAGAAATATAATGTTCTTCTAATGACAGTACAGATAGTAATGATAAATTTCACTCCTTTACACCAGCAGAGAACTTGGATTCCTTTATCTTGTCTTGACTCCTATTAATCTCTTTTCTTCAATATTATCCCGAGTCAATTCATTCCACTGATTAATCATATCAGTCAACTTGAGAGAGTGAAAGGAGCCAGTTTTGATACCTGGGTGGAAATAATTTCATTTTTCTTAGCAGTCTAAAAGTATCTAAGATGTCCTCTAGAGACAGTGAAGATAGACCACTACCTCTGAAGACTAAGTCAGCTTGTGCTAAAATAGGTGGGATGAACTCTGCTGGGGAAATGCACATTTCCCTGGACGATGGAAAGGACCTAGGCTGAACTTTGAGACAGATGAAATAAATCCCATTGCTTCTGGTCACTCTGTTTTATGGTACCTGAGCTCTGTACAGGGCCAAGGGCTCCCCATGGCTTCTACACAGGGAGAATTCTTTTGGTGGTTCACCCAAAGATCCTGGTCTTTTGTCTTTTGATGACTTGGACTAGGAATAACAATAAATTGTAGTGTCTCCTGTGGTGAAGGAACATCTGTTTATACCTGGGCTCCCGCTCCCTTTCCCTTTCCCCTTCCCCTTCCCCTTCCCTTTCCCTTTTCCTTTCCCCTTCCCTTTCCTTTTCCTTTTCCCTTTCCCTTTCCTTTTTTCCCTTCCCCTTTCCCTTTCCCTTTCCCTTCCCTTCCCTCCCCAGCATGTTCAGGACACTGCTAGCATTTTGGGAATTACCGAGTCCCACTGTTGACAAGGCAGTGGCTGATTTGGGTCCCTCTTGAGGCTGGTCCAACCCTGCAGACAGCTAGTCCTGTTTCCCCAGTGTTGTGCCTGCACAGTAACTCCCACCGGAACCAAACTGGAGCAGCACAGGCAGCCCAGCTTGTCTGTCCACAGATGACTGAGTGCACTGTAGTTTGCTACAATGGTTGGTGACTTCATAACCTGCCCTGACATGAGAGGGAATTTTGGTACAGCACATCAGCTCTGTTTCAGTGCTAATGAGATGATCCACAAGGTAAAAATGAGGCACACCTCCCACTGATCCCATTGCCTGCTCCCTGTGCTGGCATACCTCTTCAGTTGCACTTGGCCAGGTCTCCCTTTTGAACAAACAGGACTGCAGACGACAGTCACAGAGAGAAGAGAAAAAGCAGAATACAGGAAACTAAGAAAAAGTTTATTACAGAAAAAAAGCAACAAGGATAAGTTGTTATTTTTTTAAAGAAAGAAAATCTACAATAATACATTCTTTAGAGACAGGCTTCACTGGCGTGTTTATTCACTAGGGTTTTCCATCATCATTTCCATGTGGTGCGTTCTGATCACTGAGTTTTGTGGGTTCCAATCCAAGCCTCACATAGCAAGCATTTAATCTAAGGAACTCCCTTTCTGTTGTCTCCTCTTCCCAATAGTATGGAGTGAATTACCGTACAAGATATATAAGATTTTGTTTGTGTGGGGAAGAGGAAGGAGAAACAACAGTTGACTGCATTTTGAGCCCTGCAAGCAGATCTTTAGCTGGTGTGAATTGTCACAGCTTCAGTGAATTCAGCAGAGCTCTAACAACATCCAGGCTGAGGATCTACCCCCTGGTTTTGGCTTTCTCTGTTGAAGGCCTGCTGGGAAGCACAAAGTAGCAGCCGGATGAGAGAAAGCAAGAGACAGAAAGGACAAGAACAATGTGACAAAATATTTTTTTCCTTTTTAAGCAGAAGAACATTGATGGAAATGCTTTCATCCTGGGACATTTAGTTTTTTTTTGTCACAACTGTCATTACTGAGACAAGATATTCTGCCAAATGGGCCACACACCCATTCTGGGTGGATGGTGTTTTTGTTTAAAGCTAGAGAATGGTGGGTAATGAAGATGTTTCCTTTTAATTTGTTGTTTCTGATAGGATGCAGACTGGAATTATCACCAAAAAGCTGTGAGTGCTGTCTTTCTTAAACAAATTAATGCATATTTGAAAAACTCTAGCAATAAGAAAGCCAGTTGACTGACAGAGGATTCTTTCTGTTGGCTTTGGTGGCCCTTGGGTGAGGCAAGAAGAATCTTTTTCTAGGGAGAACATTCGTGGTGTTAGCTTCCTTTCTTCAAAAGAGAAAATTTGTGGTTGCTATGGGAGTAAGGACCATTCCATTTGAATATCAGCTTTGCTAATGTCCTTGGAAATGTGCCCTTCAGCCGGCACTCGCCCTTGTTTTTCTGCTCCAATAGTCTTATTTCTGGTAGCTTGATTTGAGATAACAGGTGGGAATTCCAGCTTGTTTGGGTATTCAGGTATATTTCTTCAGAAAATTTAAATCTAACTAACACAGAGCTTTTCATCCTGGGAAAAATCCTCCTCTTAAAACCATTACCATCAAAACCAGGGAATGTGGTATCTAGACTGGTTGGTACCTGGACTGGTCACTGGTTGGTAAACCTGTAAATTTGCAGGATATATGTTTTGTGATACTAATCTCTCTGTATGGAGCTGTGGAACGGTTCATCAATGGATTATGGGAATCATTAGTTAATTTATTAGCAGAAGCGTTGCTGTAGTAGTGGTGAGCTGGACAGAAGACTGTCTTCAATTTTATTCTTATAAAGCAACATTACAGTGTAGGGCTCAACATCTAAAATTCCTCATCTGCAATAACTATGGGTGCCCAAAGTCTCTAAAAGTGAAGCTAAAAGCTGAGCTAATAGAGTATTTCTTCAGAAGCAAAATGAAATGTTTTAAGGGGGAAGGGGTAATAAGGGAACCCAGAGAAGGGAAAGCATGGATAAAACTTGTTGAAGAAGTCCTTGTGTGGCCACAGGCATTGCTCATGTTCAAGGGACATCTTGAATATCTGTAAGTCTCTATTTTTTATGGATGTCTTTATGAGGGTGTTTGCTGCAGCTCATGGAAATGCGGGCTACTAGCACATTGCCCTGAAGACATCCTCATTGAATGGATCTACAAACATGTGCCTGAGGGGAGACTGAATGTTGCTGCTAAAGATAATCAAAGCAAATGCAAGATAACAGGCATCATCTTGCACCTTTGCTGAAGACCTGGTGGCATCCACTTCAGGCTGGTCACAGCAAGGGACTTGGATTCCCCAGCAGCCCCAAAACCAACAGTCTCATGGCTAGACACATGATACAATGTTGGCATGGGAGCTGCTTCACAGACACAGCTTTTCTACTCCAGACCTAGATAAGTTATTATTTGGTGATCATGTTTTTTATTAACATCTGAACTATGTAAGAGACCAGAAAGTATTGAAATCTCGGTATTGAACCGTTTGATCTGTAAAAGTCTCTGTTCTTGGGCACATGTCTGACCATCTCAAAAAGTTCCTGTACTAGTTACAACACAGGTTTGACAGTCATAATTGATAATGCCTTGTCTTGATATTGTCTTGATTAAGTTCAGTAAGGTTGCTGGTGTCTTCTAGGATGGGTAAGGAAGGAGGAAAAGGAATGTCAGGATTTTTTCTTATCACTTTTCTTGGGAGGTATGCCTAGAAATAATAATGAGTTTGATAATTTGTGGGTTTGATCTCTGTATGGGTCAAGTTTTAAGGTTTTCTACAAAAAGGGAGTATCACAGAGTGACTGGAGTGACTTGAAATCAGGATTTTTCCTCTAGGTCGCTGCTCCCCAGTTAGCAGTTACCGATGCCACACCTGGGGCAGCTGTAAAGTGGGCATACAGCCAATGTCACAAGAGGGGGGTGATGCTTAATGAACATCTGTGAAACAATTTGATATTGAAGATGAGTTTTACACAGGTGGAATACCAGTTTGTGTGGTCTTGCTCCTACATACTACATACCAATAAGATCTTCTGAAGGAACAGGGGACCTAGGTATACTGCATGGCTGTTCACCAAGGCTGCTCCATACTCTGCAATCCCAAGATGGAAGACCTTAAGTCCTCTGGTTAATGCTGCTGAGGCTGAGAAGCAGCTTGCTGGTGGTAGCTTGGACCATGCTTATGCCACTTCTGTGGCTGGGGTTCTGAGGACTAACTGCAGCTACTCCTAAGAGAGCAGTGAGAAATAGTGACTACTAATAGTAGTGAGTTTTCTGCAGGAATTTGGGAACACTGTGTTACCTCTATAATGTCTGGGTGACATCTTCCCTGCTCCCCTCCGCCCCCCCGACAGGGCTAGGGACTAGGTGATCTCTATAGGTCCTTTCCAACCCAAACCGTTCTGTTATTCCCTAACATTCACTTACCCTGTGATAAGTGAATAAGGACCTGGATAAGGTTTTTCTGCCAGCTGAGTATCTCTGCTGGTAACAGCTCCCATGCAGGAAAAGTTAGCCGAGTGTCAGATTAACTAAATTGATATGTCAGCTAGAATATCATGTCAGATCAACACAGTGAATCCTCATTCTATCTGTTAGCACGTGCAGTATTCACACTGATATGGTTGGTAGGTGCTGATTGCCCATCTGTGTTACCTGCTGGAGAATTTTTTTGGAAGAATGCCATTGTATTATAAGTAAAATCCAAAGATGTTTGGATTTTAGCAGCTAATGCCTGCTAACAGGTGTCTGTAAAATCTAGGAATAGAGCCAGCCTTTATAAAACTGGGAGCCAACCTAATTTGCACCAAACTGTTACAGAAATATTGAGCTAGATTATTTAAGTTTTGGATTTAAGCATTGTTTTTATGTTCCATCACTGATCAATGATTTCAGCTGGAACAGAGGGAGAAGTTCATCACATAGTATTTTTTATTCGGGTAAAACATAGTCCTGGGAGTGTTCTAGAAAGAAGCTATTCCCACATAACCCCCCGCCCAGGATACTGTGTGCTTGCTGGTGAAGGGAAGAGTGCCAGAAGGCATTGAGCCACTACCAGAAATGTCAGGAGCTAATAGTGACTTCAACAAGAGGAGCACTTCAAAAAGCTGGTCTCGTTTGGACAGACTCCCTGTGCTGCTTACCTTACCTGCTTGCCTCATCACTAATGGAAAATTGCTTTGAAAAACCAACTCTGTAGAAGAGTCTGTTTGGAGAAACCTAGTTGTTGGTAGGTTCGGTTCCAGTTAGACTAAGTGTAGCTGGAGTCCCTGGGCCTGCAGGCTCCTATGGATCCCAGATACCAAGTGCAAGACAAAAGTGAACTGTGAACTTGCTGAGCCTGCCCTTTAGTGAGACAGGGAATAAGCACATCACTGGAAGATGTCTGAAGGCCACTTCTCTCCACCTGCAGCAAAGGCAGCAAAGGCATTTAAATACTGCAAAACACAGTGGGGGAGGGAAAAAAGAGAGTTTCTTCTGGAGGAAGTTCAGACAGTTGTCTCTCAGTAGGTCTTTGAAGGATGTTGTGTGTGCAGTGGGTATCTGACCGGGAATGACAAGTTTTCTCTCTCAAATTATAGCCACGAGGGTGATGTCATGTTATAATAAGGCATGCAGACTGCTGGGTCAGATTTTGCGGCTTCCAAATGTAGAAAGAAAGATGCAAACATGAAGGGTGATGTACTCCACTGGAATTTTTGTTCCAGAAACAAAGCTGTGGGACTTTGCCAGTATCCTAAAACCGATCTCACAGAGGCGAATTTTAGGCAGCATTATCTTAAATCCCATTTGAAATGTTTGGCTGACTGTTCCTTTTACTGTTTTCCCCTAGAAGATTAACTTGTGCTTGGGTCCTCAAAAGACACTTTCCTAAAGCTGCTAATTGCAGAGCTGAGGAAAGTGGGTCACATGGTGCATTCAGCACTTCCCTAATTAATTAATACACAACAGCACAGGCTCGCGTGGAACAGGCTGCAAATTCAGCTCTGGCTGACTGACAGCTCGTGGCAGCACCTACCACAATAAGCTGGAGCCAGTAAAGAAAGCAAAATATCCTGATAAAATCCCAAATGGGTGATGGAAGTTCTACATCATCCAGAACTTTTAATGTGATTGTGCAATGGCACAGATTGGCACTCAGCCTGCCAGCGTCCATTTAACTAGCAAATAAAGCACTCTAGAGGCCTTGGCAGTACCGTGGCACACACAGATATCTAGCCAAAGGATCTTGGCTACATGCAGTAAACCCGAGCAAAACTTCATGGTGGGTGGTAAAAGTCATCATGTGAAAGCACATGGTAAGTTGTCCTTTATTCCTGTATTTCTTTTATTTATAACACATGGTTTATATACTATTTCTTCTGCTTCTCTGTACATTTAAACCGCCTTTATTTTCACGGTGTTGCTTTTCAGCAAGTTTGGGGCTTTCTGTCTTACGATGTCCACATATCAGTGTGTGACTGATAAGGAAGGCTCCTTGGGCAGCTGTGCTGTCCTATGGTCTGTGCAGTTCACAAAAGGCACCTTCTGTCAAAGGCTTTGTAGAGCTGCAGAGGGGCCATCTGAAATGCTTTTTATGATGAATTCTGACAAAAAGAGTTGGCTGGAGGATATTGCCAGGCCAGCACCTGTTACTGCAACTAGGCAAAATGATGGGTTTTCTGCAGTGTTTGAGCCTGTGTTTTCTTTCTGCCTTTAAAAAAATGATTTGACCTCTGTAAAAATCCTATTGTGAATTTAGGAGACATTTAGCCTCAAACCTCAAATCAGTTCTACATTCTGTTCTTCTGAGCCGTAAGCTAAACCATTTTGTTTTCCCTTCCTCAAAAATTCTGACCGTGAATAAATGGCTCACCATTTTTTTATTTTTTTTTTTTTTTGGTCCGTGATCTAATTAATCTGCATTTCCCCCTCAGTGCCCTGCTGTGTGTCTACTGTTACTGTGCTGTTTCCCAACACGGCTTTGGTAGCGTTAGCGATAGGGAAGGTCAGCGCGACTGTCGCTCCCGGCTTCTCCCCCTCACCCCCCGGGCAGCACAGTAGCTGAAGCATGAGCTGGCGGAGGCGTCTGCCCAGCTCTAGGCAGGGAGTCACCCTGCTTGCCAGTGGCTGCAATACATGATTTTCTGCTAGAGAGATCCCTGGGCACCATGTCTCTATGGAAATGACATTTCTAAGACTTGGGAGATGTTCCAATAAAGGACAAACGTTTTCATCTGCAGAAAAGCAAGCTTAGCGTTGCTCTGCAGATTAGTAACATCCTTTCGTGACAGTTATGGCGAGTTACTCTGCCAGCCCTGGGAAGCCTCAATCTCTTTGCATGGGGAGCTTGATGACAACATCACCCTCTGATGCCGTGCAAGCTATACATTTCAGATTTTATGGTACAGTTGGAAAGAACCATTTTCATAGGATCACAGAATGACTGATGTTAGAAGGAACCTCTGGAGGTCATCTTGTCCAATCCTCCCTGCTCAAGCAGGGCCAGTTGACAAGACTGTGTCCACATGAGTATCTCCAAGAACAGAGACTTCACAATCTCTCTTTCCATTAAGCCATATTTGAAGGCTATGATTTGAGAAGGAGATTACCAGAAATGAAATGTGAAGGAAGGCAGAGTAAAGAGGACACCCAGTCTCTCCTCATGCAATTGGCTTTGCCCCTTGGACCTGCAGTTAGATCACTAGGGATTCCTGACCAGCAGTGACACAGCAGATTCTACCCAAGGAAGCTGTAGGGAAAGTTAGAAAAATAGTTTCAGAGGCTGTGACTACATTATCAAGTAGCACACTGCAAACGGAGAGGAGCAGATGGTGCTGAGGGCTGATGCTCACATCCTATACATTAGAGGATTTTGCTTTGGATTAATTCTAGTTTGGTACCAGGACCCTTTACCAGTTGGAGAATGTTGGGTGCATTCTTGGGTTGCATCTTCCAATTTAATTTCAAGGTTGAAAAAGTCCGTTTCAATATCTCCCATTCTATGATGTGATCCAAAATCTGGCAAGTGAAAATGATTGGTAGATTTTCTTCCAATCCATACACTTGACATGAGCTAAAACAGCAATGTAGAAGCACTGAGAGACAACAGCATCTCTTTTAGATACTTTAGGAGACAAGAGCAGTGAAAGTAGCCACAGACATTGCCTGTTTTCCCTTCGGCAGATGATCATCCTTTTAGGGTTTTGGTTGGCTGTGGGTTTTCTGTTGATTATTTATTTATTTTTAAGTTTCTAAAAGGTTATGAGCATCCAAAAGTGCAAAGGTCAAAATGCTGGCTGCTTGGGAGGAATGTTCCTAGGAGTCTGACTGCTGTAAATTAAAACTATGTCACCATTGTAGAGCAAGGAATTCTCAAGCAGGCTGTAAAAATAGACACAAAGCATTAGTAAAACAAGTATGAATTGAGGCCGTGCTGTTTATAGCATGCTCCTTCAAGCTCACCATTGTGGTGTACGAGACTCGAAGAGTCTCACTGCGAGACAACCGCCGCATGCTGTGCATTGTGTATAACTGGAGCGGAAGAAGAATGAGACAGGCACGCCCTCTGTGACTTTCAGTTCTTTAAAATACTTCTCCTCACTCTTGGCAATAATGCAAGCTTGGAAGGTTGAGGCTTGGATCTGCTTCCCCACTGCAGGGTTGCCGACTGCCTTAATTTTTTTAAAAATACATAGCTTCATTAATATAGGCATCATGTATATGTACCTTTTCTACAACATCTGTACTAGAAAGATAGATACTATAGAAAAAGATGGACTCATTCGGAAGAAGTTAATAGAAGCCAATCGCCTCAGCTTCTTTTCGCTGTCTGGGCTTGACAAAGCACTTAAAAATCCTATCTTCTCTCTCTAGCTTGGGTCCTTCTGTGTCTTCTGTTATAGGATGTGTAGCCAAGAAACAGTCTTCAACAGCTCCTTGTGACTTGCCATGAGGAATTAGGGAAGCATCTGTCCAAACACAGAACTGAACCTAGATCTCAAGCCCTCCAAATGCTGCACTGATGCTTGTGTTCTTCTGGTAGGAAAAATGAGAGGGTTATCTTTGGCCAGTAAGAGAGACCCCATAAATGCTGTTTTCTCTGGAAGCTGGTTTATCTTTACTGCAAGGCTGAGAATGAGACAACTGCAGCGGTTCTTCCTTTGAGACTGTACTGCCCACTGACCAAGGAAAGCTCAGCTGCCTTCTCAGTCCTGAACTTCATTTGGGCACTTGCTTACAGATTATCTAGTTCTTCAGCTCTTCCCAACAGAGCCGGTGTGCTGTTCCTAATAAGAATCTGACACCTTTGGCATAAATGATGCCCCATGTGGGAAAAGTAGAAACCACAAAAGCAAGAGCCCAGAGGAATAGAAGCAAGACAGAAGAATGAACAATGAGGCTTGGACACAGATTGTTAGCTCTGAGGTCTGTATTGATTTAGTGCCTTTAATTTTTAATTTGGACGTGATTGCACTAATGTGTGAGCTAAAAGGGGAGGACAGAGTTAGATTGAGGAAGCAGGAGAAGCAGGAAGGATAGGGTGGGGAAATAGAAGTGGGGTCTGGGCCTCAGAAATCCGTAAAAAGCCTTCCTCTTGCTGCCACGGGGGCAAGGATTTCAGCCACAGCATTTAGGGAGATTTGGGAACAATATCAACATAACTTAGTCTCTGCTTTATTTTTTTCTTTCTTTTTTTCCCCCCTCCAAGCTGTTTGATGCTGTTAAAAGACACAGTGGGAATATGCTCACCTAAGGTTTGCCACTGTGGTATTTTAACTCGCATGAAAAAAGCAGTCTCTGGATTGTTGAATCCCACCAGACAGTAAATTAACTAAAAGTTAGCTAATAAAATCTGCACTTCAGAGTTTGTGTGGAAAGATGCCATTTTAAAGTACTCATTGGAGCTGTCTATCATTGCTGAATTTAATCTTTCTGAATTCTGAACGTGCTGGCTCTCTTGGGGTGCTGAATGGCCTTTCTCCTGGTGTTCTGAATCCCCCTGCAGAATATGAGCTTGCTCCGTGGGTGTCTAATGTCCAGGCAGGCCTCTTCTGTCCACTGATTTGACCACTGCCCTGAGCACCAGAGCCAAAGGGGTAGCCCCAATGAGCTGTGAGGATGTGTTAGTCTACACAGCACTTGTACCATAGAATAAAATAAAATTTACACGTAAATTCTGTACATTACTAATAGACACTGACAACTAGTTGTGGTTGTTTAGTCACATTATACGCAGGCTTGATTTTGTTCCCGGGAAACCAGGATGAGTTTCACCATTGCTTTTACTGAGCAAAAGGTAGATAAATTACAGAAGAAATTGCAAAATTGGCTCTGAACAACTCAGATTGGTTTTGGGTCACAGCTCTTGTCCAGTAGCACATTGCCAGAGTTGGTACCTTATTTCAAGACGCACCAGAGTGGCCAGGGTATTTTAGTTACGACTGCCTTCTTGGGACCTGGAGTCTTAACCAAATCAGAATTTTAACTAAAAGGGATTCATCACTGATTTGTGGGCCTTACACCACTGTATGTCATGATAGTGTCGTTAGAGTGATATAAATGGCACTGGAGTAGGATTCAACCCTTTCTGCTTTTAAGTAGTTTTGCAGTTGCTTGTCAATCTCATGGTACAGCAGCCTACATGTAGAACTGTCTGCTTTCTCCAGTACTTTAACAGAGCCACGCTAATTATGATGGGATCCTCTTGGGTGTCTATTAGCATTAATTAAGGATTGCTACTTTCAGATGAATAATCTTCTGTCTTCAGCAGACCCTGAGCAGGCTTACCAGGTACATGGAAGGTAGAAAGGGAAGGAGGGATCAGGAAACATTAATTTCTGAGTATGGAGGCAGCTGCTGACCCTGTTGTTTTCCGATCTGCTGTCATGCTAAGAGATGATAAAAGGGGAATTATTTTCATTTCGGTTTTAGCACTAGATTCACATATTCCTTTCAAAAATCATCCAATCCTAGACACAGTCAGCAAGCCTTACTGAGGAGGTACACTTCCAAACAGATGTTCTTGCCAATAACGCTCATCTGTTAAACCTGATTATTTCATCCCTGCTGATGGCTGGCAGCGGGGAGGAGAAGAATCTTGGAGGGTGAAGGAGATTTTGGCGTAAGGAGGACAAGAAGATATGCTGAAATTTTTCCTTTAGTATTTCTCCCGACTCTGTCTCCTTCCACTTTGCCTCTTCGTTTGCCCTCCTAAGGCTGTACCTAACGGTAGAGAGCCGTGCTCATTTATCATACCTGGCGACCTCACAGGGCTGTGGCATCCTGCCAGTAACTCTAGCGGGATAACGGCTGCGGCCTTCTACTGCGCTGTCCGCGAGTATCTAGGTCATTGCCTCCACGCAACAAGCCTTAGCGGGATCGTTCCTGGGCATGGTGTAAAGCGTGATTAGGATACTCATGGAGATCTCAGTATGTGCTTGCTACATCTGTTTATCTTGCCCAGTGGAGTCTGTAGGCTCAGACTCTGCCTTGGGGAAATTCTCTGACAGTCTTGCCAGCTGGATGCATCACAGTTATCTTACCCTCAACCTCAGGAAAATAAAACCTTCTTGCTGGGCCTGTGGTGCCGTGGTTAAGAGCAGGGCCTCTTCTCCTTTGTGGCATCCTTGAAGAGTATCAATCATGCCTTGGCTTTTGACCTTTCCATTTGGGCAGCAAGCTGTGTATTATGTGCAGTAGAAAAAGTGAGTTGTTTGTTTGTTTGAGTCAGGGTGCCTGTGCGTGCTGTACCCCAGCTTACCCTATCCTGACCCTGCAAAACCAGCATTTGAAGTACTGTTTATACAGCTTCCTTTTAGTGGGTCCTCTGCAATGCCGCCCACATCACAGCAGGGATGTGATAGCAGTTAAGTGGTTTGTGTGAGCTATGAGACTAGACTGACTTTGAGATCCAATTTCAGCTTCTTCCATCCATGATAATGTAGACCACCCCCCTACATTTAAATACCAGCTAGTGGGGAATCCACTGGACAGCCACGCTTTGCCATCAGTCCCTCTTAAGCAGATACCAAGTAGTGCTTTCACAGAGTAAGCCATAAAAAATAGCACTACTGTTCCTGATGGCTGTGTCACTCCTTTCACAGTGAGAAATACCCCAAATCCATCTCATTTTATGCGAGGCTTTTCTTCAGTTTTACAGTTTATTACTTTACCTTATCTCCTGTTCCTCGCCCTATCCTTTCAGATCCTGTCAGTTAATTGGATTTGTTGCCCACTTTAAAGGGTATTCTGTTATTTGAATGTGTTCTGCTTCCAGAAAATAACTTAATCAAATAAGAAGAACTCGACTGCCTGAAAGCTTGTCCATTTTTTCTAACTCAGGTCTGTGGACTAATTAACATTGCTGTTTCAATCTCAGCTTGAAAATTATTTTTGCTGCTTCAGAAGTAAAGGCTTTTGGCAAAAAGTGTGTGTGGGGGGTGGGGGCAAAGCTGGGTGAAGAGTTGAGATGGGGAGATTTGCAGATCTGTGGAGCCCCAAGGGCTGGAAGCAGCAACTCCACTAGTGGGAGCAGATGCTTCCCACTCCCTTCTTTGGAAATACCTTACCCATTTTCCCATTGCTTCCTCTGAAGCAGCAGCCACCTGGCTTTTCTGGGGCCCTGGCATGAACAAGGTCAGGAGAAGGACCAGGCCCACTTTGCTTCTGTGAGCAGTGTGTTGCCCTAGGAGATCATCCCTTTTGCCTAGGTCCAGAGACAGCCTCCATCTATGAAAAGAGCATTACCTCTTCCTTGTGAGCATTACCTCTGTTACATGTCAGCTACAAAAGCAGACGTAATCAGCACTGAAGAGATGAGCTGAGAGCAGTTGTCAGACAGAATTGATCTAACGGAAGAGTGGGAAAATTATGTTCTGTACTTTAGGATCATTTGAGGCAAATTCTCTAGCTGGGTGGTCATGCCAGAGTAGTCATTAAAAAGAGCAGATTGTTTTATTGATGCCCCATGTCTCGAAAATATTCTGAGGATGAAGGGTTAATATTCTTGGCATGATATAGACCAGAAAACAATGTAATTCATTATTAGTTCAGCTTCAGAGAGATTTTTTTGTCTCTAGTAGAAAGAAAAGAAAAGGGGTGAGGGGATATATTACATGTGTTGCATGGCATGCATTCGGTGCTGTAATGATAGTTACAAATTCTTTGGCCTTAGAAAGCAGCCTAAGAGATGCCATGTTCAACTTCTAGCTGAACTATGGCTTCCACATGAATGGCATGGCTGTGTCTTGAATGTTACTGATTTTCTCAGCATTACTGAAGCGAGGGAAGCGAACAAACGCCTTTCTTATCAGATGCTCAGCAGCAAACAGTGCACAAACTACCACTTCTCGGAGTAGTTTGTCTATCCTAGTACTTTCTAATACGTGTTGAGCCATAGAAGAATTGAATTGATGGTGGTAAATGCTAAATCCTGGGCCCCCAAGGGTGGATGTATGGCTCAAACCTTTGTCACGGAATCTGGAGGGAGTTAGAATTGATCTGTACTTTCCAGCCCTGGCACAACCAATGGATTCAAGAGACACAACACTAAAAATACTTTCAAGAATGGAAGGTTCATCCTAAAAGTAGGCTTCCAGTTTGATATCTTAGCAATTATGTAGCACACTGAAGCAGTTGATGTGATTTTTAACCACAGGGCTCTTGGAAGCATTTAAAAGATGCTCTGTGTTTGGAAAACTCACTTACTGCCCTGATGCAGGTGCCTTGCCATGAGTGTAGGCGTATGTCTTATGGTGTGCCTTGTTTGCAAAGTTTGGCTCAAATCAGCCCAGCAATTCATGTACCCCTGTCTCTGTTGCCAGTGTTGTAGTATTGCTACTGACATTTGAGATTCATCTAACTCACAGAGATTTGGAGAAAGCCAAGAGATGTTCTGAGATAGCAGGTGAAATCCAAATGAATCATTATTTCCAAACAATTTTGTATGCCTGCTATAGTACAGTAGGGTTAATGTCTTTCCAGGGTGCTTGAGAAACCCAAATAGAATGGTGCTTCATGTTTTGATATTTTTTAAAGGCCTGAATACAGTAATGGTTTAGAGCTTTTTCCCTCTTTAGGCACTGTGAATAAAGTGAGAGACAAAACTCTATCTGCTGTAAACTGTGATGTAAAAATCGTGGGGGCTGATGTGGATGGCTGCTGGCAGCATGTCATAAATGTCATTTCTGTGCTGGAATTATTCCAGGATTGAAGGTGCTGCTCTTTAGTCAATACCCATGATTGTAATATGAAAAAAATAAAATTAAACCTAAACAAAAAACCCAAAACAAACAAAAAAACCAGGGCATCATAAGTGGGTGACAGGAGATAAGAATTAGTGAGGAATTTCATCCGCTGGCTGTTTGTGCTCTTGCCTGGTCTTTGGTTGGCATTTGGGTTGAGCTATCATGTGCTTTGGGTACCTCACCATCAAAGGAGAGTTTCCTTGAATGGAGGCCCCACTTCAAACACCTTCCAGAGGCTCTGGGGAAGAAATCACTGGCCCAGGTGGGGATGCAGGACCCTCCCAGTGGTTGGGACCTGGGCACGGGTCTTCTTCTGCCCACCACACAGGAGTCTACCTGCCGGAGGTGCCATCAGAGCACTCTTGACCGTCTCTGTAGAGCTCAACTTAGCTTTGAACCTTGATTTTATAGAACCATGGAATTATAGAATGGGTTGGGTTGGAAGTGACCTCAACAATCATCTAGTTCCAACCCCCTGCCACAGGCAGGGACACACTCCACTAGACCAGGTTGCCCAAAGCCCCATCCAACCTGGCCTGGAACACTGCCAGGGAAGGGGCAGCCACAACGTCACTGGGCAGCCTGTGCCAGGGCCTCACCACCCACACAGCAAATAGTTTCTTCCCAATTTTTAATCTACATTTCTTCATCTTAAAACCATTACCCCACATCCATGCCCTCATAAAAAGTCCCTTTCCTTTCACCAGGAGTAGCTGTAGCGTGGTCTTAATCTGAGAGCTGGCATCTTCCCACTGAGGTCACACAAGCCACACCAGTAAAGGCCTGGCCAAGAGTATCCAGATGATGTAGACCTGGAAATTTACTCCAAAGTTGGTAAAATAGGGCTTTGTAAAGTCTGAAGTTGGGTTTCCAAGCCCTTTGGCCACAAATGAGATTCACAGCTTCTTTTGTTAGGAATGCAAATTCATATAGTGCAATAGAGCAAGCTCCTTTCTTGCACAACATCGATGTGTGGACAGTGCTGTTAGGTGGGATGTTCAGTACAAGTGAAACCACAGTTGGTGTGAAAGGTTAAGAAACGCAGAAGATAATTTCTTTGTTTTTCAAACCCATTATCTGCAATCGTTGCATATGTATGCTTTGCTTTTATCATGGCTGGCAAAGCTTTTGTCTTGAATTCGTGTCTCTTCCTCTTCTCAGGTTATACTTTAGCTAGGCCTAGACTGGATCTGTTCAGATTACAAATAGGTGAAAAAGGAGATGAGCAAGAGAATGTGATCCATAACTGTGGGATGAAACTGGGCCTGCACTCTCAGAAATTTTGCAGTGTGTTTTTTTTTCCAGTTGAAGGTTCTGATTTCCTAAAATTTATGGGGTGTCCCCAAACTGTGTTAATTGCAATTTAATTTCATTAGATAGAATGAATTTAAAGTGCTCCAGTAAATTTTAAAATTTTCATTCTAAAGTTCATCTTAATTTTCCTGTTGGACATAATTTTTCTTTCAGCAGCAATGTCTTCCAAAGTAATGCAATATAAGATAACGCAACCTGAACAAAACAGTTCCACTGTTGTTGAAATGAGAACAGAATTTTGAGCAAACTGACATTAATTCCATTTAATTTTATGGGAAATTTAGAAATGATTTGGGGGTTTGCCCAGATTGTAAAAGTATCACAAATGGCTCCAAATATGTGGCTTTTAAGACTCTTTATTCCCTTAGAACAAATTTCAATTTCAAATTTCAAACGAACAGTATTCCTGAGCCTGGAAGCAGAGGTGTCATTGACAAAACTGTTTGCAAGGAGAACAGCCAGGAAATGCGTGCATCAGGCTTCCTCCACAAGGAGCAGGGAGCACGCTCTTTTGTTGGGTGGTGGCAGGCAGGAGAAGTTTGAGATCTCTGTTGGGAACAAGGGAAGGAGAGCTGGATGCCTACAGAAATGCAATTCAGTTGCTTTGATCCGTGCAAGTGCCAGGCTGGAGGAAGACCCAGCCACATCAGCTGTATTCCCTCTGAGCCGGGTCAGGGAACCTCCATCACACCCAGCAAAAAAAAAAAAGTCACCCGGTTTGATTACGGCTGGAACCAGAGCCTCTCTTTTTAATCCGCTCTCTGATCTCTGGTTCACTGGTGCTGGCAAATTTTTGGTTTTATTTTTAATAAATAAAGAAAGCAGCCCAACTTTTTAAGGCTGTTCCCTCCCTGTCTGCGTGCAGAGGGCTGCAGATCTGTGTGTGATATAATGAAGGCCTAGGGGAGAATATTAGCACTTCTGAAAAGAGCTCAGGGAATTCTAGTTTTTGCTCTGAGAACTGAAGGCAGAGGGGAGTTTTTCCTTTCATGTTTGTTTTCAGTACATAAAGTGATTGAAAGCACTTTCCCAAAGAGGAGGATGGGGAGAGATGAAAATTTTTAGCATTTCTAATCTGCTGCCTTCATTTCGCTGCTGCTGAACTCTCACACAGAGCCGGAGTGAGTAGCAAGACATGGGGACACTTCTCTGGCAGGCACTCGGAAAGCCCAGGCATCATGAGGGAGATGGTGGCAAGGATGGGAGAGGAGCTGCTTTGGCTGGGCCCCAGCATTACCAGCCTTATGTGGGTGGGCACTATGGGGAGCAGCAGTTGGAGTCATCCCATGTGGTAACGCCAGCTTGGTGGCTGCCCAGCTCCCTCCCACAGCACCTGCCCCTGGCAGTGGGCTGGGCACTGCAGGGCTGGTCCCAGGGGCAGGAAAGGGAAACAGGAGAGAAAAAAAGCAAGAAAGAGGATGGGCTGGCATCTGGCATTTATTTTTCCAAGGAATGCTCTCGCCTGAGCCAGAGGGTGGACAGAATCTCTGGATTTGGATCAGTGGGGCATCCTTAGAAGAAAAGTACTCAAATTCACCAACACAGACTGGGTGGGTAGAGGCTTGCTGTGGTTGCAATGGCACATCATGGGTAGGCCCCTGGTAATACATGGCTGCACATCAGGTTCTCTCCTTATTTTCTCAGTTACTGAAGCGGTAACACTGGAGTGTTGTACACTCTGGGATGGAATAATCTTCAGTTACCCCTATAGAGAGGAAGGCAAGGCTGATTTCTGCAGTGCTGCTGCTCAATTGGTAATGGGAAGGCAACAAAACCAAAAGCAAAACCTTGTGGGCTCTGTAGAGTCTCCCCAGATATTGGTTCCTGTCTCAGGAGAAAAACCAGTGTAATAACTGTTGCCCCTCAAGGTGTGATTATTTTAGAGAAATATATATTTTTATGACTGAGAGTGTTAAGATGAGATTGACTGGATCCCGACCTTTGGCTATAGCTGCCTGGGTCCTCCTTATTTGTCCCCTTCAGTGCTGGGTGCACTGTGGGCATTTACTGGAGAGGGACCACAGGTGCCTGTGTGGTCACTGGCTCACCTGGGGCTTTGCCAGATCCTAATCCTAACAACTCTTCTGGCCCAGGTCATGAAGCATGTTGATAAGTCCCTCAGTCAACTTTTGTATCATGTGAGGATCTAATCCAAAGACCCTCTAAGTAACTATGAATCATGCCTTTAGTTTTAGTTGGGCCTACATTGGGCTGTCCATATTGTCCAGCTGCAGAGAGGAGCTCAGTTTCCAGAACTGTCTATCTGACACCTTCCTCAACACAAAATAACTAAGATGGGCTTGCCAAGAGACCGGAGTCCTGTACCTCCCTCTCACTTTGCCTTCTGAATTGATCCACTTGCTTTTCATGATGCTGATTGGGATGGTTACAGCCCCAGACCCAACTTGTTGCCTTCTGTTTTATTGGACTCTGGCTGAGAGCCTCTTTGCCTGCATACAATCAGTAGATCCTAGTCCGTGTTACTCATTTCCACATGCACAGTATGTGTCTTTGGTATACAGGGCATTGGAAATGCATAATTGTGGCTCTTGTTTGATAAAAGAGATGACCAAAAAGCTACATGGAGGTGGATAGGACAGCCACAGTTGTTCTCGCTTTTTGCATCAGGTTACTTGTTGAGTAGCAATTCAGAAGCAAGAGCTTGGTGTACTGAAATACCTCACTGCTTTTAGTTAGTTCTTAATGAAAAAGGAAGAGCGATCTTGCGTGTTGACATATATATGGCACAGAGAGGACTAACAGCAGCCAGTTAATAATCTTTGTCTCCCTCGCTGCTGGCACAGGTTTAAAACAAACACGCACAAAAAACATCCCAGGCACGTGTGCTCACAGATGTCTATGCATGCAGGCATGGTTTAGCATGAAGAATCACATAAATTAGCAGGATTATAATTATTCTTTTTAATCCTTTCGCTTTGAACAAACAAGCTTTAATCAGCAGAGGGGAAGCCCGTTTAAAACCTGAAACGTAATCCAAGGTCAGAAGCTAAGGGTCACCACCCCTGACTCTGGGCTAAACAACCAGGTGTGACCAAGACTTGTAGTGAAAAGCAACCTCAGCTCCTTCCCCTGGGCACCCAGAGGGCCGCTGGGATGTGGGGCTCATCTTGCAGCAGCCCTGTGCTTAGGGAGCCCTCGGGGCTGCGAGGGCAGCCGCAGATGGGGGCACGTCAGCACCTCGCTCCTCAGGAGAGCCATGGAGAGGAGGAGTGGAACAAGAGCAGGAAGCTAATAAAAGCAGTTCCTCTCTCCAGACATAATTGGGGAGGGGTTAGAGTTAATTAGTTTATGTGGGTAACAGAGGTTAATGGGGTTCTTGTTTAGGTTTTTTCCTTCTTTTGATGGAGTGTGTCAGTTGTTTAAAGCTAACAAGCTGATGAGATAAAAAGCAAATTAAATATGTGATCCAGGTGTTGCCAGAAGTTGAGGCAGAAGTGTTAAAAGGAAAAGCTTACAGAGCTGGATAGGATAAAAAGAATATGAAAACAAGGTGTGCACGTAAAAAGAAAGAAACAAACAAAAAAATACCCAACCCAAACCTTGCATTATTTGTAACTCAAGTATTTTACTAGTAGACCAAAAAATTGCAATAGAGAACAATCTAGGTACTAAGACCTAATTGGCGTGCTCCAAAGTGCTGCTGTGCAGCTTTCTGCCCTTGAGTTCCTCATCAGTAAAGGGGAGAAGACTGAGAGTTGAGTGGCTTGTTCCGTGAACCAGAGAACAGCTTTTTCTGCCCAGGCAGAGAGACCCACTCTCTGATGTTAAAAGACTCCTTAACAAACCTTGCAGTGATAGGAAAAACCGTCTGACTTGTACCAGATCTTGAACAGGAATCTTCCAGAAATGCTGGGCAAGTGCTTGCAGTCAGAGCTGTGGTTTTCCATGGGGATGTGAAAACTGAATCCTACATGTGTCCCCAACTCCCAGTGCCACTATGTTTTCAGTGGACATTTGTAAAGTCTGTTCCTCCTTTCCACCCTGCTATCTCTATTTTTCTATTTACTGAGCACTGTTTTCCACTCCTTCAGTCATCACCTGTTTCAACTGGAGCTATAGATGCGAAGATGACAAACTTTCAAAATCTTCTCTTCACTTCACAGACATACCCGTAAGTTCTCAGAGCTCAGGAGCTGCAGTTCACCTTTCACTCCTAACCTTAACAGGTCATTGTTGAAGGGAAATATCCTCGTTGGAAAACTTTAACGGGAAAGAAGTTTCCACACCACTCAGCTTGTCTTTGTAGATCATAGAATCACAGAATCATAGGGGTTGGAAGGGACCTCCAGAGATCATCAGGTCCAACCCCCCTGCCAAAGCAGCTCCCTGGGACAGGTCACACAGACAGGCATCCAGACGGGTCTTGAATATCTCCAGAGAAGGAGACTCCACACCCCCCTGGGCAGCCTGTGCCAGGGCTCTGTCACCCTCACTGGGAAAAAGTTCTTCTGCATGTTGGTGCGGAACTTCCTGTGCTCCATGTAACCAGCACCTTTCCTAAGAGTGCAGGCCAGTTGCAAGGGCTGAAGCGACCGTTATGAAACATGTGGGATTCGGTGCCCTGCAAGCAGCAGGACAATTGCACCATGGATGTTGGAAGAAAGCACACCCAACTGGTCAGGCACATAGCTTATGTAATGAAGGAAATTACCAGTGAATGGCATGGAAGATATTTTTGTCCTGGCTATCATCAAGTTCTGAGGTATTCAAGGAGCCTGCAACATCAGAGTGGGGGAGAATGGAAAAAAGAGGGAACCAAAGTTACTGAAGGAGATCTATGGGCATAGAAAGGCACTGAGAACTGACAATGCCACTGTGGGAAAGCTTCTTAGGAAAATCGTCCTTTTCTAAGCTGTACATACTGCGGTGTGCTTCTTGTTCCAAAAATACTTTGTAGACAAACCACTTGGCTGTTTTACAGGATTCATTAAGTTTGAGGCTAGCGTAATCTGCTACTGCTTTTGCTGCTGCCTGGAGGAGAGTTCTAAAATATGTCCCCTAGAAAGAACAAATAGAAAAGCTCTGTATGCACCTTGCTGAAAAGTGAGATTTGGAGCATCAGCCCACAACTAGCAGAGATGTCTGCAGCCAGCTCCATCTCTCTCCTAGGCCATTTCTTTAGTAAGGCTGTATAGTTCAGGTGTCAGGAAGGAAGAGGAGATGGGATTACTCTCACAGTCACAGATAACTTCAGAAGAAAGTCCCACCAGCCTGTCAAATGCATCTGCCTGATCCCCTGTGATTCACAGCTCCCCCTGCTCACCAGGGTATCATCAGAGCAGCATGGTCACTTCTGCAGCCGCTCCGCAACTATCATTTGCCCCGTGTTCCCAGCAGGGCGCAGGCTGTCCAAAATACTGCAGAAGAAAGTAGCCATGAATGTATAATGGCCAGGCCTGCAATATCCTCTGAAAATGCAAGAGGAGTGTATTTGCCATCCCATACAGAGGGAAAAAGAGTCCCCAGTGATGGAGGTCTTGTTGCCGTCATGATCTCTTCCCTTTTGTGAATAAAGTTCTAAGAGAAAATTACACAGACCCAGGAAAAAAAAAATCAGGCACTAAGTGTGCTAAAAAGTACTATTTTCCACTTGCAAAAAAATATTCTGTTTAGCACGTGTTTATGGAACTTGTCATGGATGGTCTAAAAATAGTCTTGTAGGAGCGAGTCTTCAACTCCCTCCAGGAAACCCTACACATTCCTAGCAGGGCAGCTTAATCCTGATTTTCACAACAAAAAGAACAATTATTTTTAGCACTTTTAAAAATAGACTTCAGTTGCCCTGTACCAAGTTGTCAAAGCAAGACATGGAAGATGTGTCACTTCACAGGAGTGTGTCACAAACTGCTCAATTCTGGATGACCAGAGTATCTGACAACAATATGGTGCTTCAGATGTGTCAGGAGGTGTTAAGAAAAAAATCTCAGGCAAGGCTTGCAGGAAAAGGATGAGATGGAAAAAATAAAGGCCTGAGGAACATCCTGACAGTGATGAAGGGTGAGATAGAGGAACGGGAGCAGTGTTCAGCCCATGCAAAAGAGGGCACAACCAGAGCATTGTCCTTTCTCCTGGCTGAGGTGCTGCAGTATCTTCAGTAGGACAAGTGTTTCACAGCCATTTGGAAACTCGTAAGGAATATAGTAGGGTCTGGTTGTGTCATGACAGAAGCCCATTTAAAATCTGGCCCCAGTGAAATCAAAAGCTTATCTCTTGTGAATTTAGGTCATCCACAGTTCTGTCATCCAGACTGACTGCACTGTCTCCTGCAGTTTGTAGAAGAGTCTTGGAGCACAAAGACTCTTCTACAGGCACTTCTTGCAGGCACTCCTGTTGTGGTCCATTGGAACTCGGCAGGTTTCCCAGATCTCCCATCTACTCACACGATCGTGAGCAGAGCTGTGCACACTAAAGCTTTTGTGTGGAAGTAAGGAGTGCTGGCAGGTGGCTTCTAAGCTGGTGATACTAAAGTTCAGGTCAGAGTGCTGAATGCTTGGCAGATATAACGCTACCTTACCTGGCAGGACCCACATAGTCCTGTCCATAGCCTAACAAAGCACTTGTTCCCTCTTCTGATTGTTTATCTCCTATAAACCACCTTGTTTTAACTGTCTTGTACTTTGACTTCTGGTACAGGCTAGTCATCTGAGCTCCCTCTGACATAAGTGGAAAGGGTGGGACATCCAGAGGATGAGTGACTGTTGCCTTCCTAAGATGCCAAAAACCTTGAGAACATGGGGGAAGAAAAAGGCAAAGGAAGACTTTCCTAAGCTGGCTTTGCTGGTACAGAAAATGATCTGTATCATAGCTAGCTTTTCCCAAATTTAAGTATCTCCAATGGTGCTTTAGACATCTACCTTATTAAAGTATACCTCCCACACACCATTTTTACTGCTCTCCTACAAAGGGTTCAGCTGGAAGATCTCAATTTGGCTAATATGCCTTGAAAGTGATGGGATAGTGCTCATCTGTCAAACAAAGCTGGGAGAGAGATGAGATGCTTATCTCTTACAGACAAAACACCTGGCTGTCTGGCTTTGTGAATGCTAATTTTGCAAACTCTGGAGAAAAAAACAACCAACCCAAACCACAATTTTTCCCAAAAAATAAAATAAAAATATTTATATCGTATTTTCATCAGCCTGTACTTCAGTTATATAGAATGCAGCTTAAAATCTATGGAAGAAGTGATGAAGAATTACCTTATTTTTTAATGGATCTAAATATGTTTACTTAGTATTCACTTAGATACATTTACTTAGTATTCACTGGTGGGCTTTTTCCTTTATTTTTTACCCTTTTTCTTTGGTATGTTTTGTTTTTGTCTTCCAGCATTTGTAGTCACACCATTCAAGCTGAGTTGGGTACATAAAATCCCCCTTAACAATCTTAGTTGTCAAAACCAAGAGCATTTTGTAAAATATCAGAAGAGCCTCCGATGGAATAATGGTGGAAATATTGAGGTATATTTGGTCTGTCATTGTAAACATGCCTTGGACATGACTCAGCAAGTGTAGCCTCTGTTACTCTTGCCTTTGGTTTTCCATGCAGTCCTTTGTTTTTACTGCCCCAAGAGGATGGATTTTGATGTGAAGTCTTTGGAAAGTACAGTACCTTATAAACTGCAGGACTCTCATTTGTAAAAATAGGACTGACTGAAACACAACTCTGTTGTGTGGGTAAAGAGGGGGGGAATGGATGATATGGGGAAGAAAACTACCTGCTTTCACAAATTGGACATTTTCCTCTGCCAGTTAGTATGCCATCACTGAACATGACAATTTGAGTTCATAAGGGGTTACATAGGCTTCAGCGATGCTCGGTTTCATGCCTACTGATACTTCCAGCTGTAATGCTTGTGACTTCTCCACCATCAGCTGTCACTAAGAGAGTTCCATTTAGTGCACACAGTTAATAGAAAAAACAGGACTTTGTGACAGTTGCTGCTTGTGTTTCTCTCTTTGCTTTGCATTTAATGAGCAAAGGAACTGAAAAGGAACTAGACCCCTGAAATTCTTGCTGGGTTTGCCTGCCTGCTGACTGCACAGCGTTGGGGCTCGGTTCCTGGGGGGAGCTGGGTGCACGTGCCTCTCTTGGCAGCAGCGTGGCTGATGAGCCCTTGCCGTTCGCATGGAGTTGGAGCCATGCTTTTCAAACATAGCTCTTCCCTTGCATCTTCCCAAAGCAGCTCATAAACAATTACCACCGAAGTTTGGGAGGCTAGCTAAATATTAGATGTTTGTAAGCTTAATTGCAAGCTGGAGGATGGTGGGCAGGGGAAACATATGGTGGTATGCTGACAAACGTCATTGTCAAACCGCACCAGCTTTGAAAGCGAACATTAAGGTATCATTTACTTGGTGCCCTGGCTTCCTATAGAGCGCTGCTAATGAAAGACTTCTTTGTGTGCGCGGCCACTAACTACAGAGCACAGTCAAAGGCTTTACGGACATAACCATAAAAAAGAGAGAGCCTGTAGGCCAGAACTGATCCTACAATTAGCTCCTGTCTGTGTGAGTGGAAGCACCTGCTCTTGCGGTGGTGCCTTTCAAAACCAGAGACTTTCAAACTTCTGTCTGCTCCCAGGAATGCTTTTTACCCTTGAACAATTTGCCCGTGTTCACACATGTGCACGTATTATACAGCAATCTTGGTGGAAAACACCAAGAAACAATTGCAGCAGGAGGCAAAGACAGGCCTTGCATCCTCATGCAAGTACCCACCCGCTTGTGGCGGGCAGTATTTTGGAGAGGGGCCATGCAGACATTGCAGATCCGTCCTACAGATCCACGGCAATACACCATCAGATTTTAAACATCCGCCTCTGTCCTCTCCTTTTCCCTTCTGTACAAGCAGTTCAGTTTGCATCTTTGTTCTTGTTGACTCTCCTTGCTGTGGTAAGAGCAGCTCCTGAGAGGAGCAGGAGCTGTTGGAACTGCCACAGGCAGTCCATGGCAGTGCATCAGGGCCATGCCTCTCGGGCATGCTGCATTGCATGGCAAAGGCCCCTCATTTTGGAGCTGCATTTCCCTTGGGATGCCAAGCAGAAAGTGTGCTGACGTCCTTCAGCTTCAGGTGGCATGTGTAGAAGTGCGCAGGTTGTGAAGCAGGGGGTGCCAACCCTCGCTTACACACGTGTTGCAATACACATGAGGCAACAGCTGAACAAAGTTTTGCCATGAGAGGTTGTACATGTATTCAGTATATGTAAAATATATGCATGAGCCCATTTTTAAATGTGTGAATCACACAGGTGACTGAGGAGAAGCGAGCGTAAATTTGCAGATGTTTTAGACTTGCCAGCTGTAGACGTCTACTTGGATACAAATCTGTTTTCACACTGAAGAAATCAGGAACATGTCACACTTTTCTTCGTATATCTGAATGTTTCAGTTGTTTCAAAAGCACTCAGTAGATTTTCAAACCTGTGATATTGCTCAGTGAAAAACGAGCTGAATGTTTAAAAAAGGTTGGATCAGTAGGGAAATCCACCTTGCCAAACGATATCTCTTCTGAAAATCAGAATTAATTTTCAATGTGTTGTCAGCTTACTGGGTTATTTTGCCTTTGACTGCCAGGAGAACTTAATTTTCTGGTTTCACGTGAAATTTCTCTAATCAAATCAGGTCTGGGCCTTATCATCAGACAGTGCTGTTAGTGGAAAAGATCTACCTATGTGTACAAGGCAAATCTCTGTCTACAGGCACGGCATAGCTGGGTGTAATTGAATAGCACGTCTGCCTCTGCAGGTTCCCTTCCCTGCATTTGCTGCTGGGCAGGCTGGACTGGCCTCAGCAGCAAGCATCTTGGGGGAATAAATGAGTGCTGTGTAAGCTCAATTTCAGAGTTTAAATGTTTGAGGATAGGAATGGGATAAAAATCCCCCGCGCACTTTGGCTTCATGGGAGAGGACCTTTTGTTTGTCATAGAAGGATGCCTGAGCTTGGCGAAAGCTCAGCAGAATTAAAAGCAAAGGCTTCTGAATTTGCATTACATTACAGCCCGTCTGACTTAACCTTGGTTTGAGTGGATTTTCAAATGCATTACCATAACCCACCTGTCGGTGAGGTGGTTATTTCACAATTAAAAAAAATTAAGCCACCCCAACAAGGTGGTCTTTTGACTCCAACCACAAATTGGTGGTGGAAACGAGGGAAGAAAGAAGGCATTTATTGCAGTAATTGCCTAATGCAGTTGTTTATTTAGTTCCTGTGGAGCAGCATGAATTAAGGGGCTGGCTGCTGACAGTTGTCAGTCAGGAGAGAGGAAGGAAAGACAGCTCTCGCAGCTGGTGGCCTGTCACCTCTGGAAACAGGAGCTCGATCTGTGGCAGGGCGCTTCTCTGCCTCTTAGCATATAGATTGGCATCTACGCTTTGATGGGCAATGTGAGGGCGGGAGAAGCTTTGAATCAGGCAGACGAGAAGATGTAGGTCAGAGCTGAGGCAGTGGCAGAGTTGCCAGAGGGAACTTGTTTAGCTCAGAAATGGGCTAAGTTGGCGCGCACGAGCACTAAAATTAATACTCCAGAAAACTCGAGATGTTGGAAATAACCAAGTTGTGCAGTAGATGGGTTTTTAAACAGCCCCTTGGAGTTTGGGAATATATATGATAGGCATCATGAATGAGAAACAAATCTGTGCAGCCTTTTAAAAACGTAGACCAGTATAGATTCCACCATAAGCCACATTAGTCTGTATTTTTGTAGCCTTCCAGTCACTCTCCCTTTGCTAGTTCCTGTTCTGAATTTTACCTGTGTGCTTCCCTGAGGGCAGGCTTTCTTGTCTCCTTGCTAGGAATAAGGGAGAGGGGGTGGGCAGATATTCTTGGCAGGTAGTGGGTTGCAAAAGCTGAATTAAAACATCCTGAACAATTTCTTTGTGAGAGAGTCTCCTTGTCAAGCTTAAAGGATGCTTTAAGACCCCGAGTGCTTTGCCTTTGGGAGCTGCTGCCTTGCTGGCAGAAAGTCATGCCTGAAAGAGGGTTAAAAGACAGTGGGATTGGGTATTTTCATTTTAGAGGAGTAACCGGGGTTTTTATTTGGCAGATTGCCTCCCTAGTCAGACAGCTGACAGGCTGCTTGACCGTACTGCAGGCAGGATTGGAAAAGCCTCTCTCACTTCAGGAAAAGGCATCGTGCACCTCCTAAATAGAGGATACAAACTCACAAAGGCACCACAGCTGCCCTGCCACCGCAGCTTCTCCACAGAAAGGTTAGATCCCCTGTAAAGCCCACCTGTTGAGAAGTAGCACAATGCTGTCAGTGCTGATGCAGCCTCCTTTCCTAAAAGCCGAGGGGCGCCCTTTGCCCAGACACTGTAATCACATTGGTTGGCATTAGAGGGCGGAGAGTCCCTGTGAGAGTACCAGACAAACAGAGATGCACAGGTTATGGGATGAGCGTTGTATTCCCCCATCCCCTCCACAATGGTTTTTGTCCAACCGTGTCTGTTTCAGCTCCTTCTCCACCACAACCCATTGATCTGTTGGGTAGAAGTGGAAAAGATTTCCAGAAATGAGTGTGTCAGCTGCTACCGTTTGCTGAAAGGCATCCCTCCGCTCTAGAGGGAATTACAGCTTCCATCTGCTCCCTAATATGAAAAACATGTATGGGCCCTCATGCTGCAGAGTCACTGTGTAACCGAGCCGTGGAAACTCCTGGAGATTCGTGACTGTTGACATTTGATTCAAGGAAATCAGGCCACCGCTCTGCAATTACTGCATTAGGCCCACAAATAATCAGATGAGGGGTGGTCTGAGATTTGAAAAGCCGGGCTGCTGGGACTTTGAAAGACATCCAGTTCTTCACATTCTCTTTTAGCTTTGTTTAGATTAAGTACGGCATGTGTTTGAAGTTAAAAAACCCAGCAAGTTCCAGTGAGGAGACACTTTTAATGTGCATTCAAATAGTACACATGTTAACCACGTGGACAAACCGCCCCACGCCCCTCACCTTGTGCATACCATGCCTAATGAAAACCTAAGTGTGCATCTGTACAGTTGCAGTAAGGAGATGTAGTGAGCGGGTCCCAGCTGGTTCATGTCTGTGGGCTCAGGCTTGCCTTGGTGGAGTGGAAATGTTCAGCTGTTCTTTGCTGGGCCCACTTCAGTGGACTTCTGGGAACTTGCTCCAGGACTGCAAGCTCTGACCAATGGGGACTCAGTTCGGTGCAACGGTGAAGTGCTGGAGAAGATAACTGGCACGGTGTGGTGCAGGCTGTCCTATGACAGGAGCTCTTTTGGCACTTCAAACCCCTCAGCTATGCACCTAAACACCTTTGGGGCCATACCTTCCTTGCAGAAGTTTTGTTTTGGGAAGGTTGACTCTGTCCTGGCCAGAACCAGGACAAGGAGGTACTTTCCTACAAGAACCTGGGCGGTGATCCCCCTCCAGACACTTGTTGTCCATGACCTCCATTTGCATGAAGAAGCAACCCCTGGAGCAAGACAGAAACCAAGAGAAGAATTTTGGGCTGTAAGAAAGAGATTTGAAGGGAAAAGTGACAAGGAGCTCCATGAAGGAGCCCTGTCCTGCACAAGTACCCCTCTGCCTTTGCCCGGTTATTTGTGGCATAAAGTGGTTTTCTGGTGTCTGGGGCTTTAAGACAGGGGCTCTGCAGCAAAGAAAGGAATTAGTATAATGAGGAAAAGCCACTGTTTGGCCTAATAACTGTACAATTAGTAATGCTAAGAAGTGGATGAGGGCAGGCTTCTTGTTTGGCTGTAATCTTTTGGCATATCGTGTTTTAATTACAGACCGTGATACCATCTGGAATATTAATCATCTCTCACTGCCACTCTTCGTGATTATTTTGTCCAGAGAGAATCAAGTCCACCTATCTTTGTAGCTGTTTTGGTTTTTTAACTGGCTACATTATTTTGACTTAGACGTACTCATTATGAGATACTCTGCTTAACAAACCTCAGTAACCAGAACTAAATGATTTGGTCTTAGTTCCACACATGAAAAGAAATGTTGGGGTTTTTAAAATTAAATTCAAAACTCATTCCTTTTCTTTTAGCTTTGCTTCACATTCTTTGTAGTTACTCATTTCATTACTCATAGACACAGCCAACCAGAAACAGATAATTTTTAGAAAATATGTCAATGAAGCGGTTTCACCAGTAATCTGAGGAGGAAGAATGATCATAATTTTTGTTTTTGTTAATTAAGCACTTGCTAAGAACTCAGTACCACGATGGGGGGAGGAGGGGGGAAGCGGGAGAGGGGATTGTGTAACTAGAGAGCAATTAGAAAGAGAAATGAAATCGCTTGAAATAAAATGAGACATTCCAAGTGAAATCTCATCCCTGCAACCAAACCGAGTTTGATTGGGAGTTCTCTATTGCTGATGTTATACAGATACTCATTTTTCCTGAACATTGACTGAAATTCATCAAACTATAGCACACTTTTGAGAATACTGATACCAGAGTCTAGACTAAAACTATATATATTTATCTGTATATTAAATGTGGGTTTGCTTTTACAGAACAAAAAAAAAAATCAGGACATCCCTGTGTCAAGTTTGTTTTGGGTTTTTTTCCTGTGCTGACTTGGGCAAATCCCTTTAAATCTCTTTGCCTTAATTTCCCTGAAAGATCAGTGAATAATGCCTGCTATTGGGAAGAGCAGAGACATTACCATTTGTTTTGAGATCTTTAATTGTTGGTTTGGTTTTTTTTTTTCCTAGGCAAAAAATAATCTTTTTGGGTTCACATTATTCTGTATCTGGTTGGTGTTCACACAGATGGCAAAGGCTCCCACTTTGGACTGACTCTACAACTTGGTTTGCTGGCTTATTGCATCCAGTCCTCTCCTCTCCTCTCTCCTCTCCTCTCCTCTCCTCTCCTCTCCTCTCCTCTCCTCTCCTCTCCTCCCTGCCCTTTTGTATTTTTTATTAGGAAGGGTCCTTTCTCAAATGCCAATTGAGGAATTTGGAGATGACACTGTCTTGGGAAGATCTGGAAAGTCCAATGAGAACCATGAGCAGTATTGAACAGGGAGGCAGGCAGGCCTTGCTGGGTTGGAAAAATGTGAGCAGAAAATAACAAAGTGAGATTTGACTTGTTAAAACACAAGTTTAAGCTCTAGGGAAAAACATGAAACATGGTTTTGATGTTTTGAAGTGGAACACAGTTGCGCTAAAGGAGCATGTGGGAAGGTGGGCAGAGCTTCACTGACTGGCTTCAAAGGTTTAAAATATAAGGCATTATGGAGAGACTTCAGGTCCCAGGGAAGGAAATGGTAATTCCTGTCTCCGTGAGACTTGATCTGTAACTGGAATTTTGGGGTTGGTCCTGCTCCCTTGGTTGCCAGAAAAACAGAGGTAATTTGGCTAGAGTTCAGTAAAGGGCAGCAAAGATAAAGCTAGTCTGTTGGTTGGGCTTTGCAAGAATTAAACCTGGCTCTCCTGGCAGCGCTACAGTGGAAGAGGAGATGCAATAGTCTGTGCCTGTAGAACATGTAAAGACCAAGGCAGGAGAAGAATTTCTCACAGTAGCTACCAGCAACTCTTCAAAGGAAAAAACATCCAATTTTTCCTGTGCTGTGCAATAATTCCTGAAAGGAACGGTGAAGATGATAGGATTGTTGGAGCAGCTCACATCAAACAGAAGGAAATAATCAACATGTGTAGAGCCTCTCGGGCCAGTCCCATCTCTGCTTTACTCCACTGAAAATACTTGAGCAGCCCCAGGCTCAGTGGACAAAACCCTGTGCAAGCATACATGTGTGAGTCACAGCTTGACCCATTTTCTCTGCTATTTATGGCAAAACAGCCTGCCACACCTGCCATAGCATGCATGCTATTTATGGCCACAGTTTGGGTAGCAGTGGCACCCATGTGTACGTGACTATGTTTCCATGAGAAAGCTGGGCAGCGAGTGGGAGCCAGCAGCCGTCACTCCAGCAGCCGGGCAGAGCTGTGGTTGCAGCAGTGAGACCTGCCTGCCCTTGCCCGCCATGCACAGGGCCCACCTTCGGCCCTGACAGTCTTCCTGTCTGCCCCCTGCTTGGCGGGAAAGAGGTGGTGGATTGGGCTGCCAGGGAGGGCAGTGAGGTGCCCCGCTCATCCCTGACACGTCCTGGATGCCAGAAGAGGGTGTTCCTTACGATCCCCTTTCCCTTTCAGATTCTGCTTTGTGGCATGGAGCCATGCTGGGTACAGCAGATCACCCCCAGCTGAAATCAAACCAGAGGATGTGTTCCAGGGGGATGCCCAGCACATTTCTGCTGACAAGCACTCAGTCCACGGGGCAGGAAGGAGCTAGGGCAGCGGTAGAGGAGCAGAAGACTCACAAAACTGCAGGTCCTGTGGACATGAGGTCCTCAGCAGTGTTTTGCTCTGCCGGCCATCTCCTATTGCCCTGCAGTAATGGCTAATACAAGGGGAGGCTACCTGAGCTCTCTAAGGGCCCATGTGCCCTGCGTGGGCAACAACCCACTTATCTAGAAGTGAAGCAGTAGCAAATACCTGTTCAGTGCCCAGCCTCTGGGCTACAGCTACAAGTCATAACGCTACAGGGTTTCTGCTGAAGCAAGTGTGTGTTTTGTGAGAATTAATGTCGTTTCAGGAGCTCTACAGGGCAGCTGGAGCAAGTCATGAGGGTGGCTGGTCATTGCAGACTTCGCATTTAAACTGGTGATTTAGAAGAAAAGCTTGATAGCATGTTAGGATTAGCCAAGGCATCCTTGTCTCCTTTTACTCCAGGTAGGCAGGCCAGATAACCTAACACCAGAACAACAGGAAGACTATAAATACTCAAGACCTTTTTTTATTGCTACTTGTTCATGTATCTATCAAGTTATCACAATGCAAATGCTGTTGGGCAAAGAGGTAACGGAGGGAAGACAGAAAAACAGACAAATTATTTCTGATAACATGGGAGGAACTTCTGTACTGGAAAAAGCATTGTCTGGAGCCTTAGGCTTTCATTTCAGCATGTTTGATGTATATAACTCGTAATAGCATATATGGGATAACAGCAGTGATTTCTGGGGCCAGGAATAAATTTGGGATTAAAATGAGGTACGTATCCTTGTTCGAGGCAGTTGAGAAGCCTGCCTGTTTCTCTTTACAGCACAGAGATGTCAATCCCCATCCTGCAACCCTTGCAGCAACCCATCCGTAAATCCTTGGAAAGGGATCCTGTCTCCGGCAGGAGGGAGGAGCCCACCTTTCCCTCTGTTAGGAGCAGACCCCGTGATTGCTCACCGTCTCCCCTTGGAGCAGGGCTTGGCTTTGGTGGGGTTTGTTTGGGGATTTTGGGGTTGTGGGGTTTTTTTTTTGCTTGCTGGAAGCTGAGCTGGCACTTCTTTTGGATTATGTTTATAGTACCCTGGCGTGCTATAGCTGATGAAATATAAATGACAGAGTCAATTCTGAGGGCTGTAAAATAAGTCTGGTGCTGGGAGTGCAAAGGCGAGTGTGCTTTTGCTCGGTGAAGTGTTTGTTGCTTTTCCAAAGGGGTCATTATTTCAATTTTCATGTGAGTTTTCGTCACTTAATGGAACGCATTATTTAGCACATTTGCACTGCTTTTCAGGCAAGTGCTGGAACATAACACTGAAATAGTGCTCCTGCTTAATCCTTCCTGTGAGCAGCACTGCCAGCTTCGTTCACTCAGATCGTGAAGGCAGGCAAGGCAAAGGTCAGACAACACCAAAATAATGGGGAAATTCAAGGTTGACACAAACTCAGGGCCTCACAGCTTCAGAAGTTGCTAGTTTCTTTCCTGGACCTCACGCTGTTGCATGTCTGGGTCTCCTGGAGCTTTGAGGTTCACTTTTGTTCAGACATCTATCACCCAGAGCTGGTTTCCTTGTCACATCTGGATGCAGCTTGCAGCTGACCGATGGCTGCAGAGCGGGTTGGTCATCCTCCCATACCACAGAGATCCTGCCATGCTCAGAGGCTAGCAAGCTTTCAGGGAAAAGCATCTTTCCTTCAGGGCAAACTGTCATCAAAAGAGGAATGTTTCTCCTCACATTCAGTTCCAGCAGCTCAGCTTGGACTTTAATTTAGGGGTGGATCATTTCTGAAGGATTTACCAGTTTATGCCAAACCCAGCATGGGTTAAATCCCTTCGCTGCTGACTGGAAAGCCCAAGTCAATCTTTCCCTGAGACACATGCTATATTTAGCCAGGAAATTATAAATAATGCTATTTGAAGTACATTCTGCTTCTTCCTCTTTCCTCCCCCAAACCCTTCTTCCTCCAAAATAGACTACCAAGTATAAATAATTTCTACATTTAACCTGAATATTCCTTGCCTACTTAGGTGTGCTCGCTTTCTGTCCCTACATAAAAAGTCACTAAGTGGGTTGAAAGTTGTTAATTTATTGATGTTCGGTATAAATAAGTCACACCACACGAGATGATTTGCAGTTAACGGGTGCATGTGTGAGTCTCTGTCCTCTGCTTTCTTATCCAACGTGCCTTTATCCCTTGAACTATTCACCTTAAGAAGTGAATTCACTGTCTGATATTTGAAGGGAAATGTTTCCACCGCTGGCAGAAGAAACAAAACCCCTGCCATTGTGTGCCTGCAATTTTTTGCTTTGGCTTTGTACTTGTTGAAATGCCTGCTTTTTTGTTGTTGTTTTGGTCCAAGATATATAGATTGCTACCTTCATAGTGAAGCAGGATTGTTTACTTAGTTAACCAGTAGGTATTGATGATGTAAGAGATTTTTAATTTGTTTCTCATCCATGGGAATTTTTGAACAAAGCAAAACATCTTCGCTAGGAAGGGATTTTTTTTTCTGTAGAAACAAAACACCTTTCCTTTAGTGTGCCTCCAAACGGATGGTATTGATTTAGAAATCACAAGAAAATCTTTATCCCTTTCAAAAAAAAACACCTTTTGCTGAAGGAAGTTTTCAACAGGCTCCCATAGGTGCGAAGATCTTGCTCACCACCCCTTGAGAAGTCCCGATAAAAGCTTGGATTTATGATCTATAAGAATCTTTCAGGCCAGGTGTTCTTGATGGAAATCACAGGAGGCAGATCATCTGAGTTACTCAATAACGCTGGGCTGCAGGATGTTTGCATCGGAGGCAGCGCAAGGAGGTTGTAAATCAAAGGAGAGCCGGGCTCTGTGTCAGCAGCAAGTTAACCACTGAGACCGTGCTCGCTGGGAGCCCTCGTGCGAGGGCCAGAGCTCGTGCAGGTAGCAGGGGAGCTGTTTGGCAAGCGGTGTTTGGCACGCAGAGTCAAGGTTAGTCTCAGAAGAGGGGGAAAGAATGACAAATAATTAGTTTTCAGTTTCAGTTATTCTGCAAAATGTTGCCTTGCAAGTTTGTTTTATTTATTGTAAGGAAAAGACACTCTCTCTCCCCCAAAAGGTTAAAAGTTTCTGCACATACAAGTAGCCGGGCTACTTGTTCTGGACATTGAATGTCCCTGTGTCAGGGTTTAACCCCAGCCCAGCCCCACGCAGCCGCTCGCTCGCTCCCTGCCCCATGGGATGGGGGAAGGAATTGGAAGGGTAAGAGTGAGAAAACTCCTGGGCTGAGATACAGACAGTTTAACAGGGAAAGCAAAAGCCACGCACACAAGCAAAGCAAGACAAGGAATTCATTCCCCACTGCCCACGGGCAGGCAGGAGTTCAACCATCCCAGAGAAGCAGGGCTCTGTCATGCCTAACAGTGACTTGGGAAGGCAAATGCCAAATGTCCCCCCTCCTTCCTTCTTCTTCCTCTGGCTTTACATGCTGAGCATGACATCATATGGTATGGGATATCCCTGGGGTCATTTGGGGTCAGCTGTCCTGGCAGTGTCCCCTTCCACTTCCTTGTGCACCCCCAGTCTCCTCGCTGGTAGGGTGGAATGAGAAGCAGCAAAGGCCTTGGCTCTGTGTGAGCCCTGCTCAACAGTGACAAAAACATTGTTTTTGTCAACCCTCTCTTGCCAACACTGTTTGCAGCACCAATCCAAAATACAGCCCCTTACAAGGTACTACAAAGAAAAGCCAAAACCAGCACAATCTGTTTGAATTAATCTTTCAGAGAGCAAAATGGATTTGGGAGGAGGATGAGGAACAGTGCTATTGGTGTGGGAACAGACACTTCCCTACCAGGAACCTTAATTGAGGACCTGGGCATTTGAGAGCCTTCCCGACGGGGATCTCTGCCAGGAAAAAAAGAGAAAGAGACTCCAGTTAATTTCCAAAGCTGGGATTCATCTTGTCTAATAGAAGCTCCCTAAAATTGAGTTATATGGTCTACGGTGCTCCGGGCACAGTTAGGACAGAGCAGCTGGTGCTTACAGATAGGTATTCACTTCACCATGGTGGAGGCATCGAAGCAAAGCCATGTGAGTTGCCCTCTGAAGATGCTTGTCCCTCTCTTAATTCAGAGGAGTCTGGAGAGGTGGATTAGTGTAGACGCTTCACTTTCAGACAACTTGCAGTTGATGAGCTGAATTTCATCCTATTGGGCAGGTTTTCAACAGGGTTTAGTCCCATGGAGGTGAATCTACCTCTTGGGAGTTCTCAGAAGTGCTGTAATGTGTCACCTAAGCACCACTGAAATCATCGGTAGCTGAAAATCTGCCCTTCATTTCAGAGGACTTTAGCTATAGGTATGCATATATATTTGTATCCTGTAAAGCATCCACCAGGACCTCCACTCCATTTGAAAATCTGCCTCTGATACAGTTTTGTGAGCATCTAATTGTGTATGACATGTCACCTTCTGCAGCAGCTTTTATCCAGCGTGGTCCGCTGCCTAAAACTGCCATGAGTGAAAGGCCGTCAAGGCAGGAGCAGCAGCACCAATGTTTAACGTAGGTAACCAGGGCTTATTGGAAACACCACGTTTTAGTTCAGGAACTTCAGCATAGTTTTCCCAATTAAAATGAGAAGGATATGTTCTTCTAAGGCAGCTTGATTGGAAGAAAAAGGCCGGTAGTCATTTTGCGAGGCATATCATCAAGATCTTCAAATGACCGCTGCTGGTTGGGATATCAGCACTTACAGCACAGCAGTTCATCCCTCCACTGAAGAAAGGCTAGATCCAGAATCATTAATTTAAATTCAATGTCCCTGTCACAACCGGTAACTTAAATTAGGTATCTGAGCACGTAGCACCAAGCACAGGAATATATTCTTCTCCATAGCCGGGTCTGAGAAGGAGCTGAACACTCACAACTCCTCGTGTAGAAAATGGAAGCTAAGAGGATTAATCACACATAACATATGCCTGATATTTAGGGGCAATTTCCAGAGTCAGTATTGTGGGCTACCGTGGGCTGCTGGCCATCAGCCCTGTATGTGTGTATGTATGTATGTATGCATGTATGTACGTGTGGATGTGTGTACATGCATGTGTCTGCCAGGCAGAACCTGCTGCGTGGGTAACCAGTGGTCCTGCATGGGAACACGCACGCAGGGGAGCATCGTATCAGTAAATTCCTAGTGCCTCCTCACTGGGGCAGCTGCGACCAGCGTGTCTGGCAACAGCTGAGCACAACGCCCAGCGCCTGCAAGCAAAAAAAACCCTGCTTTCACTCCCTTCAAATTTACTTGTACTCTTTATTGCTCTTAGCCCTGGGTTTTCATGTGCTGCTAAAGAATGACAAACAACAAAAATATCTCTGCTGCTTCCATGGTTTTGTCTCTTTAATCCTCTCTTGCTTCCAGTAGCCAGAGCAGCACCTCTGGACTGTAGAGGGGTAAGTGCTGGTCGGTGGGAGGGTTTCGGCTTTGCGCTGCAGATTAAAAGGCTGCATAATCTCCTGGCTAAGCAGCCCTGGCTAAGCAGCCCGGCGATGATGTGCAGGTGGCAGGAGAAGAGCAGGGAGTTTGGTGTTTCTTCCTACCTGTTTTTCTGTTGTGGAAGAGACATGAGGAAGGGTGTTATAATAAAAAGGAACCGGTTGATGATTATTTCCTTTGCCCCCCGACACCACCGAGATTGCTGGTGAGTATTACCTGAGCAGCAGCCAGCAAGTTTCTGCAGGAGTGTGTTGGTGGAACGAGTGAGTAGCGGTATCTCTGAATAAATCATTTATGTGTGCACTGCAGACTGTGCTTCAGGGATCAGCATTAGCGGTGGCACACTTGCAGACAAACAGAGGAAAAGGCTTTCACCCAACTTTTTACTGAAACCTCTGAGGAATAAAACAGGTCAGCGGTGAATATTAAATTAACTTTTGGCCATCTTCCAAAGTGATCTGGCCTAGTTAGGAAACATCAAGAAGGAAGAAAGCTTTGCTTCTTCACATCCTGATTTCTCCGGGGAGAGGAGAGAAGGAGATCTGTGTGTGGCATTACAAAGGCAACCTGATTTTGTAAGTCAACAGTTCCTCCATGCGCACACAGACACAGCCTTGTGCAGGTCTGCATGACACCTGCAATGCTGCAGCAAGATCCAATCCACCTGCATTTTTTAATGCTAAGTTGTATATTCTGATGAATATGGCTAGACCAGCTGGGTATGTATTCCACCTTGCCATACCAGCCGTAAGGCCTTATCAGATGGAGTATAATGTGACTCTCCTGCCCGTGCCTGCCTGGTACATGTGATAGGATTGGTTCCTCACTGGAGAGCCTGCATCTCCTTTTCTCAGCCACATGAAAGCCTAGCGAGGCTGGATCCAGTGGGGACTCCTTAGCAGCCACAGAGATACCATGTAGAAAGTGCTGCCCTCCATTTTCTGCTGTTTGGATGTTTGTCCAAAGCATGTAATTTGTTTCAGGAAATTATATGTCTTTAGTATAAGCCTGGGTATTTAAGGATAAAGGAACAGTGGAGTTAAACCATCAGCACCTCTTGGCAGTCCCATGAAGACAATGAAGAGCTCTGTTATCTGTTCATAGGGAAAGAGGGGAGACAGGCAAGCCCTTTGCTAAATCTGCCGTCAGCCATCCAATTCAGAGGTGTGTGTGTGTAGAGAGAGATTGAAATAAGTCATCGGATCCACTGGAGAGCCCTGTGCCTCCCCAGCATCTCCCAGGGCTTGCCTGGAGACCTCTCTTGTGGGACCGGGTTCGGTATGCCTGAGGAGGGCTAGTGTTTGTCAACCCAATTAAATCTTCTGCTGGGAGCAGGGCTACTGAAAGGGATTGGCAATGAATCCACACGGCCACCTTTCCCAACACTCCGGTGTGTCCTTCACAGGGCTCGGGCTTGCTCTAGGGGGAAGCAAATCCCCAGCAAGCCAAAGCAAGGCAAGGCAGGTCACGGTGGAGAGGAAAAACAGGCTGTTGTGAACCACGTTTGTCTTGTCAGCCTCTTGCCCCGCTTGCCTGCTGTTCTTCAAGCACTCTGTTGGGCAGCTGTGGGCATCAGCACGGGTATTTCTCAGGACAGGCTGAAAAATCTTGGTGCAAAATAGAGAAAAATGCTTCAAGGATGCATCTGTCTCTTGCTTCTGCAGTCCAAAATAAGATGAACATGTTTTAATAGAACTGGACAGAAAATGTGATGGGTGGGTTTGGGGTTTTTTATTGTCTTTCTGTGAAAGTTTTCAACACAGATGTGGAAGCCACAAAAGGAACATTTTCTGACACACCTCTCCAAGTACAATTCAGAAAAGCTGCTGTGGGGCTGTATGGGAGCTGCATTGGTGCGCATCTGCCAGACAGACCTTCTGGCCGGGTACTTGATGAAGGTGCTTGCATTCCCTCCTCTTCATGAGCGAGATCCCCCCTGCTCCCCAAGGCAGCGGTCCTGGGGGGAGGACAGTGAGGGAGGTGCAGTCTGGCCAAGAAGCCCAGCTCCAGAGGAGAGAGGTGGCACAGAGCAGCAACCCTGACCATCAGTGCACTCCAGGAATTCCATGTTTCCAGTCCAGAGGAATTTTCTGGTGAGAGAAAAAAGCTTTGCCCTAGCAATCTTTCTGTGTCAAACACATTAATTTCTCTGGGATGGCAGAGAAATGACTGATTTTTTAAAATTTTAATTAACCCTCAGTAATGTCAGAAGCTCAAAGCTGGCTGCACCCTGTGAAGGTTGTCCTGAGGAGGGCACAGAGGTACCAAATCAGCAATCTCCAGGCCTCCTGCTTCTCATCCCCTGACCCCCACCAGGAACCAGGTGGGCACTGATGACCACAGCAGACAAACCCTGCCATCTCCAAGGCTTTTGGGCTGCTTGCAACCTCAGCCAGGTTTAGGCGGTGGGCTTCCTTCCCAAGGTTGAAGGGTGAGCTGCTGAGCCGCCAAACCCTGTTATTTTCCACATCTGGTTTGATTCTCTGCAGATAAACAGCAGCCTTGCCATTAACAACAAAAACTTAATTCACTAAGGTTTGTTCAAGCACTGAGAGCAAATATTTTTCCTGTGCAGCTTGGGGTCATTTTAAGGGAAAAACAGGGCTGGAGGTATATCGCGCCTTTAAAAATTATTATTACTTCCTAGAGAAAATAAAATGTAAAGCACCTCTTCCTTCCATTTCTGAGGTTATTTGTACAGAAAAATTGCTTGCTTGGGAAGGAAACCTTGCTTTGTGCCTGACTTGGGATCAGAGCAGGGGATTTGAATGAGTGTATGGATTCATTTACCTCTTTTCTTTTTTTTTTTTTCAATGAAAAATCTCATTCGTAAGTCATACCTCAGTAAAGCCCTGTGGAAATGTTTGGTTTCTTTTTCTCTGTCATCCGCTTCCTCTCAGTGCCAGGGCTTACACACGAAGGGAGGGGCCGGAGCAGCCGGCAAGTACCACAATTATAAGTATTTTAGGACATGTCCGTGGCTGTATAAGCCGCTGATTCCCCTCACTGCTGCTTGGGAGGCTGAAGCCCCTATGTAGGTCACATTCGCCAAGGCTGCTGCCTCCTTTACAGCCAGGCCTGCTGTTGACTTGGGCTGTCTTAATGCATCAAAGAGCCTCTGCTATGCTTCAGCTCCCCTTCTGAACTCGAGCTGCACCGCTCAGCTCTTCCTGTAATCACTGAGGTGGGTAACCTGACCAGGGGAGCTCGGGCATCAACCACAGCCTTTCTGCTTCCCAGGGCAGAGAAGAAAATTTCTCATTTTACCATCAACGTTGTTATTTTTAAATCTTTGAAATCTCCCCCTAATGCTCTTTTCCGCCTTTTCTGTTTGTTTGTTTGTTTGTTTGTTTCTGTGTGGCATAACCCAGTTATTATTATAGGTGATCATATGCAGTGAAACAGAAGAGGCAGTTTGGGTTTTTTTATATATAAAAATACTTTCAAGGAAACAAATGGAGACACACAGAAAATGGAAATAGGAATTCTGCTGGAGAACGTTTCTCTCTGCTGCCAAGAGATGATAACATTGGAGATGTCATTACGTGATGGAGCAGCTTATTGAACAGCCAGTGGGTCTGGGGTAGGGACTGCTCCTTAGCTGAAAGTGACTTTTTGCTCCTTGCTGTTGTGCACAGCAGCACCTCCAGGTGGGGGGATCAGAAACTAAGAGGCTGGAAGTACACAGCTGACAATGCTCAGGAGACCTAAGGAAGTTTTGCAGAGAGGTACTGGGCTCTTGTCCCTCTTTGCTGCCGTTTCTGCGTCCAGCATTGCAACACCGAGCCTTGTGAGCTTGACCTCTGCAACGTGGGGTCAGCTTCTGCTGGCCTTGACCCGTCCAGGAGAGCCATACACGTGTGCTGTAATTGGGAGATTCCCAGTGGGCAGCGAGCTGCAGCCGGCTGGGCTCAGGCAGGAGGAGACGCTGAGTGTGTGGTGGCCAGAAATGGCTGGCTTTAGGAACATCCCTGGGTCTTTCCTTTTTCTTCCTAGCAAATTTCACCAGTACTGACTTTTGTCCTTGGCTGGACAGGTTAATTCTCAAGCACTCCCACCTCTCCCAACTGTGGCAGGAATGTTTCCCCATGTCTTTGCTGTTAAGCCAGATCAGAAGCCAAGTTAAGAAACGGGAGCTTCTCTGGGGCAGGAAAGCGTTAACCCCCTCACACTATGGCCAGCAGGAACTGGGTGGATTACTGCTCCTCACTCCCATTTGCTGTGGGTGGGGAGATTAGGAAGACCAAGTCCTGGGGGTGGACCATCTGTGTGGCTGGAAGGGGAGCAGGGAGGCCAGACAGAGGCAGGTTGCTTCCCCATGCCCCTTCCTCCCCTAGGGTGACCATCACCAGGTCCCAAGGCATGACTGGGGATCGCTGGGTGCTGTGGAGGACAGAGGAGCCCCTCAGACACTGGGCTGCTTTGCTAAGAGCGGGACACAGCAGAGTGTGCAGCCACAACCCTGAGCTGCTGGGACTGAAGGCAGCGCAGGCAGAGCCCTATTGCTGCCAGGTTTCCTCAGGGGTGCCGCTGACGGGGGGCAGGGGATGTTTTCCCCCAACTCCTATGGAGCAGAGCTCACTTTCCTGCACAGAGCCGCACTTCATTTTAAGGATGCCTTCTTCCCCTCCCCCCTTTTTTCCTTTTTCTTCTCCATTTCCAGAGCCAAAGAACGCAGTAAAACTTTCAGTAACGGATACTTCTTACTAAGCCTGATTTACAGAGCACTCAGACTTCTCAGTGTTTGTCCTTGCTTCCCGGGGGTAGGCAGGCCTGCCTGAGTATTTCATTTTTATCATTTTTATTTTTTGTTTGCACATGGCTGAGAGACTTACCCAGCTGGGGGGGGTCCATGAAGTACCCAGAGCCTGTCCCGGCCATCCAGCAGGCTGCGGGGCGGGAGCACAGAACTGGGTAGCACTCAGTTTTCAGCCAGATTTGTGCCTCCTCCCCAGGGCTGGTGGGAAATGGGCAGTCGTTTGCTGTTGATCAAACACCACCACTAACAGAGTAAAGATGGCTCCATGGGACAGTGGAGAGGGATGGGACTGGTCCTCACCTAATAACCTTATCTGAAAGTCAGCAGGTCTTCAAAGCCAGCTGATAGGCTTTTATTTATTTTTTTTCTCCTTTCCTTGGGAAGCATCAGTGGGAGCAGGGGGAGGGGGAGTCTCCTTTTTTTTTTTTTTTAAATGACAGCACTGATATCACCTAATTAGTTTAGTGACAAAATCTGTAGAAGAAGGTTGTAAAACCCTTTCTGATTTATTTGGCTCTGCTACCATGGAGAAATAGCTCTATTTGTCTGCTCCTTGCAGGAAAAAAAATGCAGACTGGGCAGGATTCTTTTTTTGTTGTTGTTGTCAAATGAACCTCCAAATTAAATAAATAAATGAATAAGACCCCAGGCAAAATGCAGATTCAATCAAACATTTTTTTTTGCATCGGATGCATGATCTGTTTAACAAGGGAGATCCTGCTAAGTGCTCCGAGGGAGGGAGGGAGATGGTAGGAGAGAGGGCTGGGGAAGAAGTAGCAGGGTGAGGCATGATGGGCTTAGCTGGGCAGCTCGCTCTTTCAGCAGCGCTCTCCCTAACTTGAAGGGTCGGTAGGATAGAGCTTGGGTTTGTTACTAAACCTCCTTAGTGTCAGATCTATCGATGCCCAGTGAAGATTAGGCTAATATGTAAGGCTTTGGGGGGGATAGGGGAGTGAGTGAGCACACTGCATTGCTAGCAAATGCTGATCCCGAGGGATTAAAGGGGAGACCAACAACATTTGTTCACTTAACTCAGTGGTCAGGGTGGTCATCTTAAAACACCCTGAATGGATGGATGGTACTCAGTGACGAAAGCCACAGGCATCCAGGTGTTAATGACTCTCAATCACTCCCCTCTCATTCCCCCTCTATACAGCCCCCTTGGAAATGATGCACGTGCCTTCTGCCGAGTTTGACACAGCGTTTTCCCTTGGCCTGACGCTATTGCTATAGAGTGACACCTCCCAGTGGCACTCTGCAACATTTCACTGGAGCTCACACAGAACTGCTCCTTGGCTGCTTTATGAAACCAAGCCCTTTACTTGTACAAATGAAGCGCTATAAAATGTAACCTAGCTTTGTGGGTACCTTCTTTAGAGAAATCATCCCATTTCTCCATTCACCGAATATTTAGAGCCCCTATTAATTAGTAATTAAAAACAAATATGTACTTTCTAATTATGTCTTCAACAATTTGGTGTCGCAAGTTCCCCAAACATAACGCTCTCCTGTGGTTCAGTAAAGCAATGTCCTCTTCTGGGTGTTGCTGCTGCTAGTGGGTTTGTGTTGTGAGAGCAGTCTCTGATCTGTTGGTGTAATGGTGTGCAACACCTGTCCAGTGACTCCACAGGACTGGACATACAGTGTAAACATGTCTTAGTCTCTTAAATCAGGAAAAAAGCATGTTTTGGGAAAGTTCAGATACTGTCTAATTACAGCTAATTACCAGGTTCCCCACCATCAGCAGCTGCCTCTCTCCATTTCTGTGTTCAGTGGTCTTCATTTACCTCAGCTTCAAATTTTCCTCTTTTAGTGGCTTTCCCTGAGCAATAGGTACTGCTACTTACTGTGTAGATGAGTATTTGTATGGTAGCACACCCACTGGAGCACCTCTGCAGGTACTGCTCCAATTCATGGCAAGCCTGTTGTAGGTGTGCCCTTTAACTAGAAAGTCTATGAAGCCACTTTTGTTTTGTATAATAGGGACCTTCTGAGTTCAACTGAGCTCAATTCTAAGTCTTTCTGTATGTCAGAAATATGTTCCCAGCTAAGTGAAGGCATATTTATAAACCAATTACATGAAAGGGTTGCAGGCTCTAGGACTGGGCTGTTCTTCTTTAGCAGCTCATTTTGGGTTCAGCAGGAATGGGGTAGGTGGTGTCCTCTTGGGGAAGTGGAACTGAAGTATAGCAAATGCAGCTGCGCTCTGAAGATCACTACTCTGAGGTAGCTGCTTTTGTGGACTGTCTTCCAGACCAAATAGGGATTTTAGAAATTATTAACGTTGTGCTTCTTGGATAAATGATTTTTTTTTTTTTTAATGGAATAGAGAGTCCCCAGGGGAAAGTAAACAAAATGTCCAGAGAGAAATACTATGTGCTCATCGAATTCCCTGTATTAAAAAAAGGCCTTTGGAAACAGTTTGCTCCAAACCAAACAAGAGCTGTGTCTCAGTTTAATGTGAAGGGTTTGTACCATGACTACCTACTGTTTAATAATGCATCTTTATGTTAACTGGTGTGATCTGATCTGTGGACCATCCCTTAATCGTAACAAGAGATGCCTTGCTCCTCTGGTAGTTGTGCTAAAGTTGTCCCCACGGCAAAAAGGGTCGGGCCAGCCTGGAGTAAGATGAGATGTGTAAGAGAGCTATCAGAATGTGATGAATGAAAAAAAAAAAAGAAAAAAGATAGGCAAAATATGAAACACAAGGCTGCAGGGTCCTGTCTGGCTCAAGCCAGCAAGTGCAAAGAAATTCAGACTTGCTGTCAGCTAAAGCTCCAGCACAGCCCTTTGACATGACTATGTAATGCAGCAAATCTGTTTCTCATCATCTGACGCTCCACAGAGAACTCTTGCTATGCTTAGCTGAGAGCTTTGAACGTCCTTGCTTTTGTTGGCCTCTTATGAAGTCCCTCAAAAACAGAGTTGATCTGATATTTTACTCTGTTATTGCCAACTATCCTGGTTGTTGTTGGATAGCAGAGAGCTAGTAGCAGCTGGTGTGACAGTGGATTTTGTATTAATGCAGTCAGGGTAGCAGGGCAGCAGTTGTGCTGCCTGTGCAACCCCTGGCAAGGGCATGGGCAGGACAAAGAGAGGACCACTTTGCTCTGCCAGAGCCCTGAGGCAGCATGAAAGATCTCTGCTTTGTAGCCATGCTTGTGCAGCAGAAGCCCCAGCTGCAGTCCTTTTATGCCTTGGGGCTTTGAGGCAGCTTCCTCATCCCCCTATACTGTGGCCTCTGGAGCTTTTTTAATGCTGGGTGCAGAATAGGAAGCCACCAGCTGTCCTGGTGCTGGTGGCTTGGGCATCTCCGCCGGTGACAGCTAGAGACGCTCTGTTTTGCCTCCAGCAGATCGTACTCACTTTCATAAACAAGCAGTAAATGGGGAACAGAGTCATCCTCTCCCCTGTTGAAATCACTATGTCTGGCCTTTGGATGCCTTTTACAACCTGTAGTTTGAGCTTCCACTGACCTAAAGTGGGGATGCATGGCTTGATGTGAACCTGAGGGTGAAGTGTGGGCAGTAGTGATCTGGGAGGAGGTGGCTGTGGGTAGACATCCTGAGTGCTTGAACCTATGATCTTGCCACCTCGCGAAGCTTTTGGAAAAGGACGTGCTACTTATGTGCACCTCATGGTAAGGCAGAAGCATAGAAACAGAGGAGCGTGTGGGAGCCTCCCTGGATTTGGGCTGGAGTCTGAAACACACAATTTGTCAACAGCACAGGCAAAGTGCAAATGTCAGACATTGATAAAATGGAGGAAACAAATGTTTTTGCAAACTGGGAGAAAGGAGGACTCCATGGAAATTCTTCATTCCCCTTCTAACTTGATTACATCCACAGGTAGTAAGGAGAAGCTGTGATTTACCTTTTGAGTGCACAGTAAATCACTGTGAGAACCAACGCCCCGTCTCCATTATACTCACCAGGAATGGCCTCTGGCCACCAACAACTTGAACTGCCAAAATTTTCTGCCTCTGAAAGACTCACCGGCAGTTTGGGCTTGGGTGATGAATTTTGAAATGTGATCTTGCTGCAGTCTGCTCAGAGCATACACAGAAAAACAGCCAGCCCGTAGCTAGAGGAAATGACAGCAGGCCCTGTCTCCCACATGAGCAAGGGCACAGCTGCCAGGCCTGCAGTGGCTGGCAGGCCACTGACACCCATGGCTCTGTGCTTCAGTGGGCTTGGAAAAGTGCTAAAGGAACGAAGGCTTGATATTTTGGGAGAGGGTGCTCAACATCATAAAGACACCCGGGGATGGACTTTGCTGAGTGCGTTAGGAAGACTGTAGGCTAATCCCAATGTGAGGGATTAACCACAGTGGACTAAATAAACTGGTCAAAGGACCTCTCCAGAAGTAGTGTATAGGAAAGACTGGGAGACCACTACCAGCACAGTGACTCCAGTCCCAGTACAATCCACTGTCAAATGCTTTGGGCAGCTTTGCCTTTGGGTGAGAGGGTGTCCTGTTGCCTGCAACACCCAGCTCTGGGCTGTGAGGTGTCCAGTGTTCCCAGCCTCACCAGCTGCCTCCTGGTGGCACTGGTGCCCTGGGACAGGGAGCTCCTGGGTGGAGCTTGCTTCAGGCACAGCTATTACCAAGTGCTGCAGTTCCAAACATGAGGAATATGAAAATGTGCTTCACAAAGCACAGGTCCTGGGGATGAAGGTTATAGAGAAAATGAGACAGTCAGGGTGACAAGGGAGAGCACTGGTAACTGAAAGGAAGATAACAGGGTAGGTTATCTGCTGTTATGAGTAGAGCAGGAAGGGGAATAGGCCTGTTCTGAGTGATCCGCGGTTTGTAACCAAGACGCGATCCCTCCTTGGAATAATAGCTGCTGTGATGTTCATTTGCATTAGCATATCAAATATGGCACCAGCTGTTCCAAAAACATAGCACTGGAAGAAAAGCACCATTAAAAGTGCCCTGTCAAGGTGTGAAGACTGTGGTGGGGCAGACTTAAGGCAAAGCTTCACATCTAAAGCTCATCTCAGCAAATACGCCAGCAGCAGCAGCAGCAACAGTGGATCCCTAAGCTATGAAGGTGTTCAAATTATGTAATATGGCCAAGGCTACCACTACTCCTTCAAAATTCGCAATGGGGGGCATAAACCTGCTCTATCCTCTTCTGGGCATCTGGCTTTCTGTGCACTGTGATAACTAACCACATGAAAGGGTTCATGGTCATTAGTCTCCCGTTTATCTCCCCCAGCATCACAGGATGATCAGAAGCTGTTTGCAGGAAATGGCTATGTGAGGTCCCAACCCCCCTGCCCCCCAAAGCAACAAAACAGATCAGTACTTAAATGAGACCTCACGCTGAACTTGATCAACATCTCCACGTAGTGACTATGACATTGCAGCTGATTGGCAAATGCTGCAGACTGTCAGATATCACGATGCAGTCGCCATACAAGGTTTTCTAGCTTAGGCCTCGCATTCCTAATAAAGCCTAATGGGTGACTACAGGGACAAATACAGGAAATGAGCCATTTCACTGCTTGAAGTGGCAGCAGCTTCCATGGCCAACAAAGGGCTGATAGTATAGAGCCCAACAGCCAAGTGTGAGTGGACTAGATGGCATAAGCTGCCTGTACCCATCCTGGTAGAGCATAACTGGCTTTAAACCCTTCACTTTGAGTCAAACCCAGACTCTTGTGGGCAAGAGGGAATGAAAAAAAGCTTTTTCAGTGGAAAAGGTGACCAGAAGAGGCATATTCTAATGCCACATATGTGTCATTATTATAGCTTGTCATTGATGATATGGGACACCAGGGTACAGGAGAAGTATGTGATGGGACTATTAGTTTAGAAGCTGTGAGGCTTGGAAAACTGCAGGAGGTATGTCTAGCAGACACTTAAAAAGCAGTAGAGGATGCAGCACAGGTATCTAAATCCTTGTTGGCCTCCAGCTGCTGCCCCAGGGTCCTATTTTGTATCAGCAGGCCTGTACAGATGTGCTGTATACCCTCAAGCATCTCAAATGGTACTGGACACCTTTGTTTAAGCAACTGAATCCTACCTTAAGTGGTTTGCTCAAGATCATATATAAAGCCTCTGTGAGAGCTGGGACCCAAGCCCAGACCTCTTCATGTGCTATCCAGCATTTTGATCACTGGAACGTGCCCTCTCTAAAGAATGAACACATCCATATGGTGGGTTGGGTTGGATTTATTTTTGCTTTTCTCATTTTGGAATAATTTGACTAGCAAAGGGTCATTAAAAAAAGTTTTGTGGTGGATGACAAATGCTTCTCCATGGTGTACATCATGTACAGGGAAGGGGTGAAAGTCCTTTAACCCAGCCTTATTATACTTTCTGTATTTTTGTTTCAGCCTTCGGTGTTATTACTTCTTCTGTGCTGGGTTTTGGAGGGAAATGCACATACTGTTTTAATATCCCTGCGCTGAGTCTGGCCCTAACTGTGTGGCTGCCTTGGGTTATTTGTTCTGCTATTCGAGAAAACGTCCACGTGAGCCTCTGGTATGAAAATCACATGAGACAAAGCCAGAGGGAGAAGTACCCCCAGACTGAAAGAAAATACTGAGAGAGGTGAGGTGTAGGAAAGCAACCCAGTGCATGGCAGCAGACATGATGGAAGTGCCAACGAGGCAGTCCAAAAGCTCACCAGGCATGCAGTGGGTGTAGTAAGGTTTTCAAAGCAGCCATACGGTGAAGGGCTGTCCAGTGTCAAAAGGATAGTTGTGCAGTGTTTTTGATGGTGGGGTGAGTCTGGGATCTCAGCTTCTGTTTGAGGACTTAGTGGACTGCTAAGAGAAGCAAGAAGGTTAGAGACTTGTGATGGAGAGAGAAGTATAAACGGAATCTGGAAGCATAAGATCAATAGTTTGTTGTACCACTTTGACTGAGGCTTGTATCGAATAAGAAACCTGCTGAAAACGATTATCTGAAAAAATTAAGCTGCTCAATTTCTGCTTTATAAGTTTCTCCATTGATTTAATCCCCCTCCCCATCCGTTCTGTGAGTGCCATGTCCAGTCAATGAGCCCCCTTCTTTCTTCTCCTTTGGGCAGCCGTCCGAAACTGCTGCTGCCGGGAAGGGCTTTTTAAGCCCCAGCGGCTCCCGAGGGATTTGGGGGCAGAGAAATACAGAGTTCAGAGGAGTGGCAACTACTTGTGAGAATTAATGAGGGGAAATGAACTCATTTGTGATACTTGTAAACTTGAAACCCAGTTACGGGGAGGGGAGAGGGCTGGCGCATCCAGCTGGTTGCAGCGCAGATGAACTGATGAAGGGAGAGGCAAGGTGCTGGCCCTGCAGTGCCCGGGCTGTGCATGGAGCCCTGTTTCTGTTTTAAATGGGATTCCTTTGACAGGGGGTCCAAGTCATGAAAAAAATAAATAAAATTACATGTCCTTTCCAAATTTCCTGTCTCAGGGTTGGGATGCTGACAGCGCTCTGTGTACCCCGACAGCCCTTCATAGCCTTGGCTTGCAAAGCCCTTCGAGCCTTTAGCCTGGCCTCCTGCTGGGGCTGCACTTGGTGGGATGGCGCTGGCTGACCCCAGCCTAACAATCCCCTGCCTTTGTTGCAGGTTCTGTAGAGGGCTGAAGTACTAGCAAACTGAAAGAGCTTCATAGGCCAGCCCTCAGTGTCTCGTGCTTTGTGTAATTTCATTGCCATGCTACGTTTCAGCAATTTAAAAAGCAAACATGAAGCAGGCAAAGGCACGTATGTCTCAACTACTGTTTTGTTCCCATTCTTCCTCTGAACAGCATCCCCCTCCGATACCTCCTTCTCTTTGATCCCTAAAAAGCCAGCTACGACTTTAAATAAACTATAAGCGGGGACACGACTCTGCTTGATGTCTGGCCTGCAATGGAAGTAAAGTGTCACTTCTAATTTTGTGTGGGTGCAGAACAAAGATGCCTGTGACCAATCCACTGTACAGTGCGCTGGTTTTGTTTGAGCAGGGAGCTTTGGTGAGAAGTGTATTTCAAAGGGCCAGGGAAGCGGATTTTAAATGCTGTCAAAGAGAAGTTATTTCACCTTTTTTTAATTCCCATTCATGGTACCTTGCGTTCCTACCTCATGGATGCTGTGCAATAACCTTGCACAGCACAGCAGATAGATAGACTAGGCAGCTGGAGCACCATGCCAAAGACTGGCCTAGGTTGGGGGCCAGGGAGAAAGGGTGTCTCCACCCTGGGGCAGGTACTGACCCATGCTGGGTCAATGGGGGCATTTGCAGATGGACAGAGGGCAGGGACAGAAAAGCAACTTGACAGCAAGCAGCCCTGCTTGTTTACAGACAGAGAAGCCTAACTGTGTTTGTCTAAACAACTTCAGTTGCTGTTGCCAAGGCTAAATCAAAAGGCACTAGGTCTGTATGAGCTAATACTATCTGTGTAGCTGCAAGAAGAGTGCAATGACCAAGGAAGGACTTTAATAAAATTAGTCCCAGATTTACTATGAATAGGAGTTTAGCCAGATCTTGTAGATGCTAGTGAGCAGTGAGAAGCTATTTTCCTATCAAATAGCAATGCAGTTGAGTAAGGAATTGAGATAAATGGTTGGGATGACTTCCAATTGTAGACTGTGGTGAATAAATGAGGTAGGTCAAGCCTCCCCAGCAGCCTGGGTTTCAGTTTCACATCAGGCACTTCCATATCGCTGTGTCTGTCTCTTCTGCACCATTTGCTTCATATACTTTATGTACATCCTCCCCCTGCTTCCACTCTCCCTTGTAAATATTTAATCATAAAATCTCTCTGCCTTTCTGGTTCCTTGTATTTGACAAGTGCTTTATCCTGGCTCCTGCCTCTGGGAGCTGGTCCTTGATGAAAAGGGACAAAGCAGACCATCAAGCTATCAGGCTTTGTACAAGGCATTATTTTTTCCATCTGTCAAAATTAAATGGCACTTAGGCTTTTCCCTTGGCCTGTCAATATTTCCACAAAATTCAGGGCTGCCTAATGTGACCCAGGGAAAATAGTTGCATGATAACATTCCTTTGCATGTTGTCATACTGTCATACGTCCCAGTGAAAGCAGATGGGGAGGGGGATTTGGCTTTTTAAAGATTGATCCACGAAGAGAGTTGCTACCAACGCTTATTGCAGCCCTTCCACCGCTGTTCAACACATCAGCCTCAGCCACTAGCCTGCCTAAATAGGCTGCTGGCTTGCAGATGAAGCATTTTGAGCTCTGATTCAAACATTTTGTATATGGAGGGACTCGAGGGTGTCCACAGCCTCAGTCTTGCCTGGTTGCAATCGGGCATCTTGCTGTTGGTCCCAGCTGGAACCAACAGCAAGATGCCCAAAAACCTTGAAGGCTCAAGGTTTTCCTCTTTTTTACCTCCTCTAGAGCTGTTTATGGCTGTTACCGGCAGCACATGGAATTACTTCAACTCACCTCTCTCTCCCATTTGATTATTCAGGTCCCTCTGTTCATTTTCCCAAAGCAATGACGAGAACAGGGGTGAAATACAACTGTTCCCCCCTCACGCCATCACTAAGGCAAGGGGGCTTTTATGTTATATTCTAGGTAAAAGCAGCAGGCGGTCAAAACTTGTCAGGAGAGACACCTTGTCTCTCAAAGATACATGCTGAGGTGCTTTCTTCCTCCCACCAGCCTGGAAGAGGAAATGCAGTAGCAGGCGTAGCTTTGAGAGACACATAGCCAACTGCAATAAGATTGTGAAACGTGCGGTGGCGTGTATGCCTTCCAGCCTTTGTGCCTCAACCATGCCCATCCTACCTCCTCAGCCACCCTCCACAGCAGAGCCACGAGCTCCAGACGGGCGGCTCAGCCCCACCACCACGGGCTGGTGTTTTCTGGTTTTAGCACAAATACACCACTCTGAGCTCACAGGGCAATGGCGGCCAGCTCCTTCGTAGCTGGCAGATGAAGCAAACGGATACAGAGGAGTAAATATAGAATTCCCACGATCGTCTTAAATTCCGTGTGCGTCGGAAGGAATTGGGGTGGTTCTCCTGGGGCAGCAGATGGCAAACTCACTTGGGGATATTTCCCATTGGATTCTTGTTTTTGTGGTCGCTGCTTATAGAGGTCACTAATCCCATAGCTTGGCTTCTCCCTTGGGGTCACTGAGCACGCTGGTTTGGATTTGGGAAATCAAGCACAGTATGTAAGGCGGTATGTGCTAAGTGCTCTAACAGGAGAATCACGTGTAGCATTTTAATATGTATTGCATGTCAGCCTCCAACAAGACAGGCACGCAGATGATGAATGTAATTTGTCAGTAGAATTCAGCAGATATATCTTCAGGGTTTAACTTGCTATCAAAGCAAGAAGGCAGCACTGAATGTGTGGTGCTGAAAATCAGACTCCTCGATCCTTTTCCATCAAGTGATATTAATTATTAGATAAGTAATAGTGATTTGTGCCAATACAGTCAGTATGTAGCGATAGTTCCCTAGGTTGCTATTTGAGTTTGTGGGTAGAGCTTGCTGCGGAGCGCACGGTAAATACTACGGGATTATTGTGGTTCTGCCTCTCTTTAACAGGTCAGAATAGGGCAGCTCTTGCTCAATGGTTTGCAGGCTTTTCAGACACAAATTGTGCTAGGATGATGGCAGGGTTACTATTTTAGGCGGTAGGTTACTTGAATGTGACTTGTATTTCTATTCATGTGAAAAAACCTTCCAGTTTTTTCCAAAGAGTTATTAATCTGTATTGTAACGACTGTGTCTTTGGCTGGTTGAAAAGCAAAGCCCTAGCAAGGAGAAATATAGAGCTGCCAGGCTAAAAGCAAAATATATTAAGCCAAACATCAATATTTATGACACGGTCAGTAGTTCTCCTGAAATAAAGCAGAAGAAAATGTTGTGAAAAAGGATGAGGAAGGCTGGAAACACTAGCGAGAGACAATAAACATAATATAGTTACAATATAAAATTGACATAACTCAGGACTCAGTTCCTCTAAGAACCTGTGGCTAAGCAAAGGCTTCAGACAAATGAAGCAAGTGATGCACTGTTGGGCAAAAGGAAGGATGAAAGAGAGGATTTTGCCGAAAGGTGTTACTGGATTGCATAGAAATGGCTGTAGCCACATACCAAAATCTCTTAATTAACAAGTTGAGAGGGAAAGTTACATTATGAATCCAAAATATATATATAGCAGTGCAAACCTTATATATAGTATATACTACTACAAAATCCTATTTAATAAACACTTTCATTCTCCTGCAGGTGATAAAAGACCAAGCATCTTTTTTTCATTATAAGGCTTGTAAACCACAAAATAACTCTTCCAAAGCATGGATTGCACACCCTGCCACCCCGGGGCAGCATGGCCCACTTGCAGGTGGGAACAGCTAACAGGTAAAATTTCCCTGTTATGCAGGGAAAGACTCAAGATTCAGTTCAAGATTTTGATTGTCGACCCCATGGCAATCCAGGTTCCATTTCATACCCTGGTGTATTGTTAGAGTAAGAGGAAAAAAATGTTACGTACTAGAGAGCAGAAAGTTTTGCTGCCACTTACTAGTTTCTGAGACTCTAACACAAAGCAGGATCATCATTGAAAGCCAATGCCACAATGTGTAGTGTGTTACACAGTAGATGACACACTGTTCTTGTAGGTAGGAAATCAGCATCGCATCCCTCCGAGGAGCAGAGAGTTTAAATCTGTGTCTCCTGGGCTCTAGGGAATGTGTCACTGCGCTTCTGGGGACGTGGGGGAATAGAGTTTTCACTAGGTGAAGGTGACATGAAAAATCCCATCCTTTCTTCAATCTGTGAGAAAAAAATAATAATTCTGAACTGTTATTTTGCATCCTGTGTGTATCTGGCTGTGCTGCGGTGGCTGAAGATGGAGGGAGGGCAGAGCCATAGAGGCAGAAGCAGTGTGATCCCATCCTTTTTTTTTTTTTCTCCGTAGAAAATAAGGCTAAAAACCACTTGCATGGTGTATATGTGTGGCTGAGGGCACCCTGTAATCATGGTAGGAAGAAGAGCAGAAACCTGTAATAATCTTCACCAGCAAGTACCTTGGTAATTCGTAGCTGCCACTATGTACAGCATGTTTAGAGCCTGGCCTTTTATAAAAAAGGTGCCATCAGACTTAGCTGGGGTAGCCTTTGCTTGGGGCCTGTCTGCTGGTGCCAGTGCAGCCAGGCAGCCAGGGGCAGAGCAGGGCAGTCCCCAAGGAGGGCCTGTCCTGGCCCCACCACCCAGGTAGCCTGGAGGTTCAGGGAAATGGGTCCAGAAGGTCATCTTTCTGTGGCAAGACAAAGATGCACTTTAAAGCCCCCACTGTGAAAAGTGGACTGAGGAGTCCCCTGGAGAAGTGAGGCACTGGCTCTCAAGTTACTGCTGCCACCAAGCTCCCCCATGCTTGGATGGATGCATACAGAGGAAGGGGCCACTTTCTCACTCCCTCAGGTGACCACCTAAAATAGGGCTGGAGTAGGCCTTGGGACTCTGCATCCAATTAAAACAATTATCTGCATTAAAACCAAACCAAACTGGCCTAAGGAGCAGCAGGGAAGTTTTAAAATCTTCAGACACAGTTGTGGGAGCTTTCCCCTTGTTAGTTCCAACACATATGGTTGCCCCAGCTGCAACAAAGCCACTACTACAAGCATGGGAAAATGAGAATGGTTGCCCAAACCAGCTTCATGGTCTGCTTTGCACACCAAGGCCCTGTCTCTGGAAAGGAGGGTGTAGGGGGAGGAGAGGAGCAGACACCATGAAGGTGTTGTCAAGGTTTGCAGAACACCTTGCAGGTGCTTCAGCCAAAAGTTACCTCCCAGCAGTGCTTGTCCACAGCGACAGGCACATGTCAGAACTGATGGAAGAAAAGCACTTGTCTTTTACCAGATACTTATTAATTCCAGTTTAAGAAATGACAGTATGTAGGACATATGATCAAATATAGAAAGGCCTGGCTTGTAGTGAGTAAAAAAGTTGATGTTAGGAAAGGGCCCTGAGTCAGTGATGTTACAGCCTTGAAAACTGATTTTTTTTGATGTGTGAGAAAAAATGCTTGCTATTTGATGCAGCCTTTAGAAACAGAACCACAACAAGGAAGTGATTAGTCTGATGCTTTCTGGTTTTAAAATCACATTCTGTGAGGGTCAGAATGTGGGTCCATGGCCACATGAAGGTACTTACATATGTAGATGGGTATGGGGAATGGTCTAAAACCTGGTAGTGGAATCCAATCCCACCGGTTGGCAATGTCCTCTGAGTGCTATGCCCAAAAGCCTCAAGATGCACCGTTTTTCTATTGTGTTGGTTTCTCATTCTTAATTATTTTAATAATACATGAACTGGTTTGTCTCCTAGAAAAAAAAATTGCTTTCCTCCTCAGTGCCAAAATAGCTCCCTGTACTCTTGTGTACCAAGATGGGAGTTGAGATTTTCAAAGCCAAGTGGTTTTCTTGATGGATGGTGCATATCTGAAGCCTTCAGAGCAGCTTTGACAATCCAACGAGTATGCTATTAGTTATTGCCAGTTGCATTTTTCTGGAACTTTGGCATTTTCCATCGCTACAAGCATCTGCAGCATTTTTTACGTTGCTTGTTATAAAGCAACACCCACTTCACATGGATGGCAGCTAGACAACTAGCCCAAAGTACAGTTACTGCAGAAGAGGAAAAGCTTTCAAGATGATATTATTACCCTGAAGAGTGTTTCCTGCTTCCCACTGTCCCTCCCCACTCCTCCAAATCTCCCCCTTCCCAATTCTCCCTCCTGCCTCCTCAGAAACGCTCAGCCTGGCACTTCCAAAACATGCGACATTTTCTGTATTGCAGTACAATTAGCAATGGAAAGGCTACTTTCCTAAGAGTTTTAAAAGCTTAAAAGAGTTTAAAGTCAACATCAGCCTTTGCAAGGAGCCTGGCGTGAAGACGCATGTGACTGTCACCAAGGCCACTTGCCTGCTGGGACATGAAACCTGGGAGTGGTGAACTGAGCAAAGCAAAGGTGATGCCGTGAACATGGCACATCCTTGTCATTCGAGCTGCACGGCAGGTTCACGGGAAGTGGAAAACAGTGATAGGCCTCTCCTTCCTCTCCCTTCCAAATTTCTCTTCCCTTCCTCTCTTCTGTTTCCATTTCTCACTTTCCAGCTGCACCTTGCTGGGCTGTGTCTCTTACCAAATGAGAAGCGTAACCCCAGAAGGATCTCTGGGGTCAATGGAATTGTCATCACTTGCCAAATGGTGGGATGCCTGGAGTTGCACTGCCAAGGACAATGCTCTGAAATGGGAGCAGCAGGCTGGAGCAGCCTGGTTTTAGGGTACCATGTAGTCAAGTGGAGCAGGAAGGAATATAGGCGATGAAAAAAACGGCATTGAGATTTTGTCTCAGAGGAATGCCACGCTGTTCTGCCTCCTCTTGTGTTAGGTCAGGAGAACTGGTACTGGATCTTACTTCTTTCTTTTCTTGAGAAGGTAAAATAGAGGGTGGGAGGAATATTCACACTGCTTCTGCTTAAAAGCTAACTTTTATGTAGTCCAAGTCAGCTTTGAAATTGAAACCTCCCTGGGATAATGAAACAGGAGAGGCTGAGTTTCTATTTAGACTGATATTATTTGACTAAGGGCAGTCTTTACTCGAGAGTAATTTGGGAAAGTGACAGACAGCCGTGACCTTGATTTACTTTGTAACAGTTTGGGCTGAGGTGGAAGAGTATTGGAATTCAGATTTTTTCAAAAATTGCAGGGACATCATTAAAGAAGAGGGCTTTCAGTTCTCCCTCTCTGTGATGTTAAAAATAGCAGAGGATGTAGATGTGTGACATTCATCAGCTGACTTCTCCATGTCTGGTACCAGGTTACATTTAGAGACTGGTCGAAGCAGAAGAGTAGCCTGGGACTCTCAGCTCCCCTCTGAATCATCCTCAAACTGGGAAACACCCATTCATAAGATAGAATGCGTTTATTCAACTGTGCTCATGGGAGGCACAGCACTGAATTAAAGAGGATAGTGGAAATCCTGAATGAGGTGCGTTTGCTAAGGCAAGAGGAGAATTCATGTAACACAGAGCATATTCTACCCCATTTACTGTGGAGGTACCCCAAGGTACACTCAAAGGCATACATTAAGGCGGTGCTGCTACTTGATGCTCATTTCTTTGAGCATCCATCTTCAACTTGAGTCATCCAAACACTCGAAACAATCTGCATGCGCCAAGTGAAACTGTTAGTTAATGTGAATATAATAGGAGGGGAAATGATGGGAGAGGTGGGCAAGCTCCTCTTTCTTCTGCCTGGAAAGATTTTCACCTCTTGGACTGGGAGTTTTGGGAGCTCTGGATGTAGTTTCAGCCCTCGTTTATTTATGTTGGGTTCTTTCCACTTCCCAATCCCGCAATTTGTTTGCCTGTTCTTTCTTACAGGAATGGGTTGGTTTGCTTTCCTACAAAAACATCTCACAACCGGGAATGGTCATGGAACTTGTCGGGTTTGGGAGCTGTTAAAACCAGCCAGCAGCCTGCAAACGCTCCTGGGCTATGGATTAAAACGGTGCCATTGCTTAGGAGACCCAAAGTAAAATGAGGAGGGGGTGTTCAAAGTTTTTTTCTGGGGATAAAATACCTAGGTGTTTTAACTGTGAAGTGCTGATAAACCTGTGAGGAGAAGCAGATTTAGGAAAAGAGAAACACTAAACAAATTGCCCCATTAACCAAAGAAAACCAAGAAGTAAGGATTTTGTGTGCATTTGTGGGCTTGTCCTTCACTCTCTGAAATGCTTTTTGCTTGCTCAGAAAAGCCAGGACAGGGGAACCACCACTGGCCCAGGGCCGGAAACTGGGTTAAACACTTCAGCCATGTAGAAGGGAAATACAGAGATTTATCTGGTGAACTGGCACGCTTTCTGCTTTTTCCTCTTTTGATCTACTATATGATGTATAATCGATGCTACTCCAGAGATGTTATCGATGCTGCTACGTGAACGTGGGATCCCCCTTTGCTAATCACTGTGACATCCCTATCAGAGCAGTGACAAAACTGAGGTTTGATCAATGAGTGGTGGCAGAGGACAACACTCTATGTGTCTGAAGGTTCACACTGGAGGAGCTTCAAAGACAGTCCCACACATCTATCCATCACAGTCGTCCTTCCTCTGTTTTGGGCTCCTTCCTGCCCGTGCCCAAGGCCCATGCCCAAGGAGAAGATGGGTGCAGCCTGACAGAGCTGTGATTTGGAGAAGAAGACCTGCAGGTCCATGGACTTGCTAAAAAAGGTGGAGAGGGAGAGTCTATAGGGGAACTCCTAACCCAGGGTACTGTTGCCAGCTCTCTGCTGAGTGTGTAATGTTCTTCTCTAACAGCTGACAGGAGATGTCAGGTTTTCAACCCTGGCTCATTCAGAAGGTCTCTGGTGTTTGATATGAATGTGTTACCAGCCCACATGGAAAACACAGCTCTAAAGAAGCAGAGGAAGTGGAGGGAGTTCTGAATAAACCCTGTGTTGGGATATTTACTGACTTCCTTCAACTCCCCGCTGGCTCCCAGCCTCTAGCAGGGCTTTTCCATGGGACCCAATGTGCTGGATTCAGAGGGATGCTGGGGGTTTCATTGCTGCAAGACTTTTTCAGTCCCTGACGTGTAAGACATTTCTGGCATGTAAAAAAGTGCTGTTCCATGATGTGTGTGATGCACAGCACTATACCTGTTAGGCGTGTCACATACTCACCTGTAATCACTGAGGCATTGAGGGCTGTGTTTGCATGCAGGCTGCACAGACAGGTGGTGTGCAAACAACCCTGAGCACGTTTGCAGACGCAGCCCTATCCCACCAGCCCCCTTACCTGTGCAATATTTGATATGTCTGTGGCACTGCTAGTAGCAATAAGAGATCCAGAATGCGCGCCTGTGTTTATATATGCATGTAGCTCTCTGTGTATGTAGTAGGTATACGAAGGCATATGTTACACATACACAGACTCCTCTCTGCTGCCAGTGCTGCGGCTGCCACCGCTGCTGCTGCTGACAGCCACCGCGAGCATGGGAGCATGCAAGGCAGGATGCGGAGCTCGGGGGCCACCGTCGGTCCTTCGCCCCGGCAGCAGTGGCAGGGGTCCCCTTGGCTGCCCTGATGCCAGCCGGCCACCCCAGGAGTGGGCAGCGCTCAGCACAAGCACCAGTGCTACTCCAGGAGAGAAAACACAGGTAGGGAAAATAAGGCAGCGAGTGCCCTTGGCAAAAAACAGGCCTTGTGCTGGGGCTGGCATTGCGCTCAGCCATGATCTGCTGGCTTCCTGCAGCTGTCAGCCAGGGCTGACAGTGTTTTGAGAAGGCTCCCTTCAGTGATGCTTTAGTCTGAGACCTTAGGAGAGCGGAGGAGTGCTGGGAGCATGTGCCGGCAGCCTGGCTGCTTTGTAGCAGCCCGGAGTGCCGGCTGGGGGGATGTTGCTGCAGCATCTTCCCCAAGGGTTAGGGGAGGGAAGCAAGTAGAGCTGGAAGGTGAGTTGTGGGTACCAGGGGAGTGCTCACTGTTGACTGCCAATGGAGCCAGTGGGGATAGAAACAAGACTGATCTCAGCCCGGCAGCTGGGTGTCCTGGTCTGCAGCAAGCGCAGGGTTATTAAATCCAGATGACAGTGTGAGAGTAGAGGATTTTGTTAAGAAGCGACAGTTGCTCAGGAGCCAGCATCTCCTGGGTCCTCCAGATGACCTCGTCCCAGGTAGTTCTGCTCGGGATCCTTTTTTATTACAGGAGTAGAGTTGGTGCCTGATGATGTCACACTCAGGGGGAGGGAAGTAAAATAAAAAAAAAAAAAAAAAGAAAGATAGATTGCAGTCCTAACGCAAGGAGGATGCAGCAAACCACAGAGAGGGTCCTCTCCTTTCAGGAAGAGGAGGCAAAAGGCAGATCCTCTTGGAGGGTCTCTCTCTCCCTCCTGCTTCAAAGAGGAAGACTGTTTGCCTTCTGTAAACGGAGCTGGCTGTGTAATGCATTATACATCGCGAGGTTAGACCTCTTCTGATTTCTTAAGGGAAAGGCTATTTTATTCCTCAAGTGGGTGCCAGCAGGGATGCTGTAAGAGCACGTAGAGACTGTGCATCCTCTGTCCGGCACCGACACCCACTTGCGTGGTCAACTGCATACCGGGAACTTGGCGAGGAGTGAGGACCGAATCTGGAGCCAATGCAGGGGGAGAGGAGCAGCCTCAGCTTTTTTAGCAAGTGAATGGGGAGGGGGAGGAGGGTAGTACGAGCAGTGATGTCATTTTTAACTAGTTCCTTGCAGAGCCGGGGAGTGAAGTTAGAGGAAAAACCTGCAGTCTCAGAATGGCTCTCAGCCTTCACTGGAGACTCTAAATGGCTGAGGGTCCCCACAATGGTAATTCATTTTCTTTCCTATGCAGAACTGTTCTGGTAGACCTTTATTTTGGGTCAAGCAGAGGGCATTTCTTTTCTCTCTCTCTTTCTCTCTCTCTCTCTCTCTCTCTCTTTCTCTCTCTCTGTATGCTTTGAGGGTTTGACTTCAGCTTTTGCCTCTGGTTTGTTAAATACCTTGCAGGTTATTTGAAGTTTTGCCTGGGTAGTTTGAGAATTTATCTTCGGTGTGGGAATCCATGTCATTACAGGAGAGAGTTTAGCATGCAGTGTTTCTGCTGCTCGTCAGGAGGGGAGATGCAGAGGTTGCCAAGCACACAGCTTTCTGCATGGGAAATGTACTTTTAAAATCACAGGTGGAAAGAAAGGGACTTGGCTGGCATTTGTTGCTGTAATGGATGGCATTTAATGTTGTTTGTAAGAGGCAGGAAGACTTCTGGTCAACTATATAGCTAGAAATGAATCTTGCTTTGCTGACAATTTTTTTATTTCTTCCCCCTCTCCCCTCCCCTCCCCGCCCGCCCCCCCCCCCCCCCCCCCCGATGGCCAGTTTTTTATTATGAGTGTTTTAATTCTGGTGGAACTGAGTGGAAAATGTCAACATGAGAGGTTGAGAGGTTCTGGCTGCTTGAGGCAGTATATGCATGTGTATTTCTCCACGGCATGCATTAACCACTCGTGCGCTGCTCCCTCCACTGCACTTGCCCTGTTGCTGCCTTCCACGGCAGTCGGTGGGCTGCCAGGCTGCACCACAGGACAGTCGGCAGCACAGAGGGTTACGCTGCTTGCTGGTTATGCTGCTGCTCCTGGAATCGGCAGCAGCAGCAGTCAAGACATTTTTAGATATATAAGGTTGTCAAGACAGGTCCATCAAGGGTAAAAGTGGCTCAGCCAAAATGGCGAGCGGGGAAGAGCATCCCCAGTTTGTATTTCCAAGTATTCAGCTGCTGGTATCACTGGCACAGTTTGGGTGGGTGTTGTGGTGCTGTTTGGTCGGAAGGGAGAGGCTCTAACGCCCTGAGGCTGGTGGCTCCTCACTGGGCTCCTGTTTGCCAATGGTGAGACTTGCTTGTCTTCTCACCCAGGCGAACATCCAAGAGAGCTGAGGAAGCCAGACCTCAGTTTTCTCTACCAGGAACTTGGGAGTGTATGTGATAGTCAAATACCTTCTGCTGTAGCCTATCGTGGCAACTGTGAGCTCAAGCTGGGAGGTTTGGGGTCGAGAATGGAAGAGGTGGAATAGGAATGGGAACATTATGATAGCTTCTGAATATGAAATGTTCCTTTAGGAGGTTCCTAATGATGATAAAGGCTTGGTGAGTCTGTTGTTCTTCTTGAGAAAGCTCTTAGTGAAGACTATCTGGGAGGAATAAGCCACTCTTTTACCAGCTCTCATGAAGATGCTGGCAGCCGTCACAGGGGCCATTTTGAACTCCTCCTCCTGCAACATACCATGGTGCAGAGGGAGAGTAAATCTGGTAATTCCTTCCTTCTGCCAGCTCTCCCAGCATTAGCTGTAGTGTTGGAATATGTAACTCAGAGACAAAAGCCAGGCTTTCAAAACGACGTGTTCGTATCAGTGTGGTTTCCATCCAGATGCATACTTGCCTTCCCTGATGGTGCTTCTGTGGGGGCAGTGTCCCTGGCAGGTGGAGGGAATGGATAACAGGCTGTACTGAACTAGTCGCCATGGCATATGGAAGCTTTCCATCTCTCTGGTGCTAGGCTGAGTCTGCTGCTGTGTGTAGGCAACTTTGGTTCCCTCTGATTTTAGCATGGTGCTTTTGACCAGCAGAAAATGAACGCGTTTAAAAAAGGAGAGCAAAGAACTCCACACCTGGAGTAAGCATTGCTTCACCCTCCTCCTTTGGGGGCTCAAATATTCCCCCTGTCCCCTGCCTGGAGAATTCCAGGGCACTAGTTCTGCCTTGTTTGTCTCAGCTCAGTTCATCTGAGGTAATGAATTGCAAATTCTCAGCACCAGAGCAGGAGTCCGCTGCCCAAAGAAGAGGGGAGCTGCGTGTGACTGCAGTCGGTGTGCCCGCTTCTGCAGCCTTACCCCTCAGGAACCAGCTGACTCTGCAGCAGAGAAGGTTAGGAAGACCTTTGCAAGCACAAAGAGAAATAAAGCACCGGGACAGGCATCCCACAGAGCTTATGGGATGTCCTTCTTTCAGGCTTTTAAAGAATGAGTACAAATAAAGTTGGGGTGGACTAGGAGGGCTCAGACCAATTTAGAGCAATGGAGTTACACTTGGATTTGCATTTTGGTGTTTTTTAGGACAGGTTTAGTTGCACATCAGTCAAAATTCACTATAGGAAGCAGCTTCTGATGCCTAATTTGTTTTCACTCTGTTTCTGGATTGGAAAAGTCATGGACCAGACAATTGCCTCACAGTTCCTTCCCGCCCTCCATTTCTACTGCAGTATGACTTAGCCCCATTGAGGTTCTGTCACCAATGGGACAAGAAGGGTTCAGTCTCTGAGCCCATTCAGCTGTAAAACTTTCTACCGCTCCTGTCAGCCTAAGCATGACTGCTGTGCCAGTGATGGACATGACTTTTAGGAAACAGGAACCAGTGCACAGAAGTGACTGTAAAGGTTGCAGTATCTCTACGGTCTTCAGTGAGTTTAAGGGAGCTTTGGACCACTTTGGTGGTCTTACCATTAGTTGGCAGCTGTGTTTGCTTACATCAGACACTGGTCAAAACTGCACTTAGTTTGGAGTGGTGTCCTGGAGAGGGTTGGGGTGGTGGTGCATGAAGGAAACAGACTTGACTGCTGCCCACAGGGAATCACATTTTTCATACCATAACTGTACAATCTACAGCATAATCCTTCCGTATGTCTATGTGGTAGACTTTGCATACTGTTTCAGCTGTTCTCACCTCGTATGGTCTTCTGAGAGGAGGACAACATAAGCTCCATGAGAGTGAATTCAAACTAAGAGGACTGTCAAAGAGGTCTTTTACGGTGTATGCGATGGTGGTGATCAAAGTTACAGAAGTAGATAGCAAAGAGGGCTCAGGACGGGTACCCAGAACCCCCACAGGAGGTGAGGAAATGACTTTCAAGGGATGGGATGAGATCACATCTGTCCTAGGTAAAGATCTTTATCAGGGCTGCAGAGAAAGTGAAGATAACTCATTCTGGGAGAGGAGGAGGAAGAAAAAACAAACTTCCCAGGCCCAGATTAGGCAATGAGTTCAAGTCTGTGCATGTGACCAAGAAGCACTAAGGTCAAGCGTCTAATTGCATTTATACCATTGTCATCCAAGTAATTAACTTTTCCCCTTGGCATTTCAACAGGGTAAACTGAAGTGGGTTTGGACTGCTGTAGTCTGATAAGTCAGAAACTAGGTAACCTCCATGGCTTGCCTGCCGGGCAGTTTCCTCTATTTTGGGCTCTGTTGGCAGAGCAGGCAGTGGTCATATTCCTCTGGGTTATATATATTTAGGCTACGTGTTTAAGTTTGGAAAAAAAAAATCTTTCTAATCATATACATTCTAGGAAAGTAGAAGGGTACCTCCTCACCCAGCAGCATCTCTCAGTCAGTAAAGCTCAATCAAAGGGAGGGGATGTCTAGCTGCATCCTCATGCGCTCGTATGTAGAGGTTGATCCTGCATCTGCTGCAGACGGGAGTGGGATCCACTATAACATATCACTATATCAGCACAGAGCACAGACAGATGATTCAGGTCTGTGGTGATACATGTGTGAATCCTGGTATCTTCAGTCATTTCGAGGAATAAAAGGTGTTGGCTCGCAAAGGCACCTAAGTGGAGGAACAGCTATTTTGTGCCCTATGAAGAGGGCAGACACAAGGTGCTTAAGGTGGTGGCAGCCTGTGTACGTAGGATACTTCTGTCACTGCTGGAAAATGGCACCCCTTTCATTCAGCCCAGGAACAGCCAAGCTCTTAATGCCAGATCTTACTGGAATGAATCAACCACAAAGGCTGTCCTTCAGAGTGCTTTTAAAAGCTGTCACTAGGTTTAAGGTGAGCACTAGAACAATTTGCTGAAATCTGAAGCCATTTTGTTCCCCTTGCATTTTTGAGAATCCCTCTGGATGGAACTATAAAACACTGTGCTGTGTTTTACCGGTGTTTGAAGAGGGGGTTGGGGGGGAGCTAGCAGAGGAAAGGCGAGTTCTGCACAATCTTCTCTTGTTTCAGGAAGGACCGGTGTTTTCTTCCAGGTTTGCACAGCAGTGCTGCACATCATTCACCTCATAATGATAATAGTATATAATCTTCATAATACTGATAATCTTCATATGCAGCTGCAGATTTCAAATTCCTCCCTGGTTTTAGCGCAGATTTCATTTGATGGCATCAGAGGACTGGTTTTTCATGTCCCTGCCTATTTACCCCTACATAACCTCACTGCTAGCTATCAGAGCCCAACTTTTGATAAGAGGAAAGGTGATGCACCAATGTCAGAATATGCAAATTCACGTCTCACAGTTGTACCTTGGCTCTCGTGTACCTAATAATTTTTTTTTTTTTTTTGGCACAGCACAGGCAATCAAAATTTATCTTCCAAATTAAGACTGTAATTATATTTTGATAAAGATCTGGCAATTCAGTGAGAATGAAATTTTAAGGGTTGCCGGGATACAGATGACTCTGGGTTATGGGGAAGCGTTTGCATGTGGAATACTAATAAGCCAAGGTTGTTCAGCATCCTTATCTAGACTTTTCCAATAGTGTCTGATAACACAGGCAATCAAGTGCTTGTTTCTTTGCTATTATTCTGGCAAAGTGATTAAAGATACAGGCTGCCTTTTATGAATGAAAAGGCGACATGCTCGACATGGAGCGGCACAGATATGTCCGCCTGTTCCGTACACAAGAAAAGTGGGGGAACAGAGAGTTGACCGTGCGCCCGTTATTGAGCCTACCAAAACAAACCTTCCCTGAGGTTTCCCTAGGTCTTGGGGATGCCAAGAAGTCTTTGTGGGAGGAGTGAGCCCATTCCGACGTGGCGTGAGCCCTGCCTGAGATGGGTGCTGCCTGGAGCCTCCTTTCACAGAGCTGGGTCCAACTGGGGAGCAGGAGTGGGAAGAGGTCTCAAGGCTTAGCGTGGGAAAGCCAAATATATCAGAGCCTGCTGTCCAGGCAGGATGGCCACAGAAATAATGGCACCATTGGGCTGGGGGAGGTGACAAACCCCTCGATTCAGCTCACGGCTGCCAAAGGGAAGGCCCTGGCTCACCTTTGGTACTTTTTTGTGCCAGTCCAGCAGATGAGCAAAGCTCGACCTCAGCACTGCAATCTGAGGAAGGAAGAAGAGCTATAGCACTTCCTCTCTTTTAAGTGTCTGGTCTGTGTATGACACTAATTAGTTATTATGGAAAGTTATTGCTATTCAATAATGTGGCCTGCTGACAAGGTATTATTTACTGCCTGTGCTGTGGTAGCACTTGCAGACCTTGGAGGGTTCATCCCCAGCAGCAGCCTGTCTCCTCAGGTTTCTGCTGCGCGGGTGGCCAGCAGCCAGGCCAGGGTGAAGTTGGTGTTATCACCTTGCTGGAGCTCCACTCCAGCCTCCTTCAAACACAGGCACTGCAAGAAAGATCTATTTTCCCTGGCACTTAGTCTGTCCCAGACTTCTTCCACCCTACAAAAGCCCTTTCATTTCAATGCCTAACCCCAGATCTTGAGCCAAGCCCTCAATAATTAGTATACTCTATTCAGCAGTGGTTTAGGGACTTAATTGTAGCACATGGTTGTATTTTTACTACAAATCAGAACAGATCTGTGACTTTATGGGTTTTTTTCCAATTAACTGTGAAACAGCAAGCATTTCTCATATAAGATTTTTTTTTTAAAGTTTTGATGGGATGTCAGCTTCATCAAAATGAATGATTTTACTTCCCTTCTGATGTGAATTCCTCCCAGGTTTTTGATGGCTGAATTTTATTCTGAATATGTTCTTTCATGATCTGCAAGAAAGGGACTTGACTTACAGTGGTGCAGTTTGAATGGCAGGTGGAGCAGATGGAATTCAGGAGGCCAGGGTTAATGAGCATTTTGGGAAGGCAAAGTCCATTGGAGATGCTGCAGCTGTAATAGGAGACAAATGAGTTGGCCCCTTCCATAACACACTTCAAGGTCTTTTCAACCTGAGGTTTGTGCTGCTTAAATGGCAGTCTCCTAGTCTTCTCTAATTCAACCTGCAAAAGCAGTAATGTGTTTTCTTTGTCCTTCTCTAATACACCTGGACACGTGGCACTGATCTCAGACAACTCTATAACTGCAGGGTTGTGCCCCATCCCAAATATTCCAATTTGTTTTAAGCTTTGAGACTGACCAGAGGAGAGACTCGGTCACTGTCTCAGTGTCTCCAGCCTGGCTCTTACAGGTCCTTGGGAAAAGGTTTGGAAATGTGACTCAGCATCGCCAGTTCTGGCTGAAGGCTCAGTCCTGGTTCTCTGTCTTACAGCCTAAAGCTGCCTTTGGTCATTTTCCACTGTTCCTTCAAAGGAGTCCAGCAAAACATAGAATCATGGGATCATGGAATCATGGGATCATAGAATCATGGGATCACAGAATCACAGAATGGCAGGGGTTGTAAGGGACCTCTGGAGATCACCTTGTCCAACACCCCTGCCAGAGCAGGATCACCTAGAGCAGGCCACACAGGACAGCATCTGGGCAGGCTTTGAATGTCTCTGGAGAAGGAGACCCCACAACCTCTATGGCAGCCTGTGCCAGTGCTCTGCCATCCTCACCGTGAAGTTTTTTCTCTTACCTGAGAGGCAACTGCTTCTCCCAGGTTTGATAAAATCTATCATCTCAATAGATGTTTCTGTCTCATATATTATGACTAACTGTTGTCCCTTTCCTGCCTTGGCAGTGCCAGGTGCCTATTCTTACAGGGCCATATTAAAAAATAAACAAACTTTCAAGTTGTACATTGCTGCATAAATATACCAAAAAGTGTTTATCCCCGGTGGGTGTGTAGCCCTATTCAGCGGGTGGCTGGTGTGTCAGTCTGTTTTACTCCAGCCCCATTCTCTGACCTTGCATTTTGTTCCTGCTTACTACCCACGCAATGTTTACATTTCATTCAGTTTTTCTTCTGTGAGCTCTACGTTGCCTCCTCATAACATCTACACTTAGTGGTAACTTTTCACAAAGTCATCTTCTGTGCCCTGAGCCTTTCAGTCAGCCTTGCTTGTTTTCCAAACCAGTCATCCCCACTGGGTTGACATCACTGCAGGTTCTGATCCTCTCTGGAAGAAGGTGATGCTGGAGGTGGGAGTCCAGGATGCTCCCTCCCATGTTACAGGGATCTCCAACCACCCCAGCACCCAGGGATGAGCTGCAGCTCCTCTCCTAGGAGCAGGTTCCCTGCCAGCACCTTGAAGCATTTTCATAAGAAAGCAAGTTGGGAAAGGAATGGGAGCAAGAGCAAAGGAACCCAGCTTTATCGCAGCCTCAGCAGAAGGGGTGATAGGTGCAGAGGTACCATAGCTGTGCTGCAGGAGGGAGCACAGGAACTCTTTTGGTCTTTGTGGCCTTGTTTTCTGCAGTGCCACGTCATATCCTCTTAGCTGACAAATGGAGGAATTCAATGGCCATTTCCATGGCCCAGACAGCTTGCAGGTCCCAGGTTGTTTCTGGTGCCAGCATCGCCATGAAGTCTCCTCGGGATTAGCTGAAATTTTTGTCAAGCAGGCAGAGCCTTGCTTTCACCTTCTGGCAGCCACTGTTTGAACAGAAGCACTGTGCAGTTGGTGAAGCCTCCAAGAGATGCAATAAACATTATATTGTGAATTGTGGCCTGCAGGCCATCAGAATAGGATATGGTACACAAAACAACCCTGAAGAGCTTATAACCCCCTGCAAAAATGTCTCAGCTTTGCTGGGTGGAAATTCATACTTCCTGGGCAGAAGAAATATTTATACTCAGGTGGGGAAAGATCATGGGGGTGGAATTGGAGTCAACAAGGTGAGGAGTGAAAACTGCAGTGCAGCAGTGTCCCACGCCCGTAAACCCCTTTCGTGTCATCTGAACACAAAAGGTTGTGTTCCCCGTAACAAGTCCAAATGAATGCACCAATGGAGCTCATTTTCTTTACTACATTTCTGCTTGTGGAACGGTGTGGGACAAAGCTCTGAAAAGCCTGTGGCCTTTGACCAGTAAAACAGTGTCAGCCAAAACTATTACTACCATTTATCAGCATAACATGTCTTTTTGATGAATGTGGGGGTGTGAGGAGTAGGCTAACTGCTCTGTCAGCGTGGCTGCAGTCGCTTGGCCAGTATAATGTATTGTAGAAAGATAAAAGTAATTTTGTTGCATAAAAGTCCTAAAAGCCTTCATAGTTTGGGAGTAGGAACTGACCCCCGATGACACAGCTGGAGTTAGCCAGACCCTGGATTATTTCTGGAGGTTAGTTAGCTTGTGTGTGCAATACCCTGCCTCATGCTGTCAAGCCCTCCTGACACCCACGCGTGGAGCTCCTGCGTGCAGGGAGCTGTCAGGATGGGAGACATTATGAATGTGAAGCTTGGATACAAGCAGTGTGAAACAGGACCATTCTGTGTCATGTTAGTAGGAAGACTACAACAGAATAGAACAGAAAAATACAGCATCTTCAGTTGGAAGGGGCCTACTATGATCATCTCCTCTCAGAAGAAGATTGCTAATGCGAGATTCAGTATTAAACACAGGTTGTCATCAGCTGTCATCATAAACCAACTGTTATGTTACGTGGGCACCTGGCTGGAAATGTTATGGACCACTGAGATATAGGCCCAATGGGCAAGGTAGCTCCAAGTCTCCCTGGTTGTCACCATCTTAAGGGGAGATTAATTACACGATGCTCTGTGCCTCCACTGACCTGGCTGGGGACAACGGCAGCTGGAAGGCAGGCCTGGAAAATGTAGAGCTGCAGTTCAGTTGGACTTTGTCTCGTGGGTATCTGGGCTGAGGGTGGAGTTGGCTGGAGGAACGGATATTTTTCTCCAGGCTGGGATGAATGAGGCAGCGATGGTGCTGTTGCAAAGCTGTGCCTTCTGTGGTAGGCAACAGATTCATTTCATTTTGCCCCCAAAAGAAGAATTTCTGAATACAAAGAGTCACCTTGGGGATTACTTGAAGAAGCTCAGCTCCAGGCATACATCTGTCTCAGTGGTTCATGAATGGGTCGAGAAACTGTTTTCTGCCCACAAGCTTACTTCAAGGCTTATTTCTGTGAGTGATGTGCAGCACTTTGGATATTATTGCTTCTGGAGCAACAGCATCCTACACTTGCTGAGTGTCCAAAGATAGGCGGGCATTGAAGGGGAAAGAAGAAGACTATCTTCCAGCCACCCCTTTAGCAAATATTTCCCTTAGTCTTAGGTTATCACGGCTGTGGTTGTAGTTCTAGTAGCAATAGAACTAGACTTTCTTAAAGGCTTGGAAATTACTCCACTGTCCTGTAGAATTATCTGCAGAATAAATTGTTTTCTGGGTCAAAATGAGAATCTTCAAAGTTTAGATATTTTCTTCTGACAGGCTGAAGTTTCACTGTAGCTTTTCCATCCTAGAAATACATGTCAAAGTTTGCAGAAAATAGGGAGAGTTGTACTAACTGTGGGAAGGCTGCTTTGACCCTTGTACAGTGAAGAAGCATTGCAGTATTTGTAAAGTGTTAACTATTGTGTAAATATTACAAAGGCAAAAGGAATCAAGATGCAAATAGAAGGGGGAAAGGATAACCCAAATGAAAAACATCCAAATTAATCTTTACCTACCTGCCATTTTCATAGGTAGAGTAGTGGCTCCACTTTTTAGGTGTCTTTTCTTCTGTGCTATTGCACAGAATCCAGTTTTGGGGATAAAATCAAAGTGTGTTAAGTAAGCCAATAACCAAACTTCAGAAATAATTGTGTAACAGAAACATTGCCAAGCAGTGACCTCACCCTTGCCTGCTACTCAAAGCTGTGCTGCATCCCGCAGCAGATCAATGTTTACTAATGTGAACAAACACGAGGATGAAACTGTCAAACCAGCAAGTCAGGGAAACAATCTTGATTTATCAGAATCAGCTGCAAATGAAATGCAGTAGTTAAAAACCCTCAAGTGATTATGGGTGTGGCAGATGATCAGTGCATTCCTGCATCTCCCCACATCCTGTGGGTCTGCTCTCTAATGGGAATCACCCAGGGCACCAGGATGGCTGGGGTAATTTGGAATTAACTTGACCATGGCAGATTAGTTTGGAATAAAAAAACACCTGTTACTTATGCAGTCCAGCTTTTTGGAGCTGCTTGTAAATGGTGGAGATTGGTTGTGCTACAGGGACCTGTGGGTCCCAAACCGCAGCCTGGGCAACGCAAACCTCAGCTCCTCTGCAAAGGTTCAGATTATGCTCAAGCAGGGAATAAACAAGCCTACTTTTATCTGGAAGGATCTAACACTGAACGAACCCACCAGTAAGCTATCATTGGACTAGCACATGAAACACAGGCCCTACTATTGTGTGTGCAAGTGCTTAGCGCAGAGCGTGATTTCTGCCTTTAAGACACAAAAGTAGAAAGAGCCTAGAAAAGGCTCAGAGCTCCCTGGGAGGATGAGAAATGGCTGTGAAGGGCAGGAGGTGACTTGTCCTGGGCCAGAGCAGGGATGTGCCAGCCTACCAGGCTGACTTGCAGCTCCAAACAACAGCAGCCCTAGCAACTACCATTTGAAAATGCTATCTCAGTTCTTTACTTTTCACTGCATGCCAGCTCCTGTATTTTCTTCTTATTTTCTCTTTTTTTTTCTCCTCTTTTTTTCTCTTACAAGCTCAGCAGCAGGGGTAAGAGCTTGTTTTTGTATTCTCTGCAACACCCTTACGATACTTGAGACACTACATAGAAAATAAGCAGATGGCTGTGGAACTGATCTGTATTTGTATATAAAATGTCTCCGACTTAACAAACAATATCCATGTTATAGAAAAAAAGTTGGCTGGAGTGGCTCCCCCTCCCCCTGTGCTGACAGATGCTATGGGAGTTGATAAGATGTGAAGACTGATTGCCACCTCCCCAGACAGCATCCTGCCAGATCAGGGTTAGGGTATATCCGTGGGTGTTGTCTGCCATTCTCTGTTCAGCATGTAGAGCATCTCAGCCTCTAGAGCAGTCTGGCACCTCTTCCAGCACTTGGTGGGTTTTTTTAATTTAACACAGCTTGGAAAACCCACAAAGAAGAGAGGTGAAGAGAGGGCAGTAAAGTGGGAGGGAGGTAATCAGGGCCAGACCTGATCGTAGGATCACAGAATCTCCTGAGTTGGAAGGGGCCCATAAGGATCATCAAGTCCAACTCCTGGCTCCACACAGGGCCAGACAAGTCAGAGCATGGGACTGAGCGCATTGTCCAGATGCTTCTTGAACTCAGCCAGGCTCGGGGCTGTGACCACTTCCCTGGGGAGCCTCTTCCAGTGCCCAACCTCCCTCTTAGTAAAGAACCTCTTCCTGATACCCAGCCTAAACCTCCCCTGTAGCAGCTTCATTCTGTTCCCTCAGGTTCTCTCACTGGTCACCAAAGGGAGAAGATTGGCACCTGCCCCTTTGCTCCCTCTCATCAGGAAGTCATAGACTGCAATGAGGTCTCCTCTCAGCCTCTTCTTCTCCAGCCTGAACAAACCTCCAGGCTGAACTTCAGCCTCTCCTCTAAGACTTCCCCTCCAGACCCTTCACCATCCTCCTTTCCCTCCTCTGGACACTCTCCAATATTTTTGTCTCCCTCTTGTACTGTGGCGCCCAAAACTGCACCCATCACTTGAGGTGAGGCTGCACCAGCACAGTGTAGAGCGGGACAATCCCCTCCCTGGGCCGGCTGGCAATGCCATGCTTGGTGCACCCCAGGATACAGTTGGGCCTCCTGGCTGCCTGGGCACACTGCTGGCTCATGTTTAACTTGCTGTCGACCAAGACCCCCACATCCCTCTCAGCATGGCTGGCCTCCAGCGCCTGATCCCCCAGTCTGGATGTATAGCCATGGTATGTCCAAAGGGGCTGGACATGTCAGGTAGAGTCATGACTCTGAAAGGACAGAGCAAGGACAGCAAAACTTGACACCTGATCCAGCTTATCATGTCACATTTCTGACTGTGTTTACACCTCTCTCCATAAAAAATTAACTTATTTGTTCAGCTTCTCAGACAATGCTTTACTTTTTGATTTAGAAGTCAGCTTATGGCTTGCTAGCTTGCTTGGCTCATACCAAAATTTCTATTTTTACTTTTTCATATATTTAACAAGTAAATGCAGGAACCCTTCCTTAGCTTTGCAAACAAGTGTTTCTGGGTAGGGGATCCTGCTCCCCATAAAGGCAGCATCTCCCATCTTGGTGCCTGGTGCTGCTGAGGCAGTCCATCTTCTTGTTGTCCTTCCCCGGTGAACAGAGGGGGACAGGCTCTTCCACAGGACTGTTTGTAGCTCTCTGAGGCTCATTCCTTTGCAAAATCAGTGAGGATCCTATCTGTTAGCCACAGAAATTCTCAGGGGAGACAAATCTCCTTTGGGGAAAGTTACTTTTGTGAATACTTTCCGTTGTCTGCTTCTTTATGCTTGGAAACACTTTCAGCCTTGCTCCCTTGCTCACAACAAATCCAAGTGTCCCAGGAGTGCTCTCTCCCCTGATTCACCAGTCCTCTCACTACATGATACACTAAGGTCAAACACTGCCCCGTTGTTTGCTTACATTTTCTGCATGATCACTTTAATGACCATGCCTTTTCCACCCCACCCTTCTCCTTCTTCTTTTCCTGAAAGTATTTTCTGGTATAATTTCTTGTCCCGTGGATTTTTTGTTTTGTTTTGTTTTGTCCCCTGCAGCTTACTTGTCATCCCTGCTTACTACTGGGAGATCACAGATCACAGAATGTTAGGGTGTGGAAGGAACCTCAAAAGACCATCTAATCCATCCTCCCTGCCAGAGCAGGATCACCTAGAGTAAATCACACAGGAATGCATCCAGGCAGGTTCTGAATGTCTCCAGAGAAGGAGACCCCACAACCTCTCTGGGCAGCCTGTGCCAGCGCTCTGCCATCCTCACAGTGAAAAAGTTTTATCTTGTGTTCACATGGAACCCCCTGTGCTCCAGCTTGCTCCTGTTGCCCCTTGTCCTATCACTGGCCATCACTGAGAGGAGACTGGCTCAGTCAAGGAGTCAGGGAGTTTGCAGGCTTCCTGCCCAGCGCGTCAGCCCGTGCCATGCCACAGTGGGCATTTCCGATACTCCCTGGCAGGTGTCTGGTTTTGGGTGGGCGCAGCAAAACATGCCCCTTTCACTGTGCCACCTTCTTCATGTGCAGTCCTTGGTCCCTGCCCACACTTCAAAGGTAATACTGGTGTACGTGCGTGCAGCGAGCGATCCTTTGCCACTCCGTGTCTCTGCAGTGCTAAACCCACGGGGCTGAAAGCTGTCCTGTCACAAAGGCAGGCGAGTGGCAAAGGTGAGAGAACTCGCTGCTCGTGGCATTATGTTCTGGACGAAAACCCTGGCCAGAGAGCAGCCCACGCCCCCGCAGCATCTGACAGACCCTGTAGACCTTCGGCAGTTGTGGCTTTTTCAGAGCTCCCATCAGAACTCAATTAGGTTTCATGTGTAAATACATGGCTTAATGATACAAATGTGAGTGTGAGCAACAGGATAGGGCTTTGGCTCATAAAGCCATATCGGCCATAAAAGTAAAGGACAGCCTATGTTACGATCTTTATTAACACCTCCCGACGCTTTACAAGAAGTAAATGTTTTAAAATTTATTTTAGCTTAGATGTTTCCATGCTGCAGTTTGCCTCCTAGCTGCCTCTGACCATCATGCCTCCATTCAAAGCGAGGATTAGCGGGCTAGCAGGAGCTGTTGGGGCTCCCTAGCTGGCGTGGTGCCAGGTTTGCCTGCTCTGCAGGGACATGCAAAGGGATACAGCTAACCACGTTCGCCTCTCGGTTGAATGTGCAAGCTTGCATTTGCCATTTAAGGCTTGCAGACCATTTTAGGTAGAGCAAGGACCTGAAATAGGGTAGGAAAAAAAAAATATCAGTGCCTGAGGTGAGCAAGCTGAGAACATGTTATTCAAATACTAATAACAGTGGGAAAATAACTTATCTTGACATAAGTTATTCATCCAGCAGTGTAGGTATACAATATCACTGACAAAGACAGACAGTTTCTGAGCACTGTCTGGATGGCTTCCTTCTAAAAACTAACCCGGTATATCTCAGTGGCTTGGTGTGCAAGCATAAGGAAAATACTGCAAGTAATATGTCCCATTCCACATTTCATAACATGTCTGTGCTTTATGGATCAAGGGCTAATTTTGAGCCCAAAAACCCGGAGAAGAGAGGCAGCAACACCTGGGCAGTAGCTGGAGCCGCAGCACGGGGTGGTGCTGGGACACATCTGTGTGGTGCAGCAGCCCCCATCGGGGCAGTGCGGGGCTGGGTGCAGGGGACTTGCACAGATAACAAGAGTCCATCCCTCAGCAGGTTTCTTTGTTAAAATCAATTCCTTTGAGAAAGTGTAGAAGAGATGGGGACGGAAAACTGTCTTTTCAGGCAGCTCTCCTTCCCCTTGCAAAACAAATAGGGCTGTGTTCAGTGTGGTTTGAACAAGTGAAGCTCACCAAGCCAGCTAGCCATGCTGCTTCTTCTTAGCTGGCTTCTCACCATGGCTTTCTGAATCCTTAACAGCCCTGTGTTGCCTTAAATGTTTTATTGAAGCGCCTTGCCAGAAGTGGGACTGTAGAAGGATATTGCTGGACAGTGCTGGAATGGGACCCCCCCTTTGTGTGCCAGAGCCCCTTCATGGGCTGGGACCTCCATGAGGTCAGTTCCCAGCCAATTGTCTGAAACTGGGCTTCAAGAAAACCACTTGGGAGACCGGGGCCAAAGGGAACACCTGAGAAGACTGGTGATCGAAGATGGATATTCATTGAGTTCAGGGAAGAGTTTTATTGGAAGGATCTGGAAAAGCTACACAGAGAACTGGTTGTACCTTTAACCCCCATGCCTGGCCAGCCCTGGGTTATCATCAGGGTGGCACTGGAGTAACCCTGTAGAGTTTCGTGTGTGATTTCTTTTGCCCTGTCCAAGAAACAGGCTGCCTTACCCTTATGGGGAGGAAGCTTCCTGGGGCAGGTATAGCCCCAAGAGCAATTAGAGACCTGAGACAGAGCCAGGGTCCTCTGTGGGAAAGATCAAGGCTATTTTCCCCAGGGGAAGAAAAAAGGATTCTTCTTGGTCCTTCTGAGATGACTGGCTTTCTGTCTTCTCCCAGATGCCTGCGAGTAATTTGAAGGAGTACGTGTAGTAATAGCAGAGTAGTATTTGCTAAATATAATTGGAAGAAACCGTTGCTACTTACCTCAACTTGCAGTTAAGCAATGTTCAGGGCATCTAGCCAAGACACTGAAAAAGACTAATGGGGAGGAAGAAGTGTGAAACATGAGCCACCGTCTCTACTATTAACACATGGCTCGTTGTTCCTGACTTTTGGGGGTTTGATTTCTCTGCGTACGTACGGTGCTAGTGGAAGAAGGCAAGAGGGGCCTTCCTTGTTCATTTTCTGTGTAAACTCTTTAGCTGTGCTTTTCGCCTGGGAGCAGCTTCTCATCTCGGGCACTGACTTCCCCATGCAGCTTGGTGAAGGCAAGAGGGCCAAACTCATGCCAGTGAGAAATGTCACTCACAGAAAAACATCCCCAGTACTTTTATACCAGACATAAAACGTAACCTGTGCCTGGTTTGGGTTTGCTGTTCATATTTTGTAGTGGTTTTCTGTCACAGCATATTTGGTGTTGCCCTTCCCACACAGTGACTCCGCCGTTATCTGTGGGGAGCCACATCAGGGACTAACAAGATTAAGCAGCAGGGATATAGGGCTTTTTTTTTTTTTTCTTACAGGTTATCATCTTGAATGAAGCATAAGTCAGTAGTAAACAAAACGCTGTCACTCGCTGATGGCCTTGTGATGCCCTGTGTAAAATAAGTCTGCACCCTCAATCTGCTGTCCAAGAGACAAGGTGCGTGTGTGACAGCACCGCTGGCGCAATTGATGCTAAATGCCATTCCTGAGAGCCCAGCGGAGACAGGACAAAGATTGATGGTGACTAACTCTTAGAGCTTTGATGGAAGGCTGTAGTTTATGAAGATTTCAAGGAAACTAGGAATACAGTTGCTGTATAATAAGCCATCTGAATCTTATCTTCCAACGTGACAAACACGGTGTATTCTGCGTCATCATCTCCCCAGGTGCATTTTCAAGGCTCCCGGTGTTTCACAGCTGGGCTGCATGTTTGCAAATGTGAAGAGGTTGTTTGCATCATGGATGCTGATGTGGAAATAGGTGCGAGCCTCTGATCTTCTGGTAAAGAGGATCCTCAGTGTAGACTCAAAAGGCTATTACTGGAAAATGACCTCTTTAAGTGTAAATGCTCAGATAGAAATATGCAGGGGAATTGAAGATCTTAAGTAGGAGAACAGACAAGATACATTGAAACTGCTGCCAAAACACTCTTTGACCTACCACAGAAAACATCTATCGGCTGAGAAATGTGAGGGTGGTTTGTGGTGGTGGTGTTCACAAAATCCTGAAGGTAAGCCTTAACCAGGTAGGTAGAATAGTAAATGAATTTTGTAAAGCTCTGTTCTCAAGTGCTGGCATGTGAAATTAGGGTGACTGATCTGAGAGCAGCATCCCAGTGAACCGCACTCTTCTCTGTGATAAAAGGGAGAACATTATAGTGACCTGTTGGAGCAATTCAGGCAAGCTTAGTAGTGCTTTGGGCTGAGTCAGTAAGGAGAAAAATAGGAGAGCAGTGAGAGAGAATTGCAAAGGATGTCTAAAAGCATGCTTGGAAAGTGTTTTTCAGACACCACACACTACACTGCCAGAGATAAGAGACTTGTTCTCGCTGCGTATGGAGAGTGGGAGTAATGCGAAGGGTCAACATGGGAAGAAATCTGTGTTGACAAGTGCTGAAAGTGCGTCACATGGAAAGAAGTGCTTTCAACTAATTAAGCATGTAGGATTGAGAGGACTGTCTTGAGACATTGATTTCAGTTACACGCTCTGGGGTGTGTGTGATGTCCTATCATCCCTGCCATAACCTTCCATCCTAACCGTTATGTCCAATAACCTTTAACTCCTTCGGTTTGAGGTTTTTCCCTAACACTGACTATACCCTCACTGTTTTACTGGCTAACTAGTTTCTTGTTTTCTTGTGAGGTGTGGTAGCAAGCTGAAATGATATAGAGTTATCTGGCAGCATAGTTGACCTAACAGCAACCTTAAGCTGGCCATGCAGGACTCCCATGCTGTCTGTCTCTTTTACCACTGACCAGCAAGCAACACCAGCGCTGCCTCTGGTACCACTTCCACCCACTTAGCTGGGGCAACGAGTCACTTCTCAGCTGGGTGGTGGTCTCTGAAGGCACAGGAATGGATTAAATGTTTAATTTTATGCCTACACATACACAACAAACTTTGAGCTAGTCATATATATTCAGCTGCCCTGGGAATATAGCCCCACCTGGTTGGTGGTTTTCTTTTTTACTTACTAACCTGCCTTCCCCGATGAGCTTCCTGGTACCTCTGACTGAATAAGGACCATAGAAACGCCATGGCTCTACATACATTATTGAACATTTCAGATGCTTATTAATAGCTAAGTATGTTGCACTCCCTCCAGTGCTTTCTGTACCCATTCAGCAGAAGAGGAGTGCACTGGGGAGCAGGGGGCGGGCATATTTCTTTGCTGCAGAGCTGGGTGTGATGGGGTTGGGGGCGTACGTGCAATTACACGTATTCATGGATCTGTATAACAAGAAGACATGTACACGTAAAATGAAAATGCCATTCGGCCCTCATGGGTTGAGAAGGGCAAGTCATCAATGCAGCCCTCCAACAGAAACTTTCTCTCTGTGGCTGCGTTCACCTCTGTTTCATAGCTGGGAGCATGGTGCTATTCCACTCCCAGCCACTCTTGGAGGCTGTGTAAAACATGGACCAGAGAACAGGAATAAGAGCAGAGGAAGAAATGACTGGCTAGAGAAAATTCACAAGAGTGAAAACTTGAATGCATAAAATACTGCATATTTCTGAGAGGTTATTGTCTCTCCTGCAGCGAAGGCTTTGAAATACTTTGAAACACCAAGTCCCATTCTGGCTACCGTAACTTATTCGACAGAGTTAGGGAAAGCAGTTAAAAATATGTTCAAACACCACCAGCAGTGATTGAAAGCAGCAAAGCCAAGAAAGGGATTAGCGTGTGGCACTCTTCACATAAGTGCATATTGCTTAACAGCCTAATCTTCTTATGTGTACAAGAACCACACGCTTCCCAGGCCCTCTTGGATCATGCCTGTTGTTGTGTCAGTTAGCTGAATGCCAGGTAAGTGCAAAATTCAAGGATTTGCAGACAGAAATGACACCCAAATCACATGCTTTCCACGATTTTAATCTTTCCAGATAGCTGGATGCCAAAATAGGGATGGGGTTTCGTCCACTTGTCCGGTTTCCTCCTGAATAGCTGTTATTTCTTGCGCGTGGCGTAATGAGAGGCAGAAAAATGTCACCGGGACGAGCAAAGAGACCGCGGTTGGAGTGTGAGAAGTTTCTCTGTATTGGCAAGGAACAAAACAATACAAAAGACCATGGTCTTTCTCAGCAGTTTTGGCCGTGGGTGAGGTTTCTGCCATTTTGCTTGAGTTTGCTAAATTGTCTGTCCATGAGTGCAGAACAGAATAATAATCGAGCTCAGGCTGTAGCTAAAGACGTAACTTGTTCTGCCGCCTCTGCCCTCCTGTTTGTCCAGAGGGCAGCTGCAGCCCGTGTAGGTGCAGTCACACTGGCTTTGGTTCGCATGTGTGGAGTGCCAGTGGCAGGGCGGATGTGGTGATGTGGTCCAGACTGGCCGCCCAAGCCATGTCTGAGGGCCTGTGTCACTGGAGTGTGGCCTTCACATTTCTCCTGGATTCAGGCTGCACAGGGGAAAAAAAATTCCACAGAAACCATTCAGGCTTCTGCCCTGATAAAGGCAAAGATAAGAAATAATGATGCACAGAGCTGTTACAAACCATATTTGCCAGCACAGGCTGCCAGAGAGAAGTAACCAAGGAGAAAACCACTGAAAATGGGGCATCAGTCACCCATGGCCCTGTGACAGTGGGCTCAGTGAAGACTGAAAGGGATATGTCCCCACCTAACAGCACCCATACAAATGTCAGAGTACACCAAGACAGCAGGAACAAAAGGTGTGAGCAAGGATGGGAGAATCCCATCCAGATTCTGTAAAAATCCCAAAGATGCACACAGGTAGTGAGGAGAAGGAGACACGGGTTTTGGCATGCAGTTTCCTTTTTCACTGAGAGTTGAGTGTCTCTCTTGTTATGTGGTGTGTGCTTTAAGAGCCCTGTCAAGGCCTAGATAGGACCTGCCTCAGCTCTTACATCTCCTGGGGGTACAGCCTGACGAGGTACAGGAGGAGGGGAAAGCGTGGGCAGGGTCCTCAGCAGGCCCAGCAGTGACAAGGGGCCGCAGCATCTGTCCCATTCCCATCATCTGATATCTCCATAGGCAAAAGAGCTTTAGAAGAAAAAGCCATCACCATCAGTTGCTGCTCTGACATGGACAGAAATTATTAATTCCCCTGGCTGGGGAAAGACCATGGCACCTGCCCCTGCCAGGGTGAACAGGGCTCCTGTCTGAGTTTCTGGCTCCAGTCAATTGAACTTTTTTATCTAGAGGTGTGAGGGAAGTTGTGTGACATCCCAGTGCTTGTAGGTCTAGTCGCTGATGGTGAGGTCACCATTGCTCAGCTGGGTGATTGAAATGCTGAAGACCCTGTAAGCTGTATCCACCAGCAACAGCAGCCCCACCAACACACTCCCTTTGCACCGGCATTTTCCAGCCCGTGATAAAAACGGGACAGGAAGGTGGCTGGTCCAAAGAGCTGCTCGTGCTTCCAGTTGGTGGGTTTGCCATTGGCAAAAAGGTCAAGGCTGGGGTGAATGTCTAGGTGCGTGTACAGTTGGAAGCAAGCACAGCTGTAGAAAACAGAGCAATTGTCTCAGCTCCAAGGAGCTCCGGGCTCCTGCGTCCCTCCTGGATAAGACCCAGCACCCCCCTAATGCCATCACTACGAAGCCGCAGCCACGGAGGGAGCTGCTTTGAAACACTGAACTTGCTGATGCATTGCAGAAAATGTGGGACACGTAGAGGGGAGAAGCGACTGTAGATTTTTACCAGCCTTGTAGGCTTAAACCCCCTGGGTGTGACAGCGGAGACACGAGTACTTGGGGGAAGCATACATTTGAGACACTCGGGGCTATAAATAAAATTCACGTCAGACTCAGCACTTGCCTCAATGAAACATTTATGCACTAAAATGCATGATGAAGTTGGATGTGTTGCCAGACTGCCTAGTCTTCCAGATAATCTGGCCTTCCTCAGAATTAATTTTCTTGCAGTGCTGTGCACGCAGGCTCTGTGGGCAGCGCCGCGCCGCTGACCTGGGCGGTAAGTGTGGAGGAGTTCCATCAGGTTCAACTCTGCCACTGCTGTCACAGGCCGACTTAAAAACCCAGTGAACATAGGGCTTTCTTATGACATTGGAGCACACAAGAAAGAAGTCACTGTTTTTCCCTGAAATGGTTAGAAAAAATTGCATTTGCTAAAATGACAGGTCAACCAACTTAACACGGAGACGGACTTCCCAAGCAGGGCTGGGAAGGGCTGTTGGCCACAGCAGCCTTCGAAAGCATCCTGCACCCCTGGGCGCAGTGGAAAGACGTAGAGTTTTGCTATGTGCACAGCCCTCAGTTCCTCTGCCTACTGCAAAGGGCTTGGGTCATTATAGCTTCTTGTAAGAGTAACTGGGCTCTGGAACAGGCTCACTCACTAGTCTGATCCTTTTTAATTGTGGTTTTTGTGTTTTGGAATCCAGATACTTTAATATGGATTCAGCAGCTGCCAGTCCAGCTTTGCTTGTGCAGGAATCCACAGCGTGACAGCTCTGGGCTCTGTCCCTTAGCATGTAGACACCTTCCTTGCTCGCTGCTCAGATCCTGTCCAGGCTGCATACTTTTTCACACCTTACACCAAATCATGTTTTCTCTTTGAACCAGGAAATCTAAGAAATTATCTTCTCCCCCTCCCCCAACATCTAGTGGCAACTACAACAGAGAAATAGTGGAACATTGAGAAACAGAAGGAGGTGGGGAGGGGGGAGGCAAGCATGTAGAGAAGCAGACGGAGTTGGGGAGGAGGGGAAACCCCTGGATCTATCAAATAAATAGAGCAGAAATCTTTCTTGCTTGGCCTTTATGGTGTTATTATTAGAACAACCATGCCTGAGTGCACTAAAGCCGCACAACCTTCAAGCATCCACATCCAGCTCTGCTACAGCAGGATCCTTTTTCTGCTTTGCTAAAGGGTGTGTGTGTGTGTGTGTGTGTGTGTGTGTGTGTGTGTGAATGGGAGGATGTGAAGATGAGAAGAATCTATAAATGATAAATATGATCAACTTCAATAAAGCAGCTATTTGGAAACCTTCAAAAATCTTCTCATGAGAACAGCCATTAGTGTATGTCTGTTTGACATTGGTTGTCAGGAAACCAGCCAACGTTAATGGATCCACAGAATGTAATGGAGAATCCATTTAAATGGTCTCTTGTCGTTTTGTCATCCCACAAGACAAAAAAACTCAATTACTTTAACTCGGGAATGAAATGAACATGATAGTTTATAGGATTCACTTGTATATGCTAAATTGATCAAAGCGCACACTAAAAACATATTAACAATCTGTATATGATGCTGGAAATGCAGCATTTCCTATAACTGTACAGGCCTTTTTTTTTTTTTTTCTCATTCACTGTGGTGTCCAGCTCTTAGTAATTTAAAGACTGTGGCTTTACAGTTTCTGTATTGCTTTAGTTATTACACGTGCTGTGATGATGCTGAGGGGCTACAGCCACGGCGCAAGCTCAGCCTCGTAAAAACGGTCTGCCATGCAAAACCCCAAGTGAAAGGAAACGTGGGCTGGAAGGGGTACCTTACCCTTGTTTTACAGAACTGAGGCATAGGGAGTGTTAATATTTAATCCAGGCTCTTAGCAGAAGCATATGGTGAAGTTTCGACTGAACAGGTCTTCTCGATCTCAGCCCAGTGTTGGCTTTTTTCTCTTAGTGGAGGTAAGAGATTCAACCCTGTGCAGAAAGTCAGATGTTCAGTGGTCCTGAAGGTCTGCTCCTGTGATTGCATCCTGTGGCTTCAGCTGTCAGCAGTGGTGCCCAGCTCCCAGGAGCCCGTGCTGAAAGAGCAGGGGCCAAGCAAGATGTTGTTGCAGAAGTGCAGGCAATATGCAAAGGGTATGGCAGGGCATGCGTGAAGGACAATGTGTGAGGAATGGAGTGGAAACAGGTCCCTCTTTGGGCTGGCAATTGCATCTGGTAATCCCCTTCATAAAGGGTGCAGGCTGTCTCACTTACTGGTTAGCTTTTTACTTCTCTTTCCCCTTTGCAAGACAATTTTCCAGAGATTTATTGCTCTGAGTTTGGGATGCTGTTCTTCAAACATCTGGCTCAATTGCATTTGTGGTGGGCTTATACTTAGTTGTCCTTGGGCCAGCATTGTCCTCTACCCTACCCAGTGCTTCTCCCTCCCTCCGAGCTTCTCCCCCACTACAGGCTGAAAACATTCGTCCCCTCATGGCTTTTTTTGCCAGCTCTTTTAGTCTCCATTCTGGACTGCCGAGAAACTCCACTCCAGCTTTTGAGTTTTTTTAAGGCCTGTTTTAGTTCAGTGCCTGTCAGGCAATATTTCTGCTTTCTTAGGTGTCAGCAGGGCATAGTCCCTGACATGGGGAATCCAAGTTCCCATGGGGAAAGGCGAGGAGATACAGATGTGCTCTGGCTGGGGCCATGGCATGGCACACTGTAAGCTTCTTAATGCCATATCATTTGAAGATTACCAATGCTTTTGTACTTCATTTTCCTTCCGGTACGGCACTATGCAGAGGTTGGCCAGGTTTGCTGGCTAAGGGAGACTTGTTGGATGGCAAAAAGTTCATGCTGTTTTATCTGTGAACAACAGTATGTATCTCCAACAGCAAGTGTGCAGCAGAATTGTATTAGCTGGCTTGTACTTTTAAGCCTCGTACGAAGTATATTAACCCAACTCCTATTCTTCCTATTTGTAAAACACTGCTGCTGAAGCCAGAAGAGCTCTCTACAAGTTACATTTTGCAGTGAAATCTATTCTAGGCTAATGAATTGTCTGAACATTTTGTAAGTAGGTAAAACTTTCCACTCACTCACTGAGATCCATCACAGACAACTACTAGAGCTGCAGTCTAGACTTTTTTTTGGGGGGAGTAGGAAGGAACTGCTTGTGTCTGCCATTTCATTAGCCTCCAGGGTACAATTTGTGATCAGGAATATCACACATCCTCATGATATAAGAAATGGGTGGGGTATCATTACTATGACATAAAAAATTTTGTCCTGAGGTGAGCTTCCAAGGAGGCAGTACGACTCAGAACAGGGTTGGGCAAGGTTACTTTGCATCTCTTTGTAAAATAGACACAGTGCTTTATTAGCCTCGAGGGATAAAGGAAATATAAAAATCAGCTCATGATAGTGACATATTCACCATCTTCAATGGTGACAGACAGACAGAGAAGCCATCAAAAGCTGTGCTTCCAATTTGGCAAGGTTGATAATTTAAACAGTAAATCCTCATGACGAACACCTAGGGTTGCTCTCATTCATCCTACAAGCCCCCTGCCCCCCACATCATCAACCATTCTCTCCTCCCCCGGTGCCATTCCTTGCACCAACACCATGGAGCAGCACTGCAAGCGTACTGTGAATGGGGAGACACCCCGCCTGCAAAAAAGCAAAGCTGCCTACTGGACACAGAGTTTGGGGCCCCTTTTGTGGTGCTGAGGCTCTGAGAATCTGAACTTCAGCAGGTCTATAACCATATCATACCACAACTTCCATCATGACACCTGCAGAGTTTTGTGAACTGGGGCTTTTTTCTTATCAAATAAACTGACAGAGTCTGTCAGCTCCCCATACGGGGCAGTGTGGTTCATGAGTTCCTCTCCTTATGCCTGCTCACTCCTTCCTCTTCTCGTACTGAACTCCCCCATTTCCTTTCTTTATACCAAGCACTGGTATGCCTTAAGCCCAAGTGACTATTGTTTTGCATTAAAGAAAGCAATAAAGCCAGAAAGACCAAAGCATCTCCAAGAACAAGCAGCTCTCTGACAACTTGCACTGCCTCCCCTCAAAACTAAGGGCAAGTGCTCCCACAGCTCCTAGAGTGCAAACTCACAGAAAGAAGATGAGAGCCCCAAAACATGCTAGCTCCTTGTCTGGAGACAACATACTGCTGCAGACATCCTGTCACCAAGGCCTTTCTGTGGCTTGGCCTCCCCCTCAGTGGTGTCCCACAATCACAACATGCCCCTTCTCCTTCTCTCGTGGAAGTGGTGAGGGCCCAATTTGGCAAGGGCTGGGGACTGCTTATCTGGAGTGGTAAAAACAACACAAGGGGAGGGCCAACCCACGAAATACCATTGTCTCAGTGGGCAAGACAGAGGCCTGCATGCTGGCCCCCTTCTCCAGCCTCCATCAGCGTTGTGTGGGACTGCGTTGAGCTTGAAGCTGCCTCTGCTCTGCTCATGGCAGCTCCTCTGGGGTTCCACTGGTTGAGAGTGAAGACAGCAAAGGAGAGGAGCCCATAGCTAATGGGGGAACCAACCTGAGGCACGCTGCCTGTTTGGCTCCTCACTGGGAAGGGAAGGTGACTCCATAACCCTTCCTCCTCTGAATGAGGAAGCCTGCCTGCATCATACTGCATTGTCATGTAAACAGAACACTGCTGCAGCAGCTCCTTGGCATTGCAAGAGGAGATGACTGGAGAGGCTGTTTGCATTTATGCCTATAGAAGAAGGAGCAAGTCCAATGCTATAGCTGAGGATGTGTCATGTGTCCAGGATGGGCTGCTGAGTGTTGGTGGGACAAGCCTGCTCTGCATGGCTGGTCCAGGCACAGTGGTGGCATCCCCCTGGTACTTCTCTCCTGCTTTGGCCCTTGGAAAGCCAGCTACTGTGTACCCTGAGGCTGAGCAAATCTCCCTCTGGAGAAATTATCTCAAACCTTCAGTGGACTTGGTTCATGTAATTTTCCAGGGCAGACTTCTGGGATGTCTCTGTAGAGGAATTGAAGTGTTCCCGTCCCTCAGAAGTCTGTCTATTAAGGGAACCTCTTTTGACAGGTGACAGTCACTCAGCAGGGTGGGCAGTTAATCTCAGTCATTATGCACTGGAAGGCAACGAGCTAGTAACCTGTGTCAGAAAATCCTCATGTGCAACATGATATAGTGAAAGAGCATACTGGAAGGAGAAAGGGTAAAAGTGAGACCCATTCCTCCCGCTGCCCTTGCTGAAAATGGCAACGAGCAAAGGTTATGCAGCTTCTTTACAATTTCACTTAGCCATCTGTAAAATGATTGTCCTTTTAGTCCATATATTTAACATTGATAGAGTATCATTGTGTATACTTGCCTCCACAGAGCCATTTATGTTCTGGCAAAAGGGCGCTGTCTAAATGCTAAGTGGTATAGTGTGCTATGGAAACCCTGGGGAGATAACGGTCGCTGTTATTTGGTGGGAGGAGAGGAGCTGCAATGTCCCTGTTGCTAGTCCTTGGCACTGCAAAGTGAAAGCCTTTGCTTTTCAGCTAGCTGGCAGTGAGAGAGGCTCGGAGTCTTAACTTGTGTTCTCATTTTTTCCTACAGCTGTCTCCAACCTGGATGCAGAGAGCAAACTGAGCGTGTATTACCAAGCACCTTGGCATCAGCAAAGAAACATCTTCCTCCCCTCCACCAGACCGCCTTGCGTGGAGGAGCTGCACCACCACGCCAAGCAGCACCTGCGAGCCTTGCGCAGAGGTGAGTGCTCACATGCGCTCCAGATCCGGCTCCACGCAGCTGACACCGTGACAGAGTCCCCTTCAGTCAGCAGAAGGGTGCTAAGGCTCAGGGCCGTGGGCACTGGTCTCCACTGGGACTTAGTTACTCAGGCTAAGAAATACAGCTGAAGATGTAATTCTAGCAGTAGAAAAGGTTCGTGTCCTCTTAAGCTTGTTTATAATTACTAGAGAAGAGCCAGAAAGGAGTTTTTACTTTTCCTTTCTACATTCTTTGTGTGTTTTTCTGTTCAAGTGGGTATGTCTGAATTGTGTGAGCAAACCTGTGTGCTCATCTCAGAAGGATGGAGACACTGAATGTTCGAACAAGGCCGTCTTGTTTCCCTCCATGAAACACATGTGATCAGTGCTTCAGCTCCAGGACAGATAAAAGTAACTTCCCAAGGGCTAAAACTGGCCCCCAAACTATTACAGAATCTCCAGAGAAACTGAGCTCTCTGCATGAGGTTTCCAAGCATGATACTCGAGGAGATCTGTGGTCTTCGAGGGTGGCAGACGGCTTGGAAGGGTTGGGCAAGAGTGCCTTCCCCAGGCCAGGGAACACTTCCTGCTGCCACCTAACAAACTGGAGACCTGTAGCCTGAAAACCAGTTGTGCAACACAGGGAGGGAGCGGTAGCAGTCAAGGTCACAAACAGATCCCTGTCATAAAAGTGAACTTCCTCCATGCAAACGTCTGGATGGTCCTACAGCAGCACATGGCAGGGAAGGCAAAAGATGGATAAAGGTCAGTTTTCACTGGGAGCCTAGCCAAAAGAGTGTTCTTACCGGGAAACGTGAAAATAGGCAAACAAGTCTGTCTTTCTTCTATGCCTTAAGGAAGGAGAAAATCCAGGCAGGTCACCCTTAAAGTGCTCAGCAACATCCTCCTGTGCTGGACGTGTTTTGCGCCAACAGCTATTGTTGCCTTGCTCATTTATTATTGTTATCAGGTTATAACAATAATTGATTGCTGGGATCTGCAGAGCATCTGCTAGCTGGGTAAGACGTTCCAATTAATTACTGCGTTCGAGCCTCTCAACAGGCTGTGGCTCAGGAACACCCTGTGGGCCCTGTATGTCTTCACAGCGCTGCCGAGAGCAGCACAGCCGAACTGCAGTCCCTGGAGTGTTGGGGTAGAGCAGAAGTTGGCTTTTCTGTTCGGAGCGGCTCTGTTTTGCGACAGTCCCAGGGCCAGGCCGATCTCCGCCTGCCATCTTGTGGGCAGGAGAATCCCTGGCTGCAGCGCGGGAAGGCAGCAGTCCGAAAACGCCTCATCATTTTGGAGTTACAGACCTCCGGTTTGGCAGCTTCCCGTCCCGTTCCCCCGCCCCCCGCCTCGTCCCTGCCCAGTGCAGGTTCAGCTGGCAGCGTGGCATGTGCTGCTTTATTTCATTCTCCAAGTAGCTGCATGTAGTGGAGTGAAATTACAATGAGAAGTTCACCCTAAACCTGTATGTTGTGTCTCACCTATTTCTTCTATCAGAATTTCATTCTCTCTTGATCTGTTTAACCATGAGTAATTAAAACTAAAAGCTAGAGCATAAAACAGCTATGCTAGCAGCAGACGTTGGTTGGGCTGTTTAGCTCTGTGCATCAGGTGAATCCATCATCCTCGCCCCCTCCCTCCCCAGCAGCACTCCATGCAAACAGTGACTACTTGACTTTACCTAAAATTAGACAAGGAAGTCCATGAGCATTGACCTCTTCACTTGGAAGGATTCAGAGATTTGGGACTGATGCTAGAAGAGGACTAAATATTCTGAGCCCAGGGTGAAGGAAGCCTCCCTTGGGCCTGGGATGGACAGATATTGACGTTTACAGGATAATCTCCTCCATGCCAGGATACAGAACTGCCACTGCAATAAACTTCATGATGCCAAGCCCTTGCTCAAGCCCTCGTGCTTCCACGCATCCACGAAAGGAAATCCTACCTGGGGCTGTGTTTCCTTCTTTCTCCTCAGAGGAGTATATGTTAGATGAGTACAGGTGTTACTGCAGCTTGATGTTTCAAGGCCACAGGAGGTTACTGTTGGGAACCAGGATCCTGGTCCCAAGCACATAGAAGGTAACTCCTTTGTTTCTTGGAATGAAGGGTATAAATCCCATCTGGGGAGAACTCAGCTTTGGTGTACACGCTGGGGTGTGTTTTATGAGCATTGCTCTTACAAGGACTTGGATGTCCAAGTGTTTTTCCAAGTGTTTTTCTTCAGTTGCAACAGAGATCATAGGTACCGGTCACTGAAGGAGACCTTCATCTTTGGAGTCCACATCCTGTTTGTGTCTCTGCTGTGCTGTTAATAGAGTTATTTGTATGTTTTTTACACTCTGAAAGACTAATGTCTCTTTTCTCCTTCAAAACAGAGCATCGAAGCCGAGGTGATAACAGAGAGCACAAAGCCCAAGGCCCCATCGCTGTGGTGGCTCCCCCTTTCCTCCCTTCCCTGCAATCTGCAGTCAGAAGAGGCAAGCGATAAAGGACCGGCACTTGCTACCAGTAAGTCTTTCACTACAGCTGTCACACACAAATGCATTATTAGAGCATTGTGGGACCTATGTGTGACAACACGTCACAGGTGTCCCCTCCCCACCCTGAGCCTGTGCAGGTACAACAAAGCTGACCTTAAAGACTGATCAGTAACATAACTAAGGTCTCAGCTTCCAGCAGGCAGCCCCAGGGTGGACATTTCCATTGAGAAACCTCTTACTTTCTCACATGACCAGCATATATGCACACTCATTCACACACTCCTCCACAGTCCTTCGCATTCTCTGTTCCCACTTTAGGTAGCACTTCCAAGACCCTTCTGTAATTTCAGTAAGTGCTCTAATTTCAGCCCTTGCATTAGCACTGCTGGGAGCCAAGAACTCAAGGGTCTTGAGTGCAGATAGGCTCAGCAGCACTTCTCCAGATACAAGGAGCTACAGCTCCCACGTATGTATGGGCGATGGTCCCGTTCTGCAGTGTCTACCTACAGTTTTTTCAAATGCTTCATTTCTCACAGACGTCCTTGCAGCCAGCCAAGCAGGAGCTCCAGATGAAGATCTGGCCCTGTACGTCTGTGCTGACTTGCCCCTGCTGCACTATTTTGAAATAAAATTAGTGTTGCCACTATGGTATTTATCATCATTAAAGGAAATGCACCCAGATCCAGAAATATAACTCTGATCGTGTCCCTGCTTCCCACTGGTTTCAGCAAGACTTCGGTACCTTTGTGGCTCGGGGTGTCTGAACCATGAAAGTGCCATAGTAGCTGAATTCTGCCTAAGAACCTTTGCATTCCTCAAACCATTTTAAACTCCACAGGTCAGACCTGGATTTGACTTGTAATTGATGTGTCTGCTTCAGCATAGGGATAGATCTGTCCGGCATCCTTAGGGACAGGCACACTGGCATCAACAGATACCTGTGAGCACATTTTAAGTGTGTAGCTACTGACTCATCACCTGCTTAGCTTAAAAAAACAGGTGCAATCACCCTAATCCATTATATTAATCATATAGAAACAGTGTAATGGTGAAGGAGTCGCAATGTAAAGCACCTGCCTGGGGATGAAAACATCAGCTAGCCAGTCTGCAGGAACAGTTTTGTTTCTTGTTTGAAAGCGTCAAGTAAGGTTTTGATTACTTTGACTATTCTGGCTTTCTGGCTGCTCTATCTTGGTAATTTCAGGGAAAGCATCACCATCGGTGCAGGCTTTGAACTGGTTAAATTTGCAGGCTGTATGGATCAACTGGAAGGTATCTTGACATTAAGGGACAGCATAGGAAAGTGTAGGCAGATGTGAAGGAGAAACAGGCCTACCTGTTTCTTCTTTATAAGTCGTCATCAAAGCTAGAGCTGATGTAGGGTCATTGAAAGGTAAAGGAGAGGTGAGCCCCCATTATGGATCAGAACTGGTTACAGGTAATAGTTTGGACAGTATATTGAACAGAAAGCTGTTAATTAAAATCAGACAGGGAACAAGGCATGTCTTTTAAGCATTGCATACTCAGTGATGGAAGGCCTGAATCTTTGCTGTGTTTGGAAAACAACCAGTGCGTTTTAGACATTACTTCCATCTGTGGAACACAAAATAACAATAAACAGCGAGCAACCCTCCGAGCCCTGTATTAGCTGGCAAAATTTAGTCCTGCTGAATGCAGATGTCTTGGCTTTGTCAGCAAGTCCACTTGTTTCTTTTCAAGAGGGAAAATATTAAGCTTTGTGCCCACCTATATTGGGCCTTTTTTTTTTGGAAGCTGACCAGGCTCAGTGTTCCTCTGAGGAGGAACAAGCAAGAGCTGCTTGGAGATCGTCATCCTATTGATTTCAAGGCTTCTGGCAATGTTCTCCTTTGGTAATTGCAAATACTCCAAGGCCAGAGTATTTCAAAGTGCCCTGACCCGTTTCTCAGAGAAACCCTTGTTCATGGGGCAACTGCAAAAAGAGAGAGCAAGGCAAGATGAAGCTGCACATGAATACTCTGCCTGCCAGAAGGTTAATCAGTGATTTTTTACAAGACACTGCAACAATGAATAACTAACTGATGTTATGTCAGCCTTCACGCCTTAATGATATCATTACAAGAGAAAGTTGGGAATGTTGTCGTTCGCCAGCTTGCCCTTTTTGGCATAAGCTATTTGACATCTGCAAAAGTGAATCTGCTTCAGGGGCTGTCAGGAACATTTGATTCCAGTCGATTGTATCATCTATTTGTCAATGAACTAAAGATGTTAAATCCCACAGGAATTTTTATTTGTGGCATATCAGTCTGTTCTGAATTCCACTTATCCAGTGCATTGCAAAGGTGCTGATGAAAGCAACAGTAAACAACAATAAATGCCCTTTCCTGTGTTTCTTACAAATTTGGAAAGCGATCAACAAGATCCTGGGAATTTTTTTTAAAATTGCAGGAACTGGCTTTTCCAAACTAAACACCTAAGTTAAAAGAAGTCTGGAGGAACGTTTTGGTTTGTTCCATCACAAGATCATTTTGCCATGGAGAAGAAGTAGAGAATTAGATATGACATAGGACCTTTTGTGTCCCAGGCAAGACAAGTGGGGAGTTAGGTTTGTGATCTGCTCTTGTTAGAGGGAGTGCCTGATTTGTCTGCCCCTTAGCCCAGGGCCAGACGGGGATCCCTCAGGACACTGTATAAGGACAGGGCACGGTTATGCCATTTATTGTTCCGTGACTGATCCTTCCAGTTTCATACAGAAACTGGTTACAGAGCTCCTGAGCCAGTTATCAAATATAGAATAGTAACCACCAAGGAATGTCTCAGCATTGATTTTGAGAGCTTTTTAATACCTTTTCTTAGCAAATTTGCACCTTGGTCTCAACAGCATCCTATGAAAATGACTTTAACAACCTGTATTTTGTTTGTTTCAAACCTGATTGCTTCATAATTTCATTGCATTCCTTCTAGTTTCTTATACTGCAAGAAACAGTGAGAACTGCTTTGCTGTTCCCTTTCTCCATGCCCCTCCTGGTTTTGCAGCCATGATTTTACTTTTCTCTCCATCCCAGTCATTCATTTTTAAAGCCTCAAAAGTCTAGCATACTTAAGTCTCTCTCTACATGGAAGAACTATACAACCAAGCACATTTGTAAGTATCATTCATTCAGGCATTTTTGCCAATGGAAAAAAAAAAACCCAAACACCCACAATCTGATGAGAGTATGGACTTGGAAAACGAGGGAAATATTCCTTACACATGTTCCCATGACAACCCTGCCTGTAGTGCTGCCGAGGCCAGTCACTGAGTGTGAAGATGCTGTGTCATTCCAACTGCATTTCAGCCTTTTCTTTCATTTTCTCTGCATTTTTGTTTTCTCTGGTCTCCTCAAGTCTGCCCAGCCAGGCTCCAAAATCTCAGTGCTCCAGTTCAGAACGTCATGGGCAGACACTTTCTCAACCCCCCATGGCACAGCTTTTATAACAAAATGGAGCAAGGAACCCATATCATTTGGAAATTCACACTCACGACTGCACAAAGTTCAGCGTCAGTTTGTTCGTCATTATTACTCGCAGCAGAAATCTAAGGGGCGAGAATCAGGAGGTTGTTTTCCAGCCAGGCTTTGCCTCTCCCTTAGACCTCAGCTGGAGCAAATGTGAAGGGAAAATAATGCATTGGGTCATTTTATTTCATCCCCCTGCAACTTCAGAAATATTCCCTACAGTCTGCCTTATCCAGGCTCTGTACAGTAAAGGGACACACAAGCCAATGTCCTTTCACACAGCTTTGTGCTGAAGCTGTACGAAGCCTCAATAAAAATAACAACTGAGGTAAGGTCCGGGCAAGACTTGGGCTATGCACTTTCTGTGTTCAGATCCTGCCTGTAGCTGTTAGCAATAAAACCTACCTGATGTTACTCATCAGAATGAACTTGTATAGCTGTATTTGTGCAATGAGCCTAATTCCTACTACCCTGTCTCGTGGGATGATTATTTTGTACCTTTATCTGCTGGAATGCCATGTGTGGTATGACTTCTGTCAGAAAACACGTCTTATTTTTGTCTTTACCTTGTCAAAACATTGGAACAGTACATTAATCGCTGAGGGATTGTCAGTGCTTTAACAGATTGCATTTGCAATGCTCCAAAAGAAAAGGAAACACCCACAAGTAGATAAAACAAAAACTCGAGGAGAACGGAACATATGGAAATATAAACACAGGGAGCAGACAGGTGAGCAGGGCTGTGTTCTGCTGCAGAAATAGCACAGTCAGAACTACTCCCCTTGTTTTCTTTTCAGCACCAGTTGACTGTGTAAGAAAGCTGCAGTATAGGTACAAATGCTAATTCCTAATCAGGTAGCCAACTGTGCTCTGAAACACTGGAAAGCTGCTGACCTTTCAATAGTATTCCTTCTCCTTTTACTGGACATTTATTTCTTTCAACATGCAAATCAATACCATTTTCTTGAGCTCCCGTGAGCTAATGAAGCAGCGGGGTCTCAGCTTTACAGGCAAAGGGAGCCAGGGAGGTTTCATCCAGGACCACAGAAGGTTTCATCCAGGCCACAGGGAGGTTTCCTCCAGGGAGGTTTCATCCAGGGCCACAGTACTCTTCTCACGTGAAAGCGGGACGAAATGCTAGTTCACACCCAGCCTACACGTTACCTTTCCAGGATGTGAATGTTTGCTTTCAAACATCAAGTACTGTTTACGTGTTATTCCTGTGCTCAGGTAGGGTGAAAGCATCCCATATATGTTCTGTTTGCTGTTAGAAATGGGTCGCGTGTGAAACGTGCGGGCGCTGAAGCTACATGCTAACGCTCTGTGTGGGTGCATATCACCCACTTCATTTGTAAGGTCATCCCGGGAAGGACATTTCCACCACTTGATGCTATAGAAGCCTGAAATCAGAAAAAAATAGCCATCACTTATGTTTTCTATTAGCTGCAACTGTTAGGCAGCAGGAGACAAAAATAATCCTCTGGAGAACACCGCTGTGCTGCCAGCTGCCTCCTGCCCTCGCCAGGGCTGTGTCGGCACTGCCAGCACCGTGGTACCCTGTGCTGCCGGGGGCTGTGACACAGCCACAGGGAAGTCCTGCAAGGTAACGCCCTGGCTACATAGTCAAAGACAGCTGAGGGAGGAAGAATCAACTCAGCCATGCCTAAATTTGACAGATTTGTTGAGTAACATCTTTAATTGCCTGAAGAAAAATCATTTCTTTATTCTTGTGTTTATGTGTTTCCCCTCACCATTTCCCTGTGCTTGACACGCCCTGTGAGATCCCGGTATCTCCTGTAATGCCATTGCTGTAGGCAGGGCAGGTGGGGTATATGATTTAATGCAAATGATGCTTCTCACACTGGTCTTCCCTCGTATCTTGAAGAGCCCAAGTAACCGTGACATCTCCAAGCCTTGGGGGATGGAACACAGAAGAGGGGCCGAGAAGCCACTTCTTTCCTGCTATTGGCCCGTTCGTTTCCTCCTCCAGATCCCAGCCCTGGACAATAAATAGGGCAGGTGCATAAACTGCCAGGCTGGCAAGTTTGCCAACTGCTAAATTGCTTCTTTGCCACTGCACCAATGGGGTTTCAGATTTTTGTCCAGTAAAAGGGTGAGTCCTGTGTCCTGACTTGGGCACCTGCAAGTAGGTAGGCTCTTCCTAAAACCAGTGGGGAAAGTATTCATGGGTGGTTCATCTCACCCTGAGTTAGGTGCTGAAGAAAGGTGAGCTGAACTGCTCCACAGCAATGCCACTCACCTCTATAGGGGAAGCCTTGCTGACTAGTTCAGACTGAGACATCTGCCTTTTTTGTCATAGTGAACAGAAACCAAAAAGCTTTCCCACTGAAGAGCCGCAGAGCACTGAGAAATCAGATCATGCACCTACAGCACCAAGATTTTTACTGCAAGGCAGTTTCACAAACACAATGGCACCTCTGCAATTGAAGTAGATGGGACAGCTCAGAAAATAAAGATGCTCACATTGCTCAGTGACTGCAGAATAAGTCCCTATTCAAGTAATTGCACACCAGTTTGGATTCAAAGCAATCTTAGCCCATTAAAGATAAATGCCTATTTAAAGTATTCTGTCTTTGTATTTAACAGATTGATTATCACCACTGCTGTTTGCCATGCACACCCACACAAATGAAATTCACTTTCAAAGCTGCCGAACTGCAGATTTGCCCATCAGACCAGAACCACCTTGAGTATATAATAATGATAATTTCTTACCAAATTATGTGTTTACTCAGGACAGTTAGAGATATTCTGGTCTTCTGAGTGAATGAGAGTATTTGAAGAGCAGCAGCTCCTCTTTGCTATATCCCAGTGTCCTTTGACTGCCCAGCAGCAGGTGACCTCAGTACTCCGGTGACACCTACTTTCTTGGCAGCACTGCTGTGACAGCAGGAGCTGAAATTCTTCCAGTCACCTTCATTTTTGTCCTACCTCTTCATGGTAGCAGCCTACGTGGGAAGCTTTTCCCACAACACTTAATCAGAGACCTGAGTGTTCAGCATGCCAATGGTGGCTCCAGGTACATGTAACCAGATGGGTGATTCCTTGGAGGGGTCGTGCAGAGCGGCACACAGGGGAGGCAGGAAAGCCCTGTACAGACAGGACAGGCAGAGGCATAATCAGACATTGCTTGAGCCCAAAGTCAAGGTCCTGGTGTTTCTCCCAGGGATGTTTGCTCCCAAGTGGCTCATGCGTGTAGCTGTGCTTGGAGCTCGGGTTGCAAGGTCCCTCCTGTCCTCTTCTCCTTGTGCATTAGACCTTCATAGACCTGTGGAGGATGTTTGCAAAAAGTTATCCATGACTCCTGACACTTGCACAGCATGTGTCACCCCCTGCTTTGACCCTGCGCAGAGATCCTCCACCACCTTCCTCAGGGAAACTGAATTTCAGTTCAAACCCTGATCCCATTACCTGCAGTCCGTCTGCTCAAAGCAGTGACTAGAAACTGAGCTGGAGGACCAAGGGTGAAAACACCCTCGTGTATCTGAAAAGCAGACTTAACTGGTTCATGTATTCAGTATCTCCACACCCTTCTTTGCATCAACAGAGGTATTTGTCCTGCATTAAGGACTCTTTCTAGCTTGGGAGAATTGGTTTTGCACTCATATGGTTACAAACTAACCTGCTGGAAATGGTAACTGGGAACAGTGCTCTTGATTTCCTCCATCTTCTCTCCTATAAGGCTGATGGGCAGCTCATTTGGAGGCTTCCCTTGGGTTTAGTCCTGAACAAAGGATGAGGGCAAAGCAGGATGTGTTAAGTATCTAGGAAGAGAGTAGGACAGGACAGAGAGTCAGGCCTTTTGAGACTCACAGCATTTCTTCTTTTTTTTGAGAGAGGAGACCATATAATGCAGTCTTTCCAACTGAGGTCTAAGGTTCATCCATCACAACAGTTTTGGTAATGATTAGGGGGAAAGAGGTTCTTAGGCTTATTTGGCAGGTCTGCTAACTAAAGCAGGAGATAATAATCTCCACCAAGAAACACTCACTAGAGCTTTCCAGTGTGATCAACAGGCCTGTTTTCTTTATCTGCTTTTTTGTTTTACTTCCCATTTCAAAATAAGTCATCCTTCATTCCTTGGTTCTGAAAACAGGACATTACAACAAACAAAACAAGAGTTTCTGGCAAAAGAGGATTTTGAAGGTGCAGGGATTCAGCAAGACCCTCTGAGCATTGCTGTCCTTTCAAGCATTATAAAAAGCGACAAAAAGCCAGTTGGCTGTTGTCACTCTGATACAATGATTGCAGCCTTAGAGATGAGATGGTAACGTCAGAAAAGCTTAGCAATCAATGTATTTGATAAATCACCCTCAGGACCAGCATTATTTATATCCATTGCTAAAATACCTGATGCAAAAAAAAAATCCCTTATATTATGAAATAGATAATTTATAATGTAATTGGATAAGTACCTCGCACTGCTCCAGCTCCAGGCAGTACACAGCTTGAGTTACCAAATCAATACAAGGCATTCTCAGGACAATCTAAGCATGTCTGTACAAGGAGGTTGAACCAATTTCCCTGCAGTTTTGTCTAATCCAAGTAAGCAGAACCAGCACAGGCTTCGCAGGGGTCCAAACCCGTGCTCTGTGGGCACAGTCGCTGGGGCTGCATTTTGTAGACAAGTAGTCTGTTCCAGGTAGCAAACCCATCGGTAGGAAATAGGGTGGAAATCTCAGCTTGCTTTGCCTCTGATGCTAATTTACCCAGACAAAAATGATGTGCTTTTACCAGAAACATTTTATGTATGTTTTTAATTTAATTTTTTTTTTACGTTTCACATTTATAGTTTAAGAGCACCCGTTCGCCCTCCCCAGTTGAATGTTGCCACATGACCCCCTGGAGTAGAAAGGTACTGGAAAAACAAGCAACCCTCAACTAACAGCTCTGTCTCAACTCTTCTCCCTTCAAATCCTAACCTCTCTTTCTTGCTTGCTTTTCACTTGCTAACTTTACTGCGCTTAAAGAAGCCTTTTCTGTTTTTCTTTTGTCAGTAAGACACAGTAACGAGGTTTTGTTACACGGACACCTTTTATTCTTCAACTCATATGGGTTTTGGGAGCTCGTGGCAAGGAGGCCACCTCCTCCTATGACCTCCTTTAAAAGGCCTGAACAGGGACAGACTGGATAGCGTTAGCAGTTGCGTGTCATTCTCTTGCAATGTTTTTTTGCCAATCTGCCCCTTTTCTTCTTTTGGTTCCCCCTGCCCCCCTCCCACACGGTAAGAGTCTCTCCGGCCAGTGCCAGCACGGCAGTGGGTGTTTATTCTCAGGCCATTTGGTGATGCCACTGTTTGGAGAGGAGGAGCCTCTGGCAGCCGGGGTCACTCTGCCCGCTTTGTCCAGCCCTTCATTGTCATCCAGGGGAGGAATCGGCAATAAATGCAGCCGCTGCGTGGGTGTCTGTGTGTCCGTGTGCCTGCGTGCGTGTCTGCAAGGGGTTTGGGGTTGGGGTTTTGTTGGGGTTTTTGTTTGGGTTTTGGTTTGGTTTTTTTTTTTTGCATGCATGCATCAAACTTTTGGGAGGGGGAGTTACCTAGGAAACAAAGTCTTTTGTGCTTGAAGTTTATATGAGCTATTCACGTCTGTCTGCCGGGGATCGGCACAAAAGCTGCAGGCAGAAAGAAGGCTGTGATGTTTCACTGAGATCCTACGTGGGAAAAGGGTTGGTGGTTTTTTTTCCCTGTGGGCGGGAGGAGGAGGAAGCGTGCGTTGTCTGGGGTCTGGGGGTGCTGCGGGAGGTGACGCTGGCGAGGTAAGTGCGTGCCCCCCGACAGTTTAAATAGTAGCTGCCTAGTTAAGGTCTTAAGTGCTTTTGGGGCCAGGGCGTAAACGCTGTTTGGCAAGCTTGAGGTGGTTAATTCCCCCGGGGTTTGTGAGGAGTCTGGGCAGAGGAATGGCAGAAGTACAATGGCAGCCGGGGATTGATCCTGCGGCGTTCAAAACCCGCCTGCTCAACGCCCCGCCAAGGAGCCGGGGAGCAATATTTTATCTTCGCCGTGTTTGCTACCGAAACTCAAACTGGCAAGTGAAGTGTAAACAGCAGACATGAGGGGGAAGGTTGGTAGTTAAGCAGCTGGGAATTCAGGACTGAAGAGAAAGCCGGCCTGAAAGGGATCGTGCTTCGTTTTTAAAAACCGAGAGGCAAATGGACGTCCTGGTCTGGTCGAAGAGTTGTCACAGCTTATAGAAGAATGTATTAATGGAAAAAGGGAGGGAAATGAGGCAGAAAAAGGTAAGTGTTTCCCCCTCTCCATCCCTTCCAAACAAAAACTGGAACTTTTTTTTTTTTTTGCAAACAAAGAGACCCCCAAAGATGAGTTGGTAGCCAGAACCACGTGAAGCCGTGCTTAATTCATTTCTCTTTTACTGGATGAAATCACAGCTGCTTTGCCAGACAGGTGTTGTTGGGGGTTTGTTATTTCTTCCCCAGGAAAATAAGCCATCTGTATTTCTTCCACGCGGTTTGCTTCTCTCTGCATTTCTTTACCTTCTGTATCTAGCGCTTCTCATAGCTTGCTGTAAAAATGTGCATGGTTTCTAAACAGCTCTTTGGATTTCTTCTGGTGGTGGCTACTCTTCTCTTTGGCCGCTGGCCTCCCCCTCTCCCAGCACCCGCCACTGACCACCACAGAGCTGCTCAGTGGCTGTGACTTTGGTCCTCTCACCGCCTGAGTTTGTGAAAAATGAAACACAAAAGGTTTTCTTAAGTACAGGAGGGGTCTTCATTAAAACTTTGGGCCTTCTGATGCTTGTCCTCAAATGAATGGCTATGCGGGGCCAGTCCTCGCTAGAGATCAGCAGACTCAGGTGTTCAAAAGGCTGCAGGTGCAAATGAGGGCCCACGTGTCTGATGCTGATGGTAATTGAGGGCACGCTTGCAACGGCTACCCAGGAACGCAGGACGTGCCCCTTCTGATGGAGGAGATGTCCTGTAAATGTCACTGTGAATACGCTGACTTGTCTCCTGTACGCTGAGGTATTTGTCTCTGATGAGCAGGATGTTATTTTTGCACTGGAGAATAGCTTGTGCTGTGTGACTTAGCTAGAACAGTTCCTCCTTGCACCCCTGTAACTGATTTCTGATCTCTGTGTCTGCTTTGTTTCAAAACTAGCCTCGTGTGCCTGAGTGGGAGACACTGATTTTGAATGTATTCATTTGCAGTCCCATCCACCAGAGGACGAAGATACAGATGTCATGTTAGGGCAGAGGCCGAAAAATCCAATACATAATATCCCTTCTACACTGGATAAGCAAACCAATTGGAGTAAAGCACTACCTCTCCCAACTCCAGAGGAGAAAATGAAACAAGATGCCCAAGTGATTTCTTCTTGCATTATCCCCATCAATGTCACTGGTACAAATCTCTTCTATTTCTTTTTGTATTTATTGCATGGTTCGAGGGAGGTCAAGTACTTATTTTGTTTAATTTATTTGAAGTCACGGGATTGTGCAGCCTGGGGGCAAAGACCCTAGCTTGAGGATTTAGTTTCTGGAGAAGACAGTGGGCTAAATTCATCCCTCATGCTCGACCGCTGGAGTCGCTGAAGCCGCATCTAGGATTAATTTGGCCCCTATTTTCAGAGTCATGCTATACAGTGTAACGTAACACCGGTTTCCTCTATAAACAATGTACTTTTGTGTGTATATAGCCTACAGTCTGTATTTACAAAGACCTCAAATGACTTTTTGACTGAAATAATGCAGAAATCCACCAAAATTAATCATATGATTATCATGTGTAGCAGGAAAAGAGAAACTAGAGAATGTAGGCTACTATTTGCAGTGCTTTAAACATGTGAGGCATGGCTGTGTAGCATGCAAACCATCGCTCTGAGGTCTCTTTACATGCAGCTATGCTGAAGGTACAGTAATGGCATTTTCTTTTATTCCTATAGCGCTTGGATACTTTTTGACTAGATTTATTTGAAAGAGAATTTGTTAATAGAAGCAGCAGATATATCACTTATGAAATGTGATGGATGACTTATTTCCAGAACCAAAATCAGGCTCTTTTTCTCTTTTTCTCTTTCTCTTCTTCCAGAGGGCTATGGTAAACATAAAGTTGATCTGAGTTTTCCTCAGTAGTATTTTGCACCAAATTTTGATTAATGTAAGAGCATGAAGTGGGCTCACTTCCACGGTTATAGACCTCAATAGAAACAATCAGGGAAAAAAAGCAGAGGGCTCTCAGTTAGCCTTCACTCCCCTGAGAGCATATTTGTATTTAGTTCTGTTTTCCCAGTAACCGGGGGGTTTGTGGGGTCGGTCACAGCCCCTCACATCCCATTGGACTTTCCCATGTCTATCAGCAGTGCCCAACCTTCCCGCAAGATGGGCTGCAGAGCCCTTCAGCACGGTGCTGGGGAGGGCTGCAAACCCACAGTCCAGCTTCAGCCCCCAACCACGGGGCTCCAGGCTTCTGGGCTTGCAGTACGTCTGTCCTACAGCATCACGCTGACAAGCCCCCATCCGCTCCTGCATCAGCAGAATGAATCCTCCTGGTAACGGTAACATGGTCCTGGTTCCCCTCTACCCCAGCAGTGGAGGTGACACCGCGCAGTGCCGTCAGCTCTGCTCACCCAGGGAGGTGGCAGCCATGAGCGGATGTCCCTGCCACTGGGCCGGTGCTTCTGGCCAGCCAGGACCCCGTGTGAGGAAAGGCGGATGGCTGGACAAGCTGCCTGCATAGACCCTGACAGGCTGGAGGCTGGGAGCCAGCAGGTCAAGGCGGCAGGTTGGGCACTGCCGATAGAAGTCATAGACAGCGTGGCACGTTTCCCTGAGGTAAAGCTGGTGTTAAAATGATGCTCTTTCTAGATTGGGTATCGGACCCAGGTTGGTGTAAGCTTTCCAACACAGCTAACGTCACCTAACGCAGTTCAGAGGAGCGTGAGGTCTGGGACCAATGTTAACTTTTCCAGTAATAGCCATTTTTGCCTAGACTCCACCTGCCTTACATTGGAACCAAATTTCCACTGATCAGTTTTACAGATCAAGAATGGTATGTAATCTTCTGGATGTTTATGTGTATGATTCTCATTATCACTAATGGGAATAATTTGTATGCATCACGGGGAGGATATTCCCTCTCCCACTCTCCTCTCAGAGGTGACCCCCGTGCATCTGGCGCACAGAGCATGTTCGGCTAACTCACGGTTGCTGGAAAACCAGCAATGACGCTGATTGATTGATTGTTCTTTTTGTTGTTGTTGTTTCAACTAGTTTGCTTTCAGTTCTCTGTTTTTTGTTTTTTTTAAGCTTCTCCCAACCCTGAGAAATGTTCACTTTTTTGAAAATGACTGTTGTTAGAGTTTACGGCACTTTTGTTCCATATTAAAGAAAGTTCTTCCTCTGCTTATTCCAGGGGCATTGGTGGTTACAGGACATCTATCTGAAGCCTCTATTTCACTGTAGTAGATTTCAAGAAGAACTTTTACAAGAAAGTTACTTTTTAATGTTTTACATTGTTATGTAGTGTAATCTGTATGTGTATGTCTGTGTATAATTATGTTTTTGATAATTATACGCTATTAAAATAGAGCTTCTTATCAGGGCTTTGGTTTTTTTTTTTTTTCTGTTTTCCTTTTGTTTGGTTTAGTTTGTTTGTTTTTCTTAAGATTACAAACCACTGTACCAGTGATCCTTATGTTAGTGTTTTTATGGACCTGGCACATTTTTTCCTACTTGTCCCACATCAACTTTAGAGAGCACGGGGATACAGCTAAGCAAAAAGCCAGAGCAGGTGGACGCTGGTCTTCTTGTGGGCCTCTTTTTAACTTTATTTTGACAACACAGTGTGAAAAAGCAAAGTGAAAAACAGTTCCCTGTGCTAATGCCATGGGAATTAAAAAAATTATATGAGGAATTCCTGCCGATTCTGTGACCATGGTTGTAAATAAGCACGTCTGTGAACTTGGGATCCTAACTCCAGACTGAGGACCTTGATGGGCTGCATGTCTCCATGCCCAGAGCAGGCTCCCATGCATCCTGTGGTGTGCTGAGCACTGGGGGAAATTGGGTTGCTTACCCATGTATGCAAGTATAGAACAGCTGCCCATTTATGTCACCCTTGGCCCCATGTGATCATCACAAAGAATGCTCTCTAAACTTGGACGAGGACGTGGCCCCATGTTAGCTGTCTCCTTTTTTGAAATGTTAGCCCCCTTGGCATATTGGTCTCCTAAGAAGCGCCCAACTACTGCAATATGGTGTTGTAACCTTAAATTGTTTTCTTATGCTTAGTTGCTTATAAGTAAGTCAGGCTGTAGCTGAACAGATTACTCTCTGCAAACAAGTTACTGTCATTGTCCCTGTGACAGATGGATAAATAGCTGTAAGAAAGATGCCCTCATCTCTGTTTTCCTTCCTGATTTTCTTTTCCTTTTCTTTCTTTTTTTTTTTTTTCTTTTACTCCTTCTGTTACTTTTGGCAGACCAGGCTGCTGAGGGGGAGCTGGATTTAGATGTAAAACTGTGATATACTGTGATACAATTTATATAAGAGCTACATAAGGGCTCCCTTATGTTTATTCACAGGCTTAATCCAAGCTCACATACCTCCACTGTGTTCCAGCCATGAAAATTTGTTTACTATTTCTAAAGGCTAATGAGACCTGTTTATGGGTTGCAGGAGTTGGTTTTGACAGAGAGGCTAGTATACGCTGCTCTCTTGTTCATTCACAATCTGTACTACAGCGGAGACGAAAGTTGAGGAGGAGGAAAACCATCTCTGGCATCCCCAGAAGAGTGCAACAAGAAATAGGTGTAGTATAAATACAAATCTTCCGTAGATAGCTTTCTAACACACTTAAATTGCAGGGATATGAGCTGGTAGCTATCCTTCTAAAGAAACAAAACAAGAATGTGTAAATGCTTGTGGAGTTTGGGAATGACATCGTTTGGTTTTTTTGTTTTATTTACTACAGCAAGCAAAGCTATATTACTCCATATGGCCTCGACGGACCGGGGGCCTTACTGAGTAATATAGATGTACGTGTTCAGCTCTTATCGTGTAAATGTTAATCAGTTTGGTTTTTTTTTCCCCATTTTATTTCTGTTATGAACCCATAGTTACGTGCATAAAAAGTAACTAGATTAAGTGAAAGTTTTTTCTTGTGTGAGGGGAGCTTAAGGTAAAGAACCGGCAGATGTTGCTCAGCAAAGTGGTGATGAGCTGTCACAACAGCCGGGTAACTCATTTAGATGAGCAGTTGGGTATCCACCCTAGAGACAGCTGCTGGTACCCTATGGGAAACTTTGTTAAATGTCCCCTTTATTTATCACGCTCATCCTCGATTCCTTCCTTTCATTCTTTATTACCAAGGATATTTGCCCTAAACTGAGTGGTCTACCTCACTTTTTGTCCCAGGTAAATTAGGAGCAACACTGTTGAGGGCAAATCCAGTGTAAAATCCATATTAATCCAAAATGAAACGAGCAGGATCATTATTTCTTAATGCTCATCTGCACCTGAAGATGGCTCTGGTACACCGGTCCGTTGCCGTGAAACTTGATGGGAAGCAGAAGGAATGTGTTTATCATAAGGAATAAGCAACCAGAGAAACCTATGAAAGAAAGATCCTGTTGCCTTGCAAATATTCTTGGTAGTAAAGAAGCAGAAAATGGAAATTCTGAGCAGACAGGTAGCCAAAACAGAATTATTTTTAGTAGCTCACAGACTGTTTTGTCCAGCAGTCACTCCTAAAAACTGCCTTTACCTGGTTGAAAGAGAGAAACAAAAACTGAAAACTTAATATTTATCTTAATATTTACCACAGCAAGATCAGCTCCGTGTGATGAGATCACTTTGCAGAAATAGGAGAACTGAGATCATGTTTCAGGACTAGGAGAACTTCCCCACCTCACCGGGATGAGGTCTGCCTTACAGTCTTTGTAGGAAGGTTAGATTTGTCCCAGTGCTCAGCAAGATTAAGAAAGACAGAAAGGACACAGCAGATTAATGCATCTTGGGTTGCTCCGCGGGTCTTCTCGTGCCAGGAAACGTGGATCTGTCTCCCTCTCACCCTGCTTTCCCTGTGTCCCAGATTCAGACGAGTCACCGGTGGCAAGAGAGCGCAATGTGACTGTGCATGCGAACCCGGACTTCCCGGGCTCCGGCAGCAGGAGGTCGGGGACCAGGGACTCGGAGTGCCAGACAGAAGAAATCCTGATAGCCGCTCCCTCCCGGAGGAGGATCCGTGCCCAGAGGGGACAGAGTGTCGTCGCCTCCCTCTCCCACTCTGCTGGCAACATCTTGGTGCTGGCAGACAACGGGGATGCTGTCTTCGCTGCCGCTGTCAGCAACCGCATCCGCTCACGCAGCCTTCCTCGCGAGGGTGCCCGGGCTAGTGAGGCCCATCAGGACGCCGCCAACAAGAGTGCAGGGTATGAAGCAGAATGCTTCCTAGCCGGACAGGAGAGGATCCCGAAACAGGGGAAGGATGTCTTGAGCAAGCAGGGTTCACAAGAGTGCCAGCCCATCGGTTTAACTTGTCCTCAGCACCTGCACAGCCCTGAACACAGCATCGGCGAGAGGGGAGGTCACGGCTGTCAAGGATGGCCGATTCAGGCAGCTGTGAGATTTCATCCAACTCGGACACCTTCGGGAGCCCCATTCACTCTATCTCCACAGCAGGAGTCCTGCTCAGCAGCCACATGGACCAGAAAGATGACCACCAGTCCTCCAGTGGCAACTGGAGCGGGAGCAGCTCCACATGTCCCTCCCAGACATCGGAAACCATTCCTCCTGCCGCCTCCCCTCCACTGACTGGCTCTTCACACTGTGACTCCGAGCTGTCCCTCAACACTGCTCCCAATGCTAATGAGGACTCCAGTGTCTTCATCACGGAGCAGTTTGGTGACCACGTGGACAAGGTCAGAGGCCACAGGGCGAGCTCCTTCACCTCCACTGTGGCGGATTTACTGGATGACCCCAACAACAGCAACACGAGTGACAGCGAATGGAACTACCTGCACCATCACCATGACGCCTCTTGTCGCCAAGACTTCAGCCCCGAGCGCCCGAAGGCGGACAGCCTGGGATGCCCCAGCTTCACCAGCATGGCCACCTACGACAGCTTCCTCGAAAAGACTCCCTCTGACAAGGCAGACACTAGCTCACACTTTTCTGTGGATACCGAAGGATACTATACCTCCATGCACTTTGACTGTGGTCTCAAGGGTAATAAAAGCTATATTTGCAACTATGCAGCCACGGGCTCTGAGAGCGGCCAGACCGGGAGCGTGACCTCCAGCCTGGCGGACTGCACCTGGCAGGAGTGCACGAGCCACAGGAGGCAGGGACGGCAAAGCATCTCACTGAAGAAACCAAAGGCAAAGCCAGCCCCACCAAAACGCAGCTCATCTTTGAGGAAATCGGAGGGTAGCACTGACCTTCCTGACAAGAAAGAACCAAAGACCGGCGGCGGGCAGCACGTGTCTCACACCACCAGGGAGATGAAGCTGCCCCTTGAGTTTTCCAACACACCGTCCCGAGTAGAAGGCCCCAACCTGCCTGCCAAGCAGGACATCCCCTGGGTGAACCAGGGCGACGGTGGGTTAAAGGATGCTCCGTTTGACACCGCCGATATTCCCTCCTTTAAAGACGAAGGTGCTGAACAACCTCACTATGCAGACCTCTGGCTTCTGAACGACTTGAAGTCCAATGATCCTTACAGGTCCTTGTCCAATTCGAGCACCGCTACGGGTACTACAGTCATAGAATGCATCAAGTCACCGGAGAGCTCTGAATCCCAGACATCCCAGTCCGGGTCACGAGCTACCACCCCATCCCTCCCCTCAGTGGATAATGAGTTTAAGCTGGCCTCCCCAGAGAAGCTGGCGGGCTTAGCCTCACCCTCCAGCGGGTACTCCAGCCAGTCAGAGACACCCACTTCTTCTTTTCCAACTGCTTTCTTTTCAGGACCCTTGTCTCCAGGGGGAAGTAAGAGGAAGCCGAAAGTACCAGAGAGGAAGTCATCACTGCAGCAGCCACTCTCAAAAGATGGCACTGCCTCGGTGAGCAAAGACCTCGAACTTCCGATTATACCTCCTACTCACCTTGACCTAAGTGCTCTTCACAATGTCTTGAGCAAGCCCTTCGCTCACAGGCACCAGCTGCATGCCTTCAGCCACAGCAAGCAGAGTGCGGTCGGGGAAGCCCTGAATCCCAACCCTCCCTCCGCCCTCGCCATCACGCCCTCTGTTCTCAAGTCTGTCCACCTCCGGGCAGTCAGCAAGCCTGAAGGAGGGAAACAGAAAGGCAGCACCCCAGACCTGCTCTGCATACAGGAGACCGCCTTGATGGTGACTGACGTTTCTCCGGGCAAAATGAGGCCACTCTTAGCAAAGAAACCAGTATCACGACAGTACTCCACAGAGGAGGCCCTAATGTCATACACTGACACTTCCCCAGCCGAAGGAGGTCCCGGAAAGCCGCCTTTAGAGAAAAGCTCCTCTTTCGCTGGGCAGAACAGCTGTGAGCGAGAAGCTGTAACTTCAGCAAGTGTGGGTCTGGTTGATGTCAAACCTGGGAAGGACCAAGCAGACCTGGCCACTGAGCACTTGCCAGAAAGTGCTCTGAATCAGATGTGTGTCATCTCCGCGGATGTGTTTCAGAAGGGCTCAGCTGTCCTCACAGGTGATGACGAAGCAAAGAAATCTGCCCATGGAGCAGAAAAGGAGCATGACCTCCACCAAGTGCAGGCTCAGCAAGAGCTCTCCACAGGCAGCGAGGGGAGGCTGGAAGCTGGGTCTGCAGGTGAAAGCCCCGGTCAGGCTGAGGGAGCAGCCATCAGCGATCAGCTTAAGCACCAATCCGATGTAAGCCACCATGTGCCTGGGAATATCAGCTATGAAGTGGAGACAGCAGCAGTGAGTTCATTCAGTGAAGCGAGTTGCAAGCAGGAAAACGATATCGCATCAGGTATCCCAACCAAAAGTGCCTCTGATGACAGCAGGGCAGATGAGACGGCAGGCGGTGTGGATGAGCCTTCACTGAAAGGTCAGTTGCAAACTCTTTCTGTGTCATACCCAACCATGCAGCTTTGGATGTGACAGATAGTGGAGTCAAAAAGCAGGCTGGAGGTGCAAATCTGTAGGTTTAAGTACAGACCACCCCACCCCTGACCTGCTAGCTGGCCAGGCAGCCCAGAGATATTTTACCCTTTCTCAGTGTGCTGTTCAGAGTGTATTCTCTGGTATTTATTTCCTTCTGTGTGCTGCATTTCAGCTGAAAAAAGAGAGAAGCATTCACCTTGGGTATAGCAGAGCCTTATTACCACAGCTGAACAGTAAACAGTTCCTAGCTGTGCCCCCTGCTTGGGTTACCTCATGCAATGTACATGATGTTTAGATTAGAGGATAAAGTCTGTATGGTGGTATCGGCTGTTCAGCTGTGAATCGTGCTGGTGCGCTGGTGGTGGTGGTGTTACAAAGTGTGGTGGGGTCTGACTCATAGCATGGCCTCCTTCCTTGTTTTAGAGTCTTCTCCAAGTGATGATTCCATCGTGTCTCCGCTGAGTGAGGAGTTGCAGGCCGATGCTGAGGATGTCTTTGTGTCTCCAAACAAACCCCGCACTACGGAGGATCTGTTTGCAGTCATTCACAGGTGACCCAACCTTGTGGCAACAAGGAATGGCAACATGGGGCCCTGCACAGTCACTAATAATAGCTGCAGGATGGTTATCCAATGGTTAAGTCTTATCCTGAATCTGCCTTCTTTAGTTTGCCCAGTTTCCTAAAAGATAGTTTTTTAAAGATGCTCTGTTATGGTCTGGTATGCACTCTGATTATCTTCAGCCTGCAGGAGAGGAGGCTCCAGGTGGATGTTATAGCAGCCTTCCAGTACCTGGAGGGGCCTACAGGAAAGCTGGGAAGGGACTTTTTAGAAGGGCATGTAGTCATAGGACGGTGGTGATGATTTTAAATTGGAAGGGAGTAGATTTAGATTGGCTATTAGGAAAAAATTCTTCACTACAAGGGTGGTGAGGTGCTGGAAAAGGTTGCCCAGGGAGGTGGTGGATGCCCCCTCCCTAGAGGTGTTCAAGGCCAACTAGCCTGAGCAGCCTGGTCTAGTGGAGGGTGTCCCTGCCCATGGCAAGGGGTTGGAACTTGATGATCTGTAAGGTCCCCTCCAACCCAAACCAGTCTGTGATTCTATGATTCTATGTGAAGGATGGTTTACAGATACCAACATCAGGCCACTCTCTAACAAACGCATGTCACCAAAGGTAACTGCCCGTAGAAGTTCCTGCCTTCTGCCCACCTGTGCTGTTCTGTTGAGGGAGTCCTTGTAGCAAAAATGACAGAAGGGATCTGCTGAAATTTGTGATCAGAGATTGCAGATATCAGAAATTCAGATATCAGAAATTACAGATTTCTGATACTGAATCGGTTACACTCAGCACTGTTACTCTGTATGCATCACTGTCCTGATAAAAAGCCGGTTGTGCACACATTGTTTAGGAAGAGCTAGGTGAGGCTGAGAGGGACTCTGTGGCTCAGTGCCTCAATCACTGCACAAGAGCTATCACGGCTTGCCACCAGTCACTGCTAACCTCTGATATTCAACAGAGGTGTTGCAAGAACTCTAGCTAGCATGAAAGTTCAGTCAATCTGTGAAACTCCAGACCAGAGTTAAGTGTTATCCCACAAAGACAACATATGAAGGAGTGTTCCTTTGTTTTTACAGATCAAAAAGGAAAGTTCTCGGGCGAAAGGATTCTGGAGACCTTTCTGTAAGGAACAGATTGAGAGCTTCGTCTGGGACTAGCGGCCAGCCCCCCGCCAGCAGCACACTGCCTGCCAGCACCGTGCCACCGGCCGGCAGTGCGGGCACTCCCATAAGCAGTCAGAGGTCCCCTGGGCTCATATACAGGAATGCCAAAAAGTCCAACACATCCAACGAGGAGTTTAAACTACTGCTCCTTAAAAAGGGCAGCCGATCCGATTCCAGCTACAGGATGTCCGCCACGGAAATTCTGAAAAGTCCGATTTTGCCCAAGTCTCCTGGAGAGCTGATGGCAGACGCCCCCCAAAACCTAGAGGAGTCTCCCCCTGCGACGAGCCCGGATGCTTTGTCCCCTCTCTCCCCATGCTCTCCCAGGGTCAACTCAGAGGGATTCTCCTCCAAGAGCTTTCCCATGTCAGCGTCTTCGAGAGTGGGACGCTCCCGGGCACCCCCGGCAGCCAGCAGCAGCCGGTACAGCGTGCGGTGCAGGCTGTACAACACGCCGATGCAGGCCATCTCTGAAGGAGAGACGGAGAACTCAGATGGCAGCCCCCATGACGATCGGTCTTCTCAGAGCTCCACGTAGGCTGGGTGGGTGCCAGGGCCAGGCTGACACCACTGCTTGGGCTCTGTAAGGATGTGAATATAAGAGGCCAATGCTGTAGCAGTCCAAAAAACAAACAAACAAACAAAAAAAAAAAAGGAAAAAATCGCAGGGCAATATCAATGCTTAAAAGTCTTTGTGTTTGTAAGACACTGGGGAAACAGGACTACAGCTGTAGCTATTTATTACGTTATATTTTCTAAAAGGAGGAAGATATGCTATGTCTGTTCTGTTTTCTTTTGGCTTCATTTGGTTTACCCCACTCTCATTTCCATTGTCACTGTAGATTTCAAGGCCATACGCTTTTCATAGAGTTAAAAGTGACTGTTTTTTCAGTTTTGGGTTGTTTTTTTTCCCAAGAAACTGCCCATCTAGAAACAAAACCTTCACTGTAGTGCTTCCCTATGGAGAAAAAAAAAAAAAGAAGAAGAAAATGCTCTTGAGGATTGGTATTTTTCTACACTAAAATGAGCTGAAACAAAATTTAGAAGAAATTAACAAAGCATATGTAAATACCATATTTTTGATAAAAATTTGTAAATAGAATTATCAAAAAAAAGTGGACACGTGGCAAATGATTTAACTGCATAACAGCTTTGTTTATAGAAGACAAAAGAATTCAAATGGGATAACTGTATTCTGTGAATACCATTTATCATATCAAGCATAAAAAATTCACATGGCCACCGATAACCACTTTCAGTGCGACAAGCCTGAAGGACGACACTGAGCAGTGGAACAGGGAGGAATTCCCAGCTTTAGCTGAGGAAATGGAAAGGCTGACTGTGGTGGGAATTTCAAGTAACCATTTGTCTTTCTAAGTCAGCTCTGAAGAAGCAGCTAACTGGAAAGCGTGGCTGGGAGGGTTATGGTGAGGATCGGTGGGGCAATGCGAGTGTGCTTCCGACAGAACCAAGTCGTGTCTGGTGCAGAGGCCCAACAGGGCCCACCCCGCAGCCTCCACCCTGGGCCTTTGCTCTCGCAGGGGCCCCCTCGGAGAGGATAGGTGTGAGAAGAAATAGTACTTAACTTTCATATTCCTATTAGGCTATTGGGATACATAACACAGTCATAACCTGGTAACTATAATCTTTAAATACAACTAGTTTCTGGTTTGTAACAGAAACAAATAAATTATAAGCATGCAACGAGCGCTTTCGATTTATCAGTAAATATCCGCAATGAGTTTTCAGTGAAGCTTTCTCTTTGTGCTGATGAGATTCATGCTACCTAAATATTTACAAAAAACGACACTGTGAAACCGTAGCTGGGAAATAGGTATGTGTATGCATTATTTATATTCATTGCTGAGCCGGGAAGGGGAAAGCTCTGGTTCGTTGTGCCAGCCACATACAGTCGGGATCTTGTCTGGGTTTACCAGAAGCACGGAACAGGGTGGGGGACTGGGGTGGGGTGGGGAAGGAGACAAATCAAAGCAGCTGCTTTGATCCAAATGAAGGCAGGGAAATAAAAGCTGAATTACTTGAAGTTACTTGAATTTTATCGTCTTAAAACTGCAAGAACATGTACTTTTAAAACTTAAACCCGTGAGTCGCTTTCTACTTTCAGTTTTAAAACAGAATAAAACCAACAGGCCTGCTTCTCCTTTGGGCCACCATGGTTTCCATCGATGTAGCCCCCATCTGTGCTACACGGAGAAGAAAGCCCTCTTTGTCCAAAATTGATGCAGTTTGTGTTGGTTGCCATAGGATATGGTTTGGAGTAGAGGAAAGATTAGTGTAGAGAAAACGGCGCGAGGAGGAATGTGGTGTGCAGTAGGACAAGTTGAGTAGGATGACAGAAAGAGCATATTTGGGTGTTAAAGAAATCAACTAAAAGCTGGCTTTAAGCATAAGTAAAGGATAGGGAAGCGGGATGTGTGAAATGGGTTTTTACTAGGTTTTTTGCTTTTCATTGTGTAATACATAAAGCTGAGAGTTTTTAAAAGCGGGCAGAGTACGTTTTAAAGAGGAAGGTTCTACTTAAAACTGTTACGGTTTCGAAGAGTCTGAGCAGGTCAGAATGGTTTAACAAACGCCAAAAGTTACGCCCCATCAGGGTCACATCCGATTTCGTACAGCGCTTACCACAAGAAATAGGTTATTGGGGGTTTCCTACCGTCCTCGGGTACCGCGCGGCCGGGTTGCGTTCAGTGTGCGAGGTAGCGTCGCTGTGCACATGGTACGTGTGTTGGGAAGAAGGGTAGTCTGTCCGCTGAAGGGCCACAGATTCGGGCAGTTTGAGTAATCCTAAAGTCTGAAGTAGTTTTCAAAAAGGTAATGGGGGAGCAAGGTTTTGGAAAGAAAAGGCTAATGATCACGTTAGTAGCTTAGTTAAGTCTGAACACAAGTGAAGCGAATGATTGAGAATGTTTTAAGAGGAAACGTTTAGCACATAACCACTTCTGGGAGAACAAGAGTAAAGGAAGTTTAGATACTGTGCAAGAAAATCCTTCGTTGGTCATCTTCAGTCATTTTCTTTACAGATTTTGCCAGGAGCACTTTTACAACTTGTTCAATAGTCCTGAGTTAAACAGTCATTCAAAACTGTAAAAGGAATACAGCTGAACTGATTTTGAACACTTTTTATTACCAATGAATATTTTCACAGAGACCATAAATAAATAAATAAATATATATATGTATACCCTAAAAAGATATTTTTGACTGGAGTGATGAGGCAATACTTCACATACAAAATGGCCACAGAACAATCCCATTAAAATAAGAGTTTTATTTCTTTTGTTTAATTTCCTAGCTTATATTTAGCAGACTGAAATGCAAATAGAGATTCTAAATCCACTATGATGAAAAGAGTTCGCAAAAAACGTGGGGGTCAGAGGAAGGGGGACTCCTGTAGTGTTGCAGGCATGCCACTAAGGCACCAGAGGACAAGCTGTAGAGTGAAGGCAACACCGCTCACCTCTTGAGACGGGGTACAGTACATGCATCAGGTAACCGCTGAACCATCATTTCAACCTACTGTTCTGTTGTTTGCACTGATGTCATGGAAACGATTTCTGAAGTTACACAGCTGTGTGTTCTGAAAAATAACATTTCCCCCTTTTTTTTCTTTTTCTTTTCTTTTTTTTTGTTGTTTTGTTTTGTTTTGTTGTTGTGGCAGCATAGGAGACATGGAATAGTTGTAGCAAATAAAGCATATGTTTGCTTTTGCCAAAGGTCAGTGATTGAGTGCATTTGCTGCAATGGTGGCAGATAGAGAAATACTGTAGGTTATGACTTAAAGAATAAAAAAAAAATTAAAAATTAAGAAGGTTACAGTGTAACTATTTTGGTACTAGCACCAGTTCATGCTGGCAGAAAAGACAATGGTTTATGGACTTGCATCCATTTTGTATTTTTGTAATATTTGTAAATACGAACTTTTTAAATTGTTGCAAAGATGGTTTCTTTTGTAAAATGTTTTCAAAGTTTACATTAAATCCAAGCCTTTGTATATTTTAGAGCTGTGCAACACTTTAAGTCTTGTATTTATTTTTAGTAAAAACGGTGACAGTTTCATTGTGAACCCCTCTCAAAAAATGTGTCGGAAAAGTTTGATTACCTAGAAAGTGTGTATAGAAACTGCAAATAAACGTGACTGCAACTAAATCACCATTTCTCTTTACTTTCTTGTAATGAGATGTGAAGTCTCATCTACAGACCATGAGTATGCTACTTCCAAAGGTAAGCCCAGCACATTACACATTTCAAACCATTTAATTGTGTTCCCTTGTCTACTTTTTTTTTTTTAAATAAATTAAGCAAGGAGAAATATGTATTCAAGCCATCATTGACTTTAAGTGGAATTCTGTCCATAATTACAGTTTTGCCAGAATATAAAGATGGGTGGAGTTTTCCCTTGTCTTTTACAGGTAAGAAAAAGGGAAGAGAAAGGAAGCTGGGATGAGAAACAATGGAGGCTGCCGCTTTATCTTACACTGCAAATCAAACCAAATTGCCACACTTCACACCCAAGGCATAGAGAATGCAGTGACTGAGCCTTATCAGATAAAGCAAGCCTTGGCAAAAGGCAGGCTGTAAATTATGAACAGAAGCTCAGAAGTGCAAATACAACTTTATTTTTAAATGGTTTGGCTACCAGGAGGTGGAGGAGTCAGACCACGGAAGCTAAGTGTTTAAATCATAGCCCTGCACGTCTCAGAAAATTGCATACCTGCAAGAAAAGGGGAGGGCAAGATGAGCAGCGTGAAACTTCGGTTTCAGCTTTGCAGCTCTGTACTATGTGTATGGAAAAATAACCCAGAACTGAAATGGGTGGGTCTGGTGCCTCAGAGCCCAGAGGTGGGGCAGAAATCAGCTGTGGGGAATGCTGCTGGTGACGCCTCGCAGGGCCAGAATCGAAACTCACTAGCCTTGGTGACTGTTAAGCAGGCATCTTCTATTGCAGCAATGGGCACACAGGGGATCGCTCATCCAAATGTTTGCACCCATTAAAGACAAATTTCTCAAATTTATACAGATTAACTCTACATATTCATTATAATTTCTATGAAAAGGCAGGGTTATGCAAGTTATTTCCAGGAAGTCATTTACATTAACTCCTCCCAGATAGGAGGACTCTGGGGATCTTCTGGTGGTCTTCAGAGATGAAGGCTGGATGTCTTCCTCTTTCTCAGCACATGCTCTTTGCATTTTTTTCCATAGTTTCCAAAAACACATTCCTGAACTCAAAAACACAGTCCTGCACAAACTGGTTAGGAACCCCTTTTAGCTGAAAACAAGATATACTCTGTCTCTAAATTGGTCATTGGTCTCATTATTTATGACTCCCCTATCTTCACTTTCTTTAGTTTCAAGGCTGTTCCACTGTTATGGCTAAGTTTTGTAGCTGCTTTCACAAAACAGATCACACAGTTACAGCCATATTCTACTAAAATCCAAAACAAATCTATTCTTAAAACATGAACATTCTTACATTAAAGTTGTATTAATTGTCTCTTAAGCTACATCTACATCAATCTACTCAGCATTATCACATTTCATTGAATCACTGGGCTATCTGCAACCATGCTTTGCAAGGATATGAGGATTGCCCCATGGATGTGGTCATAGTCTCCAAGTAGGAATCAGTTTGCAAAACACTTTTTTTAGCCAGGTAGTCAAGCAGTTAATGATGATGTAGGTCACTTCCTGCTGCCTTCCCAATCCAGACACACAAATAAACAAGATCTGTAGGATAAGCTAGAGGCAAGCAGAAGGTTGTTTTCATCTGCCCACTGTACGCCTGTGTATATTTTTCATACTCAGTGGACGAGAAGATTAAACATTAGACTACTTAAAATATACTCAGTGCTTTTTTATGTACACGAGGTGAAACCATTCTAACTATTTACAACATAGGTGAAGTCAGCAATTTGTAAGTCTTTTTAAGATCCAGGCCTCAGTGTGTGCTTTGGGCTTGTGTACGTGGCGTACAATCATCAGGTCCATCCAGCAGCAATATGAACTTCGTTCTGTAAGTAGCATCACTGCGTAGACAGGCTCTTCTCAGGGTGTAGTATCCTGCTTCACTGCAAAGCATCCCACCATGCTGTGGAGATATGAGGAATATATATAACCAGGCATGGGAAGAGTTGCAAGTTAGTGGTTGGGGTGGTTTTGGAGGATAATAAAACACATGGGTGTTAAAACTCAGGTGCCACATTGAAAATTTTGGCACTTCCTCCCTAGAGTGGAATTCAACCCACACCCAACAAATCTTCCTATACACTCTTCCTATAGGGTTCTCAGAAAACATGCAAGCTGGTGAGGTCCCCCTTGAGCCAGCAAGTATGAGGCATGTCTTAATTTCCATCTCTTGCTACAGCTTTTATTGGACTTAAAAAGAGAAGCATTGATCCACAACAGAAATCCTGCCTCAGAGAGGGAGCCAGGGCAAGAATTCATGGACAACACAGGGGCACATTCGAGGAATGATAATGGCACCTGAACAAGTAAGGGAAGCCCTCTAGTAACGTTTTTGTGATGGTTTTGGTTTAAGCAGGTTTTCATCTGCTTTTTTTTTTCCTGCTCTGTATCTCTCAAAAAATATGAATCTACAAAGTAAGCAATCATCCAATGAGTAAACCTGTGGCTTTTCTAGTCTGTCAACAAGTCACACTGAATCTAGGTCGGGTGGCTTCATTCTATTACAAGCCCCTAAAGCTGAAAAAATATATCATCAGATAAAAATCATTTTTATGAAAAAAAGAACATTCAAAATGTGTAGGAACATGGCATTCAGCTCCTAAGTGGTCAAGCTTATTTATCCCTTAAAAAGGCCAGCACAGGACTATTATACTAGCACTTATCCACTAATGTTCTCCTTCTAAAACGTACCTCCTTGTGGTACTCACTAAAGGCTTACTGAGCAGCAGTCAGACAGACCTTACAAACTTTCTTCATTATGCATAATGGAAACAAATGGCTTTATGACCACTGAAGAATGGTAGAGACTCAGAAACGAATCCTCTAGAATGGGCTCCCCATTTTCATGGTTTTCCGGGGTTTGGTAGTTTCATGGTTTAACCTGGCAGGAAGCCATTTGCTTCCCCACAGCCCCACTGCCACACAACCCCACTGCCATTTGCTTATTCCACCCTGCAGTGGGATGGGGCAGAGAATTGAAAAAGAAAAGAGAAAAAACCCAAACCCAAACCAAACCAAACAAACAAACCGTGCTGTGTTGAGATAAAGCAAATTTAATAGCAGATTATAATAATTACAATAATAATAAAAATTAGTAAAAAATAGTCATAGACTTTACAAAACAAGTGATGAACAGCACAATTTCTCACCAGCCAAAAGTCAATGCTCTGCAAGACCCCAAGCTGCCTAGCCTCCCGGCCCACCTCCCAGTTACATATGGAACATGATGTCATGTGAAACAGAATATCCCTTTGGTCATTTGGTCATCAGTGTGTTATCAACAGGATTCTCATCCTAAATCCTAATCGCAGCACTACACCCACTACCAGGAAGAAAATTAACTCTATCTACCTGTCCTGGTTTTGGCAGGGATAATTTAAGACGCAAAGCAAAGCAAGTAAAACATAGACCACAGTCTCTAAGTACTGATGCCAAACCGTATTATGCTGATAACTGTCATTCGTTGCGGCGCAGTTCACTTTGACACGCCAGCGGAACCATCAAGCAGTCCTGAGAGTGGAAATTCAGACTGCAATTCCTGGTACTTCCCTCACTCAGTGCACAAACCAGGTTTTGGGATTGATGAAGGCCAGTGTGCAACTGGATTAATTCACAATTTCACTTGTCGTTTGAAATGTCACACACTACAAAATACCAAGTTTTGAACCTGAAATGAAGATGTTACAGCAACAGATAACCTTTTATTTTTATTTTATTGGTTCCAATAAATGTTAAGTACCAGGAAAGATGGCCAACAGCTTCAATTCATCAGGAAATCTCTAGTGAAAACTGATCCAAGGAAAATAAATTATTTGTAGATCATGTTTTCTCGCTCTTTGTTGTGGTTTAACCTCAGACAGCAGCTGAGCACCTTGCAGGTGCTCGCTCACCCCCTCCACTGGGGTGGGCAGGAGAATCAGAAGAAAAAGGTAAAACACATGGGTTGGGATAAGGACAGTTTACTGGGACAGCAAAGAGAGGAAAATAAGGACAATACTTAGACTATACAAAGCAGGTGATACACAATGCAGTTGCTCACCCCTGGAGACCAATAACCAGTCTGTTCCTTAGCAGTGACCTCTCCTCCCTGGCCAGCTCCCTTTGTATACTGAGCGCTGACATCATATGGCATGGAATACTGCTTTGGACAGTTAGGCCAGCTGTCCTGGCTGTGTTCCCTCACAGGTTCCTGTGAAAATTAATTCTATCCTTACTAAAATTTAAAAAATTATTCTTTTAGCTCCTCCAAACACTATTCCCTCACAAGACTATGGAAATCAGACTTCCAATGAACTTTTTCAATCTGTTTCCTTTCAAACCCAGTATTTCTTTATCCTCGTCCTGAGTACTTCCTTTCCACTGTCAACAGCATCCTCTGCCCCTCACTCCAGTACTTCTTAGTCTGTCTCAGTACCCCATTCAGCCTCTGGGGCCTCCCAAGACCTGCCTGTTCCCAAATCACTCTTTTCAGGGTCTGCTTCCTTACATCCATACAAAAAGCTACTCCGTCATTTAAAAAGTTCCTCTGTTTCTGCTGAAGGTAAAAGTTCATTTACCTTTCTGTGAAGGTAAAAGTTCATTTTGAATACAGCATCGTTGGCTGGACCCCCTATTACTCAGGCATTCTCCCATCACCTCAAGCTTTACAGAAAAGTGAAACAGCTTACTCAATGCTCTTTCAGCCCAACACTTTAACTGGAAAGCATCAGAAAATTCTGTTGTGTTTTGGTTTAGAAACATGTGCAAGAACCTGGATGTACTGCACTGATTCAGTTAAAGATGGGCTTGTAGCTGCTGGTGTTCCACAAAGAGAGAAAAGGCTTTTGAAGCCTGCTAAAGATCAGTAAGTGATAAAGGAAGCACTGACTCAATCTACCCAGTAATTGGCCTTAGATCCCAGGCCACACAGTAGCTGGCACACATTAATCCCTAAGGCTGCAGCCCCACTGCAGTTGCTCCCCCTGCAACAGCTGCAGGCTGTCACAGACACTTTGTTGCCCCAGGTCACAAGCAGATCAGATCCCATCACCATCCCACATCTTCCCCCAAGCTCTCTCTAAACATAATCTCCCAGAGATGTCCCTGTGCGAAGGGAGTCTGAGCACACTCAGGGGATGTCTAGACAGGGTGTCCTGACCCTGCCCAATCCCTCTAACCCCAATCCTGAATTAAAGGGGAGTCAATGTATAGAGACAGTGGCAGCAGCAGGGCAAAGAACAGAATTGTTAATATTGGTAGATGAAGCTGAAGTTTCCACATTCTGTCCCTCCTGAAGGCCCATAGCATCCCCACATGAACTGAAGCCTCAACACGGGACGGTACAGTTCTGTGAGGCCAACCTTTGGCAGCCATTAACCAGATTTCTTCCATTATGAGTGGTTTGCGAAGAACCCAAACCAAAGGCAAGGGCATGGCAACAGATGTTACAGCATGCTGAAACCCGAGGCCGCAGATTGCACGCACGGGAGGGTTCTGCAGCTTCAGAAGGCCAGAGGCCAGCCCTGAAGTCACCCAGAGCTTTGAGTGTCCAGCGGAGACTCGGAGGGTGGCTCGGCAGCACGTCTCCTCAGGACGGAGGGGCCTGCACGAAACCAAACCCGCCGTCCTCGGCCAGGCCTCGGCTAGCAAGGGAGCACGGCAGCGCCACGGAAGCAAGCCGAGCGCAGAGAGAGCCGGGGCAGCCAATCATCACACTTCGTCCACCGGGTCCCGAGCGGGCGGCTCGGTGAGAGGGCGGCACCGTTCGCGGCCCTCCCCCAAGCCCGGCTCCCGTTTGCCGGGCGCGCCCCCGTGCGCAGCGCGCAGGCGCACTCCTTCGAAACAGTTTGTCGCTCACGTCGGAGAAGCCGCTTCCGTTTCCAACGCCGCATTCCGGCCACACCTGCCTGCGACGGAGCCCCGGCTCGTTCCGTCACCCGAACCCGCCCGCGAAGGACCCCGCGCTCCGCCGTCCCCGCCGAGCCATGTCCGCCGAGGGTAAGGCTCCGGGCCGCCGCTCCCCCGAAGGAGGGCACGCGGGGAACGTTCCCTCATCGCTCGCGACAGCCCCAACGTTCTCCGCCGAGACGGCCGGTTCACGCCCACCGCGCCCGCTCCTATTCGCCGGTCTCGGCACGGCAAGACGCTGCCATTGGCTTGCGTTGCTGCCCGTCGCCGCCGCGTCAGTGGCGATGGTGGCGGGGGGGCTCGAGGTGTGGAGGGCGCGCGGGCTATTGGCGGCTCGGCGCGGGGAGGGGGAGGGGGAGAGGGGAGGGGGAGGGGAGAGGGGAGGGGGAGGGGGCGGCGGCGTTACCGGTTTCCGCGGGGCCGATGGGGTGAGGGGTCCGCCGGTGGGCAGGAGGCGCCACTGTGGGCGGCCGGCCGGCCGGGCGTACGTGCCCCGGCCGGCCTCCTGGGTTGCCCGCGGCCCTCGGGTTTTCCTGGGGCGGCCCTGCAGCGTTGCCGTTTCCGCAGCTAAGCGGAGGGGCCGCGGTAGAACATGACGCGGGGTTTCTCTCCGTCACGTTACTGCTGTGAGGTAACGTGTCCCTGCCACAGCGTGGTTACGTCAAGGCGTAAGGGCCAGGAGGGTGACAGCGGCAGTCGCATGACTTGCGGCGGGGGAAGCTGTCACCTTCCTTCGCCTTGAAATGGTGGTGATGGAATGCTGGGGAGGCTTCACTGTGGAACAGCAGGGTCTTGGCCAGGGCAGGCCTGCCCCTGCTCCCCGAGTGCCGCAGTCCCTCGGGTGCAAAACCTGAGTACAGTCAGGGATGAGTAATGCTCCTAAAGCGAGATGTCTGACCTAATGATCTTTCCATTTGAAGGCAGCATGCATGGTGCAGCTTCTCTCGTCTCGGAGGCATATGGCTGCCTTTTACTTGGGATCAAAACAAGTGTATTTCTCTTGGCTATGTGCTTCGACACACCCTTCCAAGGAATAACACTTGTACAGCCTTACATCAGTTTAAGCTTGTTTAGCTTGTCATTGCTGTCACAGACCTCTACCTGTTTAAGAGGAAGAGATTCCAGTTGACTCTTGTGCGGACGCTTGATTTCTGTGCATGGCAGGGAGCAGTTCTGGCTAAAAAACCCCAATGATTATTTTTGGTGCAGTTAGATTTCAGACAGATCGCTCTGCAATTACACAAGTGTCAGCATGAAGTTAAGAGGTAGAACTTGCATGTAGGAGAGTAGCAATCCTGACCTACTCTTGATTAAGCATACTTCTGAGGAAGTGTGTTGGATGCTTGTTTGCTTTTTCCTTCTCCTTTGTCCTGAAATTTTAGTCCCACTGGGTCTGTCTGTAACTCATTAATCTTAACAAATACTGAGACTGTTGTAAATCCCTTGGTGATAGAAAAGAGGTGTCATTAATAGTACTCCTCAGTCAGAAAGTGCTGTATGAGCCCAAATCCTGTTAAACATCAGAGGCCTGTTTGAGAGACTTGTTTTACCTTGAGCTTTGAGCATACTGTCATCTCATAATCTGAATGTGAGACCTAAAGCCATGGGAAATCAGGTTTTAGTATTCTGCTGCTCACCACAGTAATTGGTTACTGTTTGCTCCATATATGATCCCATTGGCTTAATCTGTTGCAAATTTCACTCATGGGAATTCTGACAAAGGGCATTCTAAAGTAACTTGTTTTGGTGTTGAGAAACAGCTAGTAAACATTTTATCTCTGGTAGAGTATTCTGGTGTCTCTGATCTGTGACAGCCTATCTAGGTTAAGGACTAAATTATCGCAAGCATGCTAAATGCAAGGATGCCACTCGAAGGCAGATGGCACCTGAATTTTCTGAGTGCTGTATTTAAGCATCTTTATGTAACCTAGTTCATCTTAACACATAGGTTCCAGTGGCTGTTGCACCTGGGAGGACTGAGATCATATTTGCAGAAGCAGAGATGTGCCTAAATGAACTCTTAGAAAAGGAAGAAAAAAATGGGTTTCTGTGAAAAGTTTGGTTTAGTTTTACTGAGTTTGCTAGCAGCCCCCAGGAACTCTGCAGTAGGTTGGGATAGGATTTTTGTACTAATTGGTGCTTTCAGCTCTCATCTACCTCCCTTTACCATTCCATACCTCATGGTTACCTATGTTTCTATTTCCTCGGTAAGTGAGAGCATTCACCGGGTGGATGATGTGTGACTCAGCACACGTCCTTCCTTATCCCTCTGGCCTGTGTGATGTATTGAGTTAGCAGCATAACTTGGGGAAAGAAAAGTAGTCCCCCAGCTTGTCTTCAGACTTCAGCTGATAGGTCAGATTTGGTAGTCTCTCTGTGCTCGTGGCTTTGATCATCCTAAGTATGCAGAAGTGTGCCTTGAACTTGCGGTTACATCCACAGTAAGGCTGTGTTAATTAAGCAAGCGATGACTTGAAGGCTGGGATGGGGTGATACTACCTCTGAAAGGCATTATGGCACTGGTGTCCCTGTGCTGTCCCTTGTGTTCCTTTTGTTGTGCATGTTAGCATGTGGGGCTGTAAATAGAGCAGGATCTGGCTGTGGTCCAAGTTAATGCTAGCTGGCTCTCTTCTTGTGACGAGTTTAAATGCAGGAAAGTTCCTTGATCTATCTTTTACTTGTTAGAGCAGGGTTGCTTTGCTTGATTTGCTTTGGTATGTAATTGTACTTGCTATGGAGTTTTTGAGGCTTTTACGTTTTACTTTTTAACTCTGGCATTGAAAGAGTTTATGTTTGGTTTGGGGTTTATGTGGGGTGGGGGTGTTTTGGTTTTTTTTGCTTGGTCTTAGTATTTCTTGATACTTAATATCAACATCTTTCAATCTCTAAAATTACTGTGGTGGACCCATCACGTGTTGTGCTGTTTGTTTTTTGACTGTTGTGTCCCTCCCCTCCCGCTGTCTTTCTGGTCAGTGTCCCATCCTGTGTCTCATCCTCCCTTTCATGTGTGTGTCCCTGGTTTTCTTTATGTTGCAGTTTGGTTCTATTTGTCTTTCATTCTTAAGTTTCACTTTTTTGTTTTGTTTTGTTTTCGGCTCTTTTCACCTCTACTACTGGGGATAGGTAAATGAGCAGTAGTAAAAAGATAAGCAGTCATTTGGTTGCTGGAGTATGCTGATCAAACCACTGAGTTTCCAAAGAAGAGAAAAAATGTCAAGTCATATTTCCATATTGGTTATTGAAAATAAAGTCTTTGTGATGCTTGGTTTTTACTTCACTGTGTAAAAAGCTGTCACTTTATACACTAATGTGACTTCTGATGCAGGGTTTTCACTGTGTAAAAAGCTGTCACTTCATACAGTAATGTGAATTCTGATGCAGGGTTAGATATGCAGCTGGACATTTTTGCATGTAAATCATTATGATCATAAAGTTGGACTCCAGTTTAAGTGTGATTAAATTGCTACAAATACCCGTTACCTGGAGATTTTGTGCAGTAGCAAAGAAGAGTTCCTGGTGAAAGAACAGTGAACATAAACAGCTTGTCAGTTAGAAAGACAAGATCAGAGGTGCTCTTTTTAATTTGGTCATTTCACAGCATTTTTCTGTCAACGACTACTGTTGTGCGCAATGTGGGTTTTGTGAACTTTTGCCTTATGTTATAGCATGTATCCTACTGCCCCCAAAATAGTAAGTCATAGCCTATATCATATAACTAGAGCATGCACTGAGTCTCAGGAGGAAATTAGTGTGGTGATGTTTTCTAATTTTAGATGACTGTCTCTTCAGTTTTCAAACAGATTTCTGGTTCCCTTGAACTGCTAACTTGTTCCAATGGCTTAATAAACCAGCCTACTTATCAAGTCTTACTATAATGTGTAATTGACTTTGCAATAAAAGCCTTATTTGAAATACATAAACCTAAAATGTTTCCTTAATCATACTTTTTAAATTTAGAATTTCCTTTCAAGACTTACTGGAAATATCTATATATCTCTTTCATGATATTTTCTGTCAGCAGAGCGAATTAATGCAATGAAACTAGTAACTTGGCACAAGAAATGCAGTTGTATCTTCATTCAAGTCACGACTGAAAAATATCTCAATGGCTTTATTTTTATTTATTGTTCTCAGGGGCACAAATTAATCACAGAATCTAACTGTTGTTACTACTTGAGAGAGACAGATATGTATTTCATATTGTTTGGTGCTATTTATGTGGTATTGCTAGGACTTTTAAGAAACATCAGAAATACCTAGAATTGTTCACAGGACTAAGTTGCAGTTTCTTTAAGATTATAAGCAAATAACTGGAATTCTTTTGTCACAAGCTTTTGAAGGTGTGAAGGTTGTATTTGAATGAACAAAGTTGTCCTCACATGTAAGAGTGGCTACAGTAGTGACATTTAGTTGTTTTCCCTTGGCTGAATAATACATGACTATGAGAACTACTTCTCCCTCGTTTTGTTTTAACATTTCTTGACACATCTTCTAAACAATATATTTTTGAGCATGGACTTTCTCTTAGTGAGAAAAGACATTTAATTATTCCCACTTATTTAGAAGCAAGGCAACTAGAATAAGGAAAAGGAGTGTCCTGGTTTCAGCCAGGATAGAGTTAACTTCATTTGTAGCAGCTGATGGAATGCTGTGTTTGGGAGTTAAAATGAAAGCAGTGCTGAGAACACCCTGATGTTCTTAGTTGCAGTCAGACAGTCAAGGACTTTCTCAGCTTCTTCTATTTCTCTATTCTTGAGAAAGGAGGGGCGAAGCCAGGACAGGTGACCCAGATGGGCCAAAGAGAGTATTCCATGCCAATTACGTCCTGCCCAGGATAATGGGGGGCTGAGGGAGGAAGAAGAGGGGCGGTGGCGGGACGCGTGCTTCTTGGGGGGGACGGTCGGGTTCCGGGACAGCTCTGGGTGGTACGGCCTGAGCTGTGTGGTTCAGGGAGAAACTGCATTGGGTATCAATAGTTTCATATTCTTTTGCTCTAAAGTCCTGTTAGCATTGTTATATTTTATCTTTCTGTTATCTTAGTAAACTATTCTTACCCCAACCCACGGGCCTCTTAGTTTCTTGGTTTTGGAGTTATTTGCCCCTTCCTTTTCCCTTCCCTTGTTTCCCCTTTTTCCCTCTTCCCCTGCTCTTTTACTTTAAGAAGCAGGCAGCTGTGTGGATCTCAGCCCACAGCCGGGGTGAAACCACGACAGGAGTATGTGATTGGCATAAAGCATGTGGGCCTGCATTTCTTAGACGGGCTTTCCTTATTCTTGCTGTGACCAGCCATGTTGACAAACCTGCATGGAAATGGGCTGTGTTATTCCGATCTCAGAACTTCCTGACTGTCCATGTAAAAGTGCCATTCTGGAGAGGCAATCTTTTCCTTTCATTGTATGAGTGCAGCCATGTTCAGCAATGGGGGATAAAAAGCCCTGGGGATGAGCAGGATCCTGACCACTATTTTAGAGGTTAAAAGTTCTGAGAGACTAGTGCTTGTTACTGCGTTGCTTCTACATCACTGTAGAAATGTGGTGCAATTGATTAGATACTTTTTTGGAGGTGAGGTGTCTTATTTCTGTATTTTCCTGTTGGGTTTGTATCTCTCCTCCAGCTGTGAGTTCCTGATTGTACAGACTTTGGAAACACTCTGTGCACAGAGCCCACTGGACTGTTGAAATTCTGATTTTGAAACTGATTTCAGAAAGGATGGTAGAGGGTATGGAAGACTAAGCTTTGCTTTCTATCAACCAGTTGTAGAAACTCTCGTGACTTCTGATCACAGCAGCCCTCCTCTAGTCCAGATGGAGCTGCTTTGTCTTTGCTACATGCTGCTTCCACAGAATTTTCCCTCTTCTGTACCCATTGCTCTGTCTGCTGTAGACATTGATGGATAACAGTGGTCAAGTAGGCTTGATTTGTCTGCCTCATTTTCCATGGGCCCAAGTGGGGCATGAAATTTGTGCAAAGATTATAAATATACATAGAAATTCTGTGTGTTGTAGTGTTGTACAGATAATGTACAACTTGTGTTGCTTCTCTTCATTCTTAAGCTGTATCTGTGTTACTCTATCCAGTATTATTATGCATCATTCGGTCACTGCGTAGTGACAGAAAGACGATTGCAGGGCAGCAGAAGCCCAGCTCTAAGTAGGGCATCTGTCAGGCCATGCAGTAACCTGGCATCCTGGTTGGGAAAATTGACAGAGATGGTTCTGTTCCCACCTAATTTGTGCCAGATGCACTTCCTGACTCTCAGTTAACACTCTCCCAAAATAGATCAGAATACTAAATAATTGTTCTCATCATCAACAACAACAAAGTGCCTGTGAGGCTGTTACATAATTCAACACATGCAAGTAACTCATGTTAGCTTGCAGTGAACTTCAGTCAGTGAATACCGTTGAAGGATTTAGGTGCAACTTTTAGCAAAATTAAGTTCATGAGTAGTCCTGTTGTTTGCTTCTGTGCTGCTAATTAAAACTGGCCAAGAACTGTTCAGTTAGCCTAAATGGCATACCCCAGTTCATGTCCACTCAGTTAAACTCATTCTTACAGGAGAATTACGTTCCAATTAGCTTTTTGGCTTTTGGTTTCTGGATTGTTTTTTTCCCCTACTATAAACCTGGCTGTTGACTGCAGGGTAAGCCATGGCTGGTTTTGAACAGGCCCTCGTTTGTTGAAGTCAGTCAGGACAACTAGGGGAGCAGGCCCAACCAGAGTTCATGAAGGGCTTGTCCTGCTTGACCAACCTGATCTTCTATAACCAGGTGACCGACCTAGCAGATAAGGGAAAGGCTGTGGATGTTATCCACCTGGACTTTAATGACTTCCGCCCTGTCTCCTGGGGGGTTCTCCTAGAGAAGCTTGTAGCTTATGGCTTGGTGGACCAGTGTGCTCTTCTCTGGGTAAAAAACTCAGATGGAACACTGAGTCCAAGCAGTTGGGGTGAACAGAGTTAAATCCAGTTGGCCAGTCACAAGTGGTGTTCCCCAGGGCTCAGTACTGGGGCCAGGTCTCTTTAATATCTTCATCAGTGGCTTGAATGAGGGTATTGAGTGCATCCTCAGTATGTTTGCAGATGACACCAAGGTGGGTGGGAGTGTTGATCTGCTTGACAGTAGGACAGAAGGCTCTGCAGAGGGACCTGGACTGTGTGGATCGATGGGCAAAGGCTAGCTGTACGAAGCTCAACAAGACCAAGTGCCAAGTCCTGCGCTTCAGTTGCAACAACCCCTTATGACGCTACAGTCTTGGGGAAGAATGGCTGGAAAGCTGCCCAGCAGAAAAGGACCTGAGGGTGTTGGTGGACAGCCAGCTGAACCTGAACCAGCAGTGTGCCCAAGGTGGCCAAGAAGGCCAGCAACTTCCTGGCTTGTATCAGAGTAGTGTGGCCAGCAGGACACTGTACTTGGCTCTGGTGACGCTGTACCTCAGTACTGCATTCAGTTTTGGGCCTCTCAGTACATGAAGACCATTGAGGTGCTGGGGCGTGTCCAGAGAAGGGCAATGAAGATGATGAAGGGTCCGAAGCACAAGTCTTACGAGATGAGTGACTGAGGGAACTGCGGTTGTTTAAAGCTAGAGAAGAGGAGGCTGAGGGGAGAGCTTATCACTGTACAGCTACCTCAAAGGAGGCCAGGTAGGCGTTGGTCTCTTGTCCCAAGTAATTAGCAAAAGGACAAGAGTAAATGTCCCAAGTTGCCTCAGGGGAGGTTTAGACTGGATATTAGGAAAAATTTCTTCAGTGAAAAAGTGGTCAGGCACTGGAACAGGCTGCCCAGAGAGGTAGTGGAATCACCATTACTGGAGGTGTGTTGTAGTTTGCATGGCTGGATTCTAGTGAAGAATGGGGGCTGCAGGGGCGGCTTCTGCAAGAAGCAGCCAGAAGCTCTCTGCAGGCCCCACAGAGCAAACACCAGCCAGCTCAAGGCCAGAGTCGTTACTGACCAAGGCCGAGCCCATCAGCAGTGGCCACAGCGCCTCTGGGAATCGCATTTAGGAGAAAAAACCTGCAAGCAGCCACTTTGTGCCCCCAGAGAAGGGAGTGAGAAGATGTAAGAAACTGTGCAGACACCAAGGCCAGGAAAGGAGGACAGGGGTTGATGAGGTGCTTTAGGTGACAGAGAGGAAGATTCCCCTGCAGCCCATGGAGAAGACCATGCTGAAGCAGGCTGTCCCTCTGCAGCTTATGGATGATGATGGGGAGCAGAGATCCCATCTACCGCCCCTGGAGGACCCCACACCAGAGTGGATGAAGACACCTGAAGGACTCTGTGACCCCGTGGGAAGCCTGAGTTGGAGCAAACACCTGGGAGTGAAACCTGCAGTCCATGGAGAGGCTGACTCATGCAAAAGCAGATTTGCTGGGGGTACTTGAAGACTCTGTAAGGGAACAGGTTGAAGCAGTCTGGGCCTGAAGGTTGGCACACTATGGAAGGGGTCCACACTGAGGCACATGGTGAAGCGCTGAAGCCCCAACAGAAAGGACTGACGTTGGAGAAGTTCTTGGAGAACTGTCTCCCGTGGGTGGGACCCCACAGAGCAGCAGAGGAAGAGTGTGAGGAATGCCCCCCAGCTAAGAAGGAAAACAACTAGTGAGGAACTGACTGAACTCCCCATTCCCCCAGTCCCTGCCCCTCCCCTCTGAGGCATGGGGAGGAACAAGGGAATGAAAGCATGACTGAAGTGAAGTCTGCTAAGAAGGGAGGAGTGGGGGGAGGTGCTTTAAGATCTGGCCACACTTCTCATCACCCAACTGGTTTCACTGGGTGTGCAGTGCAGTATCATAAATGAGAGAGCTTTCTGTCCTTTATTCCATGTTGAGTCTGTTGTGCCCGTGACGCTGATTGCAGAATGATCTCTCCCTGTCCTTATCTCGACTCCTGAGCCTCTCAATAGATATTTTCTCCCTTGTCCAGCTGAAAAGGGGAGTAATAGAGCAGCTTTGGTGGGCATCTGGCCTCCAGCCAGGGCTAAACCACCACACGGTATTCAAAAAACATGTAGATGTGGCACTTCAAGGCATGATTTACTAGACATGGTGGTGTTGGGTTGACAGCTGGACTTGATGTTCTTAGAGGTCTTCTCCAACCTTAAAGATTCTGTGATTCAATATGTCTTTCCTATCTGAGAACAGCCAAATCCAAGACCAGATGTATTGTTTCTTCTGGTTTAGCCAGAGAAGAAACTTTGACCTCTGGAATTCAGCTTCTTTCCTACCTTTTGATCTCTTAAAAAATTGGAACAGAGGAAAGAGCAGGATTTTGAGTGAGTTGTTTGTATATTTTGGAACACAGGAAGTTCTGCACCAACATGCAGAACTCTTTCAGAGTGAGGGTGACAGAGCCCTGGCACAGGCTGCCCAGGGGGGTTGTGGAGTCTCCTTCTCTGGAGATATTCAAGACCCATCAGGACTCCTACCTGTGCGACCTGTCCTAGGGAACCTGCTTTGGCAGGGGGGTTGGATTCCATGGTCTCTAGAGGCCCCTCCCAAACCTCCCTCCAATACAATTCTGTCATAAGAGTCAAGAACCAGCCCTGGCTGGTTCCTGGGGCTCAGTCCATCCAGTGCACTGAACAGGGGTGGAGATCTTATGGAATATACAGCGTGTGTTCATACAGTTAGTGTGTCATGATACTTGTGTGCTGGCTGAATTTAGGTTTTATTTCCTTACTCTAGTGGGTCATGGTATGATTCGTTCCATTAATTTGTTTCAACAAGAATAAACTCCACTCCTTCCTCTCCTAAAAACAGCAGATAATAGCTATAATATAGTTCCTCTGTAGGTTAGATATAAGGAAGACTTTTATGATGAGGTTGGTGAGGTGCTGAAACAGGCTGCCCAGAGAGGTTGTAGATGCCCCACCATTGGAATGTGAAAGGTGAGGGTGGACAAGGCTTTGGGTAACCTGATCTTGTGGAAGGAGTCCCTGTCCATGTCAGGGGGTTGAAACTAGATGGTCTTTAAAGTCCCTTCCAACTCAAACCAGTCTGTGATTCTGAAACCAGGATACTTTTTCTTGGCATAGTATGTTTAATTGGGGAAAAAATGGTACTGAAGAATTGCTATTCAGTGCTTCGGCGCAGCATCTCACCGGGAGATGATGTTTGCTTTGATCTGAATAGCAAATACACAGTTAGGATTTGTAGGCTGATTAAGCATTTCTTATTTATAAAATCAAAATTTCAAACCTAAATTAGTACGTCTTGTCATATGCTTGAATTTAAGTAGGGGAGCACCCAGAAGTGCTTGTTACAGGCTTATAACTGTTCCTGTTGAAACTGTACACTGTAGGAAGAGTTGGGTACTGAATAGTTTCAGGAATCCTGCCTGAGAAATCCAAAGGATTTAGGAGGAATCCTAAGCCACTTCCTTTCTAAAGCCTGTTAAAACCTCAATGCCTGTACTTAAAAGTGACTTTGTATAGATGCTAAAGTGAATCTGGTTTTAAATTTCCCTGTGGTACAATGCAGGTAATGCTAGATGTGATGCAAGCACTACAGTTGTCATTTGCTATGCAGAACAGTATCTGGTTTCACCTGTTTCTCTTTCTGCATATGCTGATAGATTACATGTCTGTGAATGCTGAGGATGATGTTGAAGCAGTGATTATTGACCATGGAGAAAATGGATTGTCCACCCAAAGCTCCATGCCAATGGAACAAAACTCTGAAGTAAACAGTGCTGTACACAACATGGCTCAACTTCCTTATGGTAATTGCTGTTTATTTTTATTGTGATCTAATATTTAACAGCGAGTTTTAATGCTGTGCCTTCAGTGCTGCTGTTTTGGGTGCTTTCTCTATTACCCATATCTTTAAAACATATGTTATTAGAAAGCTACTTTATAGAAATTGCTTGGCAAGGCATTTAAAGAGAGAAACCTTTTTAGTTACTACTTTATAAGTCTTTACTCATAGTGAGCCTGCTGGAATAGTAGATTTTAAAAAACCAGTTATTTATGTACTTATAAATTAAGTATACCTAGGAATGAATTAATAAGATTTTTGGCATGTTAATGTCATGGAAGAACCTAGCCCATAAAATTAGCTTTTTAGGTAAACTGTCTGGTGTAATTTAGTGGAGCACTGAGGATACTGACATGCAATGATTGTTTAAGCTGATAAATTATTAGCTACAAGTAGTCTTTGGTGGTTGTTTTAATTCATTGTATTTATTTTAACATGCAAGTTCAAGGTCTGTTGGAAACCTTACCTAATTCTCCATTGGCCCAGACAAAAATTAATCATGGCTATTACAAGCACTTATTAAGTCCAGTAGCAGCATTACCAAGTTAGCAAGGAAAATGACTCTGATGGAACTTACTAGTTCTGGGTTGGGTTTTTTGGTTTGGTTTGGTTTTTCTATTAGGTCAGCTGATGTTAACAGAGAATCTCATCAGTATCTCTGTTTCCTAGTGTTGTTAGGTGCTTCTGAGAACCTTTAATCTTTTTGCTCTTCTACTTGACAGCAGAGCTCTGTAATTTTTTGTATGTTTGCCTAAAAATGTACTTGGAGGAGGAGTATGGTTTTGAAAAGCTCACTTTGGTTTTGTCTCTTTATAATAAAAAAAAAAAAATCTTGCCCAAGAAACTGTCATAGACACTGGTTTCAGGACATGAGTAATTATATCATTACCAACAAAGGAATCGTGATGAATGGGTATGATTATTTTTTAAAAGATAAAAAATGGTTTTGTCATCTTTGGGGTTACAGCTTTTGTTGTCTAGTTAAAACTACGTATAGTGAAATGTATGACCAAAACATAAGTTTATCTTGAATACAACTGTTGAACTTAACTCTTTTAACTGAAATTCTCTCTGATTGTTCTTACTCAACCACCATCTTAGACTAGTATCTTGTAGAGCACTGCCTTTTCTTCAGATCAGATTTGCTGTGTCAAAACTAGTTTTTTACTAGCTATTACTTTTGTCTCATATCTTCTTGCCTACTTATTATCTAGCTGGCAGAGAAAGCTCAACATCTGAGATACAGATCTAGGCCTTTATTTCTCCCTGTCTCCTGCAGAACAGGTCTGTTGTGGTGTTTACTTGCACATTTATGCCCGCAAACTCAGTATCACTTTTGAGGGTGCACTTTTTTTAAATCATTGTATTTGTACCTAAATCTAAATTTGGGAAGTTAATCAGAAAGAAGATTAGTTTAACATAAGCATAATGTGTTTAAACTGTAATTAAACCAGGGACCTGAAATTTCTCCAGGTGAAGAAAGTTCTTCAGGTGGCATTCTGGTTTGGCTACAAAAATATTGGAAGTTAGAAGGGCTGTGCTCTGCCAGTGTGTTAATGCTGCTGCCCTGCATCCCTTCCCCTTTCAACACGCTTGTATTGGTGTTGGTCCCACACAGTGCTGCCATCTCCCATGCTCTTAGTTCTGGGGTGCTTAGTGCTAGGAGATGAGTGCTAGCTTGGTCTATGTGGCAGGGACAGACGGATGAGGTGATCTGGGAAAGGAAGCAAATTCTGAACCCGGGTGAATAGGTAGGATTTAATCCTCACCTAAGAGAACAATAATTAAGTCATTACCTTTTTTTTTACTGTTCAGTTATTGATTATGATTTCAAATTTATGTTAACTACACTAATGTAAATCTACCACAGATCTTGCCGAGGTAAGTTGTGGTTTAGCCACCATCTGTCAGCTCTGCTACAACATTTGTCTGGGCTCTTAATGCCACTTTTTTTTTTTTAATTTTTCTAGCTTGTGATGCTGAATACATTACTTCTACTCTGTTCTTCCTCTCCTTGTGCATAAAATAGAAGTGTTTATCTTTGCTTTTCAGTATTTTTCTTAGCTTGTCTCTGCCCTATTGGATTAATTTGCTTCTTCACTTCTGAGATACTGTTTCTTCTTTATAACTGGGTCATGAAATTAGTGTCGTTATTTTTGCAGAGCTACTAAGAAAAGTACCCTTGCAGCTTTAGTCATGTAGCCCCTTTTACTTGGGGGGAACTCAGTGTAAGTATCCACAGAAGTTCCCCACCATACTTTTTCAGCTTGGCTTAAGCTCCAAAATGCTCCTTTTTGGCAGATGGTATCATGGGGAATTGGTGTGGCCTTTTTACACCAGCTAAGTTTTTCCTCCTTATTTCTTGGGAGTGTTCTAAGGTCTTGGTTAGTTTCTTAAGCTTTACTTGTCTTTTAATATCTTCTTACCTATGTATATTGTTATCTATATAGTGTTTGGCCTGTCTATAGCTGCAATATACAGAACTCAAGGGGAAATAGTTACACTTTTAAAATTTTTAATTTCTTCCCCTCTTAAGAGTGTTTTTATCTCTTTTAAGAAGAGCTGCCATAGCCCTTTCCTGAAAGTTTGAAACTTGAAAACGGTGGACAGGCAGGTGTGGCAATGGAGATAGCATTATGGAAATGAGAACAGAAAAGCAAGATAAATGAAAGTGATCAAAGGGCTGGAGCACCTCTCCTATGAAGGCAGGCTGAGAGAGTTGGGCTTGTTCAGCCTGGAGAAGAGAAAACTCCAAGGGGAGCCATGTTCTTCCATGACATTAACTTTGCAGTACCTGAAAGGTGCCTATAAGCAAGCTGGGGAAGAACTGCTCACAAGGGCATGTAGCAATAGGACAAGGGGTAACAGTTTTAAACTAGAAAAGGGGAGATTGAAGTTGGATATCAGGAAAAATTGGAACAGGCTGCCCAGGTAGGTAGTGAAGGCCCCATCCCTGGAGATATTCAAGGTTAGACTTGGGGCTCTGAGCAGCCTGATCTAGTGAAGATGTCCCTGCTCACTGCAGGGGGTTGGACTAGGTGACCTTTAAGGATCCATTCCAACCTAACACATTCTGTGATTCTACAATGTTGAATTGGATTTGTCAATTACAAGTCTAATTAAACTGTATTTCTAAGCATTTAATAATATGCTATTAAACAAATTGCAAATAACTAAGCAGTTTGAGCATAAAATAATGGGTGACTGTGTTGCCTGAAAAGCAGGTTTGTTACCCAGTGTGCAACAAGCCAGTTCCCACACACAGGGCAGATACGGCTTTTATTCAGTTCTGAGTGCTTGGTGGGTGTGGGAAATGCTAGAGCAGCCCTGGAAAAGCGACACAGTTATGCTTGTTGGAAGAAAGCTGTGAAAGGAAGAGAAAAAGCAGTGAAGCAGGAGATGGAGGGTCTCGTAGAAATGGAAATTTGAGTCTTGTTCAGCAGGGAGGTGACACAGTGTTCTTTGTTACGGAAGGGAAGATGTAAACAGAAAAACTCCCGCACAGAGGGAGTTCTCCAGGGTGGGGCGATCTTTTGAATAGGAATGTTGTGTTTCTTGTGTTAATGAAAAGTCCTGAAACCTGACTCCAGGCTGCTGCATCAGTCATTGAGAGGGTGTAAACGTTTGCTCAGTTGTTACTAAAGTTATCTTCCATCTACCACAATCAGAGTCCGTCACTTTCAATATGCCACAGGTGGGTTTCCACAAATCAAGTGTACCAAAAGCCATTATATATAATGAAGACAGATCAGTTAGCAATGCTTTGTCTGGACTTTGGTTTTCATTGCCAACCTGGCTGTGTGGTTGGCGATGGAGATACCTTGCTTAGATTCTTAGCATTCCAGGACAATTGGTTTACAGGTGTCCCTTTAAACAATTTCCTTTGATGCTTTTCTTAGCAACCACTTAGCATCTATCTGCAATCATTATTAATTACGGAGCCATTGTAATACGGAGCAACAGTTAACTTTTAAGTTTGATGATAGATATCAATTGTGCATGTTTTTTGTAGCATAACTTTCAGTGCAGTGGGAAACCCGCCGATGGTTTGCTTTCTCTCCTCTTTTCCAGGAAGCGAAGGTTTGTCAATGCTAGCTGAACAAGTGGCATCGCAAATGGGCCATCCTCCAAGTATGCAGAGAGGAAATAGTTGCAGCCCTGAAAGAATGGATTTTGTGTTTTCACATAATAAAAGAAAGCGACCTGCCCCTACTCTAATGGGTCCGAGTGTGGTATGTTTCAACAAACACTAGCCCTTTGTTTTAAAGCCAATTTCAATGTTATTAGAATGTCCTTTTTCCTTCACTTTTGTATGCTCATTTGATGACATCCCAGTGAAGAAGTGTGGGCAGGATATATATGTGGTACAGGAAAACTTCAAGCAAATTTAAAACCTTGCTGTGGTGGATACTGTACATAGGTATAATAACTTGTGTCCAGTGGACAGTAATTTATATAAATTTCCCACATAGGTGCAATTATTTTTTCAGTAAAAAGCTCTTTGTGCAATTTAGGATAATAAGAGTCGAAACTTAATGTTTAATAAGGATTTGTCTCCATGAACCATTCTGTCCAAAGACAGACTACATGTATTTTTAACTTGAGGCAGTGTGAAGCTTGGTTCATGACATCATACAGAGGTTAATTCCTAGATTCCCACAGTCAGGGTGTCTTTAGTGCTGTAAAAGCAGCTCCAATCTGTTTAATTCTGCCTGTTATAAAACAAACAAAACCAGCCCCCTCAACCATCCTTTCTCGAAATAAGACTTGGTTAAAAACGACATAGAAGACTTGAGTATGGTGGACAAGGAACTGCTCCCAGCAAGTAAAAGAAAAATGTCAAAATTATCCAGGTGGTGGCACTGTTGATTCCTGTCTAAAAGCAGTTTTCAAGCAGTAGGAAAACTACATCTTTTAGCTTGTGAATAAACATTTCTATAGCTTCTCTAGGCAGAGTTGTACTCATTGAAATATGTATCATTTTTTAACCAAACTTATTTATTTAAATTAGTGTAAAAATCTACACAAAGTCTCATAATTGCATAAGCCTGGCTATATAGTCAGATGAGAAAGTTGTGGCCTTAGAATAACAAAATAAAAATACATATTACTGTAATATTTTGCAAGAGGTTTATGCTGAACCAGAGTAAGGCTCTCTTAAACCAAAAGGGAGGTGAATATTTACAGGACTTAACCACGGGTACACAAAATAAGTGGCTGTGTTAAGTCTCACTTCATTGGGCCTTTTTGTAGCCAGGGGAAGGAATATAGCTTCAACTGAAAGTCTTCAAGTTGGATTCCTAACAGGTTCTCTCTGTAGTTTGAACTCTTTCGTTATTCAAAACACTGAAAGCTGTTTATGTCATTTCCCAGATGAGAACCAGGGGAGGAGAATACGAAGATAGTGACGGCGTCATTTATGAGTATGAACCGGACTACGACTGCGTAAGTTCATCTTCTTGTGCTTGGCTGACTCTGAAAAGCCGCTCTGGGGATGCGCGTTTTGGGGTGGACCAAAATAACATGGGAGGCTTGAAGTTGGCATTTATTGGGTTAATGTGATATCCTAAGACTGTATATATTGCTACCTCACGCTCTCTTTTTTCTTCTTTTACCTTGTGTATTTTAATGAAAAAGGAGAGTATTGTTTCTGAAGCTTCCTATACTGAAGCTTCCTATGCTGGAGATCACCAGAAAACTCTTATGGAGGTCCTCAGTTATTGCCAGGTAATTTTGTTAATGTTGTTGTTTAATGTATTTCAGTGATAGTTTTCGTTAGATTTGCAGTCTCTGTTTGATAACCTGTGACTTCAGTCTTTCCAGTTGTTCATTTGTTAGTTTCCTGTTTCAGTGCAGTATATTCAATGAAAAAAAGAAAAAAAAAATCTACTTACATGTTCTCTGAACTTTTCATACCATAGCTGACAAGAATAGTTTTCAAATACTAAGTTTTAATATAAAATTTTAAGTATAGTGATTTATTGGGAAGGGCTCTACAGTAATGGGAAAGATCTGACTGTCATACACACTCTGCTTTTGAAAGCAAACAAGACTTGCCAAATGTCTGCAAAAATCTCAGTACTGTTGTTTTGGCAAGTTCTTTGCTTTTGACTTCTGAAGCAGTAGCTGGCAACATAGAAAATCACTGCACTGAAAATTAAAAGTATCCCATATTTATTCAGGTGAACACTTACGTGAGTCTGGAGTCATAGTACTCCACAGAGTGAGAGACGTTCAGGCCATGTTTTAGGGAGGATAATAGTTAGTGGCCTGTAGCCAAGAATTAATGTCTTGTGAGTCTCTTTAAGCATATATTCAGCAATGCTGTGAAAGAAAATTGACTGATACTGTGTGAGTAATGTTCTTGCACTAGTCTGGGAATGCGTGCAGGTATTGCAAGTAGCAGTAATGAGAAGCCATAGTCTCTTTTACTGCCTACCTCGCCCCTTTCTGTCTCTTCCTCCCAGTAAATCTCCCAGTAAAGTCCTCCCAGTAAACTAATAATGCCTGTACTGGCCATAATGATTGAAGGTCTCTCAGTGCTCCCTTGAATGTTTCTAAATTTTGGGAAGATTTATGGATCTTGGTTTGTGGTGGTTTTTTTGTCTAAGGTTTGTTTTGGTTTTTTTTTTTTGGAAAAGACAGCTATCATATTGGAACTGAAGCCAAGTTCCAGCTGTCTTAGCCTTTCTGTGTAAGAGATGTGCTCCCATCCCTTCTTCATCTTCACGGCTCTTCATTGGACTTTTTCTAGTACATCTGTGTCTCTTGTACTGGGGAGCCCAGAGCTGGAGCCAGCACTCCAGGTGTGGCCTTACCAGTGCTGAGGAGAGGGGAAGGATCACCTCCCTTGACCCGCTGGCAGTACTTTGACTAATGCAGCTCAGGGCACCAATAGACTTCTTTGCAGCAAGGGCACATCACTAGCTCACATTGAACTTAGTGATCACCAGGAGATCCCTCGTCCTTCCTGCCAAGCTGCTTCCCAGCTGACTGACCCCCAGCATGTACTGGTGCCTGGGGTTGTTCCTTCACAGGATGTTGTACTTTATTGTCAAGTACAGGAACCTTCGTGAGGTTCCTGTCGGCCAGTTTCTCCTGCCTGTGGAGGTTCCTCTGGATGGCAGCAGGAACCCCTGATGTATCATCTGCTCCTGCCGGCCTGGTGTTGGCTGCAACCTTGCTGAGGGCACGCTCTGCCCCATCATCTAGATCATTAATGAAGATATTAAACAGGATCAGACCCAGAGTGACCCCTGAGGTAGCCCATTAGTCACTGGCTTCCAGCTAGACTTTGTACCACTGATGACCAGGAGTTGCAGGAGTAAACTTCTCTGAGCATTCTTTTTACTGTGATATTTACCATTGTTGTTTGCATTTTATATCTAATTTGATCTTTAACATGCTTGCAGAATGTATATATTATCTATAGATATTACCCAGTTTTAGGAAGGGGATTTTGCCCTAAATGGAACTTTCTTGATTTCTGCAGACTTAAATTGGGTTCTTGTGATACAATACTCTTTTCACCCTTGTGTTTGTTTTCAGGCCATGTACGATGCTATTCAGAAATTGGATAAGAAATTTGACCTGCTTCATCGGAAGGTCTCAGAAATGCAGCATATTCGTGTAAAGCCACTGTTGCTCAAACCTGTGAGTATTAATGACCAGGCACATTAATTTTTTCCTTTCATTCTCTCTCTTCCTCTGATACTTTATTAAAAGAAATCCTCTCCTTTCACTAAGATGAAAAATAGTAGCAAAGTGGTAGACTGAAAATCCATTTCAATTTAATTATTTTAGATTTCTTATTATAAGGCAGCTTCAATCTCCTGTGTTGTTATTGACCGGTGGTCACATAATGGCCAGTGGGCCCCATCACATTCTGGATGCTGTGATAGATGCTGTAAAATTCTGTTTGCATTGGAAGGAACAGAAATGAATTGTGCAGGTTACGTGTTAAACTGGGGTGGATTGGTGTTACTGCTTTACAGGATGTGGTGTAGTGTCTCGTTGGCTTCTCAGGGTAGAAAGGAGTTTATGCGTCACTCCCGCAGGCGGGTTCAAGTGACTAACTGATTTTTAGATCTCAGCAGTGTGGTGGTGTATCCACTAAAATATAGATGTCATGGTTTCACCCCGGCTGTGGGCCGAGATCCACGCAGCTGCCTGCTCCTTAAAGTAAAAGAGCAGGGGAAAAGGGAAAAGAGGGGGGAAACAAGGGAAGGGAAAAGGAAGGGGCAAATAACTCCAAACCCAAGAAACTAAGAGGCCCGTGGGTTGGGATAAGGATAGTTTACTAAGATAACAGAAAGATAAAATATAACAATGCTAACAGGACTTTAGAGCAAAAGAATATGAAACTATTGATCCCCAATGCAGTTTCTCCCCGAACCACACAACTCAGGCCGTACCACCCAGAGCTGTCCCGGAACCCGACCGTACCCCCAAGAAGCACGCGTCCCGCCACCGCCCCTCTTCTTCCTCCCTTCAGCCCCCCGTTATATCTAGGCAGGATGTAATTGGCATGGAATACTCTCTTTGGCCCATCTGGGTCACCTGTCCTGGCTTCGCCCCTCCTTTCTCAAGAATAGAGAAATAGAAGAAGCTGAGAAAGTCCTTGACTGTCTGACTGCAACTAAGAACACCAGGGTGTTCTCAGCACTGCTTTCATTTTAACTCCCAAACACAGCATTCCATCAGCTGCTACAAATGAAGTTAACTCTATCCTGACTGAAACCAGGACATTAGACCTGTTGGTTTTTTGGGTTTTTTTTTCTAATGAAATACCTTTCTCTCAGAATTTTAAAGAAGGCTCGCTATTGAGTGCATGTTATCCATTTTGTTCCTGTGGTCAATCCACTGTTAAGTAAGGAGACAGAAAAAGAATATTTGTAACAGTGCTCTTTAACAGTAAAACATAACAGGTGATTTTTTTAAGAGGGTCATAAAATCCATAATGATGTTTCTTTGTGAATGCTACTGCAAAGCTTTTAATGTGGCAGAGGTGCTCCTGCTGCCAGGAGCTGTCAAGGTATCAGTAAGGTCCTTTGCTTTAAGGGTGGGTAAAAGTGATGGTTTTCTCATGCATACCAGTTATCTGTAGGATACTAGATTTTATTGGGAATGCATCTTTGTCGACAACTCCAAGCTTGTACTGACCACACATCCAAAAATATGAGATTCAGGAAAAAAGTTGGTCTTGTCAGCTATGCTTAGACCCTGAAACCCCAGCGCCCTTACCCACCCCTCTCACCATGTGCGGTGACAACTGCTTTAGTGTTCAGATTTAAAATGACCTGAGCTGTTTTTTCTGAAGAAAGCTTTTATTCTATAAGTTGTGAGGGGGAAGCTAGCAAATGCAACCTGCCAATCATTTTCTTATGTTAGCCCTTTATCTTTAAAACCATCAGGAATGCTGTAGATTTTTTAAAATAGCTATACCATTGTTGTATCTGTGATGAGCTAAGGGTATACATAAGAAAAGGTTGGTGGTAAAGGTACTTTTTTTTTTTTCCCCCTTCTTCTTAAATCAACTCCAATAGCTCAAGAAATGGGCAAACTTTCAGGCACATAAGCCTTCTTGCAGGTCATAGATGTTTGAAAGTTACTAAGGTGTATTATAATCAGAATTGTGTAAGCAATAACTTTAACCCAAACCCACATGTCATCTATACTTGATAGCTCCTCATTTGATTTTTGTGTTTTGTATTTTCAACTAGAATGCATGCTTTAGGGTGTTTATGCTTCTTAACAAAAGCACTCCAAGTGGTGGAGAGCACAGCCCATCTCTGTGTCTGTCTTAGTCTCTTCAGAATGTTCCACTGTAGGTGAGATCTGGATGCGTTCAGCTAGCAAATAAAAAATGAAGAGGTAGTCAGGAGAGTAAGCAATTTATCTTTTTCTTGTTTAAAAGAAAGCTGACAAGGCAGTGGAGACATACCCTGAAAATTCAGCAGACTGGGTCAGTGGCTGACAAATTTTAACTTTCATTTTGCCTATCCTTTTTTTTTTTTTTTTTTTAATGGAGCTTTTCTTAAGAGCCTTTACAAAGCTGCCTTTCTTCTGTCTTTTGAGAAGGCACTTATGCTAGCACCCCAGGTGGAAAAAGCTTGAGAAACATTGAGGCTGACCAGATAAGCTCCTTTTATTCTCACTTGTAGTTCCAACACTAAAAAGTTAGAGGGAAGGTTTAAAAAGTAATAGCGCTGGTTTCATACTTAAATGAAGAGTCTGTTGCCAGTAGCAGAACTACTAAAATCTAATCTTAAGGGTTTGCAAAAGAATAAACAAAAGACCAGATATGTCTAATCTAAGATTGTTTTCTGAATCACATTTACAGAAACCAGTTGGATTTGCATACAGAAGTTCCAGTCACTTGCCCCAAGGCAAAATAAGACTACAAAAATCCATGCAAAGGGAATCAAGTCTTCACCTCTCCTCGCCACGCCAGGGAAGGCATAGCCCAGTCATCAGGGTTGCTTTACAGAATGGCCACGTTCAGGTCAACTCCACCGTAAAACACGTTCCGCAGAGTGGCCAGCTGGAGTCGCAGCAGGCTGTCTGTAGGCAGAGCCCACCGCTCCCCACTATAGTTTCTACACATTCATTGCATTCGTCGTACTCGGCAGCTAACAGGATGCCCGACCCTTCCCCGCAGCCAAATTTTGTAGCCAACATTGTGGAAAGTACTGCCAGTGTTGCATCTTCACCAGTGGCATCCTCATCAATGCCAGCACCATCTGACACCAGTTCAGGAGGTGCTATGCTGGTGAACTACAGAAATGCATCTGGGAGTGTGAACATCAGTGAGGAGCTACCATCCTCCTCAGTCTCCATCAATCCTAACCTTGGTGAGTTCTTTTGTAATAAATACTCAAAAAAACTTGCTGCTAACATAAAATAAATATGCTTAAAGAAATCTTTTCAGTCATTTCTTAGCAAAAGTAAAGGAGCAGAGGTGGCTGCCCTACAAACATTTCTATAATGGCATACTGTTTAAAACTCTTGGAATGCCTAATATGCCAGGGAGCACTTAAACCTCTGCAATGCATGTACAGTTGTGTAGATTCCCACAAGCCTCTGATTTACAGTACGTGCTTTGGGTTCTTTTAAGACTAGGCCCTCTCTTTCTCTGTTGGTGCTCTTGATGTAAATGATTTGTAAACCTGTGTATTTGTCATAAGTCATGTGTGCTTGCCCTGCCTACGTTTAAGAAGCCCGTAAGTTAAGTGAGGCATATGCCTGTATGCGCATTTTGCGTTTTAAGAAAGCAGCTTACGTGATTTGTGTGAAGGAAATACCTGTTTTCTTCTTTTGGAGGGTTTTATCAGTGAAAAATCTGTTCTGTCCTCAAATCCAATGTGCTTGGTTTTTTTTCAAAATACTTAATTCCACGTAAAATGAAGAATTCAGTAGATCGCTGCATTACAGTAAACTAGTACATATAAAATAGCACCATGTTTTAAAAAGTAATGAGTTTCTTTCTAAAGTGTAAGTGCCTTGAGTTATGTGGAAAGCTGGACTATGAGGTTTGGTATGCTTTTGGTATAAAAAATAAGTTAATACAGTGGAAGAGCTGCATGTGTAGTAGGTGAAATACAGAATCAGAATCACAGAACCACAAGGTTGGAAAAGACCTTTAAGATCATCAAGTCCAACCGTTCCTGTCCTATGCTAAACCCTATCCCTAAGTACCTCATCTACCCTTTTTTTAAACACATCAGAGATTGTGATTCAATCCCCTCCTTGGGCAGCCTGTTATAGGCCCTAACAACTCTTTCAGTGCAAATTTTTTTCCTAACATCTAAAGTGATCCTGCCCTGGCACAGCTTTGTGCCATCTCCCCTTGTCCTCTCTCCTGTCACCTGGCTGAAGAGACCATTGCCCACCTCTCTACAACCTCCCTTCAGGTAGCTGTATGTGGTGATAAGGTCTCCCCTCAGCCTCCTCCAGACTAAACATCCCCAGCTCCCTCAGCCGTTCCTCATACGATTTGCCCTCCAGCCCCTTCACCAGCCTGGTTGCCCTTCTCTGGACTCCCTCAAGGACCTCAATGTCCTTCTTATGGTGAGGAGCCCAGAACTGGACACAGTAATGCCCATCTGTGATTTTGTAAACATTGTACAATTTAGCAGTACTATGTATGGATATGCCATTCTTCATGAGTCACTGTCTGCAAAAAATAGGTGGTTTCTCTGTGTGTGCAGAGTAGGCCAGTCTGAACGTTCTGAGCCTTTGCATTTAATGTATTTTCTTGAGTTGTGTTAATTCAGTTGGTTGTGTTGGGGATTAATGTGAATTAAAAAGATACTTCTGTTTCCATTCCAAATTAATGCTGCTTTTACAAGTTAAGTAAAACGTTGCAGAACTAGCAGTCATAGAGAGCATACACCACAGAGGTGAAGAGAGAGAGAGTTGGAAAAAGTTTGGGGTTTGTAACAACTTGCTTGTGTTTTTTAATTTGGTTTTTTTCTTTTCTTCACATGTTTGTGTTTTACAAAAGAATTTGTTGGTGACCCAGTGAGAAACGTGAAAGTTCTTGGCAACTATTTGATGAAAGCTCGGCAAAAGACTAAGCCAAAGTACGCAGCACGCTACTTAGTTCGTGTCTTGTTCCCCAAGGAAACCTTACTGTGCAGCGTTATGGGAGCCAGCGGGCGAGGGCGCAGAATACTGGATCCAAATAAAATTGCTGCAATAAGAGGTAGACTGCCTTTCAAAATGTACTGATTTACTGCTTTTAATACTTAACAGTGGGGTTTTTTTTGACTTACAAGCAGCCCTTTTCTGAATTCTTCTGCTAATCACTGTCTAGCAACTGGTGAACTGGTAAATGCGATAGTGGATGTATTCCACTCTCTGTCTTTTGGGTTTTGACATCCCTGCTTTGTAATCCTCAGTGTTTGCTTTTCTTCAATGTGCATACAGAAATTCTGAATTTTCCTACTTTTCTGCACTTCATCAGTCACGCTGACCGTTTCTAAATTTTTCATTATAACTTCTTTTGTGTTGTGTGTGGCACGGGGTTTATGGAGTTTTTGTTGTGGGTTTTTTTCGTTCAGCTTTTGTTTTATGGTGACAGTATATGTGGGACAAGCATTAACTGGTGGTTCTTAAATACACTTTCTTTTTAAGTTCACTTCTCTTGTTTGTTTGAGAAATGGTGAAGATGGAGAGAGCTCTTTTATTTTTTTTTAAATGTCAAGCCATTTATGCAGATCCCATGGCATGTATGCATCAATCTATACACCTCCTTCTTCCTTTTTAAAGGGTGGGAGATTATTTAAGCCATCTGAAGTACTTGCAGCATCAGCATTTACCATGTCTTCTTTTTTGGTGTTGGGTTTTCTTTTTTCTTTTTTAATAAATTTAGTATGATACAGCACACCTTTCTCCTAAATCTACCAGGAAATGCTTAATAATAAATGTATTATTCACAACATCTCAAAAAAAAAAAGGTATCGGTGCTCATCTTAAATTCATGGTGCTGTTTATCTTTGAAATGTGAGTTTATTATCTCTTTAATTAAAGCTGGTAATCTAGAGCTGCTAAATAGAGGATAGTAGACATGATGCATTTCTTAGCTTTCTTTCTAATTAGAATACTTTTAAATACTGCTTTTTGTCATGAAGCTTAAAAAAATATCTACACTTTACATGCAGAATTTCTTGCAACGACTTTTTCAAACTATGATTTGAGCGAGCATGGAAAAGACTGGAAAACCTGTGTCACAAATGTCAATGCCATGATCCAGTGTTTGCGCTGTGAAACAAAAATAAACCCAGTAAGTTGTCTCAAGGTGGTAATTTATTAAATACTAAGCTTGTGCTTCTCTCTCAAATTAATTGTTTGAGCTCCTTATGGTCTGAGTGCTCTAATTAGCAATTCCTTGGGTTATGTCTCACCATTGCTTGACATTGGCCTGCTGACTGCAGCGCTAGTTCCATGTGGGGAATACTGGAAGTATGCTGCTTTCTCTTGCTCTGCCTCTTCCTGCTCCTGTGTCCAGCATTCAGCTAAAAGATGTATAAATGTAGGATCCTAAAAAGAAAGCGCTGTGAATCTTGCCTGGAAGTAGTGTCAAATTTGACTGCAAGCTTAATCTTGTAGATTCTAGCGCTGTTTCCACAGACTTTCCTTCAGATACAGCCATTCATTTCAACCTTATATTGAGTGCAACATCACTCCCAAAACACCCGTGACTTTATTTACCTCTGCTTCTAAAAAGCTTTGTGCAAATCTGTGAGTATTTAGTATGTTTCACATGTGGCTTCGATGATCCAAAATCCAGAGTACCTATACTGTAAATATGTGGAATCTAATCTATGCTAAATGGGAAGTGAACTGAAACACTAATTAGAAAACTGGTAACCCTCTCCCGGTGCATGTGCTAACCTCGTTTAATGTTTCAGGAGACAGCTGAAGGGAAAGAAAAAGTGTCTGTTGCTCCAGATACATCTCGCTGTGCAGATTTAAATTATAATGACGATGGCGAAGGCAGCTCTCAAAGCTCTCAGAAATCGTCCAGCTCCACAACTGACACATCCCAGAATTTGGGATTGGATAAATTTCCAGAAGCTTTCCGCGCATCTCCAGCCAACAGACCGCAGCCTTTGGAGCCTATGGGTAAACTCAAAAATTTCCATCTTCGAGATTTTTGTGTTACATTTTAAATGGTCAGTGAGAAGCAGAAGGTGCTACTGTACATTAAATTGTGTAGTAAAGGGATTTGCTGGACTGTGTGACCCTTCCTCTTAAGGCTTATATATAGTAGGTCTTCATGGGAGCAAGCAAGAACATTATCTGGCTATCAGTGTCCCATAATGCATATCCACTGTAAGACTGGAAAGTTCAACTGTAAGATACTCAGTTCAGTTTCTCTGAATAATTATTTTTCAATAATTACTCCATAACTGCCTTATTATTATTTCTATTATTTTATTACTTGGTAGATATTCTACCTTAGTGGAGTAAACTAGCTCAGAATATCTATTGAATGTTATTGCAGTTTCAGAAGAAAAGCACACCTTTTTGTGAAACTGACAATTTAGGACAATACAAATCTTAAAACAGCCTCCATGTTTTTTACTAATAAAAATGCACAATATACAAACATATTAAAAAAAACATCCATGTTCAGCATGTGATCTCCCTAGAGTGATCCAAGGAAAATGAGCTGATGCTAGTTGCCCTTGGAAATAATTCATTTGATTAGAGTCACTTTGGGGCTCTATCAGATCTGCTCCTGCATGCAAGATGTGTTGGTACTATTATGATCACATCGACATCCTGATTTTACTATATGTTTTGCCTTTTTTTTGTTTTCTTTTAGAGGTTTGCAATGAAGCCAGGTAAAAGCAGTTTAAAAAATACTCCCTCTGTTTTCAGTCTCCACTTAAAGGATCTAAGCTCCATTGAAAGAGCAGAACTTTTTACTTAGTTATGTAATTGAAATAGCATCATCTTTTCACGTGAGATGAAAACAGTTTAGAAAGCAACCATTAATAATGCAGGTTATATTGCTAGCATTCCTCAAAGTATATCAGAAGTGCTGTTACATTGTTATAAAGCATGCAGGGTTTTTCAGCTCCTTTTGGACACCTGTCTGCAATCTGTTGCACTGTGACATAGTTTTAGTGTAATACAGCCATGCGAAGCATGGTCAGCATGGGGTAAGTATAAGTAAAATTCTCTCTGTGACGTCCTTTCTAGAACTTCTTGGGAGTCCGTGGCGCAACGTTCAGCTACCCTTCTCAGTCATTTATGTGGCTAAGGGGAAGTCTCGGCCAGAGCTGTCAGCTCGTTACCTAATTCGTCATATGTTCACTGAAGACGTGCTGGTAAAAAGCAATGTGTATGGTAATCTTGAACGTGGCATGAGCCCACTGGACTGCAACAGAATCAATGCTCTCAGAGGTAGGTAAGAATATCTGCTCAGATGATGAAGCAGGGAAATTAATGAGAGGGATCACCTTTGTATCCTATGAACAAACGGGGGAGCTTCAGAAATAAGTCTTTAAAACTCTTCTGACAGGTATTAATGTAAACAGTGAAACAAGTTGGGAGAAAGGAGGTGAAGTTATATTTAAACAGCTCTAGGAAGTCTGTCTCACAAACCTGGTTCAGATGAGGAGACTCGGTCTGCTTGAAAGGGCAACACAGTGAGAGATGAAAGCAGTCCCAGAGGACCCTGGAGGGTGTTGGGGATAATTGCTTGATACAGGGGCTAGCTAGGCCAGCTAGACATAGTGCACAGCGGGTTATGCCACTCTTCACAAAGAAGGTCAGGGTGTGATACTTGGTGACAGTATTGCCTGTAAAAGCTATGAAATAATGTACTGCAAGAATCCTGAGTAAAGTTTAAAAGGTCTGACGATACCAACCATGTAGCTTAGGAGAGCAGACTTCAGCTTATTCGGCAAACTCGTAGGTGACAGCTTGTGAGAGACAGCTCTGAAGAGGGCAGAAGGTCAGGAAAGTAAGCAGTTCTTTATGGATGGGTAGTGTTCTGCAACCAAGAGAAATTCCATCCTGACACTTAAGAGAACTGGTAGACTTACGGGGACACAAGCTTGCCTAAATAGGGAATTCGTAACTGAGCTCCGGAGCAAAACAGCAGTATACAGAGATCAGAAGTAAGGACAGCTTATGAAGTGGAACTTAGCAACATTGCCTGTGAGTGCTGGAATGGTGTCAAGAAAGCCAAAGCTCAGCTCAAGTTGAGACTTGCAAGAAATGTCAGGACAGCAAGAAGAGCTTCTACCTCAGCATTAATAGTAACAGATTGAGCGAGGGTCTGTGGGCCTGTTGCGGAATGGGGTAGGTAACTTGGTAACAGAATTGGATTAGGCTGAAGTGTTCAGTGCCTCCTCAACCTCAGCCTTCACCATGAAGGTCTCCCAGTCTGCTGGCTGGTGCTGGTGATTTGGAACATTCAGCGTGCTTTTAGCTAGCGTAAATCATGTTTGACCCACCCAGTTGCTTGGTGTGCTAAAATGACTGGATTTATGGATGAGAGATAAGCAGTAGCTGTCACATAGACTAATTTTTTTGGGGTTTTTTTCCTTTTAGCAAGGCTTTCAATGCTGTCACTGCCAATATTCTGGTATTCCTCTTAGGAAGTTACAGTTCGGATAGGTGGGACCACCAGTTAAAGGAACTAGTTGGATATCCATGCTCAGAGGGTACCAGGTCATACTCTACTTGAATGACTGACACAGGGAGTACTGCAGGGTTCTGTCCTGGTACCTGTTCTGTTTAACATGTTTATCTGTGACTTGGAGGAGACAATGGAGAAAACTCATCATGGTGAATCAACCATCTCCCAGGGCACCCTGTTCCAGCAAACTGATGCACAGCCAGCAGATCAAGGGAAAATATTATTTCCCTCTGTTTAACACTCATGAGTTTATATTTGGGTTACTGCATCTAGTTTTGGGTCCCCTACTACCAGAAAGATGTATCAATAAAACTGGAGGGCCACCAAGAGGCATAGGAGACTGGAGCATGTGCCTGGTGAAGAAACTGGGCTTACTTAGTCTGGAAAAAGAAGGCTCCAAGGGGACCTAGTAGCAGTGTGCAACTAGCTGTCTTCTCAGTAAACTCTTAAACTCCAGCTGTTTGCAGCATTGAATGTGGGACGATGAGAGACCACTGGCATAAATGGAAACAAGAGGGTCAGCCTGGATATGAACAGGCTCCTTTTCCCCATGAGGACAGTCAGGCAGAGGAGCATAGAGGTTTCCCCATGAAGTCATGCCATTTCTATCTTTATTCCACAGCTCCATGGACAAAGCCCTGAGCAACCCTGTCTGTATCTCAAGAGTTGTCCCTGCTTTGGGCAGAAGGTTGGAGTAAATACCTCCCAAGGTCCCTCATGGCCTGAGTGACTCTGATGGGAAAGGGATAGGTTCAAGTGCCCTGCCCTTCTAAGGGCTCAGAGGTTAGCTGTCCTTATTCACTTGAGAGGCTCCATTGTGAGAAGAGATCTCAGCTAATTATTTGGTTGTTGAGAAGCTACAGGTGGGATAAGGACTGCTGCCAAGGGAACAGGCAGCGTTTTGAACCAGACCACTTTGAGCTACTTGAGTAATGAATCCGTACTACGGTGTGTCTCTTCCAATTTTCCACTGTATGACTATGGACAGCTTTGCCATTTCCTCAGCTTATATGAAGCCAGGATGTTTTCAGGAAACTGATGATATTTATTCTGTTTACAAATGCTATTTCAGAAGCAGGGAGAGGGTATGTTATGGTTGGAGTTGTAGCAGATGATTTGTCTTCTGCGTTGTTCTGGCTTCAACATTAAGACTTCTGGAACATTGATCCATGCTCCTTTTTGAGAGGGAGTCTTCTGTTAGTCTCACTGGGTCCCTCCTGCAAGGCTGGATAGAGTAAGCAGAACTGTGACAGCAGAACCAGTAGAACAGTTAGATAGCAAGTGAGGGGGAATGTGAAGCAGGTTATCGGAAGAAAAGGCATGTGGGTCATCACACAGAAGAAAAGTTGGCATTATCTAGTAAGAATTCAGCATGGCAAGAAAAGGTCAAATTTAAAAGCTGTTCAGTGGGTCACACACAGGGCTCTCTAGTCCTGGTAGTAGGAATTCCCATTCAGTGCTGTAGCTCTGAGGCCAAGCGGCTTGAAATGGCAGGGAGAGAGCCTAGCTTCTACCACAGCCAACAGTTTGTGTATCCTTTGCCAGCACAGTTTATTACAGGAGCAAGCTGGGAATGAAAGAACCTAAGGTGCTCTTGTTTATCCCACCTTTCCTCAAGCAGAGCAAACTGCAAGAACACGGGGGGGTTTTTTTCTCTGTAATTTCTTTCCTTCAGACCCATACTTCTCTGGCAAAATAGGTTTACAGGTTCAGAACTACAATTAAAATTACTAATTTTAAAGAATGACGCTATATTAGAATTTTAATTGATAGCATATGTGAGAGAAATCAAAGAACAAAACTGACACAGTATCAGCTAGCTATACCTTTCATTCTGCTAGGCAAATAGGCTAATCAGAACAATGTATTGCCTTTGATTTGAAGTTATAGCTGAGAATTCTTTTTCCGTGCTTATTTAAATCTTTTTGGCTTGCTTAGAGTAAACATAATTCAGCTAAGCTCAGAAGGGCAATCACTCCTCAGTAGTTTTAAAAAAAAGGTTTTAAAGCTACTCATTTTACTTGTTGAAGAGAAGAAAGGTGCCATAGCCTTCCCTTATTTATTCCATTGCTACCAAACTCAAGTATTTGTTTACTGATTATGTTGCAGTACGGTAAGGAACAAGCTTTTGCAGTTTTTTCTGCCACTGTTCTTCATCTACAGCTGTGTTACATTGATTTGCTGTGTGTCATTTTAGTGAATGTAGTTATTTGAGATCCTCTGGAGGAGGGCTTGGTCCTGCCAAACGCTGGCCATTTTGAAATGGATCCTGACATTTTTTGCTCTGGTGGGCCATGTTTAGAAGCTGCAGTTATTCAGTGTTTCAGGGGATCAAGCCCACGTAGATAGTTACACACCTTGGTTGCCTCTTTGATCATTATGCATAGACCTTTTGTTACTCACTTTTAAACTAAATGGAAATTGTGGGGGAATATCTGCCCTCTAGCCTTGCTCTTCAAGCCTTGTAATGTGCCCAGCTGTCCCATTTTGGCAGCATGTGCTTGTTTTGGGTTAATTACATCAACAAAGAGTATAGAGCTTATGTGAATAATTGAAAACTCACTATTCTGTACGTGTTTATTTTTAGAGTTTCTTCAAGAGAATTATCCATCCTTTGAACTGAAGGAAACAGGATATGACTGGAAGGCGTGCGTGGCTGCCATGAACAGCACCATCCGCAGTCTCAGGCACGACCATAAAAAGGCCACAGGTAGAATTCGCCAGAAAGCCTTGGCAAAGAAATCGGCGCGTGCGAAGGGTCCGCCACCCAGTCCCACTTCAGCAAAGCCATTTGAAAGTGACACTATCAATCTCATGGACTGAAACATTCTAACACCTGTAGCAAATCTTAATTTAGCAGGTTCTTATAAATCCCAGCTAGAAGCCTATTAACACTGAGCTGTCCTAGAGTTGTCTGCAGTATTTCATTACACCAAATTTAGAAGACTAGAGAAACCTAACTCCTTGTCCAAGTCGTATTTGTGCTCTCAGAAATTACTCCTGCTGTTCTCTTTAGAACTTGTCATGTGCTTTACCCTAAAAGCACCTTTTCATCATTCATTGACTCTTGAAAGATTAATCTGATTAGAAAAGATGTGTTGAGCGTCAAGTAAGCAGTAGCAGATAGAAATGTGGACAGGAAGGTATGGTCCTCCTTGGAAGAAGAATCACACCCAGCTAAATTGTCTCATCATGTGTGAGGAACTAAATTTGCTTTGACAGTTGAATATTTTAAGCAAAAGTATCTGATGCAGAAAGGAAAAAATATTTTATTGCATCAGCTAATAGCAGACTTTGTAGGATAAGGAAGGAGACACACAACAATGTAAGTATAGTTGGTAATGCTTTCTCTGCTCTGATTTAGCTCTACAAAAGCACAAAAACAAGCCCCAACTCAAAACAACCATCACGCAGTACTCAGAATCACAGAATTATCAAGGTTGGAAAAGACATCCAGTCCAACCATTCACCTATTACTACTAGCTCCCACTAAACCATATCCCTCAATACAACATCCAGTCTTTCCTTGAACACCCCCAGGGTCGGTGACTCCACCACCTCCCTGGGCAGTGCATTCCAGTGCCTGACTACCCTTTCCGAGAAGTAGTGCTTCCTAACGTCCAGCCTGAATCTCCCCTGGCGCAGCTTGATACCATTCCCTCTAGTTCTGTCACTTCCTACACAGGAGAAGAGGCCGACCCCCAGCTCACTACAACCTCCCTTCAGGAAGTTAGAGAGAGCTATAAGGTCTCCCCTGAGCCTCCTCTTCTCCAGGCTGAACAATCCCAGCTCCCTCAGACGCTCCTCGTAAGGCCTGTGTTCCAGACCCCTCACCAGCTTAGTAGCCCTCCTCTGAACGCGCTCCAGGGCCTCAATGTCTTTCCTGTAGTGAGGGGCCCAAAACTGAACACAGTACTCGAGATGCGGCCTCACAAATGCTGAGTACAGGGGGACAATTACCTCCCTGCTCCTACTAGTAACACTATTTTTGATGCACAGGATGCCGTTGGCCTTCTTGGCCACCCGCGCACACTGTCGGCTCATGTTCAGCCGTGCATCAATCAGTACCCCCAGGTCCATTTCCTCCACACAGTCCTCCAGCCACTCCGCCCCAAGCCTATAGCGCTGCCTGGGGCGGAGCCAATGCAACTCCTGCTGTTGTATTGGCTAACTGGTTCATGGTCTTGCCTTGCCACTTGAATTAAGTGTGAGTGTAGAAAGAAGCTTTTCAGAAAGCTGCACGGGAAACCAGTTTCACTACTGAAAATTGATGCAACAGTGGCATCCAAAATTTTGCCTGTACATGTAGGAGAACCAGGTTTAACTAAATCTCCCCTCTCCTGGTGTGGTGGTTTGGCCCTGGCTAGAGGCCACATGCCCACCAGAGCCACTCACTCACTCCCCTTTTCATCTGAAAAAGGGAGAAAATATTTATCAGGAGGCTTAGGATTCAAGGTAAAGACACAGATCACTCTGCAATTAGTGTCATGGGCAAAACAGACTCAACACAGAATAAAGAAAAGAAAATAAATTTATTACTACTACAACTACACACCCAGTGAACCAGAGTCAGGTAATAAGTGTGGCCAGGTCTTAAAGCACCTTCCCCCCACTCCTCCCTTCTTAGCAGACAACTTCACTCATGATTTTACTCCCTTCTTTCCCCCCAACATGGCACAGGGAGGGGCAGAGAATGGGAAGTGGGGTTCTGGCAATTCCTCACAAGCTGCTTTCATCCTCCAGATCTTAACACTTCCATTCCCCCCACCCCTCCCTTCTTTGCAGACTTTAATCATAAATTTGCGCCCTTCTTCCTCCCATTGTGGTGCAGGGAGGGGCAGGGAATGGGGAATGGGGGGTTTAGTCCATTTCTCTCAAATTGTCCTCCTTCTTAGCTGGGGGGGGGCATTCCACACACACACCCTTCCCCTGCAGCACCATGGGGTCCCACCCACACGAGACAGTCATATTCACAAACTTCTCCAGCATGAGTCCTCTCTCTACCAGGGCGTCATCTCCTCACCACAGGCCTCTCGGCAGGACTCCCTTCCACGGGGTACTGACCTTCAGGCCTAGACTGCTCCGGCCTAGTCCCCCACAGAGTCACAGGTCGCCCACAGAGTCACAAGTCCCCCAGCAAACCTGCTGAGATGTGGATCAAACTCTTCACAGGACATAGATGTCTCTGCTCCCTGTCCTTATCCATGGGCTGTGAAGGGACAGCCGCTCCACCGTGGTCTTCTCCACGGGCTGCAGGGGAATCTCTCTCCAGCACCCGGAGTGTCTAATTCTTGAGGCACACAAATTCCTGAGGCACACTTGGATTTACGCACATAAATCCATGGGCCCAGGTGGGATGCATTCATGTGTGCTGAGGGAGCTGGCGGAAGTAATTGCTGAGCCGCTCTCTATCATGTTCGATAGGTCTTGGAAAACAGGAGAAGTGCTTGAGGAGTGGAGGATAGCCAATGTCACTCCGGCCTTTAGAAAGGGCAAGAAGGAGGATCTGAGCAACTATAGCCCAGTCAGCCTCACCTCTGTCCCTGGAAAGGTAATGGAACAGCTTGTTCTGGATGCCATCTCCAAGCAAGTGGAAGAGAGGAAGGTCATGAGGAGTAGTCAGCATGGATTCACCAAGGGGAGATTGTGCTTGACCAATCTCATAGGTCATGAGGAGTAGTCAGCATGGATTCACCAAGGGGAGATTGTGCTTGACCAATCTCATAGCCTTCTATGATGCCATCACCAGCTGGGTAGATGGAGGGAGAGCAGTGTATGTCATCTACCTTGACTTCAGCAAGGCTTTTAATACTGTCTCCCATGACATCCTGATAACAAAGCTGAGAGAGCATGGGATAGATGAGTGGACAGTGAGGTGGGTTGAGAATTGACTGTCGAACCAAGCCCAGAGGGTGCTGATCAGTGGAGCAGAGTCTGACTGGAGGCCTGTGACTAGCAGTGTTCCCCAGGGCTCGGTGTTGGGTCCAGTCCTGTTTAACATCTTCATTGATGACCTTGATGAGAGAATAGCATCCACCCTCAGCAAGTGCCCGATGATACAAAGCTGGGTGGAGTGGCTGATACGCAGGAACACTGCGCTGCCATCCAGCGAGACCTGGACAGGCTGGAGAGCTGGGCAGGGAGAAACCAGATGAGGTTCAATAAAAGCAAGTGTAGAGTCTTGCATCTGGGGAGGAATAACCATTCATATCAGTACAGGCTGGGGGATGACCTGCTGGAGAAGAGCTCTCTGGAGAAGGACCTGGGGGTCCTGGTTGATGACATGTTGGCCATGAGCCAGCAGTGTGCCGTGGTGGCTAAGAGAGCAAATGGGATCCTGGGGTGCATCAGGAGGAGTGTGGCCAGCAGGTCAAAGGAGGTGACCCTCCCCCTCTACTCTGCCCTGGTCAGGCCCTACCTGGAGTATTGTGTCCAGTTCTGGGCTCCCTGGGATAAAAAAGATAGGGATCTTCTGGAGATTGTCCAGAGGAGGGCTACAAAGATGATTAAGGGCCTGGATCATCTCCTCTATTAGGAAAGGCTGAGTGAGCTGGGACTGTTCAGTTTGGAGAAAAGAAGACTAAGGGGGGACCTAATTAATATTTATAAATATCTAAAGCATGGGATGCCGGGGGAATTGGCCAGCCCCTTTCCAGTGGTCTGTGGAGACAGGACAAGGGACAATGGCCTCAAGTTGGAGCACAGGAAGTTCCACACCAACATGCAGAAGAACTTTTTCCCAGTGAGGGTGACAGAGCCCTGGGACAGGCTGCCCAGGGGGTTGTGGAGTCTCCTTCTCTGGAGATACTCAAGACCCGTCTGGACGCCTGTCTGTGCAATATGAGCTGGGGAGCTGCTTTGGCAGGGGGGTTGGACCAGATGATCCCTCGAGGTCCCTTCCAACCTTTCAATTCTGTGATTTTTTACCCCCCCCCACCCCGCCACTCTCCTTCAGGCCTGGGCTTGGTGGCGGGCAGCTTGTTACATCTTCTCACTCCCTTCTCTGGTGGTGAAAAGCACCTGCCTGCAGTTTTTTTCCTCCTTGATGTGATTCACAGAGGCTCTGTGACCTCTGCTGATGGGCTTGGCCTTGGTCAGCAGCAACTCTGGCCTTGAATCAGCCGATGTTTACTTTCTGGGGCCTGCAGAGAGCTTCTAGCTGCTGCTTGCAGAAGCCATCTTGGCAGCACAGCTATGCAAAACTGTAACACCCAGGCAAAGGTTTTGTAGCTGCTTTTTGTTAGCAATAGGATAAACCAGTGAAGTTACTTGTTCTCACTTTAAACTTATATACATAACAGTCAGTGTTTATTATATACAGTTGTTATAGAATCTGCTTTATTGCAAGTTAGGATGTGCAATGGCATTAACAGGTGTGAAATTAGTAATTTAAGGATCCCCTTTCACCTCCTTGCAGAACTCTTCTGTAGGATTTAAGAAATAGGCTGAATTTTTGAAACATTTTACTGCAAATGGTGTACAGCAAATTTGTTTCTTTTGGTTTATTACTAACAAATTCTGCTGTTCTACACAGTCATTCTTGTAAATGCTGAGAACTTTGCTGTGTGTAGATAGCACTAATTCCAGATCTCAGAAAAAACTGAAAATGCTTCTATTTTTTCAGTAGTTTTATGAAACTTTTTCACTATCCTTCAACAGATTTTAATGGTAGAATGATATATTTGAATGACCTGTCTGGCACTGAAATCTGTTAGTGTGGTGCATACCTATTGCTTCCATATTGAAAAGAGAATTGTATAATTGAATGAAAGTAGGAATAGTTTTCTTGTTTCTGTTTCAAATGTATCGATTTTTGCTAACTTTTATAAAATTTACAGTATTTTGTTGTTAGGAATAAAGTATTTTACAAATAAAACTAGTATATAGCTCATGTACATGCTTATGTGTACCTTAAATGGTTCTTGTACTGTGGTTCTACAGTGCAGGTACAGTTTTGTCTGAAAAGATTATTTTATTCTCCTTGCAAGATACTGGGCTCTAAGGAACCTTCTGATTGAGGTGAGATGATTTCCAGGTTCATACTGCCTTAACTGATTTGGTAAACCAAAGCAACTTTTTTGGCCTTCCCCTGTCAGTTACAGCTTTGTGTGAGCTATCTGAGATGAAGATTGCCACAGAAGGGTACAGTTGATGATCACTTCTGAGGAATTCCTTTAAACAGGTGTATTTTAATAGGCTAGTGGAATCAGTTTCTGCATTAGGCTTTATTCAAGGAATAAAACGGGGCTGAAAGGAAATCTGTTCATTTCAAAAACTGAGAGTTCCCCACCTGTCCTCTGTCTTTGCAACCCTAATACCTACTGCAACCTGAGTCCTTCCTCTCTGCGATAGAGCCGGACTGCTTTATTTGTGCATGATTGACATCTCTGGATTTGGGATGACATTTCGTAGTTCATCCGGTACTCGTGACACCACCCTTGACAGCCCTCAGAGCCTTGTACCATTCATGCCCAGGATCTGGTGCGCGTTTCCTGATAGCACACACAGTGTGCTTTCTTGAAGCACCGATCATAGCCTTGTGGGTGGTGGTGGTTACAGCATTTTTCATAAGATACTTTTACAGGTACACGTATAGCCATGACAGGCAAAAAGAAAATACCTTTTTTATAGATTACACAAGTATTAAAATGCTTCAGGATTACTTTTCATTTTAGGGGTGACCCTAGACCCTGGCAGTGATACAGCACAATTCCACCCTGATTTCTGGTTCTCTCAATTGTTGGGGCTTTCAGCAGAGATTCTGGGTACATCAGTCCTGTGGGCTGGGGTCTTGCCATGTTGGAGGTCAGAACCTTGTTCTTACACATGAGCCTTCCTGCCAGAGCAGCACCTTCTGTTCCCAGCATCGTGCTTATGCAGTTGGAAACAGCGACGTGGGGGTGACCGCTGCGCTCTGTGTCAGATACACTGCTCTTGGGAAGGGCTGCTAGAAGCTTTTCCAGCAGCTTTCTTATGACTTGCTCCTGTGTGGCTGGAGAAGGTAGGTTGGTGTGAGAGTGAAATGAAGGGAGCAAACATTCACAGGTCCCCCACGGCCTGGCAGGTCCCTTAGGGATTTTCTGTAGGAGCTGGGAGATCAATCTTCATGAATACACTGCTCTCCCATACCTGTCTGGCAAAGCGTGAGTGGCTTCTGTGCATTTGAGGGATGCATCACTGCATGCTCTTGTCTAACAAAGGATCAGAGCTGGTCACTGCACTTAATGTCAGGGAGCAGCTGGAGCAGCACTCCCCCAGGAAGGGCAAATGATCGGGAGCCAAGGGTGCCTCAAGCAGGGGCAGCACCAGGCCCTTTCCAACAGTGTACTCTGACCAGGGCTGGGGTGGTGGTGTTGGCAGAGACCACTGAGAGTCCCAGAGGAGATGGGGTAACAAGCCAGGTCTGGAGTCCAGCCAGCAGCAGCCAGCGTGCTGCTGCAGTGTGGCTTTGACAGCCATGCAGGAGACAGGACCGGGCTCATGGTGACAGCCAGGAAGCCCTGGTTCCCCTATCTGACTGGGGAGGCTGCAGGGGACAGGGCTGGGCACAGCCACCCTGCCCCATAGCCCAGCAGGGACCAGGACAGGGCTGTGCTTATGGGGAGGCCCCAGGGGCTGATGGACTAGGGATGGGCTGCTCAGGGCTGCAGAGACTGCTTGGTGCCCCTTGGGGCTTGGATGGAAAATTTTGCCGGTTTCACAGCAGGTATGTAAATAACCCTTCTCACAGGGACATTCAGCTTTAGTAGGCAGAATTAATTCCTTAGAACAGTATCAATACAAGGGGAAGTAGCCAGCCTCTTTTCAGTGGTCTGTGGGGACAGGACAAGGGGCAATGGCCTCAAGTTGGAGCACAGGAAGTTTTGCACCAACGTGGAAAACTTTTTCACAGTGAGGGTGTCAGAGCCCTGGCACAGGCTGCCCAGGGGGTTGTGGAGTCTCCTTCTCTGGAGATATTCAAGACCTGTCTGGACGCCTCCCTGTGCAACCTGTCCTAGGGACCCTGCTTTGGCAGGGGGGTTGGACCCTATGATCTCTGGTGGTCCCTCCCAACACCTACGATTCTGTGATTCTGTGATCTTCTGTTTTCTCCAAGTGTTTGGATCATTTGAGGGAAGTGCTCATAGGATTTTAGAATATGATGTAGAGTGGGCTAAATATTTGTGCAGTTTTTTTAATATTTGATTGCTTTTATAGATTGGGCAATGTGATAATTTTGTAGTTCTCTTGTCCTATCACTGATTCCTTTTGTTCAGTCTATGGTACAATGACATCAGTGCATGAAGTGAGATGGGAACCGCTGACTTTAAATGCCACTGGACCTATGAGCTTATAGAAGTACTTAACTCACAGGCTCAGCATAGATTTCTCCTCGCCCAGTAGCGAGGTGATAGCCACGATACCGCTCCGTGACAGTCACTTTTGCACTGGAAGGCAGGCTCTGGCTCCCGGGTGGACTGAAAGGCTGTAGCACCACCTGCCGAGGGCCGAGACTTCCCGAGACACAGCGAACCTCCCCGGCTGAAAGCAGTGCTAACTCTGGGGTGGGATAGTGCAGGTCTGAGAACTTGGTTTGCTCTCCCTGAACGATTGAAGTTTCCTTTTTGGCTGAATTTTATCCTTTTAAACGAAGTATTTCCATTTAAAAGTGGTCTAATTTGGGCTTCCTTCTTCAGCAAGGCACAGTTTCTGCTTGTAGTTAAAGATTTACAGATGCTGTTAAAAGTTATACATGGGGCAACTGCTCGTATGCAGTTTTGTATGAGCAATAAAGCACAGGGGTGGGGGAACACCCGGATCAGCGTCCCCTTTTCTCGCAGCCTTAGCAGATTCCTTAGCATTTAACCTGCTAGCATGGACTTTCCAGGGGTGGCATCTGCTTTGTAAGCCCCATTGAGGAAGTGAACTCCAGAGGCATCAGCAGGCAGGCAAGTGCGTGAGGGGTGGGAAGTTCCCAGCCTGTACAAAGGGACCAGAAGGACATCTTTCTGCCTGTAGGCCAGAAGGCATTTAAAAATGTCGTTGGGTGCTTAGTTTGAGATGGGAAAGGCTGCAGTTACATGAGAGAGAGCAACGGGCCAGCCACACAATTGAGGGGATTTTCAGATGTGGGAGGTGGCTATATCCCAAAGTACTTTGACAGGTGAAACTTACTCAGCTTCAGGGATACTTGAGGGTGACGTGGCAGTGAAAGCATACTGAGTAAGTGCCAGAAGGAAAAGAAAAGGAAGGGATCTAACCAGATGTCAAATCCTGCAAGATCTTCTGTTTGGGAGCAGAGAGGTTGCTAACCAAAGATGAAAAACCCCACTGCCAACAGGACAGTCGTGTGCAGCTTTTCCACAGAGTGCCCAAGGTTGTGTAGTTTAGTCTTGTCTGGACTAACACAGACTAAGATTTACAGTATTTGCTGGCTGGTGCCTTTTGGTATGCAGAAGGCAGTCCACACTTCAAATTAGTTCAAGCTGAAGGAGTGAAAGCTCAGGTTGCTGCAAACATGGCTTAGTTGTCGAAGGGCTTGTTTGTCATACACTCTTCTCATGTAGTTGATGCCTGCTAATGTCACACCTTTTAAACCACATACAGACCAAGCTGTAGCGTCTGCAGGAGTCCAGAGCATTACCTCACGCACGTTGCTACAGTTCTGAGCCTGAAAGCTGCCTGGGGGTTTGGTGAAAGGACCCAGCACAACATCCTCTGGCCCGTCATAGCCGGCAGAGCTTCCTATCTGTGTGGCCATGTGAAGCTCCCGCTTCTATGCAGCGTGGCGTTATTTACCTTGTTTGCATCTTTCACCCAGCCCCTGTTTTGCTGTGCTTGTGCGATCCACAGAGGCTGATGAGAACGGCAGGCCTGTTTTGTGAAGCGTTGGTTTGCTTTCTGAGGCCTGCCTTAACCACTGCAGAACTCCTCAGGGGCTGCAGGGTGAAAAAACTCTGCTTGGGCCAGTGTGGCAGGCCTGTGAGGAACCTGCATCCTGTGGCTGCTTGAGAAGCGGTAGCAGCAAAGGCAAAGAGGTGGGGCTCTCCTTCAGCGATGGGTCTTGTAAGCTGGATTTTGGGAACAGATTTTTATCACACCCTACCTTGGTTCTTACTGCCTGGAGCGTCAGTCTTCACTCAGATTTGGCGACAAGTATGCTGAAAGGGATTGGCTTGGCTTTCTGATCCACAAGATAATTCCTTTCCCTTACCAGTTATGCAGGCAGGAAATTTCAGAAGGAAAGGGAAAGGTATTTAAGCTGGGTCTTGAGGATGGTGTGAGGGCATACAATTGTATTTTAAGTTCTTGAGTGTTGCATACTACTATGCTTGTTTTAATGGCTATTAGGAAAGGAGTGAACAGAGCAGTCAAGCACTTGGGACATGAAAAATGAAGTATGTAGGCACATTTTTTCCTCCCCCAGTTGTCAGAGAAAGGTGAAAACACAGAGAAATTATTAGTAATGCATTACTGAAATGCTTGGTTTTGTTCAAATGTTTTTACAGGTAATTTATTGACTCTAAATTGAGAATGTGAAAAAAAAATATAAAGTTGTTTTATTCTTCTAAGAAACCTTTTTAAAAAAGCAAAATAAGCAAGAAAAAAATAAAAACCATAAACCACAAAACAGCAACTCCCCCCAACAACATTCTGACGTTTCCTCTTAAGAGATCAAAGATAACTTTTCAGTGTCACTATTTTCTGTTTCCCCTTTTGCCACTGCTCTGAAGAAGAGCTCATTTTCGACCTCATGGTCGTTACCTTGCTGGAAATAAGTTCAGTCATTTAAAGCAGCAATCATATTTGTTTTCTGTACATCACAGAACTCTTGTTGTGAAATTTCAGCAAGATAGATAGTTTTCCATAAAGCATTCTTTCCATCCTTCCATGTATTTATAAGTGAGGGTTACTTTTCTGTTGTGCGATCTCATGGAGGTGCTAGTTGAGCACATTTGGTCCCCCTCTTTTTAAAGATGTGGAGCTACGCTTTCAGCGTTCACTGGAAGCAGAGATTAAAAAAAAAAAGCAAGTATCTGTAAAAAATCTGTACTTCATGTAGCCAGTGAGATGTTTTTACATAGAGATCTTATTCTGGAATGCAATTTCTTTTTCCCTCTTATAACTGTAGCAACAATAAAAGATTCCTTTCCTGTGACCAGACAGCATATCCTTTGTAAAACGGACACCCCCACGCTCCCCCAAGCACTGAAGTCTTTTCTATTTTTGTGGCTTTTCTCAATTTTATTTCAAATATGTGCTTCTCCTAAGAAAGCCTTTTCTCAGAAACTGTGGGCAAGACCTGGTGTTACTTAGTCTTAGAAGCAAATCTAGTCTAGCTCTTGCTTGGCTGTGAAGATATTGCACTGATACTTGAGCCTTCAGCCCATCTCTGCAAACAACATCGATGTGTGTCACTTTCATCCTATTTATGTCTCCTCAAGTTAGAAAATATTAATGCATGGAAACATGGTTGAAGGATCAGAATCTCAGCTCAAGTAAAAAAGGAAAGAAAGTAAGTGTAACGACTCATCAAATAATCACAAGGAGCAAATGTAAGAAGTGGGTAATGGCAGCACTCAGACAAGCCTTGCGAATTCAGCTACTGAGGCCTCCTCCTCGGTGGGGGGTGCTGCCCTCATAGCACCTGTGGAAGATACCTACTCTGGTTCATAATTTGGCCTGGGAGCTTGTGCAGGTACCCCAGGCTCTGAGTGGCAGTGGCTGAGATGCTTTTCTGCTCGCTTCCGTGAAGGCAGAAAGAAGAGCTGAGAGGAACGTCAGAGCCACAAATCACTGCAGAGGGAATGTGAGTGGGAGCCCCAGCTTCCCCTCTGCCACAGGCATCAAAAAACACGGACACAAGAGCAACCAGCGAATCCTAACAGCTTTGAAAAGCACAGAAACATTGCCTTCGGAGCTTTATGTTATGGAGACATTTCTCACATCTGTCTTAATTTCTCCAAGGAAAGTCCGTTCAATTAAATGTCAGGAAAATGACAGCAATCGTTAACAAAAGCCACTCATTCACAGAGTAGAAGGATGTTAAAACAATGACAAGTAAGTTTTCTGGCACAACCTTTGTGCTTCTATATATGAAGCACTGTGCAAAAGGGTTTCTGAGCAGAGCACACATCAGCACAGCCGACCACAAGTAAATTCTGTCTTTTATTTGGAGGCCTGCCTCAAACCCCAATGAAACTGAACGTAATCTCTCTGCAGGTCTTACTGAAGCTAGACAAGTCTTCTGAAAGTGTAGCTTTGTACATTTGGGTTTTTTTAATTCTAGATGGGTTACAAGTGAGTAAATTTTTAAGCTGGAGCTACTTTGGAATAGCTTTTGTAATGAATAATAGGTCTTCAGCCAGGGGAACAAATGCAAATGCACCTCATCTCTAGCTGCAGCGGGGTTGAAATGTGGAGTCCCTAACCCTACGTGCACACTTTGAACACTTTTTTTTTCTTCCTTTCTGCTGACAGCCTTTTAGCAGCAGCCCCTCAGGAGGCTTATATTATAAAGTGTAATCTATCTCCTGTTTGGTGAATTCAAGGCTACTTAAAGGAAAAGTGCTGAAAGAAGCAGACTGCTGCTACGCGCCCTGTCCTGGATCAATGTCTGAGTCCTAGGTGCCTGTTTACTAGTGGAGCCCTGCTTATCCTTATTTTAGGAGTAAGTATACTGTGTGTCAAGCGCAGGTATTTCCTTTATTTATCCAGTGCTTCCTCTGCCTCCACCCCCATCTGCCTCCTCCCCCCAACCCCTGTAGCCACCCTTTTCTGTCCCACTTCCCTGCGGCTCCCACTCCAGCATTTCCCCATGGGAACTTCCCTGTGGTTTCCCCCCGCCCCTTCCCAGCTCCACCACATACCTGGCTGCATAAAACCACTTTGATTTTTCAACACCGAGGGCTCTTTTTTTGTATGTCTTTACAGGCTTCCCGCTAGCTGGGAAGGATCAGCTGGGAGAGCTGTTGTTTAAGCACATACAGCTGAGCCAGTGGTGACTCAGTAATTTGCATTGTCTGGTATCTCCTGGCTTGCATCAGGCATGGAAGAACAATAGCGGGGTCTGACTCCCTGGGGACCCTGTGGGTTTGGGTTTTGTTTCATGTGTAATAAAACCAAGGACGTTTGCTGGTGATCGGAAGGTCTTAGGAAATTACGCCGGGATCGTGTGTTTTAGCTGAGCTTTAGCAGGCCTTCTGACTGGGAAGAGCCGCACGAAAAGGGATGGGTCTGTGCAGCAGAGAGAAGCGTTTGTTAGGTCTGCAGAAGGCATCGCATCTTGTATGTGATCTTGTGCTCTGAGGGGCCTCGTGACTGTACCTGAAGACACATTGCGAAGGACTGTGTAGGAAGATGTAACCCCGGAGCTCACATAAGCTAGGTAAGAGACTTTGAGGGAGATTTTATGAAGGGGAGAACAGAACACCTCCAACCCTCTACCTTGAAAGCAATGCTAATATTAGACTGTGTTTTGTTTTTGTGTATCTGAGCCCTCCCTTCCACCAAAAAAGAGTAATTGACCCAAATAATTCCTCTTCTGCAGTTAAAAACAGCGTTTCACTCATCTGTAACGGGCACCCTCCTCATTCCAGCTTCTCGTAGGCCATCTCCAAAGCCTGTATTCCGACGTCCTGTAGAAGGGAATTTATCTCCTTGCAGGTTTGGGTTTTTTTTCCTCTTTCCTTCCTACATTCACGTGACATTTCCCGTGAGACCGCGAGTCCTCCTGTCTGTGCGCGCCGTAAAGCAAATATTGGAGTTGTAGGTCATTTTAAAGAAAGCCTTTTGAAGAAAAGTGCTTTAATTAACATTTACTTTTATTTGCAATGGAACCTTGCAGATCCTTTACATCAGAATATAGGTCGCGGCTCCCAGCGAATACCAATGATGTACCGCAAACTGTGCTATTGATATATTGGCGTCAGACTCGTGGGCATATTAAATCTGCGTGATCACGAAGTGCTAATTATTTCTGTTAATTTCCACTCTGGTAATGTCTGGCAACTGCAGCGGAGGGCTGAGCCTGCTGTAGAAAGTGAGGGACTTGCCAGGCAGCGCTCACACCCCAACCTGAGCAGGTAAGAAGGGACACCACCACCCCGCCTGCAGAGCGGGAGCCGAAGCCAGTGCCTCGCCCAAGGTCACTCCGACAGGAAACCCAAGGGTCTTCAGCCACCATGCTGGTAGGGGGAAAGTGCCAGGCTGCACCTGTATTGGATTTTGTAGTGATGATGATTGGCAGGGATGTGCGCTGCCCATGCACACCCTCTTGCTCCAGAGCTGGGAGTGTGGAACACGGGGGGAACCCGTGGAGGGAGCCCCGTATTCCTTCCCCACCTCCTGCACAGAGCAGAGATGCTGCAGGGATCTTTTTTCCTGGTGTTTGCATGGAAGACCTGAAGCTGTAGGGGTTTCCTTCCTCAGGTGTTGGGGATAGAAAAGGTAAGAGTAACAACCCACTAAAGACTGAAAATAATAGAATTCCTCATATTCTCCCCATCTTGTCGAACCCCCTGGAGCAGATGAATTCATTGGCAAGATAAGCCAGGTACTTTATCCACTTGGCCATGCAATCTTGGTGCATATCCAGAGGACTTTACAGGTGTAAAATTAACCACAGGAGAGCTCCTCTATTGTTCACTGACTGCAGCGCAAACATATGGAGGGCTGCAAGTGAAAAATAATTAAAACAATATTTGAGTACATGTCTGCTCTCTCATTTTATATGTGCAACACATGTAAATCCATGTAAATCTGTCCTCCTTTTTTTGTTTCATTATCTTGATAGGGATAAGTGAAACTTCCTTGTTCGAAGCGTAGTTTTCTCTGTGAAATAGCAGCTTTTGGAGATAATTTGCCTGTGCTGAGAGCACAGTAGTGTCTAAAAATGCACACAAAAAGAAAGGTTTTATTGCTTGGCCTGAGCAACAGAATACCTTGGAATGATCCCATGAAAATACTATGGCAGACTTCTCTATCTTGGCTGCTGGTGTCTTGCAATAGCATACCTCTTAAAAAAAAAAAATTAAAAAATCTGGATTTAACTGATGCTACAAGGTCATGGTCCATCAGCTACGCTAAAACATTTTTAAACCTGTCCCAATGCACACAGATCCAGTAAACCAGGGAGATTCCTTCTGAGATTTCCTTCTATCTGGTTCAGAAAATGTCTATTAAAGTTTTCCCAGACACACACTTACTAAGCAGACGGGAGTGGTTCCAAATTAAGTGGGTTATTTTTTAATTACAAATAAAAATCTACCTAATTATATCTTTTTCCTCACAAGACAGGAACAGCTGCAAAGGTGCCATTCAGATTTCTCTGATAAATAGCCTGCATTTTATTTACTTATTAAGGCCATTTAGCACCCCTGAAAGGTGCCAGTTTGAGAGCTGTAGACCATTCAAATTTTTGCTTTTATTTTATTTTTTTTTAAGAGGCCAGAACAACTGTGGCATAGGCAGGTGTGCTGTAGCTTCCCCACAGTGCCTGGCAGTCTCAAAACAACAACAAAATAGGGTAGAGGGATTCACTCTAATTCCTCCCTGAAGCAGGAATCGTGGCAGGGAGACTGGAGCTTGGTGGGGTCAAAGGGAGAGGGAAATTAGGAGTAAAAGGGTCATCTGTGTGCAGGGGGGAGGGAGAGGGGGAGAGTATGGGTGGACAGAGATGAAGTGAAGCGTTTCTGAGGAAGGCAAGGATGCTCTTCTGAAGAGGGAGAGGACCACACAGCAGCGGGATGTGTACCATGAGATGACAGATCTAGCCCTGCTTCAGACACGAATCTGTTCTCTCCATTTCCCCCCCAACTGATTTCCTTTCTCTTGCCCACCCAAATAAAAGCAAGCCATGCTTTCCTTTCTGACCACACTGTGCATTTGATTGGGGCTCCGGAATACCCTGTTGCTTCTAAACCAGATTAAGACAGGTATGTACTTGCTTGCAGGGTGACTGAGGACTCCTCCCCCAGAGCTTGCTATCATAAATGAAAGTGCAACTGCTTCAGACTATTAGTAACCCACCACTGGCAGTTGCTGGGGCAGGGCTGGGGGGAGGAGGGGAGAAGGGGGCTGCTTTATGGCAATTACGCCTGCAAATATGGTACGTGTTACGTTCCAGTAATTCCTGCTTTCTCTAAAGCAGCAAACAAAGAGGAATTTATGACACAAACCACTGCCTGGTTGCAAATACAAAATCCATTAGATCAGTTAGTAGCAGAAGAAGAAAGATTTGGGCCCATATTTGGGGCCGTTATCAAACCTGCTTCTGACATCTATTGCAGTCAGCTTAACCTGCCGCCCCTCCTGCAGCCCGTGCCTGAGTGCATGGCTGTACGCGCCCCGGGCACAGAGAACCCCTGTGTCGGCTGTTTGCAGGCAGAAATACAACCGGTCAGCGGCATGACAACAGCACGCGGGCACGGGCGAACAGGCGCGTCCTGTAAAACTGCGTGCAGAAGAGTTCTCTTCTGGGGATCGACCTCCCAAAACCATTCCTGCAGCCCGACTCCCTCCCCCGAGCGTCAGCGGGAGCAGGTTTACAGCTCAGCAATGGCCGAGCGCAGGTGGGCAGTGCTCGCCTCTCTCCTTTCAACCTGGGATAAATTTGCACCGCCGTTCCCGGTGGGATGGGATGGTGCTGGGATACGTGAGCTCCGGGCCAGGAAGAGGTCAGAGCTGCCTGGAGCTGGTGCCAGCATGCTGCCCGGCTGAAGACCAGGTAGGTTAAACAAAGTACAGGTCTACAGCACCCCATAGCTGTATCCCCGACCGAGTCGGTTGCAGCCAGCACAGAGCTGGGGCAAGACTCTGTCCCCTCCATCAAGTCTAGTCCTTGGGTTTTTGCTCAAGGAACAAAACCCACGTTCTTTTAGGGGTCCTTGGTTTTGATGGGGAGAGGGTTTCCCATGTTCCTGTTGTGGGCCCCAGTGCTTCTGCACCCTTCCTCCGCTTAGGGCAGCTTCCAGAGGGAACTGTGAGAGGGGCCGCTGTGATTTGCTTCATTTTCCTCTTCGTGTGGTCTGTGGTGGGGGGAGAGGGCAAAACATCTTAGAGACAGCAATGCTGAAAAAAAGGCAGTGGTAGCAAGCAGGAGGAGGAGGGCTGAGCAGAGCATCAGGCTGTGAGGGCGGGCAGAAAATCAAGTCTTGCACCATCCCTCCACGGCGTTAAGAGTCCAGTGAAGATTTCAAGGCTTCTTCACAAGGAAGCAGCTGGGCAACACCTGCAGGCAGTTTGCTTAAGTTCTTACTGGATTATTTGGGGAATCTGACTGGGTGCCAGGCTGGCTGCCTCTGAGGAAGTAAACACTTAAAGACAAAATGTTCAAGTGTTTTGCCTAAGCCTGTGTGCTGGCAAGAGGGGGGAAAAATGAAACAAAGCAAAGTGTGCAGTCAACAACAGCCCAGCTAGGCTGGAATGTGGAGCTCATAAAAACTAGACACCGGAAGCCTGGATGGGACACAGAGGAGGGAGGCAGCCTCTGCCCCGACACCCCTGCCCACCACCTGCACTGATGCAGCCCCCTCAGCTCGGGCTCCTTCAAGCAGCACTGTCCAGTGGCACGCAGGGACTCATCAGGCACTCACTTTCCGTGAAACCCAGTTGGTGGTTTCAGATTGAGACACCCCCATCCAGATTCCCCAAGTTGGGAATTACCCCTGTCAGGCCCTGAGGAGCATACTCTGACAGTATATGAGAGCAGCCACCCAGGTCACCACCAAGCAACAGGGCAGTGCTGGGATGAATGATGGAGCTACAGGTGCCAGATAACAGCAGCCAAAATTAAAGCCTCTCTCTTTATCACGACAATCCACTAGTGAGCAGGCCTGCTTAGATTTTAGCAGGCTATTTGGCAGTTCTTAAAAGATGTCTTGTATGTAGCGCACACATTTTTGACATTGTCACAAGAGAAGAGGAGCATTTACTTACCTACCTCGAGGGCAGTGGGTTTGGGGCGTGCAGCCAAGCTGGGGAAGGATGTGGCAGTAAGGGACTGGGAGGGATGCCATGGCACCCAGTCTGAAGGACAGAGGAACAGCTGCTTAAAATGATCCTTCCAGCTGGGATTCTGCTTTGCCCGGGAGCCTATTCACTGGCAAAGGAAATTTCAACCCTTCTGGCCATGATCTGAGGTGGAAAGGTACAGATGGTAAAGAGAAACTATACAGAGCCAGATCAGGTGTTGTGCCAGCCATTCAAGAGCTCTTAGCATCAGAGTGTCTAGAAACACGTGAGGAAAGATGCTCGCAGGAACCACTGCCTGCCTCCCACTTCCACAGCCTTTGGGGACAAAGAAGGTAGGGGGTATCTGGGCATATTTATACATGGCTTTGCCTTTTTATGCTTTTCTTAGACCTTATGAGACCCGACTGCACCCCATGGTGGTGCAGTCACATAGGGAACGTCCTCTCCTGCATCTCTATACAAGGAGTCCTGCAGAAGGCAGCTACCTTCTTATCCAGGATTTCAGTCCCTTGCCTTTGGGACCCCCAGCCCAATGGCAGCTGATAGGGCTTTTTCCCCAAAGACCTTTTTTGTGATAACCCACTGAGTCACAACATCTTCTGGTGGCAGGGGACACGCTCAGCTCAGCCAGGGAGCTCTTGAGGGCCCAGAGAAGCTGTGGGGCTTAACTCATGGCCAGATGTCAAGTCATTGGTGGAAGGGTGTGACGCCACATAAGGAAACATGAGGTCCCACTGCAGTCCTGGCACCTCTAGTACGAAGCCACTACAGAGCACAGCAGCCATTTCACTGACCTTCCCCTCCTCATGCTGTGCTTATAAATGTTGCCATCCACGGCTGTGATGGAGGTGGGTTTGCCTAGTTGAGCAGAAAGCACTGCTAAAATCACAGCCTGGCTGCTTCAAAATCCTGCCTCCAGCAAGCTTTGCTCTCTGTTGGCTCCTCCTGGGAGCTGCGCTGCTTGTGCCTGATTCAGGAAGACAGATTCCCCATCCCCTGAAAACAGATTTAGAGCCAGGAGCGACTGTGTGCTCCCTCCCTGTTCCCACTTGCTAGCTCACGGCAAGCTCTCCCAGACCCCCGTGATCACACACAGCCCTCAGCCCCACAGTGCCTTGCTGCTCAGTAACATACATGCCAAGCGTCCATGGCAGGATACCAATAAGCTCTGACCTATTTCTGTATCACCCGCAGGCCTGTGGGTAGGAAGGGTTTCCTCTTCTGTCTTGCTGACCCTCAAATTGCTGTTTTATTCGTGGCACGGGCATTCACTTACTTGCAACAGGGGAGGGAGGTTCCTCCCTCTCAGTTTTTGTGGGTTTCCAAGCCTTTTGAGCTTTATTTTAGCCCAGGAGGACAAGACATTCTCTCCTCTGTTATGACTCTTCAGCAACATCATTGGGACAGAAAAAAAGTCTCCTGTTAAAGTGCAGGGTGAAGCTGGGAAAGAATGCGGGCTGTTCCATCCAGTCTCGTGAGCCTGGGCACCTTCCCATGCGTTCCTGGAGCCGAGATGCCGGCCATAACGCTTCCAGAAACATGGCTTTCCTGCCAGGCCCTCCAGCACAGTTCAGCCTCTTCTTCCCTCGCGCAAGTGGCGTCGCCTGGGAATGTCAGAGCACGAGGAGCACACACCCAGCGGGACGGGAAGGTTTTGTTGTCGCCCTCACGGAGAGTGACAGAGCAGTTCATCAGAACACACTTCATCGTCTTTCTCTTCCCATCACTGGGCCCTGTGAACGTGATTGCCAAAGAACAATTGCTAGTCTTTCAGTGACACCCCCCCCCCACCCATTTGTTCAGTCTGCAGGGGAAGCTAAGTGGCTTTTTCACAGGAGGACACATGTGCTGGCCTCAGGGGAAAGATGGTGACACCAGCAGTGGGAGTAGGAAGCCTGACAGTAGCAGGGCCAACAGTGGATGCGTTGGAGGCGCCTCTTCTGCTTTTGTGCTGCCAGCAGACATGGTTTAGACAAGGACAGAAGTTTCAGACGGAGACAGCACATACAGATGTGGCCAGAGGTTCAAGATATCTGGTCTCTTTTGGGTATATCCATCAGACCTGATCCCAGGCCTTTGAACAAACAAAATCATTTCCTCTGCCCCTGGTTTGGGCTTTCATGGGGGTAAAAACGCCAGCAGAGCAAGATCCCCTCATGCTCGGTTTCTGTATATGCCTGAGCTGTGGAAAACATGAGCATTACTGGAGCTGAGCTCCGATCGTAGGTACCACACACTAGAAAATGTGGGCCCTCAGTGCTGCCTGAGTAGATCACCTGCACTGTGCTTGAGATGGATGCAGAGTCTGCAGTCACCTTTCTTGTTCAAAGGATGGGTTCCCTGAAGCTTGCTCTTGAAATCTGCAGTTACAAGCCTCCTCCAGCCACCCATGCACTCTGTAACAGTCAGCAAAACGCCTTCAGATTTAATGTCAGCAGCTCTTGGTGTAACACTCCTGCAGAGCAAAGCTGAGCAGTGGGAAGAAGAGGCAAAATCTGCTCAGTTGTGATGACTCATGTCCTGTCCTTTAGCAGTTCAGCAGAGCACAAAATACCCATCTCTTCAACGAGGGAAGCGGGTAATGAAGCAGTTGCAGGAGCAGGAAACCAAGCTGGAACAGGGACTTTAGATCAGATGTGTGTGCACTTTGCAAATAAATCGATGCACTGGTAAGTCATTCCCACCATCACCCTCCCCAAACCTTCCGTGACTTAGTAGTGAAGCCACATCTTTGCCCTCCAAAATGTTGTTACCTGGGCAAGAGTTTAGCTCCTGATTTCACAATATGCTTTCCTATTTCAAATTTGTGCTTCCCAGTTGCACCTGCCCAAATAGTTAGGTTGCTCTTGCTGCTGTATCTGTAATAAAATGGTCCTCAATAGACAGAAAAATCCTGTGTTTTGGAGGCTGGGGAAAAAACCCAACACTGACAGATGGTGACTTTGCTGAGAAAAATGAGGAGAGTAGAGAGCACCTACAATGATGATGTCCTTCTGAGACCTTCCGGTGTGCAGAAAAGCATTCAGAAACCTTTTCTGTCAGTGACACCAGCTTCCTTCTCCAAATCACCATAGTTAGGCACTACAGTGTGTTATTTCAGTTGTTCTCGATCTGTGTAAACTCAGGTTTTGCATGAAAACTGGCAATGAATTGGCAGGCCTTGCCTTTTTCCTCCATCCTACAAGAAGACAATGAAGCCCCAGAGCATACAATAGTGGGTTTTTTTCCTGTGGGGAGACATTGTTTCCTGAAGGAACCAGTGCTTTTTTTAGGAGTAGCTTTATTAAAGAAGAGGAGATCTTGGGGATTAATCCCACGTTTTGCCATTTCTTGGGCCAGCATACCCAGGGTCCCACAATGGAGGAGTGGAGGTGGGATCCCTTTTCAGCTAAGAGGTACATAGGAACATAACACCTCCTCCCTGAACTTCTATATCATATCAAAAGTTTAGCAGGTTCAAGACCTAAACTTCCATGGTGACCAGAAGCAGACAAGACCTAGGAAGAACAGGCAAAAAAAAGCTAATGCAGTGTCACTCTTGCCCCATCATACCTTTTTAGTCTCCAACAGCCAACCACCCCAAGGCTGGACAGGCTGATGGGTAAAAAACTATCACTGGCCTGGACAGACACACCCTCTGCTGGGCAAAAAATTGGCTGAATGGCTGGGCCCAAAGAGTTGTGGCAGATGGAGCTAAATCCAGCTGAAGGCCTGTCACAAGTGGTATTCCCCTGGGCTCAGTTCTGGGTCCGGACCTGTTCAATATCTTTATCAATGACCTGGATGAAGGGATTGTATGTGCTCTCAGTAAGTGTGTAGATGACACTAAGCTGGGAGGAAGTGTTGATCAGGCTGAGGGTAGGGAGGCTCTTCAGAGGGATTTGGACAGGTTGAATTGATGGGCTGAGACCAATGGGATGAGGTTCAACAACGCCAAGTGCAGAGTCCTGCACCTGGGACATAACAACCTTCTGCAGCGCTACGAGCTTGGGGGAGACTGGCTAGAAAGCTGCCTGGTGGAGAATATCCTGGGGGTGCTAGTTGACTTCTGACTGAATATGAACCAGCATTGTGCCCAGGTGGCCAGGAAAGACAATGGCATCCTGGCCTGTGTCAGAATAGTGTGGCCTGCAGGTCCAGGGAAGTGATTGTGCCCCTGTACTTGGCACTGGTGAGGCTGCACCTTGAGTACTGTGTTCAGTTTTGGGCCCCTCACTGTAAGAAAGTCATTGAGGTGCTGGATCGTGTCCAGAGAAGGGCAACGAGGCTGGAAAGAAAACCTTATGAGGAATGGCTGAGGGAACTGGGGATGTTCAGCCTGGAGAAGGGGAGGCTGAGGAGGAACCTTATCGCCACCTACAACTACCTGAAAGGAGGCTGTAGAGAGATGGGTGTTGATCTCTTCACCCAAGTGACAGGTGACGGGATGAGGGGGAATGGCCTCAAGCTGCACCAGGGCAGCTTTAGAATAACATTAGGAAAAAATTCTTCACCGAAAGGGTTATTGGGCACTGGAACAGGCTGCCCAGGGAGGTGGTTGAGTCACCAACCCTGGATGTATTTAAAAGACGGGTAGATGAGGTGCTTAGGGATACAGTTTACTAGAGGACAGGAATGGTTGGACTCAGTGATCTCAAAGGCCTTTTTCCTCCTAGTGATTCTGTAAATCCCAAGCTGAAGGTCGTGTTTGCAATTCAGTTTCATAGACTACTGATAGACTCTCCCATGGGAGCTTCTCTAATTCCCTTTTCAGTTGCTTTGAGCCATTTATGGCAATGAGTTGCACAGCTGTGATTATGCACAGTTTGAAACCAGCTTCTTCTCTCTGTTGGTTTTCAAATCTGCTGCCTGTTTATATCATGAGGTGCCTCCTAACTCTTGTGATAAGAGAACAAAATTTGCTGCCTGCCCACCTTCCCCACACCATCTGCAGTTATGTAGCCCTCAGGCACAAATCGCTTCCATCATCTGTTACCACTCTAGAGGAACAGAAGGGTCTTCATCTCTTTAGCCCTTCTGCACGTGGAAGTGTTCCCATGCTTCTGATCACCCACTTCATCCTTCTCTCTATCTTCTCTAATTCCTCTGTATCCTTTTGGAAAAGATTGACCAGAACTGCATACAGCAACCATGACGTGTGCGCTCAATTGATTTCTGCACCAACATTCCTTACTATTTTCCTCCAGAACTTATACAGCACAATAGCAATGCTAATTATCCCACCCTGCATCAGCAATGTGTATTTCTCAGGCAGCTGAAAGCTAACCTTCTGAGGTAAGTGTGTAGTCCCCAGTGACCATTCACTCACTGAGGTTGCTCACGGACGTCGGTCCTGGAAGAAGAAGTTGCAAGTTTGTGGTGTGTTGGTATGTACTCCCTGGACATCTAATTCGTTCTGATATGTCACTGAGGAGGTGGTTGAATGGCAGTGATTCTGCATGCTACAAGGCAGGCTGGCCTCAAAAGCATGATCAAAAACCAGTGGAACAGCTTGCTCTCCAACCATCTAGCCCAGAGGATCTCCAGGATTTCCACAGCATGTTCAAATGGTAAAAACTCTGACCTTTCTCAGGAAGAGGCTTGAAATTTCTGAAGAAATTTAAAATCTGTTAATAAATTTAGCCTAGATTCAGCTCAGTAAAACATTAAGCATTAAGCATTAAACATCTGCTTAATGTGAAGAACTACTAAGAATGCTAAAAACGTGTAATCCCTTTCCTATTTAGGTCTTTATTCATTGCGGCAATTAAATATGTGCATTAGTGCTCTACTGCGTTAGGATCTAAGTACCTGCATGCAATTAAATGCTGTGCTGAGCTGGGTCCCAAAGCCAACATTGCTGTACAAGATTTTAACCTATATTTCTGTCTGCTGTGCACCTCAGTTCAGTGCAGAGAACATTTCTAACTTTAACAACTATTTTTCCATGAAGAGGGATTTACTCTAAAATATGACACACGGGCTATTTTAATGATTCCATCTTGAGGAATTATTTTGTGATAGGGATAATTAATAAGCTGCTTTTTTGTATACATAGGGGGAAAATAAAAAGGTTAATCTCTCAATTAACCACCTCAGGACCGTTCTAGGCAGCGGCACATTTGCAGGTTTGGCTATGTATACATCAAAACATTATGGGCCTGTAGGTACAGTAAATTAATCAGAATTTCATATTGGTTTACAGATAGATGGATAGATAGATAGATAGATGAGATAGATAGATAGATAGATAGATAGATAGATAGATAGATAGATGGATGATAGGATTTATTTTAAAGAGTACTTGAAAAACAGGATAGAAGGAATTTTAAATCCCATCTATTCCAATCCGTTGGAGCTATAAGCCTGTATGACCATTAAGATCCACGGCAGTGCAAAGGCTTCAAGAGACCATGCGAATGCTGCTGTTCACACTGGTGCCCCCAGCTATCCCTGGCTTCCTTTGGGTTTGCATTGTGAGCTTCTTTCAGCTGCAGCATCTGCAGCATATTGAATATTGGAGCACGCTGCCAGCCATTCTGCTTTCATCCAGTTGAATTGCTGGAGTGACTGAGATACAAAGAAGTCCCAGGACTTGCCCAGGGCCACACAATGAGCCAGTGGCCCAGCTGTTTAAAAAAAAAAATAGAAAAAAATGCCTCTGTCTGTTTCAAGAACTTTATTTTAAGGCATTCTTCATGCACATTAGACTATTTTTTTCAGAAGGGGGTATGTCTTTATGGATGTCGCTTACTCTTGCACTTGTGCTTGCTCGTTACCTTTCCTGATGGATAAAATCATCCCTAGGAATTACTAATGATTTTTTTTCTCCTTGTTTGATGAGGTTAGTGGACAGAATAACCTAAAGAAATTAATTTTCTTTGGCACAAACAAAAATACCCACACTGCTGTCAGTGTTGTCTATTTTACAGCCCCCGTCTTCCCTCTCATATTGCAGACCTGGTGTTACTCTCTTCAGAAGTATTTTGCTCTAAGAACTGCCCATTTTTTCATATCAGCCTATGTGACAGTTTCTGCCTATGCCTTGGAACTACCCAGACATTTACTTCCAAAATTTTTTTGCTTCTAGTTTTGCCCCATTTCTCTTACAATTTTTTGATGATGATTTATTTATTTATTAATATTTCTAAGCTGAAACTAGAATGTCATTCCATTCATGAGTGTTGTGTCTTTGTCTTTTAAATTCAGTTTCTTTTAAGGAGGCTGGAACTCCACAAAGGTGACAGACTCACACCAAAGGACTTCAGTGTCTGCCTCCTTGTAAGTGCAGCAGCAGCAATACAAAGTGGTAGCAGATGGACTAGATGATCATTCGAGGTCCCTTCCAACCCCTAACATTCTGTGACTCTGTGATACTATGTGCTGGCATGCCAAAATGCTCAGATTTCCCCTGGCAAACTCATAATGCCTCAAGAGAACTGAGGCTACCCACAAACACAGTAGATACAAATGTGCTTTTTACCTCAAAAATTCAGTGGTTTCTTAGGACACAGGGTTATCTTTTCATTTTTGCAGAGTAGACTGACACAATTCATCAAACACCATCAGGAGCTGAGTTCATCTGCAGGAGATGTATGTGAACTTGTGGTCTGACCCATCTATGGTTACTCCTTTGCAAGACCAGCCCTGCCCACCGCCGACTTCACTCAGTGGTTAAAGTCATCTTTGCTCTGTCTTTGATTGTGTCCTCACCAACTTATCCTGCCTTTCTCAAAGACAGTAAGAAACAGGTGACATTTGGGATGTAATTTTGACTTGAAAAAATCCAGTGAAGAGGTACTAAGTTCTTCAGAGCTACTTAGGCATTGCTATTTTGGGTTACAGTGGGTGAACCCTAATAGTGTAGCCTGCCACACAAGCTGGCAGAAATGGGCTCACACAACGAGCTTTGTCTCACGTGACATTCCACATTCCTAGTTTCTCACTGGCTTCCATGGGAATATATGAATAAACCCAATTTAAAAAGAAAAAAAACCCAAAAGATTCCTTTTTACTCCCACTCTGTTCACCAGATGTGCAAACTCACCACGGGCTTTGGTGTCCAGCTGAGCTTCCGTTTTGTTGTTTATTGAGTTGCCCTCAATAATGTGGGTTCCCTCAGGGTGAGATCCTGAGTTCACTTAGAGACCCTCAGCTCGTGGTCCCTCAGCAGGTGTTTGCACACACGTGATGAGTGTGTGTGGAGCTGGGAATACAGCCCTGCCTGAGGGGCTCCCTCAGCATGTCCACTGTGATCCATAAAGTGAACTAGAGCCCGTCACCCCCTCTGACTGTTGGAAGTACTTGGCATAGCTAACAAAAATTAGCACAACTGAGATCATATACATTTTCATTAATCATCGTGAGCCTTAAATAAAAGCAGCACTGCTGGCAGCTCTGATTAAGAGCTTTCCATTGATCATAAAAGCCAAATGCTAAAATGAATTGTTTAATGCTGAAGGATTGAGATAACAGCCAAATAATTTGATTTATCACAAAGCCAAGTCATAAGAAGAAAGAAAATATTTCAAAGTAAGACCGCTATAGTCTCTGTGGCTGGCCCTGAGCTAATTTCAGTCAGACCAGGAAAACATGCCTCCGTGGCCAAGTCTGCACCACAGTGCAGGGTGGTCACAGCCCCTTGATGCCTGATGGGTACCTTGGCCAGCACTAGTGTAGAAAGAGGTTTAAGATGCCTCAGCTTTCCACAATAAGCGCATTCCCCTCCTCTCTGTTTGTGCTTTCACACTCCCCTGCTGTAATCAATACACATTTTCATACAAAGCATGAAAATGAATGCAAATATTATATATTGTGAGCATATGTCAACTTGCCTGACCACTTCAGCCAGCAGAAAGCTGGTCAGTCAGCCTGATTATTTATATTTAATAGCCTTGATTTTTACTGTAAGGAGAGAAAGCAGCTCCTTGGTGAATACCTATTTGAGGGGATGTGAACCACCTTCCAGAGGTGCCTAGGCAAGGATCAAAAACTCTAAGGTTAGATTAAACATGTCGTTTTTAGATTAAGCTAGATACTGGTACTCTTCCGTGCGTGTGGAAATTCATGATAATAGAAACTGTGAACAAATAACACAGTGTCTCATCTTTAGACCCTGATGAGCCCAGAACTCATTCACAAGAACTATGCTGCCACTCTGGGGTATACTGAAGGCTCCCACAGAGCTTACCATCCTAGGCATGAAATGCCCTTACCATATTCTTGATAAGGAGTAAAAAAGCAGAGCGCCTCCTCTGATCCCTATTCTGACTACATTCATGTTCCTTGGCAACCTGGCTTGCTTTCAGGATGGTGGACTCTTTGGAAGGGTTTTGGCTATTCATCAGCAGCCCTCTAGTCTGGGAATAAGGAAATATGGAGGTGGTGTATGAGTCATTTGGAAGAAATCAGACATAATCCAAACTTCTCTATGCCTATTAGCTACTGAAACGGCTGCTCTGGCTCTGGTAGCAGCTAAGCATCTGTCAAGTTGTGTTGTTCTGGCCAAAGCTTACTCAGTCACAAGCCAGCTGCGGGCTGGGCAGTGGAGCTCTACCAGGCTTTAAGGCAACCCTTGCCTATGAACTGGGTGACCTGTGCAGAAAGAGTTGGGAGACGCCCAAAGACTAGCTGCCTCCTATCAGAAGACAATAGTTGCCTCTGCCAGGGCAGAAGTTTGCAAAGAAGTGTGGTGTCTAAGTGCATCTGCCAAGTGTGGGGGACAGGAGACATGCTCAGGAAGTGCTTGTCCACCCCATCAGGGCCTAGGGTACAAGAACTCTCACATGGTGGGAGGTGTGGGAGTGGCATATCTTCCTAACCTTCCTTAGCTTATAGCTAAAGTTCTTTCAGTATGCCTTTGCCATAAATGTAGGTTTATGCCTGTCTGCTTGTGAGCACATGTCTTAAAAATGAGTGCATATGCTACTGAAGTCTGCCACCCCAAATCCTCCTCCAGTCTCCCACCTGGTTTATTCAGGACTAGTCTTGCTTTTGTTCTCACTTTAATGGTTGCACTTCCTTTGCTTTTTCCATATGCATGAGCGTGTATAGTTGCCAGATAGCATCAAAGATCCCCCCAACAATTTCCTCCTGGAGATCTGCCAGCGAAAAATAGAGCAGACAACAGCTCTGTCCATACCGTGTTGCGGTGGAATTAACCTGCTTCTTTGTTTTTAAGAGGGGACTGGGGTGTAAATCAGCCTGGCTCCCAATCTTCTCTGCAGCAGGAAGAACATTCACGGGTTTCACTATTCCCTTGTTGGCTGTTGAGCATCAGAGCAGAAGCTTCCTCTTTGAGTCACAGTTTTCATGTAGTGACCCTTTAAACTTCCTGGCATCGAATGGCTTTAGTGTCGCCATGCACCTTGTTACCCGGTAGATACTGACTCTCACAGCACCGCAATGATTAGGGCTTTGCTTTGCGTTACGGCTCTTTAAACATTTTAGCAGGGCTTAGTCACAAGCAAATAATCGTAGGGGAAATTCCTGTTAAGTGCCCTTGGCTTGGTGGCTGTGCCTCCTTGGGGCAGTTCACTGTGGATAAATTTGCGTTAGTCAATACATGGGTGAACACTGAAGCACAGAGGGAGCGTTCTTTCCCCTCTGATGTCGTTTCTTTGTCTGTTTTGAAGTTTGTTCTGATTCTTAACGTGATATGCCTTGTGTGAATAGGCACATTTCAAGCACTATCAGCTTGCTGTGATCCCAATAAACAGCAAACACCACTAAGGGAGTCCCTAGCACGTTTTTGGAAGGGGAATATAAATGGCATATGGCACAGAAGAATAATTTCGTAGTAATAAGCAAAAGCCAGTTATTAGCGAGACACGGCTTTGTAGCTAATGGTGTTACGGATAATGAGGGTGGGGAAGGAGAACCTGTTCTGAGTGCTGGGAAATAGCGGATTGCTGCCCTCAGCAGAAACCATGCCGTTCCTAAAACGCCATGGAGCCTTTGTTAGGCTTTGGGGGAAGCTGTCACGGTGCTCAAAGGCGAGCTGCTTGCCGGCAGCTCTACCGGGAAGCTAGGCCAACCTGCGCAGCAGTACAGGAACCCATGCAGGTGGCACGGCCATGCAGATGTCACCACCCTGCCACCAGCCCCATGCCTTCACGAGCAGCAAATGTGTGGGGTTCTGTGTGCAGCAGCGATGCCTCACCAGGAGTAAGAGGCTGAATTATTTTCAGGTTGTTTTGGGAGAGGGTTGTTGGCCTGTTAAAAGCTGTGTCTATCTCAAGGATTTTTTTTAATGGCCATTGAAAGATCAGCAATTACAAGAATGTCCATAATTTTATTCTTCTCCACAGGCAACTTTGGCAGTGTATCCAACTTCAGGCTTGCAAATAGGTCTCTGGTTCTGCACAGCTCCTGAAGGGATGGGACCCCTGTGTAATTTTACAAAAAAAAAAAAAAAAAGGAAAGAGAAATAAAAGCAAGGGAAGTGAGGGAGGAGGGAGGCAAGGAGGGAGGGAGGGAGGGAGGGAGGGAAGGAAGGAAGGAAGGAAGGAAGGAAGGAAGGAAGGAAGGAAGGAAGGAAGGAAGGAAGGAAGGAAGGAAGGAAGGAAGGAAGGAAGGAAGGAAGGAAGGAAGGAAGTGTGGACCAACTAAACCCTATTGTTTGTGACAAAGATTTTAGGGAACGAAAGCATTGGCACTTGAGGATATGCTGACACCGATCTGTGACTATGCATGATGGCCAAACTCCTCAGAAGTGACTAATAATTTTGGTTGCCTCATTTCCCAGTGACTGAAATGAGACAGGCTTGCAGAGAGCTGAGTGCCCAGATTACCGTGAGGAGCCATAGGCACCTTGTGAGCAGCCATACTCCTCTCCGGACAGCCTCAGACCACCAACTGGCTGGGTCCGTGGGCCACCACAGCAGCTGCAGGGCAGCAGTGTCCTTCCTGCCCGTGTGCTCACCAAGCTGGCCTTGGTCTGGACCTCGGTGCAGTGGTGGCTGCTTTCGGTGGCCATAGGAGCTGCACTGATGCCCACCCTGAAGGGTTTCTCCAAGGCTTCTGTCCTTATACCCCTACATAGATATGGTTCCCCCTGCACACTGAAATACAGCCATCTCTGGAGCTGCAGGGTGTCCTGCAGCTGATCACCCAGAAATTTCTACTGAAGGCTCTTCCCAGCAGCACTTGCCCAGGGTACACCGCAGGATGCCCATGTACCCAGCCTGCACACCTTTCTCGCCATCAAGCCACACTCAGCTGGAAAGCTGAAATGTCTCTGATTGGAGCTCACAGGATGGGAGTGCTGGAGAAATTTGTTCCCCCTCTCTGGAAAGCGTGGACCAGCTGGTGATTGTGAGCCAGCACACCCCTTAGCCACCCGCCATCATCCCCTGATGGATGAGCTACAACATACTCAAAAAGTGAGAAGGCCCAGCCACATCTTGCCAACCTCAGCAAAACGTGTGGTAAAAGCTGAGAAAAAAGGTGCTTTTTCTTTCTTTTATTCCTCCCCCTCCCCACCCCACTCCTTTTTTTTTTTTTTTTCCTTTTCCATTCTGTTTTTAATTTTGGTCTTGTTTTTGGCAAGTATGCCAGAGCAGATCAGGGCTGCAAGGCCAGCGCTGTGGCAGGGCCGGGCAGAGGCCTGAGCCTCACCGGGTGGGAAGGTTGGGCAGATGTCCGGCTGCAGCATTCAAAGGAATGCTGTGCTTTTCCTAGAGTGACATCAGACCACCTTTTCTGCTCAAATTGCAGTAAAAATAAATACAGCTAGAATGTGCAGGCTAGGTTTGGAAAAGGATTAAGGGGACTTTTTAACATTGGTCTCACTGAAGTGGAAATGATTTCTGATAGCCAGCTGGAAGCTGGCAGAGGCGCTAGGCTGAAGTTGAGAGCTTGTGCAGCTGGGGTTTCATAGCACAGAATTGCTAGTCCTTCATTTATTACTTTAGAGTCAGATCCTAAAATCTTATTTATATGATTAGTCCCTCTGGGCCATATCCTTATTTCTCTTACACCAGACCAACTCAGGAACAGAGGAGGGGGTGTCTGTGAGGCAAAGACTCCTCATTAAAAGGTCCCTCTAGAACAGGAAAATAAAAGCCAGCAATGCCCGCTAGCCAGCAGCTAGGAGGCATGGACAAACACAGAAACAAGCTACACACCAGACAGCTCTCTTCAGCAGAACTAGCACAGCCCTCCAGAGCCCTCCGATAGCTCTTTCTTCAAATAAGGGTTCAGTTCAAGTACCTGGTACTAATCATACAGCTCGTTAATTTTTTGGGTCAAATCTACCTCAAAACCTGCTCCCCCCTGCCCTCCACACTGAGCAATGCAGCTGCCATTGCCAGGGAAGCAGGCGGTGCAGAGATGGCTGGCTCAATGGCCCGGCTCCTTTGTTTGAACCCACAGCCAGGTGCCCAGGATGTCATGGGGTTCCTGCTAGTTCGCTGCCTGCCAGGCATTTGGAGTGAGCCAACCCCAGACTTTCTGAGTCACAAGCTAGGGTAGTGTCATACAGGCTGTGTGGACCAGACCATAAGGGTCTGACCTTGATGCTCAGTCCTCCACAGCTACATAGCAGCAGGTCTGGCACCTGACATCTTCCCACAGGCCTCCTACCTGCCCAGCAATGCCAGTAACAGTGATGAACAGGCTGGTGTGTCACACAGTGTGGATTCAGCTATTTTGCTGCAGACAGAGCCAACCTGGAGCAGTGTGAGTAGAAGATGCTACATCACTCTTGACCTGGAGGCCAGGGTCCACTGGCAGGGCAGGTGTCCATAGCAGTGCACCATCATTCTCAATATGGATTTGGAAAGAGGGGGTGCCAGGTGTGACCCTAGGCATGGGAGACCCCCTCAAAGAGCAGAATGATGGGCAGAGGGTGGGAAAGCATGTCTACTCTGTCTGTTGCTCTGGTACAGTGATGTTTGAGGTCATGGAAACCTGAGCTAGTCCATCCATATGGTGAAGTGCAGGTTTGCCAGCTCAGCCCCATGTGCTGCTGAGGAAGCTGAGCCCACTAGACAGGATTTATTAACATGGTCGTGGTGGGGAGACAGTTCCTCAAATCTTGATTCTGGAGCTGGAGGGGTCCAACATGAGCACCCCTGTATGTGCCCCTCCTGCATATCTAATCCTGTGTGTATCTCCCACATAGACAGACTGGGTCTCTGGGCACCTGATGGAGTAGACTGCCATTTTTTGACTCCGGAGCCCCCAGCTTTATCAGCAGCCTCTTGCAATAATAGTTGTACAATGAAAAGGAGGGACAGAAAAGGAGGGAGGAGGAAGATGAGGAGGAAGGAGATGGCCAACATCTATGGCACAAAACATGGGCTCCAATGAAGGCAGTCTGCTTTCTGGACTGCTTTCATGCTCAACAAATCAGAGAGATGGGAGAAAGAGACTGCAGAACCAAGGCTGCATGGGCACATGCAGTGCACATATTCAGGGATGTGAGAGGCTCCAGGATCCAGGGCAGAAATTCCCCAGCAGAAACGTTATGCTGGGGGGAATCCACCAATTACTCCTGTTGGCACCTGCGAGCATACCTCTTAACAAAGCAGCATTCTTTCACTCTGTGGAAACGCACAGCACATCCCGCCGGGCTAATTAAATAGCAACCCCTCCCTTACAAACCAGGGCGCTGCTGTGGGTGTGCATGAGCTCAGCCCTTGCACACAAAGGACCAACCGTTCCCAGGTTGGATTCCAACAGGGAAATAAAAACTTCCCGCCACAGGGATCTGCTCTGAGCCCGATGCCACTGCTCAGCTGGCTCTGCAAAGCAAGCCCTCCTCTGCCTCCCACCCAGCTGGAGCAGCTGCACAGCACGCTGCCCCCACCGAGCCTGCATCCCAAGCCCGCATCCACCTGCCCAGACTTCTTGGGAGCAGGCAAGCTCCTCCATCTTGGCTCTGCTTCTCAGGCCCTGCCCAATTGACAGCCAAGGTGCACGTAACGCCCCGCACCGAGGAGCAGGCAACCTGGAGGGCTTTGTGCGAGTCCTATAAAACACAGGCAAAGTATATCCAGCACAGCGTGGTTTGGTGTGCAGCGCAGTGATGTCGTCTGCACCTGGACACCTCTGGGACCTGTTACCCTTGCCGAGGGTGGGATAAAAAGTACTTTGTTTCTTGACTGCATTTTTTGAAAACTGAGAAGGCTGCTCAGGGATTTCTGAAGCTTGAGTTGATTAGCAGTTAATGATGTGTGTCCTGAAGAAAAAGTAGGATTAAATATTGTGCTCATTTTGGAGCAGGGCATTTTAAGCTTGAGATTTACAGCTATTTTGTTGGTATTTCATGAAGTGTTTAGGTATGCTTAACTCTGGGTTACACAGCCACTCAGTATTTTGAACACTCATTTTATGCAGATGTAACTTAAACAACGGATGCTGTATTAAAGCTTGTAAGTGTGTGTGTTACAACTCCACATTAACTTTCAGGAAACACTATTGGAAAACAGACCCCCAGTGGGATGGGAGTCATTTCTTCAGCAACCCATGCTCAAGAGCTGCAGGCTCATCCCTTGGCTGTCCCAGTCCCAGGGCTGACTGCCCGGCTGCTCATGCTGCCCCTTCCAGCCTGGGAAACGTGCTGGGGTGAAGCTTGTCCTTCTTAATTGTTGCCTCAGCTCTCATCACTCTCTCTTGACTCCTCTCAGCTGGATCTGCCTGATACTCACTTTTCAAGTGCTGCACAGCCCTTTCCCACATATTATATTTGAGAGCTGTGTTGCCTACCTGTGGCCTCCACCCTGCCATCACATCCCAACTCAGCTGCCTGGGTGTCACTCCTACACCATGACCCTTAGGGTGCAGTGGAGCTTTCCTGGGGAAAGCTACTATGCTCTTACCACTGACCTATTTCGATGCATTCCTTCCTGAAGACTTCCTTCTATCACGTTGCCAATCCATACATGTATTGATTTCAAAGAAAGGCAAAGAAGGAGGAGGTGGGATTTCCTAATCTCTTACAAGAGAAACATATCATGCCTTGTCTCCCTTTCTAGGGGTTTGTCTCTGCAACAGGATCAAGGTGTGCTTATAGAGATGTGCAAAAGCAGCAAAGATGGGGTGGAACAGGCTTCAGGCCTCTCTGACAAGTCTCGGGAGGGCAGTTGGGTTGCTGAGCCGTTCTGATTCCCATACACCATCCTTTCACTCCTCTCAGCAGATTCAATGACACAGAGATATGCCCAGCCATTCTACATTCATAACTTCATTTCACCATGGAGATATACCCCCAGATCAACACCAAACACACCTTAGCAAGTGGTGACAACACAGTGCATAAAATGAGGGCACTGGTTTTCTTCCCCTCACTTGACTATCAGAAGAGCAGTACCACTTGTGTAAAAGAGTAATTATTCCCCAACATATGAAATGTAGCCAACGGGCCAAACCAGACAAAAACTTCAGGTCTGATGCGGCTATTAAGAATTTCCAATTAATTAAACACTCGACTGATAAATGCACACAGCCATTTTTGGTGGGTCTCTTGTTAAAAAAACCCCTTCTACCCAGGGGTAACCCCAGGGAAAAATATTGACAGTGCAAGCCTGTGGTGTACTTTACAGCACATAAAAAGTGTATCTAAGGCTCAAAAAAGGATAAAGCAAAAACTGAGAAGAGGGAAGCAACACATCTCGTCAAAGTTCTGAATCTGCATATACAAAGTCATTAGTCTTTAATGCATACGAACTGATAAAACTTGGGTTTCCAGTTTGCTACATATGGACACAAAAAAGCAGAGTAACTAGTAGTAGCTGCTCAGTAGATGCTCTGCATTTCTGTCATCTTTGCCTGAATGGAGCTCATGCAGATTTTGCTACCAGAAGAGCTGTGAAAACCTTCTGACTTTCTCTCCTCCCCCGGCCCCTTCCCTTTCCAAGTGTGAAGATGAATTTCTATCCTGCAGGAGATACTGTAGCTCACATTATAAGTTGGTTCTGCTCCCCAGCCTGACTGAGCCCAGCTCTGTGTGGCCAAGGGGATTAGCAGAAGTCAGCTTAAGTGATTTATTTATTTTTTTTTCAGAGGAAACAGGATGTATTGTATGTATGTGAGCCTTCCGAGGCAGCTTAGCCGAAGCACAGCAGCGCTGCTGACAGGGATAACAGCACCGCTAATAGGTATGGCACATCTTCCAAATGCATTCAAAATACCGATGGCTGCAGCTCTTTCTTTAGCCCACTCCCCCCACGTGACAAACACCAATGAAAACCTGTAAAATAATATTTCATTTTCACTAACATCCTCTTGAAGGAAATGTGACTTAGTTTAGAGTTATCTGCTAATTTGGGAGAGAAAAGTTGGTTTTAATGCATTGTAAAACAATCATTTGAATTGCATTTTAGCATTGGTTTTCTATAAAAGTCTAAAGGTCATGTTCCTACTTACTGTAGGACTGTATCTGGTGTATATCCAGATTCACAAATAGCTAAAGAATAAAAATTCTTTCTTTGGCAGCTGGAACAAAGTGTCTTAAGCAAAATCATGTGTTTGAATCTACATCCAGACATGGCTTTTACTTGTACAGGTCTGGAAATTTCTCCTAGAGTCAGACACACATTGCAAGCCCTGTATTTTAAACAGAGCACTGGGCTTAATTTGGATTGCTTTGTCCATACAGAAAAAAAATTACAGATATTCACAAACATGTCCCTCGGATCATTGCAACAATGGAGTTTGATTTTAAAAGAATAAGCTCACGTGGCTAATTTGACCTGACTTTCTAGGAGCCCCGTTATTTAGACAGACCTTTCTCTCTCTAGAGCTGGGGATGGGACAATTCTTCAAACATCAAGCCATTGCACATGTCAGAGCTTGAAAAGCATTTTGAAAGCAAAAGAAAGTGGTATCGCTTCAAATGCTATCACAGACTCCCTTCCTTTTGGATTAAAAATGGCTCGTGGCTTACAACTGATTTCCTGTGATCACGTTTATCGGCTAAGAGTTTGACCCAATATTTTGATGGAATATCAAAATTGTGGGTTCTCATACCAGATGACACAAAGGTCATGTGATTAATTTTTAATTATTTTTTTTTTCATCAGATGAATAAAACATCTTCTATAAGGAAAAAAACAAACACCGCTAGTGAATGAGGTGCTCCTGGCACAAACACTTGGAGGACTACTCATTCATTCTTAAAATTCGTGCCACTTTCCCACACAAGGGTTGTCACATAGTTGGCAGCGGTCCAAATAGCATAAAACATAATCTAGGAATAAAAGTGTCTGAATGCAGGTCTTTTAGCTGTAAAGCGTCTACAGATTAGATTCCAAAAAAATATATTTTCAGCCATTTCTATTAACAGTGTTTGCTGTAAAACAAAACCTACTTACACAGATGGCTGTGTGTTAGCCCTTCTGGGATTTTATTTTATTTTTTTTAACCCTTAACTCACGCATTTTATCTTCTTTTGTGGGTTTGAGTCAGACCATCAGTGTTATTTTCATAGAGCTGTTTGCGTTCTAATTAAGCAATAAGGAGCAGAGCCCGTCCTGGGGATTAGGAGTGACTTGGAGTGTTGACGCAAAGCTGAGAGCCATTAGCGACACCTGGCCGCCAATTCCCCAGGAGATGCTGGTGCCAAACTCATCGTGGCTGTTTCTAACAACCCTTGCTGCTTTTTTAATGGTGGAGAGGGGGTGGAATGGATAAATTTTTTTGACTTTTGGAAAGTACTGGAGGGCAGGCAAATTCACTGCAGTTTGCCATCTAGGAGATGACAAGAATAAAGGGAATATGGATGACCACAGCAGTGTCTATAAGAAAATATTCTTATTTGTCAGCCCCCACACACATTCCCACAGCAAGAAGACATTCAAAATACAAATCTGAGAGAAGAGGTGGGAGATATTTCAGAGCTGCTGACTTCCAATAAACCAAATTTCATTAGACAAACCAAGCTGACTTTCAAATGGCGCAACGCTTGCTGTTTATCAGTTTTTAAACCGCTCCCACTACCGCGGCTTGATAACCATATAGAATAATGATATGAAAAGCTTATCCAATTAACATATTTATGCTTTACTTGGCGGAGAGGGAATGGTGGGTATACCCACCTAAGCACTTTTGCATTCCTGCTGGAAATGCATTAACCATTCCTTTCCCTTCCCCTTTCTCCTCCGCGCTGTTAGAGCACCTTCAGCTGAGACAGCCTTGCATCGCTTCTGGGAGAACACTTCCACTAAATTCTTACAGGATATTAATGGACATTCATGTATAGCATTGCCATATGAATGTTTCAATGACCTAGATAAATGTGCATAATTTCCTTTGTGTATAATGGGCATGAGTGTTTAATTATGACAAGTTGTGACTTTAGTAGTTTATCTCAGCCCCCCGGGGAGCCCTTGAAAATGAAATTTCCTATTCCCTGGTATGCAGCGAGTGCAATTTTACAATAACCCTACACTAGGATATCATAATCCCTGTTGCTTCCTCCTTTTCCCTCCACTTAGTGTATAAAAGGAGTACAAACACCAAAACTGGAGTTTGTGTGTCATGGTGGGTTTGTACAGAAGCCAGAAGGTTGCAAAGGAAAAGAAAGATTTAATGGGAAATGGGATGCAAGACAGCAATCAGGATGGTTTTTTTACAAGTCACTTAAATTACTGACCACACATTAATTCTGAGGTTGACTCCATTGGTTAAACTAATCGCTATTAATCAATGAAGCTGTTAATCAAATTTCTGAGAGCACAGGACCAAGTAAATTGGACAGTCAGATTATCTCTTGGGATGACCGAAGACGCAAAAAACTTTGTGTCCTCCTCAGAAAAATCAGCAATGAGTTAACTGGTTTGGATGCTGTGTCAAAATGGTGTGTTTGCAACAGCATTAAACCCTGCAGTGCTTTTGTTTTTTGAGGCGTCTTCTTATATATCTACTGCCTTTCGGCCAAATGTGTGCTTTTGCCCCACACTTGCACCCCCTCTTCCTCCCCGTCCTTCACAAATGCACATGCAAGCTAGGATGGGAAAGGCTCTCAGTGGAGAGGTTTCCAGTGGAGAGCTGATGGCTGGTGATGGTGAAGCCAAATCACTCACTATACTTGCTTTGCACTACACGATTTCCTGCTGTTGTTTCTAGTTACAGTAGATAATAAAAACTGTTACAAAACCCTCTTAACGAGAAAACACAACACAGATGGCATGTTGGATGTAAAGCATCTGGGGACGGCAATCCACTCTGGCCTCAAAAGTTATTTTGTTCCATCCTGGTTTTCTTGAGAAAGTGGGAAAGGGATGGCAGGAAATGCTGCACGAGTTGCTGGAGCAAACTTTGCCAGCTACCAAGAAGCTAATCTTGTGCTGGGAAGTGACTGGGTCTTCTGGGGAATTGTGGCTTTCAGGAATGCTGAGGGACAGTGCGTACTGTTATTATCCTCTTATCTCTTGAGGCCTTGGCTGGGAGAGCCATCTCTAAGATGTTCGTTCCTCAGATTGATAGCCAACTATTTGTGGACCTGCACGAATACTTCTAAAAGAAAGAAAACGTGGCTGTTATTTGTGCTATAAATCCTGAAAAAAGGAATGATAGGCAAGGCTTAAAGAGCAAGAGACATCTTACAGAAAACTTTTAAAAACATCCCATTGAGAAATACGTCTTGCATCATATTTTAAGTCTTTCTCCTCCTTTGTTCTTTGGTAATACTGATAGTGAACCCAATCTGGAAATCAATTACACAGCGTATGTTTGGCATAACTTCACTGACCCCTTTTGTGTTCATTAGCCTGTCTTTACAGCCCAGCGCCACAGAGAGCAGCCGGGTTCAGTTTCAATGCAAAGGTCCCTGCGATGTATGCATACATCTATTCCCGGGGGCCTGCCTTGGAGACTGCTACCTGCTGGGGGAATATTACCCATTTGCTTGTGAGGACACGAAAACAGATAATGGCAGGTAACAAAACGGCCATGTCCTCATCCTTGTTGGCAAGCAAAAAGCAATGGAGCGTATCTTGGGGAAGATTTATGCCAAGATGATTCGGTCTTATCCCCTGGTGTGAGCTGATGCAGGCCACGTGGGCTGCTGCAATTTATTCTGACTGCTGAGGCCTCCTTTTCCAGTGGACATGAATTTCACTAAGCAAGAGTGCAGTTTCCACATGTGCTGTGTTGAGTGTCTTCAAGGCCTCCAGGGTCTGGACGGAAATGATTTACTGACGATAGGTGTCAGCGTCTGCATTCGGCCACATATTGTGGTGTCTTTTTCTGGCCCTTTTCCTTCGTGGGGGCTGCCAGTATTGGCCTCAGGTGGTCCAGAGTCTGTTCAGCAAAACCAATATGATGCAGAGTGGACTGAAATCCTGGGGACAAACAAGAGGTTTGACATCACGGATTTCTTTGTTCCTAGTGACAGAGACTATTCCTCTCTCACCAGACATACCCTAAGTGCACCGCCCCATGTATGAGCGACTTGCCATGTGACAGGGGATGACTTGACAACAAACAGGTTGAATGCAAATCACAAGGGTGGCTTTGAAATAGCCTTCAAGCTGCCATGGATTTTCCATCGCTAGTTCGTGTATGGAAAATTCATGGCAGGTGTATGGCAATGAGCTAGGCACAGCAGGAGAGTGCGTGGGTTTCATATTTTGCTGAGGATGGCTGATGCTTGACTGGCTTTGTGTGTCTGGAACAGCATCAGGCTAGAGTTCACACTTGTTTTGAAGATGGCTGTGTTAGCTTAATCAGCTATCTTATTCACTGTGGTGTTACTACTTGCCAGTGACTCCAAAATGTCAAGAGTTCAGCACAGATGCTCTGGCCACGGGGCACGTTTTAGTCCTTATTGTTTGAGCCTCATGTGTCGTTTCTGAGAAACAGAAGGGATCTGAGTATGGAAGACCCTCACTGCTGTTCCATTGCATTTGCCTGAAAGTCTCACTTACCAAAATTTTCAATGATGATGGCATTTCTGAGCAGTCATAGCCACTGGAGGCCAAGCAAGGGTGTCACCTGCCAGAGGGAGCCTTGGAGGGGCTGTGTGGAAGGTGATCACAGCAGAGGCTGGGCAGCGCAGAGAAACCCAAGAAGAGCCTATGACTCCTCATAGCCATGACCTGTGTAACCCTGGTTCACTGAACTAGCTAATCCAGATGGCCAAGTGGATTGTGGTTGAGTAAATTTGCTCCTGCTAGTTTGTAGCAGGACTCGCACCCACTGGCAGTTCCTTGAACTCTGGCCAGGATGTCACAGAAACTGGTAGTCAGCAGGGAAATAGCCTCAGGACATTCAGTGAGGGCTGTGACACGCATGTCCAACCCAGTTCCTCAGTACTCCCAGTTTCCCTGCTGAGGTAGGGGTCTGTTGCAAGGTTATGCCTGCCCCAGTATGAACTGTGCTAGGGTGTTGTGCTTTGCTGCTGACCAGTCCCTGGGGCTAAGCTGTGTGAGCAGCTGTCTGAGAGTCATACAGCCATGCTGCAGGGAGGCACAGATATGGGATAGGGGCAGCAGATATCAGTGTGAACAAGATTTGGTCCATTTGTCCACTGTATTGTGAATTTCCCCATGAGATGTTACGTGCCACTCAGGGAGCACTGCAGCAGAGCTGATCCCCTGCACCTGCAAGAGTGGTGGATCCTCCCGGGATCACACAGAATCACAGACCAGCAAGGGTTCGAAGGGACCACTGGAGATCACCTTGTCCAACCCTCCTGCTAGAGCAGGATCACCTAGACCAGGATCATGACCAGGTGGGTTTTGAATGTCTCCAGAGAAGGAGACCCTGCAGCCTCTCTGGGCAGCCTGTGCCAGTGCTCAATCACCCTCACTGTGAAGAAGTTTTTTCTCATATTGAGATGGAACTTCCTGTGTTCCAGTTTGTGCCCACTGCCCCTTGAGCTGTCACTGGGCACCACTGGAAAGAGTCTGACCCCATTTGTTTGACATCCACCCTTTAGATATTTATAAGTACTGATGAGATCCTCTCTTAGTCTGCTCCTCTCCAGGCTAAACAGATGCAGCTCTCTCAGTCTTTCCTCATATGAAAGATGCTCCAGTCCCCTCATAATATTTGCAGCCCTCCACTAGACTGTCTCCAGTAGCTCCCTGTCTTTCTTGAGCTGGGAAGTCCAGAACTGGACACAACCCTTCAGATGTGACCTCACCAGGGCAGAGGGGGAAGAGAACTTCCCTCAACCTGCTGGCCACACTTTTCTTCATGCACCCCAGGATACCAGTGGCCTTACTATCCATGAGGCACACTGCTGTCTCATGGAGAGCTTGTTGTCTGCCAAGACTCTCAGATCCATCTCTGCAGTGCTGCTGCCCAGAAGGTCAACCCCTCAGCTGTACTTGAAGTAATTCCTCTCCATGTATAGGATCCTATGCCCAACTCTCTGGGGATCTAGTTTGGCATCACCAAACTAGAAACAAAGGCCCAGGTCAGGCTCTCTCTGATGCTCCAGAACTTCTCACAAAGGTGCATGTCAGAAAAGTCTTTTCATGTTTCTTGGTGGGCAAAACACTTGTAAGCCTGGAGTCACAGGAGGAAGCCCAGGTGAGTGATGTGAGCACACTTGGGCTTTATTCATATATGCAGTTAAGTAGGAAGGTTAGTGAAGACTTCATCTGTTCTAAGAGTTGGGTTTTTAGGTGGGCTGAGCACAGCTCACTTGGTGTTGAGCCAAGAAAGAGGAGAGGGAGGTTTTGGTCTTTCTGCAAGGCAAACCTGGCTGAGTGATAGTTGCTGGAGAGCCCAGGGACTGTCAATGCAGTTGTTGGTGTGTGCCTGCACAGGCTTGCTGATAAATGGCAGAGGGCCCAAGGTGCTGCCGCAACGCACAGAGCGGCCTTCCCTGGGACATGTGGTGAGTCTGCTCTTTGTGTGCCTTTGACTTCTCTGACTAGGAAGGTGGTGGAGTCTACTAGGAAGGTGGTGGAGTCTCTGTCCCTGGAGATATTTAAAAACAGTTAGATCCCATGCTTAGGGACATGGTTTGGTGGTGACTGGCAGGTTAGGGTGATGTTTGGACTTGATCATCTGAAAGGTCCCTTCCAACAAAGACAATTCTGTGGTTTTATGATTCTGTGATTCTCCGTGTGCTTTCATATCAGCTATGTGATGTCACACAGGTGGTGAGGTGTACCTGGTGCCAGACCTGCTGCATAATGGTAGAAGGCCTTTACAACACAGGGATCCAAGGACTTGGCCTCTTATACTACTGAACAGGGCTTGTTACCAGAAGCCAAGGCCAAAAAATCTTCATGGAGACTAGCAGTGAAGATGGGAGGTACACTTGGCCTCAGACACGTCTTTCAGGCACAGGTGCGGATGCCTGCAGACATGTCACCTCGCCTATATGGAGGACAAGGGTTCGAACGCAGGTCTTTGATACTCCATTGCCTCATCATTATCCTTCAGATTCCTTTTCTTTACCTCCTCCATCTGTCATTCTGGTCTTTTCTCTCCGACACTGTTGCCTCGACTCTGAAAAACATTTCATACAGCTTTATTGAAGCCATATGTGAGGCTTGCAGTGCTCCAGGTGGTCTGATTGAAAAGATGGAGGTTGTTGAAGAATTCAGAAACTTTACAAGGGAGCATGGACCCATGGCATTTGTTCTTCATGAGGCCAGCCAGTGGCTTAAAGCCTCCCCTATCCTCAGGAGACAGGTACTACTTTTTCCTCCTCCTTGTCCACTTCTCCGGGCTGCCAGGAGCGATGCCTGTTCCTGGGAATTACCCAGTGCCATGAGAGGCATCGCCAGCTCTGACTTCCTATATACCGATCTCATGGGCCCAGATCATAAAATTATAGCACTTGCAACAAAAATACAAAGGTTGGCATGACAACAAACACTACGTTAGTACTCTAGACCAGACATATATCTGCATATATGTGTGTGTATATATATATATATATATATGCATATATGTAAACAAAACCAGACCTAGTGTTTTGTGGTGTGCATTTTCAGCAGTCTGCCCACAAAATCAGAGGTGGCAGATGGCTGGCTTCTCAGCAGGATATGAATTAGGATTATTTGGGTACCTTAGCTGTTCCCTGACAGATATTCAGTTCAGTTTAATGATAATTTTTATAGCTATTTAAACCTAATGTTATGAACCTGATGTTATTTGATGTGAATGGAGGGTTCATTCTTGTCTTTGCTTTTGAAAGCTTTGTGTGTGTCTGTGTGTCTGTGCTTGTGTTTGATGAGGATAGCAGCACAGGCTAAGGAAGAAAATGATAGTGTGTGAACATGCATTGCCCTCCCTCCCAGCAGGGAAATGACTCGCCCCTGAGGGTCATGTCAGCCTCAGGCATTTAGAGAGTGAGATACCTGGAAATTTCACATTGGAGGGCTAAAGAGACCAGGAGGGATAACTGGAAGGGGCTGGATGCCTGGACGTGGGCTGGGAAGCAGACAGTTGGGGACTGGCATGAGGCAGACCCGTCTGCTGCAGAGGGGGGTGAAGGATTTGCAGGGACACCCCTCCTCCCCTGTCTTCAGAAGGCTGTGGCTATCTCTGTAAGGAGTTATCAGTCCAAACACCCTGGCTATTTCACTGGGGACTACGTTTTACTTAATTAAGTGGAAAATAAAAATTACATGGACACAGAGGGTTTGTATCAATGCAGAGAAGGTGTGGGGGCTGGGGGGTAGTGCAGAATGTGCTTTTTAACAAATGAAAGCCAGCAGTCCCCATTGCCATGTCTAGTACTCAGGGTGTAGAGTATTGTCACACAATACAATGGCTGGTGCTAGACAAGTCAGTGTGAGTGAGTTTGAAGGTCTGTTTGATTCCCTTAAAAAGTATTAAAGCCAATTCTGGCTTGAAGCTAATTAATTTTCCCTTAATTGTTGCTTGAATAATAGGAAGCAAAAAAATAAGCAAGGAACAGCACAACAGGTTCCATGGTAGAGGCGCACCACATTTTTCCCCAGAGATGACTGGAGAAGGGGTCTGATGTGCTTTGCTCGCACGGGAGTAGTGTCATCTGATCAGCAAACCTGATGGATTTGACAAGACTGTGCACTTTGCAAAGATCATGGAGAAGTTGAGGTTAGACAGCACCTCTGGAGATGGTCTGGCCCAACCCAAATGTGGTGGTTTTTTTACTACTAGGTGTGTATTTCTCACCTTGCTGGGCTTTAAGCTCTAGTGACAGACATACAAGTTGAGAGGGAGAAAAGACAGACACATCCCCCCGCCTTCAATTTGCAAAATGCATTAATTTTTGTCTCTTTCTACCAGAAGGATGAGAAATAGACAGAGCCCCTTTTGTCATCTGAAAAACATATTATGTCCCAAACATTCCTCTGAGGGTGAAATCCTAACCATTCCTTAAAACACCGTAAACTGTGCCTGTTCCTAGCAAACGGCTCGCAGGGAATCAGTGAGTGGCAGGGCAGAAGGAGCAGCGTCGCGCTGAAGACAGGGGGCAGAACTGTCTCTCTGCTCCAGGGTCTTCTGTACAGGCACTGCCCCTGGTTTTCAATTCTTTCCCAGATAATAACGTCCTTCCTAAGTGGCTCCTTAAGATGCCACTCCAGTTATTCTCAAGTAATAGCTGCACATTGTATGGTGCCTGTCTGAGAGCTGGCATTAAAGAAGGACCACCCTGACCACTGATGGGGTGGCTCTGCAAAGGAGGCTGCGTGTGCTATGCTGGGGGGCTCAGAGTGCTTGAACGCCCCACCGCTGTGATCTTAAACTTAGCACACTGGCACAGCATTAGGAGGGCTATGGATTTTTTACATGCCATCTACCTTACCTGTTTGAATGCAAAAATATCCCTTTCATCCCATCCCCTCACAGGCAGGCTGTGGCAATCCATTTTGCATGGTGTGCATCCAGGTGGCTTTCACAGGTCGATTCCTCCCACTGGGTTTTTTTCAGTACAAAGATGTTGCTGTTTACTTTAGGCACTAAGAGTGCTTACCAGGGATATATATTTTTTTTCCTGCTGAAAGTTTTACTTTCCTAATCACTGCTCAGTGGCTTTCACAGACACATCCTCAAACACTGAGTCGTGGCTCACCAGCTTGGCAGCTGCATCTGAAGAGCACGGTCTGCCATAGCTGCTCATGGAGTCCTCTGGGATGCCCGCAGACCCCAGTCCTCCCCGTGTCTGAAGCATCATGCCAGGCAAGGGACATCCTCTCTTGGTGTGCTCTTTGCTGCATGTCCTCAGTGTCGCCCTCTGATTGCTGCCTGGCCATGTCTCCACATCAAAATCCATGGGGCTCGGTGATGTGCTGCTGGTGGTGTGGGACACTTGGGCACCCTCCCTCCCTGTAGGAAGGCCCATCTGCTGAAACCTGGCAGGGAGCGTGTCTGAGGACAGGGCGTTTGTTCTACTTGTGTCCTCCTGTTCCATTAAGTAGTTACTGAAATGTATGGTGCATTCAGCTTTTTTCATATTACACTCCATAATTGTATTAATAAAAGGTATTTACCCTTCATTATTTTCATTCTCCAGAGGATTACCGAAGACAGGATATAATTAATCCAGATGCTCATACGAATCCAGGGAGGTTGTGTGCAACAACCACTGTCTTTACTAAAAGTAATTGCACACATTCACCACAGTCCAACCTCTGTGGCATTTTAAGAGGAGCATGTCTAATTCATGAAAGGGAAGAATTGGTTATTATCTGTATTATCTGCAGCACTCCAGCTTAATTAAGAATGTTAAAGAAAGATAAAAGGTAGGAGAGAAATGCAAGAAGATGAAATGATTTGCCCAAGGTCACAGAATGGAGATTAGCACCTGGGTCTTTACAGTCCCAGTCTAGTGCCTAGCCCATTAGATCAGATGGCCTCCCAGACCACCCTTCCTGAGGATCAAATACCGTGAACACCCATGTAAGCATCTCAAGGAGAAAACCAAAAATGTCTTAGCGTAGTCCGATAAAATTCTAGCAATGTGCAAGACATCGCTGGAATTCATTAAAAAGAATATTTATTGAGAAGCAATGAAGGAAACATTCATGCTTTAAAGCAGCCAAGGCAATGAAAGCTTCCACCTTGCTTCAATTTAGAACTCATATTTTTGTAAAACTAATCAATTAGATCATGCTCCTAATTTAGAGCACTGATTCTTTCAGCTACATTTCCGAGCTAGGAACAGGCTTTCTAGGATTCACAGCTTCTGAAATAAAAATAATTGGTTTCTGAGGAATGTAAAGTGCTCAGGAAGTAACCACTTACCAACCTATTCATTCAGGAGCAGTTTAAGGAGCGACTTTACATCTCTGGGCATCTGCAAGATAAAAAAAGATACAGTTCATTAGCAGACAACAATGTTAACACTCAGGTTACAGCTGAAAGGATAAGGCAAACTTCTTGGGTGTTTCAGTACGGATGGCAGTGTAAGTATCACCCCTTCTGAGAAGCTCTTGTTTGAACAGGTCCCTTGGCTGTGTCTTCTGCTCAAGCTTCCCCCACTCCCAAGTCCTCTCGGAAGCCCCTGCTCAGTGAAGCAGCCGGTGCCTCTGCCTCTTCTCCCCTTCCCCCCATGGGAGATTCCAAGGGGGCTGTTGGAAAGATTAGACACAGGTCTGTGGCCAGCTCCTGTGTCCCTCGGAAACAGCACGGTGAAGGGAACAATTAAGGGATGAAGCACTGATGCCAATCTAAGCAGGGGCAAGTAACCTCTAGAAGCTATATAAGCCTCATGCCTCTCTCCCCTAAATCATAAGATCGGTGCCATTCTCAAGCTTCTCCAAGGAAATCCAGCTGGTAGTTTTACAACAGAGAAACTTCTGTTAGAAAATGTTGCTTTGCTGAAACAAAAGATCTGGAGGTGAAATCTGCCACTTCTGGGATGGAATTTCTGCCCAACCCTTGGAGGGTCAATAGCCTGTGAGATTGAGGTCATTTCTAGTTGGTAGGATTGACCTGTAGAGACAGCAAGTGTGATTTGGTTTGAAATTGTCACAGAGACTTCTGTGAGCTGGGTCTTTAAGCTCCCATTTGCAATCAACAGTGATCCAGGGTCTCATACAGTTCCCTAACCATGGGTGTCTAAAGCTATTTGTGATATCATAGCTTGTCTGAGCCATAAGTGTGAGACTGGCAGACGTGGCAACAGCCATGTGCCCTTCTGGACCACCAGCTGCAGCCCTGCTGTCTCATGTATGGCATCTCAGCTGACAATAAACAATCCTACTGAGATGGGAGTGGAGCCTTTTGAGGAGTTTAGGCCACTTTGATGAGGACGCTCAAAGCCAGACCATCTCAGTCCGAAACACCGCTGTTGGCACACCTTCCTCTCAAACACAAGCCCGTTTGATGTGCCTCTCTTGGCAAGCCCCACCGCCCAGCAGAGCCAGCAGTTTGGGTGCAGCTCTCTATTGACACAGCTGTAAAACCTGCCCGTTCTGGCAGCCAGGTAGATCCTGTTGGGCTGGGGCTCTCCGCCCCACTTTTCACAGCACAGCATAGACGTGTCCTTTGTTTCAAGCGCCTTGTTTGAACCAAGTGAAGCGAGGCCCTGAACTTTGGGCTCCCTCACTCCCAGCACTACCCGTGGGATCACATCATTGTTTCTGCAGGCTCTTTGGAGAGGGAATTCACTTCCAGCTCTTTGGGAGGGCAGGATCATAAACCCCACCAGCCACTTCTTCAGTGAACAGCTTTCAGGTGGCTCCAGCCCAAAGTGTTTTGTGCAGTATCAGTGGGATGGGTCAGTCTGCCTCAAGCCTCTGGGATCAGTGGAAAGGATCCATTAAAATTTATCAGGCTGTGGAATCCCATCGGGTTTTTAATTGGAAATGCAAAAGAAAGCACAAAGGATAGGATTCATGTCGCCTGGTTTTAGTGGGTGTCTAGTGTAAGTGACTATTGAGGCACTTTATACTGTACTGGAAGATAAGTGCCTCCAGCGGTTAAATCATGATGTTTCTCCCTTACATTATTTTTTATGCTCAAATGGCGATCTATTTCAGGGGAGGGGAAGAAGGCAGGTGATGGGAAAGTTCATTTGAAACAGACACATCATATGTAATGGGCTGGGTAAGCTAATTCCCTGCCCTCCTATAGCAGCCAGCCTGCAGCTTTTCCAATTAATGCCACAACACTGCAGTGCAAGCAAAGGCTGCCCTTGAGCCTGCTAAAGCCAAGCTGCTCAGCAACACTGAACAGCCCACACTTCCCAGGCCATATCTTGTATGATCGGTATTCAATGCTCATTAAACTTACTGCTCGCTTGACTTTAACGGGAGACAGGTTTGAGTCCTACAAGCCTGTGATACAAAACTCTACTTCAGAGCTTCCCTCTGGTTTTGAGTACTTGGTGAATGTCTGCTTCCTAAAAGAGTGGATTTTAAAATCCAAAACAAAGAAAGATTCATTTGAAATCAAATGCTGAACACACTGGGGGTGACACTGACCTTGAGAAGGTGACAAAGGAATCACACTGTTCCTTAGACACTTGTGCTACAGACTCATGTGGTCACTTCTGCGCTTCCCAAAAGACGTAAACCTCCTTGCCGATGTTCACTGTAGCTCCCACCTCAGATCACATACACCCAACTTTTGATGTTTTCATAAGGTCCAAGGTTTCCTAACTCAGCAGAAACTGGCCTAGATAACCCAGCAGGGTCTCCTTAGGAACGGTATTTTAAACCTACCTCTTTAAAAAAAATCCACCCCAGTCAAAACACAGCAAAGCGTTAGCAATGACATTAGGCACACAATAACACGATACACCAGTATTGATCTCACCTAGGACTTTGTTTTTCCCCAGATGTGCTTGTGTAAGTCTTGGCCCAGGGGTCACTGTATTCCCATGACTCCTGGTTTAGTTCTCCATGCTTTTCTATTTCCAGGACTAATTTCTTCAAGCATTTGAAGGGGGTCTGAAAAGACTGTCAAGAAGGAGTTTGTGTTTTGCAGAGTTTTTCAGTATCATAAAGTACCTCAGGCATCTAGATACTAACCTGTGGGTGGCTAATGGCATCATTCAGCCACAAATCAGTTGCAGCACTCTTTCTGTGAGTACACTGTGCCTTGCTCAACCCTGACCTTCCTGTTGGCCTGCAGTTAGGTGTGCAAGCTGGAGCAAACCATCTGCCTCTGAAGGAAAACAGCAGAAAGTCTCCCACCCAAAACAGCCACGAGCCCTAAATGTGGGAGCATCTATATTCATCACAGTACGAGGGAGACACTTGCTAAATGGTGCCCTTGAAAAGGGGAAACTTATCTGGCTAGCAGATTTGCTTTACACCTGTCTTCAGGGATGGGAGGTTCTCATAAAGAAAGATAAAGATACATTATAGACAACACAAAGGAGGAAAAAAGGAAGTTGTGAGACATCTGGGAAATACAGCATGGGTGGGTGGGTGGGTGGATGGATGGAAAGGAGGGAGGGAGGGAAGGAATGAGGGAGGGATTGAGTTGTTTGTTTCCTGAAAGGGCATACTGAGGAGAAGACAGAGATCTCATGAGTGTCTTAAAATGTGTATAAACTTGCTACAAGCAGCATTTTGCTCATTTCTTCGTCATGACCGAAGGCAAAACAAGAAATTATCAGCTTAAACTGCAACATGAGAGATTTAGGTTAAATGTAATGATTACTAAGAATTGGCACGGGCTACTGAGACTGACTGTGAAGTGGTTTAGGGCTACACAAGCCACACATCTCTCAGTAATGGATGTTCACTCCTGCCTGAGGACAGGAGGACGGATTAAAATTAGCAGACCTCCTGAGGTTTAAGTTAAACCTACATTTGTATTGTTCTACAAAATCAAAACCAGGCAGTTTCCAAAAGAGATGTCATCTCAAACCAGTATCTCTGAGGATGCTTGCTGTTCCACTGTTGCTATTGGTTGGTAATATTTTAGACTAATTAGTTGCATCTGCAATTATTTGCACAAGTTAAGCAGTCATACAAAGCGGCACATGATGGGGATTTTTCTTTTCTTCACTGTGGTCTTTGTTTTAAGCCAAACAATTAATTTTGTATCTAATCTCCGTTCCCCTTCTTCCCTGGGATTAATTTAAATATTTGAACATGTTAATAAAGAATTTGAAATAAAGGATAGAACACACATTTCGTTATAAATCTCTTTGTTTTGCAGAAACGTACTTTGACATTTTGTCAGTTATTAAATAGCTTTTCCCAGGTACTTTATCTACTGCAGTATTAAATGTGAGGTCTTGTTGAAAGAAGAAAAATTTACACAGAAATATGGAGACCCACTGCATTTCAGGATAAAGCTCCTGCCTCAGAACAGTACTCAGAATTTTATTTCAGAAAGATAGGTTGTTTTTTCTGGAACAGTAAAACTCATTTCTTTTGTAGCCTTAGGGATGTGCAGGGGATTTTTCCAGAAGGGTTTATAGAAGCAGTTACAGAGGATATGATTTTTTTAACAATTTTTCTTTTGTTTTGCTTTTGAAGGAGTCAGTTTCTCGGGTTTGAGAACTCCACAGCTCAGATAATGAAAAGTAATTAAATCATAACCTGTGATTTCATAACCATAATCTGATAATCTCTAGGAAATGCAAAAGTGCATGCAATGTGTGTTCTCACTTGACTGTTCCTGGAGTGTTACAGATCCAGGAGCAGCAGGATTCAAAAAAAAACCCAACCAAACAATCTAAAACCCCTACAAGGTGCAATGAAATATTATTGACATTAAATTCACTGGAAAATATGCAATAATAGAATGTCTGAATACTTTCTACTGGAATTGATGGTGCTGCTTGCAAGCCCAGCAATATTTTCAGCAATCACCATTTAGTCCATGTCTCATGGGTGTCTCTATTCCCCAGGTAGTCTCAGGCCATTGCGACTACCTGCTTGGAGCTCGAGCCAACAAGCTCACGCGAGCGTTTGATGTTCAGAGGTTCCTCGCCCTTCTCCGCTGGCAGGGCCTTTCATTTAAAGTCCTCTGAAGTCCTCCTGTTTCTACAGCGCCAAGGGACACCACACAGTTTGAGCTGAAGGTGACCAGCTGTAGCTGTGCACACCTTCGTGTCTGGGCATGAGGTTTCTTCACTCCCATTGCATATGTGGGGCATACAGTTTGGAAAGGAATTTGGCAAATACAGCTGTCCTGTCCCCCCTGAGATGCCTGAGGGCTACCCTTGGCGTCCAGCTGCCACTCCATAATGTCAGCCCCATATGAACATTTGGGACACCCCAAGGAGTCCCAAAAGGCACAAGGCATCCAAGTTTAGATGCTCATGTATCATCTAGAGAGGAATTCAGCCAAGCTGCCCATCAGTATCTACTCTGGGATGAGGCACATTGCTCCCCATCCTCCACTGACTGGGTCTCCACTGCTGAAAATGGAAATTCAGGCACCCAGTTCTGACATGGAGACTTACTGCCTATGTGGAGACTGTAACCTCGACCTGAATCCCAGCTGTGCCTCCGAAATTTCTCTTCTCCTGTGCGAGTGCTCAAAGATAATTGCTATCTCTTCTGAGATTACCCTAGCAACTCCCTTCTGTACCTCGAGCAGCACTCTTCAGACCCTGGTGCTCTGCCGACTGGAGGACATCTCAGTGATCTAAATGCTCTTCAGCATTGTTTTTTTCAATAAAGGCAGAAATTACATCTCTCATTGTTTTCCAAAGAAGCAGGAGCCTGGGTATGACTGACACACAAATGACAAAAGGAAGCCTTTTGAAATGAAAATTAAAGCCAAGACAGCTACATATCCACAGCTCTTTTTCGGTTTTCTTAGGGGGATTTTTTTGGGTTTTATTTATTTTAAATTTCAAATTAATTCTAGCTAAGTTTCCAGGATGTCTTTCCACACTCCTCCAGCCATTTGTTTTTGCTTCCTAAAAAGCTCTGTGTTGTTTCTCTTCATTATTTAGCAGTTGCTGTTTTCCAGAACATAACGGCTGTGCTTCAGGTTTTGGCAGGAACAGCCCCTTTTTTCTACGCTCCATGCTGTTTGTGAAACGCTTTGGGAAACTTTCCACTGCAAAGCATTGTGAAAATGCAAGCTTATTATTCTTACAGCGGGGAATAACAGGTTCGGCTGTCGGCTCGCTCTGTAGCAGGTGCCAGAATCCTGCCGGGAAATACTGATGGATTTTGCTGATTCACTGCAGCAGATGGGAGGGATCTGCGTACCAGGGGGTGGCGGGGGCTGCCGCGGCTCCGCTCCACTCGGCTCAGGGGTCTTGGCCTGGAAGTGGGAAAGTAAGCGAGCCTAAGATTTATACCACAGGAGTGCATAAAGCTCAGCTTTCTTTAAAGCCCAGCCCCCAGGAAAGAGGATGGGTTTTGGCCTTCCTCCACGCCTTGGAGCTCCGATTCGCAGCAAGCTGAGAGAGCCATCTGCTTGCTGACTGCTACAGAGCCGAGCCGTGCTTGCCTCTCCTCCACCTCCTTGTAATTGTTTGTGGCATGCTGAGCTTATCCCACCTCTCTGCGGGAGTGGAAGGACCCGGGGCCAAAGCTAAGAAGATTTGCAGGTGCTGTGATTTGTGAGGCCCAAACACCTCGCTGCCCAGTGTCCTCAGCATGGGACAGCGGCAGTGGTGGGCTGCTTGGCTTGAGGGACTGAAGGATGCTGCATGGTGGAACAGGCTCTGGTGTCAGGGATATTGAGTGTGGTAAGGCCTGGTGGGTTAACATGGCCTCAGCAAGGCAAACGTGAGGAAGGACAGGTGGGTTCAGTGCACAGCGAGTGGCACATCTGAACCCAGCGATGTTGGCGGTGCCAGGCTTTGCCATTTCTGTGAAGGCAGGAGGTGTTTGCTGATGCCCCTTCCAGGTCACCCTTCCACCCGCTTCTTTTGGGCTGGACGTGATGCTATCAGCCAGCTCTGTAGGTATAAGCCATGGGCTAAACAAAGAAATCCCAGAGAAATTGTATCCTTGGGACCCACACACCAGCCCCTCACACGCTCTTTGCACACTGTCTTTTGGTCCAATGGTGGGTTTTAGTCTGGGATCTTCTAACATCTATTTGGTTTGTTTTTTCTGTACCCAAGCAGGCTTTTATCTTGTTGATTTGCAGTTTCAGCTGAGGGTTGGAGTCTCCTTATCTCCTGGTTGACGTTCCTTGGGCACCTGTCCTCATGGGCAGAACACGGAGAACTGCAGAGTCCCAGACTTGGGAAAAACACTACCAAAACATCAGTGTGATATCAAAACACTTTCCCATACTAAAAGACTAAACACAGCACTGTAACAGCTGCTACAAAAATTACTAAGAAAAATAACTATCACAGCTGAAAGGCTTTGGCAGATCTGGCTACCCATGCTAAGTAAAGCAAAGCAAACAGCACAGATCACACCATATTATAATCCTAAGTAATTTATTCTAATTAAAACATACTTATTTACATTAAACAGCTAATATCACTTGACAGTCCCCCAAAAGCATCCCCTTTTTTTTGCCCTGGGTATAGTTGCTTCTCTCGTGTGACACGTCCCTGGGGTCCTAGCCAGCCCCGCTCCTGCCTCTTTGGTGGGCTGAACCAGAGAGCATTGGGACCCACGGCTAGACTGGGGCTGGCTGAACAGGGGGTGCCCAGAGAGCAGGGGTGGTTGGGCTGGGGGGCTAGCATGGACCATACAGCCCTACAGCTGCATCTGTCCTGCCTGGGTGGCCCTGAATACTTGTGTCTTTTTTTTTTTTTTTTCTGCTTTCCTAAGTGTTCCCGATCCCTCCTCATCTCCCATGGAGAGCACAGCCCCAGCATGCATCTCAGATGAGGTGCTGTGCTCCCCTCAAGCTGTGCAGCTCCTCTTGCCTCGCTGAGCCATCACAGTGAAGCTTTGTGCTGGCAAAACACTCCGGGAAGTGGCAGGTGTCTCTGCTGTGGATGTGTGAGTCAGATCTGATGGCAATCCCCAGCAAAGGCACCTGGGAACCAGTGGAAAAGCAACACTGTGGAAATGCTCCAGGGGCACCTGGGAGGCTCAGGTCACAATTGAGCAGCAGACCTGAAAATGTCACCAGAGCATTGTGAAATGCTGTCAGCACCTTTCCTTCCTAAGGAAGGAAGAGATCCAACGATGCTTCCTCCTCCCCACTGTTGAGCTGCTAGTGAAGCTCATGGTTTGCCCCTAGATCATGTCATTCCTTCCGTCAGCCTCCCTGTCGGACATCCAGGGGTGCTGGACAACCTGCGTACCTGCTCTGCCACCCAAGATGTCCCAGGAATGGTGTTCTGGAAGCCAGCCCTCACTTGCAGTGCCCTTCTTTGCACAGGGAGTTCTCACTGCAAGGGCTGCTCTGCTGCGAAGTGCCTGGGGGGCTTGAGCTGCCCACAGCAGGGCTGGAAACACTAACTGGAGACCTGCTGCTTAACGGGTTAGCAGATAACAAGGGTAGCAGGAGGCAGAGGGTGGCAAGCGAATAAGACTCAGCAGCAGCAGCAGCAGCATAGATGAGTGCTGTGCCAACGCTAGGAATCGCATACGAAATTACTAGTCAGCATCGTTGAATGTACTTTAAAATGAATATAAAAGGGACGGGGGGAGAGATGCAGAAAGCAGTTTAAAGGATGTCCTTTAGTGTGACATCTCTGGACTTGAGGCACTCTTTCCAAGGGAGGCAGTTACAGTATTAAAAGAACCCTTTGATTTTAGCAGTAAGATTGTTGCCTCTATCTCTCAATTCATTCTGAGGAGAATCTGCATTACTAACATTAATGTAACCAGACAGAAATAAACCTAGCAAAGCTAATAAGTATTTGGTGGCCAGTGAGAGAAAACCCTACAGAAAGTGGTTTTTTTCTTGTGTTAGGTCTTCGAAGGAAAAACTGTAAGACAGAAACATCCAGTAATTCCCCAAAAGTGTCCTGTACGTGTTTCAGCTGTGTCCTCGCTGTTCAAGTCTCCTTTGCTTGGCAGTTCACTCTTCCCTGACTCTCCCTCCCATTTCTTCACACGGACGGAGAAGCCAGCAATATTTCCACATCCTTGGCTATTCCACTTTTAGCAGCCATTTCCTCATTTTTCTTCATGAGGAAGCACTTTTCTTGCTCTACGCTTCCATTAAGAAAATGTTCAAGCCTAATAGTTACTAAAAAGAAAGTGACTAAAGCTATCCTAATGTTTTTATGGACTCATTAAAGGTCTCAGTAATTTTTCTGCATATTGGAAAAAATCTTATTTTTTACTTGTGACATAATCAGGAGTTTTCAAGGGTGAAGCGTTTGCATGTTAACCTTTCCTTCTGCTTCGAGCAATCATTCTCGTGAACCTGCCGAACTACAAATCAAACCAGGGCTTTTAAAGGAGGCCCCTCTCCCCCCAACGCTCGTTGTACCCTCCCTGTGTGCTTTTAAGCGTTTCTCAGTCGAGCTGAGCTGGGACCAAGGTGACTTGCCAAGAAGTGCCAAGCTAAGGGTACTTTAATCCTTCTGTCTCCAAGTCCTGGGGCTCACTCGTGCCATGATGAGGCTTTGCTAATAGGGCCAAAAACCCCCTCCCCCACTGTGGGTCTTTGGTGCTGATTTCCAGCTGCTGCTTCTTTTTCCCCTGCTGCGCTTTGCCTCCTGCTTGCTTTCGGTGGTAGGAGCTTGAAAGGAGCTCTGGGCTGTATCTGGGGCACAGGGTAGCCCCGAGGACCCCACATACCAGCCTGGCACCTTGGTGGGTGAGCCACGGGTGGGGATGCTGTCAGCTCCACTGCTGGGTTGGGGCCAGGAGGTGGTCCCCACAGCCGGCCCCACCTTGCAGCACCAGGGATGCAGGGGGAGCACCCAGACGTTCCCTACCCAAGGGTGATACATGATAAGAAAACTTTTAATTGATTTGGTTACCTACAGCCAGCAGCTAAAATAAAGCAATAGAGCTACAGAAGCTTGGCAGAGGGGATGGAGCGGGTGATTTACAGCGCGCTGTATCTGCTCCCTGCTTCCCGCAGGGCGGCAGTGTGAATGCTAAGCACGGCGCTCCACGAAGCGCCCCGGCCCTCCCGACAGCCAGGCATGAGTTATTTCGGAGACGTGTGGCACGTCTGCCTGATGCTGATGCATCTCTTGACAACGGTACTTCATAAATCCCCCGCCTGTAAATTCACTGCCAATGGAGGAGAAAAGCGTCAGTCTCTCTAATCCGTTGTCATGGAAATAGTTGGGAAGTTTGATGTGCAAAGACATCACTGGGATGGGAACGTACAGGTGGGCTCCTCTTGAGATTTTGTAATCTGGAAAGAAAGGTAAAGGCTACACCAGAGCCTGAGGGAGATGCATTGACCTTCTGGACAGAGGCATGTCGCTAGGCAAGAGAACCACATCCAAGATAACTGTGAATCTGCTCTAGTGCAGCGTGGCATTTTCTCCTGGATGTCATCTCTTGCTGCCCCCAATCACTGGAGTCCTGTGCTTTCTGTCCTGGGAATAAAATGTATTTTGCCAAAAAAAAATTTTAAAAATCCCACACAAGATGAACAGTGAGACAAGGACACAGCAAGATAAAACGAAGAACAAACATCAGAGGAGGTGAGCACAGAGCAGCATATTCCACTTAGGCTGTTATGGAGGTTTTAATTTCCTGAAAAGATTTTATATGCCAGGCAGGGACATGAGCGGATGGCAATCACATTATCAGGCCTCTTATCAACCTTGGTTTTGCTCAGCCTTACCTGGATGGATTATTTTTTCAATAGTTGAGTAGCTAAATTAAAAAAACCAAACAAACAATGAAAAAAAAACCCACAACAAAACACACTTTGGTTCAGGATAACACACCGTGTGTTGTTTCAGTATTTCTCAATTCAAGCGAGTTTTAGAATAAAAACATCCTCTCAAAATAATGCATTGAAACAATTTATTCTGAAACTGTCAAAACAAAATATCAAGGAAATATCAAAAACTTCTCACTTTGCCATTTTTCTCCACTTATCCATTTAATCTAACTTCAGTCAGTGCAGAGTTCTCACCGGAAACTGAATTTTTCATTTGTTCTGCTTACTATTCATCAAAACAAATCTTGTCTACTTCTATTGTAGTTATTTAATACTCACTGAGCTGCCGTTCTACCGCTGCAGTGATAAATCTTTCATCCCCTTTTACAGTGGCTCCTTAGGGGCCAGAGAAATGCAAAAACTTCTTTTTGGGGGTGGAGGGGGAGCACTATCAGGTGTACCTCTAGTGAGGGGTATCCCTGCTCATGGCAGGGGGGTTGGAATTTGATGATCTTTAAGGTCACTTCCAGCCCTAACCATTCTATGATTCTATTAACTTCTTGAGGGGTGTCAAGACGTAGAGGCTGAGGTCACTTAGGTGACGTTCACCTAGGAGCATGACCTTGGCACAGTGTCACTGTGGGGACCGGCAGCATCCGCTGCCTGCCCCTCCTGGCTCCCTGTAATGGTGGGGCTGGGGGACAGGATTTATGGAGGGGAGGTGTGGAGGTGATGCCCCAGGGATTCTCCTCCTGGCTGAGGCATCATCCCTGGGCCCCACCCCTCCCTCCCTGCCCCCTCCCTGCTTGTGACAGCAGGGAGCCAGGAGGAATAGCCTGAGGTCACCCTGAGTCACATCCTCAGAAGCAGGGTTATGGGTGATCCTAGTCTGAGTGTCTGCAAATCTGATGCATGGATGTGACCAGGCTTGATTTCCAGGATGCTCAGGTCCAGTATCCTGTTTGCTCTGGCACAGGCTGTACGATATGACACTGAAAGGTTTCCCTCAGAAAGCGTGGCTTTCAGTGGCTGTCAGGAGCATTGGAATGCTGGGAAACCAGAGGCAGGCAGAGAAAGTCTGTGATGAAGAGCTCATCCTTGAAAGGTTTTTCACTGTCAGAGTGAGAACTTGTGGGACCAAGTGACCATGTCTAAACATCAGAGCAACTTCTGATCATGTTTTATTCCTGCTGGAAGGTACTGTCTTATTTTTACTTCATCTTTCAAGGACATGACTGGATCTGGACCATTTCTGGGGGAAAAGGTTTCAGACACGCTGTACAACCCAACAGCAGGGCTGGGAAAGATCACGGAGCCCATTTTCAGATAAGGGGCTGAGGATGCCTGGCCATGGCATTTCTGTAAACCAGAAATCTCTGTTTTAGCAAGCATTATAGCTGGTCACTTAAAAATCTGGATCCCTAGGAAAAGCAGCTGGAGACCTAAACCACAGCTTCATGAGGCTTTGTTTTTTGGTTGCTGTCATCACTGGTGGGCTTTGGGCACAAGACTACGGGAGGAAAATGGTATTTGGGATGTTCCTTTGCAGGGGCAGGGGAATTCCTGCTGATTTCAAGTTGAACCATAAGCCTGGACTTTTGGAGAGAGGAGCTCCCAGCTAGCCATATGGGCCAGGCTGGGCTTCTTCTTCACTTGAGGGTATGCACACACAGTGGGTACCACCAGTCCCAAACATGGCACCGAAGCTAAGTGTCCCTGCTAGATCAGATCACCCAGGAAAGGAGTGGAGCAGCCAGACCCACATGCCCCTGGTTCCCCTGTTCACCCAGCTTCTGAGGGAGGTTTGGCTCTGACAGAGACCTGGTAGCACACCTTTCCCCCAGTTTCTGTGAAACACTTCAGCTTTTCCAGGGAAAGCTTTCACATCGTGCTGAAATCCACCCACGTTTCTTTGTGGTCAGTGCTGTTGTAAAAGGCTTAAGTAATCAATATATAGTTTTCACCAACACTTTTTCTTTCCGTCCTTGTCCAGTCATTGCTGTGCCATCACCAACTAACAGCCTAACTGATTGCACTCCCTCCCGCCGTGATTCATGTCTAGGAGCAAACAAGGAAAGAGAACTGCTCTTGAAAAGCTGTCCTTGAAGTCCTGGTCTACAAGAGCTTTTCTTTTTCTTTTTCTTTTCTTTTTCTTTACTTTTTCTTTTCTTTTTCTTTTCCTTTTTTCTTTCCTTTTCCTTTCCTCCTCTTCTCTTCTCTTCTCTTCTCTTCTTCTTCTTCTTCTTCTCTTCTCTTCTCTCTTCTCTTCTTCTCTTCTCTTCTCTTCTTCTTCTTCTTCTCTTTTTCTCTTCTTTTCTTCTTTTTCTTTGTTTTAAAGCAGAGATCAGAAAAAACATAAATTGAAGAGTATCTTCAAAGTGTTCAGGGCGAGGGGGGTTGCCACATGACTCAATATTGACTTTAATGGGAGTCACATGCTAAACTCCCATGCAACCCTCAGAAAGATTTAAAGTGCCACCGCTTTGCGCAAGAGCCCCAAATGAAAAGCTGCTTTTGTTTTCCAGCTCCACAGCTCCACTGGCATGGTCCAAACACCAGCCCTCCAGCAGGAACACACAAGGACGGAGGGCAAAACCCTTCCAGGGAGCCGGTGCTGCTGCCGGGTACCCCTGACTCCTGCCTGCCAGCTCTCCCCACCTGCCAGCACAGCAGGCAGGTGAAATCAATACTGCATCGATGCCTAGGAAGCCCTGCCAGAGCTCCCTTGCCCTCCCAAAACAGGGGTGGGCTGAAGATAGGTCAGACACCAAGATATTTATGTTCTGTCCTATTACTAGAGCCTGCCAGTTACCTTCCCTCTGTTTAGCAGGGTTGCATGTTGTTTCCAGTGGTATCTGCCTCTCCCAGATGATTCCCACTAAAGCTTCTTGTTATGGCAAGTTAGGTTGCTGCCATTATCTTGGCATCCTAAAATACAGCCACCATTGGGAAAGAATGGAGAAAATATAAAGAAAATTTCCCCTCCTCTTCCCCCCACCCCCCAAAAAAGCACTCACCCTCCAAGATACAGGCAGGGTTTTTCTGTTTTGAACAAGAAAAGAGCAGTATCTCCTGCCCTTCTGCACCCTCCACCCCCCAAAACAGGTCATGTATTAGCCTGCTGTCAGGTCAAATGGCTGAGCATGATTTACAGGGATAAAAAACATGTTAAAGCAAACTAAGAGCAGATTGTTCCAAGCATGCACGTGGCTAATCCTCACCTAGGACTAGGCAGCCTGGGCACTGCCGATATGAGAATCTCTCCATGCTTCTTTGAAGTATGGGCGAGTATATTAAAGCAGGAGGAAAGCCCTGACTCCTTCAGGTGGTGATTTGTGTTTATTGGCTGTGATTTTTATGAGTTGGGGAAAGAGGTAGAAACCCTGGCGTATGGTAATTGAAATGTATTGGGGGGAGGGGGAGGTGTTGTCTGTGGTGTAAGAGACCGTTTCTTGATCAAGGGAAGGTGACAAAGCCCTTTCAGGGGAGTGTTTTTCAGCCTTCACTAATGTTGCTGCATAAAGGGTCTGGGTGCTAATGCTACCTTTAATGGTGTAAGTGTGAAGCCGTGAATCATCCACCCGGCGATTATAAATAGCAATACATCCTCGGCCACTCAGTGCCGGGACCCCGCAGCATTTTAAAACACGGGCATTAAAAAGCCTCTCAGTGCTGCGGGTGGGATGAAGGATCCCTACAGCCGCCTGCTACAGCTCCCCTGAAATGCTTCGTTACCTTAGGGGTGTTGCCTCATCCCAATTAGGGAGGGAAGAGGAGGCCTTGCCAAATAACAGCTGGCCGATAGCTGTTTCTTCTGCCTGCCGCTGTCAAGCCATGTTTGCTGGTGAGTTATGCATGCCTTGAGCTGGGAAAGAAAAACCACACAGGATGTAAATCCGGCAGTCAGGGACTGCAGAGAGGCTCCTCAGTGGTTTCAGTGAGCCATCTCTGCAAGCAGGAGCTGCTGGAGCAGGTCCTGGCAATGCACCCTCAGCACAAAGGTGACAGCAGTACCGCAGTGCCTTTCCACGCATATGGCTATTTTTCTGCCTGGAAACATCACACAGATAGGATTGAGGACTTTGGATACTTTTCCAGCAGCCCAAATGGCATCGTGTCTCCGTTGGACATCCAGAAATGCTGAACAAAGGGCCACAGCCTGCAGATAAATCCTCTCTGTGGTGCACATGCGGTGAGCCCGGCGTGGCCGGGATGTTTATCACACGAGCGCTCTCCTACCCTACAGATGGCCTGTACAGATGCAGTAAATCAACCCCATCCTGACGTGCCCAACGCAGCACATCTGGGCAGCGCATGCTGGGAAACCCAGCCCAGAAGCACTCCCTCCCTACGGGCTGCACACACGCAGCCCCCACACACTGCTGGCCCTGCCGGCCCAGCGTTCAGAGTCTCACCCTGTGGGGAAGCCAAGAGGAGACTGGAAATCTTTTCCTCCATTTTATCTTCCAGCAAATGTTTCTTCAGCCACTTCCCTTCTCTTAATAGAGCTCTGTGGAAGGCTGGGAGGATCCTGCTTAATAGTCACCAAGGCTACTGAGTTTTGATTCGGGCTTTTCGAGGCTTCAGTGCTCAGTCCAGCCCCCATGCTGCATCCCCTCAGCAAGTGCTGCAGAAACACCCATCCCCTCCCCTGCTTTCTCCTTCCTCAGCCCCTAAAGTTCGGAGAACATGCCTTAAAAACAGAATTTAATTTCTGATCCTCACTGGAAAGGAGATTCCCTCATGAACATGCGTGGAAAGAGGGCTGTGACAAAAGCTGTTCCATTTCAAGGGGTACATCTCACTTTCAAGACTGGGGAAGGGAGGGGATGCTTTGCACGGCCCCCACCCTTTCATACACTTGCGCACTATGGCAAAATGCTGGGGCATGAGTGATGCGCCAGGCGGCAAAGGACGGAGGTGAGATGGGTGCGTTGTTCCCCTGGGAGCTCCTCAGCACAGGGACCCAAGGCAGTACCCTGAAGTCACCCTCTGTATGGCAGCAGAAATTACAGGCACACACTCACACACACACACACAGAGCCCCCATGTTTTTCAGCATGTACTGGTTGGCCTGCAAGCCCTTTGCTACACCAGAAGGCCAGGCAGAGCTTTTAGGATGTCTCTTCAGGCCTATGGCTAAACCTTCTGAAGGTAAGAGCTCGGCATGGGCAGCATTTGTTTGTATGCTTGATTTTTTAATTTCTTCCTCCACATACTTTGCTGGGAAATAGTCTGCCTAGCCTTGACAGCTGGCTGAAAAATTTGGTTGCATGGTCTCTTGGCACAACATGCAGATTTTGTCTAAAGCAGGCTGTTCCATAGGAAACATTGACTATTGCCACCAAGTCTTTAGATGGGGAAATGTTGAGGCTTTGTCATTTGAAAAAAACGTGACCATTTGTGGTCAATCGTCAGTCCTTTCACCCTGCTAAGGCCTTCCCTTACAAGATTATTATTTTTAATACTAAAATATGCAAAACATGTAGATAGTCAAAACAAAATCACCAGGGGTCTCCAAGGAAAATGGTTTGGATGTTTCAAAAAATTCTATAGACTATTTACAATGTTCATCTGTTTATTAGTTTTTAAAATTAAAATGTTATGTCAAAAATGTGCTCGAATAAAAAATGTCAGTGTAGCAGCCCAGTGAGGTCAAGCAAAATCAGATGGTGGGGTGCTTCTCTTTGCCTATGTATGTTGTCCCTCCTAGTTTTATAGCACTTGAATTTCAGGCATCCAGCATATCATGGCATACGTGTGAGAAGAATATGTGCGTAGCTGTGTGTCTGTGGTATCTCATGAGATACATAGCCAAATTTAGGAAATGAGAGTTTATGAAAGGGACTTCAGCTCAGACAAGGGAAACACAGGCACACGGTATCGCTCATTTTGTTGAATAACTGGAAGAGATAAATCTATCAAGTTAAGACAGTGAAAGTCATCAACAGTCACATCAGCAAATAGATAATTATTAATGGATGACCTGCTTCCTGGATAACCTACTAAGGTCTTCTCCTTTTCAGAGGGGCCTAACCAAAGTTCTTCATTTGCTGGATTAGTGATTAGTCACCAACAAAAATCAACTTGAGCAGAAAAGGCTGAGCTCATCCTGGAGCACCCTGGAGGCCTGTGATTGGATCATGGTCCTAAGAGCTGGGTTGAATCGTGGGTGTGAGGCTGAGTTTTAGCATTTATTGGCTGCTCCATGAGCTGGACTGGGTGCAAGGAAATTTTGCAGGCTCTTTTGTAAATCCAGCTCTCATTCCCTTGGCTTTTATAATATGAAGTAAAACTTGTATCGTATAATTTAGGTTGTTTGACTGAAATAACAAAATACCTTTCACTGGTTTAACTTTGGCAAGGAAAGCAAGTAAAAACCATTTTAGGTTGATCTGACCCTATGTTTAGATTCTTCCATAGGTCATCTGATGAACCAAAAGGCAGTTACTCATATAGCACTACCCTAAGCCCACAGTGGTTGGCAACATCCTTCCATTTAAAGATGCAAACTGGTTTCTTCTCCCACTAAAAGTCTGTTTTCCTGTCCAGATACAAACTGGGAATTGGTCACATCCAAGACTACGTTTTGCTAATCAGTTGTTTCATTAACACCAAATAACTGGGGGGAAGAAGTCATTAACCTTCTGTTGGTCATACCTAGTATCCTCCAAGGAGGTATATGCATGTGAGAGAAGAGGTTCATTGGCTTAGCTAGGATGTTTATTACTGTCCCCTGTATAATAAAGCCATCAGTCAGGGTGGAAAGGGGCAAAGGGAGAAAGGAGAGCCAAATCACTGCAAGAGAATTTATGTGTAGATAGTTGTACATAGGTTTTGTTTTATTTTTAAATGTTGATTGGAGTATGAGGTCCAATAAGATATACAGCCCCGTAACCATACACATGTGCTGTTATAATGCAGCCATTCATTCAAAAAGGCTGGCAATGGTTAGGGTGGCAGATTTATTGTGTGTACCGCAGGTTAAGGATCATAGGTCATTTTGCAAATATCCTTTTCAGGTGTCTGTAAATTCCTGTAAAAACACACACAAAGTGCAAGAACACGTAGAAGAGTTATTTTTTTATTACCTTCCTGACTCAGAGCCCAAACGAAAACAAGATAAACCTGTCCTTACTGGGAACACTGGGAGTAAGCTAACCTCCCAAGGTGGGAGTCCTCTGCTAGCGATGGCTGCGACACCTGAAGTTATCTCTTCCAAGCACGTAGGCCTCTATTTCATCTCACAAAATGCCACAGTATACCATAAACTTCCTCGCCTTTGAGCAAAGTCTGCTTTGAACATGTACCTTCACCATGGGTAGCATAACCAGCCCAACTGCCTTTCAAGACACTGCCCCTCAACCCCCCTTCCACACAAAGAGTGCTTAATGGGAGGCCTGAATTTTAAATGATTTATTATCACCCAGATGATCAGACAGTAGCTAAAGCAGGGTCAGACACACAGGGCTGTCCATGAGCATTGTCCTGCTGAGAGCTGCCGGCCCCCATGCAGAGGGGTCCCCCACACCCCAAGGGTGGCCTGACCATGGGGAAGCACAGCCTGCCCTCCAGCTCCTGCAAAGTCTTTGCTCAGAGGGCTTCCCTGGTGCTGTACAAAGCCTTCCACTGCCTTGCCAGCCCTGGCACTGACGGATGCTCATCGTGGTGCCTGCTATCCCCCGATTTCACCAACTCCAGACCAAAGATTCTGCAGTAACTCATATGCTACCCATTCCCCAAGGAGACAAAGGCTCAAAGCATGCTAACGAATTTTATGGGTTCCCCAGAGGTTCCTGAAGAAGGATTAAATCATGCAAGCCCCTCAGCACACCTTCCATCCAAAATGCTTCTCTGAGGGCCTCACTCTCTGTACCTGATGCCCCTGACTTACTGTAGGTGAGTCAGAAGAAACAGCACCACCTGGGCAGTGCAGGAGGGTGAGACACACACAAGGTAGTGGGAAACACACTGGAAAGAAGCAGTGTGGCAGTGTCCAGAAGGGATGTAGGGGTGCATCTGTGTCTGCCCACTCCTGTCACCACAACAGGCTAGCAGCTACAACTGTTGTTTTGGTGAGACCCCTGCACCCCTGGTACAGTTGGTAATCCCCACTGCAATTCACATTGCAATTCCCAGCATGTTTCTCCCACTGCAATCCCCGCTGCAATTCCTAGTGCGCTTCCCACTGTGATTCCCATTGCAATTCACTTTGCTGCTCCCAGGACAATTCACTTTGTGACTCCCAGCACAATTTCCCAGCCCAATTCCTTTTGCAATTGCCAGCGCCATTTCCATTCCAATTCTTACTATGATTCCCTGTGCAATTCCCACTGCAAGGCCCAGCAGGACCTCCGGGCCAGCCCCTGCCAGGCCCTCACCAGGCACAGGGTTTATCTCGGCCTCGGCAGGGCCCATGGCTGCAGCCAGTCCTGAGAGATGAAAGGGACACGATGACTTTTTTTTTCCCCTCTTTTTCTTTTTTTTTTTTTTTTAAATGTAAGATTTGGCAGACGAGCTAGCCAGGGGCATTAGTGGCATAACATGAATAATAGTTTCTGACAGAAGGAGGTCACGCAGCCCATTTCAGCCTGTCCACCTACGTGGAGGAAAAGCAGCATGACGGGGCAGGAACACTAAGTTCTTGTCTGAGTTTTCTTAACTGTTCACTGTGCTACTGTAGATGCTTTGGCAGCCTTTTGAGCTTCATTGCATGTTAATTAGTGTGGCTGGTAGGACTTTTTTTTTTCTTCAACCCAAAAAATGAGAATTGTCTCAGCTCCCTTCCAATACAGGTCTTGGCTGTAATTGTGGAAAGTCTCCTTTTCCTGTGAAAACAATGTCATCTTAACAGTTCGGTTTGCTCCAGTGGCATGGCTCTACATTCACCAGAAGCAGTGGCTTTGGTCAATGAATTGCATTAACCATCAGTGTGATGAAATAATTCACGCACTGCAACAAAAGCACTTCAGCACCAGGTGATGCACTCTGGAAAAGACTGGAGTTTTGTATCCTAGCCACTCCTTGTAATTAGTCTATACAGCTTTTTTTTTTGGCTGTGGATGTTCATCTCTTAATTAGAGCTCCTCAAGCTCCACAAAGGAACTTTGCCTGGTCTGAGAAGGGACTTATTTTACCCTGATGAAGATGATCCCAAGGTGCTATTAGGTGGCATTTGCCCTCATGGGCTGTAGCTCTCTGCACTGACCCTGGCTGTTTTGGAAATCAACATTTTAATTAGCAGAATCAGTGTTTTGGCCAGGTCCCCAGATGCAGTCCTCCTACCTTTCTCCTACTGTTTTGGTCCCGTCCCCGCTACACTGTGCCTGGGCAAGAGGTGTCTTTCCATGACGGTCTGTGCACGGATGTCATCACTACAATTACTGTTTGCATTCATTCACCACATCCCTCTTGAAAGTCTGTTTTGATTTTGTTTCAGTGTTATTTGGCTGTGTTAAATAGCTGTACACCCTCCCATTACGTTATATTGGCTCACCACTATAACAGGATTTTATCACCATCAGCAACACCACACAATAACCTGTATTTTCTATGTGACTTTCTTAAAAGCTTCCTTTCTGAGGTGAAGAGCTGCAGACAATGACACAAGGCTCATTATCCAGGGAATATATCAAGACAGATGGAGATTTTTTCCCCTGTATTTGTTTTTAATTTCCACATAGTTTTAAATACACTTACATTAAAAAAAATAGTTTGAAGAAGGTGTTGCGTGCACTTTTCACAATACTTAATCTACTTCTAAAGGCTTAAAATCCCATTGAAAAGCCGTCCCTGACCTCTCAGGTCCTGTTGCTTGGGATGCGGAAAAAGCTGTGCACATCTTTTACCATCCTTCAGTCCTCATGCCCAAGCATCCTGTGCTTGGGCAGCCAAGGGCAGGGGTGTGGGTGGGGGTCGGCAAAAAATAGTTTTGTAACACACACACTTGAGCATGGTCCCCCTTCCCTGTTGCCTTAAAACACGAGGTAAGTTTGGAGCTTTTTTGGTAGTATTAGGTCTTAGCACTAATGACAGTGCAATATTTAGAGGAGTGGAAAAACATGCCAGTGGAGAGACCCGTTTCAATCCTCATCACATAATACTTCACATTTCAGGCTAGCACTATGTGTACTGGTAACACTAATATTAGAGTTACTGCACTCCATTCAAAAATGAATCTTTATTTCTAAAGGAAAAACCGTGCTGAAGCCAAGTTTTGAGTTGTCAAATTTTGTAGCTGTTCCCACTTCTCCCACAGTTGGAGGAACATATTACAACAAAGTTTTTGAAACGACCTGCAATGAGGTTAGGTTCCCGGAGTCTCCCTGCGATTCAGAATCTCCAGACTCCTTTAGAAATCACCCTTTATTTGCTGTCCCACTTTCCTCACTCTGGCAAAAATGCATTTCATTCATCTCCTTGCTACTGCTCCTTATTTAGTTTGGCAAGTGGGGAAGCGCGAGTCGGTTCCCCTCGTTCAAAAGTGATGCAGCAGTTTCTCCACGTTCTCGCTTAGCCATGTCCTTGAATTCACTTTGTCTGATCAGCAGCCATTTTTCAGCCCAACTGTACTTCTGGCACAGCCAAGTCAGGCTGGGAATGAGCAAAGCCAAGGGAAGATCATGTCTCTATCAAGTGAAATGCTCGGTTCCCTAGCTACAAACAAGGATGTGCCAGAAAACCCAGCTTAAGCGAGAATTTTGTGCTAAGCACTGAGGTCACTGTGACCTTCACAAAGATTACTTCATGCATTTTTATTTCAGTAGGTGTCAACAACCATGCTGAGATAGCTTGGTTTGTGCTGGAGCACGAAAAGGGTAAGGGAAATTAGGCACTTTGCATTGGCCGGGATTTTAAATGGAAAAGTCCTGCTCTCTTTTTGTTTGCTCAGCTTAATGTAAACCTGCTTTTGCTTTTATCTTATCATGACATTCAAATGCAGAAGCAGAGCATGGGAGCTCAGGAGGGCAGCACAGGCTGAGAGACCTCCATCTGCAACCTTTTGAGACTGCCCTTTCATTGGTACCTCTTGATTTTGTCTAGTACGATCTAACCCCACCAAGGCACACGTGGCAGCCTGACCAGACCACAGTTTGATCCCATGCCAGGTAAGCCACCCCAGCCTTGCCAGATGAACATCTCCCGCCCCACCACCCCTCCCTGCTGCAGAAACCAGCACAAGGGCTCCCTGAACTGATCTGCGCCCTACACAGGGGAAGAAGAGCCATGAAATTAAAATCCCAAGTAGGAAGAACAAGGTTTTACCAAAAGGGGTGGTTGGCAGAAGTCTGAGCCTCTCAAATTAGTCTGGGCCACTGTTCACCTTCCCCAAACTGCACTACAGGAGCACCCTGCAGGTGCAATAACCCAAATGGGCACGAGAGCATCGTGAAGGGCATGGGAAGCAGGCAAGCCGCCTTTCTATGAAGCTCAATATCAATAACGGAACCTCTCACTGACTCATTGGTTCTTCCCACACTGTTTGACTTTCCCGTATTGTCCTGCTCCCAAAATTGCCTGCCCTCGGTTCATAAGCGTTGCTAACACAGCTGCAAGGCAGCGTAGCACCGCACACATGTAATCAAAGTGCTTTGATGTGAAAGGTTGTACACGCTATGAAAACAGCTTCTAGGAATGACACCCTGAATGCTTCGAGGAGAATCACAGGAGTCATGGTTTCTCTTGTGCTGGCCCTGTTGCATATTCATACAGCAGGGTTTTTTTTTTTCAGCATGGATATTTGTGGAAACTAAGTTTAAAAAAAAAAAAAGTGCCTGAGGAGTAGTGAAAAAATGAATCTTACATTTGCAGGAATGGTAAATCCCACTGATATATCAATATGGCAGGAATCAGGGGATAAGAAATAGTATCCTGTGATTTCAGCCTAATTGTGACCAGCTAGCAGCTTTCAAATATTGAACATCTGCAGAAGAGTGTTTGGAATCAGCTGAGCCTCTGAATTTAAGATTTGCAATGTCATTCAGATAGTCAAGCATATTTGAAGGAACTGCAGTCCGCTCTCTTACTATCCACAGGTAGTCACAGGACACTCAATACATCAGCCCAATTATTCATTGCCAGTCACCAGCACAGCTCCAAAAGGTCTGTTTCAGCTGGAAGTAGCTCTTTCTGATCACATTTCCACTTGACATGCAGCTGGATTTACCCTCCGCAAAATAATTTTCTTCAGTACTAAACACACTGCCGTTCCACCTGTCCTGGCTTCTGCTGGGATAGAGTTAATCTTCTTCCTAGCAGTGGGTGTAGTGCTGTGTTTTGGACTCAGGATGAGAATAATGCTGGTAACACACTGATTTTTTTGTTTGTTGCTAGGCAATGTTTATACCAGGTCAGGGGCTTTTCAGCTTCTCACAGTGCCCTGACAACGAGCAGGCTAGGAGTGCACAAGAAGCTCAGAGGTGACACAGCCAGGACAGCTGACCCAAACTGACCAAAGGCATATTCTATGCCATATGCTCAGTATACAATTTAGGGAAACTGGCCAGGGCTTGGGATCTAGGTGGGCATCCGTGGTCTGCAGCTGGTGAGGAACTGTGCATCACTTGTTTTATATATCTTATTATTATGATTACCAACATCATTTTCCCTTTCTGTCATATTAAACTGTCTTTGCTTCAACCCATGGGTTTTACGTTTTATTCTGATTCTTTCCCCCATCCAACTGTAAAGGGTTGAGTGATGGGCTGCATGGCTGTTTTAGCTGCTGCACCTCTTGACCAACTTTTGGTACTAGAATTTATATTAGAGGCATTGCATGCAGACAATCTCAGAGCAAACTTGTACACTCAGGTTTAAAAAACAGAACAGCTGCCTAAATTCAAATCACCTAGTGTGGAGCAGGAAGATGGATCTGGACATTGAAGCTGTTATGTGGCATTTTCCAGCTCTGCCATCACTATCACAAATTCAACTTGCAGTTAGGAAATGCCATCTGCTCTGTGAAATAGCTCCCTCCTTATCAGCCCAATTTTTCATAGATTATTGACCTCAGTCCAAGCTTTAGTAAGGTGCAATTTGACTCTTTTTGAGGCAAGACTTCCTGGGCAACCAGTTTGGGAGGAGTCCAAAGGCTCTGTGTTTCTCCCCAGGGCTGGCAGAAAAAACACAAAGGATTTGTTGTTTCCATTCATCTGGTAAGAAATCCGAAGGACTTTGGTGTGCATAGTCTATTGGTAGTACTTTTGAGATACAGCACACATAATCATCATTTTCTCTCCTTCCTATCTCCCTGTCAGCCTTAAATGGGCAAAATAAAACTGTTGCTTTGCAAACCCACTAGCAAGAGTGTCACCTGCAAGGACAGCGTCAGGCATGGTGACTCTGGAGCCAGGGTGGAGGGTAGGGCACATTTAGGACATGTTCTGTGCCCCAAGGACATCCTGATACATTTCTCTTCTGATTTTCTTGCTTATCTCTTACTGCATCAGCTGCCTGCAGTATTTTGGAAGCAAAGACTGCCGGTAACTCAGTTAGGTTAATATTACTGCTTAGAGTACAGGTAACTCAGATGATGTTCAGCATGTGCACCATGCCCTTTCAGAGAGAAAGAAAGAAGTCTCTTTCATATTCTTTTCTATCCCTCTCCCACCAGCTCTATACTGATTGGTGCACCAGACTGATGCATACTTGAAAAGAAATTGTGCTCCTGTCCAAGTATCCCCTATTTTCTTTTCCATCTAAAATAAAATTAAGCTCCTTTTCCTAAATTAATCCCTCTGAGTCTTCACATAGGCTTCCTGCTTCCTCAAACCTTTCTCCCAGTCTCCCTGTTCATCTCTCCCATAGTTCTTTCATCTCTTGTGCTGGGCTTCTTCGTCAGTTTCTTACTTGAGACACATGCCAGGCTCTGACCTTCTGTGTATTGCTATTATTATTTCAAAGAAACATAACTGAAGCAAAACTGAGCACAGTATTCCAGGTGTGGCCTAGCACACGCTGAGTAGAGTGGGATAATGACTTCATTATCTCTGCTGGTAGTGCCCTTATTGATGCAACCCAGCATCCTGTTGGCTTTCTTTGCTGCAACACCACACTGTTCACTCATATTGAGCTCCCTGTGTACCAGGACCACCTAGTTCCTATTCCTCAGCCAGATAGATCCCAGCCTGTGCTGCATGCCTCAACTGTGTTTTCTCAGGTGAAAGACCTTACAAGTCTTTGTTGAACTTCGTAAGGTTCTTCTTAGCCCACTCTTCCAGCCTATCCACATCTTCCTGCAGGGTGGGTCTCCCTTCTGAAATGTCCACTTCTCCACTCAGTTTGGTATTGTCTGCAGACTTTGTCAGGGTGCACTTGATCCCATCATCCAGATCACTTGTGAAGATATTAAATAGTGTTGGGACCAATATAGGTCCCTGGGGAACAACAGCTGTGACAGACTGCCAGTTTGAAAAGGAACTATATACCACTCCTCTCTCTCAACCACTTCCCCACCCACCACATGGATCACTTCTAGACCATAACGCATCTGTATCTCTGGGAGGAGGCTGTGGGGAACCAAAAGCCTTGGAGAAATCTAGGTAGACAATGACCATTGATTGCCCCACATCAACAGAGCAGGCTACTTTGTCATAGAAGGCAATCAGGTTTGTCAAGCTTGATTTGCCCTTGGTGAATCCATGCTGGCTTTTCTGAAGCATATGTTTCATTTGACTTCTGGTAGTCCCCAGGAAGACACACCCACACCCCCATCTCCCCCCACCATCTTCACCTGCCTGAAATCCAGGTATTGTGAGTTGCACAGGAGAAGCAGCACAGAAATTCCAGTTTAAAACTCCTGGAATAGCAAAACAAATGAACACACACAAACACACAAAATCTGCCAACAAAGCACGTCTGGTCCTGGCCACTTCCATCACCCCAAACATTCACCTTTGAAATGATGGCCTCAGTCCCTTCACCTGTTCGCTCCGCAGCAGTCTGATTTCTGACACTCGTGTTGTATTGCTTTACATTCAGGACACTGAGGTCACAGAAAGTGCTTTGTACCATGAAGAAATTATCTCCACTTGACTGAAAGCTTTCTGCAACTGCATATTGCATCCAGTGTTTGTGACTGCTGATCCATTATTTGCAAAGGCAACAAATTGGCTGAAGATTTAACCTGCCTTCACCAAAAGGAAACACAGTGGTATGAAAGATTTCCAACCTTTTTCTTTTTTCTTTTTTTGTTTGTTTTTTTTTTTGGGGGGGGGGGGGTAGGGGGGTGGTTGGTTTGTTTTTATGACTGTCCTTATGGTTGTTGTTATCTGTCTGCTCTTGCTGCGACACGCAAAGCTTGTGCAGCTAACGCCACTCGGCGTGACCGGGTTATTTTCATGGGATGCTGCAAGAGGGTCCCTCTATCCTATTTCATTAAAAGGCAGAGCATTTTATGGCTTCCCTGCTCCAGCCGTGATGATACGGTGCCAGGTGCTGTAGCTTATTCCCCTCTCCTTCCTTTGCCTGCAGAAGCAAACCGGCTCAGATCTGCAGAAGTCACAGGTAGGACATTAATCAAAACCACAGCGGGGATTCAAACGTAGCTCCTGGAGCAGGGAACTGTTGGAAGAGTGTACGAGATCATTATTTTACCTGTGTGCTGAGTAAACCCGCCTACAGGTGAGAATCTAGGGAAGTGAGGAAAAAAAGCATTACATAATCAAAGCCTAGCAGTTTTCCATGAGAACCTTTGCTCCTGCGGGTTGAGTTGCTGCCCCTTTCTCCGCAAGGGCAGGTGCTAAGTGTGTGGAATGCATTCCGTCTACATTGCATGTCACTGCATACACATGTGCATACATGTGTGCATTTAAACGTGGGCAGACACAAAGGCGGCGATCTTCTACAAATGTGTCTTTCCCAGAACCACTAAACACCTTGGTGTGAGATGAAATATTTTCTTTAAATGATCATAAAAGGTGTCCCTAGAATGTCATCGCTTATTTTATTTTCCCAGCTTGCCCCACAGTTCACTTCAGACTGAAACTAATTTAAATTACTTTGTAGCTCCCAGCAATGAAAGGAATTTAGTAATTTGCAGTTCATTTGCCCTTGCTATTCTTGGAAATGGTATTTGAGGTTGCCCAATCCTTTGCATTAGGAAATGTGGAGAGCGCAAGTAGCAGTCGTGTCATGCCTGGCAGATTTCGCCAAGGAAACTCTTGGTTCTCGCAGCTCTGAAATTCTGGGGTAATTGACGTGTGCTCCATTCCCACCAGAATAGCTGTGATCCTGGTCACTGCCTGGCTGTGGATGAGTTTTAGCGAACACTGTGTTTCCCAAGTGGTTGTTAAGCTAACTTAATTAGGGAAGTGCCTTTATCCCAAGACAGACAAAGGCTGTTCTTGACAGAGCACTGTTGAGAAAGCAACTCCAAGGTGAAGTGTCTCGGAAATAGGTGTGTGGAGGTGTCTCCTCACTGGCCCAGAGCTTCTGGTGGGTTGAAATCCTGGAAGGAATAAAGTTTAAAAAAAAATAAAAGAATGACCTTCCTAACCTTCCCAAATGCTAAAGAAACATGACCCAAGTGTAAGAAGCCTATCTTCACCTGGCAGCAGCCTGAGAGCAGAGCATAGTGGGACCCCCTTGGATCCGCAGCACTCCCAGCTGGCAGGAGGGAGGCAAGGAGGCCAGCAAGCCCTGTCAATGGTCCTGAAATGTGCTGGAGATGTGCCCGCTGTCCTCCATTGCACCAGGGAGGTTCAGAAGACATGCACACTGTCCCCCATTGCCCTATGGACGTTCAGGCTGCTGTGGGCTCTTCCCATACCTACATCCCATGGCAGCTCGTGATGGGTGTCTGCACATCAGCACACCCGCCAGCGAAGATTTAGGTCACTGCTGGGGCAGAAGCATTTTGTCTGGGGCACTGTCAGCTCTGCTTTGCTCTGCGTGGGACCCCCATAGCTGCCACTAGAGCCCCATGCCTCCGCCACCACATAAATCATCATTATTATTGGGCCTTGCAAGAATAACAGGAGGGCAGAATGCTTCTGCTTAGAAATCCAGCTTCAGTGCTAATAAAAAGGGAGGAGATAAAACAGTGTCGTACTAATGAGATCCTAACACTAATGGCTGCAAACAAACGACTGATGTTGTACATAAAACAGCGTTAGAAAGCAAGCATCGCTCTGGATATATGAGCTGCTTCGGCGTGTGCCGTAGGGTTCTTCCCGTCATCGCTCTTGATTATTCAGTGTAAAAGCATGGAAGGAAAATGTGTGTGTCTGTGAGGCAGCACTTTGATACTGGGCTTGTTCTTAAAGTGAAGGTCTCTTACCCAGCCCAGAAAGAGCTTTGTACTCTCTAGCTTCCCGGAATTTATTGGGAAATAAAGGCCTAGTTCTCACAGCGTTCATAAAGAAAACAGGCATGTTTTCTCTCCTTTTTGCCTTAATCATATTTTGGTATGTTAGTTGCTCTCGAACCTTAACTCAGCAAATCATTGGTGTGCCAGTCCCCCTCGCCTGTGCCACACACAGGATCGGGAGGTCGAGGCTGCTGGCAGCGGTGGTGCAGGGCACTTTGGGCACGCTGCTCAGACCGGCAAATGCTCCAGAGCTCAGCCCACTTTCTTGTTATGAAGAGAAAACAGTTCCTCCACGGGAAATTTCCTCCGTGCCTTCAATTCGATGCTTCATCTGGCAGCTCTGTGACCTGCAGCAGTGATAATCTGCACATCAGGATTTTTCAGGGTGAGTCTTAGTCTTGTAGATTGAATATTCCCCTATACTGACAACGATGGGTGCAGGGAAAAGTTGAGGGAGGGAAAAATCTATGGAATGAAGCTAACCATGGACTCAAAGATATTTTCTGGAGAAAGAGGAGGTCTACTGTAATGTAGTGTATTGCAACTTTTGCTTTCAGATGAATTTTGAAGCAGGTAAAGCTACTATTTTTCCTTATTTTTTTGTCCTTGTTACAGATTCCATCTCAAGAGCTCTCCCACGGCTGGGAGTCTCCACACTGTCCATTGGTGGCAGTTCCTCAGTGTCTACCATGTCCCTCACACTACTGGAAACCATAGGCTTTTACCTTCCCATGGTGTAATAGTAACTGGGGCCCAAGACTTCAAGCAAACAAGGAATGGCATTAAAACAACTGTTGTGGATTGTTTTAATTTAATTTTCCCCCAAACAGCCCAGCAGCAACATATGGTGCTCAGTGAGATCCTGCTGCTTGGCAGCTGGGCTGACCGAGACATGAGAAGGTCGGGCACCTTGCAAAAGGCACAGTGTGTCAGTGGATTGGACTGGGGGAGAAAAGCCAAACTTTGGGCCCAGTTCCCTCCCTATATTGCTGTTGGCTCCAAGGGCTTAGTCCTTGGGATGGATCCCAGCTACAGAAACCACAAATGAGATCTTGCCATGGATAGAAGAGAACTTCAGATGCCAAAACTAGTGCATTTTATCAGTGCTGCCATTTCCATAATAAGCAATAAATGTACCAGCTCACAACAAGCCTGTGATAAGGATTTTGTGGGATCTTATCCAACTGTGTGGGGTGTAGGGCTTGAGGGAACTGTTAACTCATACAGGCTGGCTTCCTGGGGATTGTCAGCTACCGCACCCCCAAAACTTCCACCGAAACTGAAGATCCTGGTGAGGCCACGGTTCAGACACGAGGAACAAAACCCATGTCACAGGTAGAGGGCACCCAGTGCCCACTTGCCTCGAGTCCCCCAGGGGCGTGGGTCTTCCTGGGCACTACACACCCCCCAGTGATGCCCTCAGCTGGACCAGCCTCAGGCTGCTAGGCACTGCTGAGGGCTTGGGTTTCATCCGGTCTGCTCCACTGGTGTTTGTTTTGTTACTTCCATGTCCTTGAAAAAATCCCTCCCCCACTCCTCACGTTTGCCCCACTTGTGTTTACAGGTCTGGGCACAGTCACGGTTACCTAAGCAAAGCCAATGCTCAGTCAGAAACCCCCAGAGAGGAAAACCGTTTTGGGGGAGTGCTCAGAATGTCAAGGGCATTGTATCCCAGCTGAGAGGAAACATTTATTATCCGCCTTTGGTGCTTTCAGACAATTGGAGCCAGTTAAACAAGTACTGTGTGGGGTCATCTGCTTAGATTACATGCTCAGTTTATCCTAGTAATGTGCCTTGGCAGATAAGTATCTGATCTTCCTTAGCTGGACGGTTTCTAGTTGCACGGCAAAGTACCTTACCAAGTGTGTTTTACATGATCCTGCCACATACTTTGCCAGTAAATTTACTTTTTATTAGTGTTCCTCCCTACTGCCCTGCACACATCTGTTTCCTGGACCTCTCCCAGGAGTAAAATGTGTACCTGTTGAATGAGGGATTCCCAAAAATCGGTGGGTAACAGGCGTTCGAAAGTGATGCTGAGCAGAGGAGATTAACACAAGTGAGGGTCCCAGGGGCTCATGGTGCTGAGCCACCCGTGTTGCCTTCCTCTCCCTGACCCACTGTGTGCAACTGTCTGGAAAAAAACCACTTAAAAGATGTTTTTCCCTCTTAGGCATCTGGCCTCTTCAGACAGGTGCTGGCTGGCGCCTTCTTTTTATTTATGGTAACTTGCTCGACACCTCACCCCACACAGCTCCAAGCTCTGTGGAGGTCAGGCCAAGAGGCACATGTGCTCTGATGCCTTCCTGCATTGCATCTTAGAAATATAAACACCCCCCCAGAAGAGCATACCTTGTTCTTTGGCACTGAAGTGGGAGCTGCAGCAGAAAGAGCATCTATAGCGTTAATTCCGTGCCAGGATAACAGAAGTGTGAAGGTAAGAGAGGAGGGTAAGATGGGATTTGGTTTCCAACTTAGAAGTCCAGAAGCTGCTCAGGGTGTGGGTGGCTACAGGTTAGCCTGGAGTTTAAGCTCCTGGGGCAGCCAGCGTACGTCTGGTGAATCCTGCCCTGGAGCCCGGGGATGTATTCGGCTGATAAAACATGGGTGTTTCTGCAGAAGCCTCTGGGGTCAGTGATGGTCTGTTGCCTGTCTGCAGGTGCCCGGAGTGGTCTGAGCAGCAGGGGGATGTCCCATGAATTCCTCATGGGCATCGCTCTCCCCAGATGCTGCTGGCACAGCTGCCAGTTGGGCAGAACCCACCGAGCATTGCCAGGGGCACCTCTGCACACCCTCCCCTCTTCCGCTGCTGCCTGCCCGCAGCTGCACAAACGTCCCTCCGCTGCCACACTTGGACCTGAAGAACAAGATTTCGTACGACTATTGAGCTCCGGCTCAGAGACTGCCGCCTGACCTCTATAAACAGCACTGGCACATTATAAGCCTTACGAAAGAATATTAATGAAGTACCTTTCCTAGCAAATGGTTTCCTTACTCAGCAGCCTGCCTTGTAACTCAGGGAGCATGTATCACAGAGCTGAGGCTTACAACTCACACACCGTGACTTCTACATCACTGACCGTGGTGGGGTTGGGTTATTTTTGGTGAACTGTTAATAAAGCACTACCACAGAGAAAGCAAGTTCATTTGCTCTCTGGGTAATTTCTGCATTTGCCTCAGCTTGAGCAGCAAGGACTGGTAAGAGCTACTTGCTTTTCCTACTCCAATTAACTTTCAGGTTTTAATGAGCTAGTGCTTGAGCACAGTCAGCGCAAGGTTATGAGAATTAAAAGACTTGCAAGACATTTGTGGTCTCAATTGTTGGTGCCATTATTTTTAAAGCTTGCTTTAATATCGCCTCAGATAAATGCTTGGGGTTGGTTTGGGTTTTTTTTTTTGAGGCTGAGAAAGGCTGGGGAAATTGTGCTGTTTTCAGATCTGGAGGCTGTCAGCTAGGCCTCCAATGACATCCCCTTCCACTCTCCCTTTCTTGTGGTTTCCCACTGCACGGTGCTGAAATACAGTGTTTTGTTACCTATTGAAGTGTCACTCTCTGCAATATTGTGAAGCTATTAAATTCTGCCAGATCATCCTTTGTGAACAAGGGGATGTTGACAGAGCCGCAGCCCCATCCTTCAGCTATTATCTGGTGTTCAGCGCCCTCCAATTAGTATGCACAATAAATCTAGTCCAAGACCCCCCACTGCTTTATGTCATTTCTGTATTAACCTCACTGCTTCCCAACGTGTTCCTATTATTAAGCCATTTAAAGACTTCCCTTCGTTCACTTAGCAGCGCTATGTCTCATTTTCCTTCTTTCATCTATTTGCATACATTTTTGTTCGTTTGACATGGCTTCAGTTGTTGTTGGTTATTTTTTTTTTAATTAAAGATTGTTTCCAATATATTTTCTTTGCTCCATCCTCCTTACATGTGTTATCCTCCTTATCTCTGTGAGATTTTAATGACTGAGTTGAGAACAGATTGATTATCATTTCGTGTGTTCAAAAAGCCAACCATTTAAGGCTGCCTTGGTAATTTCCAGGCTAAAACTGAGTTTTGAGACACTTTTTTCTCAATGAAAAACACAAAAATGTTAAGGTATTTCATTATATTATCCCTTCTACAGGTCTTACCCTGGGAGTCTAGCAGGTGATGCAGTTGGGAGTGTGGTCCCTTCCCTGTGCAGCCTCAAAGGAAGGTGGTGGTTCTTAGCTGGGAGGGAAGAATGGAGGCAGGGAGTACAGATCCAACAATGGAGTATAGGATTTGGGGTCAAGGCAGGCTGAAAAGTACTTGTTCAACTCTACCTGCAACCATGATAGTTTAGAAAAGCACTGGTGGAGAACCCAGAGGACAGCCATAGGATTTCTGTGAATAGCCTGGATCTAGCCTTCCTGGTATTTTGCATTGTTTCCTTGTTTTAAGTGAAAGCTGAGGAAACTGGGCTTTTTCAAGCTAGAGAAGAGAGGTTCAAGTATCCCCAGTGCCCATGGGAAGGTCATCAGGAGGGAGCCAGGCTCTCTGTGATGGTGTATAGTAGGCAGGCAAGACTTGAAACAGGAGGGTCAGGCTGGGTATAAGAAGAGTTTTCTCCATGAAAACAGCCAGGCGGCGGAGCAGATTGCCCCACAAGGTAGTGTTGTCTCTGTTCTTGGAGGTTTTTAAGACCAAGCCCTGAGCAGCTTGGTTTGACCCCAGAGCTAGTCCAGCTTTGGGGCAGAGATCTCCTGAGGTCCCTGACAACCTGAATAATTACCCCATGACCCTGTGAGAAATGAAAAGCTGGGTTTAACTGGGATCCAGACACCAGGTGGGTCTTCATGCTGTTTCAAGGTGGGTCATTTCATACTGTTTCAAGGCGGTGAGGGCAGTGAGGGGCCAGGTGCTACTCAGCATCTGTTCGGTCCCTGCCCCCATGTACCCCAAGCTGGGGATGGGGAGGCAGCAGTTTTATTATCATGCACCAAAAGACACAGGCTTGCTCAGCTGGGGTGACGCATTGCTGTGGTGCAGGGGGTGGCTGAGCCCTGACAGGTTTTTTGCTGTCATGCCACCAAAAAAGATCTTCCTCAAGGAGGGTTGTGGGGAAAAAAAAAACCCAGGAGATAATGCTCCCATCTTTCTTCTCCACAAAGGAAGCAGAGTGGAAAGGAAAAGTGTTTGACCCCACAGTGGCAGCTTGTGGGTAAGAAGGAATGTGCTTTTGTCCCTTCCTTTCTCAGCCACCTTTCTACAAGGCTATGCACTCTTTCGTTGTGCTATATGTTAAAAAATTCCATGAATAACCAGGGAACAGGAGAAAATAATTGGAAAATAAACTCTGCGGCAAATTCTCCCCACGTTCTGAGCACATTAATGCAAGAATATTCAAAAATATTAAACTAAGGGAAACCCCAAGGAAAGGTATATAAAGGATAAATTATGTATCTGCTGCTTCTTTTTATCATTTCTGGCAGAGGAATGAGGAGCCAGGAACATTTAGAAAATTCTCCACCTATTTCTTTGCAGGGCAGGCTGGGTACTACACCATTGCTGTATATCCAACGTGTCAAACCCCCGGCGTTTCGCTGTCTGGAGCTCAAGAAATACCTTCCATTCCTCTTATCAGTAAAAAAGCTGATTTTACTACCGAATAAACTACTTCTAGGGTAAGGAGCACAATGAAACACCAAAAGAAAGCCCTTTACGAGGATTTCTGCATCCTAATCTCAACTCTTGCATCAGAGGTGATTTTGAACTCCTGTATCAGAAGCAGGAAGGTGGGCCTGCCTCTCTTCGTGCTCTCAGTTTTCAACCTAGATACTAGTTTATTTTAGATTTGAGGTGTTTGTGGAAAGCATTTCCCAAGGCTTGAATTGGAAACAAACATCTTTCCTCCACCCCAGTGATGCTCCAAGGCCTCGAAGACATCTCAGAGGTGCTCCAGGAGCTTCTGCCACTGTCCCCCCCGACTGAAGAACCTCAATGGAGGCTCTGGTTTTCAGAGTCTCAGTTGGAAACAACAATACCAAAATTTGACATTTCTCATCCACTCCCTCCTTGCACACAGCTCCATGCTCAAAGCCACAGCCTCAAAACTGCTGTGACAGCACCAGCTTTGTTAGACTAGCCAACCTTCAGATCCATAAAAAAAAGGAGATCAATTAAACCTTGGTTTTCTGGTCACTTTTCTGACCTGGTAATTGGAAAGATGATAGAGAAGCTACTACATCCGCACCTGGGACAAAAGCGACCTTAGGTTGTGGGACCCAAGGAGGGGCTGGACATTAACCAGCTGCTGGTGGAAATCATCTGGTTCTCCAGGCAGACGTTACCCCAGCTCCTTCCCCGTCTGCCTGCCTGCGGCACCAACCCAGGCACTCTCTGCACCGTTTAAAGGGTAACTCAGGCGAGCACAAGGGAACATCTGACACAACAGAGGAGAAAAAAGGAGATAATAGGCAATTGTAAGGGGCTTAAATAACTCCATTGGGACATCTGTTCACTTCCAAGTGGCTCTGAACATCCCTGGCAGCATCCCTTGTGCTGCAGCCACTTTCCTGTGGAGCAGGGAAAGGCTGGCTGCCTTTTCCCAACTGGCCCTTCCAGGCGTCTCTGTGCTCCATGCAGAGAAGGGGAAGAGCAACTGTCTTCCCTTCCCCAGCAGCTCATGTTCTTTTTTTATTCTAGATGATTAAAATAAAATAGCATTTCCACCAGCTGTGGTAATCTGCTTGAGAAACAGATGTTTCTTAAAGGAGATGGAAGCAGCTTAAACATCTATGATGAGCTGATTCTTAATTCCCTGACCGAGAGATGAAATTATCTTCATGTAACTTTGAAGAGGACATGGTATTTGTCTCCCTGGGCAGGCAGCACTTTGCAGTAAGCCCCTGAGTAGGTCTGAGTCTTTGAAAGAATTATATCCCCTGGGGGACGATGCCCCTGGTTTATCTACTTTTTTAAAAAGTCATTTCACAGAATTAATTGATTATGGAAATTGTTTAAAGTATTGAAGATGCTGTTTTGGTGACCAATGGGAGCTTACTGTGAATTTTCAAGTCAACTTTCTCAACCTGCTTTTCTCCATTTTGCCTCCGGCTTCTAAGATCATCTGGCCACTGTAGGGGTGTAAGTGCAAAGAAAAGTAGTATGTTGCAATCACATCACTATCAAAATACATTTCAGGCTAATGCATTTTAAAAAATAATCCTATTTGTATATGGAAGCTATAGCTATCTCAGGAAAGTGTCTGGTATTTTTAATGTTACAAATTTATTGTCCTTTTGCAGAAGTTGTGTGTGCTGTTGCCATCAAACACTGCCAGGCTTGTTCTCAGCATCGCTTTCTGGCAGCATAAATCCCTGTCTGTGCTGGCTGAATCCTGTTTGATCCATCTCTGTCAGGCACATGAAGTGGAATGATCTCTGCTTATGAAGCAGAACTTCAATAAAATGAAAAAGCATTTGTTGTTTTGTAACCAACTTAAATACACATGTGCATAACACGGGGAAAAAAAAGGATCCTGTGAAAGACAATGTGTAAGAGGCAGGTACAGCTGGATAATATATCCTCTTCCCATCTAGATTTATCCCAGTATTGCCTACATGATCCTTGTGAAGGCAATGGAGTTGCTCACCCCGTGGCTCCCCAGTGAGGTCTGACTTTCAGAAGTTTGGGACCAGCACAACATTTATCCATCCCTTCAAAGTAATTAGGAGAGCCTTCTTTCCCCAGGGAGCTCTGGCAGGGTGGGTGGCTGCGCTGCAGACCAAGTCATTCCTATTCCACTGTATCTGAAAGCGTCTCAGGTGTGCACTGCATGATTAATAGCACCTAGAGATGGCTGACGATGTTATAATTTGAAATGGGAAGGAAAAAAATCCTCCTTTACTGCCGCTTTCCCTTTTGTTTTGTTGGTGGAACTGCTGCTTTTTGACTGGAGAGCTGTTCCAGCTCTGGCCTCACTCAATGGTAAAGGGAGATGGGACCCATCTCTCTCCCTGGTACACCCACCACATGCTCCTGGGAACACACTTCCATGCTGCTCACATGGGCTCAGCCTCTTCTGTGGGGAGCCACTGGGTTGCACAGGTGTGGGCAGTGTCAGGGTTCTGGGGTGGTCAAGCATGGAGGAAATGCAGGAGACCAGGTGGCACCATGGGCTCCTTGGAGCTGTTGTCCCAGTCCCCCTGCCAGCACTGAGAGGTAGCAGTGCCCTTGGCTTGCCTACTGGGATTAGGGGATGAAGGGACCGCATTCCTTGGTCTGCCCCAGTATCTGTTTCCAGCCTCCAGAAGAGGAAAGACATTTTACCTCATGCTGGTTTGCACTGGGTTAGGCTTGGGGGGGGGTGGTGTTTCTTCATTTTGCTTTTTAAGATCTGGTTCTGTATATGCAGCTTCCAGCTGGACATGGCAGGAAGATCTCTAGACAGCTCCACATCGCCTCAGAAAACAGCCTGCCGCGAGCCCATCAGGCTGTCTCCTCTGCCCTCTGCTCTGGCATTCAGAAGACAAAACAGACAACCTCAAGGTCTCCACAATCCCTAGGGCCTTGGCCCAACGTACCCAAAACATGACTGCGGCCGTGTGGGACTTGTGCCTGGTGATGTCGCTCCCCTGACATCCCCAAGCAGCGTGGTGCAGACATCAGGGCTCGGCTGCCTGCCTTTGCACCCCCTTTTGCCACACCAGCCGTGCGGCTGGGAGGCACTCCTGTCACCTGTCATTTCAACCCACTCCTAAAGCACTGAGATAAGGACAGCTATCAAACACGATGCACTCCACAGAGCCGAACAAGTTGTCTCTTCTCAACTCGTCTGGGCAGAAGGGAGACTTTCCTCCATCCTTTTGTGCCTGAGGCTGCAGTACTGAATCCCACGGGCAACTATGGAATCTTTTTTCTTTCTTTTCTTTCATGCACACGGTGTATTTCTTTGGCCTGAACTTTCCTCCTCTGAACACAGCCTGGTGTGGGCATTAAAAGGGGGGGAAGAAAAAAAACCAACAAACCCCAACACAAAACACTCTCCCGCACACGTAGCTCTCTCTTCCCCGGAGAGCAGATAAGAGAAAGAGCAAACCACATGTGACAGATGTTAGTTACGTCGCCGAATGCACCGCTGGCAGGAGCCATGGTGAAAGGGCAGGCAGAGAACCCCTACAATATTGCTGCCTTAATAGTTTCAGGTTCCAGGGGAAGATGCTATTCCACACTCTTGGTATACACACAACTTGTGATTGTTTTTTCCTTCTGCTGTTAGTGTCAAGGGAAATTGATTTTACAGATTATTAAGATGCTATTTATTTGCAGAAAACCTATTTTTAAATAGCAGTTTGTCATTTTATTGAGCAATCTACTGCCATTTCTATTTTGGCTGCTTACGTTGTGTGCCCAAACAGGACTAGCGATTTCCTAACTTGCATGATATTCTGTGCAAGGGTGTATTTTGGTTTCTGCTGCTGTGTCAGGCTAATGCCACTGTTGCTATGGTAATGGCGATGTTTGAGTCTGCTTTGTCACCTTTGTCCTGCTATCTTTTTTTTAAACACAAATTCGTGCTGCAGAGGCCCGAAAAGCAGGCAGAGGGTTTGTCCCAGGAGCTCAGCCCCATCTCTTGTTTGTTTATCTATAATGGATTATAAAGCAGTGTGGCAATTTCATAGATGAATAAAGTTTAAAGCCAGCAGAGCTCATCGGATCTGCTGAAGCCAACCTGCCATAGAAATGTCACCAAGTTATCCCTGTACGACAGTCCAGACAGCCTGGTCAGGAAATACTGCAACCATCCCGCTTCTGTTAGAAGGTATCTGTAACTATCAGCCCATCATCATTCCACACAGCTTCACCCAAGGTTTCACAAATTCTGCTTGGTTCAGAAAGATAAAAAGTCTACCAGATTTTTATCAGCTCCACCATGACCTCCAGTGCTTTTTCAAGGTCGCCACGCTTCCTGCTGCCCTCCCTCATCCCCAGGTATTGCCCTTGGGAATGTGCTTTTCCTTCTCACTTTCCCACAGTAAAGCACATTGTGCTTGTCTGGGTGCAGCTGGCTGTGTGATTCAGCCAGCCTTTCAGCTTTATTTACCTTCCCACCTTTCTTCACCTATGTTATCAGCAGTGATTTCATATTTATTTCCACATCACCAACGAAGACGCTGGGGAGTGGCTGTGCGTGGATCTCTGAGAAGCTCCGGCAGCAGCTCCTGCACCTGAGGATACATCTTACCTTTTTCCACCTTGTCACACTATGCTGCCATTCTCCCAGCACAGCAAAGTATCAAATGTGAAAACAAGGCCCAGCTCTTCCAGGGTTGCTGAGTTTAAGCCATTTTTAAAATGCTTATCTCTAGTGGAGTTACTACTGCACACTGTCTTTGACCACTGTTGGATGGACAACACTTACTCTATCATTCCCAGGTTGGACTTAGACTTACCATAAGCATGAAGGAAATCAGGCCTGACCTCATATGTGATTTCTAAATTAAAACAAGAAGAAATGGTGAAGGCCAGCTGGAGTGCTCAGCTGTCCCGAGTGCCTGGCATACACACTTTCCTCCTCCAGCTCTGAGACTTACACATACAGTGAGGGGACCAAACCAGCCTTTAATGACAGAATGCGGTATATCTACCCTAGGCTTTCCAAAAACTACGTGAGTTTGCGCTCTGAAAAATGAAAAAACAGTCCATTGGAGGATGGACCCCATTCCCCTTGCAGGCAGGAAACAAGGAAGCTTTCAGCAGGTTTCAGGCTGGGCAACTGAGCCAGCCTGTAGTGATGCTGCTCCAGCTCTGGGGTGGCTGCGGGCTGCAATTAGCCTCCAGCGGCAAGAAGGTGAGCAGCTCTGTGGGAGCAATCGGTATGGCCCATGGTCTCTCTGAGCTGGGGTTAGAAGCTGTGAAACCCTAATTCATTCTAAGCTTTGCTTTGTGCTAGGCACTGCTAATGTTTTCTTCTGAACTGTGTGGATTTCCCCACCATGCGACCTTCCTGTCAGCATCTTTTCTTGCTCCGGCTCTCCATGTCACACTATCGGAGAAGATAACAGCGAGGGCACGGCGTTACCACAAGGTGCCCTTGGGGCTGCAGCCTGCAGAAGAGTATGTGCCTTCCTGTAATAGACCTCCTTTCCCCCTTCACCACCCTCCCAGCCCCATATCCCAGCAATTCCCTGACTATCCGCAGATATGGGGGTGTTGATGATTTTTTGGCAGACAGTCAGGATCCGAGGTATCCTACCCATCCCTACCACCTACCAGTGGTACCCAGCTGATTATGAAAGAGCGTTTATCATTCCTGAGCCTTTCGTTTCAGGCAAATTGAACAACATGGCAATTACCCACAAAGTGTCCGGGGACCATCCGCTGTCTCTCGTGTGCACATGACATGATGAAACTGTTTTGGAAAGGAAACATTAAAAAAAAAAAAAATAGAAAAAGAGAGAGAGAGTGTTTACATCCCTCTCTATCTCTGTGCCTCCTCGCTATATCCAGGCAGCTGCGGAGATCTTTGATGTTTGCCACACGTGCAACAGCAGCATTGGCAGGGCTTGCTTTTATAGCACCGATACAATATTGACTGCAGCAATTTAAGACAGCCTGTAAAGAAATCTTGTGCAAGTGCTGACGTCTAGAGATACGGTGGCCGTTGTTGTCTGACATTTTGTCCTAATGGGATCAAGGCCACAGACCGCAATCCTCCCTGCCTCTTCCTAAAATGTAGTTGGCAGTTTTTAAGCAGTGTTTGTTCCTCAAGGACCCATAAAAACACCTTTTAAGAAGGGGAAAGACGCAAATCATCATTTGCTTCTGTTTTCTGGTAGTTTTTGTATTTTTCAAAGCCTTCTGAAAATACTAAGATCATGCGAAAACTAGGGTTTTCCTAAAAAAAAAAAAAAAAAAAGGTTCTTAGGGAATGAAGGTTTAAGCAGAAGTGGCCCCTTCTTTGTCACGAATGTAGAAACCAGACAACGCAGAAAAATAAAAACCATCACTCCAAACCATTACTTATATCACTGCACAATGCCAAATATATCAACTATGTTTTGTCTTCTCTGTCATTTCTGGATAAATGCCAGGATCATGAATATCAGAGCTATTAACGTCCCTACAGCTTTGTTAGGCACAGGCTGGCCTGCATCTGAAAATGAGCATCACCTTTAGGGGAAAAGGAAAATAAAATAAAATCTCTCAATATCTGCTGGTGAGGTTTTTCTCTACCTCAGTTGTGGCTGCACACCCAGTTCAGGAGAATTAGTGGAGAGCTTGATTTGTGTACACAGAAGAAGTCATCGGGGGAACATTTCCACCTCTCCTGTTGTAGCTGGTCCCCCACTCCTGGCACGGGGTCACCCATCCCTGGCAAAGTCCTCCTGTGAGACCTTTCCACAGCGGCGTTGTGGTGGCCGGATGAGGCAGCCACAGTGTCTGCAAGCTATGTGTCCACTAGCCAGCTTCTTTTTCCTGAGGCTCCCATCGTGCTTGTTTTTCACATTCAGGAAGGAGCAAGTCATGTTTATTATGAATTTCAGTTATTCCTCCTTTACAAATGAAACAAAAAAGGTCAACAATGTTACTTCACCTTATTTGCTTCATTAAGATTGTCCTCGGTGCTGCATCCCTGACCCTCGATGACTGGCAGCATGCAGAACTTGGCTATCCCTGATGGATAGCCAAGATCCTCCTGGAGGTTAGATGTGGTGTCGTCTGCTTCCTTATGCTTTTTGCTTATGGGTTGTGTGGGTTTTGGTTTTTTGTTGTTGTTGTTTTTTGTTTTCTTTTTTCCTTCTCAGAAGGGTGTGGGACTGTTTTGTTCCTTTCTCCTCTTCTCCTCCTCCAAAGATGGGCTAAAACTTGACCTCCTAATTGTTCATCTCAGACACTCTCAGGAAAGCTCTGAGTGGTAAATGAGGTTCCAAATGCAGGAAGAGATTACTGTATTTTTCTTTTCCTTTTAAAAACCTTGAATAGATGAAAATAGATGGTAATCAACAAACCTGTGGCTAGAGGAAAAATCCCTTTAACTCACATTTTACTTCAATTACATTCGGGACAAAGAAACACATTGCACCATGTGCATGAATAGATGCTTTATTATTCAAAACAAGCTTCAAAGAGCATTACGTCCCCTATAGAAAATATGCAATCAGTGTTTAATTCAATGGTAGGATGCAAATTCAAATTCCCATAAGGGGAAGACTGTTAATGCCATTTAAATTGGTTGTAAATTACAGATAATACGCTTGAGACCCGAATACAGATTAGCAGGGTGTTGCGTTATGAATCCAGCCCTACTTTGAACTTATTGTGTATTTATTTATGGACAATAAGACAATGCAGGCTTGTTTACACCTATATTTTATTATCATCTGACACAATACATATGCAGAAAAAAACACCAGTTTGTTTTTAACAGACAGAGGCTGTTAGCTCCAGTTTGATGGGGGCTGGCTGCGTGAAGATACGCTTTGGTTGCAGCCATATCTGTTCTCCTCTCGGTCCGCTCCAGTATCACATGATTCTACAGCTTTCGAAGCAGAGAATTTAGCCCGAAGGAATCATCACTTCCTTATTTTGTAAGCAGTGGAGAGAAAATCCTGACTGCTCAGTGCCACCCATCAGCTCTGTGTGCTTGGGACACCAGCCCCATGCAGGGCTGATGCTGTCTTTGCTGGGGCCTGTACCTTGATTGTTTTGCTACAGCGAGTCTGCTGTGTCCCTCTCCGTGGTCACGGCTGCCGACCAAGGAGCCCAGACTCTCACGCAGGGTTTTTAGAGGGTTGCTTTTCTTTCCAGAGAAAACAAAGTTTTGTGGCTTCATCCTTTGTGCACCGAAATAATCATTAAAAACAACCGATGTGCTTTAAGACTCGAGTGTTTGAAATGAGCTGCGGGCCTCACAGGGCCTGCACGTCTGTTTGCTGTTACTTTCTGCAGCGTATTTCTTGCCCATTCTTCTGTTGCATTGTATAAGACAATAACTTGTAGAACCAAGAATTTTCATTTTGTAAAAAGCAACTAACCAGTCATTTGAGAAGCAGCTCTGCAAACCACTGTTGGTATGAACGAGCTCTTCTGGTATGGATCCAATTAAGGCCATGCTAAGCAACACTCTGCTGGGCTGTGTCATGAGAAATTTTGGAGCACCTCTTTTTGAGTCCAGAGCAGGTTTTATTCATCCCCGGGTGTACTGGTATGACATCAGCATGTTACAAACTGAGTAAAAATGGTTTTCGTGTAGCACAAGTACCACATTTTGTGGTGAGTTCCTTCTGAAGCAGTGTATCTTACCTACTGGGAGCCATGGAAATGTGGCCATCAGTCTCAAACACGACTTTATAGAGCAGTTTTTACTTGGAATGTATATGTGTGGATGTCAGCATGAAGAGGCAGGACCCACCTCTCCTATTGTTTCAAAGTCTTTCAGCTACATCACACCAAATGCCCAGTTCAGACTGGAGTTTACGCAACCACTTGCATCTTCATCCTAAAATGGCTATGGAGAAAAAGACACTTGCCCACCTCACTTTTCCCCCACTGGTTTCATGTCCATCCAATTCTCTAATACAGATGAATGGCTAGACCTCCTTGTCTTGTCTGTCACCTTAAGGAGGTAATTGCCATCAGAAAGATCTTCTTAAACATGATGTCAAGGCCCTAGCCTTATCTTTAACTTCTTCTGTGAACACTAGCCAGCCCATACTGCTGTAGCCTGCACTGGGAAAGCTCATGGCTTGCTTGTAGACCTTTCCAACTCCTCCTGACCCCTGCTGAGGCCTGGGCACCAGACATGGATGCAGTGTTGTGGTGATGCTCTTACAGAAAGATAATTCAATTGTATGCAGGGATGATACCATTTCTCTATTTCTGCTCACTCACATCCTCTAGAAACCTGCTTGTTCCTCTGACTAAATCATTATAGTGGGAGCAATATATTCAGTAATTTATCTCAAATTACTTCCAGGCCTGGTTTAGGGTCACCGATTTCCAGAATACAACCCCCCATCTTACACTTCTGATCTGCTCAATTTGTTTCTAAATTCATAACTGTGACCACACCTACATGAAATTAAATGTGGTTTACATCAGCCATTGTCACCAGAGGTGCAGGTCTTCCTGTGCAGATTATAAAACCTATATTAAATAGGACTAGATCAAGAATGAGCTCACATCGGACTCCACTACAACCACTTTGTATGGGATTACCCTTTCCTACTTCCAATTTTTTTCAGTCTCTCAGCTCACTAGTTTGTCAGTCTTTGAATGAGAGCTGCCCTGTTTTTGCTTATGTTCTTTTTTCCCAAAACACAAAAATCTAGGTAACATCATTTTTTGTGTCCTATGTAACTGTAATTTCATGAAAAACATACTATAGAGTGTAATTGACAAAACCTGTTTTCCATAGAGCAACGTTGACTGGTGTTACTCACGCTCTCTCCATTTTTTATGGGCTGCATCCCCTATCAGCCTCTCCCTCGACTACGTCTGGGATCAATGCCAAGATAACTGGTTTAGTGTCTCCTGCATCATTCCCTTGGATTTCCAAAACATCAGGCCAGTGCTCATTTTTAGGGCCCTCCTGGACATCATCTTATTTACTTCTTATTCCCCTCTCCTGCTCCCACCCTTGGGGGATTTTCCCTGGGCTTAAAGATTTAGTTCAGGAGACTTCTCTGCTGGTTCTTATGCTGCTCTTGGGTACCCACTACTTAGGCATATAGATTTTAAATACTTACAGATTATGAATAACCACAAGCTAGGATTTCAGACCCATATACACTGTGTATGTGATCTCCCTGCTGAAGTTCAGACACAGATCTAAGTCTCGTTCTGGGCTCTTCCAACACTTTTTTGGTGTGAATGAGCAAAAAACATTTACATCCAGTGGGCCAGCTCAGCCTTTGCTTCATATTTTTCCTGCTGATGTGCACTGGTTAAATGCCGGCATAAACACATTACCCAATCAGCCTGACATTTATTACTGCATTTTCAGTGCTGCCATCTCAAACCTGACTGTGCTCTGATTGAAGTAATTTGGTTTTGAAATGGGCATCATTAGCATTGCAAGTGGGCTCTGGATTTTAGGATGCAAGTTCTGAAGTTTCCCCGCTAAGTGCTGAATTTCCTAGGCTACTCTGTAGTATGAATAAGCTAAACTGTTTCCTTCATGTGAAATAGCTGCGTGTATTCTCATTTCCATCTCCACACCATTCTCATTTCCATCTCCACACCATGGTCCAAGGTGAATGTCACTGCAAAGAGGAAGGCAGCGGAGACACATCCAACATACATTCCACTTTTGCACACAATGAGCTTGAGTCTTATTGGTTCTTATTGCAGGAGATGCTCAGCACTTTACAGCTTCAAAGTTGCAGAATCACTGTCACTTAAACATTTGAAAACTTAAATACTACAATTACTTAGCCTTCTTATTTAAATGAAGCCATGCAGAAGAAGTGAGGCTGTTTGACAGGCATGCCACTAACCATGTCACAGGATTGCACACCTACTCCTCTCACCTCCGCTCTTCTCAGGGTAGTTAAAGGAATTTCCTCCTTGGCCTTGTTGGCTGGAGGTACCAATTTGCAACCTCCTTTCGATTGTGAATAAATGGCCTTCATCATGAAAAAGGGGGTATGCCTCCAGCCTCTCATGACTGCTGGCACCTCTGTCCTTCTCCCATCAGGCAGAAGGCTGTGCACAGCCTGTCCCCATCCCCTTGCTTGCTTACATACACCACATGCTGCAGAGCATCCCTTGGTAAGGGCAGGTGCCAACGCATGTCCCACAGATGGAACAGTGTGGGTCAGACAGGGGTTAAAGAAGAACTTAATGCCTCCCTGGATGCACTGCCTGGTAGCCTGTTTCACCATGCACTAGGGCTGTCTAGTGTTTATGGCTTTGAACAGAAAGCCAAGCCTGCTCTTCGAGTTTCTGTATGAAATAGTGTGATAACATATCAAGCGGCTAATGTCAAGAGACTTTGGGCTATATTCGTAAATGCTTCAGTGAATCGGTAAAGACACAATAAATTATTGCTTCAGAAGTTTCTTCGTTCACCTGCTCCAGGCAAACGGGAAAAGGACAATCAATATTTCTTTTTGAAATGCCAGAAATCCTAAACATATGAAATTTCCTGACAGTCCCTACATTTGCACTGGGATTTTATGAGGTTGCATCAGTTGACCTTCCCCCTTCCATAGTTCAAGCTAGCTGAAAAAATGGAATTGTAATAAATATAGCCACGGATGTATTTAAGCACAATACCACAAACCTAAGGACATTCAGTAATCCAGAAAATGGGCTATATTCTAAAGGCAGTTCATTCTGAATTTGCAGTGAAGGAGTTGATAATGTTTCCTATTGAAATGGAAATGAAATGGAGTTCAGTGGGACAAAGTTTTGCTCCCTACAATGCCCCTGGTTCTGAGCCAGCCTCTTAACAAAACTTTACAGATGAGACAAGGGCCAGCTTCTGTTTGTGTGTTTGTTTTCCATTAAGAGCAGAGATTTAAGGAAGAAGGAGGGAAGAAAGTGGTGGTATTCTGAGTGACCACCAGTGAGCTGGCCATCACTCCTTCTCCATGCCGCAGCCAGGTGCAACCCATAGCAGACTGCGTGGCCATTCCTCACATGAAAGCATGGATTTCTGTCTTCAGTGTTTTCAAGCTCTGGAAGCTTCCTCTCTCTGCCTTTGGCCTGCCGTTTTCTCCTGGCATGCCTGTTTCCCCTTCAGCCACTTCCACACGTGCTCCGGTGTACAGGAAAATCCCTCAGACGTCACAAAGCACCCGTCTTCCCCTTCTCTTTAAATTTCTCTTGAAAACTCTCCTCAGCCACAATACCTACAAATCTCTCCCATCTGGGCTTCGTTAGGCAAATACGAGCTGTGACTTCTGGTTTTCTGCAAACCCTCTTCTTTTTATTGCTCCTCCGCTTCCCCAGCCCAGCTCCAAGCCGGTTTTGCCCACCCCTCGCAGATCTGGTGGGGAGGGGGGCTCTCCTTTCCGCGACCCACCTGCAGGATGCCCAGCACAGAGCCTTAGCTTCCAGGTCCTCTGCCTGGAGTTAACGAAAGGTACCCAGCTGGGAATTTGTACAGCCGTGTTCCGTTGTCTCTCCAGTTATGGAACCAGCATGAGTGACCTCGCTGTCTGCACGCTGCTGGCGCCAGCGTTGTCGGGAGGTAGCACCCTTGCTGCCTTCTGTAGGAGAGCTCTCAGCCATCAAGGAGTTAAATACGCAGCTTGTTGCAAAGCTCAGGCACTCTGATGCGGCTGGAAAGCTCTGCTTCTTGCTTTGAGCACACAACACAAGGTGCTTCACGGGGAAGCCAAAATTTGAGGGACACAGCAACACCAAGTGATTTCTCAGGCTGCCCCTTTCAGGTGTCACCCTGAGGCAGGCAGATTTCCTGCCTCCAACCCCCATTTCAGTGGGAATCTGTGGGTCTCTCTGGCAGGAATATTGCGTGCCAGTAAATAAATCCTGGTTTGCAAAGCCAGCTCACTGGTACAAGGAACAGTGAAGCCGTTTTCCCACTGCGTCTCATCCCCATCCCTAACTACGCAGCACACACCACATATGTGGAGGTGAGACCTACGTGATAAATTGCAGAGCAATGTGCTAAACGAATTTGTATTGCACCCCCAACAGCTTCCCCTGCCCTCTGACTTTTATCCCATCTCTCAGGATTTACTCCAACATTCCTCTGAACAGCCACCATTTAAAATCAGAAAATGAAGCCCACTGACACCAAAAAAACCCCCAAAAAAACTCCAAAACACCAACCCAGCCACCTGCTAGAGGGTTGGTTTTTTTTCCTTCTTCACAAGAATTTCCACAGACTGCAACCTGGCCAGGGAATGAGATGGAGTCCTGGACTGCTTTGTAGTTTCTTTATACATAGCATCACAGTGACCCTAAGGCTTTTATCCTGCAGCCATACAGAGAAATGCAAATGGGGAGCAAAGTCCTGCTGTTGGGACGTGGCAGCCTTTCACCACAAGTGTGGCACAAGATGGGAAAGCAGAGAATCAGACCGTGCAATGTTCAAATTTAATCTTTCGGGGAGAGAAATGAAAGGGCCGTGGCACTGAGAGAGAGAGCTTTCCTGTTTCCTAGTGACACTCCATTTAGATCTGGAAGAGCTCCCAGAAAGGACTTTAAGTATGAGAGACCTTTGTTTTTGAAAACACGATTTTGGCTCATTTCAGAGGGGTTTTATAGTTTTCTGTGGCCATGGGTAACTGGATTCGTGACAAGACCTTTTGTATCCTTTACCAGCAAAGGAATACAGAAGCTGTCACAGTATTTTTAAGTTTCAAAACCCACATTGCTCATTTTTCCCTAATATGTTTGATCTATGCAGCATCACCATCATCTGGTGTATACACATTTTATTTACATTAATGTGGCACAACCCGTGTAATTTACTTGGATGAAGTCAAATTGATTCAATTTTGTACTTTTGATTCTCCTGCTAAGAGCTAATTCTCCTTTACCTCCTGCATTAGAGCCCACTGCTCTCGGGATCAGAAAGCCTGAGAGGCCATAATGTACCATTTAGCAGTGACCAAGAGGAATTAGGTACCAGTGAACTTGTAGCAATATATATATATATATATATATAAATAAATATAATAGAATTTAAGTATGCGCCACTTAAATTAATATCCCAAGAACCAGCAGTGAGCCATAATGCGAATCATGTGTTGCAGAAACCTGTGGCAGCTTACATCGTCCCTTCGAGTGACCGTGCACACAAGCTGATGTCAATTATTTCTATCCACAAGGCACATAAGCATAGTTGAAAAGAGGGTTTGACCATCACAACCAAGGGATGCAGCGTGATTCAACAGGGAGGTTGGTGAGTAGCAGCCTACGATCCCTGGTGACCTGTGGCAGCATGACAACAGCCATGGCTGAAGTCACCGGGGTTGGGCTGGCAGCAGGATGGGTATTTGGAGTTGTCCTCCCTGGTACAGACCAAATAGAACCAGAGCCATGTGATTTCCTTAGCCCTGGGGGCTTCCGTGTCCTTGGAGAAAGGGTGAGATTTGCTTCAAACATCTTTAATAAAAGAAAATTATGATAAGCCATTCTCCAGGCAAGAGTTGTAAATACCACTGTGTATATTGGCTTTTAAAATAGAGATGTTAGCCAGAGTGTCTTAGACTGTGTAATTTAGAGTCTTTTATCATTTCATCTTCCAGTTACGGTACCAAAAGAAGCGATGTCTGGAAGATAAATTTCACGTGTGGAAGAAAATCCCTCACTTAAAATATATTTAATACTTGAGTGGCGTAATAGAAAGGCTGGTTTTATTATTTCCAAAAATGGACTTAAAAACTCAGTACCTCCTGCGAAATGGCTGAGGTTTTAAAAACCACCTAAGCTTTTACGAGATTCATATCATTCCCTCTTCAACATCATGGGGACCAAAGTTATTGTAGTCTGAGAATCCCAGTATATTTTTCATGACACGCTTGTGCGCAGCAATGGGTCAAGCAGCGGGTTATTAAACATAAACTACAGTAATGCCTATGTCCCAGTAGAATGGAAGACACAGATTTTAAAAGTTTGTGAGGTTAAATTATAGCAATGATTTTGATTGGTCTTCAAGCTCCTCTACTGAAGCAGATGTTCATACTTTACCTCAATGTGTGATGCAGCTATTGAACAAAATTAAATGGCAGAGCAGATGCAGTCAACACACGACGCATGTGATTCGGTGACCTTCTGGAAGCAGGGAGGAAATCAGACTTCACAACTGTTCGTGGTCTGTTCGTTGTTTGTGGAAGGTTAAACCCAACAGGTGAAAAAGATTGGGAGGTTATATTGAAAACGGGGTACTCTGAATGAGAGAAACATGTACTCCCTGCCATGCAATATATAGGTAATGTGGAATTAGGGAAATGGAAACCTGCTTTTCACATGGTGTGTAGGCAACAGACCATTACGGAAAACAAGGCGCACGGCAGCTCTGTATTTCTATTTCATCTGAAGAAAACCCAAAATCAAGGCAGCTTTAGCAGAACAGTGCATGGCAAATTAGTCTTCTCTTAGAGACAAGAAAAATCATCCCAGGGACTGATGATCTCAGTCGCGTCTGTGTGTCTTGGAGGACAACCAGACATGCAGAGGCACAGTGGGTGAAGATAAGGCCAGCCCACAGGATCCAGAAGGTTCCCTGGGCATCTTGCAAGGAAGATTGCCGAGGCACTGAAAAATCCTTTATCTTATGAAATACACTTCATAATGTGCGAATGCATAAATCACCCCAGGAGAAATTTGTCCCTCCAATCTGCCATGCAAATCACAATGAAGCAGCAGGAGTTTAGTGTTTGCTTGGCTGCAGAGCATGAAGGGGACTCAGTCCTGCACGCTTCCTGACACCACGGGCCAGGCCCTGTTTCCTTCCCACCACCCCATCTGGTTAGGTGCCAGCACTACAGGCAGCACTTGCCTTTGCTACCAGAAGCCAGCCTCTCTGCTTGCAGCTGGGAGGTCCCATGGCCTAACCGGTCCCGTGCTGGCACCTGCCTGGCTCCTAAGCCAGCTTGGTCAGCTCCAGCTGCCCCAGCAGACTGACCTGTCCATCAGCTTACCAGTGTCTAGTATCTGAACCAGAGGGCATGAAGATGCCCTTTGTCCATACAGTGAAAGTGGCCTGGGGTGCTTCAGTCCCTAATCTCTGTATCCTCCCTAGAGCTGCCTTGAGGAGGGTACGTGTGTGTGTGTGTGTGTGTGTGCACACGTGTATGTGCTGTGTAAGTGAAGAGAATGGATTTTTGTGCTGCATGTTCTTACCTAAGGCACATGGATTTCATAGGAGAAGTCATGCAGAAGTTAGACTAGGGATAAAGAAACTTTCCTCGTAGCTAAATGTAACCAGAAGTATGTGTAATTTCTGACATGGGAGCCTCCAGCCTATGTCACCAGTGCTCGTTATCTGTGAGAGCAAGACCTAGCATTTAGTACTGCTGAATTTCATTTGCTCTTTATTGTTCTGGTTTTCAACATCACCCAGTTTTTCCTGTGTGGTCAAGCACTGCACCCCAACATGGGGTGCTCATTCCTGCCAAGGGAAATACAGTTTTTGGAGACTGCCGTGGTTTGGTTAACAGCTTGCATGAGGAAATGACACCAGTTCCTACCGCATCTCCCCAACTCAGCCTCACTTCTAGCCCATAGGACAGCCAACTCAGGATGCACTTCTGGAGCACAGGTTTACCCAGGAGGCAGTTTTCTGACCCAAAAGGGCTCTCAAGCAGCAGTGCCAATATGGACCTGGTGAGCAGGCAGCAGAGATAGACCATGAAAACCCCATCCTAAGTCCAGCCAAGGTACAGTGGATGATACAGGCTTCAGGAAGGTTGGTTTTTCACCAAGCCTTTTCCAAAATACCGCTGATGGACAGCTGACAGAGCACTGTCTCCCTTTATCTGTACCCACACATGGAGGTCCATGGAGGATGGGGTCCTTGCCTGTAGTGCCATTCCAGGGCCCACATGTGGGAATGACGGTGTTTCAGTCAGTCACCCCCAGCACAGGTGTAAAAATCCTGATTTAAGACTAATTATGGCAAAGTAATTATTTCTGAGCCATGACGGCAGGCAGTCCCAATTAGTTCTAAATAGGATATAAGTAGTGTGGGGGAGAAAACCTTCTGTCGGGAGAATCTGAGCTAGAAGAGGCCAAGAAGAGCCCAGACACAAGCAAAATAAATAGGAGTCTTTTCAAGCAGAGGATTAGGTCATGTTATTGCTTCTTAGTTTCCAATAACCCCGAGTCCTGGAAAGAAGGCAGGCAGAAGGTTGGGCTTTCCCTGTTCTGCTGCAGACAGGGAATGGCCACGCAGTAGCCCCTGCCAAATAAAAAAAATAAGAAATTAAATTTTCCAAAAAGCAGCTCTACTCTTTGTTGCCAGCACCCATATCCTTATAGCTGTGTCCACACGCTTCATGTGCTCAGCAGAAGCTCATCAGACAGCAGCATTTCCTTTGGACGGCCAAAGGAAATCCTGCTTGATTCCTCCTCGGTTTATTCCGGGCACAGCCTTATGGTGAGCATCTCAAGCTTTCAGGTTTCCTCACAATCAGCAAACCTGGGCTGCCAGGCAGAGATATTTTCAAGAGCTACACGTAAAGATGTTCAAGAGGATTCCAGGCTCATTAATAATGTTTTACCTTGTTACCTCGAAAAAATATTTAAAGCTTTCCTCAGACGTTGCAACTAACTTTCTGATTTTAATATACATTCGTCCCATGGGTTTTTCACCCATTAAGATAGATTAAGTGACTATTCTAATGTACAATAGCAGATTTTGCCCTGTGGTTTAGTGGCTGGCTGTGGTTGACTGATACCCAGTCCTCTGAATCCCTGCTGAGTATCTAAGCTCTATGAGCTACAGTGAATGCATTTAATCTACATAAAAAGAACACAAATTGCATGTTAGCCTTTTTGAGCCCAGTAATCAGTTTTACAGTTTACTTGGTACGCTTCTCCGCAGTCCTACTGGCTCCAAGGAGGTTCCAAGGATTCTTCCTCTTTTATTTTTTTCCCTCTGCCCATCTCATGTAGAAGAAAAGTGTTTGCATTTTGATTGTGCTCATTCCCTGACCCCTGTAATTTAACCATTGTTCATATTTAGTGCCGACTGGAGTCCTGCGGGGCAGCTGATAACAATAATTTGTAATAAAGCATACGCAGGCTCCCCCTTTTTTTTTTTTTTATCCTTGTTTTCCCTAATAATGCAAAATTAAATTTGTTAATTAAAACAGATGAAATCAAATAGGATTCTGGGGCTGCAAAAATACACGGATTAGCCTGGCCTCACATTTAGGGTGATTATAATATCTGGCATGTATATGGTGCTTCAAAGCGGCGGCGCAGCTAATCCTTACCCGACCACCCCTCTGAAGTGTGTTGTTATTCCTCAATTTGCAGATGAGGATGCCCAAGCAAAGAGGTTAACTCCAGAATTAGCCAAAGCCTGCACAGGCACAAGTGGCTTGCTGCAAGCCTCCTCCTCCCCCACCCTCCGCCCTGATTTGTGATTTTGGACAACTGGAAGATTACCAGGCAAGCCTGTAGGTCCCCTGAGCTTCTGTGGGGTGGGGAATTTGGAGGTGATACCCCAGGACAGGGCTTGGAGGTTGCAGGTTCAGTCAGCACATGCCAAGCCAGAGGCCTGTTGAGCATCCTGCTGGTCCTGTCACCGCGGCATTGTGTTTGGACACCGAAGTGCAAACTGAGTTGCTTATCTGCCAGTTGTTTCCCGGCGTGCAGATGAGACGCTCGTCCCAAAGTTACTATAATCCCAAACACATATGTGGTCTCTGGGATTCAGAAAAAAACCCCAAAACTAAACTAATGGCTAGGGGGAAAAACATACCTCTTAGACCAAACAATTCTCTGACAAAATGCAGTTTCAGCTAAATATTTTGTGGAGTAATGTTGATATCAGTGTTAGCAGATGAGAAAACATTTTAACTTTCCATCTCCACTCAATTCCAGCTCAGGTTCATTTTGATGTTTTGAGTGTTGCCGGTTTCATACACAAATACTCTTTGGTGTGTGAGTGAAAACAAAGAGGAAATTAAACCTACCAAAACATGACATCTTGGCAGCTCTGCAATTTATTTTGGAGGAGAGTTGGATTTTCTGGGACGCTGCAGGACGCGGAGCTCCCTGATAGGGCTCAGCGCTGCTGCCTCCCCACCCTGCACTGCAAATGCCCGAATGACAAAATCCTGGTTCCTCAAGCAGCTCTGGTGGAGATAGCCTGTGAGGTGACAGGACCAAGCACAACCTGGGGCTGAGGCTGGTCATGGTTAAGTTTTCTTGCTACGACTCACAGGCTACAGAAGTCCTCTGCTGTGTTGTGGGAAAGGAGCCACAGCTTCCAGCTCCTTCTGCAGCGAGCAGGCCAGGGTGGGAGCGCCAGGCCCCACTGTGCTGAGCTGAGCAACTGATGTAGCCTAAAAGTCTCCATTTCACACTGTTGTGGGGGAGCAAAGGGTAACCCTGAAACGGCATGCCTCCAGTGAGCCTGCCGAGAAGGCTGGTGGCAGGTGGCCAGCAATGCCCTGCCGCTTGAAAGGCCAGGAAGGAGGCACAGCACCATCTCAAGCGGGGACGTGAGTTGATGGCAGGTGACAGGACTCACCCAGAGTATTCCCCGTGCACTGAAAGCTACCCAATGGGGCGGAGAGACGTGGGGTATCCTTGCTGAAGTAGACGGTCGTAAATCAGCCCATGACACGAGCTAATGAGGAACATGATGAGGGGTGAGAAGCTGAGGGAGGCTGATAGCAGACAAAGCTGATGCTGCTGGGAATGTCTTGTACAGCCGGGAAAGTGGCTTGTAGCCTCTTATGGCCGTAGCAGATGAGGTTAAAAGGATCATCTCCATATTCTACCCCCCAAAACATGTACCTTCAGCAGACAGTAAATTCTGGCAGCTTGAAAGGGTGAACTTTGCAGAAAGCCGTGAGGACATCGGAAACAGATTACATCTTTTTTCCTTAGAGGAAATCTTCAGGACATCTGGAGGACAGCTATAAAATTTTCCTTTTTTATGTTTTAATTACATTTTGAGATTGCTAGGCTGAGCATCCTGTGCTTTATAAAGAGCAAACTTTGTGCTCAAAGTATACAGAAAATTAAAAGATCTACCAAGAACTGTAGCTATGTTTTGGTTAGTTGTCACTTGTAACTCAGTATATTATAAATAATGGAAGAGGGAACATTAAAACATGAGCTCCAACAATTTTCACCAAGAGTCCAACAAAGAAACAGACTATAGGTGTTGACAAGAATTGTTTGGTGGAGAATGATATTGCATAGTGCAGAGCCTGTGAACATCAGCTTTACATAAACTTCTTCCATATGAGACGTTAATCAGGAGGGAGAACTGAAGGATCTGAAAACAATCAACGTTTCTCTTTTCAAACCCCTAATGTTCAGTGTGAAGAGTTTGTAGGATCCCTGTGCAATGCAGGAGGATCTAGGGTAGCCCTAGGCTCATCAGAGGTGAGAGCCCCATGCTGCTCAGGCTGAGGCAGCTGAAGAAAGGGGCTCACATGGGGTGGGACCCACTGAAATAACCTTCTGAACTACGGTGAACCAGACCTGAATAAACCTGGGACAGGTATTTCAGTGGGGAAAATGAGTAAAAGGAGGGGTAGAAAGTAGCAAGGAGGTTTAAAAGAGTAAATGCAAGGGGGAAGACAGCAGCAAAGGAGACAGACCTGTGGGCATACGCACGCAGCTTAAATAAATAGATGGATTACTATAGTTATTACAAATTAACTTTGGTGATAGATGAAAGTATTCGCAAAGTTCATGAAATAGCTATTATATTTCGTACGTATATGACTATATATGAAAACAGATAAGCATGGCCTGTGTATCTTTTTAAACCAGGATTTGGAAGGAAGGAGTAATTTTCAGGAAAGTAAACAGCTGTATTTGGCAGTTACTTAGCCAGATTTCAGTGTTGCCTTTTCAAATGACATTTTCATTTCCATAAATGCAAAATGCATTTGGAAACAAAAAGGGGCTGGCTGCCCTATTTACCTTTGTATAAAGATCCAGTAGTGCAATATGGTTTGATTGGAAAATATATGCTGTTCCCAAGGGAACTGCTGCTTGAAAGGACTCACTAGCCGTGATTAGATTGATCAGACAATCATTTGCTTAAGCTAGTATAAAGCTGGAGAAAGGCAATTGGCTTGAAGGACCTGTGTTGCAGTTACCTAGCAAGCTTCTCTTCTTTGGGTAAAACAGGACCAAAAAAAGTTGTTATGGCCAGAGTATTGCTCTTGGCTCAGAGCAGCTGAATTCAAGGGACTGATCCCCAAATGTGATTGATATCACCCTGTGATGTGTTGTGCCATCTCCATTTAAACCAGCAGTGGTTTCATCAGTTTGGGCTAGGGGCAAAACTTGCTTTAAACCACGTGGGACAGTGAGTTCCTAATGATAATGACTTTTTTTTGGGTCCCCACCAGCCTAGAAAGGCTGAGGGGGCCATGCCCAGATTCCCTGCACCAGTCTGATGTGTCCATCATCTCTAGCCCCCACCAGGGATGGCCACCAGGCCCTGCATGCCCCTGCTGCTCCAGGCAGCTGGTCTAGGAGGCACTTCTCTCCCATGCTTCTCCCTAGCTCTTCCCACTGGGATCAGATCCCACCACACCCCCCGCAATGTACAGCTGTCTTACAGTGGGTCAGATCTTCAGCACGCACACTTAGGAATGCACTGTGGAGAGCAATACTCCAAATTATCTGTATGTTTTTATGTTCTTTTTTTTTTCTTTTTTTCCCTCCCTCTAAATGACCTTGAGGGATATTTGTGGAGTTCTTTAATTATTTTTTTTTCCTGCAAAATGAATCTGAAAGATTAATGTGAAGTCAAGCTATCTTCTTTTACTTAAATGAAGTCATTCACACATATACTTTCACCCCCCACCTCTTGGGGAGCAAATATTTACACATCGAATTCTGCAATAGTCCAGTACGCCCACTGCCCACCAGAAATGCCAGTGCTACTCTCACCCCTGCAAGTAGCATGGTGTCTTTGGCCTTTAAGCAAGTCAGGCTAAAACAATCCTAAAACTGGAGTGTTTAATCCCAGAAGTAACTGCACAGAGGCAGGCAGGAGTGCCTTTGGAGAGCTGCAAGTGTCTGTGCTCTGCAGGATGAAGCTTGGGATCATAAAAAGAAGAGAAAATCTCTTGGTAGCGTGCCCAGCTTCCCTCTCCCACTTGCAAGGCTGTCACCACGTAACCCCAACCCAGGGTCTTTCCCATCTTGCATGGCCACAGAGATGTGCTTCAGCCTCTGGTCTTGGCAACCATGCTACATACCAAGTACTCTTTCCCCCAAAAAAATCTAAACTAAGTTTTCCTTTCCTTGACCTTTGTCCAACACTCTCTGTCCTATCATAAATAATTCCCCACCTTTGTTTAAACTGTTAAACTGAAAGTATTTATTGCTTGTCATCATATTCCCCAGGATATGGTGATATGTAGTCACTCTTCCTAAGTCTTACCTTCCTGTCCATCCCTCCCTCCCTCTTTGCCTCCGTCCCTCTCTCCCTCCTTCCTGACCCGACCCCACAGAAAAGCAACACATTTTCAGCCAACATACAGGGAAAATGAACTTGTCTGTGGAGGGCTGGAGAAGGAAGGACATGGCAGTGGGGCTGAGGGCAGGTTCATCATGAGCAGCTTACGGAGTCTACCAGATTATCACCATTTTCACTTGACGAGAAGCGACTGATCCCATGTAACCCTGCTCCCAAACAAGGCTATTATACCCAGGCTGCAGGACAGTCAAATTTCATTATCCCTTCTGCAAAACATATGGAGGAAACAAAATATTGGAGGATACTCCAGTGACAGCTAATGACATTACTGAAATTACTATAAATATCATCTTTAATCTAATCAAAACCAGTATATCAAAGGCATTAAAGCTGCAGATGCTTACTGTGCCAGGGGGAACCAAATGAAGCCTTACAGATGTGTCATACTGTGAAGTTATATTTGCATAATAGAAAATGATGCTGGTTGTATCTCAGATTTCTGCTGCTTTTTAAACCGGGGGGAGCTGGACGTTTCATTTAGTGAAGATCTTTTTAGGTAGCCCAAGGTTCAAGCAGGCAAACAAAAACACAAATCAGCTTCAGGCCTGACAAAAAAGAAATCCCGATGAACGGTCACTTTATCCCTTGCTAATTATTACCTAGGCTACTCTGTTGTATATTTAATTAGCATCATTTCTCTGGAAAGCACATTTTCTGAACTGACGCTGACTGTGGGGTGAGAACCAACAAAGTAACATCAATCAGTTAATTAACTGGTTAACACATTTCCTTCCTTCTTAATTTCTGCTTTTGATTTTCATTTAGCTGCTTTTAGGGTCTGAATTTTCAGGTTTGTTTCTGGGCAACAGGAGCTAGTGATGGGTAAGAGAGGCCATACCAACATGACCTTTGTGATATTATTTTTCTGCTGTAGAGAGAGGATGCTTTTGTGCCCTTGTGGGGTGTCCTGCACCGTGGCGAACACTTCTGGGAAATAAAATAACAGGTGTACGTTTATTAAACACAGACACAATCCTGCTTACTGCTGGAGAAATGAACAGAGACAGCACAGCTCCCACCACTGGGCTCAGGTTTCCCCTCCGGTGCTCACAAGAGCAGGAGATGGTCCCACAGTTCAGCACAAGGCTGCTTCCTGAACTGGAGTGTGTCCAAAGTGGCAGAGCTACAGCAACTTTGAGCTTCCTCAAGCGTGAACCAAGACATACCAGCCAACTGGGTGATGCCCAGTAGGCTCTTCTCTGTCCACCAAAAGCACTACATTGCTGGAACTGTTGAAATCTCATTAAAGCAGAGAAGGTCTAGCAAAATTTTCACTCAACCTCATTCGAGCAAAATACACTCCACTTCTTTCTAGGAAAAGAAGAATCCATTGGTTTTATTTGTTTTGCTTTAGGTTGTTTTGTGTTCCTATATTCTGTCTCCCCACTCAGCAGTACCTCCTTCCAAAGACCACTTAAACCTCAACTGCATTCTTCCCTGGTCTCCCAACAGACCCATTTCCATCTGCCCTGGCTTTGGTCATGCTCCAAATTCCCTCTTTGGTGGGATGAGAATAATGCTTGTTTCTGATAAAGCAATCCAGCTCTGTGTTGCATACAGCTGATCCTGGTTAAAATGGATTCAGCCAAGTGTTTCCCAGCCACCTTGTGCAGTTGGGCTACCTGCAAGGAGGTGTGCAATCTGCTTTGTCTTCCCCATGCAGCTCTTTGGAAGGAGATTTTGGTATTGTCCAGAATGGACTGTGGTGAGAATACACGTTATCGTGGCAGAAAAGGGTGATGGGGTGCTAGTAACTCGACATGAACATTGTGGAGGTCCACGGTCACCCTTGTGTTCATAATCCCCAGTGGGAGCATTGCACTTGGCAGGACAGCAGAGCTCTGTCTTCATGAGGAGGCTGAGGGTGGATTTCACTAGACTGCACACTAGATTTTACCTGGCATGGGGCCCACATGTGGTCTCTACTGGAAAAAATATGGATTTTGCCCTAAAAGATTATATGCCTGGATTTATTTATGCAGTAATTTGCATGAAGATAGTTTTTAAATTAGTCCTCCAAAAGCACCAGAAAAAGAAGGCGGCTGACTGGAAAAAGGATATGTGCTCAGCCTTAATCTAAAGTGGAAAACGATGTTTTTTCTGCTGCATGCCAAATATATTAGAAGGATTTGAGATTATAGCATAGAGTAGGTTAATGGCAGTTTCGCAATCTAATCTGCTGTTGAATTCAGATTTCAGCAACCATCTTTCCTCCTCAGGCTTAGAAGGCCTTTGTGTTTCCATAAACTCCAGCAGATTCAGGGTTCAGAGTTGAGAGCTCAGCAACTTAATTTTGCCATGCTGCTAAGTGCTGGGGTGTAAGAGCAGGAAGTAACTGTGCTGCAGCGCCTGCTACACACCAGGGCTTCCCCTGCTCCCTGGGCCAGGGACAAAACCCGTCCCAGGGATCTGCTCCCTGGCCCCCTCAGGAGCACACCCGTGGAGTCCCACACCACGTTGCTCACCAGGAGGGCCTGCACGCCCACGCTCAGGCCTCACACAGCAGCAGTTTTGCCTGCAAACCTATCTTGTTTTCTCCACTGTCAGTGGACATGGGTGCCAGAAGGCAAGCCTGAGAGACACAGGCCACATTGCACAGCACTTCTGGGCAGCCCCTTCTCCACACAGGCTGCAGACAGGCAAATTCCTCCCACTGCCGCTTGTTTCAGGGAGGATGGAAAGCAGAGGAGGAGATCCGCAGGCACAGACTTCAGAGCGGCCCTCAGTATGTGAAGCTGATCGTGGGCAGGTTCTCCTCTGTGCTTTAAAGGGATGCTGAGTGCGTTGTGCTCCATTAGGAGTAGATCTGAGGTGCAGAAGCACCACATCACATTGGGTTTTTCCAGCTGCCTGAAAGGACGTGAGCTGACCGTGCCTCTTAAATGATGCTTTTAACTCAGCTCAACTGAGAATGTCGAGGGCCACAACATGGATTTAGTGCTTTGATACTTACGAGGAAAAACTGGGGAAGGAGGAGAGGGATCCCCGACTGTTTTGAAGGGGGATATTTAAGGAAGATGCGGAAGAAGAAGCAGTCGGGAACTGGTTCGCCTAACCTACAAATGTCAGCTTTACAGAGTGAGTCAGTCTAAAAATAACCTCCAATTGTCTCCCAGCTACTCCAGCAGCACAGCGAAAGCGCAAGTGGTTGTGAAAAATCACCAGAGGGGGGAAGAACGATGCTCTGTCTGGCTTTTTTTTTTAAATTTATTTTTAAAAAGAAAAAAGACCCCAGGCTTTTAGAAATTTCTGATTAAAAAATGAAGCAAATACAAGGGTCTCAGAAGCCCAGACGCAAGTTAACCTTGTTTAATTGTTTTCACTCTATTTATTTTGTCTCTATTTATTTTACCTCTGAAAGGCAGCATAGGCTGAATTCCGGATAATCCCTGGAACACTGTAAATGTAAAACATGGGCATCCTTGCAGAATTGCAGGAGAACGTACCCTCTTTGCATCCAGACTAGACTCCCTTTCTAGACTCAGTATTTTAAGTGAGAGTATTGAATATCTCTCCCTATAATTTGGATGCTTCCCTTTTTAGCAGTCTCCCTGTTCATTTACACCCTACGAACTATTCCTTTCTCTTTTCAGTGATTATAGAAACACTGTCTGTGGCAGTATCAAATTGATCCATGATAGAATTTCAGAATAATTTGTATATGCATGATACAGAGATCTGTAGATGCCATCTTTTCCTTTTTTTCCACCCATCCAAAGCCATGGCTCTACAATAGGAACATACTGGCTTCAGATGTAGCAAAAGCCAGAATAGCACCAGCACCATCCCTGTACACTACCATTTGGAATAGCAAACTGACCAACCCAAAAGGGAAGACCTGAGACGTGTGACATTGCAAACAAACAAACAAAAATGCTTCTCAAAGACATGAAAACTAAATACCTCTGCAGTGATGTATAGGACGGCTGATTACCTGCAAATGTTCCTCAAATGGAACATGCCACTGCAGATTAGAGGAGTTATTTCTACTAATAATGCTGCATAATTCTCTGATTTAAGGTCTCCCTTCAAGCTGGGAATGAAATGACATGGGGGGGTCTCCACTCTGGAATGTGAGGTTTTCTAGAAGCTGGGGTTTTAACCAGGTAAGCCTGGAAAGTACCATTTTCAGACTTAAAACATTCCCACCTACTCTGTTATATTCCCCTTTTCTACACTGTGAGTGGGAAAAAACCCCAAACAGCAGGGTTCCTGACTCCCAATGTCTTGTAGACCCCAGTGGCAGAGGCATCACCATAGCAAGAGCAGACTGAAAAGGGTCAAGCTCGCTACTGCTGCTGCTGCTGCTACTCAGAAAAGATCAGTCATGAGGACGTGGAAGAGCGTGCAATGAGGCATATGAGGCACCAGGAGGGGGGATGCTGCACTAAAAATACACTGTGCCCAGCGCAGGGCAATGGCAGAAGCTGGTGGCCCTCTAGGTCAGTTCCTCAGCTGGTATGGAGTCATGAATGTTGCTCCACAATGGGTTTGTGTGCACCAGCAGTCTCTCTCCAGCTACCACCTTGTGGGTGGGTCAGGTATGGAGGACATGAATGACAAGTGTCTCACAAGTGACTCTTCCTCTTGAAGAAGCAATGTGAGGCACATTCGCCCTTACCTGGGCAGTACTGGGCTTTAACCCCCGAGATAGCATACTGAATGCATCAGAGCCTGGGAATGCAAGAACACAGAGCTGGATGCAGTAAATCACATATGGGCACACCAGAAAGAAGCGGCACAAAGTGCTATTAAGCTGTTAATCAGTTATTTGAATATTCCCCAGATTCCCTGGAATCAGCTGCAGAGATGGATTCACACCATGGAAATACAGCTGGACTTGGGCTGACCACCAGGTTTGGCCTTCAATCATTCAGCATTTCAGTGTTGCAGGAGCTCCATATGTGGCTCAAACATGCCAGATGGCCTAAAACACACACTGTCCTAAATACTCCAACACCTCTCCTGCCCTGCAAAGCCACCGAACACCAGGCACGTAGTAAACACAGAGCTGAATCCCCCTTGGATGTGAGACAGAGGGGACAAAATCAAGCACTCAGTTCAAGAGATCAGTCCGGTTTGTGTGGCAAAGTGATTTGTTTTTACTCACTGATGCCTACTTCCCTAGTTCATTTAAATAAACCTCTCTGGGAGGGCCAATGGCAGGAGGCTTTGGTGACCAAGAGCCAGAGCTGTTTATATTTACATCATTGGTCTGAATCCAACAGAGACTGATAGTGAAAGAAAATATTAGCCATCTGGCCAATGCTTGATAGCCTTGCTAGCAATAAACCAAGAGTGGATTAGTTACGGAGGTTTTCTGTATCTCTCTTGGCCTTCCAGCTTGGAGAGGGGCTTGCTTGTTGAAGCAAAGCCATCAGTCCTCTTGCCACCCTTACCACCTGCTATCGGACTGGCACGCAACTCCAGCAGTCTCCACCAGAAACTCAGATTTTATGAACACTGACTTGTTACAAACACTGAAGGAGAAACATTGAAGAGGGTTAAAAAATGCCTCTGTGTAAACCATTGCTCTTTCTGGTGATGTGCTGCATTGTTTATGAACTAACAGATGCCATGCAATGCCCGGTATTTATGGCAGCACTTACAAAGGCGCAGTTGGGAGGTAGACCTTGCCCGTTACTACATTATTGCAGTGCTCTTCCTTGCCAAAACAGAGCCCTGCATTTTAATATTTCCTACTTGCAATTGCATTTTACCACACGCTAAAATGCCTCAGCTGTAAAGAGAATGCTTTATAGCCTTTGCCCCAGGGTGTAGGTAGTTCCTATACTCAAACAGTCAGGACCAGCAATGGATGGATGCAGAGGAGGTGGAAGGCAGCTGCTGGTGGCGTTGTGTCCCCTTTGCTGCTGCAGTCACAGCAGACAGAAGGACTGTAGTCAGCCTTACCATGTGGGTCACTCCTCTGCCCAACAGATTGCCTTTGAACGGCAGTCCGTAAGGAGAGACGTGGGGGGTTACTTTTCACTGGCTAAAACCTGTCTCCTTGGTTTGCCTAAGTAAATTAACTATCTTAAACTGATTCAGAGGGTTGCTACACCTAGGAATAGGTAGTGCTCTGGAAGCTGCTGGGCTTGTAGAAGAATCCAGCAGCAGGGATGGGTAAGGAGAAGATGATGTCCCCACACCCAGATGGACAATATGGCCCATCCCCCTTGGCTTGGCTACACACCACACTGCTCAGCTGGGAAGCAAGAGGAAGGGCAGTGTGCCACACTGTGCCCTTTGTCCTCTGCTGTCCATGCAGAGATGCCCAGCCCGTGTCTGTGTGTGTTGGAGAGGTAGACGTGTGCGCTGGGGTCACAGGCAACCTGCTGAGCCAAGCGTGAAGGAGGAGCTGCACAACTGACTGCTCCCAGTAGCAACTGGATCCCCCCAACAGAGAGTGTGGTGGGCAGCACCGTGCTTACAGGCAAAGTGTTTCAACGGCTAGAGGCTGTTGGGTGGCAGTGTATTTGTCTCTGCTCGATTGGGCCCGTGCATTTAAATAAATAAATAATACCCCTTGCTTCTCCCACGGTGTTCCTGGGGCAAAATGTTTGCACCACCTTGCTTTTGTTGTGTCTTTCAGCCAGAAAGGTCCCTACCATGAATTCTGGACTTCCATCGTACCGGCTACGCTTTATCATGCAAGGCAGTAATAAATGCATGGAGAAGTACCGTGCCTCAGGACAATTTGGGCGCTGTGCAAAGGTCACTCTCTTCAGCCCCTAATTGCTCAGCAAAAGTGACATTTAAAATGCATATCATTAAAATAATAACAAATTTATTTACCTCCTCCATTACTGGGATCGCTTTTGCATACATTACACGTTTGATACGTTGCATGCCATGGAGGTCAGAGTGTGTTTGCATCACAAAATAACATCTTGTGGAATCACAGTGACACGAGGTGCCAGGCCTCGAATATAACTCATGCACTGGCATCTCTTGTAGGAGCTGTGACAAAATCCCAACAGCGAGAGAGGGCCAGTGCTCTCTGAGCTTTGTAGAAAGACAATATGGCGTCTGTTTTAAGGAGAGCAGGTATTTGTCCACATAGTGGAGAAATACCATGGTAAGCTCTTCCAGACAGTGAAAAGAAAGATGCAGCAAGAAAGACACACAGGAACACACACATCTCTGACTCAGTTCTGAAGGCTTTCTTCAGTGCTAGCACTGGCACACATGCATACATATGTGTATGCGTCTTTCTGTCTCAGAAGACAGCATTCAGACTAATATTTTTTTAAGAACTGGATGCACTGCTCATCTAACATGTCTAATAGGTGTTTTCTTGCTCACTTGCCACTAGGCTTCAAACCCTGCATTTTAGTTCCATCAGCCTGCAAACCATGTGCTCCGTGAGAGCCGTTATCACAGAGCCTCTGTGTTCCGATTTGCTGTAATGTGATTAGCTGAAGGCAGGCGAGCTAAAAGCAAGTTCAAATAAGACACAATTATTTCAGGTAGCCTCAGGATTCTCAGTTTCACATATGTGCATTCATTTCTTTTGCTCATGGAGTTATGTACTTACCTTCTAAAATACTTTGGGACACCTGGAGTTGTGTACCACATGAGAGTTTTGTGACTTTTGGGAGTTGGACTCGGTGATCACTTGGGGTCCCTTCCAACCCCTACAATTCTGTGACTATATTCGTGACAGCCTGATGTCAGTGCCAGAGGCTGAAGGAGATCTATCTTGCGTTCCTAACTGCAAACCAAATAAACCTAACTGGATATTTCTCCATGCGTTTAGCTCCCTTCCACACAGAGACTGTGGAGGACTGGGGAGTCATATGGTCTCCTAAAGCATGCAGAAAAATGCTTATTTGCCAATTTACAAGGCCTGAACCAAAGCCTATTGGACTCCTTCCAGTCCATTGAATTTTGGTTTGGGTTTTTGTTTTGTTTTTTTAATTAAAACTGGGAGAATGTTTTTTGTAAATAACAAATTTGTCAAAAACTGGACTTTTGAAGAAGCTTACTTGCAGAATCAAGTCCAACATGGTAAACAGATTTAGCTGGTAAAGAAATAGAAAACATTCATAAGAACATAACTGAGACTTTCCATGGCTTCTTTTGGAAATGATGCATTTGTTCCACGTGAGACATTATTTAAAAGCTACAGAAAAGGATCTAGGCTGGTTAGACCCTGTAGAAAAATCTCTTCTTTTTCTTTGATTGACCAGACTGGCCACTGAACAGATTTGTCCTGTGTGAGTTTCTTGCTGGTTTCTATCCCATCTTCCTGTTCATATCACTTTGCATTGCTTCTTGCTGTCTGTCTTCATAATTTCCAGTGCTCCTCCCCAGCATGGGTTCAGCTGAACAGATTCTAAGTTACCAACCTCCAATTTTATTGCAAGCAGAAGATGCCACTGGCAGAAACATCTTACATTAGAGCTTATGCAAACTACAGCAACCACTGGTGGCTTGCTGTGCTTTCCCAGCTTGATCTCTAAACACGCTGTGAAGTAGACTAAAGGTATATCTGTAACTTGTTGCCAGCAGACCAAGGTGTTATTTCCTCTCTGCTATGCATAGGGAGCAGCGAAGAGCCAGCACGAACCGTCTCTCATCCATAAGTGAGCTTTCAAAGCGCAACCCTTTAACACTGCTGTGGACTAAACCTATGGGGTAGTATCCCACGCCTCTTTCAGGCAGAGTTCCCTCTGATCAGGGCAAGTCAAGTCAGCGAGGGCTGCATTTTTCTTTGCTGCTTCGGCCCGTTGCTGATCCTGGCAGATGTGAGAAGAATATTAACCTGAAACCAGGTTCAAACCCCAAGTTTTCAGTTTTCCAGGACACCCCCTTTCTGAGGTCCCAGCACCCAGACAAGCCTTGGAGGGGACTGGATGACTCTCTGTGTGTGTGAGCAGCTTTTGCAGGAGGGGTGGCTGGCGTGCAGACTGGCGTCCTTCTTCCAATCCAGCTGTCACAGTCCTGGCAAGATCTCTCTTGGCAATGCCACCTTGCTGCCCCGGTGCGGCATGGAAGATGGGAGCACAAGAGCGGCTCCCCATGGGGCGGTTTGGCTTGCGCCACAAACCGGGAGCAAGCTCTGGAGCTGGCTGCGCTGCTGGTTTTGATTGACTGCAGATGGCTTCTCTTCTGCTTGTTTGCTCTCTCTCTCGACTAGGTTGCTTCTGGAAAGCCCGTCTGTTTGACCTGTCTGCCTCCTTCCTGACACTGCGCTGCTCCTCAGCTGCCTCATTTCCTCCCTGAGAGCGTAACAGAGGCAGCCTGAAATCTCTCTGCTCGTCAGGCTTCCATGTGACTTTCTATCTACTTAATCTATAATTAAAACTCAATGCAAGGACTTCCTTTCAGAAAAGAAAAAAACAAGAATTAAAATAAAATAAAACTGAGGAACAGAGCATTCAGTTCCTTTTGTGATGTCGCGTGATTTTTAGCAACTACGCCCAGATACTTGTTCGACAGCTATAAATCAGGAACTCGACCAAATGCCCACACCAGCCACGTACAGGAGTTTCCCTGGGACACTCCTCTCTCTTTCTTTCCCTTTTTTTTTCTTCTGCACAGCAGGAGTGAGCGGCATAATAGTGGATATTGGAAATAAACTCTTGAGCAGTGGAAGGGCCATCATTACTGCTGACAAAAGCAGCTTTTGAGGCTGAGCCAAGATCAAATAAATGAGAACTGGTAGGAGAAGCTGTCGTGTTTATGAACGGCTTATGAATGTGAGGTTCAAGTTATCGCTGGTTTCGAATCAATTAACTTTTGTGATGCTCTGTATAGATGGGTCTAAGCTGGAGGTTTCCCTTGGGTTTAAGAAGAGCTACCTTTGTCCTGAATCGTTAATTATTTCTCCTTGGGTGGAGCAAGAGGCTTCCCCTAATGTATTTCTGAGCTGTTTAACCCTAGTCATTACTGTCCTTTTCCCACCTCTCTTTCACAGCTCCCCTACACCCAGAATTCCCCGCTGAAAGCACCTGACGGGCCAACCTCACCCCAGAAGGATGAGGACACGCTTATCGTCTGAAAACACAAGAGGAAAGAGCTGGGCTGCTCTTTTCAAAGGGGGATTTGTCATGATATCCCTGCCTCTGCAGCCAAAATGTGCACTGACCACAAGGACCTTACTTCACCTTCATCTATGGAAGAATTTAATTAATCTTTCCGTATTGGCAGGCGAACAACATTTCCTGAAGAGAAAAATAAATGTTAATTTTCAGAGGTAATTAACAGTCACTGAATGAGACTAAAGGGCTTTCATCAAAATTACCAATCAGCTCAAATTTGAAGAGATTCTCTCCTCCTCATTGCTTCTCCATCTCATTCAGCCAGTCCGTCTGAATTAGTGCCTAATAGAGTCTCAGACATATTCATATCCTGTCAAATTCCCATCCTCCCAAGGAACTGTCCCTTTCAAATGGTAATACAGAGGGCGTATGATGTGCGCTCGTTGCTATTTCGGATTTAACAGCTGGCTGCGCTGCACCAGGGGTAGCCGTGGAAACTTGAACACGGCACGTGCGAGCACGCGCGCGCGCGTGTGTGTGTGTGTACCCGTGTCACCTGCTCTTTTGCAAACGATACCTTTTATCTTAAGTGATGCTCTCTTAATGATTCCTTGCAAGCTTGTTCTCTTTTTAGACCAGCAGGGCTGCCGAAGGAGAGCAGCTCTACGGCGACCAAGAGCACCGTCACTCTCCAGGACTCAACCGCATAGCTTTTCTCTCACACAAGTTGCGGCGTGACAGATGACAAGGGCCACCACCAGTACTGGGGCGCTGGTGGCCCTCGCCAAGACCTAAGGGTTTAAGAAAGGCTTTCCTCAGGCTCTCCTTGGCCAACTGCAGGACAGCTCCATGGGGTTGCTCATTATTTATTACACAGCTTCAGACATTCTCAGTTCTCAACGCAGCTGAAGACATACACACATCGGGGTGACCAGCAGAAGGAGCAGACAGTCTCAGGGCTGTTCTCCAGAGCAGCATGAGGACAGAAAGTAGGAGTCCTCCTAGGTCCATGTCATATAAAAGGTTCCCTCCTCCTGCTCTGTTAAATATTTTGGGCTGAGCTAAAGACCTATAGCGTTCAGAGGGACATCTCCACAGACTCCAGCTGGATCTGGCCCTGTAATATGGAAATCTTGTGAGACCCCCCATGGTGAGAGCCAACAAGGAGAATTTCTAGTGAAACCTTTCTGTGTGCTGTACCAGGGCACTTCTGGAGACAGCACTACATGGGCACAGAGCATGACCTCCGTTAACAATACACACTACATGAAAGCTAATAATTCTGGCTAAAGCATATTCAAAATAGGATGCTTGAAGCAAAACTAATGCATTATTCACTGCTCGTTGGGAATACAAGAACATAGAGATAGACATCTGAGCCTTGGGCCTTTTCTGAGATGTACTGCACACAGGCGTATGGCAGTACAGTGACTCTTACTGCCATGGGTCTTTTATTACTAATACTATTTAAAATTTTGCCCTGTGATCAAATAAAAACAAAAATGTGTGTGCATTCAACTTTGCTTCCTAGTCATATAGAGATGAGAGACGTTTCTAATGCTGTATTCATTTCCTTGGTGTAAAACACATCCTTCCTCCACCTTTAAATTAAATCAGACAAGTGTTCAGTGGAAGTCACAGGGTGCAAAAGTGCAGAATTTGCCAATTTCTCAATCAGGAGATGAAAACAATTCTGACCAGACCACCAATGTGATCGACCTTGCTAATGTAATGTTTCTCAAAACTAAGGACTGTTAGAGAAGGACAAAAATATGTTATTTTTTAATATATATTTATATATAAAATCTTCGTAATGCATTGCAACAACCATTGTGGGACCAGAACTGTAGAAAGCCATATTGGGATTTTCCTAATTGCATGTAGAGAGCTAGCAATATAGATACCTGCCTCTGAACTAATCACCCTCTGGTCCTTTTGTGGTCAACAGAGAAACACAGATGCTGGGCGAGAAGGAGTGATTTATCTCTTCCTAAAGTAGATGTCTAAGAAAGGTCAAATGAATTGCATCCTAAAAGTGCCTATTTCTCTCCGCCTACCATAAAGGTTGAAGAGTGACTAGTTGAGATGTAAATTAATACACCATAGACGTGCAAGCCTGTGGGAGGTGGGGGATGCTGAAGTGCACCCCAGGGTACCACAGTGGAAAGGTCTGCAGAATAACAACAGATAACTCCTCCTCTTCCCCAAAGACAGATTTTCAGGTTTTCATCAGATTAAATATTTTTGGTTCAAGATGTTTGGCTGTACATCAGCTGAAATGGTATCGCTTTTCCAGCTCTGAACCACGATATCATGTCACAGAATCCTACAATCCTAGGATCATGGAATACCAGGTTGGATGGGACCTCAAAGATCATCAGGTCCAACCTCTTTTGGCAAAAGCACGGTCTAGACAAGATGGCCCAGCACCTCCTCCAGCTAAATATTAGAAGTGTCCAGTGCTGTGAAATCTGATGTTTCCCTGGGAGATTATTCCAATGGCTGGTTGTTCCCATTGTGAAAAATTTTCTTCTTGTGTCCATTTGGAATTTCCCCAGGAGTAACTTGCACCCGTTACCCCTTGTCCTTTCCGTATGATGCCTTGTAAAAAGAGAGCCTCCATCTATTTGTAGCCATCTTTAATGCTGGAGCATGGTGATAAGGTCTCCCCTAAACCCTCTTTTCTCAAGGCTGAACAAATCCAGTTCTCTCAGCCTGTCCTTACACAGCAGGCTTCCCAGTCCTTTGATCACCTTCACGGTCCATCTCCAGACCCTCTTCAGCCTGTCCACATCTTTGTTGACTAGCAGGGACCAAAACTGAGCACAGTATTCCAGGTGTGGCCTGTCACGCGCTGAGTAGAGTGGGATATTGTCTGCTGGTGATGCCCTTATTGATGCAACCCAGCATCCTGTTGGTTTTCTTTGCTGCAGCAGCACACTGTTTGCTGATACTGAGCTCCCTGTGCACCAGGAACACACCCCCACCCCTCCCCAGGTTGCATTCCACAGAGTTGCTACCCAGCCAGGTAGATCCCAGCCTGTGCTGCATGCCTGGATTGTGGTTTAGGTGATAAACTTCTTCTGCAGGCACTGCTGTGAAGAAGAATCTTGGGCAATTTGTATCCCAGCAGTTTCAGCAAGCAAGCCTGATTTATGGCACTGGTGAAGCCTTCTTGGAGCCAGGAGGAGCCTGACTGGATCTCAGTTACTGTTTTACAAGGTATGTCTTGTCAAAACGGTGTTGAGGCCACCTTCTGATTCTAACTGATCTTAAGCCCAACTGCAAATTGGCTTCAGTAGCACATCTTTTATGTGGCAAATTCTCTTCACAATCTTTTGTGGGACTGACATGGGACCCACTTTTGCCCGGCTGGGAAACTGATTAAAATGTAAAAACAACACAATCATACATATTACTTTTATCCAGAATTCTCACACTTCTCATTAGCTTCCCTATAGCTTATCCTTTGAAAAACCCACAGTTATGTACCTGGCTTACCTGTGATACTTTGCTGTTCTTAACATCTGCTTTCAGGATAATCAAATTACAATATGATTTCTAACGAACTCTCATACATTATTTGAAAAGAGAAACAGCTGTGAGGATGGTCTTACTTGAATTCACTGTGTTTGACTGTGCTTTTTCCTTGAGTTTAGTTTTTTCATGTTTGATCCCCAAAACATAGCCTAAAAAGCCAGCACTTCCAGTTCAGATGACCTCAGGAAAAGGCAGTTTTAAAAGAAAAGCCCAAATATATTAATATTCATTAGCATGAGCTCTTAAGGTAAAATAATTTTAAAAATACAACTAGATAGAAGCACAGAATGATAGATTTGTTTAGGTCAGAAAAGACCTTTAAGATGGTCAAGCCCAGCCATTAACCTAGCACTGCCAAGCCCACCACTAAGTCATGTCCCTCAGCACCATGGCTGCACGTCTTTTAGATACCTCCAGGCGTGGTGGCTCAACCACTTCCCTGGGCAGCCTGCTCCTAGTGATTGACTGCCCTTTTGGTGACAAAATTTTTCCTAATATCCAATCTAAGCCTCCCCTGGTGGAACTTGAGACCATTTCCTCTTGTCCTATCATTGTTACTTGTGAGAAAAGATGACGCTGACAATCACCACATCAAAAAATCAGTAGGTACTATGGTCACAAGCAACAAAGCTGAGCTCAGTGATTTATGATAATGTCACTAAAACCTCTTGATATATTTAGCAAGTGGTAATGGTAAAGGTTCTAATTCCTTTGAGGGACAACAGTGATGAAATAAACCACGAGGGTCAAGTGGATCATGACCTCGTGAAAACTCAAATAGTGGAGACGGAGCCTTATAAACTTCCTTATAACAGATAATGCCTTGAAGAATTTCAAAGCCGCTTAGTACTCAATGCAGACTTGCCACAGGCTTCCCACTGCCTGTGTATTATTAGAGGAAAAACCACAGATTACTTCTGTCACTACGAATCTTGGATCTGCTCAGAAGCCCCATTTTAGGCGCGGCGAGCACTCTTGCCATGCAAGGAAAGCGCGCAACAGATAGTGTGTGTGCACCCGTCTGTCAGCTCCCCCCACTCAGCCTTCGCCGTGTGGGTGCTCACACAGAATCTGTGATTCAGATTTAAAGCCCGCAGTGCATCCCGGATTGTCATACTAACAGTCGCACCTGGCAGCATTAATTTTGCTACTGCAAAGCGTTGTCACAGGATCAAAGTCTTTGTATGAGATCAAGTAATAGGGCAGGAGGAACGCTGCTGACGACTGGTTTACATGTTTCGCAAAAGGAAAGAGCAACAGCCCACTGGCATGCTTATCGGCACAGGCAATGCATGAAGTTAATTTGATTCCTTTCTATATAGTTACCTTAGTGCCCCACCCCCCCCCCAACTTTAGAACAAAGCTTATATGGGAGTTCAGAAGAGCCACGTGCCCAAATTCAGGTGGAGCAACCTGACAGGCAAATGATGACCATCCTGATCTACCCGAACACATTTTCCTGCACAAACACTGTGAAAACAATAAACGGGCTCAGTCCCATGAAGAATTATGTCAATGAGTCCCTAAGGTCACTTATGTACAGCTTGGGCTCCTTTGCATCCTTGCTGTAATTTGCCTCCTGCATGCCAGCCCACCTTGCCAGAAAAAGTTTTTCTCCAGGCACTGTAATGATAGAAAAACTAATGAATATGCAGATTTAGGACAAAGCACATGGATAAAGCGGCCATGCTGAGGCACACCTGTACAGCTTCTTTATAAACTAATCCACAGAAACAATTCCTTGGTCAGAAACAGAGAGAAGTGTTTGAGGATGGGCTTTCTCAGCTTTGAAGACATAGAGGAAGAGTGGGAAGGCAAGAAGACAAAACGGTGCCTTCCCACTCTTGTAACAGCACTGACAGCGATAGGCCTGGGAGAGCATCAGTCTGAGATGTGAACGGGGCGATCAGCTGCCATTGACAGAGGCATTTTTGATTGATTTTAAATTAAGGTCACTGTCCCCAGGCCACAGCTAGATTTGATTATTTCTGTCACATTTTAGAAGGGTGAGAGAAACGTGTTTGCAACCAGTGACTCTCTCTCCAGTGACTCAGTGCATAACGATGGCTTTTCCAGTGGGCTTTGATGCTTCCAGCTTCCATGATGGGCTGCACGTTGGTACAGCACTGCCACTCTCTCACTTAAACGAGCAGCCATCTTCTTCAAGAACTGGATTTGGACTAACAGGTCAAAGCCTTAAGAGCTCGTGTCATCCTCTCCACTCCTTCCCAAGAGCACACAACAACGGGCTCATGGTTCCATACCTGTGCGCACTCCGTTCCATGCGTGCCTCAGTGAATGCGTTTGACAACATCCTCTCCAGTTCTTGAAGGAAAGGTGGTAATGTAATCCAACCACTTGTGTGGCAGCTGACAGCCGTGAAACACCACCTGATCCATTTCTCCCAAACAGAGCCTTTTCCCACTCTTAAATACAACTGTTTAAAGGCAATTTTGACATTGCACATTTCAGCGACCACCTCCCATCCTCACATTCCCAACCACTTGGTTGCCAGCGTTCCCAGCTGTCTCCCTGCTTGCTTATAAGACTCCTCCACAGTATGGTCCAGAACCCTTTCAGAAAGCCACTCCTCCCTTTTAGCATTCAGTTCTACAAGGTACAGGTGATAGGAAAGCGGTGGGCAGCACAACATTAACCCAGATGTGACATCAAATCTGAGAGGTGTGTTCACTGCTGGCAGGTAAGCGTTGGCTATCAGTGGACACCTAGGGGAGAATATAGGCACAGAGTGAGCCCACCCACGAACCATTTGTGGTGGAGGGGCTTTTCTGCTCCAGCTGTGTGTTGGCTGCCTTCCATGGATTTCTCTGCTGTAAGTTTATCCATTTTTCCCTCAAAATGACATCAATTGCCCACTGTCAGATACTGAAATGGCCAGGGGCTCCACAGTTGTGCTTGCATGAAGAATCACCTCCTTATGGCCAGGTGAACAGTCCACTTGCTGCCTTCATTTAATGGCCTCTGCTTCTTCTGCTAGATTTTGTGGCTGGCAGTCCCTGCTGAGTCTCTCCAGGCACCTCAGGAGTTGAGGAATCTCTGTCACAGCTTCCTCAGGTGCCTCTTCCCAGGCCTCAGGTACCTAACTGGAGAGCCATTTCAAACCACAGATCACCACTGCTAGCATCCACAAAACCTTTTCCAGCTCTACCATGCCTTTTTGATACAGTAAGACCAAAGATTGAGTGGTATTCAGACTGCAGGTGCACCAAAGATTTACAGACCAGTGTAAAATCTGTTTTCCTCTCTGATGCTCTCCTAATGAGTGCTGACATTTGACTCACCCTTTCAGCCACACCGAACACGGAGCTGAGATCTTCCCAGCTGTGCTTGTCTCTGGGCTCTCAACCTGGGGAAAGAGATGGCCAAAACCTTTCCATGCTGATGGGTAAGAAAGAAACGACCAACTGCAACTGCACAGTTGTGCTGTTTCGGAACAATCACCCCCCCCCCCACACACACACATATTGGAATAACAGTAGTGGATGTTAAATCCCGAGATGCTACGAGATTCACTCTGAGGCAGCTTGACCTAAATTCCTATGGGGGATGAGGAAGCCACATATTTGGAGCATTTGAAAGAAAACTAGACAAATGCCTGTAAATTATCCTATGGAGGACATTCCTACTCTCTTTCGGAAGATGGATTAGGCAGATGACCTACTAAGTATTTTTTTTTCCCTTCTTCGTTCCCTAATTCCTACGATGTCATGAGTGCGTGCGCTTTACTCTTTCTTAAATCATAATCTGTTTGATCCAGCACCAGTCAAAGGTTTTGAAACGCCCATTAAACCACAAGAGGAAATCTCGAGCGGTTTGCTAATATCAACAGAAATCCAGATGGAATTACAATCATCTTTTATGTACATTCGAGGGCATATTATGTAATACTAGCCGTGGATTTAGTTTAATGCGCCGCACCTTCCAATAAGCTGCTGGCGACACTAATAGCAATTTGAAACCTATGAAAAACTCTTGCGCCCTCGACAAAACCCTTTTAGAGCCCAGAGTCCACGGGCAAGGGGCTTGGGATATTCAGAGCCTTATGGGAAAACGGGGACAAGGGAGATCCTGGGTGGAAAATGGGGAAAAAAATAATTACAAAGAGGGGGAAAGAAGGGGCGGAGGGGGGGGGGAGGGGGGAGGAGAGGGGGAGGAAAAAAGAAGGAAATTAGAAACGTGGTCAATTTGAGATAGCAGCAGAGGAGACAAGGTCAGAACTTCAAGCAGGCAGAGAGCAAAACCCCCAGGAGAGGCATTAAGAAGAATGACGCCGCCTGCTGTAGCATCCTCCCGGGGTGCTCCCGAAAAGGCTGGGGTGGGTATCTGGGACCCCCGCTGCTCCGTACCCCACGCATCTCTCATCAGCGCCTCCTTTCCCTCCCCCGCGCCCCCACGGAGCCTCTGGGGGAGGCTGGGGGGGCGTGTGGGAGAAAAGGGGGGAGGCGTGCCGGTGGGAGGGCCCGAGACCAGGACAGCCCCCGCCCCCGCCTCTCGCCCCGCCCCGCCCCGCCCGGCGCGGGGGGAGCGGGACGCGGTACCGGGCAGGGCAGGGCGGCGCGTCCCCGGCGGCGGCGGCCGGGGTTGACAGAGGCGGGCGGCGGCTGCTGCTGCGGCGGCCCCCATGGAGCCCAGCTAGGGGCTGCTGCACCCTCCACCGGAGGTAGGTGCCGCGGGGCGGCTGCTCGCCGACAGCCCCGGGCGGGCGGAGCGGTGACAGGTTGGCCGGGGCGGCGGCGTTTTGCGGGAATCCTCCTTCCCTCCCTCCCTCCTCCCCCCTTCCTACCCGCGGCCGGGCTCTGCGGTACCGTAGGGAGGGCGGCGGCGGTTCCGCGGTCCCCGCTTCGGCCCGTGACTATTGTTTCTGGTGGCGCCGAGCGGGCGCAGCGAGACCCCGGCGGCGGCGGCTTTGTGCGGGTTGTCCCGGCAGTGGGGCTGCGGCGGTGGGGGGGCGCGGAGGACCGAGGCGGGGAGAGGGACGGGGCGAGACCGTGACCGCACGGGCAGAGCCACCCCCCCAGCAACCCACACACCCCCCTTCTTTCTCCTCCTCCTCCTCCTCCTCCTCCTGCTGCCTGCGCAACTTCTCCAAAATCACGCCCGTGGGTGCGCGGGGAGGAGCGGCGCGCGCGGCGGCGAGGCATCGCCTCCCCCCGCTCCTTCCCTCTCCTCTCCCCCCACCCCACCCCCGCCTCGTGGGTCCTGCCCCACGGGAAGCAAAACACGGCGGGTCACAGCGGTTTTAAGCGCCCGTGTCCGCTCTCTGGAGGAAGAAGGAGATTAAAAATGTAGGATGGGTTTCAAGATGGGCGGTAATGGGATGATTTGGGGTCCCTCTCGCAGCCGGTCACAAGCGAGGAGGAGGAGGAGGGAGGAGGAAGGTTTACCCTTCCAAAGTTGGGGCAGAAATTCCTCCCGCTGCCGACCGGCTCCCCGGCGAAGGCGGCCGGGAGGATGAACTGTCACCTGCATCCTCCTTAATGGCTTTTGCTGGGTGAGGCGGGCGCGGGGCGTGGGTCATCTGCGCCGGCGTGGCCGCGCTCCGGGCTTGCGGGGCCGTGGGTGCCTGGGCGAGTCAAGCGCGGTGCCCCGCAAGCCCCCCGCGTCCCTCCGGGGAGATGGCGCAGGGGGCAAGCGCGCTGGCCCGGAGTTGCGGTGCAGTTATTCGCCTTGCCTCTCTTTTTTTTTTCCCCCCTAAATTTTTTATGCCCTCCCCCATCCCTACACGCACACCCCTCCTCTTTTTTAAGAGATTGGTTTGGCTTTGATTCAGTCACCGATGATGTTGGTGGTGGTTTTCCCGCGTGCCATTCTCCATCAGAAGTGTCTTTTTTAAAAAAGAGGGTTTAAAATGCAGGGTTTGGGATATACGGACAGTGTCTGATGGGGTGTATTGTTAAGGGGGAAAGTGTATCTGACTGCCCGTGGATTCTTTGGGTATTTTCCCTTTAAACTCGATGGGGAAAGACTCGGTTTTTCCCAAGCAACCTTTCATGTCGTTATCACTAGCAAGCTGGCTTAATGTTTAAAGTAAAGATTTCCTCCCAAGTACGCTACTGATAGGGGTATTTCAGGCATGACACTAGTGTACGATGAAAAACTGGCATACTTCTGTTTTGGGGGGGTTGTTTTTACTATGTACATTTGGGAAAGCCTTTCCCTCCTTTTCCATGACTCTGCGAGCGGCCGTGATTAATCGGATGCAACCACAGCGAGGACTTCGTCCAGAGCTGTTTCCCTGCCCGGCTCTGCTGGTGCAGCCCACTCAATTAATGCACCCTCAGTATTTTGTCCTTGGCATCCCCAAGGAATTTTGCAGCATTGCTGTGAGAAGCTCCAGCGGGACTCTCATGGGGAGGCTGAGACTGCTTTTCACCTTGAGACATGACTGAAGCCAAATTTGAAGAGGGGATAACTGCTTGAATTGACTAGAGAGTGATGCTGAGTTTCCAGGCGTACGTTAAATTCTGGAGGCGCTCCAGTAGCCGGAGCTATTCGGATCAGGTGGGGGAATCACCCCAGTGATGGGTTTTGCAGGGTCCTCATTGATTCCTTCCAAAAACGCAAGGGATAGCGATAAGCATCTGCAGCGTGTGCATGGATCGTGCTGCCAGTGTGGGTTGGGGGACAGAGCCGGTCATGCAGCGGGCACGACGCCTGCGATGAGCAGGTCGCGCCGAACTTGGTGACGCTGGCGCGTGCTACGCAGAGCCTGCAGCGGTGCGAATTGTGGGGGGAAATGCCTGAGCGTGTAACAAAGGCGGCTGGCTCATCTCCTGCCTGAGGAGCTCCCTTTTAGAAAATCTGGCTCCCGTCCCTGCCTCTGCCACAAATTGCCAGGGTAGCTCTGGGCGAATCTTTTAGTGTCTCCTTGCCTCCACTCTCCACATCGTTGCCCGTGACCTGCCAAGGGCTCGCCTCTACTGGGCTGTTGGTTCAGACCCTAACTCCAACCCTTCACCTTCCCCAGCTGCCATGTGCGCATCAGTCTGAAGCCCGCGATAGGTGGTACCTAAGCTGCTCCGAGGGGACACGGTTTGACACTCGAATGCTGCTAGCGGAGCCGATAATACAGATGTAGCAGCCTCCCAACGACTCATCAATCTCTAATCCCATCCCTCTTCTAATCCAGTCATTCTCTGCTGCTAATCAAATCGCCCGGCATCGCTGGAGCGATGTTTGGCTGCGTGCTCGCTGCCGTGTCGGCTAGCCTACGTCAAGGCAGGGAAGCGGTGGAGGGGAAGATGGGCTGAGTGTCACCAGCTCTTTAGGACAGAGACCGTCTGTCACTTGAGGTTTGTAAAATCCCTGGCACGAGAGAAGCCCGGTGTGATTTAGAAATCCAAATTGTGGCTAGAGGGTAAATTGCAACAACATCACAGAGAAATGGCCAGAAAATGGCACCTCGGGCGTTCCTGTGCAGCCAGCTGTGTGCGCGTCAGGAGGGAGCGGAGGTGGAAGGGTGCAGCTCCCTCGGCGTAACAACGGCGTTCTTATTTTAGCATGGAAGACAGCCAAAGATAAGGAGTGGTTGTCATCCGGCTGGCTGGAGAATAATAAAAAAAGAAAGAAAGAAAGAAAGAAAGAAAAGCTGCGTGGAGATAGAAATATTTTCATGTAGGTACTAAAGGGAGGGGGAAAAAGAAAAGCAGATAACCTTGCAAGTGATGGACTAGCCACATAAAGCTGGCAGTACAACATTTCTCCCATAAAATCCAGAATGATCCTAATTAAGCCCAGACCCTGTTAAATGACACATGGCTTTATTTATTTCAGATGTTTCTAGGTCCTAGAGATGGGGCCAAATGTGAAGAGTTTGATGTGGCAGATAGTTTAACCCCAATTACTTCTACATAAATCACGTGATTGTTACAGGAGCTGAGTACCTCTAATGGGTGTCCCAGGGCTGCTGATAAATAGATATATATTTTAAAAAAAAAAAAATCCTATGAAAAATCTCTGGGAGTGCAGGTGAGGGTTTGGAAGAGAGGAGCGGTCATCCCCTCTGCAGGCAGGAGGCTGGGGATGTGAGAGCTGTTGTGGCACAGCATGCCCATCAGTCTGTGTGCACAGACAGCTGAAATGGTGGCTTTGGAGAGCAGGCAGCTGGAGAAAGGGAAGCAAAATGGGAGCCGACAAACATCCTCATTATGACACTGGGATGGGTGGATGGGTGGACAGATATTTATGGGGGTGCTTGGCTTTTATTCTTTTTTTACTTTGAGCGGAAGGAGTCGGTTGGCGATGTGTGGTGCTAGCCACGGATGGCTTTGTTTGGAGATCATGCTGCGCTGGGTCGTGCCTCCAAAAACAGCATCTACAGAACAGCCATACAGCAAAACACTTCTCAGCGCTTCTCGGGTTTCACAGGCTGTCTTCAGGAAGAAAAAGTTTGCCTTGATTTTTGTTCAAAGCCTTAAGCCTAAATTCTCCCGGAAGATTCTAGATTTCAAAAAGGTGGTGGCTGTCTGTGAGGTCACAGGCTGCTGAGGATCACCATTAACCAGTCTCAGTTCTCTCTGGGAGTTTCCATTCCTGGGTTTGCAGTATTGCCCATCCTTCCCAAGGCACTGAGAAGCTCTGTAAATGGGCCACTCTGTGGAGGAGCTGCTCTGCTGAGTTTAACGATCCTTGGTAGTTCTGGCTTACCCTTTTTTTTCCCTCTCCTCCAAACAAGTCTATCCATGCTATCCTTTAACATGCAAAGCACTTAAAGGGGGGATGCTGGTGTGACTTAACAGGGTTGTGTCTGTGTGACTTTGCCGGTCCTGTGGCCTCAAGGTTCTCCAGGGTACATTTAGATTGGATATTAGGAAAAAGTTCTTCACAGAGAGGGTTGTCAGTCACTGGAACAGGCTGCTTAGGGAAGTGGTGGAGTCTCCATCCCTGGAGGTATTTAAAAACAAGTAGATGCAGTGCTTAGGGACATGGTGTGGTGGTAGGCTGGGTGGGTTAGGTTGATGGTTGGACTTAATGATCTGAATGGTCCCTTCCAACCAAGACAGTTCTGTGACTGTGTTCTATGGATGGCTGGGTGTCCTGGGGCACCTCTGTGGCAGCTGCTGCACCATGCCAGGTGCTGACTTTGGGTGCAAGTTGCTGGACCCCTCTGAGCCGGACCTGTTTCCAGTATGCTTTCATTTCTGCTAGTTAATAGGGTATGTGCTTGTTTTAAAATGCTTCTTTGAGGCATCAAATGTGAGGCTTAACGATCTCAAGAATTAACTAAAGAGCTTGGGAAGTAGCTCCTGTCCCGTTCACCTTCCTCAGAAAAACAGCGTCCTTCAGCTTAGTGGCTTGCAGGTCCCTGTATTGCTTGCGCCACCCTGAAAGTGGCTGGAGAGCAGGTGCTACAGCATAAGGAATGTGGCTGCTGTTGGCTTGAAGGGCAGGCTGGGCCTGGGTTTGGGTTCCCCACCACCTCCACCATGACAGGCACAGAAGATCTCAAAACAATCCCCAGGATTGACCACATCCATAAATATCTTATTAGCTTGTTATCTTTGAGCCAGTGATTGGGGGTGATCTCTGATAGGCAAGACGAGGCAAACGAAGCTTGCCGTAACACCTCACTGAGCTTTGGTGGGGCCACTGAGGGCTGGCACATCCCTGTACACCCTAGGCTGTACCTCCGAATTCAGTTGGTCAGGCTAGTTCTGGGGACCAATCTCTCCTCCAATGTCTGTATGTGCTTCAACCATCTAATTATTTCTCTGCCTGTATGGTGGCACGGGAGCAAAGAGGTGGGGGAAACGTGATGGCCACCAGGAGGGCCAAGGGGACGACCCTGACCTGCCCTGGCAGACGGTGTGTGCCTCATGGCTAAGCCAGGTCATTTGGAGGAGTGCAGGTCTTGCATTCCAGCGAAAAATAATTCGTTAATGACCAGAGAATAATCACTTTACTCCAAAAAGCCTCTCCAGCTGCATTGCACCAACTGTTCTTTTTCAGCCTCTGAATCCTTAATGACAGCAGCAGCTAATTTCTCTTTCTGTGTTTTTCTAGCTGCAATGTCCTATTTTCTCTCAGTTTATTGAGAAAATAATAGAAGTCATTACATAGCGACTTGTCACCTTTCAGAGAAGAAAACTTCTCCCTGGTTGAATGGCTAAGTTAGTTACTTGGTGACTGAGTCAGACAATAGCGATGTTTTGTAGCTCATCAGTTATTCATCTGTGCTTAGTCAATCAATTAATTAGCCAGAGGAGTTACTTAACTTATCGTTCATGAGTATCAGAAGATAGTGAATAAGCCAGTCCCAAGCAGGGTAGCAATGGCAGGCGGGTGTTGTGTCGCATGCGAGCAAAGAACCCAAAGTCTAGTCGGGTGGTGAAGTGAGAAGTGTGTGCTCGTCGTGTTTGTTTGGTTATTAAATTTAGCTGCCTGACAGTACTGCACAAAATGGCTTTTGGCTTAAAAAGAAGAGATATTGAAGAGTGTTGAACTAGAAGATGATGCAGGAGGGCAGTGGGACTGGAAGACAGAGAAAACCAAGTAAAATGTGATGTGTTTTTCTCTGTGTGTGGGACGCATCTTTTTGGCCATTGGTGATGGATCGCTTGCCATAGAGCTGGATCTGCACAAGGCCACTGCAAAGCTAACAGGAAGGGCCACGTGTTGTTTTTTAATCAGGATTTTCCTAACCAAGCAGGCAGGCGTGTCTGAATAATAGATGTCTTGATCTCTTGGCCCTGGTGATGGGGCTGGAGATGAGAAGACAGTTCTTGGCCAGGAGGCCTGCCCCACAGAAAGGTGGGGGAAGAGGACTGCTTGCCTGGCTCAGCCTTGCTCTCCAGGCTATGGGATGCTGAGGGGATGCCAGAAGGAAGTGGGAACGTATGTACGAATACATGTTACCATACTTCTGTCCCCCTGCAATGTATTGTGTACTTCACAGGGAAGAAAATGAGAAGGATCATTCCTTGTTTGGGGGAATTTTGACTGTGTTACTGTCTTGGGCAGCTGCCTTTGGGGTGCTTGGAGACAGTTACTGCAGGTGCCAAGCCTGTTGGACCTGGAGCTTGGCCTTGGGGGAGAGTTTTCCATAAGCTTCATGGGAGGACAGTTGAGTCAGAGGGTTTTGCCCAGGAGATGCGTAGAAGCACGGGTCTGCAGCCCTGGAGAGTCTCCTGCTGTGACAGCAAAGGGTCCCTTTGACACAGGATGCTCTCTACCAGAGAGAGCATGTAGTCTGCAGATACAAATGCATACATACATAGGCATGCATACATGTACTTGCACAAGCATGTCCCAGAAGAAGGAATGCATGGAAGAGCCTAGCTGTTGTAGCCGTGACGCGGTGTTAATTGATCTGTGGGGGCTGGATGGTGTTACCTCTTGCCATTTTGCTACAGGAGGACCTATGTTATGCTTAGGGTGGGTTCACAAGGCTTCTGTGATGGAAGAAACTGGGCTCTGTGTTATAGCTCTTCTGCATTGTGCGTGCAGGATGCATGAAAGGGTCTTGTTCCCTCATGGGGCTGGCAGTGCTGAACTTGGTATCTTGTGTCTCCTGCCCCTCTCCCCATACCTAAGTGGCTGCTCCTGTGCAGAAGACTGCTTGGCCAGCTGGGCTGGAACCGAAGTAATGTTGGTAGGTGGAAGAAAGCAGTTGCCAAGAGTTCTCTTTCCCTGCTCATTGAGGGGATGCATCTCCCTTTGGCTTGGGTTAGCCATTTAGGTCCTTGGGGAATTTCTTTTTTTAATTTATTTTATTTTTTTGATGCTCAGTTACCAGCCAGAGGTAGTCTATAAATGTGTTTAGCCATGATACCCTCACTTGTGTTTTATGATACATTCTAGCTGTCACCATAGCTTTCTGTCTTCTAAAGGGGGTTATTAAATTGATGGAGCCAGCCCTGAATGCCACCAGGTGCTGCAGAGAAGAAAGCAGAAGCAGCGTACATGGCTGTGCGCCATGGATCCCCATGTTCAGAGCCTGCAACTGCAGAGTTGTGCAGTGACCATCCTGGAAGGATCTAGTACAGCTCCCACCTGAAACGGTTCAGTGGAAGGAAGAGATGAGTACACTGATCATGAACAGGCTCCAGACATCTCAGTTAGCTTTGGAGAGGCTGGTCAATGCTCATGCTTTCCATTTTCTTTCTATTTACTTTCTAGTGGAACTGAAGAGCTCTTTGCTTTGAAGCATAAAGGTCCAAATATTTTGGGACCTGGTGCTTCTGAAACTGGTTTTCTTGAGAAGGGGTGCCACTGTGTTTCCAGGGAGCTGAGGTTCTCAAGCCAGCAGCCCTTTATTTTTAAAAAGGAAGGAGGTGTTTTTAATAGAGTTTCCTGTTTTGAACTCTGGTTAAAGGGCATGAAGTGGTCAGAGGTAGGAGAGTTATCATTTAGGTCAGGGTTGTCTCTTTGTATTTTCATATTTGTATACATAATACACATGTATACAAATTATTCTCCTATTTATGTTATGTATTTTGCTTTGTGCAAATTTCCCCAGTTTTATTTAAGTAAGACTAAACAAGGTTTCCTGTTGGAAGTGGTTTAGATATAGCTGGTCCTGCCTGGGGCAGAGGGATGGGTTAGCCAACTTCTCAAGGTTCTTTTCAGGACCTTTGCTATGGGTCTAGGCAGTTGCCCAGCAAAAGAAATTAGTAGCCAGTTGTGCTGGTTATGCTGATAGGGTTTTGCTGTAGAACTGAACGTGGATATTTGTTTGAAAAGGAGATACAAGCCTAATGGAGCATAGCTCCTGCTGCTGCGTCGGACAAACAATTCTTAAAATTAAAGAGGAAAACAACTGATGTTACATTTTTAGACTGGCATCATGATATGGCTGTGATTAATTTTTCCAGGAGCTTTGTGGTTTTTATATGTGCTTAAGTGTATTAACATTTTAAAAGGTCAAAGGTAAGCTTTAAAATGGATGCCAAATTAAGATGGATGGGAGGAAAATGACATTTACTTCTTGTTACTGCACATTGTTTGAATTTGACCAAAGGCAAAAACAAAACAAAGAACAGCCCTCTCCCCACCCCCTCCCCAAACACATATGCATATGTGCGTGCACAGACAGACAGACACGTTCCCACCACCTGCCTTCTTCACACACCTGGTCCAGGAAAACTTTATTATTTATAGGTAAATCATGGTCCTAAGAAAATCAGCAGTCCAATATCTTCATTGCCAGGCAGCTCAAGTACCCCACTGCAAAGTATCTCATTTAACTGGTGTGAGTGGACTCCGTAAATAAAAGTAGCTAAAATATTTATATTAGGAAAACACTGTTTATGGGAACTATAACTGTGTTATCACTTCCTGCCCTTTCTGGGGTTGAGGTGATGATTTCATCAGGATAGGGACTGTACCCTCATCCCTATTCATGTAGTTCCTGGCACAGTGAGTCCTTCTGAAAACAGAAAATAAAACATGGTGGGAATGATGGCTTTGCTTCCAGTGGGAACAGTGGTCAGTCCCAGCTGTAATCAAGGCTTGAGAGGACCCACTCAGTGTGCAGCAGCTTTGGTTCTGGAGAAAGCTGTATAGCTCAAAGGAAGGACTGAGCCTGACTTATGTCCATCATTTCCACTCTTGCCCTGAAATGATGATGGGGAGCTGGACTGGCGTTGTTCCCCATGCCTCAGGAATCACAGCCACTCTCTCCTTCAAGGGACCCAGCCTGGTTTTGTGGATGTTGTCTCACAAGACAGATGTGCTCCCATCAGTTCATGACCCTCACTAAGCCAAGGTTTGGGAAGAAAAATATTAAAAGGAATAAACCCCCTACAATTTCTTAAAATCCTTCTTCCTGCTGGAGGCTCATCAGTGAGGATTTGGGCTGCATCCTGCATCAGCCTCCAGCTGCCTCAGCCTTGTGCTGTACCATGAAGGACATCCCAACCGCTTGTGGACTGTGCCACCCTGGGAAGAGCCACACTATGCCAGGGTCAGTTCTGACTTTAGGTGGTTGTTGGATTTGTAACAGGCAGCTGTAAATTGTTACAGCTGTGGAAGATCAAGGTGGTCTCTTCATCGGGAGCTGCGTACTCAGTGTGGGATTACTTGGTTCTCCAGGTCCACGGGCAGTTTCAGCCTCCTCCTTGAGGTGTGCATGCACCTCCCCTCCACCTGAAACCCCATGGAAGTGTTCCCTGAAGCACAGAAGAAGGATTATGTTTCAGTGCAGACACCTGAACCCTTTCTTGCAGGGACATGGCAGTGCTGCCTACAAGAGGAGTGTGCATCTTGTGGTGCCTGGGGGTACTGGGGTCCCATTTCCTCTGAGGCTTTTCCAACCCTTTCCTTCTGCAGCCTAATTGCTGTGGATTTAGTGATTTTATTCTTCTTGTTTGGTTGGCTTTTTATCATTTTTTCAGTAACCTTCCTGAGATCAGAACTGCCTCGTCCAAAAACCAGGGGCTGAACACCAGCCCTTGTTAGCTGCTGGTTTAAAATGGTGTGGGTGTAAGAGGGGTGTAACTTTGGCCTTGTGTCAGTGAGGTTATTTAGTTGTGTAAGTTGTGGCTGGACTGCTGTTCCCATAGCCATGCTTTGGCCAGCAGCATGCCAGCCCTGTGCCCCAGTGCAGAGCAGGAAGGCCCCCTTGGGCTCCCTGAGCCGGGGTCTGCCCAGAGTGGAGCACCACAGTGGGGAAGCCAAGGGCTGGTGGTGGCCTCCTCAAGGGAGAAAGTTGCAATGCAAACTCCCTGGCCTACTCAAAGGCCTGTCATCTGGGCCCATGTTGGGGTAAGGGAGGGTCAAATCCTTTCCTCCCTCCCTCAGCAAGCAGTAAGCTCTCCAGAGCGTCTCTTTCATGGTGCTGAAAATGTAAAATGCTCAAATGCTTTGTTCCAGTCTGAAAATGTATTTTTTTCCCCTTTCAAACTGAATGGATTCTTTCAAGGCTTTGCTGCCCTCTGAGTGGAACAAACAAAACCATTTTAGTTTTTCATTTTACCAAAACAGAAAAAGATAGTTCTTAAATTGCTCAATCCAAGCATTTCTTCTTTTTTTTTTTTTTTTTTTCTCTTCCCTTTCTTTCCAGCTTGGCCACTATAGCAAACAATTTCACTATTTGCATAGCTCTAATTGCAGTGATTAAACAAACGCAGCAAAACGCTGACCCTTCACATAGCCTCATTACAACCCCACAGCCAACTTGGTCTGTATTTTGTCAGCGGAGAGGGAGATTGGAGTGGCTTTGTGCTAGCCTGAGAAGAAATTATCTACTTTTTTTTTGGGGGGGGTGGTGGTGGTTTGTTTTTTTCCCCCCAAACTGATACTCTGTCCATTTAAATCAAGAATAATTTTACCAATTCTCTTGCTAGCAGGCTGAGGAATATCACCAAATTGTGAACTGAGTGCAGTTTAAAAAGCATTTGGATATTGCCTGTCTTATTCATGTGTTACATTTAAGTTACAACCTCTGATGCTGTTATTAGAATTATGTGTAGGGTTGATACTCTGTTAGGGATACTCACAGTAACATAAAGGCCTGAGAAATAAAAATAGGCATTTTTATTTTTTTGTTGTGAAGATGGCAGGTACCCGAAGACAGGGTTAAGAAATTTTCTTAATTTTTTTTTTTCCTGGCTGCAGTTCCACTAAATGTGAACAAACAATTTTTTGGACATTTTTTAATGACATTTATTTATAGCAGGTAGCACACAGGCGGCTGCTATTTCTCAGTGTGCTGGAAGAATGTTCTCCAGATGGTGCTTACTGTTTATGCTTTTATTCACTTCACTTGAACACAGCAGCACTCTACACAAAACATGGAAAACTGGAAAATAAAAACAATTATGTTTTTCCAAAGTGCCGTGTGATTTGCTGAAGTGTCTTAGCAGACTGATGATGCTTGGAGGCAGCGTGGGGGATTGTGCCTGTCACGCAGACCCTGTGCTTTAGTCCCCAGGGGGTAACAGGCATTACCCCAGCTTGAGAGGGACTTGCCCTTCAATCCTCAAAAGGTGGGTCTGAGCAGGGCTGCTAATGCTGCCCTCGTGTTTGTGCCTCTTCTGCCACCTTTTTCCCTCCCAGACATTGGGGTCAGTGTAGGAAAAGGGTTATAATGGCAATGTTTTTCTTGGGTTTTCTGTGGCTGGGCAGCCCCAAGGTGAGAGAGACGTGAGAGACCATTTTGTAAGCCTTGTCTGCGCCATCGTGTTCCTTTGACTTCTCATCTCCATGGAGAATAAAGTATGAAGGCCTTTGGTTGGTTGAGCTGAAAGCAGTAACAAAAGTCAAGACTGGTACCCAAAAGGACCAACGTGGTCATTCTAAGCAGTGAAACTTCATCTCCAAATGATGGCATGCACTGGTAGGCTTTTGTTTGGTGGCTTCTGCAGGGCTACTCACACAAAGTATTTTCACATTGGAAGCTTTAAATAAAAGCCTCTGAAATCTAAAGAGTTTTTCTCATTAAAAATCCTTGGGAAAATTTTGACAGTAATTCTTTCAAATTCATTAAAAAAAAAAAAAAGGAAAAAGCCAATCATCAAAATGGATATCAACAAGCAGGTAGAAAAATCCCTTTTTTAGCTTTTAAAATTTTTATATATGTATGTATATAAATTTTATATATACACACACAAATATTTCTGGCTTCTGTTAAAAAAACCCCAACATAACCCCAACAAGCCAACAGCACCTGAGGACAATTTTTCAAATAGCAAAACCTGTATCAAGTTTAAACTTTCAAACAGGACGCTATTATTATTTCTTTGTGAACAGGAGCCTTCAGATTCCTTTAAAACCTAGTTTAAAGTCAGCAATACTTTTAGTGAAATTAAATTTCTAGAAATTAGCGTACGAACAGTAGTTCAACTGGTTTGGGAGATTTCTCTGCTAAATGGGCAACGCTGCACAGCGCTTCGATTCCTGTTCCTTGCCTGTTACCCAAGAGACAACCTTTTTCCAAGCACAATTCTTGCTACCTCAGCTCCACGCTGTTTATCTTCCGTTGCTCCCTTGGCAGTTATTATTTCTTAATGTGTTAATTGTAGTTCCTGGACCTTCGCGTGTGAGCATATGTAATGTTCACGGTAATGATGCCGACACATTCGCTAGTTTCTGGAATCGCAGAGAGAAAACCTTACATGTGATGTCGGCACAGGGCATCCAGTAGGAAAAAGCAATTACAAGAATTCAGATAGCATAAAAAAGAATAAAATGGATAATTAAGGAGAGGAGGCACTGGGTTGGGATGGGTGGTTTGGGGTTTTTTTTTTTTTTGCTTGTTCGGTTATGATTCCTTCTATGGCTCTTGCTTTGTGTGATATATTTTTTTTTTTTTAATTAAAACTTGAATTATGTCACTTGCTTTCCACCTTTTAGCAGTATTTCACAGTAAATTCATTCCTAATAGCAAGTAGTCAGGGGTAAGGAATGGCTTTGCTGAGTGATGGGGACTGTTAATTATTAAAAAGAAACCTATGGGTTTAAAACAAATTAGACCTCATTAAGCCTGGGTCTGCTTCCACACAGATCATCTGATGTGAAAAAGCCCATCTACGAGCATGGAAAATAGCACTTTTTCTCTGACACATCCCTAGCAGAGATGCGCCTGGACTGGCATGGGGTGCATTTGCTATTTGGGTTTGTGTCCGAGACCCCTGGACTCTGAACTCAATTCAAAACCAATGGCTTTCTTGCATCTTTCCCATTCTTTTCCCATCTCTGCTGTCATGCTGGGCCAGTCCTGTTGATGACACTCAAGCCCACATGCACGCACAAGTCCCATCCTTGTTCCTGGAGGTGGCTACTGGCCATCAGTGGCAGGAGCCCCACTGGCTGCGGGGAGGGCAACCCTGGATGATCTGGGTTCTGAGCCCTGGGGAAAGATTGGCTGTTCCAGGTTTAGGGAAAGGGGAAATACATGAAAGCTCCTTTTAATTTATTTCCTTTTGGAAGGGAGGGAGATCCTTGACTTGCACTGTGGGGCTTTTGCCATGGTCAGGCTGATGAACTCTGTAGGGTAGATCTACTTGTTCTCGTTTACCGAAGCAGAGGGGTTTTTTTGTTTGTTTGTTTGTGTTCATTTTGTTATCCAAACTTGGCTGTGACTCTTAAGTTGTTTGTACTTAGAGGTTATCTGTGGGACTTCACAGAAGATCGAAAGGGCTGAAGTGACTCTTGGAGACCATATGCTCAAACCTATGTAACTCCTGCGTGTTTTGACCCTCTTTTCTGAATTTTTTTTGGGGGAAATGGGTGAGTGCATCCAGTGGAGAATCCTAATAAGAAGAGTGAAAGGTGGCCTATAATAAGCCTTTTAATTGTACATTCTCAGGCATGCCATGTATGGGGTTTGCTGCCTTACCGAGACATCCTGCAAGATCTTCTTTGGTGTTACAGGCAGTGACACACTTGTATTGGGAGAATAAACGCCCATTCTGCTGGCTAGAAATCAGCAATAACATTTTGACATCTGTGCAACAGTTTAAAATGAATTATTCAGCACATAGATCGTGCTGTTCGAGCAGCCAGCACATCTCTGCCCATTTACTACTGTCAGTCCGTGGTGGAGATATCATTGATGCCAGTGGGAACTGAGCACATGGACTGGGGGTAGGTTTTGGCCCATAGCCTGGAACAGCATTTGACAGCACCCCTGCAGAATATGATAGAAATAATCTGCTTTGCCACTAGCAGAAGACCAAAAGGCAATGCCAGTGTGTTTCTTCTTTTAGGAGTGTTTTAAACACATGCAGAAAAAGGACCTTAAGAATTAAAGAAATCATTATTTGCTTGACCATTTAAGTTCTTCTTTAAAGAGTGATTTCATCACTTAATGTTGATGAAATCAAAGCATTGCATATGACTCTCCAGAAGCCCTAAGCATCTACTGCCTATTGGGAGCAGACTGAGAACACAAACTGGCAGCAAGTCCAAGCCAGTCTCCGGCTTCTGCCAAGTCAGAGGGTTAAAGCTAAGCAGTCACTAATTCATAGCAGCAAAGAAAATTTATGAGATTCACGATATAAGCAGCATCTGATTTGGAAAAACAAGCCAAACGCCTGTAAGAACACGCTGTGGGGAGTTGCAGGTGGGGAACCGGGAGGAAATCCAGATGAGCCAAGCAACTGCAGAGCCCAGGTATGCTCAAGGCAGTCGTTGGGGAAAGAGAAAATGGACAGTTATCTTGTATCTAGCTTCCTAATCCAGCACGGGCATCTGAACAAAAGCAGCATGTGTGCAGTGAGTGTCTAACGCCTGGTATTTCACAGGATGCCTGTTCCCTCTGGTTGCATTTCGCATATAAATGCAGAACGCAGTTATGGAACTGTTCTGCGCTGTGGGTTACTGTCCTTTCCTCACCTTTCCTTTAAGGGCTCTATTATAGCCAGCCGCTGAGGCTTATCAAGCGGGCAAAAATTCAGGAGTGCTCAGGTGTGCAGCAATACCAACTGCCTGTTGTTGTCCATGGTTTTCAGGTGGCTAACCAAAAATCCATCCTGCCCTGGCTCTTCTGTTTATATCCTACAGTGGAAGTAGCCCAGTGTTGGGGTTGGAAAGACAAGGCCTATCATCCAGGTAGCTATAACCAGTGAAGTTCTTGAGCAGAAAAGCATATCTATTGAGAAAAGGCATAAGCACATAATGAGAGTTAAGCCAATCCTTCTGTCCTTCTGAAGTTGGTAGAGTTTAAGCATATAATTACACCTTCCATGCTGTAAGGGCATATGCTCTGATAGCTGATCAACACTAAGCTGAAGGATTTTTGAACACACACATACCCCCCCACCCCCATGTGTGTGTGTAGCTCTGAGAGCTCTGCAGTTAGCCGAAAGAAAGGGAATCATGGTGATACCAAGCAACTCTGGCTACTCAGGCACCGTGCTTTGGCAGGAGGTGGGACTGGGCCTGCTCAGGCAGCCCTCGGCAAGAGCAGTTCTGTGGCTGCTGCAGCTGGGTGCAACCTAGAGTTTGCGTCCACGGTGCTGGCAGCACTGCCCAGGTGTAGGTACGCGTGTGTGGTATTTTTGTAGTAACTGGAAGGCTGCTCCAGCCTTTGTAGGGCTGCTGCCACCGAGGTGTCTGAACCTTCCTGCCGCCTTTTGATACGCTCGCTGTCACTGCGCTCCCCTGGGGCAGGAGGATATTATCCCCCTTGAGCAGGGAGTAAGAAGAGGCAGAGAGAGATGTCGAGTCTGATTTTAAGTTATTTTCATGTCTGCATATGCAAAGACATCTCTGGGGGAGTAGGGGTTTCAAAGCTTCCTGCCTAGGTAGTTTGGACCCTGTCTGCTGTTACTACTGGCTCGGAGTGGTGCTTGTCTTCCTGATCCTGGGCCAGAGGAGTGTACCCTGCTAGTGTAGGGGAGGATGCGTGTGAAGACCAAAAAAATACATGAAAAGAGCTAAGGGTAAATAGCTAAGTGGCTTATGTGCGAGTGTGAGGAAGGCTACCTGCTTTTACTGTGTTCTGATTGGAAGGATGTGTGTTGCATGTGAGCATCCATTAATTAGTGATGCTGCTGCTCCGTGCTGGTATCAATAAAACCTTAATAGTACGTGATGCCAGCCTGTGATTGCTTCCTTTTCTCAACCTCCCCCTGCGAGGATGCGTGTGTCTCGGCGCAGCTGTGCATGGGATATAGCGTGTCTGTGCCGGGGCTGCTTACATGAGAAAGGGACAGTAAAATGGCTTAGCGGCTAGTTACCTCCCATGTGATTTTTCCAAGCATTTATTAAAGGGTCTTTGATACACAGCTCATACTCAATGCTCACAAACACCCCCCCCCCCCAAAACCCAACACTGTTTTTCTTCCTTTTCCTGAGACATGTTAATTCTTAAAATGGCTCCTGAGCAGGCATTCCTAGGTACATGTAGTGACGGCAGCCCGATGGGCTAGTGGCAAGAACGACAACGAAAAGGCTCCCCTCCGTTTCCTTTATATGCACATCCCGCAGCTTTCCCAACAGTGCATCAAACAGCGCCGGCTGGAAATTTCCAGGCCGGTTTCCTGCCTGGTGCATGCTCATAAAGCAAGGTAGTCGGAACGGTCTGTCGCTGCGGTACTGCAGAAAGTCAATAAGGAGCTGACCACCTCACCTCTATCAAAAGCGGTGGAGAAGCCCTGCCTCATCTGCCTTATTAAAACCACACTTGACTCCCGCAGAGAAACCTAGCTGGGAACCTTGAAGAGCAGGGATTACAAAAACAAAAAATAAAAAAAACAAAACAAAAAAAAAAGGAGGCTGAAATTGCGGTATTCTCCAGCTAGGGCTTGCAGGAAGGTTAAAGAGTGCTTACTGTAAAGGAAACCAAAAAGGCAGCTTCATTCAAACAGGGAAAATGCCTGCGTTTGCTGCAATGAACTTCTGACTCTCCCACGTACCATACAGCACAGAGATAATAGCTATCGCGGCAGCGAGCAGACTTAAGTAGCCTCTTAGTGGATTTTTGTTTTGAATTTAAATATGTATATGCATATCTGTGTGCCTGAGCTTAGTCTTTGCAAGAAAAGACGTGATGTAGAAGGAGGTGAGGAGGTAGAATTTATACTGCAAAATGTATTTTAGAAGGTGTTGGAAAGGGTGCTTCCCCCCCAATCCTTTCCCTTGGAAAGGGTGCTTCCCCCCCCAATCCTTTCCCTTATATAAGAGTAATTGATTGAATGTTTGCCAAGCTTTCAGGAGTATCCATTGGGAATCCCCACCCCCACCTTCCCCAGGCCCCCCACCTTTTTCTCACCTTAAAATGAAAAAAAGGACAAACTTTAACAGAAAGATCATTGCTTTAGCTTAATATCGTAAGATTTCAGAGATTGAATTTTCTGATAGTAATGAAATGAACCCTGAGTTGTGCCATGAATTTGATTGCAGTTAATTTGATTTTTGAGATGCTCAACAAAGCTAGCCCATTAGCTTTAACCTCACAGACTTTGGATTTGTACGAAGTGGTGGTTGTATATATATTTATATGCGTGTGTGTGTGTGTGTATGTATATGTAATATGAAAATCTCTCTCTGGTAATGCAGTTGTTTGTAACAATTACTGTTAGTGAGGAGTTAACTAACTATAGCACTGTTGGAAGTGGCATCCGGTGCGCTGCTGACAAGTAAACCCACTATGTTTATGGCTTCGCCGGCACAGGGTCGGTTTTCCTTTTCACTGGGAAAGATACAGCTGAACATCTCAGACAGGAGACACTGGCAAACTCTGTCCTGCAGCTCTTTCCAGGTCTCACTCATCTCAGTGTATGAATAGGAGTGACTCTTGTCAGAAAGGTATATTTTTTTGGCTGAACCTCACAATTTCTATTTATTTGATTTGCCTCTGCAGACTTCAGAGTGGAAGTACTCCTCTCCGTAGTGCTTGCCAAGAGGCAACAACCTTGGGATGGGACATCCCCTGAGGTGGTCCTGACGCCTGCCTCTTCTCTTCACACGGTTTACTCTTGGTCAGCAGTTAATGAGATGGGGGAAAATGGCTATATATGTGTATATCTGTGAATGCATAAATAATAGCAGCTTTAGATAAGAAAGTATTTGGTGATGTCAGAAAACTAATGGCACAAGGCTACAGATATCTGGAAACAATGTTAAGGAGTTGATCGTGGGGGGAGGTGAGCAGAAGGGGAATTCTGCAGCTGGGAGGAGGTTGGTCACCATGGAGGGGGAAGGTAGGGGGAAGAAAAAATTGCAGAGGAGGCAGTTTCCAGAACAGGGGAGAAACAAGACCAGGGAGGGAGGAGATGAATGGAGGGGGGCACGCAAGTTGGGAGTGATGCTGCAAGTCTTCCAGGCAATGGGCAAAGGTTGAGCTGCAAAGGAGATAACTGCTGTGAGCTGCTCCTGGGAGGTCCTCTAAGCGGGGGAGTGCAAAATCTCAACAGAAGTCTGGGGATATATGACTTAGCAATGTGTGGGAGGTAAAGTGCCCATAGATGGGAAGAGGGTTGGACGCATAGCTGGAGACAAGGCATTTTGTCTGGATCTGTGCCACTGAAGTACACGTCAGGCACTTGCGGAGCCAGGAGCTAGGCTGCCTCCCTCCAGCTCCGTCATCCCCAGCAAACCTGCCAGAGGGTCACCTCCCAGCCCCAGCGGGCCCAGAACAGCCCTGCTCCTTGCTCAGGTGCTTCTGATTGTGTCCCGTGAAGGGCTGCTGCAGAGCATGGCTGGCTGCTGGCAGGAGCCACATGCCGGTCCCCTCTCGTCTGCCTAAAGCATTCATGTGTCTAGCCTGGGGTAGTGTTGGGCGCTTGCATCAGGAGTAATCCAGGGGGTACCCAGTTTGGGCAGGGTGAGGAGCCAAGTAGCAGGTGTGCGGTAGCAGGGAGCTGCCACTCCTTCCAGAGGATGCTCGTGTGCCCACACCTGAGCTGCATCTTCTTGCATCCTGTCAAGCCACGTCCAGCTGTCTTCCTTGTTTACTACAGGGCAAGGAGAGGTTTTGTTATTCCTAACTTACTGTTTCACAGGGTTTGGGTTGTTTTTTTCAATTCTTCTCTTTCCTTCATGCCACTTTTGGTGGCCCAGTCTGAAGGCAGGTTGCCCAGTTATTTTGGCAGGAATTAGGCAAACCCATTCAGCAGCAGAGAGCGGAGGAAAAAACATTGAAGAGAAGGTACTGGCGACCTCACCAGAGAGTCCCATGGTGCCAAATTCACCACTAAAAACTGAGGAAGGGGCCAGAAACCCCCTCTCTCTTCAGGGAATTCTGAAACACAGGGTCCTGAAAATGCTCAGGCAACAGAGACCATAAAAATGCACTCCTGGCATGGGGCTGCCCCATGATGCTGGCCGACCTGCCCTGTGGCAGACAGTGCTTGCTTTGCCGTGGGAAGCTATATCCATAGAATCATAGAATGGCCTGGGTTGGAAGGGACCCCAAGGATCATAGAGCTCCAACCCCCTGCCACAGGCAGGGCCACCAACCTCCATGCCTGGAGCTACACAAGGTTGCCCAGGGCCCCATCCAATGTGGCCTTGAACAGCCCCAGGGATGGGGCATCCACCACCTCTCTGGGAAGCCTGTTCCAGCACCTCACCACTCTCTGTAAAGAGCTTCCCCTAATATCTAATCTAAACCTTCCCTCCTTTAGCTTCAATCCATTCATTCCCCCTTGTCCTACCATTATCGACCCTTTTAAAAAGCTGATTCCCTTCCTGTTTGTATGCTCCCTTCAGGTACTGGAAGGCTGCAATGAGGTCCCCCCGCAGCCTTCTTTTCACCAGGCTGAACAAACCCAGCTCTCTCAGTCTCTATTTTCAGGGGAGGTGCTCCAGCCCTCTGATCATCTTTGTGGCTCCTTGCTGCCGGCCTGCACCCGGCGCAGTGGAGATGTGGGTCCGTGAGCTCCCCAGAGGGATGCGCATTTCCCCACATCGGGGGTTGGGAGCAGCACCAAGCCTCACCAAAAAGGATGATACAGCTTCCCTACTGCCACTTACGTTAGATTAATTCAGAGGCAGCGTGTCTGATGTTTCTCAGCCAATGCTAGCTAGAAAGGAAACAATTTTACACATCAGCAATTTTTTATGATTAATAATATTATCCTGCCTTAACTGAAAAATGGGCCGGTGCCCTTAAGAAAAAATTAAGCTGCAGGAATTAGTATCTAACCTCTTTATGATGAATGTGTATTTTTACACGCTGCATATTACTGTCAGTGCTTCTAGAAATAATAGTGCCGTGTATTGTAATAAAAAAATGTCCTGTGTTGTTTGTAGTTGCGTGGCACCGTTCTGTCTGGCTGACTTGGCTTTAAGAGCCTGAATGCTTGGGAAGAAGCAGCGTGAGGATGCCGAGATCCTTTTAAAAGGAATTTATGTACAAACAGGAGGATGATGTGTAGGCTCCAAGCTCTGCTATCAGTTGTTATTGCTGAGAAATACTCGTGGGGAGTCGATGCCAGATGGAGCATTAGCGATCGCCGGCCTCGGTGCCTTCGGTGCCTTTGTGGGAAGTCGGTCATGAAGTCGTTGAGGGCTCCTGTTTGTGGGAATTTTAAACACCAGTGAATCACTTTGCGTGGTAAGGCCCTTGTCCTTGGGGTGAGTTTGTGCAAAGGTCTTTGCAAACCACTTTCTCTAGCCAAACAAAGCTTGGGAAGGAGAGTGGGACGATGCCGAAGGACAGGGAGGTTTGTTATGCCGGGCTCTGCCGAGGTTTGCCAGGCAGTGCTTGGGAATCAGGGGGTGCCACCTGCCGCTGCCTGCGACCACGGGTAGTCCCGGGCATGGGGTAAGTCATGGCTGCAAGGCATCATGTTTCTTCCCTGTGTCTGGCCCTGGGACTTCATCTTGTGTGAAGCAGCTGCCCAAGGAAGCAGGGATTAAAGAAGGTGAGAAGATCTGGGTCTCTGATACGGGTAACTGGAGACAAAACAAAGCCAGTAACATCCTTTTTGGCTGTGCTGCCCTCCTGGCATCATCTCCTGCATGCTCCTCGGAGAGCAGTGGCTTCAGCAGCAGGCTCAAAGTGAAACCACATATATACAAAGGGTGTGAACGCATTGTTTTACAAATAACCTCATTCCCCCAGTGGAGAGCTCTAAAATGCTCTCCTCAGCTTAAATACTGCTCACCCAAACATTTGAACTTTGTGAGTCAGATCTCCCCGGAGATGTGTGGTGAAAAATAGAGACCTGTGGTGGGATCACTGGCACTTTTCCATGTCTCTGGCTGGCAAGGTGCGAGGAGTCTCATCCTTCCTTGGGAGAGCAGGAGGGTCCTGGCAGGGAAAGAAATGCTCTAGCTGTGCCATCTTCCTCATCTGCCCGCGTCTGGGGAGGGAGAGGATCCAGGAGCTTCCCCAACTAGGGGGACACACTGGCTCTGCAGGGGTGCAGGGTAGCATGATGGGAGCAGCGAGAGGAGGCTGTCCTTCCCTGTGTCTTCTCAGCCACAATCCTTTGGTCTACACCTGCCTGGAGAGGGCCCTGAGGTCTTCCATGGCCCTGATGAGGAGGCAGCAGTGGGTGAGCCAGGGGCGGTGGTGGCAAGAGCTGCTGGCGTTTTCCTGCTGCCCTGCCGCATCCTGAATCTGTCGCTGCTGCCTGCCTCGGACGGCCCCGGGCGCACCCTCACACCCATTCTCTGGAGTCTCTAGATTTGTAGCAAAGGTCCTTCTAGCTACTTCTTTCTTTGTATTTCAGCCAGGGTCTCTATTAAAGCAGTCGATGAGGAAGTCTGCATTAAAACACTTCCTTCCATCCCTCTGTCCTCCCCCCTCCCAGCCCCATCCTCCTCGTCCCTGGAGGAAACGCTTGTCTCTGCCAAGATCCTGCCTCGCAAAAGTAAACAACATGAAATTACAATAAAATGTTTTGATTTGCTGGGCCTGACATTCAGGAGCTGCACAACAGAGACTTATAAAAAGGATCTTCTATAGATAGCCAGCGTGAGGGAAAAAATAATCTCCTTTGGGGTGTGTTTCGGATGCAGGCATCAGGGCAGCGTGGATGGAGAAGAGGGGATTTCTTCACCAAACCCGAGGGTTCTTAGGAGGTTTATACTGCAGCATCTGTCAGTAGCTTCCCCCTCTGATGTCTGCAGGTGACCAGCCCATTGCACAGTAATGCCAGTGTTTGGGACCCCCTCTGTGTGTGTGTGTGCATGTGTGTGTACGTCTGATGTCGTCGCTCAGTGCGTTAAGTGTAGTGGGGAAGAAGGAAAGAGATGAGCTGAAACTTGTTTCCTCCGGGGCTCTTCCAAATGATTCAGAGGAAGGCAAACCTGAATGGGGTGTAATCCCTTGGAGATGAGCTTCCTTGGGCGCTTGCCAGTTCAGCAGGCTGGGTAATCTGCACTGTCATCAAGATTTGTGGATTAGCTGCACTGAAGCTAGTTGGCTTTGACATTTCATTAGGGAAGTTTTCCGTAATTTTTCACCCCCACCCCGGTCTTGATGCTGTGAAATCTGGGTGACGTAGCTTTGTTATCCTTACACCTTCTAGTGTTTGTGCAAGTCGATGCTGGGATTGCAAACATCTCTTATCCACTGAGGATTCTTTTTTAATGTTTGCTTGTTTATGGAAGGCTAACTGGGTCAAAGGCTAATTTTGGAAAGGATCAGCTTTTCCCAATGCTAACCAATAAATTTTCACCCGGGTAACCTAAGTTACTGAACTCTTATCTCCTGCAGAAGGCATAAAAGCAAACGCCATTTATCCTATAATCTGCAAATATTTTGAAAAAGTGAACTGGAATATCAATAAAAGGGCTTATCATCCCTGTCCCCAAAGAGCTCTAAAGGACACTCAGCTAGAAATCAAAATATTAAATATAGAGGCAAGAACTGTGCAGATGAGGAGGGACCATGTACAAGTGACAGCATTGTAAATTGCCCCGGGGTTTAAGGGACCTGGGAAGGACACTGTGTCCTGAAGTCACTCCTTCCCAGAGACGTCTCTGCTGATAAGAGCCGGTTTCTGTTCCTGGTGACAATGATCGAGGGGGACAAGGGACAGGATCACCCCTTGGGCTCCTGCGGCGGCGTGCAGAAATGGGGATGTGGCCTCATTTATTTATCACGGCTAGACGTGTCCTCACTCTTCTGCCTGCCGCAGACGATGGGTGCGTGTCCTTGGAGCTGCCATTGCCATCTCCATAACCATCTCCCGTCCCTTTTCAGACAACCCCCAGAGACTTGGTGCTGCAAGGTGGAGTGAGCTGGCTGTGGAGGACGTGCAGCGGCATGGCTCACCCGCCAGCCCAGTGCCGTGTTGGTGCCATGGAGGATTGCTGTTGGTCCTCCAGGCTGCAGCATCCGATGGCTTTGTGGGTCCGTGTGCCAGAGGGTTGTCCCCATCACTCGCAGCTCCCCCAGTACTGCAGAGCCTGCAAAACACCTGCTGTGGGACCTTGGCTCTTTCAGCTGCCTGAGGCGGCCACCCTCAAGTCTAACCTCGGTGCTACGGGGAGGAAGGGAAGAATGACCAGGGCAGGACTTTTGGGGATAGCCAGGAGGGATGCATGGTGCAAGGTGTGCAAGGAGGGTAAGCAGGGAGTCCAGGCTTCACCTTGCAGAGGAACATCCTCATCCCTCTCTGGCCACATTGCCTCCTCACTTCTGCCTCTCTCTCCTTCACTGCCACCGGCTGGCATCCTTCACTTCCCCGCCAGCCTCCTGCCCCATGGATGCTGTAGGTAGTGGCACATGGGCTTTGGGTGCTGAGGTATGCCTTAACGCCCTGCTTTGTACTTCTGTTGCAAAACCATGAGTGAAAAGCAAGGATTAGTTAAAAAAGGATTTACCGTGCTCTACTCTAAGCGAAGAATACAAATAGAGTTAACCTAAGTGTTTGACTGCATGTTTTAAGGCTTCAGTGATTTATCTATCAATTATATTATTGTAAACTGAAAGTGAAGTTACACCTTCATAGATCTGGAATAACACATGGTTGAACCGAGCCTCTGTCAGTACTTCTGCTGGGATTTATTTTAGTGAGAGGGAAGGGTACAATTAGCAGAAAAGTCCTGCGTGAAGGGCTAGACACCTTGGAACTGCGTAGGTCTTGGGTTGGGGTGAAGCAGCAGTTCCTGCAGCACGTACTTCTGCAAATCTGAAAGATGGAGAAATACTAAGAATATAAGCGCGTATCTGTGTGTGCACGTGTGGACATACACACCGTGCCATTCCCATAGAAGGTAAATATCAGTTTTGATTATCTGAATATTGATGTAGCAATTTAGAAATAGCTTTCCAGGAGAAGGTGTCTGCACTGTTATATTTACCAGTGTAATGAAATCAGACAACCTTTCAATCCATAAATCACAGTACAGTGTTTGCCATTCCAATTTCTGTGGTTGTACTGAGCAAGCAACACTATCCAAAGAATTTTATTAAATCAAAGGAATAAAATTGAAAATCTGTATTGACTCACCTTTGACTCTTTCAAGTTGTTTTACATTTTGGGAGAATATATTTTGTTTGGTTCCCTGACTCCATGTTACTTACTGCAGTTACTATATTTCTCACACTGGAGGTTGTCTGTTACATTGCAGTAGCCTTCAGTTATAAAGGTGGGGATCTTCTCCTTGGCGTGTGCCAGCTGCAGGGTAGCAGGTTGGCATGTTCTTGGTGTGTGCCAGCTGCAGGGTAGCAGAGTGGGATGTTCTTGGCATATGCCAGCTGCAGGGGAGCGGGTTGGGATGTTCTCCTTGGTGTGTGCCAGCTGCAGCGTAACACACATTTTCCTGCTGCGTTGGGTGTTGTGCCGGTTTGAGAACTGGAAGAGCAAAGTGGGTCTAAGCAGGCCACAAGAATTTGTGGCTTCCAGGCAATGATAAGAAATATTTTTAATGGCTTAGTAGATGACACCATACATTTAAAATTTGTTTTCCATCAGTCAGGATCCGTTATTGCAGAAGAACGGCCTCACTGTAATATTCTTGCCTTACAGAAGACAAAGCACGGGGGAATTTGTACGTGGGAGTGACTGCAGACGAAAAGTTGGAATATTTTTATTCAAGAGCCTTAAACGTTGTCCTCAATATATTCCCACTGAGCCCAAACTCAGCTCCTGCAATTTTAGCTGACAAGTTTTGCAGATCATACTGTGCAGGTGCCATGGGACTCTGCTGCCAGGAAGCCACTTCCTTCAGGCCTTCAATGCAGATCAGACCTTCCCACCCAGACATTGGGGTGCCCACAATGGTCTGCAAATAAGAGCGTGGGTTTGGCCAAGGAAACCTGCTCACATGACCTGGATTTCTGTGGAGTGATCCAGACACCCCAATTCTTCTCCAGGTTTCAAAGTTATGGAAGTAGATCACTTCCTGAGTTGTGATCAGAGGAATTTTTCGTCCATCTTTGGCAACTATTTTAGAAGGACAGCAGGCACTCCCCAACAAGTTTTACTTTTCCAAGCAAAAGGCACTGCACAGCAGCTCTTTATCATTGTTTTCTGCATCTCCCCTAACAAACTCGGTGTTCCACCACTGTTACTTCAGGTGTTCTCTGCAGCTTTGTTCATCTTATCCCTTGTGTTGGCAACTCTAGGTTTTTCTCCTTTGCTTTGCTCCTCTCTTCATCTTCCCTACAGTAGTTGTACATTTGTTTCTGCTTTATTTTTTTTTAAATGCCCAGGGCTCTCTGTATGTTGTACCCTTCACCATCTCCACTTTTTGCCCCAGCACCACATGTCCCCAGAACTGGATCCCCCAGTCTCTCTGCCAGTGCCAGGTCTCAACATGCTACCACTTCCTTCCATTGCAGCTACTCCTGGGAATAAATCATGAAGCATGTCAATGTAGTGTCCTCTCTTGGGAGGATGTGTGAAGGATGAGATGAATGGTGGTATTCTGCTAGAAGGCGTTTGGTGACTGCTATCAAGTGATCCTTTGATCTGAAGAGAACCGGAGGACCTTGCAAATTCTGCGATACAGATGTCAGGAGCTCTGCCTCCTGCCCTTCTCTCTCTCTCTCTCTTTGCCCCTTGCTTCAGTTACTGTGGGCACACTCCTGGTCTCTGCAGGATTGGTGTCCGAGCTGCTTACAAAGGTATCTGCAGTACTGGTGTTGCTCCAGCACAGCTCTCAAGCTGCTGGGCTAAAATCCCACCGAGCTGAGTGTGGGGCTTCACAGCGTGTGGGACAGGACATGAGGGCTAAATTCCATCAGGATGACCAGCAGACTCCCGAGGCGCTCGAGGAGACAGCGTTCCTGCCTGCGTGCAGAGTCCCCAAGCCAAAGTTTAATTCCTTCTTACTGCTCTGTTTGGAAGGAGAGGAGTTCCAGTGATCTCAGATCATCTGAAGAATGACACAGCAACCTGATCCTGTAAATACACTGAACAACGCTTGTATTCAGGCACTTGGGCTCACTCATCAGTGTGGTGATCCTCTCCAGCTTAAAAATAGCTCTTTTTTTTTTCTTTATTTATCCCCAAAATTTACTCTCTGATGGAAACCATGCCTGTCACATGTTTTAAACAGATTTTCTTCACTGTGCGTATGGAGGAAGGTAAAGGAAGTGATAAATCTCTAAAACCAGTATGATAAAATAAGTCCTCTCTAACCAAGAGGCCAGGCACTGAGCCTTTTCCTCCTTCGGTGTCATGATCTGCAGCTGACCTGTCTGTCTGTGAGAAAACTTCTGCAGTAGGGCTGGGAGTGCCAGAAGCTGCCCTGTTGCAGCTCAAGGCCAGGTTGGATGGGGCTTTGAGCAACCTGGTCTGGTGGAGGGTGCCCCTGCCTTTGGCAGAGGGGGTGGAACTAGATGACCTCTGAGGTCCCTTCCAGCCCAAACCAGTCTGGGATTCTACGTTCCTATGCTTCTAAATGGGAACCCCACAACTGAAGCCATAGATGGCTATATGCAGTGAATTGCTGTCGTGCTGTCAGCAAGGAACAGATTGAGGGAACTGAAAAAAAAAATCCAAAAAGCATCCCCCCTCCAAAAAAAAAAAAAAAGCCTGCCATATTTAAAAAAAACAAACAAAAAACCCTAAGTAAAAACTTTGGGGCTTTGAGAACTTACGACTTTCCTTCTCTTGCCCCAAATAATCTGAAGAAAATCCATCATCCCTCCTCCCTGTTTTTGAAACAGGAAATACTTTGTCGTTAGTTTCTTCCCTCTTTTAGCATCCAATCAATAACAGTATCAAACTACTGACCACACTCATCCCTTTCCTCTCCTTGCTGCTCCTTTTTGGATCTGGGGAATAATTAACTGTGGATCATGGTGATGTGGCTTCTGCAACCTAATGTTTCTGTGGCACTGATACCGTGCTGATGGACAGGCAGCTGTTGAGCTTTCTGTCCTAGAGACCGTGGGGCTCATCGGGGAGGGTGTCGAGCGTCTCATCCTGCTCCTTTGCTGTGTCGGGCTTCCACTGGCTGCAGCTCAGCAGTGGCAATGACAGCTCTTTCCCTGCCTGCCTTTCTCCATCCTCAACCAGAAGAAAGGGAAAAGAGGAGGAAGGCTTTTGTTCCTGGGGGATGAACCGCCCCGGTAGTGGCCACAGGATGCAGAGCGGATGCTTTCTGCTTATGATCCTCCCTGCGCTGCTGCAGACAGGCTTCAGTTAAAATAAACCAATATTCCACAGAGCTTTGAAGTGTGCTTTTCTTCTGAGTCACTTCCCTGTCACCCGACGGTCAGCGTGATGCTGAGGGATGTCGTTCTCACGTCAGACGGACGCACTCAGACTTTCATCTTGCCGTGGCCGTTCAGCCTCCCACATCACTTCCCACATGAGTGGCAGCTTTGCCTTTCCTGAACATCTTCCTTTCTTCTAGTATTTTCCAAGAGAGTGGAAAGGCAAGCTAGGACCATTGGAAACGTACAGGGACTACATTACAGAGCGAGTGGTGAGGTGCTGGAACAGGCTGCCCAGAGAGGTGGTGGATGCCCCATCCCTGGAGGTGTTCAAGGCCAGGTTGAATGGGGCCCTGGGCAACCTTGTGTAGCTCCAGGCCTGGAGGTTGGTGGCCCTGCCTGTGGCAGGGGGGTTGGAGCTCTATGATCCTTGGGGTCCCTTCCAACCCAGGCCATTCTATGATTCTATGATTAGCTGCCTCTCCTGACCTCTGAATGTCCACCCTTGCCTTCTTGGGCCTGTAGATTATTCCTGTCTTAGTGGGAGAATATCAGAACAGTGCCATCAAAGCAGGTTGCGTTCTCTCTGATGGCCACTACATGGCAATGAAGTGTGGCCTCTATGGGCAAGCTGGCACGCACACCAGCACTGCTCTCTGCATCAGATGGACCGCCATCATTGGGAATCATGTTCTTCTGTTGTTGGCAATTTTGCATGTTTCTGCTTAAGAAAATATCATCCTGGTGTTGCAGTCCTCTTTTCTGCACCTGAAATTTCCCATTATATAAAATACTTTGAGATGAGTAAAAAAAAACCCCAACTTCAAAACCCCAAGTGCCTTTTGAATAAAATGCCCAGAGGTCTAGTTTCTTCATGAATCAGTCTGAAGATTTTCATTCGATAATGTTGGGAGTTTTACCCACCAAACGATATAAGTCTTTTGGTTTTAATTAAAGAATTTTTTCCTTTGCACTAGGCTGATGCTAAACTGGCTTCACTAAATCTTCTTACGCTGTAAGTAGCAGTGACCCAGATAAACACGTTTAAAAATGCAACTACTGAAACTACAGCGTGCTGCCTTTGTCAGGCACAGGAAGAGACCGACATAATTCCATACTTGTACAAGGGTAGCATGTGCCATCACATCACTGCAAGCAGATTCACAGGCCAGTTGATTTTCATTTTTTTTAAGATTACATGTCTAAATGGTGTCAAAAAAGTTATTTCAGAGTCAATGTGCTTGAAAGTTACAGACAAGCCTATGGAAAAAAAATTGCTTCTCTTGCATACGTCCTTTTGCATCATAACAAGGCCTTTAGAAGAAGAGGGATACCTGTGTATTCAAGAATTCATCATAATGCAGCCACACAGAGTCAGGAGCATGCAGGCAACTAGGGGAAGGTGGCATTTCTGTTCTCCTCGTTGCCTGAGTTTGCAGCTTTTTAATGTAAACGCTGTGGGTTTAAACTACTTGATGTTCACTGCCAACCTAAAGCCAGTGCCTGGAGAATCACAGAATTACAAGGCTGGAAAAGACTTTTAAGATCATCAAGTCCAACTGTACCCGTCCTATGCTAAACCATATCCCTAAACCACTTGCTAAATCATATGCTAAACCATCTACCCTTTTTTTAAACATATCCAGGGATGGTGACTCAGCCCTCTCCCTGACAACTCCTTCAGTAAAAATCTTTTCCTAGCACCTAATCTGAACACCTAATCTGAACCTTTTTCCTAACATCTAATCTGAACCTGAGAAGAACCTGTCTGTCTCCACTGGCTGCATCAAGGATGAAAGCCAAAGAGCCTTGTTTAATTGTAGTAGCTAAATGCTTTCTAGACCCTAAAAATTGTGGTTGAGGGGATGCTGCTGGTTGTTCCAGGTGCACATTTTGTGTGTCTGTGTGCACAAGCATCCTGAGCATGTGTTACACAGTACCTGTGCATCCCATTACCCATGATGCTCAGGTAACGAACCAGTTCTGTTGTCACTATGCTCTTGCTCCAGCTACCTCACTAAGCTCTAATTACACATAACTACTGCAACTCTGAAAGCGAATGCTTCGGCCAAAACTTCTCATTCTGGTGATTGTTGCTCAGGTCACCACCAGCGTGAAAGAAACAGCTGGAGTCAGCGTTCGGCCTGGCACAGAGCAGCCATGAGCACTGGTGCCTGTGGCTGCCGGCTAGGGAGGGGCAGGCTGCGGGGCATCCCTCGCACCCCATAACTCGCTCAAACACGGACCTTTCCACTCCGTTTGGTTTTCCAGATTATATTTTTTTTTGGACATCAGCGTCAGCTGTGTTTACACAAAGAAGAAATATACACTAGCAGGAACAATCGGATAATAAACAACCTTTAATTAGCGTTGCAGGCGCAAAGGGACCTAATCCCTCAGTGCCTGTTTAGACAGCTAAACCCAAACAGCCGGCCTCCAGCGTTCGGCTGCTGGCGCCCCGCAGCACTGTGCCCGCTGCTGCTGCTGGGTCCGTGGCTTTGGTGGCCCTGGGCTGATCCCCTTCCTGCCCTTCAGCCTCCACCAGCCCACACTGGCAGCTGAGGCCTGGTGAAAGCTTTGTCCCAGAGCAGGAGCAAAATTGTCCTTAAACACTGTAAGGACAGGGTAGGGTTTACCAGATGTTTACCATGCTGGGTGACTTTGGTATCTTTGGAGATACACCCCCCATCCCCCTTTAATTAATTTTTGGTAGCAGTACCCCTCATACTTCCTCTGGTTAGCATTAAGCTATAAAGTTGCTGTTGCCAGATGAGAAGTCAATGGAGTCTATTGATTTTTCATGCTTTTATGGTGTTCTGCAGGGGACATGGAGAACACCTGGGGATGGCAGGATGGGTAAACGCTGAGGCCTCTCTGCCTGCAGCCATGTTCCCTGTGAAGCCGAGGGTGCTGACACTGACTTTGACAGCAAGGTCCTGCCAAGGGCTCTTCCTCAAAGAGAGGCAAGAGCTGCACCTGGCAGCTGGCAGCCATCCCTGGGGACTGCTGGAGTTAACCTGCATGAAGGGTTTCCAGGGAAACGCACCATTTGGAGATGGCCTTGTTAGCTGTATGAGGCAGCCAAGGAAATGAAGGTTGCTCGTTGCATCCTGGCTTGTCCTCCCCACTGCAGAAATTGTGGATGCTGAGTTTTGGAAGTTTGTAGCAGCCCTTTGGTGTGGAGCACATCTTGGCAGAGAGCTTAGCTCCTGGTTTGTGGTCACTCAGGCCTGCCCTGGTCACCACTACTCCTGGAGCTGCTGTGGCCAGCAGCTGCCTGCTTGGTTTCTCAAACTGCAGGTCCTGACACCTTTGTGGGGAAGAGTCACCTGGGGTTGCAGAGGTTTTGTGCTCACCAGGGAACAGCTGTCTCCTCTGGTTTGCACTGTTTAGATGTTTACCCAGCTCAACCACCAGTTTGGCACTTGAAGGCCTCTACCAATATGCAGTAAAACCACAGGTTGCTGGGTTAACTCTCCGGTCTTCTTTTGCAACCCCGTTTCCAGTGCACCTTGTTTTTGCTGTGCCTCTTGCATTACAAACGCCTCTGATTTCCCTCAGCTACCATCCTGGACCCCAGGAGTCCTGCGGTCTGGCACACGCTGTTTTGGCACCTCACAGACCACCTGTCCCTGCACATGGGGTGCCTGGTCAGGACAACCCAGATGAAACTATGGAGTTTTTCGGGGTTGTGTGGGGCAGACACACAACTTGCACACAGGAGGAGCCAAAAGGTACATCAGCCTCTCCAGCCAGCAGTGGCTTGGTTCCTGGTTGGGGGGAGCAAGCACAGAGATCTGATGCTGACAGCCCCACCACAGGGGTGGTGGAAAGCTTGTGCAGGCAGCAAGGGCTGGGGGTATCCGCCACCCCCTCTCTGCAAACAGCACGCTCTTAAATGAGCATGGTTGTTTTCCCTGACACCCCGTCAAGGAAATACAGAGTATGTTGTAATTCTTGGGTGCTCTTGCTGTTTCTGTCTGCAAGAAAGGGTATCATTTTTGTAGCTGAGTTTGTCTACCAACATATGGATTTGCCTAAGGCAAGACAAACACGTCCCAGTTCTCACAACTTATACAGGCTATAGGCAGCTTTTATTCCCAGAAATTATTATGTAGTTAAAACTGCTTCCTCCTTGTGTTGCGAACCTCCCAAGCTCTCTTCTGGTTACTGTCAGGTACTTGCTGCTGCAGTAGCTCAAGCTGCCAATCTCTATTCCTTTTCCTCTGATGGAACATGGTGCCAGCAGGAGGGCATTGGCCACCCCGGCAGTGAGTAGTTTAAAGGGCTGGAGTGTGACTGTGGGGAGGGTTGGACAGGCACAAGTGGCACCCCAAGACTGTCCCCATTTCAGGGGCATGCCTGGTAATGGCCCTATCCTGGTGGGAGCAGGCATTGGTAGGAACAGAGCCCTTGCGTTGGGTACCCAGGGGTAAGGGAAGAACCCTATGCGATAGTCATGGTATTGGGGCAGGTGTGGGTGCTGTGGGTGCTGAAAGCCAGTGCCTAAGGGAAGAGAGGACTTGAAATGGTTAAGCCTGGGAGCAGCAATGCCATGGTAGATCCCCACCCCCAGTACTGTATGAGGAAATGCTTAGCTCCAGCTACAAGAGCGGCGTGTCAGGAAAATATATCATTGCCTGAAACCAAATATACACAAAGCAGGAGAGACAAAAGAGCCCTTGGACCCTCTCACTTGGAGCTACCTCCCAAAAGGGCTTCGATGGGGCTGACCTTCCCCTCAGCCTGCTCTTACACTGCTCCTGTATTTGCAGTAGTGCGGGAGACAAGGGGACACAGCCTCAGGTCCTGTTCTCCTGTTATTACAAGGATAAGCCAGGACATGGTACAGCCATGGAGGTTTTTATTTGTAGGTTATTTGTTTGGCTTTCCCAAAGGAAGAGCCTGTGAGAAGTATGTTCTGTCTAATAGAGCATCACCTTACATTTTCACGGCAGACAGCCTGCTCTGCCTCTGAGGTGGCCTGAAGAATCAGGAAGATGATTGACAGCAAAAAAATTTCCTTCAGAGTTGCACCAGTCTGCTGGCAGGTTTTGGGTTTGGGTTTTTTTCCTGACTGTTAGTTTTGTTCTTTATTTTTTATTTGCTTTTCTTTGCTTTTGTTGGTAAAGAAATGAAGCTGCACAGTCAGCTTGCTTCCTTCATGGTTTACGATCTGCATACTGAAATTTGGTTCATTGAAGGACCGACCATGTGAGGAATCACTGCCAGGCTGCAGCCCTGTGTGCCCTTCCACGCTGGCCTGCAAGACCTTCTACATCCAGAGCTTCACAGCCAAACAGCAACATCATCTCACCGGGAGAGCTGAGCCGTAGTCACACACTGCAGAGCGTGTTGCTAAACTGCTTCCTAGGGCTGCACTGAACATCCAAATACGAAATTTCCTGGTCAGATTTATTGGAGTGGCCTGGTGACATTCCCCAGAGGACTTACGATCTATGGTGATGGATGAGGCCGATCCATTAACGTAGTAGTCTCATCTGGGAAAGATGTAATTGTCGTTCTGCATCCTGCAGTTTCCCTAAGTTTTTCTGAACATGTAATAGCGCGCATCGCAGTGGAAATTGCTGGTGAAAAATGCTGCAGTAAATATGTCAGGGGCTCTATATCCTACGGCAGTGCACTCCTCTTCTGGAACCACGCAGCCATCATTAAGGTAGGGGAGGTGATAATGACAAAACTTGGTGTACTGCATTCATCATGATCTATGTGCTCTCCAAAGGTTTGATGGGAAAGCACGGGCAAGACTAACCTTGTTTCCAATACAAGGGTGGACTGATTCGTAGTATCAGGAAAATAATATTTACTTTACTTTTACCTGCAGCAGCACCTCTATTTTTGCAGTGTCAGTCTCCCTGCTGGTGTTTCCTGGAATACAGCGGTCAGAATCTGGATCCCTGGTGACAAAGAGTCTTTTTACTTTTGTGTGTAGCCTGGGCACAGTCTGGAATAGTCTCATCTCTGTGCAGTACGAGCAGTGAGTCGGTCGGTCAGAGCCAGAATCCCCAGCTGGAGAAACTCCTTTGAACTGGTTGGGAAGTCTCCGTTCATGTAGTATTAGATTAGTGAAGTGTGGACATCAGCATTCACGCTTAGGTGGGCTGTAAGTGCTCTGGCAGCAAAGGAATGTGGTAGACCCTGGATGAAATAGGAGGAGGAGGCATGCAGGGGCAACACAACAGTAGCAGCCAGCAGCTGGGCGGAGAGGGAAGGCGGCCCCGTCCCACCTCGGCGGCTGTGTGCGCGTGTTCGTGTGCATGGTTGTGCCTGTGCCTGCCCATCCCCACGAGTGATGGAGGATCCTGATTGCAGTGGTCACTGGAATCCAAGCTGAGGTCAGTGCTTCGTGCTGACCACCTGCCAGAGTGATCTCTGCCCAGAAGATTTGATTCCTCACGGTCAAAGGGAGGAGCAGCATGGGGATGTATGTGTGTGCATGCAGGGCATTTGGAGGTGTTACAGGTAATCTGGAACTCTTTTCAGTGAAAAGAGTTAACCTGTAACAGGTAACCTGAAAAGAGGCTGCCCAGGGAGGGGGTTGAGTCACCACCCCTGGATGTGTTTAAAAAAAGGGTAGATGAGGTACTTAGGGATATGGTTTAGCATAGGACAGGAACAGTTGGACTTGATGCTCTTAAAGGTCTTTTCCAACCTTGTGATTCTGTGATTCTGGACCATTAACTGCAGGAATCTCAGTGGCACCGAGATGCAAGAAGACAGATTTTCATTATTTTCTGTTATTTACATATTATTTGCAGTCAGGGGCATCTCTGTCTCATAGGTCAGCACTGGGGCTTCTAGGACTGCTAAACTGGTCTTTGGGGATGAAAACATTGAGAAGTTGTGAGGTTCTTCTCCTTATATCTGCCAGTACTGTAAAGCTGCATCTCACAATGGTGTTACCACTGACATCTTGTGCATCATGGGCCAACGGAGAGAAGAGGTCAAGTCTCTGCCTTCCAGAGTCAGACTGGGAAACAGCACAGACACTGGGCTGGAAGCAAGTGTGTAAAAAGGATGCCGAAAGAAAAAAGGCTGCAGTTTCCTCACATGACAGGAGCCCTACACTTTTCTATCTCTTAAAATCCTTGCAGCCGCTTACAAGTTTTGCTAGGGTGAAAATAAGGGGCTGGTTTTGCTTGGAATTTTTTTCACCCATACATGTTTAGATAGGGATGTTGCAAAAGTAGGGCAAGTTTGAAATCTGAGGACTAGCACCATCATGTAGCTGATGAAATGTTGGGCTTGGCTTATCGAAGTGATAGCATGGAGGAGGGGGACAGTCAGCCATCAGATTTATTAATCTGAAGCTATGAATATAAAATTTGATCTTGAAGTGGCAAGCTGAAGAAGCATTTGGTTACTTGTGCCAGTGGGGAAGGATGAAGTATTAAATGTCCATTGCACCCCAGTACTCCTACACTTTCATGTCTGCTTGTGCTCTTGTGTGAGGAGGAGAGGATAGCAGAGGAGAGAGGAGGGGAGGGGAGGGGAGGGGAGAAGCTGGCAACTCCCTTTTAGGTCTTCAGGTCTTTGCCATCCCTAGATCTTGTCATTTGGGACAGTATCAGTGCCACAGAGTTCCATCAGAGCTACAGGCAAGAGATGGGGCTTCCCTGTTTGGCCCACTGTGGCAGGCTGGGGGGTACACATGTGTTTAGTTAATCACCTACGCATCCTTACCTGTGGCCTTAGGTATGAGCACATGTACCTCACCAAAACAAATCTGCAAGCCAGATTTTTAACTTGGCTTTAGTTTTCTTCCGATTCTTTATTTATTTCAGCCATATTGTGTATTAGGATGGTGAGAGGTTACGTGAAAGTTTGGCAGTGTTGGGATTTGCTGTTCTAACCCCCTTGGCTTTAAAAGACTTTCAGATTGGTTTCTACTGCTGATTGCTCTCTGTCTCAGGAAGGTCTAGAAGCAAGGCAGGCTTAAGGGCAGTCCACTCTACAGCACTGCAATCAGCCCTAATCTGGCCTTGCCTGCAGCAAGAAAAGGGGTTTTTAGCTGGAGCTGGCGTGCCATAAGGGAAGGGGAAGGGTTTGCAGCATGTCCGTGGGGCTGGGACTTCAAGGGCTTGTGTGGTGCTGGTGGCAGCTCATGTTTTGTTTACGTGTTTGAGCTGGCAAAGCTGGTTTACCCCTGGAGGGGTACTTTGGTGGCTTCACTTGTGTGGCTAGTTGGGGGATGACCAAAGCGGTCGAAACCACGTTGGTGCAACAGGGCAAAGTCAGATGTTTCGCCTAAAAAGGTGCCGTAGCAGCTTAAAAACTGCTTTTACCTTTCCTTTGCTAACCTGTCAGCTGAGGCTCGGTAACTGGCCTGTGAGGAGACCCCGTCCTCTGTAGCCAGGGGTGCGACAGACGAGCTCAAAGCAAGAAGGAGCTGGCAGCGGCTGGCGGCCTTTGCCGCACTGATGCCGATTCTCACCCGGGTATTGGGGAAGATCAAATGAGTGCAGTAAAAATATCTGAGCCTGGGATCAGTGGAGAGGGGTCAGGACAAAATAGCCAGCCGAGTGTCTCTGAGCAGAGAACAAACCTCCGCTGGGGAGCTAATGAGGCTTTGAAGTCATTCCACTGACATCAAACTTGGGAATCCTTTGTAAGAGCCGAGATGCTTTAAGGACTGTTTAATAAAGCACTTGACTGGGAAAGGAGCAAATATTTTATCAGGCTGACAATGAGTGCGTTTTGTTTCGGGTTTTTTGGGGGAAGCTGGCAATTACATTTAATTGCTATCCTTTTCCTCCTGTTATCGCTGGTGTAGCACTTGCTGGGAAAACAGAATGCATGGGGTTTAAAATTTACTGTAAAGTAACGGCTCTCTTGTTTGTTTTGTTTAGCTCTGTTCTCAAAACAGCTCATTTTGCTTTGCTTTCCTGGCGAATATAATGTTTTGATTGAAAATGATACTAACTAATCAGTTAAATGGGATATTTAATGACAGGAAAAACTGTTTAAAATATTTTTTCCCATAGGAAAATCATGCATTTTACTTTTCAAGCCTAAGACATCTTTTATTGCTAGCGTGAGTCTGCATTCTTCCTATGATCTCACTCCAAAAGTAAACACATGGATGCACCGTCTGTGTGAAAACCACAGAGGTCAAGATGTAGTAAATCTCAGGAGCTCTGATTCCAGAGATAACCTGAGATGGAGTCCAGTTATTCCCTGGATTTACCGTTTTAGTTTAGACCTTCTTAGACTCTTGTTTGAGTAAGCTGGGAGGAAGTGTTGATCTGCCTGAGGGTAGGGAGGCTCTTCAGAGGGATCTGAACAGACTGGACCGATGGGCTGAGACCAATGGGATGAAGTTTAACAAGGCCAAGTGTAGAGTGCTGCACATGGGACATAACAACACCATGCAGTGCTACAGGTTTCAGGGAGACCGGCTGGAGAGCTGTCAGGCAGAGAAGAACCTGCGGGTGTTGGTTGACTGCAGGCTGAATATGAGTCAGCAGTGTGCCCAGGGGGCCAGGAAGGCCAATGTCAGCCTGCCTTGTATCAAAAATACCAGCATGGCCAGTAGGTCTAGGGAAGTGATTGTGCCCCTGTACTCAGCATTGGTGAGGCTGCACCTCAAGTGCTGTGTCCAGTTCTGAGCTCCTCACCATGAGAAGGACATTGAGGTCCTCGAGCAAGTCCAGAGAAGGGCAGCCAGGCTGGTGAAGGGGTTGGAGGGCAAATCATATGAGGAACGGCTGAGGGAGCTGGAGATGTTTAGTCTGGAGAAGAGGAGGCTGAGGGGAGACCTTATCACCACTGTGGTGTGGTTGAGCCCTGGCTAAAGGCCAGACACCCACCAAAATCAGTCTGTTACTCCCCTTCTTAGTTGGACAGGGGAGAAAAATATATTAGGTGGCTCAAGAGACAAACTCGTTAATGACGCAGGCAAAACAGACTCTACAGAGTGCTGAAGAGAAAGTCATCTAATTTATTACACCACGCTTAAGAGAAACAGTGAAAACCCAGAGTCAGGAGTGCAACCAACAATCTTGAAACAAATGCAACCAGGCAAACACTTTCCCCCCCCCCCCAACTCCCTCCTTAGCAGGCTTTAGTTAGAAGTTTGCTCCCTTCTTCCCTCCTGGTCGCAGCCCAGGAGGGGCAGGGACTGGGGAAAATGGGGGTCTGGGTGACAGCTTCCCCCCACCCCTCCATTCTAAAGCAGACTTCCCTTTCAGCCGTGATTTTGCTCCCTTCTTCCCTTCTCCTGCTTGCAGCACAGGACAGGGGGCAGGGACTAGGAGATGGGGGCTTCAGTCAGTCCCTTGCAAGATGGTTTCCTTCTCGGCTGGGATGGGGGCATCCATTCCACACACTCTCCCCCTGCTGCACCGTAGGACCTCACCCATAAGAGCCAGTCCTCCACGAACTTTCTCCAAGGCAAATCTCTTCCCACCGGGCTTCATCTCTGCTATGGCAGGCAGCAACAAATCACAGTGTCTCTCAGTCCCAGTCCTCCACGGGGCTACAGGCCTCCCCCAGCAAACCTGTTTGGCTCATCTCTGTAGGTCGCTTGTGCTGGCAGGGGCTCATCCCAATGTAAGTCATGGCATCTTCTCTATGTCTCCATCAGCTCCATCCAGCGTGGAGCCTCTCCATGGGGCAGGTCGGGTCTCTGCCTCCTCCATGGGTCCTTTCCTCTGGCTACTCCACTTGCTTCAGCTCGGGCTGCAGGGACATCTCTGTCCCGGGTACCTGGGTGCCTGCTCCCCCAGCCTTCCCGGCCTTTTGTGTCTGTCAACTGCTCACATTTATATGCAAATACGTATCACAATGCCCTTAACGGGCCAAAATTGCGATCTTCCTGGCACTCTGTGTTCTGGTGGCAAAATGCAGCCACTTCCGAGTCTTTGTCTCCTATATGTGATTCTCAGAGGCGCTATAAGCAGGCCTGCAGAAGATTCCAGCAGCCATTTTCTGCAGCCCCTGGCCCTCTCCCTCTCAGCACCCAACTATGCACAACCGTGGCAACCACCTACAACTACTTGAAGGGAGGTTGTGAAGAGGTGGGCGATGGTCTCTTCAGCCCAGTGACAGGACATAGGACAAGGGGAAATGGCACAAAGCTGTGCCAGGGCAGGTTCAGATTAGATGTTAGAACAGGCTGCCCAGGGAGGGGGTAGAGTCACCATCCCTGGATATGTTTTAAAAAAGGGTAGATGAGGTACTTAGGGATATGGTTTAGCATAGGATGGGAATGGTTGGACTTGATGATCTTAAAGGTCTTTTCCAACCTTGTGATTCTGTGATTCTGTTTTTGCTGCTGGTTTACCTTCCCTGTGGGACACTCATCTACTGTATGAGAAGCAAGCCTGGTAGAGGAGGGGAGAGAAGTGGATGTTGTCTACCTGGACTTCAAGAAGGCCTTTGACACTGTCTCCCTTAAGTCCTTGTAGTCAAGCTGTGATGTATGGGCTGGATGACCAGACAGTGAGATGGATTGGAAACTGGCTGAATGGTCAGGCCCAGAGGGTGGTGATCAGCAGCACAAAGTCTAGTTGGAAGCCAGTGACTAATGGGCTACCTCAGGGGTCACTCTGGGTCTGACCCTGTTTATCATCTTCATTAATGATCTGGATGACGGGGCAGAGGGTACCCTCCGCAAGGTTGCAGCCAACACCAGGCTATCAGGAGGGGATGATGCACCAGGGGGTCCTGCTGCCATCCAGGGGAACCTCCACAGGCAGGAGAAATGGGCTGACAGGAACCTCATGAAGTTCAACAGGGATAAGCACAATGTCCTGCAGAGGAAGAGCCCCAGACACCAGTACATGCTAGGAAGCAGCTTGGCAAGAAGGATGCGGGATCTCCTGGTGGACACCGGGTTGCCCATGAGCCAGCATGAGCCTTGCCACAAAGAAGGCTGTTGATGCCCTGGGCTGCATGAGGAGTATTGCCATCAGGTCAAGAGAGGGGATTCTTCCCCTCTCCTCAGCACTGGTGAGGTGTCACCTGGAGTTTTGGGTCCAGCTTTGAGCTCACCAGTACAAGAGAGCCACAGACACACTAGAGAGAGTCCACCAAAGGGCCACAAGGATGATGGACTAGAGCATCTGTCATATGAGGACAGGCTGAGTGAGCTGGGACTGTTCAGCCTGAAGAAGAGAGAGGGGTCTCACTGATGTATATAAATACCTGAAGGGAGGTGCTTAAAAAGGATGGAGCCAGGCTCATTTCAGTGATGCCCAGTGACAGGACCAGAGGCAGTGGGCACAAAATGAGACATAAGATGTTCCCTCTGGACATAAGGAAATGCTTTTCCACTCTGAGAGTGACCGAGCACTGGCACAGTCTGCCCAGAGATGGTGTGGAGTCTCCATCCCTGGAGATACTGAAAAGCCATCTGGCCATGGTCCTGGGTAACCTGCGATAGGTGGCCCTGCTTGAGCAGTGGGCTTGGACCAGATGATGTCCAGAGGTTCCTTCTGACCTCAACCTGCCTATGATTCAGTGATCCAGAGCAACCAGGAGTGCACGGTGGGGCTGAGAGGTGGGGATGGGAGTGCAGCGGGACTTTCCCAGGACTGAGCACCCCTTCAGCTTGGCTTCTGGGGGGGCTGCCAGTGAGAGGATGCTTCCTCCCCATCACAGGCGCTCAGGGCAGGGTCCCCAACACACCCACCTCAACACAGCGCTGCAGCCACTGACATCCCCACCCCAAGCGATCGCATTCTGCTCCGGGAGGAGGCACCTGCACGCTGCCAGCTGCAGCAAGGGAAAGCTGATGTAAACAGCTTCTTCTGCAGCCACAAAAGCTGTGACTTGTTTTCCCTACCGGGACAGAGATTTGGAGCACGAAGGCTGCAGAGGCTCAGAGGAGCCTTCTGGGTTGAAGGGGTGTCACCAAACGGGGCGGCATGTGACTCAGCAGTAATTACGGGCGGCGAATTTATATCTGCCCTTCACATGTCAGGTTCAATACATCAGATTTCCATGCACTGTCTCCGCCTCGGAGCGTGTGTTCAGCTCACTGCAGGCTGAGCGAGCTGCTGCTGCTCAGGCGTCTCTGTGCTCTGCCAACAGGGGAAAAACAAACCACCCTCCCAAAGGCTTTATTTTTGGAAACTTGCTGCAAGGTTCCTCCCGGTGTTACTGTTTGCAGCCCCCAGGAACTCGGATGTGCTGATGATGGGAGGAACTTGAGCATTTGGGAATAGCAAGATCAAGCAGAAGCACCTTCCAAAGCAGCCCTGTTCTTAGGGTGCCTGCTTGCGTGCAGCACGATGTACGGCGCGAGCGGCGGCCGTGTCGGAAGCAGGAGCCCTTCGGTTAAGTGTTATATCCACTTATCCAAATAGTTTGTGAATGGAGGAGAGAAAGGGAAGAGGCACCTGGCAGTACGGTGCCGTGTGCGGGCTCTCTTACGCTTGGGGTATGTCACACTTCCCCCTGCAAATGCAAGGGCCTTTGTGAAGCTTTCAAATTGGGTATAAAAATTCACTACAGGTTGAAATTTGTCAGGCAAATGCTCTATTCCTTCCATGGCATTTATTGTCTGTCTTGTACATGTTGCCCTTGGGACTAAAGACACCGGTTTCAGGTCTGTGACAGGATTTTTATTTTTTTCCCCCCAATTGGTCTGATTTGTTTTTAAATGAGAAGAAAGTGAGTTCTCTCCTCCCCAGAATGGATTGCTAACTACAGGCTGTTGACAACAGCAATATAGTTAGCAAATATATGACCCTAGCACGGCTCTTTGCAGGCGATTAGCCTGTGCAAGAGGTAGACCGCAGTGGTATTTCTCAGCTGAACTCTTTAGAAGACCCAAGTCCGATCAGCCAGCCAAGCTGCCACATTTGGGAGCACTCGTGCTGCCTGCTGAAGCACCTATTGTCAATGGCCCATCTATAACATATCAGTTTGTGCTGCAGTAATGATTTCCTTTCCCTCTCATTCCCCCAGGGCTTAACAGCCTGGGTGGGAGCCCTGACATAAATAGGTTTGCCTCCCAGAAGGATCCATAATGCGGTGGTGGGAAATAAAGAGAGCACCTGTTGCAGGAGCTGCTTCGGAGCCTTATTATTCCTCCAGCATCTACTAAAATTGTCTGACAAGATGTTCGTATTTTAACTGCTCCTCAGCAGTGTCCAGCTTATCCTCCATGACATAGCTCCTGCAGAGTGAGAAGCAGCATGGGGCAGGGGGTCGGTGCGTGCGGAGCTGGGGATGTTGTACAGAGGGATGGGGAGCCAAGGCTGCAGGTGCAGCTTTCACACTGGTGGGGATACCCTGGTGTAGCCATCTCGCATCTCTCTGGCTGGTAGCAGAGTGAATCCTGCCAGTCTTCCCAATGCCTTTCTCGCCTTGCCCTCAGTCACTTTTGAATGGTGTCTCCTATGTCTTAACAGGGACTTGGTGGATATCTGAGTGAGGGCGAAGAGCGCAGGGCTAAACAGGGGGGTCACCTCGATGCCCCTTGGTGGGGAGAGAGACATGCAACCCCAGTGGTTCCCCTTTGGTGATCAGCAAGGGACATACTGAGTCCCCTTTCAAGAGGCAGTGGGACTGCATTTGGGGTCCATCTGTGAGCTGGTGGGAGAGTGAAGGGCTGGTTGCCTAAAGAGATATCACAGAATCACAAAATTGTAGGGGTTGGAAGGGACCTCCAGAGATCATTGGGTCCAACCCCCCTGCCAAAGCAGGTTCCCTAGGACAGGTCGCACAGGTTGGCATCCAGACGGGTCTTGAGTATCTCCAGAGAAGGAGACTCCACAACCCCCCTGGGCAGCCTGTGCCAGGGCTCTGTCACATGGGTCTCCTCCACTCTGTCTGCCCCATACCTTGGACATGGTGACTGCAGCCCTCCTGCGAGCAGAGAGGGGACAGGTCTCACCAGCCCCTCTGCCAATGGTTGAGGTGTGTGGTGGGTGTAAAAGCAGCCCGGCGAAGGGTGAGACACAGGGGAGAAGGCTAGCTCACCATTAGCTGCGAGCTGGTTACTCCTCTGCCTGTTGTGCTTGAAGCCTGTGCTACTAAAAGGGTACACAGGATGGCCAGGATTGTCAGTCCCAGGTGCCTGAACGCATGAACCAGTGAGAAGGGTGAGAGGCAAGCACTGCGGAAGTTATCTGTGGTTCATATGTGTGGGACAGCCAACCTGAACATACGCTGTTTGTGCAGCCAAAGGGTCACGGGATTAACAGCTCCGTGTATTTGATAGATGAAAGCTTGCTTTACTCAAATATTTTTTTCTAATCTAGCAAGAAGACACCAGTAAGAGTACAGTAAAGTCTCTCTCAGTGGGTGGCTGGAACTATCCAAAACAAAAATTGCAGCTTGGGAGGCTGATGATAGTTTGTTGCACCGTGTCAGTTTGCGTCCTCCTTGCCCACTTGCCTATTGCCTGCAGCGTGATGCAGAAAGAAGGGCTGGGCTGAGGCTGCTGAGGAGAGGGAGGCCCAGCCCTGAGCTCCTTCAGAAACCCACATCTCAGCTGGGTGCGTGGTTTCGTAATGCGTCGAGGGCGATGGGGTTGAGGGGGGCCTGGCATGGCGATCCAGTGGGGGTGCGTGCTGCTGAGGGTGCTCGGCAGGTCTGCCACCCTCCCAAAGGGAGGTGGGGCATGCCCATCCGGGCTGTTCTCACCACAGCCCTCGTTGGGCTTCTGCAGAGCAGAAGTCAAACGTTGCTTCTGGCTGGAGGATCAGTGACAGCAAGCAGCAAGTTTCGGTGAAACACTGAAGCTCAAATCTGTCCCTACTTTGTCCCCAAGCTGCTCCATTGAGTCAAATTTTCTAACGTTTTGTGTTCCAAACTGTGTTTAGACTGAAAGGAAACCTGTTCTTTTTTTCCCAGGGGATACTAAGCAGGCCCCCCACAAGAGGAGCATCTGAGACCTCCCCCATAGCGTGCAGGGTGTCATTTGAATTCTGTGTGGATAGCGAGGTACAAGCTGCGGTAGGACCGAGCAGGTGGAGCGCGGGGATGGGTCCCACAGGAAGGCACGCAAAAACCCTGAGAAAACTCTGTTGCAGGGCCATCAGCAGGAGATTAAAAAAACCCCCAACAAAACCCAAAAGAAAATCAGCCTGAGTTATCGGCGCCCCTTTCACGGCATCTCTGTACAGCTAACACGCCGTTTCCTGTACAGTTAGGCTGCAGAGTGCCCTGAACTTAACTCTTATCAGCACCCTGGTGGGAAAGCCCGGGTTATGTACAATAGGGCCCTTTTCAGACTTCCAAGCTTCTTTTCAATTAAAACAAACAGCAAATTAAATATTAAATAGATAACTAGGGAAAGTGAAATAAATTGATTTTTTCCGGGCACTGAGGTGTGGTAGACAGAGGAAACTTAAGGCAGTTTCACTGAATGATATTACCTTCCCATGTGGGTATGAGGTACAGGAAACTTGCTGTGAAAGCTGGGTGACTGAATACTTTATGTGCAGTGAAGCAGCAATCCTAAAAAAAAAAACCAAAACCAGAAAACAAACCTAGCACATTCTTCAGGTTGATTTTTATTAAAGGAGAAATAGAGTACAGCCATCACTGTTAGAGCCAACATGGGAAATTTGCATTAGTTTAAGTCATCTCCATGTTGATTGATGGTTTCGTCCAGCGTACTTGGTGTGCGTAGTACAATAAAGGAGCCCAGGAACTGCAGAACACCCCTTTAGAAAACTTGAAGCTGTCTCTTGATCCCAGATCTTCAAACATTTCTTCTTTTGAGGCTTGGGGACCTGGATCCTTTTCACTCTGCCTGCTCTCTGACCTTGAGAGTGAGTGTTCGGTGTAATGCGTGTTTAGCAGCCCTGGGATTGCACATCCCCCTTCCCCCTCCCCCAGTAAATCCAAAAATTGCTGTAGGCGGTTGTGCTGTGACTCCGCTGTGCCTAGCAGTCACCTACTGCTGCTAATCATACAGAATATATATATAATCCATATATATGTGTATTTGTATTACTTATTATCATACATCTATTATTTTCTGTAGTGATCACAAGCTGAAGCAGCAGGTGCACTGGCAGTAAGGAAAGGCATGTTTCCACCTAGGAAAGATGAGGCTGTACCTCACCTCTCTCTCCTTCTCCTTCACCTCGCTTGGTGGGGCCCTCCCTGAGGCAGTGTAGGGCAGCAAGCTCAGCAATGTATATATCTAGAGATCCCAGAAACTTACAGGATTCAGCGTGGAAAACAATCACAGAATCATCACAGAATCGCTAGGTTGGAAAAGACCTTTAAGATCCAACCGTTCCCGGCCTCTACAAACAATATTTGACTGTGCTTTAAGAAAAGGAAAACACAACCCAGCCAACCCCACGGGCATTTCTTGGAGGTGTCTGATGGTGATAGATGAGCCCTTCTTCCCCTCACGGAGACACTTCCTTTGCCTCCAGCCCTGCTTTTCAAAGCGGCAACGGGGGGATTTTATTATGTTTTATACTTTCATCTTCAACGGTGATGTCTCTCTCTCTCTCTCTCTCTCCCTCTCCCTCTCCCCAGGCCCGTACAGCACGCTAATCCCTCAAGTCTCTTACGCAGCGCAATTTTCGCCTTAATTTTTCTATTTCTCAGCGCTAAATGGGTTTGCCAGGGGAACGGGGGGTCATTTCCTGTCCCCGCCAGGTCATCAATTCCCCACGAAAACACGGCGATCTCACGCTTCTCGAGCCAACGGGAACACGGGGAAGAGCCAGTGTCATGTGCCCAGCCCTGGGCTGTGCTGCCGAGCCAGGCTGCGGGTGTGCGCCGCAGGGACCGCAGGGGTTTAAAAACCTCATTTTCAAAAGGGGGAGGGAAAGAGGGAAGGAGGGATTATATAAGGGCAGCAGAAAATGTTTCTTTAATTCCTTACCAGGAACGACGACGTCTGTTTTTTCAGCTTGAATCTGCCGAGCGGCCTCCTCATTGTCTTTTATTTTTAGAAACGATCGCTCGTCTCTTTTATTTCCCAAAGCAAGACTGGCCTAATTTTGCTTTGATACTGATACTTGGCACTTTTTTGACTAAGGGACTTGATTTTTGCCCCCGTCTTTTCAGTGCTTGGACATCTCTGCCTGCCTGTAACCTGTCTCAGCCAAGGCTGGAAAAGGAAACAAACACAAAAAGAAGAAAAACCCCCTGGACCCTGCATTTGTGAGTGTTTTCAGCAGAGCATTTCACGAGATGGGAAAAATCCGGAATTATTCTCCATAAGCCAGCAGCAGGAGGGGAAAAGAAATGACTCATCTGTTTACTTTTAAAAATCCTTTTTAAGAACTCGAATGTGCCCGATAAATTATTAGCATTTCACAGAACCAGCCTCGGCTGTGAACTCCCAGCATTTCTCTAGTCTTGCGCTTGCCATGGCATCATGCTGCCAAATCCAAGGATTTACAAGTCTCAGGGGAGACTTGGGAGATTTCCCGCTTCCCTGCCTTGGCCATCTTTTACCCTTTGTTCATGCCGTTTGGGGTGGGTTTTTTCTCCTCCTTTTCCCCAGTCCCCCATCAGTTTGCAGGTCACAGTGTTGGTTCTACCAACATCTTTGCGAGCAAATGACCTGTGCAAGCGGCAGAGCTGGCGGAGCTCTTCCCAGGCTCCCAGCCGCAGGCGCATCCCCGGACTGGGGCTCCTGGCCCATCCAGTTTTGGGGTGGTGCTGCCCTCCCTGTCATCCCAACACCAGCATGCCCAGGGGACACAGGGAAGTGCCACACTCCCACTGGCCTGGCCGGCAGCGACAACACATGTCTTGCTCGTAGGGAGTAGGATTCAGCCATGGGCAGGTAAAGAATGTGAATTGGGGGTGTGCTGGTGCTTTCCCATGGTAACGGAGTTGAAACCGGACAAGTTTCCATGGTGATTATTACTACGGCAGGATGCGCCACTCACTTTGGGAGAGGCACGGGCGGCACCAGGGGGAGCGGCCAGCCCCCAGCCAAAGTCTGCAGGCAGCAGCATGCGGGGCAGAAATTATTCATCTGCCGAAACAAACGCCTGCGCAGCGCTGTTGGTTTGCTCTGTGGGGTTGGGGTTGGGGGTTTTTCCTTTCCAGGGGACAGGGGTGTTAAGCTTTTTAGGAAATAGGCTGCAAATTTCACTGCGATCACGAACGGAAACCATCTCTGCCCCTTTCTAGTTGCCATTTGCTTGGTTAATACAAAGGCTTGTGCTATCAAAATAAAGTCAAAGTTGCTTTGACTTTTTAGATTTTTTTTTTTAATTTATTTTTTATTATTCCTCGTGTCTTTTCTGACTCGGGTACTCAGTTCACTGGACAGTCTCTATCTAGCTCTGCAGCAGGGTGAATGCCAGGGTGAGTTTGGTTTGGGTTTGCTCCTCTCTGAATCAACACAGCAGTTTTGGAGGTGCTGTACACAGTGCAGGGTGCTCGCCTGCTTGCTGTTACTAAAACCCACTGGGTTGAAAAAAGGACGAGTGTTTTTGAGGAAACAAGGACCCTTCGCCTGTGGAGGAACATTTCTTAGCCATGATATTTTTAGCAGTGTTTGGTTTGGGGGCTTTTGTTGAGTTAAAGCAGCACACTGTTGCTCGGCTCTGCCGCGCACTGTCATTATGTGAAGTTTTGTTTAAAAACACGGACCGGACGGACAGAGTCCTTGTTTCAGGCAGAGCCCTGGGAAAGGGGGGAGGTTGGCTGCAGGCAGCCCTCGAGGCCTTTTAAATTATCTGTGTTTACTGCTCAATATAAGTTCCTCAAAACTCTTCGTACAACACTCAAGGATGTATGTATATCCAGCATCTCTGTATATATACTTCACCATATTATGGAGCCGTTAGCCTGGAGCGTGGAAATGTTTAATGGCCTTTCTTTGGCGATGCAGTCTTTAAAGTCAATCGCAAATATTATTTTAAGGAGGAGATTTATGCGGTGCCTAAAATACGTTTCTGGTTTTCAGGCCAAGCTATGTTGGTGCCGATGCTCCTGGCAGCCCGGAGCCGCCGCGGTTCCCACTGAGAGCGATGTAAGGGTGCCACCGGCAGAGCCCGAGAAGCCCTGCGACATGGAGGAGCTCTACAAGGACACCCCAAACCTGCCCATGGACGTCACCAGTCCGCCCTCGGCGATGGCCAACAACAAGCTGGAGAACGGGGTGGCCCAGCTGATCACGGCAGAGGCCTGGAACATCAACTCAGCTGACCTGATGAAGAAGGCCCTGTCCCCGCTGGTGACCGTCCCCGCACCTTCCATCCTGACACCGCCAGCTGAGTCACAGAGCGGGGTGGCCCTGAAGGTGGCGGCCACTGTCCTGCAGCCCATCTGCCTGGGTGACAGCCCCGTTGTCCTGCCCATTCACCTGCAGGTCGCCGGCAGTGCCGCCCCGCAGATGCCAGCCACCAACGCTGCCACCCCCTATGTCATGACCACCCAGGGCCCTGTCCCGCTGCCCGTCCTCCTGGAGCAGCATGTCTTCCAGCACCTGAACTCACCCCTGGTGCTGCCCCCGGGGGCCACCTGCCCTGCCAGCCCACTGCATGCTGGCCTCTTCCCCAGCACTGCTGCCCCTGTCGGACAGCCCCAGCTCCTGGACCCCAAGCCATCCAGCCAGGCCCAGGAGCCCGTCCTGCCCCCTGTCTTTCAGACACCGGGGTTCGCCGCCGTCCTTCAAGACCTGTTCCCCTCACAGGGCGCCCTGGGCTCTGCCCCCTGCCAGCCCCCCCGACTATGCTGCCCTCCCGCCCCAGGCCTTCAGCTCACCGCTCTCCCCGCTGGTGCCCCCCGCCACACTGCTGGTGCCCTACCCTGTCATCGTGCCCCTGCCTGTCCCCGTCCCCATCCCCATCCCTGTCCCTATCCCCGTGCCCCACAGCGCTGAGGCCAAGGCGGCCCCCGACCCGCCGAAGCCACCGCTCTTCACCCCCCACTCCTGCAAGGGCACCCAGACCCCCCTGGAGAAGGAGGAGACGAAGCCCTTTGACCTCCTCCACCCGCGGGAGTTTCCCCAGCTGAGCCGCCACACTGTCATCAAGATGGGCGGTGAGAACGAGGCACTGGACCTCTCCATGAAAGGGCCGCCTGCGCCCCGGGCCAGTGAGGCCGCCCCGCCACCTCCACCAGAGGATGGGGCCCTGGACCTGTCCCTCGCCTCCTGCCGCAAGCCAGGGGGTCCCCACGGGGAAGCAGCTGGCACTGGCTCCGCTGCAACCACTGAGGCTGGCGTTCACCCCATGCCGGACAAAGTGCCCGGCCCAGCCACCCCCTTCATCCCCTGCAAGCCCCAGGAGGCATCAGGCAAGGCGGAGGGCAGGGGAGCGAGCGGCGGGCCGGCCGAGCTGCTACGGCCGCCGCAGAAGTGGCTGGTGGAGCCAGCAGGCAGGGCGGGCTGCGAGCCCAAGGCTGGCAACAACATCGAGATCGTCAGCACCTCGCAGACAGCCAAAGTCATCGTCTCCGTCAAGGATGCCGTGCCCACCATCTTCTGCGGCAAGATCAAGGGCCTGTCAGGGGTCTCCACCAAAAACTTTTCCTTCAAAAGGGACCTGCCCCAGGACTCGGTGCTGCAGTGCTACGACGTGAAGAGCCCGCCCGAGTCCCGGGACAGCGCCGAGGCCCTCAGGAAACCCGTCAAAAACAGGAGCGTAAAGCTAAAGAAAATGAACTCACCAGAAATACATATTCTTCCAATCAAGAAGCAACGGCTCGCTGCCTTTTTTCCAAGAAAGTAAATTATGGGTTTTTAGAATTTTAAGATTATTATGAGAAGAAGAAGAAGAAGAAAATAATAATAAAAAAGATGCACTTGGTTTTAAACTCATTTAAAACTTTAAACTATCTTTGTAAGTTATTTTTGGGGGAAGGGGGAGAGGATCGGATGTAGAGTCCCTATAAGCTGGGTTGGTTGGTTTTTCTTTTGGTTTTTTTGGTTTGTTTTATTTTTTTTCTCCTTTGGGTTTTTGTTATTGAATTTTGACTTTTCATGGGAAACTGAATAAAAAGCAACCTATTTTTCAAGCAGATTGCACATTTTGCAGCTTTAATGGAGTAATGGATGAGCCAGAGGGGTAAGAGCTATTTTCACTGCCATAAAGTGCTTTGATGATGTAATTCTTCATAACGGTCGGAATGGAAATTTCAAAATAAATGTTTGTACGTGCTAATTGGTGGCAGCATTTTTTTTGTCATTTCTGAATTGATTCAAGTGTGCGGAGGAGGTCTGGCACAAAGTCTGCAGAGTGCCACACCTGACTTGCGATGAGCCTAAGGCATTAGGAAAGAAACAACAGGCTACGAAGTTAGATTGCCTCACAGGGCTGGCACAGAACATGTCGCAACAGCCGCTAACGAGGCAGCCAAACGAGCAAGAGCGAGCGACAGGGCCCAGTGTGCACCTAACACCAGCTTCACCGCAAGAGACCTCTAGGAAACCATCTTAAAATATTAATTAATAGTACCAGTCATTTAAAAGCTCGAAAGTCAGTGGAATTTGGTTGCCGGCAAGGGATGGGAAGGGAAAAAAAATCGCATAATTTTTCCCAGCCTGATTACGGATCTGTGGAGAAGTTGTTTGTTGTGGGTTTTCTCAGCCTCTGTGATGGCTGAAACCGTTGCACATGAAAGAGCAGGACCGCGTAACCGGATCACTCATCAGCGTAACCGCCCACGTCAGTGGAGGGGTGTGAATGTACAGTTACAGGTTCTGCTCGGTTAGGTATGTATGGAGACAGGCTGGAGATGTGTTAGTCTGTGCCGGCTTCTGAGTTCACACAACCTGCTTGTAAAAACCCATCCTGACAGAAGGACAAACATGGGAGCAAGCAAATTGTTTTCTGTGGGCACTGCCTTTTTGAGGCTGCACCCCTTAAGCAGGAAAACTATTCTTTCTTGTTATTTCAAATGGCCTGTTCCCTGAGTCTTAAATTAAAAAACTCAAATGACAAAAACACTGTAAACCCAGCAGCTAGATGCCATCACATGCTAACGGTGCCTCCCTTCACTTAGGTGCAGCCAAGCTGCTTCCAAGACTCCTCTTGGGTGGTTTTGGGAAAGCTTTTGCCGTTGATCACGTGACAGGAAGTTGCCCAAAGGAACAGCTTCAGAAGTCCAACCGTCCTCAGGCACCCCTGTCCTGCTGAAATCTATTGGAACGTTCACAAACAGCAGTTCACGACGGAGGAAATGCGCCTGCACTGGGGAAGGCATGCTGCTGCTCTTCTCCTGGGCTGAAGGGATCGCTGCCCTCTCACTTAGTACAAAAATCGAGGGCTTTCACATAAGTGTAGCATCAGCTTCTGTCAAACTCTTGCTTTTTAAGTGTTTCTAAAGCCTTCTATTTTTCTCAAAGCTGGCAGAACTGGCAGTGTTCAGAAAAGCATGAAGTGTTGATGGATTCACTAATGCTCAGTCATATGACTAGGTTTTAAATTTTATTTTTTTTTAATTTGAAAATACTCTGCTACTTTGTTTTGCTCCTTCCAAAAGACTCTGCTGATGAAATGCCTCAGCTTCCAGTTACTGCAGTGCCGAGGCTCAGACTTTTGCCATCCCCTGGGAGGGTCGTCCCAGTTGTCACCACCCCACTCTCTTTCAGCTGGGCCTGTTCCAGAGTGGCAGAAATCTTCTGAAATGATGATGTAAAAAGGATGAGGTCACAGCCATAGCTGCTACTGGTTTTATTTCACAGTCGGCCGAAGATGCTTCTGGGATTTTTTTTTTTAAAACCCCTTTTTTTAAAAAAAAGAACACGCTTCTCCTCACACCAGTGGTTACATTGGCTTCTCCGATCCCTACCATCCTTGTGCAAGCATCATCCCCTACTGCATCCTCAGCAGGCGGAGGGAGGGGGTCCAGCCAATGCACACCCATCCTGCCAACCTCGGACACCTGCTCTCGGCAGAGCCGTGCCCATCGGCCGTGCTAGCTGCGGCTGCTGCAGTTTTCCCTCCTTTTCTTTGCAGGCCTTATCCTGAGAGTGATAATCGCTCCCCATAAGCTTCCAAGTGCAGGCTGCCTCCTGGCCTGCTCTGCACATGATGCTTGGGCCTAACTAGGTGTAGACCCTGAGCCCTAGAAACCCTGACAACAAATGAAGCCACATCAGCTTCATACCATTACAAACCCACCCAAGCTCATCGAAACACCCGATGCCTGCAGGTGACTGACTTGGTTTAAAACCAAAGTGTTTTTAAGTTGGCAGACCAGACCAGCAGCCGTGCAGGTGCCCCGGACCCCAAGGCCATCAGGAACTGCAACACCCACTGCCCCAGCCGCTGAAACAGGGCTGAGGAAAACCAGAGCAGGCTCCATCTGTCCCAGTGTCCCCTTCAGTCCACCCAGGGCCAGACACCCTCCCCACCTGGCTCTCTCCAGAAGGGCCGAGGTCCCCAGTGCTGTTGGTTGCCACAATTTGACGAGGGCTGGAGCCACACTGCTAGAAACGGGTGGACAGAGAGGACAGGACTCACCCGCCCCAGCACCTGGCTTTTCCACTTGCAATGGTGGGGGAGGGAGATATTTTGAGCAGAGCCTTTCCAGGAAGGCTTATGGCAGCTCCCGCTCATTCCTCTCCTACCCTGTCACACCACCCTGGCCTTCAAGGCTGCGTGCAGGAAGAGAAGCCACGTGCTGGCACCTCTCCTGATGTTGGGCAAATGGCACTAAGCAGGAGTGGTTTGCCTCCTACCCTCCCTCGTGTGGGAAGTGCAAGTCCTGTATCCCATTGGCATGGGGGAGAAGTGGACGCAGAACAAGGTATTTAATTACACCAAGATTGAGCACTTCCACCTCCTCCTCCTCCCCACTAGCAGCAATTACAGATTTTGTATATTGGGCCATTAATTTCCTACAGGGCTACATTTTAACTGCTTCTGAAACTTCTGTGTGAGGAGAAGGACGCGGAGCTGCGCTCGTGATATACACAGCTTCCATTTCTGGTAGCTGTTAATGGAGACATTAATACCTCTTGCGAAGTTGAAAGTCATTAAGCCTTAATGGTGGGAGGAAGATGCTTTACAATGATGGCTACATGCAAGGCAGAGAGAGAGGGCAGTGCAGATCTTCAAGGGCAACAACCCCTGGGCCTCCATAGCTGCCTTTGACTTGGACTTTGGGTGTAGGCTTTTATTAAGGAGTGGGGGAGAGGGAGGAGGGGTTTTGGGGCGTGGGTTACATAACCCTCTGCTTTCTTCCCCCTCAGCTGGGAGGACAGAGCAGAGGAGGAGAGCAGAGCTGCGTGTCTTGGATGAAGGCCGGGTACACAGACACTTTAGGTCTGGGAGAGCTCAGATGCACCAGCCTGGAGCTTTACTCCGCAGGGCAGCTGGTCCCCTTCCCCTGCGCTGCCCAAGGCACAGGGCCCTGGCCGCAGGGAGCAGAGCTAAGGCTTCAGCACACACAGTTAGCTGTAGGCAGCAGAAGAGCATCCAAAAGAACGAGCAGCTTCTCAGCCAGAGAACTTACCTTGGCCAAGTGAGTTTTTTAGGCTGAGAGAACAGAGGAGCAGTCTGCTGGTGAGATGCAGACAATTAACAGCACAAGAACAAGGTGGAGGAGGGGGAGATGAAAGCTGGCAGTGGAAGCTGAGATAAGAGCCAGCTCCAGACCTGCAAGCATCACACCTTTATTAAAGTTAGCAAGCAGCCAGCCAGAGAACGCAAGGGAGAAGCAAAGCTATGGCCCCTTGGCCACGAGTGGATGACAGATGGAGAAAAGGAAGGTGTTAGCTTCAAAGACAAGGCTCTGGGGCTGCTCAGCTTAGCAAGAACAGGAGTAAAGGTGACTGCTGAGCGCTGGGAGGGTGAGGCTTTCTTGGGCTGGAGGCAGCTGGGAAGCAATAGCGACGGGGGGCTGTATACCATCTCAGTAGACGCAGAGCACGCAAGGCAGTGTGGCTTTCCTGCTCCTGCCAGGACACAGCAGGTGACAGAACAGAGCAGCAGCAAGCCCAGCCTGGAAGGACCGGGAGGGGAAGGAGAACAGCAAAGACATCTGTTTTTTCTGCATGTCACAGGTGTGAAGTCACACACGTGGCCTGGGCTCTCTGGTCGCCGCTGTACAACTGATACCCCAGTACAACTCCCCATCAGTGCCAACTTCTCTCCTCTTTTTTCATCATGGGCCCCCCAATCAGCGGGATGATGCCACTGCCTCAGGCGGCCCTGCAGAGGTTGGGCCCGCAGGGGAAACCAGCGGGCACACAAGCGGCCTCGGAGGGCGAAAGGGAGCGTTCCGGAGAAGTCTGTGCCCCCTTCACCTGCACAGAGGCACCTCGGGACAGCGATGCGGCAACAACAGGCAAACTCCCTGACAGTCCTTAGGAAGAATCACAAAAAATAAAAATAGCATAGCCCAACATTGCATAATATCTGGTGACAGATGGCTTAGTTTCTCTTCATGCTCAAGTTTATAAAACATGCTGAAGGGCTCAAAGTCCTTGTCTTCCTCTGGCTGGGATCAGTTCCTGCCTTCCCAAACACAGCCAGCCTGCCACCGTGACATTAATGACGTTAATTGGGGCAAATTGCTGTTTCCACTCACCTTTCACTTTCTCCCTCCCAGTGCTTCTTCCCCCTCCTCTCATTTAAAGTTGCGTTCCTCTTAGGCTATACAACACACTCTTCATGCTGAGGTTTGCAATCCAGAGTACTCTGGGGCAGCCACACACACAGAAGCAAATCCCCTAATTTTGGGGCAGTCCTACACACACACACACAAGAATCCCCTAATTTTAGTACAGAAATTATCTTTCCTGCAGTTGTTAAAATCCCAGTATTGCAGCCCTGCTGGGAAAATCCAGTCTGCTGTTGAACTATCTGAAATGTTTCTTCATGTTTGGGGAGAAAAATTACTAATGGCTAAAATATTCAGCACTGCTTTGTGGCCATGTACCCCACACTCTCCTAGAATAACAGCGTAACGTCCTGGTACCAAAATTATTAAGATACTTTCAAACTGAGGAGGGAAATTAAATCAACAAGTGGCAGGGCACAATCTTACCAAATTATCTGTAAGGGAGCACTATTTTCAGGTAAAACATTATTTTTCAGAGTGTTTCCAGTGAAGCACGGGTAGCAGACATGTCCCACCCCTGTGTCAGCCTGTGCCTAGCCCCCCAACCTCCCAGCTCCTGGGATTACCAACGTTCCTCAGCTCACAGCTGTCTCCAAACGGTTGCATTTTCTGCATTGTTACAGTATCATCCTTCCCACCACATCCTCCTCCAACGTACTTCCCATCTTTCTTTACTTAAGGACCAAACATAGGCAGCATTTTGTCCTGGCCTGGCATCTCGCAGACAAACGTTGCATCACTGCCACACAAAACAAGGAGACTCTTAAACCCCCCCCAAGTCCCATCAGTAAGCATGGGAGAGCTCTTTGTTTAGAGGCTTCTGATAGAGAAGTAATTCATGTTTATGAAGAAAAAAGCCCCACCCTACCTGCATTCACAGTTATAAAGGTGTCAAGAGGATTTTTCATTCTTTCATGCTGATGTTTCAGAATGAGAACCTTCAAAGCTTGCTCCAGAGAGCCCCGACCAGCGTAAGAGAGCGCATGCCTGCCCTTCAGAGACCCTCCACAGCTCAGCCATGGCGGCACAAAGCCATCATGCTCAATCTTAAAGCCTGCTGACACCTATGCCACACTCTCCTTGCACCACCCGTATTCGTGTATGGGGGGCGCAGAGGAGGAGTGAAAAAGGCCAACAGAAATCACACAGAATCACAGAATCGTAGGGGTTGGGAGGAACCTCCAGAGATCATCGGGTCCAACCCCCTGCCAAAGCAGCTCCTTAGGACAGGTCGCACGGGGAGGCATCCAGACAGGTCTCGAATATCTAGAGCTGTATCTCACCACTTTAAACAGGAGATAGGCAACAGCACTTCTAACTGCACAACAGCGAGGATCTAGGAGAGCAGGAATAGTCTCTATGGATAGATTTTTGGGGGGCTAGACATTCTGAGCAGCTGGACTTGAGTGAAACCCCTTATGTGACAGACCATGGGATGTGGGCAGCATTTCTTGGTTCATACAACATGCACCTGAACGTTTCCTTCTGAACACTAACTAGGTCTCTCAGTTACAGATGCTGGGGGATTGTTCCATCTTGCTTGCAACAAACAGCACCTGAGGTGGGGCAGTAGCTCACAAGCTGAAGTTAAGCCAGATGGGTACCGAGGCTCCCACAACAAATGCTGGAAATCAAGTGAATAAAGCCTACAGAGTCCAGAAAGCCATTCACTGCTCTGGGAACCAGATGCTGGTATCTGGTTGGTTCACTCATACACTGAACTGGGTCACCTAGACCTCCATAGACTACACAGTGAGAGAGACTTCGCACAACTCTGGCATCAAGACCTGTAGTCATATGAAATTAAGCCAAATCCCGTATTCCCAGGTTTTGGCTCCTGAACTGCTCTGGCTTTCAAAGAAAATCCCATCAAGAGGGAATCAGCAGCAGCAGCTCATTCAATTAGGAATAAAAAATTTAAGAACAGAGAGAGGATAACCAAAGTATTGGGTAGGGCATCACGAGGATTCAGCCCATGTTTTCAGATGAAATCACCTTAAGGTAAAATACTTCACACCCCTGACGGGGTTCAAAACGTTCATCTCTGATTTCTGCCTCTCAAATCCCAGCTCGACACGAACAGTCAAAGACACCCGTCGCAACTCGACAACGGCGCGTCCCAATCTGACACAGTCTGAGTTAGTATATCCACCTGGTTTTCTCCTTTCCAATTTTCCATTACTTCATTCTTCATGTATTTTCCTTCCCATGTTTATTGCATGCAAACCCTATCACTCATCCCAGGCTTCCATTCCTGTTTTCATTCAAAACATTTAAACTTTCCCCAACCTGTTCATTTCCTGCAGCCAAACACCACCCAGGCAATGACAGTTCACAATTAATGCACCATGGTGAGTGCAAAGATGTATGAAAGGGACGTGGTGCCTTTGGCTGAGCCGGTCCCTTGGAAATAACAAACAGCTGGCAACATTTCTTAAAAAAAACCCCATCAAACTAAAACAAAACAAACACACAAAACATCCCCATAGAAAACCTCAACAAAAATCCTCCCAAATTAATGCCAACCAACAAAGCCCCCAATGCCCCACCACTGTCTGTTGAATGTAATAGGCAATACATCCCAAGTACAGTATGATGACCTATCTGCACCTCACCCCTAAAGCACAAGCATAAACCAAGGGCAGGCTAACACTGAGAATTTATTTATTAATTCTCCCCCTGCCCCCGTTTTGTTCATGTGAGCACCAGGGCTTAATAAAAAGGAGACTAGAAGAAGAAAAGCACTTTGCAGGCCACACCTTGAGTGGCATTGCCCAGATGAGAGGCATCCATTCACAACTGAGTACCACCAACATGGCCAGGGAAGGAGAGAAATGAGCAGCAAGAGTTGGTACACACACCAGAGATCAGACAAGCAAGCTGCAGAGCGCTTTTCTTCTTTTCCAAAACAGGCAGGAGTTAGAAGGGCATGCAAAGATCCTCCCCTCAAAACAGGGTGTCTCCAGTAAGAGGAAGACCTGTTTGGCAGCACTGTTTTGAAGAGATGGAAGTTGAGGGAAGCGGAGTTCAGACCTGTTTGAAAAGGCTACTCTTGGTGATCAGGACAGCAGGAGCATGGTTGCCTGGGGGAACAGAGTCTCTCCGCAACTGCTGGAAAAAAATTAAATATGGGAAAGGGAGAAGCCCAGTAGCATTATGCCCTTGTGCACCTGAACACCAGACTTTGAGGTGCACCACCAACCATGAAGATTTTTCCCAGGGCTCTGCCAATTGCCTCCGCTTCCACCTGGGAGGGTACACGAGCCTTTGCCTTTCCAGTTCCCGACCTCAGTGCCGAGGCTGCCAACGCAGGGTAACGGCAATTACCACGGTGGTTTTGTGGGCTGTTCATTTCCTTCCAGCTGTCAGAACTAGAAAGGAGCCATTGGCAGGGAGGGTTTCTGCCAGCGTCAGGCCGCACATCTGTTCGCATTTATCTGTCCGCACAACACAGGGTGCGATCTCCCTTTTCCCTGGCGCTGGCATCTGTTGGCTTGTACGGCCTGTCCTGGAAGGGTGTTGGTTTTTGGGGGGCCAAGAAGTGACTCTCAGTGGCTGAAAACGTCTTCATGTATTTTAAGAAAAGGAAGTGGAGGTGCGCAGCCTTCACCATCAGCCCCGAACAGTTCCCCCCTGCAGACAATGAAAGCTGAAATAAAACTAGCAGTGGGACATAAAGCTACAAGGAGAAGCAGCTCCTGCAGGACTACGAGATCCTGGAGCTGGAGGAAGCAAATTCTGAGTCAAATGGGACAAATTACACTTAATCACAATGATCTGCTAGGACAGGGATGGATGACTCATGTAAAAGCCTGCTGGACCGCTGCAATGGCGTATTTTAAGTATATGTAGGACTCCCATCATCTGCACAGCCACAGTAATGAGAATTTATTTAGGACGAACCATCAGAGGAGAAATGAGCAAAATAACTTGCTATTTAAAAAAATAATCCAAGGATTTTTCTGTAATGTTTTGAAAGATATGAAATAATGTTTCCTAGTTGCATACTTGTACCCCAGTGAGCTCACAACAGACTACTCAGATTATAAGAAGAGAAAGTCTCAAAACGGCTCTGTGTGACCTTTGAAACAAGAGGAGCACCGGCAGTCAGGGAGCACGATCCCAGGATTACAGGCTAGTCAGTAAGATTTACAGAGGGAAAGATTATAATTCAGGTTTGAGAAAAGCATTTCAATACTGAAATGGATGTGAAATCAGCTTTAGCCTCCCTGCATCACTCTTCACTAGTTCCAAACGAGCACATTTTACTCCCTCCAGTAGTTTTACATGCAACAAAAAAGAGAGGAGGAATATATGACCTTTGAAATTGATCTCGAGGGGGTTCTCCTCCCCCGCTCCTGGTGCCTTTAAACCAAGCCAGTCTAACTCTGCAGAGCTTCAACTTGGCACAGTGAGCAGCAGAGCGATGAAGATACAAGACAAACCTAGAAAGACAAAAAGCTGGAGATACAGAACCTGCTATATTTAATTTGAAAACCCTCACATCTGTGCTGAGCAGTATCATAGAATCATAGAATGGCCTGGGTTGGAAGGGACCCCAAGGATCATAGAGTTCCAACCCCCTGCCACAGGCAGGGACACCAACCTCAGGCCTGGATCTACACAAGGTTGCCCAGGGCCCCAACCAACCTGGCCTTGAACACTTCCATCCACCCCTTTTCTCGGCAGCGTGTTCCAGCACCTCACCACTCTCTCTGTAAAAAACTTCACCCTAATATCTAATCTAAACCTTCCTTCCTTTAGTTTTAATCCATTCCCCCTTGTCCTGCCATTGTCTACCCTTTTAAAAAGTTGATTCCCTTCCTGTTTGTATGCTCCCTTCAGGTACTGGGAGGCTTCAATGAGGTCCCCCCTCATTGCTCAGTACTTTGGGTTCTCCCCGTAGCACTGCTTTCTAGACTGTTTTCTATACATTTGTTACTTCCAGTTACTCTTTTAAGTCTATTATAGAAAAAGCTTTCAAAATTTTTATATTTTCAGAGTAATTGGCACAGAGAACCATGCACAGAATTTCCTGAGTGCCCTAGACAAAAACACTGAGCAGACTTCACATCATCTTTGATAATGGAGAACAGAAAAAAAGAAAACCAAAAAGAGGTCAGCTCAAACCAGAAACAGAAGAAACAGAATAAACAGTGTAGCACAAACTACCTTAAAATAGTGCCTATCAGCTTCTGATTCAAGTAGGATGGACACAGGCTGCTCTACCTACTTGGTTCTAGGTGTCAGGCCATTTCATTCAAAAATTATTTACATCATAGATTCAGACCCACATACATACGAATAGACTTTGATGAATCATAGAATCATAGAATTGTAGGGGTTGGAAGGGACCTCGAGAGATCATCTGGTCCAACCCCCTGCCAAAGCAGCTCCCTAGGACATTTCACTGAGATAGGCATCCAGACTGGTCTTGAATATCTCCAGAGAAGGAGACTCCACCACCTCCCTGGGCAACCTGTGCCAGTGCTCTGTCACCCTCACTGTGAAAAAGTTTCTCCGCATGTTGGTGCGGAACTTCCTGTGCTCCAACTTGCAGCCATTGCCCCTTGTCCTGTCCCCACAGACCACTGAAAAGGGGCTGGCTGATTCCCCCTGCATCCCCTGCTTAAGATAATTGTAAACATTAATTAGGTCTCCCCTTAGTCTTCTCTTCTCAAGGCTGAACAGTCCCAATCTTCTCAGCCTTTCCTCATAGGGGAGATGTTCCAGGCCCTTTATCATCTTCGTAGCCCTTCTTTGGACTCTCTCCAGGAGATCCCTGTCCTTTTTATCCCAGGGAGCCCAGAACTGGACACAATACTCCAGGTGGGGCCTGACCAGGGCAGAGTAGAGAGGGAGGGTCACCTCCCTTGACCTGCTGGCCACACTCCTCCTGATGCACCCCAGGATCCCATTGGCTCTCTTAGCCACCACAGCACACTGCTGGCTCACGGCCAACATGTCATCAACCAGGACCCCCAGGTCCTTCTCCACTGAGCTCTTCTCCAGCAGGTCATCCCCCAGCCTGTACTGATATGAATGGTTATTCCTCCCCAGGTGCAAGACTCTACACTTGCTTTTGTTAAACCTCATCTGGTTTCTCCCTGCCCAGCTCTCCAGCCTGTCCAGGTCTCGCTGGATGGCAGCGCAGTGTTCCTGCGTGTCAGCCACTCCTCCCAGCTTTGTATCATCGGCGTACTTGCTGAGGGTCGAGGCTATTCCCTCATCAAGGTCGTCAATGATGAGTTACTCATCTTCAAAGGAAACCGTGATCCTAAGTTGGCCCACTGGAATAATGCATGAGTAGGAAAAGGTGACTGGAGCCCTCTGAGTTAAGCAGGAAGATAAACTAATAATTCAACAGCGTACTCATGTTCCAATTCTCTGAATTTCACCTCCAATTAAAGACGAGCACAAAAACCCACAGAGTTTCATCTGACCAGGTTCAAGCTACAAGATGTCAGTCATCCTTACCCAGGGTTTAATTTTTTTTTCCCTTCCAGAATACTCGGGATAGTAAACCGCAGACTTTCCGTATCACGTTCAGGGCATACATAATCGCATCCACAGACTCTCATAAAACTGTCACTGGAGTTACAAAGAAGGTTAACATTGCTTTTGAGCAAATTATATCCCCGAGTGACTAGAAAGGAAGAAGAGTTCCTAGAAAAAGCTTAAGTATTCAGATGAACATCTTTGCCCCTGTGTCTACAGCCTGAAGTAGAGACTGCTGTGCCTTTATTAACAGCCACAGCAAAGGGAAGATGCTCCATCCTTTGAGCATACATTTATAAGATGATGCTGCTTTCACTGTCACGTGCGTGTCCTACACATATACAGCCACAATAAACCTGTTAGAAGTGCAGTCAAGTCATCTGCAACGTGCAATCACCCTGCCATACAGCACTCCTCAGTTTCGATATTGCATAGGTCTTCTGCGACAAGAACTGGGAGAGCTGCTAGTCCTCCCAGGCAGCAGCATTTAATTTGAAATAGAGGAGGTTTTATGGGGTACTGAACAGTTATGGCACTGCCTTGCAAGACGACTGAAAGACACAGAACCAGATAAGCAGATGAATCCCTGTTGATAGAAGAGCAACTCAGCGCAACAAAGAGAATACATCATGTTGTCTTCTGTATCGAACGCGCACCTAAAAGACACTGAGTGTCTTGTGAGAGGTACCAGGCACGAAAACGCCTCTGGACTATTGTCACTACCAACTTCCAGGCTCCGCAATTGGCCTGCAAAGGATTTGAGGTTACCATTAACCCAGTGTTAATTACAGGCTGATCACTGCCAACTGCTGCTGGAGCAACAGGCTCCTCTATCACAGAAATAAGAAAGCATGAAGTGTATGAAGTTCAAACCTATCGCCATTACCTGCCCTGATAAAATACTTACAAGTCTTCACATGAACACAGGGCAAGCAGTTTAGGGCAGTTTCTTTCCCCCAGAGGTTGAACAAGGATTCTGTGAGCTGCAAGTGACAAAATGCAACAACTAAGTAGTTGAGTGTGTCCCTAAATTGTTATTGTGAAAGCCCAGAACAAGCCAAGTTCAAACATTAATTGCTTCAGATAGACAATGCTGGAATGATTTCTGCCCTTTTGAGTACAGCTTCCTCATATCAGATGTTTACATGAACTGTCAAGAACTGCCAAATGCCAGATAAGAGCGCTACCCTCGCCTACGCAAACACCGCCCACACTCACACGCAACGCCAAACAACACGGACAGTCACAACAATGAACAAAGTATTTTATTTTTGTTGATAGATAAGGACATCCACTGAAAATAAAGAATAAAAAATATATTCTGCTACAACACTTTGAACGCTTGAATCTCACGCTATAGCACACGGTGAAATTCGGGGACGCGACATCACAGTAACCCCTGTGCACACAGCTGCGCAGATAGCCTTGAACAAACACTTACACCCATACTAGGGCCATGCACAAACATGGCACTCTGCAAAGGCCAAGCAGAAAACCAAAACATCTTTGTAGGGTTTTTTTGATGCCAGTGTAAAAACTGAACACTGTTTTCAGTCAATTACTTCTACTTCAGTCACACGAGATCTTTATAGGGTAAAGAACTCTGAAATTCAGTATAAAAAAGCATGGAAGAAGTAAGGTATAAACAGTATACTGAACACATGGGGCATGATGCTTTCCTCAATATATGACTAACTTCTGTATGGTTATGCCAACAAACAAGTCAGTATTTTTCTAACACAAAAAGAAAATATTCTGTTCCTCCAATCAAAGCTCTGACGTTTTATCACTATAAAGAGCCTGCTCGTATTATACATCTAAACATACATGCACCAGAAAAGATATGCAAAACAAATCAATACAGATAACCTTTAGTGTTAAATGCCTAATGATGTAATAAAAAAAACAATTCTCAAAGTCCAAATGACTTGCTGAATTAAAATTGCATTGCAGTCACTTAAACTAACAAAATACTTGGACATTTGCGAGCCACAAAAGTTACTATTTTGCAGCAGCATCTCTGCTGAAACCTGAGGAATGTCAGACTATTGGTAAAGCAAGGCATTTTCAGAAAAGGAGTTTGTAAAAAATACATTTATACTATATGTTTTCATATCCAAAGGCAGTAAGAAATATAATAAAACCTACCATTTTAAGACTACACCTTCCCTAGAAACAGTTTTTATCACTTGCACTATTACATACAGTACATTTCGTTTCCTAACACAGAAAGTATATTTATCTTTATTTTTTGTCCCTGATGTATATTACAATGGGCAGTGAGAACAAACTGCTTTATTATCACCACTCCTTTTTTGCAGCTTATACAAACAGCACCAATTTTACCTAAAAAAAGGCTTATCGGTTACACAGTAACTTCCTTATAGGAAACATAAGCCCAAAACATTGGAACCAAACATGTCTTTCCAGAAACATACCAGATCATATGGCTCAGAGTTAAGGGATGAATAACCAAGAGCATTGCATAGTACAGGGATCTCTCCTGTTTGAATACAGTCATCCTTTGATTGTTTGTCACCTCCTGACTCCAAGAATGGACGAAAATTAAAACAGGTGCTAGTGAATAGGAAAGTAATACACAACTATGTTTACTGGTAAAAAAACCCAACCAAAACAAGAAGAAATTGTACAGTTCTCTCTGGCACAGTGCAAAGTACACATTATAAAAACTGAATACATATGTACAGTGTGTATGTATATATTTTATATATATATAGAGCATGTTTTTCCCTGACACATACATGTGTATCTAGAAGAAGCATGAACACACATATCCATGCTTGAATTTGGCAAAATATGGAATGTTTAAAACGCGGAGGCGTTGTTCCAGTTAGGTCAGCCTGTCCCAGAAACGGCTGTTTACACAGCCAGTGTGCTCCTCCACGAAACAGAAATGTTTGTGGCCTGTGTAAACTGACAATATACCTTACGGCTGTCCTCGTAACTTACTAAAGGACTGATAATCAATCATACTTTATAAAAGCTTATATTTGTATTCAGCCCTCTCCTCCAGAGCCCTTCCCTCCCCACAGCTCCCTCCCCCACGACCAATTCATATGGCTATTCCCTTCATGGGAATCTAGGAAGAACAATCCAGAATTACGTAGTCGAGCATTACTCTGCTGGAGGACCAGACACTTTTCTTGCAATATAAAAGACTACAGCCACCCCTGAAAAAAAAATAGTAACACCTGATGTTGGTTTATCATTTTCCTTTGGTTCAGAACACAAATGGGCTGGCTGAAGTTTGTAACAGAGAATGCATTTTGCAGGATTTGGAGAGGACTCTGACCTGCCCTGCACACCCCCAGTATGACCAACTGTCCTTCCTCACCAACTTTCAGAAATAGTTTTCAAACTACTGGAATGTAATACAGATTTCCTCCCCCCCCCCCTCCTTCATCCCAAATGCCTTTTTTACATTTTGAGAGCACTTTCCAAAAAAAAAAAAAAAAAAAGGTGGTTTTTATCAGCAAAATAGTTTAAAATAAAGGTGATGGCTGTGAACCTGAGAGCTCAGTGTGATATGGACACACATATTGTGGTATCCCCCTTGGCTAGTACTTCCCTTGTTTCAGTCTTTCAATGTGGTAGCACAACTTCAGGGCAGGCCCCAGCTTCAGTCCCATGTATTTCATTATCATATCGCTCCTCAGTAACAGTAGTGCCTTCCCATCAATTTCCTGCAGAAGGAAGAGAATAAACACAACAACATACAACTATTTTAACAAGCTGCATGATAAAACCGGGCAGTACCTCGTATTTATTTATGCTGTAGTAAAAATATATCTGCTAATATACAGCAGCTTAATATAATTTGGTATTTACAGATGGACACTGAAATGGAATTCATTTCAGTATTTGTTAAATGTGTGACTAAGGTATTTGAGATGCTAAAGAAGCTTATAAAGAAAAATAAAAGAAACTGACCAAACAGCCATCAAAAACTAGGTACCAGCTGGGGGAACTATGAATGGGTCAATGGGAAAAAACAAACAAAAAAGAAAAGAAAGGGAAAGCGATGCAAAGGAAGGTCTGTGCAGTTAGAGATTAAATGATCCAAGCACTGAGGCCTTGCACTGAACCTTGAACAGAGCCGTGGGAGGACTCTGGCAGGCGCAGGCAAACAGTCACATGGAGGAAGGGGTTACATACCGTCTAAATCTGTGAAATAAGACAGACCTACATCCAGATCCTATCCAGGTTAAACCAGATAAGATTTTTTAGGATCAAGACCAAGGACGACTTAGTCAGATTTCAACTGCCTGGTTGAGAAGCTGCTGAAATGTGACAATCCGAAGCTCTTAGTAGGATTACATACCGTAGTAGTGTAGACAGGCAATTAGTTCCTTGAAATACCATACAGAAAACCACTCTTTTTTTTCCTCTTTTTTAAAAAAAAACAACCCATAAACCTGACAAAACAAGTGACATTTAGCCTTACTCCTCTACTAAGAATAAAATGTAAGGCAGGAAGCTCCATTAAAAGTTATTCTGAGTTTTCGTTCCAATCCAGCTTACTCTGTGATTTAACTGGCAGCAGGAGCTGGTGTGATACAAGGGAGAAGTACAAGAGAAAGCCACCCTCGGGTTGGAGGGCCACACATGCAACGAATGAAGGCAGCAGCTCTTTGCTCAGCAACCTGCCATAGAAAAGAACAGTGAGAAGGAAGAGGGGAGACCAAAAACAGCACAGAGAAGCTGACAGTTTATCTCTCTAAATACAGTATCCAGTTAGATCTTACAAGACCCTACACATCGTTTTTCAAAACAGATTAATTAAACATTTCAACTCATTCTCTGAATTTTAGTATTACTGACCAAGCTCCTAACAGCCTATCAATTTTTGGGATAATCAGTCTCCAAAGCAGACTGTCTTACAGGGGTGTCACCTACATATGGCCAAATGCCCCATGCTGTACATGAGAATGCTGCCTTCTCTAGAGGGACCAGGGATGACAGAGGTACCCAGGATGTTGGCCGTCAGAACTTGGATACTTCCAGTATTGGTGTTATTCCATACAAACTGAAAAGCAGTGGGCTTTTACGTCAGCCTAACAAGACTGGAACACAGAGAAAATACATGGCAAGGGAGATTCAGGGGGGAAAAATAATTTTAGACTCCCTCTAACATACAAGTAGAGTCTAATCTACCTTCAATTGTAAACAGAGGGATAAACTGAAAAGCTGTATTTTAAGAGATGAACATGACACACAGTCTATCTAGAAGAACAGAATGGATACCCATCATACATGTCTCCTAAAGAGTTCTGCATGTGGAGCTAGTGCCTGTGGATCAGCTTCTTTCACAAAGCGCATTACTTCCTCTATTGACCAGGTGGAAGGATCCTTATTCAATATTCTTGAAGGTTCCCTTTTTAGGGAATTCAGATCCGGTCCAGTTGTGGAACTTGCAGCTTTTAGGATAAAAATATTGTGAAAGGAAGAAGTATCACTAGGCTATACAGAGATAACACATTTCATTTTATGTAAGACATTTTTAATATTAACATGCAGCTTTTATTATGCACTCTTTGCAATATATTAGAATGAAAGATGTTTTCTTTTCCTCCAAATAATACTGAATTGTTCCATTTGTCTTTAAATGGCATACGTAACTGCAAGGAATTAAAGCAGCATAAACATTAGCACTATGCCAAGGATTAGTTTGAATTGTACTCGGTTCCTGGGTTGCAAGATGCCATTAACTGGGACTGTGGCAAAGGCAAGTCAAGCTGTGTGGTGGGAGGAACAGGAGGAAACCTTCTCCCTACATTTCAACAACATGGTAATCATAGAATCCCAGGCTCGTTTGGGTTGGAAGAGACCTTAAAGATCATCGAGTTCCAACCCCCCTGCCATGGGCAGGGACACCTCTCACCAGACCAGGCTGCTCAAGGCTCCATCCCAAGCCTCCACCTACCTGGGCAATCTGTGCCAGTGCCTCACCGCCCTTGCAGTGAAGAATTGTTTCCTAATATCCAATCTAAATCTACTCCCTTCCAATTTAAAATCATTCCTCCTCGTCCTGTCACTACATGGCCTTCTAAAAAGTCTCTCCCAAGCTTTCCTGTAGGCTCCTTCAGCTATTTGAAGGCCGCTATAAGGTCTCCCAGAGCCTTCTTTTCTCCAGGCAGAACCACCCCAGCTCTCTCAGTCTGTCTTCATAGGAGAGATGTTCCAATAGCTGGGAAGATGTTCAGGAAAGGAGCTGCGCATAGCTAGCCCCCTCCAGTCTGGCTTGCTGCAAGGCCCTTAGCAGCAGTGAGAAAAAAGATGTGGAAGCGAGACCCCCCCACCTTGGCTTTTATCAGTTCTAACAGGCTTTTGTTCTGCATCTGCACTTCGGTTAGCAAGCCCGCCATCAGCGCAATGTTTTGCTCCATATGCAAGCTTTTCTGTGGCAAAGAACTTCCTTATTAGTAACTCACAAACTTTGTGTGTTAATAAAAGCACCCATATATTTTGGAAAGTTTAGTTCCGCAGCATACCTTCAATCCGCCTCTGTATCCGATTCCTACTAACTTCATAGTAACCGCTGCTCCCAGCAGAGCTCAAGGACAGCCTGCACAGGATAGGGGCTGAATTTGAGGTAGCAGTCACTGGCTGAAGGGAGTTTCTGTAGTATGCTGCACCCCCTGAAGTACGATATTCCGTGGAATTTCGACGGGTCGGGCTTGAAGCATTTACAGAATTAAGTGCAGAATCCATAGAGTCCTCGGAAAATCGGTGTTCTTTGGAAGTACTGTTTTCTTCTATAGGCAATGTTTCTGCTGCACAAAAAGCAAGTGTCAGTATGTTCAAAGTGATGGACATTACACCTACGTGATTTAACTCCTTGCTATGGTCTCTTGAAGGTGCTGACAAACTGTAAGCCTCTTAACAAATCTCCCCTGAGGCGATCACTGCTACTGAACGTTTGCTTCTTTTCCTCAAGTAACTGTAGGGCTCTTACTGCATTTTCAAAACATGTTTTGCAACAGAAGTTTTAGTATGTCAAGTTTGAAAGAGTCTTCCATAAATCACCACTCCAGTTGCATTTGTTAAACACTAGGAACAGCGAAGTGACAGAGTAAGGCTTTTTAGGTAAAACTGTGCAACATGAGTATCACTACATCAAGCAATCTTAGTCAAGCTTTTCCATTACGTATTTTTAAAAACATATTCTCAAAAAGCTTGCTTTTATCTTGCAAGAAATGTTTAATGTAAGTAAAAACTCTCATGTTAACTAACAACTCTTTAATTTGTTCTAAACAGCAGAGGGAGTCACTGACTTCATAAACGAAACAAGGGGACAATTGCCACCTATAGATACCAGTGCGTTCAGCCACAGCCCTTAAAAAAACGAACTGCGGAAAGGGAAAACCCCAGGAGGCTGGGAGTGCCAGCTGCAGCCCACTATTGTAACACGTACTGACCACAAGGATGTGCCTACATACAAGGACGGGCCCCTGAGCACAAGCTCAGGAAATCTAAAGATACACTTTGAGCAAGTAGAAAACAACATAAAAATCGGGTGTGGAGAAGGGAGTATATCCACATCCCCTGTTTTAGTTCTTACAATTCATCAGCTAGTTTCTACTCTGCGAAACAGAAACACCACCCACTTAGATGTGTGAATTTTTAGCCCCCATCTACACTGCTTCTAAGCTACATGAGCAGAGTTCAGCGGGTCCCTCTCCCTGTGCTGTGAAACAGGAGCCACATTTGCTCAGTTACTGAAAATTCTACACTTGGTCAACCAAATTCAGGTCTGACTGGGAGAAACATGCTGTGTGTGAGGAGAAAAAACAACCCGCCAAAGCAATGAGAGCACCACTCCATTCTCTAGCAATCGTGTGTGTTCTTCTCTCTTGCATCAGGCCAATATCTAGCCCAAGAAAGAAGTTGGAATCATAATGTACAAATCTGTATGAAACAAATGCTGCTTTGGCAGGAGAGTTAAGAGCTGGAAAATATAGCTAACAGGTTCACAGAAGTGTAAACCCCACACTACCATCTTGAAAATTACTCTGGTGAAGTTATAAAACATATGCTAGTGAAGCAGCATAGCATATTCTTTGGGATAAGAACCGGTATGTTCTGAGAAACAAGTTCCTGAAATAAGCTTTTTACTACCCCTCTTGTATGACAACTTTCAAGACTTTCTTGGGCGAATCCCCAATTAAACTAAACGAAGAATGTTTTCTTAAAAAACCCAGTGAGCTCCCCAAGCATGTTTTCAACTTGCTTCGTGAGGTCTTCAGTCCTCTGCTGAAACCTGTTTAAAAGTGGAGCGCAGTGAAGAACTGTTAAGCATACTGTGGTCTTCAGACAGCATAATCCTGACAGGGAACAAAGCCACTCAGAGAGCCAGCTCCCTACTTACTGAATTCTGTAAGGCAAGATCTTCAAGATGAATCATCTTTTACTAAACTCGACAGTTGTGGCATAAAGCAGCTTTTTTCACATACACAACCCTCAAAACAATTACTGCCGAAATTCTCTAGTTCGTTAGGTATGAATCACAAAAGCAGAGAAGTGGCTGCTGAGGTTTTCAAAGAAAACAATCAAACAAGAAAACTATCTTCTTTATGTTTGTCAGCTTGAAGTAGTTGCAGCAGCTTATCAAAAACAACAGCCATCATTCTATAGAATTTCAGAGAGACTTCACAAGATGCAGTCACCGGTATGCACTGTAAAATTAAAGGCTAGCCAACCAAGGGAACATTAGAAGGGCAAAGAACGAAACCACTAACAGAAATCTCAGTCCAAGAACAAAGGGCAGAGGTGGTACTTTAAGCAGTTACAGCAAAGCTATATGAAGGAGCTTGAGGTTTAACTGACCTGTAGATTCAGATTTCAGAAGTCTTGAAAGGGAGGATGGAACAGTGGACACAATACTCCCCAGTAGAAAGTTTCAATTAGAGTATTTTAGAATGTATCAGCCAGCTCCATGGAAAAAACCTTTTTGCATTTATAGTAAACAGGCAGAGGTCCCAAATAAAGGGTTTTTTTGAAAATAGTTGTTTTATGCAATCCTTGTCAAGATTTCTGAAGACACAAAGGGGTTTTTTTTTTAATAATTGACTGTATTACAGAAGAATTTAATTGTATTGATTCTAATTACATCCCAAATTTCTCTCTGATGTTACGTATTGTAAAGGAAGCAGCAGTAAATAGGGCTGAGAAAGATCAACTCTGCTTCTTTTCCCAAGATAACCAGCATCTGTAAATTCTCAGTTGGGACACACAAGGCAGAAAAAGCTGGCATATTTCCCAGGGCCACCAGCTTTTAGAGAAGGTGTTTCTGTTCAGCAACTGTAATGTCCGCTCCAGTTCCCCTTCCCTCCGTCCAGCTTCTCTTCAAGCAAAAGCAGCTGCGATCTTGGCGAAAGGAATCGGTCAACTTGTACGGCAGCCGATTCCCAGTCGGCGCCTGGCGAAGGGAGCTTTGCCACCCGTGAAGCAGCGAGTGGCACGATTCTCCTACCTCCACATTTTGAGCAGTTGGGAGTAACAGCGGTACGGAAAGGGACAGGAGTTTCCGCTGCAGGGTGCCCGTAATAAAAGGCCAGTAAAAGGCCTTATGTTTCACATGTGAGGATGACAGAGTGTTTAAAATCCGAAGGCCTTAGCAGGAATCAGACGTTCTGTTTTCTTGAGACTCCTCTGGGAACTGGAAGCCAGTTGTTCTGCCTCATACAGAACAGGAGTGATGTAATCGGCCGCAGTAGTAAGACTATCCTGTTTGCAGGGGGAGGGAGGCTGAGTTACTCCCCACCCCCTTCCTTTATCTCTCATAACTTTAAGAAGAAGCTGTCAGTGAGCAGGAAAGACAGCAAACTCCACAAAACACAGCCCTGAGCAGATCAGAAGGAAAATGAGCTGTTTGAAAGACCCTTTCCCACAATTATTCTATTTTCCCTTCAAATGATATTTCAAAACAACTATTTCAAGACAGCTATGTCTCAATGGAACCCGAACTTTTTGGGGGCAGATCTTTCTTGCTAACCAACCCATGACTGACCGCTATAAAATTACCTCCAGATTTTCAGCAGAGGACATTGCCCTAATGGGAAACACACAACACTAGAGAAGAGAACTCTGCCTCTTGAAATGCACAAATTCAAACCTCTTGCACGGTGAAACATTTTAATTATTTTTTTTTAATCCAAGTAACTGCACTGTATAATGAGTTCAAATGTATTTGAAGGAGCACACAGACTTCATCTGTAGAAGGGCTCTATTAGCAAACAAAGATTAAAAAGCAGCATGTGCATGCAAGTTTGAGGAAGATTTCATCCAAAATAATGCAGATCTACTCAAATGTTCTTTCTGCTCCAAATGAACAACTTGAGTATGATTAAGTGCTCTACACTTCTTAAGTTACCTACCAGAAATATCCATCTTAGGCATACAATATACCCATGGATAAGCCATTACTTCTTTTGAAAAGACACAGATATCAATAATCGATGCAGAACTGTATTTTCTGCTGCTGTTACCATCTACAAAGAAACGTATGTGCCACGTGTAAAAACTAAGATGTACCGTCTTAAGGTATCATTCCGAACATTTTCATTTGATATCCTTTTCTACTTTAATTCTAGTCCTATGACTTGTTACTCTGCACAGAAAAAGAGAACATTCTGTCCCCACTGATGCTAAGACACAAAATGACACCAGGATCTCCAAAAGAGAAGGAAAAAAGTAATATAAGGGAAGTAGTAACTATCCCTGTCATATTAAAAAAAACCCCAACCCAAACAAACAACAAAAAATGAAACAAAAAGCACAACTTTGGAAATGTTGTACAAATATCTTGCAGGAAGAGAAAGTATGGTATCAGATGGGACCAGTCAACATCAACAAGTTACCAGTCAACATCAACAAGTTACCATACTGAACCAGTAAAGTAGCAAAATAAAAACCCCACATTTCCCTATGTCTCTCTCACCCAGACTTAAACCTAGATGCTTTCCTCACATCTGAGGCAGACTAAGACTAGACGTGCGCTCAGTTACTGCAGCTGAGCTGCAGCGCAGGAAGAGGTGCTATCCATCAGTGAGCTAAATCTATCTAACAGCCAGCTGCCACAGGGAGGTTTGCTACTCCCCTGCCCACGGCTGCATTTCATCCAACCCTTCCCTGTCCTCATCCGAGTCCATGGCGAGCCAGTCCAGAGAAGTAAACTGCAATCAGCTCTTTGCTGCAACAAAACCTTTCCTGTGCTTTCGCTCACTGGTTCAGCTCAGCACCCAGCTGGGGGGACCGGGGCAGGGTGTGCTGGGACCCACTGCAGGGAGCAGGAGGCAAGGAAAGCAGGAGCAGCACAACTTTCAGTGGCAGCTAGCCATAAATGCAGCTGAAGCTATCACCAAGCTACACCCTTAATGACCCCAATCTAGAGTTGTTAAGAGTTACTTCCAATTTATCTCCTAACTCATTTTGAGGCAGTTGGGTTTCCACTAAATGGCCGTACATGAAGCAGGAGGCTTCATCCATCACCTATTTGCCTGAGCCCCTTCAGAAAGAAGGCTAGCAGGTTTAGCAGAAGGACTGCTGGAACTTGCAGTAGATCTTCTCTAAGTGCAAAATCTGTGCCAGGGATCAATAATTAACATACTTTCACCCTGACCTGTCAAAGGCTAGAGACAAACCAGACACATACATTGAACTCAGTCCTTTTTGACTGGAAATACTGAAACCATAAATAATCCTCATATATAATCCCGACATAATGTAATTACCTTCAGATGGATGAGCATCGTTTCTGGGAAGCTTCGGGGAGAGAGGAGCGGTATATGGTGGGGAGTCCCGAGAGTATCGCTTAGCACTCCTGTTTTCAGGTATTTCTTCTTTTGCTGTGAAGAGGAAAGTCACCACCTATTATTCCAGCCTAAAGCTGCTCATGGGGAAAGTCCAGGGACGAAAGCAAAGACATGCATCAGCCATTCACCAACTTACAGTTCAGTTTCCTGCATCACACAGGCTCAGTCATTTCAATACAGACTTTCAAAGCTGAAGTACAGCTTAGTCTATACTGCCATCGCCCAAACTACCTTCACCCAGGTGAAGGTAATTCAAAACTAAGAATTTCATATGACAGACAAAATTATGGACAGAATTTCTCCACTGGAAAAGGGGTAAAAGAATAAAAATTATTTTATTTTCTAAAGCAGCACACAGCAGGCAGACTCATCTATCAGACAGCTGTGAGGAAACCCAATCTGAATCTTCTGGCATTGCCCTGATGTCCAGGTTTCCTCAGCTGCGGTTCCCGGTAACCCCTGGGCTGGGATTAACAACACGAGGCCTGGCGAGTGACCTGGTGGAGGATCCGGTCCAAGCCATTCCATTTCCCCTTCACTTGACACTCCTGGTGTGGCAGACAACGATGTTGGCCTCATATGGAGCCTCACAAGCAGCCACCTGCAAAACCCACCTTTTCTACTAGGTGACTGGACTGTACATAGAAGGATGCAAAAATTTTCGGAGCCGCCACTGAGTAAGGTAATAAAAAAGGGAAGAAAGGGCCTTTTACTAGTGTGGGAAGGGCTGGACTGAGTTGCCTTCCAGGGCAAGTCCCTTTTCATGAGGCAGTAAGTATCTTTTTGTAAGTTTGTTTTATGATCGGCACATAAATTTAATAAATGAAATGTGAAGTTTTGAGCTTGTCCCTTTAGCAGGAGCACAGTGGTACAACACATATGTTTCCTGGCTTAGCTACAAGGAAGAGTCTGCTGAACAAAATGATTTCTGCACATGTGGTACGAGCTATCCCACCCTGTCAGAGCGCTGCCACGCCGGAACCAATGCGCTAAGAACTGAAGCGTATTCATTTCAATCAGCTCACGTCACAGAAGGACAGATAAAACAAGAAGTTACATTTCCTAAAGTTGCCACACTTCTTTCTCAGGAAATACCAGCACACTTGAAAAATAACAGTTGTTCGACAGTACCTGGTTTGTTCCTATCGTAGTCTGTAGGGCTGTGTGCACATCCCATGTAAGGGCTGAAGGGCTGGCTACTGAAGAGATTATCGCACTGCAAGCTGTGGCAGAGCTTCTCCAAGAAGCGCAGGACAAATGATGCGCTGTTTACAGAAGGAAGATTGATGGAATGCTTCTCCCCATCAAAGGAAGCTGTGAATAAGAACATGCTGTCAAACACCCCCCAGCATCATGAAGTATAGTAAAACACCACCATTAACTTAGAGGGGAAAGCATCCAGATTTGATTTAAACCATACAAGACAAGAGTAAACAATCATTCCAGTAGTTCAACAAATTTACATCCAAAGGTCTGATTTTACCTTCCATTGTATACATGCCAGTTTGGATTTGCTGCATAGGAACTTATTTTAATAAAATAACTTTGGATTCACACCAGCAAATGAAACTTGCACCTATTCCTTCATCATGGAAACCTCATGTGCAATTTCTGTTGTTTGCCTATAAAACAGTAACCTCCTCACCACCTACTTACAGAAAAGACTCCTTACAGTACTTGCTAATGTTAAGAAAAAAAACCCCAAACTAAAAGTAAACAAGTTTAGGATTTTCTTCTCAGTTTCTAACAGAACTGAGCGTACTCGTGCGATGTGCTGAAATTCTGACTACAGAAACTGCTTTGCCATTTACTGTTTAACCACTGGAGAAATCCATCCTGCTGTCAGCAGGATGGTGGTCAAGCTCACATTTAACTTAACAGGAGCTAGGTGGCAGAGATACCACAAGAGCCACAAATGGATCTGGTGCCTTTTAAACTAGAGTGATTACAAAGAGCCTGGACACGTGCCTGTGTGTTCTACTTGCTGACCTCCTACCCTGCCCCCTTCCCCAACAGGGTGTTCCAGCTTACCATTATTTTCCTTTTTTGGGAAATTTAGTAACATTTTGAAAAGATTCAGTACTACCACTGTACAAATAAATTATTACCATTACGTTAGCCGAAACTGTTAGTTACTTCTGATTAGAAAGACATTAAAGCAGAAAAAACTTGTAACTGAAGCTTAGGGCTAGAAAGAAACGGCATAAACACCAGGTTTATGCTTTATTTCTTGGTTTTTCAGCCTGTCACACAGCTTTCTGTTGTTAACATAAGTTTCCAAATGGTAAATAGAGCTTTAGAGGATCACATTTTGTTGATAGCAGATGCATTGAAAAAAAAAACAACAAACCACAAACCCACAACAGAAACCCAAACCAAAAACCCCAAAAACCAAAGTGACAAGAAAGTCTTTATTCACAGATCTGAATTAAGGAACGCTTCCATATTGTGTTACAAGAGAAACAAATAATATACACAAAGCCCAAAGAAAATGCCCGAGTTTAGCACATTTTAGGCTTCCTTAGGAAATCAGAAGTGTCAATTACTTACGCTGTTGATGTAAGGAAGCTTCTGATTAGAGTTAGTGCAAGTTAACTAGCTAGCACCAATGTGCTACCTCCCTCATCTGCTTTCCTGACAGACTGACCCAAGGCTGGCACTTAAAGAGTCAGTACTACAGGGACAAGTCCCAGCCCCACATGTTTCCACGGCCCATTCGGCTTTTCCCAGCTCCAATGGTCCAACGAAATGCTAATGATTCACAGCCCCACATGTGCCTCAGACACAAGTCCCTCTACCTCCTGTTCGGGGAAGGGGTCTCCAAAGGCAAATTTTTGCTTGGAACTCAACCAATTCTGGAGAGCAAATGGGCTGTGAGACCCTAGCACAGGCTGATCTCCTGACAAATTTACAGCAAGGTAGTAGCCAGCTACAGCAAAAGTTTAAAACGCTCTATAACAGCCTTACTGATCTTCTTATATGACCTTGGGGAAATCACTTAATCTCCACACCTTAATTCCTCATTTTGAAAAGAAGCATTGAAAAGAACAATATTATCTTAGAGTTGTCAGGAGGATAAAGCAAGAAACAGCTGAGGCAATGTCACCAGCAAGACATACCATGGGAAAAATCCATAAATAAAGATGCAGCACAAACACAGATCCCTTGTATTCTGAGCACCGGAGGGCAACCAGACTAACTCCAACCAAGGGTGTGGGACCCAGTGTCACAGACTCAACTGTCTGCTCTGCTTAGGGACAACATAAGCCTCTTGCTTCCCAGGTATGTGGTAAGGGGAAAAAAATAAAAAAGGAGTACTTCTGAAGTGAAATAACCTGAACTTTTAATGGCAAATAAACAGGGACTGGAGCTTATGTGTGAATCCCGAACCTCAGGATGAAGTGTCATTCTCATTCCTTCACCTTCCATTGTGTAAATATATTTTTAAATACCAGGTTTGAGATAGGAGAAAGGCTGAGAACTAAACCATCAGAAAAATGTGTCTGACAGTGAAGAAACTCACCCAAGAGTCTGATTTTTAATTCTCTGCTTGAGATTTATCTGAGCCTCACTCTATTTCATCCCACCAAATGCCACAATCTCTGTGCTACAGAGAGAAAAAAGGGGAAGCCACCACCACCACTAGTGTGCTTGCTAATCAAGCCTTTCATTTCCTTCCACTTGTGTTTGCCTGAAGTGAAACCTTATGCATCCAGCAAAAATAAAACAGTTTGAGTTTTTGAGTAAGAAAATATGGAAAAATCCTAAATTCAATTCCATTCAGAACAATTATTTTCTTTGGCAGTTAAACCAAAAGAAACCCCCTGATTATTCACATGTATTCTAGCAAGATTATTTTATCGACATCCTCAGCAGCATAGAGTTTCCTCCTATAGCATGTACAATACTTGTCATAAAATTTTATCAAGTCTAAAAAAGATTTAAATTTCTCTGCTCCATCTCTGCCGCAACAGTTTTTTGTGCCAGTATAAAAAAAAACAAACCAGCCCAAGCTAACCTGAACATAAAACCTAACTCCAAAACCACTTACAAGCAAAAACTCTATGAGAAAACACTCTCACCATTTCATTGTGTAATTTCTCATTTTATTCTACTGAAGCTTTCCTATTCTTCCTTACTGTCACATGCACAGCTCATTGTAACGTGCTAAGGTAACCTAAGTCACATTCTGTGCTTCTCAAAATACAACACACACAAATTTTGGACAAAATGACAGGGAACTTTTGCTCACCCACTTCTCAGCAACCTCTCTGACAAATTGATGAGAAGGCAAGGGCTCAAGAACACCAGAAACCCACTGTGATCTTGTGGCTCTCTATCACCTGGGCCAGGACAGGACTGCTTCAGGAGCAGTCTGCATCCCCAAGTTCCTCAAATCCAGGGCTACAGAGCTGGCTTCTCTGAATCCAGGCCGTGGGGACTGAGGCAGAGTGGTAATTCCTTTTTGTACAGAACTTTTGAATGTAAAGAAACCAAAACTACATTAAGATTTTGAAATTTCTCCTCCCTCCCCAAAACGATTGTTTTCAACCAGTCAGCCACAGCCCAGGTAAGGCCACTGGCCTACGATTTAGTCCTCTGTAATAAACAATGAAATGAAGGCCAGCAATGCTCATCTTGGTGCATTTTGTTCAAGCAAAATTGACTTGTACAAATTAGGTGCAGCAAAGTATCAACAATGTTTTGTGAACAAACTCATGAGGACACATAAGGAAGGCTTACTGCAGCTCTGCTGTACACCAGTCAGGGTCCTGCTTTTTACTGTTAGACAGCAACATCTTTAAAAGGATTTTATTGAACCTGTATTCCACTAATTACCTTTCACATCTGGTGTCAATGCAAAGAGACTCAAGTAATGCAAAGTCTTTTTTATTGCCAGTGATGGAATTATTAATTGATGTGCTAACTGCTACACAGAATATTTCCTAGCCTAGAAGGGAAAAAATGTCAAGCGGCAGCTACTCAGCTATTCAGTTTGAGATATAATTTATCTGCAGACCTGCCATTAATATGTAGCAGAAATAAACCTATTCCATAATAGGGGACATAGGTGGGTGAACGCTGACCTAAGATACTGCTACAACTCCGGGGAATGGTGGAAGGAAGAAGCAGCAACTTTAACATGGGGAATCACTTGCATGGGAGCTAAACACATTAGCTTGGAACTTTTCACCCACTTGGTTATAAGGCATTAAGAACACAAACACCATGTATGGCTAAGTTTATCCAAATTACTTTAATTAATAAAGCTGATATTGCTGAGTTTACTTGACAAATGTTTGGCTACAGCTAACTGAGGTGCACAAGCTCTCCTTAGTGTAAGAGTCTCCCTGTCCTGAGCATATGTAAAGTAGCACTGCTATTGCTACATTCTAAATTTAAAGAACTGCTCAAGTCCTTCTGAGAGAGGTAAATCACACCACCAACACCATTCTCTTCACAAAGGAGTTCACACTATGTTCTTGACTGCGCTCAGTTACAAAAGTGATATAAAGTCACTGCAGCTACTCCAGTTCTTCTGCCCTGAGGCAAGTTCACAGCCCAGTGAAGAAACAGAAGAAACAAAACATCTTCACATACCAGTAATCATTTCCCCTCCGTGATGGCCAGATTTCAGAAATCCAAAGACTGTTTTGGATTGATAGGCACAATCCACGCAGGCCTGTACAGCCTGCTGGAGTACCACATTGACAGGACCTGGTCCAAAGTGATCTGGAAGCTGCTGAACCTTCTTCTTATCCAGGTGAGGCCCCGAATTTCCATGCTTGTTGACATAAACACACACTGAGAAAGAACAAGTCATATTTAGTGCCGGGAATCTAAGACACATTTCCAAGTTAGAACTGCAAACTCTCTTTTTAGTTTTTATCTTCAAGAAAAAACATACTGGTCACCTCAAGAGGCTCAACATACTTCCTGAGTTTCTCTCTTATTTAACAGTCTTAGTTGTTTCTTTTAATGTAAAGCTATACTGAGATAAGAATCTCCATTATGTTATATTATATTGCAGTACAGCCAGAATGATGTCAGACTATCACCTGGGATTTTAGCTACATTTATTCCCATTTCATATAAAAAAAGAGCGGGACAGACATTAAAGAACTGTACAGTTTTCTTCTTCAGACAGAAACAAACTGCCAGGTCTAGCAGATCTATCAAAAGCACTGTGCCCCAGTACTTCTTGCTGTAATACAGGCATCAAAATACCAGCTCTGCAAAGTAACATTGGCACCTACAAATATCTTTAAAAAAAACAAGGTAGCTGGATAATGATTTCCAGTAATAAGCTTGCAGCACATTCTCTATAAAATGACACTATTAGTTTGCTTGAAATGGAAGTCACTTCACACTAAAAAGGTCTGGGGTTTTTTTTTTGGGGGAGGGAGTTCTGGTCTGTTACCTGTCGATATAACCGCTGCAGTTGCCCCAGACAAACTAGTCCCATCTTTAAGTATCTGCGCAGTGCCACTGTCCCCCTCAGAAGAAGAATGAGGAGAAAGTGATGGAGGAGTCGGTTGTTCTGGTGGAATTTTTTTCTGTTTAGAGAAAAAAAGTCCAAAGTCAAAATGTTTAATGTTTTTTAAGGAGTATACAAAACCTTCTGCTATCAGTTACCATCTGAATGTGTGTGGTTATTTATTACAAAAGTACTTCACACAACAGAGAAGATACAAGTCCAAGAAAGAAGATGAAGACCAGAAACGCTCAGTTTGCACTTACATCTACTTAAGTAAGGCAGTGGAAGACAAATGATTTTAAAAAGGAGCCCACCTCTGTCTAAAAAGTGGGAAAAAGAATGAGCTTTATATATTAATTTGTGACACTTTTACATCTTAGGAAGCACAGAAAAGGTACTTCAGATTATTTTCCTGCCCATATCCTCCCCATCTCCTGGGTTTATTACAACTCAGAGCAGTTGAGTCACATGTACATGTCAATTTTACAGTGCACCTAGATCTTCATACAATCCCACACTGGTTTGGGTTGGAAGGGACCTCAAAGCCCATCTAGTTCCACCCCCCTGCCAGAGGCAGGGACACCTCTTACTAGATTAGGTTGCCCAGAGCCCCATCCAGCCTGGCCTTGGACACTACCAGGGAGGGGGCAGCCACAGCTTCTCTGGGCAGCCTGTGCCAGGGCCTCACTGCTTTCACATGGAAGAATTTCTTTCTAATATCTAATCAAAATCTGTCCTCTTTTAATTTAAACCCATTACCCCTTGTCCTGTCACTACACTCCCCAATAAAGAGTCCCTCTTCAGCTTTCCTGTAGGCCTCTTCAGGTACTGGCAGGTTGCTCTAAGGTCTCCCTGGAGCCTTCTCTTCTCCAGGCTGAACAAGCCCAACTCCCTCAGCCTGTCTTCACAGTAGAGGTGCTCCAGCCCTCTGGTCATCTTAATGACCCTTCTCTCGACTCACTCCAACAGCTTGTTTCAAAAGGGCTGAAATTCTCAAGTAACTATTTTCAGGAAATTGTGCTTTAAGTAAGTCATCAAATAAACCAGTATTACAACCCAATTACGCGGCCAAACCTTTTCCTTTCACAAACTCAAACTTATTTGCAGCTTATCATATGACAGACAACCAGATTTCACAGCAAAAAGATTTATAAATTGTTCAGCATTCCTTACCTTCCACCTTTAGGAAAGAACAACTTTGTTATAATTTAGTTTGGATTGGGGGTTAGAAAAGAGATATGGGCCAGGAAGGCGCTTCTAATGTGCTCTGATATGCTATCAAAATACATGGAAATGAAAGAAATTATGAACTGGAGAAAAGTTTATCACTTTTCCCTTCATTGATTCTTACATGGGAACAGATTATGTTCTCATTCTCTTACCTACCTAAAAAAGTTACATAAACACAACAGCTTGCCCAAGATCTTGACACAGCTGAAGACAGCAGAGACCTGGCTACTCATGTGGTACGGATTTACTTCTAATATTGACCTATGGAGAACTGACAATTCAGTCAAGTTGCTAAGGGAGGCTAAGCCATCTTCTGTTCATCAGTATTCATCCCTGGCACTTCTAGAAGCAGCACTACGTCCAATGAATGAATTAAAAACCATGTAGAAAGCAATCAAAATATGTAACTTCCTAAGAGCAGCAGTGCTTAGTTTCTTCACAATAGCTATAAAGAATAAATTAACTTTCTTCTGAAATCCAGGGCATGTTAAAGAAAATTTCTGTGCCCTTTACAGTTCAGAGAAGATAGACTTGGCTGGAGAAACTCCTTGACAATATGGGACTAGGTGGAATTGCCATGAACACAAGGAACAGACTGCCACGGCCTGGCACTGCACTGTGAGTGAGATGAGGTGGTTCAGGTCAGAGGCTGAACCAAACAGTGATGTATTACTTGTCAGGAATCGGCTACATATCTTGGCACCGCGTGACAGAAAGGTCTCTCTTCATTCTTAATACAGAGAACAAAAATGCACTTGGGAAGCTGGAACTTTTGATCTGAAGTCTGACAGTCCTGAAGGCTGCTCTGGAGCGGGGACTCTTTGGGGGCCCAGTTGCCTGTCACCACACTGCAAAATATGGGTGGTTGAGTTGAGGGGAAAGAGGAGGAAATGGGAGAGATGTCGGCAGGAAAACAAAATACAAACACAAAACCTGTAAGAAGGAGGAGCAACCTGCCCTCCATGCTAACACATAAGCATGACTAGGCTAGTCAGCCATTTCCTACCTCTCCTTCAGAAGGAGGAAAGAGCATGAGTTTGGAAAAATACAGCACATTATGTTTCCTCAGCTGAGGTTCTCATTTTGCACCCCCAAACTGACCAGCAGTAAACTGCGATCCCAAACATACATGACTTTTCCCGAGGCAGGCCACGTTCCCAGCAGGGCTCAGCAGCTTTGCTTGGTCGGGGTGTTGCCAGCTGGCCCCAGCCCACTGGGAAGGCACGGCATCTCGGTTTGCTGCCCAGAGCATTGCTCACCCTCTGGCACTGCAGTGCAGTTTTTACCCTGACGTGTAAAAATTTCTCTTCCCGTGGGGTGAAATGTAGGGCCCAGATGCAGACACAGACCAAGGAACTTCCTTGAGAAATTCTGGAAGGAATTATTTCCAGTGTTATGCAAAGTGTACTTTTAAAAATAATGGAAGAGATGTGGAGAGATTTTCTGCTTCATTATGATGAAGTAAAACCATACAGTGTGAACTGAGGGAGACAAATGGAAAACAAAACCTATCACGCACCTCATACTTCTGGAGAAGCTTAGAAAACTTTTATATAAAGTAGAAAAAACAAAAGAAGAGCTCAAAATGATAAAAGGTAATACCTGCCCAGTGATAAACATGGCAGCATAACAAACTTAAACCAGAGGTCAAACAACTCTGTAGTATATCAGGCATCGAGCAATCTCCCTAAATATACAGGTTTTCAACTACCATGTAGCCAGCTCCCACTTGAAGCACAATCACCTAGCCTGAGAAGCTGGAGGGTTTATTTGGATTGGTTTGAAAAAAAAGCCCAAAATAAAACAGAACCAAAAAAAACACCACCACAAACAAACAAACAAAAAAATAACCAACCAAAAAAAGGAGTTTGACATCTCCAGGCACCTATGACTTGCATTACATTTGTGTACGTACTGCGGTACACAGGCTGTATGGCACTCCAGGTCACAATGTCAGATACCCCTGTCTGTGCAGAACTCCCACAAAGCCATTTCCTCTCTCCACTCTTAACAGTCCAAGTAAGAGCCTGCACACATGTATAACATCTTGGCCATCCAACCATGTACCAAAGCAATAACCACCTTCCGTGGATTCTCAAAAGGAGCTCATTTGTAAAGTTTTCAATGTAAAAGTTAATGTAGTAAAAATCCCAAATTTAGATTCTGCAAAACCCACTCTTAGTTGCCTGGTCCCAGGAGTGTGTAGAGGTACCTCAGATTCATTTCTTCAAGACAGGGAGTGCCCGCAGTAAGCCCCATCCCCAAGTACTTCACACAGACCAGAAGCCAAATGCAAAGAGACACTTTCAGACACCCAGCATTTAGAGCCCAGAAGTCTCGTCTAAGGACAAGATGGCTCCAACTATTTCAGAGGATACACAAAGCCTCTTGATCCTATGTTTTTTTTCCCCATGTGACACAGAGGACAAAACTCTTATGCAAAAGCAACGCCTCCTGCCATACCTGAGTACAGTCTTAGCCCATGTAAATCCTGAATTAAAGCACCTCAGAAATACAGAGAAGGCCCCATCCACGAGTTGCATCTGGATGGGAGCACCATTCTCCTCTTTGTTCTCTGTGTCTGTGAACTTTCATACACCAAGCAAGAGAGAAAGCTGGAGGTCACCTGCATCAGTAGCCTACCTTTGGATGCCTGACTGGAAAGGGCAGGCAGCAGAGGAGACAGCACCCGGGCTTTCAATTTCCAATCCCTAGAATAACTTCTTACCTTGTGGATAGAATTTCAAAGTGCCTGCTTCCAGTTTCATGCTAGAGTTTTATAGTTATGCTCTAATAATGTTCTTTCACTAGCACCTTACATGGATCAGCACAATCACTGAAGGGACAAGTCCCCCTGTGCCATTACTCCACCCCTTCCCACCCAGCACTAGCAGTAGATCCAATAGCCCACAGTGATCCAGACTGGCGGAGGAAAATCCCAAAACTTCAACTTTATGAAACTTGGGGAAAGAGGGGAGAAAAAAACCACAACAACACACCCAGAAAAAACAATAGCCCCACCCTGCTGAGGCTAAGGAGTGAAGGGCATAGGGACAGACACAGTGTCTGGAGAAAGAGACTGCAGGATTGCTAGTCCTCTTTTACAGCCTGCAACAGGTGAACAAGCCTCAAAAAATAGGTTATACTTCTACAGCAATTCAAGACTTGCCGACATCTGCCCTGCCGTGGCCTCTGCCTTTTGGCAATGTGGGGTGGGAGCAGACAAGGGTGGCAGTAAGATGGTGGGATGATGGGACAGCTGTCTCCCAGTATATGTCTCTGAACTAGCTTATTCTGGGATTGTTTACCCCCCACCAGTGGTGGCATTACGTAGGAGTTAGTGGTGGGTTTCAGCAGTGCTGATTTGTGCCTGGTCAAGCAGCTCCAGAGGAGCTGAAGCTGGTGGCAGCCCAAATGTGCAGGTCTGACACAGCTTGGCAGGGAGGAAGGCAGAAGGACACCGTGTCTTACAGATGAGGGCAGAATTAAGCCCACACCTGGAGAAATGCATTGCCTGTAAAGACGCTTCCTGCCTCCTGCTAGTATCTCCAGGGTTGGGGGATATCCATCTGTAAGATTAAAGATGCCCAAATTTTGCCACAAACCCTTCACTGTTCCTAATCCTTTGTTTCTAAACATGAAAGAAAATAAATACAAATAGCTAAAAAAATTAAGGAAACTATACATATGGTTCAGTAACAAAATAACCCAGACTAAAAAGCCTAAAGGCTTCCCTGTCTCTTGTAAAATTTTACTGGAAACAGCTATTCCAGAATAGTATTGTTCAACACCAACAACTTGCCCATAAATAAATTAGTAATCTTGTTCTGGGATGAAATAATCCACAGAAGTTTATACTGAAATATTCCAGAAGAGCTATTCTAGAGGGTTTTTTTCTTATAATCACTGAAAACTGTAAAGCCTTGAAGGCTGAAGAGAAGAAAGAAAATTAAATAATAATTTTTTTAAAAATCACTACAAAATGTTGCAATATAAAGTAAAGTAGTAGATAAGGACTAACCTTTTTTCCAGGTTTTAAACTTTTTTTCCTTGTTTTAAGGTTTTCAGTATGTGAAGTGCTTTTTGTCAGGGGAATATTTTTAGGAGACCTGCCCTTCTTGGGAACTGCAGACTGTCCAGGGGGTTTGCCCCGACCTGGTTTCCTGCCCCGCTGCGCTGGTACTGGAGCAGATTTCTGTGGAGACTGCATTGAACGCCGGGTCACTTTGGAAGGGGAAGATTGGATTTTTGCACTGCTCTTTGTAATGGAAACTGAGGAAAAACAAAAACAAAAGGGGAGGGGAGGAAAACCTCAAAATGAACGATGGAAAGCAACTTTTCTAACAAAGGCTTAAAAAAAAATTTTAAAATGTAGTGCACAACTTATAATGTAAAATAAATATACTTGGTAATTTTGAACTTAAATGGTTGGCATGAAACTATATAACCTCATTAAAACCCAAGAGAGAACTCTCTATACCCATTATTTTAAAGGGATTTCCTAAAAGAAAACCACTCAAATAAAAATAAACTAGAATTGATCCACTCACCTTGTAAATGCTTCCCATAATTTTTATGATATTTGTAAAGGTCTATTCATCAAGAAGGCCTTCAAAATGCTTGACAAATTATACAGCCCATAATACATCTGTTCTCTTCTAAGAGCAGTTTCCACAATTACAGAACACACCAACTACTTCTAAGGAGCTACAAACCAATTTTGACCAGTGAAGAAAATCGTCTCACTGAAGAGGAGAAACTGATGACAGGCAAAGTATCATTAATTAGCATCTGTCTGAGATGCCAGTTGCAAAAGTTAACATAACTAGACACAGATTATGCTATCTGGAGCCATCCAGACTTAAAATTGTATTTGGAAGAAGGACTCAAAAAAAATAGTAATTTTTATTCATTCTTAACACTGAACTGGTTCTCTGCTCAATCTCCCAACCCAATACAAAACAGATCCAACACATGTAGGATGTGACTACATTATAATCTGATGCAAAGCTGCAAAATGCAACCAGGTTTAATTGAACTTGCTAGTTACCAACTTTTTCCTCCTCTGAAGTAGTAATGATGATTTTGTTTTAACAATTCCCTTTACAATGGATGGCTTAAAACACCAGAAGGATGCCAAACGAAGCCTATGGATAAGAACATATCCTGACTACATCATGCTACAGCGGCACCTGTGGCCAACAAAAAGCAATTACCAAGTCCAAAAGACCAACAGATATTCTGTTTTGTTGGCCTTATCACTGACAGACAGACACAGAAGCTGTGACAGAGGTAAGATGATGAAAACAGGAAATTTTTGTGACATCAAACCACCCTTACTGTGAGAGGCATGGGAGAGGAACACACAATGTCTTTGAAATAATTTGAAGTCTTCACACTAAAATTGGATGGCATTCCAGTACCACACTGCCTCCCCCATCACCTTTGCATTGCACTGACGACGGGGCTTCGAGATTCACCCTAACCTTAAGCACTATGAACTTAATGCAACATGACTTAAAAAGTATTGTGAGTTGAAGCAGGCTTTGACTGCGCCAGTCACCAGTGCCTGGTCTGGACTGAAAGTGGGGCACAGGAGCTGCTAACAGTTAATTTCCTGGATTTTTGTGAATTTGAGATATTAGTATGTTCAGGTTTTCTGGTAAGTAAATAAAACTCAAAGACACATTTGAAATGAGATCTTGAGAAAAGAACACACTTAAGGACTGAGTAACAGATTCAATGTTTAGCTCCATGAGGGATATTCGCCTTAGCAGCCCGGCATCTAGCTTTACAACTCTTACTTTAACTCTGAATTTTTATTCAGGAGTTAAATGTTAATAAATATTTGCAATACAAAATGTCACAGTAAGATGAAATACACACTGCAAAGAGACTTCTTATAAAATACAAGTACTACTGACACACATTTTTAAAGCTGTAGGAGCATTTGCATACATAGCTATTTGTCTGATTTGATTATTAATCTAATACTTCTAAGTGGCAGTTCAGAAGAAATCTCTTCACTATGGCTGGCTACGATCCTAATACATCATCACATAAAGGTATGATATCCCTAGGTATCTGCGAAGGACCATCTGGATGTACAAAGCCATCACCTTCCTTTTATTTATGCACGCCAAAACTTCTTTTCATATGCAACATCAGCTTAAAGTAAGATGAACAGAATTTTAAGCAAATACTGGCATGGCATTACTCTTACGCCTCTGAACTGCTGAATGACAACTTGTGTTAAGCTGTACGTCCGGAAAGCAGAACAATATCAACTGTACAATAATTGCCATACGATCCAGTCTCACGTATCACATGCTGTATTGTGCTCATAGCCATGTAAATGCAGCTATTTTTATTTATTTCTGCCACACAGCTATGCATTTAACAAAACAAGCATGAACTCAGAAAGAAATGTTGATTCACAGATTCTTTGCCTATGCTGAAATCTAGCAAATGCATTTCTGTTGTCCCACAGTACAAAGACACAGCGAAGGTTAAGCACACAGATACTTCCATTGCCAGCAGGTTCTAGGAGCACAGGTATGAATTTCAGGATAATCCCTACTCCTTTCCAGAAGAACATTTACCCTACAAAGAGTAACAATGCAAACAGCTCTAAACACTTCAGGCTGCCCTCTGGAAACACACACATCAAGTAGCCTTATCACAGCATCTTCCTACCTGTACACGCCAGAGGACCAAATATTAGCAGCATTAACCGTTAAGGGGAAGGGGGGCAGGTCCCATTTGGTATTTTCCCTTCTGCCTAGGGCTGAAACTGCTTTTTTCAATAGGCAGGACTGCAACAAAGCCCACGCTGCCTGGGCAGCCTCCCCGAGATAGCAGCAAATGAGGAGGCTGCTATTTGCATTTGTTGATTTAAGAGAGGATGGGGTGGGGGAAAGCGCAAGGGAGTGGGAGACTGCTAAAGTAATTCCCATATTGTCTGCAGGCTGTATTGACAGTGATCATCAGTCACCTGCTCATACTTCCGTCACCCCGGCCTTCAGAGGGAGACCAAAGGTTACGCTGGGTCACAGGATCTGGAGGGAAATGAAAAGACATGCAAAATCAAGCTGCCAACCCACTGCATCTGTAGACAGACTTATCCCCAGTAGGCCACATGTTCCAAAAACTAAGACATTTTAATAGTCTCACGAGAACTTGTTAAAATATAATGATGAAGAGAATAGAGAGGAAAAATGCCAAGCTCTGCTTGCAATTATTGCAGTATTTAGCTGGGATATTTACAACCAAAAAAGCACATTTGCCTTTTCAGGATGCTGCTTTGCATCACAAAAGCCTTCTCATTTGCACAAACAAAAATCAAGCATTTGTGTCCATGTTGCTCTTCTACTCGAATATCCACTGCTCCAGCTTCAGCAGTGGGATGCATCACACGGCATTTCTTTGCCAAGTCTTGTACTTACACCAAAAAACTGTACCGGTGTCCTCAATAACTGAAGGGCAGAGATCATTTTACAGAAATGTGCTTTACTACTCTATGATAATGTTAGCAATTGAGCAGCATTTTCAAAGTTCTCAAACAGAGCTCTAGTTACGCTGTCAAGTTAGTGAGGGCGATAGGTGGCTACATGCAACATGTCATGCAACACACAAATGGCTCTCACACTTCCAAAAGCATTGATGGTTTGGGGGTGGGCTTTTTTCCCCCACAGTGCCCCTCTGTGAGAATCCTATAAACCACTATAAACCTTGTATCCAATGTATGTAAGAGAAAACCCAAAACCAGTACTGTGGAAGATGAGGCCTAAAGCCACCTTGCCACAACTCAGCCCTGGTTCGCAGCACAAGCGGATCCGCTGGAGCCAGCCGTGCCCGTTTGCATGAGAAGGGTACGAAAGGTTACACTTCAGATGGGGGCCACATTCTGCTTCTCCAAGCAGAAAAAAAGGACTCAACACATGCAAGACTGCAAAATTTGACCCCATTATGTTATCCCAAAGATGACTTGCCTGAGTAAGACATATATTTATGACAACTGTGAAATCTGAAGCTACTGAAACCTCCGGTGCTTGGGAAGGGACAGATGACAGTTCACAAGCCTGAATTCTCATGCAATTCTAATTAGCAAAATTCCTTTGGATAATCCACAGCTATGATTTTACTTTGTGTTTTATGCAACACAAGGGAGAGGGGGAGGATTCAGATTTATAATATTTAAACATTAGAAATCTACCATTCAGCTAGTGTCACAGAGCAGCAATTACAAGACAAGACTTTAAAAAGCTGAAGTAGAAGTTAGATGAAGCAAGGTAGGAGCCCACTTTGTCGCACATTCTGTGAACTCAGCACTGCTACCTTAGGTGAAGGTGCAAAGTAGGACAGTAAAAACAGTAATTCAGTGTTTAAAACAGCATTTCTTTCAAGACAGAAATTAATCTATTTGTACTGCAGTATTGTTTCTATGCCCCCACTGAGACGCAAGCCAAATGCTCTTCAGAGGATATCAAAAACCTAGCCCTTCTCTCATCTTCAAATAAAACAAATTAAAAATAACTTGAGGCAAAGAGATTTAGCAATTTACCCTAAATCCATGTGAGCATTCTACAGCAGAAGAAATGGAAACATACCTCCTGAATTCTAACCCAGGATTTTAACTATAAAATTAACCTTCTTTAATACAGTAAGTTATTATCATGATAGTTTTGACAGCTGGGAAAGGAGGTGGAAAAGATTAGCAATTTTTCAAAAACAGCTTACTGCCAAGGATTATAAAATTTTATGTTCTTATGTCTGAACTGAACAAGAGAGCCACACAAAAGTGTAAGTATCTGTAATACATGCCACCTCTTTCTATCTCTGTTTGGATTACTTTTGGTTAAGAGGTAGCAGCGAGATACTAATTGGTATGTTGCTGTGATACAGAATCATGTTAGCAGTCATCATTTTACATCCACCCTGGCAAGACACGGACATTACAGCTTGCAATTTTCTTCTTTCTAGATTTTTAGTTTCTGCTACCAGCATAACAAAAGACAGGAGAAAGCAAACAAACAAACAAAAGTCTCTTGCTATAGTCAGTGAAAATTCCCAGTCTTCACTTTTCAGGGCTGTGAAAGGAAACAGAGGGGTCCAAGCAACATAAGACAAAAGTGGAGGAAATGAAAGCATTTCTTCCCCAGGCACTGTTGTAGCACTTTGAGTCCCTCACCCCTACCCTCAGTCTCCCACATCTTCAAGAGCTAGGCAGGCCAGCACCTACAGAACTGGGAAAGTATTAATTAAGCTCCATCAAAACCCACTGCTAACCTAACTAACAGCAACAACTCTAAAAAACCTCAACTCTTAATAGTCCAATCAGGGCAGGGGTCATGTGGGAGTGGGGAGTACAAGCAAACAAAAAAGATGACTCCTGGAAAGATCTCTGTGGAAACCAAGAACTGTGACAAAGTCAGCTTCTAGTTTCACCCTTCACCAAAGCCTTGCCATTGCAACCACCCTCGAAAAAGAAAAAAGGGAACAATCCAAAACGACCCCAAGCAAAAAACTGACCCACCTCCCTGTACTTTGATGATAAACTGAGAAGAAAGAAAGCAACATGTATTAAACTATCAAAGCAGCACCAGCCTGAGTTACCTGAAGACTGTTTAGGTGGGCTGGTGATGAATCTGTCATTAAGCCTGGCAAAGCCTCACTCTACATATGGGGGAAAGGTTTTAATATCCTCATTCCTCACCCCATCATTACTGATTCTCCCCAGTGTTTGCCATTACTTTTCCCCAAACAGCATCAGCAGGATGAAAGGTGGGCCCAAAATGAAACAATAAAATGCAACAAACTACAAGGGAAGGAAATGAAATGCGGAGCATGGTTAGTGCAATGCCATAATTTGTTTTGTCTCAACATGTGAATGACAGCCCTGGTATTCTAACAGGGTTTATACGTCCTAACACAGATTTGGAAAACACCCACTCAATCCCATCCACCAGTTGGGCAACACAGCCACTGCTGAGATTAATATCCACAAGACTTGAACATTAGCAAAAAAAAAAAAAAAAAAATTAAAATTTTCTATATAACAAGCTAAAATACATGTGTGGGGATACTTTCCATTTAAAAGAAAATTACAACTATCTTCTGGATAAACATGGTAAAATGGTGAAGAAACCAGATTTACAATAAAGTCACAGCTTTGAGAAATCTTAATTTTTTTTCTTAAGTGATTATTGCCCTGTAGCAGCTTCATCCAGGCCTTGCTGCAAGATGCCAAGAAACATTAATACCAAATAAAAAAAGCTTAACATGTGAGAGAATGTGGCAAATCAGATTTTAGCCTGAAGCACTGAGGAGTTTTTCATATACAATTCAGAAGACAGCATAAATCTGCTTACTGTATGTATCCGATTTAACTACTGTGACCTGCTCATGAAAAGAAGCTGGCTGCACTGAGAGAAAAACGAAACCTCCAGCAGTATGAAATTGTACCATTTCAGCAGTTGTTTCTTCCTTTAATGAAACTTAAGAATTACCACGCTTATCTGATTTTTTTTTTTTTTTGGCTGCTTTAAACAACGCAGGGTCTTTTCATAGATCTAACTGCAGCCCTTTCTAAAGTTTCAACACTGCTTTGGCTTCATTTGCAAACATTACAGAGTAGTACTTAAGTTTATATGGATGTTGCACGTTTATATACAGCTCAGCTGAAAATACAGCACAGCTATTTTGATGTCACTTCATTATCAGTAACAGAGAAGTGCATCTCCAAGAGCTAGCCTGGAAAAATCTGCACAAAGCAAGCCTTGAAAATATGCCTGAAAATTAAAATTAAACTAAGAAATCATAAACCACACAAATATGATACTTCCTAATCTCTGCCTGAGCCTGTACTACTCTTATTGCTGCAGACAGCTTTTGAAGGAGACCTTTACCATCACAGGCTGATTAGCGTAATGAAAGAAGATTGCTCTCACTGACAATAAATGCACTGAATTGGGAGGAAAGCAATGGGGTGGCACGATGTGGAAGGGGCGGGGACAGAGAAGGAGGAGAAAAAGAAGGGGACTAAGGATAAAAGCTACAGTGTACCATCTGCCTTTGGTCACCCAAACTCTCTCTTATAGAGTGCAGAGAGCAGCTCCTCCTTCCTGAGGTCCCGCATCACCTTCATCCAAGATCCAGCTTCACAGGACTCTGGGGATCAGGGACATACAGGAACAGATCCCTCTCCAAATGCTTTTCACATCTGAATGAAGGATATGACTTTATACTGAAATCAGTCTTTACAGGTGGAACTACTTATTTCCCACATGGCTTGTCCCCAGTTGTTCCTTTGTTTTCTCTCCTTTATGAAAAAAGTTTTACTTCGATTATAAATAAAAAGATGGGTTGCCTAAGTAACTGCTATTTACATGTAATGACTAAACAATAAAAGGAATTCATACAGAAATAGTAAAGCAAAACTACTCTGAGTCTGCAGTCACCCACTATCTATGTCAGTAGTAAGTTTCAGATACAACTAGCTACAGTGTAATACAAGAATATTCTTAGCACAGTAACAGCTTTCTATTATCAGATAGAGTAAAATAAAAACTAGGAGGGTGAAATAGAAAAGCATAGTATATTTGGCCTAGAAAAAGAAAAAACATTCAAAAGATATCAACCTCAATACCATTTTTAAAGCATTTCAAAAGCAGAAGCTATATGGACCCAACAGATGATCGAATTTCACAGTGAGAAAATTTGGGAGATAATACCACAGCAACAAGACTGAATCTTATCTTGCATTCATCCTCACTCCAAGGGAGCTCATCACATCAGTTCTCATACCAGAACCCTTGTCACAGGGATCTGAAACAAGTTCCCAGAGATGAAGTACCAGTGGTGTATGTCAGGAAGCGGAGACAAAACCAACAGCAGAGACGTGGCAGGACATGCAGCACTTAGGAGTTTTAAGGAAATAGAGGTGAAATGTCCAACCTACTGATAGTGCTGTACAAGTTTGTCCTTAAAATTGCCTCGGGTTCAGGGATTTAAAGGTGGTTAGTGTGATGCCAACACTCCAGCCAGCAAGGTAGCTGATGTTTGCACTGTCCAAGATGCTAAAAACTTATATAGAAGTAGTGAACTCAAAGATATATATGATGAGTTGGGGAGAAACAATCATAGTTTTCTCAGAGAAAAGACACATCTAGCAAATTATTTTTTTTAAGGAGCTCATAAACAAGCAGACAATGGAAAGTCATTTGATGTAGTTTGTGTATTGCATTCAACAAGATCTTACACCCCAGTCTCTTAAAAAAATCCTTAGCTGACAATGCATATGATGGAAGATTGTCATGATCCTTTTAAAGAATTTCTTGGGATATATCAGAGTGGCCAGGAATAAACATGATTCTACAGTTGAGAGAGGGCTCTAGAGATACCCTGAAGAGATCTCTGCTTGGGTTTGAGCCATTCAGTTCATATATGATCCAGGACAAGGGTTAAGTATGAGATGGCAACAACTGCTGAACAATTATTTGAGTCAGCAAAGATGTATAAAAAGATCTTGTAAAGCTGAGCAGTTGCTCAGCAGAGGAAGTTACAGGTTAAATTCTATGTCAAGCAATTAAAAATAATCCAGCTTCTGTGATCATTGATGGGCTATTAGTTGATGCATGCAAAAATGATACCTTACAATTAAAATAAGTATTTCTGCAACAGTATTAGTTCATTGCTCAGTAGCAGTACAAATATTCACAAATACCAATTCATGAATAATTATAGGAAGAACAGAAAAAACCAAAACAACCCAAACACAGATCACCACAATGCCGTTGTCTTAAATATCTTGCACGCTTCTGGTTCCAGTGGCTCAAAAATTACACAGCTGAAGTGTAAATAGTACAGAAGAACAGGAGCCATCAGAGAAATTAAAGTGATCCCAGAACAAAGAAGAACAAAACAGAACAGGATTTTACAGGTTTGGAATACAGAGAGCTGAGGGAAGTTAGAATATAGGTCTACAAAATCATGATGGATAAGAAGGCAGCAATTAGGGAATTGCTATTTACTATGTCTTCCTGTACAAGTAGTGGAAGTACAAGAAGATATTTTAGTACAAGAACACAAGGACAACAAATGAAATCACCAGCAAGAAAAGGGGTATCTCCCTTTGCACAGAACATACACTCAAGCCCAGAACTCCTTACTGCAGAATGTTGAAGGTGCTAAAAGTTCAGACAGTTCCAAAATATAACAAAATAGATCAAGCTTTTCCAGGAGGTACTGAGCATAGAAGCATTATTATTGTGGGCTTGGGAGGTGCTGGGTTGTTGACAGCCAGAAATTGAACTCAGCCAAGCTCAGTGCTGTGACCACTTCCCTGGGGAGCCTCTTCCAGTGCCCAGCCACCCTCTTAGTAAAGATCCTCTTCCTAATATCCAGCCTCAGTCTCCCCTGTTGCAGCTTCTTACCATTCCCTCGGGTTCTATCACTGATCACCAAAAAGGAGATCAGCACCTGCCCATTCTCAGCAAGCCATAGACCGTGATGTGGTCTCCCCTCAGCCTCCTCTTCTACAGGCTGAACAAACTATGAGACTTCAGCCTCTAAGACTTCCCCTTCAGACCCTTCACCATCCTCCTTGCCCTCCTCTGCACACTCTCCAATATTTTTGTGTCCCTCTTGTACTGTGGCGCCCAAAAGTGCACCCAGTACTCGAGGTGAGGCCGCACCAGCACACACTCAAGGTGTAGAGCGGGACAATCCCCTCCCCAGTGCTGCACCCTTCAGATTGATACAGCACAGGCACTGTCATGCCAACTTCCTTTACCAGCTATAGCTCACACCGATGTTCAAAGGACAAGTCACCCCTAAAAGCACTTAAGTGACTGAAACATGCAGAGAAAACAATCTACTATATCCTTAAAATATTAACCTTGGGCCAGCAAGCCAAGCCAATACCAAGCGCTGTTGTCAAACCGTACATAACATAAATTACTGCCATCAGAGAGATTTCTAGGGGAGCAAACTACAATATTAGCTAAGCACAGCTTCTACTAGTATAAATATTGAACACTACACTTCATATCACCACATACATACCCTGACACCCAGCCAGGTCAACCTAAGACACATTTTCTGATTGTCGTGGTTTAATCCGGCAGGCAGCTAAAACCACCACACAGCCCTTTGCTCTTCCCACCCCCTCAGTGGGATGTGGGAGAAAATTGGAAAGGGAAATAAAAAAGTAGAACTTGTGGGTTGAGATAAAGACAATTTAAGAGGGCAGAAAAGGAAGAAAATAGTAATAACGACAATAAAGATATATAAAAAGTGAGGCACAGCACAGCTGCTCACCACCCAGAAGCGATGCACAGCTCCTGAGCCATGCTGCCTCCCAGCCAAACCCAGCTATATATTGAGTGTGATGTCATGTGGCATGGAGTATCTCTTTGGTCTGTTGGGATCAGCTGTTCTGGCTGTGTCCCCTCTCAGCCTATTGGGCACTCCCTGACTTAAATATTTGTGTGTTATCAACAATATTCTCATCCTAAATCCAAACCGCAGTGCTGTATCTGCTGCCAGGAAGAAAACTAACTCTACCCCTGCCAAAACCAGGACACTGATAAGGACCAAAGACAAAGCATAAACACAAAGAAGGATGCCTGCATGTTAAAACCAGGTGAAAAGTTGTTTTGGACCAACTACCCTCTCCATTTTATCTTCTATTAATTGCATCTTAGCTCCTGAGCTTAACTTTATAAAAGAAATGAGAGTTTCAGCAGATAAAGCTATAAAGACTAAATATATCGTGGAATCTGTTCTAAATAGATTCACACATATGTAAGAAGCCATGTTTAAACTGGTCTTAAAAACTTTGTATGACAGAGGTCCTACATTCTCTCTGGGCAGTCAAAATGGCTAAGATAGTAAACAGCTGAAAAAAAATCTTCCCTAATTTTCATATTGTCTCCCTTACTGCATTTCATCTCTCTTGCAAAGGGCTAAATTAGACCCTAAAATCTAAGTCTCATGGCAGGAAACTGTAGTCCTATATACGAATGGAATTTAAACCATCTTTTATCACTTTGATAGTTAGATTTCAGGATACTGGCTTTGATTGGTCACTAAAATCTGGGTTGGCTTTTTTCTCCCCCTTTTACTAATGATCTAACAGATTTATAAGCTTTCAGAAAAAAGCAGTTACCAAAAAAAAAAAATCAAGAATATGCCCCATTATATTCACTCTGAAATCTAAGCCACACTCAGTCAATTATTTTCACTTTGTAATACAGTAATGCAGGGCAGAAATGCTAAACAAACATGCAGGGGAAAAGACCAGGCCAGAATAGCACCATAATATTTCAAACAAATCCCTACAACATAGCATCTGTCGTACTTTCTTCCTTAACAGTAGTAGTCAATGTTAATGTGACTTAATGAAGAATCCTGACAACATTATCGTATTTCTGAAATGAAATGACTTGATTACCCTCTCCTTGAAGCTATTATTTACATCTTAATAAAGGACTATCATTACAGTTCTTTAATGGCTCAAAATGATCAAATAACAGTGAAGAACATAACCTGAGAGCAAAAAATATTTCATCTAGCTATGTAAATTTGACAAGTGTGTATAACATGCACAAACATCACATAAAAAATAAGCACATGAAGCAAAATTGAAAGAACAAATTCTTTATGCTCAGAACAGGGGAAAAAAAGGAGCACATGCAATTTTAATAAAACTGCAAACTTTGGGCTCACTTTCAGAATTAAAAATAATTAAATCCCCAGCCTGCACCTCCCTTCTCCCAGTTTCTCTCACACATACAAAATTCTCAGTATTGACTACAAGTCTGCAAGAACCTTGATTCAGATTTTACTAATGCCTCAAGTGTTATTGTTGATTACAGCAAACCAACAGAATCTATAAAAATACCTGGACAGGTGTCCTGTTTTATGGGCAGGGACAGAGTTAATTTTCTTCCTAGCAGCTGGCATAGCGCTCCATTTTGGATTTAGGATGAGAGCAGTGCTGATAACACACTGATGCATTTAGCTGTTGCCAAGCAGTCAGGGACTTTTCAGTTGTTGATATTGCCCTGCTAACAAGAAGGCAGGGGGTGCGGAGGAAGCTGGCAGGGGACACAGCCAGGACAGCTGGCCCCAACTGGCCAAAGGAAGATCCATGCCACATGACATCATGCTCCATATAGAACTGGGATAGGCTGAGAGTTGGTGCAGCTCAGGAACTAACTGAGCATCTGTTCTGGGTGGTGAGCTATTGTGCTGTGCATCACTTGTTTAGTATATTCTTTTATCATTGCTATCACCTTCCTTTTCTGTCCTTTTAAACTGTCTTTATCTCAACCCATGAGTTTTGCCTTTTCCTTTTTTTCCCCTTTTCAATTCTCTCCTACATCCCCCTGAGGGGGACAACCGCTGTGTGGCTGTTTCAGCTGCCTGCCAGGTTAAACCACAACAGTGGGTATACTTCAAGCCATTGAATGTACTGAAGAATTTTGTTTGGTTTACTACCTGAACAACTGGAATACATAATCAACTTCACTAATTGTTAAACAACTCTTTGATCTCTCCAAGCACTAACATGCAAAAAGCCCACCAGTACATAGTATCTCAAAATACTGCTGGTACAGTACAAAACAGCTCTGAAACTGGAGTAGACTAAGCAATTTAATAATACGTCTTTCCAGAATCTAAAGTGACACACAAAAATATCTTCTAAAAATTTCACACCACTTATTTACACCACCCCTTTTTTTTAAAGCAGTTTTATTTCACTACAATTAATGTAACTAACTTATCAAAATAATACATGCCATCCATGATTTCTGAAGACAAGCTCAACCTTCTGAAGCAGCTGATAAAGGCACTTCACAAATCACGAGCTCAGAAACGTGAAGGCCCTGGTCAGCTTGGTTCCTATCAGATGACTTCTGACCCATGTAGATTGTCCTCACCCAACCTGCCCCTGCCTTCTCACTGCAGGTTTGCAATGGCAGAGGTCACCCAGGATCTGCCAGCACAGCTACACACCTAGTTGCTCCCTTGCTGAAACCACCCAAAATGGACTAAACTAGAGCTCAGGTACTATGACCCTTGGCAGTAAGATACAGACAGGTGGGTGAGGGCAAGGATGCAGAGGAACCCTAACTAATTTCACTGAGTTTTTCCATATGGTTCATGACCCGCTGGGAAAAGACTGAGAAAAACAGTGGGGATGAAGAGGACAGGCAACATGGCTGATCTATTTCCTTCTTGCTTCTGTTCCTTTGGTTCTTCCAATGAGAATTTGATGACACCAGCCTACCCATTCCTTACCCATCTAACACCTGCTGGGAAAATGCTCACCTAGAGAACAAATTATTCTGGTCAGCAATATTAATGTAATTGATTAAAATATGGTTTCCCTCTTTTGCAACCTCTCTTTCTGTCATATTTGACGGGAGTGAGGATGGAAGAGCCCAAACAGTCTGACAGAAAGCCTGACATTTACAGAAAATAGACATGAGGTCCCCAGAGTAGGAGAGGAATCAGGAATGTCCCTCTTTATTCCATTTCCCTTCTAAGGTAGAGAGATGTACTTCATGAAGTACAGTGGCTATTAGTTACTGGGACTCTATAACCGTACCTATAAACATCCTTTAAGGTGAGAAGATGATAAAGCATTCAGAAGAGGCAGCTTCAAGACATAGTTTTGTGAGTATGAAGAAAGAAACACTATGTAGTTTAAACCTTCAGTCATCACAGAAGCAAACACTACTTTCTTAGTAGTTAGCTTAATATAAAGTGCTGCTGCAGCAAATTTATTAGTATCATTAAACATGAGCATTTAACCATCTACAAACTAGATTTGCTGCTTCCATTAAGTCTGACATTCTTCACAGCCACAAAAAAATTAAGGATTATCAAAAGACCTCCTAACAGTATTAAGTAAAACATGTTCCCAGAGTTAGTAGAAAGAGACAATTTTTTTTCCCAGAAACTAACCTATTAGCTTTAAACTACATAAAGAAATTTAATGATATTTCATCCTCATCAGCTACTCACAAATCAAATCTTCATTCTTATCTGTATACTGCCAGCTGTTTGTTTTTTTTTTTAAATTCTGCTGTAATTGAGGGGAAAAATAATTTAGCAATATTACCAGTCATCTTACCATTGCTCCCTGGTGGCTGTAATGCATCTCCTGTCAAGCTACACCATCCGACTGGGAAAATATCTCGCGAATCACATCTGCACCAGTAGTCAAATGCTCCTCTCCAGCCATCAAATGTAACAAAAACTTCATCTCCTTTAACATCTCCAATGGTTGCTGGGCAAATCAAGTATGGGTTCTTTCTATCTATAGCTTCGAGCTTCATTCCAACTTTAAAGCAGTTTGGCACAGGTTTTGGTGGTTCCTACAAAAGTAAGAGTGGTAGAATGCTTGTATTTTTATGGCTTCTTACAAATAAAAAAGCAAACAAAAAAGACCCCTCTATTTTTCTTCAACATCCTTACTTCTACTCACTGCTGTTCAGAAAGTTATAGTAGTCATTAAAAGGAAACCTACTCATCTTTCAAATTTGCTTTTGCTATTCTGTAGTATAAAAATCTAGACTCTGTTCCCTCAAACACAGCTAGGAATTAGCAAAATTCCCCATAACAGAAAAACCCTGCTAAATGTATTTACATAAGCAATAGGTTGCACCCAATACAGAGTATCTGCAGCAAGACAGTGAAGACACTAAAATGAAATTATTACATGCTAATAAAGAAGAGGAGGGAAGGGGCATTTCTGAGGACTGATAACTGTCTGGTAAAAGCTTCACCTCCCAATTAAATCCATGAAAAATTCATTAGCATTGGACATTATTTATAGACCTCTGTTCACTCAGTTATCTTAGACCAATGCCAAGTGGACAAAAGAAAAACAAATATCAAATCAACGTGGCCAGAATAAGTGTACTCCCACAGCAGGAGCTGTGAGCCAATGGAACCTGAATTACTACCTCAGCCTCAGGAACCTCATTATCCAAAAGCCATCCCCAATGTGCTGGTAGGCTAGCACAGGAAAGCATGGCTCATCCTGGCTCAGAAAATGTAATATGATATTAAAAAATTATATAATTATATGAAGTTAATGCCCAAGCTATGTGATTGCAGCTCTGAATCCAACTGTTTGATTTGCTGACACACTGTAAATGTCACTCTCAGTATCAAAAATGAAGATATTCAACATGACAGCAGGGTTTTACCACCCCAACAACAACAAAAAAACCTCTGAACCAACAAGTCATTTTAATATTACTGTTGTTTTTATATTCTTCTTCGTATTTCACAGTAACTTACTCAAGAGTCATGTTTAAAAAAACAAACAGCTTTGTCTGCTAATTTCAACTACTTTCTCACTACATTTTAAATTAAGAGTATGTGCCAAATTAAAATGTTTAACAAAACCCACTTTTCACTCCTGCGCACAATCACATGAATATGGTGCTGTTAAGAAATGTGAGATGCATCATATCTTAAATCCCTGAGACACAAAGAAGTGAGCTAACAGTATTTTCCTAAATAATACACCATACTTTAAGTCTCCACTCAGGAAAAGAGATGCCCATCCAATGGACCAGAAGCAGATGGCTTCCTGTCTGGCTTTGCAGCTTGTCAATTCAGCTTGCCTTCCCTTGCTGTAGACAATTTCTTGGCATCCTCATTAAAAAAATGTAACCATGGCTCAACTGGTATAAAGTTGTTTCCTAGCAATCCCTTTCTTCTTACCTTCTTGAAGAATGCTGCTGGTGCCATTTCAGCTCCATTGAGAGTTCTTAAGAGAAACATTGGCCAAGAGGACGCATTCATCTGGAACCCTGAGATGCAAGCAAATAGCCCTACCTTCAGTTTGTAAAATAAAGTATGAGGAGAAGGCTATAAAGTCGGCTTTGATAATGCCCCATTCCCTCTATTTTGGACTTGGCCAAAATAAAAGCAGCCACACAGGAGAAAACAGGGTTGCTGTCAGTGTGGAAAGCTGTGCAGTGCATTTCCAGCCTGCGTGACTTGCCTGCAGAATCACTCATCATAATACATGATATTGCAGATAAACATCCAGGACTTGACAACACGCAGGTTCTAGCACAGGAGATGATAAGGATGTCCCACACGGTCCCCGAAGCAGTTGAACTTTCCCAGCACAAGCACCTAGCTCCCTTTTTGGGTCTGCTTTTTGCATTTATTCTAACATAATTCTAAGAACATCCTCTGCTCCAGCTTCTCTCATTTATTAAGGAGATACCTTTCTATTTTCAAGACTCCTGTAATCTTTTTTACCAGACCACAGACAGAAAAAGAAAAACCAGTTTCTTCTCCCCTCTCTATTAAAATAAGTAAGTAAATAACCTTAAAACCAAAGAATAAATAACAAGGAAGCACAGAAATACTATTATTTAAGTAAATGCATGTATCATACTGGAAAAACTGGAAAATGTTTCTACTTTATATATCAACAAGCAAAAAAAAAGCACAAATAATAACCAAATTTGTTTAGATGAACTATCTTACTCAAGCAGAACAAAGGTTTGGCTTAAAACATTCCAGATAATCTTCCCCCAGAATCAGCCACTTTCCAGTTAAAGAATAAAACAACAACAACAAAATCCTTTTGCTTTCAGTGCTTCCCAAATGGATGTTTCAAAGTAAGGAGTAACATAATAGCCATAGTGGACATTTTTTCTCGGTCTTTAGCAGTTATATGTCTGGCACAGTTTTACAGAAAAACAGACATAATAGAGCAAATTGGACCTTTTTCCACAAAGCAAATAGTACCAGAATCTGTCAGGAACTGGCAAGTTCCCTCATAACTCAATAATTCTCTTCAAAAAACAAGAAAAGAAAAAAAAACAACCAACCAACTAGAAAGGTGGGGCATCTTGGCAGTTCTTGATCAGTTAAATCATTAAGTCATCTAAAATTGGATTATGTGCTATAATGTTCTTTAACTAGTAGCTTTAAGCTATTTTCAACTGAATAAACCATTTTCAAGTTGGAGCTACCTATACAACACTGCATTTAATACAAAAGCTCATATTTGATAAACAGCATCATCACTTGAGGACTGCTGAGCTGATTTATAAAGACTGAGAGTCTGTGTGGCTAATGAAACACAATATTCCTAACCAGCCAGTCCAGAAAAGACAGAAACACAAGACAGAGAAATTACAACCGTTTCAATTAACTTCATTTGGCTTTTAAGCTGTCCTGGTAAAACCAGAGAAAATATTATTTTCAACACAACTTTTTGAGAACATTAAGCTCTCAACAACAAAAAAAGCTCACCTATGATAAAGAGAGACTGGAAGAGGAACCCTTTGCTATATTCATCACTTTTTCAAAACCCTTATGCAACATGCATAATTAAATCTATGTAAAAATCAGGTAGGAGGGTCTATGCTAGTTAGTTATTATGAGAAGCAGAACATTAGTATCCAGAAGGTTCCCTGCTACTCAGAAGAAAAAAAAAATTAAAAATTAAAAAGTCAGTTGCTTAAATGTCTAACAGGAGGTAATTATACACCCAATTAGCTCCCAGCTTTGCCCAGGAACAGGATGCTGTAAAACTGCCAAAAAGGCTTTTTCAAAAATTTATCTAGGTATGCCAGAACGTTTGATTGCTGGAATTTAGCCTATCTCAAGAAAAATCTAGGGCAGGAGGGACAAAATAGTGGCACCTACATTCTTTTCTGAATAACCAGCAATTGTTTGGAGGGCAGGTAAACTTACAGCCCTGGGTGCAGGGAAAGGGCTGCTTGTGAGGTGCTGCACTACAAGGAGCCTGACCCAACAGGAGTAAGAAACCGTATCCGAAGAGAAGGCATCAGACTTTCTACTGACAGTTGTGGAAGGTTCCTCCTCTTAATGGATCGACTGCCCTCATTATACATAACCACAGTTGTTTTATTTATCAGACAGGTTTAGAAACACAATTAAAAAGCACTATGCTCCTGAAGCCATATGTTTAATACTACATAAGTATAGCTGAAGGAATTGGTATACTCTTTTCTGTTAAAACTCTCTCACCTACTATTATCATTACATTCATTCTACAAGGTTATATCAAGAATTTTTGAGACATTAAACTGAGTAACTTTAAAAAACAAAATTAAAAACCACAATTTTTTCCCCCATGTGTCAAAAATTTCCAGTGCTTTCTTTCAAAACCTCTATGTAACCATAGGAAAGGAAAAAGTCCTTCTGGGCTCAACCTCTATCTACCTACCTATCCCAAGCGATGTTTTTCTAGACAGGTACCCTAGTGGCATGGCTTTTCTTGTGCTTCTAAAGCAGCACAAAAATCTACCTTTATATTCTACACAGAGAGTCATAATGGTTATGTCAGCTGCTCCTGCGTGTGTCTGCCTCTCTTCACACTGTAGTGAAACCATACCTTCCACTTCATCTTTCAAACAGAAGAACTGAAAATTGGGAAGACACATTTTTTGAGTGGCTACTACAAGAAAGCATATCTATCTTCAGTGTACCTCTGAAAAGAAATCTGCAAGAGTTACTGATGACACCAAATCAGAAAGAAGGTCATAACCATAAGGTAGGAAAACAGCACTAATGGATTTCTGCTTATAGTTCATTTCTCAATGTAAGAACATTATTTCTTGCAGGGAAAAGGAGGAAGACGTATTGCTATTGCAAGGGGTTGGAGGGTGGTGGTTTAATATAAATTGTGGTCATTATTTTTCCTCTGTTTTTAAAGCAGAACTATTTTCAGCCATGAAGTGATGCACCTCCCACAACCCTGCTGAGCCTTTCAGAGGTCGGTTAAAAGCAAGCACCTACTAGTGAGCTCCTCTGACTTAGTGAAGAGGAAAAAGGCCAAGTTGGCTTTACCCAGTTTTTAGGAAGGTCTATTAACAAGGAGCACGCACAGCATCAAGCCAGAAAATCTTGTCTCCAGACAAGAGCGTGTATGAAGGAACAGTTATAGAATGGGCACGTGACAGTGTACCTCATCATTAAGGAAGCTGTCAGACACTCCCATTTGATATTAAGGGACTACAGAAAAAAATAACTGCACTCGAACTAATAATTTTCCCCATTCTTATGTCAAAAGAATCCAGAAAAAAAGAAGGAAAAGCCACAATTCAGCCTGAATTAGCTTGCTTATCTCTTTTTCAATTAAATAATGCCTTGGTGAAATGTTAGTACTGTTGACTTTGCCAAGACAAAAGGGTAACATCGGCTTCACAAAAGAAGTACTCAACACACATTAATTAGTTCAGACCCTTTGCCTCTTACCTAGGGGAGGCTGGAGCATGCCCCCTTTCTTTTCGCAGGTCCCGATGGGCTGTATGTCCGAGGAATCCACAAGCCTCCAAAAGTCATTTTTGTTGTCACTGCCATCCAGCCGCAACCTCAGCCTGGCACCAGTGATCCCAATGACTGTGGCTATACAAACCGAGGTAACGTTGCGAGGATCGTGGGCCTCCAGTTTCATACCGACTTTGAAGTCGTTCGTAGGGGGAATTCTAGACTACAATAAAAAGTAAAAGACTTCTTCTTACTGTTAGTATTGCCAAATTTACCAGCCAGTTCAACATACAGCCTCCAGACTTTCAAACATATCACATAAAATGGTAAATATAAAGAAGCCTTTGAACTTCTGAGTGTTTAGTAGTAAGTCAGAGAGGGCAGCTGGATAACCCACCAACAGCTACCATTTCAGATAATTGTCATTCCCACTGCACAAACATGACGGATTTCTAAAACAGTAAGCAGACTAAGAAGGGTAACCAGGGAATCCTGACAAAGATATGAATGTAATGTATGAACACTGTAAAAGCTCAATGCAAGAAAGAGTTTCTGCATCAAAAAAAAAAAAAGAAAAAGAAAAAAAAAGAGCTTGCAACACAAAGAAAGGCAGAAAAAGGAGCTAGAGTTAACTGCATTTTACAGAAAGAACACAGAGAGGCTTACAGTCACATAAAACTTCTGTGCTGAGACAAAAACTGCATCTCATGCTTGTTCATATAGAACTGAATATATTCATGCACATATAATGAAATGCCAAATTAACTGACACAGGGAAAAGTGATTAATGCAGCTTCGGTTTTGAGCAGAACTTCTTGTCACAAGCTCGAGATGAACAAAAGAGGAGAGTATTTTTTACTCAGGTATCAACACATCACCTGCAGAGACTGACTGGACTGCAGCCTGATCACGTGCCTACTGTAGCACTGCAGGCAATAACATCATATAAAGGTGTTCAAAACTCTTTATTAACACTAATTGGTCTTGAATGCCCCTCGATGTTCTCTTTAGATGTCTCCTCATTTCCAGCCTAAATTTATTAATGGAAATTTTTGCCAGTACTATCATTTAACTTATTGTTGCACCTTTGCAACCTGGAAAATCTATATTGTATTTACAGAGGGCAACCCAACCCTTTCACAGTACTCTTACAATAAGTTAAATAAGCCAATCACTGAAGTTTCTCTGAGGAGAGGATGACTATTGTCTTACCACCCTGCAAGAAGCCCTCTTCTGCATCTCTTCTTGTATAAAGCTGCTCTTGAACACACACACACACACACGCTGAGAACTGCAGGCAGCCACCCCACGCATTTAAACCCAGTCACTATCCCACCCCGACTAACACAATCTGAATCCTAATACAGGAGACAGGTAGAAAAACCAAAGCCATGGGTATTGTGCTCACAAGATTCCTATGTCCCTTCTCCCACCTGCCTAACCAGGTCAGGTGGGGATCCCACAGTAAGCAAATAAAGGTGCATTTATATGTTTGGCTACACCAGAAAATGCTGAAGAAACCTGCTACTGCAACAAGTGTTGGTGATATTTTGTCTCCCCCACCTTTAATTTCTAAAAACACATCTTGCTCTACTCGCTGTGGTGTGCAGGTGCACTATTTACAGCACACCCTAGGATCAACAGCCTTGGAGTAGCCCGAGTTCAGAACAACAAAGAGGCAAGCAATATTCAGTGAACGCTGAGTGTAGCATCTGCCAATGCTGCATTTAGACATCAGGCTGGCTGAAAGGGGAGCCTGAGCATATTAAATTTAAAGGGCAATTCAATTTCAGGATCTTGCTTGTCAAGCTGTTATTTTCTACAACCATGAAAGGCAACTGAAATTGAGAAACTGAGGAGTTTGTTCATTTGTTTGTAGAAAAGGTGAGCTTGTTTAAATACCAATAACTCCGGTAACTCCTCCACGCCAGTGCAGCCTTACAGCAAAGTAACAAAATACCCACAGTAACAGCCTTGTTTCAAGCTCTGTTCAAACCACAAGGGAATGAGCTTTTTTCATTTAAAATTTTTCAACTGCTCGGAAAAAAGTTTCAGGGTGAGAGAAATTGATGTGGAATGCATCAAAATTTGAAGTAGTAATTAAAAACAATTTAGAGCAACAGATAAAATACCTTCTAGATTAAGATAAATACTTTAATCAATTTCCATTAGCTGTCTGTGCCTGTATCTTAATTTATGGTAGAGCCTTTAATTTATTGCTCCCTAGGTCATTTTTAATTACTACAAAATTTAAACTTTGTAGAATTCCCACAGGTCACAAATTCTGGATGTAATTGTCAAATTAAGCTTCTCCCTGCGATTTGCTTTCTGGCTGGCCATGGCAGCCTATTTCTTTGCATTACACAGAGTGATAATGACATGTACAATTCATGTGTAACCCATTAAAAGTCAAATTAGTCCAACACAAAGCTCAAGCACTTTAGTTTCTGAAGCCTGCAAACATTATGTAGTGAGAGGAGCTAGCTCTGCACTAATTAACATTGCATATCACTTTCTACTTAAAGGTCAACTCTTAGAAAAACTGAAAGTCTGCTTATTTAAATTGTTTTGAAATTTGCTAAGCACAGAAATTAAAGGTCTTTCCAACCCATACACTCCTTAAACAATCCAGGTCACTCGGGTTTATCTATCTCAGTCAATGCACGTCACTTAAACGTCTTTATATAAGGTGTTACTCAGCTGTTCAGTTTGGGCCTCTTCAGCACTAGTGGGGAAGAGGGAGATGCAAGAAAGGCATAAAAAAAGGCTTCCTGGCAGCTCTCTACAGTAGCTACACCTCTTGGGAGCATACACTCTCCTCGTGGTGGTCTACGGTCCCTGGGTATGGCATTACCACCAGAATGTCCAGGAATATGCTACTGCCCTCTGCCTCTGCCCAAGCAGAGTTTGAGATCTCTGATGAGCTGGTGCCCATTGTGAAAAAATCTACATCCTGTAGATTTAATCTCTGAAGCTCCACTCAGAGCTACGAACCCTACTACTCTTAGCCAGCTCTCACTGAAAGCAGCACGTGAGAAGCTCTTTGTCCTTTACTCTCATCTGCAAGGAGCAAGCTGAGATTCAAGATCTAGTACAAGGAAATGCTACCACTTGGATTTCCTTTTATTCTCCATTCCTGAAGCTACCTCACATTCACTGAGGGACAGTTCCTTTCCTCCTCAGACTATTCTGTTTGTGTTGATTTTTGTTTGGTCCTCACTGGAGGCCAGAATCATTTACAGTACCACAGGGCTACCAACAAACCCTTGAAGATACCTTTCTGAATGTGCCCTATCCCCTAAACTAGACATGCACTGCTTATCCCACCTACTGCAGTTCTTTCAACCTGAGCTATCCAATTCCTTCAGCATCGATCTTTCTAGCACAGTGAAGACATGACCAGAACTCCTCCTATTTAACTCTACATAGCTAAGAGACTCCTCAACCTGGGAAAATACTGGCCCCGGCTCCCTCTACAGAGGGAAGGGTGCAGCTTTCAACTCTGTCTCCAAATGGCTAAATACCTGGACCTCATTAGCTCACACAAGCTGATAGATTTAAACTGCATCTGCAAATACATACCAAACTGCTTGGTGAGGGGGAAGTCAAACTTCTAGGGCACAACATAAAATATGAGATGATACATTAAACACCCTTCATTAAAAATCAAGTATTTCCTTCATAGTCCCATATATTCCTCATTGATTTTTTTTTTACCTTAAGTATCTGTTACTCCTTAACAAAAAGTACTCTGCTAAGAGAGAAAAATCAAACATATTTGAGAGATTCAGAAAAGAAGTGGTGCATAAACTCTACTACACACACACTTACGCACACACATCTTGTAGCTAGCCAGAACTGAAAGGACTCTTTCAGAAACGGGGCAGAGAAAGGCTCCTATGAGGATCAGCCAGATTTTAATTCTCACTAAAACCATGGTACCTCTAAGATTACTGAAAAAAGTAGAAAATATTTTTGAACTCTGATAAGACTATCTGTTTTCATTAACTAGCCCTTTTTTTAAAGGAAAACAGTCCAAAGCTACAATTTTAATGAAACCCCCAAAGTTTGGCTTGAGGCAGAAACCAAGAATGAAAAACTTCAGTATCTAGCAGCTGCCAAAACTGTAAGCTACTGATAACCAGAGATCAAAAGAAGTCAAATGGAAAGCTCACAAGCAATCTAAGCATAAAAGTTGCTCTAGGATCACCCTGTAACATGCATATATACACACACACACACTTGCAAAACAGTATCTGGCATACCTGTCTGAAACAATGGAGAGGGGCAGCTACTGATTCAGTCTCTTTCAGATAATCATCCCAATTAAACTGTTCTGGAAAACATAAAATAAAAAAGACCACAGTTTTTAAAGGGAACTTAAATTAAAATGGGGGTTTGGGGGAAGAAAGGGACAGAAAAAAACCAACTATCTTGTAGTTGTTTATACATGTTTTCACGATCAGGATTCCTCTCAAATGGAAACTCCATCTTTGAAAAACGTACAACCCTTGAAGGAGCTTTAAGAGTACCGTTATTTTGTAGGGATGACCACACAATAGGCAAAATCAATATAAACCTTCCTCAAGTACCTTTTTTTTTTTTCCCTGTGGTCCACAGATACACAAGTCAGGCTATCTGGATTCAATTCTCTGTGTAAGGACCTCCCAAGCATCCTTGCACAAATAACGTTCACCTTTCTGTACCACAGTTCCCCTAACAGCAGGACTGATACAATAACCTCAGAGAAGTACTAAGATGATGAATGTTGAAAAACAGACACACACAGATTCTGTTGAAAAATATGTTGAGAATACTATTCCCAGCCCACTAGAAAGCAAAAGGATTAGCACAGCCTTCCAATTGCATCTTTACCCCAATGTTCAGCGACAGAATCATGGTATTTTTCCCAGTGTTAATACTGGCATTGTTTATGTGTATGGGTGAGTGTGTTCTGCATTTCATTTCATCAGTATTACCAGCTTTGCTTGGAAGGAACAGTACGAAGTACTAACATCAAAGATACAAGAGAGCATTACTTAAACTAACATAAAAGCACAAGAAAAAAACCTACAGTGGCACAGCTAAAGTTTTTGTTCCTAAATTATCTAAGTGAGCTCTTATTTTTCTCGTTTGGGCGGCTGGCATCTTTCTGACGTTGCTGAAGAGTGAACCGCCCGTGAAGGCCACAGCGATGCAGTGATGCCACCCAGCGGCTCCGCAACGGACGGGCGGCCACTCACGCGGCCTGAGGCAAACCCTTGGTGAGGGCGGAGAGACGGCGGGCACCGGCTTTATCAGCAGTCCTTCCAGAAACACCACCGGGCAGAGTCAAACACCTCTCTGCAATTTTCAGGGGAGAGGAGGCGCAAAAAAGCGATCAGAACATTGAAGCACTTTCCGGCACTTGCACACCGCTTCTCTGAACCATGCGGGGGGGTGGCGGGGCCTGGGGGGATGGCCTCGACCCCACAGCCCGCCCGCGCCGTCGCAGCATTTAGTTGACAATATACAGTGCCTCAAGCAGGGGAGAACTACTCCCTTGGCTGGCTGAGAGCCTCTTTTTTTCGGATTAACAGACTCGAAAGTGATTTTGTCTTTGGCACCGCAGAGGCCATGTGGTTGTCAGCCACGTAACCAGACAGTAAAATCTGAAAAGCTTTCAATGCGGTGGGGTCTGGGCTGCATGTAGGCTGGTTACAAAGACGTTGCCATACAACATCTTGGAAGCCCAACTATTTTGGAGTGAAAATTTCATTCACACGTTTACACAGTTACACTGATTTTGTATTGCTCACAAGAAGCAGGGTACATTAACGTGTTAGGTGTCTGTACTTCAGGAAGGCATGCCCAGGAAATGGTTCTTCGGAGCTTTCTCCTGAAAGTAGTCTATCTACAGTTGCTCTTTTAATTGACAGAGCAAGGAGGCTGCAAAAATTAAATATGATGACCTTCTAAGCAAAATTTCATCTTACAAAAATTATTTGAGTCTAACAATAAAATTGCCACTTCAGCTTGACTTCTGATTTTAAAAAAAAAAAAGTTGGGTTGGGTTTTTTTAAATCAGAGTTTACCTTAGCAAGAGTTTATGCTCCAGTAACATTAAATCTATCAAAAAGAAAATGTTAGCTATGTCCTAGCTGTCTCAGATCTAACATGAGGTAAAAGCTGTAATCATGAATCAGAGCCTTGCTATGTTAAGGACCATATAAATGTAGCTCAGAGACAGCACCATTCACCAAGACAAAGCCCTGTTCATCTCCTCTGAAAAAAAAATATCTCTATATGCCAGTATTTCCCAAATTATCTCAATTGTTATAACAGGACCGTAAATTTAGTGGGATGACCCAAAAGTACCAAGGGAAATAAACAGTGGCTTGTTTGGTTGGTTTTCTCCCAGTGAACATTTACTAGAAAGATACATAAGGTAACACAAGCAGCCACCTGCAGATAAAGCCAAGAGGAAAACATAGCCTGTCTCTGCTTTAAGTCCTGGTTATCAAAATCTCTTTCATCAAGCAGAAATGACCTGAAGTTTAAATTAGAACCTCTCCACCTGTAAAGATACACTGCATACAATTAAAGCCATGCTCTCAGAGATGGTTCTAATTATCATTTAATTACTGCAGACATAGAAATAGTACATAAATGTAGTTTTGCAACATGTAAGATGCATGTCTAGGAAGATAGTAACATTTTAAAAATCTCTACACAAAAAGCTTCTCTGTATTCTCAGTGTGCACAGGTAAAGAAGCAGTTGCTTTACATGTATTTCTAATTTGAAAGTTCCTGAAAAAATGCAAAGTCTGAGAAATAGAAATCCTTACGAAAATTAGCTCACACAAAATTATTTAATATTCTCTTCCCACTCAAACCTGCAGGCTGAATTAAACAGCTTAAGAAAAACCCATTAAGCAGCAAGCACAACTTTATAACCCACCATCAAAGAGAAAACTAAAGAGAGAAAGGAAATCTTTACACTGAAGAACAAGCCAGCATATACCAGGGAGAAAAAACCCCAAAACCCAAACCAACCACAACCCAAACACTCCCCAGCACACCAGAAGGTCACTAGGACCTTTTGTAAAAAAAAACCCCAAACAAACACACAGAACCAATCAACAATCAAAAAATACAAAAAACAAACAAAACCAAACAGTGTGTAACCTACACAGGAGTAAGACTCTAAACCAGGGATCCAAGACAACGAACCTGGGAAAACAGCCTAATTTAAAAATGGAGGAAACAAATTTATACCATAGGTTCTTGCATTACTGGCAATGCCCCATGGGTCAGTGACCTTCGATGTTCTCTGCACTATAACTCAAGCTAAAAGTGATCCCAGAAGGTCTCTAGTTCAGCCTTCTGCTCCTCCAGGGTGCCATCACCCTCAACAAGATTTTTTTCCTTCCATTGAGTAGTAATTTCTCGTCCTCCAGCCGCTGTGTGTTGCTTCTCACCCGCCGTGCCTCTGGAGGAGCCTGGCTCTGTCCCCTCTACAGCTGCCTGTCAGGGAATTGAAGACAGCAAGACGATCTCCACGCTTTCTCTTCTTTTGGCTGAAGAAACTGTTTTTCTGCTTTCAGTACTGGTTTTCCACTTACATCTTGCATTCCAGCTCCTGTTTTTTAATTTTTGGTGGGCTGCCAGACAGCTTGCTCCAGTACAACAGTGTTTTCCTTGTACTGGGGAGCTCAAAACTCAATGCAGTACTCCAGATACAGCCAAAAACATACCAAAAAAGAAGCAAATCCTCCAGTTTTGTTGGTAGGACTCGGTATGCAGTTGCCATCTTTCACCACAAGAGCCCACTGCTGGCTCGCACTTGGCTTGCTGCCGGCCAGGACTCTAGGGCCTTGCCTGCAGAGCTGCCTCCGGGCAGCCACCTTCCCTTGTGTACAAAATCACTTATCACAGAAGGCAGTCACACACAGTTCACACTCGGCAAATCCATCTCAGCTGTTCCTAACCTTGTCTTTGTCTTTTATTCCTTGGAAGTGGTTTTCAGGAGGATTTTCTCCACCATCTTCCAGAAGACTGAGGTCAGGCAGACCAGCCCTTAATTCCCTAGGTGCTCCCTTCTTGTTCTTCTTGGCACTGGGCATATTGTTTACCCTTTTTAAGTCATCACAATACTTCCCCAATCACTGTAACCTCTCCAAAATGAGAGAGAAGCCTCAGTGACATCAGCCAACTATGTCAACACCCTTGGAAACATCCATTTGCTCTCATGGACCTGGGAATGTCTAGTTTGCTGAAGCGTTCCTTGTATTCTGCTGTACATAATCCTTTGCTTTAGTTGAAATCAGAGTTTTACAAAATTTAAATTGAAGATTTTAACAATGAGTTAGGTGTCACTTGTAGATAGGTAGAATTTAAGGTCCTGGTTTATTTAGGTTAGTTTAATACAGTATTGCCATAGCCTAAACACTGCTCAAGCAGACAAAATGCCTTGTGCCTTCTCATTTCATGCCTAGGTTCCCTTGACAAGCATCTGACCTTTTTACACAGAGATCTGTCTTTTATGGTCTTCATTCCACAACCTCTCCTTGTCAAACATGAAGTTTTCTTTTAATTCTGGGTTTCATACTTGTGCAAATATAGTAGTTTAAGTGCAAGATATTTCATAACCTACTTCTATATGATTTGATCATTCAATTATAATTTTTTTCCTCCTCCTGTCTTCTCTACCTACTTTAGTCTATTTTTTCACCTGTTGTTCTCATGTCTCTATCTCCACTCCTCTTCAACTCTTCCCCTGAAAACTCTGGAGACTTCCTGGATGCTCACCCAAATCATTGTAAAGCATCTTTCTTCATCCAGCATCAAGAGGATCTTCTTCCCTCCCACCAAGGAGCAACAGCACAAGAAAAATTATCTCATATACAGAAAATCAGAAATCCTGCATGATCTTGAGCAAGGTACTCCTCTTAAGATTTCATGAGTAAATCCAGAGCTCAGATGCTAGATTAACAGCATAGTCCCAAGTGGAAGAACACAGATGCCAGAATAAGGCTTTCCTGCTTAGCACTGCATCTCCACAAAGCTTTTTAACACCTTGCTCTCTACTGCAGGAGGAGGCAGGGATGTTTTCCTGTGACTCATGAAATATGCTTCTCTTATCCACATATGAAAAGCACTTTGCTGGTGGGGGGAAAGCATCTTATGGAGCGCTGTCTGTCATGTTAGACAACATTACTTTAACACATAGACATGCTGAGTCCAGCTTCACTGGAGCACCTCTTACACTGCAAAAGAGGGAAATCAAGACACAAAGATACTTCCTTTCCCACCTCAAAACAACATGGAAGAAAAACAAAGATGCCTGCTAGGATCTTCAGAAATAAAAGAATTAATCCTGGCAAATCTGACAGCTGGAAGCTGCACTATGGCTGGTGGCAACAGGGTATCATATCTTTTATGCAAAGTCATTACCTCAACTATCCAGATACCATGTTAGTATCTCTGCATGACTATACTACTCGTAAGGAATTCCTCCACTGGTACCCAAGAAAAGGTCTGAATCAGACCATCAATAAAGAGTCAGAGGGCACAGAAATAGAAGCAGAGTGAGAGCTAAAGTAACCCAGTGACATTTTATTGAGAATTAACTAACAACTCCTGAAGAGATTTTCTACTTCAGTAACAGTACTCATGACATATCTTGCTGCCCCAAATTCAAGCAACAAACATGAATGTACAAATGGTGTGTAAGGATTCTGCTGCCCTCTCACTGCAGCACACAAAAGCTGAACTGCCAGTAATCCCTTGTATATGCTGTCCTATGGTACCTGCTGACTATAGTAGAGGTTGTCTACGTTTGATAGGAAGCTGGATAATTTCTGGCTAGTGTCTAGTTTCATCAGTTTATTATTAAAAACACAGTTGATTTGAAAACAGAATCTGTTTAAAATAAAATTCACTTCCCAGGCAATTTAACCCAGTTAGCAATCCTAAAAACTCAAGAGTATTAATCTGAAAATCCTTTCTTTTGCATCCGCAAACACATGAAGGAAACAGAAGGTAACTGCATCAAAAAAGGCATGAAACTAGGAAATATGTGATGAAAAGGACAAATCAGTAGTGAACTAAAAAAAAAATTAATGTTTACACAGCATCTTTGATTACATAGAGAAAGGGTACTTGTCTTAGTAAAACTAACATGCTCAAGTCAAGCATTTTCGACCATCATTTTCTATACCAAAACATATTTTCCTAACAGACTTGAAACAAAAACAATGGTACATTTTTTAACTACCCAACAATAATAGCCAAAGATATTGGGTTCAAAAAAAAAAAAAAAAGAAAGCCTCAGGAGACAGTACCATCCAAATACACACTTTTTCTGTTTGGGTACCTTAACTAATACCCTGACAGCTGCAATACCTACCACGTTTTAAAGACGGGTTGTTTGCCTGCTGATTCTTTCCATCTTTCTCTTTTTTAATATTCTTTGAATCTAAAAGACAAGATTCCATTACATAATAAATGTAATATTCACATCACAATGATGTCCAGCATAACACAGAATGCTTTCAAACAATACAGAATGTCTTGTTCCAAATATTGGCTTTCTTTTATTCATTTCAGGGCATAATCAAAACAATATTTGTACTGTAAATGTAATCACTGCACTATTTTTCTTTCCAAATATATTGAAAAGTACAACATGAAAAAGCAGAGCTTTTCACTACCTCACATTACATTATTAGAATAAATCTAGTTGCATAAAATGCAGTATTAGCTCCACAAAGAGCCATGCTGTCCTAATTTTTAACACTGACTCAACCTATAGGCAATTTGAGATCCTCAAGGTCACCAGATATTTTTTTAAGTCTTGTCTAGACCACTAGGAACTGAGAAACAATAAAGAAAATAAACCACACAAACCCATCCTAAAAATTTATTTCCAAGTTAAAGATTCCATTCTGTATTCAAATTCTTGAATACTCAAATGCAAGCAGCTATCTCAGTGCATGTCAGTTATTTTTATTTTCCAGAATATTATACCTTCTCTATCATTCATATTTACACACATACAGAAAGGAATCTGTCATATTTCATTTCAGTGTGCATGAGAGACACGGGGGCTTGGAGGCCAGAATGGAGGAGACTAAGGGAGCTGCTTCCACTCATTCCCTTTAGTCTTTAAAATACATTGGTTCGATGACCTGCTTTTGACACTCATGGCTCAAGTGAAATTCAAATATGACACTGAGTTGGCAACCAAAATGCAATTTTCAGATTTGAAAAGGTTCTCAAACTCTGCCAGGCAGAATGACTCTCTGGGTTTGCAAACTCCTCAGTACTGGGAATAGGGCCACTGCTCTGGGACAGCTCATGCCTCAGCTCCATCTTGGGTCATCTTCATTAGCCTGAATTGTTACAGATGAATGGATGGCTCACTCGTACTGAAAGATTGTGTTAGCAGCCAATTCTTGTATTTGCTCACACTTATGTCTTTGGCTATTGACAGACTTGCACTTGAAATCAAAACACTAACCTAGAATAAGAAGCATGTGGTGATCAGAAATACTTTCTACTTTATAGGTTCCCAAAGGAAAACCCTTGTGGATGTCAATTTCATATGGACCTGCTGAAATGCCTCTGCAGGTGCACACTGAGCTCTAACCCAGTACTTCCTTAGGAGCAGGGCTTTAACCCCAGGTGGACTCTGTGTTCTGACAACTACCAGTGGGAATCTGAAAAGGGATAGTATTAAAACTAGTTCAGTAACAATTACAAGACACAAGGCTAAAACTCACCTTCTCCCTTCTACAGATCATACTATATTCCATCCAGCCTCTTTGGGATTGAACTGAATCCAGTGAGTTTTCTACTGGGTGGTGGGAATCACCAGCAGAGCCTTTTGCCATGTTCTACAAGCTCGGTTAGTCAGGCTTTCCAAAAAGCAGTCACAAGAGTGTCCCAGATATGAGGCTGACAGCTTACAGAATAGATAACTTCCCCATCCACTTATTTCCAAAGAGAAAATCCAACAGAGTCACACATAAGAGACTTATCAAAAAAGAGAACTTATAACTGCTTCCTGCAAACACCCAAAACTTGAAAGGGCAGAGTCATGAAAGAGTGTCTGTCCGACAGTGCCAGATTTCAAACAAGATGACAGCCTTTCATGATGAAAACCATCAAGACCAGGTGAAAGAATGTGAAAAGCTGCAGCCTGGACACCAGATGAGTTCTCACTGACAACCACCCCCCAAATTATTTCCTATAGCAGTTATGTTCAGTGCCTGTCTTACAAATATCTCAGCAAACATGAACTCTGAAATAGAACACTCTCGGCAACACATTTTTCTTATCATCAGCCATTAGAAAACTATGAGAACAAAAAGGGGTGATGACATTAATAAGAAGAAATGGATTCCTCAGTAGCAGTTTGAACATCTATTTCACTTGAGGTGGAGGCATCTTCATTCATAACAAACCCAAAGCACCATAGCTATCATTTGCTTTTGATGGCCAGAAATTTAGTCCTTAAAATGCTCAAGCAAAACTCACCAGCAATGCAGAAGACTGAGTAAAATAAGTCTGAATAAAACCAAGATTATTTTCAAAAGCTCTCCTTGTTTTTATGTATCCCAGTGTTGGGAAGACTGTTACCAAGCTAAACTGGGTTTCTCTAAGGAGATGAAAAGCTATAGCAGCAAGAATTACTAACCTGTTTTCATTTGAGACACCCTGTACCTACTGGCAGGTCAGAAAACCCTCCCCCATTCTATACTTCACAGTGGCTATGATGCCTTGGCCTGGTGTGCCTCTTCCAATGTCAGTAGTTAAGGTAGGTAATATTTTATGGTTTATTTTTAAAAAAATGTAAAAGAAAATAAGATTTTATGGAAGTCACCCTCCACCAGACCAGGTTTCCCAAAGCCTCATCCAACCTGGCCCTAAGCACTGCCAGGGAGGGGGCAGCCACAGCTTCTCTGGGCAACCTGTGCCAGGGCCTCACCACCCTCATAGGGAAGAATTTCTTCCTAGTATCTAATCTAAATCTGCCCTCTTTTAGTTTAAACCCATTACCCCTGTTCTGTCACTACATTCCCTGATAAAGAGTCCCTCTCCAGCTTTCCTGTAGGCCCCCTTTAAGTACCAGAAGGCCGCTGTAAGATCTCCCCAGAGCCTTCTCTTTTCCAGGCTGAACAAGCCCAACTCTCACAGCCTGTGTTTATAGGAGAGGTGTTCAAACCCTCTGATAATCTTTGTGTCCCTCCTCTGGACTCACTCCAAAAGCTCAATGTCTTTCTTGCAGTGGTTCCCCAGAGCCAGACACAGAACTCCAGGTGAGTCTCACAAAAGCAGAGTAAAGGTGCAGAATCACCTTCCTTGAACTACTAGTCAGAATTCTTTTGATGCAGCCCAGGACATGTTTTGCCTTCTGAGCTGCTAGCACACACTGCCAGTTCACGTTGAGATATTTAATCAATCAACACCCTCAAGTCCTTCTCCTCAGGGCTGCTCTCAATCCATTCACTGCCCAGCCTGTACTTGTGCTTGAGATCACCCTGAACCATGTGCAGGACCTTGCACTTGGCTTTGAACTTCATGCAGGTTGCATGGGCCCACCTCTCCAGCCTGTCAAGGACAGCATTCCTTCCCTCCAGTGTGTTAACTGCACCACACAGCTAAGTGTCATTGGCAAACTTGCTGAGGTAGAACTCAGTCCCACTGTCCGTGTCTCTGACAGAGATGTTAAACAGTGCTGGTCCCAATATCAACCCCTGAGGAGTGCCACTTGTCACTGATCTCCACTCAGACATTGAGCCATTGACCCTAACTCACTGAGTGTGACCGTCCAGCCAATTCTTTATCCACTGGAGGGTCTATCTATCAAATCCATGTCTCCCCAGTTTAGAGACAATTATATTGTATAGGATAGTGATCAACATTTTGCACAAGTCCAGGTAGATGACATTTGTCATTCTGCTCTTATCCACCAATACTGTAACCCCATTGTAGAAGGCCATCAAATTTGTTCAGGCAAGAATGGCCCTTAGTGAAGCCATGTTGACTATCACAAATCACCTCTGTACTTTCCATGTACTTGAACAGAGTTTCTAGGAGAATCTGCTCCATGATCTTACCAGGCACAGAGGTGAGTCTGACCAGTCTATAGTTCCTTGGGCCCTTGCCAGAGAAGGCTGAGGTAAAAAATTTGAGTACCTCAGTTTTCTTCATATTCTGAGTAACTAGGTCTCCTGTTTCCTTCTGGAGAGGGCCCACGTTTTCCCTAGTCTTGCTTCAATCACGGACATAACTATACAAACTTCTCTTGCTGTCTTTGATGTCCCTGGCCACAATTAATTCTATCAAGGCTTTATCTTTCCTAACCTAATCCCTGGCTGCTCCGACAGTTTCTCTGTATTCCTCAATATAGAGGTTGTGAAAAAGATAAATACTTCCTCAGATACAAAGAGTATTTTCTTTTCATCTCTTTCACCAAGCCACGTTCAGTGACTAACTCCTTGAAACCTCCAAAGTGGACTTGAAAATGGGAACTTTATTCATATATTAGACAGAGGAGACTTACTAGTTCTAGAGTCTTGAAGGTCATGGTTGCACAAAAAAAAAAAAAGTCAGTTTAATTCATTATCTGTCTTCCTCTATTCAAAAAGCCCATTTTTAAGGAGACATGTTTCAGTCTACTTTTTGATGTAAAACATAATACGTCTCGGATACTTTTCTCAAAACACAAATGAAATGAAATGCTGCTACTGTGAACTCAGTCACACGCTATTCAGCTCAAAAAAACACCTAGCAAAGAATGCTATGCTATTTTCTAAGCAAGTTTTTAGAATACTGTAATACATGTAAGTACATAAAGTTTGTATATTCACTATGTAAATATATATACACATTTAGATTGATACACACAGGCTCAATACTTATTTTCAAAACCAGATGAAAGATTGTTTTCTTCTGTTCACCAACTATTGGTGCACAACTACAGTGCACTTCATAAACTAAAGCTGTAGATACAAAACAAGATCAGAGCATGATTATTTAACATAGTGCCTTCTCCTTACCGATTCAAAACTCCATGTGTTTATATTACTCCTACCTTATCTGTAACCACAGAATTCTTCTGTTGATAAGATTACTCAACAGAAGACAGGCAAGAACAACCACATCTATCATGCAAGAAATTAGAGACAAGGAAGAAAAAAAGACAAAGCCATCTTGACTAACTTGTGAATGCCAAGAAAAACAAACCACCATCACCACCAACAAAAAAAATCAGAAAAGGCACCTGTAAAATGAAATGTCTGGTAAAGATAATCCTGGTGACCAGTGTATAGTTCCTCTTATAAGCTACCATGTTCAACTCCAGCTTCTTGTCTGAGACACTTTAAAAATCCACCACACTTCTTTCTGGGAAGAATTAACCTTTCAACAAACAAGATGATTGCTCTGCCTGCATGCTGGCAAGCATCATGCCTTCTGACAGTTTTTACCACAGAATGGTGTGCTATATGAGAAGGCATGTGTGAGGTGTTATCTTCTCAGGCTTCCTATTTGCTTGCTGTCCAAAGTAGGGAAAAAGCAGTTCTGTCATGCTTGCAAGACTTCTGCAGCTATTTCTTAGTCACCTTAAAAATCTTCACTCTGATAGGTGTTCAAAACATGGTAGGAGACCCCTTTTCTCAAAGAAAACCCTTGTCTCTTCCTAATGGACGGGGAACAGCTTTGGGTGACAGAATGTTTGCTCTTCCCATGCCATGCAATTACTCACCTTCAGATGAAGTTTAAGAGAAGGCCAAGACTTACCATTGCTCAGCAAGGAGCCTTCCTAACTCCCCACCATGCAGAGATGTGAGCACCTTTTAGCTACTCTTCCCCAAGCCTCTGCCCACACAGTTGAGGGTATCAAGACAGAGTGAATATGAAAAATCTCCTTCCCCTTCTTTTTATGCTTCCCCGATAGAATTCTTATCTGCCCAGAAGAGGGTGTTTCTTTTAGTATATTTAGGCAACAGCCATGCAGAAAACCTACAAGAAAAGGGGATAGACTTCCTCCATAAATTCTTGGTGCAACAATTAAACAGATGACTCCTACTATTACAGAAAATCTATTATAAGAAAAGACAATTATTTACCAAGGGAGCACATAAATGCATAAAGCAGCTTGCGCTGAAGGTGGAAAGCTCAAGCAAAGTTCAAAAGTGCTAGCAGCCTTTTATGGGGGAAGGAAAGCTCTGAAAAGCAGCAGCAACCTGGTTTCAGTCAGTGGGCCTTTCTCGCTTCACATTCTCTTTGTTTCACTAACCCAAACACCCTTGTTTCTTCTTAAGCCTCACTCACTATTTTAGCATTTAACTCACAATTAAATTCTGCAGACAGGACAGAGCAGAAATCACCCCTTTGCAGTACACTGTGCATTTATGGAGGGATTTCTTCCAAAGTGTTCATTTTATCTTCAAGAGACAGCTGCTAATGCCATTCGTTGTGATAAAATTGGATTCCTTGGACTACTCACTCATCATCCCACTAAATTATATGCAGCTCCAGAATAAAGCACTGCATTTTATTTAATATCTCAGCTAGACACATTCTTCGATTTTAGAGCAATTTAATGGCTTCAGGGCTGTCACAGGACAAAATTGCTTTGATTGAACTTGTAGAACTCCAGGATAAGCCAAATTTAGCATACACACTTTAAAACAGTGTGAATTTTGAACTTACCTGTATTTAGTATGTATCATAAACTGTCTTGTTTAACCTAGCAGTATAGTAATTGTCAAGTATCAATATCCCACCACCTTCAGAAAGGGAATTTAACAGGTCCCTATTTTCTTTCCTCTTGGATAAAAGCTCCAGGCCTTACCTTTAGCTGCTGTTCTCCCCATGGTAACACTTCTGTGATCTCCTCTCTCACAATAAAAAGGCTGAAGTTGAAAGACCGGTTAATTCTTCCTTTCAGCACAACAGTTTCCTGTGGAGTAGTAATACAACAAGTTAGGGGGAGGTTACTGTTGGGGTTTGGGTTTTCTTTTTTTGGAAAGGAGGATTTTTTTCTTGTTTTGTTTTGTGTCTTGGTGTATAATTATCTTGCTGGTTTTAAGTTGTAAACGTTTAACAAGCTACATGTAGAAGAACAGTACATAAACAACATAGCAAGGGTACAGAACCCAAAGTTTTATTTCATTAATGTTTTAGACAGTTCATTGTGAAATTATTTGCATTTTCTGTGGATTTCTAATACAAAGAAAGATAGAAAATGTGCTTTATTCCTTTTGTCCCTGAATAAACATTACTGGGAAAAAAAAAAAAAAAGGAAGAAAGATTTTTATACATAACCATTCTCATCCTGCCTCACACACACAGAGTTAAAGCAATCACCCATTTAAACACCGTTAGGGAAAATACTCTATCTTGCACAACTAGGGTAGAAGGGGGAACTAAGTGCTGATGTAAGAAGTCTACACAAAAGCCCAAGTGCTCACTGATACCCCTGCCCACTATGACTTGTAACAGAGCACAACAGACCTGTTCGGGAAACGCTAACCACAGATAAAAGCATCGAGCCACATTCTCGTAGGGTTTAGAAACTAGAAAGGGCCTTCTAAACCCTATGAGAATGTGGTTCACTGCTTTTACCTGGAATTTCTTGAGTCTTATACTTGCATGCTAAAATAAAATAAGTAATTACACATACATAGCACATATAACAAGTGGGAGTCATACAGCTGAGCATCTTCCTGAAATTGTGACGTTTCAGGGAAGCTTCAAGGAACTTGCACACTGTGGGGATGAACTGCATGATGACAACTTCACACAGAGCAAGTTCTGTGGCTAAAACAAATTAAATATGGTTTTAAAAATGCCAGTGACTTAAGGGTTAATTTTGTGTGTGTGTGTGTGTGTGTGTGTACGTGCGCACGCGCAAACATGCTGGATATTTGTAACAAAAACCTCTCAAGATTGAGACTTGAAAGCAGTTACAAACAAAACTGAGTAATGCCATAAGATAAGCAGGTTTTGCTACACAATAGAATTCATAGCATAAATGATCAGCAGGATTAAGAACAGAAATCCTTTTAAGCCATCAAATAAATTTGAAATACCTGATACTTTCATAGACTCCCCCAAAAATTCAAAGCTCTTCCGCTCCAAGTAATAAATCCTGAAAGGTGATGCAGAGTCAAAGTAACTGTTTTTACAGATTACTTTAAAACACTGCATGGTTTTTATCTTTTTGTTCCAAGTACCAGATTGCACTTGGTGCAGTAATAAAGATTCCAACCCCGCAGTGATAGTCATCAAGTTTAGCACAACCGGAGTGTCTGTCAGAACATAAAAAGGATTCCAGCTTTTCATTAGCTTGTGTTGTACCAGATAGGCTACTTTACAGCATGCCCACCAGCCTGTTAAAAATATAAGACAACAGAAAGTTCTGAAAGCACAGTTTGAAATGAGTCAAACCCAACTACAGGAACACAATATATTATTGTTTCAAAGAGATGCTACTTAAAACTCAGTTGCACCTAAGAATTCAATTAAGAGACACTATTAAATTAGTGTATAGACCGTGCTGGTTTTCATAGAAAAAACACTGAAGAACTGGATTTCCAAGCCTCTGCCTAACAACTGCTACATGGTACTGAATCACAGCTAAATGAAAACCGGTTACCCTCGAAAGAGAGCAGAAACAGTCTGAAACAAAGTGTAACTTTTTTGCAGGGGCAAACCTAGGAACAGCTTTGCATCTGGTAATTACGCAGCAAACTGTAGCAAGGTAGTTACATCCTTGGCTACCCAAGACAGAGACCTCCTCTGTTACATTCACCATCACCAGCCTGGCTCATCCCACAAACACACTTGCCACAGAGGAGAAGAAAACCATCACGAAATACAGGGTAGAAACTTCCAGGGACGTTTTGACAAAATTATGTAGGAAGAAGAGTGCTCAAGGCGCTCCTGTACACACAGCTCGGCAAGCATGCCAAATGAGTGATACAGAAAGGCAGGGTTAAGAAATTAACCTAGCAGCTTCTAGAAATGAAGGGAAAAATGAAACAAAACAAGGTCAGGAATATAGGAGCAAAGAAAGAAATGCAAAGATGGAAGCTGGATGGCACTGAGGTGCACAAAGCAGCAGAATGAGAAACAGTAACAAAGTGCAAGCTAAGCACAGTGATTGTCACTCACAGAGAGAAAATGGCCAAAACTCACTGATTTAGGGAACAGCAGCAAAGAACCCATGTCAAACACCAGTTAGAAACTGCTGTAAACTAAGGAAACTGAAAAGCAAAGGGGAAAAAAAAATCCACAAACCTAGGATAACATTGGATTCATCATCAAAATATCTTCCAACTGAAAGAGCAGTGGAGGATCTCCACAGTCATGAAGGGTATTATTTACGTCATTTACAATTGCCTTTATTTAATTCTTTACTGAAGTTTTTATTGTTAAACCTGAAATAACTGTTCCTGGCCACCTCCCACGGTGTGGCCCTTTGTCAGAAAACAGTATTATTAGTAGACAAGCCTGAGCCTTCACCCTCCCTACACTGCTACTACATAATACCAGCTGTCAGGAAACAGGATGGAAAGCATTTTTTTCTGTCTAACTTTGCTCTTCTCATTTTGAAAAAAAATTACTCAAAGGACATGTATTGCTGCATCTCATAGTTAGTATTCTACAGAAAATGTCAAAATCATTCTGTTTTGCCTGTTATGCATCTTCGTTACTCTTCTCACTGTAAGCCAGGCACTCAAGTAAGCCTAATGTCCTGACAAAAATCATGCAGTTAGGGCTACCCAGTGCAAGTTTATCCTGGCAGCATGCCCATTCATAAAAATACACGTCACAGAATTAAATATAACTTTCAAAAGAAGCCTAAACAACCAGTAGATTGTGGGTTTAGTCCCCAGCAAAAAGATGAAGGCTTTCCTCTTAATGATTCTGCAGCTCATCCAGGTAAGACACAGACATCAATTTTAGAACCAGTTAGCTTTTTGACCCTGCCACTGGTAGACATGTAGTAACTCATACCCCCTTGCTGCCATCCTCAGGGGGAGGAATGGACAGTCATCAATGGGCAGTCTCTGCCAGGTTAGATCTGAGGCTATTCTCTTAAACAGCTACACAGCACAGGGGAGCAATCTAACATGGCATCTTCCTTGAAGCACTGGTTAAGGTTTCTTATTTTTGCTTGAGATACAGGTGGGCATTTTTCAGGCTTAATCTGAACAAGGAGTTAAACTTGCCCTTCTCTTTCCTCATACTTTTTCTTCTACAAATGCTTCCAGATCCCATTTCCATTCACAAGGGCCAGGGTAGGGGGGTGGGGGAGGCAGGGAGAGGAAGGAGGGGGGAGAATGACATGTAATTTGAACAGCTAAACCAGTTACTGATGGAGAATAGGTGCAATATAAGCAAAGAAATCCCCCCCCTCTCTTTCCTATGTATAAGTCCTACATTTTGATTTCACCACCAGCATTCACATGCTGCTATCTTTAGAAACACAAGAGACACCAGTTACAACCACTGGACAGTATTATCACATTCCCATCGCTGTTATCACTCTCTGCCTCCTTCCTGCTGTTTGTCACAGCCGGTACCACAGAAAGAAGGACCAGCACAGGCCCCTCCACGCACCGACACACAGTCTGGCAGCTATCGTTCCCACTCCGGCTTCCACACATGGGTAACACGTACCTAAAGGCACAGGCTGCTTCCCCAACAAGTGTGACTTAAGTGCATTCCTTCAAAGCTATCCTTTGTGAATCTGCAATGCCTTTTTTTTTAAAACCTAATAATCTATTCATCTGTTATCCCTTAAATAAAAACTCTACTTAATACAATTTTCACAAGTCTTTAGGGGCTGTAAAGAGGCAAATAAAGAGAATAAGACTTAAAAGGTGTGTTTCTGTAACATGCAATACTTGAAAATTTCTAATACTTGAAAATTTCCTTTCCAGCAAGTTACCCAGCGTGTAGAGTCATTTAGTATACTTCATGACAAAACAGCACATACTTCCTTATATCTGTGATAATCAGTTTACACCTTTTAGACCATACCATGACATCACTCTAGAAAAGTACGCTCTCAAAGGCTAAAAGAAAAAAAGGTGAATGTATCAGAAGTTTGTAAAATGTAACACAAGCTTTGTCATTGTAAAATCAGCACTATTTAGCATTACAGATACATGATTTCAAATCAAAATGTAAAGATCGGGTCATCTTTCCTTTATGCACAGAAACACACAATGAGCTGGTATTCTGAAAAGAAATTTGATCCAAGTTGGAACCCCTTCTAGTCCATGTTCTTTGTAAAAAAAAAAAATTAAAAAAATTTAAAAATAAAGACAAACAGTGAGATTCTTTTAAGAAAAGGGAATTAAACTTCCACATTTTCATAGAGCAGAACCTCTAATGAGCTGATATATCTGAACACCTTCTCTTCTAGTTGATAAAAGCAGAGCTAGGAGAGAGAGACTTTTGTCAAATTTATGGGCTTTTAAAAGAGCAACTATTAGCTAACCATATGTATTATTACAACAACTGAGTTGGAGTATTTCTTAAGTTGCTAAAGGAAGAATGCATACATAGTGCTTTACAAATATAATTTTGTAATGCCATTTACCTTAACATCAAGAACTTTTCTGCACTTGCAAAATTCGTCAGAAAGTCACCAACACTGTACTGCTCACTATTTATGAAGTGATTAACATAAACAAACTTTTAACCTGTCAGTGGTAAAATACTGCCTGTAAACGTTCTGCCCTCTCTCCAGGTAAGTTTACGATCTGTTTTAGAATATGAGCAACTGTAATTACAGTAAGTCATACATTTCAAGACTACAAAAATCTCTCTAAAACCCTCAAACTGTACCAAGTGTATTATTCAGTACAGAACAAGACATTGTGCATTTTAAAAAGAAACACTAACAAAGTTTACACCAAAGATTTGTTCGAAAAATTCCTGAAACATGAAATAAATACTTATGAGAAAAGCAGAAAAGGTCTCCAAATTAAACAGCATAACTTGTATCAACACAGCAGAAACAATTTACATCACACAGATTCAACATTTACTCATTTGATGGCAATTTTAAATATTAAAGTTTAGAGCTGCCCTATGGCTACCAGTGGAAAACAAAATTAGCCTTTCTCCTCTTTCCCTCCCTCCCCATCCTGCTTTAAAAGTCAGAAGATGTGGGGCTGTAAAAACCTGAAAAAGGAAATGGCATGTGTGAAGTCAGCAGTTCAGCAAAGCGGCTGACTGGCCATTAACTGCTTTAAATATTCTTAAAATACCAGTCTTCCCACATGAAAGGGTATTTTAATGTTATATTCAAATAAATCAAAAATAACAGCATGCAGCACTGTATGGAAGTCACATTTCCATCTTAAGTAAAACTGCCAGTTTTAGTCATTTACTAGTACATATTTACAGTAGCACAGGAGTTCAACAAATTGTTGAAACATTTGGGTGAATTCAGCTCACTGAAACCTCTCCACTGTTTTCCACTTCCCCTTCAAGCCTGGAGTACTCTTCCTGAAAACATCCATCATCATCATCATTCAACCTGGCTTTGTTCAATTGCCTAACTCCAATCTATTTCATAAAGCAAACTAATTAAATTATGGATGGAAAAGGAAAAAAAAAAAACCCAAACCAAACAACCCTTCAACGTTTTCGTATGATTAGCACTGGCTCAGAGCTACATACCTGCATGAAATTCTCTCAACACCCAGATAAATCTCCTCTTCCTTCAGCTCAGCCTCCCTTGACACAGAAGAGAGCTCTCAACCTATTTGTTTTGTGAGGCACCGAGCATACTTTCAGCACAGTGCAAATACAGCAGGTAAGGGAGAAAAGAAAGTGCTGTTGCAAACATACTAAGAGATGCCCAGATGCCAGAGATCCCTACAGAGCTTTTCTGTGCTTGCCTTTGGCAGACAACAAGCAATATCAGCTTCTTTAAAAGCAGCAGTCAGGGAGAGTATGTGTACACAAGTGGACAAGGGGGAGAAAGACAAGCAGAGGAGGATGGTGGAAAAGGGATTTTACAACCTCTTAGGCAACTTCAGCTTCCTCCCATCTGCCTTACCTCCAAACTTGAAAAGGACTGTGGAAGCCCGGTTCAGATAGGATCTAACAGAGCTCTATCCACATATCGCACAGCTGGCAAATCCATCCCTGTGGTCCAGATTTTCTATTCATCCAACAGAGTATCTAGAGAAATGAAAACACCCTTAGTCTGATGCAGAAATCCATGAAAAACAGAGTGCACAATTTTATTTTATTTTTTTCATTGAAGACATGGAGAACAGTCTCAGGACCTTTGTGCATCGGATCAATCCACTGCCAGCACCCCAGGTGGAGTTAGCTTGCTTCACAGCAACACACTTGCCTCCCCTTGCTTGTACTAACTGCCAGCAGCAACGTATTTCCTCCACCATCCTCTTCCAGTGCTTAAAGTATCTGTTTCACTCTCCCCACTTGAGAATCCAAACAACATAATGCTGACTGGGACTCCCTGCCACTGCATATTAACAAAGGCAGAATGTGCCTCACCACATCTGTCTGCTGCAGCAACACAGCACAGTGTACCCTGGCTTACGTAAGGGAACAATGACATTGGTCCCACATACTGGTGTCTAATCAGGGAGTGAAGCCAAACCAACCAGAACTAACGAAATCCTTAAGCAATTTCCTAAGATCTCTCCCTTCAGAGGATGTTTCTGAAGGGAGAAAACCGCAGAGAGCTGCTTGCAGTCTCCAGGTACCCCCATATCCCTGCACTGGGCTCACCTGTGCTGCTGGTACTGATGGCTGTGGTGTTTCTTCCACTTACTATTTCAGTAAAAAGCAAAATCCTTCTTTAAACCCCTTCAGATGGGAAGCAAATCATCCTCCACACAGATGCCACAGAAATATTTGCCCATCTTTTTGGATAAGTATTCATAAGGACCATTCAGTGCTGCTAGACATTTCTGCAGCTAACAAAGTGCTGACAGGTCAGAAAAGACAAGTCAACTCCTACATACTGGGAAGACTAGGCAGCTGGAAATGCTCAGCTATAGTGTTTGCCACACTCTTCAAAAACGGAAGAAGGTGAAGAACCCAAACCATCAGAGATATCCAGAGCAAGTCTCTATCTCTCTTCTGCACTTCCCAAGACAAATGTCTGATTAAAATAAAAAAAACACCAAAGAACCACCCATAACAGGGGAAGCAAGCTATAATGGGGCAACCTCTTCTGCCTCTTCCTCAGCTCTGCTGCAGAGCTGTCACTGGTTGTGTGCAACTCCAGGACAGAGGAAAAGCATCTCCCTTTCTGCTACTTTTGGAGATCACCTTTCTTGTAGGTGATCCCCCTCCTTCCTCCACCCAGTGCTTACACCACTGAGCACTGGAGAACATTCAGACAAGGTCGTAGGTAGCATTTTCCTACAACAAGCTGAAAAAAAACCATACATGCCACATACAAAGTTTTCCAGATAATTATAACAAAGGTTATTTTGTGATTAAAACCGGTATGTTTCTTCTGACCTTTCCCGAAAACCACTGTCTGCCTCTTCCTAGTACTCCAGTGCAGGGTACGCATAGGAGAGATTTGGAATGAGAAATGCCATCAAACACGCGACAGCCCTTTTAATCTCTGAGCCCCTGGGAGATGATAGTGACAGTAAGGAGTTCCACCGAATTCAGCAGCTCTGACACCCTTTCACATTCCTCCATGTACAAATCTCGCTTTTTACAAACTCTGCTTTTCAAAAGGGCTTTGTAAAGTGCCCCCAAGAACTGCGCTCCTTCCACTGAACCTTCCGGCGTTAATCTCCCATAGATTCCATACAGTACATAAATAATGGTAAATGCTTCATTTTAGGTATGCACCTCATTAAAACAGTGCTACCCTCCTGGAGCTTTTATAAACTTCAGATCCTCCCTGAACTAACGCATGCTGGAGATGATGAAAGGCTCAACCTCATCTTTGCCCTACGCTAAAAGGGATATCGTATTACCACAAGAAGACATCAGACTTCCATCAAGTAAGTTCATCCCTTTCACAAAAACACTGAATTCCCTCGGTATCTTAAATAGAATTTGTGAAGCTAAATGACTAGAGAATCAAATTATTTACCCAGGACATCTACCTTTAATGGAATATCTTGCATGGGTTTAGGTAACAGCATACAAATGAGGAGCTGCCCAGAAAATACACCATTTATGGGTTAAAAAACAAACAAAAAAATAATCCAAAACACTGGGTATTCTTAAGCTTATATCACATTATTCTAACAAATTAAAAAAAAAAAAACACCACCAAAGCACCTTAGGATTAGTTTAGACATAAGGTATCTAGAGAGTGTCTTTCCTGTGGAGAAGAAAGGCTACACCCTTGCTAAAACCCGTGGAAAAGCACTGAAATTTTGTTAAAGGTTTTAGTATTTCAGAAATCCCTTCATATTAGACTCAACAAGTAAGTCAGGAAGGCAGGAAAAGAGCACATGGAGGAGCCACAATAAGCATATACTTAGTACCGCACCAGTTTGGATCCAAAAGGATCAATCACTACCCATAAAGTGGGTGTCTCAGAGTCCAGAAATATGAATCAGTCTTGAACCTACCCTGTTGAAATATGAGATGTGTAACTTACCATCACAAAGAAGTGCCTATTTTTTCAATTAATTTAGATCTAAGATAAGAAAATACTGGAATTTTGGTCCTATTGCAAGGACATAGACACTAAAGATGTTGCTTTTGGTGACAAGAGTCTTGGGAGGAGAGCTGCTATGGGCAGGAGACACCATACCCCATCTACCACAAATGGTCTAGTTGCATATGGTGGGTACTGGGCACAGGTTTGTACAAGAGAAAGTACCAGAGCAAGTCCAAATAAACGAGATAAGGCAGCTTGTAGAGAGAGTTGCTGTTTTGTGAATGGCTGCAATGCAGCTCCTGACTTTGTCCAGGTCTATGTCCCTGTTGACCAAGGAGAAGGACTTAACAAGGAAGAGATACAAGTACCTTTGAGGGTCATCATCACCCTATATGCATTGGTTACTCTTTGCACACCTGCTGCAGGTAAGACCTGCATGCTTATCTTTGGCTCAGGTACCAAATACCACCCCTCCACACCTACAAGCCCCCTTGCCCATCCCAACAGGCAAGAGAAATCCTTGAAAAGATCACAGATACAGGATATAATTTTTAGGCAACCTGTGAAGTTTATGCACACAGGCACACGTGGACTGAATTGATCACTCACCAAATCATGTCTTGCCGCTCTCAGGAGCAAGAGGCAACATTGCTGCTCCATGGCCAGCCAGCCCTGCTGCAGGAGTGAGGTGGGACAGGAGCTGGGTACACATCCTCAGCCCTCATTGCCCACCCAGGTCAGGTCAGCTAGCAGGTGCACGAAGGTATAAAATGGTATTCACACAGAAATATTCTTGTCAAATAAGCTACAACTCACCCAAGGATTTAACTGTTTCACTTTTTAGATTCTTTACCTCAAGTGAATGAATTGTCTCTCTTAGACATCCTAGGTAAAGGTGTTAGCACATACCACACATACCTCACCATTATCAGTTACTGCTGTATTGCAAAAATAAACTGCATATAACTACTGTTAAAGCTTCCTACCACTACATCAAAATATCACCAAATTATAGAACACTTGGACCTTAAGTCTTCAAAGAATCCGTGCAAATTGCATCAGCAAAAACACTTTCGTATACAACACAAATCACAGCAAAAAAACTCCATTCATCAAATCATATCAGAATGTTAACAAAATCTTCAAATCACATTGAGCCAAACTGCACATCAAAAGTATTCACAAAAATACCAAGACTGCTGCATGTAATAAAAATAGTTGTAACATTCAAGCAAAAACAATTTTTCATTTAAAATTTCCTTTGCTTCATACTTACAAAGTGCTCCCTATTAAGCCTCAACAACTTTATATGGGATTTTCTGGCTCTTCCCACATACAAGAAGAATCTTGCAGTTCTGGGCCATTTACTTGCATGTCTTACACTTTAGAGAACACCAACGGTATAGTCCTTTACATCGAACGTTTTAATCTCAGAAGCAGCAATCAGCACTAAGGCTGGGTGCCTAAGGCTGTTTCTTTCAAATGGCAATGAACAGATCTTTAAATGCCCCGCAGGTGCAGAGGGGTCAAGAAGCTGGTTAACAGCCTCTCCAGTGTAGACTCCTAGAAGCAGTGTCTGGGTCTCTACCTGTAATTTGTCTTAGGCTTGCACCTAGAAAGTGTTACAGTAGACCATCAAATGGTATTTTTGAATATTATCTTAAAACATGCGAGAATAACCGTGTATTTCACCCATCCTTGTTTGCAGTAGGTGTACCCAGACAAATAAGCAAGCCAGCTGCAGTGTCCTGGGCAGGTAATGACAAATGTTGTTTCCTGTTCATGATGCTATTTAGTATCAAAGGATAATTAAGCAGGGCTTCATTTTTCCCTGTACATCCACTCCATTATGGATCTACTGCAACAGTGAAGGGCATAAACAGGGCTCGCTCATGCCTCGTGATCCCACTGGCACAGCGAGAAAACAATGGGGCAAAATCATGAGAAAGACGCCCATGTACCAAGGGCAGAAGGAGCCATCAACGTTTGCTTCACGCTTTTCCTCACTCCCTCTTCTCAAGTAAAGCAGTGTCCAGACAGATATTGGAATTAATACTGTCTCAGCACTAGATTTCACTCCAGCAAAAACAAAATTACAGTTAGTTTTGCAAAGGAAATGCTCTCTGATGCCTCTTTTGAACTCAAGCAGCTACTCCAGAAAACAAGAGCACGGCAGCTGGATGCAGCAAGGACAGCCACAGCAAAGACAGACAGAAAAAGTCTTCTACACATTCAAAGTAGAGATACACGAAGTCTGAGGAAACATATCTTAGCAGACCATCACTGCTTCTTCCCTAATCTCCCTACATCGAGATCAACACTTAACACAGGACTGAATTTTAAGAACAATCTAATTTGAGACAGTCACAGTCGAAAACCTATGTGGCTTCTAACTGATGTGAAAGGAGTCTGTATTTACAGTTATAACGTAGTCAAAAGCTGGCATTTTTTTCACCAAACCTAAACATTACAATAAAAATGTATAGTACCAAGCAACCTGAAAGATGTTACACAAATATTACCACATTATTACACAAATATTACTACCTTATTACACAAGCAGGAAACTCTTGTCAGCTGAGTCTCAAACAAAAATCAGTAAACATTACTTCCTTATTCAAAACCAGACAGACCATGTTAAAGTTAAAAGTCATACAAGTACTTTCAGGTCTTAACTTCAGTTTTACCCTATACTTTTCCCCATTGCCTTCTGCTTGCATTACTGCAAATCTTCCCATAAATAAAGTAGCAACAGAAGTGCCTTCAACGTGCTTTTTCTTTACATCAGTTCCAGTTATAGCATCCTCAAATAGTACTTACATTTTATGATGCCCTAAGGGAGAAAACCAGCGCCCCCTGCCCCCAAGCATGCAGCCTGGTTGTAGGAGTAACTCCCCTGCACACACTGCAAGCAAGCCCACTCAACATGGGCTGTGGGCAGCTGCAGTCTGAGCAGCACTGGATGGTGGTCCATGGAGAACTGCTCACGCCACAACGCATTCACTCCCCTGTTTTATTACCTGATGCAAATATGACAGCTTCAACCAGAACTGCAACACAGCAAATGCCTTCCTGCCATTACTCTTCCCATCCGCACAAGTGCTGAGGTTGTTACTGACCCTGCCTGCCTCGCCGACTGCTTTTCTCTGCCGCTTCTGACAAGTAACATGCAGTATCAAAGCTTCAGAAATCCAGAGGTTTAAGACTGCTACTCCGAATAATAAAAAGCACATAACCAGTCAAACTTGATGAGCTGTTTACAAGACAGATGCAGCATGCTCTGAAAAGCTACTGGCAAATCTAAAGACCCTGTGCTTTTTAAGTTTTAATAACCAAGCCTGCATTAGAATATGCATGAGTCACAAGTGAGCTTTACATCATCAGAACTCACCAAGATGTCAGTATTTCACCTCTACAATAAACCTTTTAGGCTTTAGGATTATTTTTAGCTACAGGCTAATCAATCAGTGAGAACCAGAAAACTGTAAGGAAAGGCACCAACTTCGAATTCCAATAGGGAACTACTCAGAAATTTTTTTTAAAACACTTTAAGTATCCAATGCTAACAAACAACTGACCATAAAATGTAACTGGAATGTTAATTTAATTACTATAGCATTGCAACATGCTTTGCATTTTCTCCCAGCAGCTTTGCAGTGTCCCACCGTAAGAACAGAACTTCTCACACCATGCTTAGCTACTTTCTTTGAGCCACCACACATCTACAGAGAAGGCGATTCACCATGCAAGGTACCTCCTTGAAGTCGGCAATCAATGTATGTCGTAAGCGTAGCTTAACCGAAAAGACAACGTGAACGGCGCCCCAGCACACTGCAAGCCAAGTGCCCCCGAACCGGCCACCCTTCCACCGTACAGCCTTTCAAGCTGCACCCCAACCCCCTTACCAAACACGGGGGCACGCTCCGCATTATTTAACACATACCCAGCTTTTCAGGCTAACAACCTGCACGTTTCCCAGGATCTCGCCAGCCACAGCAGCGGTAGCCCGGCGGCAGCGAGAGGAGCGGGGCAAGCGCAGCCCCGCGGGACCCCACCGGTCCGGCCAGGAGGGCTGGGGCGATGGGTGGTCAGGGCGCGGAGCCGCCTCCGGGCCAGGCAGCGGGGCCGCCCCGTCCTGGGGAGGCGTGTCCTCAGGAGCTCCTGTCAAACGCCGCCGTCCCCGCTGCTCCGGCGGGCGGTAGGGAGCGGGGCCCGTTCCGGGCGTAGCTCCGCCACGGAGGCGCCGGCGGGGTGGGCTGCCGGCGGCTCAGGGCAGCGACGCCCCCCGGCCGCCCCTGCTTACCGAGGCTCCCGCTGCCCGGGAGCCACGACACCCCCTCCCTCCCCAGGGGAGCTTTGCTGATGCCGGGAGGCAGAGCCGCCTCGCTCCTCTCGCCAGGGGAGTTGTTACCGCCGCACCGCCCTCGCAGCTGAGCCCCTGCCCCAGAGGTCGGCGGGTTCCCGCGGGCGGAAGGCTGTGGGACCCGACGCTCTGTGAGCCCAGCCCGACGAGGAGGGGAGCGGGCAGCTCCGAGAGGCCGGGGTGCGGCGCCCGAGCCCGGGGCTGCCCCAACCAGACCCGCTGCCGCCTACAGTGCGGCGGGGCTGGCGGGGGGCGGCAACCCTAGGCAACCTGTAAAAGAAGGAAGGAGACGGGGACAAGGGGACGGGGACACAGCCGCTCTCTTTCCCCCGCGGCGCCCGGCGCGGCCACGGCGGGCAGAGGTCGCAGTAGGAGCCGGGGGAGGGAGCGCGACCCCCGCCTCGCCTCCCTTTCTTCTCCCCGCTCCTCCCTTCCCCTGACCCGCCGCTGCGGGGAGCGCCGCCGCCACTCACCGGGCGGGCAGGAAGGGGGTGCCCAGCGTCCCGCGGCGGCTCCCGCGCCTGTCAAACGTCTCCTGTCGTTCCTCGCCTCACGCCGCCGCCATGTTCCGGGGGCACCGCGCATGCCCGGCAGCGGCACTGGGGGCGCGGGCCATCCCCCCCACCGCCCCCCTTCCGCCCGCCGCGGGGGGAAGCGGCGGAGGAGGTGCGGCCCGGAGTCCCGGACCTATTGCTGGGAGCAGGGCATGCTGCGAGGGCCTGGGGCTGTCGGTAACTCCGTACCTCGCCCATACCTGCGGGGCCGGGCACGTAAGGGGCCGAGCCGTACCGTCCGGGGGGTCGTGAGGCGGCGCTGGGTGGCCGGCATCACCTCGGCCGTTCCCCTTCCCTGCTCTCCGCCGTCCTCCCGCTTTCGAACCTGGCGCCGTGCCCTCGTAGGGCGAGGGGCGCCGCTGCCGCGGAGCCATCTTGCGGCGGGGCAGGCAGTGTCCCACGCCCAGCTGCGTCCCGTAGCGGGGCGGGCAGCAGCCAGCGCACCGGCAGGTGAGCCCGTCCCCTCGCTTGCGGGAAGGAGCGAGGCGTGAGGGCGCCGGCGGCTGGGAAAGGGTTAGGGTCGGCGGGACCTTGCCCCCCGGGACGGAGGGAAGAGTTGCCCCTCGATGTAAAGCGACCCTTAGAGCGTCGCTGGCGGGGCGGGGCTGCGCGGCCACCCCGCCGCTGCCGGCGGCTGTACCTGTGTGCTCCGTGCCCGTCAGTGTAACGGTTCAGCTGCGCGGCTAGCGGCGGTAAGCCATACCCGGCGCTGTGCGTCCGCCCGCGGCTCTGTGATGCCGTGCTAAGCGGTGCGCATCCACCTGAGACATTCTAGACAGGGTTTTGGTTTGTTTGGTTGTTTTTTTTTTTTTTAAGTGATCCACGTTTATAAATACTGCGTAGTAGTTGACGGGATAGGGTCCCTTTTTATAAGCTCCGGGTCTTTTACTTCAGAGCTGTGTAGGCACAAGTACATCACCGTGGCGAGAACTCGCCCCTTCAGTGCTGCCGGCCTGCGGGGCTTTCCCTGCTCAGGTTTGATCTTCTCTACTTAACATTGCTTGAAAGTGAAATTTTAAACTCTTTCTAAGCCAAGGCCGTGAGAGTGGCATGCTAGGAGGGTTTTTAGTGGGATAAAAAGAGGAGGAGAGGGAGAGCAAGCACAGACTCAAAAGAAACACAAAATCTTCTATACAAAAGTGAAATTCATATAGCTCACTTCAGTATCATGCATACATTGTGAGTTACTACTAACAATTTGGTTTAGGCACCCTCATAAGCAGTAAACAGTTCTTCAGAATCAAGGAAACCAAGTCCTTGCCATAAATTATAAATTTTAAATATTTATACACACCATGAGAGAAACAAGTAAAATATGCTCATTCAAGTGTTTAAAAATATACAAGAGAAAGACAAAGAAATACTGAAATAGGGAAATATGCCTACAAAAAAGTCTTTATAGCCAAGTGTGGTATTCTCATAACCAGTGCAGATTGATGCTGCTTACTTTGGAATATTTCTGTGATACTAAACATTTGCACGAAAATGAGAGATCATGTGCATTGCAGAGAGGGATATAGAAGTGTGTCAAGTGTCATGGAATAAGCCCTTGGGAGACATGGAGGAAAAGAAAACGTATTTTAAAAGTATCCTTTAAACCCAAGCCAGTGCTAGATATTACATCTGAAGAATTCACTACCTGAGAGCCAGTGGGACACCATACAGTTGGTTTCTATGGTTGTTGTTGCAGAGGCTCTCAGACATGAACTGGTGCGGTCCTCTATCTGCTCATCATTTTCCCATGAGACTGAAATCAGGAAGCCTGTCCATCATTAATCCTGCTCCTTAGACTCCTGGTGTGGGGAAACTGAGAGGAAACAATAGACAACATAATATCTACAAGATGACAGATGCATCACCAGTAACAAGAGCAGAAGAGAACTTTCAGCACTCCAAGCCAAAAGCATCCACAGTGCCTTTGCGGGTGTCCTTCATCTATGAGCTATAGCTGATGTAAAGCAAACAATTTATTTACAGGATTATTAGAAAAGGAATAAGGAGTCCTGCCTGCTTCCATTTTCCAGCAGAATTATGAGCTGATTTTCTAGTGACTCACCTGGCATCTTTCCTTGCCTTTTATAGGTATTAAGTGGAATTATTTGGGTCAGAAAAGCCATGCGATTTCTTAAGTTCTCAGTGTTCTTCACAAAGAGATAAACATGTGTATGTATATGTATGTATGCATATATATGTGTGTACCCATATTTGTGGCATCAGTTTTTAGCAGGGAGACTGATTTTGGAAAGACATAACAACATCAAAATAAAAACAAAGTGCAATAGGCTGCCCAAGGAAGTGGTTGAGTGACCACCCATGAGGGTATTTAAAAGACATATAGCTGTGGTGCTGAGGGACATGGTTTAGTGGTGGGCTTGGCAGTGCTAGGTTAATGGCTGAGCTTGATAAACTTAAAGGTCTTTTCCAACCTAAATGTTTCTATGATTCTGTGGAGGTAGACTCCAATGAATTTGTACAACCAGTCAATATGACGTTCTGAGAGGTTGATGCAGATGAAAAGATATTTAAGAGAGCTGGCAGCTCCTCAGGGAGATAACATTAAGAGTGTAAATAAGTGAACTATCCATGCAGAAGAGGTAAGGGGCACAGTAAAAGATCAGCCTGGCTGTCACAAGCTCTTTGTGAACCTCAGATGTGAAAGAAGCATGCAGATAAGAGAGGAGCTGTGTCAGATTGCTTGGGACTGCTACAAAAGCATAGCCTGATCATGCGGGGGTAAAAATGAGAAAATAAAGGCAGCAACTAGCAAGGGATATCAGGAGTTACATTAAATTATTTTAATTATTTCCAGAAATGGAAAAGAATCAAGCAAATGATTGCTGCAGTATCAAGCAGAACTGGAAAATTTTTGACAGCACTAAGAAAGCAAAGCTTGTTAAGCTTCTTAATTTCTTTTTTTTTTTTTTTATCTAATTTTGGTTTTTTGTGAAAACAAATGGATTTCAGATTTGGCTATCAAAGGACAAGTGAGAAACCATTCACACAAAATTCACTGCTGGTAGTGGTTATTATGAAAATATACAGTGGCGGCATATTCTAGGACAGAAGGGAACAGACAGCATTGTTGAAAGGAAAGAAGGAACTAGGGATATACTGATCTCTTTAGTTTCAGTGCCCAGAAAAGATACAGGAGCAAGTGAACAGGCTATTTTTAAGCACTTAGAACAAGTCATAGCCAGTGCAGCTTTGTCAGGAAGAAAAGATGTCAAACAAATCTAGTATCTTTTGCAACAAAGTAAGGGGAGTCATCAGTGGAAGCAAAAAAGTGGATGTCATGTCAAATGTCACTTCAGTAAGATTTTTTTATGTGGCTTCATATTATATTCTTTAAGCAAACAAGGGAAATGATGTAGATGAAGGTATTTTGGGAGCTGGTACAAGCATCTTCTTGTCAGAAAGATTTTAATGAACTCAGCAGTGGTTCAAAAAGCGTGTTTACGTAGCTGCAGATGATACCAAACCATGAGGCTGTAGCACACTGGAAGACAGGTGCAGTATTTAGGAGGAATTTTCACACTCCGGAGATGGGCTCTGAAAAAAAGGAGGGTACTATTCAACAGGGATATGTGCCTGCTGCTGGGCAGAGGCAGGTATGATCTGCTGTACAAATTGGAAAGGGTGTTGTGCAGAGAAAGGGTGGTGGTGCTGGGGGGAGCTGCAGTTATGTGAAAAAGAAAGACAAAGATCTGTGGTTATGTGAATCCCAATCTGTACAAAGAGGACAACATCAGAGCCCTGCAGTGAGAGAGTCAAACCACATGAAACAATGCAGAAAGAGAAGCACAGGCTCTTTGTGAAGCAGCCTGATTTACATGGCTCTAGAAAAGCTCAGTAGCTGTGGTCTGTCTGCCTTCAGTAAGTCTCTAGCCCATGAAGAAAGCAGGAAAGAACAAGCTGAATGATCATATATCTATAAAGTATGTCCTGTAAGGAAGAGAAGAGAAAGTAACATACATAGCTATTCAATATAGATATGAATGTATATGAAATACATATATAGGGTGAGAAAGAGAAGGAGACAAAAGGGTGCATTTCCTCTCCAGTTCCTCTCTAGATGAGTCAAGAGAGACTGGGTTCAAAACACAGCAAGAAAGATTAGAAAATAGAAATTATAAGGATGGGGAGGAAGGCTGTCTGAGTGGTTGTGCAGCCTCCAACTTAAGGTACTTCAGGAAGAGCTGCGCAGCACCAGGCAGAGCTGTCACTGGTGGGCTGGCCCTTGGGTGTTAGGGAAGGCAGCAGGTCTGCCAGCAGCCGGACTCTCCTCACAGAAGACATAGGCCCCAACAATATCCTCAAATTCCAGTGAGACAGGAAAGTTACTCATGCCGAGAGGATTTTGATAATCACATTCTCAAAACACAGCAGCCTTGAAGACAGGGGTACAGACTGCCCTAAACCAAGAAGGAGTTATGGGAAGGCACTTGGGAGTAATGGAACATGTTAAGAACCAGTCATAATAAGATGGTCAAAACAGCAGGTGTGTGGATGCTTTTAGGCATCAATAAACTAACAATGTTTAGCTATAAGATACGTTTATTGGAACTCATCATTACTAACCAATCCGTTTGCTGTGAACACTGTGTAACCAATCAGTTTTTTAGGTTGCACGTTTGCAGTAACAAATGTATATAATCTGTGTGATTTCACCCAATAAATGGCTTCACCTAAAATTCATATCGAATTGCATGTTGCTCATCGCTGATCTCCACACTTGGGCAGAGGGTAGACGTGGTCACCTTCTACGGTCCCTGCCAGCAAGACAATTCAATGGATATAAGCCCTCTTTAAGGCCATTGGAAAGTATCAGCTTTCTCAGGGAAAGGATTTTCTTGTTTCTTCAACAAGTGTGCAGCTAGCTTCCAAACATAAGTTGTTTCAGTAGGAACTTTAAACTGCCTTCCTATGTTCTGAGTCCTTCTTTCAAGCTGTCACAACATGATTGTCCCATCAAAGTAATTATATTACAGACACACAAGAGGATGCACAGTTTTGTTACCCAAAGTGAGCTGCAATTTAGACATAAATAGGTCTCCTGGTTATGTGAATTCAACAGAAACTGTAGATTTTTATCTGACAGCAACTTAACATTTTATTCTTTCCCAAGAATTAAGTTTACCTTTTCCAGAACAGCCTCAGAAGGCCTTCCAGGCCCGAAGCGTGACAATGACATATTCTTTTAATAACATCTTTTTTTTTTCCTTTCGTTCTTTTTTTCCCTTTTCCGCTTGCTTGCAGGAAATGCCATCACCTCCTTCACAATTTTTTAACTGCATAGATTAAGAACAGGAATAATTACAGATGACAAGCATAAAGAACACTTTGTGGTCACTGGGACTATATTAAGTAAAAATAGTTGGATGTTCTAAAGCAGTTTCACTTAATACGATCGTGTTACAGTTTATAAAGTATTTAGATATGCAAGTAGGAACTGATTACAGTAAAAGAAAGGGACCTGCATTGTTTTCATTTTCTGTTTTCAGGTTTCATGGCAGCAAATGTGATAACTTCTCTGAGGAACAGAAAGCTTGCAGAAATAAGTGTGAACAGAATATCGTCCACACAACTTGTCAAAACATCTTGCTGTACTAGTTAGAAATTGGTTTGTAGGGAAAGAGCAGCAGGGAACTAATTTCAGGTAAAACAGACTTAAACTATGGGTAATCTTTTGCCATTGGATGGATAATGATTAAAATTACCCCAGCAAGGGAAAACAGATTTGCTTTATCTGGTTTTGTGTTACCTAAAGTGAGTGCTTCCTGCACAGTGACAAGCAATAAGAAGGAAAAAAACCCTGCTTATTCCAAAAATGTTGGGGAAAAAAAGTGCAAATTTGTAGTACCAAAAAAAAGGTAAAATTTAAAGTGATGAGTGGGCTCTTTTCTGTCATGTTCTCTGGAGCTTCAAGCTGCCTCTTGGCTGGATGAGTAATATATCGAGCAGGACAGAAAATTGTATTTCCTACCCTATGAATTTTCCATTTCTATGGTATTTTTTCCATAGCTGAAATATCAAAATCCTGAATATGTTGATAAGGTGACTGAGTACAACTGTTTCAGTAAATGGAAATGGTTTGTTTCAGTGTTTCTGAACACCCCATTTTGACCCTTGCTTTCCTTGTTTCACATAAATTGCATTGCATTTGAAGTGAAACATGAATCAGGCATTTTCAGAACTTTGAGCTTCCAGCCTTAGTTTGGGGCTGGTTGTTGTTGTTTGGATCTAGGAATGACAGAAAAATCATCCCTTTACTGGAGACAGTTTGAGTGAAGGAGAGCTACTTGTGAAAATGTGGTAGGAAGCTTTCCAACCAGTCTAAAAACACGTGAATAAAATGGGAGAAAACATTCAAAGGAACGGATATAAACATTGTATTTGAAATAAAGCAGCAGCACCAGGAAACAAAACTTCTGAGCAATAACAATCCAGACCAGTGATTTGCTTTAAGGGGGCAAGTACAAGAGCTGTAATCCACATCCTAAATCACCAATCTAGATGCATCAACAAACATTTCAGCAATGCGTTTGACACAAATTCCTCTTAATTTTGCAGCAGTTTAAATTCATGAGTAATTATTCTCAGTCAGTTGAGGTGCTCCACAAAACAGTATGGGAGGTCTCATAACTTACCCCTGTTTGTCTTAATGCAGCTGTTTTCTCTGCATGTCTGGGGAAGAAGGAGTCTCTTGAGGGGGTACTGAAGGCGTCATCCAACAGGAGGGTAGTGAATGGTTGAGCTGTTTAGTTACCACAGAGGAACTGTTCTGGCTCCAGGTTTGCATTTTGGCAAATAAAAGCAAAGTCTCCTTTTCTTTATTATACTAACATTTCTCCTTTGGACGCTCTTTAAAAGTGGAGAGGAAATTCAAGTAAAATAGAGCACCCTCTTCCCGGAGAGAGAGCGCAAACAAGATGAAGTGCTGATAATCCCTGCCTTTGAATCCAGTGGTGGGTACTAGTGCTGCCATGTCGCTGCCGCCGGGGCTTGTCCAGCTGTCCGGGGGAGATCACTGCCCACCTCGGTCCCAGGCATGTGGTGGGGAAGTCAGTCTGGCAAGTTTTGATAGCTCTCTGAGTGGCTAACAAAAAATTAAAAAAACCAGCTCTTCCAGCTGTGGGCTTTGAGAAAATGAACAAATTTAAGCAAATGTAATGTTGTCTCCTAATATTTTTAGGCAGTCTGGCACGGTCGTACAGGTATGTGTGAGGGCTGAATTTCTCTCATATGCAGCCTTTGGATCTCATGATCCCACAGCTTCCAAATCCAGGATGGTGCCTGTGATGCCACCGTACCGACCATTTCTACCAGTTGCTATCGATATCTCCCTGACACTTTCTTTTGTCTCCTTGCCCCGGCGGCACCTGCCGACAGTCTCCCGTGGCTCCTCGGTTCTGCTGGCGCTGGGAGGGGGGCAGAAGGGGTCCGAGATGCCAGGCGAGGGAGCACAGGGGAGCCCAGCTGGCAAGCGGGGAGGCGGAGCAAGCCAGAAGCACAAGCTAGCCACCACCTGGACTGCCTTTGGGGCAGGGCAGCAGCTGCGACCCCGGGGGAGCCAGGGAAAGGACCCGTTCCAGTTGGCGAGGGAATCCTGAATTCTCCGTCAAGTAAATTAGGCCTCTGAATTACTGTGGTGCAAGTCCCGCTCACGCTATACCCCTTGGTTAATGCACCCCAGATGAAATGCAAGTGATAAGGGAGTGCTGGGGGGAGGGGAGACTAACCAATAAGTAGATGTGCTAAAATAATAGCTATATTTTTTATTGCTATAAGAAAATAACCACAGAGTTTCGCTTTTCTTGAAGCCAGGCATATCAGGAGGTTTGAACTGGACTGCTATCGCTTTCGGTTAGTACCTTCAGACCAGAAGAAGAACTAACTGATAACAACACTGTTAAAGCACTCCTGAAGGTTTCGTTTCAAGTCGTACATTTTTTGGCAAGATGTGACTGACCACGTACACCCTGAGAGGCCACCGCAGGCAGGAATAATATGACAAACGCTGTTCTTCGCGTGAGCAGCACTTATTTCCATTTCAGTGAAATGAAACCTGAGATACCGAGGTGGTTAATCCTGTTTAGTGGTACCCTCAAGTTAGAGATCTGTCAGCACTGTTTTCAGATGATGACAGAAGTCGTTTGTTGCTTGCAGCTCTCAGTGCTCGAGCTCACAAACGCCGGTGGCTTCTGCTTTCCTTAAGACACTATTCTTTGTAAACAGAATAGCTTGTTTGAAATAGAATGCATAAGGTGCTGTTTCATTTAGTCAGCTCTTAAATAATTTCTTTATTAAGTTATTTCTGATTTAGTGTGTTTGGCTTTATTAGGAATAGATGCTCCTGCCCGTGAGGGCACTCAACACCCACTTTTAGAGAGCCATGGGTGCCGGTGGTGTGCAGGGGGGTCTCTGCCAGGCAAAGCCTTCCCCAGCTTTCTGGGGACGGAGCCCCACCAAGTGCAGAAGGCCCCAGGGTGTGCCCTTGGTGCTGGAGAGTGTGGAGGGAGAGCAAAAGGGTGGGTGGATGGGGACAGGGGGTAGGACAAAGTCCAGGAGCATGAGGAGTGGCTGCCAGCATCTCTTTTCCCCTTTCTGCAAACAAGGGAGGGGTGATCTCCTGCCACCCATCCCTGTCCTCCTTTGGGGCTGCACCTCATCTGCGCGGCGATGAGACTGAGGGAGGGACGATCAGGGAATGTATCAAGCTGTGAAGCAAAAGAGTGGAGAATGGAGTGTTCTTATTAATATTCATAAGCAAGGCTTATTTTTCCCAAGGCAACTGTTTGAATTAATAATAGACATCCCCAGATCAGCAGTACATAGAGGAAATGAGTTTTTCCTTGTGTCAAAATATCACTATTGAATACTTGGAACAAGTTTAGTTTGTTGGCATAAGAAACGACGTTATGGCAGTTGAAGCATATCTTACAAAGACACAAAAATAACATGCTTTCCCGTTCTCATATAGATACCACCTTACCTCCAGCTTTCACCACATGGGTGAAGAAAATGAAGCGTTTCAACAATTTTAGGTAGGTTTCTATTTTAACAGATTTTCCCTTGTGTTACATATTTTAAAAAGAGATTATGTGAAAAATATGAAAGTATGAGTAAAGTGAAGGTGTGAAGGAAGGTAGAAACACTAAGAAAATGTTGGAATATCCCTACATCATTTCAGTTTTACCTCCAGGTAATAAAGATGGTGATTGAGGAATCGGAGGGAGAGGTGTTGAAACAGCAGAATAAAGTGAAGGACAAGTCCTCAGGGTTAAATGGTACCTTCAGAGAGTTTTGAAATAAATGGTGGATCTGCTAAAATAACATGCACTCACTCTTAGGTCAAATAAAGAGATACTTCTCAGGAACTTGTTACCAAAAGGTTTCTCTGCCTAAGGTATTTTCTTCAAACATTTCCCAACAAAGGGTCAAAGATGCCAGTGCTCCCTGAGGCAAACCCTTCTACCCTTTGGAAGTGTCTGCATCAAAGGATCATTACCAAGAAAGGCCTGTAAGCAATGCTGAAAATAGCACTGACAATATACAAGCATTATTTAAATTAGAGGTCTATTTCCTATTGTACTTAGTTTTACTTCTCATCTCCAAACAATGCAAAGAAAATTATTTCAAAAACAGATGGTGAAACAAATCAAAAATTCTTTTGAGACTTGTATACAATGAGAGACCTTGTACATTGGAGCTATTTAATGTAGAGATGAATGAGGGGCAACAAAAGTATTTAAAAAAAATACAAAGAATGTACATTCATATAGTCTTTTATTCCAAGCATAGGAACATACACTGAACTTGAATATCAAGAAACGTGAAGCCTCAAAACAGAATCATCCATACAACCCCTCACCACAGTATAACGTTGCTCTCAGGAGTTAGGAGGATATCACAAAGAAATAGACCTGTGGAGGTTAAAATAGGCCTGACCATCCTAGGGTGATAATAAAATAACTTCCGACAGGGAGCACCCCTTCAGGTTTTTCTTTTGCAGGTGACAGTTGCTAAGGGTAAGAAAGAAAATTCTGGGTTTTGCCTGTAACAGTTGTAGGTTTTCTGCAGTCGGTTGGGTTGTTATTGTCAGAGAAAAGTCATGGGGCTGCACAAACTTCTGATCTTACAAAGTACAAAAATTCCTTTGTTCTTAAAGAGGAAAAACCGTCGTGACCAAAATACCAGCTGAACAGGAGGCAGGGAAGGAGAATCATATTTCTAATGGAAACACCAGGGATGTAAAGAAAATGAGTTGCATAAGAACTAAGATATCAAATATCTGAATTATCAGGTCATAGCTTTTTTTCTTTCTAGTAGTTCTTTTTCAAGAATGCAAGTTCCTACACATTTGGCATCAACAGCTTTTTCTTTATTCTTTCGCTGCCATGTCTTTATTCTTGTTCAGTTGTTTGGGAAGTTATTCCCAAAATAACTTGACAAAATAAGCTCTGATGGAAAAATTCTCATGCATTCAAAGTAAAGGAGGATAGGAGCACAGAGACCGAGCCAAAACCCTTTCCAGATGAAGCTGCCTGTTCTCACGCAGGATTGTTGGTACAGAGGTTGGTATTCCTGTCACAAGCAGAATGTCTCTATCCATATAACACGGATCTTCACCTCGCCTACTGATTCACATGGTTGGGTGGACAATTCTTTGCAAGAAGATACTGATGCTGCCTGGGATGGCGTAAGTGTGCTATAGATATGTACATATCAGGTATATGTACATACTTTATAGGTAAAACATATAAAACTGGAAGGAGCTGTGACAGATCAGAATTGGGAATGGCTGGAAGGTGAGGCTGAGAAAGGGAGAAACTATGGCATGAGGGCACCATATGACCATGTAAGTAGCGAGTCCCCAAACTATAAGTACGTGCTAACTTGTCAGCCCTCTCTAGATGGGACCTCCAGCTGCGATTTGGGCCCACTGATCTGGCATGTCTTTGTGTATAGGAGAGGAATTTTGCCCCTTACCTGTTTAAAAGGACCCCAACCTCTCAGAAAGAATGCGAAGTATTGGCCCCTTGGCCTCAAGCTGGTCAGAAACGCATCAGTCTCATCAGTCCCACCAGCCATCTGTGTCAAACTGTCTTGACAGGAACTGAACGTGTCTGAACACAGTTTGGACATTTTTGTGCTAGGAATTGTCTAATCCAGTCAAGAGGCAGCATACTGAAAGGGTTCCTGCTAAGTGAAGTGCCAGGTGTGCTCCTATAGCTAATATAGGTCTTTTCCTACCTCTGCAGAACACAGAGAGTTAATTTCTGGAAGTCTTCCTTCTCAGATTAAAGATGCCAGTAGCTAAGGAAAGAAAAATTATTTACCTTCAAATAGTTCAGTTGACCTTACACATTTATCACTTTACAGGATTTCATTTTTCAATGGTGTCTATTGTTTCAACACCATTACCTCCACTTTTAGCAAAGACAATTACAGGGCATTTATTTATACACCAGAGACACATTGCTCAGATTTTTACATTCTTTTCACCTGAAATAGTTCTGTCACAAAACAGTTGTTTGTCTCAAGCAAATATTTTTTCCTCTCAAAGTTGTACTTAGAAGTACTCAAATGTCTTTTTATTTGCACAAGACAAAGACCTTTTTTACTCACTGTGACAAGCGAAGAACAAGTTGGAGTAATACACTGACAAGGCATGGATTACTTCGACAATGTCATACCATTGCATGGACAGATGTTCTTTGAAGGGAAGGGTGGGGGTCTCTCTTAGTTGGGCTAAAAAATATCTTTCTACCAGGCTGCTCTTTTAAACAGTTAGCAAAATACTATTGCCTGTCCTACTTACAACTCACAATGTCACAATGAAAAATTTATTTATTTTGGATTTCCAAAAGATGTCACAAAACTCTCCACTTCTCCACAGCCCCCTGCCACCAGCCCTGTGATAACTAATGAGAGGATATGATCACCTACAGAATTTGCAGATTTTAAAAAAAAACCTACTTTTTTGTTTGTTTTTCCTTTAGAACCTGGCATGTTTCCCTGTGTGGAATAGGGCCTTCTATGCTCCTGACTTAAGTTAACAGTGAACCGTCATGGTTCGCAGCACCGTTACTGTGTTCATGCTGCTTGCCCCGGCCAGTCAGCTGTAGTGATGCTCTGGTCAGACACACCACAGTAGTAATGGAGTGATTTTCAGTACGCTCTCAATTCATAATGCTTGGCCAAAAGCTGTCCCTTAAGTACATGTATAAAATCCCACACATAATGGAAGTGTACTAGGAGATTATCTCATAGAAATCGCAGGGACTGACATCAATTTTTCTTGTGGACCTAAGCTCACATTTTTTTGTGTTTTATGCTTCCAGCTGAAAAGACACCATCTTAGAATAGATACAGCTGTGATTTATCTGTTGGGCTTTTCTCATCAAAGCCAGAGTAGCCTGTAAGGGAGAGATATTGAAGGATGAAGAGAGAGGTGTAATGCCCAAGTAGTGCCATCCCCATCTGTGCATCACTACTCTATCCCATCCTGTCTTTTGAAGAGAGAAAGTTTTTACTACTGAAGAGACTGTAAACTCAATGTATTTTAATATACAAAATCAGGAACCTTTATGTTCTGTTTCTTGATGATAACTCAGCAACACAACATACTTTGAAATATGGTGCCCTAGAATCCTTTGTTGAGTCAAGTTTAATACACTGACGTTACAAGATGCCCGAGGCTTTTGCAGAAATCACTACTGCACAGAGATGACACAAAGAAGCGACGGTTTCTCTTCCTTTAGTTATAATTAAAGGCACGTGTTGACCTTTAATAAAATTAAAGAGCCTTTTGTGCACATTTTCAGTGCTTCAATAGCTTTAGGAAACAATGATCTAAAGAAAATATACCAGGAGGACATGAAATTGCCCTACTCTGAAAAGCCAAAGTAGTTAAGGTAGGAAAAGGGGAAGCAAACGCTTAACCTGAAGATTGGGCTACAAGCCATTGCGAGATGGTGTCTGTTGCAGCAGAAGGAAAAAAAGCAACAGACTGAACAGAACGGAGAGGAACTGCTGTTTTCATGTTGCACCTTTAGAAAACCACCGCTCTAGCTTAGCACGTCTTAAAAAGAAAGAAAGAAAAAAGGGGGATAAATTAGGACTGTTTTGAAAATCAGATACAGAATTTGATCAAAAAAAGAGGCAGATATTTCAAACAAGATGCATTCACAGGGAGAATAATAGGATCCAGCCCAAATTAATCTTCTCTCTGTAGTGAGTCAGGGCTGGGGTAACACAGCCTCAAATAGCATTGAATCTGAATCACGTTGCTCTGAACAACTCCCACGTAATATCAGCCCTGACATGCATGATGTTGCAGGTCCTGATGACCCCACCTTCAGTCTACCTTCTTTCTGAGTATAAGTGAACCCATAAAAAAGATTTATACATGGGTGTTTTGGGCTTTTTTTCCTTTAGCTGCATATGAAGCTTGTGCCACAGAAGATTCATTATATATCAATACTTTTATATTTATCGACAGTTCATGGCTTCTCCGATATTCTGTGTACAATGACACAGTGCTGCACTTATTCTCAGAGTTGAAAAATCATTCTTTTGTCCCTTAAATCACATGGTTGGCTGGTATGTGGGGCTTTATGGGGTATTTCTACTAGGAAAAATACTAATTGCATCAGTTATTGATTACATGAGCATTTCTTTGGTCCTGTGTGTGGTCATTTCTTTGGTGCTGTCTCTGGTATAGTTTACGGAGACTTTTTGCACAGACCTGTCACCCCAAACACAGGAGCAGTCATACAGGAGGAAGCTTGTCTCCTCAATGGTTCCAAGCTTGCCTTTCCCAAAAACAACCTGGTAAAGCCTCCTGGCTCTATCACTTACCAGTGCTTCCTTTGCCATTCTCTGATTCTACATGTGCTTTTCAGCTGCCACCAACCAGTCTCAGCAGAAGACGGCACCTTACATTTGTTTCTGTCCTTCAGTGGTGGCTCCATTTCTGAAGCTGCTGTTAAGCAAACAGCAAACAAACTCAGAGCATCATACCCAGCATATTCAAATTAATCTGCAACCCCCTGACAAAGATATATCTGTTTAGAACTATTGGTGTAGTATATATTCTGGAATTCTTGCCAATGACACTAAATCCAGCATTGTGCCATTTAAGTGGGACGTTTATTATTGCAGCCCAACTGACTCCTACGTGTTCAGCATCTCCTATGTACTTCCTTCCCTCTGTTCACATAACAATATACTACACAATAAAAATGCTTAATATTTTATTTGGCTACTTCAGTTCTCACAGGTATCAAAAACTGGAAAATGCTTGAAAAATTAATTAAAAAAATATTACTTTGGACAATCTTTCTTTGACACCTTTTAGATGGTTTTTCTACATCACTGCAAAACCCCACTGGAGTAGAAGACACTAATGTGACATGAGGGTCTCACTGAAGTTACAGTTACAACTGTGAGAAGTAAGGCATGGAAGAGAGCACCAAAAACATCAGGCAGTGTAAGGTACTGAAGTCAAACAGAAAGAATTTGTTGTGTTACAATGTCAGAAAAAAAATGGCAGTCATAAAATGAAAATTTCTCTGTGTTGGCTGTGCTGAACAGGAATGGAAGCTCTAGAACTGCAGTTAGAATAACAACAACAACAACGGCAATGGCAACAATTACAACAATGACAATAATAACAGTAGGGTCTTAAGGTTCTGAAACGGGCTTGGCACATGTGCATCTAAAAAGGTTCCAACCTCACCAGAATTGCCAGAAGCAAAGATTGTAATACAAACAATCATAATGTAAGTATGGCAGTAATTTTTAATTTCTTCAGTAAAGAAAAATAGCTGGGAGAATCAAACAAACCGTATTTTTAGAGACCAGTTCCACATAAAGGAGTCACTATGGCACAAATTTCAATAGCTTTGAGGCACAGATGCAAAAGTGCAAAATTACAAGACAACATACAGAGCAGAATCCTGTGGAGACAATGCTCCAGAAGGAGGTTTCAGATATGATTTGGGCCAAATCTTTCACAACTGTATACACTAAGGCAGAATGAAGCTGGATCTTCTGTGAAATGAATATGCAGTACACAGAATAGGGATCAGGCTGATCATGTTCCCAGGGATACTGAACGCTTTCAGTGTTCTGGATGCAGTGAATCAGCAAAACAATGGAGACCCAGAAAACCCAGGGAGATGCATGTGATGGCCAGGGGAGGTTCAGGTTGGATATTAGGAGAAATTTATTCACTGAAAGAGTGGTGAAGCATTGGAACAGGCTGCCCAGGGAGGTGGTGGTGTCACTGCTCAAAAAAATGGGTAGGTGCAGTACTTCAGGAGATGGTTTAGAGGTTATGCTGGTGTAGGGCTCCTGACAGTTGGACTTGATAATCTTGAGGGTCTTTTCCAACATTGATAATTCTATGATTCCATAGATTCTATGATACCGGTATGAGGTAACCATAAAATACGTAAGGTGCAATCTATGCAAACTGCATAGATAAAAGCTTCATTTGACGTGGTTTTCTGTGAGGAGGCCACCAACAAAAATGATTCTTAAAATTTTTGACCCAGTACTTAACATGAGTCCATGTGAAGAAAAGCCAAACAGAGGGTGGCGTTATAAAAAAATCTTGATCCAACAACACTTCTGTTTTCTTGCAGTCAAGAACAAGATGGCTCAGAAACATTCACCTACCAGCATCCCTCTGGCATTCCTCCCAGAACTTTCAGGGTCTGCTTGGCAGAAAATATGTAGCCAAATAATTTTATTGTACTCAACATCTCTTATCCCATGCTTCACAGTCATCTTCCTGGAAGCTCTACTTAAGCTTAAGGTGTGTAACCATCAGCAACCTCTGTATTTCAGCTTCCTCAATGATGAGAAGGAATCACCAACAGCTTCTGGGGCTATAGCTTTACACTGCAGGCCAAGCTAAGTGTCAGGTAACCTGAAACATGCATGGGTGCAAAGCAGATGGGACACATGTATGTCTGACCAGCAGCAGCAAACCTGGTCACTTGGTATCAATAATCAATTATAGAGAGGGCTATGATCAGTACAAGCACTACCAACAATGCAGAGACCTCCAGCTTTTGAAATAACAGGTCTTGATCAGCAATATCAATATCAATTGCAAAGTCCATCATACTGATCTTAGAGTAGCATGCAGACAGTATGCAGGACCAGTATGATCTTGGTTCTGGATCAATGCCAAAATTGAGCTGTAGTCAGGTCCCCTCCCCAGTCTTTCTGAAAATGAGCATGTGGAGAGGGAAAGACAGTTGGTGAGGAACCTGCACTCAAGGTCATCATGTTTTTGTCAGAAAAGGTGGCACTCCTCCTTGAGCGAGACTTGACTGCAGGTGCCAGCATTGGCACTGCTGCCTTGTCTTGCTGTCACAGTGGTAACAGGTAAGTGTTGGAATTAGGAAATACAGAATAGCCTAAACATCTTAATCTGAGACCAAATTAAACCCCGGAAAAGGAATAAGTCTGTTGTGACTTTTGGCTTCTCATAATAACCAGGTAAGATAGTCCATGCTTTGTATTTCCTCGGTTGGTCCTCTCTACTGTTTGATCTGTCTGCTGTTCATTGAGATTCTTTTTTTGTAATGCTTGTTTGTGTAGTTTTTTTTCTCTGCCTCACACAAAATCTCTTTCTTTAGTGCTCTTCACCTGCAAGGATGATGTCCTCACTCTGTTCATGCTGAGGGGGAACCCCCAGGCTGGCTTGGGTGGAGTCTGTTCCCCACTGTGGGGTCAGGTCCTGCCTAAGTGGAAATCTGCACGGGGATCCTCCCCAGGAACAAAACTAAGTGAAAAGTTACGTAACCTGTTCAACTTAGAACAGCTTCTTTCTCAAAATTAAGGATAGCTGTAGCACAGAAAGTCCTTGTGTCACTCCCTGTGTGTCAGACAGTCATGTCATGGCCAATACCCAGGCCACACCCAGACTACCTCCAGAACCAACCTAGAAGAAAGTCAAGTGACTGCTTTCTCAGAAGATGTACATCTCCCAGCTGCAGCAGATATTAAACTGAATTGTTCCCTCACCCATGATTAAATAATGCAATGAAATAATGGTCACAAAAAGAAAATAACAAAGTTTGGGAAAAGAGGAAATGTGGCAAAGAAGAATCTAAATGAAATGTTCTAACAAAGTCCATGGCTTCCATATGGACCATCCGTAAACACCAATTTTAAAGATGAAAAAAACCCTCTGCAAGCCTCAACCTTACATATATACCATTGTGGTGCTCCCCCTTTTCATAGTAGTTTGGGAAGTCTAATCATCAGTAGAAGGGTGACAGAATAGTGTTGTTGTTTAACATATACACGTTACTCAGAGCTGATGGATCATGACCTACCCACAAGCCACAGGCCAGCCATGGTTAATTCATATGACAAGGTTTATTTCCACATTTCACTGTTCAGACTGTTAGCATGTTTTTATTTTTTCCCCACACCTTTCCACCTCCTCACTGCCAATTTAGGAGTTGTTAGTCTCGGTTCATAGTAATTGTGAGAAAATAAAATTCCATCTGTTTCTGTCAGGGAAAGGAAAGATCGGAAGGGGAATGAGAGAACCAACAGAAAATTCCACTTGCTAGACATCCTTTACTGCTAGCTATTACTTTTCTAAGGGATGCTTTGCTCAGTTCTATTGCACAAAGTACCCAGCACTCAGCATATGCACAATATTTTAATTTTTTATGTCCTTAAATTCAGCACATCCAAAGAATTCTGTGCCAAGCACTCTTCTTCCTCTGTTCATCTAAATCCATGACTATGACTCCCATGTGCAGAGAGTGCCATACAGAACTATTTAACTAATAAAGCAGCCCAAAGTCCATTTCCCCTTCACCAGGTTTTCAGCAGCAGACATATTTTTCATAGGAATGTGCCGGAACTCATGCCAGAGTTGTTGAGCATAATAGCAAAATTCAGGCTTCTGTCTTTGCAATCTGTCTTTCCAATAGCTTTGGAATGGCTTAAAGGTGAACAGATAATGAGGAAGAGAGACAGAGCAGGAGGGAGGGAGGTGCATACGCTCAGACAGAAGCCGGGAGAGATTTAGGCTAAAAAGCCACTAGGACTTAAACAATCTACAAAGAGGAAAGCCTTAAAATGAAATTTCACTTGATATCAAATAGGGGATTTAAGAGTGGTATGTTAGAAGAGGCTCCTTTCATGAAAATGCAAATAGCAGCAAGCTGGTTTAATTATAGGCTGTAAGTATGGCATGCTGGGAGACACACACACACACACACACACAAAAAGCAGAAAAGAGGAGAACCATAAAACCTTCCCCTCGGTATCTTCAGGTCTTTTTCAAACAACAGTAATCTCGGTTTTGCAGTTCCATTATGCTTTTCTCCCAGCTCACTGATAGCTTGGCACACACAGACACTGATGGGATTTCTTCTGCTTGGAGGTATCCCCTCAAACTAACTAACGCAATCTGCAGCAGAAGGGTGGAAATGGAGGCATGAATTCCACTTTCCTCCTGATCCAGAGACCTGCAACCACGGCTGCCAGCAGCAGAAAGATTAGATCCCATCATCCAGTCCACTGGAAGAAAGAGATGGAAGTATCCAGGAGGGGCAGCTATGGGCCACAAACCTTCACTGGCAAACAAGGCAGATCTTTCCCACAGGCGGCTGTACTTAACACAAGTCATTAGTCAATAAAAGCAGGGGGACAGTTTCATTTCCAGTATAAAACAACGCTTGCTGGCAAGAGAAGCATAAAGATAACACGTGATCAGACACGCTCTACCTAAATGTAATACAAATACAAGCAGTTCTCCTTAATAGCAGAGGTGACAATTCTTCTTGTCCTTTCCACCTCTTCCCACACGTTGAGGAAAGCAGGTTGCAGCAGCTCTCTCTGAACACCTTGTGCACCTGCCAGCCCCCTAAATCCTAATTTATCCCCTCCTTCAGGGAGAAAAAAAATCTCTTCACTTCCTTTTCAAAAGGAGAAAGAAGTAACCCACGGTCTTTCAGTAAATATCTGCATATAAAACAAGTCTCAGAGCACATTAGGTACGTGTTTAAAGTCTGGAAACACTGTGATGATGGGTGCTGAGTAACAATCAGATGATAGCTCTGAAATATTCAAAGGCAAAAATATGAAGCCCCTCGGTATTTAAAAATCCATTAAAGCTTTGATGGTTGCCTTATGTTTCAGTGAGGCAAACGCTGCTTTTTCTAAGGCTTTTCGCTTTTCGCTTTCCTTCAGTAGATGTCACTGCTGTACAGGATAACTAGTTCCAACACAGTTTTGGGGGAAAGGGTGGTATTACTTTCACCAGGGAGTGGTCCACAATGGAGAACTGAAGCCTTATGGTTTGCAGCAGCACTGGCTATCAGTCCTCACATCCAGATTTTTTTCTTATGCTTTTGTTTCTTGGTGGGGACCAAACACAAGAGACTGTTTGCTGTCATGGTTGGATGTAGCTGAAATCACATCGCGGAAGCTGATCTAGGGACAACCATCATTGTGACCAAAACCAGCTCTCATGCCCTTGGTTCATTTTGCTTCTAGGGACTCAAATCACAACCTTCTTTCTGATGCAGTCCCCAGTCAGGTCTTTAATCCTACATATGCATTATTCTGCTCAAGATTTGAACTCTTCTCTCTGCATTTCTTGCTGTAACTTGAACACAAAATGTCTACCAGATTAGTTTCTTGGTTTTCTGATTTTAATGTATTTCACTTTTAAAGTGGACTGGCTGCTCATCTGGTGAAACAAAATATTGTTTTTAACCAGGTTTGAGGGTTTTTACTTAAAACAAGAAATCTGGAAATGTTAGCCAACAATGAAAATGTTTGAAAGTAACACGTTTACTAAGTTGGGGAAAAAAAACATTTAAAAATATTCCTGGAAATGCCTGCATGTCAAACACAGAAGGACTGAAGCTAAAAAAAGGAAAATAACAGGATGCATGTGCAAAGCACCATCAGAAACTGAGGAGGGTTTTACAAGATTAGAAACATACTTCGAGCAAGCTCATGTACAGTTAAAGAAATGCAGTTGCTAACAAAGTCATCAGAATTTAGTCAGACCGTACAAACTCCTCCTCTCTTAGTCATTCCTAGAAAACAACCCAGAACCGCAGCCTGCCGCGGCTCCTCGAGCCTGACAACCAAATCCCTTTTCAAAAACAGGAAGGAGAAAGCTTATCTTGGAAACAGGCTTTGTAGCTTCAGGCTTTTCTGTAGACATAATGACTAAAATAATAATGCTGGTTGAGAGCACCTTGCAGAGCACGCAGGAGGTGGTGAGATCAGCAGACCTTTCCCCCGTGTCGGAGGGAGCAGAACCCCTTCCCCTGCAGAACCCCGGCTGCTGAGTTAATACAAGGAGTAAGTGGTGTATTTGAGCCAGACGGATCCCATCCCAGAGCTCTGCAGTGCATGTGGAAACACACACTTTGAATTTCACAGGAGCCAAGGCTGCCCGCCAGGAACATGAGGAGGAACTTGCTCAGCCAGTGGGCGTTCTGCGCTCACATGGAGAAGCTCCCTTTTCATCTCTGGACATGGTTTTATGGAGCAGTCTCCACAGAAACCCAAACTCTTGGTGATAGAAGCATGGAAAAACAGTGAGGCCCACATCCAGGAAAAAAAGGTAGCCACCTCCAAGCAAAGCTTACACTGAAAGATGTTTTCATGGCTGCTGCTAATTTGCAGAAGCAGCTGGAGATACAGGAAAGCCCTTAAGATAGAAACCAACACCGTTATCAAGCAGCAGAGCCCACCAGACCAGACTGCTAGAATAAACCTGGTCTCAGCCATTTAGGTTGCATTCAAGCTCAAGTCCATATTAAGCATCAGTATGGACGTGATCCAACCAGACCTGCCAAATGTGATGAAACAGAAAGATCTAAATGTGTTTAGGAATGGCACTGTTAACATCTATGCCTTCTCTCCGTGAAATCAATCACCTGCTACTTCATTAAATATGGTTTCTATCAGCCTTTCCACCAGCCTAATGAACACATTGAACAGGAGAGAATTAGTTCATTTCCCTCTGCCCTCCCCAGAGGAAAGCCCACACATCTGAGCAACTATTTGCAGATGATCTCTGGAAAGAGAATATTGTTTTGAGGGATTATGCTTTAAAGTCACTTTCTACTGAGATGGCTAAACAAAATTTAGGACCATTATTTTTACCATCCAAGTCTGAAAATTTTGTCTTGCCTTATGCTACACCTTCCTTTCTTGCTGCTTCTACCTGTCTTGTTTCACAGCTTCAAATTTCACACCCACACCCTTCTTTCCTCCCACTCTCTTTGTCTCTGTAAAGAACCCCTGTCATCCATGACTTCTTCGTATGTCACTCCCTTCAGCCTCACCATGTCCCTGTTCCTTTTGTTTCTCTTCCCTCTCAGAGGTTTCTCTCTTCCATGCATTTCTCACCCCAGCTTCATTTCATGGCAGTCACACTGAGCTTCTGCTCTCTCTTCACCTATGCTCCTCCCTGACTACATTCTTTATACTTTCTCCACTTTTAGCAGTGTTAAATATGACCCCCTCTCCACTTGCCCCTACCATCTTCTTGCTGTCTGCTCTCCATGCAGCAGTTCTCTTAAACCTTATTTTCCTATCTCAACTCAAGGCATTATTTTATTTTCACCATGTCATGTAACTCTCTGCTGATCCATCCAGTCCGTTTGCTGAAGTGTCCCACATCTTCCTTCTGTGTTCAGTCAGCATTCCTCCTTCAGCTCACCCTATGACAGCGCTTCCAGCCTTGCACTGATTTTCATCAGCCATATTCTAAGATCCCTGATGCTGCATTCCTCCCTTTTAAATGATGATTATTTATCTTTCATCTGCATACCTTAGGTGGTCTACTCCCTCATGCTTTGCCACTCAGTCTTCCCCTCTCTTTTCCCACATTTCTTTCCTTTCTCCTTCTATCTCAAGGACTGTTGTTGATTTTCTATGTGTTTTGCTCTCCACCCTTTTCAACAAGAGCTGTCTTTTCCTGCTGCAAGTGTGTTTTATCCATCTTCAGTTCTTTCAGTCCCCTAGTTAAGTAATTCTCCATTCTCCAGTTGGAGAACATCTGTCATCTCCAGCAGGTTTTTTGCTACCCTGAATCATCCTCCCTCTTACCCTGCTCCTGCATCTCCTCCTCTCTCCACATTGGGATCTTACCAGTGTCTTCTACTTGAGGACATCTGTTTTTCATCACTTCCTTTTCTGCAACTCCTTTTCCTTCTTCCATGTCACATATTAAGAATTTCTTTTCCAACTCCTCCGTTTGCCTCAGTTCTTCTATCCTGAGCAAAGTGTTGTTCACTCCTCCTTCGGTTATCATGCTCACACCAAAAACATTCCTTTTCTGATCCCCTTTTCTCACCAGCTACAAGCTGTTCTGCTCCTCTTTCCCATCTCCAAGTTCATACTTTTTCCCCCAGTATCATCCCAGAACCTCTGTAAACTAGTCTTCTCCCTTTAAACACAATGTAATCTTATCTAACTTATGTTTCTCATTGGTTTTGAATCAAAAAAAAGTTGAAAAATAGTAATCCATCATTGAAACTTTGTCCTCCTTAAGTTTCTGTGCCTGAGGTTTTTTTGTTGTTTTCCCTCTGTGTATCTAGCCATAACCACTTCATGCCATTTGGACTTCTTTCAAGACCCACCTCCAGCATTTATGATGATCTAACCCTATGATGATTTAGTTATTATTTTGAATATTCATCTCTTCACTACAGATCTGCCTGTTTTTATTCAAAGGAAAGTCTCAAAAAAATCTGGCTCAGATTTGTTCTTCAGGGACATGACCCCAACAACAGTATGTTTAAAACAACACTTTCGGCTGCATCTCCTCTGCAGTCACTGTGACAAATCATATCTAGCCTGCCACTTATCTGCACTTTCCACCTCCATCTTTTTTCTCATAGCCAAATGATGCTGTAATCCTAACAAGACTTTCTTCTAACATTTCTAGTAGAAGGCATTTTGCATTCATCTGCATACTAAAAACTCACCCGAATTTTCATTATGCCACACACTGATTGCTGCAACATCTGTTTCCTTACCCTTGCCATGCACTACCTTAATAATTCCTCATCATTTAGGGAGATGGTTAAATTCTAAATCTTTCTTGCTTACAGTTCTTTCTTTGTTGTCCCCATCTTTACAGCATCAGTATATGATGTCTTCATTTTCGAGTCCACTTGCAACCTATCCCCTCCATATCATCTCTCAAGCTTGTCTATCTAGCCTGCCCAGGATGGTAGTTTCCATCTGCTTGTGAAAATTCCAGGTATGCACATCCACATTATGTCCTGTACTGCTCCCCATGCTCTTGCTGAGTTTCTCATAGCCATCAACAAGGACACTTCAGTGACTTAAAAAAAATCTCTGCTTGAAATTCACCTCTGCCACAGTGCTTCAGATATTGGGTAATCTAGCCAACTGTCTGTCATGCTGCATGAACTACCACATCCTTTCCCAAGATTCTCTCACCTGTTGCCTCTTGAATAATAAGTTTTTTGAGGCAGGCATCATCTTATTTTGTCTTTGTACAGCACCTCATGCACCTAAATAACCATTCTGTCCAAGAGTGGGACTCTCTAAGTGCAATTGTGATGATAACAAGTTACAATAGGTAGAAATTGTAACACCTCAACTGTTTTGATATTGTTGTGCAACCTCCCCCTCTTTTCTGTATTTAAATTAATATTTTAGAACCTAATCTTCTCTATGTCAGGTTACGAAAATCATCCACATCTCTTCCCTTGTTAATAATACATTAAACCCAAATTATACCTATGATTTAATTGAAGATTACATTTAGTGGGACAACGTCAGCCTCTATGCACTATGTCGCATATTATTGTTTCATACAGAAAGTTCTGGGATTCTGTATGCAGATGCTAGATATAGCCACATGGGCTTTCTATTAGGCTTGGCTTAGTAAGACAGATAATTAATTCTAATTATTCTAGAGAGGAAAGGTAATTCTTCTTTCCTACAGAAACCTATTCTCTTGAAAAACAGGTCAAAATACCCCCAAGTGAGGAATAATGTGGTTATAGGTGAAAATGATAGCAACTCAATGAAGTTTAAGGGCAACCAAGAGAGAAAGGAGTATGAGGGAGAAGTCTGTCAGAGAAAGGAAATAGACTCTTTCAGTTTAATGAGAGGAGCATGCTTTGGGAAAATGTTGGTAGAAAACTACAAATGCTCTGAAAGTGAAACGGCTTTTAAGAAATAATCACTGGAAAAATATGTGAGCTATCCTATCTTATCTGTTTTCATTGCTAGGGACACCAGAACTCCATGGGGCAGGCAGCAGGGGGGAGTGGGGGGAAGAAAGAGTAGAAGACGATGTGATCTGTGAGACTATAATCACAGAATCATGATAGGGGTTGGAAGGCCCCTCTGGAAATCATCTAATCCACCCCCTACTAAATGATGTCAGTACCATTATTCCAAGATGAGTGAGGATTACAGTACGGGAATTGCCCTCAGAGCTCAAGAGAAGAGACTACTGCACCAGAAAGCCACCCTGCAATCATGTCATCTTACCCCCGTCTAGTTCCAACCAAATGCTGACATGAACCCATGAATTATGTTTGAGGCTGAAATACCTCTTGGGCAGAGCTACCACATGCACATGGAAGGTGCTTATTACACACAGTAAGACATCTTAGCCTGAACAAGATCTATTAGCCATCCCTGGTCATTATAATTGAAATAAAGACGTATAGCTCTGTGAAGTGTCAAATTCTCTAAGTTCCTGTAGTCTGAAAAGAAATATTATTTAACCTCATTCTGTGTACTCTTTTTTTTTTTTTTGTCATGGAGAAGTTATAAAGACACATTGACTTCAGAATCGTAAAAGAACAAACACAAGTGGGTTTACTGTGGAAAGCACGATGCCAACAATGCCTTGCACACATAGGTCCTTCTTATCAGGTACCAGCACTGTCATAAACACAACACATTACAGTGAAAAGTGGACTGAGTTCAGAATATCTAAACTAATTAAATGTCGACATCTCAATTATTCATCTTTGCTTCTGCAAGTCAAAACAGTCACATCCTGATCTTGCAGGTTATAATTAGGCTGAGTCCTGGCTCTGGAAAAGCAGAATGTGTATCTTGCAATCTACCCACACATGTTTAGGAAGCCAGAAGAAAGGGCAGCGGTAATGCATAAGAGGAGAATACAGCAGGTGGCTAAGCAGCACAGAAAACCTATTTTTAAACTAGGAGGCAGCGAGTAGGTAAGCTCTGGATCACTGGCACTTTTCATAGCCTGTACAAGGCTGGTTAAATAAGACAGTAAAACTATTTCTTACAGATCAAGAGCTGTTCTTCTGTTACCACCCCGCTCCTGGAAGGGCTCGATTTGGCTTAGAAATGCTGAGCAGACCAGCCAGCAGTGCTGTGGTGGGGGTGGGTGGAAAACCCTCATCCCTCTTGAACCCCCACGAACGCCCAGACCAGGCAAATCTCGCGAACCGCTTGCCATTTTTGTGAAGGATGCTTTGCAGCACCCACCAAACAGAGGAGGAGGTAAAACTGGTTCGCAGCCCTGGCATGGAAATGGTTGCACAGGGAGGAATAAAGCCGTTACCTCTTTGATTGTGTGACCATTCTCCACAATAGAACGAACCCAGTCAGCAGCAATACTTGCAAATTTTAAAAGATGCATTTTAAGAAATGCTTTTTAAAAGCAGTTACATCAAACTCTGCCACCTGAGAATTGTGACTGTCTGCCTTTACTGCACATATTAAATATGTGAAATTTGTGATAAAATTCTCTCTGAATTACTGCTTGCTCAACTGAGAGCTCAGTTCCTGGGAAAGTGACAGCCAGTTTGCAGCGAGTAATAATAAAACCAGCATCACTCCCTTTTGTTGTATTGTTTTCTCTCAAGACCCTAGGAAAGAAACAATATCTATTCACTTCTTCATGGGTTTTGTTTCTTCTGCATGTAATGAAACGTCACTGCAAGAAAGAATAAATGAATAATCTGCCCCTATCCATGTGCCAATTTTGGCACTGTTCAGCTCAGCAAAACCCTCCTTGATTTTTGCCTGTTTAGAGGCTCTTCTAAAACACTGTGACACTATCTTACCCCATGTATCTACATTTATACTTGTCTAAACCATACGGATAACGCTCCTTACTCAGCATCCTCTTACCATCCACTTTCACCACTGCTTACATCAACTATTTTCCTACTTTGCTCTCAGTGTCCCTGCCTTGATTATGGATGCAGCAGATAAGCAGCTCTTTCCTGTGGGGATGGTATTGCATTGGTTTGCCATCAACCAGTAGCTGCCTCTACACCTGGCTGGTACAATGACTTGTGGGCGCTCCTGGAGAAGAGACATATAGGACCTGGCTCTTCACGCCATTTCCAGCAGCACAGTGGAGACTGCTCTGATCTGAAATGAAGGGCTAACCTAGCACTGAGCCAGCTTGTTTGTGGGACCAGAAAAGGGAGCTGAGACAATCTGGCTGCTGTCTTCAGGTGTTTCTCTCTGACCTGGATCACTCCACCTTAGGAGTCCCCGGAAAAAAACACTCAGGTGGCCCAAACTTGGGTGTTTCCCCTCTCTTTTTGGGAAAAACATATAAAAATGGTATCTTGTGATGAATGAGACCTGCTGCTTATCTGTATCCAGTGCTTGTTTTACCTGGTAAATCATATTTTTTTCCCTATATTTTATATTAGAGTCTAACATCTCAAAGCAAAAACTCTATTACAGACTGTGTGTGCACATCAGAAAAAAAAGCCTTGGCCTCCATATCCATGTCCAGTTTGGAAGGGTTCATGTTAGAAAACTCCATCTTGTTAGTGGAGTGAAATTAGCCTTTACATTTTGGACACAGTAAACAAAAATCTGTTGTGCTTTTAACATTTCTGTTACAACCACAAGATGAGGGAGAAAAATATTACAGTGAATACTGAAGAAACCCAGAAGAGAAGTGAGCTATGGTGTTTGATTTCAGGCATGTAACATTATGGAGTGCTGTCCTTACTGAAGCAAAGCTCAAGATTAAAGTTTTTTATATAGTGTTCTATCTTCAGTATTGCATGCTGTACTATAAGAAGCATCCAAAAGAAGGCAGATCTCAGCAGAAAGAGTAACTACATCATGTTAGTGCATGAAACTGGTTGCTTGTGAGAAGCACTGTAGGAAAAGGACATTGATTTTGATTAAGCTATAACCAGAAGTCCACAGTTCTCTGCTGAGATTTTGCCACGGCAGCAGTTCTGCCTATGCCTTCTCACAGAAATTAAACATGTACTATACCACTTACAATCTGGCCCCATATTAAAATGACAAGATAACACTGATAGAAAAAAAAATGTTTTAATTGCTAGCATATGTTACCGGAAATTCATGTAGTTGTTTTTAAGCTTTAAAGCATTACCCAGTCATTTATCTTAATTTTTCACTTGTAGCACCACTGCCTTCTATCCTGAAGCCAGTTACAGGCATAGGGCAATAATTAAGGGCCACAAAAGCCACTGACAGTATCCTGAGTAGCCCCACTGGTAACACATTTTCTGGCCTTCAGACAACAGCGTCACGTTGTGAATCTCAGTTCAAGTTATCCTTATAGCTATGGATGACACAACAGTAGAGGAGGATTGGTATATGAACTGGGGGTTTTGGCAGACTTCTAAGCATCGAAGTTTCAGAAGATCAGTTTGACTGCCTGCTGTGAACCATGGATCAGGGCTTTCACATTCTACTTTGGAAATCCTCTGGAACCTTCCTTTTAAACTACAAAGCTTTGATGATGCTGGGAAGCACCATGGCCTAACAGAAGATCTGTTGAGCACAACAGTTGGTGCTGAGGGCCTGATCTCCAAACTGTGCATGTTTCAGGGATTCCTAGTGTTTAGCTAGTTCACTTGGAGTCCCACCAAGTGCTCATTTGTGGCTGGAATCCGTTAGGTGTGCTCCTGGAGCACCTCTGTCAGTTTAGCTTCATCCAAACAGGATCTACTTCACACACTCACCCACCACTCCACACTGTGAATCCAAGCACTGTAAGCAGAGAGGATGGCAACATTGACTTCAAAAGTGCATCCCTGAAACAGATCAAAATACTTAAGCTCCCCAAGGCTCAGGAAGCAGTCTGTGTGGAACGACAAATGAAAATGAGGAGCCTGATTCTTATGCGCTGCAATGCCTTAAGTTCTGCTACCTGTCTGCACAGATTTTTTTGAGGTTTATAACCTTATGAAAGAAACATACTTTTGGTTAGTGCTACATTAACCATACTCAACCAGCACCGAGTCCTGTGGCATGTTATGTCCAGGGGACTTCATAACGTTTTCCTAATTTAAATAACCACTGAAGCATGCCAAGAAAATGGGAGCTGAGCTCAAGCGTCCATAACCTACAGAACCGCGTCTTGACACGATGCATCCGATATTTGGTGTTTGCCTGGAAGCGGCAGCTGGAGTGGGCTTTAGGACCTAACCGTATTGTTAATTTGTGCGAGCAACGCTGGGAAGCGCAAGCCCTACAGGCACCAGCAGCAGAATCGCAACAGAATCGGCAAGCTGAGGTTATGGGTTTCTAAAGGATGGAGAAATGTTTGAGAGATGGAGATATTTTCACCGTTTTTGGAGGTGATCTGAGAAAAAAGGAGATACTGATTCTTAACATCCCTGCTGCCCTTCATCCATCCGTCCAGGCATCCACCGGACAAAAGCAGCAGCAGTTCCTATGGCCCTTCCCCCCCCCCGCCCCCTCCCGTTCCGCACACGGGTGACTAACGGCTCTGCGTGCCGGGGGCGTGGACAAGTTTCTATGCCAAAAAAGAAAAAAGAGAATAAAAAATAAGCCCATCCGTATGGGCGGTTTCCCCAGTCCCTTAACGAGAAGCCACCTGCCCCCCGCCCCCGCGGGCCACGTCCCTCACGGCCCGGCCCGGCCCTGCTGACAGAGGCTGGACCCCCGCACGTCCACCTGCCCGCGCGGCTAGCAGCGGAGGTGTCACCCGCTCTCACCCGCCTGACCTCCCCTCGGCTCCTGCCCGCCGCCTCTCCCCCGACACCCCAGGCCCCGGCCCCGCCACCAACGGCGGCCCGGCGCCCGTTGCTCGGCAGCTGCGAGCCAACCGAACCTGCCGCGAGGGCGGGCGGTGCCGAGACGGACAGCGATGCCAGCGAGGGGCGGAGCGGAAGGATTATGACTAGCTCTTATTGGTCGGGGGGATGTGGGCAGGCCCTGAAGTCAGCTTGCTCCTCCGCTACTGGTGGGAGGAGATGTCAGCGCGGGCTTGAGGGCGTGGCCGGGCGGCTAGTGGTGTCGGTTGAGCGCCGCGCTAGGGAGGGACCGCGGCGGGTGGGGGGAGCGGATGAGGGGGCGGCGGCGGCAGCAGCAGCAGCAGGCTGAGAGCGCACCGCCGGGTGTAGCGAGAGCAGCGGCAGCGCTGGAGCGGAGGTAGGGGAGCTGCGCGGGGCCGGGAGAGCGCCGGGAGGTCGCCCCTGCCTTCCGCCGCCCTCACCTGTCACCTCCCGGCTGCCGGGCTCTTGGTGCAGCAGGGCAGCCTCGCGCCTCATCCTCTTCTTTCGGCTCCGTCCCTTCCCCCCCCACACCCCGCTTCCCTACCGGCCAGCCGCGCGACTCCCGCCGCTCTCGCCTCCCGTGCCTGCGCCCCGCCGTCGGGCGGCCGCCGCCCACCCTGCCCCCATCCCGCCGGGAGCCTTTCCCTGGCGCTCCCGTGTCGGGTGCGGGGCCGGTGAGTGTCTCCGCCGGCGGGCAGCGCCGCGCCCCGCTCCGCAGCCCAGGTGCGCCCGGCCGGCGGGGGCCCGAGGGGGCGAGGCTGCGGTTCCTGGCGGGGGTCCGCTCGCCGCCCTGCTCGGGAGGGGGCACAGCCCGCGGGCGCGGCCCCTGCTCGGTTCCGCTGATCGTGGCTTCGCTGAGGCGCCCCGGGGGCGGCCGCCTGCGGGATTCCGCCCGTGTCCCTCGCCCGACGCTGGCTGCTCCTTCGTCCTGCCGGGTACCCTCTTCCGTCGGGCTGAGAGGGCTCATGGCTTCTTCTAAAAAGACACTCCTTAGATCGCGATGGTTGAGAGGAGGGAGTGCTTGTCTGGGTTTTGGTTTGGGTTTTTTTGTGCGTGTGGGGTGGGGTTTTTAGGGGTTTTTATTATTAAATCGATCGCACTGTTGCTGGGCTCGGGCATTTGCGGTGCCAGTTTTGCGCAAATACACTAGCTGTTATCAGGTAGGTAGGTGGTGATGGAGAGCGTCAGAGGGGACAACACCCATGAGAGGAGAAGGCTGTTCCTTAGTTTGAGCCGCTAGGAAGAAGAGGGATGCCGGGATTCCCGCTGCCGGGCTGTGCCTCCCTTCTGCGCTCCGTGAGCGGGGAAGGCTCGGTTGCTATCCTTTGGGCTCGAGCATAGGGAAAGGAAAAGGCGTTTTCTTTTCGGGCAGGGGTTTACCGCGTTTGCAGCGGTGCCTGTCCGTGGGCTGGAGGACCCAGAAGCCCTGTGCCTGTTCTGCTCTCTCTGGTGTATGTGAGGGCTCTGCGCGCTGTTGCTGAACTACTCCGAGCCTGGCTCTCAGAGATCCTCCTCTCGCCTGCATCCTGTGCTGCCTGCCATTGCGGCGGCAGGTAGCTGGCTGCAACGGCAGCAGCCTGAAGCTGCCGTGGTGAAATTAGTAATGATCATGCAAATTCCTGTGTGCTCTGCCTCGGGTGAGGGAAGCTGCTACCTGGCTTGTGCTCAGTAGGCTTCGTCGAGGTGGGAACGCGTTAGTCGCAGCCGTACCTGGGAGAGTTCTCGTTTATTGCAAATACATGTTTATTTAGCTAAGCTGATGAAAGGTCTCAAATAGGCTGTGAGAGAATACAAGGCAGAGGAGGGCTGGGAGAATCCATTGGCGTACTGATAGATGCAGGTGGCCTTTACGTTCTGCAGTATTGCAGGTGAGAAGTTTTAAATGGTCCTGTTTCTTTATCCTGATATCCACATGCCTCTCTGCAGGTTTCCAGAGAGATGTTGAGCACCGTCAGCTTCCAGTATAATGAGTGATCAACTCGTATATTGCCAGCTGACCATAGATTTTTGGCTACTACAATCTTAAATCTCCAGTTCATTATACTACCTATGAGGGCACTTAAATTTCCTGGATCTGAACGTAAGGATGTTAGATCTAACATTTCAAATAGTCTGTTTGGTTTGCCCAAAACAGCGCTATCTTTAAGATTTTTCTTGTCTTAGAGTGTATGCTGATATAACCGCAAAGAAATCTCCAATTAAAAAAAACCAACAAACAAACAAGCTTTTCATAAAATATACCTGCCTGTAGCCCAAACACGAAGTGCCATTTTAATAGGTGGATTAAATAATGGAAGTATTGGCTTTTTCTACTGTACAAACTTAAATAATACCTTTGGTTGTGTGGGTGGTTAAGATTTCTCTCATTTTGCTCATTTGGCAATAGGAAAGAAAATCTCCCCCTTTGTACTTCTGGCAAGATGCTCTGCGAGGGGAGAGCTCTGCCTAAAGAAGCCTCTGCATTGAATAACTCTCAGGAGTATGGCCTTGTTTGTCAGCACTTAACTAAAACTGTAGTGTTTATGGATTTAAATCAACATTGGATCAAAATCTTGGTTGCTGTGTTTTAGCCCCTTAGATTTTTGTGGCTTGCAGATAAACTGGATGATATATTAAAATGGGTGAAAGACCATAGCTTAAAGGAAAGGGGGGAAATCTAAAGCTGTAGTAATCAAGTGTTACAAGGAGCAAGTGCCATGCCATATTTTGGAAATAGATCTTTTGAATTCATTTTAGCTAGTGCTTGGAGCTGCAGTTGAAAGCTGTTACCATCATTCAAAAATACACGAGTAAAAATTACTTGCACTATGCCTGACTTCTAACTTTAATTCAATGCTGGCAATTTTAGTGATCCTGATACATAAACCATTATTCTTTTATGTTAAAGATTTTAACAAATATTATAGATTTGAACTCTGCAAAAGCTGAAACTATACATTTGTTTTGATTCCTTTTTTCTGACTTAAAAATGAGAGCATTGTAGCCGATCTGCTCTGCTCTTAGTTTTCAGAACTTGAAGTGTTAAAATGGAACTGCAATTTCTTTGTTTCAACGCTCTCATCCTTTCAGTTTAGTTTAATAATGATGAGGAAAAAATACGCTTGAGATTCAGATACTGAAATGTTTACCATAGCTCTGTATTCCTAATAAAACCCTTGAGAATATCAATTTCATAAACTTTTTTTTTTAAACCAGTGAAAGAGTACAGGAAAATGTAAAGAATTTAATGGTCAGCGTAGAGAGAACTTATTTTTATAGAGAGGTTTTGGGCTTGTCTGCTGGAAACTGTTAAATTGAAACACTGGTGTAGTTAACACCATGTTCCAGTATTTTAAAATGCAGCTCCAAAGAAAATGGAGCTGCATTTTTTTGTAAGGCATCACAGGGAAAAGACAAGAGGTAGCGGGTGCAAATTACTGCTGGGGAAATTTCGATTGGACACGAGAAGAAAATTTTTCACAGTAAGAGCAATCAGCCGTTGGAAATCTCCCCGGGGAAGCGGTGGATTCCCCAACATTGGACACTTTTAAGATATGGCTGGTTGGGGCGCTGGGCCATCTCTTGCTTTTGCCAAGAGAGGTTGGACCAGATGCTCCTTGAGATCCCTTCCAGCCTGGTGTTGTATGAACTGTAGTGCCAGCGTGGTTTGACACTAGCAGCGGCTATTTCTGTCGTTGTATGGAGCGGGACTGCGTGAGTGGGAGGAGAGCTAAGGCTCAAAGTACAAGGTAGAATAAGAGAATAATTTCTGTATGCAGAAAACACCCTCTCTCTATGTATAATGAAAAGCCAGTTCAGTGCAGCTATAAAAATAGCCGTTTATAATACTGACTATATATGGATGCTCTTGAAAACTGCTCGCATATTAGCGTTAGCTCTCTGGCTCTTGGACACACAACACTCAGCAGTAGAAATCTGTAAAGAAAAAACCCGAACTGGTAGTTTTCCTAGGTAGTATTTAAGTTCTCAGTAAGATATGAATTCTTATTTATGAGAATTTTCTTGAGCTTATATGCTTACTCTGGGCAGAGCATGAGTATGGGTCATGAAACAGTAATAAGAGGGAGCTACTCTGAAAATGCGTTGATGTGGAGGATAAATGAAGTCGTCGTGAACTCTGTGCTCATCATGAGAGGAACAGGAGTGACTTATAAGTTCTATTTGAGAATTTTAAATGAACCTAGCACCTCTAGATTTTTATTTTTACATTGGAGCATCAAGGCACGAGAATGATCAGTGACTTGCTATTGCTGGAGAGTGTATGTAATATAATGAATAATAACATTTATTTCCTGGTTCCAAATACTTTTTTATAGTTAGAATACAGAATCTACATGGAAATTTGTGAACAGTAATACCAGCTTTCTACATCAGAAGCAGTAAGAATTAATTTCATAATAGAAATTTAGATGAGCATTTAAACGATAAGTAAACTGAGGAAATCACTCTTACAACATCAGCCCTCTTGCTGAGCCTGTGCAGTTTCATAACGTTAAATATAAATGAAGGAAAAATGTTCAACTCCTGAATGTTCACAACACTAATGCAGTCAGCTTTTAAAAATAAGGAGGGGTTATTTAGAGTGTGATAATATATTTCTTTATCACTGTGTTACATAAGGTATTTTAGCATAGTAAAAATAATTGTGTCAAATACCTTGATGAAATCTCTATGTAAGAACAAAATAAACTTGAAAGGTTCTACATGTCATCTTACGCTGTTGCTATAGAAATATTGCATATTTTTCTTTCCTCTCCTCTCTTCTCTGAGGCAACCATGAGAATTTCATAGGAATAGGCTGGCCTTTGGAGACCTTCCATGCCTGTTTCCTTCAGGCAAAATCACTTGCAGAAATGAATGTATGGGCTCCCAAGTTATTGCATTCTGCTATTCTGTTCACATGAATATTGATACCTAATTGATGTTTAGGTGCTGTAGAGTCAAAATAATCTAATGCTAAGTTTTAAAATGAGGAGAATGTGTATGGAATAAATATATGAAGACTTTGCATGTTATTCTCAGTGATACTGAAGTGTTTGGGTCTTCAGAAGTTTTTAATTCTGGCTTTACTGCAATTAGATTTATTTTTCTAACATTTCTTCAGAAAGGATGTTTGTGTGTTCCAGTTTGGCTTAAAATTTATATTCTTAATCTAAGATGTTTGAGCCTTCTAGTGTTTGGAACTGCGTCCTAATGTCTGGAAAATTAATCCTTTAGTCAAATTATTTTTAACAATAGAATACCTTAATGTAACACTAACAATTATTTTGGGAAAAGAAGATAATTTTGCTGTGGCTAGCATTTAAGAGAAATACTTGACTGGCAGTATTTAATTTGGGGGCTTTCTCCCCCCCCCCCCTTTTTTTCTGCAAACCCCTCATGTTTCTTCTTTGAAAAAAGCAAAATGTGAATCAATTCTTAACTGATTCCTCATTATGCCACTCACATAGAGCTCCATTATGTTGGTGAATTGTATCACTGTCTCTGTTAACCTTTTCTTACAGATGACTATAGAAGTACAGATGTTGATGGTGACAGACTGCCTCATTCAACTGTATGAAAGGGAGGGTGGGGCTGCAAGGTTCGGTAGAAACAAATATTTATTCAACTATTAAAAAAAAATAAATAATTCTTGGACCTTGAACATAAACTCGGAATTTTCACCCCCTCCTTCACTTTTCTCCATAGTTAGGTGTCAGTGTTTAAAAGTCATTATGTATTGTAGGAACTGTACATTCCTCAGTGAATTCAGAGAAATGGTTAACACTTGCAACGATTCATTTGTAGGAGAGCATTCCTATTTAGTGTAGTTCCTTAGAACTGTGTTTTGGTTGATCTCATCTAGCAACTAATTATGAAGCCTTTGAGTTTCTAGGGAAACCCTTAGTTTTCAAGCTCTCAGAAGTTGTTGTGGTCCTGAAATGGATTTTTTTGTAAGTTCCTGCTGTGTTGATAATTACCTGGGTTAACTATCTCTCATAGAGTCATGTGGAGCTTTTCAACACATTTGAGTTCAGTGCTTATGAAGTGAGCACCTTTTCCTCTGCAAAGCCCTGCTCACACATGAAAGTGAATAGCTATTTGAATGCCCATCAGTTCAGTGCTGTGCGGTCTTGTCATCCCTTGCTGACCTTGAGAATTTAGATCTGTTTGGCCTGTATGTGATAGACTGGGTGACATTTTAACTTACTGAAACAATCCAATTCATGGCCACAAAATAGCTGTGGGTGACTTTTTTTAAGCTTTTACCAGCAAGTGAGATTTCGTACTAATATATTTATCTTGAAAGCATAGACATTTTTGAATTAAACTTGAGAGCACAGTAAATTTGTGTTTATAAGTTTCCTACTTATTGCTACATTAATCTTAAGAAGGACATATTTATTATTTGTGTAATTCACATCTTGCAAGCTCACTGTGTTTGCCTCCTCCTGTATTATCCCTGTGCTGATGTTGGCAGAGCAGAAGGTCCCACGTGCCCTGATGGCTGCAGGCTCGCGGTGCTTGGTAGTGCACACTGCTCTGTTCCAGTCCCCTCCTTTTTCATCTGTGCAGTATTTCTAAATGATGGCAAAGAAAGAACTCTCTTCTGATGAGAGTCCTGCAGTAGAAAAGCTACAAAATCTTGCTGGAAGGGTTTGGGTATTACTCTCCACGGGCTCTTGCTCTTCCCGTGCACACTGAAATTTGGTATACCTTGCATGCTGCAGTGTATCAAGTAAATTGCAGGCTGAGCAGAGCAGTTGTCCATGAATAAGTGTAATGTAGTTGGTAGTTTTACATGAATAAATGTAATGTAGTTTGTACCCCACCCCCCAAAAAAAATGCTTATAGACATGCGTAGATAACAGCATACTAAGTGTGCATGTCTGGAGCGGTGGATTCAGGGATACTGCCACTCCATCCTTGTCTGACAAGCAAGGCAAGGGAAGACTGGAACCCAAGATGTTGATTGTTTTTTTTTTTTTTTTTTTACAGATTGCCTTTTTGGCTATTACCTGAAATGGTAATAGCAAAACTGAGGGGCATGGAAGACTGGGGATACGTCGTAGTTGGCTCTTTGTGAAGTTGCTTCTATCTGAGAGCTGTTACACTTGTTCTAAATTCCTGTTAACAGTAGCTGAAAACAAATCACAGGAGAAATTTCCTCTCTGTTTTTTATTTTGAACACTTGGCAGCATTTTTTTTTTATTCCCTAGAGTCACTTAAGCCTTCTCTACAAATATTTGTGCATGTGTAATAAGTTAAACATATGTTTAACTTCAGTTGTATTGCTTATGGAGAAGCGTGTGCAGGATTGGGGCCTGTCTGACATGAGTTTTTGTGATCCCCTTCAGAGGTGAAGAAATCTTAAAACTGTCAAACATTGAACACCTCATATTAGTGTATGAAACTGGCTTTAATCTCACATTTTAATTGATATTTCAAATTCATGTTGTTCAAAATAGTTGGTAGATGTACTGGTAGCTCTTAAGTGTTTTCTGTGCTGTTAGAATACATTTTTACACTGTGTGCCATTTGAGATTTAATAAAAGTTTGATTTGCTTATGAGTTATTTTTGTATAGAACTATTAATCCAAAAGTTAAAGTTCTTTATTAGTCAAAGAACAGGCAGTTGTCCTAGTAGGGACAAAAGATGTTGGTAATTTTCAATTGTAAACCTCAGAACATACACTTTTAAAAATTACATCATTTTTTATTCCAATATGTGCCATGTGAGGTTGAATCTATTGATAAATATAGAATATACCCCCTCCACAACTGCTGCCCTTTTTAATAGGTTTGCTTAGGGTATTTTGAGTTGACATCAGGGATAGAAGGGGGACCTCTAGTTAGACGTGCTCAAAAAGCAGCATTTTTAGGAAAATATTCCTAACAATGGCACTAGGAAGAAGTTGTGTGACGTTAATTTCTTTTTTTTTTTCTCCAGCACCTTTTTTCCTCCCTCCGTAGGTGCGACACTGCTGCATTAGCTTCTCAGGTGCTTGAAAAGAAAATTCCAGCTCAAAGGAAGGCAAAGTCTTTGATACAAGCAGGGCTGTTTTGTTGTTTGGTTTTGGGGGTTTCTTTTCTCCTTTAGACTCTAATCTCCCCCTTTTTTTTTTTTGGTAGATGTGTCAGATCGAGTAGAAACAATGTTTCCATCGAGTAGAAACAATGTTGCCACCTGGTAGTTTGCTTAACCTTTGCAAAAATGCTTCCAGTCTTCCCTTGCCTGGCTTGTCAGAAGGATGGCGTGGCTGTATCCCTGAATCCACCGCTCCAGACATGCATGCGTAGTATGCTGTTATCTACGTACGTCTATAAGCTTTAAAAAAACCCTAGAGAACCCTCACCTTAACTAATCCTTGTATGGAAACACCTACAATGAGTCTATGCTCACTTCAGAAGTTTCATGCTTCAAAAACTTGAGTCTACCTTATGGACCTCTTCACACTTTCCCGATCCATCTGTTCTTCTAGCACAGCTTCTTCTCTATCCCTTCACACAATCTTAGGCTGTTGAAATGCAAGACGCCTTTGCAGATCCTTTAATTGGTGGTAGTCTTTATTTTTACTTCTCTACATCCTTAGTATGTCTTAAAAAAAAAGCCAAAAAACCAAACATCACAGAAAAAACCCCAACCCAAAGAACATCACCCCAAAATCTTGTGTTTGTTTTCTCCTTTTTTTAGTTGGCATTATTATTACGAGGGATGTTTTAAATTTCATGCCATTATAATGTTTTTATGCAACCATTCTTTTTCTACTTAACTGTGAAATCTTGTTTGGGTACAGCTTGTGTTTCAAGGCAGTTATTTATGGAGCGCTGTAGCTGTACATCGTGATGTACAGTCAGTAATGTGTTGATCCGGTAAGTCTATAGACCAAAGCTACTACTTTATGCAGTAAGAGCCTATTATAAAACAGACAACCTTGATGTGGGGAGTGGCTAGTGCTGATGAAATGCTTTGTGAAACAGGTGGGACTTCAAAGTTTTATTTTAGTTTGTGGGAAGGTTGCTTATGCAATCGTTCCATCTGTCCATTAGCCTGTCCTCCCACCCTGCCAGTAACTTCTGAGCCATTTGCTCAATTCCTAGGCAGCTTTGGCAGAGGGGCAGCTCTTTCCAGCTCTGTCCCAGGCATACAGGCCTTACAGAACCAAGCAGATGGTTAGAGAATAGACTGGGCAAGAAACAGGGGGAACTACAGTCTATGTTTCTGTGTAATACATGTAGTAATACGTGCTCATGGCATTTGCTGCCTTTTGCCTAGTATGGAGGGTGGGAGAGACATGAAGCGGATGTGAGGTGTTATTGCGCTGTGCATAACGGGGAGATATCACAGGGGGCAATAACTTGGGATGTTATTCTAGGAGGGAGGTAAAGTAATTCTCCTGGGTGGGCATGGGGCCCAGAGTTGCTGCGTGAGATCTATTTGGCTTTCCATCATGTAGGTTATACAGAAGTTTAAAGAGTTTCCCAAATTTAAAGGAAATTGGGGGGGGGGGGGGAGCTGCTCAGTTAAAAACTATCATAAAGAGCAAGGAAAAGGAGAGAATTGTAGGTGGAATAGAAAACATGTCATCTGATGTATGTGGGAAAGAGGTTGTACATATCCTACAAAATCAGTGACAGAAATATGAACTTGATGAAGGAAGAAGAGTGGCAGTCAACCAGGAGGAACTTCAAACATAGAACCTCATGTATAGAACAGAGGGGGATTAGAGAGAGAAGAGGTGCTGTAACACAGTAAAACATATCAAAATCACTGAAATATTTCTTCAGAAGCTTGGAGGGCTGAAATGTTTTGTTCAGTTTAAGGTTAAGAATTCCACAACTTCAACACAACAAATGGGTTGCTTGACTTTCTTTAAAAGTTGTACTACTGCTGTAAACAAAAAAGGTGACAGTGTGGGATGCCCATGTTAATAGTAACAAAACAGTATTTTCAGCAGGTGAACCTTGACTCTGCTTTACCTAATCAAATTGCTATTTCTGTTCTTTGGAGATCATTAAATCTGTCTCAGTAAATTCTATACGTATTGACATTTTGGTTGCCTAAAGCTCTGTGAGGGAACAGCATGTTTGGAACAAAAAAATCACTGCCTTACTTCTGTTAACCTAATTGTTTTTCAGTTGCTTCTGCTGACTCAAATCATGCGATGTAGCTCACAGGAAAAATAAATAATCCATGTAGGTTTGCAATTAATTTATTTGAAACTTAAGATTGTTTTAACGATGTTTGGAGACTAGGAGATGTTTTCTGGATTTTTTTGGTGCTTTTCTTCTCTTGTGGAGTAAATCAAATATGTTTATACAGGTCACCATAAAATACAGTGAGCGAAATTGTGTTGCAAATAATATGTATGGATGAAGGGGAGGTAGGAAGGTATTGTATTAAGGACAAAGCTGGCTCAGCTTTGATCATACAAAGTATTGGGCAGCCCTGGGAGGCCAGAAGGCCTAGCTTGTATTTTTCCACACCAGTAAAATGGGTGACCTTTTGTGTGACAGTTCTAGTTATATCCGCCCAAAATAACATTTGAGCTATTGTTGGCCATTTCACTGAAAATGGAATGGCAGATCAAGCTTGTTAGCTTGATCTTCTTCAAAGAAATTAACAAAGAGGAAGTCTGCTGTCTTTTTAAATAATTAGGCTACTAGCTTTAATGCTAGTGGGAAAAAAAGATGAATTAAAGGAAACACAAACAGTTTTACTCTAGCAAATTGACTTTCCCACTCTAAAGTCAGAACCGTTGTTTTTGTAGGTTTTTTAATACAACTTCTTTTTTAGTATCTCAAACTCCTAAAGAACTTATTAATAATAGTTAAACCCTTCACTTGGTGACATCAAACTTTTCTGGATTTTTCTTACATTTGTTAGGGTTCAATATATCTTCTTGCTCATCTCCTCATTTTGATTTCAGTTTTATTTTTGCTCTCTTAATTTTGTGAAATATGACAGTAGTGACAACAGAACAGTCCCACCAAAATGTGCGAGCCCCTTGCACCTTTATCATCCAACAAGCATACCCCCAAGTCTGTTGAATGTGTGTTGTATAAAATGTACAAGGCTGATGGTGTAGGATGTTTAATGCATGAAAATAATGGGCTTATAGTGGCGAATACTGGGGTTGTTCAGCCTTGAGAAGACTGAGATGGGATCTGATCAATGTTTATAAATACTTGTTGTGGAACACAAGGGGAAATGACCAGTCCCTTTTCAGTGGTGTGTGGGGACAGGACAAGGGGCAATGGCTGCAAGTTGGAGCACAGGAAGTTCCACACCAACATGGGGAAGAACTTTTTCACATTGAGGGTGACAGAGCCCTGGCACAGGCTGCCCAGGGAGGTTGTGGAGTCTCCTTCTCTGAAGATATTCAAGACCCGTCTGGATGCCTCCCTGTGCAATATGGGCTAGGGAGCTGCTTTGGCAGGGGGGTTGGACCTGTTGATCTCTGGAGGTCCCTTCCAACCCCTGTGATTCTGTGATTCCGTGAATCTTGAAGGCATGGGCTGCATGATGTGACCATCATTTGCATTTGTGCTTATGGAAGTTGCTGTGCAGATAAATGGCCACTTCCAGTTTCTTCCAACTGTAGTGAATGTAATTAATATTTATTAAGGAAAATCTGGTCTTTCCTGTCCCTGGAGCTGGTTTTGCATACAGTGCTGTGAATTAAATAGTGAAAGCTGGGTTGCAGTTGTGGAATGGAAGCAGGGATGAAAATGAGATTATTTTGTTAAGCGTATTTACAGATTTTTCATCTGCTGTGCAGCCCTGCCTGGGGAGACCTGCGCACTGCGTCTTACAGAAGACTGATGTGCCTTATGCTGGTCTGTGTGATGGAGGAGGGTCTGGCACTAGTGTGCAGTGAGAGGGTGCCCCTGTGGATAGGGATCCCACTAGCCTTGAGCCGTCCTGCTGATGGTGAAACACTGCTTGGGCAAGCTGTGCTGCCCAAGGATGGTATTATCCAGTGGGTGGTGGTAGTTGTGCTGCATTGCTAATGTTTGAGAAGATACTTCATGCGAAAGGTTTAAAGTGGGGAGCTGCAGATTCCGTTTAATGTTCAAAGTGTGGGGTTTGACAGCTCAGTGTGTAGCACATATATTTGTGCGATGTTAATTTATGGGCTTTTTTTTATCATTTCACAGCTCATTCATATCACTCAGGATGAAAATCTAGTCTACCTGTGAAGCTGAAATAATTGGATTTTTATTTCAGGTGCAATGATAGATGAAGATTAAAATGGGCCTCTAGAATCAATCATATTTGTAAGATGGATGGTGCATTTTTCCCAAGCTTCCTCTTCCTTGTCTGACAGACTTTACCGTTTTATTGAGGAACTGTGGAACAAATTAAAAGACATTGTAGGCTTTCATATTCATTACATATGGCAGACTGTGGAGGTCAAGTTCCTCTGCTGAAAACCAGAAATAAATCTGAACATGATGTGTGTTGCTTAATGTCTGCCAAAGCCTGGTAGTTATATGGAACAGATTTTTATCATGATACCACAGTAAGAGTGGCATTATAATATGCTTTAATCTGGAGTCAAAATCTAGAAGCGAACTATCAAAACCAAATTTTTTTTCGAACATGTAATAATGCTTGCATGAAAATACTTTTGTCTAGTTGCATTTTCCAAGCAAAAGCACATTACTGCATATAGAAAGTGGTCATGATTTTGTTCTCTAGGGCTAGTGGTAGAAGAGCGAATGAAGCTGGGCAGTAAGTATTTGTAGGCTAGGGAATTTCCTGTGATGCTTGCTTTAAGACTGACTCTGTGAGTACAAAATATACCATTAATGCACTACAGTTTTATTACAATTCAAACTATTACATTATTTTGTACGAAATCAGATTTTAAATGACAAAAACCTTATTTCATATTGTACTAAATCTAGCTTGGCTATAAAACAGCTCTTAGGGACATCTTGCTGCTGTTTCTAGCATTACTGCATGCCACTGATTCTCATATGGACCGCTTCTGTAGTGATTTACAGTCCTTTATGTGAGACTGCCAGTGGTGATGTATTGATATTGGGGAAAATAGTGGATTTCTTCTTTTTTAAAAAAATAAGTACAAGGAATACCTTTTGTGCCTGTGATGTGGAACATTTAAGAAATGGAGAAAATGGTATCATGCTAACAGCTTATTTTCTCTGGGTTCAGTTTTCTTTTTAGAAGACTGAAAGCCCTTATACAGAGGCCACAGTTTATATTGAAGGTTTTGTCCTTTAAATATGCCTCTAAAAGAAGTGAACTGAAGAGAAATTATCCAAAAGCTATATGGAGTACTCGAATGTGAAGGGAAGTGTTTTTAAATAATTTTCAAGAAAGCCTTCTGGAACATAAACATGCTGTAATTTTTTTCCCTACTAACTTCTTCAGCCTGAGAAGTGTTTTTGCATTTTCTCTGATTAAATTAAGACAAGTAGACATTCTCCTTCAAACATTGTTCCTTAACAATACAGAATAAGTTAACATAGGATGCGCTTGTCAGTTTTATAGTTGTTATAATTCATTAAGATACTTTCTCATAATTCTGCATGAGGACAACAGTACTGCCATTAAATTAATAGCAAAAAAATCGTTGGAGGAAGAGAAAAACAGCTCAAACTAATCTAGGAAAGATGGAAACAAGTGTTGAGCAGTTGCACTGCAGTACCTGTGAGAAGTGTAATCCTCTTGAAGGAGACCAACACAGGCTGGGAGTGTAGTGATAGGACAAGGGGCAATGGCTTCAAGGGGAAAGAGGGCAGGGTTGGGTTAGATGTTAGGAAGAAATTCTTTACTATGAGGGAGGTGTGACACTGGCATAGGTTGCCCAGAGAAGTTGTGGAAGCCCCATCCCTGGAAGGCCAGGTTGGATGGGGCTTTAGGCAACCTGGTCTAGTGGAGGGTGTCCCTGCCCATTTCAGAGGGGTTGGAACTAGATGATCTTTGAGGTCCCTTCCAACCCAATCTATGATTCTATGAAAAAATAAGTTTCCAAATTGAATTTGAGTTAGTATGTCAATAGTGAGGCAAAAGAATACTGTGCATGTGCCAGTGCTAGCTATATGTGGTACAGCTCTGATTAAAGTGCTAAAAATGTGGAATACATGTCAAAGTAGCAAGTGCCCGAAATTCCAGATGAGTAAGAGTTCTAGTCTGTAGCCACTGACTAATGTTTATTTTGGGTCATTGCTGTGCTTCGAAAATATCTTAAACGCGTCATAGCTGAATTAAAGCCTAAACGTTATTAAATATATGTCCTTATGTCCCTTCCCTTTCAGAACGGGAGAATTAGGTGAAAATAGGACTTGGACCTTGAGTAGTGTTATACAGATTAGTTAAATTACCAGATAATTAGGAATTATTTACCTGTATTTGTAAGAGAGCAGTATCTCTTCTATCAGCACTTTTGAGACTGAGTTTTTGCAAATAAGTAATCTGAGTTTTTTTGTTTAAAATTCTAGAACAATCAACATGCGTCAAATAAACATGGTAGATGGGCTTTTAAATTATCCTTATGCCTTCAAAGAGTTTAAGTAATAAAGCATTATGTGCCATGCTATAAACAACTATAAACGATTATTCAAGGATATTAAGTGGAGTAAGTAAAATGTATCACATTTGAAGAGAGTGGAAAAATAAACATGGTTTTAAAAATCTGTGCTGTATAAGGAATTATGCTGAGCATGACCTGAAATAATACTTTTGAGTTCCGTGAAGGGACCATTTATTTTGTCTTATTTTGAACGTCTTATTTGAAGAGATTTTCTGAAACAAGTTGGAGAAATACAAATTGGAGCAAAATTTGAGATAACAGAAATCATGCATATGCCCATGCCTTTTGGTAGGAACTGTGAACATTCTGGGCTGTATCTAAACTTGCCATGTAGCTTTTGACCTTTGTTGCTTGGCTCTGTTCAGGGTGGTACCTTTGTTTTTTTATGTACCACTGTTCAGATGCTATTGTTTGATCACTTTTCTGTGTTAAATTTGTGTGCTGTTTTATTTGATGCTTATTTGTAATGATTCTTGTAGTTAAAAATGTAATCATCAGGTAGGTCCTTCTGCAAAACAACAAATGTAATTTTTCCCCCTGCACTCCCCCCAGTTACATGGTAATACTGTAAGCTCTTCCTGTATTGTATTCCTTGCAGTTAAGGCACAGTGGAATTAAATCAGAGCTGGAGGATGTGAACATCATAAGTTTCCATCTGTGCTACTTGAGAAACATGAAGGTAGCAGTTAAGTGGAAATGAGTTTTCCTGAGAAGGTTTTTTCAGGTGGATTTTGCAGCTTTTGTCAATGACGTGAGGTGGGGTGTTCTGAGCAGATCTCACTGTGTCACTGCTCCTAGCTCTGTATATAGGAAGCTGTTCAGAACTCTTGAATCTTCTTGTTTTAAATTATGGAGGTTACTGAGTTTTTGGCTCAGCATTTGAGATTACTTAATAGGAGCCAAAACAAAAAGAACACCCTAATTTGTAGACTTCTTTTAAGGTAGAATACTGAAATATGCTGAGCTCTTTTATTCAGTGGTGATTGATTGTAATTTCTCCCCTAGAAATTCCAGTCATACGTTCCTCACTGTTTTATCCATTTGCATTGAAGAGGTGAAAGGTTAAAATGGTGCTTCAGATGTTTTGCTTCCTATTACTGTATGCTTTAATTTGTTTTCTATGTTTTGTTCTCTGTTGCAATTTCACAGAAACTGGCAGACTGCTGTTTTCTGATGAAAGCATTGGTCAAATTACAAATGACTAACTGCTTAGTGATGCATTTTAATGAAGATTGCTGTTTTATGCTGAGATTTGCTTTGAACAAATTTGTTTTTTCCAGTGAACCTTTAAAAGATATGATGATGATCAGTGGTAGAAGAAATGGTCCATTTTGTATTGTGGTTCTGTTAGGATTGCTGCCATGGAGGGCAAATGTTAAATAGGGTAAGTTTAGGAAGCGATTATTGATTGTCTTATCTATTAACAATTATTTTAATATAAGACTTAGTGTTACTTGCCACAATGTTATTGTTTTGTTAGGGTTCTTAGTGTGCTTTTCAGCAGCTCAGCCATCAACTTCCAGCAGTGATTAAAACTGTATCATGAGTTCCCGTTGAAGGGAGCTTGTGGATAGCAGTCCTTTTTCTGAAGAATAAGCAGATCTTGTAGGATCTGGTTAAGTTTGTTAGGGAAGACTTTCTCCTTGATATTGCAGAGTATATTTATTGAATATTAACCATGGAACTTCAAGTTCTTTTCGAACAACTGTATTTGCAGTAGCTTTTTAATAAGTAAATGTAGCAAACGTTAGAGATGGATCTTGTACCTCTTCTGTACCTGCATTCTCTGTACAGAGAGGTACTGAGATTTATTGCCTAACTTCACCTGGCTTGTAAAAGATGATAACCACTCCAGCACTGTAATGAATTAGTCCTGAATCTATATAGCATTCAAAAGTTTTTTTTTTATCTGAAGGTTGGATTATAATACTCTCATCTTCTGAAAAGTTAAAGCATTTCTTTGTGTGTTGTTAAATAACACAGTTGCTTAACATGGCTTGCTCTGAGAGGCAAGGTGTTAGTTTTAGGCTAGTGTGAGCACCTGAAACTCTGACCTGTCCTTTATATAATTTGTTCAAGTAGGGAAAAAGTGAGTTATTTAGTATGACTTTTTCAACTACATAATGCATTGTTATGGAGGTGTTTTTTTGGTCACACATTTAACAGTTTTGCTCTTTTAATTAGGACACAAACCCTCTATTTTTAATATTTGACGTAAGCACCTATTTTGATATAACATTGATAATGTTTTTCTCTTGGAGACTAAAGGCCTGGTAGTAATTAAGTTAGAATTACATGAACTTTACATTTCTAGCTTTACAATCTGGTTGTACTCTTGTATATGAGAAAATGAAAAACTAATGAAGTTAGAGTATCTCTTCTTTATAAGGCATGCAGATAGTGTATATTGAGGTTTAACCAACAAGTAATGAATGAGGTGATAGAATGTGGAAATACCAAGAAGGGAAGTATTATTGCTTGTGAGGTTGAGGAGGGGGGAGAAAGTAAAAATGTGTTGTGTTTATAGCTGTGCTACAGCAGAAGTACTGTAATTTAGGGACCACCGGCTAATTTGCGTTTTCAACACTGGAAAATATATCTTTAGTGAGATCTCCTCTTGCACACTGTTTTACAGATAGCTGAATCTCTGTAGTTATTGAATTTTCCAGTATGGATTGTTCTGTTTGACGGGGTTCTATGGTTCTGAAACATTTTGGGGACTTGCGCAAATGTCACAGTGAATTAGGGAGAGGAAGGAAAAAATATAAGTCTTGTTTTGGGGAAAAAAGTCCTGGTGAAATGTCAAGCTCAATGCTTCTGGGTTTATTTTGGGAATAAAATTTCAGAACTTCATGCTTAGATGCCATTTGTATGCTGTGTCAAGTTGATATAGGAAAAAAGTCAGTCTGCACTGCACATGCATTAATTTTCACTACAGCATGAAATACACATGTAAACTTGATTGAATCTATGTTTCTCTGAAGTTTTAAGTTCTCTGTCACTTTGAAGTGAATTCCACCTCACTTGTTTTTTTTAACTGTTAAATAGAATTGCATTCAAGTTTGTAATATCCAGTATCAACTTCAATTACTATGTTCTAACCAATACTCTGCTTCTGTGTTACAGAAATACTGTGTACATAGTTTATAAGTGCAAGAGGATCTTGCATGCCTTTGTGTGGTACGTGGGGTTTTAATCTGCTTGTTTTTATGTTGCCCACTTGGTATGACTTTGAAGCTTTTAAATTGTAATATTTAGAAAGTGTCTTTTGAAAATGATGGAAAACTGTCTTATCAATTGAATTTTAAATAAAGGGACTGAAACTACTTAGCCAATTGTCTCTGATTCCTGCTGCTTTTTTAAGTTACCTGTAGATATTGACAATACACAGTCAAATTTTCAAGAATTAAGAACTCTAGCCTTACTATTTTTTGTTCAAAGCTGTGGCTATGATAGCTTGTTCGTAATGGCAACAACTGTTACGTTGTTTTCTTCTGCTCAAGGGTAAGTTCCTGCATTGCTCCTTGTCCCTTTGGGGACATGGCCAAGGAAGACACTCTCTCATCAGACACCTAAACGTTGATAAGATCATCCTCTGTTTCACCTGTCCAAAGGCCTTGGCACCCTAGTATTGGGTATGGAGAACAGCAATGCCTGTTGACTCATAAAACCACCCTGAAGACTCGAGCATTCCTAGACCTCCTGTTGCACCATCTCAGGCTGAGGGATTGTGCAGTTGCTATTCATACTACACTTTAGGTTTTTGATTCAAAGCTTTGACTTCTTTAATTCTTAGAGCAACTTTGTTTAAGAATAAATAAAATCTCATTATTGTGTTTATGGGTCTTTACCTTAGTACCTTAAAGAGGTACCTTTGAAAGTGAAACTTGGAGCTTCATTTGATCATATTTATGAAAATTGCATGTGAATACTTCACACAAATCCTGCACCTTGAAAAGTTGTCTGCATCTATATGTCACTAGCTGCTATACTTCATTTTGCTTACAATTTTAAAGACAAAAAAATTCTGTCTTCCAGCTTGAGTTGTACTCTGCTGGTTTTGCTTGTATTCTGAAAGTGCTTTGAATGACTGAGAGGATATCTGAGCATTTTTTTCCCTCTTGGCCATCAGCAAGGCTCATAGATGTTGCTTGCTGCAGTTATAAACAGTGTTGCTCAGCAGTTTATAATCTGATCTCAAGACACTACTGTACCCCTTTTGGTCTTGGAATACATGGTCAACCTGCAGTTGGTTGATTTTTCTGCTAGGCAGGTCCTCTCTAACTCATTGGTAAACTCTGGTTATTTTCTTTTTCAGTGGATTAAGCTTCTGAATTAATAAAATGGCAAGAGGGACATCACAATTTTATTGATATTGAGAGCGAAGGGGTTAGTTGATGCTGGCAGTATGCTCTTCATGCTGAATTTTCATGTCATATATGAGTTGCTAAAGAATCTAGTTATGAACAAGCAATGTTATTTTTGGTGAGATTGCCATGGTGATCAGGTAGGTTGTGGAGCACAGTGAAGACATACCTTCTCTCAATTCACAAGCTTAGGAGAAAAGGGGAATTTGGCAACCCTCATTAATCTGAAGCTGTTACGATTTTTGTGTGTGTGACTTGCCAGTACTTAAACTGCAAGGGGCAGAGCACAGTAAACCTGATGTTGCTCTGCTCGTGTGAAAAGACTAACGAATGCATCATAGCATTTGAGCTTATGGAGCATCCTTAGTTTGCAGGTGCTGCTGGTGCCTATCTGAGTAACAAGGTAACCTCAGTAGCTCTCTGCAAGCTTATTGTCTTCTATCACAGAACTTTCTGGCCATTACTAGAATTGGGAGGTTTCTAAGTCTCTTTTTTTAACCACTGGACCTTCTCAGCCATTTCTACTGAGCCTCCTAAATGCGCAGTTACACAAATGTATCATGAGAGAAAAGTCACAATGAGATTCTCTTACCAATCTCCCCCTATTGCTACAGCATTTGGTCCAAGAAATTTTGTGCTGTTATTGCAATTTGCTTGTTGTTACTGAGGCTGACTTGCAAGACATTGTATGTCTCTCCAAGCCATTATGTATTTGCAAGGATTGCTGTTGTTGTGGGTTAGTATAGATCAAAACAATACTCTGTATGGCACATGGAATTTAGTCCTAGTATTCTTGCACCGTTGCATTGTGAATCTGTTCAGATATCTGTTTATCCTTGCAGTATTCTGACAGAGCACTGGAATAGGCTGCCCAGGGAGGTAGTGGAGTCTCCTTCTCTGGAGATAGTCAAGACCCGTCTGGATGCCTGTCTGTGCAATATGAGCTAGGGAGCTGCTTTGGCAGGGGGTTGGACCCGATGATCTCTGGAGGTCCCTTCCAACCCCTACGATCCTGTGATTCTTGATTCTATAACCGCTAAAGTAGGGGTTAAAGATATATGGAACTGGATCACATGGAGGGGGATTTAATACAGCAGAAGTGCTTAATATACATAAAGTAATGATCTGGACTTACGTGAGGCTCTGTTAGAGTTCCTGCAGGGACGTAACTTTTGTGGAACACATCATGTCACAGTGTTTGTATTAAATTTGTTATGAAGTATAGACAGGCTCAGCACCTGTGCTAGACACACAAGCCTTTTAACAGGGGTTTGATTTCTTATAAGGAACGATATCCAAGTTAATGAGATCTCAGTCTTCTCTCAGAAGTTCATAGCTTGGCCTGTAAAAATAGTATATACAGTACTGAAAATCAGTGGACTGATTGACTAGTCTAATATACTGAGTTTTAAAGGTGAACATTGTGCCAGAGTGGGGCAAATTTTACTTATTTTGAATAAAATTATTATTAGGTTCTCTCTTTTTTTTTGGGGGGGGGGGGGTAAAGAAGTGTAGAGGAAAAATATGCATACTGAGGGATCTATAAAAACTAATAACTGGATTGAATGCAGGCTTAGTGCCCTTCTCCTTTGTGTGCTCTGATGCAAACTGCTTTGCCTTACTAAATTGGAGTGGCCTGAGGAGATAGGAACTAAGAGCTGCAGTACTATTTAGAGGTACAAGTGAAACCCAGGATTTCACTGAAATTTGAGTTCCTGGTAAACAGTATTGTCAGTAATCAGTTGGTGTATGTGATCTAATATCCCTTGCTTTTCTCCAAGGCTTCCATTTCTAGTTTTGGTTTAACTAAGCTGCAGAACAGGTTCCATGATCTATATTTAAACATTTAACTGCCAAGGATGCGGGTCCCAAATACTGTTCTTGGTTGTGTAACGTTTTCCTTTTCACAGGAATACAAAGGTGGTTCTAAAATTGAATCTGGTAACTTGAAGTTTTATAATTACAAGTAGAACTTCTAAATGTTATGAGGAAAATGTGTTGACACAACTAAGCATTTCTTTGTAACTTGTTTATTTACCATAGTTCTGTGGTTCTTACTGACCACATGGATACAGTGAGTGATGGTAAGCCCTAAGAGAAATAAGTTTTGTGAATGAACATTAAATCACATTCTCTTGGCAGATACATAAATCCAATTATCAATATTAGTCTGAAGTGTTTGCGGGAAGCAGAATTTATTAGTGCTTTTCATTGTTATGAATTAACAAAGTAGCATCACCTAGAAATTAATATTGAAGGCTCTAGTGAGAGTATGCTGAGTCTATGTAGAATGAGTATTAAACACTTAATGTGGTGCTTTGCAAGCTGCAGATTTTTATTGTTGTAACAGATAAAAAGTTCATGTAAAACATTTTTGAAAGCTGTGATTAAAAAACCAAATATAAAAGACTAGGGTTTGAGGGGGTTTATCCCAGTTGCCGTTGTAGCAAATGACATTTTCACTAGTGAAATTTCTGTTCCCTTCAGGTAACCCTGAAAATGGGCTACTGAGTAAGCTACTGGCAGTCTTTGACTTAAATTACATTCACATCTGTTTTAACTCTGTATCAGTTTGCTGATCTAAGTTTTGTGGCAAAGAAATTATGCCCATGCAATATCTAATGAATTGCTGCACTTCAGGGAGTGGTTCTCCCACCCAATTCGTAGGATTTGAAACACTTTCACTGAATAATTAGTTATCCTTCCTTTTTTTTTTTCTGTTGTATCAAGCTTTTGTTTTGTTACTGTTCTTTATTTCAGCCTTTCATGTTTCAGCAGGAGCAACTCATCTGTTCTTGATTGCATTTTTCATTAGATCTAGCAGTAATCTAGTGGTATCCATGATGTTGCATGAACCCCTTTTGTTTCATTTACAATGTGAAACTTCTGAAGAAGCAATATTATGCAGGAAAGAAATGCTTAGGTAACTGATATGAGCTTCTTCGTATGGCTTTTATTCCTTAAACTGTCTCCTGTTCTTCATAAGTTTAAAAACCACCACCCCCCAAAACCACAGATTGTGGTTCAGTGTTTATGCAAAGGTGTGGGGTTTTTTTAGTTCTTTAGTTTTTCAAGACCACTGGCTGCCCTGTTTATGATTTGCAATCCTTAGGCTCATTTTAAGAACTTTATTTTAAAGATCAAAGCATCTACATTTAAAGCAGTCTTTTGTTTATCTTACAGTCTCAGTTCTGTTATTAAGAGCAAACGAACCACCAGTTCCATGCTATATACATCATATTGAATCCATCCCCTTTTGTCTCAGATCTCTGCTCCAAATGGAACAAAGCCTTCATCAGTATCATGGTTGTCATTTGGACATTTGTAAGTGTGATAATTGAATACTGTGACAGTATTCATATCTCGTGATATACACAAATTTGGAGATAAAATGTGAGATCTCCTACTTTAGAATAGATTTCTACATATATATGAGTTTCTAAGTTTATTTTAAAAAACCCACGTTTCTTTACCAAATGCACAGAAAGAAGAAATTGAAACATCTAGTCTTACTAGCTTTTTTGGGGGGTGGTGTGTGATTGGTTTACCTGGGGGTTTTTTTGGGCTGTTTTTTTAGTAGACAGGTCTGGAATTACAATCTATAATCAAGATTCCCAAAGCTTCCCCTTTAAAAGCCAGCTTTTAATTTGCTTATAACTGTTGCCAAATGTCTGAGCTGACTCTTTTTTTTTTTTTTTCCCCTTCTCTCCACCCTCCTTATACTGGATGACTGCCTCAGCCTGATTATTTAATGGATTTGCATATGGCTTGGTTCTGACTCTTTAATCCAAGCCAAAACAGCTAATTGTTGAGAAAGAAACTACTTCAAAAGAAAAAAAATTGGGTTTCTTTTAAACACCTTCAGTGCCGTTACAATAGGAATAGAGGGGTCACCTCTTCACGGCCATGCATTTGCTCAAGTTTTCACAAACAATGGTAAAAACTTTGCCAGGTTTCATACACTTAAATACATATTAATAAGTCTTGTTTGAATGTCATTACTGCTGCTTGGAATTTAGCAGCTGCCTGGGTCCAAAGATTAAAAGCCCGAGGAGCGTAGAAAATTGATCTTAACTTGATAGTGGAAACAAGGCTTTAGGTGTAGGATTGCTGTGGGGAAGGCAAGGAGAAGAAGGTATTTGAGGACAAGGTAGAGACAGAATATTGAAGATGGGATAGAAGAGAACAGAGTTGAAAGAAAGGGAGATTAGTTAGAGCCTGCTGGAATGATGGATTTTGGAAAGGAGTCTGTTCAGTCTGTGAAGCCCAGTGGCAAGGTGCGTCTTGTATCCCTTTCTAGTGCTGTTTCCTCATAGAACCAGACCGGTTGGGGTTGGCAGGGACCTCTGGAGGTCATCTGGTCCAACCCCCTTGCTCAAGTAGGGCCATGTAGAGTCAGTTGCTCAGGACCATGTCCACGTGGCTTTTGAGTATCTCTGAGGATGGAGATTTTCTGAACAACCCGTGCCAGGGCTCAGTTGCCCTCTCAGTAGAAAAAGTGTTTCCAGATGTTCACATGGCACCTCCTGTTTTTCAGTTCGTGCCTGTTGCATCTGGTCCTGTTGCTGGCACCACTGAAGAGCTTCTTGTGAAAGCTCACTTTGCAGTGGGAGCAATGATTGCCTGAATGACAGTATGTCTGGGGTAGGCAGAGGCTAGCTTTTGGATGATCTACAAGCAATATGGAAAATGACTTAATCTGGTCTCCAAGTTTGTATGCACCATCTGGAGAACCTACATAGAGGTATGTGAGTGTGCACATAAGGAAACTTAAAAATGTTAGAGTAGTAACATAAAGTATTCATGTAAGAGAGGAGAAAATTAAGGGGCCTGTGGCTTCTTCATTTGTGGATGACTGTTTGCTTTTCAGTAATCATACAATTGCATACCTACACTGAACAGGAGTTTTAAAAAAATGAAATGTTGAGAAACTGATTATTAAATGAGCCCTGCACATCACTTTCCTATCAGTGTTCAAACACTATTCACTCTGCACAGAGTTGTTTGCTTTCTCATAGGCTTTGAATGCCTTGATCACCATATGGTATGAGCACTTGGTACAGTTCTCTGATTTTGTGTTGTACCTGAGGTGGGTGCTGCTGTTTGACAAGACTTGAGTAGGTGCAAAGTTGAAAGTACTTTTTTAGTACTTAGTGGTTTAGATACCTTATTGAAATCAGTTGCAGCCAGGGGTGATGTATGTGCTTGGAAAAAACCTGCTTAAGCTATCAAGACAGGAACCTAGAGAAGAATGGCAGAAAGGTTTTTCCATGCTGTATAGCCTTTTTTTAAATATATATATGACACTTGTTTTATGGAGTTTCGATGCAGCCCATTTGGGAATAATTATTTTTTTTGAGTTGTTTGTCATGTGCTAGAGCTTCTTGAACTTAATTCCAGAAACTTCCTGGCCATGTCAGCTGGCATACTTGTGCTAACTTCCTTGTTTATTAGAGGGTATAGTCAATTGGTGAGAGGGTGAAGATAGAAAACCTACATTTCATGGAAAATATCTAAGAAAAAATATCTCTTCCTTAATAGCTTGCCTCTATTGGGTTGTTTGTTTTTTTTAACTGAATGGGTAGGGGTTTCAAAACAGGTTTTTTCAAATGTTTAAATAACTCACCATCAACGAATAAAAGATAAGCCTCCATTTTTTTTGAATGCTGCAGGGGTTTAAGAAAACAAAATGTATCTATTTTCTCAGTATGATTCATGATGCTTCAGTGTATTTATAACATCCTGTGAGTCTTAAATATCGAACTTAACATAAGAATATTTTACCTCAAGTATTTGAATAATACTATCTGTTACAGTAGGAAGGGAAGGATGGAAACTGCACCTTCATGATTGTTAACCTTGTTAGACACATACTCTTGTATAGATTAATAATAATGTTGATCAACTGTTATGCTTCCTTTTTTTTTCTCCAGTTTCCTCACCACTGTACCTCAGTCATCTATATTTAGCATCCATAGTCATTGAATTAAATAGCACAGGGCAATGATATTCCCAGATTTAAGTGGCATACACATGTAGCTATTAAATATAAGTGCATTTACTGCTTTTTAGAAGTAGTTCTGTCTTTCTCAGTATGAGCTAATTTGTGTTGCTTTGGAACACAAACATTGCATGACTTTTTTTGATAGTTACGATTTTTACCATTGCAGGTGTCATAATAATAAAAACTTTCCACGTTACTAATCTCTGATGATACAGTGGAAACTTGGTGACTTCTGTTAGATATGGAGTTAGAAGACCACCTTGAATGAATTTGTGTTGAAATATTAAATGTTACCCTAGGCTGAGTTAAGAGGAAGTGTGTGAGAATCCATGCATTTTTGGTAGCTTGATCTGTGAATTGTCTTTGACGTCAGGCTGGGATTGCCATCTAGCAAGAGAAAACAGTGGCAGGATTCTGTAAAACCTTTGGTCCCTTTGCTTGGAGTTGCTGGGTGAAAGAGCATTATTAATCTGGCAACATGGGATCCAGATGGCGAAGCTGTTCTCAAGTGTCCTCTTGAGCCTGCTGTGATGGTGGCCTAAAGGGAGGGCAGAACTTGGGGGTGGGGAGAGGGGAGCGTGGAATCTGTTCTCTATCTTCATTGTGTAAAATCCTCTGGGCTAAAAAATAAATTATAGTAGGTTTGTTGCAAAGTCTCTTGGAAACAGTATCTAATTTCAAGGAAAGCTATAAAGCATGTGGGGGTTTCTTCCTTTTAAAAAAATCATTATACATCTATTAAAACAAAATATATTAGTGTTAAAGCTGAAGCTAGAAGAACTGCGTGGTAGAAACAGGGACTTGCAATCAGCTATGGATACTTGGATTTGCTGACAATTTTATATGCATCAGTAGAAACTAGAATCGAGTATCTGATTGTATTCTAAAACATTTTCCTATTGTCTTGCAGATATTTGTGGACACTTTTATTAGCTTTGGTTTTCAGTTCTGTGATCTTCTATAAACTCAAACAAAAAACCCCAGTGTACTGTCTAGGCTTCTATAACACTTACAGAAGGGAAAACAAATCCCTGCTCAAACACCATAAAGTAATACAGTGTTTAACTCTTTCACTTGCGTGCTGGCTTTACCATGGTAGAGGCTGTTTTGGAATGACCAGGCCTTGGCCAGCGTCTGTTATCTCCTCTCTGAGCAGGTTGACCCATGCAAGTACTGCTTTTACAGACCAACAAAGTTGAGGTTTATTGTGCCTGCAAGGTTCATAAATTTTATAATTTTTTTTATTTGAATCAGGACAAAGTCTTTTAGGTGGGTGTGTGTTTTTGGTTTGTTTTTTCTCTTTTAAGGAAGAGATCGTGTAGTCCTATGGGTTATTTGTGATAATACATGAGAGGTTTCATATAGAAGACCCTCGAGCACTTTAATTGGAAAGTATGCTGGGCAAATAACAAAGGTGAAGATATGAAAATAATTATACTGAATTTATGTAGACAAACTTAAACAACTTCACCTGAAGAATTTGTCACATCAACTGAGAGTTAATGCTAATACTAAATAATTCTAACAAATCCACTTTGAAATATCCTTGAAGGGACTGGAAGAGTAATGTGTGGATTTGAATCAAAACTCATATAAACTGCAATCTGAGGGGAGTAATCAGTAGGGAATATGTTTCTCTATATGTTTCCTCATATGTAAAAAAAAAAAAAAGGAATATTAGAAATGTTAAGGTCTTGGAACACTTTTTGCTTGGATGAAGTCAACAAGGATATGTTGAAGTCCAGATGGAATCTGTTGCTGATGATATTTTAAGCCTTTTTTTATCCTGCACTGTACTGGCCTGACAGTCATTACAGCAATCCAAAGCCAGTTATCTGTTGCTGTTTCTTGTATAATGAGATTTTTGGGAGACTTGATCAAAAAGATAACAGATACTTTATAAACAGCATGTGTTTGCATATGGCATTTTTCCCCTTCTCTGTTTGAATTCGGTATTGCTTTTGTGTGAAGACTCATTCTTTTTTAAAAGGTGTACTGCCTACTAGTATGTATACTGAACACTTTTTTCCATGTACAGTATGTTAATGGTTTCAAAAATACAGTCAAACCTTTTGTAACAGCAAAAATAAACATTCAGCGATGCAAAGTTAATATCAGCAAAGCACCTCAGCATAAAATACTGTGCTATTTTCGAGAAAATAAAATAAAATCTGTAGTAGTATTGTATGACTAATGCCTAAAAATAAATACCATATGTCTTGCAAAATATCATCTATTCTCCTGAAAAGAAACTTTGTCAATGCCTTTTGTGTGCCGTACCTATTTAATTTAGTTGGTCCCTCATTACAGTCATTCTTCTGGCTACCAATAAAGTTATTTTAGAGCACAATTCTAAACAGTTCTTCTAAGTAGACAAAAATAGTTACTTTTTTTCAGATTGAAAAACATGAATGTACTGAAGGCAGATTATTTTTCTTGGGTCCAGAGAAAGTGCAGGCTTTATAAAATCTTGCATGCCTAATTTCCAGTCCCCCATTCCTGTTGTGGCTTCTTCAGAGCTGCGAGTTCTGTGGAAAACTTGCTAGCAATGGTGGGGCACCTGAAAGAGGACTCCCCAGTCCTGTTTGGTTGTTCAGCTCATCTGGATCCTGGCTTCTCTCCTTCTTGAAAATGATGGTTGTGTACTGAACTCATTTAAACAGGAGAACCAAGTAAACACAGGGCTTTTTAGAATGGTAATTTTGGGGACTGATGAACACCTTTCCTTTCTGCATCTTGATTTGCAGGCTTGGAGGCATTCCCAGCTGACTACTGAGGTCTTACCTGAGTGCAGGAAAAAAAAGCAGCTCATTGGCCACAGTGACACAGAAGGAAACAGATGAGATTCTGTTTCAGTTCACCACAGAGAAGGAAAATTTCATTTTCCTTTAGAGATTTTTCAAGACTAATTGACTGCCCTTAGAGAAGCTTTTAGGAGGAGGAGGTGGAATGAAACTGTCAAGTCTATGAAAGTACTTCTGTTTTCTTAACATAGGCATGGATTACTGTGATATTGGGAGATAGTGCCAACAATTCAAAAACTCCAAACAACAAAAACTCAACAAACTTTGGGCAGTTGAATGACCTTTTTGTTAAATGTGTATAAGAATGTTCTGTACAGAAGCTCCCTTGAGACTATTAAAAATTATGGGCTTGTCCTTGCACCCTTAAATCTGTCAATTTGGTTTGGCTTTTGCAAGGACTGTTTTCTTTTTGCTACCAAAATGTGGTACGGATTATTTCTTGCTTCAGATACTACAGTCAAAGCACTTCTGTCATCATGTTGTTCTAGCTTGTCTTGCTACAAATGCTTTGCAATCCTAATAAGGATTATAGTCCTGAGCAACCTGATTGCCTTTGTCCTGGTTTGAACAAGAGCAGGCCTCTGGTCCCTTCCAGCCAGAATTATTCTGTGATTCTCATCTGGTGTACCTCCTCTGTAGCACTTCTGGAAACCATTTTTGTTTCACAGGTGGGGTCTAGTTATTCATCTGCCATCCAGACATTCAGAAAGACAAGCACTTCTTTGCATTTTTCCTTTATTATTACTTTTCCTTATAACTAGGTATGCTGTATGGTGTGTGTGTGTATATATATAAAAATATGTGTGCCTGTATAAAGATACACACCGCGTGTATACAAGCGGTGCGTTTCTGGCAGCTAACACTTGGTTGATCTATCGAGAGCTTTTTGCACCTTTGCTTCTACTGTCTGACAAGTTACATGGTGTCAAGAGGGTTTTTTTTTAATGTGAAAGCTGATACTTGCAGCTTCAATTACGGGTGTTTAGAAGCTGCTTAGTAAATTGGTGAGTGCTTTCCAGTGAATTAAATTACATGTTAGGAAGGTGAGTGCTTTTCATTACAGTAGTGTGTTTGAATATAGCTGGCTTACACAGTGATACCAAATAACCTGTAAGTATTCAAAAGCATGCTTATCTAAGTTACTTGTTGAAAGAGCCAGCTCAGTGTAGGTGTAGCTTTTCTGGAAGCCAAGACTTCAGCAAATGTTGATTCGTTCCTTCCAGCTTTAAAAACTCTCTTATATGAATTTTGTATTCTTTTCAGATCTGGCGAGCTGTTGAAGCTCAGCATTGTGGTTACAAGCAGGAGTGTAGTAGATACTTGTTCTACTCCTAACAAAGATGTCCTTGGCAGATTGACATTTCTCTGGTGTGGTCTCACTGCTCTTTTTCCTTTTCTTGTATCTACATGTGCACAGAACTAGAAGGACTCTCCTGGTTTGCTGTGGGGAAAATGTGCGTGGCTATCTTACCCAAATGCTGGATTGTTCTCTTGAGCTTTAATGAGATTAGTTTGGGCAGTATCTCTAAAGATGCTGTAAAACTCTGCTACTGTTGTACTTCCACCACTCAAAATTTCTGTTTGCATTTTGCTTTAAAACTAACTTACGTGGGGGAGGAGGATATTGGGATTGTATGGCTCATGAGAACTATGTTTCTGAAGTTGGTTTTCCTTATTGCAGCAAATCTTTTTTTTATAAGGAGGTTAGAGCCCTAGTGGGTTTTTGGGACTGAGCCTGTGGGTCTCTAGTGAAGAAGGCAGTGGAGAGGACTGGAGCCTTGTGCTTATTTTCTGTTGTCTTGAGTTGCTATGTGAAAGTTAATTGGTGCTAATCAAAGGCTTGTCAAGGTTTTGGCTTCATTTATGTGGAATTTAATAGACATTAGAGACTAGTCACAGGGCTGTGCTTTCCTCTTCAGTTCTTAGTGGTTTCTTGCTGATTTACATGCAGAGTTGGTGTAACACTCTTTATGAAATCATTTTTTTGAGGATAAAAATATTTATTACCTCAAAAACTTGGATTAGTTCTAGAGGAAAAACTAAAGTAAGCTTGGGATTCTTTTTTTTTTGTTCTTGAAGCTCTGCATGAGGAGAAACGGTGTTTGGAGATCAACTTTTGTGGGGTGGGGGTGCCAGGGTCCTTAATTCTGTGAGTAGGTAGCTTTCTGGTGAGGATAGCTCATTCACAGGTGTAGATCGACAGCACTCAGTGGAACATACCACCAGTGCCTGATGCTTTCTACTGCAGTGGCCTTGGTTTGCAGACTTTTCTGATATCATTTACGTAATCTTACTACGAAGAATATTTTCAATACTGGACAGATTTGAGTTCTCATGGCAGTAGATTTTCTTTAAAATGTTCTGCATACCTTTAAATATGGTATAAATGTTCTTGGGAAAAATGTTGATTTTTAGTTTATTGTAAATTTACTGTCACAAAACTTAAAATCAAGTACCTAGGTTAGTTACTTAGAAATGAAAATAAATGAGGCTTTATGTATTAAAAGATTTTCTCTTTGCCAGATTCAAACTGGCACATTCTGTGTCCAAATGATTTACATAAACTAAGCCAGATAAATTTAAATTGTGCAAAGAACTGCTAAAAGGGCATCAACTAAATTACATCTGGGTTTCTGTATGAATTGCATTTGCTTAGCTGCCACTTGACAGTATCTCTGTTACAAGTAAAATAAATGTTGTATTATGCCTAAACTTTTAGTCTCTTATATTCTTGAACTTTCAAAGTTTAATCATTTGCCACTTTAATTGGATGCTTAAGACAGGGTTAAATACTACTTCTCCTTTTGATTTTTACTAAACATTCATTTCTCCATGTTTGCTGAGGAAGTAGCCACAATTTAACGAACAGCTGTGAGGGGAGCTTGCCTGAGCAAAGTCTGGCTCCAGAGGGGATTTCCTGAGACACACTATACACAGGCAAGCTTTCCTACCAAAGAAGAGGATGCAAACTACCTTTAATGGCATGGTGCATTTAAAAAGTGGGTGCAGAGAAAAAAACCCTTTCACTTCTGCTTTTGGAGTCAAGCATTGCTAGATCATGTTGCTTCAGGTTTTTGCAACTAAAAAGGTTTGCTTTTGTTTGCAGTATGAGTATCTGTGAATCTTGGATTAAATATTTCACTAACCTTTTTCCTGTGTGATGGATGTATGTGTTGATGTGTGCCAGGCAGCCTTTCTGATGTTAACCACCTTCCTTGTTCATTTGCTAGTGTAAAATAGCTGCTACTGCAGCTTAGAGGTTGAATTGGAAGGAAGATGGTTGCTTTCCACCACCACTGGAGCTAGGGGTACGCAATTGCTTAAGTTCTCAGTAGGCCAAGTTCTCAGCTTGCCAAGAAACAAGTTTTTAATAGTTGGAAAATATGCTGATGGATTCCTCCTCCCCCTCCCCCAATTAATTGAACTTCAAGAGTTAGAATATATTTCTGAAGTGAATTGAGAGCTTATTATTGGAGCAGGTTCAAGTATTATAAGGAGTTGTTCTTCTAAGTGAATTTAAAAAAAAAAAAAAGGCGGCCTGCTTTACATAAGTAAAAGAAAAGTGCTGATACCACCTCCTTCTCACACCCCCAAACAAGATGAGAATGGCATTAGATTTTGCATCTCTGTTTTTAATTGCAAGTTAATAAAAATGGCAGTGTGATCTGCTTTCACATCTCAGGGCAATAATGACAGACTTCATATTTTGAGAAACTGCCTCTTTTGGTGCTGGAGACAGTTGACGTTTTCCTTGCAGTTCTCTTCATTAAAGTGCATATTGTTCTCCATTATGGTGGGCAAATCTCTTGCCTGCTACTCGGATTCTAGCAGATCATGGTATGAACTGCACATCTGTATTACCCCACGTCCATATGCACTTCCTCTGTTAATTCATAAGCTGCTACCTTTACAGATTTGTAAATATGTCATTTCTTCAGTCTGAAGTGTTGCTTTATTTTATGAATGCTTTCAGCAACTAGTTGTCTCTATCAGTCTTCCAGTTCACAGTGTCTGTGAGATCTGCTTTTCACTTGGTTTTCCTGGTGCTTTTTTGCACTGAAAAAGTGTCATTTATTACTGCAATGGCTTAGCCCTTTATAGGAGAGCTTCCAACCGTGGCAGAAGGTATCAATCAGACCCTTTCTTCATTCTTGTGGAGTTCAATTTGCTAACTTACACTAAAAATATGAAATAAGTGATCCTTTTTTTTGTTTGAGTAACTTGGGATCTGTTAAAAAGTGCTACAATGAGAGTAAGTTTTTGATTTGGAAGAAGCTTTCTGGTTGTGTCTGACTCGATTCGAGAGAGTAGAAGGGGTAATCCAATTTATTCACGTTACTTTTCAATAAAGAAAGGTCATAATTTATTTCAAGTTCTAAGAAAAAAAAATTACTGGAAAGAGGAATTTTCCCCATCAGTAGAAGCAGGTGCATGCACGTATGCATTTCTTTCTCTCTGTGTGTATGTATATATGTAGAGATGATAAAACTCCAAACCAAGAACTCTGTATGGCTGTGTAGCTAGTTGTGGGTTTGTTGGCGATGGGTTTGGCCATCAGTTTGCATGAGGACCACTTACAGACCTGCTCAGTCATGTTTATATGATCCCATTGGCCAAACATGCTGTCAAGCTGAGAAAAGTGTAATCGTGTTTTCAATATCCCTCCCCCCATAAAAACCAACCAACCAAACCCAACATAAATATAATGCATTGATTTAGGGAGATGGAGGGGGTTGAAGGATTTTAAATGAGGGAGCAAAACAGATGAAAGAAAAACATGTTTAGATTGGACCATTGTTTGGACTAAAAGAGATGGCAAGAAATGTTGCATTATAACTTTTTCATGATGAAATTCTTGAAAAAGGCAAAGCTATTGAATACTCTGCCCAATGACAGCAGCATCAGCCTTCAAAAGTTAATTTATTAAAAAGTTGATACTTTTTAGTCCCTCTTTTTCCCCCCTCCCTTGAATTTAGTATGTTGGACTGTTTTACCCTCCTCCTTGGGAATTTAACTTAGTTTTCTTCCAAGTGAAGTAATTTAAAGGCACTGTTGTAAACTCTTCTGTGAGCAGGGCAAAGAACAACAGCAGCACTAATCAGGTACCACTTGACTAAAGTTTTGAAATTTTACTGAACGTGAAAGCTGCTGTTACTCTTCAAATGCTTTCTGTGTACTGGCTTTCTAGGAAAAAAGTACATATCCATAAGCTGACAATAAAAAAAAATTATGTCCATTTTGCATTGCAGGCAGCTAATTAGATTTATTCTTTTAAAACAATAAGAAAACAGGCAGGGAATATAATCCATTTTTTAGCATTATTCATTATTAACAATGGAGAAGAGAAGGTGGCTTCTAAAGTTGGGTACTTAATGCAAATTCATTCTCTTGCATAAGCTACAGAGCAATAGAACATAACACTGTCATTAAAACTGACTCATAGCATTCAACAGAAGGTGTGTTTCAAGCTTTAAAATTGCTGAGAGAATTACTGCAATGTAGTAAATACCTTGCAGTGGGAAAAATACCTTAGCTGTGTTTTGTTGTAAAATGCTGTTGTGCAAATTGTCTTGAAAGTATTTTGCTTTTTAAAAAAATCTGAATGTGTGAGAAAAAAAATGGAGTTAATCTCAACTGCTGAGTGTTCTGATCAGCTGAAAAAACAATGCAGACAGGCTATGAAATGCACTTAACATCCATGTTTGAAATTCCAGCTCAGGATGGAGACTCTTACATTACTTAATTATCTTTTAGTTCATTGGGGGTGGGAGGGACATCTCCTGCACATTACAAAAAATTTCTCTAGCAGTAGGTATTCAGCTCTGTAAATTGGTGTTTTGGGGTGTTTGGTTTGGTTGTTTGGATTGGATTTGGTTAAGTTTTGTTGCTCTGTTTTTTTAACTATGAGCAGATGGGAATAGGAAATGTGTATTTAGTACCACAAGAGGCATAAGTGTTAAACACAGATTGAAGTGGGTTTAGCATGCAGTCTCAGTAGCAAGGACAGTGGTGTGATCCGAAGATGACAAGAATTATTTCAGACTTTTCGTCTGAGTAACCAGTGCATCCCCCATTCTACCTGGGGTTACACAGGAAAGTAGAGATTGTTCTTCCGATATCAGAAAGGCACAAGGAAGTGGGAAGAAATCATAGGGTGTGGTGAAACCTGTAATCTTTCCTGCTGCTTCCCTCCGTGTCGGGCAGCGGCCGCTTTGGTTGCGCGTGCCGCGTTAGGCCCGGGGTCAGTGTGCTGCCGCTCTGTGACTGCTGCTTCTGCTGGATGTCTCCACACGCCCATTCAATTCTAGTTTTGTGATGACCCGTCATGAGATGTGTATGGTTTTCTTCAACTTGCTTACTGCAAACAAGAGGTGGCTGTGTCATCTTTTTTTATTTGAAGAGCCTTCCACCTCAGAAGGTCCCTAGCAGCTGCCTCCTGCTAGGTGTAGCTCAATTTTGGAAAATACTTTTTAATCCTCTGAGATGTGGAAGGCACTATATTCTGTTGCCAGCCCTTATTTTCTTAGGTATTTTACTTTCTTTTTACAGGGAATAAATAATAATGATTTCCTGGGAGTAGATAATGTTCATATCTCCCAAATTTCCCTTAATGTTACAAGACTATCTGTACAAGAATTAACTACATATATTAGGAACAGGAAAGTCAATTATGCAAACATAGACTTTTGGGTGCTGCAAGTCTGTGGCTTGGGGTTTTTTTTGTAAACTGATATAAATCTCAAATCTCCCTGTTCATGGCTGAAGCATCCTCTATTTAGATTTTTGTTTCCCTCTTTTTTCTTTCATTGCAGAACTTCCCCATATGTCAACCTTTCACTGTCTTCTTCCATGACTTCCTGGAGCAGCTTCCTTTCCCTTCCACCCTCACCCATGCTTCTTGCCCTTTGCCAGGGGCATTGCTTTCCCTCTTTTTTCCCTTTTCTTTTCCCCACCCTCCCCACTCTATAATTAAACTTTGAAGACTCAAAGGATAGTGAAGCATGAAAATCAAGATTATGAGGGCTTTTTATTACCTTTCCTTTGCTAGGCCTGCCAACATTGTTTACTGTTTAGATGCATCTCCCTTTTCTCAAGACCTGTTTTTCAGGTCCTCTTTTGGGTCAATTACGTATCCAGACATGCTGATGCTGCCATGGGAATCTCTCATGCAAGAAGCCATCAGCGTACCAGAGAAGCTCTACTGGCACAGTCTGTGTGGGAGAAAGGCCATGCACCTGCCATTTCCTATTTACCTTCAAATAATTTTACATTGATATGTAAACTTTTAATCCAGGTGATTCTTCACATTAGATTGTAGCAACTAACTTGTAAATACTAGTCTTTCCCTTGCCTTTTTTATTTTTCAGCTGAAAACTCTTCTATTTAATAATAATAATGTTGACTGGGGATGTGGTGTTCTTTCATCAGGCTTTTGAATACTAAGCCATTTGACAAAAATGCTAGTTAAGCCTGGTTTGTCAGATTTGTATGTTCTGCCAGTATATTGATGGTGATGGGTGAAAGTATAGAAGTAGAATGGGCAGCATTTGTGTGAAGAAAGTTTGTCTGAACATTCATACTTTTAATGAGGTTAGTTTTCATATTATGTGAGATTTAAAATATCTTTTCTTCTTTTATGGATTAAAGGGAAACCACTAGGCTGAAATTGCAAGAGAAGCTATTACTTGATTTCTACTTTTTAAAGTCATCATGGAGGCTGGCATTGAAACAGCATTGTTTATTATTTAAAGAAAAAAAATCCTGTTTTCAGAGATTAATCAAATTCTATCCTAATGTTTTTGATTTTTTTTCCTGAGTCACGTGGTAACGCTTTCATTTACCTCAAGACTCATATTTTACCATAGCAGTTTTGTTTATGGAAAGAACCAGTACCATAGCATGGTTTCAAACATTACATCTTTATAACAACACCCAGAGGACTTCAGTATAGCAAAGAAGTGTCCTTATCAAAGAGCTCAACACCTAAAGACAAGACCCAAGAACGCATCTTACAGTTGAAATGAACAGGAGGGGAAAAATGAGCATCATAAGCAATTAAAAGTCTTTCCAATTAGATTTCTGTGGTGGGCTGACAGCTCTCCACCAACTTTTCCAATTTAAGTACTTCCCCTGGGCTCTAGTTCTTGACAAATTTCTCCAGCATTGATTCTCCCCACAGTCTGCAGTCCTTCAGGACCAGACTGCTTCAGCATTGGTCTCCCACATGGTCACAAGCCCTGCCAATAACCCTGCTCTGGCACGGGCTCCCCTCTCTGTGAGCTGCAGGTCCTGCCAGGAGCTTGCTGCAGTGCTGGCTTCCCACCATGTCACAGCCCACTCAAGCTCTGTATCCACCTGCTCCAGATACCTACCAGTCCTTCATTGGCTGCAGGTGGATATCTGTTTCTTTTCAACCTCCTCTGTGGGCTGCAGAGGGACAGCCTGCCTCACCATGGTCTTCTCTAGGGGCTCCAGGGGGAATCTTTGCTCTGGCACCTGGAGTGCCTCCTGCCCCTCCTTTTGCTCTGACTTTGGTATCTGCAAAGTTGATCCTCCCACATATTCTCACTTCTCTGTCTGGCTTCAATTGCTCCTGCTAACATGCAGAGTTTTTTAACCCCTTCTTAACTATCCCAGAGGCGCTACCACCATCACTGATGGGCTTGGCCTTGGTCATCGTGGATCTGGCTGGTGTTGTCTGTCAGATACGGGGGAAGCTTCTGGCAGCTTCTTGCAGAAGCCACCCCTGTAGCTTCCCTGTTGCCAAAGTCCTCCCATGCAAACCCAAGACAGATTATTATTAGGGGTTTTGGAGCCCTTTAAATTTGAGAAATAAAATAATTGGAATCTCATCTGTTCTAATAAAGAATTAGAGATACCAAGTTTAGAAATGGCAAATACTTTTCCCACTGTAGCTTGAAGTCGTAGTGTGAGGAGAAGGATATTCAGTGTTAAGTATTCTGTGAATTTCAGTAGTTTTCTGAAGCAGTCTTTTTAAGAAAGTAAGCCTCTCTGGTGCCCCAAGCCTGGTTGCAGGTTTCCTGTTCTGCCTTGCTGCGATCCACCTCAATCCTCAGATACAGGAGGGCAGATTGTCAGCTTCTATAATTACATTACTAGTTTCACAGTTTCTTTTAATCTGAATAGAATGTAGATCTATTATTTCCTTGTAGCAGAACTGCCCCCTGCATTGTAACATACTAATACAAGTACCTGTCTTCCAACTGGGAGCTGACTTGCAACTTTGCAGCTTGAAACACAACAGTGACTCAGTTTCTTCTGTCTGAATTAAAGAACTTTTGCTATGCTTGTTTTAAATCCACAGCCACTAGATTTTTAGCATTTTTAAACTGCCAAACTCCAAACTATCCTGATTGTAGTAGTTCTTTTACATGCTGTATGAGATGAAAGTGGATATCTTGATCATTGAAAAGACTTTGTTAGTACAAATATTCAAAAGTGGATAAAAATCACAAAAGCCTTTTTTCACCACCACCACCCAGATTCATTTTAATATCAGGATAGCTTAAATTCTGTGTATAGGTAAAACAAATGGTACATGAGTGAATATGAGTAAGTGGTGCTCCCAGCATTTTTCTTCCTGTATACAGATGAACTCTACATTAGTATCCATTCACTGGTGCAGTTAGTGGTGGAAAAGAGAATATTCTGGTCTTTATTGCTTTTGCCTAACTCTGTTTTCATGCTGATTTTTGCTGCTTTTAGATGAGATCATGAAATTAAATTTGTGGGAGGCGTTTTGGATTTTTTGTATGGGTATTCCCCCCTTCCTTCCCAACTGAATAGCTGTTTGCACATTATGCAACTTGACTTGGTCACCTTAATAGAACTTCCAGTCTTCTTTGCAGTAACTTTGTCAAAGACCAAAGTTTCCCAACCAAAAGGTGTTCTAGATGGCTCAGCATGAGGGCATCTGTTGTCACTTAAGCACAAGCTGATTGCTCTGTTGCTGTACTTTCTCTATTGGGTTTGCACTGGAGATAGAGCTTTACTTCAGGGTGTTCAAACTCCTGGGTAGAACCTGATATGTTGCTGCATCTGGTGTGTTGCACTGGAGAAAACTCAGAGTTTTCATCCTCTGTTTCAAGGAAGCTTATGTTGAGAGGAGTTTGGAATATTTTTTTTTCTTTTCTCAATGTGAATATTTTTAATTGAATTTTAGCTTATTATAATGATCATAAGGTCTTAATACACTTAGGAGATGCGTTGTCTTGACTTGGGTTTCACTTAATGGATTTATTCACCAGTGTATATTTCAACAGGTTTGTTGGGTTTTTTTCAACTATAAAGTGTGGCAAAATTCACCTTTTAATTAAACCTGCTTAGCATTCAGTTACTCTAATAGGTGTCATAAAGTTATATAAAATATGCACATAAAAATATTTTCAGTATTTATTATCCTTGCTGTCATCTCTGAACTATGAAATTGGAGCAAATGTCTTGTAAATGACTTTCACATATTGAAATTGTAGCAATATTTTCATATTCAGATGAAACTTCATATGGAGTTCATATTTCTATAGGTTTCAGTTATGGGTTTTTGGAAGCAAGCTTTTCTGAGGTTGATGACCTTTTAATAATTAAAGAAGAAAAAAGCAAACCTCAGTACTCCCCCACAACCCCCACTGTACACTATTTGCTCACCATTTGGTTTAATCACTTGTAATAACTTTTGGGAAAGAATAATGAAAAGCCTTTGAGTTGCTGCTTTCAGTATGTTTCCTGAACATATTCTTGCATACTCATGTGAATTTAGTCTTGAAATGACCTGTCTTTGGGTGTTAGCACAGTTAGGAATTGAGTGACTGCTTTTTGGCCTTTGTTGAAAATTTTGATGGCGTTCTTTGCAAGGCTAATCTTGTAAAACAAGGATCCGTATTATTTAAATAACAGGCCTCTTGACTGCCCAGAAAATGAGTCAAGAAGAAATAATAATTTTTATGGTGTAATTAAAATCTAATTCTGGTCATTTTTATTTATTGTATTTTAAATTTATTTTATTATTAAATGGGGGGGATGGATGGATGACTCCCCCTCATATTTTTATGTTTATACCATATCTTTGGTGTGCCCTTTTAAAGGAAAAACTAATTTCTTGGGCTTTTTACTCTTTACTTCAGATAGTGAACGCGTAATCTGTGTTTAATGATATGCTCGAAGATTACAAGGAAGAGTAGTCGCTGCGGTTATTTTGAATCAGGATAGAATGCCCACAGAATATAGTTTCAGCATTCATTTGTTATTTATAAATACTTTGTATTCACCTTTACTTTTCTCTTCTCTTATGACAAAGCTCCATCCCAGCCAAAGCCAGCACAGAGAGGAATATCTGACTCTTAGAATGTGAATGGGAGTTATTTTTAGAACAATGAAGACAAAACTGGGTTGGTGGGAGGGAGAAAGTTTGTCAGATTAAAAGAATTTCAGTCCCTTTTTTTTGTTAGGAGATGGCCTTTTAAAATCCCCACTATGCTCTGTGTGTGCACATATGAAAGATTCAGTGGCTGATCCAGTTAGGAATGCATTAGAGGCCTTTTTTTCTAAGTGCCCAGGTCTTCCGCATCTATTGTTTTGTCTGCTGACAGCATGGTGGTATAGGATTGCTGGCACAGAGGATGTGGCCACTGCCGCTGCGGAGAGCAACCTAGCAGTGTGCTTTTGGACAGTAGGCTGCCAGAGAATAGGGGGACTGGAGAGCATGATGGAAGAACTCGAGAGGCCCTTTCTTTCCACAAATACCCTGCTGAGCTCAAACTTTAGAGCAGCCCTTCAATTGACTGGCCGCTTACTGCTTCTAACGTGTTCCCTTCAAGATAATATATTGTACTTTTCTTGGACAGGAACTCCCTTTGTCTGAATGTGCAGGGTTTTTTTGTAAAGGAAGAAGACTTTTATGCTCAACGAGGTTTTTTTGTTCCTTCTAAGGATTAATCTTCAAACACAAATGTGGGAATTGAGTCACAAAGTGAGTCTTAATGTGTAACTCTGAATACAGTAGCTTTTTTTGGTAATTATTAAAGATGGAAAAGCTATATTTGTAGTATTACTTTATAGCCTGGGGATTTAAAGTCTATGGCAGATTGTCAAAGATAATATGGGACTAAATAGTAAGCTACATAAAAAATGCATATAGGATATTAGTGAAGACTGGTGTTCTGGGAAGAGAGAAGGAAAGATTCAAATGAAAGAGTTGACTTCCAAGGTGACCACTACAGATACTATGTCAGATGAAGAAATATTAGCTTCTTCCACTAGTAGATACTATATCATGAAATGAGACCTTCTTTTACCCAACAAAAGAAAACCTAAAATTCCCCTTTGGCTTGAGTGATATCTTCTGAACTCTGGATGGTTTTCTTTAGAGCTGGTACAGGTATGGCAAAGACCACCCAGCATGCGTAAGGACCAGCATGAACTGCGTAAGCAGCTGTCACACCCACAATAGACATACTTTTTAAAGTTCTTATCGTAAGGGAAGACTAAAATGGAAGCAAAATTGTCTTTCCTGTCCTCCTGTTATGAGTCATGGGAGCTGCTTTTGTGCTCAGTGCTTTGATAATCAGCCTGCTTATTTGTCACTATGGTCTTAGAAGCATCCTGCTAAGCACCCACTCTCTTAAGTTGGCCACAGCTGTTATAGAAGCTCATACACTCTGAGAAGTGAATTCAGTTCATATATCCAGGATGAGCTGAATTTATTTTTTGAGTCTGTACTTGCATACAAAAGAAAGAACACTCACAGAACAAGATAACCCAAATCGTTATTGGTGCCCTGGAGTTGAAGTTCAGTTTCCCTGTAGGGCTTGAACCAAACAGCCATCTTTAGTAGTTGGAAGCTGATTGAACCCTTACCCTAGCTGGGTGCTTACTGCAGGAAGGGGGCTTTGTTCAGGTTCTTGAGGGCCACCCCCCTCTTCTCCTCCCTCCCCAGCCCTGCTGCCATGGACACATGCTGCCTTTTGGGCCAGTTATGTGACAATGACTTCCCTTGATGTGTAACTCATCTGGATGGGCTTGCAGTTTTCAACTATTAAAAAACAAGGACAATGAAGTCTGTTTCCAATGATGATATTAGCAATGTCAATAAAGGCTTGCTGGAGCTGAATTTTAAACCTATGAGCTTGTGAAAGCAACCTCAGTGTTTTGCTTTTACATAATTTCTTCAAGTTTGACAGTTTTCTAAATTTTGTATTTATTTTCACCAGCTGTTCTTTTCATTCCTAATTTTTTTTTTTATGAGCAGGGGAGGATAGTTTGAAGCTTAGAGTATGAAAAATGGTTTGTATAATTACAAGTTCTTGTTGCTTTTTATCTCTTCTTCAGCCTTTTCTTTTTTCAACTTCCATGTTGTGGGTTTCTTCATATTATGAAATCTTGATGACTCTTCCTCCAGAACCTTGTCCCATTAGGTGCTCTATTGTTCCTCCATAAAATGGGAAAACAAGTTGTAGTTTTTTCCAAGTCCAGGAGACTGGCAAAACTTCACTAGCAATATAATGTTTTTTCTTTCCTTTCTTAACATCAGAATAATGATTCTGGTTTCTTTCTCATAGCTGTTCAAACACTGACTTGGTTCTTCTAAACCTTAATTTCCCACAATACTCATGGTATATACTTCTGGACCAGTAACCACCACCACCCCCCAAGATTTCTCCAACTATTTTCTTAACCCTGTCACTTATATTCTGCTATGACACTGAATCAGATGCTTGTAACTTTAATTAGGATTTTCCTGGAAAACCTCAAGAAATAGAACTGCACATATAAAGGGGAGGAGAAGGAAGAAGTGCTGTAGTAGTGATACATGATGACTAATAGAGGTTAATGCTTCCTTTCTTGTGTGTACCTTGTACAACACAGGATGTGCCAGGCGTTGAATTAATGCATAACCATCAAAGACAAATAGTTTATATGGTATAAGTTCTTTACACCTCTTTACTGACCTGCTGTTGTGTTAGTGAGCAGATGAAACTGTACCCAGCCACTAGAAACTCTTAAATGTATCTTCTCAATGACTACAAATAATAAATATCTAAATAGAAATTATTTCTTGTTTTAGGAGAGCAAGAGGCCCATATTGCCTACTGGCAAGGAGCTTGTTTAACAGCTAATGGATGACTTTGAAGTCAGATAGAAGTTTCTGACTTAAGCATGGTGCAAATTGCAGTCTTCCTTTCTTGATATATGAAATGAACTCTGTAATTGATATGCAATATCAATACCAATCTATGTACTTCTTGAACAGAGTATTATTTCCTCCAGATTTTGTGAAGGCGAATGTCTACCTCAAGGTTTTTTATAATCCTAGCTAAATGTCTCTGCAAATAATGGATAGCATTTTTGTAGGGGTTTTTTGGGACCGAGGTTTTGGTGTAAGAGGTTATCGGGTACTGTGATGCTGTAGTAGTCTGTATGTTACTGTTTTTTGGTTTTACATATGAACCTTACATACTATTGCAAGACCACTACACTTGTATTAAAATCTCTGTGGTGTTTTGCCCCCCAAAGGCCCACACAAGCCACTCTATCACTCCCCTTTTCAGCTGGACAGGGAAGAAAATATCTATTGAGAGGCTCAGGAGTCGAGATAAGGACAGGGAGAGATCATTCTGCAATCAGAGTCACGGGCACAACAGACTCAACACAGAAGAAAGGAAAGAAACTCTCTAATTTATGACACTGCCCTGCACACCCAGTGACACCAGAGTTGGGTAATAAGAAGTGTGACCAGACATTAAATCACCTCCCCCCGCCCCTCCCTTCTTAGCAGACTTCACTCTAGTCATGATTTTGCTCCCTTCCTCTTCCCACCCCACCCCTCCCTGCCCCCATTGTGGCACGGGGAGGGGCAGGGAATGGGGGTTTCAGTCAGTTCCAAGACATCTGCCTTCTTGGCTGGGGGCATTCCTCATACCTTTCCCCTGCTACATCATGGGGCCCCATCCATGGCAGGCAGTCCTCCACAAACTTCTCCATCAGTCCTTCCTGTTGGGGCTTCAGCTCCTCAACAACTCCCTTCCATGGGGTGCCAACCTTCAGGCCCAGACTGCTCCAGCCTGGTCCCTCAGTGAGTCACAAGCTCCCCAGCAAACCTGCTCTGGTATGGGTCCATCTCTCCATGGGCTGCAAGTTTCACTGCCAGGAACTTGCTCCAATGTGGGCTTCCCACAGGGTCACAGCATCCTTCAGGTGTCTCCACCTACTCTGGCGTGGGGTCCTCCACAGGTTGTAGATGGGATCTCTGCTCCCCATCATCATCCATAGGCTGCTGGGGAATCTTTCTCTCCAGCACCTGGGGTGCCTCCTCCCGACCTTCCCTGGCCTTGGTGCCTGCACAGCTCCTTACATCTTCTCACTCCTTCTGGGGGCACAAAGCGGCTGCTTGTGGGGTTTTTTACTCCTAAATGTGATTCCCAGAGATGCTGTGACCGTCGCTGATGGGCAATCTGGTGTTTGCTCTGTGGGGCCTGCAGAGAGCTTCTGGCTGCTTCTTACAGAAGCCACCCCTGCAGCCCCCTTCTCCACCAGAATCCAGCCACACAAAATTACAACAATCTCACACTGTTACAGTTCTGGATTAAGTAAAATTAATTTGTTCTTGTTCATTTCATGATGTTTCATTTTGCTGCATTGGCTGTGTTTTGTAGAGCATCATTGAGGCCCTCTCAGAGAACTGTTGGTTTAATTCATATGTTGGTCTCCTGTGAATCTGGCTGCCTCAGGAAGGGATGTTAGGAGAATGAGTGCTATTTCCCTACTGAGAAACTTTGAGAGGTAAAGAATGGCCTTATTTATTTCCCCTTCTGCAAGGTTGTCATTCTAGCCAGCAGGCAACTTATTAAAACAGACCTACATGGAGCTCAGCGCAAAGAATAAAATTGTGGTGCTATTAATAAGTATTTTTTGCTATTTCCAGCGTTCAGCTTGAAAGAATCCAGCCTGTCTTCACTAAGTTGGAGAATAATGTAATTCTTGCTATGGACAACTTCCTTGAAATTACTTTTTTGGTTAAAACACATAGCTTTTATTTTTTCTTTATTGCTATATTTGCTCACTCTGCCATTCACAAGACTGTGTTCATAGAGTTTGAGTTCATGTTACTGGACTCCCTGGGAGAATCAGTGGTTTTAAAAACAGGCTTAACAAGGTCGGTGCCTTTTAAAAACTAGAAAAATCCCAGAAAGTTAAGTGGGTGCTGCCACTGAGCAAATATTTTTAGCGGTTTCCTTTCAATCATTCAGGAGCTTTTGAAAGCAAAGATCTAAAACAAGTATTTACATCTTGTCAAGGGATTAGATGGGTCTAGCTTGTCTGAGTTCACCAATGTTGCAGGAGAAAACTGTTTTGAATTACTGCTCTGGTTGAGATGCGGTAAAAAGACCTGGGGCAAAGTGGGTATGAATCCACGCTTCTGTGCATGCCACTTCTCCTTTCTTTAGCTCTCATTTTCATTTCAGGATTAGGTTCTTCAGAACTGCTCTCAGCAGAGTTGTGCATGAAGATGAGACTGGAGCTAGTGCAGAAGAGATGGGTCACTTGAGTGCAATTTTTCTTTTGGGAATCCCCCTGTACATGCATCTCTTTTACCTTTGCTGTCAGTCATGATGCACTTTGGGGAGAATTGGAGGAGATGGTTTGTCTGTTTCTTTGGGCCAGTCGAAGTGCATCGCTAATGGTGATGAATGAACATCGATAAGTGAGTTGACAGGCTTTTATTTACCTTTAGGGAATTGCATGGAAATGGTGCTTGAGGTGCCACGTGTCCAGGAGCAGCAGTGTAACAAGCAGATCAGCTTTCTGTGGGTCTTAATGAAGCACAAAGAGAAACTATGTAATCGGGTGGGGAGAGGAAGATGTGTAGAATTTTAGAAAGGAAGGTCAGCTGCTTGCAGATCTCACCTTTATTTCCCAATTAAAAAAACAGGATATGGACTAAATGCATGTAGAAGTCTTAAAAATAGAGAAATAAAAACAGTGGATCACAAGCGGCCTACCTGTAGAGCTTTAAGTAGTTAATGAGAAATTTAGCAATTACGAATGAGGGCAAGAAGAAACTGCATCTAAACTTCTTGTGGATTTTCTAATACATTATCTCATAAGCTTCTTCACTATTTTGCCATAGATCCAAAAAGTATTGTGTACGCTGTAAGGCAGAAAGACAATGCACGGTAATAACATCTGCAGCTAAGTAATGAATGTTATCACAGACTAATTTCTAGAAAGACTTGTTAATGAATTGCGTTGGGAAGTGAAGGAGCAGATTTGGTAACGTCATCAAAAGGTGTTAATAGAAAACAGAATATATGTTTTCTGACTTTCTTTCTTTCCAGCAAGTATTTTTGCTGTTCTGAACATGGCTGACCTGTTTTCTTCTGTCCTGCTTGTTATGGCCTTAACTGTTCTTTCAAGGTCTCTGTGGCCATATTTCTGTCACTTGGCTGTAGCATGGGGACAGCTAGCTGGGCCTGGGGGCCTGGCACCAGCCTCTTTCAGTAGAAAGCCAAAGCAGCTCAGTGCGGGCTCGGTTCTCACGCTGATGGGCAACTGAGCAGATGCTCCTGCTTTGCCTGGTTTTGCCCATTTCTTCATTGATTCTTATAACCTGAACAATCTTGGACAAAGAGTGCAGAGGCTTTTGTGAGCTGGAGGTTCCAAATGAGATAGGAGGGGAGTATATGAAAGGGAAAGCAAAGGGTGTTTTATATACGTTCACAAGTTCTGACTAAATGATCTCTCTCTAAAACAAAACCAAGCCATCCCCTTCATTTGGAAGTCACTGCTTTATTTTCAAAGTTTGTTTCCAAAATATTATATTCGGTTAACTCTGAAACGGGTTCTAAAATAACAATGCCCTCCCTCTCCAATTATCTCCCTGAGGCTTGCTGAGGCTCCTGTCACTGTGACTTCCCTCCAGCCTTGAATCATCTGTTTTGTTGTGTATGACTTATTCAATACAGGATTTTTGGCCAGCACCCCTACCTTAGAGTGAAATAACATGTGACTTACCGCTTGTATGAGCTGAACCCAGTATCATTAGGTCACACTCACGCATTACACATACATTAATCAAATTAATTCACTTCCGTCTATCCAGCCATTTTGTTCCTTGTGAGTTGTTCTGTTCTTGGAGCACTGAACTGTGGAAATGACATGTTTCCAATTCATGGTGATACTATTTTACCTTTTTTCCCCCTTTTTGAACACGGATGTATGCCTTTAATGCTAGGGGGAAAATGTGGTCTGAATTAGCAGAACCAAACATTGGTGTGTTTAGTTTATCAGATTTCTAAGATTGTAGAAAAGTGGTGAGCCTAAAACAGACAGATACAAAAAGCATTATTCTTTTCCCTGTGTAAAGTTGCTTGATTTGAAAGATACCCTCAAAACGAGGAAACGTGGATTAAACCCTTTGAAAACTTTTATTTTATTACATTTCCATTAAATAAATGATAATGGAAACAATTTTGTAAATCCGATTGCTAGTTGGTTTAGTAAATAATTTCCTTTTTTGAAACAATCTCAGAAAATAGTAGCAGATTATTTTCTATTGCTTGGTGCTCTTTCTACCGCATCCTTTTTATCATAACAGTGGACAAATAACAACCTGACTAAACACAATTTGTTTTTATACCTAGCCGTCAACAGATACCAAACTGAGAACATTAAGTAATTATAGGTGTATCTTGGCTCACTGAGGCAGTTCCTAGCAATGTTTTTGTCTGCTTCTTTCCTGTAGAAAACAACTATGCAAGTTAACTATTTTAGTAGACATCCTCAGTATGGGATTACAAGGCCAGCTGCTCTGTCAGATTGGTGTTCTCAATATGTTCCATCCACTATATGTGCTGCTAAGCTCTCTTGATCATAAAACGTAGAGGTAAATTAATGTCTACTACAATTGTCAGACAATATTGGTGGGATATATACATACCACTGCACTCTCACTGAAATAAAACTAAGTCCTAATTGCTTTATGTTCTCTTCTTTCCCCAGGAAGATACAAACAGCCTAGAAATTAAGAAAAAGTGTAAGAAGTCTGATCAAAGTGGAATTCTTTTTCCAAGAGCCTTTTCTCGATTGCCTTCTGCAAAATCTTTGGACGCCCCTTCATTGTGCCATGTTTTGTGGCTCTCACTGTAAGAGGAATTTGTCTTGATGAAGATTCCTAACATTGGTAATGTGATGAATAAATTTGAGATCCTTGGGGTTGTAGGTGAAGGTAAGTAGTATTAATTTTTAAATGAATTAGAATTTTATGTATACTTGACTTAGTTCTCTTGGTGGTAGTAATCTTTCATTTGCAAAATATTGCTTATGTGCAAGTCTTAAGAAACATGAGTATATTCTCTACAGCTCCTTCTAGTTCCATTCTCAGGTGAGAGAAGAAGTTTAGAAGACAAAAGAAAAGGAAGAGCAATGAGAAGGGATTGTGTTTTGTGGAGAGCATTTTTGGATTTTTTTTTTAAAGTGTATTATACTAATTTCTCTGTAGTGATAGTGGAGGAATGCAAGTTGTCAGACTTCTCTACAAGTTTATTTAAAATTATAATTTCAGCATTTTAAAAGCTATTTACTTTTGACTAAATTTAATAGAATGTTTTCAGTGCACAGAAATTTAGTTTAGTATCTGTATGTGCAAGTTCTGGATAGTACTAGGAATAATATTATTTCAATAGCCAGGAGGTGACTACTGCTTTTTTTTTTCCTGCTTTGAGATGGTTTCTCTCTCCTCTTTGTTTCAGGAGCCTATGGTGTTGTACTTAAATGCAGGCACAAGGTGAGTAAATTGCTTTTAGTCAGAGATAACAGTTCCTATTGAGTGGAACAGTGACTTTGATGAGAACTGAGATGTTACTAGATACGAAATGTGGCAGCTGGGGTGGGCTTTTCCTTGCAGTCAGTCATTCAGTTTAATTGCAGCACTGTCAGAGGAAATGGTTACATCTAGTACCAAACCTCCATTTTTTTGGTGCATAATATTCGTAACATGTAAAGTATTATGAATGTTTTGTTCATCTCAAATAAGAAAGTTGTGGTGGGGTTTTTTTGTTATGTTTTTAAAGAAAAAAGTTTCTTTGGAATGCTTAAGCAGTCTCAATTAGAATGTCAAATTAATTGCCAAATAAGGCTATGTAAGAACTTACCTGGTTTGGGAGGGGAAGGGAGTGGGATCCATGTGGAATTTTTACAGCTGTTGGACAATCAAACTGCAGTAAGAAAACACTGATTTCTGTGTTTGTTGATTTTAATTTGGAAAAGGAAGAAAGAAAATAGGAAAGAAAAAGCCCTGTTCCAGACAGAAATGAAGTCTGGCAAGCTGTCTACACTATTTTAGGTGCTCTGTAACTTGTATGTATCTGAACTTGCCGCTCATCAACAGCGATCTCTGACATGGACTACTTTGCTGCCTTTGGAGCTGCAGTGTCATCATGGAACAAAAAAACTTCTACTCCTCTGAAGCAAAAAAATTTAGAATCGTAGATTGATTCATTTGTAGTGATCCTAGAACATGTAGAAGTTTTAGTATGTAGTTCATACCTTTTTTTCTAGAAAAGGTTAACACTCTGCAGAGGGCCTGTGGTGGCAGCTAGCATGTACACAGAGGGACTTTTTAATGGGAAATATATTTGGAGTGGCTTACAGTATTAAGATGGCTTAAAGTTAAAAAAGGAAAAAATGAATAAGAATTTGGAAAGATCCAATCTCAAGCTGAGGCCTTGTCTGGCTTGGGGAAAACTATATTCCTCAATAATGCTTTGGTAAATTGCATATTTTTAGAGTATTTACAGAATAATCATAGAATCATTAAGGTTGGAAAAGACCTCCAGGATCATCTAGTCCAACTGTCCCCCTACACCTATATTACTAACTAAATCATGTGCCAAAGTACCTCATCCATCCCTTCCTTGAACACCCTGAGGGACAGTGACTCCACCATCTCTCTGGGCAATTCCTTCCCATGCTTGTCCACTCTTTCTGAGAAGAAACTTCTCTGAATTTCTAACCTGGACCTCCCCTGGTGCAACTTGCAGCCATTCCCTCTTATTCTGTTGCTAGTCATCTGTGAGAATAGGCCGACCCCCAGCTCACCACAACCTCCATTCAGGTAGTTGTAGAGAGCAGTAATGTCTCCCCAAGCCTCCTCTTCTCCAGGCTAAACTGGACTAAACTTCCAGGGTTAACAGTTTGAGGGCTCCCATGTAGTGACAATGCCATTTATACCAAGCAACTCTTTTCTTTATAGAAGGTAACCTCACCAAGACTCAAGAAGTTTCTAGGATTACCTGCATTGCTTAGTGAAATTGAAGCTTTGCATGTCTTCAGTCATGCCCTCATCTGGAATAGCTCAGTGCTCTAAAAGTATCATATAATGGCAGGGTATCATGTTGTCTGAGCTCCTATAAGAGCACCTTGCAGTGCACCAAATGAGTAGAACGGAAAGGCTTTGCTTTAGCAAGAGGTAGATGTTTCCTCCTACAGCCTGTGTCAGGACACTGAATTGCTTGTGAGGATGTACATTTTTTAGGTAGTTGCACTGTTGTGGGGCTGGGGTTTTTTTCTGCATCTTCAAGCTTAAACAAAACAATGGTACTGAAGTTCTAAAAGTGGAGTTTATTAGTGCATCTGTAATTGGATTTACTGAGAGCTGGGATGTCCAGTATTTGGAGATCTTAAAAAAAAAAAAAAAAAAAAGACAAGGTATGTTGCTACATTAAGCTTAGTGATTTAAGATTCTCACTTAAAACCACCTGCATCCAATGTCAAAAAGCAGATGACTTAAGGCACTATCTACTTTACTGCAAAGTTAAACTTTGACATGCATTGTTTTTTCCCTATCTTTCCTCTAGCTGTTTGCTGCCTTTTACACCTTGGTAAAATACAATGAGAGACCTGTCCCAATTTTTTTTTTGCAAGGTACCATGTAGATTTGGAGTAGACATGTTCTGCTTGTCTGTTAAGAAAACATTTACTAATTGCCACGTGAATATTAGTTTCTGTTTAATTATAAGCATCATGATAAATAGAATTTATTAGTTTCTATGTTTTTGATGGCTTTTGTTATTTTTTACTTGCCTTGTTGGTTTTAGATATGGAGAAACAGTGGCTATAAAGAAAGAGAATTGGAGGAATAGTTTGAATTGGAGCTTGAAGTTGTGAAAAGATGCTGCCTGTTTGCTGTAGACAGAAAAGAAGCAAATTATAGATAGGAATATTAAGGCTCTGATATCGATCATGGACTAGAATGAAAGCGATAGAAATGAAGTTGTAGAGAACACAGTGGGAAGGGAGGAAGAAAAGGGGAGAAGATTCTAATTCCTGTGACATCAAAGATGTTATAAACTAAAGGGGTGGGGTTTGGGTGATGCTTAAAACCAGTTGCTAATTAACTCAAAATGGAAACTTCAACCAAATCATAGCAAAGGCTGTGCATTAAGAACAGTATTTCTTCTTACTTCGTTTACAATGAAAATTGCAGGATGCTATACATAGTTGTTCTTGATCAGGAACTGTGTTTTAATACAACTTTCCTACTTTTGTAGAAAAACCCCCAAAGATTTAAATCACCTTTATGAAGTCTTAATGGAATTCCCTGGAAATGCGAGGATATGTGTGGGTTTTTTGCTGTTTGGCTGGCGGTATGGGCATGAGGTTATTTGTATGGATGAAGAAAGTAAGAAGTTCTTCTATGCAATCTGTCTGCAGGTTGCACAGCTGAACTTTGAGTACATTGCATAAGTCTATTCAGCACCATGTAGGAAGTCCAGAACCAGCGTAAAAGCTGGAGAATGTTGCAGTATTTTTAATGTATGTGTGTTATATAGCAGCCCATCCTTGGGCATGTTCCCTCAACATGTACTGGTTTTGTGCAAAGCTAGCAATTATGTCTAAGAATTTGAATGCAGAAGCATTTATTTTATCTTTATAAGTGGCAAGATGCCAGGATCAAATTCTCAGCTGTTATAAGTCAATGTACTTCCACTGTATTGGTGAGAGAGCAAATTTTGTGTAAAAGGAAGAGCTAGCCCCTAATTGCAACAATTTTCCAGCATATAATCCACTGGTGCTTCAATAAATATGTAGCTTTTTGCCCCAGTGCATTTCACTGGTGTTTGTGTGTGGATTTAAATCAGAGAAAATGGCATAAGGAACCAAATACCTTGACCTTATTATATGCATTTTAGTTTTCCTGATAATGTTCCCTTAGCAAAGAAAAAGCAGCTCTTCTAGAACAACTGTGTTTATTATACAGCACGTTTTTGTCACAAGTCCTTTATTACTAATTGTGGTGTTTATCTGTTGTGTTGGGTTTTTTCCCAATGTGAAGCTAATACAAATAATGTTGGGATAAAGCAGATCTGACATTCTGAAAAGCTTTTTTTTTTTCTTTCTTTTAATGAGAGGACTTTTCATAGAGGAATATACTGAAGTACATTGTGTTTGGAAACACTGGAAATATATTTAATTTTCAAGAACTATGAAAACAGACTGTCTCGACGTATTTACTGGATCTCAGCTATATTTGTCTGAAAAGAAAAGCCACTTGAACAGTTCAGCAGTGTCAGAGATCACGGCTGAGGAAAAGAATCTTTGCTTATGTTTAGGACTTGTCAAATACCCTTTAAATAAAACCATGTCCTGGTTTCAGTCAGGATAGAGTTAACTTCATTTGTAGCAGCTGATGGAATGCTGTGTTTGGGAGTTAAAATGAAAGCAGTGCTGATAACACCCTGATGTTCTTAGTTGCAGTCAGACAGTCAAGGACTTTCTCAGCTTCTTCGTATCTCTCTATTCATGAGAAAGGAGGGGCGAAGCCAGGACAGGTGACCCAGATGGGCCAAAGAGAGTATTCCATGCCAATTATGTCCTGCCCAGGATAACGGGGGGCTGAGGGAAGAAGAAGAGGGGCGGTGGGGGGACGGTCGGGTTCCGGGACAGCTCTGGGTGGTACGGCCTGAGTTGTGTGGTTCGGGGAGAAACTGCATTGTGTATCAATAGTTTCATATTCTTGTGCTCTAAAGTCCTGTTAGCATTGTTATATTTTATCTTTCTGTTCTCTTAGTAAACTATCCTTATCCCAACCCACGAGCCTCTTAGCTTCTTGGTTTTGGAGTTATTTGCCCCTTCCTTTTCCCTTCCCTTGTTTCACCCCCTTTTTCCCTCTTCCCCTGCTCTTTTACTTTAAGAAGCAGGCAGCTGCGTGGATCTCGGCCCGCAGCCGGGGTGAAATCACGACAAACCACTACTCCTTTCACTTTGCAGTCTGGGCTTACAGCTTCATGCAGTTATCCTTTGCTAATAGGGACTTAGGAACAAGTATTTGGAGGACTCTGACATTAGATATAAAGCTAATAGGACAATATTGTGACTTAGAATAGGCAAAAGGATAGGAAGTTGCTCTGGTGAAGCCATAGCTGTCCAAAGCCAGGCACATGAAAGAAAGAAGCTTGGAGAAAAAAAACTAGCTGAAAGCCAGAGTGAGAAGAGAAAGTGTTGATATACTGTAAGATACTAAGCTGTATGCATAAGAGCAAATGTTGAAAATTGTAGCTGCAAGTAGGAGGAGTTTGTAGAAATGACATGTATATATCCTTGGATGACTGAGATAAGTAGAGACTGTGTCTAGGTAGAGGAGATGATGACACTGGAACAAGGGGTCATTCATTGGAATGAGGCAGAGCTCACCACAGGGCCAGGCTGATGAAGGGTTCCTACCAGGCGGCAGTCAGACCGCAGCTGTTCTGCTAACGCTGTGTGTCTAGTTTGGAAGCACTGATTCCCATTTCTGCTTTCGTTCCCGTCCACAGAGCATGCATAGTGGTTTGCCTTGTCTAGCCAGGGTTTCTCAAAAATTGAATTGAACATGGATTAAAGACACAGATGCAAGTCTGTAAAACAAACAAAACAAAAGGTCACTTTTTTCTCCAGAGCAGGATTTCATTATTATCCAGTAAATAAGGAATAGATTGCATCTTAAGAAATGAGATTGAAACACCTGGACACCTAAACCTGATGGTTATATAAATAACAAAGCATGGCAGCTGATGGTTTTCCAGTTTTTAAATCTGCTGTAGTGGGGAGCTGGCAGAAACTTGCAGGAAAAAGGCCCTGAAAATACGCAAAAGGGAAGATGCCTGTATACATATATGTATATGTATGTATTTATGAGTTTTCTTAGGTTATCTAGGTGTGCAGAAAGGTGTGTGGTGATGCAAATTCTCTAAATGCACAGTAGAAATGTATGAAATCTCCTAGACTTACCCTTTCTCTTGCTATGGGCCATGTCTTATCAGAGTCCTTGGAGCCTGAGGGGCTGCAGTTTAATGATTTAGAAATGTAATACCACTTGTTCTTGTATGTACAATATCTCCTGCCTAGTAAGATGTTTATACTGATCTTTTATTGTAGAACTGTGTCTCCTTTGGGTTGTTCTGTATTGTATGAGACATCTTTAGACCTTTTTCTTTAGAATAAACACCACTGCATTCCATCATTAAAAACAAACAAAAATATTTGATCTCCTCTGTGACAAGGTTAGCTGCTTGGTGGATGAGGGAAAGTCTGTGGATATTGTCTACCTGACTCTATTAAAGCCATTCACACCATTTCCCACGGCATTCTCCCAGAGAAACTGACTGTTCACAGCATGGGCAGGCATACTCTCTGCTGGATAAAAAACTGTCTGGATGGCCAGGCCCAAAGAGTTGTGGTGAATGGAACTAATTCCAGTTGTCCAGTCACAGGTGGTGCTCCCCAGGGCTCAGTCCTGGGGCCAGGTCTCTTTAATACCTTCAAAAGTGATCTGGACAAGTGGATTGAGTGCACCCTCAGTCATTTTGCAGATGACACCAAGTTAGGCGAGAGTGGTGATCTGCTTGAGGGTAGAAAGGCTCTACAGAGGGGTCTGGACAGGCAGGACTGATGGGCCAAGGCCAGCTGTGTGAGGTTCAACAAGGCCAAGTGCCGGGTCCTGCACTTGGGTCACAAGGACCCCATGCAGCGCTACAGGCTTGGAGCAGAGTGGCTGGAAAGCTGCCCAGTGGAAAAGGACCTGGGAGCTTTGAGTGACAGCTGGCTGTTCATGAGCCAGCAATGTGCCCAGGTGGCCAAGAAGGCTGACAGCATCCTGGCCTCTATCAGAAATAGAGTGGCCAGCAGGACTAGGGAAGTGATCGTCTTCCTCTACTCGGCACTGGTGAGGCTACACCTCAAATACTGTGTTCAGTTTTGGGCCACTCACTTCAAGAAGGTCACGTAGGTACTGGAGCATGTCCAGAGAAGGGCAACGAAGCTGGTGAAGGGCTTCAAGAGCACAAGTCTTTTGAGGACTAAGGGAATTGGGGTTGTTTATCCTGGAGTAAAGGAAGCTGAGAGGAGACCTTATCAGTCTCTACAACTACCTGAAAAGAGCTTGTAGCCAGGTGTTGGGGGTTGGGTGTCTTTTCCCAGGTAACAAGTAATAGGATGAGAGGAAATGGCCTCAAGTTGTGCCAGGGAAGGCTTAGATTGGATATTAGGAAAAATTTCTTCTTCGAAAGGGGATTGTTGGTCATTAGAAGAGGCTGCCTGGGGAAGTGGTTGAGTTGCCACTCCTGAAGGTGAGTAGCTGTGGTGCTTAGGGACGTGGTTTAGTAGTGGGCTTGGCAGTGCTAGGTTAATGGTTGGACATAATGATCTTAAAGGCTTTTTCAAACCTAAGCAAGCCTCTGATTCTGAACCTTAGTTTACAGAATCATTTGGCTACTTCAGTGCGTTGAAGAATGACTGTTTTAATAGGTTTAATATTTCCAGGCAATTTCCTCTTTAGATTAGCATTCAATTTTGTCATCTTTGAGCCTTCAGTAATCCTCTTGCATTGTCTTCTGGTGAATTTGTGTGCATCAGAATATCTAAAGGAAATACTGATCTCTTAAAGGTACAGTTTATTCAGTAGAAAATGCACTGGGTCTGCACATATAACAGAATCACTAGGTTTCATTTGACTATCTCGGCCTTTCCCATGTCTCATGACTAGAAACCCTACTGACCAGCAGTGTCACAGTTTCCTTAGTTTTCCCTTTGAAATCAATGTTTTTCTGTTCCTCCACATCTCAAAATCTGCAGCCTTCACACTACTTGATTGTCTTAGAGTTCAGTCAGGAGCTCCCCACTTAACAGTGCTGGTCAACCTGAGAAATTTTTCACAGCTTACTGCATGTTGGAGCAGGCCATTTCTGTGTTTTGAGGAAGTCATCCTTGAAGAGCAACCAGCCTTCCCAGAGACCCTCACCCTTTAGGGTTGGCTATATCTGTTCTTGTGAAGGTCCAGGGTTGTAATTACACTGCCAGTCTTCCTTAGTTCTTTCAGGATCTTCAATTCCTCTACATCATGGTGCTCTGCATCAGGAGATGCTGTCTGTTGTAATTACAGTAAGAAAGGCACTCAGGCTCCCTAAATTATGATTTAAAGTGCTGCTACTTTATAGTCTTAAATTTAATAAAAATGGTCCAGGTAAGCTTACATCCTTTTAGGTGCTGGGAACCTTGAGTAGTGCAGCATCAAATGGGCCACTGTTCGGGGTGCAGCATACTCTGCAGACTCTGTAAGAAGAGCTTATCCTGTTTTTATTATTTAAGCTATCACAGGATTTTCTCAAATGAAAACTCTGTTAATCTCTCATACTGTCAAGCAGTATGGCTGTGAGAGATGCTTCTTGTGCGTGCAGGTGCAGAGTGGGAGCAGCCTACAGACTCTGTTACAAGGGGCTGGTTGAGTTTGTCTTGTGGTGAAAGGACTTTCTCAGGTGAACCCTTACGTGGAACACTAACTTCTTGGTTTACAGTGGTCTGGTCAGGGTTAACTGCCTCTTAGGTTATCGTCAACTCTCACAAGCCTATTGCTTTATTGGTCAGTTGTGTAAAGAAATTTGAAGCATCTTCCAAAAATCTCTCAAAGTGCTCTGAGTCCTCTGTGATAACTGGGCTTTACTGTAAGGCTTCAGAAGGCTTTGTCTGCTATGTTTTATTGATCAGGCGCTTTGAAGCAGATGTCCTCCCTAATGTCACTTCTAACACTCATGCAAAACCTTTTGGCTTGTTTCTTACCTGTTTCAAAGCCAATGTTGTTGTGTTCAAGCCACTGTTTCCTCTGCAAGAATCTCTTTACCTTCTTAGCTCATCCTCCTCAAAATATCCCATGTCTGTAGCAGTGCTCTGGTCAAAATTAAAAGGTAAGGGTACTTGTTTGTAAAAGTTGCAGTTATTTTCAGTGTTTTCTGACATTCTTTAGATCTGTCTTTTGAGGTTCCTTAGCTTTCTAGCACATGTTTAGCCAAGTGCTTGAACTGAAAAATACAGCCTTTGTTGCCTTTTATCTTCAGTATTTTTTCTGGTATTATTGTCTGTACTGGAATGGATACAACTGTGGTTTTTTTTTTTTCTTTTACTTTGGATTTTACTGATTTGATAGTAGTTCCTGTTGGGTTGACTGTGAATTGAAATGAGGAGATGGAAAATCTGAGTTCTCAAAATGACCATGGGCTACTATCTGCAAGGGTTTTTTTCCCCTCAATGTTATAATGTTTCAAATAATGGAAGTCGTATGACCGGATTTCAGATTTTGACAACTCAAAAGAAACTAGCAATGCCTGGCTTTGAACCTAGAACACAGGCTGTGCTGATTCTATAGTTTCTGGTTCTTGGTGTTTATATTTCACTAAACTTTTTGTAATACTGTGATCATTCTGAAAGACTGTACCAATATTCAGAAAGATTAGCTAGGCAACAAAAGACATCTTAGTTTGTGTCACTCCAATGCTTAGTTAGCAATGGAGAACTTGATAACTAGTCAAGAACAAAATGATAGGTAATCGTGGGAAGTAGGTCTTGTCAGACAAACCCCATTTCTTACTTTGAATCACGGGTCACTGATAAAGAAAACTACATATGTGACACATCTGCATATATGGCTGAGAGCTGCAGGAGATTCTAACTGGTGTTCTGGTGTAAATTTTAAGCAGTGTGGATTTGAGAACTGGCAGATTAACAGACCTCAAAGCAACTGTGAGTAGGGAGTTAAGGAGTGGTTTTTGCAGAGCTAGACACTAGATATAATATTGCTAGTCAACATTTTAATGGCTGCTCTGAAGGTAAATATGAAAGCATGGCTCTTAAAAGTTACAGAAAACTGACTGCAGTGGTAAGCAATAGAATTTTGTTAATGCAGAACATTTAGCATTACATGGCAAGTGATTCAAATCAGGCAAAGGGTATTCTAAAAATTTAATGTTTGTATTTCTTCATATGCAGTTGACTTTTAAAATTTGAACCTTCCAGGAAAAATCTGAATTATTTTAGGAGTGTTTTGAGCACTCAGTTTTATTATTTCAGCCTAAAGCTGAAGCTAAGTAACACATAGATTATTATTTTTCTTCCCAATCGACTACCCTGATGGACACAAGAATCAAGAGTCATTTTGAATCAAATAAATTCAGCTAGCTTGGTATCTTAAAAATTACTTTTAGAGGTAAACAAGCGATTAAGAACAAAGAAGGCATTTTGGGATACGCTTACACAGTATTCAGTCACTAACTGGTACAGTGCTACTGGAAAGTCATTATCACCAGATTATTCTAGCACAGATTATGCCAGCAGTGTTTTTTTACTACCTTATCCTATGCCTAAAGCCACCTGTATTTTGGCTTCTACTTGTCTGTGTATCCTGTTTAAAATATTAACAGACATTTCTTTATACTCTGTATTCTGTCCTTCAGTATTTATTTTTTTGATATACTATCAATTTACATATAATTATCCTTTGCTTAAAATCATGTAAAAAGTACAGTGCCAAACCCTTCAGATTAATGTCTAAAATGTCATTGTTCCTATTGCTATCTCATTGCTGCCTGTGGTTACATCCTCAAATTTTTGTGCTGATCTTTTTTGTTGAGTTCTGTACATAATTAAAATTCTGTGGGTTTGCTCTGTGGCAAGATGGTTTTAACCATGGCTGAGAGCAAATCTCTGTGCAGCACACCATTGTTTTTCAGTAATGGCAGTTTACCTGTAGAGGATTATTGCACTTAATGCTGTTGCTCCTCAGGCTAAAGCACCAACTCACCAACGTGTCGTTGTGCCAAAACTTGTGTGAAATGTGTACAATGAACAGGAGACCTGTATTTAGTGTGCCAGTAGTTAATGTTTGCAGTAGTCATGAGTCAAGATCTGTCTTGAGTATTATGTGAGGAAAACAGAGCTATTGGGCAAACTTAGGGCTGGAAATTCTTTAATAAACATTTGCTGCCACTTCACCATTAGGCAGCGAGTAACCTTTTAAATCCCTTGCAGAATTCTGGTTTGAAATATTAGGTGTATAGTATTTCTTTCATGGGCTTCCATACTCTGCCTCCATGGCATTTCTTTGAGTGCAGTAGCAACAGATGAGCTTGGCTTGTGCTAATTCACTTCAGTTATCACTTTTCTATATGTGTATATAAATCATGTACAGAGAACATCTATAGCTTCTTGCTATGCAGGGTAGATGCTGTAATGGAGTGTTGAAAGCTTCAAAGCTTTCATTTTTCACTGATGTGTTGTGGCATTTGTATACACCTGAGCCTCTTCCATAGTCCTCTCAGTTCCTGTGGCAGGGGAAACAGGCAATCAGATTAGCATATATTAATATGTTTTAAATTTCATTGATGTCAGTGGAGTCCTGATTTATATTAAACTAACTGGAAGATTAATGTTTGTGCTGTTACTGCTCCAGACATCAGATAGGTGTGCAGAGTGAAGGGTAGAAATGAAGTTGCTGAGATCTCAGTGACTGAGAAGATAGCTGACTGGTCTCTCCTCCCCTCTCACTCCCAAGGTGGGCTGTACTATTCTCTGTATCACAAGATTGCTGCCTTCTATTTCTTTTCCTTTAAGTTTTATTCCCAAGTTTCATCTTTCACCATTTTTGAAAAGAGTTGTTTCATAAGATATCTTAAGCCATTAAAGCACTAATTTTGAGGTAGCTATCCAACTCTAAAATGACTTACTTTCCTCAGTGGGGAAAGTTAGATCTCTGGCGTTGTCTCAGTTTCTTATAAATCTGAGTCCTGGGTTTAACTGAAGTAAACATTTGGTTTTGACACTTTTAAGGCTATACAGGATGAGAGGATAAAATCAGGTAGTCCCATGTCTCCTTTTGATTGCTTTTGTTGTGTTTTCTGTCTGTTACTTGTGCTACAGATTAAGATATACTGTGTTTCAAGGATTTCTTTCTTTTTTCTCTCTTTTTATATGAACTCCTGCTATCTTTTTCAGTCATGTGTGATGACATCTTTAAGAGAACCTGGCCAAACTGTACAAAGAAGGCATGAAAATAATGCATTAAATTTAGTGGTTTTCATTATTCACTTTGTGTGTAGCCATTATCAGTGAAACAGTGCTGCTCTGATGTCTCAGGTTGTGTTGTTTCCCCACACGTCCTTCCTGGCAATCCAGGCTGCTCTATGGAAGGTCCCCTGGAGGATACTCCTTTCCCCTACTACCTCCTTTGTACTTGCCATGCTATGAACCCTGCTCAGATGTGGGCGGTATTTCGTATTTAAAATTGGCTTTCCCTCCCTGATTTCTTCCCAAAAGCTAATTTAGAGAATGAAGATGCAGGGAGAAAATGAGAAAGAGCTTTCAGGGGGGAGAAAATAACTTGGTGTGGAAGGGGATGCTAAGATTATTTGTTTTTTAGATATGTCGAATTTAAAGCCGTACGATATGAGGGTGTTACTTTCTGTGCCACACGTTTGGATGGCTTGAGTTGGCTTTGCCCATGGTGACATTGGGTAACGTTATTTCATGCAGCACAAAGCTGGGGTGCAGAGAGACCTGATGGTGCAGAAGATCTTCAAAGCAAGAAGGGAGAGGGAGGGAAACAGGTGATCGCCCTTATACTCCAGTAATGCAGATGAAGGAGGCATAGAAGCTCGAGTACAGAATCACATCTTGCTTTGGGAAGGTTATGTGAAGTCTGTTACGGATGGTTTTCGATTTAAATTAAGTTAGAAATAAGTTATTTGTCAGTCACAGCATCTCAGACCAGTATTTCTTACAATCATGTGGCTTCTTCCAGTTTGTCACCCTAATGGCTCTAAACTAACCAGACATCTGCTGCACTTCTTTTGTTTCATAAAGAACCTGCATGTCTTTCTCATAGTCTTTTACATAATCAGCTGCATGAATTTCTGCCATGGGTACCGGTTTAGCTAATTGAAGGGTTACTACTTATGTCACAAATAACACTTCTCCTAGGAATATTGTCGATAAATAAATATGCTCCTTAGCAGTTGCTGCATGCTCCCACCTGCAAACAGATTATGTATTCTTACACTTGGATTAGCACAGGAATCACATTCAGACCTGCAGCAGTGTGTTCTGTGGCTGCCCCTAATGGCTCTTAATTGCAAACAGCTTGTAGTGCTATACCTCCTTCTAATGCACTTGTAAGTGAAATCCTGTTTTCAAGTGTAGGTGTGGTGAGCACACAAAGCCAGACTATCCATACAAATTATTCTTCCTTGCAAAAAGTTAAAAATGTTCTGCTGAAAATTAAAGTTTAAGAAATATTTCTCAGCAGCAACAGCAGAAGAAATTGGAATGAATGAGGATTTGAGGGGGTCTTGGATCATTAGGCAAGTAGTGATGCAGGCTAGGGAATTTATAGTTAATTGAAATTAATATATGGGAGAAGGAACAACATATGGCTAATTATAGGACATCTGTAGTAGCATGAACTTGCTTGAATATTGGCTTATGGTCTTGTCATCAAATTGCAACTTACTGTGTAACATAATGGATGCAAAAAAGCCTGTATTTCTAATTTCTGAGCTAATTGTTTTCATGAGGGGTAATTTGATAGACTACTTAAAACTTTTGTAGGACATGTGAGCAGCTCTAGGAGCACGAAGTTAATCACTGATCTCTGGACACTTTATGAATTTAAATAACAGCCAGTAAAATAGAGCACACTTCAGTTCTTGAGAAGATTATTGATGTATGTTACTAAATGTACCATGGTAAAAATGGATCTGGATCATCTTAGCTGGCTTTTGAAATTATTTGTAGAAGCCAAGTTGGTCTAAAATGCTACTACACTGAAGGGTCTTGAACATACTGATACATTAACTTATTTTCTTAATCTATTCTGGGAATGTAAAGCCTTTTTATAAACCATGAGTCTTGGAAAAGGGATGTTTGGCGGTGTAGGTAAAACATTCGCAATAACAGTGAAAACATTTCCAGGCTTTATTTCACTTTATCCAAAAACTATAGACTCTTCTTAGCACGCATGTTTTTTCATCAGGAAGGCCTATAGTGTATTTTTTAAATAGAAAATTGTCCTTCTGAATGTTCTGGTTAAAGGAATTTAATTTTTCATGATAACTTAGTTCTGTGTCACTCCTAATTGGTGGGATGACCTCCTAAAAAGACTTTTTATTCTTTTTGAATAGAATTTCCTGGAATATGTAATTTCTTTTCAAGTGTAGCAGTATTTATTTCTCATAGAAAGCCTTATTTCCCCAATAAATGGGGAAAAAAAGGAAAGTGGTTTCCATTTCTAGCATTACAGCTGTTTGAAACAAGTCAAAATCTCATGTAAAGACCTTAATAATTGCACTTACTCTATGTTGGTGTGTGATCTCAGCTGCAAGCCCAACTGACTAGACAAGCCCAGTACCAGAGTATGGCAGTCACAAATTTTGGGTACAGCAGGAGGCCAGACTGAGCTCTGGAACAGAGACTGTTCTGTTAAGGCTGCTTAGGGGTCAGCATTTCTGCAGCTGGCAGGAATTGTTACAGGTTTGCTTAGAACTGGGAGCATTCTTTGTTACCTATCCCTTATACATAGATTGCATATAGTTATGAAACCCTTGTGAATATGTACTTCTGTTTTTGCTATGTTTAGCTACACCTGGACAGTAAAGCTTGGCGAGTCTTCTACTGGCTTTTGATAAAGAACAGTCCAATGGCATGCTACCTTCTCCTGTTCTAAAGGGTATCTATTTGAACTGCTTCTAGTTTAGTAGGAAACCCAAAACAACCTCTGGATTTATAAAGCATTTCCCTTTTTATTGTGTTACCTTGGAATTATTTTGGCTTAGAATGCTAAATTAGTCCAATCTTCATGCATGTCCCTTTTACATCTTAGCACCCTACAACATAATGGCTTGAATTCACACATTATGAAAAATCACCCACTTTATGGGATTTTTAAAAAATATTTTCCCATATAAAAAAAAAAGTGAGGATTTCTTTCTTGAACAGCACAGGTAACTTTGTTGGAAACAGATACCCACATTGGTCTCTGGTTTATAGTTGCTTGTGCCTTAAAAACTTTGATAAAGCATCTTCTGTTTCTTCCTCCGTGTGAATGCTGTAGTCTACTGCAGCATAGAAAGATTAATTTAACAAAATTCAGTATAAATCTTATGGAAGGAGAAGATGAATATTTGCAGGATCTTGAAATGGAATGATTGTGCTCACCGACACCCGTTCCTCACTATTTCATTCACTTGTACCCTCATGCTCACACCCATAGAAGTGTAAAGATGTGTGTGTGCCCATGTGGGCAGTATCTGATTTGGGAGGTGTCTCCAATGAGCAGGATGGAAGACAAGGGTAGGTAACTGTCAAGTCCCTGCTTTGTCTCTGGAGTTCCTCTTGGTGGTGATAACAAATGAGTTCTTACACCTTTTGTGTGTAGTTTATGTTTAGAAGCTGCCCATTGTTATGGGGTGGTCCTTAGCCTCTATCTTGTTTACTTCCACTTCCATGAGTCTGTTACCTGTTTTTACTTGTTTGGAATCTGTATTTGAAATGTATGTCTATGATCTGTTTCCCTGAGGGGCTAACAGGAGAAAGACTGGTTTGTGTTCTAAGCTACAACCTTGCTGCTATCCTCCTCCTTAGGATGCAGGGTCTGCTTGTGAGTCAGCTGTGCTGCAGCCTTATGGGCTTAGTCTAATGTTTTCCTCAATTTTACTATTGGAGCACCATCCTGGGAACAGTCTTCTCTGTTACCAATAAAAATTATTCTGGAGGCCTTGCTCAGGAGTTTCTTCTTATGCTTATGCATGCTTGTGTGCAGACTTTCTTAACGTTTTCCTCAACACTTTTGCAGCAGAAACAAGGTGCTCCAACACGTATGTTCTCTGAGAAGCCGGTTGCAGTTGTGTGACTTCTAGTATAGGGTTGTGCTGCCTCAGGCAATAACTAAGAAGCGGTTGGCCATAAAACACAGAGAGGGAAAGCTTGGTTTGTGTGCTGTTATATTCCCTAGTTTTTCAGTCCACAAACATTCTCTATAATATCGAGAACTCCTTTCCAAATGCGTGCTATGAAGCATATTTTTACACACAGTTTTAACAGAAGATTATCATAGATTCCAGTGTGCTGAAAATGAATTGCAAAGCAATTTCTTAGACTTAACCTTGGCTGAACAAGGTTACCATCATTATCAACTTTCCTTTTGGCTGTAGAGATACTTTTTAAAATATATATATATATATATATATATACTGTGAGGTTTTCAGGTATAGCAGAGGTAGGTGACATTTAGAAGTGTAATCATGCACCCAAGTGTGGTTCTGTAGTACCAAAAAACTCGTTTGGCTGGTTACACCAACCTCTTCTTTTGACAGTACACATCTTGACCAGGAGGCAAACTATCGTCTTGAAATCAATTAACATTTCCAACAGAGATGGAGTAATGTCATGTTTATGCACAGAAATATGTTACAGGCAATGCCATCTGCAGAATAAAGCTGACTAGCTGCTGCTTCTAAAGGATCAAATTTCCTGTGACTCTTTGTGAAAAAACTCACCCAAGTGAGGTGTACCTTTTTTCCATTTTGAAAAGAATTTTTTTTATTCTACTCAAAGCATCAACTAGTGAAGAATGGTGTTAAGAAATGTATACAAGATCGTATTTGGTGGAATTGCAGCCTGGGTTCTGAATCTGCTCTGATTTTCCAAGTCTCTCATGCCTTCACTGCTGTAAATGTTGCTGTAGTGCTAAGGAATTGAAACTATTTCGGGAGCAAAAGTGAATCAGGTGGCATTTCTGCTTAGAAATTCTGGAATGTTGTGCCATCTTCATCCAGGTTCTCCAGATCACACAAAATTGAGACTTCAAACCAGATCTCTCGGATAGTGAAGATAGAAGCTGATCAATGGAGATCACCCTGTCTGTAGTGAATAGAAGTGAGAAGTACTATTATCCTCAATTAACTTGATAGGTTATATTTTATATTAATGAAGATTGTTTTCTGTTGCTTGGCAGACATCCTTTCAATTCCACATGTATACCTGTGCAGAGCCATGCACTCAGCATTTGTTTAGTTAATGAGTTACTGCAAGAGGTCACTTCTGGTCAGTTTAGAAACTGATAACTGCTCATTCCTCCTGTTACCCCATAGCATTTTTTTCTACATACTATGCTGGTCATTTGGTTTGGTTGTTTTTAATGAACGTGAGGGGAATCAAATGCTTGTGCCTTGACGTGAAATACGAATGGCAATGATTCTGTTGTTTTATCTTAGTATTCAGCAGGAATATGCAAGTCTTCAACTAAGATCTGAATTAAAAAAACACCTTCACAACTGCAGTCTTGTGATTACATTTTCTCAGCTTTCACTCATTTCTTCATCTGAAAATCATATTTCAGGAACTTTCTGAAAGGTTACCCTTGTTACTAAAGCATCTTGTGCTTTTTTCCTAAATATGTTTGTGTGAAGGAAGGCAATCTTTTACCACTTTTGAGCTATTAAAAAAAAAAAAAAAGTGAAAATGAAGAGTCTGTTTAACTTTGATAGTTCTATTTTACAGTAAACAAGAAGTCTCAAAAATTTTCAATGGGAGAACATGCCTTTTCTGAAAGTGTCTGGCTAGGAATCAAGTTATGAGGGCATAGCTTATTCTTGCAAATAAATCTGTGGAAAGACTAAAGAAATAATTAGGTCCAGGACTCTCTTGCCCAGATTTTTTGGGGTTTTTTTCCTCTTGATTTTTAGGTTAGAGTAGGTTAACAATTAACATTCAGCAAGGCCACATTTTCTTTTTTGAAGAGGTGGTGGCAGTTTGCTGTTGGCACTGTGCTACCTGAAGGAAACCTGGGTGGGGACACTGGTTTTTTTCAATGAGGATTTTAACTGGCTTTAGAGTAACTACTGATTCACTTGTTAACGTTCCTTTGCATTAATCATCATACCCAAACCTTTGGCTATGGAATCTTATTTTGTAATTTCGTTTATTTAAAAAAAAAACAAAACAAAACCAAAAATCATTCAGAATAGCGTTATAATGAAACCAAGTCAGATTTAGTGCATTCTAATGCTAGTCAACAAACTGCTGTTAGAGCTATTGTTTACACTCTGTGCCAGCAGAAGGCTTGCTACTATATCAGTTTTCAAAGGACAGAAGGCAGCTTTTCTCTGAAGAAGCTTTGTTTTTCATAGCTGCATCTAGTCTAGACCAAGTACTGCAACGTAGCTTACTTGTATAGTTTGAGCTTCTGGATTTTTTGCAGTAATGTCAAATGTTTTGTATCCCCCTAATCAGATCTGAATCCACAGTACTGTTATTAAATATTAATGAGAACTTTTACTCAAAGTGTTTGAAACCTTTACTACCCAAAGAATCCTAAAGCTTTTACAATTGTTACTCTTCCTTTCACTTCCATTTAAATGAATCTTTATAGTACATTGAAACTGAGAGGAATATTGTTCTAGGAGATAGATACATAATATACATTCTAAACCTGTATTTCTTTATGACAACCTCTCGTGTAAATCTTTGTGCTCTTGCTCAAGGATCTTACCTGAAACATTCTTCTGGAAACTTAACATAAGGAAAGGAACTAATTCTAATGGGGCCTTCTTTTGTGAGGTTGGTTTGGTCTTTGAATGCTTTTGTGATCTCAGGTAGTACCTTGAGTTATACCAGTAAAAGGAAATGAGAGATATTTATAGCTTCACTAATATACTCACCAGAGAACATGTACTTTATGCTCTAATGTGCAGGTTAGAGAAGAAGGATGAGCCTCAGAAATTCTGGTCTTGCTGCTAGCTATGCCAGATTGCTTTGTGGGATGTGAGAATTGACGCTGCACAGTTACGTTGGCAATGAGATGTTCTTACTTCAGTAGCATAGTTGGGAATACTTTGTGTTTCGTGTGTGTATTACAAACACAATCCAATTGACTGTGGTGGTATTAATACACCAATGGAAATCAAATAATACCAGTACAGAGAAGGTAATATATAGGAAGTTACTAGTGTTGGTCACTACCTCTGGTGCAGACCTTAAAAATGTGCATGCACAAACTTATCTGCATGCATGAAAAACATACAGACAGAAGGGTTGCAAAGTAGCTTGGGTGGAATTAATCTCACCCACTGTTTCAGTGGGTAGGTCTTACTTAGCCAATCTCCCTCACTTATAGAAATTGAGAGTCCAACATCCAAAAAGCAATTCATACCATCTGGAAATGGTTAAAATCACCTGTGGTTGTTTAAGGCCCACTTCAGGCCAAATCTTTTCTCCCTCCCCCTGCTTTCATTAGCTGTGCATGAAGAAAGTCTTGACAACACAGGAGAATTTTAATTCTTAGTTAGCTGAACCTAAATGAGATGGACTTTACCCCAGGAAATACTTGAGGTTTTCTGTAGATTTCTTGAGTATTTTTAAACACAGAATATACTTGTTCTCAGTTAAATTTAGCTTTGGAGATTGCTGTTTCTATTTTAGACCTGGAGAAGGGCTTCGGTTTCTTTGCATACACCAGTTCTAATAAAAGAATGCTACCTTTTCCCCTCAAATACTGCCTTGCTTATATACACTGTGATAAACTCACTGTTCTGCATGTAATTTTCTAGACTTCTGAAATGCAAAATTCATCATATAACACCATATGGATACCCACGCAGCTGTCAGATGCTCGTATTTGAGATGGTGTAGCTAGTAACCTGTTGCCTTCATCCCCCGTGCATACCAGAACGCTGTGGAATGAGACTCATCTGTGGTTTTAGTGGGTTTGCAGCTATTTCTGAATTCTCACCATTCCTCTACTTTTGGTAAAATTGGATTCCGGTAAAATTTGAGATGTTCACAAGATTCATTTGCTTGTTTGTAATGCTGGTTTTAATACTAACTTCTGAGTCCAGGTGCCTTGTACCAGTTCTCTCTTCCAATCTATTTTCTGTCTGCATTTGTCTGCCACCTTTTTCTAACATCTTTAGCCTGTGTATTCCCTGGGCATCAGCTCTTCGTTCCACACTTTTTTTTTTAAAAAATTCCCTCTCCCCACGTAGTGCCCCATGTTTGGGACTGACTTGGTGAGAACATGACACTATTTTCTTTTCCCTTTATCCAAGAAGTATTCGTTTGCAAGTTTAGGCAAAATTTTGCAGTGAACCTAAATCCTGCATGGTATCTTCCCCCACCAAAGCACATGTGCAAGATCTAAAAGTAGGGTGTGTTAGGTAGTCTTATCTGTAGGGGCAATTTCTGTAGCTTTTTAATAATCATGGAACTTTTGTGATGCTTAAACTTTTTTCTCCTTTTTGAGATATGAGAGAAAATATACTGATCTTTATATGGTGTCTTTAGATGCTGTAGAAACTGCCTGAATTAAGTCCACAAGCTCTCTTTCTCAATTTAGCTCCAAAACTTAAATTTCACTTGTAGAAATGCTATTTTTATGAAGGCTTTGCTGCTGTTTCTTCTTCATCTATTAATAGTAACAGAAGTCTTCCTTGGGTGTGGATTCCTTTATTTCCTCACGTACCTTCTGCTTCTCAAGGTAGCTAAATTGCCATGCAACTTGTGCAGAGGCGCAGCCTTCCTGTTCCTCTGACCTCTGCAACAGTCATCAGTAAAATCCTTATGTGTTTGAGGTACAAATTTTGCCTGCTGTCTTCTTAAGCAGTTTGGACTGAATTTTAATCCTTAACACTATTCCATAAAGGGGAGAAAAATCTCTCAGAGGAATGCAGTTTTAAACGCTTGGCAGAGCAAAATGGCACTTTTCTTAAGAGACAAGAATTTATCTTATTATCCAAAGAACGTGCTGTCAGTAATAATCCTAGAAAAGAAAAGCCTTTCTTTCTTCCTCTGCAAATCTGAATGCAGAAGCTTTAAGAAGAAATTAAGATGCCCACTGAAACCCATATCAATATACAGATTTGAAAATGCTTTTCAAAAAATAGCTAAATTGAAAGGGAAGTAGGAAAGCATGTTGGTTTAGGATTCTGTAGATCAGCCATCAGGCTGGTAGGGGAAGAGTCAGAAGTGAGGAGAACTGATCAATAAAACATCAGGAAAAATCACCCTGTTCCATCATAATACTGAAAAATTAAGGACAAGAAAATAGTACCAACTTGCCCCTATAGCACTTTCCTTGCTGTAAGTTTCCCCTAGAATTTTCCTTTGAAAAGAGCATAATATCAGCAAAAATATCTCTTTATTGAGGGGGGAAAAATAGCAAAAAGATGTCTTTTTCTAAATGCCACAAAATGCTTGGGAGGGGAGGGGGGAATATTTTTTTCCATAACACTGTTTTCTAATAGAAGAAGTAGCCAAAGAACTGAGATTAGAAAATACAGGTGGCATTTCTGTTCAAATTTATCATCCATTCCCTAGAGAAAACAACAAAGACATTGTCATTAAAGATCTAAAGGAAGTGAAAGGGATGTTTGTGGACCTTAGTGCTACTTGAGGAGAAAGGAGGTACCATATGACAGGGGACACAAAATGGTAGATTCTTAGGGCTAATGCTAGAAACATTCCACAGCCAAACCTGTCAATGACCTGTGACCAGATTGCCAAAGCTGTTGGTTACATTCAGTAACTTGTTTTACCTACTAAACTGCATGGACAAGACAGTGTTATGTATTTTGTGTGCCTAAAACGGGAAGAACACCAAACCACAAACCAGTTTTCAGTTTAACCCCCTTTTTTTTTCTTCTTCTTCTATTTTTTAATTGTAAACACGAAGCATAAAACTTCTCATCTTTGGGATTTTAGGCAAGAACAGCATTGTAGCTCAGGCTTTTCTCCAGTTATCATTACTGACATATTCTGTCTTTCAAATTAATGTATTAACCCACAAAATAAACTCAACCATGGCGCTTGCTTTTGTTCCAGAGCAGATCCGACTCTTTGGTATCTGAACAGATGAATCCCACCTCTGGTGGTTTATGGCCTACACCACAATATGGAGCTGTTGCTGCCATTTGCATGAGAGGGAAGTTAAAGTTAGGGTAAACCTCATGTGTAAGTCCACTGCATGGAAGTAACAGTAACTGCTGCTCTTTTTTTTCCTCTTTCCTCCTCCCCCTCCCCACCAAGATAGGCAATTTTTCTTTCAAAGATAATAGTAAACTGAGCAAATCAAACTTGGGAAATCCTATTCTAGCTTGTGTTCTAAACCAAAAATTTACATAATGTTTAAAAATTCTTAAAATAGAATTAATACTTGTCGTGGTTTCACCCTGGCTGTGGGCTGAGATCCACGCAGCTGCCTGCTCCTTAAAGTAAAAGAGCAGGGGAAAAGGGGAAAAAAGGGAAAGGGAAACAAGGGAAGGGAAAAGGAAGGGGCAAATAACTCCAAAACCAAGAAACTAAGAGGCCCGTGGGTTGGGATAAGGATAGTTTACTAAGAGAACAGAAAGATAAAATATAACAATGCTAACAGGACTTTATAGCACAAGAATATGAAACTATTGATACACAATGCAGTTTCTCACCGAACCACACAACTCAGGCCGTACCACCCAGAGCTGTCCCGGAACCCGACCGTCCCCCCAAGAAGCTCGCGTCCTGAGAGGAAGCACGCGTCCCAAAACCGCCCCGCTTTTTCCTCCCTCAGCCCCCCGTTATCCTGGGCAGGATGTAATTGGCATGGAATACTCTCTTTGGCCCATCTGGGTCACCTGTCCTGGCTTCGCCCCTCCTTTCTCAAGAATAGAGAAATAGAAGAAGCTGAAAAAGTCCTTGACTGTCTGACTGCAACTAAGAACATCAGGGTGTTATCAGCACTGCTTTCATTGTAACTCCCAAACACAGCATTCCATCAGCTGTTACAAATGAAATTAACTCTATCCTGACTGAAACCAGGACAATACTAGAGCTTTTTGATGCATAAAAGCACTTCAAGGAAGATGGGCTCAAAAGACATTTCAGTTTCTCTTTGTATGAAGTTTCTCAGATACATAGGCAGTCTAGTGGCAGCAGAGCCAGGCAAAGTCTGAGGTCCTCCATGCCACATTTGCCTTGGTCTTCACCAGCAGTCTTCCAGGTCTCTGTGCTTGGGGAAGGGGATGAGGAATAAGATGAATTACCAGCATCAAGGGAGAATTGAGTTTGGAATGACTCAAGAGAACTCAATCCACACAGTTTAATGGGACCGGTCAGGTAGTATCCATAGGTACTGAATCCATGCAGCAGCAGCTCTTGATTTTCTTTGAAAGGTTGTGGAGACTCTGGGAGGTATTTCATAAAAAGAGAAGGGACCTTCATCTTTTAAAATCAAAAGAAACAAACATAGAAAGCATTCCAACTGATTTTTACCCTGGATTGGAAAATACAGATATGATTTACATGCATTTCCCATACATGCTTAAGCTGAATCTGTACTTTGATTTTCTTTTCTTTCCATATAGTGGTAGACCTGGAAAGATGACATAATTAACATACAATTGGTATGTATAGACCTGTGAAAGTGTCTCAACTCCTACTGTAGTCAGTGAAAATCTAGTCAAGGAGCAGAGGGGAGTTCCGCTCATGCTTCTTTGGGGACGAAATGTGTGCTTCATTGCCTAAGCATACGGTCCTACAGCTGTTGGGGATACCTGTGAAGCTATGCCTTACTTCTATATTCTCCTCTAGGAGAAAATCCTCTGCCATTTCTGCCAACACCATGTGAGTAGTGTAGTTACCCAGGGAATCTTAAATGCTACTAGATGCCTGTGTTTAGGCCACCAAATCATGTCTCAAGCAACTAGTCAACTTAGAGCTCTCCAGCTCTGCTTGTTTTAGTAGGAGCTTGAACACAGGACTTGCATGCAGGTATCTGAATTTAGATGTCTTAATCTGACACTGAATTCCACCTGAAGAGTTTCAGCTTCGGGAACCTGCTTGACAAGTTCACCTTTGGTTCCTAGTAGGTCTTGTTTTACAGATTAAAGAGGATGCTTGTCAGGCTGTTGATAAGGAAAAAAAGACAAAAGTGTAAAATCTGAAAGTATCAGAGAAAAATAAGTGGTATTGTTTGCAGAAGTAAAGATTTCAGAATTAATGCTTGAACTGTGGTGAACTTCAGAAGTTCAGCTGATCACACTGAAATTGTTTGGTGCTCAACGCTGCAGTAACAACACTGAAGGCTTTGACACTGGTACATGTTTAAAACAAACCAACCAAATATTTTCCCATAAGTTTTACCTACTTTTGAGTTACAAGGTGCCCAGGGAAGGAGCATTACATTAGGAATAACACAGAATTAAGAAATACAATGCTATTATAAACATCTTGTGGAGTCAGCAATATCCTGAAGGCAACCATAAAAGTAGCACAGGCTGTCTTCCTGCTTTTTCCAATTTAGTATAGAATTGGAAGAGGATTTGAGTCTGAAGCTGACATGACTGTTACTGACATTTTGATATCAGAAAAAAATTATAGCCATTTACTGAATTTGGGTTCTGTTTTACATCTAGGGTTGGGATTAAACAATACTGTCCAATTGTAAAATGATATAGATTAACACTACAATAGGATGAAATGAAGGCCAGATTATATTAAAAAACCCACTACAATAATACTATTTTACCATGAAAAGTCAGAATAGCTGCATTTATAGTATTTAAAAGCTGCTTTTTGTTCAAGATCCTTTTCATTACACTATTGTGCAAATTCTTTAGGAATGCTTATTTACTTCCCTTCTTGAAGAAAATTGTGAATAAATATGAAAACCCCATTTGGAACAATGAAAATTTCAATGCTAACCACTATAATCAGCCTAGCAGTTAGTAGAAAATACTGAGTGGGTCCCCTTCCTACAAGAATTCTTTTCAGGGTAGTATTTTATGCTTGTAGGACTGTTTAAATGCTAATGTTGTAACCTTGAGTTAAAGAAACTGGTACTTGCCAATGTTTATGAAAAGCCAGCATTTGGCATCATATAAAAGAGGAGGCAGGGAGAACTTGCACAGAGCTAACTTCTCCCTAGAGAGATGAACCTCCCAAGGTTTTCTGCGCAGTCTAGGGAAGTCGCTTCCTCCATTTACGCAGAGGTGATTGAGAGCACCTTAACTTTAGTCCTGCTCTGGATCACCCTGTGCACCTCTGCTCCTCTGCAGTGAAAGCAGGGTGGGGGCAGGACTAGCCTGCAAAGCAAAGATTCGGCTTTGTAATTTTTCTGGAAAAAAGAGGGGTAAAAAATGCTTTAAATTAGTAAATTACAAATTTTTAAATAAAATTAAACAGAGACATTGTGATGTGCTCCTCTCAGGATTCAGGTGTGCCTCCTAATAACTGCTCAAAGCAGAGTCAGCTACAGCAGGTTGCTCCAAGTGTTGTCCTTGTGGATTTTGAGTATCTCAAAGGCTATTCAGAGTATCTCCAGGGGTAGGGGCATTGCAGATTGGTAGAGAGGTGCCTTCCAGCCCCAGCAGTCCTTCGAGACTGTAACCTTCCAGGTCTGGAGAGGAGACCCTTTTGTCTGTGAGCCTGTGGATACGGATGGGCCACTTGTTTGGCTTATGGATTGACCCAACAGTTGGCTGAGAAGTGCTGGCCTTAAATTGCTCTTGATTTAAACCAGGTGAGTAAAATTGGTAATGCAAGCATTTACTTGTAACAGCTGAATAGACAACACAGTTGTTGCCAGGTGTTTATGAAAGACATAGATAAATTGAAGAAACTGTTTCAATCTCTTTGCATTAAAAGAAAGTCTTTCCATCATCACACAGGCTTTACTGATTGTGTCCTGACAAGCTTCCTGGTAGCTACAGGTTTCAGCCTTTTCTTGTGCTTCTTCCCCCAGTGGAATAACTGAGCTTTTATAGTTGCTCCTGCTTGGAAATCTTCTAGTGGGTCCAGAGCAGTTTAAGCTTTCTCTAGTCTTCCTTTTGTTCTTCCTCAACTAGGAGACAGCGTGACCATCTTTTTTAAAATGGGCATGTGAAGTATATATATCTCATTGTTCCGTTAAGAATCTTCTCCTGCACTTTGCTGGTTAGTAAATAACGTTCTGCTTTCAAAAGATATCAAATTGATTTGTGGTGATTCATTCCAGATGCTGCTTCTTGAGTAAACTGAAATATTTAAGTGTTGGAAAAATTCTAATCGATTTCCCAGCAAATAAAGGTATTGTGACACTCAGACACACTGTTCTGTCATCATTTACCACAGGCTCTTTTCCTAAAAGTAAAAAGGACTTTTGGGTGAGGAAGTAATTTCCTGAAAGTCCTCACATGCTGAGTGATATTTTATAGATAAACCAGCAAAACACCTCTTGAGGAAAATTCCCCAAAGGATTTTAGGTGTACAAGAGTACACAGTGCTAGGACTTACACTTCCCAATGTCAAACTGTTTGAAAAAAGAAATCAAATCTATTATCTCTAGTCTACAGAGAATAGCCTAAGATACTCCATGTGATTTTGAAAGTAATATTGCAAAATTGCCAGCACCTAATATTAGAACCCTTGAAAAGATGGGAAGCTGTGTTCTGAACTGATAGTACTGTCTAAGCGTAGCCATGCCGTAAGGCAGAACATGGGTGTAGTCAGGACAGTGTCTGGGTGATTTGAATGCAGGTAATGTTGCCTGTTACCTCACAGAACTCCCATTGTGAGGCAGCTTGGCCGAAGTTTAAAGACTTATAATCACCTATGACTATTAGATGTTGATACTGGCTGATATGTTCTTGTTTTTAAGAATAACTTTGAAAAATGAATTTGCTTTTTTTTGGAAAAAGTTTCCTTTTCAGCAACTCACAAAAAAGAAATGTTGTACTATCTTGTAGCAGTTTCACAGACTTCTGTTGTCTCTCTGGTGATTGCTTAATACTCTGTGGATCTTTGTTAGATCACTGAAAGATCTATTCTAACCAGATGTTGAAGAACATAGTGATGCTTATGCAAGTCAAAGTAAAACTGTACTACTTGGTTCAGAAAAGAATAAGCCACATTTGGCTGAATTTTGTTAGTTTTTACTGTGTGTCTTTGATGTGGCAAACAAAATTATGTGAATGTAATTACGGGTCCGTGAGGATCAAATAAGTTTCTTGCTTCTAAGTTATTTTTATAAAATGTAAGTATTATCTAGTAGTAGAGAATGGGATTGATTTAACTTTTTATAGCAGAACCTAAGTACGCATTTCTCCTTGGGCCTTAAAGCCCAAATTTTCTGAAGGACAGAATTTTAGCTATTTTTCAATAATCTTTTTGTGTACGCATGCTTTGTGTCAAATTTTCCTTGATATACAAAAGAAAAAGGAAAAAAACCCACTAACAAACCTTTGAAACATAGTAGAGGTAAACATTTGAAGAATATTTTTTTTGGTCACGTGATATTTTCAAGAGCAGCATATAATTTGGTAGGATATGTTTCACTTTCCAGAGGAGACAGGTTATAACTCTAACATCTTGCGTTATGCTGAGAAGCACCTTTCTCCTTGAGTACCCTCATCATTAACATCAAGGATTTTGCTAGAAAACAGCAGCAATACATTCCTGCACTGTTTTGGAGAAACACCATCATGTCCTATATATATTATGTAGGGACAATGGAAATTACAGAGGACCTCGTCCTTCAAATGAAATTAAACACTTTTAAATCAGGAAGTTGTTCTAGTTTGATACTGATGACAGGAAACATCAGGTGGTACAAGCTTGTGAGGAATCTGGGGAGAGAAGTCTCTGGTGGCTAGCAGGAGAGATGTGAGTACTGCTCCCCTCCTATGAGCATACTCACCTCTCCTCTCTGGCTAGATGGACAGACAGTAAATCCCATGTTTTCTCCATAAGCAATTTTCATCCATATTTTGAGGTAAAAGGACAGGGTTGAGCCCTAGCATGAAGTCTGGAGATTCCCTTTTTCCGTGAACACATATCTCCTTCCTCCTCTATTTTAAAGTAAATGGAACAGACGTGGATTAAGACACTTGTCTTATTAAACAGTGTTAGCAGATTTCTACATGGAGAAGAGACATATTTTGCCCCATTTTGGACACATGCAACCGTGAAGTCTGAGTAATCGGTTCGTCTATGTCCTTTTATACAAAGTGTTTTCAGTAACATGCATCTGTTGCATAGTTAACTGTAAAATTGTGCTTTTCCTATACCTTTATGAGACAGAATGTTTATGATATCTGTATTCAATAAGCAGAGGTAATACCAATGCTATGAGAGATTTGACTTGTGCATTAGCAAAATTGTCATTGCATCAGAATGTAAAGTGAAATATTGAGGCCAGAATTTTTTAGCAGAGCAACTTAATGAGATGCTTAGTAATAAATGTAGCTGAGTGAAGCAAAACTAGAGCTAAGTGAACTCAAATTTTCATACTTCATTACGTAAGCTAGTAGTAGTAAGTAGTAGAGATCAGAAAGGATATTGTGTGCCATAAAGAGCACAGAATATTTAGGATTACTGGAGTTTTTTCTTTCCTTGATATTCACTGAAGCCTCAAACATTGAATCAACTAGTAACTGCTTATCTACTCTGACAATACATTAATTGGATAGGAAAAATTTCCATGCTAGGAGTTGGATACTGAGCTATCATCAGAGGAGGGTTTCTGCAATCAGACTAAACATTGTTTTCAGTACTGTTCTGTTTCAAACTACAGTCTTGGAAAAAAAACCACCTTTTGAAATGCAAAAAAGATAATTTAGAGAATGACGGTTCTATTTTGGAGAATTGCAATTTGGCCTGTATTTGAGGAGCAGAGAAACAGATCTGCAAAAAATCCCAGATCTCCAAAAGATCTCTCTTCTTTTCTTTGTAGAGTGGATTGTGTCCATGCTCTCAGGGCTTAGCAATGTGGTGTCTGTTTGCTTTGCACCTAGTGCATGTCAGTCCTTATTTGAAATGTCAAATCATCTGACATCTGCATTGTCTGACACCTCTAGTACCACCCCTACTATATGCCTGCTGAATTGATCCACAGACCAAGTGTATTCTGTGTTTCCCACTCTTGTTCTGTATTAGCTTGCTTAAATGACAATTATGTACAATGGTTGATCAAAAGCTATGCTTACGCGTGTTAGTTCTTTGCACATACAAGCACATACAGCCTACATACATAGGCTGCTTGTTTGCAACATCTTACAATGTATAGGAGACTCAGTTCTTATTGCTTTCTTCTCCCAAAGAATATTATATATATGGCTGACAAATTTGTGATTTTTTTTTTTTAATTTTCTCTTTTTAAAACTTGTGTTTCATTGTAAAATTTGGTTGAAACTGAACATCTAGGTCAAAATTACTACAAAATTACATTTGCATAGCAAATGGGGAGACAGACAAACAAGGCATGTGAGATTAATTCTTCCTTTGCAAACTAATTTAAAACTTGATTGATGAGGAGCTACCTTTTTTATCTCTCCTCATATAAGCTGCTTAGTTGGTTTAGAACACTTGACCAAGAAATGGAAAATGTGCACTCAGCCTCAATTTTTGTTCTGCCTGCTGGAGCACCTCCAAACTCTTATGTTTTAGAGGTGCTCCAGCACCTCTTTTTATGTTCCGCATACAGGGGAGTTACGGCCTTTTTTGAGAAGCAGGTGCGTTGTATTTAAAGATCTGTGCGAAATAATCTTCAGTGTCCTTGTATCCATTTTGGTTTTGGCTTCACTGCTTCACCAGTAGCTGATTCAAAGAGAATGCTTTTTGGATAGGATGAGGTCCTCCAAGAAACCTAGACAATAATGTCCCTCACTAAGGAAGAATTAAATTTTCCTAGTGCAGCTCCTCAAAGCACCTCTTGTCTAGTCTCATTTGGCATTGTTTCACTTCAAGTTGTTTAAATGCACTGTTTGCTCTTTGGGTTTTTTTTTTGAAGATAGGGAATATGTTCTGTGCTAATTCTTGATTGCTCAATTATGACAACATTAATTAGTTTCATGAAATAATACAAGTGATAAAGCTTTTCGAATGAAAATTTCTTAAATGCTATATAGCATTTTGAACGGCTTGGATGACTTTTTCTTCCATATGTGTGTTGCTAAGTTCTTTATGTTCCTGTTTTTCATAGAACCACTCGTGCTTTAAATACTGTCAATAGTCAAAATCCTAGAGGATGTCTGGTAGCATACCTTGCATAGATCTTTGCAAGGCTGTGACCCAGGAGCTTTTAAAACTTAGTTTCTGAAATCACCGCATTCACTGTACACATCAGGGACAGCAGCAAATGGCAGAGAAGCCACATGGACTGGATTTCTTGAATGGTGCAGAATTGCTGGCTATGTGAGGCAACAGGTTTTAACTCCTACATTTCTTTCAGCATACTTCAGCATACTTAGCCATTACTTCAGGAATAACTAATACAGCCTTTCGATGCGTGCCAAAACATCTACAAATTTTTCTTTACCTTCATGTGACATAGGAATGTAACACTAATGGATGAATTTGGCTCATCCACAAAGTTGTGTATACGCATTGCCTGAACATAGGCACGTTATAGTCAGTTGCATGTTTTTGAGGGCACTTACGGTGTTCCTCTTCTGAAAAACCTTTCAGAGACTTAATTAGCCAAAGAACTGAACAGCAGACACCAGAAGTCAAGTAAGCTGAATGTACTCACCCTCTTAGCAGTGTTCCTTCATAGGGCTAGTAACTATTACTATTATTAGTATAGCTAGAGTGAATAAATATAACAATATTATAACTTAGCAATAACAATAGTCTGCTCAGTTTCATTTATGCCATTCAGTTTCCAAGCTTCTCAAAACAAAAATATTTAGGCACTGTGTTTGATGTAAAAGCTCTAGACAAGGCTTTCAGAATCACTCCAAACCTGAAATGCATATTATGTCCTCAGTTTTGATATCCTTTCTTTGCTGTTCTGTAAACTCTTTGTGCGAAGGGTAGTGTGTGGACTTTTGCAGTTTCTCAGTTGAATTTATGTAACGTGTTAGCCATTGGACTAGAGCAGTGTATATGAAGGGCAGGTTTCAGTGGCAAGAAAACAATGCAAGTCCTCTCTAAAAGCACCAGGTGCTTTTATTTTAAATGGGATCAGGTAGAAAATGGAGTGAATATTTGAGTTATGTAGTACTTGGTTATGCATATATTTTCAGGTATAACAAAAGGGTTTCGCTTCTTTATTGCCATTGTCTAGTCCAGCCTTTGTCCACTTTTTTTTTTTAAAGGAGGCATGAGAATTTACTTTCCTAAAATCATTATCTTTGTGGATATTTGAACTTTGAAACCCAAAACCTTCTGGCAACCAAAATTACAGGTCTCATTGTAAGCCTTATCCATGTGCTAGTACAGTATTTTCCTTTCACCTCACGAAGATAAGCACCCATGCTCATACTTTGGTCAGATAAAGGGTTGTTTGACGTTCAGAATACCTAAAATACTAGAGTCACAGGAACAACTCTTCTGAAAATTTCTGGTACAAACTAGCTATATATGAATTTTTGGCATTTGTTTTTCTTCATACTGGGTTTTCTAATTGTGACATATCTGCATTTGGCCTGATCACTGAGAGATTTACCAATTTTTAATTAATTTTGGTTTGCATTGTGAAATTTCTCTGGATGCCTTTTTTTTTTTCCCTTGTCTGATGCTCAGGGGGGAAAATATCCAAGACAAAAGAATTACACAGCTTATCTTACTCATTTCCTTTTCTTTGCTTTTATTTTACAGGAGACACATGAAATTGTGGCTATCAAGAAATTTAAAGACAGTGAAGGTAACCTTTTCTGCTGCATAATCTTTCATGTCAATAACTACATTGTTAATATCTCTCCAGTTAAAATAAGAAGTCTCATATATCAAGGCATAATCTCAAAATGATAATGATTTATTAGCTCTGTGAATATTCAAGATACTTGATCCTTCATACTTGCCTCAGAGACTGCATTATACACCCCAGCTAGATAACGACCTTTCTTAGCACATCAATCAATGCAGCTGAGATTGTGGTACCTAACAAGGTAGTAAGATCTACACTCAGAGTCTGGATGTGATTGGAAAATGGCAAAAACTCCTCTTACTGGTGCTGGCAGAGTGAATGGCAGATGGCAGGGGACACACGGAAAGTACTCCTGGTGCTGCACACACATCACCTACTATTAACAGGCCCAAAGATGTGTACAAGGCCAGACTGGCCCTCTGACCTGAGCCTGCTGGGGGGACAGTGAATCCAAGTATCCTGTCATAGGCAAAGCTGGCAGTCAGTTATGAGAGCAACTGTCTACCTTGTGTACACCAGAAGCTAGCCCTGATCCCTCATGGGCTAGCACAAACAGAAGGAGAAGCCAAGTATGAACTAATAAGACGAGTCATCCTAGTCTGAGGACATGCAGCCGTATACAAAGGCTTTAGCTGAAAGCTAACAATGTGGCTTAAAGAAACAGCAGACACTTTATAAATTGTCTTTATTGTTATTGTTCAGGATTGCTGGTGGCCATGGAGGTGTGGTTGGTTACAAGAATTGTAATTTTCAGGGTCGGGTACAGCAAAATCAGATTTATGTCTGCTGTGTTTTGCTTTGTAACAGATTTTGCCGGACACTTTTAGCTTGCTATTCAGAAATTAATTTTAAATCCCTGAACGTAGGAGGTAATTTCATTGTGGCGACCATCTTGACCAGGTCACAAGAGTACTTCAGTACTGCTTTTTGGAACTTGATCTGGCTATACGATATAGATCCTAGGCAATGAATCTCAGTATTAAGCCCTAAACAGGATTATTATATTAGCCTGTCTACCATAAAAAATGAAAACAAAAAACGCAACACTGCCATTAGGTCTGGCTTTCCAAGACTATTATGTAATATCAGTTTACGTGACTGATGACTGCTTTTCAGAGTTGTAGCTAGTTGTTTACAAGTTTCTGGAAATATGACAGAAATTCTTTTGATGGATTTGATTCAGCCCATTTCACATCTGTCTTGTTAATGTGGTAGTTCATTAGAAATCTGAATATACTCTAATTGTTTCTATTGCCATTTTTGTTTCACTGAATTTTTGCTGTTGTTTGACACACACATGCTAAATGCACTGGAAAGAGAGCATCTAGTTATAGATGAAATTATGTAATCAGGCTGATGCAAGCCAACACTCAGCACTCAGTTTTAAAATGAAATGATTTAGATTGCTCTAAATTATATATTTTTTTAATCAAAACATTTGTGATGAAAGTATTTTGTTTTTCTCTTCCCTCCTGCTACACTTCAATTTTTTTTCCTCCCTTCTGATGATGATTGATTATATGCATCTGTAGGACCTGTGGTGTTCTCTCTCCCCTGAAAACCTGCTTTTGCCTTTTGCTTGATTGAAAAAACAATTTATCTTCCTATTTCTTCTTCCTCTGTCTCTGTCTTTGTGGGACATGACCTGCAAATGCAATTTAACTTCGAGTTTATTCAATCATTTAATATTAGTCTTTGATGAATAACAGTTCTAAGAGATTAAGAGCCCTGCTTCTACATATGCATGGGCGAACTTACTGAATTAATGGATTTCATATCACTAAATAAAAAATAAAACCTAATATTGTTTTGTTTACATGACATTCTGTTGGTAGTATCCTTTGGTACCCAGTCACTTTGAAGACCCTTGATCATAAGCAGTGCACGAAGCTTTACTAAAACACCTGTCCTCTCTTCAACATTTTTTTAGACAACTGAATTGTCAAAACAACAGCTAAATTTCTTGACTCAAAATCAGGTTCAGGGCTTTGTTGAATCAATACATGCTCTACTGCTCTGTGACTGCTACACTGGTCTGCATTGCTGAATTTCTATTGCAAACCTTGTGGTGAGACTTGAGGGCTTACAGATCTGTGTTTCAGTCTTAAAATTTGTCATGCCTTTTAGAAAATGCAACTAATTTAGAATCAAATAGACATTGTTCAAACATAAGCTTTGCACTCCGGTGTTTCTGCTGAGGACATATTAACCATGCCAGTGCTTGTGAGGTGGAGGATGTGTCTGCACACGTACATGCATAATTTTTAAAGCACATTAGTACTCTACAAAATAAAAAAGATAGAAATGAAAATCATTTGTTTCTTATGACTTTTTGCCACTGAAAACCTAGATGGGAGTGATGGGAAGTGACAGAGTTGCGTAATGATAGCAGCCACCAGTTACCTCTCTTTGCGTGCCAAAGCATGCAGGCAGCAGGGTCCAACACTGGAAAATAAGCCTTTTTCTCTGTAATATCTAGAAAGAGAGAGTTTATTCAGGGGTTCAAAATATATAACGCTTGTTACTTGGGGGTTTTGTTTTGCTTATCAAGTTTTACTCTGTCACTTCTGCTTTGTGCTCTAGAAAATGAAGAAGTCAAAGAAACCACTTTACGAGAGCTTAAAATGCTTCGCACTTTGAAACAGGAGAACATAGTGGAGCTGAAGGAAGCCTTCAGAAGAAGAGGAAAATTATACCTAGTCTTTGAATATGTGGAAAAAGTGAGTTAAGTTTTGTGCTATCCCCACTACAGTTATATCATTGGCTTACTGAAAAAGTCTTCCAAATTACTTTTAAAAATTAAATTATTCTCATCTATAAAGAACAGCAGAAATTTTAGTACAATCTGAATTGTAATTAGACATTTATTGAGAGAAAGCTACACTGATAACTTTACTATTGTTTTTTACTTCATGTATTAGTTTGGGGTGTTTTTTAAAGTTCTTTCATATATGAATACAAATATGTTCAAATCTTGTAGACTGGAATACCTGTCATTTGAAGAAAAAATTCCACCCCAACTCCATAGCTCAGTTTAACTGTAAAGCTGATTAACTGTCCTGTGTTATGCTCTGTAATGAATCTTGACATAGTCTTTCACAACAGGATCGTAGCCTTTTGACCTTGGAATCTATTTCAACTTTCTCCATCCTTCTCTGTTAAAAATAGGATTTGTTTGCATGTTTCTGTAACAAGACCACTTTCAATAGTTGCTTAGAGGGATTTGGTAAAGATCACTGTCATTATCTAATCCTGACCTCATTTGAAACGATTCCAAAATTTTCTTAGATTGGCCTACTGCTGCCAAGCACCCCAGTCTGTTTCCAGGGGAAAAACAACCTAAAACACATTGGTCTTTCATCATTTTTTGCAGCCTTGATGATGAAAGTAGACCTTTTCTCTGAATTCTTACCATTCAGCTTCCTGGAAGTAATTAGGTAGCATTCAGATACACACAGCAAAAATAAACACAAGCTCAAATCTATGTGTCTACATAGATTTCATGAGACATTGTTCCCTTGATTGAAATTTTCATTTAATATACTGCCAGTGTGGTGCAGCAGTCTAGCTAAGTGTGAGTCCTCTTCAGTCAGTGCTTTCATGTAAAGATTCCTTGCCCTAAATATTGTGTCTCCTTTACCTCAGTTTAAAATTTATTATGTCATATAACTATATTGCATAAGGTGAGGTGACCTATATTAGCCCACATTTTGGCACAAATCAGAACATTTGCAGTTTCTAATGTGGTGGATCTTACTTAGATCTAAGAGCCAAAGCTTGACTTGTTCCACCCATGTTCCTTGTAATTTTTCCAAACACGTAGAATCACCCACCAACTTAGAACATACATTTAATTTTCTCTAATTGATTTGGCTAAGCTCATCTGTTAAGGTGTTAATAATGGTAAAAACACCAGGCTGCAATATCTAACATGATTTGCATCAGAATAAAGGAATAAAATGATAAAGGCAGGCACCATGTGTAGTCTGTGCCTAATGTAATTACTCTATTAATTCACCTTTGTTTTCAGTTAAACTTCACAGTTCTGTTAACATTTCTCATATTCAGATATGTCAAATGATTTCTACAATAGTTTCTTTGAAGACCAGGATGATTTCTGTACCTTTGAATAAGCAAGGGTAGAAGGAATTAAGTAAGATGTAGTATTGTAGGCTAATTTTTGCTTTAACTGGTGATGAGCACCTTGTGTCCCTTAGGGATCTTAGCTCTGCGATACTGAAAGCCAAATTACTTAAATTCACATTTAGTGTAATCTTCTTTATTCATCATCCCCTCAGTTAATGTCTTCATATAGGATTAAGTCTCTCTCTGTTGATGCTACTATTCTTGTTCCTATTTGTCACACTAGCTTCTTGACTTACTTATACAGATCCACAGGCTTCTGTGTGGAAAGGGGTCTGACTAAAATCAATGTGGTTCTACAACAGAACATTCCTTTCCTCAAATCTGAAGTGTGTTTCTAAGGAAACTTGCACTCAAGCAGAGAAGTTTCCAGTATTTATTCACAGATTACAAAATCTTTTAAAACATTATCAGTGTGCCCATTTTTTTTTTGTCTGATATTTGTGTTAATAAAAATATCTCAAAGGAAAAATCTCAAAAATGTTGTTATCCAGCTAAAGCAAATGTTTGTCAAAGACAAAGTAAATACATTTTAAATGAAAATTCTGCAAGTGCTCAAATCTGTAATTAAATGAGTTGTGTAAGGCAATATAGCCAAAATGCTTATTTACTGAATACTGAAATAGAAATAAGAATTTTCTGTCTTCGAGTGGGCTGCTGCTGCCCATTATTCATTCAGGATTCAGAATACAAACTCTATTGTACTTCTAATTGTGCAAAATTGGAGACATTTGTGAACATAATGGGAATCCAAGTGTCCTTCTCCACAAGGAAATTTTCTAGTATAAACAGTCAGGGTGGGGTTTTTTTCCAAGGTACATCCATAAGACAGTTAATATGGCCAGAGTTACTGTAGTGCAAGTATGTCTGAGTCATATAGCTGACATATAGCTACAGGATACTCCCTAGGTTACACTCTATGCCCCATGAGGCATTTTCACACCTGTTACTTCATTGGCACTAACAGGCTTGTGTTGCTTTAACTAGACCCATTCACATGCAGACGTAGTTTATGACTAATCATGGCCTTGCTGTGTCAATCACAGCCTTGCTATGTCAAAGCAGCAGATCTAGCTTAATAAGGAAGAAGAAAATATGTTAAAATGCAGTTGGTTATTTACAAAATGCTGTGCTCTACCAAACTTTCCTTATATCCATGCTAACCTGGTCTTCCTGTTCAATCAACTTTTTGTAACTTTTCAGAAGTTTTAGGCTAAGAAGTTTTAAGGACTTGTAGCGTATTTGTAGTTACCATCTTCACAAGGGCCTTCTCTAGAATGAGAACATCTAGAAGTGTGCTTAAGATTAAAATACACTCCTTGAATGGTTTTGTGTAGCTAGGCTCTGCGGCTTATGTACGTTGCTTCAGAATGCTGAAAGTGTATTGTCTTCCAGCAACTACAGCATAACTCTAGTAACATGTCTTTATAACATTTACAACTATATAACATTTGTAACTATAACGCATCTTTCAAACATTTTAGAATATGCTTGAACTGCTAGAAGAAATGCCCAATGGAGTTCCACCAGAAAAAGTGAAAAGCTACATCTACCAGCTAATTAAAGCAATTCATTGGTGCCATAAGAATGATATCGTTCATAGAGGTAAGTGTGTAGCTCTCCACGTGGAAATAAGCCCCGGGTAGGAATTTGCTTTCTAAAGGGAAAGATGCTACAGCTTGAAGTAATTTGCATTTAACATAAACATCACTGATCGCTTTACATAAACAGAAAATTAAAAAAATCTTTAAATTTGGCTGAGTCTTACATCTGCTGCGGGACTTCACATCATTTTAAACCTAAATTCATCTGCATATAAATCTTGCTGTCTGCTGCCTTTAAGGTATGAGACAAAGATTGTATCATACGCACGGCAGTACAGACATTGCCAAAGGAAACGTAATTTTGAAAAACATTTCATGGCACTCAGTCATTTTCACTCTTGAATCTGATACTAGATTATGAGGAGAAAGATAATCCAGAATGTAAAGTGTGGTCCCCCATGTTTTACTACTTAAGGCAGCTCCTTCCAGTTCCCAGGAGTTCAGTTCTGTATATTTATTTTCTTCCCTAAACTTCATAAGTACATATCTTAATGTGTAACCTTATCTAGTTTTCTGTAGTTTATCCTGATTTAATATAATTGTATTTTGCTATGTGACTTTGCAAGAGTAACATTAATCAGAAATATTTCCAATAAATTAAAAGTCTTACACAGTATGTGCTTTTTATATTTGAGACTGATCAAACATAAGTAAGAGTCTGAAAATATTTTGTAAAATATATTTTAAAAATATACAATATATGGAGAACATAGCAGACATGTAGGAATAAAAAAAGAGCTTAAAACTAGACAACACATTTTTTCTGAACAAGTGACAAGATGTGATCAAGAAGATCAACATAACTGAAAATGTTGAACACAATGTGCCTAACATTTTATTGTTTAACTGGGTAATAAAATGCCAGTTCTTTGTATTGTTTTGCAGTATGCAATTTTCTGCATATTGGTTTTCTGCCCATATATATCTGAAAGCACCTTTTATCTTCCCATATTTTGTTGGGAAACACTTTAAAAGACTTCAAAAGGCAGAAAATTAATTCTGTGTGTTCACAAACTGAATTGCTGGGAGCTGTTTCAGCAGTTGCTCTTGTAATGCTTCATTTATGATTGCATGAATATCTCTAAATGCGTTATAATGAAATAATATTTGTTGACAAAGTTCAAAATTAAAGAGAGACGTTAACGGCGCTTTTTTTCTCCCCCTCACTCTGACATGCCAGATATCAAGCCAGAGAATCTCTTAATAAGCCACAATGATGTTCTGAAGTTGTGTGACTTCGGTAAGTTCAACAGACAGGAACCTGCTTCTTACCTTTTGGAAGAAAATCTCTTGTGGAGGAGTTTTGCCTTATTCTACAGTATGTGCTGTTTAAAACCCTTTTAGTGGTCAGAATTGATTACTTCCTCAGGTTTATGCCAGTACTTAATTTCAAAGATCTCTGGGCTTAATTTGCATACCCTGTGAAATACCTGTATTAGCATGTGGATAGAAACCCTATGTTTGACTCTTTCTATAATTGACAGGACGTTTACTAGCAGTGTTACCAGTACCCTGCTGAGAAAAGCTGGGAAGATAAAATGATTAAGAGGCTAGGGAAACTCTAGGCTTATCTGGGCTGCGTATTGAAAGAAGTGATCATTCTTCCTTGTTTAGTAAAGACGGAATAAACATTTTCTTAATATATCCTTTGAGCTACTGGCTTTCCTGGACTGTTATGTATGTGGTTGCAGATCAGCTTTTACTGTTATGTTAATCAACGAATTGGGATCACAGATGATTAATAACTGAATGGCTGGAGGTTAGAGTCAGAGTTGTACAAGTAATGTTAACTCTGATGTTTCCTGACTTATCCATACCTGCTTAATGTCAGCTTTAAGGCTTTGAAGAATCATTACTCAAGCAGAAGGCAAACTTTGCCCATGTGAGTAATCCCCAGAAGGCAACAGAGCGGAGTCTACACTGTTCCAGCAATCTGTATTTTTATTCTAAATGCTACATACGCAAAGAATAAAATATTGTTCCCTCTAAAAAGCTTACAGTTTGGCTTGGTAACTAAAAAACAATTCCATAGTGCTACCCAAGGGCACCTTTCAGTGAGAGTGGTTTGAAGGCTGTCATTTCAAACCTCTACAATTTTGAATGAAAAGAAGAACTGCTAAAAAAATAGATTGAAATTATTTTTTTTACGAACACAAAAAAGGCGTTTGTCATTTGCAGTGCTGATTATTTCTTTTAATCCTGAAGGCATTTTTGCTTAGGCATTCAGAAACAATAGGTGTTCTAGGAAAAGCCTTAGAAGATTTGGTCCATATGATGACTTTGAATTGAGAGCAATTTATTCTGCAGTGTAAGGAACTGCACAGCTCTGACAGAACACCAGGGTACTGTTATGCTGTTTCCTTCGTGCCTTTGCCTTTTTAGTATCCACAGGCCTCCTTTCTGCACTGCTGAGGTCACCTTCCCCTGGGCAGCTCTGTGTAGAGCTGATGGGGCAGGATCATTCCCTTACCCCACACTTATTTTCAGGGCCTCAGTCCTGCAAAGCAAATCCCACTGGGGTTGTCACGGCCAGGGTTATCCCACAACACTGAAGACTGGTCTAGCATACACCTTGCCCTTTCCTCCCCTTCAGCTAAAGAGGGCTTACAGGAAAGCTGAAGAGGAACTCATTATCAGGGAGCATAGTGAGAGGACAAGGGAGAATGGCTTTAAACTGAAGGAGGGCTTTAAGCTGTGCAGTAGTGTCACAGGAAAATAAAAGGCCGTACAAATGCTATGATCACATTTTGGATGACAGTTTTCTCACTAGATATAGATGATGCGGATTCTGTCAGCAGTGATGTTCTGATCTGTTGGCTTGTTCACACCCTTACTCTCCAGCCACGTTCTCGTTCTGCTGTTGGAAAGGGCATGCAATCACAATGTACTCATGGTGCTTGGCACAATTTCAAGGAAGCCAAGCTAAATTATGGGAATTTCTGATGTTCTTATTGTTCACGTGGGTTAGTTTGGATCTTGATCAATGTTTCATATTTAGTTAAATTTAAAATTCCAAGTGATCCTTACAATATGGGATCAGTTTAAATTTTTTGGCCTTATTGCTAGTAGCTTAAGCTATTACTCTAAAATATCTGTCAGAACAGTGTTAGCCACAAGTATTTAGTGAATATTTGCAAGTTAGTATGTAAGAATTTGCCTTTCAACATGAAAAGGAGGTTGCAATGAGGGGGATGTCAGTCTCCTCCCAAGTAACGTGATCAAACGAGAGGAAATGGCCTTAAGTTCTACCAGGGGAGGTTTAGACTGGATATTAGGAAAAAATTCTTTACCAAAAGGGGTTGTCAAGCATTGGACCAGGCTGCCCAGGGAACTGGTTGAGTCATCACCCCTGGAGGTATTTAAAAGGCACATAGATATGGTGTTTAGGGACATGGTTTAGTGGTGGGCTTGGCTGTGCTAGGTTAATGGTTGGACTTGATGGTCTTAAAGGTCTTTTCCAACCTAAATAATTCTATGATTTAACATGCTGTCTGCCCTAACTTAAGTCATATTTTGGAACATAGGTACTTGTCACATAGAGTGTTACATTCTTAATGTGATAACAGTTGAAAAGGTCTGTGCTTCCATCTCAGTGCTGATATTGAAGAAATTAAGTGTTTATGAATAGTCCAGTGAACAAAACAGTTTGAATAGAAAAGTTCATAAATTTCTAACAAGATATTTCCTCATAATCGGTGTGCCATGTGTTCTGTACATACCGTGCTAGAAAAAATGGGATTGAATGTGGTACTTGCCTGGACACATGTTGTGTGGGTGTCATTTCTGCCAGTAGAAGTGGAAAAGGAGAACAGTACAAAATGCCAATTACAGCAGATGCATCTGACTGTTGGAAATAGGCTTTCTGACAAGTGTCTTTGCTGTTTCAACACCAGGGCTTCAAAATTACTTGTTTTAGCAATCTCTTAATCTCCGTATGATGCATAAGCATAGAAATCGTGAAACACAGGACTGGAAAAGACCTCAAGAAATTCTCTAGTTCTTCCACCTACTCAAAGAAAGGATTAAGCATGTCTGTGTCATTCTTGACAGGTGTTTGCTTAGCTTATTCTTAAAATTCTCAGTAATGGAGGTTCCCTAGTGTTCCTAGGCACCTATTTAAGTACTTAAAATCATTAATGTTAGAATGCTTTACTTTATCTCTAACTTAAATTTGCCTTATTTCTCGATAAGAAACTGACAATTTTCTCCATTTTTCTTCACGTCTTTCTCCTTGATATCTCTCCTACCCTGTTCTGAGTTGTTTTAAAGTCCTCTAATGAAATCTGTAATTTGGCTGCTTCTCCTTCCTCGCATCACGATGCATTTGCAAACTCCGTTGCTTTCATAGCTGCTAGTAGTCACCCAAATTGCCTTACCTCTTCATGTTCAGATCTATTCCTTCTCACTCTTTAGAGTTTGGTCTAATTTTGTCCATAGTTACCTTCTCATAGTTTTGTGTCAAAAAATTCTTCTTAATACTTCAGCACAATTTTGAGGAAGGAAGTTAACTCTAATAATTGTGCCCTTAGAAAGGTATTATGCTTGCTTGAATTATTAACTGTCCACCGTCTTTCAGTATGATGTCATAGAGGCAGAGCAGTAGTGAATCCGTAAGATGGTTTCTTAACATAGCCCAAAAATACGTAGATGACACTGAAGCCCATGGTGATAAGTTTCCTTTCTGGTTTGCCACATCAAATCTGTGCTGCACCGTCTGTAAAGCTGGGGGCCAGTCCCTTTTTTTTCAGATACACTAGCTGCTGCTGCTGATCTCTGGACATAGTAGCTGCTGACTGTCACCAAATTCAATAGACTGGCCTGGAGGAAGGAGGATGCATCCTTGACTTGTTGATTCTTGTGCAACTTCCTCTAGGTGATCCTGCTTTAGCAGTGGGGTTGGACTATATGATCACCAGAGGTCCCTTCCAAACCCTGCCTGTCTGTGATTCTGTGATTCTTCTGGTGCACATGGGCTGCCAGGCTGCCAGCTTTGCACCTGATATGAGCACATGGGTTTGTTTGTATAATGTGACACCTTCTTCCCCCCATTCAGTGTGGGACTTCTGTGTGTTCACTTTGGCTGCCCCATTTCTTCAGTGTAGAGCCTGGTTATCTTTCCTCTCTTCTTTAAATACATGAATTAATTTTTCACAGACAAGATTAGTCAGATGGGTCATGTAATTTGAAAAAAGAAACAGAGCTATCTAAGCAGTTCTAAATATAGAAGTGTTTAGAAGTTTACTAACACCCAGTGTTACATGTAATAATTCTTTTCCAGGTTTTCTCCAGCAGCATCAGTCATGTTCATTAGACCTTATGGGAAAAGATCAGAATTATTATTGTTTTGGGACAACTTTGAAATATCTGCTGTTCATCATACATGCCTGTTAGTTTACTAACTCTTGAAGGTAGAGGTATCTTGCAAAAAATAATAGCTGTTATCTCTATCAGTAGCCAGTTTATAATTTTTTCTCAAATCACCAGTCTAATAATAATACCTGCATCCAAACTTGTACTTCAGCTTGGAGTAAATCAGTGTTCCACTGGGGTGAGCGGCGCTGGTCTCCTTCACACTAAGCTGTCACACGAGTTACACTTTCAGAATATTTAAAAACAAAAAAAACCCCAAATTAAAAATTACAATCTTACAAGGATAGTTGTGTGGGGAAAGCTATTTTGGCAGCTTCTGCATAAGAACTAAGATTTAAAGAATAACTGTTGCATTTAAGTAGCACTTAACTGGTTCTGAAAATGAAATTATGCCTTATACCTCTGCAGTATTTTGGAATTTTTATTCTTTCTTCATCATTCTTGCAGTAATGGAAAGACTCGTTGGGATTTCACTGAAGTAAATTTTAGACCAAGTTTTAATACCACATTCCAGTAAGAAAGCATTTTCCAAATGTTGCTTCTCCATTTCAGTCCCAAAAAATTGTGACAGTTTGAGCTCTAGTAAAGAGGTTACACATCTGGAGTCGTGCTGCTGAGGTCTGTCTGTCCATCTCACCTTAACATCAGTCATTTCTTTGAAAACATTAAGACACTCTACCTTTCTGGAAGCAGTGCCAGCATCTGCCCTAGAGAACTTCTGCATGAAGAATCCAGTGACGACATTACGGTGGTGGTCGTCTGACTTTAAAAATGGAGGAGAATGAAAACAAAACCACAGATTATTCCTAACTCTGGGTTTCCCAGTATTGACACTCTTCTCACAGTCAGTGGTCTTAACTTCTGTCCTAAGGCAGAACAATTAAGTTTTAGTACAATTGCAAATAAGTAAACTTTTTTGTTCTTAACAAACTGATGTGGAGGAGGAAGTTAATTGGACTTGGGTTTTGATCCAGATTCACTGAGTCTCATTATGAATGTGATGCTAAAGCAGGTAGAAAGCTACCACATGTGCAGTGAGGCAAATGCAGATATAAAACAGCTCTGCTGATCTTTGGTAGGCTCCCATCTCTTGTATTTTTATGAAGATGGCCGTGTTCCTTGCCAGGTCAGGGAGGGAGCACCCTTAAATGAGAATAATGCATAGTTTCTTGACCAGTTTAAGGAAATGAATGCAGTGAGACTGTAGTAGTTTTGATCAGTGACTGGAGGAGTCTACTCCCCATGCATATGTTACTGTTGTTCTGAATCTTCTGCAGACAGCATCTCCTTCTCAGAAGTTTAGTGGCAGTAGTTCAGTAGCTTGCATGGCATGCTGACAGGTAACACTTATCACTCTGTTTTGATTATGGCAAAGCACAAAAGTCATAGCAAAACCCCACAGACTTCTAAGGAGACTACAGAAGTAAAGCAGTCACTAAAGCAGACATGCTGACTTTCACTGTTGTATCCACAAAGGCTTGCATTCAGAAGACGATTGCTGGAGACATCATTCTACACCAGCGGTCGTAAACAATTTGCTCCTATTTAAACAGGCGTGACCTTTTACTGCCAAAATCAGTGGTGATATGCATGTTGCATTTAAAATGGGATGTAATCTTTCACACTGTTTCTTTGACAGGCTTTGCTCGTAACCTCTCTGAAGGAAGCAATGCCAACTATACAGAGTATGTGGCTACCAGATGGTACCGCTCGCCTGAACTCTTGCTTGGGTAAGTACAACTTCTAGTACTGCCATGATAGACACTAGCTGATTCTTTACAGCTTTTCAAACACCTTTTGTAAGATTTGCCCATGGAGAGCTGTGGGTTGATTTAAAGAGAGGATTTCAAGAGGCTTCCAGCTTTTCATTAATTCTTGTTTGTTTCCAGTAAATTGGTGTGAATCATTGACATGTTGACCTGTCTTGATGTCATGGTTTAATCCCAAGCAGCAGCTAAACACCACACAACTGCTCATTCACTACTTACATGTGCACACACAGTAGGATGGGAAGAAGAATTTAAAAAAAAAAAAAAGAGTAAAACTCATGGATTGAGAAAAAGACAGTTTAATAGGACAACAAAGGAAGAAAAAAATAATAATAATGATAAAAGAATATGCCACACAAGTAGTGCACAATGCAATTGCTTACCACCTGTTAACCAGTGCTCAGCCATACTTGAGTAGTGATGAGATGCCCCCTGCCCCCCGAGTTTTCCCTGAGTTTACATACTGAGCATCACGTCATGTGATATTCTCTCTCTTATGAGGAAATGCTGAGAGAGCTGAATCTGTTTAGCCTGGAGAAGAGAAGACTGAGAGGAGATCTTATCAATGCTTATAAATGTCTAAAGAAAGAGTGTCAAGGAATTGTGGCCGGGCTCTTCAGTGGTGCCCAGTGTCAGAACAAGGCGCAACAGGCACAGACTGTAACACAGGAACTTCCATCTCAGTATGAGGAAAAACTTCTTCACCTTGAAGGTGATGGAGCACTGGAAGAGGCTGCCCAGAGAAGTTGTGGAATCTTCTTCTTTGGAGATATTCAAGACCACCTGGACACTGATCACCACCTGCTCTAAGTGATCCTGCTTTAGCAAGGGGTTGGACTAGTGACCCCCCAGAGGTCTCTTCCAACCCCTGCCAGTCTGTGATACTGTGAATATCCTTCTGGCCAGTTGGGGTCAGCTGTCCTGGCTGTGCCCCCTCCCAGCTTCTTGTGTACCCCCAGCCTCCTCCTGGGAGAGCAGTATGAGAAGCTGAAAACTCCTTGCCTTAGTGTAAATATTGTCTGGCAACAACCAAAACATGAGTGAGTTATCAACACCATTCTCATCCTAAATTCAAAACACAGCACTATACCAGCTACTAGGGAAAAAATTAACTCTTATCCTAGCTGAAAACAGTACAGTTGAGCTGAGCTGTGTTCAACCAATTAAAATATGAAGCTGAATTATAGCACTTGTATTTCAGATTCTTTTCCCTGTCCCTGCAGCCCTTGTGCCCCATTTCCTTCAGAAGAGGCTTCCATGGTGGTCCTGTAGCTTGAAACATTCCTTCAGCCTCTTGGTCAACATCGCATAGCAATGGCAATGCAGCTTTTACACTTAGAGTTCTCTTCATCCTTTGGGTCAAAAGTCTGATTTGCTTGTCATTCCCAGCTACCTTTTACCAGCCTGCTCATCTGGCCCGGAAGGATGGTGCTAACTTTTTACTAGGAAGGAAGAATTTCTTGAAGGAGACTGTATCAATCATTTAATAAAGCATGAGAAGTTAGTGTTGCATTGCCTGTGAAAGCAGTAGTTACATGAGTAGCCTCCGCTGGACAATTGAGTTTTACTCTCTTATTTATCTATAAAATGAGTGGTTTACTACCTCACAAGGTTAAACAGGTTCTCAGATAGTATACAGACAAAGGCATAAGATCAAGAAGGACAAAGGAAGAAAAAAAAAATAACTGGAGATCATCTATATGTGATCTGCCCATTGCTATCAAGTTTAACAATGTGTTATTATAAACTACACGATGCTCTTATAGAATACAATTCTTGTAATATAGCATGTATTTATTTATATACACTTATTCTAGAAATAAGGAATTGGTAGCCACAGACAAATCAAAAAAGCACTGGTCACTTCTAAGGTTCTTTAAGCAAAATGTTTCATGCTGCTGAGAAACAAGTCTTTGTTGGAAGCTTTGATTAACACTGAACTAGATGTTTCTTGAATAGGTAAAGCATTAGGTTATAATTATTCTGTCAGTAAAGCTATCCCAGTATTCCCAGAGCTGTGCTAATCTTAATCAAATTGGTAGGCAGTTGTGTTGTTACGTGCAAAATAGTATGTTAAAGTTGCCATTAAAAACCTCAAAGTTCAGGTTGTTGTATTTTATTGAAAACAGATATTATTAAGCTTCGAGCAAAGTGCTTGTGTGCAGGTGTGTGTGTATATATAGATGTAAAAAAAGACTTGGAGAGAAAGCCTCACTCATGGCCTTTTTAGCTAGACAACACTTTCTTCTTTGCCTGTAGTAGTAATGAGGATTTAAGAGGAAAGACTTGATAGACATAGTATTAATCTGACCTGTGCTTTTCAAAACTGTTTCATTACCAAAGGAAATTTAGCAGGAATCATGTCTGTCTGTAATTGACTAAATTTGATTAACTTGTAGAGAAAGGAAGGGAGTATGTGTGTTTAATGCCTATGACTTAAGGTTTGTTGGTGATTGTTTTTAATGCCAAGTTTTTCTGGCACAAAGTGATAATTTGTTTCTTGGAGATCCTGTTCTATTTCCCAGACACTCATCTTACACATTCCCCCTTCTCCTGCACTTACTAAATCTTTATAAGCATCTAATATTCATAAGTCTTCCCAGGGTTATTAAATATATACATTTTAATAAAGACAGTTTTACTTTTTCAATTTTTAAAATGTGTCCCAGAGTGGTTTCTGTTTTGCAATAAAGTTCAAGGCTTAAATTTCAGGAAAGGAAAGAAACCGCTGCCTAATTATTCACAGAACATCCAAAATCAACTCGATTCAGAGAGCCTCAGGTAACTGTTCGTGGAGTACTCCATACCCATTGATAACAAAATATTGCTAAAAGCCAGGAGATTTTAAGGCATACCAAATAGCTAGATGAAAACATGTTTTGGAGAATCTAATTTGGGCAGGGATAGACAATAGTGCTTCTGATTTGTGGTGTCTCTGTCGTATAGGAGTTATTTAATATATTCAGCCACATCACTCTTGCATTGTTTGCCTGCTGTGATCTGACAACACTGATCCTGACAGTCTTGACAGTCAAGACTCCTGAGCCTGAGTCTTGAGCGTGCCTTTGCAAACAACAAAGTTCAGTTTACTCTGCCACTGCCTTAAGAAATGGGTATTTTCTGATTTGTTTGACTACATAGTATGCAGTGGAAACTTCTAAAACTGTGATTCAGCTTCCTTTATTCTTGTGAGCAAGGAAAGGTAATGACCTTGCCTCAAAGGAGTTTTAGCCCCTTCCTCAGTTGTAACCCTTGCTTGTTCTCCAGTGCCGCAGCCTGTGGCAACCTTTTCCCCATTTCGCATCTCAGTGGAGGAACCTGCCTGTTTAAAGGGGTTGCAGATAAAGCTGTGCTTGGTATTCTGCCATAATAAAAAGGTAGGGTTTTTTAGTTCCACTCTCCCAAACTGTTTTGCTTACAGAGACTCAGTTTTCCAGTACTGGCACAGAATATCTGAAGAGCTGATCCTTGGCTTTGGCGTCTATTCTCATCTGCGTTGCCTTTTGCTGCGTGGAGGAAAAACTAGTCCTTCCTTGGCACCCAGACCTGATCTAATGGGCAGGTTGGACCAGCAGCATCACAGAAAATACAAATCCACAAGTTGTGACTCCACAAGAATAGTTAAGGGAATTAGGAACCCACAGAGGCACTGTAGTAATAGTAGCAGCAGTACTTCAGGAGTTTTGGCATGCTCTGCTTTGCCACAGATGGTTGCTTGTCACCAGTCTATTCCGAAGGGAAAAACTGATTTTGTGATGATTGTGAAAGGACTACAGTGTCTCATGGCAAATTCTGACAGGCAAACAGTTCTTGAAATTTTGGTGTCGTACTTCAGCTTTCCTAGCTAGTGTAGACTGCTATACTAGGCATCTCCCTGGGCCTGTACTTTCACTCAGGCCATTTGTCCAGCTAGAAATGCTTGCTCACCTTTACATAACTAAATCACAACAAGGGTACAGGGTCCTCTGGCCAAGTGTCCTCCCAATGAAATGAAGGAACTAATCATGAGTTTGAGGAAAATTCAGATATTTGTTTTTCTTTAGTCTGAGCGTTTTCTCTCTCTAAACATCTTTAATCATCAACATAAGGAAGAAGCAAAGGAAACAGATGTAGGATAGGTTTTGTCACCTGCAATTCCTGAGGATGTCTTATTCCAGAAATAGGCAAGCCAACAGTAACTTACAGATATCTGGAAACAGAGATTAAGTTGTTGGGTTACAACATTCAAAGAGTCTTGGGGAAATATGTTTTCAGTTCAATCTTTGTTACAGTCTTTAATCTTTTTATATGCTTTTTGTTTGACATGAGAAGAATTTGATGGTTGTTCCACTCAAAACTTATTCCAATAATCTCTTTTGAATGTTTAAGTTAGACGTCTACAAAAATTTTTCACAAATTCAATAAGCAAGGACTTGAGTGTACAGAAAAGGAGTTGCTTCAGTTTCTACTAGGAACAGCCAAAAGCCAAAGATATGTAATGTGTTGTTACACTGTTGAGTAGGCAGCTGAACAAGCTCACCAAGGAATGGAACCTTAGAGTGAAAATTGGAAATTGTCCAAAAGGGTTCTGTGTTTCTTCAGTGTTCATGCCTTTAGATTGAATGTTGCAGTGGTCTACTGCTCTTTTCATATAAACATCCATTCTCTGCATTCCGATTTACTGTCCTACATGTCTTTCAAACCATCTTAAAGCCCATAGCCTCCCCTGGCCAGAGTAGCTGTATTCTCTCTTCTTCCACTAAATACCCATGTATGTTGTCTCAAGAAGAGCTGGAACAGCCCTTGTTGGTGTAACACTCCCACCATTTAGTTTCCTGTCTGATGAGTTCCCTACACATAGTCATTGCTGACTTATTTTGTCACTAGCAGTTTAAGATACAAGGGGACATACCCCCCGCACTCCCCAACATTGCTTGCACACACAGAGACCACATATCATAATTTTCCCCCACCTGTGCCTTTGCTCCAAACCAGGAATTACTACTTTTATGATGATTTGATTGCTTCCTTACCTGTGTTTTTTAAGGAATAATTTTCAGGGGCATTCACTTTTCTCTCTAATTAAAATTTCATGGTTTGAATTCTGAAATATAAATTCCTTATAATTTCTGTTATCCCAGTGACCAGACCCGGTATGCCTATCCCCATTATAAGCAGAACGGAAAATGAAATGTAATGCAGAATAGAGCAGCCATTAACCACTGGAGAGAAGGGAAGTTAGCTACCTTTCCTGGTTAAACCAGCACTGCTTTACAGTCAAAAAGATTATTCTTGTATGTGAGATTTTTCCAAAGGTAACCAGGTCCCTGGGTTTTCTTGAGAATTTTTTTCTGCCTTTTCAAGCGACAATACATCAGGCAGTCCAGGGGAGAACTGCAGGGCTTGGTATTTGAGGTGGTTTCTTTAATATCAACATTTGGTTTTCTGTCTTTTAAAGAAGAAATCCATGGGAAATATGGCAAATAAATTGAAACAGCTCGGTAAGAAGACAGTGTCAGTGGGTGAAAAACCTTGTACGTTCACTTTACAGAGCCCCTTATGGGAAGGCTGTGGATATGTGGTCTGTAGGCTGTATCCTGGGAGAGCTGAGTGATGGGCAGCCCTTGTTTCCTGGCGAGAGCGAGATTGACCAACTCTTTACCATTCAGAAGGTGCTAGGCCCGCTGCCAGCCGAGCAGATGAAGCTCTTCTACAGCAACCCACGCTTCCATGGCTTGCGGGTAAGAGAAAGCTTTGTTCTTTTCCTTTTTTTGAATTTGCTAACACAGTATTTACTCTGTTGTCATTGTTACTGTGAAGGTTCTCTTAATTTACACTGTGCATTACCTAGTGTATGTGTTTCTGTGTGCGTAAAGATATTTAGATTATAAGCATTCATAATTCAAAGTAAAGTTCTGTTTATTTCAGCCTGGAGAAGAGAAGGCGGGGGGGTAGGGCTCATTGCAGCCTTCCAGTACCTGAAGGGAGTTTATAAACAGGAGAGTACCATTTTTAAAAGGGTAGACAATGGGAAGACAAGGGGAATGGATTAAAGCTAAAGGATGGAAGGTTTAGATTAGTTATTAGGGGGAAGCTCTTTACAGAGAGTGGTGAGGTGCCGGAACAGGCTGCCCAAAGCGGTGGTGGATGCCCCATCCCTGGAGGTGTTCAAGGCCAGGTTGGATGGGGCCCTGGGCAACCTTGTGTAGCTTCAGGCCTGGAGGTTGGTGGCCCTGCCTGTGGCAGGGGGTTGGAATTCTATGATCCTTGGGGTCCCTTCCAACCCAGACAGTTCTATGATTATGCCAGTATTGAGCTTTATAAATACAATTGGTTTAGTGTTAAAAGTTGATTAAAGTTGTTTGTCATTTTTTGACTCTTTTGACATGCAAGTTAGTAATTATACCCAGCTCAGCACTGCAAGGTTTGCACTGTGAAGTTTGGTGACATAGCTCTGTTAGTTCAGGATGTTGAAGATTCCTACCTGCTAATTCAGGCTACTCATAGAAAAATCTGAACCATAGACACTGCTATCATAGCAGAAGAGCTTTTTGCCTTTATATGTACAAAGGCATATGTATATATTCATTCCAGGGGAGCTGATGGAAGCCACGTAGAGAGTAGAAAGCTCTTCCTACTGACAGCATTGTTCCCCTTTCAAGGGTTTTCCAATACCATGTAATGGCAGACACTCACTAGCATGGAGAAGCTGCTCAACTTGGAACATACAATGTGGCAAAATCCCAGAAGCTATGTAGATGTAGTAGCTCTGTTATGTGACAGTAGCTGGTCAGCGACTGTACTCATGTTTCCTTGTAATTCATGTTCAGCTGTCATTTTGTGTTAACGGATGCTCCTTAGAAAGTTGAATATATGATCTTGACTAAGTGGTCTGAAATCGTTAGTATAAAACCCTATAAAGAAAAATACAGAGGTTTTAGGAGACCTGATCTGTGCTAAAGGCTCGAGATCTGAGTTTTACTCTGTAAAAGAGAAAACTTACAGAATGAGAAAGGGAAAGAGAGGGACCTAGTTATGTTAAAGCATGTTACAAGTTGCCATAAATTTGGTTTAGCTGATGATAAGGAAAGAAATAGTTGACTTAAGGTGTTAAGATAATTATTTTAGCTGCAAAGATAGCTAATTCCTAAGAGTTTTTACTGAAGTTTATAGATTCTTCATCAGTGGAGTATCATAAATAAATGATGAGACAAACATTTCTTGCAAGGTCCTATCTGTTTTTGATTCTGTTTTAAACAGTAGGCTGGATTGGATTTTCTGTTTAAAAAAATTTATAACCCTTTATCAGGAATGCAATGCTTTAAAAGTTGTAAGCAAAATAAATGACTGGTTCTTCAACATTATTTTACAGCAGTTCTAATTGTGTCATGTAATCTTATTTGGATAAATGTTCTGTAATGTCTTAGGATGAGAATGAAGTAGCTGTGGTTTGTAGCTTTAGAATTCATTCATTCTGTTCTACTCCTGGGTTAATAGTTTTTTACTTGGCTACAGACACACTGCTGCCTTCTTAGGCCCATCTGTAAAGTCAGGATACTAGTGATGACAACAGTGACATACACCTTCTAGTAGAGAGTAGTTTTGAATACTGAGGTAAAGTCTTCAGGTGGTCGCAAGCAGTGTTCCCTTGGGTTGGTACTGGGGCCCATCCTTTTTAATATCTTTACTGATGATTTGGATGAGGGAATTGAGTGCACCCTCAGTAAGCTTGCAGAGGACACCAAGCTGGGGGAAAGTATCGAAGGCCCTCCAGAGGAACCTGGACAGGTTGGATCGATGGGCAGAGGCCAAAGGGGTAAGTTCAACATGAAGTGTTTGGTCCTGCACTTTGGTCATAACAACCCCAAGTAATGACTTGGGGAAGGGTGGCTGGACAGCTGTACAGAGGAAAAGGATCTGGGAGTGTTGGATGACACTCACCTGAACATGAGCCAGCAGTGTGCCCAGGTGGCCAAAAAAGCCAAGAGAATCCTGGCTTGTATCAGGAATGGTGTAGCTGGCAGGACCAGGGAGGTAATCATCCCCCTGTGCTCAACTCTGGTGAGTCCGCACCTTGAATACTGTGTCCAGTTTTGACCCCTCACTACAGGAAAGACATCAAGGCCCTGGAGTGTGTCCAGAGAAAGGCAACAAAGCTGGTGAAGGGTCTGGAGCACAAGTGTTATGAGGAGCAGCAGAGGGAACTGGGACTGTTTAGCCTGGAGGAGGCTCAGGGGAGACTTTATTGCTCTCTACAACTACCTGAAAGGAGGCTGTGGTGAGCTGGGGGTCAACCTCTTCTGGCAGATAACTAGCAATAGGACAAAAGGGAATGGCTGCAAGTTGCACCAGGGGAGGTTCAGGTTAGAAATTCAGAGAAATTTCCTCTCAGAAAGAGTGGTCAGGCATGGGAAGGGATTGCCCAGAGAGATGGTGGAGTCAGCATCCCTCAGGATGTTCAAGGAAAGCTTCGATGAGGTACTTAGGGACATGGTTTACTAAGTAATACAGGTTGTAGGGGACCGTTTGGACTAGGTGATCCTGAAGGTCTTTTCCAACATTAGGGATTCCTTGAGTCTGTGAATAATGACTTAAACATGAAAAATACTAGCAAAAATACTGATTCAAAAATACACTTTTCTGAATGTAGCAGAGTGCGTAATAGTGGAAGATTTTATGTTGCATAGCAGAGAGAAAGTATGCTGTGATCATGCAAATTTACAAGCTGGATCTGGCACTGGGTGTTCACAAGGTAGAAACTAGCCCGTGATGTGGAATTGTTTATCCGTATGTTTAGGTTTTGTGAATATCTACGTTACGTAACCGTGAGTACTACCATATTGCAGCACAGGATTAAAAAACCTGTAGTACGAACCCTGCAGTACCACACGCACATGTATACAGATGCACGTGTGCAAACTTTCTGTCTTGCCTTCCTGCTTGTTTCCTCCATGGATATACAGATACACACACACAGGTTTTCCTCGCTTCTGAGGTTTAGTGATTATTTAGTGATCTCTTTTCAGTCCTGTTGAGAAATTAAACACCCATGGTGCACTTGAAGGCCCAAGGAAATAAAATAATATAAGATCAGAAACTACCAACAGGCTCCTGCCTTTATGGACAATGTATTTTTCTACAAACAAGTCACAAATAAGCTGTAGAATCTGAATAATTCCAATGAATAGCCTTTTTTTTTTTCTGCTTTGCATAGCTTTAGCACATTTTCATGTTTCCCTGACCATTCCAGACGTGAAACCTTCTCTGCAATGATCATTCTACAGAAAGACATGAATATTTTGTGATTTGGTTCATGTAGAAAGTGGAGGAAGCGTGGAAGCCTTGATTCACATAAGTCACTCTCTAAAATCAACACAGCAGACTTGGACTTAAAAAACTTCTCAGTCATTAGTAAACCATTTCAAAAGAAAGCAAAGTAAGAAGAAAAACATAGGGACTATTGGGAAACAAACACATGCAAATTAATGTTCTTTTCATTCCCCTTCAAAAGCGCACATAATGTAATGAAAAAGTAATGCCAGTACAAGCAGTGGGCAGCAGTTCATAGTGGTCTAACACTTCTGCACATACAGTGTGCGTGCAGTGCATCTTGCTTCCAAATAACATGCGGTTTTGGAAACGAGCGTGCTGCGTTGCTCTTCAAAACCTAGGTTGGAAGCTCGTATTTAGTCTGGGGGAGGAAGATGTAAATTTATGCACCTAACTCTGGTAATCACTAGATAGAAGTGAGAGCTGGAAAATGCAAGAAGTGAAAGTAAAGGAATGGAAGTCTTTTAAGACTTCTGCTGAATGACATGTGAGACCACGCATGTAGTTCTCATGTAGCAACCTTCCACATGAAATGTTTATGTTCATGTTTTTTGATTTCTTTTTTTTGTTATTGTTGCTGCTATCAGTCTTAATCAGTAACTTGGAATTTTGATGTTCTCCTGAATTTTCAATGATTTCTAACTATAAGTCAGTGTTCTATATATGACTTGAGCCCATTTTGGACATGGAGCCATGGCTTCCATGGACCAGGAGACAAGCACACTTAGCTTGTCAGCTTAAGAGGGGAGTTTTAGCAAATATGTAGGATGTGGGTGCAGGATGCAGCCAGGCTGCAACTGAAACGCTTGCGTAGTGGTAATCAAATTCCACAACTCCAGGAACTGCTAACAACGTGGCTGGGTCTCTGTTGCATCATCTCAGATAAACTGTGGTTAATGCCAACAGGCTGGCGGTTGGTTTGGTTTGGTTTCAGTTTTTTCCAGAGACTTCTCTAGCATTCAAATGTGTCCTATTCTCTACAATCAGCATAGGCTGGATCCATAAGGTTTTTTATGCCTCCGCTCAAAATCCAGCCTTACTTTCTCTAATTCGGGAAACACTGACGTGCATTCAGCCATTAAATTTGGAGTTACCTCACTGAAATCAGTTTGCCTCTTTGTTTGCTGTCAGTTTGTGTGCCACGGTCTGGAAATGGATCTCTGTTTTCTCTTCAACTCATTGTACTTGCTGTTACATTATAGCAATGAAATATTGAGGAAATCTTCCTTCATTTGATAAAAGAAGAGACTCTGTCTGCATTTTATTTGACCCTTGTCTTGCTCACAAAGCAAGCAAAAAATCCCAGTTCCATGCTTTGTTTTTTCTTTCTTTAAATCCTCCCTGACTGTCCTGTTCCTTCCAGGCAGGGTATTTTCAGATACCACCTTAATCAGGTTTTGTCCAGACTCCAGTTGACAAAAGATGCCCTGGGGCAACATACATTACTTCTCATGGTGTTGCCAGTTCTTACTGCAGTGTGACCACAGAAGTAATCCTGAACCTTAAAGCTTTGGGCTTTTGATGTTTTTCACCAAAAATATTTTGGAATCATCTGGTTTTGGGGTTTTTTTTTTTGTTTTAATTAGGACTGTACTTGCTCTCTCAAATTCTCTCAAAGCTATTTTAAATCTTTTTTTAAAAAATGTATTTCATAGTTATTTCTGAATCTATTTTAACTCCCACGTTTTGTCAGTCATAACGCCACCAACACATTTATAAATCTAAGTTGATGATTTCTCATCTGAGAGAAGTTCCTTGACTGCCTGAGTGATCAAGAATACTTTCTTTGGTTGACTAGATTGGTATCCTACATCAAGAGTTATTTGTTTCATTATATGTTTCAGAATGTTTCATAAACCAGTAACTCCTTCAGTGCATACCATTCCCATTAATTACATGCCTCTATTCACTGTGTGGTTTCTATTTTTTGAAACACTGTATTCATGTATGCCTTGTTTACGTTCTCAAGTATATTTATGCTATATTATTTTTACAGTTTCCAGCAGTCAATCATCCACAATCTTTAGAGAGAAGATACTTGGGAATTTTAAGTGGTGTATTACTTGATCTTATGAAGGTAGGAAAATCAATTTTATTCTATGCCTATAATACAGGAAAAATGTAAAGTAACCTTTTATCTTTGTTTTATAATATAATACATCTTAAAAGTACTTGTGAGCTTCCTTTTGAGGTATTTTGATATCACCATTCTTTATAGCAAAGCTTGATATTTTTTGGGAAATCAGAAAAATATCCCTTGCAAATGCCAGCAGAGTCTGTTCAAATTTAATTGATTTGATAATAATTTGACAATTGAAAAGTTATTTGATTTAATAATAATTTGTTAAGCCACTCTTTATCAGGGAGTATAGTGATAGGACAAGGGGTAATTGCTTTAAAATAAAAGATGAGATATCAGGAAGAAACTCTTCCCCATGTGAGTGGTGGGGCCCTGGCACAGGCTGCCCAGAGAAGCTGCGGCTGCCCCCTCCCTGGCGGTGTCCAAAGCCAGGTTGGATGGGGCTTTGGGCAACCTGGTCTGGTGGAGGGTGTCTCTGCCCATAGCAGGGGGATTGGAACTAAATGGGTTTGAGGTCCCTTCCAACCCAAACCAGTCTGTGATAACTACATAGTCCAAAGACAAAAGAATCACCATAGTTTGTAGCAATATGGGTTCACAGGTTACCTTAATAATGCTGGGGTATGAGCTCTCAACCCATAGTAAATTTAGATAGGTTAGCCTGACATTCTGTGGATTTGAGTTGTTTATTTGTTGTTGGATAAGCATGACAAAGTTGATGCATGGTATTTTTTTTCTCCCCTGAGCCCTTAATCTGCTCGCTGTCCTTCGCCTCTACACAGCGTATATGTTAACTTATTCTTCAGCCCTGTTTTGGAACATGTCAGCTAGTTACTCATGGCCAAACCAGGATATGGTCCTGAAACAGTTTCTTACAGGGGATCAGGAGAAGCTGGCTCCCCTCAAAACTGCCAAACTGTAAAGTTTTGTGCTAGGCATCTGTGCCATGTTCCTGGGTACATAGCACCTTTATTATAGTACTATAAAAACATCACCATGATAAGCTGCAGTAAAACCTTTACATTATTTCATCTGCAGTTAGCGGGGGAAAAAAAAAGTCATAGGGTCAAACCCCAGATTTAGAACAGTAGGGGTACCACCTAAGTATTAAAGGCAATCTAGGACAAATACGAAGCTCTAAATGAAATCTGTGGTCCCAAGCCCATCTGTGCCAGTTGTCTTAGAACCAGAGGTTGTCTGCTTTGGGGTATACCTGGGTGTTTACTTGCTTTTAGCAGTATTGATGTAGCCAGCAGAAGTCCACCAAATTTGTTCTACTCTTTAACCAGTTCAAATCTCTTTATCTCCCTGCCTTGTGAAGAGATTCAGCGTAGCTTTTATAGTGGTTTCATGGAGTCTGCAAAATTAGGGACCTTGGTGAATACCATTGTTTGTTTTGGTACATACTCCTCTATTTTCTAATTAACAGAAACTTTTTTTTTCTGGCATCATAGTTAGGTTGTAGCTCAACTTGTAATAGCATATATTGAAGAACAGCAATTTAAAGATATTTTTTCAGATTGTAGGGCAGGGTTTGTTTTAATTTTATCCTAATTTTTGCGTTAGATCTCAATGACTTTTGGGTTCTTTTGGTGTGATCTAAAAGTTATAAACTTGTGAAATGAAGAACATGAATTACAAGGGAGAATATGTTACCGAATGATTCCGTTCCACTCTAAGTAGTTCATTTCAACATTTCTGTCTATATTTCTCCCTAGAAGGTGAGAAAGGTCAGGAATTCCGTAGAGTGGGTATATTGTTTGACCTACATTGCTTAATGTAGTCGGAATGTTGTTAAAGAATGAGCAGAAGACTACAAGGAGAGAACAGAAGAGACTTGTGGTTAAGTCGCATGCTACAGATGCCGCAAATATTTTGCTGTGTGCCTGTCTTTGCTCCAGACACTGGACTGTCTGGCACATATCCATACTTGGTGTGTTCCTCATTATCTGCATTCCCAGGGACCTCAGGTCTGATTACTAGATTACTGAATAACCCACCCTTCACATTCAACTTCTGCCAGCTGAAATAGTGAGTTCTTGATTATCTCTATTTAGAGGGCATTTCTGGGCTAGATTAATGAAGAGGCATCTGTTTGACCCCGTTGCTTTGTTGCTCTTCTCCTCCCCTCTCCTGGGAGCTGTTTTGGCATGTGATGACTTGGGCAAAAAACCAATGCTGAGTATTTCAGTCTTTTTCATATCATCTGTCAGTCAGCTGTCGTCCCCATTCATCAGCAGACATACGTTTTCTCTGAGCTTCTGTTTACAACCAGAATACTTGCAGAACCCCTTCTTTTTATCACTGGTGTTCCTCATTTACATTAGCTTCAGCTGGACTCTGGCCTTCCAAAGTGGAAGTGCTTCTGCAGTGCATTTATAGTCTCCCTTTGTTTCCTTTTCTTGACTCTCCATCCATGTTTTCCGTTTCCCTTAACAAAGAAGCTCCTGGTTTAGCCAACCTGACCTTATGCAAAATTTTGTTGTCTTCTATACAATGACATGCTTTATTCCTGAACTCTCGAGAAATTTTCTTTAAAAATCTACTGTCTCTCCTGGACCTTTCCTCCAATGGTAGATTTCTGCCCAGTAATTCCCTATAAAAGCTGAAGTCTGCTCTCCTGAAGTCCTAGGTCTTTGAATCCTAACTGTAATCAACATATGGTCACTACAGCTCAGACTGTCTTCACTGATCAGATTTGTCCCTACTACTTAACTGTTGGTGAACAGCAGGTCAAGTAGAGTGAAGTCCTACCCTTGTCTGACTTGGCTCTCCAGCAGCTGCACTAGCAAATTGCCACCAATGTAGCCTAGAAGTCTCCTGGATCTTCTATGCAGGGTCGATGTCCAAGTAGTCGAAGTCTGTCACAAGGATGAGGGCCTGTGATCAGGAGACTTCTGCTTCTTGTTGTAGACAGTTGTCCTCTTCATCTTGGTCACGCTCTTCAAAGCATGGTTGGTAGGAAACCCTCATCATAACATCACAAATGTTTCTTTGCCTTCTAATCCTGACCCAGAAACAACTGTCAATGAATATAACTTCTGTTTCATGCTGGCAGTTGGTACCATCCAGGAAACAATTTCTATGGAGTGACACTCTTCTCTGTCCTTCCCCCTTTCTTTCTGCAGCCAGCTGTACCTATCAGTGACCATCCTGTCACACTACTTCTCTGTGATTCCAGCAGGTTTCCAGACTTATGACCTGTCAGTTCTTCTTGATTGTGGCCCAAGCTCTGTGAATTAGCATACAAGCACATAAGGGAAGCCTCTGAACATCCTCTCTTCTGAGAAAGAATGTGAAAATCACATGTGGCCTTCTCCTGTGTGTTTGGGACATTTGAGCCACTGTAGTGATGAGCACTGGAAGAAAGGGGGAAGGAAAAAATAAATCATTTGGCATACAGTTTGTCACTAGAAAAATTATGAAAAGCATGCCGTATGACCAAGCTACATCCAAATGTAGTTTGCCACGTGCTTTGATTCCTGAGTAGTTTCCATTTTGAAGTGAAGGGGAAACCAGTTGGTGGTCAAGTGGTGGAACCCTATGTTAACATGTACACAGATATGCAATTTGTGTGTGTATACCCATGCTTATGTGCATATATACTCATAGAGTTGTTCTCTGTTCAACCTATACAATCCTTAAATAGTGCTGTTTTTCTTATCTAGCAGTTGTTCAAACTTCTGTCCTTGCTGACAGTTGTGCATGTTCAAATATTCCAAGATAAGTTTTGCATTTCCCTGTTCCTGCAAGAAACCTTTCAGGCATATCGAAATACCCAACCTATTGCTTTTTACTTTTGTAATTAAATATTTTCTACATGTGAGATAGGGGCTAATAGAATTATAAGGCAAATGTTACTGTGAATACATTATAAACGGTTTAGAAAATTCTTTAAAAAATATGAGGACTTGAACCCTAGAACTCAAACTAAACTCTTACATTTCTGTATTTTAAAAAATACTAACTTTAAAATGCTATTTTTGTTTGTATAAGAATGTTCCCATACCCTTGTTCTGTTGATTTGTAAAGCCTGTTTCCTTGTAGCATTTTATTACCAGTAAATTTATTATTTTTCATTCTAAACAATATTGTTGTGAGGTATATTCTAAAAAACATTTTTTAAGCACATGTATTTTAAGCATGTATAGGTATATACTTAAAACATAGTTTTACACCTTCAGGTATTTTTGAATGTTGAACATATTTTAAGCATACATCTCTAGATATATATGTATATATATCCACCATATACATATATGTATGTTTCATAATAAGCAAGTTTAAGGCCTTCCATATTTTAAGTAGAACATAGTATTTTGAAAGTGGTTATTTTCTGTCATATGTTGTTTAATGTACCATGAAATTATTCTGACACATCTAACCACAGAAACTCTGGAGATTAAAAATTATCCAAATAATGTTCTTTATTGTTATACTTCTTGCTGATGTGAATGCAGATACTAACATTTAAACTTTGGGATTTGTTTTCCAAAGAACTTACTGAAATTAGATCCAGCAGACAGATACTTGACAGAACAATGTTTGAACCATCCCTCGTTTCAAACCCAAAGGCTCTTGGATCGCTGTGGAAGCTCACCTTCACGGTCAGCTAAGAGGAAACCTTACCATGTAGACAGCAACACGTTATCTAACAGGTAAAAGTAGTCATGTCCCCCAACATTTGCTCTGCCAGTGGGTTACTACCATGTGTATGTACGACAGCATCTCTAAGAAGAGTACTCTTTTTGAAAGTTTAGATTGGATTAGGCATATATACTCATCTGTGCTGCTTCACTGAATGAAGTGGACACAGTTTTAGTGCATTGCACCTATTCAAGATGAAATTCTTGCTAACTTTCTGCATCAGGGTGATTGTTTCTTGGAAAATAAAAAGGCAACACTCAAGACCTTTCTGCTTATGACAAAGGAAAAATAAGTTGGCTTACCCATCTTAAAAAAAAATGTTAGCCTTTTTGAACAACAGTAGGAATTTTGTGGCTTGGAGGTTCCAGAGGAATGCTCTTTTCTTTAGAACGATACCACTGCTTTACATGTGCAAATCTCTGCAAGGTTTTGATACTTGGAAGTTCATCATTCACACAGATTTTTAGCAGTTATTTGTCCTGAAAGTTATGTGCATTGATGATGCTTCAGGTTGAGGATGAACAGAATTTTGACTGCAGTTGCAGTTGTGATTCAAATCTAGTCTACCTGAACTTAAAGCAGGGTGTATTTGCTCAGTGACTCCCTTGTTTGGACCCACATACCTTGAGAGAAGCCACCTAATGCATTAATGATCTGGGATTAACTGGTGGACAAACCAATACAACTACTCAGGCTATTCCTCTATGAAAAGCTTCCTTAAAGGTTGCCCTCTGAAATATGCAGAACGATAGTGGCTTTTAATCCTAAGCATCTTTTTCTTTAGCTTTTCCTGTGAGATTAAAAAAAAAAATAATTCTCATTTTAAGATTTGGGATGAGGATATTTACAGTCTCTTCTTTTTCAGAGTTAGACACCAAAAAGCTTTAGCTGCCCTTATAGATATTTAGAATAAAAGTTTTACTGTTAGAGATGTGGTGCCAGAAAGGAAAACTTAGACTCATGAGAAAGTTTTTACCTAATACAAAGGCTTGCCTACCTGCTTGATTTAAAATTACTAGGTTCCTTATATCTCTTAAGTGTTTCCTTTTAACTAAAAATATTTAAAATAAAGTTTCAGTTACAATTGCTAGATTTCTAGAAACTGTAATAGAGTACATAATTAGATTACTGTTTCTATATTCTAGAAATCTGAAGTACAAAAATGGCTAGCATTACCCAATTATAGTTATCAACAAGGTCAACAAAGGTACAAACTCATCTGTGCAGTCAGCTATCGCTTTATCCCTCAGTAGTATATCTGAGTCACCTTATTACACATTTGATTCAGAAATAAGTGAACTCTGTTCATAGCCAGTCTAGGTCCCTCAAAGCCAACAAGTACAGTCACTGCACTGCTCAGTCATGGCTGGCTTGCAGTGCCAGACTAGGTCCAGAAGCAGAACTGGGTTTATGCCAGAAAACCTGCAATAATAAATTCTGTTCAAATAAATTCAGGCTGAATGTTTGCAGAACCAGCTCATACCTCAGTCCCATAATCCCCAAACCAGAGGAGCTGGAAAGTATGGTAGTGGTGAAGGACATCATCAAGTAGCTCTGCACAAAGTCAGTCTGGTCTGCAGAGCATTTCAGGGGCAGCTTTGGAGATGAGTTAATAAGCTAAGTACTGGGATAGTGCCAAGTTCCACAAAAGTCAGGGTCCTGTGGTAGACCTGGTTTTGGGTTTGGTGTTACAGGTCTTGCTAGGCTGTGCTGAGCTCAGGCTAACTGCATCTGAATGTCTTTACCAGCACAATATCCCCTTTCCTGCCTCCCAACCTTTCTCCCCTCCTCCCTCCCTTTGTCCCTCAAATTGGACATGCATTAGATGGCCTGAAGCATTGATTATATTGGGTTTTTTGACAGTGCTGACGTACTTGATTGTTCTACTTTCACTTTGATATGCCAGGTGTCGTCTTAGAATGTAGCATTTGCGTTAATGATGTACACATACACTACACACACACGTGCGTAGATCTGTAAATAGAGGCTGGATTTTCTATTATTGGATTTTATATCTTCATTCTTTTCATTATCAGAGTCCATTAAACAAAGCTGAGTTTTTTCCATCAGGATGTAACCAGAACGAAACAGCAATGTACTAATGCTGGCAAATCTGTTATTTTAGTGGAACTTCTGATGCCTAGTTGGCAGTATTTGATCTTGCTGCAGCTAATTCTTTGGTTTTAAATGTCAACTCCCTTCTGAAATGAGTGTGCTTTTGTTGACGTTATTAATGCATGAATATGTAATATGGTATATTAATGCTTCTTTCTGCATTTTAATGTAGAAATCAAGCCAGCAAAAGTTCTGCTTTGCAGTCACACCACAGATCAAACAGCAAGGATATACAGACACTAGGGGTTGGCGGGCCGAGAGAAGAGGGTCTTCCAGCAAACGAAAGCTTTTTAAATGGAAACCTCCCTGGAGCTGCACATAGTCCGATGCATGCAAAAAAATCAAGCAACACACCTGGATCTGGCAACAAGGATCTGACCAATAATAACATGCCACATCTTCTCAGCCCAAAGGATACAAAGGGAAAAACAGAATTTGATTTTAATGTGGACCCAAAAAGTTCTGACGGTCCAGGCACAAAGTACCTGAAGTCCAACACCAGATCTCAGCAGAACCGGCACTCGTTTATGGAAACTTCTCAGAGCAAAACCGGGACGCTCCAACCCGGCGATAAGCACAGTCGCCACAGCTACATTGACACTATCCCACAGTCCTCTAAGAGTCCTTCCTATCGGACAAAGTCAAAGAGCCATGGGGTTCTGACAGACTCGAAATCCGTGGGCAACCTTTCCGAGGCCAGGGCCCAAGCTGCAGAACCAAACAGCAGCAGGTATTTTCCATCCAGCTGTATGGACTTGAACTCTCCTACCAGTCCAACTGCTCCCAGACACAGCGATAACAGAACTTTGCTGAGCCCCTCCGGGAGGAATAATCGCAGCGAGGGTACCCTGGACACCCGAAGACCATCAACAAGGCACTCTAAAACAATGGAGGAGTTAAAACTGCCAGATCACATGGATGGAAGCCATTCCCACTCTCTCTCTGCTCCACATGAATCTTTTTCCTATGGTCTAGGTTATACCAGTCCTTTTTCTTCACAGCAGCGCCCTCATAGACACTCTATGTATGTGAGCCGGGACAGAGTCAGGTCAAAGGGCTCAGAGGGTGGCTTAAGCATAGGGCAAGGGATGGCAGCCAGAGCAAACAGCCTGCAACTGTTATCTCCACAGGTGCAGCACAAGTCACTCACAAGATCTGTTGGCTCGTCACGAGAAGACTGTACAGAAGATACTACTAGGGTTAGTTCAAACTATTGCTGTTAAGGAAAGCTTACCTCCCTCTACCTCATGTGGGGACACTGTTCTGCTCTCTCTTTTTTTATTTGTGTTTGTGTGCACTTGTTTGCCCTTATTTAATCCATTTATTTGTCTTGTAAGGCAAGGGATCTTGGGTGTGTTTTTCAGAAGGTTTAAATGTTTCAAGCACAAAATGAGGGGCTATTTTAAAAAAATATTCTAAGAAACAGACTATGAATTCCATTTTCTTGAAGTGCTGAAAAAAATTGTCCCTGAAGTTAAAATTTCATTAGTAGTTCCTAGTCTGTGGTTACGTTGTCTGATGTAATTTTTATCATATTGTTTTAATTAACCTTCTCGTTTGTGTTGTTTATTTAGCATTTCTTCTGTGTCTCTATGTTGTGAATGCCAATGTTAACTTTTGAAGTGAGCCTTTCCCTCCCTTGTAGCAGGACGTTAACTGCTGACATGCTTTGACTTGCTAGAGGAATATCAAAACCTGCGATATTTCTCTTGATTAGTGTGATAAATAACTGGGGTAATCTAGAGATTTTTGTGTTGGAGAAGCCACTGATAAATGGACTCCTTCAAGTAATTACTGGTTACCTTGTATTTTACTGTGAGCGTTATTTAATGGGTAGTGGGAAGGGCCAGTTCTGGTGTTCATTTACATTCCTTACACAACTCTTGACTTATGGGATGTTTATACATCAGAATTGCCAAGATGACTGTATTTGTCCCCAAATCTTTACACTGCTATACCATTGGTCCATATGGTGCAGAGAGAAGTACACAAGAGTTGAGTGTTTGTTTCTCTATACATAAATCTGTGATAAAGTGACTTTCAAGGAGAGAACATCTAGTTTGTTGACAAATTGAAGCAAGCCAAAGAACTGCAAACATTATTTAAAGTCTAAAATTTATGCTTTACTGTGAGAGACTAAAACCAAACACCTCTGTCAACTTAGTTTATCTAAGAAATATGTGTAGTTGACTTGATAGGGGTCTACAAGTCCCATAAAAAAGAGTTTTCAGGTAGTGGTTGCCTCTTCAGTCAGGAAAATAAGTCATATTACCTTTTTTTTGTGATTACCACATCTCCATTCAGGATTATGCGTATTCACACATGAGAGGAGGACTCATTGAAATAGGAGAAATACAGTATAATGAAAAAAACCAACCCAAAAGCCCAAGAAAACACCAAGCTACTTAGAAGGGATTATGTGCAGCTCCATTTCAAAGCCAGGGGTTGTGGGTTTTTTTACTTTGTCTACTTATTTTTTTCTTTCTCCCTTTTCAGTCAAGTTATATGTTACTGTAGAAGGGCAGTAACACCAACATCTGAGGTTTTGATAATAAAAGCTCATGTTACGATGTATTCTTCAGAGCATTAGGATCATTTTCTGCATTGTGTAGCAGATACTCATTTTAAAAGTAATTTTAATTTCATGTATGTAAAGGCAGATTGGTTTCATCAGATCATTCTTGGTCTGTTGACAATTGGTTGACCGATTTTTATCTTAATTAGAAAAATTTACATGTAGCTTAATGGTTATGTTTTGATTTTGGTTTGCTTTGGAATGCCTAATCATTTGAAAAGAACTTGCCTTTATCTCTCATGGTCAGTGCTTTTGAACTTAAGCCTCCAATGAATCCTTTTAAATCATCATTTAAACCATGGAAAGCCTGAAAGAAACATTACTCTTATGAAATGGATGGCAAGTCTGTAAATTCACATAGCTCTTTCTTTATTTATACTACTTTCAATAACAAATGAGAATTAAATTGTCAATCTTCTTATGCCTTGTAAAAGCATTTTCACAAATTAATTCTTTGGCTCCTTCCTACCCACCCCCCCCTTTTTTTGTGTGTGTGTGTTTTTCTACATTTAGCATTAAGAATCAGAAAATTTAACTTCCCCCAGTGTTACTGAACTAAAAAATCTGTAACAACATGAATGTTCTCAAAGATTTTTTAATTGTTTTCCTTTTTTTCTCCCCCATTCAGTTCTACTGGTTCTTGCTCTCTGCTCATATTTTGTGAAGTTTCCTCACTTCCATGTTGCTAGTTTCTCATTGATTTTTCTCCTTAGCCTCTAGCCAGTCTTTTCAAAGAAAACCATTTTTTGTTTGGCAGGCTGTGATCTTTCTTTAGAAAAAAAGAAAATGAGGAAAAAAAAAAACCCCTTGCATTCAATGTTAGTTTGGGGGCTTTTCTAGTCTCAGTATGCCACTTCTTGTTTTAAGGGTTCTTTTTTTACTTTAAATTATACATACACAAAAGGGGGCAAGCAACAGAAGATCAAGTACAAGTTGCTATTACTGTCTCACAGCTTAACTGCTGACAAAGAAGATGTGTCTTATGCAAGTAGTAATTTAATCAAATCTTGTGAATTTTAGGAGAATCAACCGGTGATTTAAAGCGCTGGTTTAGTGCATTTCTCATTCTGGTACAGTTTCAAAGATTGTTTTATCTGTGACTGTGAGGCCAGATCTTCATTAATATAAAGCAAAATAGATTTTGTAAATCACTCATAGAATGAATTGAAATCCAAATTTTTAATTCTCGTCAGGTTTTTTTTCCCTGGTTTTGGGTTTTTTTAAACCTTCGTCCTTCTTGGCCATTCTAGGTTTAAATCCATATAGGGCTGTCAGCACAGTTTCCTTTGGGCTCTTGTAGAGAGCTTTGAATTTTATCAGGTTGGTCCATAGTGCAGGAAAAATTGCAGCACCTGGCTCATTTAAGAGTAGAGTTAAGTTATATTTGGTGGCAAATTACATACATATGGATGTTTCTAAGGCCATACTTAGGCTTTTGCTTACAGTGCCTTCCAAGAAGTACTGTATTTAGGACAATAGAGTAAATTAGAGGCAGAGATGATATTTTCTCCTCTCCAGTCAGAACTATTTAGCTTATAGATTTCTTACTACCTCTTTGCATACAGTAGATTTTGTGAGTGTTGGCACCTCAATGCACTAATGTATAACATCTTAGAAGAGATGGTGCTTCAGTGTTGTAATTTATCACAAATTACACACATTTCCTGTTTGCTTTTCAAAATTTGCCAGTAGAAGGGTGATTCTATCAGAAATTAAAATAACAAGGCCTCTGGTAAAAGATTCCTCCAGAGGTGTTACAACTGCATTTCATTCATGGCAAAATCTGAGAGTCTGAATCACTTTTGTGTCTTTAAAATTGCACCAAAGAGGCAAAATTTTGTTACTGCCATTTTTGTCTTTTTGGAAAAAGCAAGCAAGCTGCAAAACCAAATAATTCTTCATTACGTGGCCTGCGATTTGATATTGGTAGTTATCAATAACATAAAAGGAAAAGGTCTGGTGAAGTTTCCAGTTTCTTCCTTATGTACGTTGGTTAAAAGCAGAATATCAGTTTATAGTCTTTAATTTTACATAGTTGGTTGTTCTTTTCTTTAGGGTGGAGCATATCATGATCCACACACAGAAGATGGAGCATCTACTAAGGAAAATCGAATTCTGTATAATGACCCTGTTCCAAGAAGAGTTGGCAGCTTTTACAGAGGTAATTTTTATGGTAAATCTTTCAAAATTAAGCAAGAATTTTAACATGGAATATGAATTAAGTGGTGTAAATGGATGGAGAGAGCTATCATGAACAACTAAAAAATTGTATTGGAAAAAGAATTGTTACCCTGCTTTCAGAGACTAGGTTGACCTACCAGGTTGTATGTGGTAACTGTGTTAGTATCTTGTTATCTGCTTGGATATCCCTTGGATTGAGAAGCATACCCAGCTCTTTGTAAGAGTAGAACAAAACAAAATAATATTACCAGAGTAAATGGTTCTGTAATGCTTTCAATTCATATTTTAAATCCTTATTGACATTATATCACACACTTTTGTACTTGAAACACACTGACATACTTACTGATCTGTTTCAGGCACTGGTTCATGGAACCTCAATGCCAGTTTTCCATTGCTCAAATCCAGTATGCTTTTTTTGTTTGTTTTTTCAGACTTCCTTAAGATCAGGGTTTCCTTCAAGCAAAAGAACACTTATGTTACCCCAGTTCAGAATAAATAACAGCACAGGACTGTGTATGTACATATGTATGTGCATATACACGCACACACACATATAAATAGATACTGTTCTATTATGGTGAACGAAGATGGTGATTTCTGAGCAGCTGCCTGATGGCTAAACCTTGGTAATCCTTTCAAAAAAGACAAGGATGATAAGCTAATCACTGTCCTGCAAGTGTTAGGAGGCTTGTGGGGCTCCCCTGAACCTTAAGAAGTCCCAATCAGCTAAAATTCGATTATGAGTCACCTAATAACCTTAAGTAGAGTCACAAATCTCCCTCTGATCCTCCTCAGGTGGATCAGTTGGCTGATGACCTGATTTAGGCATGTTAAAATCTGCCAGTCCTTGCAAACGTCCTGCAGTGTCCCTGGCCCTGCATCCAGTTCTGGGGACTCCAGAACATAAGAAGGACATGGAGCTGTTGGAGTGGTCCCTACGAGGACATGCTGAGAGAGTTGGGAGTTACTCAGCCTGGAGAAGAGAAGGGTTTGGGGAGAACTTATAGTAGCCTGCTAGTACCCAAAGGGCCTGCAGGAAAGCTAGGGAGGGACTTTTTAGAAGGGCATGTTGTGACAGGATGAGGGGTAATGGCTATAAACTGGAAAAGGCTAGATTTAGACTAGATGTAAGGAAGAAATTCTTCCCTGTGAGGGCAGTGAGGCCCTGGCACAGGCTGCCTAGAGAAGCTGTGGCTGCCCCCTCCCTGTCAGAGTCCAAGGCCAGGTTGGATGGGGCTTAGGGCAACCTGGTCTAGTGGAAGGTGACCGTGCCCATGGCAGGGGGTGGCACTAGATGGCTTTTGAGATCCCTTCCAACCCAAACCATTGTCCCAATATAAAAGACTGTGAGCAATATTAAAGCTTGTACTGTTTCTAACAGTGCTTTTGAGCGTAAGGCTTTATAGCACAGGCAACAGAGAATCCTGAATCCTCAATCCTGAATTGCTTTTATTAATCTTTAAACCATCTGTAAAATTGGATGTTCCAAGGAGGAATGACTTTACGCATGTCATGTGCTAAGGATAGATCTGGGGTTGTGTTCAATTCCTTATTATGAAGCACAGGTTTCTTCCTCTTTAACTGTATCTGTGAAACAAATACATTTTAGTTCACACTCTTAATTATTGCTTTGGGAAAACAATGCTCTATTTAAATAAAGATATCATTGAATGCAAAAACTATATGAAAAAATTAAATTCATATTTCTGCAGTTCTTAAGTAGCAATTTAATACAAAGATGATTAGCATGTACTTTAGTACTATAGCTTGAACAAAACCTTACAGATTCAAATTTGATAAATAGTATAGTGTGATGCTGTGGTAGTGCTGCAATTAGTGACAGATCCATTTTTAATCCAGTGCAGGTATTTCTGGTGATATTCATAATTCTAATAAATGTATGTCCTAGGTATGTATGACTTAGTTTCAAAACCACAGTATGTATGTCTGAAAAATATGTAAGACCTGATTTAGACCTTTTCATCTTCAGTGAATAATCTTTTAGTCTTAGTCCTATTAAAATCCAAAGCTTTTTTTTTTCAGGTTGGATACTATTTTTAATTGTTTTTTTCAAGGTCTAAGAGAAGACAAAGTGTAAACTGTAGTGTTTTGTGTCTAATAACAGTATTCCAACCTTTTAATCTATTCCCTGTTTTTAAATATCGGATCACCTGTGTGGCTCCTTGCCCACAAAAATTTCTGAAATCTAACAACTTACCCAAGTTCTGATGATGGTCTCCTCTCACAACTAGTATTACCTTGCAAGCATCACAGAAGAGCAGGTTTCCAACCTGTAAAAAGAGCATGCAGTTTTTCAGCCATACATAAAGCACGACTGTATCTTCGCTGTCTTGTTTTTGTAAAAGAGGTAGAGCGGAAGGGGACAGCTGAAAGATGTGATTTTTGGCAGAGCTCAGTGTACATCCTTTGCTCTTTCTCTGTTCAGTTCCATCTCCGCGCCCAGAGAGTACGTACATAGAAAACAATGTGTCAAACAGAGCCTCTGTGTTACCAGCAGACAGCAGCTCGGTGGCAAACCACTCAAAGAGACAAACCACCTTTGACACCTGGTGAGTTGCTATTTACACAGCTGTGTAGAGAATGGCAGGAAAAAAGAGGGATTTTTTTAAATGGGGCAGGGACACCAAACCACTTTTATTATTTCTTTCTTTTTCCAAAATTTGCAGTTGTCTACACATGCTTAGTTGCTTCCTCTGGCTATACTGACATAGCATTGCATGTTTGCTGTCCCCTTCTGAGCAACTAGGGACACTTCATTACACCATTCCACCGAATGCATTAAAGATGACAAACTTTTGTTCAGTCTTTCCTGATGTGCTTTTTTCCCCCTCTATTAATCTTTGGTTAAAGATGCATTGTGCTTGTGTGCATATAGTACGGATAGCAAGGCTGTGTAGCTTCATCTGTGGATTCCAGAAGCATGAATTGTCAGGCAAATGGAAAAAAAAATATCAAAATGCATGTTTCATATATAAAATAGGACTGTATTTGTGAAGAATATAATACTCATCCTGCAATGGGGGCTGCTGCTCATTTTGTTTACGCCCCACAGAAGGAAATGAGTACGTGCTATGGGAAAATGGACTAAGCAACATCTTAATGGTGTATATCGATTCGAAAAGATTAAAAGCATCACATGGCTCCATTATATAACATAGAGCAATTAACTATAATTATGCTAATAGGATGACAGCATAGTTTTACAGGACTTAAAGGGAAATACCTTAATTTTGTTGCTCTGAGAGGTATTCAGCTCTAAAATACATAAGAGTATCTTCCGCTTTATTTGGTGACAATAAAGCACACTAATAAGCAAACGGAGCCTCAGAGGATTGGTGGGAGGAATGGACTGTATGCATTCTCATGGTTTAACTGAGCTTTCATACCACCCTCTGAAACACTGCTCTCTGAAGGCGCAGTAAAATCACACTATCTAAACAACTCCTTCAGTGGTTTGTTGACTTCATGTCTTTCCTCATGAAAAACCTGTGAATTATCTGCTTAAAAAAGAAAGGGGGTGGAGGGGAGGAGGGAGGGAAACAACTGGTATTTCAGCTCGTGTTCAGGTTATATACCCATGTCCATGTCGGTAATAGAAGATGTTTGCTCCAGAACCCTTGCCACCTGCTCTGATTGACTAGAGTCTGCTTCCTGTCCTTCGGTAGCTTCACCTACAGCCGTTAAGTGGAAGTTAGCTGAGGAATCCGGTCATTTTGTAAAAAGGTGGTACTTACATTGTGACTTACGTGGCTAAAGAAGTTATTCATTCCTACTGTTGAACCCTTTTACGTATTTCGGTGTCCTTCATATCTGACTTTTTTGATCTTGCATATAAGCTAAGCCAAGTGGAACCTTGTTTTGCTTTATATATCATTCAGCAGTATATTACCTTTTACTGTGTGGTCACTGCAAAGAAACATGTAATGTTATTTTAACTCTGAACTGAAATAATACCATATGTTATTAGAGCTGGTTGGGAATTTTTTGACTAAGTAATCTTTTGCTTACAATGCCGAAATATTGAAAGCAAAACTTTTCAAAGGAACAGACTGATATCCACTAACCTTTTATTGGGAAGATTCTTCAACGCCAGAATGGGATTGCCAGTCAAAACCAGAGATATGCTCAAAATAATAAATACTCTGGGGTCAGCATTATTTATTGGAATGTGAGGGAACTCAAATGCAGGGCCTTTGTTCTTCTTTATTTAACCAAAGCCTTGAACCGAGATCTTAGATCTAACGAGCAAACGCCCTGAACCAGAAGTCAGAAGGTATTCTGGGGCACATTCTGTTTCCCTCAGCATATTCTCTTGAAGCTGTTTCATCTTGTTGGAACAGTGAAAGGACCACAGAGGTGCCAACTATGGCCTAGCGAATAAAGGCCTTTGCTGTTAACTTTGAGAGAGTTAGATTTAAGTCCTTGCTCCAATTAATGTACTCAAATATTTTCACAAAGTGGAACAGCTCCTTTGAGAGAAGAACTCACAGAAGAATAAGCATTTCTTCTTGTGAAATGGGAGGAGTGGCAGTGCCTGCAACACCAAGTTACTGCTGTTTTGGCATGCGTTTCTCTTTCTCTTTGCTTTTCCTACTCCCTATTTTCCTGAAACGTTTCCTGCCCAGCTCTACATGTTAACTCTGTGCAAGTTGTCCTGGCAATGGTCTAATGTTGTTGCAAAATTGTTCTGTGCCATAAATGCAGCTTAATCAGATTCCTGAGTGATGTAGAGTCTATGTTCCTCTACTTAACTTTCTGTATAGAAGTTGTGTAAATGCTTACGAGAATGTTGAAAGCTCTAACGGAATGTGATTCTGCTTACATCAATTCTATGATGAAGTAAATATTTGATGTTTGACTGACATACGTAACTGGTACATGACAATTCATCTTGAATTATGAGTGACATGTATTCCACCCGGACTTGCCACTACTGTACAATATTGCTTCTCTCATACTACTGCTCTGTGTTGCCTTTCTTCTGTCAAAAGAATTTGTGAATGTTTGCTAGACTGAATTGTCACAGATGTTCCCTTGTCTGTGTGTGCATTTCTTCACTCTGTCCCCACTGTCCTGCCTCTTTACAAATAAAGATGTTATAAACTCGACTTTTGTCATCAGGTTTTACTCTTAAATTACTAAATAATTTCTGAACGTCAGACAACTTGATTTGAAAAAAGGCACTTTTTCATCCTTCTAGAAAATCCTTTCTTTGCCAGAGTTTAATTTCCTGACCTCAAACCTTGTCAATTTTTCCCTTTTAACACAAGAGTAGATGTGTTCTTCTCTTTCACTTGTACAAGCTTTGTTTTGAGCCGGGCCAAATCAGTAGGTATAGGCAAAGACACTTAAACCTTGCTCTTCAAGTGTGCCAAAATGTTGGCCTGAGTTACCCTTGCAGTTGTTACAGTTCTAAATATCTCTCTGGATTAAACTCCAATGTGCAGTACTTTATCTCACATTGTATTGGAAGTGTTTGCTTGATTTGCTTACAGGATATCAGGGGACTTCTGGAAAGCTTTGTTGTTTAGACCATTTTACATTCATTTAAATGTATTCATTCTATGATAAACAGCTTCTCTAGCATGTGCCATTCCTTCCTGCAAAAATAACAAAAAGGGGAATATATACTATTGCTTATTATTTTACATGTATTTAATATTTATGTAAACACACAAACGGTCATCCAAGAAAAGAAAGAAATCCTACCATTAGGAGTATCAAAGGTTTACAATTATCTACCAACCATTAATTTCCAAGGCTCCAAAATAATACAGTATTTTATAAACATGATGTGACTGGCTAGAATATTGCTGCATCAGTGTAACAACGCAGTCAGACCTTACGTTCCTCAAACCAGAATGTTATCAATATGTGAGCAAGCTACTTCAAACCTTGTTCAGCTGTTGCTACATTGCAAATGCTTCCTGGTTCATTTACAGAACTACTGAAAGTGTAAAAAATACCAGGAAATTACAGATTTGTAATTTGCAAGCTCAAAAATCGCCTGCGTGTGTTACACTGGTTGAGACTTTAGGAATCTGCTCTGCGTAGCTTGTAGATGTTCTCCTTGCTCATGGTATAGCTTCCCCCAACACTTCCTGCATGAGACTCCTGCATTGTCACCCTGTACATTTGCTTCATTCATCAATTTGGCAACATCTGAGCCTCTCTGCCAGTCTCTTCTGGTAACCAGTGCCTCTTCCCTCACCCTTCCCCAGTCATTGGTGGTTTTGTTTTGTACTAAAAAACAGATGGTGCAGTCTAATCTTATTTGCAAGGAAGCTTTCCAGAATTTGTAGTTGTTAATATTCTGACCAAAAAAATAAGTCTACTTGAAGTATATGTTCTGTAAGTTTACAAAACAAACTACTTCCAAACTTTTATGACTACCAATGTCAAATGATACAGGATGGGGGATGTTGGGGGGAGGAAGGAGGAGTGTGGTGTGTAAAAAGCATGCCTGCACACACAGATATACAAATACTTTTTTACTGATGACATAACTTGAGGTGATCTAGTGGCTTTAGTGGCTTCTGGATGATGTTCTGTGGAGGAGATAGTAGATGTGGGGCTCATTCCAGTTAATAAATCCTCCTTTCCCACATGAAAAAAAAAAATAATTGTTTTTCAGCTCCAAGCAAAGTTCAGATTTGATGTCTGACTTTTAATCTTTCAGTGCAAGGCTTTTTAGACCAAAAAGTTTTGCTGTGGGCTTCAGCTTGTGGGATTGAGATTCTTACCTTCAATAGACCATCCATTTGAGGTGCTCCCCTAGTTGCTGACGTTTTCTTGCCTTCATTTACGGTAACTCTGTAACTGCCAAGGGTTTTCTTTAAGCAAAACCAAAACACCAAATGAGAGTTTGTTCATTTATCTTCCAAAGAAAGGTTCAGATGTTTCATTAGCTCCTCCATTAGACCAAAAATCCTTACTCATGTCATTGTGAGAAGTTCTGAAAAGGGAGTAGCATGCTGGCAGTTAAAGAGGATTCCAGAGCCAGGCTGCCAGCTGAAGAAGAACTGAAAGAAGCATGAGGAACTGCCTCCCTAAAAGAGCTGAATGCAGTACAGATTTCTATGGCAGCACGAATACATCATGCTTCATAGCAGTTTTTTGCAGTTAATATTCAAGCTCATCAGCTTGCTTGCCCCATGCATGTCTGCTGCTGCTGCACCTCATTGTACCTGCATGAAGTCGGATGCCTTGCCTTCCCGGGGGCAATAAATGCCAAGTGATGATCACAGAGTTTCTGTTGACACCTATCCCTTTCCCAAAAGTCCCAGACCAGAATAACCAATGTGATCTATGGTCTGTGTCCTAAGCATGGAAATGGCACACAAAGATAAAATAACGAAGAACACTGTGTTTTGCCTTGGGTTTGGTGCTTGAGGGTGAGCTCTCTGAGCAGAGGCTCTTCTCTAGAGCTGGTCCTACTTGCTAGTAGAAGAGATGCTGTGTAACAGATGCCGGTGTAACTTTGTTTTCAAGAGCTGAAGCTTTATGCACAATGCCAAGTTACTTGCAGCTCTATTGTTATGAGCTAAGTGTTGAGTGACTATACCACACAGATTATGTGTATTTTTCTGATCATCCTAATTTTTTCCTGTACTGTACATTGTCTGAAAATCATCTTTTGGGATGCCTAAAATATCCCAGTGTTTCATCGATCAAAATGTTCTGCTCTATTTTTACTCAGTACAAAATCCTGGTGTTGAAGCTTCCTGCTATAATGCTATATATGTTCACTCTCTTCACATAATGAGCATGTGTTTTGGAGCAGTTGCTTTTCAAGGTCAGTGCTTTTTCAGACAACTGTACCGCAATATGAGTCATAGGAGTTAATGACATAAACCACTCAGTGTAAGACCACTGGCTTTTGGGTAAGCAGCAATTGAAAACCAACAGGGACCTCGGTCCCTTATTTTCCTCCTCTGTCTGGTCACTGTAGGCACAAAGGGAAAATGATGGTACAGAATTTCACTTCTCTGCTTATCTGCTGTAGGGAGCAGTTTTCTCACCCGGGTTCACTGGACAAAGACAAGAACCACACCTGAGGGACTCTCAGCCTAATAGTACGGCAAAAATTGTCACAAGCTTTATTCTGAAGATTAAATCCACCTTTAGAAATACAGCATCTCCATTTTGGAATAGACTTTGCAACACAAAAGCCATAGCCAGACATTGAAAAATTTTGAAGGACCATGTAGAGTAACCACATGGGGATTTCTGAATGATCTGACACTGGTTCCTGAGCAGACAATGTAGTTGCTGGGTTGGGAATTTGTACTGGAGCTGTGGTTTGTGGTATGAGTGTAGACATGGATGCACAGTAGCTCCTTTGGAGAAAGGCTCCGAAGATTCTCAGCCCTGTTCATGTAACTTTCAGAGTACAAGCAGGATACTTGGGGTGCATGCTTTCCTCCATTTTTTTTCCTAACAAATAAAGGAAAAATAATTCAGTAAATAATTTGGTAGTGGTTTTGTCTGTGTTGAGGCAGTCTCATGAGTCCATTGAACCTGTAAAGCCATGAGTAGTCTTTACTTTTGGGCTTTCTCTTGGTGCTTTAAGTGAATAGTTCAAGACTGCCTTACTTCTATAATGCAGTGACACCAAATACAGGGATGTGACAGAAATAGGAACCCTTACCAACCTGATATATTTAAACTATGTGTTATAAATTTAATAATTATATTAAACTAGAATTTTTTCCTGTAGTTTTGTAATTTTCATATTAAATCTATGTTGCTGTGTACATGAGTATCTTTCCTGGGTCTTGATGTTACATTCCAAAAATCTCAATCAGAAAGATTTCCACCACCCTCTTTGCCTGTAAAATCTTTTCTCTAAGCCCGTTTTCTTACTCAACAACTGTATTTCATTACAGCATTCAAACACAGTGTGCATTTCTATCCAGAGCCAGGTAGCATTTTGAGCTTGACATGGTTTTGTGTGGAAGTGGATGTAGGAATTGATGAAACCACCTATCAGAGTGAAGATACACTTATCAATAAGGAGGATGATTTTAGTGATTCCTACCCCAATTATGTGTTTTGCATTTGCTTGGAAAAAAAATGTCAGCTTGGCATGTAGTAGCAGCTGAATCACCAGCTGACAGCATAGCATTTAAAGCCAGAATTAGAAGCCAAAGATAACTATAGCAGACAGCTAAATGTTGCTACATTACAGTTACCCCAAGAAAAGCTGGTCCTGTTTGTCATCCAGAGCCCTTAGAACAGTGGCTTTCCTTCAGGCTTTCTATCAAGACAATGGATTAATTTAATTTTTGGTTTTGTACCACTTAAGAGGGAAAAAGGACTATTAAATCACCCAGTATGTTTTTCTGTATGTTAGTTGCCATTAAACATCACCTGTTCCCTGGGGTTCAGGCCCAGTAGCATACCTGACTAATGTTTATCTCCCAGAAGAGCATGCAGTTGTCCTGATTTGAAATGTCAAAGATGGGAAATCCACTCCTTCACTAAGGAGTTGGCACTTAATGGTTCTCATTTTTAAAACCAGTGCCCTATTTCTGATGGGACTTCTCTGGCTTCAGTGTCTACCTACTTGTTCTTGCTACGTCTTTGCCCTGTGCTTTAAAGACCCTTCTAGCAACATGTAATTTTTCCCCAGATAAGTACTTGAGCGCCGCAATCAAGGACGCTAAATGTTGGGGCTGTTTTGGCCATGTTTTTTGAACATATTAAAGAGACTGAAATCTCTGACTCTTTTAATGTGCTCCATTTTTCCTAGCTCTGAAATTATTTCTGTGACACTTCCCTGCACCATTTCCAATTCTCAAAGTATTTCAAAGAGCTCTAGAACAGCATCCAGTTACCTCTCACCATGTCCTGCCTAAACTCCCTTTTTACCCCACCAGTACTCTACATACCTAGTTTACCACATGTACTTACTAAAGTAATGTGCTATTTACCAGCTGTAGTTAATTCAGCCGCATAGACAAGTTAAAAGATGGAAATTTAATCTTCAGGCAAGTTACCTATTCCACTTTCGGGTCATCTTCTTTTGCCAGCACTGTCTCACCCACGTGTAACAAACTAACTGACGTTTTTAAGTTGAACTGGACAGCAGTAGATCCCCTGCTTCCCTGGTGATAAATATGGAACCGTGTCAGCAAAGGTCAGGAAGTTCTTATCAAGGTTCTCTCTGATGAACTTTGGAACTCATGGCTCTCCAGCAAGCAATGGATAAACTGGACCTGTGCTTTTATGCCTCAGCACCATTTGTATGTTCTTTCAGATACGATTTTCATTTTTCTAAAAGACCTTGTGTATGGTATTTTGGTTTGAATATTAATTTACAGCTTAAAAAAAAAAAAAGACATGCATGCTTTCCTTTTCCCTAAATACCTACTCACTGGTTTGAGCTAAGCGATTTACCCTAACACTCTGTTCCTCCTATCCCATTGATAAAAGACTATCTGATATTTGTATAGTAACCCTTGAACCAATGAATGCTAAAACATTAAGTATCTTTTTGCTTCAATCAATAATTTGCATTCTTTGGCATAAGATTTCATCATTACATGGAATTTACATAATATCAAAATAAAATCTCTCTTACAATACCTTATTTCATGTTTAGGAAAAGTCCTGAAAACCTTAACAGTCACTCAGAACAGCTCAAGGAGAAAGAAAAGCAAGGTTTTTTCAGGGCAATAAAAAAGAAAAAGAAGAAATCTCAAACCGTAAGTATACTGTATTTCTAAAAGAAAACATGTTTATCAGTTTTAAATTCTACCCTTTCAATACACTAGATTAGTACAATAGCTTTGTATTACTTGTGATCATGCCCGCATGTAACTATTTGCTCTTTTATTTTCTCTCTTCCCTGTATGAAAGTCAAATTCTTCCACTGCTCAGGGTTTATTTATCTGCCTTTTCAAATATTTCTTCACCTACCAGTACTGCGTATCTGTGCTTTCATTCAGACCTTTTGAGAGCCAGTTTTGATACAAGTTCTTAGCTGATGCTGCAGCAAATTCTTTTGCAGGATATGGTGATGCCATTCCACGAAAAGCAAATGGGTTACTGTGTGTCCTCAGAGCGTGAATAATAGCAGACACCCATTAGAAGGAGATCAAACTGTTATAAATGAGGATTATTTCCAGTCTTTTTCGTGGTGGTGTCTTAATAACACCTCTGGCTTCTTGCTGCACCCCGTGGCTGGAATAAGGATGATGTGTCTTTCATACATTCTTAATGCTTTGGTTTGTCAGGGAAGGGATTGTGGCTTTTGTTATTTGGTATAAGTATTTGGTGGCTTTTATACTTTTTCACATTTTCATCTAGTTTGGAGGAGGGCAAAAGAACTTTATCAGAGAGCCAGCGGTATATTAACAGTTCACAAAGCTCATCATGAAAGCCTCCCTAAGAACTGAAGTTACTTAAACATCATCTCATTACATTGTCAGATTACAGTTCTAGAAACAGTAAAATATTTAAAATTTCAATGACATACACTTTGTTTTACAAAACGTTAAAACTGCAGGTACTTTATCCTCAATTCTAGCTAGTCCAAGTGTGGTTTTGCAGTTCTCAAACAGGCCACCAGAAACAGAACTTCTGAAGGTTTCAATAATTTTTTACTAATGTAGTGGTATGTTGCTAAATCCTATGTGCGAAACAGCTTAATAAATAAATGCTTGTCCTTCTCTGTTACCTGTACTTTTCTCTGTGCTTCATTCTAATGTTTTGTTTTCCTGGGTGATAAGATCCAGGTAGCAAAATAAGAATTCTACCCAACATTATATTTTTTTAGGATGATCTTTTCACTAAAGTGTGACTTCATTGCTAAGCTGTTAGTAACAGTAATTCCTTGATCTTGTATTGTGTTGGATGCAAACGGCTTGCAAATAAGAGGATAAATTTCAGAGTTCATCTGGAATCTGAAAATCAAACTGTGCCAAATCAAACTGTCTTTTATCTAGCCATGGGATGGTCTCCAACAGCAGTGTATGCCCTGCTTTTCAGAGGCGCTTACTTTAATTCCCCACATTGAAGGTTTTGTTTTGTTCCAAGAACTCAATGCCATTCACATACCAAGCTGCAACGTTTCTCTAAGTGTAACTGCAGCAACAATTTTGAAGGTTCCTGGAGTGGCGTAAATCACACTCACTCTTTACAGCTAAATCAACTTCAGAAGAAGTTAACGGTACCACAGGGCAAAACGGAGTAACTAAATCAAACTATCTACTGTTGTAGAGGGAAGTGATATGGCTCTGGGTGTTGGTGGAGAGCTGATCTGTTGACAATTGGGTTAGACTGATTATCAGGCTTCTTTTGTTGCCGTTTTTTCTATGAATTGTAAGGAACATGTCAGAAACGTGCCTCGCCTTGGTGCTGGGTAGGTTTTAGAGCAGTGGCACCTACCTCTCCTTCTGGACTTGTTCATCCTGATGATACCTGTGCCCAGTACAAACAGGATGATTTGCATTACACAACTGAACAAAATGTCTGGATTATAACTCTGGGATTGTTTGATTTTAAAATGTCCGTGAAAGGATAGCACACCTAAGGCCATTGGTGTCCACGATGCATTTAAAAAGCAAAGAAGGTGTTAAAATTGCACTGTTTGAGTGCACTCTAATTCCAGCTGTTCAGATGTGGTGGTGAGGGAAAAGAAGAGAAAAGCCCAGGTGCTCGATGGTGTATCAACTGCTCCCAGATTAACCTGTGTGAGGGAAGCACAGGCTGGTGTGTGCTGCACTGCAAAATGCAACACTTCCCAAAACATCTGGATTGCAAGCACCTCAGTCTGTAGCTGCCAAAACCATAGCTTATTACAAGACAGGAAAGACTTATGCGTGATCCTTGTTCCTGTTTCTTCTCAGTCTTAAGTAGCGGGAGAGAGTGGGAGGGAGAGAGGTTTTGGATGAGGGAAAATTACATTGGCTAGTTAGAGCTACTGTCCCACAGGAAGATGAATAAATCAGTGAAATAAGATAGTGACAAAACTCTTGCATCTTCAACTAGAAACCTCCTGGCATCAACTTGATTTTTGGCCCCAACCAGAGACTGAAAAACCTCTTCTCACTTCAGCTTAAGAGGACAGCATCTAAGGCCAGACTGTACTTGTACTTGGGTACAAGTGTCTGGTTCAGACACCATTCCTTGTTCTTCTCCCCCTGTCAGTTGAGAACATCTGTCTAACAAAGACTGGGATGTCCATTAGGATCTTTGAGCACAAACAAAAAATGATTACCCTCAGTTCAATACCAAGTTTGATGTCAGTAGTGAAAGCTGTTAACAGCACTGAAATAGTAGCTCTTCCAACTACATGAGGAATGTTTTCTATGAATTCATATTAAAAATCTAACGTATAACTTGTGACTACCCAAGTTGGGTTTTTTCTGAGGCCTAGAATTCCTATAGAGTCCTAAAAGTATGTAATTCCAGTTGTTTACTCTGACACACACTTTCTGCAGCAAATAACAAACTAGACCAGAGAGCTGTCACAATGCTGAAGAGCACATCATAGAATTAGAATTCATTAAGAGAGTGATAATATCACGTCTGCTAGCTCCTATTTATTTCTGATATCCTTTGGCAAGTCTCATTATGACTCTGATTGCCATCAGAGTCATAAAGTGTATCTAGATGAAATTGGATTGGAGACATCTTCTTAATAATGTCTTTCTCAGAATCTCTGACAGCCCAGAACTGATCCCACTCCTGATGCTTCTTCCTGCAGAGCTGTTCCCATGGATCATTCTCCCTAAGGTTCTCCAGTGCCAGTTCCTCATGGGATAATAATTGTTACTGCCTGCCAAAGGAATTATTTGCAATATTAGTTTTGCTTACCCGTTCTCCTTTTCATCTTGTTTGGAGTCTTTTCGTAAAGCAGCAAAATGTTTTGAAGGTTGCTAGAGTCACAGTTTTTTTCTGTCATCTGCCACCAAACAATTTGATATCCGTGAGGGTCGGGCACAGTGTCAATAAGGCACTATGCTGTCTTCAGAGGAGCCTGGGTTTTGCAGGTTTTGGTACATATTGCAAGCTAAGGGCCTGAAGAAATCATCTGCCTTGCAAAAAAACAGTTGCAGGTGAGCTTTTCTCCAAGTGATGCTTTGATTCCTTTTTGATTTACTGAACTTCAAACAGGAAATTCTTCTGCCCATGAAGTTCCTAAGCAAGCTGTGCTAATTAGCGACTCTGTCTTTCATTACTTTGGGTGGTACTTAGAAGAGCTGCGAAAGCTTCCCTCGCTTGTGGAAGTGCACCCATCGTTCTCCTTAGCTGTATAATCATTATATTGCTTTATTTCTTTTTGGCTTAAGTTTTCTTTCAGATGGCAGAACGGTGCTAGGCACGGCGTGTGGCCCCTGTGCCGCTTTTGCCTGAGCAGGGGAGAAACAGTCCCATTCACAATTTTAATACTTGCCAGTTCTGTCTGTTGTCTGTGTGTCTGTCGGTTGCACCACCAAGGTAAAACACAACAGCCGGTGCCCTTGCGGTCACACGTGTGGGTGTTGCAGGCACATTTGTGTCAGAACTGAAATAATTCATCTGGGGGCCCGAGCCCTTTTTGCAAGTTAAAAATAGAATACTGTTATTTCTCCTGGTGGTAGCTATCAACTGCTCGTTCTGAAACCAACTGTTAGTGTATCTTTGATAGTTTATTTATTTAAAAATCAGGAAAGTCGTACTGCTTTAGGTCATTACCATAAGTAACGAATGATTGCCAGAATTATAGGATTTGATCCAAAGCTTGGGAAAATCAACCAGACTTAGCAGTTGTTTCCAAGAGGCTCTGAAAAGCATTCTGCTTTCTAATGGCTGGGGGTGTAAGAATAGGTGTACTCAACTCTTTTTACACTCTTTATATGCATTGAGTTTCTTGAATTTGTTCTGTACGCTTTTTTTGTTGTTGTTCAATCACTATTGTATTTTCCCAAAGCAAATTATAGGATTGATGCCATAGATTGTCAGAATTTAAAGAAAAAAAGGGAAAAACTATTATAGTAAGGACAGATCTCTCAAATTGAAATACTATGCATTTAGATTTTGTATCTTATATTGCAGACAGACTCAAGCAACGGGGAGAATCCAAGCATCAAGAAATCCCTCTTTCCTCTTTTTAATTCAAAGAATAATTTAAAGCATAGTTCTTCTTTGAAAAAGCTTCCTGTAGTCACTCTACCCATGGTATTAATTTTTAAGTATAGTAGCACCATAAAATGCTCCAGTAAACTTGTTTTACTGACTACGGCAGCATGTGTTTTATTTTCATGGGATCACTTTCTCTTCATGCCAGTTAAGTATCTTGGGCCAGTTCAATAAATTTAAGTAAAATTGGAAGTCCTGTCGAAATAGATTGTTCCTAAATTATTTATATATATATTTGTTATACTGAAAATATAACACACACAGTTCCAGAGAGAATAAGCCCTGGGACTAAGACTAAAGGGGGAAAATAATTGTGAAATCACGTATGCTTAAAATTTAACTGTCTTGTTCTGTTTCGTCAGAAAAAAAATGACATGGTTTGGTTTATAACTATATCAGAAATACATTTTTTTAATGCAAACTGCTCCTTTATATATGAATGTAACCAAATATTAACAAAAATAACCAAATATTAACAACATATTATCTTCAAACTAAATTTTAGCTCATGCTTCTGCTGTATTTTTGTTTGTCCTGATTGTCCATGATAAAAGACAGGTTGCATTAAAAATAGCTTCAAATTTAAATGTCCTTTTTTTTTTCCTTAGAATTCTTGAAAAGAGGTAAAACCCAGCATACAAGTTTTAAATTATCCTTCTGCCATACACTTTGTTGCATTTCCAGCTTGTTTTGGAGGAGGAAGGTTGGGGATTTTTTTGCTTTACTTTGGGATACTTGTGGAGGAAAGGAAAAGCACTTAGTTTTGTGATGGCAATTTCAGCCAGACATCAGTTTAGAGAGATTTTGGGCTGCTTCTCACAGGAATGAATTTATAGAACTGATCCATGATCTTAACTGCAGTACGGAATGCTTTTGAAATGAAGATGAGGCTCAACGATTATTTTTCTTTTTTTTTTTTCTTTGTGAAGCCTTGTTTAACTGCTCTCTCTTACAGCAAATAAGACTAACAGCATGTGAATGCTTTAAGGGCTAAGGGTGCAGCAAATCTGCATGATATCCACAGCCACTTGCTCTGACTGTGGGGAGAAATATTGAAAGGTTATTGCAATTCTGCTGCGGTAATGGGCTTCTCTTGCCTTCTGTAATTAACTGGGGAAATGATTTACAGCTATTCTTCAGAATGTATTAGGAAGCCAGTGTTGAATATTTTGTTGCAGATGCCTAGCAGTGATGGTCAGGATCTCCTGGCATTACAGAAAGCCATTCATTCTTCTAATCACCAGAGCAGCAGGCAGAAGGATTGGCATCCTGAGAAGATGACAGAAATCCAGCCTCATGTAAGTGGTGTTATCAGTTCCCTGTATTTTAACATCTCTGAGGTATCCTGTCAGATTTTCCTTTTTTTGGGGGAGGGGGGCGAGGTGGGGCAGGATTATTTCCCAACCTCTCCGTTCCCTGCTTGTTGTAGAAAACCACGTGCTTTCAATCCTGCAGAATTCATTGAAAACCTAGACCTGAATGACAAGGAAGAGAGACTAAATGTCCCTGCATCTGTCTCTGAGCCTTGCAAAACACTGGTTGTGTTTCTGTATTAGAGGCGAGCAGCGTTTCGGTGTGTGTCTGTGGCTGCTGTGCAGCACTGTAGCCCCCAAGAGCCCTCCAGTCAGCTCTGCAAGGAATGGTGCATCCCAAGGGCGCCTTGCTACTTGACACAGTAGGATACTTGATGGGGTCACCGGAGCCTCGTGACCATGTTAGTCTGGGGCTGTGCCTCACCTGGCGTTATTGGAGCGTAGCACTGCACTAAGGCAACTTGATTTTCCAGAACCAGTTCTAAAAACAGCTTGGAGAGCAGGGTTTGGGAAGGATCTCCAGTGCTGTGCTCTGTTGATGTTACGGCATTGAAAACTGAAGCAGGTTCATGGCAGCTGCAGCGTTTGGAGAAGCAAGTGGCTCTGCGAGCTGTGGAATTTAATACTGGAGTCTGTTTTCGTACCGCTTTGTGTACTCAGGCTTCCCCAGGCTCTTCCTACCCATTTCAGTAACCCCATGGCTCCATTTCCCTCCAACCTGCTCACCAGGTAAAGAACCTGAGAGGAACTAGAGCAGCTTAGCACCCAGCAAACAAAATACAAACCACAGAGTTCTGCTGCCAGCCCTTACTTCAGTGCTGTGGATTACCCAAGTCTCCCTCTAACCCCTAAGTGACATTCACAGTCCTTTTAGGAACTTTGTATTTCTGATACCTGTGCCTTGTAAAATGTAGCTGAGGTTCTGAAGTCAGTAGCAGGAGTCATGACAGAGGGGCAGCTAATGCAATTGTCTCTGTCTCCATTTTCACAGGAAACAAGGTTAAAACAATGGTTGGGTACAGAGGGTTTTTTTCTGATGTAGGAAAGGTGCCATCTGTTTAGGTAGCTAATAGATTGAATCATAATGAGAAAGCATTTTCTTCAGTGTGTAGTCATAGAAGAACTTCTTTACTGAAAGTGTTGTCAGGCACTGGAACAGGCTGCCCGGGGCGGTGGTGGAGTCACCATCCCTGGAGTTATTTAAAAGGCATGTAGATGAGGTCCTTAAGGACATGATCTAGAGGTGGACTAGTCAGAGTTAGGCTGTGGTTGGACTCGATGATCTAAAGGGTCTCTTCCAACCCAGGTGACTCTGTGTTTCTATAGTTGGGAATGAAGTATTCCAAGTGAGCAGAAATTAGAAGTGAAGAAATCCTGTGAAGGTCAAGGTGTTCAGTTGAGGACGTGACGGTTTTGTTATAGGAAGTCTGACATGCTGGAGAGCAGAAGGTCAAGTGCTTGTCCACGTGTCTTTCAGAGCCAGCCTTTAAAATCTCTTCGAAAGCTCTTGCACCTCTCCTCTTCAAATCACCCTGTCCCTGCTGAGCCTCGCTTCCAGCCCTTACCGAGTCAGCCGGCCAAAGCTTCTTTCTCCGAAGTGCGAATTCACCCCATGAGCCAAAGCTCCGGCAGCGGCGGTGGCAACGTGCGGCAAGAGCCTCAGCCAAAAAGCAGGCCGACGCTGCAGATACCGAGCCAGCTGGAGCCTTCCTGGCACGTCTCCCCAGTGAACAGGAGCACGGGTGATGGGCCTCCCTACTCCGACCAGCTGCCTTCCAAGAGCGGACAGAACGGGCACACGTATAACCGAACAAACCGATCACGAATGCCAAATCTGAACGATTTAAAAGAGACAGCCTTGTAATTGCACCCCAGAAATTAGGCCGGTTCGGGTGGAGATCAGCGTAGGGGAGCGGTGGTGGCTCTGGTGATGGTAAGACTGCATTTTCAGCTCTATAAAGGTGTGCAATATGTACGTGTGGAGCTATGCTCTTCGGCGCCACAGTGAGAGTCAGGGATTATACAGTAAACCAAGCTGGAATCTGAATTACCAGTCATCGGGGAATGTCGCTGGATGCCAGGCAGAGTGTGCCGGTTGGGGAGAAACCCACCTTACTGTTTTCTCTCCTTTACATTCCAGCTAAGTGCACATCTCTGTCTGAAAGCTGGGAGACTTCTGGTACGTACTGGCACTTGGAAGGGTGAAACCATTCATGTCTAGACCTGTGCCCTTACTGCATTTTTTGCTGCCTAGTTTAAACAGTGGGGTTTATGTGATAAAAAGTGTATCCCTGTTAAGGGTTTAAAGTTAAATTGTACGTCTTAAATTTGTTTTTTAAACTTCCATATTTGATAGGATTTGTAATATTTATTTATGATGACCTAATATCGTACTGTTACAATCATATCTTTTCTGTTCTTATGTAAAGTTATTTTGAGCTGTTTGAAACATTGTGAAGCAGTGCAACAGCTACAGTAGTTTCTATAAAAAACTAACAGTAACATTTATATATTGCATCAGGAGTATTTTATTCTATATATAAATATATATATAAATGGAAAATAACTGTCTGTTTTTTACATATACTCATTTAAAAGAAAAGTATTGTTATGACACTATCTGCCATATTTTTATACATTTGTGATATAAAGTGCAGTACTATACTTCTAATAAAAGGAAGTTGAATGTGGGCATAAACGTGACTGCAACAGAATGAATCTTGCTCGGCCGTGAGAGCCCGGTGTCGGAAGTGGTATTGGTAACGAACAAAAGGCAGCAGCCAGTTCCAAGCTTTATTCTGGGCTATTTTGTTGGAAGTATTGACTAAGTGTAAGAGACTGCCGAACTGTACAGTAATCTAAATGTGGTACGTTCTCCCCTGTGTCCTCGGCTTTCCTAGTAATATCGATGGGATTTCTGCATCTGCATCAAGAGCACAGAGCCCCAGTACCAAATTTTCTGTTTCCTCTAAAGAGATAAAGTGCCCCATGACTACAAGCTAAAGCAGGTGCTCTCCCACGTAATAACAGGGGTGAAAACCAAAGAAACATAGCATGAATTGCAAGTGAAATGCCAAACTTTGACACTTAACGCATAGCATGGCGCTGCAGATCATGGTATAAGCTTCTACGCATACGTGTGTTTTACATCTTGTTTAGCAATCTATTAACGAATAAGATAAACACTGTATTTAAATTTAAACTACTCTTGCACTTTTTATTCTATTTCAGGATGTATTTAAAGCTACAGATCTGATAGTTGGATATTGAGGGAGAAGGTTGCTGTGCAGCTTTGTTTCTCCTTAGGTCTTACTATCTGAGTATTCCCCTACACAGTTCAGTTATCAGTCTCGACAAAATACTAGATCTTGGGTTCCGGTCTCCTGTACAACAGTGCTAAAACTGCCTTTACGTTGGTGAATGTCAAGTGTAGCAAATACACAACCCGATTCCTCTGTTGCTACTGGTAAACTAACTCAAAGGTGAGCCAGGAGGAGTCAAAAATGTTACACCAGTCTAAACTTTGTGCAATAAGAGGAGAGTCAGGCCTGTAGTGTCAGAACAATACAATCTTTCCTTCCTAAACACGCTAGTTCAGCAACCTCGTTACTCTGCGGCATAGCTTGTTTTCTGGTTGCTGTCCCCAGGAGACACTTGTACTTGCAAATCTGTTGTCTTTTCCAGAAAGAGATTAACCTGAATGTAAATCGGATGATTTAGCCATAGATGTAGTTAACAGAAGCAGCCAGGCAGTAAGAGCTGAACCTCCTTCTTGGATAACAATGCAAACTGGACGTGCAGTTCAGTACCTCTCGAGTCATACCAAAGGTCTAACCGCAACAAAATTGGAGCCCCTGCTCATAGGGTATTTGTCTGAAAGTAAAATGTGGAAGGATGTTGCATCAGGTTTGTCCAGGGCAAAAAGGTTGGTCTCGTAAATTCAAAAAATTACAAAATAGGAATTCTTTCTTTGTCAACTGCCTGTAAGAAATGTGCATGTGATTTTCTACAGATATAGCTGATATAATGCTATCTAGATATATATGATGTCTAGATAGCATTACATCAGCTATATCTGTATTTATATATATATGATATATCAAGACAGCTGATATATGCTGTCTTGATATATCATATATATATAAATACAGAAGCCATGAAAGGGTATTCTGTTTCAGACGAGTTCAGTGGGCATTCAGGAAAGGTGCTGTGGTGTTTCCCCTTTCCCACTAGCAGAGCTTAGCAGCACGGTTTAGCATCTCTTCTGGATTTGCCAGTCAGTCCCAACAAGGTTGGTTAGTCCCATTCTCTGCTTTGAGGTGAGCAGATGGCACTGAAATCCCTCCCCAAAGCAGGGTCTGAGAGTGGGGCTCCAAGCAGTACGATCTGAATTGCCCCCAAGGGAGTGTTCAGACTTGACTCTCCTCCACTTTGCAGATACATCTTGCGAGACTTTTAGCTCAGTGGGAAGAGCTTTGTGCTGGGGGTGGTGATACTGGGCTGTGTGTGGCTGTTCTGATTTCTAGCAAGAGGTGGTGTTTCCAAAGGTGGCTGTTTCTGTGGTTTGGGTTGGGTTTTTTTTTTCTCAGTACCCATTAAGTTAAATCAGAGTAATCTCTGACTGTACATAGAGCTGTTTAAAGTAGTTAGTGAAGCTTCAAGGGTGACCCAGGGAATGTGCAAGTATTTGGTGGCCCATATTTACAGAAAGTTGTTTCTACTTCACACTGCATTTTCTTCTCGCATTCAACAAACCGTAGTAGATTTCAGTTGGATACTAAATTGTGTTGGACGTTAAGTAGTATTTTCTTCCTTCTGTTGGAAAGAACTTCCAGCAGCTCAGCCAGCTGGTGCTGGAATAAATTGTGTATTTTTAACCTGGTCTAACTTCCCAGTATTTAGAATATTGCTAATGTAATTTTGCCGAGGCTTCTGAAGGAGTCTTCTGGTGACTGAGATTTGCTGGCTCGATAAAGGAGAAGAGAATTACAGAGCAAACGACTTTCTAAGTGTGAGCTTTCCTCTTCACTGGTCTGTGAGTCTTGTAGTACATGTTCTATAGATTTACTAAGTATAAAGTATCTTAGTTAAACAGCATTTTATTCTTTGGCAATCTGTTTTGCCTTATGGCATCGTTAATGATGTGAATAGAAAAGAAACTGAGTTTCAGAAATGAATTGTAGTCGTTTTGCAGAACTCAAGCTGCCTAAACTTGTCTGTATGTTTTTATTATAACTCTTAAGCTCTTTTTAACTGAAAAAGAAGCACCTTAAGCTCATCTTACCTGAGATTGTATATATGTTTAAGCTGTCCTTATAAACTGCCATGTAAATGTATTAACCTGGAACAACGTACTTTTTTCAACAGACCTGACCACAGAGAAGTCCCATAGAGCTCCTTAATGCTTTTTGCTCCATTTATCACAGTCCAAGATGCATTGCTCCTCTGAGAGATCACCAGCACGGAGCACTGAGCAGAGTTCTTGGCAGACTCGGTCCCTTCTCCTGAAAACATTCCCTATCCCACAGGGTTTGTGACTGACCCCAAGCTTTGATTTCTGATACCAGGTCAGACCCACCTAAATGTGTGGGTCTGGATAACTACGGATTCTTGCTCTTTTAGATCAATACTAAAGCAGACTTCCAAATTCCAAACTCACGAGATGCCCTTGGGTCATCCTTAGGCTTCTTGCCTTTCTCTCTGTTTCACCAACTTATTTCTGGGAGAAGAGCTGGAGGGATTCTTCAAGAAGCAGTGTCCTGTGATAGGCTTTTGGCCGTTCCTTGTCATTGCAGTCGGGTCTCTTAATAGTTGAATTTTAACTAGTGTCAAAAGCTACACCCCAACTATTTCTTTGTTTCTTCAGAAGCTGCTGTCCTTGTCAGCTGAGGAGGCTCCTGGGTTCACCTGGACAACATTTCAGTGCAGCAGATCTCCCTTATAAGGGGGAGGATGCAAATTATACAACTCTGAAAGCACTGTTGTCATCTATGTAGCTAGGACAAAGCCCGTCTGCTTTTGAGGGGAGCCACGGAAGTGCTTGGGGCTTTTCTTGTCTTGCCCTGATGTGGCAGTGAGGTGTGCCTCAAAAATACCTGCGCGTCATTAACTCTGTAGATGTGGAACACTGCCAGGGTGGAGCTGGGCAATATCTGAATCCCAGTGACACAGTATGAAAAGCATAGCCATATATAATACACTGCAAATCGTGGGGTGGCAACGAATGTTTATTTTTCCCATTCCAGCTAGCATGCATAATACATCTATTAATGGGGTTATAGCATAAACTGCACGTCGGGGCTGGTGTTCACATAAGTAGGCCCACCATTCGAAATCAGATCGGAGCGTCACAGAAGTTGATCGGAGAGGTGATGTGCCCTGTTCAACCATTTTTAAATGACCTTCAGATCAGGACATTGTTTAAGAACAGGTTCCTTGCCCTACACCGCTCTCTCTAATGGTGTCGTGATGATATTAACCATTCATGAACTGGGTTTGTAATGAATGAGGAGAAAAGCCATTTAACTTCTGGCCTTTGTTAAAAAGGGAGCAATTTGAGTGCCCCCTTTTAATATACTGCAGCTCGGAAGTCCTAGATGTTGGCTCATTTATCAAAGGGTCAGACAGCAGCAGTGCATCGATGCTCAGGCTTGTCAGGCAAACGAAGTCTTGCACACATCTCTTGGTTCCAGTGCAGTACTGAAATAGAAGAGTTCTCATTTTGCAGTCATGAAGCAAAATTAATGAAAATTATTATAGGAGATCTTTCAGGTGGAAGAGAAAAGCTGTGGTAGGTCATCTGTTTCCAGTGGCCTGTCTTAACAGCTACTGCATGAGACAGCATAGGTCTCATGGGTTAGGGATGAATTTTACTTGCTTCAAGTTCTGCTTGGACACTTATTTTATTACCTTGTGTACAGCTGGTTGCTCGGTGCAAAAGTTGGCCTTTTTTGGCAAACTAAGTGGAGGAAGCATGAGAAATGTGAGAGGACAAGCCCCGCTATGTTTGGATGGTTTCATTCCCCTGAATCAGATTGTTCCTCAGACTCTTTTAGAATGTAACCCAAAACGTGCAGCCGGGGAAAAGCAACTCTTAAGACGTGGCCCAAGGGTCTGAATGTGCAATTCTCTGACTTAGGCTGAGAGGGACTCTACACATCTCTTGTCTTCTCTGTGAGTCAATCTACCTCCTCTCTCTTGCAAATCATGGTCGAGCACTGGTTTGGTTGTTCCAAGCTTATTATTGACTCCAAATTCTGAAGAGACACATAAAAAGATTCTTCCTCCAGGTACTGTCAGCAACCAAGTAATAAAATCTTGATGGGCCTTCATCTGATATACTTCTGAAACCTCCAAGCCATCTGAGCTCTCCCTCTAGAATCCCAATGCCATCCTTTGCACTGCTTTGCAGTCTTCCCCTTGTGGTTCTCAAATATTGCAGTTGCCTTGTTCTTTGTTCTAGTGCAGATTATCAGGGAGTTAGAGGCCTTATCTACTACTCCACCCTGTTTGCTGTTTTATTCAAACAGCTATCCTTAGACTTGCTCAGGATTTTCTTCACTTTAATTTTCCATTTCATCTGGGTGAGATACCTTACCTCATTGCGCCCCCACCAAAACACGCTGCCTACCAGGCACTTTTCTTCCACCAGGTCTCTGTTTTCACAGGGCGTTGTTTCTCTGGATCCGTTCTGAGAAATGCGAGGTGGCATCTCCATTGTACAGGCGTAGAGACGCGTTGTGAAGTAGCTGCTTTCGTAGAGCTTTCCCTTAGCAATGTCAAAGCATGTTCATAGCACAAGATGGAAGCCGCTATTCAAGTTTCCTATAGGATATCCACCTCTTGGTGTAAACTCTTGATCCGTAAATTCAATGGCAGAGCTTTTAACTGTTTAGTAACAAGGCAAAACTTTAAGTGTAGGTAACTGTCTCCACTTTACTTTTCTTCTTACTTTTTTTTTTTTTTTTTGCTAGTGCACTTCTTAGACTCGTACTACTGAAGGATATGTCTAATCGAAAGGTGTAACATTTCTCTCTATATTTGGTTTATAAGCTAAAATCTTCCATGAAACCATAATATTTTTTTTGGAAATTCTATGCAGGCATTTTAAAATCTGGTCAATCTGCTAAGGACTTCCAGGACTGCTTAGATCTCCACTGTGAAATGCTGAATTCTGAATTTGTGTCATTTGGGAGAAGGAAGGAAGAACGGGGTTTAGAAAAGTGTGATCTTCTTTCACAACCTGCCAGCACGGGCTATTCCAAAAATAACAGGCTGGGGAGGTAGCTTTCCAAACTTCTAAATTTATGGATAAGATTCCACGATGTTTTTTAACACCTACTAGAAATCTTAAAGCGCACAAACTTTTAAATTTACCATGCTTTCTGTTGTGGAAGGGATGTGCTGTGGTGTTCACCTTTTTAATCCTGGAATACACAAATTGATTTTAAAAACGTGTTGAATATTTAAGGATGACTTCATGCAAGTTAACAAACCATTTGTAAAGTGTTTGTATACAACCCTTTGTATCATGTTGTTGGTACACCTTACCAAATTTTTTTGGGCATGTATTCCATTCTTAACTTCTGTACAATTTCTATCGTTGCTGTAAATATTCTAAAAGAGGAAAAAAATAATCCTGTGGTAACCTTAATTATCAGCATGGAAATGGTTAATTTTTACTGAGCACAATGTATTTTTGAATGGGCCTTCCAAAATATGTCTTTAATAAAAATGCAGATTTTGCACTAGAACGCTGGCATTGCTCAACGGCTGATCTTATTCCTCGTGCACCTCCTCCTGCGCCTCCCAAGACATCGGCATGGCTCAGAAAGAAGCAGGATGGGCCAGAAGAGCACCAGGACTCCTCTGTCCAACAGGTCACTGCCAGGTTCCCTGGGAAACACCCAGGTGTTTCCCAGGAGCAAAGCCAAAACAGCCCTGAAGCATTTCATTGCCCACTATTCCTGCAGTGTCTCACTCCAGATATCTCAGGGCTGGGGAGGGAGGGTGTCTTCCTTTCATGGCAAAAATTTCTGCTCTTGTCTCTCTTGAACAATATGAACCCACCAGTTCCCTCAGTGGGCAACACCCAGGAATGAAAAGGCCCTGAAAGAAGTTTCCAGCCCTTAAATTGTCTTTGCTGCAGAAAGGGATCCTCCATTGGGGTAGCGTGTTGGCATCTGGGCATTGCCACATGTAAGTTGAGCCAAACAATTGCTAGGCAAACGTTTTGGTGTCAGTGATACATTTTTTGATGGGTTCCTCTTTTAATGTGTGCTGGCCATGACTTTTGTTATTTTGTGCAGCTCTAAAAAACTTTAAATATTTCTCTGCTGGTCCCTCATTCTTCAGGGTAATTGGAAACAAAATGAGGAGCAGAGACCATTTCTCCTTAGTGACCTTTCTCTCCCTTCCAGCCACAGACTTGCTGGAAGCAAAGCCTTGCAGTCTGTTCAGATCCTTCCAGAACGTGTCACCTCTGAAATGGGGAAACCAACGGCCTGAACTACTGGCTTCAGCTTCCACCAGGACAACCGGCTTGGCATTTCACCAGTCCCAGCCAGAAAAGCATTTTAAATGCCTATTCCCTTGAGGCACCTCACTCTCTGGGGACTCGGACTTACTCTTTGCTCTTACTGTTTCCAGGATCTCAGCATAGTGATGCCAGGCCCTTAGTGTCCATTTCTGCACTCCCTGCGGGGCTCCAGAAAACAGGAGTGGCCACCTCTCTGAAGAGACTGAGCACCTCGCTGTGGTAGCCCTTGGTGGTCAGCATTGGTCCCCCACGGGACAGGGAACAGAGTGGGTGTGGGCATTTTTCTCTCAAAGTACAGTGAAGGGATAATCCCTGCATGTACCTGTTAAGCGCAAGAGGCTGCTGACTCAAAAAAGGCCTGCAGCAGTCTCTAATCATGTTTAGATTGGGCAACTTTAACTTCTCAGCAGTCCCCTTACTTCCGTCTGCAAGCACCCCAAGCTAAAAATTCATGTTCTGAAGCTAAAGGCAGCTCTTCCTCCTGCTGCTTGTTTCAAACCTGTTGCACTTTACGCGGCTGTGCAGCCATGCTGTGGCCTCCCCACTGCTGCAGGTAAAGGCCTGCAGGATTTTCACTCCTGGAAGATCAATGTGTTTCCAGCATTGCTTTGCACCACCTCCTGCAGCCTTGGTTGATGGCTCTGTTTGGGTTAATTGTGATCAGAGGCATCTGTGCCAGAAAATGAACATAACAACGATATGCTAGGAAAAGCTAAACTTTATGAGGAAGAAGCTTTGTATTTCTGTAATTTGGCCGGTTCTATCCCACTTCCATAACACCCTCAGTCGCACTGTTACTCCAACAGGCTGCATTTATGCAGAGGCGAAAGTCAAGTGCAATTCTAAAAGCATTTTAGGACCCCTTAATTAAGCCTCTCAGCACCCTTCTTTTTAGATAAGAGGCAGAGGTTAAGTGAATTCCAAAGGTCAATTAGCTGCCTCTAGAGTCAGCACAAAGCCTCCCTCTTTGGCAGGATTAATTTCTTTCAGTGTAGATCAAAGCCAGAAGTGGGTCCCTTCCCCAGGGCAGCTGGAGAAGTGAACTGGAGGCAAAGGATGGGGCGAGCCAAGAAGTAAACGAACTGTGAAATGCAGTATGTGCCAGTTAGTTCCACCTTATGTATCACTGCACATTTCAGTCTTAAAAAGGGCCTAGTGACTTCTTTGAAGCTGGGAGGCCCAAAGAATGGTATCATGGGTCCCTTCTACCAGGACGGTCTTTCCTCCCTCTAGGGTTTTATTGTATCCTGTATATAGGCTCAGTCATATGAAGATACATAACTTAGTGTGGTGCCTGTGTGTATGACGGTGTGTGGTCCATCCATTCAGGCTGCAGACTAAGCTTGTGAGCTTTTCCAGATTACATAGGAACTCTTGGTCCTCACCATGGGGTGCATTTCCAAAACCAGGCAACTTGCAAAACCGTGAACAGTGCGTGGGAGCTCTTCATAGGCCAGTCAAGGCTTTGGGTGGTCACAATCACACTTGACTGCTTCAAGATGCTATAGATACCAACCAGTTGGTGCCTAGTCCATCCTTTCACCCCCTCCCTACCTCAGCTCACCACTCCTCAGTCATGCAACAAAACGACAGCACCAAGCCATCCTCTCTGCCAGTCACCATCCACCAGGTCACAGAGCAGAGCAGCCTGGGCTGCCTTTAGGGTAGGGAGAGCCGAGTGTGTGAGCAGCTGTGTCCAGGGCCTGGGAACCCTTCAGCTTTCAGCCTCAATCTTACTAAGACAGGAGCTGTGGCGTCTGGTGGAGAACCCTTGTCTCCCTGTTGTTGTATGCACAGTGCCTTGGGTGCAGGGGGAGGGGGAGGCTGTTACGCCATGTTGCATGGAGTACCTGTCTCAAGCTCAGTGGACCTTCTCAGTAGAGCTTGCCTGGACTGTTATCATTAGAGAATCCTGTGTATTCACTACTTTCTTATCAAGAAAATGTGTTCCCAGACCCATTTGTAGTTAGGCAAAACTCATTTTGGGTGTGGAAGTCAGGGAGTGATGGCGACATAGTAACAGTCAGCAGGTGGGGCTTGGTCTTTTCTACATCTCTGTAGACTTCATATTGCTCATATTGTGGAGCAGAAGCTTTCAGACTTGCCAGAACAGCATATTTGCCTGACAGTTATTATTTGTCTCTACATACAGGAATTAAACAAGACAGAAACATCTGCCCTCACAAATTAATAAAATGTGATGAACTGCACAGGCATCCAAAGGCTTTTCTCATATTTTTGGTCATATCTCATTTGGTTTTAGCCACATCTCATCTCCTGCCCTGCACACGGGGTGTTCATCTCTCCTTGCAGAAGCAAGAAGAGGACAGGAGAGGCGGATGGCCCACTTTTGTGCCGTTGTCTTTACATGTGATCATACACTGCAACCAGCAAAAAGGCATGCCGCCACAGCCCAGTGCTAGCAGAGGATTATTTATACCTGTAAGATACAAGCCTTACTGAAAGCCTTGTCCAAAAGACAGCGGAGTCTCCATTCATATACATTAACAGCAAAGGTGATGGAGCATCATTACAAACCACACACTATCTTCTTATTCTCAGATTGGATGAATTGAAGAAAAGTGAGAATGAAGAACAAGTGTGTGTGTGGGAAAAACCCTAAAGCATCAATCTGATGAAACTAGGCAGTGGTTTCAGTACAACAGATCCAAGTCCTCATGCTCCCCCTCCTCTCTCCGCTGAGACAGTTCACATACTGATGCTGCGACTCTTTGGGGTAGATGAACGATAGTTAAAAAGTAGGAAAAATGTCTCCAGTGCTTGCCAGGTTTCTGCTGCAGATATGTGGGAAACCAAACAGTGGCTGCTGTTCAAGACTTCCTCATGACCCTCCAATGTGGCAGCCATGGTTCCCATCTGGGACGTGCTGGGCACCAGCTCATAGGCAGAGGCAGGGATGTGAGATGTAGCACCGGCCAGCCACCCCAGGGAGATGGGTGCACCATCAGAGCCTCTGTACACCACAAAATCCTCAGGTGCTCAGCACCCACTGGGGATGAGCCCATGGAGATCAAAGTAATGACAGCGAGTTCCTGTTCCTGTGCCCAGTCACCCATGGGAGCTGTTGTAGTTTTGCATTGCTGGGTTTTGGTGGGGAGGAGGTGTGTGCACTGGGCTCCCCAGGATGCATCAGAGCAAAACTACAGAGGACATGGAGAGGATTTAGCCACCTGGCACACAAGGCACCGATGCCTGTCCCAAAAACAGCAACAGCAGCTCAGGCTAGAGAGGGCCTGTGACAAGGGGACGTGAGGTGACTTGAGAGTGTGAGCTACAGGTGGGGCCCCTCATACAGGGGACCAGGCAGATCTTCCTCCCACCTTGTCTTAGGGATGGCAGAGAGCAGCAAGAGGAACGTGAGGAAAAGCAGGGTGTGGTGTCTGCCCTGGCACAGGGGCCTGCCTGGGTCCTAGTGTGGTGATTGGGGCTGCCTGGGCTTGAGGCCAAAGAGTTGAGCACAGACCCACCCTCCTCAGTGGAGTCCAGGTCCTGCCTTTGGACCCCACCTGCGTCAACTCTAGCCTCCACAGCATGCCGTGACAAGAGTTTCCCCAATCTAACACCCAGGGAGGACCAGAAGCACCACATCTGATGTGATCGAAGCCGCAGCCATGAACCCTCCCACCTTCCCCACGTGTGCCCCAAAAACACCCGTCAGCTTTTGCATTACAGTAGGATTTAGCTTTGTCACCAGGCATGGTGTGAAGCATCATTTTATTCAAGACAGCCCTTCCCTTCGCAGTCTGGGCATTCACAGGGCCGCAGCATCGGTGGCAAGGCGGGGTGGCTGCACAGGCAGACACCTACACATCCGCCCCAGGAGACGGTGCGGGGCGGGCAGGTGCTCAGCCGCACTTGCCCAGGCACTCGAGGAGCTCCATGCGGATGGCGATGCGCACGTGCCAGCCCAGCGGGATGAGGCGGATGTAGCGGGCCACGATGGGAGGCCGCAGCAGGTTCTGCACCGAGGACGAACGGTCTGAGTTGCCATAGAAAACCTGGGGAGACAGGTGTGGGTGGGTGGTTAGTGGGGGCTGGAAATCCTGCCCCATAAATTTGGGGCACCAGTGCAGAGCAGAGGAGGAGGAGAGTCCCTCTCTCCTACACCCAAAACAGAAAGGCTTGAAAAGTATCAGGACATAGGAAATGTGTGTCACTGTGGGTTGTATGAGTAGGTCACTTTCTCATTGTTCCTTCACTTCCCATGGTCAGGCCAGATTTAATCTTGCCCCGTTCTAGCTCATTTACCTTCCTGCAGCAAGGTACCAAATGATGGGAGTCAAGGTGCCTGATCTCGACTATTTGCAGTTCCCGAGCCAGGCCTCCAGACACACCCACAGAGAAAAAAAACGTATTTGAAGGCCCTTCCCCACGGGTTGGCCACACCATCACATCTGCTGCTGCCACGACCTGTTTTTTGGGGAAGGCCCCAGGGCTGCAGGAGCCAGTGCTTCAGCAAAGCCACTGGAGCCTTCCCTGCTTGGATGGGACCTTCTGCGCAGATGACACTGCAGCTGCCTGGGAGGCAGCAGCTACGGGATCCCCCAACTATATGGGGACCACAGACACTACTGTAGGGTCCCCCCAGTTCAATTTGTATGTGCAAATGGTTTGGTGTGACTTAGCTAAGTTGCAGATTTTTGTCTCAGGGTTTTTTCTGCATCGTCATCATGCACTAGCCCTGGACTTGGGGCAAAAGAGGTTTTTTTGTCGTGGAGGTGCCATTTCCCCTGTGATGGCAGCTACTGTCTCCATCCCAACCAGCTCAATCTGGACTCCATTACTGTCATCAGAAAACAGAAAAATTGAATGTCATCCTTCTGTGGCTGGTCAGCATGGCACTTGCTCTTACCGTGCAGAGGGACCAGCTCCCTGCAGTGCGGCCCCTCAACGTGGGGTGAACATCAACCCCCATCCACTCCGCTGCTCCCACAAGACAACCCTCTAGGGGCACCTCCCCACTGAGACCTGACACCTTCATGTCACCAAATGTGCCCCCCTCCGGCCCCATCCCCAAGTGTGCAGAGTCCACTGACCCGGTTGTTCCCGGTCTGGTCCTTGTAGTAAACCCAGTTGAGGTTTTCGTCGGTTCGGTACTGCACACTGTACTTGGTCATCCACTCATCAGCATCACAGCGCCCTTGTGTGAGGATCCCTGAAATCACCTTCACCTCCTTCAGGTCGATCTGCAGCCACTGCCCGTTGTCCTGGTACTTGGAGAGCCATGCACACCTGGGGGGACAGCGCCGGCCCAGCTACATCCCCCACCGCCATCCTCCCAGGGACTCTCCTGCCCCCATGCTGCCTGGGGAGCCCTGGACCCTCCACATCCACCCACCCATGGCACCTCTTGGGGAGGCATTTGTGGACTCACCCAAAGCCTTGGCCATTGAGGCGGGCCTTGTTGGCTGTCCAGGAGGAATACCAGCCCGTGTACTGGTCAGGGTTGGAACAGCTTATCTGGTCAGGGGTGACAGCACCAGACTCGAAGCCCAGGGGCTGGTGGTAGGGGCACTCTGCAGAAGGAGAGGAGAACAGTGCTGACTTAAGTGGCTTCCTTCTTCTGGCTGCATTTAGTGCTTGTTGAGACACACCCTGTGGCTTCCCTGCCCCCTGTACACCCTGGCCAGGAGGCTGGAGATACTCTTTAAGCCCAGACCACAACCCCTGCAGTATTTGCTGCCCAGGGGCCATGGGGTCTCAATTTCTAACTCTTCTTATGTATGAATTTCTGACTCCTATCCCTCTCTCAAGCTTCCTACGCCTGTGCTGCCTGCAGCATTTTGGAGGGAAAGTTTTATTCAGATGTTGCAGGCTGCATCTCCTCCTTGCAAGCACATGGAAGCAGACCCAGGCTGGATCCATCAACCAGGATCCAGCCTCTGGCTGTCAGCCTCCACTTGGTCCTTGAGAAACATCTGACATGACTTTTCTTGCTTGGTCTTATCTCCTTGTGGTCCTCCGTTCCCTGTCTTGATTTATGGCTGTGCCTGCACGGCAGAATTGCTGAGCCTGCTCTGATCGTCCCTCCACAAAGCAACTTCTGCTCTCCTGCATTTTCTGCTGGGAGGATTAGCTTTGTATCTGGAGATGATCGCGTGGAAAACCTGTGGGTACTCTGGTGCCAGCAAGGCATGATGCCTGGCCCTGCCAAAGGCTCAGTTACTTTCCTGTGAGATTTTGCCTTCACATCCTTAGGCTACCAAACCTGACCCCATAGCTGTCTCCTGCAATAATGGGAGGTTCAGCAAGACTCCCGCCAGCTGCCAAAACCGCCAAGGGCAGGACTACTCATTCATCATTAAACCTTCTATGGTGGGAGACCATGCAGTGTGCTGGAAGGCAAGCTTTGGTGACACCTTCTCCAAGCAGAGTGCCTCCATGCTCCTTGAACCTAGCTGGGTCTTTTTTTTTGCTATGCTCTTTTTTTAATGTGGTAGATCACTGTGTATCTAGGCCCATCTAAAGAAGGTACGACAAGCATCACAAGGGAACTGCCTGGGCAAGCCTCTCTATTATGGGCAACATTTTCTAATTTTGCAGGCTGTGGTGCCCCCATGGGTAAGTCTCCCACACTTTCCCGTCTGGTCAGTTCGTTTCATGTGTTTCAGCAATAAAGGAGCAAGTGAAGCTCTGCACAGCTTCACTCGTGGGTAGGACATTTCCCCACCTTAGCCATGCTTGACCAAACACCACACGATGCCTCACGTTAAAAATGATTGACACATGGGGAAGCATCAGCAGGCACCCCGGGCCCAGCACGACTATCACCTTGCCAGTACAACACCCCAGCACTGTGGCAGTGTGGTCAATGTCTTATTAGCAAGCTCCACTAGGTCAATATTGTATACATCAATATCTCATTAACATATCTTGCTCAGTTGGTATCTCATAAACATGTTTTTCCCCATGAAAAAAATATAACCACCCTCCCGCCGTCCTCCAGGCACGGAAACATCACGCTTTTCCACCGCCTTAAAACGCTCATGCCCCTCGTACAAGAGGGCAGCCAGGCTGGGGTGGCACGGCGTGTTTACTACTCGGCAAGCTTATCCTGAACACCCCGTAACTTTACTTTTAGCAACACTAATCCACAGACCACACAACCATAATGCAATTAGCAGGTCACCTTCTGGTGCAGCCAGCTGCGCTATGCATGGGGACCCGTGACACAGATGCCTGGTCCCTGCCCAGCCAAACCAGCTAAGCCATTTAGCGCCATTACAGCAGACCTGGAGGAAACCTGTGTGGAGTTGCAATGCCAGCTGCTCCCCACCAGCCATGCCAAAGACAGCTCTGCAACACCTCAGCATGGCTGCTCTACAAGCTGTTTCCAAGGCAGTGGGAACACTGGGCCACACCACCATGGCTGGGCTGGGTGAGGAGACTGTGAAGTCCCCCTGCCTGGGGAGAGAGACAGTTTGATACAGTGACAACATCCATGTTGTCACTATCCGACAACATCCATGTCGTAGGCTGTAAGAGGTGGGGTCATTCAGCCTGGGGAAGAGAAGGCTGCAGGGGGATCTTACAGTGGCCTGCCAGCACCTGAAAAGTGCCTATAAGAAAGCTGGGGAAGAACTGCTTACGAGGCCATGTAGCAACAGGACAAGGGGTCATGGTTTTAAACTCAAAAAGGGGAGATTTAGGTTGGATATTAGGAAAAAATTCTTCACTAGATAGATCACTGGAACAGGTTGGTCAGAGAGGTAGTGGAGGGCCCATCCCTGGAGACATTCAAGGTCAGGCTTGGTGGGGCTCTGAGCAACCAGATCTAGTGAGGATGTCCCTGCTTACTGCAGGGGGTTGGACTAGATGACCTTTAGAGGTCCCTTCCAACCTAATGCATTCTGTGATTCTGTGTCCCTCAGCTGTACATGAATCAACCAAACCTTCTGTCTCCTTCCCCTCCCTTTCAAGGGGCAGTGGTTTTAAAATGAAAGAGGGTGGGTTTAGACTGGACATATGGAAGAAACCTTTTACAGTGAGGATGGTGTAGGACTTGGACAAGGGTGCAAGGACTGCAGGGATCTGCCCATCAAAGGTAGACTTCGTGATAATGCTGAGACAAAAAAGAGTTGCAGTGGCCAGCCCTTGGAAAGGGAGTGGTGAGCTCGGGCAGGACTGGGCCAGCTCAGTCTCATGTTTGGGGTAGTCCATGTGAGTTTCTTTTGTGAGAAGTTGGAGCATACCCTCACATCAAGAGATATAAAGCATTGTTTCTGGGGCTCCTATAAAGGATTCTTCCGTATCACAGGGGGTTGTCTCCAGAAAATACCTTCTTCCTCACCTGCTGGGACAGGCAGCCCTGTGGAGATACCAGCTGCAGAAACGGGAAAGGCAAAGCCTGAGAAGCCATGACCTTTTACTGGGGATGGCTGGGCTGCTCTGCTCTGGGGCTGAGACACCACCCATGCACGATATCTGAATCCTCTCTTTGTAATTTCTCTGGACAGGGAAGAAGCCTGTGGGCAATGCTCAAGCTGGGCAAGCCCCAGGTGAGCATGGCCTCCACAGGAGCAGGGTGCTTGGAAGGAAAGCTTGGGGGAAGCAGGTGGCATGGTGAGGATGACTGGAAAGCCTCTGTGCTTGTCAGCTGCCTCATGCTGTGGAAAAGAAACCTCCAGATCCAACACAAACATGGGATACAAATGCCTGGAGTTGTTCCCCTCTCATTTCTGTTTGCTGATGCTTGCAAGCTTTGCCAGAGGTGTCATATCTTCTTGTCAATGCACATTTTTATTTGCTTTCTAGCCTGTCCAGGATTCTACTCAGATCTCTTCCTCAGTAACTCATTTAACCTCCTCTTTTGGGGCAGCCATGACAAACACTGAGTGCTGGGGTGACCGTTTTCCCCATGTATCTCCTGCTGGGAAACCCAGGGGCAGCAGAACACACCTCAGGTTGTTGCACAGCCTCTTGCAAGAGCTTGGAAGAGGTGGTTACTAGTGGGCATGAGGCAGGTACCACTTTTGGCACCCAGAGAGGTTGAACATCTCTGAACATCTGTGTGTCAGAGGCCTGAACAACAGTGCAGCTTCTGTGGGAGATGGATGCTAAACCTGGGGATCAGCTGGGCGCCAATAAAGCCTTGCTGCAGTGATATGTCAGGGAAACATGGCAGTTGCAGAGAATAACAAGGCAAGATCTTGATCAGAAACCTGTCAAACATTATCCATGAGGAATGGCTGAAGGAGTTGGGCTGGGGCAGCCCAGAGAAAACTAAAGAAAACACGATTGCAGTCTTCTACTGTTTAAAAATACACTGCAAAGATAGAATAAGCTGTTTTCCTTGGCCCCTGGGAGAGGAGATGACACAGGCTCAACTGCAGCAACAGAGAATCAGTCTCTGTGGAACAAAAGGTTTCTTACAGCAAACAGGGCACAGTGACGGATGCCCCAGGCAGTTACTGGGAGTACCAGTGCTGGGGGCTGTAGGGACAGGACAGGCAAGCGCCCACTGACACCAGCCAGCCTGGGCCACCCTGGGTGACCTCCCAAGGCCCCTGCTGCTGCTTTCCCTCTGCCCAATGGCACAGGGTCCCCCTGCCCCTCTCATCAGAGCAGCTCTGCCTGCCCCCCAGCCCCTGGGTTTGGAACAAGCACCCATGTTAGGCGTCACCTCTGCAATGCAGGGTGCAACAGGGGAAGGTGCTGAAGATCAGCAAACACAGCTGAAAGCAGACTGGCCCATTACCTGGCATGCACTCCAAGCTGTTAGTCCCACTGGACCACACTGAGTTAGGACCTCCTTGGCAGTCGCATTTGCAAGCCTTGCTGTGCCACAGCTCCAGTCTCTCATCCTAAAGAGAAGGTAAAAAACCAATAATAAATCAACATAGTCATCAACAGTAGTGACATGAGGCTAAATGTGAGTCCCGAGTTGCTGTGCTTTCTCTGAGCCCCTTCCTTTGGGCCAGCCCCACGTGAAATGTGAGATGACTACCCCGTGGATTTCAGAGCACTTGCCTGGGCTTGGAGGCCCAGGTGCCATTCATTCTTCTGACTTAAGGCACCATAACAGGGCAGTGCCAGGACACTGGCTTTACCTGTCAGCCACATGAGTTGGAGGGACTTACCTCTCCCGTAGAGAGGGCCAGCACAGCTGGAGCAGTGGGCATGGAGGGAAGAGAGAGAGAGAGATCAGAAACAAAGATGCTACAAGCAAACATCAGGAAATGCAATGAACATTTAATCCTGAGCTGGGAACAAATAAATTGAGGAAGGACAGATGAATCTACAGTGCTCCCCCAAGATGACTGCCAGGGCAAAGCAAGAGGGCATGGGCAGCAACAGAGCATTGCCTGTGCCCATTTTGGTGCTACTTCCTCACTGCATTTTCTTTTCCATGCCTTTGCCATCTCCTCTTTCTGAACAGATACACATGAAACATCCTGAGAAGAAACCCATGCCGGCCCCCTGGCCTCTGCTTTACAGCTCATTTCATCCCTATCCCTCTCCACCATCTTCCTGCCTCACAGTTTCCCTTTTCCATTTTGCCCTTAAAACTTGTAATGCTGTCCACGTGATGCTCTGATTGATGCCGATGCTGGAGCAGCACTAGCACAGGGAGCATGGGAGCTGGGCCAGCAGGTGCCTCTCCTGCCCCTCCATCACATGCTGTGGTGGCCTTTCCCAGCAGGCTGGGTGCCCTGCTCCAGGAGCACCAGCTCACAGACTTGGAGAGACAAGGAATTAGGCCTAATTTTTATAAAAATATTTTAAAAATCAAAGTTATTTGATTTCTCTCTCTCCAGTTCTCCAGACCATCCAGTAGAAACATTTTGGGGAGAGACTGAAAACATCCACCTCCAGGCAGCTGGAGAGAGCTTCCCATTTGAGGAAAGATCTTTGCTATGTAAATCAATCCTTCCAACTGAAGGGAAAGATGTCTTAACACTCTCGGATTTGGGAGCCTTCTTCTCCAGCCAGCGCAGCCCCCCATGCATCCCTGCCACCCAGGTCTGAGTTCACAGGGCTACAGTCTCTGGTCCTCCAGTCTGCAGCCCTTCAGGTTTCATTATATATATGTGCTCACTATGTGTTTCTTAATCTCCTTATTTTCACCTTGGGAAGACTCATTTTTGGGGAAACCAGGGACGTTTCATGTTTTCCTCCTGGTGATTAAATGCATGTTTGCCTGGCAGTGACCTGACGAGTAAATGGAGCCACATAGAAGTGAAAGCAAATGTGCCCACATCTCTCTGCATAAAGACTTGCCTTGGCCTCCCTGGGACTTCAGGTGCCATAAAGAAAACCTGATAAAGAAACTAGCAACTGAATATCTTTTATACAGGAATATATATATACGTATATATACATATACATAGATATATATGTATTTATACACAGGTACCTGAAGGGGCCTACAAGAAAGCTGGGGAGGGACTTTTTAGAAGGGCATGTAGTGATAGGGGGTAATGTTTTTTAGATTGGAAGGGGGTAGATTTAGATTGGAAATTAGGAAGAAATTCTTCACTATGAGGGTGGTGAGGCCCTGGCACAGGCTGCCCATGGAAGTGGTGACTGCCCCCTCCCTGGCAGTGCTCAATGCAAGGTTGGATGGTGCCTTGAGCAGCCTGTTCTAGTGAGAGGTGTCACTGCCCATGACAGGGGGTTGGGACTTGATGATCTTTAAGGTCCCTTTTAGCCCAAACCAGTCCATGATTCTATAAAATAGTTCTCTTTTCCAGTACACACTGGCAGCCCGCTTACATGTGTGTCAGGAAAATTGCCCAGCATTACGAAGACAATATAGTGGTGAAGCCTACTCTTGTGCACCATGAGCCTGCGCAGGGGAAAGGGGATGTGAAATCCCAGGCTGAGGTAGGGGTATTGCTTTTGATCCATGTTGAACCTTTTAGCAGGTATTCCTGAGTCCCTGCCTGGGTATTTGAGAACCAAGATCAAAACCTGGCACATTGCTGCCAGACACAGCTAGAAGCCAAAGGCTGTGAGTGAAACAGCAAGAAAAATAAATAGCTTTCAGGCAGGTGGGTGAATGGTAGTAACCACCAGGAATAAACCCTCCTACCCTGGCCACCCCAGCCACCACTGGGCAACTGATGCCTTCTCCTGAGCTCTAAGAGCAGCTTTTAGACTTCCCAGCCAGGAGATATTACTGCAAATCAAGCAAGGGTGTGAATTGCAAGCAGAAAAGTCCTTTTTTTTCAATGCAATATGTTATTAGTTCACCCCTGCAACACACAGTGGTGCAAAGGCAGTTCCAGGGCAGGGGTGCTGGCACATGTCATCTGTCCATCCCCCACCAGGCTGTCCCTGGTGAGCTGAGTGTTTCCACCCCTTGCTGCTTTAAACATCTCAAATAGGAGGTCAGCTTTGCCTTTTTGAGCTAAAAGAGGTTAACTGTAAAGGGCTCTCTCCTGCGAGCAGCTCAGCGATCCCACCGCCAGCAGCTGCTGCCTGTGACACAGGGGAGGTTTCGCTTGGGGTAAGCACAGAAGCAGATGGGTCAAATGTCTCACCCAGGCAGAGCGACCTGATAACCACTAGCTTTGGGAGAGGAAAGTAGAGGAAAAGATGCCCTTGCCTGCAGTTGGCCGGAAAAAGAAGTAATTGATATATTGGTGTGTTTACAGCTGTGACGGGCCCTGTCCTACAAAGGAAATGAAGAGGAAAGCTGGCTGCCAATAGTCTAAAAATGTGATGGCCAGCCAGCATGCTTTTACAGTGAGTGTGTTTGCCTTCAAGGAAGGTTACAAAGATAATTGGTAATTGTAGGTCAGACAGAATGAACTGCTGCAATTCATGGGAGAGTCATAAGTCCTGCACGGCTGCCGGGGGCTGTTGTGTTAAAAGTACAGGACTGAAAAAACACCCAAAACATTAAAAAGGAAAAAGCCCTATTTACAGCACCACAGGACATTCAGCAAACTGTCAGCTCAGTGAAATAAATTACTATCCACACGTGTTTGTGAGAGGCAGGTAGATACGGCACGCACCTTTCCTGTCCCTCCATCCCACCTCACAGCATGGCGTGTCCAACTGCTGTGCACTAATGCCACCCCTCAGTGTGGGATTTGGAGACCGGTGCTTGACCAAGCAGCAGGGGATGATTTTGTGCCAGAGCACCCATCCTGGTGGGGCTGAGCTGAAGTACAGCCCTGTTTGGCACCCACTGCTGAGCAGAATGGAGGGGACAGAAACCCCAGGGGAAAGTCTGAAGTTTGGGAGACAAGGAAAAGAGCTGGCAGTGGGAGTCATGGGATTCCAGGATGGAGAGGGCATGGGTTTCCCAAGGTGGAGGTGGGATAAAGTGGCAGCCACAACTTGGGCTACCTGGGGAAAGGAAGAGGCAAGCAGTAGAAAGGATGCTCAGCTGCTGGCATTTTAGTAACAGGAAGGGGTAACCATGTGACTCAGAAAATCTGGAGTTATTAAGAACGTTGTTAAACAAGAGAAAGAAAGGAGGAAGTTAAGTGTGGGCAGAAGTGACACCACCAAAAGCTGGGCATGTTTCAATATGGCTGACTGAAAAATCATATTGAATATCCTGACTGCAGAGCCACAGCAGCGAGCCATCTTTTTTTTAGTGTGGGTAGAATAATGGCAGAGGTACAAGCATGCTAAAGCACATTATAAAACAGAGAACTGAAATACAACACAGATTAAATGTCAGTCACTCAGTTTACCAGAGTAAGTCCACATAAATCTGGTCATTGCAGGGAAAGGATGTGGAAAATGTTAATAGCTTTGTGTATTTCTTGATATTATCATTTAGATGGCCTAAAAGCTTCAGCTGGAAAATAGTTAATTTTGTCTCTCATCTCTGCAGGCAACATCTCAGTTTAACATAGCTCAGAGAGATGAGCGAAATTATTTATCTGTGCTTCTCCCAGCAGAGCTCTCCTTCTGTGACACCGTGCTTTCCTGGCGTGGTAGCTCCTGGTGCATAACTAGTCACCTGCTTCCCTTCTCACATGTGAGGCATGGGCTGGGGGAAAGGACAACAGTTTAAAAGCCAGAAGAATTTGACTGGAGCCCCAGAAAAGGTGTCACAGAAGTGAAAGAGGTGACTGGAATGAATGCCACCGTTTTTTTCATGTTTTCTGAAAGGCATACCATTGCAAGTAATGTTTTTCCTTGAGCACCACATTCAAGAGCATCAGGAAGCATGGTTAGGTAAGCAACACAGAGGATCGAGACATATATATCCCAGACATATATATAGACTGGGAGAATTGCTCCTTGAGAGTAGCCCTGCTGAGAAGGGCCTGGGTGTTCTGATGGATGAGAAACTTAACATGAGCCGACAGTGTGCTTTTGCAGCTCAGAAGGCCAATGGTATCCTGGGCTCCATCAGGAGAGGGGTGGCCAGCAGGGACAGGGAGGGGATTGTCCCTCTCTACTCTGCCCTCCTGAGGCCCCATCTGGAGTTCTGTGTCCAGATCTGGGAGCCCCAATACAAGAAAGCTGTAGAACTATTGGAGAGAGTTCAGAGGAGTGCCACGAAGATGATTAGAGGGCTGGAGTGCCTCCCCTACAAAGAGAGGCTGAGGGACCTGGGCTTGTTCAACCTGGAGAAGAGAAGGCTGTGGAGGGACCTCATTACAGCCTTCCAGTACCCAAAGGGACCATATAAACAAGAGGGGAATCAACTTTTTAAAAGGGTAGACAATGGCAGGACAAGGGGGAATGGATTGAAGCTAAAGGATGGAAGGTTTAGATTAGATATTAGGGGGAAGCTCTTTACAGAGAGAATGGTGAGGTGCTGGAACAGGCTGCCCAGAGTAGTGGTGGATGCCCCGTCCCTGGAGGTGTTCAAGGCCAGGTTGGATGGGGCCCTGGGCAGCCTTGTGTAGATCCAGGCCTGGAGGTTGGTGGCCCTGCCTGTGGCAGGGAGGGTGGAAGTCTGTGATCTTTGGGGTCCCTTCCAACCTAGACCATTCTATGAGACACTGAAAAAAGCATTGCAGTACCTCTGTGCCCATCAGGTGCTAATTTGTGGGTTGCTATATTATTAACTTAGGCTATTTTTACATCCTAGCCTGGGAAATCGTGCCAGGCGAGCGAAGTGACTCACATCAGGCCGCACCAGCCTCTGTAGCAAGGTGCTTTTGGGAAAGCTGTCACATCCCCAGGCACCATTACATGTGGCATCTTCCCCATCTCCCTGTCCCCTGTGCCAGTGGTGATGACACCAGGGGCCCCTGCTGCAGCCATGCCTGGCCCCAGGTCCCCTCAGCAGACACAGGCCCCTCACCCAGTAGTTTCATGGTTGTTTTTGCTGTTTTTTCCCGTAGGGCTTTTTCCATGACCATGCTAATAAGGCTCCATAAGCCCTGTTGTGCAAAGGGTATCTTTATTTCTGAAGAGTACAGGCTTAAACTGGTCCTTGAAGGCTATGCTGACAGGCAGAGACCCCCAGGGCACATGCAGATATGTGTCCACAGGCAGACTTTGGGAGCCAGGCTGGCCTGATGAAAGCAGAGTGTTTGTTCATCCAGGGGCTCTCACAACCTAAAGGCACACTAGCCTAAATGTTCAGCCCGTTTTCCCTGTAGTGATACTCTGTCCTGGGCACCCCTACGCGGGAGGGTATCATCAACCCAGCACACATCAACCTGCAAGGACTCATCTCTGCTGATCACTAACAGGCACTGACAGGTCAGAGATAGAGACTGAATGCACCAGCACCAGCCTGTGGAGGGGAGAAGGGCTCCTACTTCATGCAGGCTCCTCTCTCAGGCTTGAGCATGGCTGCTGGTTTTCTCGTTCCTTTTGTGGGGACTTTTCATGGGGTTTATTATTATGATTTCAATTTAATTTTATGTGAGTGGTTTTTATTTGGTCTCTGCTTTCATTTGTTTGTATTGTGTCTCATTTAATATTTTCTGTTACTTATTTGAAAGTGATAAAAAAGATATTTAAGTAATGGCAATTATATCTATTTAATTCATATTCATTTCCCTTTTACACCTGCTGCCTCTATAACGTTTATACAGAATTTGGTTTGTTGTGAAAATATTTGAAAAAATGTAAATAATTTAAAGAAAAAAATCAACCTGCCCCTCTTTTCTTCTTAAAAGATGCATAATTATTGTTTTTCCAAAAGTGTTCCTTTGAAAATTTTTGGCAATATCTGATCTTATTGACATGTTTGTTCCCTCCTGCCTGGAGCTGTGCAGAACATTGCCCGCATAGTAATTTCATTAGACCTATTGATTATGCCAAAGGGCGGCACTAAAGATGTTATTTACTGTGATCCAAAGGTGGGTTTGGGACTTTGATTTTGGGTTTGGTTTTTGCTTTTCTTTTTAAATCAAAGCTAAAATAAACCAACCCAAAAACAAAAACCATAGAGGGGAAAAAAAATTAAATCCTCCCTTTTAAACTGCTGAGATGTGCTTACTCCCTGGCATGTAGTGAGCACGGATGGAGTAATGCAAAGCAGGCATGTCAGTTTCAATGTGCTGAAAGCATATTCATGTCAATCCGGGGCTCGGGGTGCTTCCCCTCACCATATGGAGGGGTCCCAGCAGCTGCAGTGGCTCTCGTTGCAGGAGCCCACCTGCTGCGCCATATGCTGCCGCCGTGGTGTCCCCGGCAAACACAAGCCCAGGAAAGGCGCAGGTGCTGGGGGTGCTCCTCTAAGCCACTTGCTCTGCGGGAGAAAATAAACTAAGGAGCTTATTATGGCATCAGTGCACATGGCTCGGAGGACCTGACCTAGAGGCACCTTCTTGGTGGCAGGAGAGGCAGGAATGTGAAGGTGACGTGGGCAAAGGGTCACTGCTCACTCTTTATCCAGAAGAGGACATTTGGATCATGAAACAGAGAAAAACAGTAAATTAAGAAAACCAGTAAGTTAAGAAATTAAATACCAAAGGAATGGTGCCTGGAAAGTGATCCTGCAAGTAATTTTTCACTGCAGGCTCTCCAAAAATATCCTGATGTGTGGGTGTCTATTAAAAGCAAGCTGTGTCTGGGATTCGGAGCAAGGTACGAACTCATTCCAAGGACTAATTGCAAGTTATGCCACCCATTGGGAAAAAAAAAAAAAAAAAAGCTGGAGTCTGAGTAAAAACAGCCTTCCAAGAAGCTGAGGCACCAGTAACCTTCCCATGTGAAACAAAGGAGGGTGAAGAGGTACGGTATGAGGAGAACGCACAAATATTTGTTCAAAGATTAAAAGGAAGACCTGTGAATTAGAGCGGGTTACTGCCAAGTGTAACAGGATGAAATGAAGGCATATGGCTAGTTGAGGAACACTTTCCTATCCATGAAATTATATAGACCAAAATATTCAATGGAAACAGGGAAGGATAGCAAAAACTAGACAAAAACAAACACTGAGAATTCAACATCCGTGGGAGGGGGAGCTGGACTGTCTGATAAAGCTGACAAACCATACTCTATTCACAGGTTAACACTGGTAGATACTGCCCAACACTGAGCAAGAGCAACCTCAGCCTTGTTTAAGATAGTAGCAGCTTTGCCGTTGGGTTCAATGGAGCCAGAAGTTCAAATACAACCCAGAAAATTATCACCTCATTCCACAGCTAAGTTAATTAAAATGGCAGCAGACTGTGACCCCAAATTTTCTGTCTGCTTCTAGCTCCTGCTTACCTATGATCGTCGCTACTTTTCTGAAAAGTAAATTTGTAAAAGCTTCAAAATTGATAAGTACTTCTCCCATTTTCTTGACTTATTATTGCTTTTTGTTCTTAAAGTGCCTATTTGAAGTCTTTTCCAGGCCAAAATAACTGAAAGAGCTTTTTAAAAGAGGCAGATCTCCATCATCAATGTCTTGCTGCTAGAGAAAATGATCAGTTTTTGATTAATCAAGAGTTTTGATTAATGAAGGACCAGTCTTTCATATTATACTGTACCTCATTTTTCAAATCAGCATTATTATTTACTCACTGGCTCAGCTGCACTACAATTTTCCTTGCAAATTCATATTTTGACAAATTATATGGCAATTTTTTTACACTGCAATTATTTTGTGAAACAGAGTTTTACTACTGAATATTCATAGAGCTGTAAGAATGCTGCTCACTCATGTACATAAATTACACATCTCCTCCACAATTTTGCCTTTCCCTGAATTACTGTGCTTCCATGAGAACGTGGAGAAGAGCTTGCTGTGTATTTCACAGCCTCTGGCAGAATAAAGAATCATTGATGAAACAACAAATACAAAGAGGGACATCCGAAAGTGCCTCTCAGGAGGCAAAGTGCGTACCTTTGTACCAGAAAAGAAGAGTCAGCAGGACGCTCCCCATCTCGAACCGCATCTTTTCCGTCCTCTTTTGGGAATAGCTCTTAAGCACACTGCTTGGCTTGCTGGGAAACCATGAGATTAACTTAAGCATTGCCTAAGCACCTTACGCTCCTCCATTCTCATGATTTTATCAAGCACCATCAAGCCAACCACACAATTACTGCTGTCAAGCTCCATCCTAGAGGATGTGTCATGTGTAACAGGTTTTAAAAGGTAAAAAGTATTAAGGTACTGACACACTGAGTGTGCAATCTGATTTTGTGTGCAGACATACGTCCAAATAAACAAGGATATACTTACCCAGAAATGACATATATATGCCCTCCTTAGAAATGCAGATGTCTAATGCTTATATATCTAGTATATATTATATATTGCATGTACTATCTATTCATTACCTTCCACCGTATTTATTTACCTCTACACTATCACTGCCTTCCCTAATAATAGCTGCATTTAAAATTCTGCCCCGGCCTTCCTGCTTTTTCAGTCACCTAATTGCAAGGGGCTGAAAGCTGCAATTAGTAGGTCAAACAGAAATAGCACATTTCTGTTGTTTACTTGCTGAGCTGTTAAAATCTAAAACAAAAAGGGTCAACCTCCCTCTGCTAACAGTTCTACCTATAGTATCCTCTCAACTAGTTTACATCAAAGAGAGAAATACATTTCATTTTAAAATGACTGAAAGATTGAAGACAACAACAGAGAGCTAGTGATGCCAGTGGATCTTGCACCCGTTCCTCCAGTCTCTGTTAATTATGTGCAATTAGCAGTGAATTTTTAATGGAGGTTTTTGAAAGCACTCTCTTCAGAAGCAGCTTGCTTTGTTTCAGAACATCTTGGATTGTATGCACAGCGAATAGATTAAAGCACCACGCAGATCATGTGGGCTGCTGTTGAATTAAGCTAGACCCGTCTCTAGTCTTCCGGTCCACATCCATTCAAAAAATGCTGCACAAATGAGGATGCTGACTTTTAGGAAACAGTCCTCTGAGCAGGATTCGTCACACCTGCCTTTGGATACCGATGAATCTGGAAATGGGATGTCAGGTATAGTATCCCTCTGCAGTCATACCTACAGAGCCAGTGCGTCCCAGTCTTACCAGGGCAGTGCGACACAGATGGGAGGAGTCTCCTGCCAAGGGGCTTGCTGCCTTGCTCAGCTCCAAGCAGTTTAACCTCTTCAACCCAACATTTTTTCCACTCTAATCTACCCTCAGGGAGAAGGTGAGATATCCTGTGTCACGGACCTGGACCAGCTCACCCCAAGCACTGGGGATCATCAGTGCATGGCAAGGTGAGTAAGCAGGGTGGCCTCCCCCAGGCACCAGGAAGGGGGTCATCTTCCTATGGGCAGAGGGCTGCCCCTGATTTTTTTCTCAGAGGCCTGACACTTTAATGCAGCAGCCCTCTTGAGGCAGCGAGACCCACCAGAAGGTCCAGACAGGGAGTGACCAAATGTACCAATTTGAGGTACTAACTGGGGGGACCAGGGCAACCTCTGGGCATCCACCACGGTGCAGCATCTCACTCTACATGGTATCTGGGCAAGGCTTGCTCTCTCCCTCTCTTTGCTGTCTGGTCTAAAATGCACTGTCACAGGGACAGAGGTTTCCAGAGATGCTGAAGACATTTGGATATCTATTCCCTCTCTGCACTGATGAGCAGTTGCTATCTAAATCCCATGGACTTGAAGATCCTAGTTTAAAAAAATCCCTAAATACCATCATCCATCAATCTCTTGGAAAACCAGACCAGGGCTTCAGCCTCTCACCTTATGGTCTTATGAGCACAGCTGTCCACCCAGAGACAAATCACCTGCCATATTTCAAAACATCAAAAACACATTTTCCCCCATCAATCCCAAGAAATTTTAAGTCAGATTGGTTTACGGTCAACTCAACCCTTCAAATAGGTCTTGATTTGGTGTAAGAAATGCAATAGCTCAGGGGTCACGTCCAGAGATCGAACAGCTATTATCAAAGAACACTTAATCCAAAGGGACACCCTCAAGACTGGTGGCTCCCCACTTAGAAAACTCCCTCCCCATAGGAAAAAGGGAGGCCTTTGTTTAAAAATGTGTCTGCAGCATTCAAAAAATCAGATTGGTTCACAGAAGAATAGAAGAACCTTAAAATTAAAGTCTCTGCATAAATGTTTTGCAGTTGAGATCCTCTGTGTCTAGTGGTGTTGATGGTTCTTCATTTTAATAACTGTGAACAGCAAAACAGTGCTGCTTCTGCAAACAACGCTGCTAAAGGCATCATGGAGTTAATTCCTAGCAAGCATACAAATACTTCCAAGTACAGAATACAGAAAACATTTTAAAGCCAGTACACAATAAATACAGCATCAGAAATGACTACATTTGCCTTCCATAAAAATTCACAACAAGATTTTTAAAATTATAAAAATTAGCCTGGCATTGATCATGGAACAAAACTGTGGCTGGTACAAATGGTCCAAAGAGAGATGGTTTGGTGACATCCACACCGCCACGTAAAACAGGGGCAGGAACCACTGGGCAGGTTCACTCTTTTGGCCACACATCTCATCTAGGTCCGGCTTGTGTCCCATTGGCCTTAAGACATTTTGATGTATTTTAGAAGCCTCAGGTATCTCAATGTGTTTTCTTCTCCCAGATTGTGAGGAATAAACACAAAGGCCACCCTTTACCACTACGATGCTTTTAGTCCATGAAGTTGAAAGTACATCCTGTGTTTCCAGGGGCATGAAAACACAGGGCCACATAAGGGTGCAAAGCTCATGGGATGGCAGCAGGAGGGAAAAAATTAAGTGGAGGCTGTTGGACACCCTGCACGGGGATGTTCCCTGGCATGGCATGTGTCCTTCCCCAGCTAGGTTAGCTGGCTCGGCCCACAATTTTACCAGAAGTTGACTAAAAATTAAACAGCACGGATGACGCAAGGCCAGTGCTCGAGTCCATACCTTGGCTTTGCTTTGTTAACAGATACAGTCATAGCTCAGCACCATTTGAGGAACCCCGTGCCAGCATCTTATGCAGACTTAATGCTTTATGCCCACAGCTTTCTCCTTATAAGAACTGAATTTTCTTCTGAGCAGGGCAGAGCTGTGCCTCCACAAGCTGTCAAAGCACACACATGGGCATGGAGCCCTCCCTGGCGCCTGGCTGACCAGCAGCACACAGGCGTGCACTCAGGGGAGGAGCAGGTGGCAAAAGCGCTCACATGTGAGAGGTGCAACTCCACGTAGCAATTTCGTGTTTCCCCCAAAGTCAGAGTGCTAGACAGCTAAATCAGGGCGGCTCCCATGGACTCGTGTGCCTGGGAGCTGAACACACACGGCGTGCAATGTCTGAACGCAAACGTGTGACTTGGCGCGCCTTGGTTTTAGCACAGCTCGGGAGTGTACACATTTATGCATGTACGTGTGAACCACAGGCAGCGCTCAGAAGCGGGATACTGACGTGCAGACAGCAAGACTGCCAACGCTTTCAGAGCTTGAGTGAAACCATCAGGTTCTGGATCCCCTTGAAAAGGAAAGAGCTACGATGATCTACACAGGCTGAAGATGCGGCTCTTGAAATAAAATATTCTTTCCACAAGTCTGAAGTGTGAGCCCATGTCCTCTGCTGAGAAGGAGCTTTTTTTAACTAAATGTAAGAAAACACAATGCAGATAGATATATGGCTATCAGGAACAGGCCCACTCCCTCTAACACATGCACCTGGGGGAGCTGTGACAGGGTAGTCACCGTGTGATTACCATCCCTATTAGACGGGAAGTGCCTACAGTGGAGGCTCATATATACTGTTAGGAGAAGCCTGGCTATAACAGATTCAGTTTTGAGACTATTTCTTTGAAGGAACCCGACTGCGGAAGGCAGCTTACCTGAGAAGTGAGGTGTGTCGCTTTGGCTTCATCTTCCTTGGGCTGCACATAGATTGCTAACCAAACTAAGCAGAGGAAAGCCAGAACTGTGTACATCTGCAGTTTAAGGCTGCAGGACACATAGACCCTTAGTGTCATTACAGTGCTTAATGGTATGACTTTACCCTGCTAGGTCTCACTCTGACAGGACAAGAGGGAAAGGGTTCAAGTTGTACCAGGGGAGGTTCAGATTGGATATTAGGAAAAATTTCTTCACTGAAAGCACTGGAACAGTATGCCCAAAGAAGTGGTGAAATCACTGTCTCTGGAGCTGTTAAAAAAATGGGTAAATGTGGCACTTTGGGAGATGGTTTAGAGGTTATGGTGGTGTAGGGCTGATATTTGGTCTTGATGATCTTGAAGGTCTTTTCCAACCTTGATGATTCCAAGATTCTATAGATTCTTATGTGATGTATGAGTCCTTTCTACCCAAAAGAGCTTTTAAAATCTAGCCCAGGTATCCCTGCATTGCACTGCAATCGCTAACTGCATCTTGCCTGTACCCCAGACTGTTTCTTTAGTTAGAGCAAGAACTGACAAAGGTTAATAGTTTTCTTAAGATGATGATGATTAAAGTAAGTTTTTTAATAAGAACCTGATTAAAGTAAGTTAAGAAAAATTTTCTCTTTCATCTTTAAGATAGGAAAATAATACCCGCCTGCTCTGATCCTGCAAAGAGATTCAAGAGAAAACTCCAGCTCAGAAGAGCTAAGGGACCTTCCTCCTCCTCCTGCAGAGACAGTCTTGGCCTCAGCACTCATTAGGGCTCCCACACGCAGACAGATGCTGTGGCAACATCCATGCCCCGAGGTTACCCTTTTCTAAAGGTGTGCATGTGCAAAATGAGACAACATGCTATAATTCAAAAGTCAAGCTGCTCCAAGGCATGCTGACATGGCTTTTACCCAATTAGTAAAAGTGATGATACTGTACAGGAGAAAACACCAATGCAACTAAGTGTGCTTGCTGGCTGTGTGTTGTGGAAAGCCCTGGATTTTCCGTAGTGCTTGAACACTTATCCAAACAGAGGTGAGAAAGGAAAAGTGCTCTGGTCTGCCCTGGTGAGACATCTCCTTAGGGACAGCAGCCTTTCCCACTGCTTTGTGAATGTTCATGTGCCACAGGCCACTGCAGCCATAGCCACCTGTGGTCTCTACTGCATCCTTGGTTACCCAGCTGCAGGACCACAGTAAAGTGGAGATACCTTGCCCATGCTGGTGGGGGGAAAAACTCCACTTGCAGGCTGACGTTCAGCCCCACTGAGGACGAAGCGTCTGACCTGTGGCAGGGAGACGCCCTGTATGCACCTTTCCAGAGCAGCCAGCTGTGGGTCTAAGCTGCACTTGTGAGAAAGGCCCCAGTGAAGATGCAAAATGTCTTCCAACAGCCATCAGGCCAGCTTAAAAGGAGGGGCTTTATAAGGCTTTATAAGGCTTCCAGCTGCCTGTTCCTCCTCCTGGGTGACTAGCAGCTCAGCAAGGCTTCAACACAGAGCCCCACAGACCCTGCACCACTCTGGCCCTTTGCACCAGAGGCATGGGGCTTGTTGGCCGCCACAGAATGGCACCCAAGGAGTACATTACCTGGCAGAGCCATGGCGGGCAGAGGGTTGGAGAGAGAACCAGCTGCTTCAGTACCTCAGGGTGTTTGGTCTATCTACATTTTGGTTGATGTTGTGGAAGGAAATTAATATTTTTAAAGGCAAGCACTGCAGCAGCATTATCTAAGTTATATTCATACTCTAAGAAAAATTCATCTGCAGCACAGCCCAGAAGGCCAACTGCATCCTGGGCTGCATCAAAAGCAGGGTGGCCAGCAGATCGAGAGAGGTGATTCTGCCCCTCTACATTGCTCTAATGAGACCTCACCTGGAGTACCATGTCCAGCTTTGAAGCCCTCAACACAGGGACATGGACCTGTTGGACCGTGTCCAGAGGACAGCCACAGAAATGATCAAAGGGCTGGAGCACCTCTCCTGTGGAGACAGGCTGAGAGAGTTGGGCTTGTTCTGCTTGGAGAAGGCTCTGGGGGGACCTTATAGCAGCCCTCCAATACCTGAAAGGTGCCTATAAGAAAGCTGGGGAAGAACTGTTCACAAGGGCATGTAGCAATAAGACAAGGGGTGACAGTTTTAAACACAAAAAGGGGAGATTTAGGTTGGATATTAGGAAAAAAATCTTCACTATTGAGGGTGGTAGATCACTGGAGCAGGTTGCCCAGAGAGGTAGTGGAGGCCTCATTCCTGGAGACATTCAAGGTCAGGCTGATGGGGCTCTGAGCAACCTGATCTAGTGAAGATATCCCTGCTCACTGCAGGGGGTTGGACTAGGTGACCTTTAAAGGTCCCTTCCAACCCAATACATTCTATGGTTCTATGGGGTAGGGGCTGAGGAAGGAATCCAGCCAGGCTGGGATTTCCTGTTCACCTCACCACACCCTGCTTCTCTTCTGTCGTGCACATCATCCCTTTTTTCTTTACATTCTTATGAGCTTGCCCATGTCGGGGGTGGAGGGTGGGACACACACACACAAAAAGAAAGTCAAACTGAGTGTCGTCGCTTTTAAAGAAAAGACGAAAAACTGAAGGACGACACAAAAGCGCAATCCGCCGGGCGCTGGTTCCACTGGGGCTCGAACCCAGGACCTTCTGCGTGTAAAGCAGACGTGATAACCACTACACTATGGAACCGCCACACACGTTAACAATTCCGGCGCTCCTGCTATGAATAAGAGGGAGGCGCCCCCCCCCCCCCCCGGCCCTGCCTACGCGGGTGCGGCGCACAGTGGAGGAGGATGGGTCCACGCGCACCGCCTCCCCCCCCACCCCACCCCCCCCCCACCTCCCCCACCTCGCGCCGCACCCGCGTGGGCGGGTAGCCGTTGGGCCTCTGAGGCAGGCAGCTTCTGAGGGAAAGGAGGGATCGCTCCCTGCAGCTGCAGCACCGGGGCGCCTTTCTTTTTTTTTTTTTTTCCTTTTTTTCTTTTTAATTTTTAAAAGTATTTAAATTACCCGTTAATTGAAAATGTAGTGATTAAAAATTATCTCAACGCGCTTTCTGCCCCTCAGCTAGCTACAGACGCGCAGTGGAAGGGGGTGTGAGCGCGTGTAAATGACTTTAATACCTGTCGTGCTATGCGAAAGCACAGGTAAGGCTTTTTTATGCGGTTACTGCAGGCGTGCCTCTGGGCGCTCTAGAGCTGGCGGCCTGGGCCCAGAGAGGCGGGTTAATAAGCCTGGAGGTTACGGGTCCCGTTACGGCCTTAAAACGCCTCGCGTAGTGGGTACGGTGAGCGTCCCCTTCCCGTAAGTGTATTGGGTTGTATCTTTGCTTTCAGCCTGCGGGCTCTTCTCGCCTCTAGCCCTCCTTCGGAAATGGCTGGCAAGCCTTCCCGCACATCCTGCTGCCCCTTTGATTTGCTCGGCTGCTCTCGTTTCCTCGGATGAGTAGAGAGCGGAGACCGTTGGGCCGGTGCGTTACGTTTCGGTACCCAGGAGGTTGCCCGTGCCTTGGGGAGAAAATGGGCTGGGCTCGGTGAGAGGTGCAGCAACACCCCCGCGGCTTAGGGGGAAACCTGGCTGGCTGTATTTCCTGTGAGATCGGTCACGGGAAGGCGCTCCGCCGCTTACTGCGGGCTGCCCTCAGCTCTCTTCAGCGGCGAGGGAAAGCGCAGATGATTTCCTTCATACAGGAGACGGTGTTTAAAATAGCGAGCGGAGGGAGAAGGCAAAGCCTGAAGTTTATCGGTGTCAGTAATGCTTTGAGGAAGCTGTTGTGTGGTGCCTAATGGGTCCGTGAAAGTTAACGGTTTATCCCCTCAGACACCGCCTGGGTCACAGTAACGAGTGGGTTTTAAAACGAGGCGTGAAAGCCAGACTACTTGCTTTCCAAAACCTACCCTGAGAGCACCGAGGAGACCTCTTATCCCCAGCGCCACTGCACATCGCTGTGTAGGACGTAAAACCCGTAAATGCCTGCAGGACGGAACGGTGGGAGGGGTGGATTTGGCCGGGGTGCTCGGAGCGGCGCAGAGGGCGGGGCGGGGCGGGGCGGTGCTGGGCCCGACTCCCGGTGCGGTGCTGCGCCGCCAGCAGGGGGCTCCCTGCGCTCACGCTCACCGACTCTTCCCTCCCCCCACCCCTTCCTCCAGCCCGCCCCGTGCCCCAGGGCGCGGCGTCTCGTTCTGCGCAGTTTGGTCGGGTGCGACTGTCAGGGATACCCGTTCGTAACTGGGGCCGTAACTGGGGCTTCGTGCAAAAAAACCCAAAACCCAAACTTCCGCTACGCATGTGTGTGGCACGAGAAGGCCGAAGTGTTCGCAGGTGTGCCTTTGGTAAAGGGAAGCTGGCTGATCTGCTCGTACTGTCTGCTCACCCCTTAACTCCTACGCAGCAATATCCAAGATGATGTAGGTTGTTGGTTCATGATGTATCTGCAGCAGATGTCTCTTTGTGAGGGCACAGTGCAGCATGACTGTTTTCTGTACGGTTCTGTGCCCATCTGCATCAGGCTTTTTCATTCAGGGACTTTCTTGTCATCTGTTACACCTCACAACAATTGCCTCGTTTCGTCTATTATCCTTTTACCTGGGGTTTTGCGCTATTCGCATTATTTCTGTCCTCACCATACTAAACCCTCATATCCTAAAGGGAGTGGCTTATTAAGTACGAAATAACCCGTTTGTACAGTGCTTACAAGACTGGGGTTAAAAGTTACAAACAGGAGCTGCTGTTTGGAATATAAAATATTAGTTGGTTAATTTCCAAAAGCATGCAGTGCCTGTAACTAAAACAGTGTATTGTTTGTTGGCGAATATCACAGATGACTCTTGAAATTAATAGTATTTTGCTGAAGTAGAAGATTATTTCTTATTGCAAGGTAGAAAATTTTGTCTTTATGTAATTAGAAGCAACTTCATTAGAATAAGATGAAAATAGAGGTGAAGACATTTTTTCCACGGGCTTTGCTGGCCACCTACCATGTAGATGATGGCTGCATGTAGCAGTTGATAAAGTCGTTAAAAAAAAAAGAAAAAAAATTTAAAATCCTTTTATGATATTGATCGTTAGTGTGTATGTGATTCTGTATGTGAAATCTGTGTACCCTTCTGACCCAAAGAGCCTGATTTAACCCTGAGGCACCTTGGGGAAGAGACAGTCTGGTTGGCATGAGGCTTCAGTACGTAGGTTTTATGTTCTTTGCAAAACTTATGGTTCACCAGACCAGCAAAATGTTGTCATTTAGTAATTCTTTTACGCACTTCTTTTTCCTCATGTTGCTTTACTAAGACTTAGCAAAACAAGAGTGCTGTAGATAGCTGTCATCTCTATAGGCTCTCCAGGCTGAAACTAATTTGTGAGGAAGGTAGAGTTGTGCAAATTAGGTCCTTAGTCATTGCTTCCCAGAATAATATGCATTCAACTGATAATTTGGGAATTTTTCTTTTTTCAAAAAAATTTTCTCAATTTTACAGGATATATCCTGATGTTTTCATAGTGTTCTGATCTAGTTTCTTGCCCTTCAGGAGTTTGGACTCCTAAAGTTTGGCAGACCTTACAGCTGCCTTTCTTTTCCAGTTCTTTCGTGTTCTTTTTGCCAAGGATGCTAGTTTTGATGTCTCTTATTCGTGATCTCACCCAGGATTGTTGGGGTGGGAGGGGGAGGGATTTCCTGTTCATGCAAATTAACCTACTCCTCCTGGTTTGTGAGAACAGAGTTCTGTCATCTCACTGACTGTGGCAGCGTTTAAAATTATTATGGACCTTTATTTCTCTCTTCGTTTCTTCTATTATTTTTATCCTTTCTGTTTGTGGCAGGATGTCCAGGTGTCTCAAGCAGGAACTTGTTCCCTGGCTAGCACTTCAGAATAGTATGTTGTGTCACATAAAAATACTGCTTTGAGCTTGGTAGGGTAAGAAGGGGGAACCATGGTCAGAGCTCAGAAGATACACATTTGCTTTGACTATGATTATCTTCAGTATTTGAAAAATACCGGTTACATCACTTTGTAGTGGGTGCTTCTGAGAAATAGGCCTGAAGCAGAATTTGAATTATGTATGTGGAATGCCTGCATGGAGACTTGCTCAGGAGGTTAATGTTTCCAAAGTATTTGGGAAACAGAATATGTGCTATTACATCAAGATGGGATGCTTGTAAAGGGATGTCCCGATTTCTGCACTAGCAACTTAACTGTGTTTTTTCTTGTCATGCTAGACTGCTCAACAACACATTGTCAGATTTTTTTTTGCTTACTTGCTGTTGCAGTTGTTGGTGCTAAAACCCTTTCCAGCATTTTAAGTGTGCATGTGATACATGACTGCTGAACAAAAAAGTGGTAGTGTGTGTGACCTTGTTGGTGGAACTGGTATCTTCTTTTTGCCCTTTGTAGAAAGGAGAATGGTCTTTAGAATGATGTATGTCCCTGGACTTAAACAGGGAAGGCTAATTTGGAAAGCTCATTTGTATTTCCTCAAGTTGCATGTTATTGTGATCCCTGTAGGTAACTGGAGAGGTGGCTCCATCCAGCAAGACTGACTCTATCGGGTTGCTTGATCACATAAGATGGCTAAGACAGAGGACGAGCAACCTCCATGAATAAGAAAAGAAAACATGTGGTAGAGACTTTATGTCGTACAGAACCTAACACCTAAGGGTTTGATCCCACTCCCATTGATCTTGGATGAAATATTTCTGATGGATTTCTTGGCCATTGGACCAAATCTTATAGCCTTTCATTATGCAGAGATCTTGGTAAATGCCAATATACATGAATTTATCAGGTACAGTAAATGTTTTCTAAATAATGTGCATCCTCAGAGTGCAGTGGAAAGAGGTTATGATGTATTTTTGCTTGCATGCATTTTGGCAGAACAGCATGATCATACATAAATGATGAGGTACTGTAACTCTGATCAGGGAAAGTGCATCCTGCCAGAAAAACAAACATCAAAACTCTTCTGGGTCTTGCAGAATTCTCGCGCCTGGTATGTATTCCATTTATTGTCTTGTCTCAGAGGAGACTAACAACTTTGAAGGTTGAAGCATGTGCCTGGGACTCCAGAACCTGAAAGAATAGCTCAGTCAATCAAAGCAGTGCATTCACACAATGCCTTCCACTTTGCTGGTTTGGCACTTACATATCTTTTGCACATTAATAGATGTATCTGTTCTGTCACAATAAGGGCAGTTGTCTGTCCCAAAAGATGATTTGATCACTCTGTCCTTCACAGTGGTGGTTGATCCCTTTAGAACTGTCACCAGATGGATGGAAAAAATTTCCTGGAAATACCATTAGACCTTTGAGGCAGGGACAGGAGGATGAAGATCTTGCTTTGTTGGTTTCTGTTCTCAGGAGTCTTTTTCTCCCTATCCAGTCCTGGTGGGACTCTGTTACGTAGAGAGGCTGCAGAGCAAGGGGCATGGTGATCCCCATCTTGTGCCCATCCAGGTGGAGCCTTCTCCTGCCACAGCGTGCTTTATAACCTGTGGTCCTCTTTGGACCGACAGGCCCTTGTGTGTACCACACAGCAGCAGTCCCTTCCCAGCTTTCACAGAGGGGTGGAAGGACAGACTGGGGGAAAAGCTAGTGTGGTGAGGATGAATGATGCCAAGGACCAGGACCAAGACTCTATTGGTGATACTACAATACTGTACTTCTACTGATGCTGTATATTTTTGAGTGGTTTGGTGCTCTGTGTGTTCAAAATCTCAATGTTCCTACGCTATCGACACCCTGCCAGAAGCAGCAGGTAACTCCCTGCTGTGCTAGCAGTGGGCAGTAACAAATTGCCTTGGGAGTGATGGCTCTGCTGTGTTCTGGGCAGCTGAGCAGTGACTGAGAGTCTGTGGTAAGCATGGCAAGGAGCCAGGTCAGAGGTGCAGGCCCTGCTGCCAGGGGTCAGGGTTTGATTTCAAAGCATGCAGCGCCGTGGCTTCCTGACCGCACAGGGGAGCAACGCTGCAGTGTTCTCAGCTGGTTGGATCCCAGTAGTGACACAAGAAGCAGACGTGTTGAAATGTGAACCGACTCCACTGAATTCCAGTCGCACATTTATGGGGAGACACGTACATGCACATGAAGAAATAAAGTGTACAGGCATTGGTGTAGTGCTTCTGAGCACAAGAATTATGTGCTTCATTCTTGTCCCATTGTCTGGGTATGACTGTTCTGGAGAACACCTATATAACTAACATGCAGATACAATGCCTTGTGAGAAATTCAGTATTTCTTTCCTTAAGGGCTTTCATAACCATGCCAGTTACATCAGATAGCCAAATACCTGGACAGCCCTTACGTTTTTTTCCAGTGTGCTAGATCTGCTAAAATGCAAATCATTGCCTCAACACAGCAGAAAGGCTGTTCCTCTTGAAAGAGATCATGTGACTTCAGATGCAAAGCAGATAACTTCAGCCCATCCCTTTCTCTGACCAAGATTCAGGAGGCATGGTGACAAAACAGCTTCTGCAATAGCCTGCGTATGGTGCAGCTGGAGGACTGCAGCCATGAGCTTTTGTATCAGGCTGGACGATGAAAATGACGTTTTCCCCTGACTGTCTGAAGAGCAGTGCTCAAGAAATTTCCTCTCAGGAAGCTGTATAAATAGGTGGAGAGGAAGTGCATTTCAGCTCCTGAGCTCCAGAACTCCAGAGAAAACTGGAGCACCTGCACACTTCATCATGCATGTCTGCTTCCAAAAAGGGGCTGCTTTCTCTTAAAAAAGAATTTTCAAAAGGTATTCCGGTGGAGAAAGTCTTTATATTGCTGGAGCAGAAAGAAAAAACACAGGTAATATTTTTTTGGGATGGGGGATGTGTGTATGTATATATATTTAGATCACTTTTAAAGAGCAAATTTCTTTAATCTGAAGTCTGCATAGGGAATGACGGATGTATGTGTGATTATTTGTGATTTTACCCTGACTAAAATCAGTGTGCTTCAAACTATAAAGTTTGACCTGGTCTGGATCAGTTATCCAGAACTTTTGAGTACATATGAGATCAAAAAGCTTTGAGACTGCTGTATTTCCTGTACTTCTTGTTTTAGGAAAAAGTATTTCAATTATGACAAGTTTTAACCTTGTTCTGATGCTTAACTTTAACTTTACTAAAACCAATAGGAATTTCAGCTGAAGCATTTGTAAACTGTCTCGGAACACATATTTGCTTTATTCTGGGGTGTTTCTTTTTCACCCCTTTCCTCCTTCAAGTAAGGAGAATTAAATAGGGTATCATTAAGACCCTGTTCCCTAACTGTAGGACAGTGCATGATTCAGATTTTGCTTATAATGCTGGTTAACTTTTTATGCTCTGGTTAGGTCCAGTTTACTAGAACTAACTTTGATCTGGGATTTGTTTAAAGTTTTCTCCTTGCTTCTTAAATGAATCTCCCCCTAGAGATATTTAACATTTCTGAGATGTGATATGGTGGTTTTGCTTGTACTTCAGGGTGGTCTGCACCCCATTTGTGCACTTCTATTTGCTACTCCCCCTCTTTTTTAAAAACATTCTCCCCAAAGATTTGTGGAGAAAAAATGAGGTTGCTTTCTTTGGTTTATTTCTGCACAAAAAAGTGCAAATGTTTTGTGTAAACGTATCCTTTATTGATTGTAAATAAAATGAACTAGCATTCTCCCATCGTTTTTCTACAGAGCCTCTTTGGATTTACATGCAGTTCCTGAACTCAGCAATTACTTGAACAACCTCTGCATGTTCACACCTTTGCAGCTCTTACTTTCATTTAGTTTTGCAGTGCGTTTTTGGGCTCAGGAATATGAGTCCACCTTAATGAGCTGGTCTGTCTTCCCCATTTTCTTTTGGGCCTCGCTGGCTTTCCGGTATCTTACAACATCCATTCCCTATTGATTTCTGGCCGAAACACTTACCAGCATGGCCACTGCTAGAAGTTATTCCATCAGTTTTATATTGAGCTTAGCTTCGTTTCTGGCTTTCGGAGTTTATATAAATTATCTGTGAGCAAAAAGCTTTCTCATTTCTTTCGTTCACACATACAATAACTGAAAGTCACTTAATAGAAAAGTCAGTTTGTACCATGGATGTAAAATAACAGGGACCCAAACATATACTGCGTTCCCTATGTTTGATCTTCTCATATCAGACATTTGGCAGACCAAATTCAGGATTGGTGTCAAAATTACAGCTCTTGTGTGCCACAGCCAGGTTCTCTTTCACTCTGTTAGTTGACTGTGGCTACTTCATCCCTCTTTCTGCAGGGTGGGTCTTTTAGCTAATGAAATCTTTAACTCATCCTTGACAATCCCAGCTCTGTCAACAAGAGAGTTTGAAAGAGTTGTCCCTCCTCAGGTACTAACCTGGGTGTTGTGGTTTAATATCTGGATTCTCTAGGGTATTTTGCTCTTTCCCACTTAATTCCCTCAGCAGTGCACAGAAGCAAATCCATCATAACCCCATATTATAGCATCTGCTTCTCAGTTCTCTACAGTCCTCATTTCCAAAGGAAAACAACTCTTAAAGAAATTCCGTGAGTCACAGAAAACATCAAAGGAAAGCCTCTGCCATTGGAAATATCCACCCATCCATCCAACTAATAATTTTATAGAAAACTGTCTCTATCTCATCAACTCTACAGCCTGTAAGATGTGCTATAAAAGGAGATCCTAGCTACCTATTCAAAATACAGTTGAGAAAGGGGCAAGCAGGAAAAGGAGGCACCTTGCTGGAGATTGTGGTTGAAACAATCTTGTATGGGAAGGAGCATAATTGTGGAAATCCCATCTCAACAGAAATAAAGGGAGGAACCTTTCATTTTCTAATTATCAAAGGCAAGAGGGAAATTGAATGAAACAAGAATAAGAAGTTAAAGACTAGTGCCTTTTTTTTCGTATGGCTTCCATATCTTCAGGCTTGACCTAGCTTACACTTGTCTGCCAGTAGCACGGCTCATCTAATTTTAAAAGATAAGGTATGCTTGAAAGGATGGCTCTCTGCCCAAAGGACCTACAGCCTGATTTTATTAAAAGTCAGCTATAAATCTTTACAAGATTTCCATTATTTTTGGGGCAGCCTGCTCTTTACGTGACTGTCAAACTGAAGGCATGATTGATTTTGGGCAGCACGTATTAGATCCGGATCAAATGGAGCGGATTCATTATCTCTGTAAATCAGGCTCTCAACAGCTCTGGTTCTGAACCCAAACTGTCTGAGCACTTGCTGCAGTGTAACCTTCAGCGACTCCTATCCAGAGAAAGAGCAGTGTGTGCCACTCCAGCTTAGCTTGGTGCATGTCTACTGACATGGCTGTAATGACATTTTGTTTTGCTTTAGTAGATGGGCTGTGTATTCAGTGTCTGTCCATCGCAAAACTGCCTTTTTGCTAAACTGAAATGTAGCAAGTTTATGCAGTTATATCTAAAAATAGGACAGACCACTGGCTTGTAGAAATTGAATTACTGCCTGCTCTTTAGTGAACATGACAGATTCTCTTTTAACGGTAAACCAGTGGAATAGTACCCAGAACGCTCTCACAGCATTATGCCCAAATTCTTTCCAGCTACCTTGTATCCCTGAAGCCTTTTTCAGTACTTGGTAAAAGCCCAGTTTTCCATTTCAGCAACCAAGTTTTGGGGGAATTTCATAATGGCAAATGATTCTTCACCAGACATTGCTGCACTATGTAGGTAGTAGCTTACATAAATTAATGTTTTAAATGCTTGTTTTTCAACTTTCTGCACCATGGAAAGTGTTCATGGCCTTTGCCTGGTCTTCTATGCCTTTGCTCAGAAAGGCAGGGTTTGGCATGAAGGGGAGTTGGCCTGATCCATCTTACCTGGAGAGTGGGAGGACAGTTTCTTCCTTTGGAGCAGCTCAGTTAGGAGCAATGAAGAGCCTGGCCTGGAGGAGGCACTAGCTCTTTTCACATTGTCTTCTTGCCTTTGTTCTTGATTCTTTAGTTTGACCAGACAGGCAGAAAGTGAATTTGCTGGGCCTGCGTGGAAGCTGTGCTTGCTGGAGTCTTCAGTAGGTGTGGCTGGTCTGGAGTTTGGATATGCAGATTGGTGACCAGGGTAAACAATCTGAGAAGTCATCAGGAAACAGGGTGGTAGTTTGAAAGTTCACTGTGCCACCTTAGGATGCAGACATCTGGGACTGAATGGAATGATTGTTCTCCTCAACTAGTTCTTTGACGGCCAGATTTGGCATTTTTAAGGAGTTTGATGATGGGATATATTAGTGCAAGTTTTCCTCTGAGCTTTGAGTGTATGTTTCAGGCTTCCTTTACTGCTATCACCATTAAGTTTCTGTCTCCATGTCTCTATCTTTTTTATTTCTGTGCTCAAGGAAGTGCTAAAAGTCCATTAATTTATAGGTAGGTGGAAGGAAGAGTGGGGACGACAGGGAAAAAAGCTTAAATTATTGAAGTAGGGTGGAATAATTATTCAGGTCCCCATTTCTTGGGTCAGCCCATTGTTTGCTATGGGTGGTGTACTGAGAGTCATGAGGGTTCTGTTTGGGGATTCTGTTGCCCAGTTGCTAGGCACATGCTGACCTGCCTAGCAACTGCCTTTAATGAAGACAGTTGCACTGCAGTAGGACTTAGATTGTAAGTTCTGTTTTGTTCTTGGGCCCAGTCTTTGGATCACAATTCAAGTCATGCCTTATTGGTTTCAGGTGGACCAACAAAGACTTGAGATTCTAAGAGGCCAAGTGAGGAGATAGTATTCAGGAGAACATCAGTTGTTTGTAGAGAAGACAAATTTGAGCTATTGGCAATATCAGTACTGTATTTTATGCTGTCAAAGCCCTTGATTGGCTCAAAATTAATATAACAGCCTTTCTTTGGATTTCATGGTAGTTTCTTCAGAGGGGAAAAAAACCAGTCCATTGTGTGTGAGTGGGAAAAAAACCAAACTAAAATCCTTTCCTGAAAAAAATACTGACTCAGAAGGTGTCAGACCAAGCTCAAGTGTAGGAGACCATTGTGTTGTGGGACCCTGAAAATAGTCACACAACTATACAGTTGTGTGGTATTGATATAATATGAATAAAACCTAAATAGTCACACAATAGATGTATTGTAACTATTGAAAGTGAAAATATGCTAGTTACGGGTTTGTGTTTTCCTTTTTCTCACCCTCCTGTTATTTTTACTTCTGCTAGGAAGGCCAGAGGGAAAAATAGTTGTTAAATAAAATGGTAATGAAATTCTTCTTTGTTTTAAAATGCAAGTTAAAAGAAAATTAATAGCAATGAAACAAAAAAATTAAATGCAATAATTTAGACATGTCAGACATGCTAGAGTGAAACACTTATCTCTGGAGACAAGGGGAGAGAGGGGTCAGTGTGATCATACAAGAAATCTTTAGCTAAACCAAAGTTCAGTCTCTCTAAGAGCATCAGTGACTTTCTTGTCTTTTGTATCTCAGGGGACTTGTATTCATTTGATCATGTTGATTAGGAAGTGTATTGCATTAGTGAATGATACCAGTTATTTAAGAGATGGGTAAGTGCCAGGAAAAAAAATCCAGAAGGCCACACTGTAAAATTCACTTTGTTCATTTATTTAATCATAGAATGATAGAATCACAGAATCTCTTGAGCTGGAAGGGACCCATAAAGATCATGGAGCCCAACTCCTGGCTCCGCACAGGGCCAGACAAGTCAGAGCATGGGACCGAGCGCATCGTCCAGATGCCTCTTGAACTCAGCCCAGCTCAGTGCTGTGACCACTTCCCTGGGGAGCCTCTTCCAGCACCCGAACACCCTCTAAGTAAAGAACCTCTTACTGATATTCAGCCTAAACCTCCCATGTCACAGCTTCATGCTCTTCCCTCATGTTCTATTGCTGGTCATCAGAGAGGAGATCGGCACCTGCCCCTTTGCTCCCCCTCCTCAGGAAGCCACAGACTGCAATGAGGTCTGCCCTCAGCCTCCTCCAAGCTCTACAAACCACAGGACTTCAGCCTCTCCTCTAAGACTTCCCCTCCAGACCCTTCACCATCCTCCTTTCCCTCCTCTGGACACTCTCTAATATTTTTGTGTCCCTCTTGTACTGTGGCGCCCAAAACTGCACCCATCACTTGAGGTGAGGCTGCACCAGCACAGTGTAGAGCGGGACAATCCCCTCCCTGGGCCGACTGGCAATGCCATGCTTGGTGCACCCCAGGATACAGTTGGCCCTCCTGGCTGCCTGGGCACACTGCTGGCTCATGTTTAACTTGCTGTCGACCAAGACCCCCACATCCCTCTCAGCATGGCTGGCCTCCAGCGCCTGATCCCCCAGTCTGGATGTGCAGCCAGGGCTGCCCCTTCCCAGGTGCAGGATCTGGTGCTTGCCCTTGTTAAACTTCATGCTCTTGGTGACTGTCAAACTCTGATCTGTCCAAGTGTCTCTGCAAGGCTTCTCCACCCTCAGTGGAGTCAACAGCTCCTCCCAATTTGGTGTTACCTGCATGTTTACTTAAGACACCCTCTAGTCAAGTTGTCTGTGTCATTTATGAAAACATTAAAAAGAACTGGCCCTAAAGTGGAGCCCTGGGGAACCCCACTAGTGACTGGCCACCAGCCAGATGTAACCCCGTTTACTATCACAGCTCTGGGGCTGACCCTTCAGCCGACTGCCCACCCAACGCGTTATGGCTTTGTCTAGTTGCATGCTGGACATTTTATCCAGCAAGATACTCTGAGGCACAGTATCGAAGGCCTTACTGAAATCCAAAAAAATGACATCATCTGGTTTCCCTTGGTCAGCCAGCTGGGTGACATTGTTGTAAAAGGAAATCAGGTTGGATATACAGTACCTTCCTCTTCTGAACCTGTGTTGGCTGTGACCAATGACTGCATTGTCCTTTAGGTGTTTTTCAATAACTTCCAGTGTGATTCAGTAGAAATGCAACAGATATTTTTTTATTTAAATGAAGTCTTATAATGAAGAAATCTAGTATGGCATTTTCTCTCCTTGCAAATTTGGTGGTGATGATAGGGTTGAAGTGATAAATGTGGTAGGACATCATTTGAAATCAATAGTGTTAGGGCGGCTGAGGGTTGTGGAGTGGTTAGCACTAGTATCAGATGTAATTTAAAGCCCTTAAAATTCTGCAGTTTCCATTTTCAAATCACAAGAATGAAGAGTAACATACCGTTGTAGTCCCTTGTCCTTAGTAGTAAGGCATTAAGCAGGTATGTTTCAGATCAAGAAATCACCAGTGCTCATTAACTTTCAGCTAAGATGTAAGAAGTAAACTATATTGATTACTGAGTTTATCTGTCCTGAATGCAAGCTGAAAGTGATCACACATGGAAAAGAAACCTAGCATGTTTCATCAGTTCCAGTTTGTGTAGGATGTGCTGTACAGTAATTTTTAATGAACTGTAGGTGCTTTAGATTTTGTGCCATCAAAAACCTTTTTGTATTTTTCCTCTCCCTCGCAATCCTCTCCATTAGGAGTGCTGGGAAGAGCACAGGACCCCTGAGAGGTACAGTCCTCATTGCTGAAGGAACAGCACGGGAAATGTGTCTGATGCTAACAACTGGGAGGAACATACTTGGTATCAGCAGCAATTAAAGCTGATGGGCAGCATCATTGGAACCATGGGGTGCAGCAGTTCTGTAACTGACAGGAGGTCAGAGAAAGGTGAGTACTGCCTTTGTCTTCGGGGTCAGTGTTGTTCTCTTTGTAACACCAGACGATGATTGCAACATAACCTTTTCCCCAGGCCTGTTATCAAAATACTTCATCAGGGAATTTTCTCATTATCTTCTTTTTAAGAGAGTGCATAGCTTTTAGATGATGGCTGAGGTGTAGACCATCTCTGTCATCTACAGATTTGATTGGAAAAGATTCACAGCATCTGAGACAGAAGCTGAATTTCAGATATGTGTGTGCTGTCTGCATCACTGGCAAAGTGTATGGGGTAAGGTGTTGAGGAGGACTTTTTTGATCTTTCATAGAGTGGCATGGGTTGGAAGGGACCCCTAGGATCATAGAGCTCCAACCGCCCTGCCACAGGCAGGGACTCCCCCAACTGTATCTTCACAATACAAGATTCCTGGGCAAACTGCCCCAGTTTGCCTGCTGCTGAGTGACCCCGATTATAAAAGAGGTGTAATTAAGCAGAGCTATTACAATGACTCTCAGAATCAATTTTCTGCCATACCAAGTGCCTGCTGGCCTTGAAATTCTCCCTGACAGTCACTGAGGCGGTCAGTTGAAAGTCTCCACAGTACCTGGTTAAATGTTGAATTAAAGAAATAATGCTAAAATAAAATAAAATAATACACTCCGGTATGAATGCACCGGTCTTTGCATAGACAGGTAGATTTCAGGGGTTTGTTATCAGTTTTGTTATTTGTTACTCAGACCCTCTGGGCTCTTTCAGGGTTTGCCATTAAAGCACAATTTACAGGTCTGCCAAGAGCCATGTTATGTGTCCCTGTGCATTGTCTTAGGAGATGAGTATGCTGAACAGCCATGTGTCACATCCCACCAGGCAAGCAAAAAGAGAGATTCAGACCTGTCTGTCCTGTCCCAGCAGATGGGTATGCATAGAGTCAACCTTTTCTACCTGCCCCAGGGCCCAGGTTAACCCTCTCATAGCTAACCTTTTTTAACAACCACACTGGAGACATTAGCTTCTATAATCCTCTGCACTTCTATAATCCTCTGTTACTATTTAGGAGTAACAACAATTATCCAGGAGCTCCAAGCAAAGCACAACTTTACTCACATACTCACAACTCAAAAGCGAGTATGATTATAAAGCTTGTAAACAAAACCACACCACAGTATATATTCAGAGCAACACATTACAATTAGTAGAACTTAGCAAACCTGGAAACACTATTACTATTATGTGCTGAGAATAAGGTTAGAAGTTGAGACAGGGAGAGAGATTGAGAGAGAAAGAGAAAAAATAAGAAGATATGACCACCCAGGGATCCAGTGTAGATCATCATAAAGCTGTAGTCCTTGGATGGCAGGTACACACCAGATGTCCTGAATCTGCATCTTTTATGCTCCCTGGCCCCACCCTTCTGGGGAGGCAAAGCATATCTTGTGCAGAGGAGTTGAAGAGTGTTCTGGAAATGAGTCATTGGGAAATGGGACTCAGTTGGTCATCTGACCCCACTCAATTGGGCTGATGGAGCAGTGAGCCCACCGGTGGCCTTACATGGGATTTTAGCAAGAAGGCGCTATGCGTCCATGGGGCCCTGCTTGCCTGTTACTGGTCCTTATAGTGTAAGGACAGTATCCTGTTTATCAGGGTGGCTACTGAATGAGGGGCTGCCATTGCAGGGACAGTGTCCAGATGGTTTATCGAATGAGGACCCCACCTAAGTGTAATGTCCAGTTTGTCAGAGCAGCAGCTTTGAGATCAAGACTCTACATACAGGCCCTTCCCACCTTTGGAGATTGGAGGACCTAGTCTAAACGCCCCACAGATGCTTGCAGGATCAAGCCCCTGTAGAGGAGAAAACCAGTTCACAAAACATGACCCTGCCTCTGCAGGTTCTGTTATCTTGCAAGACAGATTGTTCAAGAGAAACCACTCATTCCAGTTGCTATGAAATAGTATTTGGAGCAATACACCATTTTTGGAAAGGAAGGATCTCTTTGGCTAGTAGGCCAGGAGACAAATCAGAGGCAACTGGAGACGAAGGAGCAAGAGCACTTAGTCATGGCTACAGGGATCCAAGCTGACTGGTCTAAGGATAGTCCTCAGCTTTGCGTACATGGCTTGGCATTCACAGCAGCATTAGTGCTGTATCACAGCTGTGGAAGTAGAATGGAAACATCTGGAGTCCCAGACCTACCTGTAACTGGGAAGCGATCCTTCCTCTTTGGATTTGCTTGCTATGTGTATATATATGCCTTGCAAAACCTTGCAGGTGAGTTACATAGGAATATTTCTGAAGGTACAAAAGCTTGGGGTGGGCATGAGGAGCTGTACTCCCTCAATCTATAGCCATCATTTCACTTTGGTGTAGAGCCAGGTTTGCTAACCCAGAGCTGGCTTAGAATTTTGTGTGCTTGTCTGACAATGTTTTGTCCTCTTCAGTTTCTGGATGGTTGTCTTTCCACACTTCAAATGATGCTGAACTATCATTTCATCTGCAGCCCAAGGCTGTACATCCCTCTAATGCATCAGTAACATAATTTTAACAGGTACTTGCTGGTGTAGAGACCTTCTGCAACTGATAGCAATTTCTTTTACAGATGCAGCTTAGCCTAGTGTGAAAACCATGTTCTGATTCAGTCCTGAGAATAACAGCACTGTAATAAGGAAATATTCTGTTAGATTTGCAACATTAACCATAGTAGTTGATACATATCTGCATTATGTGATACCAGTGGAACTGTGCCGTGTTAAGTGCTCAGGACCATTAAGCAGCCCAGGGGGCTTTAATGGGAAGTTTAATGGTTCTGATGCTGGAAAACACTTTCTGTGCTGGTGGCTGTACTTTGCCTCTTAGGCACTCTTCCAAACAGAAATGTTGATGACAGCCTTGCCATCATGTGATAGACTTTCAGGTCTGTGGTCATGGGGAATTCTAGAAAAGACAGAAAATAAGCAAGGTCTCGGAGTTGATTAAGGTACAAAGGATGCTTTTAGTCATATAAGGATTATATTTCCTTCAGGCAGAAGGATTTTTGTAGGATAGATGCTGTATTTGTAGGATGGGGGTCTTCACTGATTTTTGGCCATGTTTGGGTTAGAAAAGTTTACCTCTTTAACTATACTGTGTATTTATTACTAATAAAATAAGCAACCAACATGCTATTGTGGTGCCTGTAAGTATTTCTATAAAACAGTTTCCATAATGTTATGCATTTATTAATAGACTCACTTTTCCACAGATGTTTTTCTTTACCTTCATAAATGTCAGTTTAAGAAAAAAGTCACTGGGGATGCCACTCATCCAAGTCTCAAAATCCCTGGTATTTGTGGTCAGCTAAAATAATTGATTAGTATAAACTGTTGTCCCTCTAGTACAAAGCTTTTCTTTTCTATTTTGAAAAAAAAAAAAAAAAGGGCAGGCAAAAAAGCAGCATTAGTATGAATTGTTGGTTGTTATTCCTTTTTTTTTATTTTCAGTGTCAGTTGCTTTATGTGGTAACTAATGAAATATAAACATATTTATATTAAGACTTTAGTGTTGGGTTTAGTTTCCTCTTTTGTTTTTCTTCCCCCTTCCCCCCCCATGAATTTGCAGTGCTGTGCAGTGGTGATTGTGCCAAACTCTGGAATTCTGGAGAATGTCTCAGTTTTGTTTCTGTACTGATCAGCTGTTCATCTGCTCAGAAAAGAGTTCTTGGGAGCATCAGGAAATAAGATTAGTGTATTCCTTTGGTCCTTGCACCTTTGATAGACTTGCCCTGCAGCTGCTTTGACATGGTTCTCCCAAGATCAGAAGCATAAAGACATTTTATTCTGTGTCCTATGCTGGGCTATTCAGGGTTTAGTTCCTTAGGAAATTCCTTGAAGTGAGGTGTTAGCTGCAGCACTGGAGGCAAAGGCTTGACGTTTCTGGCCCTATCTACTTATTTTCTGGTATCCTGTTGAGAGTACTGGAAAAAAGGTAGGGAAAAACTGCCAAGGAACCATTCAAGAAAGAATTATGTTCAATTTTGTGTGAGTAAATGTGACATTTCTTGAGAGTAGCCGTTTATCTTACTATATTCTTTGTTGCCTGGCAAGAATATGGTGGTGCTGATGTGGCTGTATTGGGACAGGTGCAGGACCAATACAGAAAAAAGGTCACAGAAATCACAGAATCACAAGGTTGGAAAAGACCTTTAAGATCACCAAGTCCAACCATTCCTGTCCTAAGCTAAACCATATCCCTAAGTATCTACCTTTTTTTTAAAACACATCCAGGGAAGGTGACTCAATCCCCTCCCTGGGCAGCCTGTTCCAGGCCCTGACAACTCTTTCAGTAAAAATTTTTTCCTAACATCTAATCTAAACCTGCCCTGGCACAGCTTTGTGCCATTTCCCCTTGTCCTATCTCCTGTCACCTGGCTGAAAAGACCATCACCCACCTGTCTTCAACCTCCTTTCAGGAAGTTGTAGTCGGTCATAAGGTACCCTGTTGTCTTCTTGCTGTTATGCAGTGATGCACGTAATGCCTCTTGACTACACCTGTTAGTGTTCTGTAGGACTAAGCATGTTAATACAGAGACCCCTCTTGACCATAATTCCAGCAAATGACTGGATTTGAATTTGCCATTCTTTCAGCTGCTAGATCTTCAAGGGAGTAGCTGTGTTTTATCCTGATTTTGCAGAGTAAATGGTATCCACCTTTGGATAACAAATCTATACTTACATACCCCCCAAGTATATGATACACGCATTTATTCCTCTCTAGCTGATCTTAAAAAAACAGTTAACAAATGATGGAGGAATGTTTTTCTCAAACTTAGCTGTCTTCCTGGATAAGCATGCTTAAAGCACTAGGGAGTCACAGCTCTGACAAAGAGCAGAAGTTATAGCTGAGCTCAGCTGTTCCTCCTCTCCCAAGCTCCTGGTTATTTCAGGCTAAACACAGCCCTTCTGATATACTGTTTTGACTCCTCCCTCCAGGTGTATCAAAGCTCCAGTGATCACTTGAGGGCATACCTGCTCATGTTCCTCCTGTCTTCCTGCTGGTAGTGTTCCTGCCACTCATGTTCCATGCCCAGACTCCTGAGAGCTGTTGCCCTTTAGGCATTGGGAGTAGCAGGAGCGATTGGCAGCATGATGAGAAGGGATCAGGTAGACATCAACTCACAGACATAGGTTTGAGGAGCTCTCCCCACAGAGCAGCGCCCACCCCAGGACCAGTTTGTGCCACCAGATGTTGTTCTGTTTGATAAGCTTTTTTCTGAGCAGCAAAAGTAATGTAAACTGATTGTGGTGTGACTGGGGCCTGTACGTAGCAGACCCTTCATCCCAGGCTGAAGTCTTGGCAGCTGTCCTTCACTGAAGTTTCCAGTAGTTTTCCAGACTGGGACAATAGTAGACACAACTTCTTAAAATGCTGAGTGGGTTGTGTATTCTGCACATTTTACAGAAAGGTCTTCTGACATGTTGCATTGAATTCTTGAACAGTGCCATTGTTCACCAGTCCAGCCAAAGATGTAGCTGTGTGCCTTTTGGCATGGCTTTTTAAGCAACTGTTTAAATGTCTATTCTGTCCTTCAGTACCATTTGTTAACATTTTATCTGGTTTGAATTTTGCTGGTTTGCTGATACAGCTATGCAGGCAAAAACTTCCTGTTAAAAGAGGCTGTTAAAAACTCTTGTCATTACACGATGTTCATGTTACAGCTTTCAGTCTGAAGCTTCTCACTGCAGGTCAATAAAAAAAATGCCTTTTGTTGTGGGCCAAACTGTTCTTCTTCCTTTCCTTGCTTTCCCAAAATCTACATACTACCCATCAGCTGAACATGTCTGACTTCTTTCATGAGCAATATCTTCAGGACAATGAATCACAGAATCAAAAGGTTGGAAAGACCTTTAAGATAATCAATGTTCCCATCCTATGCTAAACCATATCCCTAAGTACCTCATCTACCCTTTTTTTAAACACATCCAAGGATGGTGACTCAACCTGTTCCAGGCCCTGACGACTCTTTCAGTGAAAGGTTTTTTCCTAACATCTAATCTGACCCTGCCCTGGCCCAGCTTTGTGCCATTTCCCCTTGTCCTATCTCCTGTCACCTGGCTGAAGAGACCATTGCCCACCTCTCTACAACCTCCCTTCAGGTAGTAGTAGGCAGTGATAAGGTCTCCCCTCAGCCTCCTCTTCTCAAGGCTAAGGGAAGTAGGGAAGATTTCTAATAATACAGGCCTGAACAAGCCAGCTAGTTTGGGATCTGTCCCCAAAGACAGAAACAGTAAATGCATCATGTATTCATTAACACAAAACACTTTTAAAGTCTCAGTTTCACAGAGCTTCATCTTAATGTCAACTGTCCACAACAGACTGAATTTGTTATCTGCAGAATTCTGCAATGGCAGCATGTGTGTGTTCATTGTACACCCTACTGCAGCCATGTGTGCTCTATCGCTTTCTGTTTTGACAGTCATCAGAGCTGCTATCCTCATACAGAATTGGTACCGCTTCACAATGGCCCGGCTAGAGATGAGACGCCGCTACTCGCTGAGTATTTTTCAGTCGATCGAATATGCTGATGAACAAGATCAACTACAGGTTTGTAATCTTCAGTTCTTCTTGTACAAACAGTTATGTTATCCCCAGAGGACTAAAGCTGCACAAACAAAAATGGGTATGAGGTTATTTCTACCTACAAAGCTGTGTACTGTATAATAAAACCACTTCCCAGCCTCATACATGAATGAATGAAGTTGTGTATATATGTGTGTGTGTGTATGTCTAACTATGTAAGCAGCAGGACACTCTTTTGCCTGTATAAGGATATCCAGGTTGTACAACATCTTTGTTAGCCAGGGATTGCAGGTCATCCCACTGTGGATGATTTTAACCATTTCTGTGAGGTAGCCTGTGTGCAACAGAGGTGTCAATGTCTGACTCTGCATGTCAGCCCAGGCTTTCTTCAGAGTTAGTACAGGGTATTACGAACTACCAGCGGTTTTTTTTCATCCTAGCTACAGTGTCTAAAGTCAGTTCAGTACATCATAGCAGTTTCTTTCTATGGACTACTGAGGCAGTCTAGGCAAGTAGCCTGGATGATGGGCAAGGTTAATTACAGCCCAGAAACGTCAGCAGCATTGATACAGCCCTGGAACTTAGAAAAGTAAGCCATTTCTGTAACTTGACACAACTTGTGTCATTACTGCAGGCTGATGTTTTGGGAGCATGCAGAAGTGCCTCAGATCCCCTGAAATGTGAAATTCCTAGTAATTGAGTAAGGAAAGAGAACAGTAATGCTTGTTGGATACCCTTAACTGATCAGTGTGTGTTTGTTCTTTTCTTTACTCAGCTATCCAGCTTTTTTACATTCATGTTGGATCACTGCACTCATCCTGATACAGGTAAGGACACAAATCAAAGTAATATGGAGATTCTGTTTGAAAAACCTGATGTGAGGAAAGTTAATATTCAGTGTGATGTTTATAACCTAAGGCATGCGCTAGGAAGTTTGATTTTCCCAAATATTTTAATAAGCATTTGATCCTGTAAGTATTGACTCCGCTCGATATCTATTCAAGTGAGTCAAGATGTAAGACAGAGCAGGTAACCTGTTCTCCTTAGGAGAATGCTCAGAGATACTCAGAGTACTTTCTTCTATGTTAACTGCCGTTAAACTGTTCTCATCATAGTTTTACTGACTTGATTTTTACAGATTTCTATACATGTTTTCCTAGACTATGAGATGTGACTATCCAGAAAGAATGTGTGTAGTTCATTTAGGGAAGGTCTAATCAAAGAGTTTGCCTTCAAAGAAGTTACTTTTCTTCTTTTTCTTTTTTCCCTGAAGTGGTTCTGGACCACTTTTTAAATTTGTTCTAAATTTCAGTAGAAAACATGTATCAGTATGTGAATAATTGAAAATGAAATACATTTAAACTGCTGGAGATTTATCTTTAGAAGCCATCTCAATTAAAGCTCAGTTATTCAAAGAATAAACTAGTTTTAGAAGTACTTTTGGATCCTTAGACAAAACTTATTTTTGAGGTCAAGCTCAACGGGACAGACTGAAAGTGACTTCTTAAGTCGATAAAATAAACATGACTTCCCTGAAAAAATTGAGAATAGGTCTAATCCTAGTGGACTTAAAGAGGAGGCTGTACCCTTCTTACTGAATTACAAGAGAATGTCCTTTCTCTTTAATCTGGTCCAGCCAGAGGTTATTCCAATTAAAATTTGCACAAGACACTTTGATAGCAGGATAAAACCACCATAAAAAATATAAGTGGTTCAGTGTTCTAATAACAGCCATTAGAAATGGCAATTTTTCTGTCTCAGATACTTTTAGAGTGTCTGATGCTCTCTGCGCTCTGCGGAAAAAAAGAAATTATGTTTGAGCCTTGCCCCAAAGCCAAGGCAGATGTCACAATACTCCTTTAATCTTTTTTTTTTATCCATTTCTTCTGTATTCTGAAAAAAAATCTGCTCTGGTAATTTAACTTCCTGCGATTGTACTGGCAAACTTGAAGAAAATCAGACAGTGCTCACTTCATCTACTTTGTCTGCATGCTGATAGCACACCTCAGTTCATCTTCTCCACCTGAGTGGGAAGGAAAATAGTAGTGCTGGGTCTGAGATTTGGGAAAAAAATAGTGTTTGCCTCTATTTTCATTATAATATTAAAAGGGAATTTTACATCTGCTCATTGTAGATATGATTCATCCATGTTTATTAGCTGTCTGTTGACAGAAGGAACAAAGGAAGGTGCCTCAGGTGACTTGCTAGGGCTTGGGACATGGTTGGTACCGAGCACACTGCTACGTGCATAGGCTGTTTGTAGGCAGGTGGAGATCCAGGCCTGACCTGTGCACAGGGAGGGATGGAGGGTACTGTGGGCTGTCCGTGGGTGTCCTGTTTCTTGGTCTTGCCTGTACTGGGAGTTGTGGATGTGGTTAAGGCTGAATCACATGATAAAGTGTATGGTTTATGGTAAAGCTCCCCTTCCTCTTGCTTGCTTAACATTTGCATGGTTATTTCCCCCTTTCTAATGCCCCATGTTATGGTTACCAGAACCCAAAATGAAACAGGAAGATTTCCATAAGGTATATGTTTAATATAGAGGTGGCCAAGGCCACCTATGCAGAGGACCTGACTTAAGATCTTTTTGAGAAATTGCATACCAAATTTGTGTTCTGTGGTTTGTGGTTACGTTTCTCCAGCTCCTGGCTGTGTGCATTCTTTACTTCAGCCTCTTGGTTTCTTGCCCCTCTAAGTGCCCTTTGCAGCAGCTGTGTTAGCCCCACTGATTTAACCAAAATCAGTGCTGAATGAAGTGATTCTTAATGAACTGCTTCCGATTCTGCTGAATCATGGTCTTAAGATGTGAGCTACGGTGAGAGTAAACATAACAAGCAGAGGCTTAGAATTGGCTTTGCTATTCCCAAACATTTTCTAAACTCCACAATTCTGTCTTTTTTCATCAGTGTGTGCTCACTTAAATTACACTGATAAGCTATGGTTCAAAAGCCCTCTGCAATAAGGTAGTATATAATACTCTTATCAGAGAATAGGTTGCCTTTTCTCAGCATGTGATAAGAAAGCTACCTGATGATTTTGTGATCTATGTCTCTCCTTACATTATACACCACTCAGTCTCCACTATTTATCTTGTCACTCTTATCTCTTTAATCTGTTTTCTCAGAATATATTTTTCAGAGAAAGAAAGCAGCCACCATCTCATTAACACAGTAGTGCTTTTGATGTGATTGTTTATCTGTTGTACCCTGAAGCTTTTTTCATCCTCTCGTCCTGCTTGAGATGTCAGTGCAGTTTAAGTCATGATTGGGATATTATATAGCTGTGTGTCTTGTTCTTCTTCTGATTAAAAGCTATTTTCCAAGGGTTTGTGGCAAGTAAGATCTAAAACATTTCCACCTTATACTTTTCTCTCTCCCCTCAAAAAAAAACCTGCATACCTACTCAGCCCTTCAGTGGAAAGATCGCTGGTCAGAGAAAGCTGGAAACTGCTTTTCTAGCAAAATGTGACCCATTTACTCACTCTTTTGTGGACACATTGATGGTGAGAAGGCTGAGAACATGTCCTGGGTGAAGTGGTGGGACTGGGAGTCCAAGGCACTCCTGACTGTGCCTCTCAAGGTCACCAGGGCAAGAGCCACACCTTCTGGAGCCATCCTTCAAAAGGGAACAAAAAAGTACTGTTTTCTGCAGTTTTACTCCCCATGATGCCTCCCTTACAGCTGTAACACCCTTCTAAGGCATTTTAGAATCATAGAAAGCATAGAATCATAGAATGGTTAAGGTTAGAAGGGACCTTAAAGATGATCAAGTTCCAGCCCCCTGCCATGGGCAGGGACACCTTTCACTAGACCAGGCTGCTCAAAGCCCCATCCAACCTGGTCTTGAACACCTCCAGGGAGGGAGCATCCATCACTTCCCTGGGCAACCTGTTCCAGGGCCGCATCACCCTCATAGTGAAGAATTTCTTCCTAATATCCAATCTAATCTACCCCCTTCCAATTTAAAAACCATTCCCTCTCATTCTATCACTACATGCCCTTCTAAAAAGTCCCTCCCCAGCTTTTCTGTAGGCCCCTTCAGATACTGGAAGGCTGCTGTAAGGTCCTCCTGGAGCCTTCTCTTCTCCAGGCTGAACAACCCCACTTCTCTCAGCCTGTCTTTTTGCATAGAGTGATTCTTGCAGTGGGGAAGAAGTCACAGCAGCTTACAGTGCCAGGAACAGAGTGAAAAAATGTTTGAAGTGTTATAGAAATCTTTATCCTTTTAGTGGACTCAAGGGCCATCTGACTGATCTAATGGCTGGGGATCAGTATCTGGCTGATGTAAGAGCACTCTTCAGGAGCCAGAGGTTTTCTCAGATATGCCAATGGTTAGTTGGAAGGCACATGGTTGTGGCAGAGCAGAGAGCTTAATTCAGAGGTGCAGAGGTAGCTGATTGCCCATTACCCTAATAGTGGGTACATCCTTGGCAGTGGTGTCTTTGACTTACCTTGAACAACTCCTATGGAGAGATGTCAGTTCCCTAGACTGTGGCCAAACTGATTCCACATAGTTCTGGGCTTTTGTGTTTAACACAGAATATGACTGTTGTTCAGTAGGGTATTTGTATGTGTCTGCTAATAGTGAAGGCTCAAATCACTGAGTTTGGGGTAGACTTCTGGTGTCACAGTACAAAGCAGGTCATTCCCTGTGCTCTCTGTAGTTGGTGGAGAGGTGCAGATGCTGGCAATGGGTATGTCATTCTATCTTAAGATGGGTGCCTGGACTAGGCACATCAGGGTTTTCATACCTGTCTTTCTGTACAGACAGAAAGAGCCTTGACAGCTTCAACTAGAAGATAAAGCTAATGGAGGGTCTAGAGCACAAGTCCTTATGAGGAGTGGCTGAGGGAACTGGGGTTGTTTAGCCTGGAGAAAAGGAGGCTGAGGGGAGATCCTACCACTCTCCCAGGGAAGGTTTAAAATGGATGTTAGGAAAAAATGGGGAGGAAAAAAGTTCCCTTATTAGGAAGGGGTTGTCAGTCATTAGAAGAGGGTGCCCAGGGAAATGGTTGAGTCACCACCCCTGGAGGTATTTAAAAGATGGTGGGTAGATGTGGTGCTTAGGGGCATGGTTTAGTGGTAGACTTTGCAGTACTAGGTTAACGGTTGGACTTAATGATCATAAGGTCTTTTACAACTTAAATGATTCTATGATTCTGTGACTAAAATGAGAGGGATGGAATCCTTCAGAATTAGTCCAGTCTGGGACTTGTGGTGTACTGGTGTATTTGCTGGTCAGTGCATTTATCCTCAGGCTGCATTAGGGGCATCCATTACTCACTGCTCTGAGATGAGACAGTTGTCCTGTGCAGAAAGAAGCCTTAAAATCCAGCTGAAAGACTGCCTGAGGAAATTCAAAGACTAATGACCATCACTGGCTTTCGACAGCTCATCCAGAAGTGGAAAATGGGGTGTACTTGGCAGAGATATGCCCCACAGGGAAGGAGATTGGATTTCCTGGCCTGGGCATAAGCCAAAAAAGAAGTGAGGCTGCTAGGAAGACAGGTTCATGTTCAGAGGTAAATAGATAAGTAGCCTGCTCCATGCAAGAGGGGAGGGCCAAAGTAGGAGCAGGCATGGGCAGGTATCTGCCTGGCTTGAAATGCTGAGAAGGCCACTGACTCAGAGAGTCGTGTCAGATTAGCAGAGCCTCTGGCCAGAACAAGTAAGCAATGAGGAATTTGGGTGGTGAGAAGAAACCCCTCTGTGGTCTGCAGCCACCCCCTTTTTGAGAGGTAGAGCACAGAAGGAAATCCTGTCCAGAGTCTTGCTGCTAGAACTGGGATGAGCTACGTGCAGATGTGCTTGGCTGATCAGCATGTAGGAACCAATATTTCAGTCCATGGGTGTCCTTCTGGCAACCAGCCAGATAAACCTGTGACTGTGGTGCATGACTGCAAATCAGGCTCTACTTGGTGGAAACAGTGAATCATGAGCATCTTCCTGTTAATTGATGCCTTAATCCATTTACACAGCTGTACACGGAATGTGCTAATCAGCTCACAGCAGAGGAGATGATAAAAACCCACTCATTTCTTTTTTAATCCAAAGATGAAAAAAGGTGTATTTTAATCTATTTATTTCATTAATATAGATTTTATCCAGTTAGAAGACAAGTTGTCCTTTATGAATCCCATAATTTTTAAGGACGGTGCAACCCTGGCTGCACATCCAGACTGGGGGGTCAGGCGCTGGAGGCCAGCCATGCTGAGAGGGATGTGGGGGTCTTGGTCGACAGCAAGTTAAACATGAGCCAGCAGTGTGCCCAGGCAGCCAGGAGGGCCAACTGTATCCTGGGGTGCACCAAGCATGGCATTGCCAGCCGGCCCAGGGAGGGGATTGTCCCGCTCTACACTGTGCTGGTGCAGCCTCACCTCAAGTGATGGGTGCAGTTTTGGGCGCCACAGTACAAGAGGGACACAAAAACATTGGAGTGTGTCCAGAGGAGGGAAAGGAGGATGGTGAAGGGTCTGGAGGGGAAGTCTTAGAGGAGAGGCTGAAGTCCTGTGGTTTGTTCAGCCTGGAGGAGGCTGAGGGGAGACCTCATTGCAGTCTGTGGCTTCCTGAGGAGGGGGAGCAAAGGGGCAGGTGCCAATCTCCTCTCTTTGGTGACCAGCAATAGAACACGAGGGGAGAGCATGAAGCTGCGACAAGGGAGGTTTAGGCTGGGTATCAGTAAGAGGCTCTTTACTTAGAGGGTGTTTGGGTGCTGGAAGAGGCTCCCCAGGGAACTGGTCACAGCCCCGAGCTGAGTTCAAGAAGCATCTGGACAATGCGCTCAGTCCCATGCTCTGACTTGTCTGGCCCTGTGTGGAGCCAGGAGTTGGACTTGATGATCCTTATGGGTCCCTTCCAACTCAAGACATTCCATGGTTTTGGCTGGTACGAGTTTTGAGTCAGTCACAGGTATTCCTCTGGCAATAAATAATACATTTTAATTTCCAGTTGCATCTAATCAGGGTTACAGAAAAGTTACCTGTTGCCCAGCAAAAAGTGTTTACAGCAGTCCTCTCAGAAAAGCAACTCTGCAACAGTAGCTGCCAAAACACTGTCCTCTAGGGTCTGGTTCTCTCTTTTAGAATAATGTATGCTAAAGGCATAAGAAGAAAATACTGAAATCTGCAGTTACATTGCAAGAGGATGTCAATAAAACAGTAGATTGAAGCAATTAGCAATGTTCCTGCTTTCTCCACGTTCCAAGAAAATTAGAAGCTATGCTCTACTTTTACCACTATGTTTTTGTTTATTTCATCCAGTGTTTTTATGGCAGCCAACCAAAAGCTGACGTTGCCTCCTGGTTGTATCAGAAAGAAGTGCTTTGCAGTCCACTGTGAATATATAGGATTTGGTTGATGACTCTTGAAAATAGTCACTAACCTGCTGATATTTAGCCTAAATTTTTAATGTACCAAATAAAAGCAGTAAAAGTGAATCTTTAAAACCTGTATGAAAAGTGTAATATTGAACATTAAATCATGGTCACTGAATAACCAGCCATGATTTTTGAATCTCCTTGCTTTGTGGAGGAAGGAGAAGACAGTCTGTAGCAGGTTTTTTATCACTGCCTGAGAGAAAAATTGCTCCACAACCTCAGTGCAAAATATTTTGCATCCTGACCACAGCATGTAGCTGTTGGGACTGAGGTTTGTCTGGTTTTTTTCATTTGTTTGTTTTTTGCTTGCTTTTCGGTTTTGTTTGTTTCAGTTTCTGGGGGAGACCTGCAGCTCTTTCACTATACAAGGAAAGAACTGCTGCAATACTGCAGCAAGTACAGCATCAGTTATGTTCAGACGGTTCTGGTCATGCTGTTGTGGCCTTATGGGGATCTGGTGGAGTTTCTACACTGTTGTTTTAATTCCCTCTTGTTCCAGTGTCTCACATTTTCACCAGCCCTAGTGTTTCTCAAGTGGTGGATGAAGGGTTATATTTAACAGAATTTGAAAAGAAGATTGATGTCCCAGATTCCTACTATGGACCACGACTTTCATTTCCCCTTACTGTTGAAGATGCCAATGCTCTTCTTGATGCTTTCAGGAATGAACAGGTAACTTGCAATTGGCTTGATTTCATTTTACTTATTTTACATCTTTCTCAAGTTGTAGCTCCACAGTTGAATCTGATGTTAGGCTAAATTAGTGCACAAAGAGATACTGCTCCCTTCCTTTCCAGCCCATTACCCTTTCATGCAAGCTCCCTGAGATCATACAGGTACATGGTGAGCTGTTTCAGGAAACTGATCTGGATGGAAGCTAACACAACAAAATCAAAAGCTGTCAATTCTCAGCCAGACCAGCTCCCAGTTTTAATTCACTGCTTGGCTGCATGACCATCAGTCAGCACTCCAGAGGGGGTAGGGACTAGTAAGGACCTCCTTTTCTAGCACTGAGATTGCAGTGATCATGAAATGGGAACCCTTAACAGCTGTAAGGTAGGGTTTATCAGTGAGGGTGCATGACTGGGGAAGGTGTCCTAAGCTAATGTAGAAACTAGTTATCATCTTTTTCTGGGTTAAAAGTGCTCCTTGTATGGGCATCTTTTTTCATCCCCCAACCCATTCTTTTTAGAGGAATTGAGGTGTAAGGGTTAATCACCTCATTCCAGAGAGCAAAACTCCACCATAATGGAAGAGTGAATATAAAGCATCGGTAATGTAGCGAAACAGGGTGACTTGCTGTCTGTGGCTGCCAAGGCACTGAGAAGGCTGTTGCTGCTTCTCTATGTTCCTGAGCAAGCCCCTTTTCTACCCTTCTATGAGATGAGGGTGGGACAGGGAGGCATGACATGGCACAGCTTTAATTGAACTTTGTCATTTGTGCTTAATTGTATATGAAGGATAAGGGTCTATCTTGCTTTTTAATTTGCTAAGAATGGCGAGGGGTTTTGCTGTAATTTTCTGCGGAAGCTGATCTTAAAAGTAGCAAAAGATAAAGTGCATGATAAATGAGGGCACCCAGACTTCACCTCACTGTCAGCTCTCTTACTATGGTTGGCATTTTATTAAGGAAAGGATTATATGTAATTGGCCTTTATTGTGTGCTTTACAAACATGAATCTTGAAAAGGCAGTCTGTAGCTCATCTTTCTCCTCTACCAAACTTCCTTAGAGTTATATTTGAATTAAAAGTCTGAAAAATCACCGACTGACAAAGTTTATGTAAAAAGCATTATAAAAGAAGACTGGAAGCTTCAGTGTTGCTTTGTCATAACATCTTCACAGTGAAACTCAGTCTATTATCCTTTCTGTAGATGGGAATAGACAGAGAACTCTAGAAATAAGATGGGAAAACATGTACAGCAACTTCATTAAGGGCTCTATATCTATTCACCATGAAGCATGTGCAAAGCTACGAACACTCCTAATTCTCAGCACTAAACCATACAGCCTGTAATCATGGCTGGAGGTCTGTTGGTATAAATAAACTTGGCTTTGCGTGTATGATATTAATAAAGCAGACAGACGTATTACTACTTCTAATAAGCCTTCCTTTTTTCCCCTGCATTTTCTTCTCACAGCTGCTTCATGCCCGCTATGTACTACAGCTACTAAGTGAAACTAGGAAACTTCTTAAAGAGATGCCAAATATCACTCATCTTTCAACTTCCTACTCCAAGGAGATAACTGTCTGTGGTAAGGCAGCAGAGAAGATGACCGTTTTGGGTTACGGGGTGATATTTGAGGTGGTTAGAGAATGATACATACATTTCCAAATTTTGCCATAACAAGAAAGTTCTTAAAGCTCTTCTTTTCTTCTTTCTTTTTTTCTTCCCCCCCCCCCGCCCCAAATGCATACATTGGAACAAACAAAAAAATAAGGTTCCTGAGTCACACTAAGTATATTTTAGTCCTTCACCTCCTCTTTTCTTTTCTCATTAAACAGATCTGAATGAGTCAGTATTAATTCAGCTAACACTGCAGTGTAGCTTAAATATTCCTGCACTTTTATCTCTAAAATGCTACCAAGAATTTTGATCACTGGCTGCAAGTCTCACTGCTTTCTCCCGTTACTGAGAAAAAGACTTTTCTGCCATAATGATTACTCAGTAATGATTTTAATGAGGGCTTAATAGAGGTGGCAAACAAGACGTTCATTGCCAGCATGGCTATCTAGAATAAATTGAAATTATAATAAACCTTCATTTCTAAAGGGACCCAAGAGGATGTATCAGTCTTTACACAACAACCAACAAATTAGTCTTGCAGAATGATGTGATATGTCACAAGGTAAAGAACTGAGAGCTCATTTCCTGTCTATTTTGTTACACTTTTGTAAATTATGGATAAAGGAATGCAGTGTCCGACTCGCCACAGAACACAGCAGCTGCCAAACACAACAGTTACGGCGACATTAACTCTTGACAGCTAGCAGTGTGTGCCGTGTGTAATAGTTAAGTGGTATAAAGAGGGGTACTATGACACATGCAAAACAAATTGTGTTTTTTAAGATGTGGTTATGTACCTACTTGGATTGCCAGGAAAGGGTTTGTTTAAATGAGGTTTTGCATGAACCATTTGTTAACCAAACCAACAAAACCGCTCTTCAAACCAAGGAAACATAGACTTGTACTTGTTCTCTATACATCATGTTCTTACTAAGAAAATGTACCTCCTCATGTTTGCATGGCATTTGTACTAAGTAAGCAGCATTTAAAAGGTACCCTTTCTTGCCATTGAAACTAATAGCTTTTGTAACCAGAAGGATCCTCTGCAGGAGATGGAAGGCCAGTTTTAGACATAATAGATCCAAAATGTTGTTTTCCTTAAAATAAGGTATCCTCCCTGTTTTCTTTTCATTTCAAATTAATAATGCAGATTAAATATGCATCCACTTATATGATGAAAATCTATAATAAATGAAGGACTCCTTAGAATTACTTTAGTAGGCTCATAATAAATAGAAAGTTGCACAGAAAACATGCAGGTAGGGTAATAACGTTACTTCTCTCTTCCTACTCTTTGGTGGTGAAAGCCTATTATCACATAGGGATTGAAACCATTCTGTGGCTTTGTGGTGGTGAGTCACAGACATGAGAAGGTTAGTTCTGTAAGCATGAAACTCAGTCATGTGCTGAGGGAGCTATTCTGCAGTGATCCTATGTTTTCCTTCTGCCTGGTCCAAATCAAACCTCTTGGTAAGGGACAAATCTGTCATTTCTGTGGCCTTAGCACTGAGGCATGCAAGCATGGGCAGTTCTTGACATTGTCCATCAAAGCCTGCCTGTAGTAATCAAAACTGGCCCTGAATCTGACAGATGTTCAGTTATGCTGTATACAGTGAGTGGGCCACTTAGTAAATTTAAACTTGTAAATATGTAGAAGTCTATCATACTTCTGAATGTCTTTTAGTTACATTTTCTGGTTTTCAGGTTCATAATACGTTTGTTCATCTTACTCCTGTTTCCCTGAGTGAATCTTTGGCCGTCTGACTGGTCTGATCCTCAGATCCAGCTGGATAGACAAAAACATTGTGCAAGACAATTATATATTAAGTATCCAATTGCCATATTTTACAAGCAGCTTCAGCATGCATCTTAAAATCAAGCTAGTCCTAATATCAGGCAAATGACTAAGGAAAACACAGGGAAAACTTGTTAGGACTAACCAATTCCAGTTTTATAGTAACATGTTTTTTTCCTCCTCTATGATAAAATAAATTAAAAAAACCCAAGAAAATCTTGGTTTTGTTTCTTGCAGGAGACTTGCATGGAAACCTGGATGATCTTTTGCTGATATTCTATAAGGTAAGTAGGTAGTCTGTGATGTAGCACTTTCACTTCATAACTTCGTGTTAATAACACATATTTATGTCCAGTAGATTTATCATACAGAGTGTGCTTGTACCACACACACAAATCCTGGAACAATTTGAATGGTGTCTTTGTCATAGCTTTTCCTTCTCCATATCCTCCTGCTCACTGTGAAGGAGGAGATCCAGGAGATGTCTCTCTTCCTAAATGTTAAACTGGAGTGTGAACCAAAACTCGGGGGGGGGTTCCTTGCAATGTCTCTAAGTCCTGCCACAATTTTATACTCCATATTGACTAAAGTCTTCTAAAATCAGAAGCTAACTTAGTTCCTGATGTAACACTACACCATGGATAATTTTGGACCTCCAGAAAAATTGCAGAAGCTTTCATTTAGGCCTTCCATTGATACCTGCAAAGTGGGCTTTATTATTATTTGTTTACAGGAAACAAAAAAGAGTGCTATGTGGTTAAAAGCTTTTTAAGTCTTAGAAACAATTATGTAGTCTGCACAAAATGGAATTACCTTGGGTACCCTTTCCATATCCTTGAACAGCTGATCACTTTATAATGTTAAAAAAGCATGGCTCTGCTTTACTGATGTGAAAAAAATTAATCTCCAGGCTCTTTTCCACAATTGTACATTTAACTGAAGATGCAGGAAGCTTCCCATATTTAGTTTCACATTTATCTTTAGCATGAATCACCACTTTGCTTTAAGAAGATCCTGTCTTTTGATTTGAGTTTTCTGAGGGGAAGGGGAAAGGGTTTATGTCTGGTCCTTATACATTCTTCTGCACTGAATGGAGACTGAAGCGAGCTAAACCAGGTGTTTAAATGATGTCATTCCTTCCTTTCCCTTACCCCTGCCCCCCACCCAATTCAATTACACTGTATCTGACACTGGTTGAATGGAAACTTGATTGGTTTTTTTCCCAAGTGTGTATCTGAAGCCTATTGAAGTACAATCAAGACCTTTTTACAGAGTTCTGCTTTTCTTATTAATCAATCAGATTAATAGGAAAAGCTAAGGCCAGTTTAGCTGGCCCTTGGTTTGCAGTCTTTTAGCTGTTACTCTGATTAGACAATCTACTTTCTTTTAGCTGGAATAAGAATATGACACAGATTGGTGTTACATGCAGAACCTGGAATGGGAAAAAGAACTGTTTTTAATGTAAATTGGTATATATACAACTGCAATCAGCCTGAATTTTACTCTTTTGGAATAAACAGAAGATGATTCTTTTTCATGAGATGTTACAAAGAGGAAAAAACCTCTAAGCAAAAAACTCTAAGCAAGGACTATATTCGGAGCCAAAACTCCCACTGACTACAGGGACTAGAGTTTACCCCCAGTCATTCTCTGTTAAGCTTCACGGGGTGTCCTTCCACCAAACAAAACACAGCTGACATCTTTTGTCATTTCAAAGTGGTTGAGAAAATAAGAGAGCACACCATAACGCTGCTTTGTTATTTATTAGGAAATTAAATGGCACAGTTTTTTTTTCTGTCCCCTCTGAGCAGTTTACTCAGCTGAGCAGTGAAACCAGTCAGCCTCTGGGATCCATTATTTTCTGCTTTCCTAACTCTGCTTCAGTTGGAAGGGATTTCTTCCTCCAAGTTAGTATGAACTACCAGTAACCTTAAACAAGAGGGTGCAATCCTTAACAGTGCCACAAAAGAGTGTAGTGATCTCAGAGCTGTGCAGAGCTGGAATGGCAGCTGAAGCTTTTTGGAGGCCTGTATGCAGACCTGCTGCCTTGAGCATCAGGGTCTGTCCAGGGAACTTTTATCTCAGCACTTTCACAAACTGCCAACAGCAAGCACACAGAAACTAGCAATCTACAGCTTATCAATACAATGCTGGCTGTAACAGTGTGTATAAATCTTAAACCTGGTCTGAGTGAGCCTAAGTTAATTACTTTCTTCTCAATAGCCAGTTTGTAAGATTCATTCAGTTGGTGCATTAATCTTCATTAAATCACAGCATTTCCTGAAATTCCTTGAAACCCCTGAATTTAAAATTATGTATTGCTAAGTTAAATTGTTAAATGGATATTATGGATAGAGATAGCCTGAAGCAGTAGAAAAAGCAAATGACAAACGGAAGTTAATTAATCACTAACCCAGCAGATATAATAACAGTGCCCAGCAGCAAGCTGCTAATCATTAGAGGACCTTGTTTGACTCTTTGACATGTCAGAGGCTGCAAAAGCCTTTAATTTAGTTTTGTTCTTATTGTTGGTTGAAACCACAGAAAAGGAAATAAAAGCTTTGCACGAGTGTGAACCAAAACTAAAATGTCACATTGAAGTTGGAAGTCCAAAAGAAACTCTCGTTTAAAACTAAGAGTTGTGGGTAAGCTTTTTCAAAAGGATGAGTCTGGAGAGCACTTCAGTAGATCTGTCTTTCTATGATGACTGCAGTTACAGAGTGGCTGTGTGTATACTGACAGTCCACTGGTGATTCACATTCCTGATGGTTTTAAGGCAAAGCTTTTATTAATTCATCTTTCCAGGAGCTGCTGCTGAGTCTCTCCTGTCTCTTCCACTCCCGAAATGCATCCTTTCTTTTTTAAAACCACTACAACCCACTGCATTAGCAGGGTCTCATAAATTGCCACTTTCATGAGCACAGAGTAACAACGTGTCTCTTCTAAATTAACTTGGAGAGAGCTGGGGAGGCATTATGGGAAGGCTCAAGCAAGCCGTATTTACAGCAGTCAGGATTGTGCCACTGTGGGAATCAAGAGATCAGGATCCACTACTGCATCCCAACATAACAGTGCAGGATTGGTACAAAAATTAAATGCTTAATTGACTCTCTGACCAAATCACATATCCTGCAATAAACCTGTTAAGGCAGTACATCAAGGAATGCCATAGGAACATAGGAAGTGCTGGACATTGATGCAGTAGATACATTCAGGAGGTGGGATTTCTTGCAATTTTGACAAACGTGTTAAGAGTGGCTTCCACAGTTGTAATGAGTTTTTGTAGATGTCCCATTGAGGACTCTTGTGCATGCCAATTGTGAAAACAAAGGTCTCTTTTTTTCCTGGCAAGTTCAAATTGAAATAGAATTTCTGATACTCATGATTGAAAATGATGAATCTACACATAATTGCTGATGTATTTTCTGTAAGCTGATGGCACTCGTTGACATGTTGATAACCAATCTAATGAAACACGCCATCAATTCACAATACCAGCTTTTAATGAGTCGCCATTCATAATAAAGCATTGCTCTGTATCTTCAGAAAAAATAAGGTAAGAAACACCTGTACATACAGCCCCTCAGGTGTGTGAGCATTTACGTATATCTTTGCCCTGGGGGAGGGGGAAGTACAATGTGAGTAAAAGACTAGTAGTGCCTTCAGGATTAAAGCAACTGGTATCAAGTTCTTTAGGGTTCTGTATTAAGATTTTATGACCTCTAGACTGTAGTGTTTCTCATCAGTTTTGAAAGCATATGCTGCAAACAATGTAAACATCTGAAATCCATTTTCTTACTGTGTAAGGAAATGGGAGGCACTTCAGACTTGTGTCAGAAGGTAATTTTTCACGGATTACTTGTTTTCCACTCAAAATGAAGAACTCCCTTTATTTGCAAGTGCCTATCTTCCTGGCAGCAGTTGTATTAACATAAAAGTAGATTTTATTACAAGAATAATGTTCCTATTGGTCCCTTTCAGTTGAATAGGTAGAGGAAAGGATTAGAGACAGCATTGTAAGAACAGGTAGCGGGGTGTTGTGGTTTAAGCTGGCAAGCAGCTAACACAACCACACAGCCGTTTGCTCACTCCTCTCACCCTCTCCCCATAGTGGGAGGGGGAGCGGACTGAAAAGTAAAAGGTTAAAGTCATGAGGAGTAACAGTAATGAAAAAAAAAATAAGATAAGAATATACTAAACAAGCGATGCATGGCACAGTTGCTCACCACCCAGAACTGATACTCAGCTAGTGCCTGAGCCATGCCACCTCACTGCCAACTCCCCCAGTTATATACTGAGCATGATGTCACAGGGTATGGAATATCCTTTTGTTCAGTTTAGGTTAGCTGTCCTGGCTGTGTACCAGCCCAGCTTCCTGGGCAACTCTATGCTTTCTTGTGAGCAGGCCAGTGTGAGAAGCCAAAAAGTCTTTTTTTGACTACTTGGCAATGACCAAAACAGCGTGTTATCAATGTTAATCTCATCCTAAATCCAAAACACAGCACTACACCAGCTGCCAGTAAGGAAATTAACTCCATCCCAGCTGAAACCAGGACAAGACATCATCTCTTCTCTGGTAGCTCATACAGGTTGCCTGATATGGAGGTTTTTGTTCTAAGCAGTGGAAATAAAGAAATGCTGCACTTTACATCTCTGTATTACGCAAGGATCTTTTTTCAGATTTTCAAACAGCATGATGTCATTTAAAATGCTGTTTGCTTTATTGCAGTAGCATAGCAGAGTCTCTAAATACTGGTTTTGTTTCCTTCTGCAGAATGGTCTGCCTTCAGAACAAAACCGTTACGTCTTCAATGGTGATTTTGTTGACAGAGGGAAAAATTCCATGGAAATACTTATAATTCTGTTTACATTTCTTCTTCTCTACCCCAATGACTTACACTTGAATAGAGGAAACCATGAAGACTACATCATGAACCTGAGGTAGATTTTAAGGGGTGTTGGGGGAGGGAGTATCTGGCCTTTCACTAGCAGTGTTGGAGCTTTTGAATGCTACTTTAACCACCGTGAGACTCTGAAACAGAAATAACATTTCATTAGGTATTCAGGTATAGCTCTGAATCCTCAAGATGCCTGGAGGGGCGTAGAGAACATCCTCAGGGCACTGACACTTGAACAGGGGTCCTGTCTTGTGTCTGACCTAATCACAATCCGTTGAAGTTAATGGGCTTAGTGCAGTTTCCAGAGTACCAAATCTGGGGAAAGGGGATAGGTGGAAGAATGATGTTTTAATTAAAGCATTGGCTTTTTCCACAGTATGGCAAAAGACATAATATAATGGAACCAGTAAAGAAGGAGCTGATATTTCACTTAACTTTAGACTATGATGTAACTTCCCAAACACTAGGGGTTTGTAAATAGCCTAGCTGCTACACAGTGGAGGTCTTGTTAGTTGGGAGGTGGCAGTCTGCCCCAGTGCAGGAACAGCCAGGACACTGCTTTCTAATACAGACATTTGTACTCAGCTGTACAACACTGCCAAGGGAGTGAGCATAGCCAGTGTCTCTAGTTGCAGTGAAAGTGTGACTTGCAGACAAAGTCACCTCACAGACATGAGAAAAACGCCTCAGTCGTGGTCTCTACAGTTCTAAGCTGCCCTAGTAAGTCTTTGTGTGACTGGCTAGTGGGTAATGTGTTGTATCCCATCTATTATTTGATGAATGCATACAGAATATATTGCTGTTTTAACACAGGCAAAAACCTAGGTTAGAGGCCCATGTTCAAATCCCATTAAACATCCACGTAAGAGAATCGGTTTCACATGGTATTTTCTCTTCCAGCAAATAATTTAATAAAACAAACATAAACCTAGATCAGTTACTTTTTCTGCAAGGTGGGAAATTCCCACCCAAACCAGTGGGAAACATTAACTCTGTGGTGCTTTTTCATTTATATGGGAAAAAGGCCACTTTAAAATTATTGGTCTGGATTCTGTTCCTGATCTTTCATATGCACAAGAAATCTGTTTAATTTACTTCTGGAGACAGAGCAGAAGAAAGCACATTTTAACTAGGGTGAGGCAGAATGGCAGGAGAAAAAGGGGAATAGAAAACTCCTGGCAAACACTATAGTGCAGAAAATCATGCAGAAGGGGCGTACTGAAAACCAGCTCATGATGCTGTCCTATTTCCAGATATGGCTTCACAAAAGAAGTTTCCAAGAAGTACAAGGTAAGGTTCCTCCTCCTTCCCCTGTACTTTTTCTTTGTAGTCTTGCACACGTAAAATGAAACCTGTGTAAACGAGGAAACTTCTGACCGCTTCTTTAGATGTCTTATGGAATGGCTTAAGTAATGTAGTTGGATCTATTTTGGATTATAAGGCAAATGACTGACAAAGCAATTTTAAGTGTTAGGTTTTTATGCTCAGAGATGTATGAGGTGAACTAAATAACATGTGACTCAAGAGCACAAAAAGAGGTGAGCATGAAAAAACCCCAACATTAACGCTGTAGAGACAATCAACTGGACCTAAACCAGAACAGGTTTGTCTGTGTTGCAGTTCAGGGTGTCGGACAGAACTGTTCATACAGACTGTGGCAGACACTCCAGCAATATCTTGAACTTAAAAGCAACAGAATCTGTCAGAAATGGGATCTAATATAAGAGTGTATTTTACAGGACCATGGGAAACAGATTTTGTGTCTTCTGCGAGATGTCTTTAGCTGGCTTCCTCTTGCCACTATAATTGATAGTAAAGTTCTTATTCTACATGGAGGGATTTCAGACACCACGGATTTGGATTTCCTGAATGCACTTGAGAGAAGTAAGGTAAGAGATCATATTCATGTGAGGGTAATTTTGTTTTCTTTAAAAAATTTAAAGTATAAATGCTAAGATCAAGTTGTTTGCATTAGGAAAGGAAATGGGTGCTGTATAAGGCATATAAGGAAAAAAATGAGTCTTGTTTTTCTTCAGAATCACTATTTAGAAAGGAAGGTTTCAGTAGGTGTTGGGAGCCAATTGTTTGACTGCTGTAAAATAACATGGGTCTTTTGACTTTAAAATAGCTAAAAATACTTTGGGTACCTCCTTCCTGCAGTGATGATGCATTAGCCAGAAGGTGTGAAAAGTACTTAATTCTCAGGCATTTCTAAACACTTTCAAAAGCAATCTAGCCACATCTTTCTAGCACTACCTTTTGTTCTGGGGTTGTACTTCTGCCATCTCTTGTGTGGGTGGAAGTTCTCTACCTGGAAGGCTCTCCCTTGGCAGCAGATGAGCTTTGCACTTGTGGGAGAGCCTTTCCAACAGGATCAAACTTTACAACCTGGCCTTAAGAAACCAAGAACTACTGCTTTTCAGGGATTTGGAAGAAACAAGCATCCATTTTTTTTCCCCTGAAATGATGAGTAAACCCAGCTCTTTCAAATCAGTGGGAAATGGTGTGGGATTTGGCCTTGATTTAGACCAACTAAATCTAGATGTCCACTTTTGAGCAGGTGCTTAGGTTTCTTACAATCGGTGGAGATCTGGGAGACCTCGTAGGGATATAGATCTTATAAGTTCTCAGACACAGGTTTTCAGTGCTATTCATGGAAGCACCCCACAGCCTAAGGATGTCCCCTCTGGCTCCTGCCTGCCTGGACAAAGTCTTCTTTGCAGGTCTCTGCCACCAGTTACCTTTAGTCCTGGTTCATATCTGCCACCTCATGCTAGTTCATAGACATGGTAGAGCATCCCACATAGCACAAGATAGATCTCTTTAAGCAACTTTGTGTAGTGTCTGTGGAATCTAGAGCTATTTCACTCATCCTCATGTTTTCTAATACAGAAATACATGTTTTACAGCACAGTCAGGTGTATCGCTGTTTCCTAAAGAGGTGAAAAAGGACAGTGGGTACTTCTGGTCATCAGAGTCTAGGCTCAGTTGGCTATATGACTGTATAATAAAATTGATTGCTTAACTATAGATGATGATGGCTTAACTGTGAACTGAATTCTGCCCACGCTTTCACTAAGGCTGGGCTCAGCGTGTTACAGATGTGGTATCTGTGAAACGCAGAAGGAGCAGGTCAAAGTTGCTGCCGCAGGAGATCGTTGCTAATGAGACATGTGTGGGCCACAACTCAGGGCGGTATCACTCAAGGGCAACTGATGTACTTTAATTGGTACAGGTGGCAACTGTCAGGTCTCAAATATTGGTCAGTGCACTGGGGATTAACCTAGTGGTTTGCATTTTGTTTTGCATCAGTCCTTTTCTTTGTTAAAGTGTAGAATTTGGGAAGTAAGTGTGTGTGTGTTTTGTTGTTGGTTTGGTTTGTTTGGGGGTTTTTTGTTTTGTTTTGCAAATGAACCAAATAGGAGAAAACCCAAAATGAGAAGCTACTCCCTGGAGAACAGTCTGTATTAATGGGCATTCGTGGAGCCATAGCACATAGCTCCAAGAAAGCAAATCCCCATGCATTTGGGAGGAAACTGATTTAACAGTAAAGGGGCCTGATTTAATACTTCATCAGTTTCACTGTTATCTTCATGGTATTCAATTTATTTTAGCCAAATTAACCTAGAGTATATGACTGTATCAGAACAGGGACACCCTCCACCAGACCAGGTTGCCCAAAGCCCCATCCAACCTGGCCTTGAACACTGCCAGGGAGGGGGCAGCCACAGCTTCTCTGGGCAGCCTGTGCCAGGGCCTCAACACCCTCATGGAAGAATTTCTTCCTGACACCTAATAGAAATCAGCCCTCTTTCAGTTTTAACCCATTCCCCCCTTGTTCTGCCACTCCATGCCCTTGTAACCAGTCCCTCTCCAGCTTTCCCATAGGCGCCTTCAGGTACTGGCAGGCTGCTCTAAGTTTTCCTCAGAGCCTTCTCTTCTCCAGGCTGAACAAGCCCAACTCTCTCAGCCTGTCTTCACAGGAGAGGTGCTCCAGCCCTCTGGTCATATTTGTGCCCTCTGGACTTGCTCCAACAGTTCTGTGTCCTGTATCCATGTGTATTTTCAGTTTCCAGTGAAGCTGGGCATTTAAGTGTCACCCCTGAGCCCAGACTCTACTTGCTGTATAATGAGACCTTATGTCTGACTGCAGCTTGGAATGAGCCTGCGTGTCTATAAGAATATGAGAGCAGCTCCGAAGAGACTGGTTGCTGATAAATATAAAACAGCATTTCTGCAAGTGCCAACACTTGCAGCTTCCACCTAACATGTGAGTTCAAGACATAAGAGTTCAATGTTGAGCAAGCACAGGAAATGGGAATCACAGAATCACAGAATTGTAGGGGTTGGAAGGGACCTCGAGAGATCATCGGGTCCAACCCCCCTGCCAAAGCAGCTCCCCAGCTCATATTGCACAGACAGGCGTCCAGACGGGTCTTGAGTATCTCCAGAGAAGGAGACTCCACAACCCCCTGGGCAGCCTGTGCCAGGGCTCTGTCACCCTCACTGGGAAAAAGTTCTTCTGCATGTTGGTGTGGAACTTCCTGTGCTCCAACTTGCAGCCATTGCCCCTTGTCCTGTCTCCACAGACCACTGAAAAGGGGTTGGCCAATTCCCCCTGCATCACATGCTTAAGATAATTATAAACATTAATTAGGTCCCCCCTTAGTCTTCTCTTCTCAAGGCTGAACAGTCCCAGCTCACTCAGCCTTTCCTTATAGGGGAGATGCTCCAGGCCCTTAATCATCTTCGTAGCCCTTCTTTGGACTCTCTCCAGGAGATCCCTGTCCTTTTTATACCAGGGAGCCCAGAACTGGATATAAAGAACTGATGTGCCTTTCAGCTGATACCTCTGTATTGCCTTTATGTTCTGGTAACTCTTTCAATTTATTTTGTTTTAAAGTTGAAATCTTTGATGCGACCACCAAAGTCCATGACAGTCAGACAGGATCAAGTGAAGGAGGGAATTCCTAGTAAATACGTTGCCAACCACAGCGTTGCAGGGAAAACACAACACATCTCTTCATCAGGTTCTACGGAACCTTCCGGCTCAAACGCGGCTCCAGACCCTACCCTGAAGGAATGGAAACAAGTAGGTGAAACCAAAGACTGAATACCAAACCCCTTTCCTGCACTAATGCAGCAGGTGCTCTATTCAAGCTGTGTGTTTGAGTCTGAAGTGACTGTGCCTTGGTAAGAAACCCATCGTTCTTGGGAGTTCACCAGCTAGCTATTAGCTATTTAGATGCTATTTATAGACCTGGTAATAAAGGCTTGTGATCGTTGTACTTCACAAGTACGATATACCCAGTGTTTTCTTTTCTTGAACATTAGGAGGAAACTGCTTAGTTTGAGATGTGTTTGCCTGCCCTCGTGTGGTTGGATCTGTTGGCACATACGCGGTTGTCTGTAACTAGGTCAGACTTTGCAATTGTTGGTTAGAGTGATTGCCTTTTTTGGCTGTGGTTTTAGTATCTGAATGTCCAAAAACCCCAATTCCTGAGACCTACAGGCTGATTACTCAAGAGTGGGAAGGTTTTGTGCCCTGGCTCTTCATTTTCTCTTAAATATTAGAGGCAAGACGGAGCTCTTTTCGTACTGTAATTTAATAAATTGTGACAATTAGAAAATCTTAATATGAACGGCAATTTAGAAGCTCAAAATTGGGTTTTATAGAAATATATTTTTCTGAGCTTCTCTTCAGACAGCTTCTTTTAAGGGGCAGAGAGCTTTGTTCCTTGAGAAGGAAACCCATCTCTGAAAATGTGATTTCCCAAGATACCCATCTGACCTGCAAACTAACAAAATGGGCACAAGCAACCACCCACCCAAATCTGACACTCCCCCAGCTAACCAAGCATCCACTGAACCATGCTCACAGATGTGAAGGAGAATGTGTTAATGTAAACCTTGTCTGGTGAGGTTTAAACTAACACAGTTTGCCTCATATTTGCTACTGCCTGGAATTACTAGGTTAGGTGGCTTTAAATCATGGAAACTCATCCTCATGTCTGAAGCTGGCCACAATGGTAATAGTCAAATCTTGGTTTGATACATGAGCTAACCAAAGACAATAAAGCCAAAAGCAACTATTATGTTCAGAGCAGGCACTCCTGAGCTTAATGTAGGTAAAACCACCCACCCATGTGATTAGCAGGTCTGTGCCAGGCAACAGAAAATTCCTCTCACATCTCCATGTGAAGGCAGCAGCTCTTGCTGTCCTTGAAATAGCCCAGGTACCATTCCTGATGTGCCCACCCAAGTCTGGAAACGTCAGCTGTAAAAGGAGGTACATTTCTGAAATGATATTTCATCTGAAAAAAGTTAATCCAAAATCTAGATGTTGTTTCTTAAGAGAAGTAGAACAAAAGTTTCAGCCCTGAAGAATGCCCTGCTGAGATCAAGGAAGAAAACACAAGACCTACTTCTTACCTCACGTGTATTTTCTCCCTGTACTGTGGGGCTTTTGCCATGGGCAGTACTTTAGACAGCCATACCCTGTCAATTCTCACCTACTAACCTTCCTCACTTCCTTGAATTTGCTATTTATAGATCCTTGATATTCTCTGGAGTGATCCAAGAAGCCAAAACGGCTGTACACCAAACAAGTGTCGAGGAGGAGGTTGTTACTTTGGTCCTGATGTCACTGCCAAGTTGTTTGAAAGGTACAATCTGAAGATGCTAATCAGGTCTCATGAATTCAAACCAGAAGGTTATGAGATCAGTCATGATGGGAAGGTAAGATGCTTCCATGTAAACTAGAATTCTGTGAATATCATGGGCGCATCCACAGTAGATTTGTCTGCAAAGTTAATTAACAAAAAAAAAAGCAACTCCTTTAAAATGGGTTTGGGAGAATTGCATGCTAGACAGATGTTGGAACAAACTATGGAGTTCTGACAAACAAAATTCTTCACAGCTTCGGGAGGTAGGGACTGGCTTATTATTTGTGTGAAAACATCAACAAAATCCCTGAGGAGAGTTACGTGTAAATAAAGCAAGAGATGCTCTAGAGCTCTAGAAGACTTTTAATGTAGTAATTTCTCTTTTGGCCCTGCTTTCTGATACACTGCATCAGGAGGCCAACAAGAATCCTGAAAACCAGATCGCTGTTAGAAAAGTTTCTGTTAAACAACACATTACACCACGCTGCCTTCTGAGCTGAGGTCTTCCTATGACAGGCCAAAAACACAGGCCTGGAACTCTGGCTCAACATATGCAAGCAATTTGGTGAACAACATAGTTGTTGATCTCTGGTTTTATATGGAGATGATTTTGTAACCCGCATGTTTTTCTAAGCTCAGTTTCAGAATCAGCCTCAAGAAGGGTTGTTCTATCCAGCCCAATGTCTTTGTTTCCTATGACCAGGTTATCACTGTATTTTCTGCCTCTAACTATTACGAAGAGGGGAGCAACAGGGGAGCATACATCAAGCTGAACCCTGAGCTGACTCCTCGGTTTGTGCAGTACCGAGTCAGCAAGTACACACGCAGGCAGAATCTTCGGGAGAGGTAAAGCTCTGTGTCCTGTGCGCTGGGCGTGGGCTCACTTAGCATGTGAGTACCTGCCACGGATCTCTAGCTGGATTCAGTAATTGAATAGCCATCTGTTTTCCTTGGTTTTCTATTTTACAATTTAGAAATTGATACAGTAGACAAAACATGTTCAAAGTGCTCTAATGTGGTTTCCTGAGAAACTCCCAAAGGTAATTAGATGCGGTACTCAGACAGACAATTGCCAGGGACTTGTAACGGGCCTGCGCCTGCCTGTCAGGTCAGCTTTAAGGCTGCAGCATTAATCTGAACAAATCCTGTTATGAATTGAGTCCAAAAAGTTTATCATGACAGCTTTGCCATGCCTAGCACTGTGGTCAGATTTACTAAAGCAAAGCAGCTTAGCATTACCTGCATAAACTTGATTACCTCGTAAATTCAGCTTATTCTTACGGGGCTTTGTTTGGTTTGGGTACCCCTCCTCCAGTGTTGTCATGTAGGATGACCCTAAAGATACTGAATGTTAAAGGATATAAGAACGTGATAATGAATGTTGAGAAGCATAAAATGCTAGAGGATTTAAAGCCTTTAATGAGCTGCTCTGCACTTCTTGTTCCTCCTAGGGTGGGTACAATTGAATCATCTGCCTTAAAGTCCTTGCGAGAGAAGATTTATGCTCACAGGCCTGAACTCACCAGTGCTTTTGCACAGTATGACCCCAGTGGCACAGGTAACACCACCTCTCTGTCCAGTTGCCAGCATGGGGAAAACAGCTTCCTTGTGTGCATGGGGAAAGAGAGGACAAGCCCCAGGGAGAGGGGTCTTGCCTGCTGTGTAAGGCTGGAGGGCAGCAGAGACTGGTTGATCTTACATCCTTTCTCACGGCAGGGGAGGATAGAAAACAATTTGAGAGGGAGGGAAGCTTTAAGTAGGAAGTAGTAAACAACTGAAACAAACCGGCAAATAAGGAAACAGTGTTGTTTGTTGGGCAGAGTGTGGAGGCACACAAATATGACTCCAGAAGCTCAGAGGTCACCACCTTCACTTACGAGTGTTTTCAGAAGATGCCAGACAGTGAACTGGGGTCTTCTGAGCCTGAGAGATAGCTGAGTAAGGTTGACTGGCCATGACACTAGCAGGCACACTCACCCATCAGCTGAAGAAAAGGCAGCAGCACATTGATACATGAACCTTTTACATAGGCGCATGGAGTTGGTGATTCCTAACAGAAATACAGATATACCTCATGATGGCGTCTAATGTGACTGGGTTGTCATCTGTGCCCCTGAGAGGGCAGTTGTGATGCTACTGGTTTTCTGGCCACGGAACAACTGCTGTCCTGTTGGGCTTTCAGCCACACTTGTGTCTCTAGTTGCAGCACAGCTCAAATCTGAAGTACTGGCTGTGGCATAATCTGTTTTTCTCAAAAGGTACTGAAACATGCTGAACACCGTAGTACAATCACAGCCTTGTCAAGGCTGGAAGGGACCAATGGAAATGCCTGGTCCCACCCTGCTGCTCACTGTTGTGTGGATTTTTATCCCAGGGTCAGGAGGGATGTTTATGTTTTGCAACTGTTCTTAAAAAACAGCTGCTGGTGACTGGTTTGTGCTGTGTCGCGTATCGCTTGTAACCATGATCTGACCCTTTGGCAGGCAAGATTTCTGTCAATGACTGGGCTGCAGCCATGGAGTCTGTCCTACAGCTGGACCTGCCCTGGAGGATGCTGCTGTCTCAGTTGGCACAGACGAACCCAGATGGAAAAGTTGACTTCATGTCATGTTTTTATGATTTGAAAATAGGTCAACCTATAAAAGAGGTAAGGAGGGAAAACGCCTCCTTGCAGATTTTGGAGGAACAGCTTTTGGTGTTACTTGAGGCATATGACAGGGGTTTGGCCAATCAGGTAGACATCTACAGCTGAACTAGTTGCTGGGCTTCCTTTTATAGTCACTGGAGGGAAATGAGTGCTGCTAGGGTATGCATCGTCAGTCCGTGCTAAGGTAGATGCTTAAAATAGGCTGGATGAATCACATGCCAGAACTGCCTCTTACTTTCTCTTGACTCTCAAGGGCATTTAGACAACGCAGATGAGAAGATGCGACAAAACCTACCCAGAGCACTCAACCCCCACACCGTGAGCTGAGCTTTTCAAGGTGCTCTGGAGCCACTTCAGGCACCTGGAGGAGGGAGTTGCACTTGCAGATGGATGTTTAGATGTTTAATGGTAGCCGGGGTCTCTTCTGGAGCCCGCTTACCCCGTGGCTGCATGGTACTGGGCTGTCCGCACCCTTCCTGTAAATGGATGCACAGCGCAAGCTCTGTCTGGGTGTGCGGCATACATCACCTCCCCAGCATTATCCCTACTTCCACAAATAATGACGGAAGGTAGGAGGTGTGAAGGGCGCCTTCCCGCCGTGCCCTGCCATCTGACAGTGACAGGTTTTCGCTGATAATCGCGTAGGGCAAAACACAAAGTATCGTTCCAGGGAACTCAAGGTTCTGGGTTGTTTGGTTTGGGGTTTTTTTTAACATATGAGAAGTTAAAGTGGGAACATGGATGTGGGTAGTACATACTCTGTGGGTTAGAACAGCGCCAACCCTGGTCTGAATGGCTTCCTCTATGGGATTTCAAACCCAGGTGCAGCCAGCTTTGATGGAAACGCTGTGCAGATACAGAAAGGATCTGGAAATCATCTTCAACATCATAGACAAAGATCACTCAGGTAAGTCTAGGTGACTTCAGTGTTCCAGCTCTAGGAAGCCTAGGCTAGTCATCTTTCCCCACTGTGTTTCCTCCTTGAGGTTTCTATATATAGAGGAACCAGAGGTGATGTCATTTTCCCAGTTTCGTCAGGACTAATTTAAGCAGCCAGGCTGTAACCATATAAGGGACAGTGCACAGAACCTAACTTGAGAAGCGATTCTCACATCTCCCAGCTCCAGCTCTGGCTTCACACTGTCAGGGACTTTTCTCTCTTCCACTCTGTCAGCTGCTTTCTCAGCTCCACTGCTGAAAGCACTAGGCCATTACCTGAAGTACTTTAGTCATGAAATCACACCACAGACTCACACCTCAATAGGCAGGTAGCTTCCTTGTAGCAAAGGAGTATGCATGCGTGCGTGTGTCTGAAGGAAGGGAAGCCAGCACGGGGAAAAGCAAGCTGCTGTCTGTCTCCTTCAGGTCTGATTTCTCTGGAGGAGTTTGGCCAGACTTGGAAGCTCTTCACTTCTCACCTGGGCATCGACGACATGTATGATGAATCCCTTGACAAGTTAGTCCTCAGCATAGACTACAACAAAGATGGCTATATTGACTTCAATGAATTTTTAGAGGCCTTTCACGTGGTCCATAGACTAGAGAAAAAGGCAAACTCATGAAAAAGCAGAAGCTCCTGGCATGGAAGCTCACCTTCCCCTCATTAGTCATAAGCTGGCTGGGAGCCCATCTTCCAGATGAATAATAAACTGGCTGCTCTATACAGCAAGCACTGCGGTCACTGTGTAAGCCTTTCTTTAGCTCGTTATGGATGATACATACCTGCCAGTAATGAGGCAGGAGAGATGCAAACCCGCTACCTATAGTATGACCGTATCACTGTTGCATCAGTGCCTGCCAGTGCCTCACCCTTGTGGCATCTCCCCATCTACTCTCTGAGCACCTGCAACCTCGCAGGAAGAGAAACTTTGGCATGTTTGTTTCAGCAGCCCTTAGCAACAGCTGTGAGCAAGCAGTGATGACAGCAGGGAACGTGTCCCACTCTCCTGGGGCCACAGTGCCATGACAAAGGCCTGCTGTGGTCTGTCCAGCCCAGGAGAGGGAAATGGGGAAGAACCACCATCTAGTTCAGAGGGGTAGGTCTGCATTTCATCTTGCCCTTTGTATGGCACAGTGACATTAAAACAGTGCAGGTCCCTGACTGTCGTCCTCCAGGTTTACAGAAGGCTCACAGCTGGGGAGGCTTTACACTTGCATGAGATTCCCTCTTGCCCCTGGCTGCTTCTCCCTGTGTTTGCTGGGGCTGGAGCAGATACACAGCCATAACCCATCACCTGAACACTAATGCCACAGCATCTCATGTAATGTATGACACCCAAAATAAAGCTTCAGCTTTCAGAGTCATCTGTAAGCATTGTGTCTTTTGGTCCCCATCTGGGTATCCCACACGTACCCAAGCGCAACACGTTTCCTGAAGGCTATCAGGGCTGCTTTAAAACAAAGCCAGGGGTGAGACCACAGGTGTTACAGAGTATCTGACACTAGGGAACCTGACTATTCTTGCCTGTAGTTCAGCTTTGACTCTTTGCCATGTGTCGTGGTTTCACCCCAGCTGTGGGCCGAGATCCACACAGCTGCCTGCTCCTTAAAGTAAAAGAGCAGGGGAAAAGGGAAAAAGGGGGAAACAAGGGAAGGGAAAAGGAAGGGGCAAATAACTCCAAAACCAAAAAAACTAAGAGGCCCGTGGGTTGGGATAAGGATAGTTTACTAAGAGAACAGAAAGATAAAATATAACAATGCTAACAGGACTTTAGAGCAAAAGAATATGAAACTATTGATCCCCAATGCAGTTTCTCCCCGAACCACACAGCTCAGGCCATACCACCCAGAGCCGTCCCGGAACTGACCGTCCCCCCAAGAAGCACACGTCCCGAGACTGCCCCTCTTCTTCTTCCCAATAGCCCCCCGTTTTCCTAGGCAGGACGTAATTGGCATGGAATACTCTCTTTGGCCCATCTGGGTCACCTGTCCTGGCTTCGCCCCTCCTTTCTCAAGAATAGAGGAATAGAAGAAGCTAAGAAAGTCCTTGACTGTCTGACTGCAGCTAAGAACATCAGGGTGTTATCAGCACTGCTTTCATTTTAACTCCCAAACACAGCATTCCACCAGCTGCTACAAATGAAATTAACTCTATCCTGACTGAAACCAGGACACCATGTAAACCCCAAAATTCTGAAACTGGAAGAGTCCAGTGTCCCTGGCTTCCCCCTAGACTGGAAACGACTATTCCCAGTCCTGCAAGTACCGCCCCATCCATGCCCATCGGGGAGACTTGGGGGGTGTGGACCCAGTTCTCTTGGTTATATTACACTCAGAAAGCAACACGCTGACCTGACATGCAGCCAGCTCAGGAGCTTTTTGAGATCAGCGTTACCTAATCCTGCCTTTGTAAACGCATGTGCCAGGTGCTCTTTGGGCAGGGAAAGGTTCCAGCCTAGCCCGGCTTTAAGTTGTAACAATGAAAGACAGGCAAAGTGAAATAGCTGGAGTTTATTTAGTAATGGTGTTGGAAGCACGAAAACCAAACCACACCACCCTTCCAGTTCATCACAGCATGCAACAGCAGCCCAAGCTTCAGGTCTTCCCTAGGCCTTATTTGCTGCAATTAAATACAAAATACTTGAGGAAAAGCATTTTGTAACTTGAGGGATGGACAAATAAATGTGCACACGCTTCCACTGTGTCCCCAGAGTGGACAAGAAAAATAGCAGTGCAAACAAAACTTACAGTGAAATTGTAACAGCATGGGTCACAGTGAATGTCTGGTGTTAGCATCTGTTCTGATCTGTGGACTCTGCAGACCGGTCCCACCTTATTCCGTCAGAGTGACAAAAGGCTCCAGCTAAGGTGGACAACGACTACGGGGTGTGGTGGGATTTCAACCAGTTCCCTGGCTGTGGGCACAAAGCCATGAATTGGCATGGGATGGAGCAGCTCTGGAGTCCTCCTTCACTGCCCCCTACTGCCTGGGAGAGAGGACATAGCCGGGGTGCACAGTAAGACGCAGGAGCGCAGAACCAGGGCCCACCCTACGGCCTCCCTCTGACCACAAGCTCCTGAGGCCTGGAGCTGAGGGATGGCTTCCCGAGAGGGCATGTAAAGGTAAGGCCCAGGCAGTGCTCCTCAGCCGGCAGCAGGAGCCTTGCAGGGACACAGCACACAGGCATGAGAGGAGCAGAGTCACAGAGCCAAAAAGCAGCTAGCTTCGGCCAGCTGCTAAAGGCATGCAGGAGCCCCCTACCCCTAACAGAAGAAGGGGGATGGCAGGGGCAGTACCCACAAAACATCTAACACCAGGAATAAAAGCCACTCCAGCCTCAGCCTGGGAGTAGGAAAAAGCCCAGCTACTTGTACTTACATCCAAACCGTGGGTGCTGCAGCTCTCCTTCCATAACCCCTGTCCCCTTGGTCCTACAACTGCAGGCAGTGAGCTGTAAGCAAGGACTGATTCAGCCCACAGTGGAGTGCCCAAGCTCTTGCCATACAGGTACCGCTGTCACCGCTGATGACGTCTCTTCCACCCACTTCCTGGACAATTCTGCTCCTGCCCCCAGACCACATCAGAAGGTCCCAGTTCTGGAGCTGGACTGGCCCAGGCTCCCGCTTTGCTCAGGCACCTGGCTGCTGCCAGAGGAGTGACACAGTCCTGCAGTGCCCAATGCCCACAGGGGTGCAGCCTAGGTTGTCAGAGAGCAACCGCCTCTTTTGGGGGCTGCTATGGCCTGCACAGCTCACCTTCGCCTCCCAGGAGTGGGCAAGGCTTCTTCCCAAAACCTGGAGACCACAATTAGCAGGACAGAGGCCAGACAAATTTTGGACCCCAACCATAAAGTTTTCACGTCTACCCGTGAGCACAGCAGCTGAGGGGGATTAACGCCACTTTTGATCCATCTAGTTTGACAAACTCCTGTCCTTTGCATGGCAACAGGGAGCAGGCAACAGCCGTGAGACAGGGAGCAGGGAGCCTGCTGGCCTCGCGGAGCAGGCCTGCAGCCAACATGCAGTAATAGACACAGCTGGGTATTTCAGCCAGTGCCCCCAGCAGCCCCATTTCTGCCTGCAGGCACTCCTGCCTGCCCCTCCCAAGCTGCGCAGTGCTTCTGTCCCCATAGCCACACACCACCTGCAGCAGCTCTGCCACTCAGACTGGAAAGCGCAGCTCTGGGGTGGGTCTGTTATACCTCCCTCATGCCCTGAGGGGCACAGGGTGCATCTGTTTGCCTGTGCCATCATTCCACAGAGGAGCTTCCAGGGACTTCCAAGTTGGCCATGTCGCCCACTGTCGGCTCCCCTGGGAAGCCTGAGGGCCATGTCAAGCCTCTGCCATTAGCTCAGCCCCACACAAACTGCAAAGTCATTGTGTATTTTAATTGGGAGCACTGCCAGCATGAGCTCTGCTCCGTGGCAGCCTAACACACACACACACACACACAGGTGGATCCTCAGCAAAGCAGGGGGTCTGTATAAAACCCTAATTGCTTAATTAGGTTTGCACTAAAAGATGACTCCGATTGGAATGTTCTTTGGGCTGAGAAGTCACGCAGCAGCACCCAACCCAGGGGTAACACGAATTTCCCTTCCACTGGTGCTGCATTTCAGGGTCCCACCCTTTACCACCAGCTACCTGAACTCTTCAAATTACCTTGTGAATGCTTTCCAAGTGCCCGCAGTCCTCACGACAGCTGTACAGGACAATCATAAAGCCTGGGCATACTATGAACTGCACATAAAAGACCCCAACAATACTCGCAGTTAGAGTCAAGGGGGTGCAGGTTATGCTTTGCCATAGGCTCCATTGTTCTGGGCTTCAAGGGAGCTGTACCTAAAACCAAGCTCATCATGCTCCCTGTTTCTGGAAACAAGATCACACCGTGTGTAAGTTTAAAAAAACCAAACCAACCAGAGTCTGAGGGAAAATCCTCTTGTATTTCTCACAGCCTCGCGTTCAGCAAGAAAAGCAAACATAACTGCTACTACAGCCTTGTATGATACCGGATAGAACAGGAAACCATCACACAGGCTCCTGCGTGCTCACACCCAGTGCTGTCACTTCTGTCTGCTCAGATTAGACCTAAGATTCTACTTTCACTTGCTGGCAAACAAGCAAAGCCATCTCTCAGAGTGCACAAGAAAAGGAGAAAGCAAGCAAGCATACTGGAGGCAAAACCCTACAAAAGAGGCACTGTGCCAGTAAAATGACTTCCACAACTGTACGTGAACCACAGCTCCCTACCAGCCCCTCAGCGGGCTGCAGTCTGCGCCGGGGTTGACACAGTACGTGCCCTTCAAAGCAGCCCATGAGAAGCTCCTGGGTCCCAAACTGCCTAACTTGCCTTGTCTCTGCAAAAACATCACAACGTCACCTCCTGGGGCCTCCTGCAGCTTCACTCTCTTGAGCCAGACATTGTTAAGGCAGCAGCAGCAGCATCTGCACAGAGGGACAGCTGCTGGGGTGGCACAGCTGGCGGGTGCTTACCAGCCCCAGGAGCTCAGGTGCCAGAGACTGGCAAGAGAGACAGGGGCTTGTTTCCCTCCCTTCAGCAAGGTGTTCTGCATGCCTGTATAAAACAGGAACCAGGGAGCCTGTTCTGAACAGCAACCCAGTACTGTTGTTACCAAAAAAGGGGTTTTTGAATCCTGCAGAAACGGCACAGCTGTGCGGCCACCGAAATTGGTTCTCAGGGGACAGATTCAAGGCGCAGGCACTAACCTGAGAGCCAGCTGAAGGGAGAATGCCAGGCAGCCCCTCCCTGAAGTACATGCAACAAGCCTGACTTCAGATTAAAAAAAAAGGAAGGGAAGAAGAAAAAAAAATAAAGGGAAAAGGAGAAAAAAAAAAAAAAAAAAGACAAACAAAGCCCTGTATAACCTCACGCTGTGCTGAAGGGCAGCAATTATGCCATTCTGAGGTTATATGCAGGGGAAAGGCTCGGGAGGCTTGGAAAGGTGCTTGAGTGGAATAGGTTTATCTTGCTCCTTTCAGAGGAAGGGCTTACAGGCATGAAACTGTCTGTCACCTCAGAGATGCTGAAGTCTGGAGATTGTGCCTCCAAAGCCTTGGGGATGCGGGGAAGGAAGCCATTTGGTTCAGATTAGAGAGAGACACAGCTTCTCAAGAAAGGCTGCCCCCTCAAATTAGCCAACATCATTTGACATTTGTCTCTGCTGGCCTTAGCCCTGCACTGACTGGATGCCAAAGAGATGAGGCTCGGGATAAACGTGCATTAGAAATATCACCTGGTTGTTATTCCGAGGTATTCCTGCTCCTCTGATTTGCATTTCCCTGGGTGTTCCTCTCCATGCATTAGCGACTCTGAACACTGCGCATTTACACGCAGCAGGAGAAGAATTCGTGAATTCCATCACTTCCCTTTCTGGGAGAGCTTCTGCCCAAGAAGCAGCTCCCCTGGTTTATTATTCCTTTTGATCTCCACGGAGTCATCTGTTCTCCCCTTGGCAGAGCTGTGTAATTCTTGCTAACTTAACAGGAGTTACATTTAAACACTTGGGGCGGAATAACCCTGGGTATTTGGTATTGCTCTCACGCTCCCATAAACACCAGGCCAAATCCCACCTACCTGTCCCCCCTCAGGTAGGTGTATGTGTAGCATGATGACCAGCGCAACACACTGAGGTGGGGCACGGTACGTGCAGCAACTAAACAAGAGGTTCATCAAGGGACACGGGGAGAAAGAGCTGCTGAGCCTTCCCTCCCACGTGAGGCATCGCTTACTGCACGGCGCAGCCCGTGCTAGGCAGGAAGTCATGTAAATAAATAATGATGGCCTTCGTTAGGTACGTCATGGTGCCGTAGGCCCCGCTCGGAGCACTGTCGTAAAAGAAGTGGCAAATCCCTGTGGCTACGTCCTTCTCCAGGATGCTGCCTGTAGCTCCGAACGCTTTCTGCAAAGACACAAGCAGAGAAGTAGGGGCAGTCAGGCATGCACGCTCCCTCGCTAGAGAAACACAGAGACATGATGATCTCGCCTCTGCGCTGAATACTGAAAGCGGTTCTCCCTTCCCTCGTGACAGCCTTGACTGGGATTACTGCAGCACCCACACAACTCGGCTGGGCCAGCCAAAATAAATGAGGAATCAGAATGGTCTGGGTTGGAAGGGACCCCAAAGATCACAGAGTTCCAACCCCCTGTCACAGGCAGGGCCACCAACCTCCAGGCCTGGAGCTACACAAGGCCCCATCCAACCTGGCCTTGAACACCCCCAGGGATGGGGCATCTACCACCTCTCTGGGCAGCCTGTTCCAGCACCTCACCACTCTCTCTGTAAAGAGCTTCCCCCTAATATCTAATCTGAACCTTCCCTCCTTTAGCTTCAATCCATTCCCCCTTGTTCTGCCATTGAAAAAGTTGATTCCCCTCCTGTTTGTATGTTCCCTTCAGGTACTGGAAGGCTGTAATGAGGTCCCCCCACAGCCTTCTGACTTCACACACCTTGCTTATTGGGGTGAGGGCAGGTGGGAACACTCAAACACTGGCAATTCCTGACGCTCTGGTAAAGCAAAACTTAAGTCTACTCACTTCAGAGCTTGTTAGCCACTGTAAGTTTATTCCCTTTAAATCTCCCACAGTTCTTAAATCAGCTTTCCAAATATCTTTCATAACAATCCTTAAGTGATTTGTCTGTCACTGTGGGGTAAAGCATGGTGGGGTCTGTGTGTGTTATGGGATAGAAATTGAGCCCACCACCACCACATGTATTAAGAAAAAGGAGCTGGGGGCAATGTTCAATCCCCATTGCCCTTTGAACTCACCAGTTCCTGCAGAAACAGGTCATTGGCCATGTGCACGATGCGATCCACGTGGATGATGCCGCCGATGCTGTTCACCTCGATGTCCGAGAGGAACGTGAGAACCAGAATGGCTTCCACCAAGAGCTGCCTGTACTCGGGCTGAGGTACATGGTTCAGCACCGACTCCACGTGCACTGCAAACTTGATTTCACACGGGGTCATCTTCCAAGTTCGGGGGGAAACAGAAGGAAAAAGCTGACTAACCCAAAAGCCTCGTTCCCCACATCCTGCAAGCAATGAAACACGTGCTCCTCTCCGTGCTTGGGGCCGGTCTGACTGGAGCAAGCAGCACGCTTGCGTGGCTTCAGCACTTACAGAACCCTTCTGTGTCACTAGGCCCTGATCCTGCAAACAGCTACGCAGCTCCCAGGAAGCTGCTCTGGCCCCACAGCCCATTGCACACGCATTTTACTTACACACAGGACTGCTGATGCTTAGCTGGCAAAGTAACTCTGCTCCTTGTGCTGCTCTGCCATGTATCTTTCTGGCATCACAGGCTAGTTGCAAAGCCAAAATTACCACTGAGTTTTAAAAATAGCCACCTGCTCAGAGCAACGGCTTCTGCACACAGACAGGGCTGTGCGGCTTGCAGCGCGGCCTCCTTGGCGCTGGTGATGCTGCGTGGAGGCTGTGTGAAAGGCTGCTGCTGCCTTAAGAGGTTTGTGCTCATTTCTTTTCATTCCTTTAAACAGCAAAATTAGGTACTGCCTAGGTCCGACGGGCTAAAAATATAAGCCTGTTTATCTACACAATGGGATAAGTGAAGCTTTCCATTCGGGGGTGGGGGGAAGGTTTGAATTTGCCAGAAAATTCCATCTCCTCTCTTCAGCTGTTACCACTGTCCCTCAGAGGGGTAGGAAGTCAGGGGCAGATCTGAGGGAATCAGGCGGTAAAACAGCGTCAGGCACAGCAGCACCTCTCTGGCGCTGATGGGCTGCTGTTCGCAAGGGTTTCCTTTATAGGTGTGAATTCCAAACTGAAACCAGAGCACCTAAAGACAGAGGGGCAGCCCAACTGAGGGGAAAATATATGGGAAGGTTATGGAGTCCAAGTGTTGGTTCAAAACAGTCATCCTTAAAAGGATGACTGAGACACTGATGCCAAAGTACACCGGCTCCCATAGTGGCCAGCAGCGTGCCTGCTTTATACCAACAAGGCTGTGCTTTATCCTCCCCCTGCCCAAAAGGGTGCCACCCCTCACCCTCTTTCCAGCACTGACCACAGGGCCAGTAAAAGCGTGCAGGGGGCAGGCGGGGCCAAGAGGAGAAGCTGCCAGCACCCCACTCCTAGGTCTGCCTGGCAGAAGCTCATCCCCCAGGAAGCCCAAGCACAGCTCCTGGGAAGCCCCAGCAGAAGCACTGGAGGGAAGGTCCAGATCTTGTAAACTCCTTCAAGCCAAGGGTCTGCAACAGCAGCTGCCCCCCAAGGCATCTTACACTGTCAAACCGAACATTTGGTCACAGGGCTAGAAAAGCTGCTGGCATTTTACTGTACCTCTCTGGTGGTTGAAGAAGGGAGGACGTACCCATCAATGGACAGACCATGGCACTGAAACGACAACATTTTGGCAGTGAACAGAAACTACAGTTCTTGCAACTAAGGCTTCAGTTTAAAAAACCCACAGTCATCCACAAAACACCCAAGCAACAACAAAACCTGCTGAAAATACTATTTCACCTCCACTGAGGAGGTCGTTGTGTAACTTGGCAAACGCCAGAAATTGCCTGATGCAGCAGGCAGAGAACCCGCTGGGCTCCAGTCCAGCTGCCGAACAGGAGGAAAGTACTTTGAGAGCCACTACAGCAAGAGGCAACACCAAGGGGGAAACAAATCAATGAGAACCTTCTGCAAGAATGGATGCAGAAGTAAAAGATACCGCAAAGCGTGGCAACAAACCACTCCAGTGGGAGGCTTGATCATTCGTGTTTGTTAATACAACACTTAGCTAAGTGTTTTGGGCCCAGGGCACCAACAACTCAGGGCTGTCAACACGCCGTGGTGCTTGGACATGGGCCACCAGCACGGGGGAGGGGTGGTGGCAGAATTACCAAGCGGTATCCCAGAGAAGAGCGGCAAAACCTCAGCGGTGAGAAGGCCGGCTAAGGAACGACACGTTCTGGGTACCTGAGGCACAAAAGCTCCCCACAAAGAAGAGAGAGCTTTTATGAACACTCCAAAGAGATCTGAAGAATGAAATACTGAAGAAGAACTTAAGTAAGTGCGATTGATTTTAACAGCCAGAAAACCATTCCAGTTCTCCAGCTATCACGGGAGGGGAGGACAGAAGTGATGCTCATCTACTGAAAGAGCCCGTTAGCGAATAGCCATGAGGTCGCAGATGACTCGTCTTGGCTGACACCGATGCCAACAGCTTCAGCATGAGGGGTTTTACAAGGACTATTAAAACCTACTGCAGCTGGTGATGGGTATTTTTCCCAACTGGGAAAAATGACCAGCTGGGTACTGCAAGGTGCACCATTCCAGTTTTTGTAGCAAAGAAGAACAACAGGTGCACAATCACTTTGAAATGAGTAAAAACTCCTGATTCCCCTCTCCTCCTTCCTGGAGAGCTTCCTCAACATGTTTCCACAGCCCTGGTCTCTAAGGTGCTGGCAAGGACTTACTTTTCACTTAAAAAAACCCAACCTAAACATACGTTAAGAATGCCACACAAGGAGGAGCCAGCAAGACATCGCAAGACTTTTTTGGAAGAGTCAGTGCAGCTTCCTACTTCCTTCCTCACAGCCTTTCAGAACAGGAGCCCAAGAACTGCACAGCACCGTGGTGTCGCTCAGCGGCACCGACCGCAACCTGCATCATGCCGCGGGCGATGTAGAACAGGCAGCAGAGCAACAGAACCGTTCAGCTGCTGTTTGGTGCCCGCAGTTTCAGAGGAAAATGCCCTTTCAAACACACATGTGAGCTTGTGTTAACGGAGGCCAACGATGTTCAAGAGCCACAGTCCCAATGATGACTCTGGTTTCCACTGGTCTTCCAGCTGAAAACCAACTCCTGACAACGCAGCACCTCTGACCACTGCCTCCCAAGTTACGCTGCAGCTCGCCTGCCTCCCGCCCTCCACAGCTGCCAGCTTACCTTCTGAAGGATCTTCCACACTTTCTCGTAGAAGCCGACAGGAACTCTGTTAATCGCACCATCAAGCCTCCTTCTGCGCAGCCACTGCCCTTTTCGGTCACCCCAGCTCGTGTCTCCGCCGGAGCCAGTAGGAGAAGTGCTAGTGGGGGACGATGGAGTACTGCCCTTCTGTAAGAAACATTGAAGCCTTGGTTAATTGCTTCCGACCGCCCCAAGAACTACTCCTGGCGACTGCATCGTTCTGTTACGATGCTACCTCAGATCCAGGGAAAAAAATACAGGCCAGGATGTCATACAAGATGAGGGAGCAGGACCTTCCTCTCCCCCTCACAACAGCTTCACTTCTCCAGTACTTCTTCATTTCTCAGCACAGCTGTGAGGCAGTCCTACAAGGCCTAACCCAGCAAACTTCACTGCTTGGTTCAGGACAAGACTATTTTAACAAGTATGAGTTGGCTGCTAGGGCACTGCCATTGGTGCACAAGATGGTGAGATCTGCAGGTGGGTCTAGACTTTGGGCTAAGTGTCACAAAAGAACCAAAGGGTCCATGAGTCCAGCAAGAGAGGTCATCCATGCAAAAAGCTCCATTAAAGCCGGAGACTAAGAACAACCTTCATGTAGTCATCATACCTGCCTCTCTAAGTATTGGTCATTTCCTTTATTGCCACAATTTAAGGAGCAAATCATCTTCAAAGTTGTGGCACCACCATCAAATTCTTGTTCCCATTTCCACACACGCAGTCAGCCTATTCTTTGCACTCCCATACTGCCCCGTTCCTTTGGGCATGCCTAATACTTTCAGCCCAGAAAGGACTTCACTGACAGCCCCATCTCAGATCCCATTGGATCAGAGTAAGGAGCTGTCAAGGTGGGAAATACGAATCAAAACTCAAATGTTTGCAAAGGACAGGCTCACTGACTCTCCACAGCCAAGCTCTCCAAAAAGACCAGCAAATGCAAGCCACGTTCATTCCTGTGGGTGTGAGTGAGGCACAGGTCACAGTTCCTCAATGGCTCAATGCACGTGCTATTCTTTCAGCTGCACATGGAGACAGGCAGAACTCCCTCCACCCTGCTGAGCAGCACTAGGGAATGATGGAGGTCAGCAGGAGGGTGGGGGCCAAAGCAGATAAGTCCACCTGCATACAGCAATTATCCTGGCTACTCAGGTGGTTCAGGGAAGCAAAGATCTCACTGAACAACTCCCTGTGCTTGAATCAAATGCAGAGCTGAAGCCTGACCTTCTGCAGTGCTACGTGAGAAGCGAGAGGCAACAGCAGCCCAGGAGCTATGAGGGCGGGCCACAGGGCTAGTGGTGCTCTGCAGTTGTGCATTTAGGACCCTTGGGAGCAAGGCCACAGAGGGAACCACGAATCACAACCACCAGGTCAAAGTGCAAGCGTAGCTGAAAGCTTTGTCTCTTCATGACGGACCTGGAGTGTCAAGGCTTGACTTTAAATTCTTGAGGTTTCTGTTGGTAAAACATTTAAACAATCATCTTCCTTAAGCTCTCACTGTTAAGGAGAAAAGTCACAGTTCTCTGAAGGGAGAAGATGGTCTGAGGAGATGCCTGTGCCCATGAAATCCCTGCTTCAGCAAACCTGAAGCTATTCTGGGTTCTTTACTGTCCAGAGACTGCCTGCATTTATCAACACTACATTACTTTTAAATCCTGATGACACCTGTAACACAATCCACACCAAGCAGCTAAATCTGCTGTAGTGCTTTATCTGCTACAACTGCTTAAGCTTCAGAAGAACTAAGTGGATATAAATGCGAAACTCAACTTCTATTAAAAGATTACTGATGAACATTTGCTCCCAACGAAGATGAACGAGACAAGACAAAGAGGAAGGGTTTGCAGACAAGTGTTTCCCCAGGAGAAGCCCCAAGAGGTGTTCAGAGCAAGGACCCTTACACATACACACAGAGTGAGAGCACGCACAGAGCTGCAGACAGTGTTTTACCGTGGAAGCGAACATGCTGCTGGACATGGAGTGGCCCTCATGAAAGAACTACAAAACAAAAACAGACACCAACACGTCAGACAGACAGCCATGACAAAACAGGACACAAACAAGGTTAAGTAACCCATCCATGCAGAGACAAGAAACAGGAAATAAGCTCAGGTACTCAGGGAAAAGCCTGACAGCCCCAGCCTCGGGCAGTGCTGCACTTCATCTGACTGTGGGGCAGCTGCCGCAGGTTCCCAGGGTGACCAGGAGGGAGACTCTTGTGCCTCACCTGTCTGTGGTGCAGCCACACAACCCATGCCATCCCCTGAGCTCCACCATGGCCAGCACAAACCACCACAGTTTAAGACACATGCAAAAGCTTCCCTGTGTCTCAGGGCTGGGAGAAGCCCCCTCCTAAGCTCCCCCACTGCCATTCCCCATTCCTTGCAGCCATTCCCCATTCCTTGAGGCATCAGTGACTTCTCTTTGCATGAGCAGCTCATCAGGAAGCCTGCGGGCTGCCAGCTGGGCGGGCAGTGCTCAACAAAGGGCTGTAAGGCAGAATTTTTGCTGCAATTTGGATGCAGCACCTGCAGGCTTGCAGCACTTTTCTGGAAGTGTCCACCCCAAGCCATGCCCCCAAAATATGTTAACAGCTCGGATCCAGGCCAAGGTTTGGAGTTCAGACTCAGGAAGCACCAGTAGCAAACAGGAGTGCTGCAGGCTCTCAGCCCCTGAGGCCTGGTACACAGAGATGTTAGTACAAGTACCTGAAATGTTCCTTGCAATGCAGAGTTGATTCCCCCCCACCAAAACCACATGAAATTAAGTATCTAGTGAATTATTCCAAGAATGCAGGGAGATGCAGCAGGGAGCAGCCTGAGTGCAAGGGTGGGGGGAACAGAAATAAAACCAGTCAACTCCTCCTCTGTGCGAAATGCCAGGTTTCCATCTAACGCAAAAGCAACGCAGGAAACATCTTTCCAACCTCAACAAACCCGCGGGTGTTTCAGCTCTGGCCGAGCGCTGTATTTATAACAAAATACTGCTGCCACCTAGCGCCTCATCGCTCCGCCATCCTGGAAGGGCCCTGACGCCAGGCACCCGCCCTCTGACTGCGAGCCCAGCTCGGGCCGAAGAGTCAGGAGTCACGTCAGGGCCGGTGGAAAGCAGCCAGCAGCACTTCGTGGGGCGGCTGTGGCCGTGAAGTCTTGGCCACGACCACATTCTGCCAGTGCCGTGGCTCAAACATGGCGACCGGGTCTCTCGAGGCAGATGCTGCATATTTCACACGTGCCTTTTGCTTCCCTGCCTCAACATGTCCCATATAGTCAGTAACAGATCTTTATGTCACCATCAAACACTCCACCACCCTCATCATAAAAAAATATAATCTTTATGCCCAATCCAAACCCACCCTCTTTCACCTTAAATCCATTGCCCCATGTCCTATCATAGCAGGCCTTGGCAAAAAGTCTCTCCCCACCTTTTGGGTAAGCCCCCTTTGTATGCTGAAAGGCCACAAGAAAGTCTCCCTGGAGACTTCTCTCCACCAGGCTGACCAAGAAGCAGCTATACATTCTTATAAATGCATTCTATGTGATCACTATCTGCCTATTTCTCTGGAGTAGAATTACTGATAGAAATATTAAAAAAAAAAAAAAATAAGAGAGAAATAAAAACACTCATAGCAAAACCAGTTCAGAGTATTTTGGAGGTATTTTCTATGCCAGGTATCAACATGCTCAGTCGCTGTGTACTTTAAAGTACTGAACTTCTATATACTTATGTTTCTTAGCAGTAATCATCCTCCATTCTGAAGAAGCAAACCAGGAAGAAAACAAACCAAGATTTCTCTTCCAAGTTCACCTTTTCCAAAAGGCATGTGAACCACATTAGCAGATTGTTGTGCAGAGTATAAAAATGAACAGTTTGCATGAAAGCTTCCCTTCATACATCGAAGCTTTCCTTGATGATTACAGAACTGTTTTATAAAGTTGAAGCCATGAACACATTAGAGTTTGTTCGAGTTCTTCTATGCTCAGCATGTGAAATAAGAACACAAAAGGAACAACATTTTTAGAGGAAACATCCCCTCTCTGCCTTCTATTTAGCGATCGGCTTTAAACCAAAGGATTTCTGGAAACCTCTGTCATTTACCAAGAACAAAACCTGGCACAGCACAGTTCCAGAACAGCTGCTTTTTCTGATGAGCACTGACAGAAACCCCTCACCTGTTTCATCTCACTCTTCAATTTAGTAATACCACTTCTTTCTGTTTTGGTTGCTCCAGAGTGCCCCATTTCATGAATAGAAATCGCAGGGCTAGATGAAGAGGAATCTACAGGTCGCACTGAAAGAAGCAAACGGACATTTTTCAAATCCTAGGGGTAGAAAACCAGATGAAATCTTATCTAGAAGTTAACATACACATCCTTTCAGAAGCGTATTGTGCTTTTGGCAACAGCATCCTTTCAAATCATGTCAACAGCTCAAACCCATTTGCATCAAGTCAGGACCTACGCCCCCATACTTGGGTATTGGGGCCTGATTTTCCAAGACATTGAGAGCGCTAACAGCTTCCAAAGACGTCAGATTTGCAATGAGCCTGTGAGGCCCTAAGAACAAACCCAAGAGACAGATGACATGCCAGCTGGCATTATCTGGGCATCAGAGACACACTCCTTGAAGGCAGGTTAGATATGACCTTTTTATCTTGGTTTTCATTCTGGTCACATAAAGTTTCTTCATTTTTCTAGTGGTTCAGCCCCAAGCAGTGGCTGAGCACCACATACTGTTCACTCAGTCCCAGAGGAGAAACAGACAGAGCCCTCGTGGGCTGGGATAAGGACAGTTACTGACAAGCACAGCAAGAACAAAAACTGGGACAAAGTGCACACGCCCAGTGATAACACAGAGTACTGCACAAAGCGAGGACCAACTTGACTTGATGCCCCCAGCCACACTCAGACTGCCATAGAGGCACCCAGAAGCACCTCTCCCCGACCAGCCCCTTTTATGGGGAGTGATGTCAGGGGGTGTGGGAACAGCCCCGGCTAACTCAGCTGCCCTGGGCTGACTGCTTGAGGAGGTTCACTCTGGCCTGGACAGAACCAGGACAATTTTAAAGGTCTGCCTTTCTATCACCAAAAACTTGATACAATCTTATTTCTGTGCAGGACAGCTTCCATGATATTTGTCCTGTTAATTCCACAGCAGGCATACATGAGTACTGTCCTCCCATGATTAATACATTACCTATACCTCTATTTTACATGCCAAGAGAGTACATATATGACAATCTATATTTGTAGTGCAAGTACCCAAGTGGACAACTTACAGCTTCTTTCCACTCCAAACTCTTTTCCACTGAGAATATGGTGTAGGAGATTTTTCATATCAAAGGGGCTTAGATTCATCAAACTCTCTGAAGCTTCTTCGCCTGGGTTAAAAGAAAACAAACAGAAAGACAAACTTTGCTAGAAGTGGCTTTATAGCTTGTTTTCCTAAGTAAAGTGCTGATTAAATGAGGTTTGGTCACATTTACTTGTACATACTTTTTTTTTTTTAAAGGAAGCATTAGTTGCAGAGTCACATTTTAAAGAAAAGACACCTCAGGACTAAACACCAAGCACAGCATGGAGATAGCACTATCTGAGGTACTGAGTGCTGTGTGAAATCTCTCTGAAGCAGATGATGGGAAAGCAGTGGCTCCTTTGTACAGCACGATCGCTTGGAGAGGCTTTATAGCTATCTCCCAACAGCACAGACATACAGATCTACAGCACAGAGCCAGAATTCCTCCACAGAGAAATGCACAGGTGTGGAAGGCTTGTGCTTTGTTTTATTAAAGGGCCGTGCCTGTGAGAGAGAAAGAAAAAGCCCAACATACACAGGAGCACATACGTGTGCACCGACCAGTCGCCCACAGGCGAACACGGGAAAGGCAGCAGCGAGAGCTGAGGGCAGTGTACAAAGCAGCTGTCATCTAAGGGCACATGGTAACAGAAGGAACCCCAAGGAAGAGAAGCTCTGCACTTTGCACTTTGAACAAATCAGCTTCTGCTATTTAGCTACAGGTTTAGGGAAAGCAAGGCTTTCTGGACATTCTTCACACAGAAACAGAATTACCCCAGAAAATTGCCTGGCTTTTTTTGTCAACTTCTCCTAAGGGAGAAACCTGCTACTCCCCAACAGCAACCACTCCAGTTAGAGAGCAGCAGCACCGCAAGTGGGCTCTTCCTAACCTGCTACCAGGGACCCCCACTCCTCTGCACATGGAAGAAAATGGGGGAGATGAGAAATACGCCTCCACAAAGTTATGTCCCTTTAGTGTGTGTGTTAGAAAGGATAACGAGAGATGAACCACAAAAATGCAGCCCAGATCGTGCTCTTGAGCGTCAGCATTCACCTACAGATGTCAGTTAACTTAATTACTCTACATGACTGCTCCTTGTTAGACTTCTGACCCCTTTCAACAGGTAATGCTTCAGGATTTTTCAGATAATTCCTCTCTATTTTCATGCTTCCAAAGTGAGTTTAGAAGTATTTTTGCCTTGCACCACTTGTTTGTGACAATTCTCAGGGGTTTGTACGACATAGGCAACATCTTGGGGGTCTGGAAGAGGTATGTTTTTTTTTTACTGACTTCCTGGCAAAACAGCGTATCACTAGCTGAAATTGAAACAGCAACTATTTTTCAACTAAGTGCATTCAAGGGGAGAAGCCTTACACATAAAGGGAAGAAGATCAGGAGTTACTTTGAATTAAAGCTACAAGAACTATGAATTAAGCCTCAAATATTCAGGAGATACCTAGGGCACTTGTTCTCACTGACATGGTGGCACCGAGTCCCCAAACACACACCCGTGGACAATGTGATGACCTGGGCCTCAAACATTTACTGCCAGTCAGGAGACTTAAATATTTCATCTCCACTTCAGCTTGATTAACTGGGGGACGGAGGGACAGGAATCTTTCATTCAGTCAGAGAAGCTATTTCAAAGTTTGCTAACTGCACATGTCGAACGAAGAATTTAACAGGCATAAATGAGAAACTGACCGCTGAAGAGAAGGAGGAACAAAGCCACAGGCACCCTTGGGATAAGCTTGCCCTTACCTGAGCATTTCAGACTGCGAGCCAGCTCCGTGGCCATCACTTGAATTATCAGACCAATGCGGAGCCTGAGCATCTCCACAAAGAGAGACGGCTGCGACCGGACATACATCGCCAAGTACATGATGATTTCCTGTAAGGGCAGATCCAGAAGGGCACCCATTCAGAGCGGGTCACCTTGGCTCCCCCAGTCACGGAGCGAACGCTGGGCGCAGCTGGAAGCCCCCTTCTGACACACGCTGCATACCTGTGTCAGGACTGCAATGCTGATGTCTTGGCCGCTGGCTTCATAAATGAGATCCGTGAGTTCCTCAGGTGGCAGTGGGCTGCAAGGAGGCAAATCACAGTCAGCAGTGACTCAGACACCTGCTCGTAACCCCCTGAAGCACGTCACCCAGAAACATCTTTGCAACCACAAAACTGCCTGGGTGGCTGCAGTTCCTTTTGAAGGCGAGGAGTGAGTTTTAAAAGAAGATGACAGCAGCAGGACAGGACTGGCAGGAAGCTCAAGGGCAGGCCCCTGCTGTAACTGAGGCAGAGCTCCAACTTACGTGGTGATGATTTTCTCGCGGGGTTCTGGTGGCAGGCCCACTGTAAGTTGCTTGTGGTGCGACAGAAGGTCCGTGCATGCCTATCGTAACAGAACAGAAAGCAAGAGACCTTTCTCTGAATCACCTGGAAGTCACAGTGCTTTTAATTCCTGAAAATGAAGCATTTCTTCATCGATTTTTAAATGCATTTCTATTAATCACCAGATGCAGATTCAGCAGAATGCTGTTAGCTTGTTGCCAGAGATCCCTTGAGGTCAGAGCAATGAGTCTGCCCAGCCTCCCCACTCTGTGAAACCAGCAGCATAATGCTGAGGGACTACAAAGAGGCCAAGAGATCAAAAAGGACTTTACCCTTTATTGTAAGATAAACATTTGCTCTGTAAGACAAAAAACACATTTTGAATCAAAGAAAAATTTGGTGTACTAATTAATACGTTTCTTAAAAATATATCTTGAATAGATATATCTCAAAAAAAACCAAACACAGAACACATTACATCACATTCCTGAATGCATAAGCCCCTCGATACATTCTGAAAACAGTTCTTCCTCCAGTGCTTTACTCTTTTGCATTGACCTCCTTCAAAAGCAGGAGGTCAGTTTACCTGTTTTAGTATCCTGAATCAAAGACCTCACACAGCAACGTTCCTCTGATTTAAAAGAGTGTATTTTCCCTGCCTTCATGTGGAACAAACCAGATCGTTTCTACTCTCTTTCTCCTCCCCAATCCTTTGTCAGTATCTTTGCAATTTAACACATTGAGCTTCCTGGGAGAACTGCTTGTCCATCACATCTTGAGGATGGAAAAGACTGGGCTTAATGAAGTACCGCACAGAGTAATTAACACAATTGCTCCCCGCAGATATGACTGTCTAAGAAAGGGCATCCTTGGTGTGACAGGGAAAGCCTTGAAAATGGCCAGGAGTTAGATAAAGAGCTCTACAGAAATACACAGGTGTAAGTAGGAAATTAAACAAATACTTCAGAGTATTTGAGAAGAAACATTTTGTAGTGCTCAAAATCAAACCTGCACCCTTCCAGCAGATCTTTCTTGTTACCATTAAACAGTCACAGATATTGTGATACCTCTGCACATCCACATACAACCACACAGCTGCCTGTCTGCCCAATGGGACCGGTATCATCAGGTCATGTTTTAGCATCATCTCTAGCACCATGACATACTGGTGCTCCAAAGGCTGGCATGCTATCACAGCTGGCAACAACAGCCACAGCTCTGAAAGAACATAATGAAGCTTCTCTGATTAACAGAGATGAAATGAAGCCTTCACCATCATTTGCAGCATGACATTCTCAGTCCATGCCAGCAGTAGCACAGTACGCAGCACAGATGAACAGCAGTAAGATTTCAGATGGGAAAAGTAACCAATGTTTACATGTGAATTAGGGTTAGAAGGCAGCAAGCACAAGCCCTACTGGCAAACCAGTAGTTTCATCTCCTGTTTCCAGGCATGAAACTGAGTGAGCATTGCTTGCATCTCATACCTCAGCCAGGACTTCCACTCTCTTTTTGAGTATACCAGAGATGTAACGGATCAAGCCCCACTCCTGATTGAGGCCTGCCTTTCTGTAGAGCTCGTTGAGTAGGCAGTGAACGGTGACGCCATACTGCCCATCCAGCTTTGTGTCCCAGTCAGCGCCTCTGCCGGGAGAGAGAGGGGAAGGTGATTTTCACCAGATAAAACACCACACTGCTCCACCTTATCACACAACATGCAGTCTGATTTGCATCAACCTCCTCAGTTTGGTGATAAGACTTTGGTGTAGGCAAAACCTCTTGATATCAGGAACATTCACCTTAACTTGAGCACACAGCCATGAGCCTGTGACTCTGAAGCAACCACCCGAGGGGTTTCCTACCAGGCTTTAAATCAAGCATGTTTGCTGGAGGAATGCTCCACGTGGAGCTTTTTCGGAGCAGAATTCCACAATGCCTTCAGCACTGCTGAGGTCTGCACCCATTTTCCACATGCCTCAGGGAAGGGACTCTACGAGTTGTTGCCCTGCCTCTTTCTTGGCTAATAAGCTTCCATGCTCTTTATGCCATTACTGAACAAGCAAGGGAGATTTCTGTTCCTCTTCTGGTTCTGAAGCTCAACTGCATTATGGCTTCTTTTCCTACAGGAAAGGGGGAGAGGAACTGTTCACCAGGGAGCGTAGCAATAGGACAAGGGGCAGTGTTTTCAAGCTGAAAGAGAGCAGGTTTAAGTTAGATGCTAGGAAGAAATTCTTTACTATGAGGGCAGTGAGGCCCTGGCATAGGCTACCCAGAGAGGTTATGGAAGCCCCATCCCTGGAAGGCCAGATTACACTGGGCTTTGGGCAACTTGGTCTAGTGAGGGTGTCCCTGCCCAGGGCAGGGGGCTTGGGACTAGATAATCTCTGAGGTCCTTTCCAACCCAAACCATTCTATGATTCTGTGATTCTTGTCAACAGTGTTCAGAAGCATCACAGAATGACCTTTCAATGCCAGTTTGTGGGACAGAGCCCACAAGTAATCCACCTGCCTGTTCAACATAGATTCCCACAGTAAAACAAGCCCAGAAGAGGAAATTAAATGTAGCTAAATAACAAAAGAGTATTTTTTCAGGAGCACTGAGTTTTAGCCAGGGATGCGCTTAAGCATGCAGAGGGATGACAGGAAAACAACAGTGACTACTCATTAAAACTGCATTTTGCTTTTAGTTAGAATGTGACGAGACAAAGTTTCCCTCTGCTTCTCTTCTGTATAAAAATCACACTGCATCTTTGTGAACTTAACAGAGTGTCACAAATACAGCAAGGTGTGTTGTCAGTCATGGAAGGATTTGTGCATTTCACTAGTGAGCCTGGATGCACTCACAACTGTGAGCCAATCAACTGTGAAATTTGCATATTTTATATCCAAATTACTTATGAAATCAGGCAACCTGGAAATATCCCCCCACTGAAGCACAGACTATTTTAACTGCTCAACCCTGAACAGTGGAAAGCTTTTGCACAAGAATCATCAGACAGTGGTAATCAACTATAAACATGCTGAATAACTCACTTTAGTATATGCAAAATATATAAGGTATCTGCTTGGTCATGGAGCGTTGGACATTCCTTTAGCTGCTCAACAAGCCTTCTACAATCCAAATCACCTTCAGCATCTTTAGCCAAGTGCAAAGCATTTTCAGAGTCCTGCTAACAGAGACAGATGAAAAAAAAAAAAAAGATCTTGAAAAAAGTAGCAGATCAAGCTCAAACTGTTAACTCCCCTTTAAAAAGCACAACAGGAAAACAACAGAACTCTTCACTTGACAGACACATCACGTAGTTCTTGCCAGACTACTGCAGGCATGAAAGGGAGACCAACCCTAGGAAATACAGCACGCAGAGTGGAACTCTGTCTGAGGTGTGGGTTCAATCAACAAGGGAATAATTTTTTTTAAACAAAACAAAAGGTATTTTATAGAAGGACAAAACCTGTCATATGCTGTTACTTGCAAAGAGTTATTCATAAGCCCTTTTCAGGTGCCCAGTACAACTCCTTCTTCCTGCCTTGCTGTGGGATCCAGCTGATGCCTTACAGACATCAGTCCTTTCAAACACTCCCCTCCTGCTCAGACATCACTATAAGTAGCATTTCCTGGAGAACATCTCTAAAGGTCATGAACATCCCTTCCTTCCCTTTCTGTCTTTACCTAGGACTAAGGGTGATGACTTAACCTTTGGCTTTTAAAATAACCACCTGTTTTTTTTTCTTCTGCAGGAACAATTAAAATTTTTCTATTTAATAATGAATGTTTAACCAAAAAAACCTCACACAGGCAAAAAATAAACTGACTCCAAACCAAGGGAGTAGCTGTTTGGGGCTTCAGGCAAAATGCCTCGTCCCTGAAGGAAAATGAGAACTAGCTGTGAAGCACTGGAAAGGCTGCAGTATCAGGTCCTAGAAATCCAAGCAGCACAGCGATGCCCAGAGCTTACCTTTGCCTCAAAGAGATGGGGATTGTCAACAAGGTTCAGAGATTTCCTGTGCGTGTTCAGAGCTTTAGTGGGAAGAGACATGGGCACAGCTGGAACACAGAGCCACCAGGAAGAAAACAGGAGTCCACTTCAGTAACATGACAATCAAACACACATACATGAAGCAACTACACTACCTAAAACCAACAGAAACACCTCTAAGAGTCAAAACACAGACGCAGTGCTTCTGAGGTGCTGTGTCTGGAGCTCAGAGACAAGCTCATGTTCCGACCCGTATCTCTCTGCAGCCCTGTTCCCAGAGTTTCCAAAATCAGCCTGTCAAAGGCTCAGGCACCACATGCCCAGCTGGTACCTCTTCTGATGGCCCATGCCTCAGAAACCCTAAAGCCCAATGACCTGACCCTGCAAAGTGTTTTAAACATTTTAACAAGAAGTACGTGGAGAAAATGGTCTAACTGGCAAGATACTAAAGTAATAATGGTAAATGCAGGCTAATGCTCTGTTATCTTCATATATTGAATTTATTAGAGGATCAGGTGATGTGGCTTATGAAGGACAGGAGAAAAGACTAACAAAAAAGCCTGGGAGTTATTAATGTACATTGAAGTTGAGGGAAGCCTTTCTTTAACCAGACCGACTCCTATACACCTGCATATAAACCACTGCATATGTGGGCATCTGTTCACAAATTCAGTCAGAGCATTATTTTGATGTAAACCTTTCAGTCAGACTATTGGAAATATAGTTTAATTAGGAACACTGTCCTCCTTCTCTGCTCCATTTGTTCTTGCAAATTCAGAAAGCAGATGTGCATACTTCTGTTTTTCTGACATTGAAACTGTTCATTTCAACACAGCTTTATTAAAACACAAAAGTACATTTTGTCTGCTTTTGTTTATACAAAGGAAATTATTTCACTCACTAAAAGTTCTAAAATTTGTCCAACTGAGAAGCCACACCAGCTTCCATAACACTAACTCTGGTTAAATGTTACATGTCATAGCAGGTTATTTATGTGACACCAAGATGTGGGATACTGGGGGAACACCACAGTAACAACTTCAGATTTACCTCCTGGTAACCACAACATAGCTGTGTCGCTAGTTCTTCCTAAATCACAGAATTTTGGAAGACTCAAACTTACTCCTTTTAGCACCCAAACCAGCTTTTCTATTACTAGGACTAAACAAACAACAGGGAGAAATACCTGGAACCTCCAAGCCCTTTGTCTTGGCCATTATTGACAGGATCTCTTTTGTGGAATGGTTTGCACTGAACACAGGCGGCTGACTCGCAGTCTTTGAGGTGGGAGGCAGGTATGACTTCAGTGCTGTGCTCTGCAGGACTTCATTTATATACTGGTCCAGTTCGTCCTGGCTCTCTAGTGTGATGTACAAGAAAAGGTTTATTAAAGACACAAGCTATCGGTGCTTTCTTTTTTAAGTACATACACCAGCCTATTCTCACATACACAGAAGGACACATAAAAACACAAGAACATCCTAAGCAAGAAGTTTTTAAGCTCAAGAAACTGTGAAGATTTTTTTTTAAATTCATATTTGATACTTTGAAAACAGTTAGAAGTAATTTTTTTTCCATTTGAAAGGAAGCAGAATGGCTTTTATCTTGGCAGTAGTCCAACGATCAGCTCTTCCACACTTAACTGCTGTCTATGACTCCTCCTGGCCTCTTCTGCTGTCCAGCCTCTTCCACACTCCCCCACTACCTGCTGACTCTTCAGACTGAGCTTTACTGCAGCAGATACTGGTCAGCACCATACTAGGGACGTGAGAAGAGTGTGCCCAAACGCCTCCAAATTAAGTCATGCACTTACTGTCTCAAGACTGATGCACAAGAAGCCTGAACGACTATCAACTGTGCATACAATAGATTCCACATCATAGGTAAACCTGGGGTCACAGAGCTTCAAAGAGAAAACAACTGCAGGGAAAAATCACTACCTTTTTCACAGAAATCTGCTGGGTAGCCTCCGTATTCACTGTCAGGACTATTCCGGCCTTCACTGGGGTCATCAAACAGTTTGACATCACAGTCTGGATCCAGGAAGCTCAGGTATGTATGAGAAGAGGTGGTGAGAAATTCGGACAGCTTGCCTATCTTCACCCTGCAAACAGGAAGGCAGGATGGAGGGTGTTAACAGCCATTATTCTGATACTGATTAATGCTCACTGAGCGTTCCACAACTCCTCCAAAATCTATCAAATCCACCTTTGGTAACTAGGAAGAGGAGGATAACTGATTGAGAGAGAAACAAATGCAAAGCAATAGCTGCAGGACAGCTGGTACTTGCTGCTCTGGCTACTGACCAAACGTAACCACCCCGTGGCAGCACCCCCAGGCCTAACCTACAGCCTAATTAGGCAGGGTGCTGAATGCTCCTATGAAGAGAGGCCCTGAACAAAGGCCTAAACGCTGAGGCTAATGCATGACAAGCTGGGGCTGAGAAGCTGGCATGGACAGCAGAATCTTTTCACAGAACTGCAGCGCTGCTAAAAACCAGAAAGCAGGTCTGATTGTCAGGAGGAGGCACTGCCTGAGGGACAGCAAACAGGAAGAGAACAGGGAGACACTGTGGCATTGCTCTGATATGCAGGTGAATGGAACACATAAACTTACAAGTACGACTTGTAATTGATGTTTAAAGCATGTCCAGTAAGTGTGAAATTTAATTATTTCTTAAAACAAAAGCCCACTCAGACCAAGTCTTTTTACTCCCAAAGGTCTTTTTACTCCTTAGCCATTAATTGCACTCAGAGATGGCACACCTCTTTGGAGACAGAGCCTTCCCACTGCATCAGAAGTCCAGCTACCATCTGACAGCCACACAATAATTATAGCTGAAACTTCTCTCTGCAGTGTTCCAGTACAAGGCCTATGCACTATCCTAAATTCAAACCCAAGTCTTGTACAGTGACAGCACAAGAGGGAACGGGTTCAGGTTGCATCAGGGGAGGTTCAGGTCGGATACTGGAAAAGATTTCTTCACTGAAAGGGTGGTGAATCATCGGAACAGGCTACCCAGGGAGGTGGTAGAATCGCTGTCCCTGGAGCTGTTCAAAAACCAGGTATATGTGGTGCTTTGGGAGATGGCTTAGAGGTTACGGTGGTGCAGGGCTGACAGTTGGACTTGATGATCTTGAAAGTCTTTTCAGTTAAATCATAGAATCATCATGGTTGGAAAAGTGATGGAGAGACTCATTTGGGGGTTCAGACATTACCTTGCACCTCCAAAATAACCATCCTCTAATTTTCTTATGGTGGCAAGAACTGCAGGGTGAATGTCAGTACCATCATCAACTGAAAAAGAATAATGGAAGAGTTTGAAGCTTACCAACACATAAAGTGGATGATTGGGTGTTCCCTATAAAGTACATCAGACAAATTTAAAATAGTACCCACACTGGTATCCAACAAAAAAAAACCCAACAAACCCTCAAAGAAGCAAGCAAACAAAAACCCAGCTCTGACACAAGTTCCAAAGGGATTTCTCAAGGTGAGAACCCACCCACTGAAGGCAAGTTCCAAAGGGCTATCTATAATTTTTTTTTTGACAGAAATAGCACAGAGAGGAATGGGGAGATTCAAGAATACAGAGATGGTGTAACCCCAAAATGAAGTATTACCATGTCAAACAAATTCAGCATATCCTTGAGAAAGTTAAGCTGTACTTTCCATGTTGAAACTCAGATGTTGAAAGTCATGCCACCTGTCTCCTTCCAAACCAAATCCCATCTTACTCCCCTGCACTGATCTACTCTGCTTGAAGCACAGAAAATGAAGTTTACCTAGCATTGTGTGGGTGATGGGAAATGTCAAGGTTGGTCTCCCTGTCATCCTCCAACAAGAAGTGAGGTAAGCCAGCTCTGTCTTAAGCATCTCCACAATCATCTGATTGTCTAGAGCCAGATAGAAGTGATGCTGGTCAGTAAACTAGAGAACAGAGAAATATGGCATATGAGTATTGTCAGTGCTTTTATTATTTAGGGGAGAAAATGAAAAAAAAAAAAAAATCACAAAAGCCTTATGAACTATTGTTGTGGTTTAACACCAGTTGTAACAGAGCACTGCCTCTCTTCCCCCTCGGGGGGATGGGGTGGAAAATGGAAAAAAGAATTGCATGAGTTGAAAAAAAGACAGCTTAATAGGGTAACAATAGAAGAGGATGATGATAATTTTTGTATCTAAAAAGAACTCTGTGATGGACAAATCCCATTGCTTACCACCTGCAGGAAAAAAAAAAAAACCAGTAAAACAAACCAACCCAATGCTCAGTTTGTTTCTGAGCAGCAACCCCACCTCCCCATTTGCTTCCCCAGTTATATGCTAAGCATGATGTCATTATGCTATGGAATCTCTGTTTGATGTTCCCTCCCAGCTCCTTGTACACCCCCAGCCTCCTTGCTGGTGGGATGGGGTGAGAAGCAGCAAAGGCCTTGGCTCTGTGTGAGTGCTGCTCAGCAGTGTTGAAAACACCCCTGTGTCAGCAACGCTGTTTTCAGTCCAAGTCCAAACCAGAGCCCTGTACCAGCCATGTGAATAAAATTAACTCTGTCCCTGTCAAAACCAGCACAACTACTCTTGACTCCAACCCAGATGAAATGAACTAACATTAGCTACAAGGCCTGTGACTGTACAAACGAAGTCCAATGCCTGTGCAGAGCCCATGAATTTACCCTTGTAGGCTGACTGTGAAAGAAGTGATCCATACAAGTAAAAAGTCACACCCCTGAAGCAGAATCTTCCCAATGGTGAATTACAGCAACCTATGATCTGGAAGATGCAAGTATCCCAACTGTGGGGGAAAAACAGTGGTCACAAAACCAACAAACAGGCTTAAGCATATGCTGGGGACTGGGAACTAGTAAGTGTCCATCTCTCAGGAACTATCTAAAAGCCAAGCAGAATACAGAAGAGCTGGAGGCTGCTGTGGAAAAAAGGTATACTACGTGTACAGTGGTAAAGCACGCTCTTCCCACCCACTGCAGAGGGAAGCCAAGAACCACAGTAAGAGATTATTACAGCTACTTCTGAAGCTGGAAACCAAAAAAGCTGGACAAACAATACAAAGTATCTCAAATCAGCCACAACAAAAGTTAAGGAAGCACATAAGTCTTGGGGAGGAGTGGAAAAAAGAGGCTGTGATGTAAAATAAACATCAGTTAGTAAGTCACATAGTGCCCAAGGAGAAAACAACCTGTAAATATATCAGAATTGTTAGGAAAACACAGAAACTGTAGATCCTTTAAGAAAGAAAGAAAGGAGGTAGGAAGTGAGGATACAGACAACCTGAAGCCTTTGATATTGGTTTTACCAACAAAAGAGAAGTAGCGAATGATGACCTGTAATACTACTTCTAATGAGGTGACAGGAGCCCAGCCTGAGTACAGGAAGAAAAGGTTAAAGGGCAGGTCAATTCAAGCTGGCAAAGTCCAGAGAAATTACTTCACAGAATTTAAGGAGCTATCCAAAACAATCCCTGAGCCACTTGCATGGTAATTCAGGAAGAAGTCCCAGAAATCCAGAGAGAAGCAAACACACTGCCCATCCTTAAAAAGGAGGACCCAGGGTAAGATAGACCAGTCAAGTTCAGTGCCTGAAAGCACAGGGAAACAAAGCCAATTTGAGACCACCAAGATAATTACAAAATGATAAAGCAAGGTGGCTAAACTGTCATATCAAACCCCAATCTAAACCAAGCAATTTTCCCTCTTTGGGAGCATCTGGTTTGTAGGCACAAGGAAGTGGCTGACATTTCTCAACTTTTGCAAATTTCCTATTAGTGAGCTGAAGAAAAAACACCTGAGGAGGCAGAACTGCTTGAAAAATTGTTCTCAACAGGTAGTTATTATCCTCTCATTCTGAAAAAAAAAAAAAGGTTATCCAAATGGGTCAGCCTTTGCCCCACACCTAATCAATGTTTTCATTACAGAACAGGACGAAATACAAACTAGAAACCCACAAAATTTGCAGACATTACTCAAGATCAACATCAATGAGTTAACTGCTGACCTTAGGAAGGTGAAATTAAACATTAACATTTCCACCAGAAAAAAAGGTTTTGGGGGGAAGGTCTGGCTACACAGTACAACAGAAATGTAATACAGGTTTTAGTCAAAAATGGCATAATCAGGAACTGTCAGTGTGCTACTGATGCAAAGATAACTGCTGTTTTGGAATATGTGTCTGATTCCTTGATACGTGGCAAGATTTCAGCTGAAATACTGGGTCCTACTTGAGTAGGACAATGTGGACAAAAAGGTACTTTGAAAAAAATTCATGACTCTAAGGAATTCTTCCCTAAAAATTAAAACAGGACAACAAATAATCTGTTAACAAAGCTGCTTGTGATCAACTGACATACAAAAGAATGGTAAGGGAGGTGCACCACTTGCAGTAAATCTGAGGTTTGGACATCATGAAGCTCTGCAGAAGCCATCTACAGAGTCCACTGAAATTTAAAGATTACATTAGTCAAACATCTATTTAAAAGGGTGTGAGCATTCTTCACCTCCTCCAGCTGCATAAGTTTACAGGAGCATATGATATTTCATTAAATGTATAGGTAAGATTCATTAATTCTGGGAGAATAAAGCCTCCAGCTAAATTGCAAAAGGTTCTAAGCAGAACACAAACAGAACAAGCCTTCCTCAGCACTACTGTCCCTTCCAACAATACAATGAAGGATTACAACTCAGTCTCTTGGGGGTTACAGTACTTGGCACGTTGATGTGAAACAAAGCTTTCCATCAGAGCAATCAGGAGGAAGACATCTGAAGTGGCCTATTTCTGGAGAAAGTACTTCATTAGCTAGAATGTTGGTTTGGGCAGAGATCAGTAACAGCTTTGTGCTATTGATCTGTTGTGTTTGCCTAAGCCAGAAGCCAAAGAAGCCAGGCTCTGTATGACAGAAGAGAGGTGTATGGGCACAGTCCTGCCATGCTGATCACCCCGAAAAAGCACCTGAAAACCCCAAAAAGCAAAGCCCATCTCCTTTACCAGCCCTGCTCTACCTGAAGCAGAGTGACAGCAGTTAAAAACAAAGTGCCTCGCTAATGATTAGCCATTAAGCAAGCAGTGATTTCCCTGCCAATTTTTACATGCTCACCTGAGGGGTAAAAGCAAATATTTGGTTTCTTATCACGTAGAGCTTGGAGGTGCCTAACACCCCGATGTGCCGGTGTGGCCGCCCGCTTAACTTCATGGTCTTGTTCCGGCCTGTACAGAAAAGAGAAAGAAACAAAGACTTACCTTAACATTCCCTGTGTGTGGTTTTACATAACAACTGGTTCAGTCAAGGAGATCTAACTTCATACCTATCAGTAAGGCAGAAAGTGGAGGGAGATGCCACAGGCTGGTCCACTTTGTAGCAACCAGCAATGTAACAGCTCAAGTTCTTCAAAGGCCTGAGTTCAAATACAAATTTTGGCTTCACTGACCATGGGATTGGGTCTTTTAATTACAGTCATTCCTCAGTACTCAGAGCTTCCCTACCAGAGGAACAGAAGGTGTGACCTTTCAGGAACAAGGCCATCAACACACAGCAGAAATTGCAGTGCTTTCACTGTAGATACTTAAAAATTCTTGCCTACGTAGGGCTAAATCCAAATATAAAGTAACATCCAAATACAAATATATGTTTTTTTTGTTCTCATCAGAGTAGTAAGCTCCACTTTTCCCAGTAGAGCTTATTAGCGAATGATCCACCATGCACCCTTCGCTCCCACGAGCTGACTTCAATCTGTCAGACAAGCAACGGAGCCTGAAAATACAGCCCTGTGAACATTCCCACAGAAGTCACTGTTAAAAACAATGCACTGATGTGTCACATCATCCTACTCACCTGCACTACAGAAAGAAAGATATTATCAATTATTATGAAATAAACATAAGTGTCAAAGACCTGCAAATCTCTCATTTGTAAGAAGGTCTTTGGAATAAAAAAAGACAAATTCTTCCCCAAAAGCAGCAGATGCAATTTATTTTTTTCCATGTAAAGTCCTAGAAAGTGAGCCCTTATTTGAAGACCCTGCTACTTAGGATGCTTCCAAAAAACTTCCTGTGATAACAAAACCAAAACCACCCACACGAGACCCACCGCCAAAACAAAAGCAGCACCTTTACTAAACCCAGTTTCTCTGTGGAAGTAGTTCTTGCAGGACAAAGAGTCAGTTCTTGCCTAGCTCCAAAGATACAAGAAAACTTGTATTTTGGTCACCTTTTCTAGTGAGGCTTTTTTTCCCCCTATTGGAGTTCCTTATTTAAGGCTGAAGCTGTAATTTCATTAGGCATCTTCACATAAAAGCGCTTTTTTTTTCTTTAAATCAAAGAAATTGAGACAGTATGAAGCAAAAACAAACCCCACAACACCACCTCTAGAAGTCTCCTTGAACAGCAGCAGAGAGGGGTGGCCATGTTCAAATACCTACCCAGCATGGTGTAGAGGTTACTGAGGATGCGAGCTGGCTGCACTCTGAGTGGATGAATATCAGCAATGCTCTCAACATTGATTCCATGGTCTTGCAAGAGAGTCTTAATCTGATTAGATTCTGCCAAAACAGTTACTGTGTAACAGAAAAACAAAGACATGAGTGAGACCCAAACTTCTCTTTGTAACTGCCTGTCTCTACTGTCAACTCTCAAGTTACTGCACAGTTGATCAACAGGCCTCACTTCTTTCTTAATTAATGATCCTGTGAGATGAAAAGGGATTGTAAGAGGGTGTCAGGCAGCTTCTGGCTCTCTGCTTTCCAACATGTCTTGCCGTGTCCTCACGAGGTCTCTACTCTAACCTCCTGCTCAGCGCAGGTCAACCCTGAGGTTAGACCAGGTTCTCTGAGGCTTTATCAGTTTCTTCTGATTTCTTTCAGTAGCAGTAGTTTGGATCATGGGGTCTCTTTCAGCACATGGTGCTTTCTTTGCCATAAAACAAGGAGAAACCCAGCTTGAAAATCTTCATTGTTTTAACAGCGCACTGTGCCAACACGGCCGGGTCAGTGGGGAACTGGTGTTTATATGTATAGCAATAAATGCTACAGTGGCCATAAAACAGCAGAGGTGGGGAAAAAATGGGTCCCAAAAATCAGAGGAATTCACAATCCAGGCCTTGATCCAACTTCTTGTCCTGTTTGAGGTTTTGCCCATTAGCTGGATTATTGGTTTGGGACTAATAATTCAATGTCATTCTTCGCATTATATATACTCGTCAAAGAATGCTAAAAATAAGCAAGTATTAATATTTCTGTTAGAAATTAAGTGCTTCAGAATAGCAAAAAGCCACCCCCGTGAGACACCAACAGGGGATAAAGAAGCACCTGCCCATGTCACAGTATCACTGACAAAGGCTGCTCCCAATAAACGAGCTGGTTGCTTTTCTGGAGCAGTACAGGCCCTGGAAAAGCCTTCAAATCCTGACCAGCTGGTGTTTGCCCTTTGCTTAATTTTCTGGTTTTGGCTGTTCCTGCATTGACAGAAGAAGCCACTCCCCTGCAGCAGCCAAAAGACAGCTGTACGTCTGTCTGCCTCACCTCTGTGTACAGAGATCCTCCCCACTCTCTGGTACCTTGGAAAAGGGGCTGCACAGAAACTGAACTAAACTGACCGGTCTCCTGCCCTTTCTTGCTAGAATCCACCACGATTTTCCTTTTCACTACAAAATTAAGTTTGCCATGCTCCAGTCCCTGACCAGTCTTAACATTTTATCAAATATTTTGTCAAAGTTTATTAAACCTGATGTTCCCTCTGGGAAAGTGGCAGCTAGGGAAAGAACCCCTTTCTCCCTCCTTCTCACAGTAACACCAAAGCACCCACATCCCATATGAAAATCCATATTGTTTTTAAACATGACTTCTTTCCTGTACATGGAGACTTTGCCATCACATAATCCAATTCTCCCAGAAGGTTCAAAAAGCTCCCTCACCTTGTACCACGACATCACGTTTAAGTCCAGTAGAAAATCTCCTGTTTAAGGGATCGATTTCACCTGCAGCAAGAAACCCCTAGAACAAATGGAAACAAAAGAAGACAGGAAACAAGCAGCAGTTAAGTAAAAGGCTTCTGATGACATCTAGAAGAATTCCTAACAAATTTCTATATTTTAATCAGGGCAGCAGGACTAAAAGCCTGGTTTCTTTACCCCACCCAGTAAGTAGCACATCAAGTAAAAGCAGTGTCTGTGATATTTTTCAGAATGACCAGAAAACTGTTATGACTGACATACTCTGCATGCCCATATTTCCAATTTTAGAAGCTGCAGCAACTGACACAATTTTACCAGGCCAGTGATTATTTTTTCTATAGCTCCACAGAGATACCCAGTGGTTCCTTTACCAAGTCCACGGCTAACGTGTGACAACTGTGCAGGTGTCTCATGCCACAGAGTCAAGGCACAACCTTGTGGAGCTGAAGCAGTGCAAAATCCTAGCTCTGAGACAGCCAAGTCAGCCTGGGCATACTCCTCTAGCCTAACCATAGTTATTGTCTATGCTAGAGGCATATTCTTCTAGCCTAACCATACGTTCAGTCCATCTGACAACTGATCCAGCTTGATTTATATACATTACCAGAAAGAAAGCTCCTGAAAGGGCAGAGCCACCCCTCCAAAGTTCCACTGGAAACACACACTGCCCCCAACCCATCATCCAAATAGTAAAGGCCAAGCCACCTCAAACCAAAACAAAATACAAGCTCACAGACTACACAAGAAACAATTACCTCTGCTAACAGGCAGCTAAGGATATACAAGGATTGGCCCCAGAGATGAGGCAACTTTCCCACTGGGACACGATCCACTGAGTGAGGATTTTCGTACTCCTCATCCACCTAAAAACAAATGCACAAGCAAGAAAAATTTACCCTAAAAGTTGTGAAGAACAATCAATAACATGGAAGTACTTGGAAAAAAACCCCATGGTCTACCACCCACCCTTTCTAACCTGCCATTATTACTGGCATCGCCATACCTCTGTTTTCTTTAAAGGCTGCATGTTTTCTGGGACAAGAGCTATGCTCCCTTTCTGTAGGCCACCCCATCCTTCAAAGCTTGAGGTTGAATGGGGACTCTGCATGTAATTACAGCGCTCATCTCAGCACTTCCCCTTTCTTCTCACCATGCCTTCGCTGCCTTCCCTCTGAGCAGCTTATAGGTATTTCTGCTGCTGCTTTCCAAACCCTTGCAAGATGACACCTGAACTTCACTGAAGTCTACCTGGTTGCCTTAAGTAAAGGTGCTTTCCAAAAACTGAAGACTGTTCCACCTTGGTTTTACAGTATATGGATCTACTGAGGACAGGAAAAAACCAAACCTTCCTAGACAACATCTTTACCACAGCCAATTTAAAATTTGTCAATGATAGGAAAAGTCTACCCTGTTTATTTGGCACATTCATCAAATTCACAAGGCAGCTCTGAACTCTTACACACTTGTTCCCACTACGAAGGTGATTTGGAGCTTCCACCCAAGATCTGCAAGCAAGACATCAGCGATGGACGCTCCCTGCCCAACCTCAGACCAACGCAGGAGGCTCCACACACTTTGTGAGTGAGGGCTGGCAAGTTTGAAGCTGGAGGGAAGGGATGCAAGGGAAATAGCATGGAAGAGCACAAAAGCTTATTTGAATTTCTGCCACGATGGGAGAATCACATAAACAGTGTCAGCAAAAAGGGGGGAAGAAAAAAAAACAACCAAACCAAACCACCAAACAAAAACCCTAGCCCAAACCCTAATCCATCTGAAACCAGTTTCTCTCTCTCACATACAAACTCTGGAAAAAAAACCACAATCCACAAGCAGGACAGTCTATTTCTTTATTGAGCTTCAGTCCCTAAGTCAGCATAAGCACTTCTTAAACACATTTTTATATGAGGATTTAAAACTTCAGACCTGCTCTAATATTTCTGTTGGCACCCAGATTCCCAAAACAAAAATGTGACCATCTGGAAGCCTAAAGTTTACCATTTCTCAGCAGGAGCTGTGAGAGGTCTCTTAGCTTTTAAATGAAGTGCAGTAGTCATCTTTTATTGCTGGTTTACATGTATGAGCTACAGGAAAACAATAAACCTACAGTTTGTCTTGTTGTCTGTACTCTGCATACTGAAGTGGATGTTGCATTTTCATGATACCTTTTCTGGAGGGACGGCGTACAGCTCAGGCATCAGCACTATTCCATTCTTGTCTCTAAGGAGTATTCCTTCCAGGGCCTCTCTGTACTCTTGAACCTGCAGATATTTTTAAAAGAGAGTGAGAATTGACATTGCAGTCAGTAAAACCAAAACAGTGAAGTTGAAGTCTTAGTACGTTCCAAAAGTGCTCTTCTGCTGAAAGTTTGTTTAACAAAAAAAATGGAGGGGGCAGAGAATCATGACTTGCTGATGGAGTATCAGGGTTCAAATTCTGAGAAACTGTTCCAGCATCTTAATATTACCAGCCTCAGAAATGTAAACGCACATGCATCCCCCTTTGCCCTGTAACACACCACTGCAGTACAAAGCTTTTAACATATTCCTCTCAAGAAGTCACCAGAATGAATCCTATGTGAAATTTTCAACAGATGGCAACGCAGTGAAACGGATGCCAGGACTGCCAATATCCCTAAGTGCGTAAGGTGCATACACTGTTAGCTTTCTACCATGTATATTTATGATTTTCTAAATTCTGCTATGCAGGACTGGGAAATCAGTCTCTTAACTGATTTGCTTAAAGATTTGCCCCATGAAAAAGCTTTATTAAACTATTTAAAGTATCTAAGTTAACTGAACAGGAAATCCTCTTGTTCTTGCTTTGTTAGATGACATACTCTGAACAGGAATACCAGACTGATACAAATTAAAGAATATTTAATGTTATTTTTACCAGATGCCTTATTTTGTTCCATTTCTTAACTATCCCACTCCAAGTTTTTCCTTAAAGGGAAGCTGTTTTCAAGGACTACCAGCACCTGCCTCTGAAATCCTATTTCCACGTGCAGTGGAAGGTGCAAGGTGAGATATGTATTATGGTACACTGTCCTCCTCCACGCCGAGTCCTCAAGGTCTTTATTTTTCTAACAACTACTGCTTGCAGTGGTAGGCAGGGAAGACCAGACACCCACCTCAGTGCGCCAGCCATCCAGCTGTGTTTGAACGGTGGGAACCTGGAGGAGTGGCCAGTCTGACCATGCCCTAGCACGGCCCATCTGCACACCACAAAGGCAACCAGGTACATACTGTCTCAGATAACCCAACCAAGTTCTAGAGACTGCCTTGGGAAGTGGGATTTGACTGACACGACCAAACTTTCACTAAACTTTCTGATTTTCCCCCTCCTGAAATAACACCACTTCTCCCTCCAGAAGACTGTTTTTACCTCATTCAAGAAAGAGATTTACATTCTTAGTGCATTTCACTGAACTTACAGAGATCTGGTACAGAAAGCAGGCTTTTTGGTCTGAAACTGTCTGCTTTGTTTCTGATGCCACTTTATTTTTTAAGGGGTTATGTTTAACAATCTCCTGTCCCTCTGCATCCCAGGCGATTTTATATCACATGTTTTGTTCTGGGTTTTTTTTTTTTTAGCTTCCTTCAAGCCACCAATCTAGAGAACCCTTGGTATGAATACTTGACTACTTGCTGCTCTTTCAGTTGCCAATACTCTCCAGGTGCCACTATAATCTTTGGAGGGCTACAGTCAGTTTCCCTCCTCTGACCACTGGATGCCTGACACAGTGAAGACATGAAGTAACTTAGGGAATTAGTGAAATGTCTCATCATGATCCAGTCACAAATCTCCTCAAACATACAAAAGGACTGGAAACACTATGAACCTTGTCATCAACGGCCACAACACAGAGCTTGGGGGAAAAGATGCTAGTCTCATCCTTAAATAGTTATGAAAGAAGCATCAAGGTTGGTGATAAGACAAAACCAGGCAAAAACCAACCCTTCCCAGCCCAGTTTGACCAAACCAGCTACCAGAGCCACTCAAACTGGTAGAAAGGGGGCAATGAGGTCCGAGTGTGCGCAACACCACAGCCTCTCCCATGTGACAAACTCCCCAGGAAGGCCAGGCTGGCTGAAGACTACTCCCATCCTGCTGATGGGGTAACCAGCCAATACCCAAAACAAATATGGAGCAAAGCTATGGGAGTGAATTCAATGGCTTTGAATTTCCATTGAAAGCAATTTCTTCTTTCCTCACCTGAATTTTGTCCTCGTTAAATACTCCATCAATTAGGAAGTACGTCCAGAATACGGGCCACTCACACTCAATATTCTCAAAGAGCTTGAGCTCAGCAGGATCGTAGTGCAGCCTGCTTGGATCCTGGAAATTCAATCGTGGTCGTTTAGTCCCAGTGCTAAATTAGTCACTCATATTCCAATCATAACAGAAGCCTATTTTATACAAACAATTCAACACAGAAAGCCAGTAACAACACTGGTTATTGTTTCCATGCGGCCTTTTGACTTCTTTTTCACATTCAGTCTCAAACTCACTTGATGGTTCCCCTGACCAATCAGCCCTTCCCAGTCTCTGAATCTAGGTGCCACCCAAATACAGAGACACCACTTCCCCTCAGGCACCAAAAGCATTTCTAACGGTTCCTTCCTTAAAGAGCTATGAATTACGTTCTGTCCTTAGTAACTGCTTTTCGAGTCTCATTCAGATGTGTGTCATTTCTAGGGTGGACACCTGGATAACCTCCACATTCACCAAAACGTCCTAACAGCGACACAGAACCTCCCCTTCACGCAAATGAGATTAAAAAAAGGGGTCTATAAACAAGAGACAAAATTCTTCTTCATGTCTACTGAAAACATCCATGGGAAGTACCTCTCTGGGTGTCTTGTAGCCATCTCGGAGAAAGCGACAGCAGCCGTAGCGGCCCTGTAAAGAGACAGACAATCACAGAAAACGTCACACACTGCTCTTCCTCACAGACTAACAGCAGCATAAAAGTATGTGCTGAGTGAGTTTTAAACACCCCTCAGGGATTTTCCTCCCTCTTTCCTACTCACAGAGGCGCCAAGTCTGGCAACCCTTGTTTAGTTAAGATCTTTGGTGAAGAAAGTGATGTTCTGCTTCTCTTTCCCTCTGGAAAATAAGAAAGGAAATCCTTACCTGCAATTTGGATATGATTTCACTCTTTGTCACATTAACAAGGTTTAGATCCTCCACTGCAAAAGCTGGGTAAGAAATAATAGAGAGAAGGCCAGCATCTATCTCCTTGGACGTGGATGCCCTTGGCAACATGGAGTACAGAATAGACTGAGGAAAACAGGAACAGAAAAGAGGTATGTAAACAAATTACCTACTTCAAAGGACTACATAAAATGCAATTGGAATAGACTATACTATTTGCAAACCGATGGAGAACTCACTGTGTAGTTCTTTCTAACTGAATTACAATGAGAATGCTTCTCACCACTGAGTTTCACATGATCAACTAGAAACTGGGTGAACAGCATAGGCTGACGCCATCTTACTACAGTAAGTTCTTGGTTCAGTTAATCAGTACTTAGTTTAAAAATAAGAGGGAGAGGGTGTTGGGTTTTCCCCTAGGAAAGGAAAAAGAAGATTAAGTTTTACCTGACAATGTTCTACTTCATCAGGAAGAACATGAATCACTGATTTGTGTCCTCCATGAGCTCCAAAAAGATCTAGTTCATCAATTGCTTCTAGAGCAGCCTTAAAAAAGAACCAACCACCAAACAACAATCTGACACTGTAAAAACCTCTTAAGCCAAGTATAAAACCTAGCACCTGTGGTTACACTCTGAAGGCAGAAGTTTACTTCAGAGACATTTTATCATCTTCAAAGGACAACCTGGCAATATTTTAGAAAAGGTAAGTATTTCTGTATTTCCACTAGTAGGATACAGGACTGATGTGCTGCTGACCCTTCTTGCAATTTAAAGGCAATGCAAAGCAATCAGGAGCAGGGCTTCCACTGAGATACTATCTGAAGTAATAACAGTACTCCTGTCATATTCCAAAACAGCCCTCACATTCAGCAGCCTTTCACTCCTCCTGCCAGCAGAACTATTCAAAGAGGAAGCGCTTCTTCAGGATGTCTCAGAATCAGCAGAGGCCAGAGTCCAGAGGAGAGAGCATCACCATCTCTCCAATACCATCGCTTCCCAAGGGAAAGGGAAACGAGATGCCTGCTCTCTGCACAGCCATCCAAGGCACAGCACGCTCCGTGTCAAGTGGTAGATCACCACAGCTCACACCTCTTGGCTGTAACGTGTCTGACTAGCAAAGACAGTAGCAGCCCAACCACTGGCTCCATTTGGACACCCCTACTTTAAACTAGTAGGCTACAAAACCTGGCGTTGCAGAAGCAGGGTGTGCAGTGCCGTGCAGGGAATGTGGCATGAAGACAGCAAGGACCAGATGCCCAGAGCAAGGCTAGCAGAGAATACACCTTCCTCTGAAAAGTGTATTCACAGGGTTGTGGGAGCTTTTGGTATTGCTCTGTGCCCATTTTTCGCCCTGCAGGTTCATGGTAACATCAATGTCTGACAAAGGAAGGATCACCCAGTGCAGCTTGCCTTAGTTGCTCTGCAAAGGGGCAAGGGTATTTTCCTGTTTCCAACACAAACTCGGCTTTCCTGTCTCTGCAGAGCCGCTCTCTTTAGCTGAGCACTGCTGCAGCAGACATTCCTGATAGCAGCAGAAAGCCCCACTGAGGAACTGACTGTCAGGACCGTGGCCAGTCTTAATGGTCAACAAAAGCCACCAAGACCAACTCAAAGGCATATGCTCTGTGCTGAACTGCTGCCACAAGCAGGCACACAAAGCAGACAGGGGAGAGAAGTGTTAAGAGGGAGAATTCCTGAGGCAGATTTTTTAAAAATAGCATCTACCTCACCCTCTGCAGGTGGGCCTTCAGCATGCCTCCTGGTCCCCACCCCAAAGAGCACCGTTACTGAACTCAGAGCCAGAGAGAAGAGAAGCTGTGCAGCAAGTCCCTCAGATCATCCTGACATCAACACACCCAGAAGTAGTGCAGAGACCACTGAGCATCAGGCTATTCAGTGCAAGTAAAATGTGTACTGGAAAACAAAGGAATAACCTCCTCCCATGGACACTGCCCCATCCCTGTTTGACCCATGACCAGCAGGTTCTCCCTCTTGCAGCCCCACAAGATCTTGGTAACTAATAAATCCTGGCAAAACACAACTACACCTTTGACCTTAACAATATTTGGCTTCTGTCAGTCTGCCAAACACCATGGAAAAAGGTACTTGTCAGTCACACATTTACATTTATGGCCACCTGGGCTTCACTTACTATCTGTGTTACTTTGTGCTGTGAGGGAACCAGAAATAGCCGCATTCTTTGAGGTATATCTTTATTCATTTTTATCTCAATTTCTTAAGACTGACATTCTGCTGCTTTCCAGAATTTACATCCAAAATTAATGTCACTGTGAAAGCATCCTATATAACACTGGGGCTGGATAATTTAGAAAGAGGGACAGAAAACCAGAGGCCACTTTATGAGACTGCACCTCAGTGAATCTGTCAGACTCGTGCCTCAGTGCACCTGGTACCCAACTTGGAACCCCCAGAACAGCTGTGCTGAGGCCATACAATGAAAGCCATTATCACGAGGATCTTACACTCAGAAATTCTTTGAGTGTAAAAATTCTTATACAATGTTAACTATTTCAGTGGCCAAGAAGACTACGCAAAGGAAGCCATCAGGTTTGTCAGAACCCCTCAGCATGACAGAACACCCATGAAGAAGGTGGTGCCAGAAGATACTCTTACCTTGGCCATCCCTACGGAGCTCGCATTCAGTTCAGGGATGCCCTGGTTTGTCTTATCACCACGTTCCCAAATTCCATAATCCTGCAACACCATCAAGAAGAAACTGTCACAATGATATAGAAAAACAGCGTTTACCCCCTTGTCCCACAACTAAACCAGATCCCTGAATGAAATTAGTTTATTTGCCTGAACAACAACACCAACACCCCCCGCCCCCACAAAAAAACCCCAAACCAACAAAACAAGATGAAGAGGGGGAAAAAAGGCTCCAAGTCCCAGGGAGCGTCCAATCATGTTCAAAGAGCAGCACATAAAAACAGACCCAGCAAGATCAGGCCTACAACCATGAATCACTGTGTTCACAGAACACATGAAGCCCCCTGTGCAAGCTTCTTCCTGCAACCCTTCAACTTGCTGCTTTCCAAAGAGTTCGTTAACACTTTGCTCTCTTCAGGAGGGCCCCTGAGATTTTAGTAAAGCATCAGAAAATATTACTATCCATGAAGGAAAACGGTTACTATAATCAAACGAGTATAGCTCACCCAGGCAGCAGTAAATCTTTCACAGCCCTCCCACCACCTCCAAAGATGTTGCTCACAATGTGAAGTGCTGACAGGTTCTGTTGTCTTCTCAGAGAAAATGAAGTCCATATTTTTCTTCTCCACCAACAAATGATTCTCCACTATGTAAATCACCCAGTGTTTGGGTGATTTACATATAAATAACTACTTACAGCAACTTTGTAGGCAGCTTCTATGTAAAAAACAAGATTCTGAATAAAGGCAACTTCATCAAGGGTGAAGATAATACGTAGTCCTGATTAAAAGAAGGGAAGAGAGTGACTACACTATATCAGAACCGAAATATTTACTTTTCAGTGAGTTTCATGCTTGTGCTTATTTGCTGCCAACTACTGCCCACTGAAACCAAAGCAGAGACTCATCTTGATTTCTAAAGCTCAGGCAGCAAGCCCCAATACCTGCTGCTGATAAAACCCTTCAAACGTTTCCGATATTAACTGTTTCAAAGGCCAACCAACAATCACCCCTGGGAGGGTGGCATTCAGACACAGTGGGTACAAAGCAGAGACGTCTTAGCCAGCTCTGGCTCTCAAGAGCAGTGCACCCCAATTCCTGCAGCTCCCCACATCTCCACCTGCTTAGTGTTCTACTGAGGGACCACCAGGCTCCGAGGATGTGCAAGGAAATGAATCCTTATCGTCTTCTCTGACATGACTCTCATGTGTTTGTAGGCCAACAAACACTGAAGGAATGTACACTGCTGGGGCAGTTACTGCAGACATGAAGCCCTAACTAAGCCACATCTCTTTTCCAAAGAAATACTATGTTCTTCTGTGTAATAACTATGTAAAGATTCTTGCAGCTAACTACAACCTTTTTTTTCCTTCTCTAAATAGAAAATACAAAGAGGCTGCAACAACAGTCAAGGCTGAAGTATCATCTACTTACCTGATGCAGTCATCTGTGCCAAGAAGAGCAGGTACAGGGAAGTTGCATCCACTTGTAAATGCCCCCACTGGTCGTCCCCAACCACCGTGGCACAAGTTGCAGAGTTGTACTTGGCATGCAGGCAGTCTTTGGTACTCTGTGTGCACTTGAACTTCTCCACCTTATCCACCTAAAAAAACACCACAAACCTTGAATCTGAAACACGGTGGAAGAAATTCTCCAAACTATTTCAAAGTGAACAACTTTTCTTAGGTAAGGAGAAACTTGAGGCCCAAACTGCTGTTACCTCACTTCCGTGTGTTCTGATTGATCAGAGTGCTTAAACACAACCCTAACTTTAGGCACCAGCTAAATCCACAACTATAGAAAGAATACGATGACATTACCTTGTTGAGTTCAAATCTTGTTTACAGGTATCCATCCTGGTGAAAAATCAGTTTGCAAAGGCAAAACTGTGATTTGCTACAAGGACAACCTCAAAAGGGGGCAAGCAAGGCCAGAGTTTTTCTCAGGAGTTTTAAAAAGGCTCTCCCCACACCCCCACCTACACATAAGAAACACAATCTACAGAAAAGACACAAGAAATACATGCTTTGAATGGAATGCTTTGTAAATACACCTCATACTAATTCAATTCATAACTGTGACATTACCTGTCTCATCATGCACTGTAAGAGCCCCCGCATCAGCTTCACAACGTTCTGCAGAAACAAAACAGAGCAGTGACACCCTCTCATGGCCAGCTCCATCAGCTGTCACAGAAAATATTCAAAAGTGACCAAGTTCACACCCTATACTAACATTCTGCCAAAGGTAACAAAAATGCACATTTCCCTGAAATTAAATGCCTTTGGGTTTTTTAATATATAATATATATTAATATATCACTTATATATTAATATATATTTATATATGACTTTTTTTTTTTTTTTTTTCTCATGTCCCTGTCTGGGAGAAGAAATCTTTTCCCAAAGGTTCTCTCTAAACAGTGGAGCAACTCTCTGTGATCCTCCTATCCTAGACTATTGTATCTTACAAGAATAATAATGACAATGGTGATGATTTTTAGGTGACAGATCCAAGGAATGATGGTAGGTGACTACAGGACATTGACATGATTGGAAAACCTGTGGAGTTTCTTCCACTTTTTATAGAGTTTGACAGACAGCAGGTGACTAATGTGAAGAAAGGGCTTTTGCTGCATACAAGCACAAGATTTTGACTTAAATAAAGAAATCAACCCAGTCTTTTTACCCCCAAATTATTATAGACTCAAAATATGATCATGCAAACTGAGTGAAGGTTATTTTGTCAGCACAGACTTCCCTGGTTTGAGCAGTACAAGCCAGCATAAAGTTTACCCAATGCCTTCAAAACAACAGTGGGACAGACACAAGCATTCCCTTGCCTCCCGTTTAACTCACCTCTACACTCTCACTTCTGATAACCACTGCCCCAGCAGCAGATGATAGAAATTAACTGTGTGAGTTAGCTCCCCTTCAGGTTCTCCAGCACCCCAGTCTGACCAGTTTGGAGATCTCGGCCTTGTCTGGTTTGATCAAACACATCTATACCCCATGTACGACTCCTGTGATGTGTCACCCGAGCGAGCACTGCAAAGACCACTGCTTTAAACTGCAGGCTTCTCCTTATGAGGAAGGATGGACCAGCACATAAACTGCTACCCCAGGACCCAAGCGACCTAGGCCTGATTTTCTGCTTTACTGTACACCTCGTGGGGGATCACAAGGTTTAATCAGAGGCTTGCAAATCTGGGCAGAAACCCCCTCAGAAGCCAGGTTTGCAACAATCAGGCAACCGATGGAACTTTGAGTCCTGTACTTTTTTGTTTGTTTACATTTTAATTCAGACCTTAGGCTCTCTGCCTCCCAGTTCTCCAAACCCTGCTTGCCAGGAAGGCTGCCAGGAACACTGCACACCACACAGCGCACGGCTGCTGCTGTCATAGGAACAAGACACTTATCCCAAGCTGGGAAAGCCCTGCCAGATCCTAGGGTCAGCAGCAGTGCTAATACACCGTTCCAAACCACTACCATATGAAAACAAACAAACAAACAGCCAGCCTAACTGGTTTATGCCAAACTTTGACATACCTGCTCAAGCTCGTAGGCTTTGGCCTTATCCTCATCCCGGTCCGCATTCTTCCGGTAAGCCATTCCCAGCCCCCACACCGCCAGGATGCTGTAGATATTGTCCCGTACCCAAGCATCCTTATGGTCCTTTCCTGCTGAAAGCAGTCCTGTAACTGGATTCTAGCCACAGCAGAAGGAATAAAGAACAAACATTACTAACCTGAAATCCCACCTGTTAAGAAGCACCAGTTCTTCCCATGTCAAGGAGAGAGAGAGCCAAAGATGATTCCACGCTGATTGCTCACTGCGGCTACTCACTAATTCACACCTTTCATTCCCAAATCCACACAGGTAAAATGGGAAATTCATTTGAACACCTCAGGATGTAAAGCTTATTATAACATCCTGCTGGGCATTATCCTCCACATGTGATAGTTAGCTAAGTCACAGAGTGAAACCTGACATATGTTGAGGAAACAGGAACTTGAATTTCACATATTTGTAAGGAAAAGAGGGCACAGAGTTAACATTACAAACTGAGTCTGGGATCTGTTCTTCTCTATGATACTGGTAGGTGGTGTAATCTTGAGAAAGTAAAAAACCACTACTTCCCTTCTCAGAAATTAAACAAGTATTCTTATTTACCTGCTTGGTCTGTAACAGCTAAAGCACAAATGCACGCAGCCTCCTTTGGAAAACACAAAAAGACAAATTCTAAGGCTGCTGAAAAGCAGCACTGTCTGAAAACCAGCAGAGAGTATTCTCCTGCATCCCAAACATGGCATTACATTTTTCACTGCATCATTAATTCCCATCACTTCATTACCACTAAGACCATCTTTCTCAGCTTTGCATTCTTCACTAACAAAAAAATGAGGTAGAGAGGCACAAGGTTGATAGAGCTTTCAGTCAAATCAAGCCTTTACAGAATATTCCAGTGAATTTCAGCCCTGACCAGTTGCCAGGGCCAGTGTGAGAAGGGGTAAAGATTACAGTAATTTGGAACAATAATTTAAAAAGAATACATACGCTGATTTTTCATTTCTGCCACACCTCAGTTCACTCAACTCCTGCCACAGTTATTTTTAAAAAGTAAGTTTTGAGGGGGAGAAGCTTCAACTCCAATTTCCTGGGCTTCACGTGTGACAACTGAACGTGACAGGGGTGACGACCTGACACACATGACTGGGCACAGTCAGCACTATTGTTATGGGTTAAATACAGCAACGTCCAGTTGCTCGCTGGCAGTAGAAACGTCTAGTTCTGCTGAAACAAGTCCCTCAGCACGGTTTTCATAAAGCAAACAACAACTGAAGGACCAGCTACTCATCCGTTTGATGAGGAAAGAGAACGTGTGAACCCAAGGAGTTTGAAAAACTTCCTTCTGAACTTGAAAAGCCAAACCAAGCAGCAACAGAAGAACAAGTGAAAAGGCAAAGAAAGGAGACCCCCACTCCCGGTTCAGCACTGCGCCTGCGTGACAAAACACAAGGCCCCAAAAGGCAGGCCACACGTTCCCAGTATTTTTAGAGGGTGCATTGTTTCCCTCCTTTCCACGCAGAACAACAAATGCCTACGTACCAGCAGCCCTGCATCGACAGGGATTGACCTGATGTCTGAGAAATGACAATTCTGGTTTATTTTCCCCTCACCCTCCATGCTGGGCTGGCTGCCAGCTGCAAAATAAAAATGGCTCCAGGTACCAAGATGGAAATCCTGGAAAAATGGCCCATGCAAGGCTTTAAAAGACCGTTCAGTCCCCAGGGAGGGGCCTGCCTGCCTTCAACAGGCTGCACTACACACATCCAAGGACAGCTATCACCAATCTCAGCGCCTCTGGCTCCTCTACAAGAAGGTCCCGCTCTCTTGGGGTACTCTGGGTCTGGCTCTCACGGGCTGATAACATACTAGTCGCTAATTTGACTGGCAGGTCTCACTCTGCAAATCACACTGCACATACAAATCCACAAAGAATTTTACCAGTACCCATTAGTTCTGTGAGCCAAGAGAACCTCAACGGAAAGCTGATTGCTGGGCTAGGACTTTAAACTGCTGCATTGTGCCCACTCCTACTCCTAAGTCTGTTAAGTCTGGAGACCAAAAAAATAAAATAAAATACAATACAATAAAATAAAATAGAGAACACACCACCAGTTCCTACAAGGGACTGGAAGCCTGAAGAACTTCAGTAATACAGGCCAAAAAATAGCAGGGTTCTAACCAGAGCAGTGATACAAGCAAGCTGACAGTTAGCATCTTGCTGAAAATTTTTTTAATTTGCACATCTCATTGATCCATCAGATGAAAATTGACACAAGCTCTAGCAAAGTCTGTGGATAGATCCCTTGCTTGAAAGCAGACATAACACAATTGGGGTTACCCAAAATGTTTCAGACGTGCTTTTCTTATCAGCTCCATATGCTCTTCTCCCCCAGTACCCTAGCAATACTTTACATGTATACAGACGTTAAGTTTTGCTATTTTATGAACATACCTTAAGATTCACACATCTTTTTCTTACCACAAATCAGTAAGTGTAGCAGCAGCTGAGAGCAGCCTCCTGGTGATGCTGCTCAGTGCTTACTTAGCTAGGCTATTGAAGCATCCCTCTGGCCCCTGTCCCCAGGGACACGTGCAATAGCTGGCAGACCCCACCCCACAGCCAACTGGTGTAACTGATTCAAGGGCAAGAGACAGGAGGCAGTAGTTTGGTCCTACCCAATTTGTGCAACCTTTATTTACCCTGTCACTGTGTGTGCTGCAGAGACTGATCAGCAGAATGCAACACTTGCAAAACAGGAAGAGAAGTTTGCTGCAGATCCAATCCTGCAAGATGCTACTCAGGGAAAACCGTGAGCCAGGCCTGGTGAGGGCTCCAGACCTGTCCTTTAAACGCATGCCTGCCACATAGCACTTAGATCCTGAAGTAAAATTTGCCTCTGAAATGACGTTGATTTAGAGCCATTGGAATGAATGCAAGATCAACTACTGCTACTCAGAAACCTGACTCCTGGTGTACTAAACATCTCATCAAAGCAAGAAGTTCCCCAGCACACTACCTGTTCTCCTTGCTGCATCCTTAAGAGACCAGGCTTGCTACTGCCCCCCATCAGATCACACCAGTTGCTGTACCAAGCCAGCACATCTAGTACACTTGTGGATGCCAGTTACAAGGTCACAGTCAGGTATCACCCTGGTGGCGAGCAGTGGCACCTCAAAAGCACTTAAACGCCTCCTGGCTCTTCTGCAAGGCTGCTTCTGGGGAAACTGATGGCTTAAATTCCCGTCCCTAGCTCCGTCCTGAAAGGCACCAGGAAGGCACTAGCAGTGGTGAGGCCCGTTCTGCCACAGGCTGTTCTGCTCCCAAACACGACATGGCTGCATGTGGCCCAAAGACAAGCACCCTAACACGCCCATGTAAGCACTGTACCTCTTCACCCAGCTGAGCAGGATGTTTTCAATCTACTGCAGTAGAGCGCCATAGGGAGTATAGATACAGAAAACAAATCTAGAAATCCACCTTGCAGCATCTTTCTGGGCCCTCTTGTTGCATCACTGTCCCTCAGCCTCACTACCAGACTGTGACTTGCCTTCCATACACAGAAAAAGACTTTGTTATCTCCTTCCCCCACCTCTGAACTCTCCTCAGCATGAAGCACTTAGCAGAAAAGGCAGCACTGAGACACAAACAGGTGTCTGAGCATTGCAAATAGCAATAACAAAATTCTGGGTCGCTGGTATAAACTCCCATAGTACCATTAAGTTGCCCTTTTTGTTACTGTTAACTATTAATATCATTAAGGCACAGCTTTCAGAAGGCATGCTTCATCTCTGGATCTCAGAGGCTCTGTCTCTCCTCTAATGGAGGCTGTTATCAGCATCCTCATCCTACAAACATGGAAATCAAGGCAAGCACTGGAAGCCAAAGTAACTTGTCCAAGGTCATCCTGCAGACAAGAAGCAGGGATGGGAGCACAACTCAAAGTGTCTCCTGCACCCCAGCACAGCAAGTCAGTATCACCTCACACCAGTTATACCATCTTCTTCCATTTGCTTCTAGTGAGTTTATAATACCTAGTGCACAAACACTAATTCACAGGTGCCTGGTTCCTGTGCTCACAACAGTCAGTGACAAATATCTTCCTGACCTAAGTGGTTTTGGGTCCTGGCCTCTTCCTTCACTGCTTTCCAGTTTCATGTCACTCTCAGGGACTAAGTACAGGAGGGCAGAGATCTGTGTGAAATGCCCCGCCTCTTTCATCTTCAGGTACCGAGCGGCTGGAACTGAAGCCTGACACTGCAGAGACTGCTGCCAGTCCTCAGAGCCTGCCCGGGCACTGCGCGCAGAGAACACTACACTACACACAGTGCATACGCGCTGACCAAAACCAGCGGAGCTGCTACGGGGAGCGGGGGGGCGGTTTCCACCAGCCCTGACAACGTCCTTCTCTCGCAGCCCTGAGCGGAGCCGGGTCAAGCGGCTCCGCCCGGCTCCGCTCAAGCCAACGCGGTACAAGCGGCACCAGCAGCGGCCCGGGGTCGGGGCTTCTCTCTCGGACGTGCAGCGCTGCACACACGCCCCGCACCCAGCACGCACGTCGGCACCGCGCACCCCGCGCTGCCCTGGATTCGCGCCGAGCTGATGCCCACAGACATAGCTCGGGGGCCCTGCTAGGGAGCTCCGTGTTGTTGGCGCGCTGCTGTGTTACGGGCACCTATAAATACCGCGCTGCGGCGGGGGCAGCGGGGGTGTGCAGCGCACGGACACACGCTACGCACGGTGCCATTGTCTGCGAGCTCCGACTCGCTGGCATTTTCCCCGCACCTTCCACCGTGCGTTTACAGAAGCGGCCGGGGAGCACCCCCGAGAACCCGCACCGCCTCAGCTCTCCCCGCGCTTCTCCTCGGGCGGGGGCGGGAGGAGGTACGGAGAGGAGGCCGTGCGCTGGGGAGCGGAGGTATTTTCTTCCACCGACCCCGTCGCGCCCCTTGTGCAACTAGGCTGCGGTCACCGGCCCCCGGCAGCTCCTCCAGTCGCTCCACCGGCTGCCTTCCCCCCGCCCCACCACCCCGAGCGCCCCCAGTCCCGGACAGGCGTCCCACAGAGGCGGCGGCTGCCCTCACCTGGTGACAGAGGATGGTCCGCTGGACCAGGCGGGCATAGCCATCCAGTCGCACCCCCGAGTTGCTGCGGCTCCTCATCGCTCCGCGGCCGGCCGGCCCGCCTGCCTAATGCCTCTACCAGCCCGGCTGCCAGGCTCGCCCCCTCCCAGCGGTCGCGATCAGCACCGCAACAGCACCGGGAGATGGCGGCGGCCTCCTCCCGCCTTCCCTGCCTGCCGCCCAGCGCGCCGTGCGACGCGCCAGCCCGCCCTCCCGCCAGCGAGGCGGGGCGGAGTGGGGCGGGGCGCTACGAACGGCCTCCTCCCTTGGGCCGGGCGGGTGAGAGAGGGATGTTTTGGCGGCGGGAGGCCAAGAGCCGGGGTGCGACGGTGTGGATGACTGCTCAGAACCCCAAGTTCAGCTTTTCTGAAGAACCAGCAGACTTTCCCCCGCGGTGTTTGCAGCTGCTTTCCGAGCCGCAGGACGCCGCCCTGGGAAGCAACGGGAGAGGGCAAACGTGAGGGACGGCAGCCCCGCAGCTCGCGGAGGTACCGAGGGGTGCCAGCGCCCCTAGCAGCAAAGGCCAGGCCGAAGGGCCGGGCTAGGCTGTCAAAAATAAAGGCGGGTTTATACGCCCTCTTTGTAAGCTCGTAAGGAAAGGTGAGAACGTTTGGGGGGGTTCTGCCGGTGCGAGATCTGACAGAGTGGAAGGCAAAGGAAAGATGTTTATCGGGTGTTTTCATACGCCTGCCTTGGCTTTCCAGTTTAATAAAGAAAGAAGCTTTAGAGATTTCTGGTCACAACTGAACCTGCTATTCCCTGGGCACTCACTAGGGGCATTACGCAATGTGCACTTCTGACCCGATGTGCATGACGTGCTTCGTTGTTCCCTAACCTGGGTGGGACAGGAGTGAGCGGAACGGGAAGCCCGGCCAAGAGAACCAGCACTTAGAAACTCCACAAAGACTTAAAAAAGCAAACAAACAAACAAAAAGGTGTTACATACAGCTGCAAAAATCTCCAGGGAGTTCCCCCTTCGCTCCTGGCAACAGGAAAAGCCCAATGGTATGTGTGGATGGGTGCTGAAGCACCCGTGGAAGGGATGTTGCGGAGTAGCTGAAAGTGTGCAATTCACTCAAGGTTTAAGTTTATCTTCTTTTGTTGTGGGTTTGTGTGGGTTTTGGGGTTTGGTTTGTTTTTGGTTTTGTGTGTGTGTATGAAATTACAGCATTAGCAGAGTTTTAACTTTGTAACTTTCATTTGCTGTGCTCACTTAGTTGACTGTGTAAGTGCCAACTGTGAGAACACGGTCTTAAAAGGAGACCTGTTTGTTCAGTGGTGGCAGCCAGGCAGCAGTTCTGTAGGAAGGGGACAGGGCACTCCAGCTCCACCATCCAGAGCCCTGCCGCTGCAGTTCAACAAAGGCAGCGCAGCCCGAGAACAGTTTGCTCTCCCATAAAGCCCACAGGAGCTTCCCACTTCAGGGCACGACTTCTTACAGAGAAGGCTCCATACCCACGGGGAACCACCATAACCATGAAAGGCAGAATGTGTGGGAGACAATAAATACAAGGGCTAGGTCAAAATTTTCTCCCAAGAGGTTATGTACCGTAGGTCATGTAATTTTGAAGAATTGTAACACAGTGCACTACAATGACACAGATATTAAAAGACAATGTTTATATATTTTATGTGTTGTACTTACTGTAAATTTATTATTTTTACAGTTGAAAATATAAATACAATAACATTAAATAAATTTACAAGACACAGTGCAAAGGCAGTTGCCAAACAGTTAAAGCGTTCACAGAAATGCATTCCAGCTACTAGCATTCCAGTGCAGTCTTTTATTAACATGCAGTTAAAACCCTGTGTATGAACACAACAAATCCTTTAGATTCTCACTGTAAAAGCAAACTCAGAGTAGTCTTGGACACAGGTGACCAAATGAACCCATGCATTGCATACAGAAACACAGGAGGGTCCCAGTACTGAAGAAGTTTGATTGCTGAACTGCAACAAGAGCCCCAGATAGGAGTCACTTGACTGATGCTTTTTGTTGAGATGAGTGTTCCCAGGGCTCCCTACCGAGTTCTCTGGGAAAGCAATGGCCTTGCTCCCCTCCAGCATCCTTCTTCCTCACAAAAAACCCTCTACAGGACCTGACACGCTGCAGTATGGCACCACTTTGTTCTAGCTCTTGCTCCAGGAACTTCTGAGGTTTATCCAATAGGTAAAAAAGCAATGGCCACAGCTGCACACTCGTGTGAGGAAGAAAAGGCACAACCAAGGCTCAGGGTAGTTTCTGTTCAAGAAGAATCTTCACAATGTTGTATGGGCTCTATTTGCTTTCAGCTGTTGTGCATCTGAAGCCAAAATCCAGCTTTTCCAGACAAATAGCACAAAGGGAATGAAATTTTGCTTCAGGAATTACTGAGCCAGGCCCTCAGGATTTGGCTTGCCAACCAAGGGCCGAAGTACAAACAAAGATACTCATTAGATAATAGCTCAAGAGCTGCCCCTTAAAAAACAGCCACACAATGAAACAAGCAATTTCCCAGCTATTAAATACAGCACCTACCATGTCTCTGTTGTTTTCTTCAAAAATAACACTTCTCTACTTTTATCATTGCAAATGGGAAATGGCAGTGTGTTGAATCTCTGCAACTACCACTCAAGATAAAATACTGACCCTGCTGAAATTGATGGCAAAAGCTCCCTTTGACTTACTCAAGCACTAAGATAGTTGTATTTAATAACCTTTTGACCATTTATCACTTCCTCACTCATGACACTCTACTTTGATGACACCCAGTTTCTATCCCTCTGTGGTGTGTGTACTAAGAGGTCGTTAAAGATTCAAGACCAGTCATGTTTGGATTTCCAGTTCTTTATCTACTGACTATATTTAAACCACTTAACTGAAAAAATTAACTTCTCTATCAGTCTATGTTAAAGTCAATTATTTCAATTAAAGACAAATGCAAACTTAAAAGTTAAAACAAAATACCAATTATTTTGCTATACATAGGAATAATTAAATTTATATTACAAGAAATAAATACAAAAGTATTAAGACACTTAAGGGCTACTATTTTTCTGCTTATTTACATCTCTATGAAGTTTGCTGCTACAACATACAAAACATTGAAGACAGTGTAGCTAATAGTTTTAAAGGTAACATCGCTTCTATGCACAAGTTGTAACCTCCTGCATTTATGCAATACTATTATGCACTATCTCCAGATAAACTTAGTTGTAATGAAAAAAAGGCTAAAAAACCCTTTCCTTTAAATGAAAAAAAACCTAAAAAAAACCCACCCTCTAACAAAGAATCAAAATTGCAACGTGTCAGCTGTAATCTGACATCCAATATACCTTCTCAAAATAGTAGCTTCCTTTTTTTTTTTTTAAATAATTGTCCTTGTCAATCCGTTGCATGGCTGCCTTGAAGTTCCAGTACCATATATTAAATAAAATCAGTTCTTTGTCTGCTCACATTATGTAAAACTGCTAAAAGTAAATATCTACTTCACACTGTAAAACAGTGTATTGTTTAAAAGGAAATCACATTTGCTCAATAAAAGTTAGACTTCCCCTCTTTGAAGTCCTTCTGAGTGAGATACGGCTTTTCTGGCTGCCTGTATCATCCTTCTCTTGAAGTACAAGTTGTTTGCCTGGAAAGTCATGGAGACACACATCGCCATTCTGTACACTGAAAGAAACCCCGTTCTTCTCGCTGGAAAGATGGCCTGTTGAAGTGAACACAAAACAAATCCCCTATCAGAAGGCTTCAGGACCAAACCTCTCATGCTTTTTCAGTCACTGTAGGGAGTTCACGCACAGAACTCATTTTATCCCGTGGATTTTCCTGTTACAGACTCTGTGTATATTTATTGTCCTCTGTGAAATCAGTAAGAGATTCAAGACACATTAATATATTTACACATAATAGGATTCCATATTGTAAGCCACTGTGGTCACGAATCTCAGAATGTAGACTTTGACTTGTTTGACTTGGAATAAATGCCACTAGTTAAAATGCAAAATACTTCTCATTCTAGTTTTGCTTTAGCAAGTTTAAAAGGTTTCTCAGGTTTTCCATGCAACTGAAACAAAGTGAGAAAACAAGGATCTGGGGGTTTTTTTCCTTCCTTCAAAAAGCACTTGAGTCGCAGCATTTATTTCTGGAGGACAGTCAGAACATGGCCTTGGTCCAATCACAGGTCTAAGCCATATTTATACTGAGACTCTTACTCATTAGGTGAATCCACAACAAGCACATGTAATGCCACAGCTGATTGCAGCCTATTTATTAAATACTCCTCAAACGCTCAATTCACTGGATAAAATCTGTTACCTCTAGGTATCACGTTCTGGATAGTTCCGTTGAGAATTAGGATTTTTTAAAGTATTTGTGCAGATGCCTCTAGTCAGATTTTTTTTAACTACAAAGCAGTTAAGTTTAAAAGATCTGTCAGAATCCTGATAGAGAATCATAGAACAATTCTAGGATTTATAGCAGAAACAGAATTAATAACTTAAAACATCCAAGTTTGCGACTTGTGCTGATATTCATGACGCTTTATATACAAACACCATCATGATTTAACAGATATCAGGTAGAAACTGCTGTGATTTATGTCTTTATAAGGAGAGAAAACATTGGTGAGAAACCTCTAGGCAGTGAAAGATGACTCCATTGCTGGGATCAAAACGTGATCCTCTCTAGTATCCTGGATTCAGTCCAACAAATGCATCAAATATCTTGGAGCAGAATTCTGCTTTGGATCTGTCCTCCTCTGTCCCTGTCTCACTATCTCATTCTGAACCTTTCCAGAAGGGGCAGGGCGACATTACGGGGTGCTCTTCAAGTCTTTTCTGGGCTCACCAGAGGGAGAAGTATTTGGTGGTGTCCCTCCCCCACATTTAATCCTGCAGAAAGAATTCTGCTGCTTGAGTGACTGGGCTGGACTGCTCTTCTCTGTTCTGCTTGGGCCAGGGCCCCCAGGCACACAAGTTTAGAATCCATCTTCCCAGACACTTCCTCTAGAACCTAGTCCTTCAGTTAGGCAGACTGCACACCTTCCAGCAGTTCTAGTGATTCAAGCAGACATGATGAGTATGTCAGTTGCATCAAAATCTCACTGGAAAACTTGTCTTTGCAATGAGAGGTGGCATTTTTAAAATAAGATGTATTTCTAGCCGATGAAGCTTACTACCAGTTTGCAAATGTAATGCATACGACCATTTACACATCTCAGGATGGGAGTTTAAGGGAGTGGGCTTACGGTGACGGCTGCCAAACAAAGATTACAGATTCCACGCCAAACTACTGAGCTGCCAGTTGGACCCACAGAACAGAATGAGTGGCCCAACAGATTATGCAAAATCTCTTAAATATAATGTAAAAGGCCATGTAATCGGGGTATAATGTGCAGAAGACCTTTGTTCATCAATTAAAACCAGACAGTGAAATGACAAAAAATAACCATACTTGCTGACATTGTAACTATGCATTTATAGAGCATATATAGTTTAACCCCCTCCTGACAACAACTGTTTCATTTTAGAAGCAATGTTTGAAGTAGCTGTGCCCTGATGTTAGGGCAAAATTTGAGAAGGAAATAAGGCTATTCTCTGAACAAATTCAGAAATGGGGTTTCTGTTCCTCTGTAAGGAACTCTGCTGGGTCAGCCGTGTGATACCTATTGTTAGTTTCCAAAACATGTAAACGTGCAAAAGAAAAACTGAAAAAAGGGAACATTAGTATGTCATGAAAAGATGAAGTTACACAGCCCAGTAGGCAAACAAAGCCACAGGCTGTATCCACACCCCAAACTTAGCATGGTAAGTCATTCAGTCCTGCATCTGGAATAGCATTTCAGTGGAAGTAGTAAAGCTAAAACCATTAAGGGTTTATCTATGTACTGCATATATTTATGTATGTTCCATCCATACTGAGTCGGAGTGTTAATGTGCTTGAGGGTAGGGAATCTCTACAGAGGGGTCTGGACAGACTGGATGGATGGGCTGAGGCCAACTGTGTGAGGCTCAATAAGGTCAAGTGCCGGATCTTACACTTGGGCCACAGCAAGCTCACAGAGTTACAGTCTTTGGGGAGAGTGCCTGAAAGCTGCCCAGTAGAAAAGGACCTGGGAGTGTTGCTTGAATTCAGATGGCTGAATAAAAGCTGTCAGCATGCCCAGGTGACCAAGAAGGCCAAGAGCATCCTGGCCTGTATCAGGAATAGCATAGGCAGCAGGACTTGGGAAGTGCTTGTCCCTCTGTACTCAGTGCTGGTGAGGCCGCACCTCAAGTGCTGTGTTCAGGTTTGGGCCCATCACTACAAGAAAGACATCGAGGTCCTGGAGCATGTCCAGAGAAAGGCAACGAAGCTGGTGAAGGGTCTGGAACAGAAGTGTTGAGGAGCAGCTGAGGCACCTGGGGTTGTTTAGCCTGGAGAAAAGGAGGCTGAGGGGAGACCTTACTGATCTCTATACCTGAAAGGAGCTTGTAGCCCAGTGGGGGTTGGGTCTCCCAAGTAACAAGTGATAGAAGGAGAGGAAATGGCCTCAAGCTGTGCCAGGAGAGGTTTAGATTGTCTATTAGGAAAAATTTCTTCACTGAAAAGGCTGTCAATCATTGGAAGACAGTGCTCAGGGAAGTAGTTGAACGGTTTAAATACCCCCGGAGGTATTTAAAAGATGTGTAAATGTGCTGCTTAGGGACATGGGTTAGTGGTGGACTTGAAAGTGCTAGGTTAATGGGTGCACTTGATCTTAAGGGCCTTTTCCAACCTAAACAATTCTATGAGTCTATGACATAGGTTTTAATGTCTACAGTGTTTTCTTTTTGGAGCTCACTTTTTAAGATTAAACATTGCAATGTTATGTTAAGTTTTAACCGTGAAAGCAGGGAAAACAGGTACAGCAAATTAGAAGGTTAGATAGGTGGTTCCTATCTAACACCAGTCAAGTGGTGGAGGCAGTACAGTTTGGAGGCATTGCTCAGCTCTTCTGAGATACAACTGCCCCATGTTTGGAAGACTAAGTGTAAGGAATTGCCTCAGAGCTTTGCTGGAAGGACCGGCTCTATCCAAGGATATGTTTAGCCTCTTCTTGTGGAAGTCCTAAGGATCCAAAAGAATTATTTAGTCAAATTAACTATACATACAACCCTGTTGATATGAATGGAGGATGTGGTACAGGGTTCACAGCACTCAAAACATACAATAAAATACAAGAGGCAGAAAGGCTGAGACCTCTGTGATCATGACTGTATAGGAATGTGAAGTTCTATCAGTGTTCTTTCAGGTGCTGTTTCTGAGAAGCTGTTGGCACAGGCCATACAGACTCTAACACTGGAAAGATCTAATTATGTGAATAAACTAGGACAGAACTGGAGCTTAGCACAAAGAATTGGCATCGTTCTAAATCAGGACGGAACTGGGGCATGTCACACAGAATTGGCATTGCTCAATGGTTTTAATTCTGCACCTCGTTCTAAAATACTACCCAAATCAACAGAAAAGCTTGTTTGGGATAGCCATGATAGGGCCACTCAGTTGCAAAACCAAACAAGTTCAATAAAACATTTCTGCTATCTTTCTGTTAAGAAAAATAGCCAAAATGCTTTTGTAGTTGTGTATAAGCATGTCAAATGGTTCGGGGAGAGGTGGCATCTTCCATCAGAGCTAGAAAAAAACCTTACAAGACATGCAGGCTTTTGTGCCTGAAAAATTCTCTTACTTGAAAGGTATTATTTCTACATAAAGATACTGCCTTGCTTTGTATTTGATAACAGTGAGAGTTACAGGATTCTGGTTCTCAACAGACCTGTAAGATACAAAGTCTGTTAATTATTGCATTGTGTGGTATCCAGAGAGGTTTTATAAAGGAATGACCCCCCCCAAAAAGAAAAAAAACCCATCTAATTTTACAGGTTCAATTTGGAAATCTGTTCAGGGCATGTCCAAATGCTGTTTCTTCACAATATGCAGCTAGTACCTCCAAATGGACAGTATAAGGGGGCAGCACATTCCATAGCTTTTACTCTGCATCTGAGCAATTATCTGCAGACAGTATCCCATTGATTATCTGCTGTCTTCTGACAGCATATTCCAGAAGATGAGCACAACGCAGCCTCTGTGCATGTGTTCTACAACTTCATACTAAACAACCCAGCTGATGGCACGAGTTCTTAGCTTCAACTCTTGATCAGCTGGGAAAAATGACTGAGGCACACAGGAGTAGCGTCCTGTAAGTTCTGCTCAACTGAGGCTTTTATACATTACAGATTTTGAAGTTATTTTTCTCTTTGAAAAATTGATTGTCTTTACTGAGAGTTAAAATCAACAGCATGATGTATGTGCAGCCAGTGTGTGAAAACTAAATTATGTGCACTGCAAAAAGATAATTTTGGTAAGTACATTTAGTGGAGATTCTTACCCAGTTTTCTGAATAGACAAAAAAAAACCCTACACCAATTTGCAAGTGAAACTGCAGTGCTACATAAACCTGCATTTCAACTTCTCAGGAGCAGGGAAGAGGTTAATAGTTCAGGGGACAGTACTGGGTTAGAACAGAAAGGATAGAGAATACTTCTGAAGAGTTGTTTCCTACAATGAAGGTATTTTTCTGTTAGCAAAAACATACTTAAAAACCCTAGAGTGGAAATAAAGATCTATAGAAGAATTCCATTTCATCACTTTCTCCGTAGCCAACAGTGAGGTAGCCTTCTTGGCAATGCTCTCTTCACTGAGGGGGTTTTACAAGTTACAGTCTCCATTTTCTCTTACTTTTCTTTTCCTAAGCAGCTTCCATGTGAACATCCCATTAATGTCGTTCATTATATTGCCTCCTACATGATTCCTTTCACACTTCCAAGCTGTATAATTATCTTATATTTCTTTCTGCTTCAGTCAATTTTTTAAATAATGTTTAAGATATGAACTCTTTTAAAAATGCTTCAAGTTTATTGTTGCATGTTCAGGTGACAAGAAAAGTGTTAACAGCAGCTTCTGGTAGGTAACTGCTCTAATAATGAACATTACCAATTATTTGATACATAAATCAAGAGTTCCCACTGAGCAGGAGAAACTGGTATTTTAAAACTTTGTCTATAGTCCCCTAAACCAGATGTGTGGTATTATTTGTGAGGACATCCTGAAATATTTTAACCCTATACTTAGGAATAATATTTTGTCAGCACTTCACTTTCTATTAGCCTGAAAGAGCATAGCACTTCTGTTTTAAGACAAGAATAAAAATAGCTGGAGAAATACTCCTTTGCATTATACATACCATTTCCATTCGCATGCACTGAATAATCATTATTCATTAGCAGTGTTGTAGAGTTAGTGGAGTTACTGTTTGATTGTAAGGAATTGGAAGAACTGGATACTCCTTGATTTACAGTCTGCTTCTTTAAACCATTAGTAGCAGTTCTACTCCAGTCTACGATAGATACATGTTACAGAAAATAGCACAACTCATACAAGCAAAATATTAAAATCTAGTTAATACTGCAAACTGAATTTAAATAAAAACAAGGCTTTACCCACTGTCCTCACTGTATTTTAGATAGAATGATATTCTCCTAAAAATGTCATGATTCTTGATTATTTCAGTCTAGTTCCTTTTTCTCTTGGCCCTTTTTTAATACAAACAGCCAACTCTTATAGTTTTACAACAGCAAACTAGATCAGAAAAATAACTAAAGTACAGTTGACCCTCTAAGTTTAAGTGTAAAAAAAGTATGCATCTTTATGAGAAGGCAATTGCTGAATAACAAATGAATGTAAAACCATTTATAGTTTTTTTAAATTTAAACTATGCTTCACCTTGTTTTTGTGGAAGTCACTGGTAAAACTACAGTTGACTCAGAAGCTGGAACAAATCTTACAGTTTTTAACTATGCTGAAAAGTCTTCTGCAAGACATGTCTTTACACTTCAGGGAAGAGATCAATTGCAGTTACAGCTTCATGCAACAGCATATAAGCATCTAAGAACTGCATAAACTATTACCTTGAAGACTGTAATTTTATAGGTTTATTATACCCTGGATAATCAGTTGGACCTGCAACTGCAGCATCATGATTTACTGACCCTTTTAAAAGAAGCTATTGCAAAATACTGTGCGATTAACACTGAGTATAAGTATTCAGAAGTAAAAAAAAAAAAAAAAAAAATTCATATTTACCAGAATTTTCAGCCAGTCTTAATTTCCCACAACAGAGGTATCTCCTCCACTGTTTACGGACATTCTCCTTTGTTACACAATAGAAGATAAAAATGAAGAACCCTGCAAAACAGTAACATCAGAGGATGTTGCAGAATTTACTTTTGCTACTTCTTATAGAACAGCTTTTCCTTTCATTTCTTTTAAATTTCTAATCAAATGTAATGACATCTTTCTTTGGTGAAAAAGTTTACAAGTCCAAACACTGAAGAGCACTTTTGCCTTACACAGATGAGAGAAATCATGCACACAAATGCAAGAAAATCAAATACAATCAAATCAACAAAGGGCATAAAGTTTCCTCCTATGAAATAAGAGGGGAAACATTCTCTGGAGTCTGAAATTTCTCTAATGTTTTCAGAAAAGGATTCAAAGCATTGTCGAACAGAGGGTAGGGCACGACGCTGGCAAGTTATGCAGCTGTTAGCACATGGTGTGGCCTGTCTCATCTTTTCTGAGAAGCTAACCTGCTAGCATCAACTGTAACAGAACCAATAACACTGCAAAATTTTAAGCATTCACACAAAGAAAATAATGCATATCTAAAATAATAACAAATTGTACACCCTTTACCGCAAGGTTCAAAGCCATATATTTTCTAGAAGGGATGGGGCTAATCCCTGCCTCTTGCCAGTGCCACATTACAGACTCGCTGCCTGCTTCCATTTGCTTCTGACAAAGGGTGGGACCTAACACTGCCTAAAAGACTGTCATTACCATCCTCCTTTAAGGAAGAGTGGAACTCAGTCTTCATATAATTTTCCAGCTGCCATGTGTTCCTGAGGACAGATGTTAGGTTTACAATAAATAGAAAATATCAAGAAGGAAAACTAGATGATCAGACTGGTGCAGATGCACATATATGTTATGTCTACACTGCTTTTATGTCCAGTTAAGCATGTAAAATACCACAAGCAGAGATTACTCATACATTCCTTTGCTGAAGTATCTTTCTTAACTTTGGCTAAAAGTGATAAATTTTTGAATGTAATTAAGTGCTGCTCTACACAGATGGTTCTATAACGTTTTCAAATACAGCTTGAAACACTGGCATAAGCTTCATCTATAATCTAATTAACATGCTAAAGCACATATCAAAGTTCCATCTTTATTGCTGAACCAATAAATGCCATTTCCAAATGCTTTGTTCATTATATTCTACACAATGGGCTGTCACATCAAAGATAAACGTACCTTGCAAAGTGTTGAAAATGGTAAAGAGGTAAGTAAATATATCATTTACTGTGAAGAAAGCAAATCCCCAAGTAATTCCCAGCAAGAATGTGAGGCCAGCAACACTCCTAAGGTCTTGAATACTGGTTTTTCTTTGAGCACCAAGTTGTTTTTTCTTTTTGATCCGACAGAGCTGGATCAGCACAACAATGAACATGCTGATGTTGATCAGGAATATCACACAAAAGTATCCCACAGCAGTAATATAGAAGACAATTCTATTTTTAATCCAGCAGCTAGAACACAAGAACAATCTGTCAACCATTATCAGAAACAGAGATTAAGTAAAATAAATATGAGATAAAGGTGTTGGTTTGTGAACATGCAAACTATTTTTGCCTCCTTAGTAATAAGTAATTTTTTGGCCAAAGGGTAAGAGCATTACCCTTTCATATAAGCAATAACCACAAAACCCAAGACAAAGTGTAGAGTTATGCCATTTCAAAGTTTTCCCATTGCTTCTTTCCCTTCCCCACCTTCAGATTAAAGAAAACACATTTCATAGGGCTGACCTCCCTCCCACCCACTCCCTAAAAAGTGCCTCCCTTTAACTCACAATTCATCGGGTCTGTTTACTGAAACCTTTCCAGTGGTTATAAGCCCATAATTATCTGGTGATACTGCCAAGACGATGGACACAACTAATGCTGGTAACCCTAGAAAATTATGAGCAAACATAAATGAAAATCATTACAAAGTCAGTATTATGATGATTTGAAATTACTATATTTTTTTGTGAAATCTACAACCTTTGTCTGAAATACATCTGTTGAATTCTGACGACTACTAACTGTCTGACAGAGTCTAAAAACGGCAGCATTCGAACTGCTCAGGAGCATAACTTGCAAGGAAACAAGAATTCTTCTCCACTGCTAGCTCCAAACCTTTCTGAATAAAGCAACAAATACCATCACGCAAACTGATTTAAAACATCAGATACAGGATACCAGATTTTCTTTCTTACACCTGTTTGAAGAAAAACAATTCTATTGATTTCAGTGCCTTCACTCATTTTTACTCAAGTGGCCAGAGAGGATTATCAGATCCAGAATCTCTTCATCCTTTAACCAGTTAGATCTGTTGCTGGTTTTTGTGAGCAACACTGCTATCCCAGATATGTAATATAATCTTATTTGCATTTATTTTCCAAACAGAACTGACACCATCCATCTGGTAAACAGAAATGGAAGTATGCACATTCTAAATTGTACTTGCAAAAGGAAAATTCATTATCAATTTGCATTGCAGCAGCCTCAGTTCTGCAATTAGCAGGGAGTTCCCTACGTCAGAAAGGTGGAATGTATAGGATTGGGTTTACTGATTATGAACAGTTGGTCACTGCATGGTTATGACATTTAATGTCTGTTTCATTTTAATTTCTGAACTGTGACACATTCACTGATAAGGGAATGTATCTCTGTAGCATCCAAAAGAAAAAACAAAACAAAACAAAAACAAAGAAAATACCTACCCCAACCAACAACACAGAATTTCAGAATATATTTCCGTACGTAGGTGTTAAAGACTTTGACAAGGGCCAGATACATGTGGAAAGCTTCTAGGCCCATCCAGGTGAAGGAAACCAAGAGGAAATAGTGAAGGAATACTGCAACTGCAATGCATAGACCTCGTGTATCATACAGTGCGATCCAGGAGTCAAGGAGGAAAACTAAATTGAGTAGAAGTAATGCAGCACACAGCTGAATAAGGATTTTGGAGGGGTAGTCTCTCCGGATTTTCCTAAAAAAATGCAAATTAGTGAAATGACATCAGTTATTCATAGATCCCTGGCTTACTTCCTCTCTTGTAGCCCTTAATGCATAAATGCCGAGGGAAAAATGTATTTTCATTCATATATAATGCTTTGTATATTGCATTTATACATGGGGAGAGTAATTTTCAAAAGATTTCAAGTCTGTTATAATAAGGTTACATAAATGCAAATTATGTAGATTGTTAGGAGTTTAGTATCATGATTTTTTCTCATTCTATGTTGGACTTCTTGTGACAGTACTTCCAAAAGTTAAAATGTGACTGTTCTTTATTGCTAAGTTAGATTAGGCTTTTGACTGGGCTTCTAAAACCTTGATAGAAACAAGTCCTTGATGAGAGGATAACAAGAGAATAAATGCATTCCAAATAAATAACTTCAAGGAAGATTTCAAAACATAGTGTAGAGGATTCAATAGTAAAGGCTTAAATGTAAGAATATGTTCTGACAAACAACAAAGCATATAAATTCATTTTAAAATGCTATCTTTCTGCACTGCTCTATATATGTTGCATTTGAAACACATTTCTTCACTCTTCTATTATGATAATCTAATATACTTGAGTGTGACTGCTTTATGTACTGCATAGAGTGTCATGATCGATTCACTTGTCTGCAAGATTAATGTTCTTAAGACTGAACCAACACCTTCCTGGTAAACTGCACAAATTCATGCACTACTAACAGACACAGAATCTGTAACTATTGGAAAAGTCTTTGCAGTGAAGAGTACAAGCAATCATAACTGAAGAATAACAGCAGCTTAGTAGAACAGGTACTTACTCAAAGGCTATGTAGGTCACAAGAGTAATAGAAAGAAATATTGCAGAGAGGCCACAGCCTATATAGGATATAAAAGTCAGTACCAGTTCTTGTGTGGGATTCAAAGGAGTATTTCCATACACGTTCTAAAATGGAAAGACGTTAATTTCAGAGAATTAAATGGAGTAAGACTGAAAAAAAAAAACCCCACCCTAAATGCACCTTTCCCCCTGCAATTAAAAAAAGCATGTGCTTACTGAATCCTCATTTGCCTAAGATAATAAACATTTTAAGTGTTTCCTTAAATTAGGGTAAGATTACATATTTTTAAAGGTAATTACCATCAAAACGGCAAAGCTTGTGAGATGGTTGCATGAACAAACTGTTTCATTTACTCTGCTTTCTTTAACTATGCAACCTTCATATGACCAGCCTCCATGTCCATCTGTTAAAGAGAACAGCTTTGTTATTCATAAAAGCCATTATTTATATTAACATAAGATATATTTTGTGTTATAACAAGTACTTACTGTTTTTATTAAAGTCCCAAAAAACACATCTAACTGTTGAATTATCCTGTTTGGGAGGTACAGAAACAAACAAGATGTTTTACTGAACTATGAGTACATGATCAAGTAATTTAGGAATTTTCTACAAAAGGCAGGCAAGAATAAATATTCTATACAACAAATAGACCTGTTTTCATGAACACAAAATTAATTTAAGTACATAGAATGGATTAACATTGCCATATGCATGTGAAAATGCACTGAACAGATTTGAAGTCACCATACAGGAACTAGCTTTCATGCTCATGCTAAGATTCTGTTCCCGGTAGAACATTATGTATGCTGTTTCATTGTCTTCCCACACCATAGAAATTCTTGGGACTTTTAATCCTTTCTGATTGTATAAGTATCAAGGAAATAACCACACTGAAAAGAAAAATCCTAAAAATAGTAGCAGCAGTACCCTATGCTGCTGTGAACACTAATACTTCTACAGTTCTATCTCAAAACTCACTATTGTATCAATACAGCTAAAGACTACACTAAGCCAGCTCTAGAAGAAAGCTGGAATCCCTACATTTTTCAGTCTATAATATTCTAGTATTTAAAACTCTTTTAAGGTATGGCATGCAAGATTTTAACCCTTGATGTTCATTTAGGAAAGAAATGTTGTAAATGAGCCCTAAGACTTCCAGACAACACAATCCCGTGTTCCAGTTTAAGAACCCCAACATTCTCTCAAGGGGAAAAGACTTATATTGCTTTCTGGCCATACAGCACCTAGAAATATGAGTGCTGCCTGGCTGTACCCACCCCTGCTGTCAGGCAGTCACCTAAATGTTTTTATTCTTTGAAGAGGTGGGTATGAAAGATAAGAACTGGATGGCTAAGTGATAGAGCAAAATTACCCAATGCCATGTGAGAACAAATCTTTATACCAGTGATAAATAAGCAAAAATGAGTGATTTTTAAAATCCAGATGGAGATGAAATGTCCACATTAGTAAAGCAGAACTAACCAATCAGTATTCTTAGTACAGTTGCTTCTACAACTCCAATGGAGACAACAAAATTGTACTTTTAAGTGTGCCAAAATATAAATCATACCTGATTAGGTTTGATATTCTGTAGAGTGACAGTAACATTTGCCTTTAAGTTGCTAACTGTGAGGTTAGCAACGCTTGATGATATAACACTGCTGATTAAAGATGCATTCTTCAAGGACACATCCTGGAATGACAACAAATAATCAGATTTTTAAATCTGAAAGAAAAAACCCAGTATAGTACAGCACCCACAAGGTTAGTTGTTATGTGGAGTGAGTACTGGACAAAACCCACTGCTTTTTAAATCAGGAAGTTTTGAAATAGGAAAAAAGTTTTGTGGGGAAAAAAGTCCCTTCATATTGTACTTTGCTCTAGGCTTCAGTTTAAAACCCTTAGGAACAGAGGATCAAAAAGATACCTGGAACACAGTGGTCTTTTTAAAGAAGTTGAATATAATTCTGGAAGCCAAGTCCAACTCTTCAGGGGGTAAATCTGTCAGTAGTGATGAAGGAAGTGTAATTGATCCCAGATTATTTAAATCACGAATTGTATTAACACCTAGAGAGATCTGAAAAATAAATGCAAAGATTATGCTTCATTTCATTCACTAAAGAAAAAACAAATTATGACTTATTTTCAGTTTAGAATTTCAAAATACACGTCTGTATTCAGTCACGAATTCACTGCTGGTCTCTCATTCCTCCCCTGCTCCAATGATGAAACACATCTCTAGGTCTGAAAAGGATGCAACTCATTTCAGCCTTGCCTACCACTGAAAATACTCTGGCTTTCCCCATTTGCCTGCAGGGACAAAACATCTAAGTGTGGTAGATAATATTAATTTGAAAAAGGTGGAGGGCAACAACCTGGGCAGGTCTATGTATGTAACTGTGTAGGGAGAGAAGCCTGCAAAGATTACACTTTTCTAAACCCTGTATGAAGTATTTCAGAATTCAAAAAAGCTGTAAATAGCCATTATTTGTCAACAGGTTTTTAAGTACACTAGGTTAAGCAGAACCTAAGAACATCAACCCTAACTTTATGATCATCTAACAAAAATGACAAAAATTAAACTGGATAAGCTACAATTCAGATATCTCAAGACCTTAGTAATCTAATATTATAAAAAAGATCTGAATTTTCACCCAGTTTTCTGTGCTGTATTTAGACAGACAGCTTTGTTTAGTACAAAATATCTAATATTTTCCTGTCTCACATTAATCACTTTACATACAAATACCATCTAAGAGTTCCTGAGATACGTGAAACCAGCAGAGCTGAAGAAAGTGATTATGTGTGTATTTAAAGAATGGTTGCAAAAGGAGTAACAGTGTGAGCTCTCCAGAGCACCCTTACAATATGGTTTAACTATTCTGTTTAGATCAGAGGTCTCCTACTCCCTAAAAATGTTTGGAGCATGCACCCCAAAATATATCTGTAAGTTACACGCATGTATTGCTGTACTAATACATTATGCAGGTTATAAAACATACAAAAAACCCAGACATGTTAGATAAAGATGAAACTTTTTGTTTAATGTATTTTTTATTAATTATATAAAAATATTTTCTTCCTGCACCCCAATGGACTGTCATGTGCATACCTTGGGGTACTCATGCCCTACTCTGGAGATCACTGGTTTAGATAAGCACCAGAAAAATCCCAAATCAATTCCACAAAAGCATCTTGTTGCACTGATTTCAACTAGATGTTACTTGTTGAAAATTTTTTGCATTTCATTGCCAGTGCCATGAAATTTGTAGAAAATCATTACTTAGCAAGTATGTGTTTTTCAGCTCTACCAGCTCCTAGGCCCTCACACTAATGCACCACATATTGCTAAGAAAATAGAAAAGAAATCAAATGTTAACATTCCATATAATTTTCAGTATCACAGAACCATTCCAGCACTACTTATGGTTCATGCTAGATTAAGTTATTTCCTTCTCTGAGGGGACAGAATGTTCCAAAGTTTGTCCAGAACTTTGCATCTCTCCTTGCTTAAGACTCTAAGACTAGTATTGTCCAAATTATTATTTTCTCAACCAGGAGGGAGGTTTTGAGTGAGACAAAATGGATCCAAACTTTCTAAGCACTTCTTTCTTGGTGAGACCAACTAGCCACGAGTGACAAAATCATGAATGTCATTATCCAAGCAGCATAATAGCTCCTTCCTGGAATCCCCTGCAATTAGTACCCTTGTAACAGACGAAGCCATATGGCAACACTCCTTGATACATTCCAGGATTGTCAGGGTGGGTGATTAAGTGACTCATGATTCAGGGTTTTTGAGGCAAAGTCATTCTGCCAAGCACTCTGTCCATTATGGTGTTCTGGCTGTACCCTCTCTAACAGCTTATTAGACGAATTCCAGTTTCTGCTAAGTCTGTGTTTATTTGCATCATGATAGAATATTAAAGGAAAAACTATGTAGAGCTTCAAAACCTAAGTAGTTTTTCTCTGGAACTAATATGAACAAAAGATCCTGAAACTGTGACAGCAAAATCTCATATTACATATAAATATGCAAACATAAGTACTTAAAAATAAATGTTTGAGAATATTCAAGAATGTGAAATTATTAGTATTTAACCTGGAGATCAGCCGAGTCCTGGACAGCAAAGGACATTTCGTTGGAGCGGACGCCATTGGTTTTAAGAACTGCCAGAGCCAAGGAAGGAGAAGTAAAATCAGCAGACATTGCTGAAAAGTTCAGTTTTAAGCCAATATAATCCACCAGTTTTATAATTCTGTTAAGAAAAAGAGATACTGAGTATTACCAAGCACATACACCCAAAATTCTCAGGCAAGCTGTGATTATGGAGCAACAATCCAAACATAGCATGAAATACAGCTGACCATACTTACTGTGGTGCCAACACACAAAAATACATGCTAGTAACAGGACAATGATACTCCTTCCCTTTTGTAAGAGTACATAAATGAACAAGAAATATTCTTTTGGATCATGAAAAAGTGGAATTTGCTGAACCCAATTTATCAGAAAGTCAATACACCTTTAACCTACTGCAGAGTGACCTACCTGTTAGAAATTCGGGACGGTAATGGTTGAGAAGCAGTCAGGATTTTGCTAACCTCACTAACCATCCTTTCTACATCTTTTGGCTCTACTTTTCCAGCTGCTAAATCATTTTCTATTTTGGACACGATTTGCTCAGCTGTGGTATTAATGGTGGTATATACAGAAGTTGTGTGTGTTGTAGCTGATAGTGTCTTTCCTGTGACAAAAGAAAAGTTGTGCATTTATTTAAATATTTTGTTCAACAAGTGATGTAACCTTTGAGAAGTTGAAAAACTAAATGGTTCTCCTGACCACAAACCTTACACAACTTGCAAGGTCTCTACACAAGGTATGTGAGACAGAATCTCTTCTTCTGCCTATCAGCTACTTTGCAGATAGCAATATTTTAAATCTTATGAAAACATAAAGCAAGGTTTCAAATGGCCAGTGTTAATTCCACTTTTTATTGATTACAAAGTTCCTCACATCAGACCATTAGTGATATTAATTAATGTATTATTTTGGGTTTTTAGCTACTGGAAGCCTCAGAGTAGAATAAAATCAAGGTAACATCAGCAATTTGAAAAGAAGCTTATGAAAATGTGTACAATCTTCACAGGAGAACACGTAGCCACTAAGAATGTTTTTAATCAATAACACTATTTTAAGATACAACAGTGATTTGCAGTACTTCAAAGACTAGCTTAGTTAAGAACATTAGCTACCTGGGTCTCTGACTGATTTTTTTCTGCCAAAGACACCTGTCGTGAACTTCACACAGTACCTATCTATCACAGTTACTAACCAGTTTGTAGGGTCAGGTATCACCCATGATGACCAAGGCATCAAATGTACTTTACAGTAACATACACCTCGTGAGAGTTTTCATAGGCTTTTCAGAGTATTTGAAAGTCACAGCTCAGTCATATATTCTCGTTTAATAAAGTTTAAAAGCAAACCTAGTATATGTAATAATAATAATAAAAGAATAATTTTACTTGTCATATTTACCTGTGCTCCCATTAGGCAGGCTACCATGGCCATCAGCAGTAGAATGAGAATGAGAAGCTGAGACAGAATGGTTGACAGGACTAACAGTAGGGGTCAAAGTTACTGTGAGAGGAGTAAGGGGAAGAACAGGTGTTGTAGTAACACTTTTGTTACCAGAAGGAGGTTGGGTCAAATCTGTAGTGTGATGAATTTGTGCAGTAGATTTGGTGGTAGTCTCAAAGGGGGGAACTGCTATTGGATGTTTGGGGGGAAGCTCAGAAGAGGAAACTGTAGAATGTTTAGTGAAACCTACAGAAGGAGAAATTATTGTAATAGGCTTGCTAACATATGCAGCATCAGATTTGATCGAGAAAGCAGCATTAGGGACAGATTTGACTGCAGATGTAAAAGTAGTGACAGATTTATTAGAAGCTATAGAAGGAAAAGCTGTCATGATACGTTGAGCAAGAGACTCAGAAGAGGAAAGCGTAGTGACAACACTGGTGGAAGACACAGAAGTTTCAGTAGATGATGTGATGGTAGTTTCAGACAGAGGATTTGCAGTGGGAGATGTGGAGAAAGTTCCAGGAAAATAAATTTCTGTGAATGGTGGGATCAGTGGTCTAACTGTGGGACTTTGTTTGGTAGAAAACGTAGTGGGGGGAATAAAAGTATTAGATTGGGGGGAATTCTTTTTAGGGATAGACGGAGAATGAGAAAAAGGAACCCAAATAGAATGAGGTGGCACTTGTATAATACTGAAAAAAAAAGCACAAAAATCCATGTTAAATTTAACATTTCTATTTTAAAGAAAACAAATTATAATAGAAGAATTTATATGAATGATATGGACATACTACAAACAACGCATCCTTTAAATCAATCAGATTGGATGTTTCATTGTCTAGTAATGAATATGAATTTCATAATTTTTTAAGAGTTCATGCATTCTATTTTGCTATTGCTGTTAACTAGCAAGTCCATTAATACTACTACAGCTTTTGTTGCCTATTCTAGAGGTGACCTGATGCTAAATACAAAAGCTATCTGCACTGGGGGGAAAAAAAGTAGCGGGGGTGGGGGGAAGGGGAGAGAAGGGGAATAGAAGGGAAGGGAATAGGGAGGAAGCTGTATAGGGAAATGCCTGTCAGGTTCTTTTTCCTAGCTATTACACTGCAACATGGAAGCAGACTCTACTAATGCATTAGGAAATAAGTCAAATTTTGTATTTATACTCACTACATCTGTAGTTCTTTAGCAGTCAAAGAACAATACTGAAGTGATGAACAGCAGCACCGTTCTGAAATGACAAAGAAACATTAACCTAGTTTATCCTGAAGGATAAAAATTGCTAATACTTTGAAGTAGGATATTTAAATAAGTGTGTGTGATATTTGTTTTTAATAGTGCATATAGTGTAATTGATTTTGAGTTTTTTCTGAAATGAAATTTTAAAACAGATCTTGACCAGTGAGAATACTGCAATATCCCTGGATTTTTGCTTTATGCTTGACAAGTACAAGCTTTTTATTACTGTAAACAAACCAAAATGCAAAGCTACATCTTCTGAAACAAAGGGACAAATCGTATGAGTCACCACTCATTATCCTGTCACTAAGAAAGCCTGGCTACTTTATAAGGTTCTTCAGATGGCCATTTCAGTAACACATTTATGTTCCCAAGTACTTTTAATCTTTTCAAAATCAGCTTTATTAATGTAGTTCACAATTTTATATCAAAGGTTTCAATCATCTTTCTGTCTTCCCCATCCCCACCCAAAAATCAGAAGGCTACATTTTTTATGTACTTGCATGCTACAACAACAAAATATCTTTAAGTAACAGTCTTTTCTTTTAACTACCTGGAAGTCACCTGTAAAGACAGAAATGTAATCTGAAAGGGGAACTGTGATGAGGCTGCGTTTCAAGCGTAACTTACCAACTTGGCTTGTTTCAGCTTTGTCTGTTAAAGTGCTTATATTCTCTCTCTCAGCCAGCTTCATTAAGAAATTGCAGTATACACTACAATGAGAAGAAAAAGCTTTAAACTCAGGAAACAGACTTGCCTCATGTTTACAATGCATGAACCTAATGTCAAATGATAATTGAAAGCACATTAGCACAAATGCTAAGTGTGAAAGCAGATCTTTCCTAGGCTCTTTCAGGTTCGGAGATACTGTTAATATACATTAAACGCTATGCCAGGCTAAAAAGGAGAGTAGCATGTCAGTTGAAGACAGCTTATTGTCTCTCTTCTCTATAGACACTGTTGATTTTTAAATGGGGTCCACCCTAACTGATGTTAAACATTAAAGAATTGATACTTTTGTGAAGACAATAACATAAACTCCACAGAGAAACTAGCATGTATCCTAGGAGGCTGTGTCAGTGTCTATGAAATCTCCATTACCTGAAGAAAGCTGTGGTTCTCTCTCTTGACTTTAGAGAGAATGTAAATGACCCACTTAAGCACATAACTGCATTCTTACAACCATGGTTCAGTGATGAAACCCTGCCTAAACTAGCAAACCTACAGTAAGAACTCTTCATGTTCAGGAAACTCCTGTGTGGAGCCAGGAGTTACACTTGATGATCCTAATGGGTACCTTCCAACTCAAGATATTCTATGATTCTATCTTTCTATGAATGAAAAGGCAACACATAAAAAACAAAGTGAAGCTTCTTTCCAGTTAACAAGAATTAAAAGAGCATATTAACTACTGCCAGTATATGACATGAAGGTGTGATCTGACCTTCTGTCTATTACTATTTGAGTGGTTTGAACTTTTCTGTCATCCAAACCCAGGGAGATAAACCCCAAATTCAAGTACTCAAGGAAATGGAAGTTCCAGATTTTGTTTTAGAAGTGTTTCCAAACTCATCAGTTTAAAGGACCAGCAATTTAATGTATCAATTAGATTGACAGACATTATCTACACTTCAGGGTTTCCAGGTTCAGCCTTATGGAACAGCCTTGCCGTTCTGATACCCCATGGCTTCCAAATTCTAACCTGGTTACCTTTTCAGGCTGATGATGGCTGGTTTCCCAAGCTGAATAACAGTAACTTGGGATGCCTGAAGCAATTCCCTCATAAACATTGCATTGTATTCACAATAGCTGCCCAGAGGTTGTGTTGTGGAGTCTCCTTCTCTGGAGATATTCAAGACCCATCTGAATGCCTCCCTGTGTGACCTGTCCCAGGGAGCTGCTTTGCAAGGGGGTTGGACCCAATGATCTCTGGAGGTCCCTTCCAACCCCTACAACTCTTTGATTCTGTGAAGTTTCATGGTCCCAAATCCCATAGCATTAGCAGTTATGTTGATAGGTGACTCAGCTAATTCAAAGATGCATAAGAAATATGGCAGGCAAGCCTTTGCTTCACCAAAAGATTAATGAAAAGCAATATAGTTTGGTTCCAAAAAATAATCTAAAAATATCGTTCATGCAAAGAGAATAATAGAATCAGAATTTCTTTGTCAGTCCCCATATATTTCTCCAGCCTGTTTCTCAAACTTAACTTCCTAGAAAGTTTTCTTTTTCTTCTCATACATAGCCATTCATACTTGTTATATTCACACAAGAATATATGACCATTTAAATATATATAGGCAGTTAAAAAAAAAAAACAACAAAACAACAAACCTTTGGTTTTCTGTACTGCACTCGATTACAGAAGACTGTAATGACAAGGGAAAATAGAGAAAAAGTTGTTTTTTCAGAAGAAAACAGGACACATACTTAGACAACTACATTATCAGAAATAAGTTGAAAAAAAAAAGCTTTCCAAACCTTACCTCACTTATTGCTTGCAAAGTTTTGTTGAACTCTGAAATTCTTAAAAATAAAAAGTTCCCATTATGAAGGATTTTTACTTCTGCTTCTGAAGATAATTACAACATAATGAAAAGAACAAGAAATTACTGAGGAAAAAAATCTGGTTGATGGGTGATTTTTTAAAAATCATGCCAGTTCTAATATTGTAAAAACACTTCTCAAAGGATTCAACATTTTAAAAGTTGCCTTTTATTTGTCGCTTCACCAACTGTTTAAACCTCTGTCATCACATATTTTAACATCTTTTTCATTACTTCTTTAAAAGCAATTTGAGTGCAAAAGATAAATCTTAATGTTGCCTTTTGGCAAGCAATAGTTTGCACAGTGTTCTATTTATACTCAGAGCCACAGAAATAGAATGAGTAAGAAATGTGCGTTTCTTCTACAAACAAGACCAGCCAATTACATCTTTTCTATTTTTAGGGTAAGTCTGGGGAATAACAGTAAATATTCACTCATTCAAACCTCTCTAACCTTATAAAGACTGAAAAAATAAACTACAACAAAATAAAAACATAGATATGACACCAAGAATGCATATTAAAAAAACATGTAGCTATGAAAGTTCTCTTAATTTCCTAAGAGACAGAAGAAATCCCTGAAATTTTAAAAAACCATTTATTCCTGAGGAGCAGCAGTCAGACCAGCCTTCTCAACAATCCACAGCTAATGTCCTGAGTTGCTGTAGTTGTTGCTACTACTACTATTAACATCAGCAGCATATAAACAAGACCTTTGGGCCTTGCTGAGCCCCAAGAAAACGAAAGGGCCTAAAAGGAAATCAGCAAGTGTGCCAGTTCTTTAAAACAAACTTCAGTGGTACATAAACTAAAACTATTCTAACCAATATGTACTTTATGTTAAAGAACAATAACTTACAATTCTTGAATTTTTTTAAGTGCAGAAATAATGCAAAGTGAAGTCTGCTGAACACATGGAAGGTCCAACTTTGTCTTTTTCAAATATAACATCAATCTCAATCCTTATTCAAAAGTACTTACCTCAATTTTTGTAGAGTAGTTGCTGGAATTGCAATTAATTTTGTAACTTGTTTGTTGATGGTTATGTTATTAATCTGTTAGAAACAAAGATTCCATGGCTAAGTAAAACCAGTTATTTTTATCCTTAAAAGAAACATATTCATCTCATGCATTTTAACAGTCTGAAATTCAAAAGATAAGCATCAAAATTTCTCACAAATACATTTCAACAAATATTTCCCATGACTCTGTTGGCACAACTTATGGAAGGAATTTGCTTCACTAAATAACAGGATCTGATTTGTGAAAGATAGGGGCAAGAGGATAGAGACCTCACCCTATCTCATGTTGGAAGAGGAGGAATTTGGATTTTTTTGCAAGAAAGACTCATTAGACCAGACACTGAACAATCTTTCCAACTGGAAGGGTAGCAGTGGGACAATGTTCATAATAAATATAAGTAACAGACAACATAGAATCCTGGGAATAGAAGTCAAGAACTGAGGAGAAAGACATGGTAGGAATGATCTAAAGATATATAATCTAGCCTTAGGGCCAGGGGATACACAAAGGTTTATCTAAAGGCCTTTTATAGATCTGCATTCTTACATTCTTCTAGTTGCTAACATTACTGGTTATTTTTGCATTTAATTCAAGCAGTGAGCAACGTGATGAAAACATCCAACATTTACGGTATTGATAAAACCTAAGAAATATTCTGCTAAAAGGTGAAGGAGTTTCAAGAGACAAGAAACCTGTTTTTCTAACAGCTATAGTCATAATGTTAATACACTAGGAAGATTTCTGTAGGCATTATCACGATTGCAATGTAACACAATGGAAAAGTGGCCTTGCCAGGGGCCTCCTGCCAAAACTCCATGTGCATCTGCGTAGTAGCTCTCTGAAGTGATTCTGCTGTCTACTCTCATGCTTGCACAGACTGGCACGTGAAATCCCAGGCTGAGTATACAGGGATGTGTAGGAGAAATGGACAAGGTCCTTTACAAGCTAAAGTCCTTTTTTTCTTCTCCCTTCAGTTTTCCATCTATCATGATGAAACATTCTCATTGTCATAGTATTATCTCAATACTGATAATCTGTATGGTCCTTGCTTTGTATGATATTGTGGTGTATAAGTGGACACTTTCATGCCACATGGGCCTATTGCAAAATTAATAGGAGCTTAAACACATGCCAGAAGGCAGAGAATGATAACCTATTTATGAGAGTCTCAACATTAATTATTCCCAGGACCCGATCCAATTTAATTTATGCCCACACTGTTGCCATCTAATGATGCTTGCCTTATTAAGTAAAGGGCCTAGATTAATCTCCAAAGAAGATCCTGTATGCTTAAACATATATTGCTAATTAGGCAGTTCCTCTTTCCAGACTTCCCAGGGCTTTCCCCTCCTTTCAGTGATTGTATAGAAAATACTGACCCTTACTGTAGGAAGTTTGCTTAGCCTGAATAGTAAAATTTAGCTGCAAAGTAGTAGTTTAAGAGTAAGAGTAGAACCATCTACTGCAAATATTAACTTATAATGCAAACTATATTTGAAATAAAATAAAACCATAAAAACCACAGTAAGAATCATGTTAGGATATCAGTATTTGAAGTGTAGACAAAGAAACTCATTCCAACCTTCCTTACAATAAGTTTTAAAAGAGAATACTTACTATTTCTACATTTAGTGACGTATTATTTTCTTCTCTTGAGTAAAGTTTTACCTTGCCCACATAGAACACTAAATCCAAAAGACAAAAAAAGTTAAGAAAATGAATGCTAAACCACATTATATAAAATTATTTGAGAATTTAAAAATTCACCTTCTTCTGTTACAATAGAAGGGAAATAAGAACACTTCAACTAGCTTTTCTAATCATCGACCATTTTTGCTAATGCTCTTCCATATCTTCCTTTACTATTTCCACAAATAAACTAGTCCAGTACCTTCATTATTTCTGTATATTTAGTCCAATAGCTCTGTGTTTATATCCATTCTGTATATTTATTTTTGCTGGTTGCCTCAAAATTCCTTCTAGCTCTTTTGGTTTTTCTTCCTAAACAGTAATGTGCAGTGGAGATTTTCTATTAATACAACTACAACTTCCGCAATGAGAATGAAACTGTGGGTAAAGGCAAAGTGATACTCTGAAAGTTATTCTCTTGGGGATTAAAGAACTTTCAGGATACCTGAAATTTAGATCATTCAGAACATCATTCAGCAGTCCTTGGGAGCTGGTAGGCCCATTTTGGAGACAAAAAGGAACTTCTATGACATTTCTCTCGCTGAAGCCACACATTTGGTGCAGGCTTTGTAAAGGAATGCATGCATGCATGAAATCACCCAAATCATCTAGAAGTTTACTGTGTCATCCAGTAGGGCAACTTTTGGGGAAAGGGGATGTAGGTTATTACTCTGTCTCTTTCTAATCTGTAAAGTACTCAGCATATGGCTACTTGGCAGAAGTGTCTTCATTTTAAGCATTTCTCACAGAAGCCATTTATCAAAGTGCTTTGGAAGGCAACACGTATCAAAAAAGTATTTTACTGTGTTTTTTTTAACACACATAAAGGAAACATCACTGCTCTTTCCATTTCCCATTGTCTGTTCTGTCACATTACACTCTTAAAATACAAGCAGACTTTTATAGTAATTCTCCTAAACATCATTTCAACTTCTACTCCTGATGCAGTTAGGCTCCAATGTGGCAGGCATTAGGACCTTCCACAGCATACTAGTTTCTTGTTTTTTCAGGTATGTAATTCCTATCTGCAACTGTGTATCTTTCGATAAGAAAGCAAACATCAAAAATACAATAGACTAAACACTACTTTTAAATACCTCCCCCCATTTTAAATTAATTTCTTAGTAGTTATACAAAATCTAATTTTACAAGAAAACTTATTATAGAGCTAGCTTTCACATAGCAACTAAAAGCTGTCTTATTACTCGGAATAGAAAATAATTTGGTATATTTTTTATAAGAAAAAAAAAGAAAAAAGAAACCCACTAACCTGAATAATTACAGACAGGTGTTATGTTGCATAAAATGGTTTCTCCTGCTAGAGGGTTTTTTTGGGGAAAAAAAATAATCAAATGAGTAAAAAAGCTTGAAATTTTTGAACTCAGTACTGACAAACATACATATTTTCAAGCATTTAAAAGTTTTAGAAATATTGTACATGTCTACACTTCACTTCTCTAGGGCACTTACCATGACATTTTCCAAGACTTAGTATTCACAGTGAATCATACTGGTTTAGATGAATTTTGAGTAACTTTCTGTAACAGTTTCCAGAAAAGACCTACAGGCAAGCAATCTTTTTTCCTTTAATCCAAATAACCAGAAATCAGCATATCATAAAAAAAGCTCTTCAAATATCACACTATCCAATCACCAGGCAGCAGATGATCTGCTTCTGAGGATCCTACACAGCAACTTGTGACAGCATGAAGCTAAAACTGTTCTACCTGATAAAATTCAAATTATGACAACAGCAGACACATATGTTCTCATCTAGTAAACATGTCTTTAATGAGTTACAACAAGCTTTTGGCTGCTCCTGTATTTTAAATGCTACCTACCCTGAAAAGAAATAACATTGATCCCAAATTAAAGGTACTGTAAACAAATGGCTCCGTTGTATAAAATCAAAATGAAGGACAGGAAAGATATTTGCACCCAAGAGAAAACTCCTATACTTGTCATAAAAACAACTCAGCAGCACAACATTCCTTCCTTAAGCAGATAGAATGGCTTCCATTTAGTGAAAAGACAAGTGCTGTTTACTCTGCTGCTATCATTAGCTAGTACCAAATGAGAATGTTTTTGTGGATTTTTTTTTTAGTTTTGCTGTGGTACAAACATTTGCTTGTTACACCTTGTTGCTTCACCAATTTTATCACCATCAAGAAACAGCCATCAGAGGGTATGGACTGTGAGCTGGTGGCAATATGCAAACTATTAGAAAAAAAATTCAGGCAGAAATTTAGAATCCTACCTGGTGTAAAGGTGGAGTAATAATCAGTGACGCTAAGACCTTCTGTAAAAAAAATAAAAATTAAAAAAAATTCAAATCACATTTTAACTTAAAAAGCCTGTGTCACAAAAATAATTTTCCTAATTTCTAGTTTAGACTCTGTCTTCCCAGGAGAAGTGTAAACACCTGACAATTTATAAGGGAATTAAAGTTACTTTCAAGCATGGGAAATGAAATAGCAGCATTCGGAATGAGATCCATCCAATCAAATGTTTATGTCCCCAAGTGAGCCCAGTTACTCTAAGGCTCCCTATTATTCAGAGAAGAAAGTGGGACTTTTAAGAGGTGTGGTTCCCATTTAACCTATTCTCCATTCAGCATTAGATGAATCATGTTATAAAAATGTGTCTTTCTTTCCATCAGCTGTGAGTAATAGCAGGATGTGGAGCATGTACAGACATGTGGGAATCTGTACTGATATGAGATGAACCTATTCCTTATTTTCAAATGCAAACATCAACTAAAAAGGGGGTAGCAAGTTCTTCTGATTGAGTCTTTACTGATCCTATTTGGCAACTCACTGCAAGAACATCTATCGTCTAAGTGTCTTTAAGGAATGGTTTGTACATTTTAGTTCTGTTAAATACTTGAAATAGTATCAGAAAGTATAGAAAACATTCTATCTATAGATATGACACCCACCCCCCGTATCTGCTGAACATAACTAGCTCCAGTTTGGGCTTTGGTAAGCAACATAGTATTTTGAATAAAAAAAGGTTAGCAGCCCAGTGTCAATTTAGCACGCCTCAAGACCCAACCCATGCAGACTTAAAACACAGATTGGCGAGAAATGCAACCTTTAAGATCATGTACAAAAAGAATTTGCTCTAAACAAATCCCAGTTAAATATATATATATATATAACACAAAAAGAACCCCAACTTCCATGAATGCAGCAAAGATCTCCCTTCATGCTAACTCTTACCTGGAGTATGTGTGGTCTCCTCTGAAGTCATATCTGAGGAAGAAAAATTAGTAACAGTAAAAAACATAAAAATCTAAAAAAATCTAAATCTAACTAAATCTAAATAATAGAATTTTTTAATAATATCTTGCCTGAAGGATTAATAGGATAGGTGATAAAAGTAACAATAGAAGATTCTGGGAGGAAAAAAAGAGAAAATGAGTGGATCCATATTAATATAAAATTTTATTTCTATGAAATGATGAGAAAAAAATATCAGGCATGCAAAACTTTGAAAAAGAATTGCATTTTTATTATTTAAGTTCCATTTTCAGAACAAATGCAGTGCTTGTTAGGAATGATCACATCATTTCAATAAAAATACCTGAAATAAGGTTCATGTTATTTCAAAAATCTGAGTATCTGAAGACAAACAGCTGGTAATCAAGTTCCTTCAGGTAAGTTCCTTTTATTGGTTTTATCTTTTAAAAGATGCAGAAGAATTTGGCATATCCAATAGCAGTAACTGCTTAGCCCCGAAGACCTTTTCCTGTACCAACTCACAATGCTCAAGAGCAGAGATGACATACTGGGTTTAGCAAACTGTCTCTCCAAAAAGCCATTTTTGCCAGTAACCATACATAAAAAGGAGAATGTAACATTTTTTTGAGTTACATCAAAAGAAAGAAAAAGAAATTACATTAAGACAAGAGAAGAAAATTTAAAGATTGCTCGAGGCGAATGTGCTTAGTAAGCATATTTTAGGTGTCAGCACAGGAATACAAAGTGGTTAGAGGACCACCTCATATCATTCTATATGACTAGTTAGTGCCTTTTAAAAAATGGGCCAAAACAATTTCATAGCAGATGAACATTATGCTTTCCAAACTTCTTTACTAAAAACATCACTTTTAGTAGTAGAAGCATTATCTTAAGTATAAGGAAAAGTTGGAGGCTCTGCATAAAGAAAGTTGCATATCAATAAAAGAAGAAAGTACTTAATTACATGGAAAGGGAAAGGGAGTTTTTATTTCTGATGTATTTATTTCAACTAGCCTAGCCATTTTGAGCCTTTTCAGAAGTGCCTTCTTAATTCTATACTCAGAGCAAAGACTAAGCATATTTGGTTCTTAAGTAACAAACCTGAAAATTACTGATTTTCTAAGGCAACTAACAAGCAGTCAAAATAGGAGGAATCAGAGTGAAAACTAAGTGCTGGCTTCATCTGTATTACTTGGCTTGATATAAACTACAACAAATATTGCACCGGCTGCAGTTGTTAAAGATGAACCACCCCCAGAGAAAAACTCTATCTGTAAAAAACCAAAACCATGTGTGCTTTTATCTGTATTATTTATTTTCTCCAGAGTACAATATGTCAGTATACATTAAGAAAGAAAACAGCTGGCTTCCACACAGTTATTTCGGTGTGTCTACATTCTTCATTTCTTAAAAATGCTTTTAGGGGTATGTGTGGGGTGTGTCTGTGTCTGTGTCTGTGTGTGATTTATCATATTGCTCTACCTCAAATGACGTATGCCCATCTGCTACAGTGGGAGGAGATGTAAGGGAGGTCTCTCACTACAGCGTCCCTCCTCTGCCATCTCTGCAAACCGCACAAGTTACTGGACAAAAGGGTTCTGATGAAGCAACTTCCATCTACTTCACCCCCAAGCATCACTGCCACAAACCATGAGTGATTCTATAAGGTAAGCTTTTTCTTTTTATAGTAGCAGGAATAAATTAATTTTCTCTTCAAAATAAACAATGAAAAGATCAAATGTTGACACTGATTTACATGACAACTTTTCTGCATTACCTCACACAAAAGCAGATTTTTCTCACAAGAAATAACAAACTTTGCAGTAAAGTCCTGATTTTCTTACCAGAAATGGTTGTTGCAGATGATTCTCCTGAATTTGCAGTGTTTCAGACAGAAAAAAAAAAAAAAAGGAGGGAAAAAAGGAACATAATGAAGTTTCAGACACATACATAATCAATTTCAGCAGCTTTTGCTTATTATTATCAAAAATTTACTGCATTCACCACAAGAGGGCAACACTTGCTTATCAGAACACTTCCAGGTTGTCAAAAAAGGCAGATGTAACAATCTCTGATTAAAAAAATACAATTTTAATGAATTCCAATAGAATTTGACTGAAGGTCATTTCTTTTCAATAACATTTTACAATGCAAACTGCCCAATATTTAAGAAAACAAAAATCATTGGCCCAGGGTATCTGCCATGCTAGTTTGAAAGCCCACCCTGAGTGTCTTGCTAACCCTGGGAATGAAGTGTAAGTAACAAGATGACTGCAGTTGGGTATGAATAATTCTTCTCAGGCTTTGTAGAATAACCTGAGACTTGCCATTTAAAACTTCTCCCATACATACCTTTCCTCTTTCGTATCCTGCAAAAAAGCAGCACTACAAAAAGCTAATAAAGCTAATTCATTTCAAGTTTGAACCTCTGATCTTGATAGAAGCCAGCCAACTATTTATATAGCAAACACTAGCCACTAAATCTTTCATGTTGTTACACTCAGTATTTTGATCAAACAGAAATTAGGAAATTTGATATCTGGGTCACACAGCAACTACAAAGTTAGCCCTTTCATTTCCTGAGTGGCTTTTGACAGTGCCACAGACAAGTTAAGTCACAGTTACCACAGAAATATAATCTGAAGAAAAACTGGCTGCAGATATGAAATACTAATTAATAAAATATACTTCAGGCGTTTCAACATTTCTCTCAAAACTCATCCTAGAACAAGTACTTACAATGCATTAATTATACTGTAAACCCTCTCCTACTGTTGTATAAGTTAGAAACTAAAAATATCTGCAGAAACCCAGATTTGTTTTTATTAAATATCATGAACAAGGAGTTTCTGAAAGGCTAATCCCTCACAGAATTCTTTGCTCAGACTACTTTGCTTGCCTTACTGATAACTAGCAATAGCTTCTTCCCAAAGGATAAATTTAAATATAATTTCTGCAATGAAAACAGAATTGAAGTAATCTCAGTGTCCTATTTTAATTTTCTCTGCAAAGTTACTGATGCTATTTGTACAATGAAATGTGCACAATGAAAAAGGCACAAGCATGATATGGATAGTTAATTTGCAAATAGTTGCATATTCTTAAGTATCTCCACAAATTAAAAAGTAACAACAGTGCCAATCTTCCTACATGCTCTATCAAAGAACAATGGGTTAAAAATTGCACAGAATCCCCATATACCTGTTATCTGTTTTCTTCCAGGCAACGTAGCAGTGGTTTCAACTACAAAGGAAGAAGATATTTTAGGAGCAGAATTTTTTACATATGTTTGTGCACACGTATATACACACACACTTTTTAAAACAGAACCATTTTAGATGTGCTACTCACCTCAATTCAACCTGGTTCACAAAACTACTTTGCATCTATTGAGAAATGTGTGTCAAGTCTTTTTGAAAGCTGGAAGTTGAACTCTTTTGAGTTCAGTTTTTTATTCAATTTATCAGTTTTATGCTTCTGGAAGACACAGATTAGGCTGTGAGCTTCCCACTGACCTTCCAATGCTAACGTCTTCAGAAACCCTTTCAGCATATTTGCTTTAGTAAGTAGACCAAATAGCAGCAACCCAAAATGTAACAGGTACACACAACTGTGTTTTCACACAACTGTTTTTGACAAGATATGGAAAAGAAATGGTGATGAATGATTCAAGAAGTGAAATTTTATTTATACAAAGAGAAACAGAGAAATTAAACCAAAAAGAAGCAGGGGCCAAGGAGAGTTGAGTAAGTCTGGGATGCTTTATTCTACACAGATTTTCAAATCACAAGATACACTTTTAGAGTACATCTACATCATGATGCTCATACACATCATGTGGACACTCACATGCCTAAGAACTGCACCACTGAAGAACATCTAAATAATGAGGAAATGGATCAGGCTGCCAGAAATATCAGAGTGTAGTGACAGGGCAAGGGGTAGTGGATTTAAACTAAAAGAAGGTGAATTTAGGTTAGACATTAGGAAGAAATTCCTCACTCTCAGGGTGGTAAGGCACTGAACAGGTTACCCAGAGACGTGGGCTCCCTGGAACAGAACAAGGCCAGGTTGGATGGGACTTGAGACAGCCTGGTCTAGGCAAGGATTGGAACTAGATGATCTTTAAGGTCTGTTCCAAACCAAACAATATGATTCTATAATGCTATGAAATGAAGTGACTCAGGTGGATCTGGACTGAGAATGAAAAGGTGAGCTATTTCTCAGCAAGTCTATGAAACATATCCCTAGGGACACTTAAGAGAGAGATGCAACAACAGGTGGGCTCTTGATCAAGGTGCACATCTGACAATTGAAACTACTGCACAGGCTACCAATGACTCTGAAATATGCATCATAGTCAAGTGAACCAAGTGAATCAAGTCTCTCTGGAATAGATGATGGTTGCTAGGCTATCAATACGGGGAAACCTAGCAAGTTGATTACATCAGACCACTGCTGCAAGCCTGCCACCAAGGCAAGACCTATGTGGTGAAGACAACTGGAAGGTGGCTAGAAATGTACCCTACAGCCTACACCACCACTCAAAATACAATCCTGGCCTTGAAAAACAAGTGGCCACACAGCATGACATACAGTCAAGCCACTGTCACCTACTTCAGCACCTTGACAGATGAGACCCCGGCTGTTGGGGGAGGAAGATATATTCTTTTCATGTCACTGAACCTGAAGGGACAGTCTAGCCACAGCCAAGATGCAGGCCCACAGGGCTGTGGAGGAAAAGAAATTCTCTTTGAATTGCCAGAGTTGGTGGAACAGTTTCTCCACAGCTAGTGCCTTGATACTCAACCAGTCCCTCATCACCATGGTGTTGCTGTATTACCCTGCCACATATTTAAAGAGGAAGAGGATCTGGGGGTGTTGCTTGACACTCACCTGAACATGAGCCAGCAGTATGCCCAGGTGGCCAAGGCCAACAGCATCCTGACCTGCATCAGAAATAGTGTAGCTAGCAGACCCAGGGAGGTGATCATCCCCCTGTGCTCAGCTCTGGTGAGGCTGCACCTTGAATACTGTGTTCAGTTTTGGGCCCCTCAGTACAAAAAGGACATCGAGGCCAAAGAAATACAATTGGTCTTTTTAACATCCAGAACTTTAGGAACTTCACAGATCATGAAAATTTGGCTATAACCTTAGTTTTTACAGCTAATTTCCAGGAAAATTAAGGAATTATTATTATATGTTAAGTCCAGTTAAAATGCATGATCCCCTAAGCTATGTGTTCTAGAGGTCTTAGGTAGAAGTCTTGTTGCTTTAACTTTGTACAGTGATTAAGTATTATGGCATCTATAAAAGGATTTTCTTCACACTTAAGACCTTAAAGTCTTTCTCACATACTCTTGAGGAGTTGGTGTAGACATGCTTACTGTAGACAAACTGCATTTCCCATCCTCCAAATCTCTTCAACCCACTTTGTGAATTTTTGAGAATATAATTAGCAACCTGAGGTAGGTAAGAAGATTTTCCACTAACATGTTTAGTACTGTAGGTTTGTAAGAAGATAGTGAACTCTAAAAATGCCAAATGCTTTTAGTAACAAATCCAGCAGTACAGGGAGCGATATAAGCTAAACACAAGCCATGAATAAGGAGATGGCAAATACAGCAGGTGTTAACAGCATGCATGCCTTCAGAGGTATTTTTTTCTGGAGAAAAATCTAGCCAAGATTTATCTCACAGCATGATATTGACATGCCTACAGTTGTTAGAAATTGTTAGTGAGAATGACACTTGTAACTCATCGAGGTGCAGCATTAAGTTCACAAACCAAGTCTTTCACACAAATCTCCTTGCAAAGGGAAGGAGGAGAGGCTGTCATACATTATTTAATTACACTTACATTGTCAACCCTTGCCCTTTGTTGTGTTTAAGAATTAGAGAAGAAAGTGAATAGGGTTTATTTGAAGAAAGATTAAAGTTCAATCTAAAATATCTATAAAGTTGATGTGTAAACAGGAAAGTAAAATAAAGTCACAAGCTAACAGAAAATTTATTTCCCTTACATTGTTTACTATTGGTAACAGCAAGAAAATCCTTATGTATATAAAACCTCATTTTATTTGCTCCATGCAATTTTCTTTGCAACACTTTTCTTTTAGGGTCATCACAGCAACCTACCTAATACCTTATTCCAAACCAAAATATTATATATTGAAGTAATGCTTTTTTACGTTTTGCCTAATAGAGAATGTTTTGGAGGATCCAACCACCAAATGAATATGCAAATAACATTATGCAGTATTATTCTTTGGTTTTGCTGCTAGGGAGACAGAATAGATCCCCACAGAAGTTGTTTTTTTCTGAAGGGAAAGGCAACCCCATTAAATGAGATAAGAACCAGCTTCTGTTACTAATATGCATCTTCGGATCACTCTGTACTGTTCCGATACGAAGAACTAACTAGGCCAGGGCTTGAGAAACCCATCTGTGCAGGCAGAGGAACAGTTCTATTGGTATGAAACCTGTTTCGCAACTCTTGCCATGACTCCATACCACAGCTGCAAAAAGCTTATCTGGGACCCAGTATTTACACCAGGACAACCTTCATTTCTCATATGTCAATGGGAACCAGAGTAACTTTAGCAGGTCCAGTCTGGTAGGCGACTAAATATAACAATACTTAATGCTAGGTCAACAGACTGATGTGGCTTTGAGAAAGACCACTGCCTGGCCCTGTTCTACAGAATAGCCTTGTGTTTACAACATTCCTTAGCATGACAAATCTTAACTGGCTCTTTGAGAGTGGGATGGTCTCCACTTGTCCTGCTGAAGCTGTTCCACCAAGCAAAGCAAAATTCAAAAATCAATTCAGCCAAAGGAAAAGAAAGGGAGAAGGAGGCTTTGTAACACAGTGGCCAAGATGCAATGGATGGTTCTGGTCCCTACAGCAAAGGCATTGCTAGTCATAGCATGCCTTTCATTCACTAACTTAGACACAGGTTACAGAAAAAGCCCTAAAGGCATGAACAGTGTACCGTGTTCTACTGCAGACTAGAAGAATGAAAAATATCCTTTTCTTCTCCCTACCTCTGATCTAACTTATGATCAGTACACCCTTTCTTCAAGTTTTTGGAAAGGAAACGCCCTATCTGATTTACCTGTCTTCAAGCCACCCACTCTGCCAGCAGCAGTTCAGTTTTTCCAGGACGGAGGACAGAGAAGCAGCTAGAACCTGGCTGCAGATAGCAACATTGTGTAAATAAACAGGGTAAAACTAAGCACAATCTTAATTCTGTGTTTTGGTGACCCTCAGGACTCCTCATGCCTGCTCTGGCTCTTAGTGGTGGCACCATGGAAGAAAGGATAAATTATCAACTGGCTATTGGACTAATGTAAATGTAAGAAAACTGTGAAAGTGCTTGTTCATATCAGGCTCTTTCACTTTGGCCAGTTCATTTTAGTGTCCTTAACAGAAAATTTAGGTGCATTATTTTTAACTCAACTTTGATCTTACATAGGGTTTTAGGAAACTAGGTTATACAGGTTTTTATCTGTTTCTATAAAGATTGTATATGTCTGTACATTAGTTACTGATGGGAATCAAGTCACCTTTTCTCTGGCAGGCTGATTTCCAAAAAACTACTTCCTTTGATATCACAGAAGAGGGAGGCAACGACAGCAAAGAGAGGGAAGGTCAAACATGCCTTCTGTTAATAGGTACAAAGTAGAGTGGTGCATGATTCATCAATCAGGCACTCCAGTATTAGGAACTTTTTTCCCTGTCCCATTTACTTCCTTTAAGAGCTCCAACAAGTTTCTGTAGTATTCTCTCCTTACAGTTTTAGAAACAAAATTATATTGGGGCAAATATTTTTTTCATCTCCAGCTTTCCTGATCAACTCAGTAAACATAACAATATGGCCCAAAGTTTGGTACCCATCAGTCTGGGATGCAGACTAGATAAGTGGAGGAGTGGCAGCTACATATCCACATTCTGCCTGAGGAGGTAAAGCCTTGAGACTCCACCCTCCCTTCAAGGAAAGCTGATCCTGTCATCAGAAGTGCACACAGCTCAGGAAATCTTTGAAAGGGATTACAGGAACATAAATCATACCTCTTATCGCCCACACCTGCAGAGTAGAACAACAGCTCAAACTGAAGTTTTCCTCTTCCTTGAGCATGCAAAGGCAAAAGAGCCACACGGGGCACTGGGTCAGTTCCCATTTCTCCCATCAGCACTAAACTGCTTTATTCACATGAGCCTGGAAACCTCTTCCAGCAATACCACTAGCAGACTCAACAATATTGGGAGTGAAAAAGATACATGGAAAAGAGGAGGCGACACCTTAATTTTGAAGGTTGGACAGGAGAGTTTACAAAAATCTAAAATGCCACAATACAAACACTGAATTGTATGTATGCAAAAAAAATGCAACCAAAAGCAATAGGCATTGGATTCCTGCTAAAAGTTAGGGCACTGATAACACAGATGACAGCGCTTTACTTCAGTGACATTATTAACAGTAATGCCATAAATAATCTTATTTCTTCACTGAAATTTGTAAAAGGTATCCCATCATCTCTGTGCTCCTTGCATAAATACACAGTGTAACAGTCTGGATGTTTATATTTGGATTAAGAATGTTACTGTTTAATGTGTAACCCATACGATTAATGTTTAAACAGTTCGTTTCTTCCAGTTGTCAAGTTATTATTAGAGGCAACTTGTAAATATCCCAAGTAAAAATGACAACTGATAAACTGGTGCTCACAGGTGACTAAAATTCAAGTATTTATCATTTTAAAACTCACCTTTTTTCTTGTGGTTTTGTATTCTCTTAAATCATCTACAAGTCTGTACTATTTAGTGCACTTTTTTCTTGGATTATGCAGAGACAATAGTGATATTCAAATTGTCCACATTAAAGTATGTAGCTAAGTAGGCATCATTCATCAAGTAACAAGATAAAGAAACTTTACAAAGCTGGCATTTGGAACAGTGAGCAAATCTTTCTTCACTTACACATTTTTAAATACCAGGAGATGATCTTTAAAGTGAGATACATGCAATCTGAGACACTCTTTCTCCCAATCACAGCTGTTATGCTACTTATTCTCAGCAAAAGGGGAATTACCAAAGGAACCTGAGGAATGTAAGTGGAGGGTTAGTGACGCATGACACGTGGGTTCTCCTTCCCCTTTTGGCCGTACCCACAGTATTTACACCTGCTCAGACACAATGGCTACACCAAGCAGAGGACAAACAGAAGACTATGACTGGAAGAAGCCAGAGTTGCATCTAACTCAGATCTAAACTTTTGCTAATCTAAGAAATATGATCAGCCCTCATCACAAACTGCAACGCAGTCAGATATGCCCTTTCTTGCAAATCTTCAGATGCATAAGGTATGTAGCTACTGCAAAGGTAAACCCATCCACTTCTAGAGAGCAAACTACTTCATTAAAGTTCAGCATGCCTCTAAGTGCTACACGTGTGGAAATCTTACCGGAATCAGGTTTCTGGTCCTTATTGGACTTCACATCATTACGAAAAAAACTAAATACTTTTCGTTTTGGTTTTATCATTTATTTAATTTTCATAATACGATTATGAAAAACGTATCTGAAGAGTCAACAAAAAAGAAGGTGAGGAAAGGAGGTAAGCTAATAATGTGACATTAAGCAAATCTGGACTTATTAAGAGTGCATCACTGCCTAAAAGACGCCAATTAGATAAAGGCTTAAACTGCATAGAGATTTTGAGTGCTTAAAAAAAAGATAAATCAGCTGGGGTTGGAGTTAGGCATCACCTAACCAAGATGCCCTGTGATGTTCAAGGATATTCTATATTCAGGACAGAAATTGTTGGAACTGAAAACAAGAAAGTTGTTCTTTCTATGCTTCAGTGAAAGGTAATGCTCCACTCTGACCAGGATTTGTCTTGCTATCCAGACAGATCTCTTTCAGACTTCCTTTGTAAGTTCTGTCTGACAGCCAGAATATTCCCCCTTTCTGCCTCAGGGCTCTTTTCTTTCAAAAGCTGCCACACACAGGCAAAAGAAAGATATCCTTTCTTAGCTCCTCTCCCAAATCACACAACCCACTGGAGAAGATGTGCTCCCAACCACAGCATCAAAACACCAAAAGCATTTCGTTCATCATAACTCAGTGTTACAGGCATACTCTGTGAGTTCTGGTTTGTCACATTTCTTCCTCTCCCAGAAAAAGAAATCCAGTCACTTTATTTTAATGTCCTCACTAAGACACTTTTAATTGACCCAGTCAGGAAGTGATTGTAACGTTACATAAATTTTAATTTTTCATTTCCACAAAACAGGTGCAGCTTTTAAGTGTAAAGGTAATGAAGACAAAGACTGGTGTCACAGTTTAACTGAAGCACCTATGCTCAGTAAGAATTTTAGGAACTAACTGAGCTAGCTAGTCACCTTAAAATCTCTTAAGGTCTTAACGGGTAATATCTCAAAAAAGAAAATCTGGGTTTGGTTTGGTTTAAAGCTTTTATGGTTCTTTTTCAGGGCAGAGAGGAATTTTGAGAAACGTATGAGAAACCATTTGGCCATTTTAATATAGGAAGACATTACCGATACAGAAATGATAAAAATGAGCCTCCAGTGGTCTTTACAGAAGTACACCACACCAACTAAAGATGGTGTAATGCGCCAGTGAGCAGTGAAAAGCTGCCATTGTTGAAGTTCTGGCCTAGCACCAGCAACGCTTTCCTCTATTCCCTGAACAGAAGGTATATAAATTAATTATTTTACGATTGCATCAATATAAAGCCCTAATATGCCGAGAAGTTTTAGTTGGATGCATCTTGTTTGCATTAGTATTACATGGACAGCAGACAGGCACAAAAGTTGAAGTAAGCTGAAAGTTTTTAAAGGATTGAGTCTATACTTTTTTGCATTTGTATAAAAACTGGTGAATTATGTATTTAGCTACAAATTACTAATAGACAAAGCCATTATGAAATCTGGGAGAGAAATGTTAGACACATTCAGATCAACTTTTAACAAAAATACTATTTTAAAAACAGGAGTGCAATGGTACTTACCGCATGCCAAAGAGTTATCTTCTTCTACTGCCTTATTATAGACCCAGTCCTCCTTTCTCCAGCGTATAACACCACTATCTTCACAGTCCCAAGATTGCCTTATATTTGCTTTATCCCACATTCTGAACATGTATAGCTCCCCAGTCAGACCCCGGTTAGGTGACATTGCTGTACCTGGCAGCTTTGAACAGCCAAGTAAGAACTGCCCTTTTCCAGGCAAATTAACTTTCCCAGTTAGTTTTTTGCTTTCTTTTTTTGTTCCATTTATGAATAGCTTCATCTCCTCATCATCGCTTTTCCACTGGATACATATATTGTTCCAAACATTGTCATGAAGTCTTGCTGTTGTATGTATTTGATTTCCAAACAGCCATATTGTCAGTTTACCATGATCTCCTGTAAGGCCAAGATCAAATTTATTGGCAGAGAGATTGGTGTGAGGTGTTTCTTGGTTGTATACATATGCTGTCCAGGGACTATTTGAGGAGTATAGCTTGAGGTGCACACAGACAATGAATTCTTTCAAGGGACGCAGAGAAATTCTTGGTGACATAATCCACGGATCTTCACATGCAGTCTTAAAGACAGCTTTATATTGTCCTAGGAAATCCTCCTGATCTAAATAAAGAAACAGTGTTTTGTAAAATTATTTTGTTCATAAAAGCATCTTCTATATGAATGTTATTCTTCCATATAGTACTGTTCCTAGATATTTGCCTAGGATTTTTCAAAACAACACATTAAGAAACAACCTTCTATCCCTCGGGGGTTTTTTGTGGTATGGAAGCTAACTTGGAGGCAGTCAATAAATCCTATCTGCTCATGAAAGCTTTGAAGTAGAGCTCATGCACAAGATGAAGGATGAGCATCTAGATCTCTAAGGCAGTCTTAACGAATGGTAAGTGGGAGTCAAAAAGAGAATCACTGATCCTGGTTCCTATTCCCAGGACAGCACATGTATTTTGCATTTAATAGATACAGGAAAAAATACAGAAACAGAGCTGGAAGAAGGGACTATAACCCTTACTACATTCTCATGTCCCAAACTTGCTTCCTTCTTCTCTAACAAGATCGTGCTTCTCCATGCCACTTTTTTCCAACCCTGAGATTTTTAAATCCTCTGCTGTATACTGGCAGAGTTTCAGCAGGAAACATGGAAAATAGCCACAATTTGGCTTTTAACCAGTAACAACAATAATTAATTTCTCTGCAAGTGTTTTCCACCTGTAACACATCTGGCTCGCTACAGTGCATTAAAATGACACCCTAAGAATCTTGTATCTTAATGTATTCTGCCTAGAGCTCGTAACTGCTTTTTATAAAAAGTTTAAAAACCTGGACTTTCTACACGGGTTCACTTGATTCTGCTGAGAATTTTTAAAATGCGAAGCAAAGAACTTCACCGTCTTAGTACCAGTTTTGTCACTTGAATCTCAAATTCTGTCTCACTAAAATCTTCATTTTATGAAAATTAGTACATTTGGAAAATAAGAATTGGAATTAGACTCCTCTGTAAACCTATGAAGTTTCATTGCTAGCACAATGTCATTAAGCAGGCATACTTACTAGGTACAATTTAACTGCAAGAAACTACAACCTTCTAGAGCAAAATAAGATGCCACAACACAGGAAGCATTTGCTAAACCTAGCCATTAAGTACACAGCAATAAACACTTCTAACTTTTTAACATTCCATGCACCTTACCATCATGATAAATGTATCCAAGGAAGTTTTACAAATGACAAACACTGTTATCTGTACCAGTTGAGGTCCAGCGTAGTGGCAGACTTGTAGCTGCCAGCTTATAGAATAGCCATGAATAAAACACAAACTGCTCATTCTAGTGCACTTCATACAAAAGCATCACCATGTCAGTTACTCAATCTGTACAAGAACCTTACGAATTTATTTTTCATTCATATAAAAAGCTCAGACTGTCAAATTCAAATACCTCACTCCTATTACACGTTTTGAACCTTACTACCTTTTCCCTAGCCATATTTGTACCTACAGCTAGGTATGTTCATCCACAGCTGAAAAGAAGTTAGTAATGAAAACAAATACTGTGAACACAGGGTTTGTATATTCAACGTGCTAGGCACCAACTGTTTTGTTTCTTGTTAATGGCAGTTTTTCCTCTTGATTTCCACAGGGCAGAAACTTGCCTATTTTGAACATATTCAAAAGTCCTATTCATCAAGACTAATGCTATTTATTTAGAATACCAACACTAGATAAATCAGGAAAAAATTGTCTTACCTTTGGCTGCTGTTGCCAGGAACAAATGAAGTAGAAGGACTGCTAGAACAATCCTGAATCTCAAGAAAATATCCTGTATTCTGCCAACACAGCAGTGCTGTTTTCCCCAGGCAACCATTCTAGAAGAAAAAAAAACCCAAAACCAAACAATAAACCACAGTGATTAGAAAACATGCAGGTGTGCAGGTATCATAACAAATTATGTTTCCAACCCAACAGTGTAAAACTTTTTAACTGTGTTATACTACTGGGTATATATAGCACAGAAATGCACAACCACTGTAGAGTATTGCCAAATGACAGTTTGCCAAAGTCACCAAGAAAGAAAGTGCTATTTGCTGAAATGAAAAAAAAAAAAAAACCCAAACCAAAAAACTTTCACTCAAGCTTTAATTCTCCAAAGACTCACAAATACATCAGAGCATGGCCATGAGTCCTTGTACAAATAAGGCTTTCAACATTTGAAAAACAACTAAACAACCAACCAGCAAGAACAAAACCCAACCAAAACCAGCCAGAGAGCAAGCTTGGAGAGCTTACCCAAATGCTTTGTTAATCTCAGTGCGTATAAAGCAAGCATATCTTTAGTCCCTACCTGCAACTTTATGTATTGTTTATCGTTAAAGTATTTGCTTTAAGGTAGACCAGAGTATTCTGCATGACATCAGAAGACTACCTTTACCATCGTAAGCTTGGTACATGTGTGCATATAGCGCGTACCCCTCACACTGCTTGTAAACTTCGTTCTTTTACAGACTGTGTATGACTGCAGTAAATTCCCTTCTTTTCAGGAACTGTAAATTGTGACCTCTTTCAGGAGTTGTAAATTCATGTTAAGGCTAGGACTAAAATATATTTTTGCAAGCATTTACATTATTTTGAATATTAATTATCATATAATAGTTACTATAGGCTGAACTCTCCAAGAGAAATGCTGGAATAATAAACTGAGAAACAGTGAAGTTGCTAGGTAATTCACATTTTGGAAATTGATTAAAAGTACATGCAAATAAAGTAAATGTAGAAAGCATAAAGCAAAGGCTTTGTAACACCGTTTCCTGCCAGTGTTTTCAATAATTGTACAGGATGTGACACTTAGAAAGCAAAAGTAAGATCCTACTGATTGCACCAAAGCAGACCTGTCTGGATGATGGCACGTTCTGCTTCCTTTTGCAGATTTTCAGATTCTACACTTAGAATCAAAATACGCTAACAGTCACATTGGGGCAATGAACAGCATCTACATAGGTACTGGAGGAAGAAAGTATTGATAGAAAGAATGCAAAAATCTAACATACTAAAGCTAAAAGAAAATAAATGGTATGCTAAAGCAATGGACATACCTAACACACAAACTCCTATACAGGAACTGATCAAATTCAAACAAAAAACAAGTGAAAAAAAGCAAGAAAGGACAAAGGTGGAGCTTTCTAAAGATTCACATGAAACATGTCCAAAACCGCTTCATCTTGCTTCTCCTGAATGCCTAAAAATCATGTATTAATGAAGTTGTTCAGTCAGCAAACTAAGTAACAGAATTACATTAATAATCCTAAGGGCCTGACAATGAAAAATGCTATGCTTAAATATACTTGGAACTTCAACAATAAAAATTACTAGGGTTAAAAGAGATGCTCATCCAAAAAGCTGTGTTTCCTTTCTTTACTTACTCATGTTTCCCATTCTAGTCTCAAATTAGGTCAATTCCAAGCAAAGCCAAGCTGCACATCTATTCCTCCTTTTTATGGGGAAATTTCTTCTTTTGTACAGTAAACCATCTATCCATAGAGATATATTCAGACAACAAACCAGAGATTCTACCTCCCTTGCCTTTACTACCTAAATACCAAGAGTTGAAAAGTAAATGGGATGGAGCCCAAAAATACTCAATGGCACCCACAAGTTCAGCCATCAATGCTAGTAAACAAGTACTGAAGCAAACTGCTCACTTTGTGTCCCATAATACTGATTCAGAATGCTTCTCAGTCCCTGCATTTCTTTTCCTACTCAATTCTCAGTTCTGCGAAGAGATACACATGAAATGAGCTGACAAGGACAAGGTCAGCTGACTAGGACAAATGAGCTGACTGCTGTGCCATCACACATAGACCTCAGTAGAAAACCACGTCAGTGGCCCCATTCACTAGAAATAACAACTGCGTTCCAAGAGTCTAAATTTGAAGACAGAAACCAAGAAATTCCCAGTTTTGCCTTCAGCTCTGCCCAAGTGCTATGTAGCCCTGAGGAGTCTGAATAGACCTTTAACTCAGGTCTTCCAGAGTGAGGTTTGCTAGTATTTGCCTAGTGCTTAAATGAAAGTATGTAACAAATACTTTCAGCACATTTAGGGTTTTATCCCCTTCTTGAGATGCGCCAGGCAAAGATAAATGGAGACAAGCACAACTTGCTGTTGACGGAATACAGTCACATCAAGAACTCTGAAGCTATTCAAAGCTGTGAATGCAAATTAATGGTCCCAGGAACATCAATAAAACCCAAATAGCATAAAGTCCTTAAATGTATAAAGGGAAATCCTGACACAGTAACAGTTCAATTCACTCTTTGCAAGACTTTGGACATTTATGCTAGCTCAAGATTTGTTCCTATGTCCATATAAAAAATACAATTAGAAGAGTTAGGAAAATAACATGAGTGTTTCTTTTTGCAACAATACTGTTTGAACACTAACAAAGAAAAATATGATGCTAGCTTTGATAGATTTTTTAAAGAAAAAGCACGATGTAAAATATGACTTCACCATATCTACTGAAATAAAGATTACAAGATACATTCCAAAACATTTGGACATTATGCTTCTCAAACGCATCTAAGCCCTTATTTCTGTTGGAATTCTAAAGCTCTTCTCTTAATAACGATCCTGAAAAGTAATGTAATTGTAAATAGACAGATGCAGGCATTATAGAATTATATATAAGTGGGTTTTTTTTCATTTGCAATTAGTTTTGTTCATTTGTTCAAATGAACATTTTGGTTGTTCATTATAATAGATGAATACAGCTTGACTCAGAGAGCCCAGCATGAATCTGCATAGTTTTTGCAGTAGGATGAAAAAATTTCACTTGTAAATCAAGCAGATCTAATCAAGTGCAAAAGCTACTGGGCAGAACTAGCGAACCACCCAAGTGTGGCACATGATTCTATGCACAAACTACAGGAAAAGATACTGCTGTCTGTCTTTACTTTTTGCCTACTATTCTCAAATAACAACTAAGTCACTTTTATTTACAAAAAGCTAACTGCCTGTAATAGAAAATTATACTGTCAATTACTTTTCTCTTATAAAATAGAAATTCAGAAAGCGGAAAGTAAGGGCTCAGGCATAGATCTGTTCCCACTCGTTTGCTCTCCGTGAAGACTGCTTTATTTTGACCAGTGACAATCTTGCAGCATTGGTACCCAAGTTCCACAACCAATCATACTATGTCATTAATTTGAAAGTGAAACTAGAATTGATACAACTTTTTCTTAAATTAACAAACATACTTCGAAAAATTAGATGGTTGTTTTGTCTGTTGTGTCATATATGTTGCAGTTCTGCATTAATATCACATTATCTGGAAATTAAGGAGGTTACCAGAAAGTAGGACAGGAAGATGGTATAAAAAGAGTCTGTATTCTTATTAATTACCCCGTGTCATGCTCTTTTATATTTTTTAATGGAATTGTCCTTCAATACAACAGGATTTGACCTGCCTAAAGAGTGTAGCTTCTGCAGGAGAAGTTACTGAAATCTAAAAGGTAATCAAGATAAACACTGGACAAGGGAGCATGCTGCAGACATACATTCAGAATAGAGGGATGAAGATCAGTAAGCTGACAGCAACTTAGAAGAAGGGGCAATGAAAACTGAAAACCAAGGCCTAAGAAGCTTTTACTGTGTACACCTTGCTAAACCCAGCTTTTTGTCTCTGAAAGACGAGTAACATTATTTGAAGTTGATGTTTTTAAAGCCCTTCAGGTAGCCAGTCAGTCACCGGCATCCACAGTGAAAAGAATTTGAGGTGTCACAGGAAACTGGGCTTCTGTTACCTTCACAACTGCAAGGCAGAGGAGAATGGAGTCCATGCGTCTGCAATCAGCCTGGAAGCAGACTGCACTGTGCGGCTCCACTCAAACTGCAGTGTGAAAAATGTGGACTCCTTCCCAAGTGTGCACCCATTGGTGACATATCAAAGAGATACAGGCCTTACCTTAAGCCACCCCTTGCCTTGTATTATAGCAGATACATTTTCAATAGGCTTAAAGCCAATGAAAAGTCCAAAATATATATACAGTGCTGTTTAGTGCTGTACTGTATTTTGTTACATCATATTTTGAATATTGTAATTAAATTTTACAGTTCCTGATTCAAAGATTTATTAACTGGCGGTCTTTAAAATTTCATAAACTATTAGATTTTTTATGCCAAGTTTCAGCCAGAGCAGGTTCTTACTGTCAATGCATAACTGGTTGGTAATAGAAACTCACCTTGGAAACTGTGACCCAAAGCAACTGGTCATTTGCTTCTAATCATGCCGTCTACTGCTGCACTTCAAGCTGTTTTGTTCAAGTCACACTTATTTCATTTATACCCTTTGGGGACCATTCTGTCTACTTTTGTGGATATCCCCTATTAAAATCTTGTATTTTAATGAAAGTATTTCCCTAATTTATATAATTTACTGCAGAGGAAGATGGCAATAATAATGGTAAGCTTCTGGCTCTTGTTTTGTGACAGACTGCGTTATTCAAATCTAAAACGCTGAAGAGCTGATAAAACGCAGAAGAGAGTAAAAGAAACATGCTGTCCAGGTACGTGAACTTCTTAATGCCTGTAACTGCTTCCAGAAATGTAAGACTGTAGACTTCTTCCATCAACCCTTTATATTTTCCAGACTGGAACCAAAATGTAGTAACGTTTCAATGTTATTTTTAAATTTTGGCTGAAGCAAGTTAGATGTAATAGGGAGGACGCTTATGTTGGAAAGTCTTACGTCACTGTGAATTTTGGCACCTACCGTACCCACTGACTTAACAGCAGAAGTAGTACCATTGATTTATAAATGTTGTTCCATGGGACTTTTTAAACACGTTTTTCCAGAAGACAGTAATAGGATTACTATCTGATAACAGCTTGGGTTGCATTCATTATCTCCAGTGTTTATCAAAGGCTGTAAAAACAGGCATACTGTGTTCTACACAGTCACTTTATATAGAACATCAGCTTTGTCTGAGACTGCAATGGTAATGCGTGGAGGCAGTTGAAGGACCTTCCAAACATGTCCTCCTGACATAGATCATTACTCTTTTCAAAGATATTAAATACTTAACTTTTTAATAAGTTGGCTTACAGAGAGCAACGAGCCACAGTTACAGACACCACTCTTGTGCAAAACTCATATATAGCTCATTGATTCAGTTCTTAACAGAAATAAGCAGGAGGAAAAACTCTCCAAGAAATCAATTCTTTTGTTTAGCATTTCAACTCCTTCAGGATACAGGTATTAGAATTTATTAATTTTTTTTTTTTTACAAATACCAAGCTGTGTAAGCCAAGGTCTGCCCTCAGTTCAGCTCATAGATCTCTCCCTAGATTCATGTAGAAGTGTAAGCTTAATCATTAAGGTTTTTATAACCAGATTCATGTGTGTAATATCCTATTGGATAGTTCTCCATTAGAGACATCAATTGCAAAAAGCACTTTTGGGGCTTCATTTATCTCACAGTAACTTGTATTATATATAGTACCCAACTGGAACAGGGGACAATTTCAAGCAAGTTTGTGCTCCCTCTTACCCAGTTTGGATATGTTTCATCTCCTCAGATCCAGCAGTCACCTGAGAGATGAGCAAGAGGCCTCTTTCTAGCTCTTAGAGAAGTTCTACATTATCTAGGAAATCCTCTTCTGTGTTGTGTATTCCCTTGAGAGAACAGTATTATCCGTGCACTCTATTAAATCTCCTAGAGCAAACTAAAAAGCCCTTTAGTGACAATACCTGAGCAGGTTTCCACTTCAAGGAGTTACAAAGTACTGGTGAAAGAGAGATGTAATAAATAGCTATGTTTCTCCCAAGTTTGGTGACCTTAACTATAGGCAGGTTGTTTACATCTTCATTAACAATACTTTGTGGTATGGAGGTATGTAGATTTCATGGGAGGTGGAAATAACAAAAGAAGTATTCTGCGGAGAAGACTGAAAGTACAACAAACAGACTACATTTAAGTTGGCACACAGAAAAAAAAGATTAAAGGAATGCTAGACATGCACCTTGAGCTATGTGAAGGGGATGAGGAAGGGAATACTTAAACCAGTGAACAATGTAAGGAATCAACTGAGGGCCAGGTATACCAGAATGAAGACCGTTCAGCTCATGATTTCAATTCTCCCTCTTTTCAAAATTGATACCTGAAAGTTTTTTGAATCTTACTCTAAGTGGGGGGGAAAAGGAGGGGAAAAAAAAAAAAAAAAAGAGAAAGAAACAGTTGTTTCCACTCATACACTTTCCCACTCTCCTCTCCATGCTCTCTTGGCTTGAACAGCAGCATTTCCTACCTCCTCCCCTTCAAAGTCTTAAAAAAGAAATTCTATTGTGATTTCACCATAAGTTTCACTTTATGGACTTAACAGGTATCTTGGATCTTGCACTTAGAGCTGTTAAAAATTTCTCTAGAAGCTAAAAACCAGAAAACTTGGATATTTTGTTGGTTTGGGTTTTGTTTGTTTGCTGGTTGTTTTTTTGTTTAGTTTTGGGGCTTTTTTAAAAGTCTCTCAGACTGTTTTAATCAACAGTCTGGTGATCAAAATGAATAATTTGTACCAAAGAAAGAAAGCTCATCAGTTCTGAATGATGGATGCATGGAAGCAAGCATCTTCCAGAGCCCAGCTACATCTCTGATTAGGAATACGGGACCACTACTCTGTACAAGTCTAAGGAAATACAATCACTGTGGCACCTCAGTCTTCCCATGGGGGTCCTCTAATAAGACATTCTAGGAGATAGGGTCATGTCAGAACAGCGTTCTGAGCCTTTTAGCACTTTTCCTCCTTAGAGCAGAATTTAAGTCTACAGAGCATGGGGGAAAGGAGAGGGCACCACTGCCAGGACAAGTCCCTTAATCAGTTGTTAAGGAAAGAGGGGGAGACAAAGTTCCATCTGGTTAGACTAATACAATTGAGACAAGCTGGTCAACAGCAGTCTTTCTTAAATACTTGAAAGTGGTCATACAGGAGAGCAGATGACTTCAAAGCAACTTCACAATTATTTAAACCAGCACCACTTCTGTGCACAGCCCCCACAAACATATCAGCTCAGAAAATTTACTTTGTGCAACTACTCCACACGGCTTCTTTCACCATCGCCAGATCTATAAAAAAGTGATTAGCCTTCTTACAAATAAACCACTCTAACCACAATGGTCACTTGCTGAAACATAGATAAGGGGGGGTGGGAAACAAAGCATTCTTTAACTCAAGTTATATGAATACTTGGACTACGCTATCAATAAGGAATAATAGAACAAAATTCTCCAGACTTCAACACATTAAGTGACAAGTGTTATCAGAAACCCAGATGTCTAATCCAGGCAGCCAGCCACAATAATCTTCTCTAAAGAATATAAAGGGGGCTTTTAAGAGAATACTTAAAAGAATAAAATAAAAGCATCAGTAAAAAGATGTTGGGTTTTGTTACATGTGCATAATGATGTTTTCATAATCAGCATATGCACATCACTGATTTTCTTGCTAGTTCTACTATTTCTAAATGCATCACTTCTTGTTAAACATGACAACTTTTTGGCAAACCTACTCATGGATCTCTTAACTTTTCAATGATTCCTTTCAGGAACACCATAAATGAGAATATACTCAATGCTTAACTTGTGAATGGTTGGGGGTTTTTCATAACTAAGGCATCACCTGAGGTACTCATCTCATGTAAATTTCAAGTAAACAGAAATAATGTGATAAATTCTAGTAATTTTACACTGAATTCTAAAACACGAAAAAATATTTTAAGTAGGTCAAGGAACTTTATAAACTATTTCTTTCCCATACACTGTCTCGTCTAGTATAACTGACATTCTAGAGTTTTCTCTACAGCAAACAAAAAAAATAAGTCATGTTACAAATGACAGTTTTTCTCTGAGACGTTAAGAAAAGTGCACTTCAGTAGCCAGCAAAAGAGGACCTAGGATGGAAGAACAAAGTCACTGTATTAATAAGGCACTAGCTGAAAAGCAGCTGTTGTGTAAAACAGTAATTAGATTTCTGAGCTACAGTGCTTAACGACAGAAGAAAAACAGAAAATGCTGAGGCTGAGAGTTCAGCTGCCAAACACACTTCTAAAATGGTCTATTTGGTTCCACTACATATTACCTGCAATAAAACTGTCCTGAAGCTGATGTAAGTAACACTCACAGGTTAAGCACCTGTGGTATACAGCTGGAGACAAATCCATGGCATTCATGCAGGGAGGAGACTGACATCCATTTTTTTGTCTTTGATTTAATGCCAACTGAACAGGGGTGGTATTTTGGCACAAAAGGATGCAAGACTACCAAAACTGAGTCCTATTAATTACTGTATTGTTACACAAATCTATCTTTTCATAGAGTAAGTACAGATCCTTTCCAAATTGCAATTCCATGTGGAGTTCATGACTGGAAAGAATAAGACCCTCATAGTCACAAACACCTATCTAATAAACATTATTCACTCTGCTCCCTTCTTGTTCACAAGCTGAGTAGCAACTGCCTGTGCCTGTTGCCTGCAACAAAATAATATTGTCTAAATCCATGCATCAGAGAAAAGAGAAAACCTTTTAACTGAACCTACATGCAGTAATGCTATTAAACTTACCATTTATCAGAAAGCTAACATTTCAGGCCAAATAGCATACCTTATTCATGCCAATTCTGTTGAAGTCAACCAGATTATTGTTTGAACTACCCTGATTTTGGCCTTCAAATTATTTGGTCTACTATACCACTGAAAATGTAAAATTCCACACTCAGGTGTAGTTAACAGCTCTAAAGCTGTACTGTGTTTGCCAAGGCCACTGGTCATGTTACATATAAGGAACTAAAAATTGTCCAAATTTAACAACAGTTATTCTCTCCTGAAATCCAAAACTTTTCTACCAGCCAATTCTAGTTACTAGTGGAAGACCTGACTAAAAGCATTCACAGCCAAAAAAATGTATAAATTGAGCTATTAACTTGAGAATGGGAATTTAGTCCTTTACATTTCTCCAGATGGCTCTAATTTGAGCCAATTTCTGTTGATGTATTAGAAGTTTAACACTAAATTTGAAAGGCACTGAAGAGAATAAAATGTGCTCACAAGCTCCATCTGATGTATAGAATTACCTTAAGACACTGAAGTAATATTAATAAAGATACTAGTAATATTAGTTCACTTGGTGTCTGACTGCCACTGCAGAAATTAAATAACACTAGCTTGCAGTGTAAGTAGAAATTTTTGTGGCCTTGATCCACATCTGAGCAAACTTGGTCTACACAGTTTCTCTCCTGCATCTTCATTCAAGGCATTTCACTTCAGAGATTCTCTTTTTTCCTAAGTTATAAAGGGTGCTTCCTCGGTAAAGACAAACACTTTGAGATTCTCCTAAGCAAAGACATGTTTTATGTTCTTCAGTTTAATTCAACAAACACATTTCACATCCCAGAGGACCAAATCCTGCTTGTTTCCCCCATGCAAACAGCTACACAACTATACTTTCCATCTTAGGAAGGAATGGCTAAAGCTCTAAGCTTAAAACGTAGTAACAGGAATATCAACTTGCACAGCTTTCTTCTGATGATGATGTACACTGTTAACCTATGCAAGGAAAAGGAAGAAACCTACTTTGAGCAGAGAGACCTAATGCCGGTTTTGCCTTTTCAGCACAAATGACAGAGCTAAATACCCAAATAGCTTGCTTTGGGAAAAAGTAACGCTTAAATCTGCATGCCTGGGGTTCTCAATTCTATTTTGTCTCACATTGAAGCTTATTCTACCCCGGTTTCAGCGTTACTATAACTGACTTCATGTAAGTCAAAACCAGCCTGGGCTCGTACAATCACACATTTAACTTGTCGGGTAGGCATGCCTTTAGAAGGCTAGTGAATTAGTTCACAACCATTTCTTCAACATTTCCACGTAAATTAAAGCAAGACAATACCACAGTAAAAGCAACACAGTTCAGTACTGTGACAAAATGACAAAACCTACGTATTTACAAAGCAAAAAAACCCCCAAATGCAGATAGGAAAGGATGCTTTCTGTACAGTGATCTTTCCTCACTTGGCTAGTGTAAAAAAACAGGTCAAAAACCCCTCAAAACAATTACTGTGCACAACAGAAGACTCCAAAGGTATTTTATTTGCAGTGATACTTTGTACGAGACACAAGCAACAAAAAAACCTTTTAGCTGCAAATATTCTCAGCAAATATTCACACCTCTCAGTGTGAGGGCAAAACCTGACCCAGCCTAAAAATACAGCCCCAACGGGACACTGCCCTAGCCCTTTATCAGAAACCGCACTCAAACACTACTGATGCGTCCCTCAAAATCGTTCCCGTTTAAACCGATTTAAATGCGTTCCTGGGGTTGGTTTTTTTCATCACCGCAAATTAAGTGCCTACTATAAGGCTGCAAACCAGAAGGAAACCGTTCCAGTTGCACCGCGGAGAAATGTACCTGGTACAAAGAGCAGTCCTGCTCCAGACGAACTCAGGAAGGCGTCCCCCGCAGCGCCTTTACCGTCGCCTCACACACTGCACCGGCCCGGCCGCCAGTCCCAACGGCCGCCAACGGCTCCGGCAGCGCGCGGCGCCCGCCCCGGTCCCGCAGGCGGGATCCCCGCTCAGCGCCTCCGCACTCCCTTTCCCTCGCCCAGGCGACACCCACAAGTGCCATTCAAGGGGCGGGATCCTGAGGGGGCCGTGACTAAGCTGGCCCTGCGGGGCTTGGCTGCGGAGAGCGAAGCTCCTTCAGCTGCCCTCCGGCGCCAGCCTCGCAGCCAGCTTCCCGCTGGACCTTTCTTGCCTTCAACTCCGGTCGACTCTCCGCGAGGGTGGCCAGGAAAGCCCGTCCTCACACAGGCGCGCACCTCTGCCACCCGGCCCTGGAGAGTCACTCACCTCAGCCCAGCAGCTCAGGGAGATTCCGACTTTCGCAGCTCGCCGCGTTGCCGGTCCTTCCTGGCCCTAGAGAGCTCGCCGCCTCCGGTCGCTTCTGCCCCCACGATCCCAGCAGCCGCTCACCTGGCGCCAGCGACCGCCCGTCCCTTCCCCGTCCCGTCCCGCACCGCCCGCCTTACGCTCCTGCCCCGCCGCCCTGCCCGCTCGGCACTGGGCGCCAAAACACCCGGCGGCCAGCCCCAGCAGCTGGGACAGCCGCTGGACGCGGCCGGGGGCGGAGGCAGGCGAGGGAGGTGCAGCGAAGAAACCGAGAGAGAATCCGGCCCGCCAGCCGCCGGCGGAGCCGCCTGGGAGCGGCCCCCGCGCCCCCTCAGCAAGGCGCGCCTGGCGGCGGCAGCGGCTGCGGACGCCTCCCCGTCCGGCGGCCCCGCGGCTGCGGGCGTCGACCCGGGCCGTTGTGAGGAGAGTGGGGCCTGGCGGGACGGGTCCTGAGGCGTGAGGCGGGCCCGGGGCAGGTTGAAAGCAGCGGGCAGTACCGGCTAGCTTGGGAGAAAATGCGGAGACTCTTTGCAGTGGAAGGGGTGTGCGGGTGTGAGGGGGCTCTGGGGTCGGGGGTAGGAATTACCACACTGATTAAACTGTTCTAAATTCGCTGGTGGATAACGTGGTCAGTGTTTAAAACGGCCTTTAAAACAGATTTAAGCACATTAAAACTTAATGTACACGCAGTTTTTCAGAATTCACAGCCTTTATCCAATTTCGTCAAAGATTGATACCTTCCATCATTTCAGTCTGTTGAAGGTGTAAGCGAACACTTGAGCATCGGAAAAACAGCAGTAGACTGCCGCTGCGGCCCTTCTCTTTCCTTGTAATTCTGAAAATGCATTTTCAGGGGTTTTTTTTAATTGCTTAACAGACTAGAATCACAGAATCACAAGGTTGGAAAAGACCTTTAAGATCATCAAGCCCAACCGTTCCTGTCCTATGCTAAACCATATCCCTAAGTACCTCATCTACCCTTTTTTAAACACATCCAGGGATGGTGACTCAACCCTCCTTGGGCAGCCTGTTCCAGGCCCTGACAACTCTCAGGGAAAAATTTCTTCCTAACACCTAATCTGAACCTGCCCTGGCACAGCTTTGTGCCACTTCCCCTTGTCCTATCTCCTGTCACTTGACTGAATAGACCATCGCCCACCTCTCTTCAAACTCCTTTCAGGTAGTTGTAATGTTTAGGAACTGCTTTGTGTGTTTGCATTGGTCACTAGGCACTGCTGAGATGAGCCTTGCTCAAGGGCACATCTGGGGAAAAGCGGCTCACACTGCACAACCTGAGGGAAAGGCTTGGAGCTTCAGGCAAAAACTCTTCTCAGTGTCCCCAAAGAACAGACAAGGACAAATTCTACAAAGTCCACAGACAGCAGGTCTTCCTGAGGATGCACGGTGTGATGAGTCCATGTGATGAGCACTATTTCATAGAAAAACACAGAAGAATAGCTGGGGTTAAAGAGGCTTGTTTAATTTCGCTTGTATCACTGGTGTCTCTGGATGCTTTGAGCTGGCATCTAGTGGAACACAAGGTCAATGCTTTTGCAGTTCCTAACAGGAAAAAATAGGAGGCATTTCTCTTTCTCTGCCTTGGTTAGTGGGATATCGTTAATTTCCTCGAATATTCAAGTACCATAAATAATGTTCTCCTCTCCCTAGCCTATATGGCCTGCAAGAATTATGTCATCTTATTCACTTCAGATATGGATGTTCGAGGTCATGAGGAAGAAGAGAAAAATTGTCCTGAAGTTGATGCTAGGTGTGTGATATGTGAAATTATTGTTTGTCTATGAAAAGACTTGCCTAGTGGTTTTACCTCAATGCTCTTTTGACACATTCACAGTGTGATTTTACCAATGTGGCTTAGCAATGTCCCAAGAGAAAGGCTAAAAGGTTGAACGAGGTTGAAAACTGATACCCAGCTTACCCTGGGCACATTGCACATTGGCAGTGCAGGGTTAGTAAGTTTACTGTGTTGCTTGTTGTGTGAATAGAGATAAATGGAAGTCTGTCTCTGCCCACCCAACACCTCTGACAAATGACATGTTTTTCTGGATAAAAATCAACCAGTTGCTGAATTTTCAAGCACTGAAATGTAACTGCAGGGAGAGAAATTGCCTCAACCACTATTCCCTCAGCCACTATTCCCTTTCCTCTGAGAAAGGATAAAATACCATATAACTTAGAAAAGGAAAATAATTTATATCAGTAACTCTTTATTTAAATTGTGCATTACGTACAATGGGGTAGTGTCCAGTAAAAAATGCAGAAACTAAACAGAATTCATTGATAATGGCCTGAAAACTGGGACAAAGGAAAGAAAGTAATTCCAAAAGTGCATTTTATAGCTGTGCTTAGCTGGAAAAGTCCCAGACCTGAAGTCTGTGCATATTCCTTCAGATAACAGTACAATTCTTGGACCACACTGGATCAGGCCAGTCTCATCTGCAAGCCAAAAGCAAACTCCTATACACTTACCAAGAAAACCATAGCAGGCCTGAGGAACAAGCGTGGACAATAAAGAACTTTTCAGTCCCATTAGTTTGGCCATGTTTTTGAGAAAATGAAAAGAAAAAGAAAAAAGGTTGTCAATTCAGATTGCTCAATGTCTCCTTTATTGTATGCTTGTGCAATGCTGAACACCAGGTTAGTAGGAATGGCAGGTACAGGTTTAAGAGAATGATACTCCCTTGGAGAGAAGGGAGCAAATCTTCACTTCCCAGGTAAAATATGCATATTAAATAATATTGTCATTCCTGCGGCTAGAAGGGTCTCCAGAAATTTGCTGATCAAACTTGAAAATGGGAGAGTGGATACCATAAACTGGTGTGGATGCAAGTTTGGCCAGGTATCCTCCTAGTAGAAAATACCGGATTTCAAGGGTTTGACAATTCAAACATTTTCTTTTCACCGGTGTTCAACAAGATTGAATGTAGAAACCCCAACAGTGACGCCAACAAAGCCAGTGCCTAAATTTCTAGTAACTTCACCTTAATCCAAATTTTATATCATGCTTTCTAATTGATTTTGGCTTTATTATTTTTTTCTTTAAACTCTTTCTCTAATTATTTGTGTGTGTGTGTGTGTGTGTGTGTGTGTGTACATGTTTCCTAGGGAGATAAGACATTACTGTGGCATCTTGGAAGATTCATTTCAACTTTATTTTATGAGACTTGTTCTAATGGTGTAACTCATGTCTCACTAGGAAAAAACACAAGTAATTGAAAAGAGAAGAGGGAGAGGAGAGATGGTGGGAGAGGTGTGGTCTGTTTCCCTTTTCATTTATGCTCTGAAGGTGGGGTTTTATTGTTTCAGAAAGGTGCTTGATGGGACAGACTTGTCCCATCCTTGCTTCTCCCTACTCCTTCCCTATTCCTAGTGGACAGGACTGGAGGTTGCTTTGCCCTGTGTTTACCTATATAGTCAGTCCCAGGGAGTTTAAGTAGATTATTCTTTTCAAAAGGACTAGGCATAAAGTTAGGGGAATGACCGCTTCAATGACTCACCTTAATGTAACATAACCCCCTGCCATGCTACAGGCTTGGGGAAGAGTGGCTGGAGAGCTGCCTGGCAGAGAAGGACCTGGGGATGTTGACACCTGGCTGAAGATGAGCCAGCAGTGTGCCCAGGTAGCGCAGAAGGCCAGCAGTATCCCAGCCTGTGTTAAGAAGAGTGCGGTGAGCAGGAGTAGGGAAGTGACTGTCCCTCTGTACTCAGCGTTGGTGAGGCCCTACCTTGAGTATTGCATTCAGTTTTGGGTCCCTCACTACTGACAAGACATTGCAGTGCTGAAGCATGTCCAGAGAAGGGCAACGAGGCTGGTGAGGGGACTGGAAAATAAATGTTATGAGGAGCAGCTGAGGGAACTGGGATGGTTTGATCTGGAGAGGAGGAGGTTGGGGGAAGATCTAATTGCTCTCTACAAGTACCTGAAAGGAGGCTGTGGAGAGGTGGGGGCTGACATTTTCTCCCTAGTGACAAGGGATAGGACAAGAGGAAATGGTGTCAAGTTACAACAGCAGGGATTTAGATTGGATATTAGGAAAAAAATATTCACAGAGAGCATTGTCAGGCATCGGAACTGGCTGTCCAGGGAAGTGACAAACTCTCCATCCCTGGCGGTATTTAAAAAAGGTTAGATGTGGTGCCAAGGGACATGGTTTAGTGGTGGTTGGCAGGTTAAGGTGATGGCTGGACTTGATGGTCTCAAGGGTCCCTTCCAACCAGTACAATTCTATGATTATTTATATCAAATCTACTCAATTTAAAACAAAGCAAAAAGACCTTATGGTAATTTCCATGGCTCTGGGTGTTGTGGGGTTTTGTTTTTTTCTTTGACACATGACAGGTTTCTGTGAACACCAAAAACTGGCTAAAGGTACAAAGAGGAAGAGAGTGTGGTTACACTTTCCTCTTCAACCTATAAATACAGCTCCCCCCAGACATCCATGTTCTGTTCTATAATCTCATTTACTAGCTATGAGTCATGTATGCTGCAGATTAACAGGTGAAAAATAGATGAGGTGTTTTTTTTAAAACTAATGGTACCACTGAAGAATGAACAAAATCGTCTATGAGTCTTTTGGTCTGTTTTCTGCTTTCAGCATTGCAAAGATGTGAGAATTTTATGATAAGGAAGTGATATGAACTAGCTGTGATGCTGAAAGGGGTTAAATATATCAAGGGAGGAGGATCTGAAGTCTAATCTTAAAACTGTACATATTTAGCACAAAGTTCAGAGCTTGTTTTGTGAAAAAGAGGCTGCGTCTGTGCAAAATTTGTGCCTGACCAACAAATCCATATCTCACAAGAGAGCCTTTGGAGTAGATACACCTATCTAACATTCAAATAGAATAACTACTTATTAATATTCTTTTGTCAGAAAGTAGCATATAGGCATGGATACCATGAGCACAGTGTTTGCTGAATGTTAACTGAACCAACACGTAAAAGAAATCTCTTAGATATGTAATCATTAAATAGGGAGGCTTAGTCTATCTAGCTGTGATTTTACACACATTGTCAAATACTAAGTACAACACCCAGGGTAAGATTTTCATTTGACTGTGGCAGTTTCTTCATTAAAAAAAAGAAATACATAATGTCTTCTCTACTGAAGGTCCAAGAAGGATATTAAAATAACGATGATAATGATAATATAATCTCTGTGGTTAGCTTCTAAGCCTTGACTCACCAAAGAAATATGCATTTCACTAGTTTTTGAAAGAAAACACATTTAGAGAGTTGTATCTTGTATCATTACTCATGACAAGGGATATTTGTTATTTGGCCCTATTAAATTGTGTGTTGCAGGTCCTTCTTCTTACAGACACCAAGCCATGTTGTATCAGACTGCATTCCACCAGTGTCCCTATTGCAGGTACATTCCAAAGTGGGAGGCACCTAACCTACCTCATTAGGTACCAAGGTCAAAAGGAAAGAGAAACCTTTAGTGCTGTTTTGATTAGCAAGCTTTCATACATCTTATAGAAAGAGTCATTGGTTATATGTCACAGCAGGATGACCATCCTGCTCTGTGGGATGACCAACACTTCAGTGCTTCACCCTCTGTGTGTTTTCATGCAACACTCCATTTTTGTGGAGTTGAGAGCCTTCATTATTACCCATTGCAGTTAAAAGTGAACGGAGCACAAACTGAAATTCCATTTAAACATAAGAAAGAACGTTTTTCTTTTGAGGGTGGTTAAACACCAGAGCAGGTTGCCCAGAGAAGTTGAAGAGTCTCCATCCTTGGAGATATTCAAAAGCCATCTGGATACAGTCACAGGCAACCTGCTCCAGCAGCCCCTGCTCTGAGCAGGAGGCTGGACTAGACAATCTCCAGAGGTGCCCTCCAGCCTCAGCCATTCTGTGATGCTGTGAGAACTGCTGCTAATGCTCTGCTTTCCACCAATATAAAAATACACTTTTGCCCAAGCACGCAAAAGCCCAGACCAAGGTGCTAATTAACAGTACGGGAAACTACAAAGGAGAGTTGCCAAGGAAAGCAATTCTGAAAAGAACACCTGGAAAGGACTGTAAAACCTTTACATTCTCTATTTACGGCACCGACTCTTTTTAAATTGTACCAACATTTGTATTTCCATTAAACAAACATTTTAAAGGAGTCGTAACTTCTCCATAAAAACAGAGCCTGTGTGGAACTTGGCAGGCAAATTCTCATTCTGGGAACATTTCATATTTTTGCTTTTTCTTCTTTTTTTTTTCATTTTAATTATCAAAAAAGCTTTATTAACCTCTGTAAAATCACACCGAGTCTAGTGATTCCACATCAAATGCTCTTGCGTAGTAAGACCTTGATCATAACATGAACTATTAAAATACATCCAAGGGGGTTAACGTAACTCTGCTGCTTCCCAGGTCTATGTAACTTGTAAAGCAACAAAGAAGGATTTTGCTTTTTGTAATCAAGGAACACTTTTCCAATGTATGGTCTGCAAAGTGTATCTTTCACATACTCGGGAAGGTATTTCAGCTTTCAGGCCAAGTCCTTTTCTCTCTGGCAACACTTTTTTTCCCTTTCTTTTCTTGAGAGGAAAACTTCTAATTGTCCTGTCTAAACTCAGTTCTTGGCTTTGCTCTATCTTTTAAACAAAGTATAGTCACCTCAGCTTTAAAATAAAAGGTAGATGGTGGCAGGCAGAGTAAAATGTGAGGTGCCATCATGTTTTGAGGATCAGCAAAGAAGGCAATCTGCTTTTGATGTAACAAAGAAGAGGAGATTTGTTTCCCCCAGTTTTATTCTATAACTTAATCCCCAGTTTCACAGTGCTGAACTCTGCCCATGCTTTACATCAAGCAATCAAACTGGGGAGTAGGGGCAGACCATGGCAAACTGTTTTGGTACTTCTGGAAGACCTTTCTGCTGAAGTTTGGACTCCTATGACTTCAATACCACTAACCATATTTCTTTTCAACTTCTTCAATTCTTTTAATTCTTTACTGGTCTGGAAGTGAGGAGAGTTCCTAAAAGGTCAGCTAATCCATGCTGCCTCTGATTTTACACCAACATAAATCTGTTTCACAAAGTTTCTTTTTAATCATACTAAAGCACTTTAAAAGTTTAAATCTCAGAAGAGACCTTCCTCCATGGCTCTGTCTGGGGTGCAGGAGCATATTCATGCTGCAGTCACAAAACTAGCTGCTAACTCTGGTGTTCTGTAGGAGGATTAAGACAAAGGAGCTTTCCAAAGAGTTCTGCATATGTAGAATTCACGATAAATTATTTCTGAGGCACAGACAGGGATTTTAAGTGCTATCCAAGTGGCACATTCACGGATGGTCTGTGCACACCTTGATAACCTACTGCAGGTCATCTGGTTGGAAGCAAATAGTACACGTGGTGAGAGCCATCACATCAGATATGGTTAGTTATCTTCAACTGGTAAGCACAGAAATCACTACTGCCATGTCTGATGTCTGATAGCAAAGGACAATAAAATGGTAGGTAGCAATTTTGTTGTTCATCTATAGACCACAGATAATATTTCAACCTTTTTTCTGTATACATCAGTTGTTTTATGCTAAATATATTTTTATTTAATCTTCTGAAATGTTAACAATGATGCTAGTATGTCATATATTTTTATTTAATCTTCTGAAATGTTAACAATGATGCTAGTATGTCATTCTTGGTGGTACCAGAAAGCTCTTTGGCTAAGTGAACCACAGGAGTTTTAATAAACCTCAGCACTGCCATTAGTTGTAAATTGACTGGCAGTCTGAATGCTCTGTGCAGAAAATCCACTTCTTGTTTCTACCTAGGTCAAATAATTTGCAATATTAAATATTAAACAACCTATAATACTGGATGATTGAGATAAAAAAAGAAGTGCATAAAGCCTCAAGTGCCAGGAAATTGATGTTTTCTTTTACCCTTATGTGCCCGTCTCCTTAAATAGTTTGGAATGCCTACCTAAAAGTTCCAGATCTTTCACAGAAGTTAATTTTATTTTAAAAAATTAGTTTTTCCAACTGGAGTGACTCAATAAAATGTCTTTTTATAATAGAAGCTGTCACGTTTTGTGTTACAGTGGAGGGGGAGAATTTTTTAATTTAAAGAGTTACAACTTTTGGGCTGTAGAACTTTTCGTATTAAATCCCTTAACAATTATTTTTTGCCTTAACTTTTCTTCCTCCAGGTTTCTTTGCTATTTTCCCTGCATTTCAGATATTTTATGTATTTACCTAGATGAAAGCCTTCATGTGCACAACGAAGATATGTGGAGCTTAAGGTAGTAAAATTTGTGAAAGAAATCTGTCAGCCCGATTCTAGACCATTTTATCTTTCCTACAAATGTTTTTCTACTCCCAAAGCCTTACTTACTCCTATCACTTGTTTCCAGTACTTACTATGATGTATTCTTAACCACTTCTTACCTATATCCAGTTCACTGTTTTATTCCCTTCTCCTACCCACCCTATTTTCATTTCCAGTTAACTGCTGCAAATTGGCCAGCCTCCCCTAAATCCAGCTTTGCATATATAGAACTCACTTTAACATTGAGTGGACCATGGAGAAGAGCAGTGGCACTGGACTTGCAGTATGGAAAAGTAAAATTGAAACCAGCATAACTGTTATGTCAGCATGATATGTTTCTTATCTCCTATAAATTTAGTTTTGCCAAAGTTTCCTTTTTGTGGTATCATGGGGAGAAAAAAACATGGAAAAGCTCACGGTCAAGGTAAAGACATCAGTTACCAATTAACCATCACAGACTCAACTCGACTTGGGGAAAATTAGTTTATTGCCAAGTAACAGAGTTGGATGGTGAGAAACAAAGGAAAAAACTAAACCATCTTCCTACCATCCCCTGGTTTTCCCAGGACGAAGTTCACTTCTTCGTTCCCAACTCTTCTCTGTCCTTCCCACAAGTGGTGGAGGAGGGTGGAGCGTGGGGGTTACAGTCAGATCCAGACTTCACTGATGCCCTGTCCTCCTCAAACTTTTCCCCACTCCAGTGTAGGTCCTCTCCATGGGCTACAGTCCTTCAGGATGCTCCAGCACGGGTCCATCACAGGGGACAGTTCCTGTCAGGAGAACTTGTTCCAGTGTGGGCTCTCCATGGGCTGCCATGTCTTCGTGATACATCTACCTCCACAGGTGGCAGTGTGGCTGTCCGCTCCACCATGGCCCCACCACCCCACCACCTTGCCATCAGCACCCAAGGCATTGGAGTTCTTTAGTGCTTGTCGTACAGTGGTAAATCAGAGTTAGTTTCCTGAGCATGTGGAGTTAAGTTACATCAGTTTAGCAAGAGCTCTGAATGTGAAGAGGTGAGGTCCCCAGACATCCTCGGGTGAGAGATTCACACTTTGGGGCACAGACTGTTGCTCTAATGACACAAGATGTTGCTGAAACAGCAGATTTATTATGCCTCATGTGGCAGTTGTGGGCTACTATGGCAATAAAATTCTACCATAGACTAACGAAGTATTTTCTTAAGTTACCTAAGTTGAAAAGCATGATTTGCAGATTTTAACTTGATCATTCTGCCAAGAAAACCTTTCAAAGTCCAATAATTGCATTTTGCATGAAAAAACAGCCCTTTGATTTTTTCATGAAGCTTTAAAAAATGGCCAGTTTTCTGCAAGGCTAATAAAAATGTATTTCTCTCAATTTAGTTAACTATCTGTAAGTCCATTGGATTTAAATTTGCTGACACTTAAGGTTTCTTTTATGTGCACTGTCTTTTCAGCATCCCATTAAAATATAATTGCAGTTCAAAAGATACAGCTATTGAAATATAAAGAATTACCAGATTAAAGGTAATGTAGATTCTTAAGGCCATGGTAACTCATCTAATCCTGGTAGCAGATGTTTCAGCTCTGTCTTCAAGCTATTGTGATGTGACCAGAGGGCAAAAAGAGACTTCAAGCATTCCTGAGTGATTGGAATTTCTCTTCACCGCTGGTAGCTAGAACCCAAAAATCTGAAAATGCTTATCTTAAGATACAATAAACCTAGCAACAGAAAAGTAATTTATTGGGAAAAATGGAACATTCTCCTGGATTCTCCTTCTGAACTGTTTTATAATATTGTAGCTCTTCACTTGTAAATATCTCTCCATGTGTAATGTATAATTTATATAATATATAGTATTTTATATGTAATTAATATGTGATAATATGATAATATAATACTATAATACTATATCTCTATCAACCTGCAGAGTACACTCTTAGTGTCTGATTCTCCTCACAGTTTGCTTTCGTAAACGAATTTAGTCCGAGTTATAACTATGAAACATAAATCATTCCTTGTATATACAGTATTTTATATCTCTCTGAATTTATGCTTCCCTTTCAGGTATGTGTATAGGTGACGACTATACTAAGGGATAATTATCAGCATGATTAAAAGATCTGGTTTGGCTTTAATTATTTATCAGCATAAAACCCAGAATTCAATCAACTTTTCCTGAAATGTAAAACCAAAGTGAGTTTGATTACATATGTACATGTACATGAGACTCTATATTCACCAAACTTGACTTGAGAAATACCCTTGAGTGACTGTTCTCAGCAAGTAGTTTATCTGAAAACATTTACTTTTGTCTGGAAATTGCTTTTTAATTTTCTTTTTAATTACTTTCAATGATTAGGTCACTATTATTCACAAGAAGTAAAAGAGAGTATCTGATTGTCCAGTAGTGCTGAGTTGACCCTGGCAGAACCACAGGTGCCCACCAAGCTGCTCTGTCTTTCTCCTCCTCAGCAGGACTTGGGCAGGGGGAAGGACAGGGAAGAAAATAAGATGGAGAAAACATGTGAGTTTAATAAAGGCAGTTTCACAAAGCAGAAGCAAAGGTCATGTGGGAGTGAAGGAAAGCAAAAGATTTATTCTCTAGTTCACAAACACTGTAAACAATTAATGCCCCTCCCTTACCCCCTCTTCTTCCTCCTTTCTCTCAGCTTTTATTGCTGAGCAGGCCCCATATGGTATGGAATACCCCTTTGATCAGTGGGGCCAGCTGTCCTGGCTGTGTGCCTTCCTGAGACCTTGCCCACCCCCAGGCCACCGCTGAAGGGGAAGCTGGACAGCCAGCCTTGGTGTATGCCAGCGCTGCTTGGCAGCAGCCACAACACCGGTGTGTCACCAACACCTTGCTGGCTGCTGACACACGGTACAGCACTGTGAGGGCTGCTGTGGGGATGAGTAACTCACTCTCAGCCAGACCTAATACACAAGTAACAGTATCCAGCTTGTTTGGACTACTCCGTTTCCCTGCAGCAATCTAAAGTACTGCCAGTGAAAGAAGGAAGCAGGTTCATCTGCGTGCTACCATGGTGTGGGCTTAACACCCAAGTCTCTGCTGGCTTACACACACTGACTGGTGTATCTCTACCAACTTAATTGTCAGTGTAAGCTGGATATCATGCATTGATAGCTTCAGGTACACTGTTCACAGACAACTTAATGGTCAGAGCAGGAAAATAAAAATTGACGCTTATCTTATCAGTTCACAGTTCATTTTGCTAGTGGGTAGAAGAGATATGTAACGCCCAGGGCTTTGGTGAGCAAACCAGGCCCTGATTCTTTCCAAATACTGAAGCATATCTGGCATGACCCTGTTATGATGTTTTCCTTGCCCCGCTTCATCCTCTTCCACTGAAAAACAAGCTAAAGTATTGGAATTGGCTATCAAACATGGCTGCTTGTGTGAAAGCTTTTTCACTGCTGTTGGTTGATCCCAGGCAGCCTTCACTGAACCATCCCTCTGAAAACTCCCCCATCACTGAATTATTTATGTAATGAAATAGAGAGCTGGGAGCTAATACTGCTACTTTCAACTACTACTTTGACCAAGAATGACAGATAATTACATTTTTTACAGAAGAATTAATGATTAAGATACCTAGGTGTGAGGATTAGATAATCCAGAATCTCAACTGGATGAAGAATACTCATGAAATATGCTGGAAAAATGTAATGAGTGTTTTGAAGAATGATTGTCAAAGACAAAACAAGTTTTTAATTACAAAGCCTGGAAATTCATCCAGGTTTATCTTAGTAGTAAGTTTGATATTAAGCTTCAGAAATATTAAAAATAAATATGAGTTATTCCTTATACATACAATTTAAACACTGCTGTCTCTCACAGGAGAACTTGGTAAGTACAAAAGTCCTCACAGCTTTCTAAAGAGAAAAATAAGCAATGAAAACCTGTTACAATTAAGGACTGTATGAAAGGATCTGTGGGTAAGTTGGTTAAGAAAGGCAAGCGTAAATTCCCCAGACATACTCAATCACTACTCATGGATTGTCAGATTGGTCATACTTTCTGCAGAGTGCAGGACCAAGAGATCTGCCAATACCCCTTGAATCATTCTTTGTGAAAGGATGGCATTTTCGGATATGAAATTACATTTTGAATTGTGCTAATGTTATTATTCCATATCAAATAACTCCAAAATTACCTGAAAAAAAACCTGAGCTTCCTCAGCCCTATGTAGAGAAATCTGATTATTGAGGTATTCAATGACCTTTCTACCTCAGTCTTCACTGGCAAGAGCTCTAGCCACACCACCCAACTCACAGAGGCCAACGACAGGGACTGAGAGTATGAGGAACTGCCCACTATAAGAGAAGATCAGGTTTGAGAACACCTAAGGACCCTGAAGGTGCACAAGTCCGTGGGACCTGATGAGATGCATCCACGTGTCCTGAAGGAACTGGTGGATAAAATGGCCAAACCACTCTCCATCATATCTGAGAGGTCCTGGCAGTCTGGTGAAGTCCCCACTGACTGGAAAAGGGGAAACATAACCCCCATTTAAAAAAAGGTGGAAAAGGAAGCCCCAGGGAACTACTGGCCTGTCAGTCTCACCTCTGTGCCAGGAAAGATCATGGAACAGATGCTCCTGGAGACTATGCTCAGGCACGTAGAGAAGGAGGTGATTTGTGACAGCCAGCATGGCTTCAGTAAGGGCAAATCATGCCTGACAAATCTGGTGGCCTTCTGTGATGAAGTAACAGAGATAGTGGACAAGGGAAGGATGACAGACACCATCTTTCTGGACTTGACTTGTGCAAGGCGTTTGACACTGTCCAGGATATCATTGTCTCTAAATTGGAGAGACATGGATTCAATGGATGAACCACTCAGTGGATAAGGAACTGTCTGGATGGTCACAAAGAGTTGTGGTGAATGGCTCAATGTCCACGTGGAGGACTGTGACAAGTGGTGTTCCGCAGGGGTCAGTACTGGGATCGGCACTGTTCAAATTCTTTGTCAATGACATGGACAGGGGGATACAGTGCACTCTCAGCAAGTTTGCCAACACCACCACACTGTGTGGTGAGGTCGACATGCTGGAGGCAATGGATACCATCCAGAGAGACCTGGACAGGCTGGAGAGATGGGCCCATGCAAACTGCAGGAAGTTCAACAAGGCCAAGTGCAAAGTCCTGAATGTGGGTTGGTGCAATCCCCAGCACAACTACAGTCTGGGCAGAGAATGGATTGAGAGCAGTCCTGAGGAGAACTTGATGTTGATTGATGAGAAGATCAACGTGAGCTGGCAGTGTGGGCTAGCAGCTCAGAAGGCCAACGGTGTCCTGGGCTGCATCAAGAACAGGGTGGCCAGCAGATCGAGGGAGGTGACTCTGCTCCTCTGCTCCTCTGCTCCGGTGAGACCCCACCTTGAGTACTGCGTCCAGCTATGGGGTCCCAAGTACAGAAAAGACATGGAGCTGTTGGAGCAAGTCCAGAGGAGGGCCACAAAGATGATGAAGGGGCTGAAACACATCTCCTGTTAAGATTTGGGCTTGTTCAGTCTGGAGAAGAGAAGGCTCTGGGGAGACCTAATTATGGCCTAACAATAGTTAAAGGGGTCCTACATGAAAGTGGGAGACAAGCTGTTCATCAGGGAGTGTAGTGATAGGACAAGGGGCAATGGCTTCAAACTGAAAGAGGCCAGGGTTAGGTTACATGTTAGGAAGAAATTCTTTACTATGAGGGTGGTGAAGCCCGGGCACAGACAGCCCAGAGAGGTTGTTGAAGCCCCATCCTTGGAAGCATTTAAGGCCAGCTTAGATGGGGCTTTGAGTGACCTCATCTAGTGAGGGTGTCCCTGGCTATGTCAGGGGAGTTGGAACTAGGTGATCTTTGAGGTCCCTTCCAACCCAAAGGATTCTGTGATTCTATGATTCTAAAGAAGACAATTATAAAGCAACTGAGTCCTTGCAGATGTGTGAAGTCAATATTGGCTGCTGCAGCTTCATGCAACATCTAAGGCAGGCTAAACCAGTGCACCACATAGTCTGCTTTTCTTCATCCCCATGGTTCCTTCTCCCCTTTTCTCAACATGTCCTGCTTTGTACCAGCAGGGCAGCCTGTGTGCCCACCCAGGGAACTGGAGTTGCCTGCATGGGTAGCTTTCACCTGGTTTGTGCCTCAGCCGAGGGCACAAGAGACCACATGGGATGCTTTCACATGATTTGAGGAGGAAGGCTCTGGGACAGGAGCAGGGAGCAGCAGTGCTGAGGGAGAGGCAGGGCCACTCCTTTCAGTGGCAGTCTCGGCCTGAAGCACTCATGGGACTGCTGTGTCAGTTAATGCAATCATTTCCTGTTCTAAATTTAGTGAAAGTGGTAATGCCAGATATCGCTGTGTGGTAACTGCTAGCAAATTCCTCCCTTTGGAAATAATGAACACCAAATGTGCAGCCAGTTAGACGCTTTTTGTTATATATTCGAAGTGTGTTGAGGGCTCAGTCACAGAAGCAGGCATGTTCTTAACAAGCCCATGGCGTTTATTGCCCTGTCTTTTTTGGTGATGAATCTGTGTTGCATCCTTCTCAAGGCATAGTGCTTATGTCCCAGCACTTGGTATGTAGTTTTTTTCCAATGGAGATTCACTTTAGAAGGCATGAGACATCCCCTCAAGAAAGGTGTGCAAATAAACCCTTGCATTCAGTTAATGTACCTGTGAGTAATTGGAAGAGGACTAAATTCCCAGTCTCATCTCTATGGCATGTATATATACATCCCAAAGAAACAGTCACCAAATTGCAAACCCTGTAAAACACTCCTGGGTGCTCAGAAGTTTTGTGAACTGCATGAGAGGAGTAAATCAGGAGGGACATGCTGCCTGAATAGAACAATGTTACCAATTCCTGGACATTCAAAAAAAACCCGACCAAAAGGGGTTTTTTGTGGTGGTTTTGTTTTGTTTTTCCTGTAAGACATCGTGGTTTTGTTCACAGGTGGTAGAAAAAGATGCTTTATAATATTATCATTTTTACCACATCTCTTTCCACCTTACATAATTTTTCCTGTGAAAGGGCAGGATTTGAGAGTATTTTCATTCATCTGACTTCAGAGAAACAAAAGCAGAAGGAGAAAACGCATGTTGCTCCTGGCTTCTTGTCTGAAGACATCTGGGCCTTTATTTGATTGCTTAAGTTGGTGGTTTCCAAAGTGAGGTTACAAACCAGGGAAGGCTTACCAGGCCATAATAAGAGGTTAGAAAAAATATATTACCAGGTTAATAGATAAAATGGATAGATTTTAAAATTTTAAATTTTCTGATACAAGCATGTGAAGATTACTGATAGTCTGAGTCTGTCAATTTGTGGACACAGATGGAAGAAAGAAGGTCATGGGAGACAATAGTTTCTTAGGGCATTATTGAAACTGCTTTAATTAATTCACAGTAAAATCACCTTACCGTATATAAACTGTACCTTTCAGAGGTTTTCTTTCTTTAAACATCAGAACAACTGAGCAATGGCCAAGACCTTTACCAGATAGAGACTATTTCCTAGAGCTTATTGTGTATGGTGATGACGTGACTCCTCCTAATTCTGGTCTGCACCCAAAGAACTCTACCCCACTGTATTTGGGGAGATTGCAGTTCTGTGTTTCTTGCTAAAGTAAGAAGGTTGGGAAACATCTGTAAAGCCTATTTTTATATATTTGAATCATCACATGCTCCTGAGAAGGTAAAGAGCAACGTCAGTAATGTATTTTCTCATGTACAGCCCTGCCCATCCAGTATGTACACAAGAAATCAACAGCAGAAAGAATTAAAGACAAGGAGCCATTGGGATAAGAAAAACAGGTTAGGGCAAATCAGAGACATGAAGGCTAACTGAGATAAGAATGTTCTGGAGGAAACTTCCCCTTTATTCCCATGCCTCTAATCTACAAAGTACTGAATGTTGGGGGGAGTAGGGGAAGTAGGGGAGAAGCTACTGTGGCCTACTGTTTTTTCCACTGACATGAACTGGCTGTTTAATTAGAAACACAGTACTGGGAAGCCACTCAGTCCCCTATGAGAAGAGGTACACTTCCCAGATGAGGTAGTCAGTGTATTGATTGATGCCAAATGCCAGAAGCCAGCAAGGTCCTTCTTCTGCAGACAGGCGAAAAGGTCTGTGCTGAGGCATACTCATGCTCCTGAAGTTTAAGGCCACGGTCTGGTGTGGCAGGCTTGAACACAGTAGTCCTTCGCATACCCAGTAAGGGGACCTTTACTGTAGGTCTGGAACAGATACCAGAGTTTTATAAAACTCGTGCCAAATTTCAGCATAAGGCTGCATGAACACCTCAGAGTCCTACGCAGAAGATCTATAGTCCATATAAATTGGCCTAGTTTCTTCTCAGATAACGCAATCTTGATGACCTCCTTTTCAGCTAAGTTAGAGTGTTTAACGAGTACATTTTGGAAGCTTTCTTCTCAATAGCTGATGGCAATTCCAAGAGGTATTGTGAAACTAACTGGGGATCTGCACAAAATACAAGTTAGTTTATTTCCAATGTATTCCAATTATGACATCTTCTTGGCTCAGCGATATCTAATGGTGCCAAGATAACTTCGAACATTTTTGGAATAATTGGATGATTTCACAATAGTATGTAAAGTAATCTGATTTTTCTTGGACAACTGCCCAAGATTTTCCAAATAACAGAATAATGACCTAACTGCAGATGTAATGTATGTTGCCTGCTTAGAAATTGTCTTCAAAACCTTGCTAAAACCCACCATGTTGAAGCAGTTACAGAGTTTTTAGGAGACTGGGGAAATTGTGTTACATAGAAGGTAAGTCCCCTTTGTTAGTAAAATTCATTTTTCGAGTAACGATAGGTCCCCAGGTGTTTCTATGATCACTCATGCCTATTAGTCAAGGAAAAGGACTGTCAGCCTAATCCAGAGATGAAGCAGAACTGATTTTCACCGTAAGACCTGCAAGAATGTTGAATTAGTTCTTTTGCTGTTTTCACTTGGCAAACCATTTACTTTATCTTCCAAAATAAAATGGGCAAGGTAACCAGCATCACAATTTTTTCAGGGGCAGCTAACAGCTCACCTACACACTCATCCAACTATTCAGCTCTGTGTGCCTGATGTTAGGCATCAAAACAGAGGCAGATCTCTGAAATGGCACGTGTCTGCTCTTGTCACTGACTTTCTCCCATGCAAAAAAGAGCCTGATTTTTTTTCATGGGAAAAAAAGCAGAACCATATGTGGATGCCTAACTCTATTCTGTCATAGGAAGGTAACTTTGAAAATTCTTCAAATTTGGAAGGCCAATGGTATCCTGGGCTCCATCAGAAGAGGGGGCCAACAGGGACAGGGAGGGGATTGTCCCTCTCTACTCTGCCCTCGTGAGGCCCCATCTGGAGTACTGTGTCCAGATCTGGGGGCCCCAATACAAGAAAGATGTAGAACTATTGGAGAGGGTTCAAAGGAGGGCCACGAGGATGATTAGAGGGCTGGAGCACCTCTCCTATGAAGAGAGGCTGAGGGAGCTGGGTTTGTTCAGGCCTAGAGAAGAGAAGGCTGCGGAGGGACCTCATTGCAGCCTTTTAGTACCTGAAGGGAGCATATAAACAGGAGGGGAATCAACTTTTTAAAAGGGTAGATAATGGCAGGACAAGAGGAAATGGATTAAAGTAAAGGAGGGAAGGTTTAAATTGGATATTAGGGGGAAGTATTTTACAGAGAGAGTGGTGAGGTGCTGGAACAGGCTGCCCAGAGAGGTGGTGGATGCCCCATCCCTGGAGGTGTTCAAGGCCAGGTTGGATGGGGCCCTGGGAAACCTTGTGTAGATCCAGTCTTGGAGGTTGGTGGCCCTGCCTGTGGCAGGGATTTGGAACTCTATGTTCCTTGGGGTCCCTTCTAACTCATACCATTTTATGATTCTATGATTCTGGCCACAGCCTGCAAAGCACTTTAAGATTTGGGTTGGTTTAGGATTTTCAGGATTTTAAGGCTGAGAAGGGTTAAACTCTCCAACACATAGAAGGACGTGTCAGTTCCATCAGCTCATCAGGTACACCAAAAGGGGAGATAACAAATCCTGTGAGCTAGCTGAACATTATTTAAATATTACAATAAATAATGGTGAAACTACTAGATATATTTACAAGCATCGAATTAATGAGGACAGTGTAAAAAGCCTTAGGGAAAAAAGTAAGAAACTTTTTTTCCCCTCTTTTAATCAATAAAAAAGTAAAGAGTGGTAAGGTCTGACCTACTGTTTCTGTAAGATGTGGTGCTCTGAAAGAATTATTTCAGTCACCCAACTACACATGCTCATTGTTTAATAAATCCATCCTACTAAAATTCAAAGCATATTCTCATAATATTAATGTGGTTTGCTATTTCAAAATATTCACCTAAAGATCAAAATGTTTAAAATTTTCTTCAGTCACAATAATTGTATTTAATTTTTTATCTAAATTCACCTTGACCTGTCCTCTACATTTAGTCCTTGGTTGTTCCCCTTGCGACAGCCCACCCAGCGACATGTAGGACCCAGTGAGGCTGAACTTACACTTCTGAGCAGCCCAGAGGTTAGAAACACGTCATGTGTGAGTCCAGCGCATACTTCCCCTTCCTGGCAGCATCCAAGGCCAGGTTGGATGGTGCTTTGGGCAACCTGGTCTAGTGCAGTGTGTACCTGCCCATGGCAGGGGGTTGGGACTAGATGGGCTTTGAGGTCCCTTCCAACCCAAACCAGTCTGGGATTCTATGATAATTCAGTATTAACAAAAATACCAACTGGCACAGAGAAACTTGTCATAGAAGATTTAGGATAGTTTCTCTTCTGTGTGCTGCCATCAGTTCCAACTGCAGCAGGGGCTACTAAGGCTGGTGGTGGTTCAGTACGGGTGATTATTTTACAGAATTTTAAATGACATCTTTGCTTCCTCTAATCTGCATCATTTCCCGTAATTCACATCTTGGTAAACTGAGAAGATTGTATAATTCCTTCTAGAAACATTACGTGTACGGCTTCTTTGTTGATCTCTGCCAAAGTTCACAAGAACATCCAAGGAGGAAAAGCATTTCATAGCTTATTAGGATCACATTGGTGAAGTGTTAGGGAAAGTGATTGTCTGATTTGGAAATCCAAAAATCCGCATGATTTAATGTAGGGGCTCAGCATGCCAGAGGGCCAGAATTCTGAGGGCTGCAGCTTTCTACTAAGACAGTAGTTGCTAAAACGCTCTGCACTTTGATCAATCTCTTCCTATCTGTTTATTTCCTAGCGAGTTGCTAGCAGTATCTATTATGTCCAGTAAAAATTTCATAAGAAGAACTTTCCATTTCTAAAACTAAAGAAACTACTTTTGTAATATGATTAGGTTAAAGAAAGCATCGCATAATTACTGAAGGGAAATATATTCAGATACTTTGTAGTGTTTTCTGGTTACATCAGAATATGTAAATAAAAGTTGCGAGCCAGCATGAAAATATTGAAACAAAAATGTTGCAATACGAAGGAAAAACTATTACATGAGATCACAGACACTATAATTATCAAATCATATTTACAATTTGAATGTGCCAACTTCAGTTCTTGTGTCCCTAAAGCTATTAAAATTTCTACGTCACAGGCACAGCTGCAAAAATCCAGCCCTTCATTGATTTCAGGAGAGTAAGTTTTCAGCTCTTCTGTTAAACTGGATATTCTACTCCAGACTTTTGGAAGTTAAATATATAGTCAATGTTCAACTTTAATAATGTTGACGAGTCTATTTCATTTGGAAAGATATGCACAAGAGAAATAGTATAAGAGCAGAGCCTCTGGCATTTTTAATGTTGGCGCATCAGTTTTTCCATTCTAAATCCTTACTGTGAGGCGGTTTTAGTATACTGTAAAATTTGGCAGAGAAGGAGATTTATAAAAAAAAACCAAAAACCACCTCCAGACAACCCCCAAAAAAACCTAATATTTTGTTGCAGGACACAGAAAAAGAAATGAAGTCTGTGGTTCCTATCTCCCCAAAGCTGATTGTCTCAAAAAAGAGCCCTGCTTTTAATATGTTATAAACCTCCCTGGCCTCTAGTGTGGGCTAAGATATTTAAGAGTTGGAGACAACAGAAAACGATAAAAGACAAGACTAATTGTGAATGGCTTTTGTAATAAGGGGTGACTTCATGTATTTGTAATGAATAAATGCATTAATTTATTCAACTTTTATCCATGATTCGATGTGAATCAACATTTGATAAGGGCCCAGAGTCAGTGTATCATATCTGTGTTAAGAACATGCTTTGGAAAGCCTCGGGAGTCATGGAGGCCTCTGGGATGCCGTAGGGAGTGGAAGAGCAGGGCTCGCCGTGGGGCCCAGCATCTGCATCTCATTCCCTTTCCCTTGGACCAGGCAGCTGCTGCTTTTGCAAAAGTGAGCCTGAGGGTGTGGTGTCCCAGACCTTGGAAACTGTGTCCAGCCCTTGCTCTCCCCCGACCAAATGAGGCCTTTTCAACACCTACTTAGGGTCAGCTGGAGCCCTCCCTGGTGGCCTCAGGGCCAGGATCCCATGTGCTCACCTCTGGGTCTGGGCCTGACTTCTCACTGGGATGGCTGGAAACAATGCCTTACTCAGCATCCAGGCCTGCTCGTGAACAGAGCTGAAAATGAGCACATAAAAAAGGACATAGCTGTCAAAGGAGTGGCTTGATCCTGTTGACTATACGCTGCATGATCACTGCTGCACCAACTTTGCAGTTTACAGTCATCGCTGGGGTGAAGGGAAAAGAAGGAACCATCACTATCAGCTATGGCATGACCACAAATTGGCTGGTTGGACAGGAATCTGAGCCCAAGGGGTTTCTTACACAAGCTTTACTAGACTGACACAGACAACATCAGAGAAGAAACTCGGTGTATTTTGTCTGCATTAACTGCAAAAATCAAATTTTTAAAGTTCACTGAAACAAGCACCTCAAAGAGCATCAAGGGTATTTGTAGGTTGAAGAAATCCTAAGGCTAGATTTTTTGCTTTTAGTTGTTATGTGGCATGGCACAGCTAGCAGCTTGGCATAAACATATAAACAGTGACACATCCTGTAGTTAAATATACAGCAATAATAAATTACTGTATTAAAAACTTACTTGTAACAGAAAATCAACAATAACGCCCAACCTCACTGCAGTCAAAGGCATTTCAAATGCATCAGAAGCTGAGTGCTGGGATCACTGTTAAAACAAACAGCTTGTGCCAAGACCCCTGAGGGAAAGTCCTTTCTACAGATTAATTTTTTCTTTCTACCTGATCAGTCCAGTATGGAACAGGATGGCGCAGGGAAATGTTGAATAAACAATTTCTTCCAGTGTTTCTTCAAGAGCGTACATAAATGGGACAGTTCAGAAAGAAATATTGTAGGGAACCCAGTATTCCAGCCTAAAAATACCCCAAGCCAACAACACATTTATTCCATTACAACAGACATTCAACTAACAACTTGAAAGAAATTAATTACCTCTCCTCTACGCTTTTAGGCCAACACAAGGAAATGAAAAGCTAACACACTGTAATGGAGTTGGGATCATGAAATTGAATATCAGTCTGGTTCCAGGAGAACCCAAACACCATTCAGGCTTATGTACTTTTTAGGTCTGGCAGATTTCTTTTCCAAATATCTCTGGAAAAGGGGTGGGAAATCTTTTCATCTTGGGTAGGCCACCCAGTAACATACATATATATATATAGCTTCGTGCTATCATTTGTCTTATCGTATGACCTTAGCCTATATCTTTGCTGGTTTTGCTTGCCTTTAATGCTTTCTTATCTTGAGTTATAACTCAGGTGTTCCCCTGGGGCAGTTCTCATTCGCCAGACAGTATCGCTGACTCCTGTTAAGCACTAGTTAAACAGAAGGTCGGTCGCCATCACCTGATACTTGAGCTGATGCTTGAACTGGGGATGCTGTTGACCCCAGCAAACTTTAGGCAAGTCACCTGCACTCCTGATCAGATCAGGATGCAGGTCTCTCTCTGACTGGGATTACTCACACTCCCATTAAGCTAATTCAAGTGAATTGACCATTCCAGCCACGAGGTTATGGTGCTTATGAGGCTCATGAGGCTGGGTTTGTTGCAAAAAGATCTTCTTTCTGCCTGTGAATAGTTCACTGTAAACATATTTTGCTATCGTTAAGCTTGTGCCAAAGAGCTTAGGAAATACATTTCAGTTTGTTCTTTTATTTCTTTTTTCTTTTTTTTTCCCAAGGAGTATTTCATTTGACTATTGGCTCTTCACTGTTAATGGTATGTGATTAGTCATGTATGTCTGATAACATTTTCCAGTTGACTTCTCAGATGCCTGAGAGCTTTAAAAAAGGAGACAAAGGAAGTATGATTGACAAATACTGATTAATTGACAAAAGCAGAAGTCTTGAAGGAGTTTCTTACTGCTGTATATTAGAGTATGATAGAACATGCACCCTGTAAAAGAAGACAATACGTGTGTACCAGAATATATCTAAAGTTACATTCCACTGTAAAAGAAGTCAAACTTACAGCTGAAGTTACTTAATACGTTCATCATTTTACTCCAGGTATAAATTGGATCGTGTATGTTTTATAATGCTCCAATACCCATGCTCTTTGTCTTTCCAACTGAGCGTGCACAGCCAGTTTGGGTGTTCCCAGTTGCAACTCAATGGTTTGCTCATGTTGATTACATAATGACACATATTTCCAAGGCTGTGGTTGGATGCAGGTGCTAAGATCAAGTTGTTGGTGTTTCGATTCTCAGGAGGATCTTCAGAAAATGAAGCATCTGTGGTTACATTTATAATCATAAATCATGCAATGAGATCATCACGGGTCTCTTTGTTTTCATAATAACAGCATGTATGGTTTTAAAGCATGTAGATCATATACTGGAAAAAGCATTTAACAGGAAACATCCCAATGTAAAGTGCCCTGAACATTTGTGAAGTGCTTATTTTTATGTCCTTGGATGTACTTTTAAAGTCTCCTCGCCTCTTTTTTTGAGGGCAGCTCCTTCACAGACTGTTTCCAGAACTTTTCAAAGAAAGTATGCAAACTGCACTGCAAACAAAGGCAATACCTAAAACTATGCACTAATGGAAGAATCTCCATTTCTAAGTGAAGGTGTGAAAAATCTGTAACCACTTTACTATTCTGCAATAAAAATCACCTTTTATTTGCATTGGTATCTTTTTTTTTCTTATTAAGGAAGTGGTGGTTTGTACACAGTGCTGTTTGCTCTACATGACACAAATGGAAATAATAAGCTAGTGGCTAAATATTGACTTGTTACATTCTTCCTCTATATGCTATTCACCAAGTCATGCAACCTGCAGTTTTACATAGGAAGATGATCAATGATTAACCACAGGTTACATCAAATTCCCTGGACAATCCCATAGAGATTTCTGAAAAAAAGCTATTGTTTATTAGGGGTGGATACACACAGAAAGATCATTTCCTCTTCTTTTAGGTGAATTCCTTCTGTGTCCAACATACTGTTGCCTTCCTTTTTTTCCTTTTTTTTTTTTTTTCCTGTTCTACAGTATATGGTAGATACCGGAAGAGAAAACAATAGCTAGTCTGTGTGTCACAACTTCAAAAACACCCCCAAAATCCTTTTAAAAGTAGAAATGCTTCATCACAAAGGCAATTTTTTTCTCAATCAAAATAATTAAGTGTTTAGGCTTGCAGTGTCCTGGAAGATTTCTGATTTCCTTAAGGATGGCAAATGTTTTCCAAAAGATGTTTTGCTCATCCATACTATTTTCTATGAAAAAGAAAAGAGCAAACAACAGTTTACTGAAACTTTCATGCCTTAGAGGGTAAGGAGCTGACAGAAGGAAAGGTGTGCCTCTGCAGTATGACTCACGGTGCAGGGACTCCTGTGGGCCTAGCGACTGTCACCTGGACTGAGTTTCTGTAGGCAGAGGAGGTTCTGCCATGAACCACAGCACTGGGAGGCATGGTGGTGGTGAGGTCAAAGAAACAATGACTGAAACTCATCTTAGAATAACTCCAAGAGAAATGGGCGTGCAGCACAGGCAGGTAACAGTGTTGCAAAGAACCAAGCAGGGATTTACTCCTCTCAGTGGTGTGCCAGCTGGGTCTGCTCTGCCACTTGGTTGGGTGGAAAAACTGAACAAGGAAGGGAAGAAGCATTTGCTGAGCCAGAAAGCAATATATAGAATTAGTGTCACCAAATAATGTCAGCCCTGCAGAGCTTCTCAAGGAGCCTGGCACATCCTTCCCTGAGCACATCCTCTCAGGGCCTGTATTTGCCATTAAGGTTGTGCAGGCCAAAATGTTGTCACTGTGCATCTTTCATCTACCTCAGCACAGTGCCAGGCACTTCATTGTCTGCTGACCACTGTCCCTTGGTGGATTGAGGAGAAAATAATCATCGTCATCTTCTTTTTGATGGACTGATGTGTGAGAGAGCTGAAACCTGACTTGCCCCATCTCCTGGTCTGGGTGCATGCTCCACTCACTGATGTATGTATAGCCCTTTATACTGCTATACCACACTGTGTACTCCACAGAACATTTCTTCTGGAACCCAACTAACCTCTTATTCTCTTAAATGTGACCTCATTTATAGGTCAAGACAAAATATACAGCAGCAGAATCATTTACAGGCTTTTACAGGCCTTTATAATATGAAAATGAACCATGATTCATATGCTTTTGTTCATGCACACACATTTTAATATGCCGTGCTAAACCACCTCTGATCTTACTTTGAAAGTGATTGCTTCACATCTGCTCTCATCACAGCAGTGTCTGTGCCACAACTGCAGATGAACTAGTGATGGCAAAGGTGAGGCTGAAGTGAGTATATTGCTTTCTCAGTGTTTTCTACATTATATATTCTGTCGCATCACTCCCAGGAAAGAAAGAATGCTAAAAATACCTGGACTTAAAAATAATATGTGACATATATAAATTCTAATTATTTTAGAGACCACAGGAAGAAAGCAGGAAGTCACAGACTGTTATGCAGAGTTCTAGATACTTATCTGATAGATTCACTGAGTCCAAAAATTAATGGACTTAAAAGATAGCTCATCACTTCCACGTCACTGTTGGTGTAGAGTTATTTCTTGCACTGCTTTTTTCAGTGCTCTAATCTACTCCTACATTAATATTTTCTATTTATACTTATTTTCCTTCAGTGCATTACATTGATTTTGCATTTCAGTATACCTCAAAGGCTCCTATCATCATTAGGGTATAATCTCAGCATGTAAAAAAAAAAAATCCTCACTGTCAAGATTTGAGAAATTACAAAGTCATTCCACAAAATGTCATGAAGAAGTCTAGATATCCACCCAAGAGATTCACTGAGTCACAGAGTTATTAATGCATTAATGCACCTGTTAACTTTGTGAGTGTGAGTAGTCCCCCTGGATATAATGAGAATGCTCATCTCGGGTCTAGAAAGTGTTAGTGTTGTTCAGCAGCATCCTGAAATGGGAAATATATACAGGTAAACAGTCAAGACATGATGCTTTAAGACAGCTTCAGTGTTGCATTCTAAAGAGTAGAAGAAAAAACCCAAAACCAAACTAACAAACCAAACCACAAAAAAAAAAAAAAGAAAAAAAGAAAAACAGAAAGAAATTTTTCCTCTCCCACACAGAGACAAATTCACTCTGAGCAGAAAGCTAGCACAAAATATGGGTGCTCCTTGAATTCAATTTAGATAAATGAGCCAGCTACTTAAATGGAGTGTAATATTGGGGATTTCACTTCTAAGGCAAACAACAAATGGGCTTGTCTAGTGTTTCAGGTCACAGTGTAGATCATCTCATTGCATGGAGTCTCAAATCACAGAAGACATCTCCCCTTCTGGCAATCTATGGTCTCCTGTGAAATATCTGCATTTTCATCTTATGAAACTGCTGCCATGAATTCACTATTAAGCTCCAATTCTAACAACTGAATTTCTCTTATCAGTAGCATTCTTCTACAATGTTTCTAGTTTAATTATCAAGATGTAATGCTTTTAATGTTTGCATTGAATTATTCCTAAAACAGTTTACAGATTACTCACCGATTAGTAAGTTTCCAGAGAGAAAAACAATCATAGGAAAATATCTGCATGTCCACCCTGAAATTTTGCACTCAGGAAAATCTTGAATTTTTAACAGTGCTTTGCAGAATGGCTCCTAAAATGCTCCTAAAACTTCCTGTTGACAGTTCCAGCTCTCATGGAGGTTTTATTCTCTCATTGTGCTATTCTAAATAGAAAGCACCATAGTTTGTAAAGACTAAACTTATCATTTTAATTCATGTTAGATCTGCATATCTTTTTTTTTGACTCAAAGCGTCATGTTCCTAATCTCACAGTGACTATTTGAATACCTGAGCTGATTTCCTGCAACACCTAACTTAGTATAGTTACACAACTTATTTGTAGCTGATATACAGTGCACCAGATTTAGCCAATGAAAAACAGGCTTGACACTTGCTGGAGTTTGGTTAGTCTCTAATTTCCAATGGTGTTTTAGCTTCCCCAGGGATAAAATTTGATAGTCCTTTGTTCTTCTGTATCTGTACAAAAAAACCCAAAACAAAACAAAACAAAGAGTCCCACAGAAATCTCTGAAGTAATTCATGCCTTCCTGTACAGAACAAGAGGCTCAGTCTATCAGAAAGGTGACTTTCACTTCATCATTCTTATTGTACCTACCTGGAGAAGAGGAACAAGGCAGAAGGAGAAGCATGCTGTGTGCTTACCCAGGGAATAAGAGCACCCTTGAATTACTTAGTCGCTAGGTAAAATTTATGCTTGGACAGATTATGTCATCTTCTTTGACATACCAGCATCCCTGGCACAAGCATCTGTTGTAGGAGCTGGCAGTGGAACTCTTGAAGGTGTGCATTTCTGCTGAAAATATTTAAGTTATTTGGAAATGCAGAAGAGGAAGAGCAGAGAGGTAAACTCAGGGTCTTCTCATTACTTATTCCCCCTTCCTGCAGTCCAAGTCCCTAAGAACAATGAAAGGGATATCCCATCTTCCTGGGAGGGGTTTCCGTCTCCTTCAGCTGTTCTTCTTGGAGAAATCTCCAAAGTTTGGTGAAGGTATGTGTGCTTGGAGGTCACAGATAAACCTCCTTGCATCCAGGATATATTTAAGCATTGATGCCTCTTCTTAGAAACTGGGATATAAAACTGGTGTCCCCAGAATAATGTGTATTATTTGCTCCTTTTTCTAAAGTCCTAAACACAGAAACATGAATGAATGTGAGCCTGATGATTTTTTAAAAGGTCAGCATGTTCATTCTCTTACTTTGCTCTGGTTTTAAAAATCAGATTAAAAATAAAACAGTGCAAACCAATAGTAGGATAAGTAGCATTTACAAGACAACTGGAAAAAAATCTGATAAATGCTAATAGGTTGGTGGACTCATTGTCGGAAACATACAGTCTATCATTTGGTCAATAGCCACTGCAACTTAGTTTTGGCAATTGCACCTTTAAATCAATAGCTCCTTTTTAATAGTTAATGCCCTCATACCATTAGCCTGTTCTCATGTCCCTTTTTCGATTGCTAATCAAAGCTATTGGCAATGACCTTGAAATTTTTCTAGATTTTTAGTGGCTCAGGTTTCCTTTAATTTAGCAAGCATGGGAAGAGCTTTCTGTTGATTTAAAATTTACCTACACTTGAAGAACTTTGTTTGCACTTTATTGTTTCACCAGAAAGCAATATAAGGCCTAAATGAGAATGCTTTGGACTTTTCCATTTTCATTGTACCTAGTAGCCAGATACAAGTAAAGTGACTTCTTATATATATCTAATTATGTGTTATGGCTGCAGGATAGCAAAAAAGAAATCTGGTCTTCCATTGTAATTATCCAGAGAAGCCACTGTCAGTTGGGGTAACCAGTTTGGGTTCGCAGTATGCTTGCAGGGATATTTGGGGTATTTTCTCATTCCGTGTTTATCGTATAGCTGTGGTGGAAGGTACTCACATTCAATGATGAGTTTTTCTGTGTTCTGTTGAGTCTGGAACATACTGTAAGCTTAAAAATTGTTATTGCTAGTAGAGTTACTAGCATAGTTAACTGTAGTAGAGTTACTAGCTCTACTAGTTAGTATAGTTACTCTACAGTTAAATATCTCAAGCATTTCCCTGTGTATGGAGGACAGCGTGGAGGACTGCTGTTCTCTGTGACAAAGGCACATAGCATCTCATTTAAATTAGGCAGGTAAGAATAAGGAACAAGGTTTCCAGAAATGAAATCACACAACAATTAAATAAGCATCGATCCAACACTGCTTTTTCACACAGACTGCTTTCCTGCTAATGGTGTTTTGGCAATTATCTTATCAGTTGCGACTGGCCCAGCAGTGATTTACATAATTCTGTCTGTGCAGTTAGACTGGTGTTAGATTATATCCGTTGAAATGAACATGGTTGTATTAAATAGCTCATTTACTTATCAATGAGTCACAGGAAATACTTGAACCAGGTTGTTTACTACCTGTTACTTTGTACTAGCAAAACCTTTGTACTAAAAGTTACCAGAAAAAGTAGGATCTGATCCAAAGCTTGTTGAAGTTAGACATGCCTTTCCACTACCTGCAACCTTTTATGGACACACATATGATATTTTAAAAACAGGGTTGATGTCTCTTCTAAATTTTCCTGCCTACAATAACTCCTGCAGTTTTTTCTAGTGTGCATCTCTCAGTGAATTTAATCAGATCCCTACCCAGAGCTAGGCTGAGAGCTCAGGTAAGCATGGTGTTATCCTTCCCCGCTGTGCTCAGGGCTGCATCTGTGCAAGTGAGGTCCAGAGGGGTCTTTCAAAGCAGGCTGGGCTAGAGGCAAGCTTGGCAGGTTTCCCAGTGTCAGGCAGCGCTTTAGCAAGGCGCTGAACAGATCCGAGGGACACGTAGGTGCTGTTTTCTTAGAGCAGAATTGCATGTGCACTGTGGGAAAGCATCTGAGAAGCCTGGAAGTTGAAAGCCAAGGTCATGACCTTGTCTGGCAAACCACTGTTTATATGACTGACATATGTGACTCCACTGAAGAGGCGTATTCATTCCCCAGAGACATACAGAAGCATCATTAGCAACACTTTTCACAGCCCAGAGCCAACGACAAAGCTGCCCACAAAAGCTAATGAAGATGTTGACAAGGAAGCAACTGTGCAACAAATTCCATCATATATACTGGAATAAAAAATGATATTATATGCATCTGGACAATCCTTTTCACATAGAGATCTCAAGACGCTTCCCACACATGGGTAAATATTTTCTTGCTCTGTGGGCAGGTGGGAAAATTAATGGCAAAATGATGGCTTCCCACAAGTGAGCAGTAAACCTAAGGAAAATTATGCTCAGCTGCCTTTAAAGGAAGCCTTACTGCAAACTGAATGCCACTTGTTTCTGTTATTTCTTCGATGTATTGCTTGTTTTTCACAAATAAGGGCTGATCAACATTAACAAAGGAAGCCTCACTGAAGAAAACCCCAGAAAGACTTGTATGTTACTGCCCTTTAACAAGAAGATTGTTTCTATTCCCCCAAGAGTCTACTTTTTTATCTACTCCTGCAAAAGGAAGCCTCTTCCATTATGAAGCCTATGCTATAAATGAATTTCTGGTAAAGTTGCCATTTTTAGAGGTACATTCTAAAATCAGTGGCACCCTTCAAATTCTGTCTAGTGAATCCTATGAGTTAACCTTAAACAAGTAAAATAATCAATACTTTTGTAGCATGGATCATGCTCTGTATCACCACAGTCTGGTAATTAACAACACTATCATAGTATTAAAAGCACTAAGAAATTGCAGGGGTTTATTATATGATTCAAATGGCAAAAAATATCAGAAGGGTCTGATTACTGAGAGCTCAGCATTTCTTGGACATCAGACTTCGTTTAGATGTGTCTCATCTCAAAGTATTACAAATTCTAACTCTGCCTTGCAAATATTGGCTGATCTTTGTAGATGGACCAGTCAATGGTGCAGTTGAGTGTAAAGAGTTTCGAGGTTAAGTTTCTTTACTGTTGAGATGTGCAAAAGGTGTGCTGAAGGCAGATTTCTGCTGGCTGTTTCCATTCTAAATACATACAATGGAGCATATGCAGTTGTAAGGACTGTCGCTGGAGTTGCCATTGGTTTGTAATTTTAAAAACAACCCCAGAATATAGAGACAATGGTGACACTGGGACAGGTCTGAAAAATTGGAGTTGTTCTTGGTTATGTAGAGTTCATTTATGTACTTAGAACAAATATACATCATTCTCTTCTGGAATGAGGCACTAACCTCTTGAGTATGATTTTACTCTAGGACTTCCATGTTCGGTTAATTAGACATTTTGGTTATATTGTATTTTAACATTGGTTTTATAACAAAGAGAGAGTAAGAGATGGAGTAGTCATATGTTCTAGATTGTTACGAGGACCATACTAGAGGTTATATAAACCAAGGGTTCTATACCATAAAAATAAACAACATGACTATCTGTTTAATGCTTAACAACATTTTGTCATAAATCTCCAATTTTTTGGACCATTTAGTAGTATTATATACAGAAACCTTTACAATAATGCAGCAACTGTGCTTCTAAAATACTCACATTCTTCTCATGCCTCGGTGTCTTTAGAAACTGCCATGAGATACACACACCAGAGGCAGTTTTAAGGGTGCACAAGCACAGAAATTCCCTTGTATCCCATGCTGCAGAGTGAACAAGGGACTGGAGGAGGGCAAGCACTCAGCGGTGCAAGTCCCCATACAGCTAGGCCACAGGGGAAGAAACAGCTTTCGAGGGCTCCTGCAACTCCAACTGTGAATCACAGTAAAAAACAGGCTTACACATCCAAACACCAACTCAGCTTCTCCATGTATTGCTGAAGAGCATAGGTCAATAGGCTTGTCTTCTCAGAAGGCAGCTCCAGTTCCTAGAAATACCCCAGTGAGGAGCAGAAGGGACATGCTATTTCTATTACAGAATTGCCTCGTGCTCCTGGGACGCTTTGTTCTAAGTATGGGCCAGTCCTAAAGAAGAAGCCAAAGACAGAAATGTCAATGCTCTTAATTATAAGATGAGAGCAGAATCAAATTTATACCTTTAGCTCTTCTGTTGACTTTCAGCACCAGCATGCACCCCTCTGATGGTGCCAGTGGAGTTTTATTTTGACTCTTGAAGCTGTCTTTCGCTTCCGCTCTTCTGGGGGAGAGGAACATAATATTTCTGACAATTGTTATTTAGAAGTAATATGTCTGAGCTACCTCAGATTTCAGCTACATTTGGATCCAGATCAGGATCATGTAACTTGGATTCATCTCTGTTATTAATTAAGTCCTTGGAGGAATACTGATAAAGCAAGCATTAAGGTTGCACTGAGTACAACAGCTTATAGTAGTCTGAATAACCTTTGCCCGGCTGTCCCGATTTCAGCTGGGATGGACTTAATTTTCTTTTAGTAGCTGGTATAGCACTGTGTTCTGGATTTAGGATGAGAATCATGCTGATAACACATGGATGTTTTTTGTTGTTGCTCAGTAGCTGTAGTGTCTGCACTGAGTCAAAGACTTTCCAGCTCCTCACGACCAGCCAGGTGCACAAGAAGCTGGGACAGTATGGCCAGGGCAGCTGGCCCAGGCTGGCCAAAGGGATATTCCCTAACATAAAGTGTCACACTCCCAGTGTAACTGGGGACACCAGCCAGAAGACAGATTCACTGCTTGGAAACAGACAGGGCATCTGGTTGATTTTTTTTTCCTTTTGCATGTGGTAAGCAATTGCATTTGTGTATCACTTGCATTGCTGTTATTATTATTATTGGCCTTATTGTTGTTATTATTATTACTATTTTTTTTATCCTATTAAACTCTGTTTACCACAACATATGAGTTATTTTTTCCATTCTCCTCCCCATGTCCTTGGGAGCACAGGAGTGAGCGAGAGGCTGTGTGGTGCTCAGTTGCTCATTGGGGTTAAACATGACACTGGCCTTCTTGTGGGAAGGCATTGTGATAACGTGTTTAACTTCATGCTCTCAGCTTTCTAAACACAGGTCTCCCATGTACAATTTTCTGGTATTTATTACTGTGCTTCAAAAATACTAATTTGGGTTTTTAAGTGTCCCTTTGTGGTAATATATACTATTATAGTAATTTTACGTTTACATAGATGAGTAATCAAAAAGAAATCTGTTCTTCTATATACTCAAGAGTGATTGGAGTTGAATTGCCCTGGTACTTCATAGCATAGCTGTTTAGAAGTCCTGATATTTCCTTGCATAATAGCTGACAAGTATTAGTATGCAATGTATTTATCCTGCAGCCATGCAAGAAAAGTGATGATACACAGTTTTTTAGGTGTCAGAATGACATCGGGGACCAACAGCTATATTCCCATTGTAGTGTTGGAAAGGTTTGAGTCACTGGCTTTTTCAGCACTGCCTCGAAATTCCATGTAGGTGTATGAATTTTACGAGGGTTCAGGAAGGGTAGATCAAGTACCTGGAAGAGAAACCCACACTGGGAGTTACTAAACAAGCCATGAGGTAAATAATATGATTTTAAGAGATTTCAAGTCTCAGAAAATAAATGCAAATTTGAGGTGCAAATAAAGGATAGGAAAGTGTTGGAGCAGGAGAGAACAGGGAGTTTGCTTTAAGTTATTCTTCAAACGGTCTACTTCTGGCTCTTGAGGGAGATGAGCTACATGGCCCATGGACTGAAATAGAACTTCCAGTCTTATGGAAGCTGCCATACAGCAGCTACCTTCAGCATAAAACATATTTTCTCCTCTGCAGTTCCCTGACTCAAAGCATAGTCCCCTTCACATCAAAGTTCATCAATTTTGCTTCCACTGGGAAATGGGTGGAAGTATAAATAGGTCTGGGTCATGCCTGACCAGCTGCAACTACAGGAATCCAAGAGATACAAGGGTTCCAAGAGCAAAAGAATTGCCTGGGCACTAATGGGAAGGCCCGTTTGCCTCCAAGGGCAGTAGCATCATGAGGAAACAATTATTTGCCCGCCTGTGGTCCGCTTTATGTCAGACTAAGAAGATCCTGAATCAAAAAATGATGGAGAAGCCTTCTGGGCCTTTGGCAGCTAGACCACGGAAGTGCAATACCTGGTCTGTGCCTTAGTAATCAGACTGACGGCAACCCAGAAGTGTTCCCTCTGCGTGCTATCAGACTGCCTACCCGATGCTCTCCCTCAGCCATCCTGTACTCATCAAACAGATGAAGTGCACTCTTGCACTCTGTTTGTCACCTTTGCCTTTTGCAAGCCTTCTCAGCTGCACGGTTGGCTTGGTTCTGATGAATGAACGCCCTTATTTGCATCTTGGGTTAACTTGGCGTGCATTAAGAGTGATTTCGAGATGACTGAATAACAACAAAGCATTCCTCACCCAAACACCCAGTGAATACCAACCGTAGCACCTTAACAGCTCTGTAATATGCACCTCCTGTGTGTCAAAGAAAAACAGGGTGTTCTTCACTGGGGGCCAGGGCAGGAAGAAGTGCTTGGTGATCACTAGGTAACAGGGAAGGCTCTCTGCCAGGCAGAACGACACTGATCCACGGCTGATTCCAGAGAGCAATCAAGCCATCTCCTTCAGTGGCTCTGCTGAGACAGGATTTGTGTCTGTTTCTAATTAATAGAGACCATTAGCAGTAAAAGTTACAGTGTTATAGAGACACCGTGTTTAATGAAGGGCACGGAGTGGGGGTGGGTTTTGCTTATTTGTGGGGGTTTTAACTTGGGTATTACAAATCAGGGGTGGAGTGACAGGACATTTCAAGCAAGAGTGTTTCTGGAGGCTGGGCTGCAATTTCATACTGACTGAAAAAAAAATCAGAGTAGAAACCACTGATAGTGGTGTGGGAAAGCCTTTCCCCAGAGAGGGGTTTTTAACCTATTTCTATTTGCATTTGAAATTCAGTGTATACCTGAGTGTATAGATCTTTTGAGGAGAGCTTCAGGAAATGAAAAACTATATTAATTCAGTATTTTTAGGATCACAGGTAGAGCAAAGTTACTCCCCAAAGAACAGCCCTATTCTGGAAAATGAGGGGTACTACTGAAGCTTAAACACAACTGCCCTTTACTGAGATGACTGGGAAAGATGCTGAAGAAGAAGGAAGCTAAAAGAAAGGGAAAAGCAGCCTGAAGGGCTGCAGAGAACTGAAGGAAGAGGGACTTCATGGCCATGATATAAGAGTTCAATACCCAAAGACCCAGGGCATCATTAGACTTTGAAAGACTCTTCCTTGAGGTTTCTATAAGGACTGTTTGTTTAAAGGCATATTTTGCAGACTTTGAAAGTTCATTGAAGAACATAAAGTAGTAAAAGACCACTACATGTCTTCTTCACCAATCAAGCTGGAGAGTAGCATTCTATTTTTGACAGCCCCATCAAGGATGAGCTTGAGATTACAGCCAGCCTAAATAAGCTTTGCTTTAAAAGTTTTGAACCTAGACTTTCAAGGAAAGAAAGGTTTATTTATCCACGGATCCAGTTGAACTTCTGGAAAACCTGTGGTTAGATAAACCATAGACTTTTACAAATTTTACCCCAACAGGTTCACTTTTGTTAGCATTAAATATGTGATTGTAAACAGGCATTGCGAAGCTAGGTTGTGAAGCAAGGATTGCAGACCTCAGCTCTGCTTACATTATGCTTGGATGCTTTATACCACTTCTTATTTACCCTGCAGCCACGGAACTGCAGTAAGAGATATCCCAGTGCTATATTCCATTGCTCCCAACCTGTGAAAAACAATGGAACTTAGTTGCACTTAGTTGCTTATTGTGAATGCTGAGATGGTGAAGTGGAGCAGCCTGAGGCCCTTAAAAGAAGGATGTCACAAGACGTCTGCTGTACTGGTATTATTATTGTTGACATTAAAAATGTGCTTGGATACTACAGCAATGGGCTTTACAGAACATGCTCCAGAAAAAGGAAGAAACTAAATATTTGCACATGCTGGAAAGAGAGTGAGTCAGCATTTGACTGGGAACATTAATCAAAACTGAACAATGAGCAACATTGTGATGGGCCTTGCTTTCTCTTGTAATGAAGTTTTAAGGAATGGGCTTAACTGGAAATTATTTTGCACAAAAGAAGTACAATAATTATTTAATTTTTTTTAATGGGGGCATATTCAAAGCACCAGAAGGAAACGACTTCTCAGTCACTCCTGAGACCTCACATAGCTGCAGGTAGGCTATGGAGAGAGGTTAATTGGCTAAAAAGACTCTTTCCTGGAAAACCACTGCTGCCCAGACAAAAGGAAAGAAGGCAGCGAGTGGAATCAGGGAGGGACAAGGCACAAGAAATACTTCTTAAACCATTCCCAGAGCTTAGAATAGCCAAACAACTCAGTTCTCCCATTTGTCTCGCTTATCCAGATAGTCATTTTGATACCCTGCCACATTACACATGCAAGCTAGTAAAATGAATACATCCTGTTCATAAGATAAAGCCATCAGTCACACAGTTTTGTGTCTAAAACCCAGATAAATAGCATTGTTCAAAAATTAGCCAACGTCAGGAATTATGTGTTCTTCTGTATCTACAGCATTCTGGAAGAAGTCCAGACCTGTCAACATGTAAATGAGTCAATAACGATGGCAAAGAAAGTTTGGGTCCAACCCGTCCTTAATGAAGATGGAAAACCACTGATGTTCCCACGCACTATGCAGCATGGTCAGTTTTCATGTGTTTTGATCCAGAAAACATGAATTGTTATTGAGAAAAGCATTAGCAAATTTTTGCTAAAGAAGAGAGAACCTTGTTAAAGTTTTTAACTGTGTATTCACTGAAAATTTCTGGACCAGGATTTCAAATAGATATATGATACCTAAAATACTTGATAAAAGCAGAAAAACTGATTTATGGAATGCTTTTATAGCCTACATAATTATTTAGCCAACAACCTATGAAAGATTTGAAGACCAAATCCTCCATCTGAGTGCATTTTCTGCAACAGGTTTTTGCATATTCTAGGTAGAGGAAGAAATCAAAGTGTCCAAAGATGCTTCTTAGAATTTTAGAAAGTTGAATACCATCTGCATTCACAGCTGAAATGTGGTGAGCATCATTGTCTAGCTGAATTGTCCTGGCTTGTATTAGAAACCAGAGTAACTGCAAGCCAGCTGCAAAATCTGGAAGACCCCAAAGGGGAGGTCCATACAACGCAGCCCTTGCTTCACTTACTGAAGCTGGACTACTTTGAGACTATAATTGGACCCTTCCACAGAGTCAAATCTTTGAGTTATTTTTGTTGATGATCCATCATATAGACCAAGTACAGGCAGCCACCAGTTTCATCCAAGGCTTGCAGCATAAGGAATATAGGCCTGGTTAGAATAATTTTTATGAAATTTTGTTTTGCTAAAAATGGAGCGTTTCACAGGGACATACCTGGTTTTGACATAATCCTCAGAGTCACCAGAGGAAGTTTTCTCCACAGCCATCAGAACACTGCTTTTCAAGTTGTATTTACAGCAGCCCTCTCTGCAGAGATCTCTCTGCTTTTCATTTCAGAACAGGTATTTTGGTGCTGTCATATTTTCTCAAAATTTTTTGAAAGGTTTTGTTCTTATTTCAAGAAACACAACAATACGCACAAAAACAGCGCACGTTTTGAAACCTCACTCTGAAATGTGATTGTCTGCCATCAGGCAGCACCAGGGATTATTTTAGCACAGATCACTCGCTCCCTTTAGGTTTTGTATGAAGCCCCCACCACAGTAACTAGAGAGGTTGCCCAATAAGGAATTATTCAGCAGGGAAAGGTGAGGTCTGGTAGTGTCTGGAATGCTTGGCTAAAATTTGCAAGTTGATTTAATACAATGTTTTAAATGTAGTGATAAAAAGGGGGAGGTGGAGGCAGGGAGGGCAGGGGGAAGGGGAGGGCAAAAAAAAAAAGTATTAAAAACCTGGAAGTTTTATCATCATACGGACCCGTGCAGGCCACCAAACTGCATTACTGATAAGGTTCGTACCTTCAGATCTACAGCAGAGAGTTTTATTTCCAGAACAAGCAAAATAGTAGGCAACAGTAAAATGTTATTATCCTCCCTGAGGGGCAATCACTAGAAAAAGATGAGAGTCCAGTATATTCTGCCAGCAGGTCACACAGCAGAGGGCTGTAGAGTGAGGCCTGACTCACGTCTTTGGCCCCACCCTGTTTATTCCACTTGCCCCTGTGCAATCATCTCATTGCTTTTACTACCATACTATCAGTTCTCCAGCCAAGACATCAATGAGACAATTTTCCTGCTTTCTGCAAACATCCCCCATTTCCTCATTTGTAAATATGGTGCCTTAGGAGCCCTTGGTGCTACAGAAGATCTCTTCAGTCTTAAAATCTGCTTGGTCATGGCACATCTGAAGCTCCATTACACACAGACAGAGTGTGTGAATGGCCTATGTTCAGTGCAGATGATATTCCTGAATAATACGCCTACAATATACCTGTGTTTCTGTTGAGGATCCCTGAACTCTTGCCATGGTGTCAGAGTTAAGTAAAAGAAATAGGTAACTTTACTTGTACTGTTCTCAAATCCTCTCAAACAAAACACATGCCTATCTAAACTCTTCTGTTGGGAAGCTCAGTGCTGGCAAAATAAGGTACTCCTTCAACATAAGTTCTCAAGTTTCACCTGAAAATTCAACTCTTTCACCTGAAAATTTCTCCACAAAGTTTAACTTGAGAAAAAGACCTACCATGAAAAATTCCATGTCAACCTCTCAAAGAAAGAGTCTGAGTAAGAATAAGAATATAAAAATTAAAACATTAGGAAATATTGAGTCACCTTAGCTACAATCCCACATCTGTCTTCTCCTAAACTATGCAAACAGAAGCTTGCTTTTCCTTATGGCTTCCCTTTCCTTATTGAAAATATGCTAATTACCTCTTATGCCTAAAATGTGTCTCTCTTAGTCAAACTAAATACCATGCTTGGGACAGGTTCTTTCCACAGCTTAAAAATCCATGCTCTACATTTGTGAAGAATCATTATTTCCTTCTATAGTATGGGAAATTGCATTTGTAGCTTGTGCATGATCATAGTACCACCATCAAAATTGGGTCTAAACTGACCCCACAGACATTAGCATAAGCTACCAAAGCATCTGGTGCTATACCACTCACAACAACGTTGGACCTAGATGTATTAGTTTTAGTTTATCTGGAACAACCTGTGTCTTTTTTTTTAAATTAATCAATTAGTTAAAGCCCAAATAAAGTGTTTTATCTGATTTAATCCGATGAAATGTCAGTGTTGGTGCCTTCTAGTTACCAAGAAATACATGTAGTAAAAAATAAATTGTGATGAAAGAAACTAGGAAATAAATATTTGGAAAATAATTCATACTTCCAGTATTCATTTTGTGTCCTTTGGAAACTGCAGGTATGTGGTAATGCTTTATCACTATGTAATACTTGAACAAATACTTCATTGTATTAAGAAGATTTTTTGCCCTGCTGACTCTTTTTCACACACACTCCTAAATACAAAAGACATGCATAAATTCATGTGTAAAGAGAGTATTTTAAGAGTTTTGAAAGTAATATTAGCTGTATATGGTGTATCTTTCTAGGAGATGGTATTACGCAGCATTTCTTACACAGGGAAAAAAGCTAGGAGTGAAATGTAACTGAAGAACACCAAGTTAAACTCATGCATAGATACTTACTGTCCAAGACAGTGGCCAGTCTTTGCACAAGGCAGAAGGTACTAGAAGTAAGTACCTGGTATCCGTATTAAAGAAAATGCAGTCTAGCCAAAATTAAAATCTTAGGAAGGAAATACAGGGCTAAGAGAGTGAATACAATACTGGAAGTACAATGTTACAAATCTCTGGGACTCCAATCTTAAAAAAAACACCTTCCTGGTTTTGTTTTTTGGGGGTTTTTTTTTGCATTCCAGCTTATTGTCTTATTGCCCATCTTTGCATTTCTGTGTGTCAGGTACATGGCAACACTTTGTACTGGGATAGCTGAAAGTTCAAAAAAAAAAAAGCACTTGACATGCTGATGAAAATAGGTATGTTTTGAGGGAAGTCTTGGAAGGTGAAGTCATACTTTTCTTGAGATTATTAGAGACACTTGGGTAAAAGGTACATGCTTTTGGCCACACCAGCCTCACTTCCACCCTGATAAAGCATGTACCTTCAAGGTTTGGTACAAGTTTCACTTGTTGAAGAAGATGGCTGGTACCTGTGGAGCTGGAGAGGAATGTTAGCAAAAGGAGGTGATGTGGTCCTTTGCCACAGCAATGCTCAAATTACCCATACCAGAGAATACACAGCACAGTTGCTCTCCTCTGATACTTATACTGTGTGGACATCAAAGTGCCTCGAGAAAAGGCTCGCACTGAAATAGATTTTTAGTGTGGATCTGGCACACCTTCAGAAACACCAACTGGGAAATATTCCTGGTCTAGCACAGAGGGAGTCACTGACACAGCAGGAGACACTTCTTGTCTCTCAAATATGGGAAGGTTAAGTACAGTAGACTTGAGCAGAATTATAAAATAAGTGTGTGTCTTGCATCCTAAACTTTGTCAGGCAGAATTTTGAGTTTAAATTCCCATGCTTGCATCTTAAAGTATTTTTGAAGTCTCCCTTTCTGTGCCAAAGCTCTGTTCTGATTTCATCTCTCCCTCTCCCTTCAAATTGCAGGGAGGACTGTGGACTGTTTTGTTCCTGGAGTTTTCTTTGCTTGTTTAAGTATTTGGTTGTTGCTTACCAATCAGGCAATTACTGCCCCCCTCATGCTCATCCCTTCAGCCAAAGGCTGATAATTGCAACAGCATCTTTCCAAGTCTCTTCCAGACCACACCATGTGTGATAACAAGGGGTGTGGTTCCATTAGCCTCTGCTATAAACCTTAGCACATGCCCTGCAGCAAGCCTGGAAATGATTTTTCACTCTCTTATAATTTGTACTTTAAATGCTTTTCAAATGTTTTTGAGGGGTGTTCTGGTTTTTTTTTCTCCAGCACGAAGCCAAGTGATGCACACCCTTTTCAGTCAGTAGCATATGCCTGCCAACTTAAAGAACTATCCAACTTCTGCCTTAGCTCTGTTCTGATTTGATTTGATTTATTTTGTTTTGAAGCATGTATTGGTTTATTTTTTATTTTTGTTAAAGGGGCAGTGTTTGGGTATTTCTGACTCCTACCAAAACCAGAACACTCAAAGCGACTCCTTAAAACTTTTAAATGAAAAATTACAGGGCAGACAAGTTTTTGTGTTAAGCACCTCCAGACACTTTAGGTTTAAAAGAGATCAGAGGCTTGTTACACTCTAAATCATATGTCATTGACCTGTTTCAAGCAGCTCAAATACAGACCATGGGTTAAGCCTACATCACCTTACTGTGTTAACACTAAATTATCCAAATCCCAACCTCCAGGAGAGAACTGTCCAAGGCTGAGGGATGGTAACCTGGGTCTCCCATCCATGTCCCTGTGACACGCTGCCCCCAGCACCCACCCATGCTGGGTCAGTGACGTTCCCAGGAGATGCATGCAACTTCTGCTTGTGACTCATGCTCACAGCCTCCTTTCCCCTCCAGTTTCTGTGGCTTGTGTGCCTCTTGGCCATATGAGGATTTCTGATGTACGGCTAAGAAGGGTCAGCAGCTTCTAATGAGTTTCATCTCTTCCATCACCTTCTGTCCTCTGTAACATCAGAGGATCACTTGGATCATCTCTGGAAGTCGACTTGAAAACTTTGATACTGTTTAATTTTTTTTCAGTAGAAAAAAACCCCAAACCAAAACAAACAAGAAACCCCCCAAAAACAAACAAAAAAACCCCAGAAGTGCAGGGGTAACTCCAGAAAATCCCAGTTAAATTTGCTGCTATAAATAGGCTTTCTAATGGAAATGGAACATGAACAGCCAGATTATTTTGAGGAGTGCAGCTTTAAGGAGATCAGTATTGCAGTGGCTTTAGTGGGTGTAAGGGAAAAATAAGAGATCTGGAAAATAGGAATGACATGGTTCCAAGTTGTTTGTGCCACCAACTGGTTTTTTATTTTGCCCAAGGAACCCTACAGATATGGCAACCTTGGCTTGTAAAGGCAGCTGCTGAAAAAAAAGAGGAAAACCAAAGTAGAGCTGCAGGGAACAGCAACCTAGAGACTTCTGGCACAGTGGTGAATGGATGGCATTCTGGGGGGTGCGTTCTGCTTCTTTTTGTGGGGTTCATCATGGTGGAAATTATCCTTGTTGGCATTAGTAAGGGGTGACAGCTCTGATGAGAGAACAGTTTGCATTCAGTTATTCATGGTATGCTTTCCAGTGAGAGAATGCAGGGAAGTAAAAGGAGAGCAATAAAGCATTGGAAGCCATAAATCCCCTTTAAGGAAAAAAAGAGCAAATTTTTCAATACACAAGGAAAGAGTGAAAAAACAAACTCCAAAAGCCCACACCACAACACTTTATGTTGATTATTATCAAAACAGGATATAAACCTTAAGAAGAAACTCCAAACAGCTTGTAGTAATGGCAAAATGATATTTATGACCTGTAGATATAGCTTGTATTGTGCTGCTCCACCACAGGTGGTATTACATTTCCATTTGAATCTCCTGAAAATCCGAATGAATGAAATAGAGAAGCCCGTGACTTATCTGGTACCCATTCGTTTCAGCCTGTTGCAGGCACTTGCAGATGTGAAACCCAGATAGCCTAAAGCTGTGCTGGAAGTTTATGGAGCAGAAATAACTGAGAGGCTAAGAGGACTTTTCTGTGTGGTGACCCAGATATTAAAATGGAAAAGTTTAGACCATTTGCATGCGGGCCTGTATACATTAAAGTGGTCAGAAAACACTGACAATAACTCTTCCTGGTGTTGCAAAGAAGAGAGCCTGGGAAATACTGAGGAAGTAGTCTTTTCCACAGGCATAAACTAGGAAGGTCACAACTGGCGTCTTCATTCTTCTGCTAAGAACAGCCCTGTCTGATGTCCCTTCACAGAAATTAAATTTACCCATGCCAGGAGAATTTGGATCCCCTGGCTAGGACTACCACAGACTTCTCAGTATCTCTGTAAATGCACCTTTCTGTCACTTCCATCTAGCAGGTACTCTGGATTACAATGCCAGCATGACAACTGAAAAATTTTGTAATGATTCCAAAATGCCAAATTCTGTCTTTTCTAGGTTGCATGACAAATGTACAAATTAGATAATATTATAAATAATTACATGCATGTATTTTCCATGCCAGTCTTGTAAGTCCTTTTGACAGCATCCTCTCAGGATTTTTCCTTTCACACATGCCTTCTCCTTTGATTCACAAATTTATAAACAGCAGGGCTGAAAGGAACATAAAGAAATAATCTGATGTACTCTGGCCTGAATTAATATCAAATGCACATAAATCACTGTAAATGGATATTTGTCTGACTGCCATTGAAGTATTTCATACTATTCATGCAAAATATTCCATTCTCCAGTAGTCTTACTATTAGAAAGATTTTCCATGTGTTTAACATGCTTTCCTTTCTGCAAGTTTGTTACTTACACATAAGGAATATGTATAAGATGCAGTATATTTTTTCTGTATTTTTTCTCCTCTAAACTGAGCCCTCCCCTCCCCTCCCCTCCTGCAAGACTATTTAGAGTTCATCTATTCCACTTCCTGAATGAAGGAGAACTCTCCTATATGTAGTCATTTGTGTTTATCTGACCAGTGTTTTTCTATCCTCTTTAAAAATACAGATTTCACGATGAGTGTAGTCATAGTTGGTTCACAGTTCTTGGTTAATGTCCAGTCTTTACCCAGTAATTTACCTTCTGACTTACTCAATGTCTGATAAACACTTCCTAAACCAGTAATGAAATATCCATGTGTGGCATATATGGTGCCTTTTTAGGATGATCTTCACAGTTAATGGATGACTTTGCCATTCTTCTCACATATGCAGGCCTGAACCAGAGACTCTCACACAGTATTTCATGCATGAACATCGCTTAGTGCTTCCAATGCCTTTCTGGTAACTGGGGATAATAAATAAGGTATAATGACACAGACATACACTGTCTTGCAGCAAGCAGTTGTACGAAAATAAACTAAGCATTGTTAACATTGAGTAATCTACAATAATAAACCATAAAATAATACCGGCTAGAGAGGGAAAAGACCTATGAAGTCATCTATTCCATCTCCTGCCAAGGCAGGCTTGTTTTCTGCCATATATTATTAAGTGCTTTGTCCAGTCTAGCCTTAAATTATTCAAGCAATTTGATTTCCACTATTTCCTTTGGGATGCTACTCTACAGTCCAGTTCAGAGGTATGCTTATTTATTCTGTGGTCTTCAACTAAAATTTTCTTTGCTTACCTTCACTACTTTGAAAACTACGTTCCGAAATCTTTTTTTATTATTTTATCTTATTACTCTGGGATGTAAAATGAAATATGAAGAGGCCTTTGGATGAAACAAAGACATGAAGTTCTCCTGGGATAGTAAATGAAGGAAAGGTGTATTCTTTTGGGAGGTTTGTTTGTTTAAATCTCATACATGTATTCATACACCTCGCAAACCAGAGTCAAATATAATCATGGCATTTATACAGTGTTGAGTAACTTTCTCCTCCTGCTGGTAACCATTCTGTAGCAGTTTCCCTAGCAGGGGTCAGGAGATGGCCTGGGCAAGGGCCATGGCCTGGAGGAGGCTGAGAGGAATGGCTGCCCAGCACCCTGTCAAGAGAGTGCACTGCCCGCAGGCAGCCTTCAGCAGCAGCAGCTTCCTGCAGAGCTGCTCACATGATGGAACATGCAATCATAGTATCACAGTCTGGTTTGGGTTGGAAGGGACCTCAAAGCCCATCTAGTCCCAACCCCCTGCCATGGGCAGGGATACCCTCCACTAAACTAGGCTGCCCAAAGCTCCATCCAGCCTGGCCTTGGACACTGCCAGGGAGGGGAAGTATGGGCTGGACTCACACACAACAGGGGTTTCTAACCTCTGGGCTGCTCCGAAGTGTAAGTTCAGCTCAGGAAAGGTCTGCATGCTTCACAGCCTCACTGGGTCTCATGCGTTGCTGGGTGGGCTGTTGCAAGGGGAATGACCAAGCACTAAATGTGCTGGACAGTAGAAAATGCAGGTAAATGATTATAAGGAACGATTAAAAGGCATGTGTATAGCATAAAAAGATAAATAGTAAAGAAAGAAATTCTTAATCCCAGTTGTTCAGCTGTGCCTTGTCAAGTGTTTCAGCAAGCTGGCCCCCAACCCTACGCTCCGGTACACTTTACAAGAAGTTCTCAGGTTATGGGAGTTTAAAAATTAACAGGTGCACCCTGTGCTGTTCCCTCACAAGACAGGGCCCTTTGAAGTGGGTAGAAAAATCCCCAACAGTTTCAAAGCACTTTGAAGTGGGCCCTGAGCACACGGAGGCAGTAGTTAATTTTACACTCGGACGCAAAGACGTCGTGCAAGTGAGCAACATGATGGCCGAGACAGTGAAGGGCCTCACCCCACCGCCCCGCCGATGGGAACGGCTGCGAGGAGGTGATGGCGGCAGAGCCAAAGCGCAACTGCCTCCTGCAAAATGGCAGCCAGCCAGCAGGGCACCCACGCCTCAGCTGTGCCTCTGGCAGGTGCCTACGTCTTGTGAGGTAGATTAAGGTAATGCAGAAGGACACGGAAAAAATAGTCTGTCCTTCCCCTAAGCTGGTACAAATGTTCAGTTTTTGGAAGAGCAGCAAATGTGAAGTAATACCCTGGGAAACCACCTTCACTTGGCAATGGGAATGGAGAGGAAGGTAAGCTTAATATGGAGTATCTGGAAATCCTGAGAATACTAAGAAACATAGAGATGTGTAAAACAGCCAGGATCTTGGATTAAGAGGACACAGTATGGAAGCAGACTGCTACTTTCCCTACAGCCACAAAAGGAACAGAAGGTCCCCTCTAAGCAGTCATACAGTCAACCCTAGGGTTACGTGACAGTCAACAGCAGTGACTCCTTTATTTAGGTGTCCTTCTCCTAACAGAGAAGAAAGGATGACCCCATGCTTGGTGGAAAAAACCTTAAGAATCCTGGCTATCTAGAGAGCACCACAGAGGATGAAGGTGGTTTCCCAGCCAGAACCAAGGCTCTTGCTCTACTGCCAGACCAGATCCTGCCTTGCTCAGCAGCTCCTGCTGGAGACAAGCCAGGAGGGCCTGCCAATTGCTGAGACACCCCAACCTGCACACCATGGCTCTTGGGGAGCAGGGCAGCAAGGGCTTCTTCCAGACTAACCCATTTGAACCTCCATCATCATGTTGCTCCATCTTGGCTCCAGCCCTGTGTCCGTGGGGTAGTCTCACTCCATCTAGGTGACACCACTGAGATGCACACCACCAGTTCTGAGGTGTTGGTAAGGGACTAACCAAGCCAGAGAGAAACACCGGAGCATCACTGTATGGATATAAGATTGGGACTACATCTTCAGAGAAGACTCCTTGGGAACCCATTCTGGTTCCTCTTGCACAACAATATGGCTACCTCAGAGTCCAGGGACACATATCTTGAGACTGAAATCGCTCTGTAAGCCATTTCCCTTTGTTATTAATTGTTTTCGATATTTTAAGAAAGTAATTTGAATTGCATTGTGCTGCTGCTAGTGTCTGATCATACTCCTTAGAATAATAAAAAATAACAGCCCATTAAAAATAATTTATCTTATAAAATATATAAAGACACATGGAGTATTGTTTCACCAGACATCTTCACAACATTGGTATGAGTTACAAGTTCCGAGTTTGTAAGAAATCACAGATGTTTCCAAGGAACTCATTAATTTTTCCAATTTTTGTCAATGCACTTCAGCACATTAATTAAAATGGTGGGGTTTATTCAAACATTATCTTGTTTTAACTATATGAGCTGTATTTAGCATGATCCATTGGGATTTACACAATTTGGTGTGAGACTCTGCAAGGAGAGCCACCATTTCTGGCACTCTATGGGAACAGCTGCATTGGAGTTTGGGTTTCAGGCAAGTAAAATCTTCCAGAACAAGGCTTTGCCAACTCCAGCACCTGAGTTGAATAGTAATAAGCACTTCAGACTGTTTTAACTATAGTCATTATTTGCTTCCTTGGTAACTCTACTGTAACGCTATTTAGGTGAAAAACACACAATGGTACGTACTCATGGAAAAAAATACTTGGTAACATATACAATGGGACCAGGAAGAAAAAATGCATAGGAAGCCCACACATGGCATATAAAAAAAAATCCATTGTTAATGAATACATTTAAATTATCCCCTCAGAAATAGTTTAAGAACAGTTGACCCTGTCCTGGGAGAGGATAGAAGGCACAGCAATGCCTTCTAACCTTGGTCTCTCAGTGGGGCACAGAAGCTAACAGCAGAACAATGCTGGAGTTCAGTGGTTGATGGGTCTTAGGAAAAAAAGTAGAATAGTTTGCAAAAGCTCTTTATTTCTACTTGATCATTAAACTTCTCTACTCATATGTGTATTGCTCTGTTCAAATATGTTTAGCCATTTCATACATAAAATATAATCCTGTATTGCTTAGTGAATCTATATTGCTAATGGACTATCCATAACTTGTTTTGTGTTACAAATATGTAAAGTAGGTGCCCTTTAGTTGATATAAAGGAGATTTTCAGCTACCAGCTGAAAAAGGAGACACATATGCAGTACTATATTTAAAAAGAACTTTTAATTCCCAAAGACTATTCATGATTCTGTCTTTCACAGTTGGATAAATATTTACGGTTGTCATTAAGGACTCACCTCACTGTATCATTCTTATCACTCCTGTGGCACCTTTATAGCAGCTTCGATTATTTCCTGTGCTATGCAAATGTGGGAAGTGGTCACTTATTTTTGATGGTGTTCTGTACTTGGTTTAGGTTACCAGTTGTAGAAAGATGTTTAATTGTTCTCACTCATTATACTATTATTAGGACTATGAAAACTGAAAATACAGTTAGTTTTGATTTTGATGCTGAATTCTTCAATCTAAGAATTTTCTTAGACTCCTTATGGATATGCTGCCCTGGTCAGATGGACCAACATGCAGACTTCAGCCAGCTCCTGTGTATAGAGGGAAGTTACTTGCACTCTCCTTGACTTCTCTGTTGGGACCAAAAAGTGAGGAAAACAACTGTTCACTCTTGACTAGAGTCTGCTGTGATGCTGAGTAGCACCTTCCTCCTGGCACTGAAAGTGCTTTTTTGTGGAGTGACATTTAATATAAACATTACAAAACCCAGCTCTGAGACTGGGGGACTTGAAGGTGTGCAAATGCCTTGGCCTGTTACTTCATGGCATCACTGCACATCACTGCACACTCTCTGGGACGGAAGGGTAGTGTCTACATTGCGCCATGCGGTATGGAGCTGCTGTCGCAGCAGGAGTGCCTGGTCACCAGGTGGGAAATGAGTGCCACCTTCAGACTAACACGTTTCTTTCACTTCCATGAGCCCAGAGCATCCAGAAGAAATGATCTAGGCAAGACAAACCCACACCAGTGGCTTCCTTGTGTACTCCATGGCCAATCTGATCTGCTGAGTTACACCTATGTAAGAAAAGAGTTGAAGAAAACAAACATACCTTCCCCCTGTAGGACAGCTGCAAGTATTTTTAAATAGAAAACATGATCTGGTAGATTCTGCTAAAGAAAGAGGATTTTTGTAGCGGGAAAGTTTCCAATTAAATAGAATTTCAGCCTCTTTTGTTTATTAAACAGCATGTTCAGTGATATTGCAGGGATGATTTATATTCTAAAATATCTTGCTCTCCTTTAGCCTCCATTGTAGTTCAATTTGAGACATATATTGCTATAGCAACAGCTTGCTTTCAGAAAAACAGAATTTGCCAGGGAATATTTCACTTCCCTACAGAATTAAGGAGTCAGTAAAGGCTAAAACAGAAATGCAAAATGACAGGTTAGGGAATATAGAAGCATGATGTACTACAAACTTCTTATTCCAGAGCACAGCCAAATTTCACAATTATTTAATACCTGAAAGCACCAAAACTTGGCATCCTTCTATTTGAATTTTAAAATAAAATCAAGAGGCAGTTTGAAGAGAAGATAACTAGATGATCTTTTTGTAATGGAATTCGCTGTTTACAGGGAAATATTTGCCTAGTTAAACTACCTGGACAAGCAGCTTAGAAGTACTGGTATGAAGTGATGATTACTAACTCAAGGATAAACATAATGGAAATGTGTTTGAGAAACTGAGGGTGTCACTAAAGTGGATAGATGATAAGAAAGAAACTGCAATAATGAATTCCAGTGGTTTACACAAGAACACACGACTTGAAACATAATTCATGCGTATAAAATCCTTCACGCGTTACTTATGGAAGGCGGGTGGGTGTCAGGCGCATAAAACACATGCCACAGAGGTGAGCACCTCCATCTCACACACCTTTCTCCCCCAGCAAATGAACACGCTGTCTCTGTATTCCATAGTTACAGATTATTTTATTTTCAATTACAAATGTCTATAAGCTGAGCACAGTATTAGAGTTAGAAACCCAGAGTTTATAGAAACACCTCTCAGGGCACTGATAAACACAGAACAAAGCACATTTTGGAGCTTCACAACATGACACCTTGTAGTCAGTTTTAAAAAGCTAGCAATAAAAAAAACCCCGAACAAACCAACCAAACATCACAAATCCTTGGCCAAGAAAAGGTAGACTTGAGGATGAGGCACAGTGTTAGAAATGCAAAAAGGGTCCTAAAAAGGACTCGAGGTAGATACGTTAGTGAAGCAGTAATTAATTTATTATACGTTCTTGCAAGAGCGGGTAGCCCAAAAGTAGGCACACTTTTGGTCAAAATACATAGCATTTTTATACCATTTTCCAGTCTGAAATCCCTCCCACTGTTTAACTATAGATTAACAATTTCAAAAGTTTACTGGCTCAACCAAAGTACCCCATTTATGACATAATGGAATACATATTGCACATCCGGCAAATTCCTGCTTCCCGTTCGTGAGAAAAATTAGTATGTATGAGCCTTTTAACACTTAAACGTCTCTTTTGTCTGGAATAATCGCTTACTGGCAGGTACTTGATTTTATCTTAACTTTCCCGGTAACTGTCATGGGCCTAGGGTTGAAGGAATTTAAAAGCTCATACAGGCTTTTGTTTAGATGGTATCAAGACTCTACACTGTCAGTTTTGAGCCGCATTTCTTTTGAGTTCTAACCCATGGCCTCAGTCACGGTTTTAACTCTTTCTTTTAGCAACAGTATGCTTTATACAAAACATACAATATAAAATTTCAATCTGCAAAAGCAACAATTCAGCATTTTCCACAACAGGAGCGAGCAATACCTTGCGCTGGCAGAACGAGACGCTAGCACAGTTGTCTTCGCAGAGCCGTGTCAGGCAGCGGAGGAACAGCCAGTGCTAGCGGGAATCCCATTTGAAAGCACCACGGTGGTGACGAGTCATCGCTGCGGTACTGAAACATCCAACACCGTCTTGTCAAAGAGCAAAAAGAAAAGGGTCATAGCTAAGAACAGTCAATTCTACGTGTGCAAACTTATTTATATCCAGCTGTCTGCGTGTTAGATTTCATACGAGCAGGGACGTTACAAACAGCTTCTGGTATGTTAAAAACCAGAAGGAATAAGGTAAAGGAGCTCAGGACACCGACACATATTTAGTGCTACTCAATGATAGAGTGACACTAAGAATCTGCTGTCACTTTTAGAAAGATGGTTCAACTGAGGAGTGAAAATCAAAATGGTGCGCGGCCCTGATGGAGCATACTTCATATAGCTTGTCTAATGTGCTATACAGCCCCAATTTTCTGTCAGATTTGTGTTCCATTTACAATCCAGACACATGTAATTGATAAAAGAACCTCTGTATACACAGGCTACAGAGACAGCCCTGTGCACTGTTAGGGGGAAAGGGAGAAAAGTTTGAGTTATTTGCTGGACTCTTAAGGACAGTGTACAATCAGAGTGTTGAGAAGACATATGAAGGAAAACAAATCCCCTCTGATGGAAAAACCAGTTGTGAACAGCAGCGGTACCATGACACATAGCTACATGCAAGCTATGGAGTTGTAGGCATCTTCTTGATATCCCAAAAGCGCAGGCGGTTAAGAAGCACAGAGCTGCTGCTGCTCCTGAACTCTACAAGGGGGAACGACCACTGTGGGCTGTGGCAGGTGACACAGTCAGATGAAGAGATGTACCAACAACAGGCACATGGGTGTCTTTGAGGAGACCTGCTGATCGAACAACAGTTCTGAACTGCACTGGTTGAAACAGAGACCAATGGAATGTAAACCACCTATCTGAATTCACAAGTCTGCTTCCAAAAAACCTTGCTCATTAATTTCATTACTGTTGACTTGGATTGGGAAGAAGTGGGTAACTGAGCTTTCTTGAGAGGCAACTGCTGTGTTAAACAGTGCTGATAACATTAAGGGGTCATCAACTCCCCTCAGATGCTGAGTGAAGCAAACCTCTGCCATGTAGAGTCACGTGTTAACAGCACACAGGAGAAGGTCCTTGCCTTCTGCTTTCCAGGAAAACAGAGACATTTTTTGTAGGTTTTGTAGGTAGGATGTCACCTATCCCCACGTCTACCCAGAAACTGAACCAGTCAATAAACCCCAGTATTTTTAAAGGCTCGGGTATTAGAGTGCTTTATGCAAAATCTAAACAGAAATATTTATTTCAGCCCTATACACACATATTTGATTTCTCAGAACACCCCTGGAAATTGATACTGAGCTTGTTTCTCACAGAGTAAGCTCAACTGTCAGAAGAATCGTCTTTTGGATGCCCTCAGTATTACAGCAGGGAGTTGCCTTGGGAACTTAAATTCAATAGCAGAGAGAAAAGTATCTTAAATATTACTCAAGACCTGTAGGGAACATTAGAGCAGAGTTTTAGCTGACTTCACTATGTATTTAATACTAACTTACTTGTCCCTTAACTGTACTAAATCTTTTAATAGCACTTTTTCAGGGTTGGAGCAGTCCAGGAAAATTCCAGACTTCACTTTGGCCAAGAAAGCCAAGAAGAAAAACAATCTGTTAGCAGGCAAAATCTGAAGTGTTCAGACACTAGGGAAGGCTGGATTGATTTTCTTGGAGACCAGGGCAGAGGACAGCTATACAAAAGTGCCTTTGGCCAGTGTTTGCCTGAAGACTGTATTGGCTGTTGTCAATTTTCAGGTTTGCCTGTTTTTTTTCACTTGGGCACCATCCAAGAAAGATGCAAAGACCATACCACTCTTCTAGAACACTTACAAGAAGAGGAAAATACTGACTAAGAGCAGTGAGCTTGCTCTGGTTATGAATGATGTAAAGTATTATAGACTTTTTGCTGAATTTTATCATTTTCATGGGGTAGAGACCTCCTGCCTCCATCACTCAAGAATAAAATTATTTACTCAGAATTGTTCTTAAGAATCAAAAGTTTCATTTCTAATACCCCCAAAAGTCTTCACTTTCACAGTTGATTTTACATGTAAAGTGCTCCATGAAGGTACTTGGTCTTATAATGACCCATCTAGACATATTTCACAAAGTCTATTGTTCGCCATCATGAATACCATGGCTCAAATTAGCTAGATTACATTTTGACATCTTGAGTCTATAGATATCTTGAAACAATCCATTTTAAAAATGGACCTATGCAAATAAGATTTCCACGCGAGAAATAGTGGAAGCTTTTATCCATGCTATTATCTCAGACTCAAAATGTACCACAGCATTTCCACTACATCAGTTTTCAACATGAATGCAAGAATCAGGCAGGAATTGTTAAATTTAATTTAACTGCCTATAAATACACCTGAGCATCTTATTTACATTTGCATTCTTTTATTTTCCTTACTTCATGCACTTAAAAATGTGTGTGTAAGAAATACATATTGTGTTCTGATAATTTATTGGAAATCTCAGAGAATTTAGTGTCTTTGATAAAGCCTTTGGGGGCAGTCTACCCCAGTATACAGAGGAATTGTGAACGATCCTGTATTCAGTTGCATTTGTGAATGGGTTGGTGGCTTTGTTTCAGATTACACGTGTTCTGCGGTTTGCTGACATGACAATGTAGTCTCTAACTTCAAAATCAAGTCCAGAAAAAATAGATCATTTTAAGCCCCACGGTCCAGGCTGTCAAACAGCCTCCAAAACCGCTATCGACTGCCTTTTCCAGTGAGGCCAGGGGAAAGTCTTCTCATAATCTGGCTCATGCTGAAGTTCTATCTTTTTGGGAACAGTATTCCTAGCTTTCAGAACAAAGTGCATCTTTAGACATTTTAACAATACAGCATATGTAAACCAGGGATATCCAAGCTCTCCACTTCTGTTTCAGTCTTTTCTTCCGTGATTCCGTTCATTAGTTATATATCTCTCCTTCAGTTTATGCTTTTGTCGCAGTTGTGCATAGTTGGCTACTGAGAGAGAGGGCCAGGGGCTGCAGAAAATGGCTGCTGGAATCTTCTGCAAGCCTGCTTATAGCGCCTCTGAGAATCACATATAGGAGACAAAGACACCAGAACACAGAGTGCCAAGAAGACCACAATTTTGGCCCGTTAAGGGCATTGGGATACATATTCGCATATAAATGTGAGCAGTTGACAGACACAAAAGGCCGGGGAGGCTGGGGGAGCAGGCGCCCAGGTACCCGGGACACAGATGCCCCTGCAGCCCGAGCAGAAGCAAGTGGAATAGCCAGAGGAAAAGACCCATGGAGGAGGCAGAGACCCGACCTGCCTGGTGGAGAGGCTCCACGCTGGATGGAGCCGGTGGAGACATAGAGAAGATGCCGTGACTTACGTTGGGATGAGCCCCTGCCAGCACAAGCGACCTACAGAGATGAGCCAAACAGGTTTGCAGCAGGAAGCCTTTAGCCCCGTGGAGGACTGGGACTGTGATTTGTTGCTGCCTGCCATAGCAGAGATGAAGCCCGGTGGGAAGAGATTTGCCTTGGAGAAAGTTTGTGGAGGACTGGCTCTTATGGGTGAGATCCTACGGTGCAGGAGGGGGAGGGTGTGTGGGATGGATGCCCCCATCCCGGCCGAGAAAGAAACCAACTTGCAAGGGACTGACCAAAGCCCCCATCTCCTAGTTCCTGCCCCCCTGTCCTGTGCTGCGAGCAGGAGAGGGGAAGAAGGGAGCAAACTCATGGCTGAAAGGGAAGTCTGCTTTAGAATGGAGGGGTGGGGGGAAGGTGTTACCGAGACCCCCATTTTCCCCAGTCCCTGCCCCTCCTGGGCTGCGACTGGGAGGGAAGAAGGGAGCAAACTTCTAACTAAAGCCTGCTAAGGAGGGAGTAGGGGGAGGAAAGTGTTTGCCTGGTTGCATTTGTTTCAAGATTGTTGGTTGCACTCCTGACTCTGTTTGTTGTTTTTTTTTCCCTATTTTTTTCTCTTAACCGTAGTGTAATAAATCAGATAACTTTCTCTTCAGCACTTTGTAGTCTGTTTTGCCTGCATCATTTTGTTTGTTGAGTCAAGTTTGTCTCTTGAGCCGCCCAATTATGTTATTTCTCCCCTGTCCAACTAAGAAGGGAAGTAATAGACTGATTTTGGTGGGCGTCTGGCCTTTGACCAGGGCTCAACCACCACAGCTTTCTGTATCAAAAGATCTGGACAATAAAACTTAAGTGTTTAGTCATCTAAATTCCTCCTCTTTCTGGTTTTGTCTATACACTTTTCTCTGCTGGAAAAGATAAAGGTGAGTAGATCTCCAAAATACAGCAACATTTATTTTTCCATCATTGTCCTTACATTTTAAGATATCTAATGAATCAGTAGAGGAAGGTGTAGCAGTTAGTGTAACAGGCAAGGTCCATCTGCATATGGTGGTAGAAGAGGAAGGTATGGGGTGGGAGTAACAGGATGTTTCCAAAACCAGTCAGGCGTGTGGGTACAGAGCCAGGCTGTGACACAGCAGATCTTCCAAGCTGGGATGGGCAGTGAGAGGAGAGGGACGAAGCAGGTGGCTTCATTGCAGAAAGAAGAGAAGGAACAGCAACATCAGGGAACAGATCTTGCTGGAAATATGTGGGGCTTTTCTTGGGTTATCTCTTTAACTTTAATTAAGCTTTTCTAAAAAAATACCTCCTGCACAGCCCCAGGGAGGAGAGACTAGTTAGTCTGAACCAACAGTGAATATTTTGACTGTTATTTTTTTGGATACTCAGACCAGTTTCACTCAGCTCAATCTTTGTAAGTCTGGAAATTTTTCAAAACCTCTTCATCCTCTGACATATCCCTTTTCCATCTCACATTCTTCTGGGTTTCCTCAATCTATCAGAACCTTCCTCTTCTGTCTAAAACTGCCCTTTCACCTTTCATTCCTGTTTTCTCCTGGCTTTTTTCTCACAACAGTATCCTGACTTTTCTAGTCTTCATTCACAAATTTCAGATCCTCTTTGTAGGAGACACCTTACTGTAAACAGCTTGGAAGATGTGAGAGAAGATGAATCAAGACATAAGTTTGGAAAGACAGTTGTCAGCACCTCCTCTTGTTGCAGCAATTGTGGCAGGAGGATGCAGCAGGATGTTTTGTCTGATGGTTTGGTAGCAACTCAAGATTTTTATCATAACAGTCCTCTCTGACCTAGAATCTCTGGATCCCTCTATCTTCCCTGGATTATTTCCCACACAGAGATACCCAAAGTTTTGGGGTTTTCCTTTTTCCCCTTCTCTGTCTGAGTGGGTTTACCTTCTTTTTAAAGCAGTGCAGGATTTCCATAGTACCAGTCTAACTAACATGATTTTTTAATTTTATTTGGTTTTTTCATTTGCAGTGACAGTCCTAGAGACTTAAAATTCCTGGTTTAATTTCAAGCCCACAGCATTAAATCAGCTTCGATATTAACACAGGGAGCGTCTGCCCAGCCGACTGTAAATAAAATGCTTACACTTGTTCCATTACAGCACGCATTGGTTATTACATTAAATCCTTAATAAAGTTGCATTAAAAGGCTTGTAAGAGTGAGACAGGAACTTCCCACAGAAAGGAAATATTGAGTAAGTATTTCTGCTGTGTCTAATTCCTTTTGTCTAGACATCACAGCAGCCGTTAGGCTTACCCTGCCGATGTTAATAAAGTCTCTTGAGATACATGGCAAATTAACAAATATAGCAATAAAAGTAATGGGCTGAGAATTACCTAACTAGAATAACAATACTGCATATATTAATGGAATTTACACACACACACATGCATACAAATACTTTTGGGCACATATATGCATATTTATAGCTTCTGAGCCAACATCTCCAACTCATATCAAACCATTTCAAGCCTTTTTTTCCTATGTAGCTATGTACCTGCTCAGCCCTTCATGGCAGATGGATGTGATGGTTACCCAACATAATGTCTGTATATGAGAATAACAACATGATGAAGATGATTAAAGGCCTGGAGCATCTGAGGATAGGCTGAAAGAACTGGGGCTGTTCAGCCTTGAGAAAAGAATACTGAGAGGGGATCTGATCAATGTTTATAAATATCTCAAGTGTGGGACAGGGGGGAAATGGCCAGCCTCTTTTCAGTGGTCTGTGGGGACAGGACAAGGGGCAATGGCCTCAAGTTGGAGCACAGGAAGTTCCGCACCAACATGCGGAAGAACTTTTTCCCAGTGAGGGTGACAGAGCCCTGGCACAGGCTGCCCAGGGGGTTGTGGAGTCTCCTTCTCTGGAGATATTCAAGACCCGTCTGGATGCCTGTCTGTGCGACCAGTCCTAGGGAGCTGCTTTGGCAGGGGGGTTGGACCCGATGGTCTCTTGAGGTCCCTTCCAACCCCTACAATTCTGTGATTCTGTAAGCACAATGCCAGACCTGTGCATATACATAAACATGCCTGCATGCACCACTGCTGTCACTCTCCTCTGAGGCGAGTGATCCCCTGCACCCTTGAACTCTCAGTTCTAGTGAGGACACATCAAGCTGTAGCTCTATATGTAGTACCAAACTAGCACCTCATGTTTGTGCTTCTGCACACTCCCTGATCTCTGGCTGAGCTCAGGTGGCTCACTAATCCCAGATGCCAACCTTGCAGATGGAGCTGAGTCCACTCAGGACGTGCCATCTTCTCTGCAGGGGTGGTGATGACATGGCAGGATGCACAGCTGTGCTGAGAGTTTTGTGAACACAGGATGCTGGCAGCTCGGGTAGGGTTATCCAGAGTCCCCCCACCAGTGCTTCTGCAAGCAGGCAGCAACCAATGAGTCTTTGAATCCTCCAGCACTGGATGGATGCAGTGAGGCAATTGCACCATTTTAGACCATACTTTTCCAGTTACCAGAAGGACAGAGTCTCTCTCTTCACAAGAAGCCACATGGAGAAGACAAAGGGCAATGGATACAAGTTGTACTGGGAAAGATTTCATCTTGATGAAAGAAAGTAACTATTTTTACAGTGAGAATAATCAATCACTGGAACAACTTACCCAGAGACATGGTGGAGTCCCCATCACTGGAGGTTTTCGAGATGTGTTTAAACAGGGTGTTGGATAATCTCATCTGGACTCCCTTGCCCATGAAAGGTTGGACCAGATGACACTTCAAGGTCCCATGCAGCCTGTGCTGTGGTTCTGTCATTTGACTGAGTATCTGCCTGGGTTCTCCTGACACTTCCACAAGGTCCCTAAGTTCCCCAGCTAGAAACGGTTTTTCACTATCAACTTTAACTATGACACTCTTGTAAAACAAAATATATTGAGAGAAGAAAAGAAACTTGGTTCTTTCATTGTTGTGCAATGGACAAAATGGTGATCACCCTTTTTAGCAGTCACAGGGCTAATTTGAGCAACACACTCACCTAATCATAGTGCTGGGCAATGTCCAACTCAAGCCAAATTTGGAAGAAACTAACATCTGTGGTCAGTATGCAAATGTGACCATTAGTCAATCACCTTACCCTCACAAATAGTGAGCAGCCCAGGAGAGTCCTTTGAGCAATCCTACACAGCAGCAGGCTGCACACCAGGATCTCCCCTAGAGTAGGGACGCTTCTCAAGGTTACTTCTCAAGGTTACTTCTCAAAGTTGACAGAATCCTTACTGGGGTTAGGTACTTACTAAGTGAATTTGGAATGAGTGCACTTTGGAAATCTTGGCTAAGTGATATAAAGGATTGATTTGGCACATATACTCCTTTAAACATAAACCATTGACTACTTCTGTGACCTGGACCCAGCCACACTTAGACCCCTCTCAGTAGGAGTTTAGAAAGCAAGGGGGTGCTTTCTAAACCTCAACAGGAGGTTCAGACAGTTTGTCTGACCCTGTCCTCTATACAGTAAATAATCAAATGTACCTTGTCATCGAAACTCGTTAAACCACTGTCATATGTAACATTGAGTTTTGCTATTAATAAAGTACACTGCTACTTCTCTCTTGCAAGTGATGTGCATCTGTATCACTACCCATAGCAGCATCCCACACTACAGGGACTGTTAATAAGCTGGAAAATGAAAGCAATAATGAAGAAAGTTATGACCATTATTTTTCATGAGTTTTCATGGAGTTTATACCTCTCTTTTAAAACAATGCAATGTTGTGGTGGTTGAGCCCTAGCCAAAGGCCAGACGCCCATCAAAATCAGTCTATTACTCCCCTTCTTCGTTGGACAGGGGAGAAATAATATAATTGGGCAGCTCAAGAGGCAAACTTGTTAATGACGCAGGCAAAACAGACTCTACAGAGTGCTGAAGAGAAAGTTATCTAATTTGTTACACTACGCTTAAGAGAAAAAACAGTGAAAAAGAACCAGAGTCAGGAGTGCAACCAACAATCTTGAAACAAATGCAACCAGGCAAACACTTCCCCCCTCCACTCCCTCCTTCGCAGGCTTTAGTTAGAAGTTTGCTCCCTTCTTCCCTCCCAGTCGCAGCCCAGGAGGGGCAGGGACTGGGGAAAATGGGGGTCTCGGTAACACCTTCCCCCCACCCCTCCATTCTAAAGCAGACTTCCCTTTCAGCCATGAGTTTGCTCCCTTCTTCCCCTCTCCTGCTCGCAGCACAGGACGGGGGGCAGGGACTAGGAGATGGGGGCTTCAGTCAGTCCCTTGCAAGTTGGTTTCCTTCTCGGCCGGGATGGGGGCATCCATTCCACACACCCTCCCCCTGCTGCACCGTAGGATCTCACCCACGAGAGCCAGTCCTCCACGAACTTTCTCCAAGGCAAATCTCTTCCCACCGGGCTTCATCTCTGCTATGGCAGGCAGCAACAAATCACAGTCCCAGTCCTCCACAGGGCTATAGGCTTCCTGCTGCAAACCTGTTTGGCTCATCTCTGTAGGTCGCTTGTGCTGGCAGGGGCTCTTCCCAACGTAAGTCACGGCATCTTCTCTATGTCTCCACCGGCTCCATCCAGCGTGGAGCCTCTCCACCAGGCAGGTCGGGTCTCTGCCTCCTCCATGGGTCTTTTCCTCTGGCTACTCCACTTGCTTCTGCTCGGGCTGCAGGGGCATCTGTGTCCCGGGTACCTGGACGCCTGCTCCCCCAGCCTTCCCAGCCTTTTGTGTCTGTCAACTGCTCACATTTATATGCGAATATGTATCCCAATGCCCTTAACGGGCCAAAATTGTGGTCTTCTTGGCACTCTGGTGTTCTGGTGTCTTTGTCTCCTATATGTGATTCTCAGAGGCGCTATAAGCAGGCTTGCAGAAGATTCCAGCAGCCATTTTCTGCAGCCCCTGGCCCTTTCTCTGTAGCCAACTATGCAAAACTGAGACAAATGTTATATCTATCGTACCTTGTTTTCCAAACACATCCATTAAACATTCTAGTTGATTTTGAGTGATAAGGTATTGTACTGATTTCAGCAGTAGATGAACACTATTCACACCAACATGTTTAGATTCTGTCTTCTCCTACATCTCTTACAGACAGGGGAGTTTCACCAAGTTTAGCTGTGACTCAGTTTTTTAATTAGAGTTATAAAATCCGTATTTACCTGAAATAATGGCTGGAGAGTACAGTCTGTAGCTGCAAAAGGTGTATGAAAAAATTTCTCAGGAGGAGACATAGGTGGTCTTAGGATGATATTACATGTTTACTGGTATGGTTGAGCCTCCTTTTAAAAGACAAATTACTTTAAATTTTTAAGTGTGGATGCTGTCATTAAACTGCTCTGACCAGTCCTGAAAGAGTTCATGATTTTTATCTGTTTGTTGGTTGCTGTCACCACAGCAACTAACTGATTCTACATGAAGCAAGGGTGCAAGCCAGCAGAGATGTAATGGAATACATTCCTCAGTGTGAGTCAATGCCTGTGCTGAAGAGGAAGTACTCTGTTTTGGAAATAGTCTTTGAAATCGTGTGTTCTGCTCAGAAACTGGAAATAAGAAATTCTCTGAAATCAGATTTCTCCCTCTTCCATGTACCTTTAATTATAAGCACTTCAGTTACACTTTGTGAAGGATGGGGAGTCTGGATCTTCCAGTGTGACTGCAGCAATGGAAAGGAGGGAGATGAAGCTGAAGTTGCTTTGTGCCCTGGAGAACAGAGAGAGATCTCTGTCGGTCACAGTGTAGACTGGCAATTATTTCCTGAAGGGTAGCCTTTGATGCAGTGGCTTTCACACTGTGTCCCACAGACCCCTGGGGATTTGTTGTGCACTTCTGAAAGGTCTTCATAATGGGACTATAAAACCCAAGCCTACTGGTTTCATAATTTGACTTCATTATCCAGGGATCTGTATGTCCCTTGGAAAACTATGAAAGGTCAACAACTCCAAAGAAAGTTGCCAGTCACTGATACACACAATGGAATAATAAGTACTGACAATGGAATAATAAGTACTGTGTAAAGTGAGTCTTACTCTGTCTTTGTAAAACCAGCATCAGTCTGGAGAAATTCTGCTTGCACTGAGAATTACAGTGGTGCAGATGTAGAAGGCTGAAACTTTTCCCTGGACAAACTGCTCCAGCTCACATTGTATGAAAAACTTTTGACTGATTAATAAAAAATCAAATATATTTTGCTTTGTCATTTTGGGGGGAGAGTGATGGCTTGGGTTTGAGTCATTATAAAGTCAAATTTGAGGAAAAATGAAACCAAACTGTATCCCAAACAGGAATTCACAGTAATTATTAAAATTAAGTAAATTATTAACACTGTGCATTTAATAAGATGCATTTGAGGTTACCAGTCTTTGGCAGGAGTTGCATGACTTTGAGATTTCTACTTTAAAGCAACATCACATTGCCACATTTGTTCCTAAATCAGCAACCATATGAAAACTTAGGGCAGATTATTTTTGCACCAGTAGAATTCTCTGTGCAGTTAGAGCTATTCTGGACTCATTTTTATGAGAACAGAAAGAAGGCTCACTTTGCATCACAGATGCTTTAAAAAATAAGTCCACAACTCCAACCACAGGCTGGTAACCTCAAATGCAACGTCACATTCGTCTTAATAAATCCAACACATCAATAACATACAGAATTTTAATAATGACTTATTTTTGGAATTGCTGTTTGGAATATGATATAATGTTACTTTCCCTCAAACTTTCCTTTCAGACATTTATTATAAAAATTGAGCCATAATTTCCTCAAAGTAAAACCAGATGACAAAAATACGTTTGCTCCCTTAACAGTCAAACTTAAGGAAAGCTTAATAAAAGGCTCATGTGAGATATCAGAGTTAGAAATAAATTGGTCAGTAAATTAATTATGTTTGTTCTTGGTTTAAAGTAATTGATTGATCTCATTTTATGACACCCTTTCCCTCCCCCCCCCTCCAGTTATATTTTCACATATGACTATATATCTTGACAGCTGTGAAGCTTATTTTTATCCTACCACTAATGGGCAAATTACAACGGCAATCTTCTCATTAATATTTTCAAACGGACTTGCAGGGGCCACCCTAACAAGTTATGATTCATTGACAGTCCTGGGTAGAACACTTCCTCAGAAAATGAAATGAAATGATGACTTTATCATCTCTGTTGCAACATATGGAGACAATGAATAAGACTAAAGAGAATGAAATCATTTGCAATTTATCTCTGTCACTTTGATAAATATTAATAATGGTATAGAAATCCACAGGAAGAGCAGAGTTTGGCCAATAAAATCTTGTAAATTTTAAAGTTATTACACCATCAGTCTGATGTCCTGTGGAATGGCATCCAGTGACTCATATTGAGTTTAATAACTTGTGTGTGGCTGTGGGAAGTATTTCAGGCAATTTCAGCCTAAGGATGGAGTACCTCATGTTTCTCTTGGTAATTTATTTGGGTGTCATTATCATCACTATTAAACACAAATGCTTTTTTTTTTTCTAGTGGAACAATGAAGTTGAAATTTTCTGGCCATTGTTTCTTCTTGTTTTTCTATACTAGATTTTCCATGGTAAAACTATCAAGCATGATATTTTATGTATGAAACACTTATTTTTCTGTATATGTATATGGAGATACAGAGGTTGTGCTCTTTAAATTTATCACTGTAAAGCATTACAGCCATTTTGAGTAGTTTCTCATTTTCCTCTCTTTCTTCATAAAGGTCTCAGGACAATACACAATATTCCAGTATCAGTACTATAAGCAAAGATAAAATAATTTTCCTGTTTCTTCACACTACTTTCCATTTTATACAAGCATGGATTATAATAACTATTTATCAATACTTATCTGTATTTCCACAGTGATGAATGAAACTATTGGCAAGCCTTCGAGGTTACTGCCCCACAGTGTAAAATTTGCAAGATTAACATTTTTGTTACATTAACAGGACTTCTGAATCTTGACATCAATTTTCAAGATTTCTTTGCTTCTCGGGGTGGTTAAAGGGTGCAAACTCAAAGCTTTTGACAAACTAACAAATATTAGATATTCCCACAGTTCTGCTCAGTTACCTGAGGTGATGCTCAAGTCCATTCTGTAGTGGTTTGACCTTGACTGGAGGCCAGACATCCACCAAAGCTGCTCTATCACTCCCCTTTTCAGTTCGGCAGGGGAGAAAATATCTATTGAGAGGCTCAAGCATCAAGACAGGGACAGGGAGAGATCATTCTGCAATCAGTGTCACAGGCACAACAGACTCAACAGGGAATAGTGGAAAGAAACTCTCTAATTTATGACACTGCACTGCACACCCAGTGACACCAGTCAGGTGATGAGAAGTGCAACCAGATCTTAAAGCACCTACCTCCGCCCCTCCCTTCTTAGCAGACTTCACTCTAGTCCTGATTTCACTCCCTTCTTCCCCCACAATGTGGCACAGGGAGGGGCAGGGACTGGGGAAATTGGGGGTTTGGTCAGTTCCTTATGAGCTGTTTTCCTTCTCAGACAGGGAGGGGACATTCTTCACACTCTTCCCCTGCTGCACCATGAGCACTCAGCCACGAGAGACAGTCCTCCACAAAGCTCTCCAACGTGAGTCCCTTCCCACGGGGCTTCAGCTCTTCACCAGCTGCCCCAGCGTGGGTCACTGCTATGGGGTGCAGTCATAAATCACAGAATGTCTTTCAGTCTCTCAGGCCCAGACTACTCCAGCCTGGTCCTCCATAGGGGTCATAAGCTAACCCCCCGACCGTCGTTGATGGGCTCGGCATCGGTCAGCAATGACTGCAGCCTTGAGCCTGCTGGAGTTTGCTCTGTGGGGCCTGCAGAGACCGTCTGGCTGCTTCTTGCAGAAGCCGCCCCTGCAGCCCCCTTCTTCACCAGAACCCAGCCACGCAAAACGACAACACAGTCTCATAATTTTCCTTTAGAAAAGGCAAGATGTTCCCTGTTCAAAAGAGAGTTGACTCTTCTGTATGTCATCTGTGTCCTGGAAGGAAACACTAAATCATAACTAGATGTGAGCTCTCCAGTCATACATAACTTTTCTTTTTTCTTTTTTTTTCAAATAAGAAGGGCAAAGGTCAGGGGTTCCTTGAAGAACATTAGCTTGTGACAATTCACATATGTAGAAGAAACAGGGCTTCTTGTAGGTGTTGATGAAATTGATTCAGTTGCAAATTAGGCCATATGGCACATGAAAGCTCCCTCCAATCCAATTTGTAAATTACACAATGAAGAGGACTGAACCAATTAAAGATTTCCTTTCATCCTGCATCTCTCCTTCCCCACAACTCTGCAATCACTAGACATATGCTTCATTTTACTGAAATGAGCAGTCCTGTAATGGGGTTTCCTTTCCTGGATGTAAAGTTAAGCTTCTGCAAAGGTATTTGCAGGATTGAGGCTAATTTGACTGGAAAGCTAGAGAGCTTCACTCTGATTTCCATTATACTCATTATCTATCATAGGCTGAAAACGTAAAGATTTTTAGAAATGGTGTAATCCTCAGTTACAAAGTGCTGGTGGTATAACATTGTCAGATTGGAAAGCTACAGATCAGACATAACCTTACCTTACCTGGCCCTCCGTGACTAGAATAACTTTGTTTCACAGAGTGCCTGTCTAAGGAACCAGCTCCAGATTCCAAAAAGGAGAGTTACTAAAATAACAGTGATTTCATGTATTTGTGCTGCAAAATGTTTTTCACAACTGTCTTTACTGCAACATGTAAATTAAGAGCAGTTGGTTGGAGGTAAAAGTAGATTCTTGCCCTTGACTATTTGGAGAAGAGACTGTTTCAAAAGCAATGTGCATAAATCCAAGAAACCAAGATTACCTTAGCTCAGCCTTCCCGCACATATTTTCCATTGTTGGCTGGATAGGGAGGATGGTTGCAATAATATTTTTAATAATAATAAAGAATGAACAATATTTCCATATATCTAACGACTAAGCCAAACTCCTGTGCAAATTTCACCCTATGTAGCATTTGGCAGGGTCAGAGTGTGAAGAGATGGTAAAATTCCCCTTTTTAGTGTGTTTTTAAAAAATCCACTGGAGGTATCTGTGTTAATCCAGTACTGGCCACACCAAAGGAAAAAAAAATCTCTGAAATCTATTGCGAATGCAGTGAAAAAGTTATTGTGGGGTTTTCTTGTTTAACAGGATCTATGAAAAAGAAAATGCTATTTCAGAAACTGTTGAAGAAGGAAAAAGATGGGTTCCACAGAATTCCTGGATTCTTTTTGTGCTCCTTTTCTCCTTAAACAAACAAACCCAAATCAAAACAAAACAGCAAAAGCTGTAATATTGTCTGATATTTTAATGAGTACAAATACACCAATGAAACTATCTATTAATCTTTCTTTGTTCTGAACTCATGTCTAATTCTAGATGCATAAGTGTGAATTGCTTTGAAGTTGTGACACTGAAGATACTTGTTTTCATGGTTAAGAGGGTACCCTTAAAAGTTTCTGGTTTATTCTATGTAGTACAAACTGATGCTTAATTCCTGCCTTTCTTTCCTATCGTGACCACGTTACATGTGATTGTTCTCTCCTACGTGTGGCCACTTCAAATCAAGTACATATTCTAAGTCAGTCTCTTCCAGGGGGCCATTTATACTACCAGTGATATTTTAGGGTAAAGTGAACCATCCTGTAGGATGGCTTACCTCTCTTCAGTGACCTCAAAATTCTAATAAAGAGCTCAGGCGGCACTTCTGTAGACATTGTTGTGGTTTTGCACAACAGGCTTCTCATGGAGAAGCTGGGGTTTCAGGGGTGGCTCCTGCAAGAAGCAGCTAGAAGCTTTACCTAGGTCCGACAGAGCAAACACCAGCCGGCTCAAGGCCGCAGTCATTGCTGACCGAGGCCAAGCCCATCAGCAACGGTCACAGCAACTCTGGGAATCACATTTAGGAGAAAAAAAAAATTGCTGCTTTTTGCCCCCAGAGAAGGGAGTGAGAAGATGTAATGAACTGTGCAGGCACCAAGGCCAGGGAAGAAGGGAGGGGAGCAGGCACTGTAAGTGCTGGAGAGAAATATTCCCTTGCAGCCTGTGGAGAAGATCATAGTGGAGCAGGTGTCCCCCTGCAGCCCATGGGAGAGGATGAGGAGCAGAGACCCCACCTGCAGCCTGTGGTGAGTCCCCACACTGGGGTGTGTGGGGACATACGGAAGAAGCTGTGACCTGCATTGGAGCAAGCTCCTGGCAGGACCTGCGGCCTGTGGAGAGAGAGATCCACACCAAAGCAGGTTTGCTGGGGGCAGGGCTTGTGTCTCCCATGGGGGACCAGGCTGCAGCAAGCTGGGCCTGAGAGACTGAGACACATTCTGTGCTTTATGACTGCACCCCATAGCAGTGACCCATGCTGGGGCAGCTGGTGAAGAGCTGAAGCTCTGTGGGAAAGGACTCACAATGGAGAGGTTTGTGGACGACTGTCTCCCATGGGTGGGACTCCATGCTGGAACAGGGGAAGAGTGTGAGGAATGCCCTATGCCCCTGACTAAGAAGGAAAAACAACTCATGAGGTTCTGTCTGAAACCCCATTCCCTGTCTTCCCCCACTAGCGAACCCACCTCCACAATGGGGGGAGAAGGGAGAGAAATTATGATTAACGTTAAGTCTGTGAAGAAGGGAGGGGTGGGTGGAGGTGTTTTAAGATACGGTTCTACTTCTCATTACCTGACTCATGTTTTCTCTGTACATGTACTGTAGTGCAATAAATTAGATGGGTTTTTTTCTTTTTAGTCCATGTTGAGTCTGTTGTGCCCATGACGCTGATTGCAGAATGATCTCTCCTTATCTTGACTCCTGAGCCCCTCTCTCTACATTTTCTCCCCTGTCCAGCTGAAAAGGGGAATGATAGAGCAACTTTGGTGGGTGTCTGGCCTACAACCAGGGTCAAACCACCACAATATGAAACTGTGTAAGATGACCCCACCATTTCCCAGGCAAACCTATGAACCTTCTCAAATTGCATTATGGTTCTGATTTCTCATTTGCATGACTTTTGCATCTAATATTAAATCATTGTCCATAAAGTAATTTTGAATTTATTTTATATTTCACTCCCATTTAAGTCCTATTTCTACTATGAAATTTTGCATGAAATCAGATATTTTTACTGTCCACAGTGGATGTCTGTTGTCACAGAACAATGCCCATGACAAAACACTTATCATTGCTCTTAACTTTATGTTCTTGGAAGTGTTCTCCAGTTTCATGCACTGCACTCTTCCCTCTGCCAATGCAGCATCTCCATGTACATGTTTGTTTTGGGACACGTTTTGTATGTGTTCCTAATGCTGGCGTTCTTTCTGGTTTTGCATGACAGACATTTATTTGCAATCTTGTTCTCTCTGTCCCTTTGCTCTGACATTATGCTCTGTGTGGATAGGACCCTGTTCTTGCATCCTTCTTCTGGTTTTGCATCCTTGTCCAAAAAAGTTTGCCTACAAAAGGCGGAAAGTTCTCATTATTTAATTAAGAACATAAAAAATGCCACCTTCAAACTTCTTTTCTCAGAGGGAGAACTATACTGTTTGTGTACCATTTTATGTATAAACACATGCCCACACAAATAAAGTGTGACTGATCCACAAAAACGCCCGAGCTGGCTCAAATTAGCAAGATGGAACCATGTTAACATATTTGAATTCTGTCTGGCATGCAGACCACTTGATTTAACTCTGGTTCAGTATCTCTATATGACACTGCTTTTCCATGACAGAAGATGTTTTTAAAAGATCTATACAAAACGGATTTTTCTAAATTATTCTTAATGGGTCTCCATTTGAGGCAGTGATATATAAATCAAGAGATGCCAGAATTACTGGCGTACCAACCATTTCATAAAACTTATTGCCACCAGCAAAAGTCCAAAAGCACTTCCCTGCCATAAAGGTAGTTTGACAGATGGGAAACTTCTAAAAGAAGGAACATCCAAAAAAAAAGGCAATAATCTCAAAATCAGTTTTCATGATGATCCAAGTTTGTCCCCACTCTGAATTATACAGACTCAGGTCTGGTGCTTTCACTCTCCCAAGTGACAATTTCTTATAGGACTAGTCAAATTAGTATCATTACATCCTTAATTGAACAGGGACTGTTTGCACACAGATTACACCATTTTTATTGGTTTGTGAAACAAGGATGGCTACTTTTATATTGCTTTTAATGATGTCAGATTTCAGTTTGACAACATCACATGTTCAAATCCATTAAGAACCTCATCAACTGGCTGCCTAGAGATTTCTCAAGAAGCCTTCAAGGCAGGCAGACAGATCCACAGCTTTTCTTGCATATAAACATCCCGCTGAGAGTGATGTAGCTTGGTATGTGCAAGAAGAGGATGCAAGCCTTTATTTTCAGAATGAATGTCCTTGCAACGATGGCTTGAAATGAAGGATGGTCAGAAACTCCCATTTTGAGGTCCTTGTGTTTGGATTTCTCATAGACTCATTGTAGTCTTAAATTGGTAATCTCTTATCACAAAGAGCTACAATTAACTGTGACTTCCCTGATGCTGAATGACGGTCTTAGTAACAACAAAATCACAGAATCACAGAACATTAGGAGTTGGAAGGGACTTCCAAAAATCATCTAGTCTAACCTACCTGCCAGAGCAGGGTCACCTAGACTAAATCCCACAGGAACACATCCAGGCAGGCTTTGAATGTATCCAGAGAAGGAGACTCCACAACCTCTCTGGGCAGCCTGTTCCAGTGCTCCATCACCCTCACAATGAAAAGGTTTCTCCTTACATTCACATGGAACTTCCTATGCTCCAGCTTTCACACATTGCCCCTTGTTCTATCACTGGCCATCACTGAGAAGAGCTCAGTCCTCCTGACTCTCACCCTTTACATATTTATAGACATCAATAAGGTCTACCCCTCAGTCTCCTCCAAGCTAAAGAGACCCGGCTCCCTCAGCCTCTCCTCATAAGGAAGGTGTTCCATTTCCTTAATCATCTTGGTGACCCTCTGCTGGATTCTTTGAAGGAGTTCTATGTCCTTCTTGAACTGAGGGATCTAAAACTGGACACAATATTCCAGGTGTGGTCACACCAGGGCAGAATAGAGGGGCTAAGGACCTCTCTTGACCTACTAACCACCCCCTTATGCCCCCAGGATGCCATTGGCCTTCTTGGCCACCAGGGCACATTGCTGGCTCATGGTCATCCTGCTGTCCACCAGGACCCCAGGTCCCTTTGCCCTGTGCTGCTCTCCAACAGATCTGTCCCCAACCTATGCTGGTACCTGGGGTTGTTCTTCCCTAGAAGCAAGACCCTACACTTGCTCTTGTTAAATCTCATTAAACTTCTCCCCGCCCAGCTCTCCAGCCTGTCTAAGTCTTACTGGATGGCAGCACAGCCCTCTGGTGTGTCAGCCCTGCCCCCCAGTTTTGTGTCATCAGCATACTTGCTGACTATGCACTCTATTCCCTCATCCAGGTCATCAATAAATATATTGAATAGTACAGGTCCCAGTACCAACCCCTGAGGGACTCCACTAGATACAGACCTCCCGCTAGACTCTGTCCCATTGATCAAAACTCGCTGGCTTCTTCCCTTCAACAAGCTCTCAAATCCACCTCACTACTCCACATTCCAGACCACACTTCCTCAGTTTAGCCATGAGGATGCTGTGGGAGACGGTGTCAAATGCTTTACTGAGGTCAAGGCAGGCCACATCCACTGCCCTACCATCATCTATCCACCTGGTTACATCCTCATAAAAGGCTATTAGATTAGTCTTCCCCTTGGTAAAATCATGTTGACTGCCATAACAACCCTCTTTTATCCTTGATGTGCCTAGAAGGAGCACCACCTTTCTACCACCTTTCTGGGGATGGAAGTGAGGCTGACCAGTCTGTAATTACCCAGGTCTTGCCCTTTTTGAAGCCTGGAGTAACATTTGCTTTCCCCGGTCCTCAGGCACCTCTCCCATTTCTCAGGGCTTAGCAAAGATGATGGACAGTGGCCTAGCAATGACTTCCACCAGCTCCCTCAGCACCCTTGGGTGCATCCTGTCAGGACCCATGGATTCATGGATGTCCAGACAACTAAATTGATCCCTGACCCTGTCCTTATCAACTGAGGCAGACTCATCGTTTATCCTGACTTCCTCCAGGGCTTCAGCCATCTGGGGCTCCTGCAGACAGCCTCCAGTAGTACAGACAGAGGCAAAGAAAGCATTCAGTAACTCTGATTGCCCTCAGTCACCAGGGCACCCATCTCATTCAACAGAGGGCCTACATTGCCTCTAGTGTTAGTTTTGTCTACAATTTATTTGAAGAAGCCATTTCTGTTGCCCTTGACCTCCCTTGCAAGGTTTAATTCCAAAGAGGCCTTAGCTTTCCTAGTTTCCACCCTACATGCCTTGACAACAGTCTTACATTCCTCCCAAGTGGCCATCCCCTCCTTCCACAATCTGTAGACTTTCTTCTTCCACTTGAGTTTGCCCAGAAGTCCCCTGTTTATCCACACAGGTCTTCTGCCTCCCTTTCTTGATTTCTTTCCCATTGGGATGCTCTGATCTTGAGCTTGGAAAAATTGGTCCTTGAATATGGACCAACTATCTTGGGCCCCTTCCAGCACCCTGTCCCATGGGATCTCCCCCAATAATTGCTTGAAGAGGCCAAAGTTGCTCCTGTTGAAGTCCAGGGTTGCAGTCCTATTTGATATTCTCTTCCTACCGCCTAAGATCCTGAACTCCACCACCTCATGGTCACTGCAGCTAAGTCTACCCTCAACCTTCACTGCTTCAAACAGACCCTCCTTGTTAGTGAGTACAAGATCCCGCAGCACTTCTCTCCTAGTAGGCTTGTCCACCATTTGCATTAGGAAGTTATCATTGATGCACTGGAGGAACCTCCTGGACTGTGAGCAGCCCTTTGTGTCAGCCTTCCAGCATATATCTGGGTAGTTAAAATCCCCCATAATAACCAGGGCCTGCAATTGCGAGGCTACTGTGAGCTGCCCGTAGAAGGCCTCATCAACTTCCTTCTCTTGATCAGGCAGCCTGTAATAGACACCTACAACAGTAACCCCCATGCTAGCCTGTCCTTTAATTCTCACCCACAAACTCCCAACTCATTCCTTGTCTGCCCTAAGTGCTCATCCATCCAGTTACAGCAGTTTCCCAGCTACGTAAGGAATAATGGCCTTCCAAAATCAAGGTAAGGTAAGAAATAATATCAGAGAGTAACAGTCTAGCCCAGAAAAGGCAGCTGGCAGCTTGTGGGGTGACTTTACTCAGCCTCTAACAGTTTAGACTCATCCTACTGTGACGGCACATGCTTAGCCCCTTTCTTTTATGAGCAATAATCCCATCTAAGTGAGTTGAGAGAGCAGCACAAATGGACAGCAGATGTGCCCAAAACTGGCATCTGTCCCACTAAACTGTTAAGTAGCCCTGATCTAAGTGGTAATGAGTCTCAGAGGGTAACAGTCTCACCCTGGCTTTCATGGGGCTGATACTTCATTAAAAAAAAACCAAAATGCAGTCTTTAATATAAAATGCTACAGTAACAGCCTCAAGCACTCCTTTCGGTGTCATTGTGGGGCTTACATTAATTCTAACATAGTAACAAGAAAATTAATCATACTTATGGGGACCGGATGGCACATTTTTTGTCAGACATTAAGGCTCATCCAAGGCATCCTGTCCTCTGTAACATGTTTTGGTCTTGCTAGTGATACATCTTTCGCTGGCATGGGAAACATGCAACAGAGGCATGGCTGAATCAAAACTACATACGCGGGGAGAAATGAAGAAGTTATTCCTATCTACTGTCCAGGAAAAGTCAATCCAGAGGCGAGTTGTTGAGTATTTTATTCCATTCCCCTCCTGGAATAATTTATGTTCTCAAACATTCTTTAATGTATAGCTAACAAACAAGTTTTTGCAAAGAAGTCTTTGCAAATATTTCAGTTATAATTAGGCCAAATACACAATCTAATTATTAATACTGGTACCAGATTAAGGCAAAACAGAAAGAAAAGCTGTGTAATACAACACTCTGAAGCACCACCATCTTATATTTCCACCTCTGGCCTTTCTTCTGCTGTACAAGTGGAAAGAAGTGTGTGGACAAATGCGGGAGCTCTTCGGCTGACCCTATGTTTGTGTTCAAGTTCGGAAAAATGGCAGGAAAACTCATACACTGGCTCAGATTTCCTTTGCTTCTGTTTTCTTATCTGCTCTTACAGCTGAACTTCTCCTAGAAGAGCTATTAAACAATCTGCACTGGAAATCTACAACATTTACACCGCTTTGGGTCAGCCAGCTGGATCACTTGCCTCAAACACTTTTTCAGCCATTGAGAAATCTTCTCTCACAAACCCTGTTTGTCCATCTTTCCTTACCAGCTTTTCACATTGTTGGCGGCCACACTATCGTGACACCACATGCCAAATTTGTACAGTAGTCTTGTCTTTCTCCATTTCAACAGCCTGCCCAAGTGAAAAATAGGTTAAAATAATATTCTGATATCATGCATCCCTTGGTTTCATTGCTGCTTATTCCCCACAGATAGCTGTGATTACCATCACTGAGTTTTCCCTATTAGCACTCCCTCAGGACAAACGTTAGTATTGGAAATTGATGTGCGGTCATAATGTGTTCTGAAATAGGCTTACCCAATTTTTTTTCCCAACATAAATCTTCAGATTCTTTAAAGCATTGATTGTACTGAACATCTCAATAGCAGACTACATGTTGCAATCAGAATACCTTAAAATATTTTTAGGAGTTACATTTGTGATGAAACAAACCCCCACCACCAAACATATAAAATGCATATAAAACCCAAGCAAGGTATATCTATCCAGCCACCCTGAAAATCTTAAAACATGTATTCTAGTCTTTGTGGAGACCAGATGCTCAGTCTGCTTGTCTACTCTTACTGAAAAATTCATGAAAAATTAATGGGAAAAAAATAAACCCATTTCACAGGAGACTAAACCAAATTGCTATGAGCCTTGCTGAAATTTACTGTCATGCTGCTGTTGAAAAGTATAACACATGAATTTTCCTTGCCCATACCTCTCCATCCAACCCACATGGTTCCTTTCCTCACCAAAATGCACTTGCTTCAAGTAAATGGGCTAGCATAATTTTACAAGTTTGTTTTATTTGGCTAATACGTAAATCAAAATAGTTGACTCACTGGAAGTATTAGCTTTGTTTGAGGGGGAAAAAAATAACCACCTGAAAAAATAAATGGGAAATGTTCCAACTAACATAATTTAAAACAAATGAGTGACTGTTGAGGTTTCTAATGGGAAAGAAAACTTGCCGGCAGCTGCACTGTATGGCACCAGCAAGAGAATAATGGAGTCTAGCTGGCGAAGGATCTGGGCAAATGCTGCTTGTCATACGAAACAGGAGACAGATGCTTGAAGAAAAAGTGGAGCAAAGGGACAAGGAACCGTACAGTAAAAAGACCCAAGACATAATAGTTGCATAAACTTTATAAGACTCTAAAGCAGTCGAGTTAAAATAAAAATAAATAAATTATGCTTTGTTTTGCAACACTATAAAACTAACAAACACTTTAAAATAGTTTGCATCCAAACATGAATCCTTCTTCATGTTTACTCATTGTTTTAAGTAGGGCTGAAGTTAATTGTGTGCTGCCAAGCTCTGAACATAGGACACACAATCTTAAAATCTTTTAATGACTTGTTTCGTGTTCAAAGTGTTACGGGCTTCTATGCTTGACTGCAAATATACACAAATCGATGGATTTGAAAGCTAGTAGACAATGGGTTTGACAGAAGACATGTCAAAATCAACAGAAAGCTTCTCATTGATTTTGATTTGAGTCCGGAGAAGCCCATAATCTGAAAACCCATATGATAAATCTTGTTCTTGTCAAGATGGATATCACAGCCAATCCTTCCTAGCCACAACCAGGTGCTTCCTGAAGAGACATTCTCCTCTTCCTCCCTCTCCTGTGGCTTTACTGTGAATAACTCTTTAGCAAATATTTTTGCAAGCAAGTCTACGTCTGCAGCACACTTTGGCTCTTCAAGCAAAGACTCCTAGGGTTCATAGGCAAGGAAAACATGTCCAGGAGATAGACAGCTGCAATAAAAAGTCATCTTTGTGCAGGGTCAACTAGAACCATGGGTAAAGCCACGACTTGTCTACAATAGCTGACTGCCAGAGGCAACAAAATGATCATTTGGCTTGTGTCAGGGCCCTGGAAAGTCACGCTGGTTGCTGCTGCTTGCTGGCAGAGTAAGTCCATGGGGCAGCAGTGGTGCTCAGGCAGGTCACAGTGTCTGTGCTCCCCATCTCTCCATCCGAGCCTCATGAGCCACAAACCCAGCTCCTTGCAGCTCTCCTTACAGTTTCATACTCTCTCCACTCATTTCTGCCTCTGGCCCAGGATATAGCTTCAAAGTTTGCTTAGTCAACTCGGCCTCCCCAAAACTGCTGAGAAGCCTTGAGCTAGCACTGCAGTTAGTCACTTGCTCAGGACTTGCCTGACTGACAGTAATGCAAGCAAAAATTTAATATCCAACTCTAAACCAGTAATACAGTTAAAAATATCCTGAGGTTTTAGGAACCCAGAAAGTGGAAAATCCCATTTTAAACCCCAAGAACAAGTAATCATGAGGGGTTCGTTCTACTCGTTCAGGAAGTCACATGCAGATTACTTGCAGAGACTCAGCAGTTTGGTGAAAGTTAGCCCAGTTCCCTTAAAAAATTATTGTGTTTAAATGTCTTTCAACTACCCTCAAGAAAAGAAAAGAAAAAAACAAAACTGAAAGAAAAATTGTCAGACTGGAGGGTCTACTCTCTACCTCTCTGAAAAACAAAGTGTTTTCTTACCTAATTCAGTCCCCACTCCCCATTCTATTGTTATGCATTTAGAGCACTCTTAGTTGTGTAATCAAGATAATTTTGAGTGCCCTTAATCTTGACAGAAGAAAAGACTTTCTGAAAGTGTAAGATTAAAGAGATGTGTTTTATTTCTGAGTCCTCCACAAAGAGGCAAGAGTGTATTTTAGCATCAAAGCTCAGGAAGCCAAATTAAAGAACATCCTTAATTCTGCTATTTGTTTGATCTGCTTTCATAAGTGTAGCATTCTCTCCTGTAATTATTTGCAGGTTTTCTGCACATGGATCCAGATGTGCTGATGCTAAAGCAAGTGTCATCGCATCATCACAAAGCTAGAGTAAGCCAGGGATGAATGACTCTGCTCTGAGGGCTGTCAGAGGAAAGGGGGCTTAGTGCAAAATGGCTTCACATCATATAAGTCTGGTATCACATTGGCACGACCCATACCTCAGGGTGGTGGTTTTTTTGTGATGTATGATCCCACTGTATACCACAGGACCAGACTGGATTTTGCAGAGGCTCAAAAAGCTTTGCAACGAGTACAGTTGTGCTCCTTTGGTCTGGGTGGTATGGGGAGGAGGGTTGTATAAATTTGACTCTGCTCAAATTTATAAGCTTCATTAAAAACAGATAAACGTCGAAATTAATGAAGGACAAATCTAAACTGGGCACTCCTTCCCTGGATGGAGCCAGGGGACTGGGGGCAACGACCACGGATTGGGTACTAAAACATGCCTCCCTAATGCTCAGGGAAAGGAAATAAACACAACAGACACAACTGGGAAAGGAATACCAAGCAGTCACGCCCTTTTCTAGTGTAACCAGTTTATTTTCAGTTTGTTCCCTTAATATTATGCTACCACTACCTTCTCGAGTAACTAAGCAACCTCCGGTGCCTTACTGCCCCGCCGCTTTGAGTCACTGCTGGGACTCCCCGTAGTTTGGGGTTCAGCGGCAGGAGAAAGCGCAGAGGCGCTCCCAGCCCTGGGCTACACTGCCGCCCGACGGCACTTTCCCTACACAGCTCTCTTTCCCCCGCCTAGGTCTCCAAAAAGCCTGTAATCAAATCAGTTGTCTATGGGTTGCCGGTCTCTCCTTGTGACTGTGCTATTCAATGTTCTTATCAGGGATAAGGAAACGGAGACTCTCCCATTTATTTCGGGGCGGGGCACAAACCAGAGGGAGGCAGAGGAATAGTTATTTGTAAACCTGGAAGACAGGGTGGTGTAAATTATTGGTTCCTACCTGGAAGCAAAGAGAAGGCAGACAGGGAGCAAAAGGGCTGGCAACAAACCTATAGCTGAGACTTCGGAATCGCAGTGGCTCGCAAAGGAGTGTTGTTCCAAAACTGTCTGTCCCTGTGAAAAAGGCAGGCTCCACAGGGAGCTATATTGCCAGGAATGTTACCTGTGAGCAACAGAATGCAGCAGGGTCAGGGTGCCCGTGGAAAAAGCATGAAGTACAAACAGCTGGTTTCTTTAAAAAGCTTTCCATGTGCACAGAGGTTTCACAAAATATTTGCTCAGGGCACTGGCTCAAGCCTTGCAGAGACAAAGTCTAAGACCTTGATTTTGGATAAAACTGTAAATGCAGAAGGGCTGAACTGAGTCCCAGACATAACATTTCGGTTTTCTTACCAGCAAGATCCAGCAGCAACAGAATATATATCTGTTTTCTCCCCAGTTCTCAAACTGATCTGTGTTACCTTCAAATTACTCTAGAGTAGTTGGGTTTACCCAGGAGAGTAAAATAACATCTCTTCCCCTGGGAGTGTACTATGTAAATGAATATAGTCTTTTCTACAACAGTGCCTCTCTGGATGTTGCAATACTAATTACCTCTGGGTTCAAAACAAAAAAAAGGAACACAATGGTAACGAGAGGAATGATATAAAAGGATAAATAATTCAAGTGTGAAAGCTTGAATTATATTTAAAAAAGCATTATAACTTCATCGGCATCTTGTTCCTTCAGCGTATTCCAAATAATAATGCAAGAAAGCAGTTAGAATGACAAAGAGAAATCATACTTTCTTAATCCATTCTGCTGTCACTGCTAGAAGCAAAACATCTGTAAGATCCTAGAAAACTACTTCTCTTCCAAACTCCAATGACTCCAAAGGCAACAAATCATCTGAACGATTTTGACAGTTTAATCAATTGTTCTAATTACATCATCAATGTTGATTACACATGTCTTGGTATTAAAACTGAGTTGGGAGCAGTGTTGCTATCTAAAGCACAAACTCTTAGAAAATGCAGGACAGGATGGGAATTAGTCAGAAGGAGTGAGAGGCAGAAGAGAAACACAGAGACATTTTTTGTGACAGATGTAGAGAAGCAATGAGGACCTGAGACAAGAGAGGAATAGTGACAAAAAAAATGCTTGGGCAAGAAAATGAAATGAGATAGGGGAGGACAGGAAGAAAAAATGGGAGGAGATAAACCAAATGAAAACTGAAAAGAAGGAATAATAAGAGAAAAAGCATTGTTCCCACCGAGCAGTTTCAAACAGAGTGTAATATATTTAGAACTGGAGGATGAATCTGGAGTGAAGCTGACGATTTAGGTTTTAAAGATGGAAAAGGAACTAAGGCTGCATCTATTCTGATAACTTAATTCTTCAGTTCAGTCCCAGGACCTGGTACCCTAGTCATTCACATCCAAGTATGTTCATCTACTTATGTGCTCTCCTTTGGACCTAACTGACCACTTTCCCCAGTCCTAGGGGCTGCTGCTTGTGACTGGCATGTTTGGGGCTGTGCCACTATCCTTCCTGCCCAATCCTCCAAAATGGAGCAGGCTCACTATGCCACCACAGAGATTCCCATGCCACTGAGCATGCAGCACAGTCCCACTGTGAAATCCATTCAAATGCTTCTCACAAGGGCTCTACACGGCCTCCATTTACTCCAAGCATTTTGAACTAAATAAACATGAAGAGTCACTACAATTTCAGGGGCCACCATACAGGATCACGCAGGACACCAGGGCAAGCGTGCCACAATGTGGATGTCCCCCTAGATGAAACGAGGCTGAAGCGACATGACCACAAGCTGTCCTGTGGCAGTCATCAGTGCCCCACACTGCTGCCTCCTGTGAGCTCGGCCTACGGTGACGCAGTGTTGTGGTTGTGCATAGTTGGGTACTGAGAGAGAGAGAGAGGGCCAGGGGCTGCAGAAAATGGCTGCTGGAATCTTCTGCAAGCCTGCTTATAGCGCCTCTGAGAATCACATATAGGAGACAAAGACACCAGAACCACCAGAGTGCCAGGAAGGTCACAATTTTGGCCCGTTAAGGGCATTGGGATACATATTCGCATATAAATGTGAGCAGTTGACAGACACAAAAGGCCGGGAAGGCTGGGGGAGCAGGCGTCCAGGTACCCGGGACACAGATGTCCCTGCAGCCCGAGCAGAAGCAAGTGGAGTAGCCAGAGGACCTCGGACCCATGGAGGAGGCAGAGACCCGACCTGCCCGGTGGAGAGGCTCCACGCTGGATGGAGCCGGTGGAGACATAGAGAAGATGCCGTGACTTACGTTGGGATGAGCCCCTGCCAGCACAAGCGACCTACAGAGATGAGCCAAACAGGTTTGCTGGGGGAGGCATTGTAGCCCCATGGAGGACTGGGACTGAGAGACATCGTGATTTATTACTGCCTGCCATAGCAGAGATGAAGCCCGGTGGGAAGAGATTTGCCTTGGAGAAAGTTTGTGGAGGACTGGCTCTTGTGGGTGAGATCCTACGGTGCAGCAGGGGGAGGGTGTGTGGAATGGATGCCCCCATCCCGGCCGAGAAGGAAACCAACTTGCAAGGGACTGACCAAAGCCCCCATCTCCTAGTCCCTGCCCCCCGTTCCTGTGCTGCGAGCAGGAGAGGGGAAGAAGGGAGCAAACTCATGGCTGAAAGGGAAGTCTGCTTTAGAATGGAGGGGTGGGGGAAGGTGTTACTGAGACCCCCAGTTTCCCCAGTCCCTGCCCCTCCTGGGCTGCGACTGGGAGGGAAGAAGGGAGCAAACTTCTAACTAAAGCCTGCTAAGGAGGGAGTGGTGGGGGGAAAAGTGTTTGCCTGGTTGTATTTGTTTCAAGATTGTTGGTTGCACTCCTGACTCTGTGTTTTCACTGTTTCTCTTAAGCGTAGTGTAACAAATTAGATAACTTTCTCTTCAGCACTCTGTAGAGTCTGTTTTGCCCGCGTCATTAACGAGTTTGTCTCTTGAGCCGCCCAATTATGTTATTTCTTCCCTGTCCAACTAAGAAGGGGAGTAATAGACTGATTTTGGTGGGCGTCTGGCCTTTGGCCAGGGCTCAAACCACCACACGCGGGAGGAAGAAAAATCAGGCAGGAATCTTCTGAGGCAAGGACTACTTTCATTGCTGTCATGCAGAGATGATGAGCAGAGGTGAATCTCAAACGCTGGATGCTTCCCTCTGTCTTTAACCCAATGGCAGACGTTTGTAACAGCAGCTGCAATCTGAAAAATGGTAACATTTCAGGATCACACCCAGAACAATAGAAAACAATGAGTTCTGGATGACTGCCATGCAACACACCCTGGATGCGTAATACTAGAGTCACACATGGCGAGGTGCTCTGTTATGAAATATCACATAATCATCTTTCATTACTTTCCAGTGTCATTCTCTGCTAATGATTTTATTATGTTTTCACTGTTTACCTCATTCATGCATTAGCTTCCTGTACTAGTTTTCTGTGGGACAATTTAATCATTTCGGGGTGTTTTAAGAATTGTTAATGGAGAAAACCCATGAATATTAATGAAATAACATCAAAAGTAAAAAAGCCGCCGGAAAATGTAGATCGATGCTTTACTGTATTTCCAGGGAGGACAAAAATGGATCTTTTCCCATCAAAAATAACAATTTCCTATGACTAGTAGAAGTGCTAATAACATACCAGGCTATAAATACGTGATTACAAAAATTCCTCTGTTTTTTTCTTTCATGCAGAGAAGGAATGTGTAGATGCCACTGAACTTGAAAAGAGCTTGATTGCATTCTTTTGCAATAATAATCTTTTTTTCCTTTGAGCAGGACCGTATCTGCAGTTAACAGTTGCTCATAGAACTTTCAAAACCTTTACTTCGTAGTGCTGACTAGGAAAGAGGTAGCCTGTGATCTTACCACAAGCTTTCTGTCTCATGCTTCATACCAGTACACTTCATTCTCTTGAGCTAAAGTGGATGAATCTCACCCAAAGAATGCTAAAACTACAGAATAAAGCAGGGAATCCTCGTTCTGCCATGTACTGCATTGTCCCCAGAGAATTCTACCATTCCACCTGCCCTGCACATCCCCCCAGCTCTGAAGAGAGGCCAGTTTTCCAAATCAGAGGTGCTAAAAAAAAATATGGAATAAAAGCTGGGTATGAAGAAGATCATAGGAGGAGTGAAAGCGTTACATGGAGTTAGTGCAATGGAGAAGTGAGGACAAGAAATAGCTTGTTCAAAATGACAGAGGGAATAAACAGCACTTGGAGCCACAGGGAGAGCAAGCAGAGAATTTTGTTCTCAACAGGGAGAAGACAATATATAAGGAAGCTGAACAAGGCCATGGGACAAGAGAGGGAATGAGCTGCAGGAAAATGCAGCCATGTGCACAAAGCAGTGTGTTCAGGGGCACTCCTCCAAGCTGGTCATTGTTTCCCCTTCTCAGAAAAGCACCAGGGAAAGAAGAGAGGCACTACTGATGCTGCTGGGGATTTTTGCCCTTTTGCAGTCTTCACACAGACTTTTTTTCTGTGTCTCTCTCCCAAAATGTAGCATCTCCTGTCAGGGGTGGCAAGAAGCTGTTTTCACCAGCCAGCCACAACAGGGTCACTCTGAGGAACACCTCAAACCCTCAACTTCCCCCTACTTAAATCTTAACTCTGCCCCTGGCAGGTTAGCAACCCATCCTGTTAAGGAAATCTTGTCATCCCATCCCAGGTACCATTGGGCCTTGCTATGAACCTGAGCAGGCCAGAAGGACACGGCAAATATCTGGGGTTTATGAGTTGCACCAGTGTAATTGGTACATACATGAATACTATCAGCATGCATGAACCCACCAGTAATCTCCCCATCAGAGTGAAATATTGATCGATAAAGCTGCAGGGTGCAGACTTAAAGGCTGAGATGGCTACACCATTCAGAAGTGGCCTGGGACCTCTCAGGCTGCTGCAGTTACCTCAGCAGCCCAGGGAAAAGCCCCACACAGAACTTTGGGATAATGCTTTCTCTAGTGACAGAGCTGCTCCCTGCTTGCAGAACAACATCTCCTGCAAGTCTATGCTTGCTTCCCAAGTAGGGAAGAGTAGGGAAGTGCTAGAGACTGAAGATACTCTTGGAAAATGCCTTCTGAAGCAACTCAGCAACCTTTTTACATGGCTTTTTATTCTCAGAGGCCAGCTGCCGTTGTTGCTCCTGTTGTTTCATGAATGGCCTCTGAAGCGGCTCTGTAGTGCAAAATTCAAACTTTCAGCACGTTGCCTGCCAAAAATGACTCCACAAGAAGCCCCTGTGTAGGCTTGCCATTAGCAGTGTGTTAGCAAGAACTGCTTTGTTCTTAGTGACAACTGAAAACAGGACGAGTACATCTACTCACAAGTGGATTTCATTCACCCCTTAGGCATGAAAAGTAGTCTTTATACTGCTGCTTTTACACACCTCAGCCTGTGCCAAGGCACAGTGTACCTCAGAGTAACAGCAGGCTCAGCATGAGCCTGTAAGCAGGTGGGAAGAAAGGGGGAAGACTGGCAGGTTTTAACGCATTAGCCGCATCTAACGGCCGGCTCGCGAGCCCCTCCCGCCCACGGCGGGTCCCACGCGGCCCGCCTGACGCCCCACTCTGGGCTCCCCAGCGGCGGCTTCGCACCCCGCCACGCAGCCGGCACCTCGGCCCACGAACCCTGCCACTCAGCTCGGCAACCGTGCCCGCGCATGCGCACAGCGGAGGAGGACGCAGGGAAAGACGCCGGTCGGCCCGCCGCTGGGGAGCGAGTTTCGGTTGGCTCTGGCTGTGTCGTCACTTCGGGGAGCGTGTCGGTTGGCTCGGCCGTGGGGCGGGCTGGGCTGGGTGGCGGCGGCGACTGAAGGAGACTAGAGGACGGGGTCCCGCGCCAGGTAGTGCCGCCCCTCCCCGCTCCATGCGCAAGATGTTGCTGGCCGCGCTCTCCCGGGTGCTGCAGGGTCCGGCCGCCGCCGCCGCCGCCGGGAGGACGGTGAGTACGGCGACTACGGTTGTTGCCAGCCCGGTCGGAACGCGGAGGACCGACGGGCCCAAGAGGCGGACGGTGTGGTGCCGCTGTGACGGCCGGTACCGCCTCAGCCGCTAGCGCGCCGCCCCCCGCCACTCGCCCGGCGCGTGGGCTGGCGCGGGCCCTGCCGGGGCGCGGCCCGGGAGCGGCGGGTCCGGGCGCGGCGGCGGCCTTGGCCTGGCTCGGCCCGGCTCGGCTCAGCTCGGCGCTACAGAGCGCCTGTCGCGGCGGCGGGGCGGGTTCTCCTGTGGAAGCAGCCCCGGGATAACGCCTGGCAGGCAGTGCCTTGTCTCCGGCGCAACAATAAAGCTCGTTGGGGTTTTCCTTCGGGTTTTGTGGTTGGGTTTGTTTTTCTCTCTCTCACTGTGCGGAACGTACCGCGTGAAAGTGCCGGTTTTGCCTCGCGGCGCTACGAGGCCTTGCAGCAGGCGTGTGGGCCGGCGGGTGGCCGGAGCTGCCCCGCGGGGAGGCCGGCCGGCAGCTCCCTGCGCTGGAGCCGCGTTGCCGCCGGGGTTTGTGGGCTGCGCGAGTGATTTCTGGCACCTTTCTCTGGGCCCCGTGCTCTGCTTTATTGTGTTTATATCTCCTTCGACTGTCAGCATGGGTCGGAGCCTAAGCAGGGGATAGCCGTCCCCTTCTGGATCTATTCTGAATTCAGCCCTTCCAACCATGGAGTCACAGAAGGTGTTAGGTTGGAAGGGACCTTTAAAGGTCACCTAGTCCAACCCCCTGCAGTAAGCAGGGCATCTCCACTAGATTAGGACGCTCAGAGCCCCATCCAGCCTGGCCTTGAGTATCTCCAGGGATGGGCCCTCCGCTACCTCTCTGGGCAACCTGTTCCAGTGATCTACCACCCTCATAGTGAAGAACTTTTTCCTAATACTCAACCTCAATCCCCCCTTTTTGAGTTTAAAAACATTTCCTCTCGTCCCATTGTTATATGCTCTTATGAACAGTTCTTCCCCAGCATTCTTATAGGCACCTTTCAGGTATTGGAGGGCTGCTATAAGGTCCCCCCAGAGCCTTCTCTTCCCCAGGCTGAACAAGCCCAACTCTCTCAGCCTGTCTTCACAGGAGAGGTGCTCCAGCCCTTTGGTCATTTTTGTGGCCCTCCTCTGGACACGCTCCAACAGGTCCCTGTCCCTCTTGTGTTGAGGGCTCCAAAGCTGGAAACAGTATTCCAGGTGAGGTCTCACCAGAGCAGAGTAGAGGGGCAGAATCACCTCTCTGGATCTGCTGGCCACCCTGCTTTTGATGCAGCCCAGGATGCAGTTGACTTTCTGGGCTGAAAATGCACATTGGTGGCTGTACAGCTGCTTTTTTGAGCTGCTTTACTTTTCTTGGCTCAGACAACAGTCTGTTTCGTCCCTTCCTGAAGGGAATCATCTTTTAAGTGTTCTTTTGGCACTAGTATTTTGTTTCTGTATTTCCTCTCTCATGTGAAAAAGGATTTTGCTATGTGTATTGAGAGTATATGGAATAAGTATCTAAAGTATTTCCTGATTTACAAATAAAATATCAGTATTAAAAACCTCAAACACAGATGCGCAAAAAAAATAAAAACCAAACCTGAAAGTACTTAGCTGCCTCCTGACATCTGCACTTTTCCAGAAGTCCACAGTATATCTAGTCTGGATATCATACTTACTTTTTGGATCCTACTGACTGCTAACTATGTGACTATATGTCTTGAATTGTTCCTGTCTATTTATCACAAAGCATAAATTACCAAATAAATAGAAACAGTCTTACTCCATAAAGCAGTATTTTATACTCACTTTAAGCATATTGCAAAGCGTAAAGGTGGGGTTCCATCTTTTTTCCATCAGTTTTGGGCCCCTCACTACAGGGAAGATACTGAGGTGCTGGAGCATGCCCATAGAAAGGCAGCAAAGCTGGTGAGGGGACTGGAAGACAAATGTTGAGGAGCATCTGAGGGAACTGGATCTGTTCAGTCTGGGGAAGAGGAGTCTCAGAGGTGACCTGATGCTCTCTGCAGCTACCTGAAGGGAAGATGTAGAGAAGTGAGGGCTGACCTTCTCCCTAGTGACAAGCAATAAGACAAGAGGAAATGACCTCAATTGTGCCAGGATAGGTTTAGATTGGATGTTAGGAAAAATGTCTTCATAGAGAGGGTTGTCAGTCACTGGAACAGGCTGCTCAGGTGGAGGAGTCTCCACCCCTGGAGGTATTTAAAAGATGGGTAGTCGGGGTGCTTAGACACACAGTTCAGTGGTTGTTGGCAGGTTAGGGTGATGGTTGGACTTGATGATCTGAAAGGTCCCTTCCAACCAAGACAGTTCTGTGATTCTATGATGCAGAACTCCCCTGCAAAGAAACTGCCTCTTACAGTCTTCTAGCTGGCTAATAATTTGCTGACTTCTCTTCCCCTAATTATTCACTTACTATTCTCTTTTTTTCTTTCTATTTTTTTTTTTCCTTCCCCGTGCTGCAAACCTAGGGAGCTGTTAGTGAGGTAAGGCCCCAATCAGTTGCGACAAGGTTTGGGTTTGTGTTTCGTTTTGTGTCCTAGCCACGTATTAGAGCTTTTGTTTTTATGTCGTATTCAGAGTGGGGGGTGGTGGACGTGGACCTGAGGGCTCACAGAGCCCTTTCAACCTCGGCCGTTCTCTGATTATGTGAATCACAAACTATTTACTTCAGCCTGTAGGAGTAAAATAGCTCTTCCCCACTGTTAGTACCGATGCATTGTGGTGAACGGGGTAATTCGTTTTAAATTAAAAACTCTAAATGTTCGATTAGTTAATGGGGGGGATTGGGATTGCTAAACCAAATATACAAGAGAGCAGGTCACTGAGATGGATTGAGAAACTTTTCCTGAATTTTTTCCAAGCTTTATACCTATCAATCCAACCTATTTTTAGAGACGGCCATGTGGACATTCCCAAAGTTTTGAAATAATGAACATGTGCAAATGCCGTGGCTGAAGGAGCTGCTGAAGTTCAGGTGTAACTTAATTAGCAATGGGATTTTGTCAGCAAAGACACACTGCATTCCTTATGCTGTGGTCCCAGCACCTGCATGGAAGGATGGACATCCTATCTGATGCTGCAGCGAAACTGTCAAGTTATCTGAGAATGCCAGCTGTTCATTAGTCAATAGCCTGTGTTCATTCTTTAAGACAGAACAATAATGTGTTTTTAAACATCCTTCTTATCTCTTCCTACCATGCCACCCTTTCTGTTGTATCTCGCGTATCCTATGGCATGTCACATTTTATGTTTCTGTATCATTTTTAAGTAGCGGCCATGCTGCTACCCAGGTAAATTATGCTTTCTCTCTTCATTGACATTGCCTCACATTCCCCAAACTTCTCTTTCTATTGAAAAGAAAGAGCTAGAGTAGTTCATATTCCTGAAATCTGGATTTTTCAGCATTTTGTTGTTTGGGTTTTTTCTTTTCAAATAATTTATTTGTTCTATCAAGGCAAAATTCCAGTCAGTGCAGAGAGACATGAAAACCTGCGTTGGCTCTCTACTCATATAGGCAGTGTGGCAAGTGAAGGGAAAAATACTTACTTTTGAGGTTTTGATGCTCTTCAGCCTTTTGAAACATACTGATTTTCTTTTACATAATCAAGGGTATCACAAATCTGAAATTCTGTTCTCTTTTTCTAATCTTAATTTTAAATACTGGGTTTTAAAAGACTTCTAGCACATACATACATACAAAAAAAGGTATTACAAGGATATAACAGTGGTGAGTTTAATTCATATATTACTTCAGTTTGTGATGTATGGTAGAAATTATTAGAGAATTCACCTACATTTGCTTAATAGTGATCTTTAAACATTGCATGTGTTTTGTTTGTTGTTTTTCAGGCATCTCGGGTGATGGTAGCGTCACGCAACTATGCAGACTTTGCAAGTGAAGCTACCTTTGAAATTAAGGTAAAAAAGCCAAACACTTAATAGTGGTACTCTGTGTGAGTGCTTGTTGTAGGTCTCGATGTCATGGACTTTCCCCCTTATTATCTCAGCTATAAACATTGTTTGAATTTCCAGACCCAAACCCGCAGTACCTGACCTGACTTCTAAATGCAGCTGGAAGTTCTGTGCTTGGCGGCATGTAGTAACGTTCCTTCTTTCTGAAGAATATGAGCCTGAGTCCTTGCAACTGTGAGAATGGGGTCACAAAGGAGATAAAGAACCTTTTGTGGTCTGAGGGAAGAGTTAGGGTTAATAGCTTCCTTAGGGTTAATGGTTTCCGTAATGCTTTTAAAACAAATCCTTGGTGTTTGCTGCCTACCCTTCTTTCTATCTCCATTTTGTTTATAGGGACATGGGTGCTGTATCCCAGATGTGCAGCTGATTGAAGTCTGTATGAAGTTTGGAGGAAAAAAATACAGCATCCTTTTAATGCTTAGCTTGGTGCCACTCAAAAAAACACGTTATCTTCTGTCAGCTTCTCACTGTGGCTTGGTCTTAGGAAAAAGCTGTGCTTCCCTTGTCAGTAGCTTTTCTACTGGCTTTTAATTTGGGAACAGATAAAAGAAAATCTGAAATAGATCATTTGGTTTTCTTTCTACCCACTCCCTGTGTGTTTGTTGCCTGTAAAGTATTAAAATTGTTTCACAGGTGGAAGGGAGTAAAAAAAAGTTTATATGAAAAGTCTTTTCTGAGTAAATACCAGGTTTGATGTTTGGTCCTGTGTTAATTGCAAGACTCCTAAGTTTCTATTGTTACATGAGTGCTGAAGCTCTCTTAGTGTGCCCGTGTATTATATCCAGTTCATGTAGCTGTCAGTGGATTTGTTTTTTGCTTTAATAAAAACTCTTTAACCTGTATAGCAGTATTTAGGCCACTTCATTTGCACTGACAAAGTAACTTGGTCTGTTCCACTGAACTTGATTGACTTTTATTATCATTAAATTATATTGGGTTTTTATTTTATTTGTTTATTTTGTATGGGTGACTAAAATCAGCCCCCCCTTCCCCAAGCAGAGCCCATGGTTTTGGGAGCGGGGAGTTGTACTGCACACATAGTGGTTTGACTGGCAGGGTGACTGGTGCAGCAGTGGCTTTTTGCTGCTTGCTGGTGGTGGTGGTGGTAGAAGAGGTGAGGTCCAGTCTTAGGGCCAGACCTTACAGGTCCTTGCTTTCACAGAGGAAACCCTTCTGTCTTTCTTGTCTCTTCACTACGCCTCTGTAGCTCTTACTGAGTATTTGGCCTGCAGTTACCATGGAAACATGCTTTTCCCGTATTTTGTGAGGATTGTGGTTCATCTACTGCTAGTAGGAAGTGCAAGGCTTTGTTTCACAAGTGGAAATCTGTCTTTATTAAAAGAAAAGCTTTTATTTCCCTGGCTTTGGAAATACCGCACAAATCTTACGGTTATTTCAACCTATGAATTTAGGTTTGGCTGGCTTTCCTTTTTTAAAAGGCATTACACTCTGAATTTGGAAATAGCACATCATTAATTACAAAAAAACCCAAAAGTGAAGTTCCTAAATAGGATGAACTACTGTCAGGAAATAACAGCTGTTAAACCTTGCAGAAGTGTGACCTGCATCGCCTGGAGGAAGGCCCCAGTACCACAGCGGTGATGACTCGAGAGGAGGGACTCCATTACTACAAGACGATGCAGACCATACGGCGCATGGAGCTGAAGTCTGACCAGCTGTACAAGCAGAAGATCATCCGTGGCTTCTGCCACTTGTATGATGGTCAGGTGAGGCTGATTTTTTCCCCCAAGAGACTGTATATTGTCTTGCCCCATGTAAGGGAGAGATTTGAAGAGGGGGAGGAAATCTAGAACTGAGTATCTGTGTACAGTGTCTGAACCTGTAGCTGGATTAATGATTTATTTCATTATTCTAAAACACTGAGCACCCAAGGGAATCTCTGAGGGCTTCTGAGTAACAGTGGGAAGGGAGAAGGCAAGGTGCAGCTGCGGAAGAGCTGGATGTGAGGAATGAGCAGCTGCAGCATGTTCGGTTCAGCATAGTCAGAGGCCATATATGTGGATCCTCCTGATTAAGCTTTATTGATGACTTTTGCTCCAGTGTCTCATGTGGCCACTAAAACCCTACAGCCAAGAGAAGGAACTTCATGGATGTAGTGAATCTTTGCTGTCTGCCCATTCTCTCCTGCCATTTTTGAGTTGGAGTTGTTTAGATACTTCATTTAGAAGATGGCTGTAGAAAAAGTCCACAGATCTGTGCAGCTTCTGGTTTCTCTCCTATCTGCTTCTGGTAGTTGCAGTCAGGTTAGAATTTAAAGCCCAAGGCTGTTGCAGCTCCAGGCCTGCTCTGGTTTAAGGTAGCCTCCTATATTTGTGCTCTTCCTGTTCTCTGCTGCTACTTGATGCGTGTGGGATCACGCGTAGCCCTTGCCACACTGCTGGCTGTGGAAGTTGGCTGCTTTTCTTCGTTGCTGACCTTACTTTTTTCCTTTGTCACAGGAGGCTTGCTGTGTAGGGCTTGAGGTTGCCATAAAGCCTACAGACCACGTGATAACAGCTTACAGAGCTCATGGCTTCACCTATGCACGAGGAGTTCCCGTTCGAGAAATTCTTGCTGAACTCACAGGTTTGTGCCAAGTAACGTGAGGATTCATGTGCCACTGTGCTTGTGTCAGAGTTTTTTATTCAAGTTCAAAATTCTGTTGATGCACAAAGTATGCTGGGGCCTCAGGAGCGGTTCAGTGACGTAGCAGAATAAACCAATTTTATAATTATATGCTGCAACCACTTTTTACTATGAAAAGTAAGGTATATTTAAGTGTCAGTACTTCTAAACCACAAATTCAGAAGACTTTTCTTGATGTTGTATTTCCTGTGCTGCAACAAGTTAGTTGAATGGAACTTGCTGCTGGTAGACATTTCTTCTCAGTAAGGCATTGCCCTTCCTGGGTGACAGACTTGGGTTTTCAGAATTGTGCTGTCAGGTAAGCACTCCCTGTAATGCTGAGCTAGATGGCTTGGGAAACTCTGACTGTACCAAAAATATTAAGCTCTAATGTAGAGAGATCTGAGACTTTGCAGAAAGGAGGGATCACATCTGTGAACGGATGCCCAAAGTGAAAAGTGAACAAGGAGTTCGAAGGATGTTATGAATCAGCAGTGTATCAAAGACTTGATCTGAGAATTTGCACACTTGAAACATGCAGAGAGGAAGGCATGTTTTGGAGGCAGAGAAAGGGTGTGCTTCTGTACACTAAGAATGTGTGTGTGTTACCAGTGCATGTTAAGAGCAGGCACAAAACCCCAGAGTTTTGTTGGTAATTGGCTTACTGGGCGTCACTGGAAACTGATAAAAGAGAAAGTAAATGAGGAGGTTGCTGTGACTGAAGTCTACCATTGGCCCTGAAACAACAAATGTCAGTGATGATGGGTGTTGTTTAAGTTTTTTTCTTCTGTTCATGACACACCCCAGCTTCTATAGCATTGGGCTTGGGTTGAGTGGGGCTCTCTTAATTGAGAAAAAGCAGCCACAGTGCAGAGACTGTTGTCCCAAGAAATGACGCTTGGGACAAGTGTGTAGGGAGGAGTGCTGCTGCTAGCACGGATTCTTGCAAACAAAGATCTTGACTGAAAATGCCAGACTGAACGACGTCCTGAGTTACAGTGACCAGGACATGGCAGAAGGCTTTGAAGGAGCAGAAAGCAGTCACCCAAAATAAGACTACTAGATCCTACAGGAAAGCCTCCCATGGAAGAGGGCTTGTCAGCAGAATTGACAGTTCCCTGAGAAGCAGCTTTGTGGGTATCCTGGCAGATTGTCCTAAGAAAAGTAGAAAGTGTAGCAGACAGTGACACTGGTCAATCAGAAGGTCACAGCTAAAATACATGAAAGAATTATACGAAAAGGGGAGGGAGAAGAAAATCTCAAGAAAAATAATTTTCTGATTAAAACTAGACAGTCCTTTTTTTTCTTTTTACTTTGGCCCTAGCTGTCAGAATCCATGAAAGCTCACATGAAACCAGTTCATAAGCGTATGAAAGTACAAGAAAGACCAGTAATAGAAATGATCCACTATGAAGTTAAAGAGAAGTACAGCCCAGAAAAGAGATCCAACATTCAGCTTCTAAGACTAAGGCAAAAGAGCCCAACCAAACAAGCTGTGCTTATTAGAAATAAAATAGAAGCATCTGGTTAGTTAACAATACAGATGATAATAAGGAATGGAGTAGGCTGATGAGAAATTCTGTGTTCTTAGATCAGCTCATTTAAATAGGATTTGTTGTGATGGACCATCTTCAAGCTGCAGCTTGGATACAGCTGGGCTGGGTGACCTTTTCAGTGTTTATCCCGGGGTGGGAAAGGGAGTTTTCATTTGGTTTGATGTGTTTGTTTTTTAAATGTCCCATCTGTGGTTTTTACTTCTGGTTATTGTTGCAGGGAAGACAAGTGTAGATTATCCCAAGTAATTTGGAGCAGTGTCATATCTTTCTCACAGGAGCCAGAAGCAATAAGGACTGTATATACTTCATACAGATTACCGATGAGAAATACAGACCATGTTGGCTATTAAAAAACCCTGCCCACATTAATAAGAAAGCCCTTTTGTGTAGTAGGACACTGAAACTTGTTGGTTGGTTTTAAGATTTCTTAATCTCATTCTGCATTTTCTGAATTATGTTTTCATTATCATTTCCCCTCCGACCCTTCTCTTATTTGTTGTGTGATATATTTCATAGAACCATAGAATGTATTGGGTTGGAAGGGATTGTTAAAGATCACCTAGTCCAACCCCCCTGCAATAAGCAGGGACATCTTCACTAGATCAGGTTGCTCAGAGCCCCATCCAGCCTGACCTTGAATGTCTCCAGGGATGGGGCCTCCACTACCTCTCTGGGCAGCCTGTTCCAGTGATCTACCACCCTCATAGTAAAGACCTTTTTCCTAATATCCAACCTAAATATCCCCTTTTTGAGTTTAAAACCATTACTCCTATTGCTACATGGCCTTGTGAGCAGTTCTTCCCCAGCTTTCTTATAGACACTTTTCAGGTACTGGAAGGCCGTGATAAGGTTCCCCCAGAGCCTTCTCTTCCCCAGGCTGAACAACCCCAACTCTCTCAGCCTGTCTTCCCAGGAGAGGTACTCCAGCCCTTTGATTGTTTTTGTGGCCTCCTCTGGATGCACTCCCAACAGGTCCCTGTCCCTCTTGTATTGAAGGCTCCAAAGCTGGATGCAGCAAACTCTTTGGGGAGAGGCCATGGTATCTTAACTCTGCACAGATGTGATGACAACAGCATGGTCTTAGTGTTACTGCCTTTAGGAATGACGTTAGATGTTCCCATTTTCACAGTATTTTTCTTCCAAAAAGTGAATCGCTTGTTACTCGTGTTTCAGGTCGAAAAGGAGGATGTGTGAAGGGAAAAGGAGGATCAATGCATATGTATACCAAAAACTTCTATGGTGGCAATGGTATTGTTGGTGCTCAGGTTTGTACGTGACTTCTACTTTAAAGCACAAGTCGAATTCGGCTCATGTCCTGTTCTGGTGTTTCCTCTCACACCACAAAAACATTGTTTTGGCTCATTACCCTAAATTGCACAAAGCTTTTCTATTGAAAAAAAGCTTAATGTTTTTGTGGTGTGAGATTGTATGCAGATACCATTGCTCTGTGGCTATTAAAGCCTTACTGCCTTTATTCCAGTTTGCTCACTGTTTTGTAAACTGTAGCAAAAAACTAATGGAATTGGGAGTATGGTTAATGTTTATGTTTGGTTGTAATATGGATTGGAAGTGGGCTGTCACCAGCTTGCATGTTGGGCAGATGTCTGACAGTGTCAATGTCTCTTTAGAGTTCACAAGCTGCCTGTCTCCCACTGCTCTAAACGTTGTTGTAAACTTCTGTTTTGCCCTGTGCCCTGCGGTAGGTTCCTCTGGGAGCTGGGATTGCCCTGGCCTGCAAATACTTCGGTAAAAATGAAGTCTGCCTGACGCTGTATGGGGATGGTGCAGCCAATCAGGTAAATGACCTCTGTCTGAACGGGCTGCAGGTCATCAGTTTCCCTTCTGTGAACTGAGAGCTCCACCTTTCTGAAGAGTGGTGGGGACCAGCTTTCACCCTGGGGGTGTAGTTCCTGCACCCTGGGCAATGTCTGACTTGGAACTGAGGCTGAGATTTGTGCGTCAGGCTTGCTGCTGCTTGGATCTTCATTTATTAAAGGAGGCCTGATAGTGGCAAAGCAGTCATGGTGAGAGAGAGGACAGCGCACGCCCTCTGTCCTGCAGTCCGCTGCAGTTTGTTGTGGGGCTGTTGTGTGAAGTGCTGCTCACTGAGACCAACCTCAGGTTGGTGGCTGGGCACCTTGCACATTCTGGGCACTGGCACATCTTATTTGTGATGTCTTAGGCATTAGAGTAGGGCTGCTTTTCAAGTGCTGTGCCGTCCTGAGGAGCGGTTCAGAGGGACCGTTGGAGGTTAATTGCTGGGTGCTCTTTATGCATCAGGAGTGCAGCATGTGCTTGGGTTATTTTTTTTGGTCATGTTTTGGATTTGGCTCTGTCCTTCCCCACCACTGCTTTGAACTCTACCCTTGTGGCTGGAGTGGAGGGAGCACTTTACAGCTCCTTCCCCCTGGAGTGTTCCAGATACCGAGGGGGAGCGAGTGGGGCTAGTGGTCAGTTACCTGAAGACTGCTTGAGTAGTGGGAGGAGGGGTCTCCAGTTACTCTTGTTCTCTTCTCCCCAGTTGCATGTGGCTTACTTAAGTGTGACACTTTGAAGTCTGTGCTGTATGGAGAGTCCCGAATGACAGCGGTGAAGGTGACAGTGCTACTGAATAGGAGGAAACGTGGAACTTACTTGGAATTTTGAAGACGGGGGTGGGGGGGAACAGAGCATTTTACAGAGCCACTTTTGGCATTCAGACAATTAGCTTCATGTTTTGAGCAGAGACATTAAGCCAGATAAGAAATTGGTGGGTTACAGTGTACCTTAGATGTAATTTCCCACTAAACAGAGGTGGAGAATCTCAGTTCTTGGTTTTTCCTGCTTGGTGCTGGAGTAGCAAGGCTGATGCAGTCACTGTGGATGAGCTTCTCTTTTACTTTGCTGTAGCAGCTTCCTGACAGATTAATGAATTACGATCTTTTTATTATGACTGTTGCCAAAGTATGTCAACTCAAGGTGCAGGTTTTGTGCTACCCTAACACAGATAGTTAAATAGGTTTAAAAAGTTAAGTCCTATGAACTATTAGCTGAGGTGAAGGTTTCCTCATACAGTGCAGCTGCAGCAAGTGGCTGGTTTCAGATTGCTTTCAGGATTAAAACTTCTCCTAGCTAGACCTCTGCCCTGAGTGCTTTTCAGCAGAGCCTAGTGCAGGAAGGCTGAGCTCCCTGGCTTGATGCGAGTCGCTCTCTCTTTCAGGGCCAGATATTTGAAACGTACAACATGGCCGCCCTGTGGAAGCTGCCTTGCATCTTCATCTGTGAGAACAACCGGTACGGAATGGGAACGTCGGTTGAAAGAGCTGCAGCCAGCACTGACTACTACAAGAGAGGAGACTTCATTCCAGGGCTCAGGGTCAGTGCAGTCACAGCTTTTTTTGAGGGGGGAAGGGGATGGAGGTGGGTGGGATGCGCGTGCATGGGCAGACCCACACAATACATACCTCTGCGTGTATTTCTCTTACTCACACATGGATTTGTAAATACTTTTTCTAAATATAAAGAAATTTGAAATTGAATTCCTGTTGGAAGTACTGAATTCCTGTTGTGGAAGTACTGAAATTGGAAATTGGGGGGTTGGGATTTTTTTGGTCCAACTTGTAGCTTCTGTTTATCAGGTGGATGGCATGGACGTTCTCTGTGTTCGAGAAGCAGCAAAGTTTGCAGCCGAGTACTGTAGAGCTGGAAAAGTAAGTCTGTAACTGTCATTCCTTTTCCATAGGTGAAATTCTTATCCAGGCTATTGCTGCTTAAAACCTTCCTCACGTAGCTCAGTTTCTCCAGTCACTGTTGAAACTTCTTGACCTGTATTTCCTTTTTTTCTCCATGGTATTGAACCCATGAGCAATTGAGTGGCTCTTCAGATTTGTTAGAATTTCTTAACGTGTGATTGGTATTAACCAACCATTTAAAAAAAACATAAATCCTGATACTCTGTCATCTTTTCCCCTATTTTTATCCTAGTTAAATTCTGTTTTAAAAGGTGTTCTGCCAGGCACTTGTGTTCTTTGCAAGGATTAATTAGGAGAAGCGTCAAGGAAAGTAGTAGCTGTTCTATCTTCACAAAGCGAAGTAAAAGTTTTGTGAATCAGCTTTAGTGTCTGCCACCCGAGGTGATACACTGGTTTTGAAGATTTTTAATATTTGGTGAAATAATGTTTATGTTGGCAACATAAAACAGTAAAAGGAGATGAACACAGAAGAACAATGTTCCACGAGTTTCAGTCTTAGAGGGAAACTACACAGAGATTGAAATACTCTGAGTAACGCTGGGATGATATTGGAAAGGAAGCAGTTATTTAGTGCTGCTCAGTAAGAGCATGAGAATTAATGCTCACAGTACCAATAAGTGCTTTTGTTTGTGTGCAAAGTTTTGCAGTGATAATGCTATGTAAATTAAACTGAGAAAAAAAAAACATTGTATGAAAATCACTTGTCACTGGGGCAATTCACCTATAGCAAATACCATCACAACAAATTGGTCGCTCAGGGTGTATTGTAACGTGCTCTGTGTTGGTTTTTTTCTTTTGAAGGGGCCCATTCTGATGGAGTTACAGACATACCGTTACCATGGGCACAGTATGAGTGACCCCGGGATAAGGTACTGTGACATAGGGCTCCTTGGCATTCACTAAGACCTGTTGATGGCCAGAATCTGACACTCTTGGTTTCAGTGTTTAAATCCATTGTGAGGTCTATAGCAAAGTTATGATGAAACTGCTGTGAGCAGTCTGCTTGCTGCTTGTCAACTCATCTCACTGCTGAGTTGATTAATCTGTAATTGTTTTACTTGCAGCAGTAAGAGAGTGTGTTTTAGAATGAGCACAGTGTCAGTTAAACTGCTGTGCTTTGTGTCAGTGAATTCTGCTTTCAGTGAGACTGACTTTATGGTGTGCTCTAATTAAGCCCTGGCTGAAACAGCTTATTTATTTATTACAAATACAGATGTGCTGGAAAGATGTGAAGTAGTAAGAGGTGTGTCCCAACAAAGCATTGGGAACTTGTGGTGAATTGGAAGTGGGCAGCAAGTCACTGAGACCATGTGTTTGCCCCCCTCCCCCTTGTAGTAACTGTTTGAGGCTGGGGCTGCACCCCTTCCCCTGCCTACAGTATAATTTTGCTGGAGCTACTTAAGGTTGGTTCCTGCTTAGAGGTCTGAGCAGTGTTGTGGTGTAGCTGTGCCTCCCCAGGTGCTGAATGTCACTGTATTTGCATTGCATTCCCCACGGTTTGCCCCCTCTTGTAAAAGTGAGCTGTGTCCAGAACCTTGCCGCTGTTCAAGGACGTCACCGAAGAAGCTCATGTCTTTGCCTGTCTTGCTCCTAGCTACCGTACCAGAGAAGAAATTCAAGAAGTGAGAAGCAAAAGTGATCCCATTACTTTGCTGAAGGACAGAATGGTCAACAATAACCTTGCTAGCATTGAAGAACTGAAGGTAGGGCTTTTAGCTGCTATTTAAGCAAACTCTTGAGCATTCCCACACTAACCATCTCTGAAAAGCACATCATGGGCCATTGCTTGAACTTTGAAGAACTTCAAAGAACATTTTAACATCAGTTTGATGGGAGAAGTTTTGTGGCTGGCTGGTTGATGCAGTTGTGCTTTTCTGGCGAGGTGTTTTGCTTTTGAGTACCAGTTGTAACTGGGCACCTTAAGGCTGTGTGTATGGGCAGAGGGGCTTCAAACCCAGCTCCTGCCATTTCTGAACATGTAGAAATGCAAGTTACACAGGCTTTCTCTGCTACCACGGCAGGGAGTAAGTGTCTGAAAGCGAGATTACCAGTAGGGAAGAAGCCTAGGGATGGAGCCTGGAGCCTTGAAAGCGGATGGTGTGAATACTTCCATATGCTCTGTTTGAAACCATGTCCGTTGTCACGCTGTCAGCTGATGATGTGGTGGCTCAGGGGTGTCAGTGGCAGGGTGTTACCTGTGCTGTCCAAAAGGGACAGATGCAGCAGTGTAGGGAGAAGGCAGCTTTCACAGGTTTTTAATTAATGTTTATAGACAGTGTTATCGATTGGTCTGACCAGTGCTTAATTGGTGCATTGAAGTTCAACATAATGCTGATTTTTCTGAGCTGTCTTCTAATAGGCAACCATTTTTTATTTAGGAAATTGACGTGGCTGTAAGGAAGGAGATCGAGGAAGCTGCTCAGTTTGCTACCACTGACCCAGAGCCACCACTGGAAGAATTAGGTAACCACATCTACTTCAACGAGCCACCTTTTGAAGTGCGTGGCCCAAATCAGTGGATAAGGTACAAGTCAGTCAGCTAAAGGTCGCCTTTGGTGGTGTAACTTATTCGTAAGAATAAGGGAATGCATATACAGGAACTATAATGCCTTGGAAACAACCCTTAAGCTTATTTAAAAGCTCTTTCAAAAGAGCAGAGGTGTAGGGAAATCCATGTCACTATGGATTTGCTTAAATGTGCTGAATGTTGTTGCAGAAGGAGCTAAGTTAAGAGAAAACCATGGTTTATTTAAATTGCTATATTTGCTTTACTGATTTTTTTTTTTTTTGATTGCTGTATGTGTTATGTACAGTGTAAAAAAAAATCTATTAAACTTTAACAACCTTTGTTGGGTGGTCTGATTGCTGTTTCCTGATGAACCACCTTCCAACCTCCCCCCAAAAAAGCCATTCAGATGCTGTGTTTGTGCTGCAGGGAAGTTACCAAATGAAAATCTCACACCAGGCTTTTGCGTTCAGTGAGAGCAGCTTTAATACACGAAGCTATATACATTCACAGGTGACGAGGTGACACATGCTTTAGCATAGCCCCTTCCTGCTCAAACCATCAGCCAGCAGAACTGTAACACTCTTTAAGTTCACAGTTTTCACAATGCTGAAACCCACCCAGGTGTGTGGTACCTCTCTGGAGAAAAGGGGTTGTTTTTTTCCCCTTCAGCTAATGCTTTGTGGTACAGGGACGGGCATTTGACTTCTGCGTTACTCCCAGAAATAATTTAATGCATCAACACCGACTTAAAAGCTGTTACTCTTCACTGTGCATCACACTGATGGTCACAGAAGCTACGTCATTGTGCAAAACCTGCAAGGCCGCTGTACATCTGTATATACATCTAATATTTAAGTGTTAGGAATGTATTTTTCATTTGCTTAATCCCATTGCACATCCTCCTTCCGAAGCTTCACTCTCCTTGTGCTGGGGTCTTAGTGGATGTTTGTCGGTGGTTTAATATTGCATTCCAAATTCTGCAGAGAAGACCACCCCTGGATGAAGAAGAGCAGACACCAGTTATGGGGAAAGCCCCTCATCTCCATTAATTTTAAGTGAACAAGAAGTAAAAATCTAGAAACCCCAAAGGTACACCAGTTATGACAGGAAAGAGAAAACACTACACTGCTTTAAGGTTACAGCTAAAGCAACTTCTTCCAGGTCAGCCAGGAGTTAACAGAATGATGACTGAAACTCAATTCAACAGATAGGAAAAAGAAATTCTTTAGGCCTGTTTTCCATATGATAACATCACCCTGACTGGTGCAGAAGCCCAGTTCCCAAGACTGGTTCCCAACCTTGATAAATGCCAAAACTTGGATGGCATGAAGCACCCTAGGGGAAGTCGTTAACACTTGGGGCAGTGAAAGTTTTTCACCTTAACAGAAAATCAGGGGAAAATCCCAGTAGTGGCCACAGAACTACCACTGAGCTACATGAACAGTCTTCTGAAACAATTCAGTTCATGGGTAAGAGCTGAGAAGTACTTTCTTACCGCAGCTGGAGATACCGCAGATCATCTTTAGTGATATCATTAAGGACAGCACTTAGTGTATAATCTTCTTCAGCAAACTAAAAGGCATATTAATTTCTTAATTAATATTCCTTCTTTGAAACAAACCTGCTGATTATGAGTATAATGACCTTTTTTTAAAAAAAAAAAAGGGAGTGGTGGTGTTTTTGTGGGGTTTTGTTTTTTTTTTACCCTCTTAATTGCCTCCAAATCTGCTCCTTGTTGTTTCAGCCAGTTCATGAGCTCAGGGTCTGCATTCTCTCTAACAGTTGTCGCACACCATTGGGAATCTTTAACAGAAAACAAAAGTACAGGTTAATACAGCCCAAAACTTGGACAAAAAGGATGTTTGGTTTGTTTTTTTTTTCAGACTATGGCACCTAAAAATAGATGTTTGTTTTACATTACCCTGAGCCAAATCAAATAAACCACGAACCAATACATTTCTGTGCAGCTGTCAGAGCATGCAGGATGTCCTCATACCTTCAGGGTTAAGTTTTAATCGTAGCAGGCTTAATTCCTGGGTTTTTTGCTCCAGAGATTGTCGTAAGAGAGTCTGATACTCTTTCTCCTTCTGAACAAGGTTTTCCAAAAGCCTGTTAGCATATGAGAGATCAAACACAACCATACTAAGAATAAAAACAGCTGAAAAAAGCATTGCTCGTTTTTAACAACTACCAAAGGACAGAGAGACCTCAGAGATACTCTCTTAAGTATTCTACAGCTTACAGACTTCATTTTGCTTGGCTGAGACTCAATGTAGTGGGGGCACTTTAAGGATTTCCACTTGGCAGATTTAGTAAGGAGCTTGTAAATTCTGTTGCTATTGTGCAGCCTCCCTGGGCAGAGCTGCTGCCTTCATACTGTAATTTACTGCTGCACAGTGGTGTAATGCCCATGTTTTACCAGGGACTTTCTGATCACAGATTTACATCACACCCATAAAGAAGAATGGGACCTTGAGGTATCAACACCTGGGCAGCAGCCCACAGATGTAATGCGTGAGGAACAGGTGCAGGTGCTGCTGGGCTCTACTTGTGCATATTAGCAGGCAGCCTGTCCAGCAGGCCAGGGCAGAGCTGCTCTGGCCCTTCTTGCAGGACCAGCTCTGAGGACACTGGTGCTGCATCAGGTGGCATCCAAGGACCTCAGGGAGTGAGAAGGAAACCAGCACGGTTTGGCTCGAGCCAAACTGCTTAACAAGAGAAACCCAACATGACATTCTGCAATTACGAAATGAACCCCATGGAAACAAGAGTGGTACTGACGGCTGCTGAGCTGTCACATGTGTGCTGCTGGTGTGTCCTGAATCCCTTTGTGTTCCGGAAGGGCTGCTTCAGCACGAGGCAGGCAGTAAGTGAGTGGTGTTTATGTTACATGCACACATTGCCGTAGAAAGTGAGGCCTACATGGGAGCTTTTCAAAGCCCGCCTGAAAGTAAACCCCCAGTCTATATAGGAGGGTTACCTTAAGGTCTCTTGTTTGAGTCTGCCCAACTCTAGGCTGAGCTGTTGCTGAGCCTCATTTGACACCACGGAACTAAGGGTGCTGACTCCTGACGTGACGGCAGGATCCTCGGCCCCGTTTTGCTCAGTGGGCTGGTAACTGTCCTCCACTTCATCGCCGTCCTTGTCTCCACCTTCAGCTTCCAAGGCCGGCTCGAAGTGCGCTCGGAGCTCTGGTAAAAGGGAACAGGGTGAGAAGAGGTTTTTTTTGACAAGTCTGTCTGCAGAGGTACTACAGTGTGTTCTTGGTGGGTGGGGAGCTGTGGCTGTGGAAGTGGGCTGTTTGCACAACGCGCTGTTTTGCAACATCGAGCAAGGGAGTAGCAAAGCTTTAGGAGACCTGGACCACAGGTTCTCTGGCATCAGTTCTAAAATGAGTGGCAGTCTTAATAATAGCTCAGTTACAGTGTACCAGCAGAGGTAGGTAGCTGTAACTGAGAGCTGTTGAGGGGACAAATACATTTGTGATGAAACGAGTAAGATGATGGGTCATTAAATGAGAACCCCTGGGAAAAAAAGAAAAAAAAAAAAAAGAAAAAGAAAGAAAAAAGTTGTTTTCCCCTGATGCCTTGCACCAAAGAGTTTATTTACAAAGCGTTCTCCCAGTAGCACTTCTAACCCCAGTTTTCTTAGGACTTGCTGCAGGGGTCACCCTTCCCACCAAAGCAGTTGCCATTTTTCTCCCACAAAGTCCAAAAACCAGCTGATTTGGCTTAAGAGCCCTAGCAGCTTTGGTGTGAAAGAGCTCACCATCACTCAAGTGTTCTCAGAGCATTCTCATACTGGAAGGGGTGCTCAGCCCCCTAAAGAGTTACAAAACTACTTTCATATTTTTAGCTCAAACTTATTCCTAGGCAGTTCTTAGTCATTTGTCATCCTCCTCCTCACTGGGGGTGCTTTGTCCTGTTACCCATCCATAGGTCATAATCAGGCTTCTCCTCATATCGATGCACTCCCTTCTCTGCACCTGCTCCACAGAACATGTAACCAGGCCTGTGCAGTGTTACCCACCTTGGATGTCATTAAATGTTGTACAGAGCCTGTTTCTTTCTTACCAGGAAGCCTCCAGCTTGGACTGAATTTAATTTGCCTTTTTTGTCACAGTTGGATGACACCGATGGTGCAGAACCGCTGGTTATCTCCTCATTATGTGCTTTTTTAGGGCAAGAGCAGCAGTAATCCTCCAGATCAGCACTTCTTTCAGTACAACAGTCTGACCCGGTGCCTTTGATGTAGTGGCACATGGGATGCACTTACCGGCATGCTGACAGATTAAACGTCTCAATTGTTCCATTTGCCAGAGCGCTTTGACATGCAAACAGCCTGTTTAAAGTTTATTTTATTTAAAAGATTATTTTTAGCTGCTTTGATTTACCTGGAATAAGAATAGTGACTGCTGCTTGGACCGCACGGCGAATGATGTTATCCATCGCAAACATCCAGTGGGGCCTTATTAAGTGATTTCTTAGTACTTTGTTCACCTGTAATTAAATAAGCACGTTAAAGTAGCAGCAAACAACACTGGCTTACACATCAGGGGAAATAATCTTGTTCTTCAGTAGTCAGATGAAGTGTTACAAATTAACAAACCGCACTAAAACCCTCCCACCCTTCAAACTCTAAACCACAGATTTGACAGTTCTAGGCTAGAGTTCTCAATCTGTGCCCAGAGGGTGACATTCAAGCCCCTCTACAATCCAAGGAGGAAGAGGAAGGAGGAAGACTGGGGAACCTGCAACCCTCTGGGGTGATCTGTCTGCAAAAATTCCTCCCCCTTGTGCTAGGCAACGGACTCACCGCATCCTGAAATCCAAACAGCACCAGATGAATCTGATTGATGGAAGTGCTGTCAAAGTCCAAATCCATTTTCAGTTTGGATATGGTAGAAGCCATCACTCTCTGCTCAGGAGAGCGTATAAAGTCCCTTAAAATCCCAATAATTTGCTTGATATGGGCCACTGAAAGTTGTAGTTCTTCAGAGCTCTGGAGAAAAGATAATGAATGTATTGCAAGTAAATCCCAGAGTCATTAAACAGCCAATTGGAAGCATTAGCATTTGTAGAGTTACAACTTCTAGCTCTGCCCATGCACATTTCACACGGATGCACAGAAACTACAGAACTTTTGTTTCTGGAAAGCCTGTGCTTTCTACCTGTTTCTAACTATTTTATTTTAACAGTAATTCCTGTTTTCCAAAATACAAGTGAAGTTGTCTGTTGCTGTGGGTGTCACAAGGGAAGAGGTTCCAGATAACACCTATACATTTCTACAGCGTACTGCAGAGGGCAGCTCTCCTCCACAAAATCAGGAGAGGGAGTCTGTAAGAGACCCAAATTTTTAGACGCTGTGCTTTCAGTAAGCTGAATCTGGACTTAGTGCTAATTACGCAGATATTTGATTTCCTTAGGCAAAAAAAAAAAAAAAAAAAATTTATATACGCAGTTATCATAAGCCAGAAAAAGGTCTGAGATCACACAGTGATAGGACTCAAATCTTCCTTCTAGGATTTGCAGTCCACACACCACCCACCTCCCCCTCCCCCCCCCCAGTTAAAGCCATCCAAACGCCTCTGAGAACAATGTGTGCAATTAAAAGGCAAAGGGACAAGCATGACAAAGTACAGAAAAGAGATGATTAGGGCAGTGCTGTAAAACAGCTGGAGACTGAGCTCGGACTTTCTGTTACTAAATAATCCTTCTTTATCCTGGAAAATATTTATAGCCCTGGTTATTTCTGACTGAGACCTCACATATGAGTTCCAGGCCTCTGTAATGCTGTATGCTATTCTGCACACGAAATTCAGAGCAGGTATTTACCCCAGTTGCTTAACCAGTCCCAGTTTGTGGCCCATTCTCTGGGGCCTGTAAAGTCTGGGGCAATCCAGTCTGCACCGTGAGGCAATTTGGAGGGTGAAGCAAACCCCTGTGCTGCGCAGGCCGGGCTGGAGCTGCTGTAGGGCCCCCATCAGCGGTGCTGCACATGCCTTTGTGCCATGACCAAAGGCTGAGGGGGGATACCACACCATGGGAGCAGCCCCCCTTTCTGTCAGTGGAGCCCTGTGAGAACCCACAGCTTTAGTAAGAACAGAGAACGTCAGTGCCACTGTAGAAGCAGCCATTAAGGAGAAAAGGCTCAGCAGCCAGCTCGTTACTGGTGTGTGGCACTGCGTGGCTGCAGGTTAACCAAACACAGGATTTCTCCTGCTCCCCTTTAGGCACTAGGCCTTCCCAATCAACCCATACCTCTGCAGGAATCTGCCTGTGCTTTATTAAGATCCATGCGTGGCACCTATTTTACATATTTTGAATTAAAAGCCATTAATCAGATCGCTATCCTTAAATCAAATCATACCTGTTACTATCTGGTGTTCCATTTCCACATCTTTAAAGCCCAAACCAAGAAAGCCCTAAAGCACTAAGATCAGCCCTGCAACTCCACACCAAAAGCCCCATAAAGACATTCAGAAAGAGCAATTCAAGCATCTTCATTTATTAGCTTTCAGGAAAGAAGTAACACTGCCTAGCCTGCCATTTTCCTTTTGACCTGAGAACTGGAAAGCTGAAGTGAAATTACCTGTGCAATACAGTCCTGCAGATTGGAAGCAACTTTATTCTGCTCTTCCTTAAGGATTTTATATAGGATGGCTCGGCGCTCGCTGTCCTTCCGCAGCAGGAACAGGCCCGAATCCTTATCCTCCACAGAAGGAGAGGCGCCCCTGTCCTCGGAGGCCAAGCCCTCGTCAGGCACACTGTGTCACAGGAGAGACCTCGGCAATTAGCAACACAGCAGTGCTGCCAGAAGAGAGCAGGGATACTTCAGAGGTTAAAAAGCAAGCTGAATTACAGCAGTGGATCCATCAGTCTGTTAAACACTAATTCTGGGGCAGAAGATGGCTCAGATCCTCAGCTGGTCTGAACCTCACTGAAGCCAGAAGCACAAGGCTGGTTTCATCCCACTAAAAAGCTGGCATTAATGTCACCCAGCACCGGCTCAGTTTTGGGAAGGAAAGCTGAAATCCCTGGACTATTCATTTTTCGCTGACCCCACAATGTAACAGAGTCATCTGGAAGCCTTTCTTTGTGCCCTCTGATCAGCAGAACTGCCTTTCTGCTGCTCCTTTCCCACATTTGTTTCGTAAGTGCATGGAACTCTCCCACTGACTTCTGAATCCATAGCCTCTCAGCCAATAAGATGACTGAGATTTATTCACTGGGGAGGGAAAAGTAAATAAATATGTGGGAACCTTAAGGACAAAGAATCACTGTTCATTAATTAAATATTGACAACATATAAATTAACTGGAAAATTGCCTATGCAACTTGCTTGCTATTTAACACACCTGCTTACCTAGTCATTATGTGAAAAATTGCCCTCAGATAAAATATAATGTGGATTAAATCCACATAATCCCTCATAGGTGTCAAGTGAAAAGCAAATGCCTTACCTTAGTAAGTGGGAAAAGGGAGGCGGTGTCTGAATCTCTGAAACGGTTCTCTTTGGCCTTTCAAAAAACATGTCATGCTGCACATCAGAGTCTGGGGAAACAGAGCCGTGCTCACTGCTGCTACTGCCAGCCTGCTCTCCGTGGATCAGCAGCGGGAGGGATGTATTACGATTGTAATCTGGGAGCAGACATTGTGAAACATGTAGCAGAACCAGGCAGGAAAGGGCAACGCACTTAAAACAGCTGTGATCATCTTCAGTGATGTATCAGGCTCTCCTTCGGAGCGGCTGAGGGAGAGGCAGCCCCTTTGATAGAAGGCAGCAACGCAACTCACATTCACCGGATGCATAAGGAATAAACAGCACAAACAAGCTAAGGCTGAGCTGAAAGACAGCAAAGCAGCTGGATACACACATGGGATGCCATCTCGTTCCTCTTGCACACACACACACACACACTGTACCCCCCGCTTGGTGTTGGTGTCACAAAGCGATACAACTGGATAAACAGCTGTTTAAAGAACCTGACTCAAAGCAACAGCGCAGCAGCAGCTGCTCCACCAGCCATATCTGCAAGCAGAGAGAGCTCTTCTACTGCCCTCCTCAACTGCCTGACTCTGTTAATGGACTTAAATTTGCTCCCTCTCTGACACGGGAGTGATCTGCCTTGCTTGCATGTCCCCTTGCCCTCAGTAAGGACTCTCTCAGCACTAGCCTGGAGGAAATCTCCTGTCCCTTTCCAATTCATCTTGAAAGTAAGAAGAAATTAAAAAAAACCCCAACAGATATTGCGAGCTTGCTCTAATCCTGATTGCCATTTTTCAGGTGTGTGACAGGAAAGGTAAGGAGTAAGTTCTGTCAACTCAGAGCGCACACATCCATGAAGTATCACAGAAGCAACTGATGCTTGTCACTACGAATTGGGGGGAGGGGGGGAGGTGTGTGTGTGGAGAAGAGAACAGTAAGATAAAAGTTGTTCTGAAAGCTCTGATGTACTCCATGGTACTTGATTGATGTTCAGATGGCTGAGGTTAAACAGTCACAGAAATGAAACAATATATGTCACCTTGGGAAAACTGGTGCAAGGCACCTCAGCAGTACACAAAATTGAAGGTTGCTGTCCCAAAAGAAAAAAGGCTGAGATTTGCTCCAGGCTGCCTTTATTATTGGAAAGAAAAAGGGGATAGAGACAGGATGGAAAGATGGGGGCAAAGCTGAGGACATTGATGGTGAGGGAAACGGTAGAGGAAGGAGACAGGGAGAACCTCTACAGTTGAGATCGTGGCAACTGCTGGGCCAGGGCCTGGCATAAGTCCCCAAACTGCCTGTGGAGTTGGCTGCAGCAGCCAGCACAGCTTTCCCAGCTCCAGCACAGTGAAGCAGACGCTCTGCTGCAGCCACGTTGCCTTTCCCTCTGCTCACCCGTAAACAGTTCTCATGGCATTTGCCCACTCTGCTCATGGCTGTGACCGAGCTTGCTTCTTGCTGCAGCCCAGTGCCCAACCCCACAGCGCCAGATCCTCGGCCATCTGAAGGAGCTCCACAGCCTCATCAACGAAAGAGAGAGGAGAAGAAAGGAGGAAGGCAGGAGGAAGGACAGGGTGCACTTCCCCCAGTATTTGACAAGGAGCCTGCTGCTCCCAGGGCAGCTAGCAAGGCCTGCTCCAGCCTTTCTAATGCCATGCAGTTTTCCCAGCGTCCTCAGGCAGGGGCTGGAAAGGCGACAGGAGAGCGGTGTCGCAGTGGGGCAGAAGACCAATAGGTCCAGCCTGGCTGAGCAGAGCCAGCTCGCTCTCCCAGCCTAACCTAAGGGATCGCAGTTCTCTACACCCCTCCAGACTAGAGAAGATGCCTGTTTCCTTGCTGAAACAAAATACAGCTAGGTGTTAGAAATTCTCTGCTATTTTTCCCCCTTAGGATTCCATTCTTTCAAATGTTCCCTGACAAGTGGGAAAAGGCTCAAAAAGGGAAGCAATTCAATTTGCACTGGGAGCGTGGGCATGTATGTGTGCAGACAGGGAAGAGAAGCAGCAAGACCAAGAGCTTTCCTTGTTTTTAAATGGAGAGTTCCTCCAAACACAGATTATTTATCTGGCAGGTCTATATTAAGATTTGTTATCTTATCACTGAGAAAGTGGTTGATACATTGTGGGTGAGGGGAGCGGGGAAGAAAACACTAGGCAGATAAAACAACACGCTGAACAGCTACTTCAGCACCTATATAATGCAGAGTTTCCAAGTTAGATGCCAAGTTGGCAAACGCTGACCCTTGTAGGCCTGAACACCTAATAGACCCACTTTTTCAGGTTCCAAGGACTCAGATCCCCAAAGTGTATCCAAAGTGAATCCAAAGTGCAGAACTGCTTTGGAAAGTCTTCACCAAATGTCATTTTCCTAGTTTTAATATGCTATGAGGCATTTATTTTTTTGTGAGAGGATAAAACAGAGTTGGGGGGTTTCAGCAAGCAAAACACATGACAAGCAAGTCACTGTATTTTGTGGGAACTGTTAAATTTATCTAATTACAAATCACAGGCACTTTCAACGGTTGAGTTCCTGCTGCTTTCCTGGCACAAGAAACATCCTTAGTAAAAGAGAGTGCTTAATGATTCCAATTTTTTCTTTAACACTTAATGATGATGCTGACTTGTATTTGGCTGATAATTCCTTACCTGATGGCTTGAATGCAATCCTGCTTTTCTTGCCCTTGTTTACTTGTTTCAGGAAGGAATCTCTGAGCAAATCGGATGCTGTAACACGCTTACTAGGATCAGGTTCAAAACAGAGCAAAATAAAGGCCCTTGTTTCAGCAGACAGTGATTCTGGAATTTCAGGATGAATCTTAAACATCCCAACCTGCGAGTAAAACACAGATAGAAATTCTTTTTACTGAATAATTTTACTAAGCAGCTTCAAGGAGACCATGGGTGAAAGCTTTCTTAGTATTATCTCTCAGACTTGCTGACCCTTATGGAAAAGGAGCAATCCAGGTACCCACATAGAGCAGGGAAGTGACAAGGCTCTAAACCTGTTTTACTGCCATGTAAACATGGTGTGAATGTCCACGTGGCATTACACAAATGTCAACTTACAGATGTATCCAGCCATCTACTGTCAGCAACCTCAGGACCCAGGCATTATCCACACCATGTGCTTCAAATGCTGCCTCTCCTACCAGTGCTGAGAAGTGCAACCCCTTCAGCTATTGCATATGCTGCCCATCACCCTGCCCAGTACCTTGCCTCTCCGTTGCTGACTCCTCCAGCACATTTGTGCCCAGGAACAGGAATAGCTTCCTCCTCTAGCACCAGCTGCCTGGGGCCTGCACCTGTTCTGCTCCTGCCACTGCCAAATTTCCTCCTACGAGTGCTCACGATGACCTTGCCAGATCCTGTCACCACCCTTGGCACTCAGGCCAGATGACTTCCCTAGCTTTTCAGTGTTACTTAACTGAAAAATCACATCATGTTCAAAGGTTTAACGAGACCCCTCCACTCCTTAAGTAATGAAAAATGTGCTGCTACAGGTTGCTCCCTAGTGACGTATCCAATTCCTTCACTTCCTCCTTATTCTGTCATGCCAATCCAGCATAAATGTTTTGAAGTGAGCATTGCATAACACGTGTGCGCTGTACAGCATGTATCCAGCGAGATTACGGCTTGTAGTCTGAGCACCTTCACATAAAACAGGCTCTGGAGAACAAGCAGAGGGGTAGTGGCCACAGGGGAGGCAGTAGCCTCGCAGTTAAACAAGTGCCAGCTGCTTACTAAAACGAAGAGTTGTTTAACTAATCTCATTATGCAGCTGCACGACCGCGCTGCGGCATCGTTAAGCGCTCCCAATAGCGGCTCAGTTTCAGCGCAAGCGGAAGCGAGGCCTGCCGAGCAGCCCTGCGCCTCTGGGAATGGCAGTGCAGCATGTAGGAGGCTAATGACGCACTGATCCTGAACCACGACTCCAACCGCCTTCAAAACTCGGGATCTCCCGCATGCAACATGCTTAATAGACACAACTTGCTAACCTCTGCAGTCAAGTTGATGTATTTAATAAAGAAATGGAATAAGTAACTAAATTGATGTTATGTCCTTTTAGCAGGACACCACATCTGTCCATTCACCTTGCCTGACGGAGCATTTTTATCTGATTTGTAAATCAGAGGTGTATTTTGGACAGTGCTTTATAAACAGGGTATATAGTTTCACCTCCTCAAAATGTCAGCCTGGCAAGGTTTTTGCTTTGGAGTGCAGAGAGAAGACAGCCGCCCGCCTGCTGTGCTCTGACAGCTCCTTTTGACACGACATGTCTGTGTCCATGGTCAGCCTCCCTCCTCGTGCACTCTGGGGACAAGTTCAGGCCGCCAGCTTTAGCTGGGGCATGGCCACAAGCTGGTAAAACCTTACACACTAAGCAAAACCTGGGACAGTGCAAACCAGGACCAGGAAATCTGAATGCTCCTCTCTAAGCTTTATATCTGTGGCTCAAGGACAAGGAGTTTTGCCACAGGCATCCTGTAACTCTATGGCAACACTAGCTTTCTTTATCTCCTTTGGATGTCATTTGTTTGCACACCTTTCACACAGAACCAGGCACACACATACTGTGCTCACAGATGAAGTACCAGATAATGTATGCTCAGCTAGGAATTATTTCCAGTTCTCTGTTTCCTCCAGCCCCCTTTTCTCTACTGTATCCAAAACTTTGGTCATTTGCAATGCCTATGCTGACTGCACAGCCAGACTCAGACCTTTGCTCTCCTCACCTGTCCTATGCATGACAGTGTCCACAGGTGGATGTGGTGACCTCAAAAGATCAATATCCCAAGTTTTCCAGATTTCTGTTCTTTTTACGTTCCTGTCCAGTTGGCCTGCTTCATTCTCAGTCTTTGACTTAGTTTCCATCTTGCTTACTTTTATTACACAGTAAAAAGGAATCACAGTTGGCAATTCACGGTGTCCAGCAAGAGGGAGTTCCAAGCAGGTCACAGCAGAGCGAAGAAACAGAAAACCAAACCACATGCTTGACTGTAGCCTATTAATGCAGTCAACTAAAATGCTAAAATCTCTGCCACATGCTTCCAGAAAGGACAAGAAGCATTTGTTTGTACCAGTTCTGAGGCCTCAGAACACAGCTCGGTGGCCTGACAGAGCTTATGGGCAGGACACAGGGACAGGCATGATCCTGCCAGAGCTCACCTCATGAGCCTGTGCAGAGCTCATCAAGCACCCAGAAAGGAACCATCATTTCCTGATGGTTCAATACACTGTGCTGAAAAATAAGACATGTAACTCACTGAGCAGTTCAACAACATGCCAGGTATGTAAGATGAAAAGGCATCTGCCGACAGAACTGTACCTGACATACTGGACAAGGGGCAATGGGTGCAAGTTGGAGCACAGAAAGTTCCATGTGAATGTAAAGAGAAACTTTTTCACAGTGAGGGTGTCAGGGGCCTGCCACAGGCTGCCCAGAGAGGTTGTGGAGTCTCCTTCTCTGGAGACATTCAAAAACCTGGCTGGACACCTTCCTGTATGATTTAATTTAGGTGATCCTGCTCTGGCAGAGGGGTTGGACTAGGTGATCTTTTGGGGTCCCTTCAAACTCCTACCATCCTGTGATTCTGTGATTTACAGCAACATGGGAAAAAAGGCTCTTTCCACGGGTCCCTCAGGAAAGCTTTAGTGATCCAAACCATGTTCACCCAGGGACTGCCTTTTGTAATGTCACAAGGTAACAGTACCAAGGTGACATATTATATTGTTGAAACAACTACATGAAAACCTGTAACCATCCCTTTCTTTGGTGTATGGGACAATTCACAGGCCTAGTGTGACGGATGGCATTACGTGCCATGCCAAATTGCAACCCAGGCTACTATCCTTATTGAGGAAGAATCTGGTTTTGCTACTGTGATTCCATTAATAATTATAGTAATGCTCACACAGTGACTTTCAACAGCACACACAGCAGAATTAACAATATTGATAATTTATAGCAGTTTGCTGGGTAATGGATGTGGTATTTTCTTATCATGACAAGAACAAGGGCTCTGCAAGCAGAAGTGGAAACTTAAGTACTCTACTAAAGGTCTACTGCAAGTCAGTGGAAGAACCAGAATTTTTCAGTCTGTATGTTTGACACACTATCATACCACAGCTTTTATACTGCAGTTAGTTTTAGACTTAGAACAGGTAACTTTTTTCAAACACATTTTGCATCAAAACTCTCCAATTCACTCTCTTCTCAAGCGTCAGTCTGTGCGTTTGAAAACAGGCATGCTAAGAGAAACACAGTACTAGAGCTAACAGTTTAACAAGGAGGTGGCTTTGATCCAAAGGATTTTGGATGTAAAATACAGAGTATTTCACTCCTGTAGTACCTTCCAGAAATCCTGGAAAGTTAGCCCTCCACCCCCTTTCACCATAGCTTCCCACCACATTGCTGAGATCAGGGGACCTTTGAAAGACAAGGCAAAGAGATCCTCCGGGCACGAGGCTTATAAAAGAAGACTTAAAGGAGAAGAAATAACTTGGTCGTTATCACCAGAGAGACTGGCTGCCAAGAAGGAAATCATAACCCAAGATCAGGAGCTGATAGAAGTCAGAGGGTCAAGAATACTAGTTTTCCTAAGTAAGTCCTGACTCATTTTTCAGGTTGTCACTCTGAACCATGACCTATTTCCAGCACAAAAATAAATTATTATCCCCTAGAGCAGCAGAGCTTAGAGCAGAGAAGGATCATCCAGTGAGAATTAAGAACTCAGGTCAGACTGTGGCTTTTTGCAAAACAACTCACATAAGGAAAGATTACTACCAATTAAACTAATATTAAAAAAATTAAGTTAATATTTGAAAATCCATAATCTCTATAGCAAAAACCCAAAGCGCTGTACTTACTTTGAACATTGCTGCTTGAGGCTCCCCTAGCTCATGAAAAGGAGGCTTGCCTGTTGCCATTTCAATAATGGTACAACCCAGTGACCAGATATCAGCTGGTGCACCATATCCTCGTGGTCCTTTATCAATGATTTCTGGAGCCATGTACTGCAAGGTTCCTAGCCAGGACAAAAAGAGTAGTCCAGTGTTACAGTCTTCACTACTATTGAAGAGAATTAACACACCACTAAGCAACCCAAAAATTCTCATACGTAACCTGTAGAGCCATAAGATTTGATTTCCCATACTGGCACAAAAGCTAGACAGAAGTTTATGTTTTAACGTCTTTTCTATATTCTCTCTCTTCCCCCTGCACCCCAGATTTCCAAAACAAGGCTTCAAACTGCTGAAAGCATATTCATGACATAATCCAAATGCTTCCTCAGAACGTAAAATTGTATCAAACCCTTTTTGCAGGCACTAAATTGTAAAGATTGTGCATGTGGGTGATGAAAACCCACAAAGGGACAGTAAGTCTTCATGAGAATCATTTTTCATGTGTTTATCCCTGTAACGAGAAGACTAGTGACATCTACTTTCAAAAAGTTAGTTTGAAAATAAGCTATTTTTGTAAATAGAAAACAACAAATTGAAAAATGTTTTTAAAAAATAATCTCAAGTTTATGCAATAACAATCAAGGGTAAATCAATTACATGATGACTAAATAAGGGAACCCATCATAAATTGCAATTCCAGGAAGTCTTTTGGAATTTCTAAAGCTCTATATGTGGGGAAAATAAGATCCTGCCTAAGCTTATAGTTGGCTCTTAACAGATGAATCTGAATGTCTATAAAGTTTTCTGGTAGACCACATGACTGTAATACTGATTATAGTCCTGACAAACAAAAAGAACAGTAAAAATGAAATAAAGGGTGGTCAGTTTGGAATCACTGGTATTCAATCATACCCTAACACAGGTAACAAGAGGTCTTCACAGGAAAACAGTGCTCACCAACAACAGAAACATCTACACGACGGTACTTTCTCCACATGAATTCCTACCAGGTCTGTTATGACATCTTTAAATTAAATTATGTTTCTTCTTAAGGCTACAATAAAATTGCACTGTGGTAAAGCTGCGAGCTATTAAGTAAAGGACATCTGGTAAAGATAAACAGGACTGACTATTACTATGTTCATGAAATGGGACTGCTGTGGAATAACTGTTCAAGCCACAGCGTTGCCCTCAGGCTGTGTCTCTGGAATGGAGGGATATAACCTTTAAACCACTAGAATTCTGGTTCTTCAATCAAAGAATAATAGAATGGTTTGGGTTGGAAGGAGCTTTAAATATCATCTAACTCCATCTGCCATGTGATTGTAATACATAATTCCTAAAATCCACAGAGTTTATGTACTGAGTTAAGGAACAAAACAAATTGCAAGAGACCTTCTAAGACCCTCTGGGCTACAGTTATATGTGCAATGATTTTTAATCCAAAAAAAGAGAACTTAAGTAAAATATTTATTTTCATGGTAAATTCCATCTCTGAGGCACAACCAAGGCTGCAAATGTGCCAAAAAGCACAGAAGAAGGGCACAAGGAAAGATTAATCTCTTTCTGTTAGACTTCTTCAGATACCATTTCTACATATATCAACTCTAACAAAACAGCCAGCTACTAAAAAGCCACTAAGGAGTACATAAAGCACAGGCAGTGACAGAATGGTTTTCCTCTAATATCTGCCCCAGTTACAGTAGCAATCAGACATATTAGTGACTTCCTGGGCCAAAATTAAACTTTGGAATATGACTCTGAATAGCTACAAAAGGGTCTTCCTCTATGACTTCAACTTTCACCTTATGCAACCCCTTGCTATACTTGAAGTCTTCAGAACACCCTGTAGAAATGAGACACACAGTGTAGCTATACATCACACCACGTGGTAGCGCACCTCTTTTCCATGCAGCATTGAACCAGTGTAACATAAATGGCAAGGACAAACATTGCAGGTGAAACCTGAAAATATTCTTTTCCAGGTACCACAGAGGACCTGGACATACTTGAGAATTATCCATCCAGTTGCATAAGCAAGATTATTATTGAGAAAATTATTTGTTGAATAATTTGTTTGGGAAAGAAAATGGTGAAAGTCCTTCAAGTAGAGCTGCTTCAGGAGCCAGCATTTAACCAGCTCTGTTCAGACGTACCACCATTTATGTACTGAACTGTTGGAGCACCTGTAGACTGAGGAGATGGCTTCTTGTAGCTCTTTGTTCTTAACAAAACATTCCAGTGCTGCATTTAGGATTCCAAACAGGAAAAACGACAATTTTTTTCTTCTATTTAAAGGACTCTTGACTTAATTTAATTCTAACTAAAATCTTCACAGCTTTCAGGGAATAGGTTTGTTTCAAATGCCTGCACCTGATGAGATGTTGATCTCATGATACATGTTTTGTTCAGATTATGGTGTAATATAGGCCCAGTTTCCAGTTCACAAGCTAGGCTAATAATGAGCAAAAAAGCTTAGAAAGGTAAGTTAACCTTAATTTATTTTTTTTATGGCTTCCCTTGTAAGAAAGCTGGAGGAACTGCATGCAGGGTCGTCATCAGATAGGTGAAAGAAGCTTTGATAATCACTTAAAAGGAGGTTGTTGTCTTCTGCCTTCCACACACAACTGACAGATGTGTCTACGTACCACACACTTAACTGCAGGCCGGTATGAGGCGTGTGATTTGCAGCATCAGCTTATGCATGGGGCCATGTAACAAGTAAAAACGTCATGTTACCTACATCTCCACTGATAGAAGAATCAAGTAATTATGTGGTGATGTGTTCATTTTTCAGTGTGGAGTTTCAGCTGTTACTCAACAAATGTTGTTTTCTGTGATTATCGGGAGGTTTTACTACCTTGTGTTATACAAAAGCTTTTCTGTAACTTACCAGCCTAATAGTTTCATGCAAACTGTTCTTCTTTATAGTGGATAATACCAAGTTAGCCAGTGAGCTGGGTCTTGTAATTAATGCCTCAAAAGTGAAAGTATTTATAGGTTTGTGTTTGGCTTTCTGCACTTTAGATACATTTCAGGAAAGCATGCATGTGTGAGTTACTAATACCAAGATTATTAAGTTAAAAAGTTGCTGTATTCAAGTGTTTCCAGATGTAATTGCAACAAATCAATTGCTACTTCATGAAAAATCCTTAGAAGAAAAACCTATTACCCCAGCACGCTGATCGAGTTTGAAACAAAAAAGTAAACTGGGGAAAAAACTGCATTAAAAAAAAACCAAAACAGAGAAGAAGGATAGGAAGGCTGTGTTTATAGTGCTCTCACTCCCATTTGCGCTGTTCTCTGAAAACAGACACCTTTGTGTCTGTTTTGTCTTTGTGTTTTCATCACAAATCCAAAGAGCCTCTTGGCTTTCATGCTAAGTCTGTCATCAGATCCCTTATAAAAACACTAAATTCATCTTACCTGTAAATGTTTCAGTGCATGGATTGATTCCTGCCAGCCGTTTGGAAGTACCAAAATCAGATATCTTTACCACACCACTATAGGTGTTCACCAAAACATTGTCCCCCTGTGGTTTGAATAAGAGAGAGATGGAGTAGGATGGGGGGATAGATGAGTACAGATTCCTAATCCCAACCTCAATACTCCTTCAAGTTTGATGTTTTCTTTGTATTACACCTTTCTACAAAGGAATTTTTCTGGAACACTAAGGAGAAGTTGCTGTATTCAAGGGTTTCCACTTGGGGTTATTTTATTCTTTCATTTTGTTTTAAGCTTCCATGAAATCCCATTAAAAACTCTACTTCACATTAGAGTGAACGTACCAGAAATAAATAAGGCAAAAAGCAAATCACATGGGATGTACTGAAGGAAAATTTACCTTTATATCCCTGTGTACAATCTGGTTCTCATGGAGATACTTAAGGCCTTCCAGAATCTGCTTGGTGTAAAATTTAATTGTAGGTTCTTTCATTGGGCCCCACTTAGATCTTAGGAGAGCTGAGAGGCTGCCTACAAGAGTTAAGAAGAAAGTACATCATGACAGCAAAATTCCCAAATTAACACCAAACATTAAAGCCTGGACTAGGTCTCTGCTCAATATCCTAAATGCAGTACCTATAATTAAGCCAAATTCTTCCTAGATCCTGCAGAGAAAATAATTTGCTGCTGCTGCTGCTCCTCTTGAGTGGTTATCTCTTTCTTGCCAGTCCTGCTTCCAGCTCCATGATAGGAATAACCATTATGACAGGGGTGGATGCATCTCCCTCGCTTCAGTCTAACGACTGTCGAGATGAAGACTAGCAACCATTTAGCCCTTATTGAAATAAAGGCTACAGGTAACACTGCAGGGTACACTGTACTTCAGGAACCACATGCACAGGGAGAGAGAAGCGGATTTACTCGAGATAGGGATGAGAGAAGAAAAAAAGGAGAGTCTCTTCCTTGCAAATATGGGATTAACATCTGGGAGTTTTCAGACACAGAGGAAAGAAACCAAGTAATGGATATTCAGAGTAGGAGACAGATCATCCACACTTCCCCTACTTGTAATAAACTTAATCTCTTTTTTAAAAACCCACATATTTTAAAGATGAAGCAAAATAAAGCCAGTTTTGCTTTTCCTGCTCATAACAAATGAAGAGCAGTGGGCCTACTTAAAGCCAGACAAATTCAGTTAAAGGCATTCTTAGTCCATACCTCCAACTTTATAAAGTTGCCTCAAAGAATGTTGCATAATCTGAACAGCTGGCTCCTTTTTAAGGCTGTCTGAAGAGTTTAAAACATCTGCATTTGTTCAATACTGTCTTGACATTAGCAACTAATCACAGCACATTCCTCTGTGCATATATGAACAGGCAAAAAAGGTATGTAACTACAGCAGCTGATCAACAAGTGCAGGAAAACAAGTGGAAGTGTTGGTATAAACTCATCATATCTGCATCCATCATACCTGTCAGAGGGTCTCAGCTTTCAGGTGAGAAGGTCACAGGAACTCAAAAATTAAACAGCTTCTCCATGCTGAATGCCCCAGATATATTTAGTTAAACACTTTGAATGCTTGTGTCTGCACCTTACCTAAAAAACATGAACTTTTTTCCTGGTTTTCTTATTTCTATTTTTATTTGGGAAATTACATTCATATGAGAATTTAACTCTCATTCTGACACATCCTTGACACTGAAGAGCATATAGCAAAAGGGAGATGGAAATACAACCTGGAGAAGATACAGAGGGACTTCACATCTTAAAGTGTAGAGAAGGCTAAGGGAGTAAATCTGGAAATTATGAGCGAGGGAAGCATATGATTTCTTTCTCCATTCTACTTGGGAAAGAGCAGTGCTTTATATATAGCAGTTACAAAATGATACTTAATTGCTCAATCAGTGTTACTGCTGAACAGAAACTTAGCCTAAAAGGTCCAGCCATTGTTCAGATGTTCAGGCTAAATGGACTGTACAACTCTAACTCCACAATTGTATAACATTGAGTATTTGACACCAAATACATTTAATGACTTTTCTCTAGGCTTATAGTTATTATAGAAAGGGGAGAGGGTACTGGGACCTGGATACTTCAAATCTATTTTTTATATGAGAAGAATGCCACCTGTGGCTAATGTCTCAACAGAAAAGCCATCTACAGTGCACAAACATATTAAGGGCACATCTATCGCCTTTCCCTAAGTTGAGAGTCCCAACTGCTTTTGATTCCTTTGAGAGACTAAGCTCAGCATGATACAAACCTCCTGGCACCTGCTCCATAAAAATCTTAATGTATCCATTTTCTGAAACAGATCCAAGATACTGGACTATGTTCCGATGCTTTAAATATTTATGCAGTGCTATCTCTTCATGAAGAGGTTGAGAATACCTATGAAAAAGAAAAAAACCCAAAAAGCTAGGAGTATCTGATCCTATAGCAAAAGGTTCTAAAGGTTCTAGGCTGGGCTTAAATGATAATTTGCAAACAGAAGGGATTTTAGTGATACCGATGAAACACTTAGCACACATCTTGTCCATGGCAAGCCAGCATGACTGTCTGCCTAATCAGAAAAAGTACAGAGGCAGATCTCAAAGGAATGCTAAAGGAGAAATGTGTCCTCAAAAAATTTATACACACCTTTCTTCTGTCTTGTTACATAGTACTGTCTTTGTCACTGAAACACCTTTTATGCTTTCCCCCTCCCCAAAAAGAATACATCTGCAACTTAAACCCCAAACTATATCTTACTCTAGAACTTGGTAGACTCACAGATTATGAAATTGTATCATGTATATTATATAACTTTCCCCCAAAATGCAATGTCCTTATTCTCAAAAGGGTACTGTTGAATACTGAGAGGAAACAGTAATTGAATAGAAATATATGCTAGGAAAAGCAAAGGTTTCAGTTTTTAGTTTCATTAGCAATACATGTACATAACAAACTAGGTCTTACCTGCTGTCTTTCTCAGGTATTTCTTTGATGGCTATTCGGACTTGATTGCTAAGGTCTCTTCCAGCATAAACTATTCCGTAAGTACCTTTCCCTAGAACTACCCTGTCACCGTTCTCATCATAGTCGTATTCGTACTGCAAGCAGAGAAGGTAAACAAAGCAGTACAGAGATTGTTAGCACTCACACTGGACATCACAGAGTGCTTTACCAACGGCTGACTCAGTGCAGCACGGAGCAGCTTCTGCACCACAGCTGTAGCCCGGCAGCTTTCCCACCCCACTGGTGCACCATACAACATGCAGCATTTCCACGTTACTGGCTTTACAAAACAGCCTTCACTAACCAACTCTGAAATGCATTCACCCCAGCAGGGAAGAGCACTCTACACCAAACTGAATGAAAGGGTGCTGCCAAAAGAACAGATTTGGGTATCATCTCTAAGGTTTGCTCCCAGAGCCCTCAGGGTACACAGATGTATGGAACATAACCTATGGTTTTGAAATCAGCGGGTTAAGAAATTGATAAAAGTGACATTCTCATTACAGTGGGTGGACACTGCTTTAAGACCCTGAACTCTTCTTTGAGCTTAGCCACAGCAAAATTATTTTCTGACGTATTCCTCATATTATGAGCTTTTCCAAAAAGTGGGGGAAAAGAAAGCTCATCTTCTCCAAGGATGAGTAAACAAAAGAAGCGTTGGTTTCCACTGCTGCTGAAACACACTGGGTAATAATGTCAGCTAAGTCACTGCTGCTTCACTGGCTTCAGTACAGCTACATTAATTTACACCACCTCCTGGTCTTGTCCCATTAGGTGATTTGTCCCAGAGCTCTCCTACTATAAAAGTCAGTGAAAAGGCCTTTTTAGAAATGATGCTTAAGTACATCTCAGATACTACATAAAGCCAAACTCCTTAGGAAAGTTGGGTTAAGCAGTACATCTGATTTCAATTGGGGAACTGATAAATTGTATTGAAAAAGAGCTTTTGGAAAGAGTTAAGAAAATAACTGGACAGCTTCACAGCCTCAGATATTATCAGGAGTACACAGACCTCCCCTAGCATATTCCCAGATCCAAGAAGATATCACATATGGGAAAACTGCAGGGTATTCTCTGTGGGTTTGTATGATTTCTCTATTTAAAAAAACAACAAAAGAAACCTTTATAAAATAGCCATAACTATTGACATTTCTATCCATGGGCGCTTTTTCTGCTTCATCCAGTAAGACTCATACAGAATGCAGTCTTGAGATCTAGTTCTTTGCACTGTCTTCCCAGCTCAGATTGCAGATCCAGTACTGCAATGTCCGCGTGTCACATTCCCTGTCTCTTCACCTCAGCAAAGATGGCAAGTTTCACGCTGCTGTATGGAAGGTGCTAAAGCAAAACTGTCTGTCGTTTATCCTAGCAGCATATTCTGCTCAGTGGAAGTAAACCCGAGTTAGCACAGCTTTAGTAGTTTCATTTTCCATGTTTCATCACTCTGCAGTTCCTAACGCAATCCTGTTACACGACAGGCATAACTGACCCAAAACGCCATATGTAGAACTGTCAGGTTCTTTGGTAGGAGCGCAGCCAGCTTTCACAGCTATCCTATGACATAAAACTGCAGGAAAAAGATGGCAGTAACATTGCAGAGTTTAAGATTGACAGCAACCCTATCTGCAACAGACTAGTCCTAAACTAACTCTGTAATGACTGTGGAGAAACCTACGTTCTCCCATCTAGGTCCTACGATACATGAAAAACATTGAGATTTATAGTTCAGTGCTAGTTAGCAGACAGTCTTGTATACACTTGATGCCACTTTACATTTGCCTCCTCTTTTTCCAGCAGCTATAAAGTTTGAACAAATCACTGCTGGCTGCCACTAGTCTGACTATGTGATCCACTGGACGTGTGATGCCACTATTAGGAATGAGTAAACAAGTGTTCATGGCTGACCTTCTGTATCAAGGTGGTAGGGCAGAGTCTGATCTCTAGGATATCCTATTTGGGTACAGTAGTTATGCTTAAAGTGACAGGAACTTCTTCAACATCAGTATCCAGAAGCAAATGCCCTAAGGCAGAAAGGGCTGCCAAAATCACTCTCCCTCCAAATCCCAGTGAGTTGCAGAATGAAACTGTAGTTACTCTCAAATAATACTGCAATCCAAAATGCACAACCCCTTGGAACAACACTCTTGTAAGAATTCTGACTGAAATCATGTTTTCTTCCCCTAAATTGTGCTCAAGGTTATTTCTTCCTCTTCCCCAAATATAAACGGTTCTTTTACTAACGGTAAGAACTTCTGCTTTCTTTGTGCTTGCCAAGACCATACAAAGATGCTTTTTCTGTGTTGCCTCCTCTTAAATGTACAATCTCAGACTTCAGAATGACATTTGTTGTCTCACCTCATTTATAAGCTAACCAAATTGATCTGGACCTTGATTTCTGTTTTAGTGTCCTGACCTAAGACAGGAAAGTACAAGGTGACAATTGTGAAAACTTCAAGCTATGTAGAATGATATAGCTTCAAGATCTTAAATTAATTTATTTAGTGATTTCTCCACGTATCATTTGTTCGTGCGGGATTGTTTCCTGCTGTGCATTCTCAAGTGATTCTTCTGGTTCAGTTTTCAAAAGGATCAAGCTCACTTCCTCTGAGAGACTATGTATGATACAGTTGAATAGACTGTGGTGTTTGAAGATTGTCCTGCTCTTAGCTATGTACGTGAGTATGCAATGTAAAATCTGCAGCTACAGATAATACCCAGTTGTTGCCAAGGCAGAGCGCTGATCCTAGGCCGAGACCCCAGGTGTATGTATTAAGTTGGGCCCAAAAGATACATATATCTTGTCCTTTTCACTTGAGGAGAGAATTGAGTGGCCACGATGCACAAACTTCAGTGCAAAGACTCATCTTCCCCACTGTATGCAATTTCGTTCAATGGTATAGCAGAGGGTCTTCTACTTTCTTTATCATCTTCTGAAGCCTCAGGTACTGCAAAAGGTTCCCTATCATAAAGAGCATCTCTGAGTCATAAACCAAAGAGAACTGCTGGAATAAGACGTGGTCAGAAAGATACCCAGCTCAAACAAACCAGAACAGGGGTTTTATACTCATTAATTGGATTGACTGAATTTGCTTAACCACAAATAGAAGTTACAATCTACTTTTTATGATGGCTATTCAGATTTCACAATTAACAAACAGAAGCACAGGGTATATGCTTTGAGCTAAAAATCTGGACATTTGCTGTGAGGCAGTGTGTCTTATGAAGACAAGGATCCACCTACCCCACATAAAATGTGAAGAACCCTTTCCAAGTTTAGGCTTGTTTTTTCCCCCGGTACTGATTATAAATAAAGTGCAACTAGGTTCCAACCATGGATGTTTCAGTCAAAAGCATGATGGATTAATCTCAGCCTTAAAAATCTGCAAACCTCTGTGACAGAAAAAGCCTGTCAAATGAAATTACTTAGAGTAGTAACAGTATCACACACCATCTAGAAAAACTGAAGTACCTTTGCTAAACGGCTTTTTCCTAGAATTTATTTACTATCTTATCTTTTTCATCCACTTAAGCCATCTGGTATCAGATGATTCTTGTTTATAGTTTTAGCAACACAAATACAAGATCAGTAACACTCTTCATTAGGGATTTATGCAATTTACAGTAGTAACAGGCTCACTTCACTAAAAATGTGGGGTTTTTTTTTTCAAATGAATACAACTCTTGTGTACAAATAGTTTTTTAAGAGTTCAAATTTCATATACAATTAAGTAGTTAAATGCTATTTATTATCTTTCTATATACTTATAGGAAAGTGCAGGGAAGAGAGAGAATGAGCTTCAGAGTTCTTGGATCTTCTATCCCTGACATACCTCTAATGTGTCTCCATCTATTTCTCCTTCTAGTTCCAAAGTACTGCCAACTGCATCAGACAAAATTTCTTTCACCAACCCACAGAATCTAAAAAAAAAATAAATAGCACAGATCACAGAAAAATATCCTTTTAGAGGGAGATTAAACAGATTCTTCACAAGGTGCACTTTGCTTTCAAGCTAACAGACTTTCTTTCATTACTTGCTTTCTCCCTATTTATCTTATTTCAAATGAGGAAGACCTTCTAACACACACTGAAAAGCCTGATTATTTATAAAATTACTTTAATTGCTGTATCAGAACCTAATTCTTGCTTGTTATTGTAATTACACAGTAAAATCTTGGTAAATCAAACTCACATATTTTTGCTGTACACTTTGATGGAAAGTGCCTAGCATCACATTTTCCTTACCAATATAATTAGATAAAAAGCTGAGATATTAAAAAACGTAAGTATTGGTTTCGATGGTTCAAGTCAGTAATGCTAAATTTGTGACATCATATTGGGTAGTTCTCCTTCGGTGTAGTTGCCCTGGGTTTGGTTGGGATAGAGTTAATCTGCTTTCTAGTAGCTAGTGTAGTGCTGTGTTTGGGATTTAGGATGAGAACAAGACACAGAAAAAGAAGAAAATAGCAATGTAATATGATATAATATAATATATATCATTTTCTGAGACCTAATGACATGCAGGTAAACTGATCAGAACCAGCTAACAAGTGTAATGGACATTGCTCTCATCAGCTTAATTATCACTGAATTTACCTCCTTGTGCTGTCTTCAAGGTATATAAATAAATAAATAGTTGGGCAGAAATATCAGCTTTCCATCCTTACTAAATCAATTCTGTTTGGGATGCAATGCCCACACAACTGAACTCACCTACTGCACTGGTTTTCCATGGAAAAGTAGATCTGAAAGTCATCAGAGTTGTCATGGACATAAAGAAAGCAACATCGCTCATCAAACTTGGAAATGCTGTAAAATCCACATTAAGAAAATATTATTTTGGATGTAAGTTTTAGAAGAAATAGAGCAAGGAGAAGTTTTTTTATTATAAACACTTTGCAAATGATTTTTTCAGTTAATTACCTCAGAGATTCATTATGTAATTATATTTCTTTTCCTTACAAGCTTTGTCTTAATTTATCTATTCTACAATCCTGTCTTAGTTTGATAAATGATTAAGCTACTGCTTACTTCGGTACAATACTTGTTCATCTGAAGTGTTTTGAGGTTGATTTGTTGCTCATCTCCCCTTCTGTTTTTACACAGTTCTGTCAGATTTCTTGGTATTTGATGACACCTCCATTGAAAGTGAACTTACTTGACACTAATCTATAAGGAAAGCCTTTCTTTTAAGCAAGTAAGTCTGGCTTTTCTAATTCCTTACTCTGTAAACCCAAACTGGGAAATACATGTGGTGTAGCAGATATTTCACAGTGTATACTTTTTATGGCCTTAATAGTGAGAAACAAGTTTCCAGGTGACCAGTACTTATTCCAAACTGCAGCAGTAATTCTGAAAAAGTGGTTACTTATTGCACATTGTGTTTTGCCATTGTCACAAATATCCCATCTAAATGCACTGAAGTGAAAAGCAAAGTGGCCATAAAACATAGTATCAATATGAAAGTAAACCTAGGAATGAATACCTTATCATTTCAAACACTTATCATTCCAAACACAGTATTATTCCATACAAATGCCCAGTTGCTGTCCCTGTTAAGGTATTACCATTATTTTTGTGCATTGAATTCATTAATTTGATTAGATTCCTGACTGATCTGTTTAGTCAAATTCTCAGAGTTTGCTTAGCCTCTCCTCAGCCAGTTAAAATACGTGACAGTAGATGACAACAAAGTTGCAGGATGTTGTCGACTTGCTGTAGCATCATTAAGGGCTATGTGGACAAATGCTTCCAAAAAAATCACAATTTTGCCAGAAGATTTTTTTCAGAAATATACGAAAATACACTGCACTGATCTGTAGCTTGGTTCTGATATAACCGTTTCTGGTGTAGCAAGGTGGATTAACCTGACATGATAACTGAGACAAAGCAAGATGATTCTTCCAAGGGCAAATATAGGTTGGAACACAGTATGTAAGATGATCTGATTAGTGTAAATACAATGTAAGGGGTTTGACAGAGTATAAGTTAACTGAGACCACTAAATTTATTTTACTAGAACTAATGCAATTTCAAAAGTATAGCAATTTTAAGTTGTCACATACAAAGCAGCATCTAATTCCACTAAGTATAGTGGAATTATAAGACTGCTTCTTTGAGCTTTGCAATCCCTGGCAGTGATTAAGAATCCAAGCAAATTAATTTCTTGCTTCTATTTAATTAAAAGTTATCTTTCTCAATGATTAATTTCTGTGCAATGTGTTGACTGAAGCTAATTAACACATTTCAAAAACATAATGCTGAGTAATGCTCAATCAGCTCCATAGACTTCAGTAATGACATCTTCACATCCACTCACATTTCATTGGAATAGTAAAGTAAAATATCACAGTGAAGACATGGAAAGCAAAGCCTGCTTCTAAAACAAGTAAGTACTGAAGTTATGCTATAATCTATGTCTAAGTTCACAACTGTAGACTTTCACAGCAGTCATTGCTCACTTTATTCAGAAAAATATTTTTTCACTGAGCTTTTTTTCGTTAGGCAAACCATGCAAGTTCAGAGAGGAAAAACTTGGGACCTAAACTTAGGTGCTTCTGGTCAACATTGTGGCCCAGAAACCCTCTGCTTTGACAGCTGAAGAACTCATGAGGTATGTGAATTTATGCTTGTATTTGAATCAGAAAGTTTTTCAACTACTTAAATTTATGCATTTACACAAGTGGTACCAGCCAAGAGCCTCTATATATTTATATCTCTACAAAGGCCAGATCCACCAACATAGTCACTCACCAACTCAGAGAAGTCAAAAGCTCACCTTGCATTCCCTATGCTGGCAGCTCCTTTGGTTCTTTGTTACAGCCTGTGTAACACAGCCAGAGAGCAAGAATGCCACAGACACACTGCCAGGTAAAGTAGCCCAACTTAAGGTATATATGCTAGCTTCTAAACGTAGCAACATATTTTGCAGGTGTTAATACCAAATATAACTCTTTTCTATCCTTTCAGTTCTCAGAACAATCCTGTTCTTTCTAGATAATATTCTAATAATCTTTTTGTACTAATATTTAGACCCACTTGCTTGTGACTAGTGTTTCCGTTAATCTAGGCATCAAAAAATGGAACTACTTTAACTATTTAAAGGCTAATCCTTGAGAAACAGTTGGAATAGATGATCTTGGAGGCCTTTTCCAACCTTAATGATTCTATGAAATTCCACTAGCAGTCTTTTTCCAGCTCAAGAATTCTTTCCTTAGCACAAAGCATGTCCACACGTCATTTAACATTTCTTTTATAATCCAAGTTTTAGCAGGTTTTCAGATAGAGCCATAACAGAAGCATTTCTGAATTCCAAACAGAAAATATGTTTATTTCCTTCCATGGTTTCTTTTTCTTAAAGGAAAACAGCCACAGTGTTCTTTCACTTTTGGAAGGACACTAAAAGAGCTAAGAGCTGTTCTTTCCTTCTGCCCTCCATGTTTTTAAATGCAGAGATGACACTGAAAAATTTAGAATAATATATAAAAAGCAGGTACACAATTGAAAACAGGGGAAGTCTAACAGAGTTAACACATCCACACACATCCCTTAGATGAGTATTCCTATGAGAAATGTACAGCTCTTCCCGTGCATGGAAAAGCAAACTGCTTCTGTGTCGACATTTCAAAGCAGGTTGGACAGAACAAACTTTTGTAATAGGCAATGCAATGCACAGGTTTAAGGCAGAATCCAAATCTCCCACTTAAGGGAACTATAAAACTATAAAGAAAATCCACTTAACTGTTTTCTGACATACCAACCTTATTCCTCTAATGGAAGAAGCTGTAAAATTCCATTCGTGAATCTGTTTCTGTAAAAAACCAAAGAGCTATCTGTAATCAACCACAGTTTAACCCTGACTTACTATTGTAAACAACGTCACAGCACGGTAAGCAAAATGAAGTTTTTCCAACGTGTCTCTTTTCCTTTTCTTCTTCCCCCTTTGAAATAAGATCGATGTATAGGTAAGGAAATGCCATACATCCCTCTCTTACTCATTTGAGAAAAAAACAATATAAATGGCTCAGAGGAGAAGCAAAGGCCACATTTCCTCATATAACATTAAGTCTGAAGAATAAATCTTGAGACACAATTTGCTACACAATATGTTTGCACTGAATGCATCAATGTTTCATATTAAACACGGAGCAGAAAATGCCCCAATCTTATCTAGGCTCAAAGGGAAAGGAATCTTCATACATCTTCCTAAGAGGTACTGAGCCAACAGTGTCAACCTTGGGAGCACAATGGAGGCAAAACAGAGGAAGGATGGCCTATGCCTAGGACCACAGCCCTCCCTACATCTCTAGCTAATGGCTGGTTTGTATTTAGCAGTCCCAGATACACACCAAGAACTTGTTCCATAAATCAAAGTCGTGTCAGGCACATTCACTCTAAGTAGTGAAGTAGAACGGTGTACTGGAAAGTAAGTTCACAGATACAGGTAATAATGTGGTCATCTTCTGCTTTGGTATAATTCTTTTCCACACTTCCCTTTATATTTTTAGTCTATTCTGCACCTATGCTGTTCTGATATTAAGAAGGGGTGGTGAAATACATTCCAGATCGCAAAATTTCAGTTTCACATTGAAAGACATTTCTTACTTTTAAGAGATTAAACTGTCCATAACCGTGCCTACTCCTTTCCTCATCTCCTGTGCCTTATCCAGTCATCCAACACACCAAATATTTTACCTCTTGACATTTATTTGTCACAGGCTGCCACTTTTCCTAGTTTCTAATCTCATAACTGTAAAATTCTAAAATTTCTACAACCTTAAACACAATTCTGGGCTTTATCTTTACTTTTTATCCAGCTTTGAGTGGCATCTTAATAAAAATCACACACTTCTAATGAGTAATTTTATGAGCAGACCAAAAAACCCCAAGTGCTTCTAAGAGACACAGGATAAGTGAAATCTGAACTAGAGCTCAAAATCACCTGTGTTCTAATCATAGTTCCTCCTCTTGCTCTCTCTGTAAATGTCAACTTCTGAATCTGCACAAAAGAGATACTGAGGCTTGTGCTTCACAAAAATGTAGCGAACTTTAAATTATTGTGAAGTGCTCCAAAAATCTACATGTAAAAAGTGACTTTACGCACAACTCATAATACATGAAACACATCTGCTGGTAGTTTTACCATTTCAGTGGGAGAGACATGCCACAGTGAGAGAGATTTTTCATCTGCTTCGTTGTTGATTGAAACATATGCAGGCTGGTAGACTTTAGTTGGCTCTATTACCAAAACCTGAAAGAGAGAACGTTTCTCCTTAATAAACCAGCAGCTAAATACACAACAGCATCTTCAGATGCTCTGATATAGACAATGGGTAATCTCAAAGTAAGGCCTAGAAAATTTCCAGGGGAGAGAGGAGGGCAAGACAAGAGAGGAAGAGGCTGTGTTCCTATGTACAACAAAACAGTATCATCACAGTTTGCTGTAGCAGACTTAAAAGTATTTCTTGGAATGCTTTTAGGGTGGTGGGTTAAATGTTTTGTATAGAGTAAAGATTAGCAGAATGCAGGGTTTTGATTCATGTAATGAAATAAATGTCAGTAAAGCATGTATTGTGTTAAGAGTCTCACAAATCTCGTTACAACCTATCCAGAAACATAAGACACACAAAACTTGTTTGGATATAACATCTTACTGGAAATCTCAGTCCATTAGTCGTTTCTTTCGTTGCCTCAAAAATTATATCTAGCCAGAAAGTCAATCTTTCTTGTCTAGGAGAATGTTCTATGGTGAGTTTCTTGAAACGCTGAATTAACATCAGATTCTGAACTAATGATTTCAAGTACCTAGAATGTATTGAATTAGTGAGTTAACAGAGAGAAAATAAAATTTGACCAGATTCTAAAAGCACTGAACTGACTTATACAATCAAAAAATTCACTGCAAAATCAAATATACTTTGAAAGCTACCATGATGGAAATGATTGTTCTTATTCTTGCAGAATTTTGGAAAGAATAGAAAGTTTAGTCAAGACCTTACGCCATAAGGTCACATGGATGTTCATGAACAGTATCTTTTTGCAAAAGGGTATAGTTACATGAGTAATTACATGGGGATTAGACAGGATATTATGAGCTGGAAGATGGTGGGGAAGGGAAGCAGCAGCTAGCCAAACTCTGAAAAGAATGATTTCACAACCTTTTCACAATTATTTCACAAGGAATCATCACAAACATGTGAATTCTTTCTTATAAAAACGTGCTTCAATGGGACATAAACCCAAAAGCTATGGGTAACTTAATTTCTTACCTTCTCCCTTCCTTCCCAAAACAGAAGAACAGTGTATAAAATTAGAGTTACAAAAAATCTAAGATGGGAAGTCTAGTTAAGTTATCCAAGTGACTACAAGGTGGGCTTTTTTCATTCACCTCTTTCCCCACAGTTGGGAACTGGAGCTACAGCCTTCTGCCACTTACCACACTGGAGGCTTCAGCTTAAAAAGTTTCTCTGCTGCTTGCACTGCTTTACCAACATCATTAGCCAGCATGCTCACACTGAAGAACTGTCCCACATCCCAGTAATTGTTCATTTTTTCTAGGCTTCCTTTTCTTCCCAACAAACTGTTTAATCGTACACCTGTAAAGTTTCAATTAAAACCCATATTTTTTTTCTATCAACAATACACTAATAAATAGTTTTTAACTGGTAAGTCTTATCAGTAAAAGACTAATAAGACCAGATTAAGAATTAGTGATTAAAAAAGTGGATTGAGTTTTCCCCAGAAAAATAACAAACAGCACTGCCCAGCACAGAGGCTGGGACTGCAAACTACATCCTCAGTACAGTTCAGACAGAATTCCAACCACACACAGTGCTGAAAAATGTCTTGTGCTATCTATCTGGGATATCTGTCTCCTGATTCTTGGTGTCAGCTGTGCATCTCTGCGTCCTCAAGATCATCATCTGTTGCAAAAAAATCAATGGGTTGAGGCTTAGGCAAGTCCACCCCAGAGTAAGGTCACGGGAAAGATTTAAAGCCACCTTTGCATTCTTCCCCTTCAATGTTCAAGTACATGTTTCAGACAGGATCTGATCCCAAATATAATTTTCAACTATTATCTTTCTAGGAAGAACTGTATCTGTTTCCATCATATGACTTCTTTCTAGACATATAGTGGTGGGTTTCAGTTAGCACCTACCCGGAAGACAGGAATTTAGGTAGGAAACGAGATACTGTCCTAGTAGGTCCTTCCATACTTTCTGTGGATCTCTCATTTCAGGGACAACAGAAACCCTGTGGACCCTTCCCTGGCATCTCTAAGGAGAGGTGGGCCACACTCTGCCACTTCTTGTCTTTATCCCCTGTTGGCTGTGCAATGGGGTAATCTCTGTGGTGCAGTAAAGGCAGTTTACAGATGGTGCTGAAGTCGGTCCTTGCTTGTTCTCTGGGACCCTTTAGATGGCCCAAGTTACCAGAAAGCTGCTCCAAGGCAACAAGGGTAAAAATGGTCCTTCAGGATCCCTGTGTTTTAGCCCGCTATCCAGGACCCGCCACTAAAGAGCCTAAACCACCTTTCTGTCTGTACCACACATTATTATAAGGGGTTTTTTTTTTTCTATATAAGGAGTGAGGCAGAAAGTTTGTCTGTGGCACTGTGTGCGGATATTTACCTATTTTTCTCAGTTCCATTGAGCTTTCAAACTGTTGTCCTGCAACGAGTAGCAAAACTGCAAGGTTAATTCCAGAGTACAAAGTTGACTGGAGTTCAAAACCTTTGCGATACCTGTGGAAAGGAGTCAAGAGCTCACATCTCACTGTAGAGAATCTCTGAAATATTGCAATGTTTTTGTAGGTATCTTAAGCTATTAATTTACAGTAAGGACTATATGGCTAGTTGGTACCAATGGCACCCTTTGCAAAGAGCAGTTGAAAGAGAGTAGCTTTTTTTTTTTTTTTTTATGGTGAGAAAGAAAAATTGGGTTTTATGTCCTTCCACCTTGTGTAGTTTTGTGAAAATAAAACAAAGTGGTTACTGCACAACTCTTTAAATGCAATAGAGCCAAATTTTATTTTATCATTCATATGAGAAAAGCAAGATGAAAATATTAGTCTTAGGTGCAACTTTTAAAAAAAAGATGCCAAGCCCTTTGCTTTAAAGCTTCATATTCATTAAAGATAATTGAGAGACAGTTGACAAAGGCTGAATGCACACCATTAGCTGCTGCAGGATGAAGAGACCCATCTGAAGCTTCTAAGTTCACTACTACCCATACATGTTGTACTAAGCATGCTGAAGTGATTTGGGGGGCAGGGAGGAGAAGAGAGAGAGGGAGAAGTATTTCACAGTTACAGTACAAACCCACATTGCTAACACTGCTGTACTCAGCAGTAGTTTATATGACTATACAAACATATCTACATGAACAGTATGCCAGTGAGAGCCTGTGTGCACTTGCATGCCTTACCGTCTTAAGAAAATTCGTAATGCAGTTTATCAATATTTTTCCTTATATACAGCAGATCATGGCATTTCCTGGGGATCCTGTGTGGAAACCATCCTTGCACAGAGGACCAATGTAAGTCCTATGCTCTCACCTGTACTTCATTTTGGCCTTGAAGCAGATTAATTGTGTATTTTCTCTAAAAAGACATGGATGAATCATTGTTCCCCTCCAAGAAACTAAGTGTATCATTCTATATTCATGACAGTCTATAAACAGGAGCAAGAAAGCACGTAGCCCAAGATCTGGTGCTCAGTAAACCAATTACTCAAACAGGTTCCTGAAAAAAAAGAGTCAAGTAGACCACTGATCTAATTCTTACAGCCCTGTTTTTCATAACCACAAGTCTGAAGACATTTTTAAATAGCTATTTTTGTTTGTTTGTTTTTTCTGTTACCATTCAATGGCATGGTCTCGGCTATCGGTATCTTTACAGTCAGAATCAAGAAACATATCCTTGTAGATCCTCCCACATAAACAAAACATATCTGGGGCAGGGTGATCACACGTCTGCAGGACTTGAAGCATAACTTGTAGTGCCTTCTCTCTGTCACCCGCATTGTTTCTTCTGAAATGAAATACAGAGGATAAAACAAATTGAGTTCAGATCTGAAACAGTAACGGCAAGATGGCTGGAATAACATTATCCCCCATCTATCCCACAACCCATGCATCATTGCTATATGCAGACTTGACTTTATTTAGACTGATGTATGATTGCTGATTGACTGATAAAACCCACACACATTCTCCTATCATGGGACTCTACTTCTAGCTCATGTAAGAGCCAATTTAAGCCCAGAACTCCTATACGAAGGAAATCTGCCGTCTAACTTCATTCCTTCCTGCAGAAGCAGACAGACTCTGCACATCCTGCAATGAGGAACAAGCACCTGTTTATTCATTTCTTACAATGTTCAACAAAACTGGCCACTTTCAGAACGTGAGCTGACAGCTCATTCAGCTACTCCCAAGATTTCTAATCTTGAATCCAAAGGTTCCAGAACTAATACCAGGAAATACCAACCAAGCACAGGAGAAGCCAGATCAGTGCTATTTTAGCCAAAAAAATGATGGAGCTCAGTGTGGGGCCTTCTAATCACAAGAAGAATAAAAGGGTAAACTGAGCTGTATTTCTTTCTTAACTAAAATTCTTCAGATCACAGAAAAAAACTAGAAAACAAACAGCTGCCATACAGCTTCTTTTAACAAATATTTAACAACTACATCTGTAAGGAATCAGTGATTAAATAACATTTCCACTCCTTTCATTACACACATCAGAGTTTCTGACTCCCTTTACCTTGCTGTTTTTCTAAGTTCAGAATTTGCTATTTACTGCAAAAAGTCGCTTAGAACAAACAAAAATGTCTATTTGCAACAGCAATGCAAACACAGCTTAAGAGTTCAACAGCTTCTTCAAGACATTTTTTAATCCCCAAAGAGATTTAAAATATTTACCAACCCCTTTTCAGAACTGTTTACCATTTTCTAATCCCTACCTAGGTATCCAGGATCAGGCTTACAAGTACTGTGATTACTTTGTCAGCAATGCTAGTAGCAGATAACCATTTCTGGTAAATTTATTGCTTGCATGCCCTGAAAGGATTAATATTTACTGTAAAGTGTCTCAGTTCCTTAGGTAACCAGGTGATGCAATAAGACCAATAACAACACATCTGTAGCAAAATTCAGGCTTTGGTGCATGTTAGGGGACGGAGAACATCTAATAAGATTAAACAGATTTGTAGCTACTTGTGCAGGCTTTTATCCTGCCTTTGATGTCACTGGCAGAGTGTAAACTTTCACAGCAAGCTTTAAAGCACTTTTTTCTTCAGATCGACTGTTGTTCTGAAACTAATGCTGGCCGGTTCACAAGGAGAAAGTTGGGGCTTTTTTTTCACTTTTACAAGAAATAAAGACAAATTAAACAGTCTGGGGGTAAATTTATTCCACAGGTCAGCGTGTTCTAACCAAGCCTGTTCTGACTGAGTGAGATTCTCTCAGCAGGAGTACCCAAATTTCACTGTTGTTAATATGAACACAGGGAAAGTTGCGTTAACAGAGCTTAGGACAAAATTAGGCCCTAAAATGCAAGTCCAACAGCTCCCAGGTTATGTGTAACGTGGTCACAGAAGCCAGCATATGTTCAAGCTTTTGCTGAAACACAAGAAATACACAACCAGTACCTAACTTACAGCACTTCAGCGTGGAAGAAGCAAATCCCCTGAATATGAATTTTATTAGCCAGATCAGAGTCCTATTAGGCTACTACAGAATGGACCCTAACCAGCTTGTTTTACTGCTCCTTAGTCACAGGCCAGCTTGCACTGAAATACATATGTTCCTTGTGGTATCACACAAATTAGTCATTTTGGGAACAAAGTACAATTCCGAAATAGGCATTTTTCATCGGTGCTCTTCACCTTGCTTAGTATCTCCATACCTGGGAGAAGATGCATCCTACCTTAAACAAGTCTGCGCAGACATGCAGTAAAAATATGAGTTACTCTTCACAGTTTGTCTGGGGGAGGGGGGAAGGGGAGCAGTTTTTAAAATCACTAACCACAACCTGAAAATTCTTCCAAATTCTTACCTTTACAACATCTATTTCAATGGTAAATGAGCTAAGAAAAAAAATACTAGTACAATTTATTTAGAAACTACATTAAAACAAAGCACATGTCTTAGGAGAGCTGTTAATAATACTATTTCACCCATTGCTTCCTTTGTTAACACATGTTCATCCTCTCCCTACAAGCCTTGCCTTGCAAAAACTTGCACAGAAAGCAAACAGAGAAAATCAGTCTAGATTATGTGAACACGATTAACTGCAAAAGCTACTGCCAGTGAGGAGAGAGATATCTTCTATTTCTAAATACTAGGGCAATTATGAAAATACCCTAGTGCTCAACAAAGCCCTGCCAAAATTCCCCCACAAGCAAAATGCTGGGAATTAAAAGGAAATGGACAGAGTGTAAAAATGAAAAACATCACGACACCTTGCTACAAATAAGTGGCACACTAATCTTCAGTACTGTGTACAGTTTGAGGCTGCACTGGAAAAAGAAACTAAACTATTAAGATTAGGAGAAAAAAACACCCCAAAATCCAAGGGAGAGAATAACAATCAAAGGGATGTAATAGCATGTTTCTGTATGAAGAAAGCTTCTTTTTAGATAGAAATGACTATACAGAGATTATTTTTTTCCCTAAAAACAAAAGAAATGTTGGCCTGTGGGACACCTTTATAGCCTTTAATCACTTCCTCTAAATTAGTCTCAATGTTCTGTTGCCAGTTTAGCTTTGCCTAATAGCTAGCATCCTCCAGAAACCGCTTGCTGATTTGCTTGCCAATTTGCTCAGTGGAGCATCGTCCCATGATTTATCTGTCTGCTTGCTCTACTGTGTTTCTTTAATCACCGAAGCAGTCTTCTCACTTCCCTGTCTACACAAACCTCTTATCTGTCTCCCCACCCCACCCAACTATCCACTCCTCCTTTACCTCTCTGAATCAATACAAAGTGAGAGATTGTAGCTACACAATAATATGTAGGTATAATAAAACATCTGTAGCTACAAACCTGATGAAAACAGCTTAGCACCTAATACAAATACAACCAGAACTGAGGTCCTTACCGCTGTTTCTCTTCCCTACCTCTCAAGTCATCATCCAGAAGTCATATTCACACCACAGCCTCTCACCTGGAATAACACTGCCTTACAGCAAAAGAAACCCAACCCACAAGTTATCTTTTGTTTCCCCTTTCTTTTTGGTTTCATTGCTTCACACTTCTTTCTTATCTTCCCCGAATCTTTCTCTCCACTGCAGACATTATGAGGAGTCCTAGCTGTAACTATCCCCAAAACAAAAATCCTTCCCACTTCACAGACTGGTTTTACAAGCTTTAAAGTACTGGCATGGTTAAGGAGCCAGAACTACACTCAGCGAACCAAGCCTTTGTCCAACAAAGTTAATAGGAACAGCAGGGATTTCTCTGGGACAAGAACTAGCTTGCTCTCTAAGTAAACAGTTGATACAATCTTTTTTTCTTTCTTCACCTTTTTGTTCACATCTTCCCCTGTATGAACGGTTTCCATCTGTCTAGCTGGAGAAGACTATCTGCTATAGAAAATTCTATGTCAGTGAAAAGTAATTTGCTCAAGGGAATACACCTTTGGGTTTCTTTATATTTCATGTTGAGTTATTAATTAGACCTTATTTTAGGACAACTGTAAGCAAATAGATTTCTTGAAGAGCAATGCACAGGGGAAAAAAAACCCCAACAAACCATAACAAGAAGTTCCAAAAATGTTTCCCCAAAAATAGTCCATTCAAAAAGACTAACCTGTTTTTCCACTCTATTCCTACATGAACCCAGTTTGTCTTCTCATTTCAGCCTTGAAGCAGATATCAATAGTTTACTGCAGATATTATGATTAAACACACCCCCAATCTTACTGTCACATTGCAGAGAAAGTGTCAGACAACCTAATCAGCTTGTATAAATCACACAGAACCATTCATAAAATAACTCATGGTCATATATGATACTGTCTTCATTTATTGTAATGTACAATACCTTTGCTTACAGTAATTACATGTAATTAATAACAAAATATGTATTTTGAATTTTCATGTATAAAAATAGGACATGGTTAGTTAAATATGCCTTAATGACTCCACAGCAGATGATCTGAACTGGTACTAACTGTATAGAAAACCACAGCAAGAAAGATTTTTAAAGAACAATCTTAATTATTGAGGAATACAAGAACTGATTTGAATTAGAGTTATTACACTTGCACTCTCACTTAAAATACAAAACTAATTTGTGAGTTAAGACACATTTCAGTAAGGATGGAATTTCATTGCAGACCCTTTAATATTTCAAATGAGGAATAATATTTGAAATGAGGAAAACTGGGCTTTGAGATTGGACCTAAGTTTGAAAATCTCTAGTTAGATATGACAATGAAAAAGCCCAGCCTTTTACCCCCTCATATATGCTTCAGGTGCTTCATGAAAGCACTCATATAAAATAAGAAACACCATCATGATGTGTTTTTTACTAAATCTGAGTAATTGCAGAATGGAACATTTTAAATAATCAACTGTTTTTCAATGGGAATAATTTCCTATGGCTACTATTATTCACAATTACTAGTGATTTTCTACTTGCACCCTGTAACGCGCTTCACTTGCTAATTGCCTTTTTTTATTATTGTATTGGAATATGTTGCTTGTTAAAAAACAACATGCTGAGTTAAATAATAGTGACTACAGCTGCCCTCATCTTTAATATAAGTGAAGGCAAAACTGCTTTGGAAAGAGAGTGAAGTCGTCACAGCTCTGGCCTCATGCCAGGGCTGGCTTTGGTTTTAAGGTCTGCTCTATTCTGAACAGAATTTGACACAGTCTTTGGCCTCTTTGCAAGCTTCCAGAACTTGGTAGCCCCAGTCCTGGTAAATAAGGCCAACTGGAAAACACCTGAACATAAATGTACTGTTAAATAATCAAAAACTTTCTAGTGAAGTAGATCCTAAGCAAACAGTCAGCTGCCAAACACACTTAGCTTTTCAAATGAAAATATATATCTGTACTTCATCTACTCTCTCTATATATACACACTAAAGCAACATGGTTTTATTACTCTGTTAACCTGATTATAATGAAGTAAAATGCACAGAAATGGATTGCAAAACTTTCCCGTTCCATTGGCTTTGAGCATTATTCATACTTCATGGGACTTGTTCAATGCTTTTAGACAATTTTAGATGAAACACAGAAGGGGAACTGGTCCATTTTATTCTAAAATGATTAAACAAGAGAAAATATTCTAGAAACTATTTTTTAAAATGCAGTATCACAGCTATTGCTTTCTACAAAAGACTTGGTAGAAAGTAGTAGTAGTTTTTGAAAACAAACATTTAGATCTTCTTTCACTGTTTGTTTTGGGTTTTTTTTCCAGAAAAATTGTTAATTAATTATTATTGCTTATAATAAATCCATGATACCTTAAAACAGTGAGTAGTTTGATTCCAAACACAAAAGGCATGTATATATACATAAATAATACATTAACAAAGCATATTAAATCACCCTGCAAGTCTGTCTCCCTTAAGAAGAATCTTGGGAGTTTTTAATTAAAAAAAAAAAAAGGGGGCAAGAATAAAAGCTGTAATATTAGACACAACCAGATTTAACACCATGCCATACACGCAGCTACAGCTTTCACACTAGATATTGAGGCAAATTGCTTGTTGGAGAGGTAACTGGATGTTTTTGCACACTCAGATTCTGTAAGACATCTAATCCCAGCGTGAAAACTTCCCAAAAAGGGATCATTGACAGTGCCTCTGTAGGTGAATTGAGAAATTAACCTCTAAAAGCAGCTATAAGAGCAGTACCTGAAATCATCTGGGAGGAAAACAGAATGGACCAATGTAACACACACAGTGACATGCAAACCACAGCACAACACAAAGGAACGCCCTTTAAAACTGCAAAAATCTTAACATTTTAGAAGAAAACCCCAGGAGTCTAGGTTATTATTAAAATGTAAATTCAAGCCCCACATGTCTACTTGCCAATGTAAAATTAAACTGTGTGATCAAGGGGGGTGGGGTGCATGATTTTTGGTTTATTTGGTTGGTTTGTTTAAAGGAAGCATGAATCCTGGTCATCACATGAAAGAGCTGGTTTTACTCTGAGGTTCTGCCATGGACTGGCATTCACTGTTGATGTTGAGGCCCCCAGACCAGGAATTGGGATGCAGGTAGAGCAGAGGCTGCGATCTGCAGGAGAAAGGACAACCATACACCTGAGGCAGCTGGACGCCATGCTGCATGACTGTCTTCTAGCTTTACGTGTATCCCTTCGCCCAAAGACTTGGCACAGAAACGTGCTCCTCTCAGTTAATAGGAGAACTAGCTTGAGAGACTGAAGGTTAGTAAAGATGCATTTACATTTACTGTTGAAGACAATGGGATTTTTAAATACATGTTCTCGTGCTTTATACATCAAAAGACAAATCACAATGGAAACATCTCAGTTTTGCAAACCTTTACTTTATGGACTTACATATCTGTGTGTTAGCTCCATATCTGTAAATGTAAGTAAAGGCCATTGTTCTATTTCTCTATGATATGGTGCTAAATTAATCAGGTTTTGCAACAATAAACATGAAAGGACCCATAAGGAACCAATGATATTTCAGGTGGGGGGTGGAGGGTATTGCCATATAATAAATGTGTATGTATTTATCTTACGGCACTGCTGCATCTTTAACAAGCAGATCAACGCAAAGTGCTGAGATACTGACCAGCTGGCCTCCAGCTGTTCCAGTGCACCACACCAGGCAAACCTCTCGAGGGAAAAAAAAAATCAGACAGCCTTCAATTAGACACACATTTAAAACAGAGGAAATAAAATGGAAACCTTAATTCAGAAATTTCTGAGCTATCAAGAATCTGGAACTGTGAGAACACTGTTTCATGGCAGCTCCCATACCTCATCTTCTCCTTACACAGCACTTGCCTCCCAGGCAAGGTATACCCATGGACTAAAGCTAACAGCTAACATCTGAAACATCCAGTTTACTTCACAGCAAAGGTGTGAATACAAACATTGAAAACATTCATGTTGCACATTTGGGCTGAACTTACACCTAAAGACATGTTCCATTCTAGGCCTAAATCAAGATACAGGCCTAAATCTCACCTGGAAGACAACAAGGAAAAACATCTTAAACCAATCTATGTCTGTATAAAAGAAAGCACTCTTTTCTCTGCTTGTATGTGGACTCAGAATGAACTAGCTTAAGACAGTGATAGAGGAATGGCCTTTTGCTCCCTAGGACTTCTGAACAAACAGCTAGGAGGGTGATCAATATAGATAGCTGGGCTTGGAAACAAGCACAAGCCTGTCCTTGCAAACATCCTTTATTAGCCTCTGTTATTAGACATGACAAACCTAAGATGCTCTCAATGGTCTACTCTGAAAGGGAAACCAGGGAGGAAGATAGTGATGTGAGTGTAAAAACCTGTTGTGTCCCCTACATATGATAATAGTACTTTAGCACCTTTCTGCACAGTACTCTAGCAGGCATGCCCAGGCTTCCAAGCCAGGTCAGATCCAGGCTGGCTTTGAACCAGAAGACATGCAGCTAGGCTGGAACAGTGCTGAGCCTGAAGGAAAACATCCCTGTCCCTTCCCTTAGCATGACTACTTGACTTGGACCCAGAATGGCACACAACTGTGGTTCAGGTTGGGCTTGTGCCCAGCGAAGACGTGAGGCCCCCAGAAGCAGTCCTCCACCGCTTGCCTGCCGCATCGCTAGCTCTATGCAGCACTGGAGCAACACTGACTTGAAAATGGTAAGTGAAAACAGTTGGCAGCACAACTCAGTTACAGAGTCCAAGAGGAAATAAATGAATGACTTTGTTGATTATGATCACAGTTCTGGTACACTTTCATTATGAAATTAAGCAAACATTAACTTCTGCAAGGTCTGATATTCTTACAGCTGCTAATTCTATTTTTGGCTCAATTAGTTGCATTAATACTGATCTGTATGCTAAAATTAATAGAATATGAAGTTAAAACGTTGTTCTGTGTTTTTACAAATAGATTCTGACTGCATTTTTATAAATAGATTCTGATAGAACTCACTGAAAAGAATTTGGTTTTAATACAGAAAAAATAAGTGATTTTAAAATCCCATGAAGTAAGATGCTAAAAGCAACTCTTAGGGGTCATTTTGAACTAAGTGGACCTGGTCTTAAAATGTTCTTTCAACATCTGTATAAGCAAAATTCTGCATTCTTACTGATGGAAAACTGGCCATTTATTTCTGAAAAAAACCTTTTTTCATAGAAAAGTTTAAATTGTTCCCAGAAGAACACAAGGAGTGTCAATGCTGGTTCAGGCTAGTGACAGATTTAATTTTCATTAAATCTGTCACTAGCCTGAAAACTATTGATGGGGAAAGTGAGTTAATAAGCAATTAATTTTGTCTGGTCTTAAAGCAGGGTGCTATTGGTATTACCAAAGCAGACAATTTAGTGGTATGAGGTTCACATACTGCTCAAAATGCAAAGAATTTGAAGAAAAAGACTGTAATGGAGCTTGCCAATTTTATTACGCATATCTAAATGAAAACATTTTTTAAAACTGATCATATCAGGATATTTTCATAAAGACATGGCATGACCCTAGCATTACTCTTACTGGCAAGTTTAAACACCTGGAGTCAAATTCCTGAAATAATCAAAAGTTGGACAAACAACTTCTGAAAAATCCTTTTTTGAAACCATTTCTCAAGACATTACTATGTAATTTTAAGGAGATTTGAATTTCAGAATCTTTGTATGATCAAACCTGCAATTTTTAGGGGATGGGGGATAAAAGGTGGAAAAACATACCATTTGATAATATTCAATAACTATACAGTCAAGAACATGGTTTATAATTTACAGAATTTAATTAAGGAAATTCCAAAACACTGGGATCTATCAAGAATTGTACCTTGTGTGGTACATAAAAAATTTTATACCAAAAGTGCATTTTTTTGCCTTCAATTTTTAAGCAGCCTAATGAGAAAGCCATCTTTCATTAGGTGTGATACACTGAAAGACACACTTCAGTGAAACTAGTTAGCAGACTCTGTTGATGGTTAACTGGCTAAGATTTAACGGTCCATGATATCAGGAGTGAAGGACCAAGATACCCAGTGAACTGTACATAAGCTGAATCATATGGAAGAACTATATTTATGTATTTGGTATTAAGAGCTAAATATTCATTTATCCTTATTACTAAAAAGGCTTCATCATCATCTAAATTTGGGTTAAAGTTCCAAACATGGGTCTAGTTGTCTTTTTCTATGAAAGATTTGGATGTTGTCTGGCATCTGATATATTTCTTCTCACAGAAGTAATTCTCATGGTAATCCATTCACTTCTTACAATTTTCTTGGTTTTTTTAATTAAAAAAGTCATTTTACATAGGTTCAATTCTAGTCTTAAAAAAAAAAAATCACTATAGCTAGCTGTCATAAAAGCATGGGCATTAGGATTATGCAACACATCAGTCACAGCAGTGCTGTATGCTCCATATACTCTGTCACTCTCTTATTCACTACTAGTCTTTCAAAGATCTAGCGACTTGCCACCGCATCACTCAGATGATCACTCAGCCTATTAAAATCCACCAGATCCTTTTCAAAGGCCACTGTTTTCTATAGTTTGTTGTTGGCACGTACTGCATCTTTGTTCATGTGTGTATGACCTTGCATATGTTGCATAAGAACGATTTACATTTTTTTTTTGGCAGAGAGCACAGTCTATAAATGCTGGAAGAAGACTGTTCTTTGACACAGGGACATCCAATAATTTTCTGAGCAATTATTTTGCATTTACTCCTAAGTCTGATGAAACTGTCAAATGGCACAAGACACTAACTTTCCATAAAAAGCCACGGGATCTTCTTTACTAGACCTACTATTAAGTTCTTAATCCCTTTGACAGATGCCATCTTGATATTACCCAGTACTATTTTTTTTGACAGATTGCAGGTCACAATTTGCATACCACATGGATTGCATCTAACCAGTTACTTTTATTATTACATGTGATTTCATTTGTAAGAGATCTATTTTCTACAATACAATCTGAATACTTAATAATTGTTAGTAATGAATAATAATTTATTATACTTAATAATTAATAATACTTAATAATTCCAGTCACTAGTGGGGTTCCTCAGTCTTCATTTTAGGGCCAATTTTTTTGAACATTTTCATAAATGACCTGGACTCAGGACTAGAGGGTGTCCTAAGTAAATTTGCAGATGACACCAAATTGGGAGGAGCTGTTGACTCCACTGAGGGTGGAGAAGCCTTGCAGAGACACCTGGACAGATCAGAGAGCTGGGCAATCACCAACAGCATGAAGTTTAACAAGAGAAAGTGCCTGATCCTGCACCTGGGAAGGGGCAGCCCTGGCTGCACATCCAGACTCGGGGGTCAGGCGCTGGAGGCCAGCCATGCTGAGAGGGATGTGGGGGTCTTGGTCGACAGCAAGTTAAACACGAGCCAGCAGTGTGCCCAGGCAGCCAGGAGGGCCAACTGTATCCTGGGGTGCACCAAGCATGGCATTGCCAGCCGGCCCAGGGAGGGGATTGTCCCGCTCTACACTGTGCTGGTGCAGCCTCACCTCAAGTGATGGGTGCAGTTTTGGGGGAGAGGCTGAAGTCCCTTGGTTTGTACAGCCTGGAGAAAAGGAGGATGAGGGGAGACCTCATCGCGGTCTGTAGCTTCCTGTGGAAGGAGAGAGAAGGGGCAGGCACCAATCTCCTCTCTTTGGTGACCAGTGAGAGAACCTGAGGGAATGGTAAGAAGCTGTGACAGAGGAGGTTTGGGCTGGATATCAGGAAGAGATTCTTTACTGAGAGGGTGGTTGGGCACTGGAACATGCTCCCCAGGTAAGTGGTCACAGCACTGAGCTTGTCTGAGTTCAAGAAGCATCTGGATGATGCTCTCAGTCCCATGCTCTGACTTATCTGGCCCTGTGTGGAGCCAGGAGTTGGACTTGATGATCCTTATGGGTCCCTTCCAACTCGGGAAATTCTGTGATTCTGTGAATACAAATTCTTTATAAATTAAGTAACTATTATACATAGGCACTACAGAAATCTGTAGCCTACTATGGTTCAGTGATGTGCTTTCTAATTTAGCAACATGCCTCTAAGTCCAGAACACCTCTCAGCCTTTCAAGGAAACTGTATCATGAATGTGTATTCACAGATCAAGCACTGCTCGTTATATATTACCTTAATAACTCACCTATAATTCTATTATGCTAAACTTCTCAAGAGATTCAACATAATCAGTGACTCAGAATAAACAGTCTCAGCCTGACCCAGAACCCATTGGTATCACTAAAGTCTTTCACAGTTACTCAGGTGGCCTTTGGAACAGATACACTCTCCTCAGGTCCGGTTGTTGGAAAACAATTATTTCAAAAGTTACAAGCTGTCCTGGAGCACAGGAAGTATGGGATTAAGGAAAGATGATTGTGGTGAATACCACAATGTACAGAAAGGGAAAATGATTTTATATTATCTGCACTGTAAATTTATACAGAAGCCCATATGGAGCAGCAATAGAATGAAACAACCTCAATCAATCGTCCTTACCGATTCAACGCAAAAGCATAATGAAATTTAATGTTGTGTTGATCAGCCAGATCACAGGTAGGAAGCATTTCTAGTGTTTCGACTAGCTTCACCATAGCATCATAGTCCTGGTGTGAATTTAAAAAGATAAAAAGAAAAGAAAATGAAAGAAAAGAAACTGAAAGCAGAGGAAAGCATCACTAAATTAAAATGTATCATGACTGCTAGACAGTGTATCAGGTGACTATTCCTAGAAGAGTCAGTGAAACTGCCACAAACCCCCTGTAAGGAATTAATCAGGAATTTTGTCTATCCAAGTCAGTACTTGCCTCTTCCTCACCTCAATGCCACTGCCCAAATTACTAAATCCCTCTGGCCAATTTGATCAATTCAGCACCAGGAAGAAGAGGTGATGAGTCTGGCTCTTTCAGGCCTTGTTAAGGACTTCTGAAGAATGACACTTCATCAGGTCATCACAGACACAGTTCATTCTGCACTACATCAGCCGATTGTGCATTCATTTTGGTTTCTGAGGGGCAGCCCACATATACACTGCTGAACAGGTCAGTTTACTGACATCACAAATGGCCTCACATTACTTAATCTGCTTGTTCAAAAATGTTTTGAGACTATGTGGTGGTTTTGGCCCTGAGATAAGGACAATAAGGGGGAGTGAGCAAGCCCCGCTTTGGGTGCCAAAAAGGACCGTGGTGGTTTTGGCCCTGGCCAGAGGCCAAATGCCCACCAAGCTGCTCGCTCGCTCCCCCTTCAGCCGAAAAGGGGAGAAAATATATTTTTGGAGGCTTAGACCCTGAGATACCACATTCTTTCCCCACCCTCTCCTTTGGGCCTGGCCTTGGTGCAGCTGGTCACATCTTCCCACTCTGTGTTCCCACTCTGTGTCAAAGTGCCCCAGCCAGCAGGTTTTTTCTCCTATATATGATTCAGAGAGGCGCTATGAATCCATCTCTGATCCGTCAGAGGTAACTTTGGCCTTGAATTGGCCTTTGTTTACTGTCTGGAACTCACAGAAAACTGTAACTGCTGCTTTGCAAAAGCCATCTCAGCAGCACAGCTACAGCAAACTGCAACAGACTATTACATTTCTTGAGGAGAATGACACTTCAGAAGAATGCAAATGATACCAGAGGCAATCCAAATGAAGTTGGGTAAGGTGCTAATGGAAAATATGCAACTCTGAATGGAAAGCTGGATAATGCAGGATGATGTGGTCGCCCACTGCTCTCATGACCCATTTATACTTATGAAATAACCAACTTAGATCCTGATAGAAAAAACAAAAATCCATCAAATGGTTGGGAATATATTTTAAAAGGCATGTCAAACACAACGGACTCTTGGTTTGGAACTATATCATGCAGGCTGAGTTTTAGCAAAAGCACAACTTATTTAAAGATAAAATTAAAAAAAAAACCAGGTGGAATTATATTTTTAAAACAAATTAATATTTCTTTTAATGACAGTTATCAACTTGGGCATCTTTCTAAATATATCTGAGTTTGGGGGGTGAGGGAGGAAAGGGAGAGAAGGGAAAAGCAAACATCTTGATTCAGTAGGGATTTTTTTCGCTTGCTATGTTCTGGTTATTTTTTTTTTAAGGAGGTTAAAAATTACTAAAACCAAAGGAGGAGACCTCAGGAAGTCACCTAATCTGTGTTTCTTGATCACAGGCAAAATAAGAGTGTAAAGTCCCTTAAGCTGCCTAACAGACAAGCCAAAGTGTTAAACAATGTAATGATTTAGTGTCAGTTTTGAATCATCATTTAACAAACAATGAAGTACAGAAGAACAAACAAGAGCCAAAATCCCAGGGTGAAATAATCTTTTTTAGTCCTTAGGAACATACCTGAATATCTCTGTAAGAAAGAAGTAGGTTTATGACAATGTCAGAAGTCAGCACTTCAGTATTATCCATACGAAGCTTAATCCTGGCCAGCTCTTTAGCCAGTTCATCTCCTTGATACTTCTCTCTAGCTTTTCTAATATCATTTAGCAGTGTTTCTTTATAATAGGCACTAAAGAAATAAAAAATAGGCATATGGGAAGAAGACAGTTAGAAATTTCTTACGAAACATGATTCTATTTCTAATAAAAAGTACCATTTTCTCAGTGCCCCTGCACATCAAATGTTTCCACATTTTTCATTAACTATTTATAAATATTCCAACTTGCCCCACCTCAGACTGTGGGGCTATGTATCAATACATTTATATCCAGGATTGTGAGATAAAATGAGTGTCATTTCTTTGCCCTGTTAAGTACCATGACATATGTGGTACTTCATTATCTGTATCCTAAAGATGAAAACAATTGGGATAATAAAGGGATACAGAGAGGAAACACCGGTGTGATCTGAAGAGAAGGTATGTGATCTTATCATGGAAGAAGCACAGAGGCTTTCAAAGAAAGAAACTAAACCAAAAACAAGCCACCAAAAGATGACTTGGTTGCAATCTGTTTGATGAACATAACACAATGTGGGCAGGATTGATGTAAAAGCCCCCAGTTAGTGCATCTTATTTACAGTAACATCAGTGTACAATGCAACACCAGAGCTTTTGTAGAGTACAAAAATCACATCTACATTATCAGTATGACAGTTACAAACAACCTGGACAGGCTACTAAGAGGTCAATTTATCTACAGTAGCTCATGAAGTCTATAGTTTGGAAATTAGAGGACATCACCTGACAGATACTCAAGTGCTACAATGCCTTTTTGTGTTTACCACTGAGCATTGCAAAGCATTCAAAGTTGCTTAGCATATAGCAAAGAAAACTAAGTTCTCCAATATATGTTATAGCTTATATATTGTCACATACATTTACAGCGCAGAGCAGCAAGGTCACAGTAAGCTCTATTGGAAAGCTTTTAGTAGTTTTACTGTCAGTGGAGGTTTGGCCTAATTCAACATGGATTTCTAATCTTAGGTCTCTATGGATAGAGAGCTGACATTGTCTTCTACCAGAATAATGATAGTTAGTCCTTCTTGTGCTAGCCATACTGCAGGGTGATACTGGGTAATGTTTTTCAAACGTATCCAAATGACTTAGGAATGGGAGTCTCACTTTCAAGAGCGATGCAACACAACCTCTTCCAACTTATTCAAGCTTTTGGCAGAAATGAGGGACCATCTAGCTACATCTTCTTCTTCACAGGGATCTACCACAACAGTGTCTAATTCTGCAGCTTTACAAAAGCCTCTTTCAGGTACTTCAGCCTGAAGTTGGAAGAAAGGAAAGAGCCTTTACTGTAGGACTTCACAGCACGATTATCAAACCAACATCATGCACAACCCTGGTCATAAATGTCAGAGACAAAGTTTACAGGTAGCTTTGGAAAGCAGATGCCCAGAGCACTATTTCATAATGACACAAGCACTAAGTGGTACCAAAATTTACTGCTACCAGGACCAACTGTGGTGCTAGTTGCATGAGTCTGCACTGTTGAGCACAGCTCTCCTGTATGCTGACTAACTTAACTGAGTTTCTATCTCTCCTATTGTCCCTTTCTTCAAGGGGAACCTGTGTTACCTCCATGTAGCCTCTAGCAATGTTTTGGAGAAGCAGGAGGCAGCCTGCGATCTTCAGGCCAGCAATATCCCAGCCTCTGCCCAGCAAGGTGCCAGAGAACAGATTTGCCAGAGATGGAAGTGAAGGGACAAGGTCTGTGTGTGTGTGGGCAGGGTCATCTGTAGGATCCTAAGAGTGGAACCAGGTGAGAAAAGGATGTTTTAGGGCAAGTCTTGCATTTGGGTGGAATGCCAATGGGGAGATAGAAAGAAATTCAAGAGCCCTCAATGCTACCACATGCTTCGGACGCTAGGAAAAACAAAACCTAGAAGCCCAGTCATTCCTGGTGTTTTCCAGAAACACAAACAAAAACAGCCTATCTGCAAAGTACAGGGTGAGCAATCAAGAAAGAGACTTCCATCTCTAGGCTCAGTCCTCAAAAACTCCAACAATCCTTTGCAGAAGTGGATGAACACTGTAATGTTTACTAGATGATATCAGAAAGCTTATATTAAAAAAAAGAAAAATCCAACAAAACCTAACCAACAACAAACCATGGAAATTACAGTTGATTGCCCATTGCTGCCACATATATATACACACACACTTACTTGGTGACAGAAAAGGACAATCTTTGCTTTGAGCTTTATGAGGAAGCTGTGATCTTGTCTCCTATTACAACCTGCTGCACTGTAATTTACACTTAAGCTCTCTACATTACCCATGGACTGCCTTTGCTTACTGACATTCCAGATAGTAACCATAAATCAGTTTCTGGCATAACATGGGTAGTTAACTGCAACAGCTGCAGGACATCAATTCAGAATTCAGGAAAGTTAGCAGCCTTGTTTATCAGTATACTAAGTGCAGTGAAAAATAAATAATAATAAAAAATAATGCTACTAGAGATTCTTCTTCTTTTGTCTAACATTAAAAGGAGACTGGCAGAGGTTCTGAAAGTCTATGTGTTAGAAAATTACCATGATGTAACATGAACATCCTTGAGAAGGCTGATAAACTTGTCCACCAGCGGGACGCAAAGCGGCCCCAGGATATTGTCCCAGCTGGGTTGCATATACTCAGAAGCTCTTCTTTGGGCATCACTTTCACAGCAAAAGTAGTCAGCACAAGGTGTGACAATGTATGGAATAAAATAATAATTGCCACTGGAAGCCTAGAAGAAAAACAGGCACAGTTTAGAAAACAAATGAAAGTAGAAATGTACTTGTGTATACACAGAATCTTTTACTGTCACAAAACCCAGCTAGATTAGGGCTGGTGCACTATGAAGCTTTAGCACACCATTTAACACAAGATTTACAAGTGTTAAAGGAATTTTCTGTGGAAGAGTTATAAATATACATATATAAATATGTATAAAAATATTAACAAGTGTGATGAATAGGAGTTTGTTAAGTGACAATACAATGAAACTGTTCCATTTTTTGTGTGATACACGGGTCGTAACAGGGTTTGAAAGTTACAAGCTAACCTTTGCTCCCAAATTTTTGAGGTCAGAGATGTACTTGCATCCTCTAGGCTCACTCTGTGCTAGGAAAGATAGGATGCAAGTGCTTTTCACAAAGAGAGAAATACATAAACTTTGGTATTGGAAGGACTTAATGGAGATGTTTAATCCAGAGACGCTTACAAAGAATCTGCTGCATGCTGCCATCAAACATCAAACTAACCAACAAATCTTTCAAGTGTTTTGTAACAAATGTAAGACTTTTAACACAAAATTCTGTAACTAAAAAGACAGAAATTTTTAATATGCGAGATAAAAATTATTAACATGATCGAGGTGCTGAAAGGGGAGAGGAAACAGGCAGTGTACCCTTCAGAGTCCAAAACCAGCAAGTTTAGAGTCTTCAATTGCTGAACAAGACCCCAAAAACCAGACACCCAGAAAGATTTCCACAGCGACTAGATTAACCAGTATCCCGTTTCGAATTCAGATAATTCTCTGCTGTTTAAAAGAAAACTTTGCATTTCAGAGTAACTAGATAGGAGCACTCAGGCATGGGTCAGTATGATACATCTATCACATCTATACAATCCATTACCACTAAATACCCTTCAGCTGCCACCTTTGGGTTATCATGGCATCCAGCACGTGCAGCAAAATCATACCTTTCATTTTTTCATATCATCTAAGCCTGCAGTAAAGCTGCAGCCATTTAAAGTCACCTTGAACAATGGAGGAATGCTGAGGTGTTGAAAAGAATGGGTATGAAGACAGTGTATTTTTATATACGTTAATAAAGTATACAAAACAAACAAAGTGTTCACAGGAAGTAACAATGTAGAGCATTCAGTTATTAAAAATAGAGATGAATTAAAAAAAACCTTTATCAGGACATCCTGTTGCTGACCTGAGGATTTAGAATTTTAAGTTATATCTAACAGATAATGATCAAGCTACATTCCTTCCTCATAAAGCCTACCGTACTCTATCTCTATTGTAACAACATAATTATCAGTTGCAATATTATCATTACTTCCTACTGAAAAAAAACCACTTGCAACCCAAAACACTAGGTATTTTAAAACAATTTGGTCTCAGGTTTGTTCAAATAAACACAGAGTTCGGTGCAACACAAAATCTGTATGTGTATAAACTCAACTCTTAAACCTGCAATAGTGAATTTTCTCTTCCTGCAATGGAAAAAATAATAGTACCAATTTGAAAGTATAATGTGTCCTGTCAGCACTGCATTTAAAGGCAACATTATGATGCAAAAAGCACTGCAGTTATCTACTGGAGAGGCCATTTTCAGAAAAAAAAATTTAATGACTCATGCAAAACACTCTTATTAATTTTATTCAGCCAACATCTCATCTATTTGACCTAGATTTCTTGCCTCATTTTGGACAGTGAAATCTACACAATTAAACCCACATTTTTATCCATAACAGACGCATTTTTGTGAGCAGAAGTAAGAAACCCCGAAGATATTTGAGCATGTAACCTCTTCTGAAAAGCAACCAGCTCAAGTTTCCTAGCGTCTTTTGCCCTATATTTACATATATTAAACTATAAATCCCCTTCATATAGGGGCTGTGGCCATTCTTATCTCCATTATGTAACAGTTCTGTCCATTTTTCTTACACTATAAAGGGCTGGAGATGGTTAAAAATATCATCCTTGCATCTTCTGGTTGTCTAAGTCAGAATGCTGCTCTCTGACACCAATAATTAATTGTGAAAATTACTGTCCTGTCATACATCAGCTATTGCTTTCTAAGGTAATGAATAAGTGGCAGAGGTATGTGTGAAGTAACATCTATAGCAATGCTAGCTGCAAATATATATAATCTATAAATTAGGACTTATTTAATCATAATAGAATTATAACTTCATAGCTTATAAAGGCTATATGGTGAGTTGGTTTATTTCAGGATTAGCAGCTAAGCTAGTTCATTGTCTTATTTAGAGAAAATTTAAAGTTAAATATTACTGAAAACCAAGCAGACTGAAAAAAACCAAACTGCCCAATAACCCATCTTCCAACATACAAAGTACGCCCAGTACGCTAGCAATGAAACTTCTGTACTCAATCAGAACACTTTCAAATCTACCATGAAAAGACCCAAGAGTTTAAAAACCAAACCAACCAACCAACCAACAAACAGAAACCAAAACAAAATAAAAACAACAACACCCCACCAAAAGCTAGGAAATAACTACAAGCAAGTTGAGAGAGGGACCTGTTCTTCAAGGGGAAAATGGTTGAAGGAATTAAACATAGAGCTGAAACCTTTGCTGAAAGATTGAAACCCACACAGTCCATTTTTAGGCTCTAGGCAAGACAGGCCACATGTAGAGTGTTTTTGTCTTACAATACTCCTCTCAACATTTTTCTAACACTATTAAAAGTAAACTTGTGACCTTAATAACATAAACTTGCTTTTTAATTGTACTGCTCCAGGTGTTCTGGTGTGACGGTCACTTCATGATAGAGATGCTACATGAGAATTAAAGGCTGTTCCTTTTCTTTTCAAATAAATAATGTTGAGTAAAATCTCTGCATTGTTAAGAGAGGGAATTATGTCTGCACAGCTAGTAGCATAATTATTTTATTTAAACCACGCAATTCATTTTGCACCTTGCTTGCCTGAAGAGTATTACAGAATCACAGAATGTATTAGGAGTGCTTATTCTAACTCACAAAACACTAGAATGAAAGTTCTAGAAGGAAAATAAATAAGATAACAGAAAATGAATTGCACTCTCTCGAAGAAGTCACAAAGTTTTGAGCTGTTAGGGTGTTTAATCGACTGCTGTCTTAAAAATTAAGGTTTTCACAGCAGTTTTCTGTGTGAATCCTGATTCATATTCCTATCCATCTTGCAATACAGATGACTAAGATATTTTAAACTTTAAAAAAAACCTTCCTTTTCTACCTTGTAATATATGCAGTATTTTTTTGAAGGAAAGACCCTGCCAAGCACTATTCTTAAAGTGTCCTTCTACATCATGAAATGCCTAGAAACACAGTCAAAGGATGGCATATCTATTCAACAGAAATCAGATATAAAGTGATACATACTTTGCCTATCAGATTACCACTGTGGTATTCAGGAGGTACTTGAACCCGAAGAAAAGCTTTGTGGTTGGCAACCTACTCCAAATCGAAATAAAACAACAAAGAGGAAAACACCACCACAAAACAGCATAAGAATCAAAAAGACAGACATGACACATGAATAGAGAAATTATTAAAGAAAGAAAGAACAAAAATGAATGTAGATATTTATAGCAAGTTTGTATTTACAAGGCCAAGAAAACAGTGCGATACTTTGCCACCCAGAATGTAAGATTTCTCTATCTACATTATTCTTTTTGTCTATAAATCTCCTTGTGTCATCATTGAGATGCTTTTGAATGTATTATGCTTACTTAAATGCTTATTTTTATAAACCTATTAGATTCATTATCTGATTAGATAACGATAATCCAACCACTGCAAATATGCATCCTTTGAGATAGTAACATCTTCATTAAAACTAACTTTCATAAATAAACTTTAGAAGCCATAGTTTTCATTATATCAATAGTAGCAGTGGCATATTTCATGTTTAGAAATAGTAAAAGTAATATTTGCGGGTTACCCCTTGCATTTGTACTAGTCTCCCCATCAAAAGGAAAAACTGACAGCCTGTGCTTAAGGCATTCCTACTCTTCTTTCATACTGTGCCCTTTTGCAAACTCTTGTAATGCTTCTGTTACCTCAGACTTCATGAGAAATATATCATTAAATGACAGTATCATAGAAACTTTTATGTATTCTAAAAATAATCAGAAAACAGAAAACTACTCTGCAATGCCTTTTCGTCAGATTATTAAATTCATATCATGGAATTATACTTCAGAGTCTTGGCTCTCATTTCAATACATTTGAGCCACTAAATTGGAGAATATGAGTCCAAGTGCCAAAATCTTTCTATTTAGTTTTATTTTTAAATGTTCATTGCCTTGAAACAGTAGATACAGACTAATTTGTATAGCTACTGAAACTCTAAGGAGACTTTCTGCCAATTACAATAAAAAGTGATTTCTCAACATAAAAATTCCTTGTGGCAAGGATAAATTGCAATCCTGTTCCCTCTAGATCAAGCAGAATTTTTGCTAATGACTCTTCCATAGCCCAGACATCCTTCTCTGCTTACTATAAGAGCTGCTACAGGATTTAATGAAAAAAAAAAAACCCACATTTAAATTGCTGGAAATACTTCATAAAGCCCACAGGCCAAAGTACACTATAATAAAACTTTTGGGTTAATAGACAGCTTAGTTTCCTTTAAATATCGTCACCAAAAGCAATTAACAGATTTATTCAAATTCCTTCAGGCATACTATCCACTTAAGTCTTTCTCCTTATATTCTGTACTTGCTGTAATAACTTTTCCAGTGGGAAGTTCTAGTTTATATTTTAAATGCCACAGTCAAACAAACTGAGTGGATCAATGTATCTCAAACTATTGCCAGAAGAACTATACATTTTGCTAACTGACTCCAGCAGGTTTTTTAAAAGTCCCTTGTGCACTCTTTTCTTCACTCAATCTTGGACATCTTTCATGCACCATTCCTTAAAATTCTGCAGAGAAATTTTGCTATTGAAAAAAACCAACAGCAGCCATGGTTAGCAACAAAATGTTGCATCAAAATAGAACAACTTTCCCATGGATTTTGTCCATTACATTGATTTGGGGAAAGGCGATTTTTTAAAGCAGTTTTTGCTTTTGAAAATCCTTGAAATTTAATTTCTTCAGTAAACCAATGTTTACTTGATGTCTAAGGAAAATCCAAAGAACAAGCCCATTTTCTGTAGATAAATTTCTTTTCCTGTACCCTATAGTCCAGTAGCAACCACTGTGCTCTCAAAACTTACTCCCCCCACCCCAATACACAGGAAACAAACTGTTCTGCAAGCCAGCATGTTTGCAATTTAATTTATTGGTAGCAATTTTTGACAGAAGCTAGGAAGTACCGCATACACCCTCAATAATATTAACAGAAAATAGTCCCCAAAGCTCAGAGGAGCTCTACAGAAGGAAACCTAACTGATGGGACACAGAACCTTGACCTTGAATTTCATAGCACAGCAATTCTTTCTTGGGAACTGAACTCCCATAGCCAATAATTCTTTCCTTTTGTATCCAAGTATGCAATAAATTATTAATACAGAATTTTAATTGCTTGTTTGGGGGAGTCAAGTGGAACTGAACCACATTTCCCATCTTATCTTATCCCTGAAAACTTCATTCTTGGATGGTGGGGGAAGGAAGGAAGTTATCCTACTCTTACCCTCTTGTTTTAGACAGTAAGCTATTAAATCTCTTAGACTCACACCACTGCATCATGCTGCTGTATAATTTACACTGTTAGATCAGGCCAAATCCCAAATGAATTGCTGACCTTCTCTCTACGCATTGTTTTCAGCTTTATATCCAGTTTCCTTGCTCTTGCCTCCTTGATGCTGAATCAGAATAATGTTTTCTTCACAAGGAAAACATCCATTTTCTTCAAGGCTTACTTTCCTTACAAGGCTTTTTGTGTAATACACAAAACAAAACCATCCCAAATGACACACTAGACATTCATCATCTCTGCATCTTTAACATGGCTTCACATCTCTTCTACGCTATGATGTTTTTTGCAGTTTTGTACATAACTTGAGGTTTGCAGCATAAACAGCAAAGGTGAGGGCAAGAGAAAGCTCAGAGCTACAGCAGCTGGCACAGAAAGCCTCATTCCTGCTGCCGGAAAAAAGGCGTGCTATGCCTGGTAGTAATCTCAGTTGCTCCTCTTCCTTCATACACAGTGCAGATGTGTGAGCACAGAGCTGGTAAGACATGGAGAGGACTTCTCTTCACAAAACTATCAGTGGTATCCCTGTGGCTGTCTCTAGGTTGGAGGACAGTTTAGTAGAGCAAGTATTTGCCCTCTCCAATACGTCTCCACAACCTAACAAGGAGCGCGTTTAAGCTCTTCCTGCTACTCCACAGCTATGGCAGAGGCACACTCACACTTTTCAATAAGGAGAAGTGAAAGGAAAACACAAACACCGAAAACAAGGGCATTAACTATTGTATCTAACATGCAGCTTTTGAACTGAAATGGTTATGCAGCTACCTACTTAATCAGACACACTAACTTCAGATCAGTTCTCTACCTACTCAACTAGCACAGTAACCCTCATTAGCAATTAACTTCAAGCAAGACATTGCCCATATGGTTGTAAAATATTTAACGAAGCAATGAAGCAGTGGTACCATACAAACAAACTGGAAGCCTCTCATGACAACTCACTGGATCTGAAAGGAGGGGAAAGAAATTGTCTATTTGAAGTCAACTTCAATTTAGAAATACTCGAGTTTCTAATCTGCTAAGGATTATAGCTAGCTAATTTGTTTGTTGTAATTTCTGATTTAAAAAACAATTTATAAAAGAATACAATATGGGAGCACATTTATCTAACAAAAGAGAATATGAACAACTTCAAATAACACACAAGGGCCAAGAATCCATACTTCGTATTTACAGTCATTTCTTTTTTCCTCACTGTATATTTTCTCACACTTGTTTGGTTAATTTAAGCACTTGAAGAAAGTGGATTAGACAATCCCTCTTTTTTAGAGGGATCCTAGTTTCAGGATGCCTCCCTGTCCCTTTTGCTAACCACATGATGCTTACAGGTCTAACACCAGGACTCTTCTGTACAAACCATGTCACCAGATCCATCTTTTCTTCTGTTCCATGTGGAAGGTTAATACCTTCTCTGCGGGAGAAAAACTGCTAAAAGAAAACACTGGAGGCTGCTAATCTGATGGGACTGGGCTGAACTTGCCATTGTCCTTTTGCCTTTACTGCATTTCTAGAATTAACAGAAAATGGCTCAGCCACAATTCTCCCTCTTGCTCTGGAGGGGAAAACACATGCTTGTGACATCTTTATCATCCACTGGTTGATGGATAGTAGCATTCACAAGCAAATCTGTCTCATTCTGAGGCCCTCTGTCACAGAGCTACAGACTTGTAAATGCATTTCACACCCCACAGTTGAAACTAGTTCAAAAATGACCAAGACAGACAAGAAAATGACCTGGCTTTACTCATGTGTTCAACCTGATCTATCTTTAGCCTACATGCAGCGCTATGGCCAAGAATAAACAGCAGCTCAAAATAAACTGCTGTGACTAACACATTTATTTTCCTAGTTCTCTTTTAAATTATTAGCAAACTCTAAGAAAATTTTATTATTTTAGTCCTGCTCAATATTCTTCAGAAACAAATGAAAGTATATGGTGAATGGGGGGAAACAGAAAGGGATAAATTGAAGTTTAAGATTCTTGCATATTCAGCAGTCCTCAAAAATACTAGAGTGTTTTATTAAAATAACCACTGATACGATGTGAAGTAGGACAAGGCATGTAAGTAAGATATCATGGCATACTGCAAAAAACCTCAACTAACCACTAAGTTTTAGCTTGTTTCAGGCTTACTTGTTCAGTTTTACTTGGATTAGAGAGTAAGAATATTTTTACTTTGGGAAATTTTGCATTACCAAGTAAAATCTGTGAATTTGCAAGGAAGTGGATGGGTATACAGTTTGAGATAGAAGAGTGAGCCCCATTAAGGCATCACACACACCCACACTTGAACAAGTGGCTGAAAGCAGTAGGAGGATACTTTGAATTTCTGAGTTTACATTTTGATGTAACAACCTTCATATACCTGCTGGCATTTTTCTAGAATTTAAAAAGGAACTTCTAAAAAAAAAGTATTTTTTTTTTAAATCTAGCTTTCCTTTGGGAAGGAAATCAAGAACATTTCCATTAGGTTTGATTGTATATAGGTAAAACAGATTTCTTTCAATCATATAGAGTATATATTCTTGACAGCCTCATTATTAGAGTTGCTTTCAATGTAGCATCCTCATTTTATGTTTTAAAATGAATGTGGATTTAATACTTACTGTGTTTTTCTGAGATACCATATCCTGGGGGGAAAAAAAAGATAATAAAAATGTTTATTCATTTTACTGGGAATAAATATAGCAATAGCAACTATATATATATATATATATATATATATATATATATATATATACACACACATATATACACACATATACACACACACACAGATGTGTTCTTCATGACATAATCCAGATTTCCTGTCACAGCAAATTCCTAGTACTGGGGCAAGGCAATATCAAGAAAAGTCTTAGCAGTTCAGGTTAGGAAAAAATCCCCACAATTCAAAGAAGAAACCTATTGTAAAAAGTCCTCAAAAGATGAAGAAAGTTGTACTTGTCAGTAACTGAAGTTTCTCAGGCTGGGCATTCCACATACCCAGTCACAGTCCAGGTATTTGAGAAACATAATCATTCAAAGCTGGAGATTAATTTTCTCTGAAAGAGTATCTTTAAGATACCTAGGTCTCTTTCTTACTTGGATGGGCACAGACCAACACAGTCCTCCTGCACTCTAACTCTTCTGACCACAATCTATGGAGAGATACTGAAACTGTGAGGCAGATGATAAGATAATGGGCATGTAAACCTGGCCTCAAAGATTTCCAGTTGCTGGTAAATAACCTCCTCCTCCTCCTTCTAGTGATGACTCACATGTCTAATGGGCACCACTCAGTGAAACTAAAGAGATTTCCAAGTGATGCTACAAACGTTAGCTATAGACTTCTTTCTAAGCAAGGTTTTTGATGTATTCTAATGCTCTGGTGCTCTCAAGTCTCCAGACTTATCCTTGAGCATCCTTGGAAAAAATGCCCCAGAACTGTCAGCGCAAAGACTTGCAAGTTCTGACAACAAAAAATCTGAAGACCTAGCCCATGGATGGATGTAACCCTGGAGGTCACTCAGCACTCCAATTACAGAGCAGGTTCTTGCCTATGTGCTTGACAAAAAGTGCAGGAATCAAATCCATCCACAGTGGTCCTCACTGGGCAGAGACAAATAGAAGCTTGTGCTTCCCAAACTTTGGCACAACCTTAGGAGAACCAAGTTGACCAGAACATCTGAGTGACAGCATAAAAGAAAGGTAAATGCATTAATTAAAATAAAATTGAAATATCTTTTTGCAGTCAGGTACATTCACAATGCAGGATGAAAGGTTTTATGCCTGCCCACACAGATTAGCTAGAGGAATAGAGGGCCTTAGCACATACCCACATGGATAACCTTTTTAACCAAAGAGTGTAAGAGGCTCCAACCCCAAGTTCTTGTGACCCTAGGTCACACAGACTGTAAATGTGTGACACAGACCTGCACAAAGGAAGTATGGGGTACTAGACACATCAGAATAAAACTCATGACACTGAGAGCAGAAAATGAAAGAGAAGCTGTGACAGAACAGAGCCTTTCTGGGAAAAGAGAAGTAGGCTTATATAAAATTAAGATGAAACTTGATATTCTTACAGGATCAAGAGAGGTTGGAGAATTCCAAAAAGCATTTTTGGACATTGGTATATAAATATGAAATATTTATGGGCAATAACTCAAAATAAGAAAAAAAGAACCACAAAGCATGAAGAACATTGCTCTCATTGTAAGCAGAAAAAAAATGGATTATATTAAAAGGAGCAGAATGTGATGATATAAAGTATAAAAGTCTAAATGTAATCTAAACCAAAGAGAACCAGGACTAAGAAAGACAGAAACATGCACAATATATGACTCGCATCCAGAACAGCAGTTTCAGGACTGAAGTGCATAGCATGTATTATCCTACTATAAAAATGAAGAGCAGGCTTATAAAAAGATTTGATGAGGATCACCTTTTTATCTTCAAACACGAATAAAAAAGTGATTCTTGTAGTCGTAGCTACTCAGCACCCAGGAGTTAGAAACCTCATCTGAAAGAAGAGTTTCAGTAGTAGGATTATGTTGAACCCCTTTTTCAAGTGCTGATATTTTACAGACCATAACTATTTTTTTTTTCACATGTACTCTAACTGAGAGAGGGAAAGGAATTAAAAAAATCAGACCTGCACTCTCACTTCCAAGTCTAACTATCTGAAGCAAAATCAGTATCCATATTATGGATCTTCTTTTACAAACAAACCTTTATACTAATCATTACTATTCTTGTTAGCAGCTGTTCTTCTTAGCATTATTTTGTTATGTAACTGTCAGGAAATCACATTCAATTGAAGTTTCAGAAAAAAGCCCAAATGTTTGAAGGATCAGGTACTTAAAGATATTTCTGAAATGAAGCATATTTTGACATGAGAACCTTACTTTGAGAGACTGAGCAGTGTCAGCATCAGTGTCATGGTACAGTATAACGTTATTAGCCATGTCAAAGCTTTCACGCACACCAAGGTGGTAGAACAGTGATGGCTGCTTGGAAATATCACTCATGTCCACAACAGCAACATCTGAAATGAGAGAGGGAGGGGGAAAAAGTGCTAAAAAAAATAATCATCTTAAAACCAATTTTATTCTTAAACCATATTTAAAATAAATCATGAAGTTACACATACATTTAAACAGACAAAACCAATATATTCAAATCAGGATAATTTTCTCATGGTACAAGTAAATTTTACCATTCACATAAAGAACCTATTCAGGAAACTATCACAGTGTTACAGTAACTGGGAGGCATGGCTTATGAATTCTGCCTGTGGTTATGAAATCACTGCATCAGGAAAACCTCTGGCCAAGAAGCAGTCCTGTACCTGCTCTCTGCATTATGCCTGAGAACTTGCAAGCCCAATAGGATGGAAGGCTCTGAACCTTCAGGCAGAACATGTAAGAACAGTAATGTGGCAGAAAATCAGGCAAACGTGAGACTGAGTTTATCTTAACAGGCTGAAGTTTGGAGAACAGGAAATTCCTAAACAGTAACAAAAGAAATCACCCTGAAGACTGACTTTTAAAAGCTACAGGCAAAACATCCAAGATGGGGAGAGGGATGGGGGTGCAGGAATGAGGGGATTCAACCACAAGTAGCAAGACTTCCACTGCTCTTAGGTAGTATTCCACTCTGAAACGAAGTTAAAAAGTGTATGTCAGTGAAAGATAACACACACAGAGATCTAAGGAGAAATATCCCATGTTATGCAGAACAACTAAGATACAGGCAAAAGATTCTGAGTTCATTATTTGGTTCTCATATAAACCTGAAAGCCAGTTTAGAGAGAAGAGGTAACTGGAGAAGAGAACACTTACTACTGATTTTTTTCCTTGATCCTTAGATCTTAAATCCAAAGTTTTCAGAGAGTCACAGAATCATTAATGTTGGAAAAAACCTTCAAGTTCATCTAGTCCAACCATGCCCCTACCACCTATATTACTTACTAAACCATGCCCCTAAGTACCCCATCAAACCTTTCCTTGAACACCCTGAGGGACGATGCCTCCACCACCTCCCTGGCAATCCCTTCCAATGCCTGACCACTTTTCCTGAGAAGAAATTTCTCCTAATTTCTAACCTGAACCTCCCCTGGTGCAACTTGCAGCCATTCCCTCTTGCCCCATTGCTACTTATCTGTGAAAAGAAGCTGACCCCCAGCTCACCACAGCCTCCTTTCAGGTAGTTGTAGAGAGCAGCAAGGTTTCCACTCAGCCTCCTCTTCTCCAGGCTAAATAGTCCCAGTTCTCTCAGACGCTCCTCAGAACACTTATACTCCAGACCCTTCACCAGCTTTGTTGCCTTTCTCTGGACACACTCCAGGGCCTTGATGTCTTTCCTGTAGTGAGGGGCCCAAAACTGGACACAGTACTTGAGGTGCGGCCTCATCAGAGCTGAGTACAGGGGGATGATCACCTCCCTGGTGCTAGCTACGCTATTTGTGATGCAGGGCAGGATGTTGTTGGCCTTTTTGGCTACCTGGACACACTGCTGGCTCATGTTCCGGCAAGTTGTCAACCCACACCCCCAAATCCTTTTCATCTGTACAGCTTCCCAGCCACCCTGCCCCGAGCCTGTAGTGTTGCCTGAGGGCTGTTATGACCAAAGTGCAGGACCTGACACTTCCCCATGTTGAACTTCATACTATTGACCTCTGCCTATCAATCCAACCTGTCCAGGTCCCTCTTGAAGGCCTTCTTACCCTTCGGCAGATTGACACTACCCCACAACTTGGTGTCACCTGGAAACTTACTAAGGGTGCACTCAATTCCCTCATCCAAATCATCAATGAAGATATTAAAAGGGATGGGCCTGGCCAGTACGGACCCCTGGGGAACACCGCTTCCACTGGGCCACCAATTGGATTTAACTCCATTCTCCACCCCTCTCTGGCCATCCAGGCAGTTTTTAGCCCAGTGAAGAGTGTACCTATCTAAGCCATGGACCGCAAGCTTCTTCTGTGGGAGACTTGTGTCAAAGGCTTTGCTGAAGTCGAGGTAGATTACATCAACAGCCTTTCCCTCATCTACCAGGCAGGTCACTTAGTCACAGAAGGAGATGAGGTTGGTCAGGCAGGACTTGCCTTTCATGAACCCATGTTGGCTGGGCCTTATTCCCTGGTTGTCCCATATTTGCTATGTGACTGCCCTCAGGATGACTTGCTCCATAACCTTCCCTGGCACTGAGGCCAGGCTAACAAGCCTGCAGTTCCTCAGATGTTTCTTAAGACCCCTCTTATAGACTGGAGACTTGCTGATGTGATGCCTATCATCTGGAACCTCCTGGACCATGAGCAGCTGGTTGTGCCACCCTTCCAGTGTATATCTGGGTAGTTAAAATCCCCCATAAGAACCAGGGATTTGCGATTGCCTGTAGAAGGCCTCATCAACTTCCTCCTTGTGATCAGGTGGCCTGTAACGGACACCCACAACACTATCTCCCATGCTAGCCTGTCCTTTAATTCTCACCCACAAACTCCCAACTCATTCCTCGTCTGCCCCTCGACAGAACTCAATAGGTTCTAGTTGCTCTTTCACATAAAAAGCAACTCCACCTCCTTTCCTTGTTGACCTGTCTTTCCTAAAAAGGGCATAGCCATCCACAGTCCAGTCATATGAGTTGTCCCACCATGTCTCTGTAATTGCAACTAAATCATAATCCCTTGACTGCATGCAGATTTCCAACTCCTCATGTTTATTCCCCATACTGTGTGCATTGTACAGGCATTCCAGGGAGCGAGCCAAGCTCACTATTTTTGCCTTCGGGGGGTGTGAGGTCTTCTGGTTCTCATTACTCTTGACCACCACATCTCCCACCAGTCCTTCTCTGTTTGCGAACAGAATGTCTAGCAGGGCACCTGCACTGGTAGGCTTGCTAACCAGCTGTGTCAGAAGGTATCTTCCACACATTCCAGTAACCTTCCAGACTTCTTCCTCTGGGCTGTATTATATTTCCAGCAAATGTCTGAGAAGTCGAAGTCCCCCATGAGAACAAGTGCTGGTGATTGGGGAACTTCCACCAGTTGCTTGTCGAAATCTTCATCTGTCTCTTCATCCTGTTTCAGCAGTCTATAACAGACAACCACCAAGACGTCTGCTTTGCTGGCCTTCCCCTTGATCCTTACCCACAGGGACTCTACCTTATCATTCCCAGCCCTGAACACTACCACATCAAAACACTCTCTAGTATAGTGCCACACCACCACCCCTCCTATGCTGCTTGTCCTTTCTAAAGAGTTTATAGCCACCCATGTCTGCACTCCATTCATGGGAGTGGTCCCACCACATTTCAGTGATGGCAACTACGTCACAGTTTGCCTGTCACACAACGGCTTCCAGCTCTTCCTGTTTGTTGCCCATGATGTGACATTAGTGAAGATGCACCTCAGTTGGGCCATTGCCCTCACCCTCAACTGTGGCACTGTTCCTCCAGTCTCATCCCCAGCCCCTTCACAAAGCTAGAGCCTTGGAGTTGAAACCACAGGGGAGTCTGAGGTTCAAAACAAATTCCAGAGACTTGGTGCAACTGGGCAGTAAATCCTACATCTCTGAAGGGATAACAGACAGTGTCTGTACCTAAAGGGAAAGGCAGAAAAGGGTGAGCTAATAGTAAACAAGAAATCAAAAAGCAATCTCATGTATAAGATCCAAACACAGCAGTCAGTTTAGCTGGGCTTCACCGAGGTTACACATCACAAGAATCAACACCCTGTACTTAGTATGCAAGTTCTTGGAAAAGTCTGCAATGAATACACACTCCTGTACAATTCCATCAGACTATGCTAACACACCACACTGGGGTCACCCAGTCCTCTGGTTAGTAACCAGCTCCCTGCTAAAGCACAGGGAACGTTTTTAGTCCAAAGACAATGACCTGCCTTAAGACCAAAACATCACCATTCAAGAGCAGAAAAGCCCCCACCAAAACAAGCAAGTAAAACCAAAGTCTAAACACTTCTCCCCCACCCCCAGAACCCCAAACAAACAAATAAACCAAACCCAACATAAAATCATGGCAATATGAAAAAAAATCCCCTTAATCCTGTGGAACCTCAAATCCTGCACCATCTACTGCTGATCTTTACAGCTCCTGTTTAGCCAGCTCTTGACAACATGGACAAAATTCTTCCTCTACTGCACACTGTAGTGTCACATAAACTGAGTGGGTTTGGAGCAGTAAATCCCAGCTCTACAAACACATCCAAATCTAATTACCCCAATACTACGAAATCATTTGGGAAAACATAAATGATCTATAAAACAAAAGTTAAGACAAACAAACAAGCAGACTTAGAATCAAATATCATTTACAATTTTGGGTTGGTTTTTTTTTTGGGGGGTGGGGAGAATAAGTCTTAACAGCTTGGACTGTTTTTAGCATTTGTATAAACTGTCTTTTGAGGAACTGCTGTGAAATCAAAATCATCACCCTGGTAAGAGAATTCAGACAATGAGTTCACGTAGCCCACAGATACTGCATTTTACACTCCATAAGGGAGGTTACTGAAACAAGGCTATACACAGTTCATTGCTGCATGTAGTAGTGTACAACTTAGATTTATCTTCTATTGACTGCAGCTAGGTAACAAGGTAAGAAGCATCAGAAATCCATAAGAACAGAAGTAAGCATCTGCATTAAAAAGGGCAATTACTCATCACTTAGGTATTAATTCACACCCATAAAAAGATCTGTGAGAATGACTTTTTCTTGTTTATTCACACCTCAGGAACAAAGGTGTGAAAATGGTAAAATAAAATTAAAAGAAATAGACTAGCAGACAAGATGAAGACAATTATCACAAAACTACACATGCAAGCACAAGCAAGCCCCAGGAATATAACTGAATGGATGCAGTCTGATCCTGGGAATGGAGGGATGACACAGAGGCAAATGACACCAGACAGGAGCAGAGCATCAGAAGTGCTGGTGGCTGTGCAGAAGAGCAGTGGTTAGAGGCTGCATTCCCAGGGAGCTCTCCAATTTCCCTCCAGCAGGAACAGCAGCAGGCTTAGAGCAGGGAGGAATGCAATCTACTTACAAACCTGCTTTACTAATGTGCTAATGAAACCTAGCTTGAGGCCAGTGGACCCAGGAAATGAATGCAAATTTCAGTGGAGAATGACAACCAACAATAAATGCTTATTAAAGAAGCTGATCCCTAAAATGTATCCCGTGCACTGAGTGCTGAGAGTATGGTGTTCGGTGTCACTGATCACTGCGTCTAAGCACATTCCTACTGTTTTCAGGGTTACATCTCTCTCTGTGGTGCAGGCAGCTCTGTGAATCTCTCAATGAACTATGCTAATATGTGACACCACAAATATTTGTTTCAGTTGTCCTGAATTTTTCTTATGACTTAAGCTAAAATCTTTCATCTACAGTTCTTTAAACGCAGACATGGGGCCCTGTACTCCAACTACATACTTAGTATGACTGATGAGAGAGAAGTCCCTTAAACTTCCCCAGGCTGAAAAAAAGAACTACTAAAGCCTAGTATCTGCTTCACAAAGCTTGATTTATGAACAGAAACATAAGTCAATCAAACTTTATCCTTGACTCCCATGCTCCATATCAGGAGAGCCTCTTAAACCAAACATACCTCTGGGCTTCCCCTTCCAAATTTAGGTTCAACCTCCTCCATTGTAGACAAGTGTGAAATGAGAGTTAATGCCAACTTGGATCAAAGCTTTTGATCAATAAGGAATCTTATGCAATAATGAAACATTTCACATAGGTCTAAAAGATTAACGGAAATGGTTTGCTATGTTCAGAAGGAAAGAGAATAGGGGAAGGCACAGCCCCTCTGTAAAGACAGAAGACTTCCAAATGAAGTACAAAGTTCTCTACAACATATCCACCAGATAGTGTGGAGGGGATGTGCTAAGTGTTGCACATGACCAGTTTTGGATGGTTCCAGAACAGAACACAAACTCATAGGTTTGTTACTGTAGCAGCAACATACCCATAGAAATGTGTCCTTCCTCATTTCTTCTCAAGCATAAGAGATCTTTTCAACTCTTTTTGCTCTCTCAGAGTTGCACATGAAAACTCTTTTCATCCTGAAAATAGTTCTCTCTTGTCATGACCCCCAAAACTGATCTCACTTGATTAAGAATTTGATTAAGTTAGTTTGTCTAATCTTTTTTTTCCCACTGATAAACAACTATACTATGTGTATATTTTTTAGAGCATTAAGGTAATTCATCAGTATTTCTAGTATAATCTTGATTAGGTCTTTGCAGTGTTGCAGCAGATGGCACATCAGTAATTTCTTATACTACAGTTTACATATTTTAACACTCATGTGTCTTAAGAGACTGGGGAAAAGATAGAGTAGAGATCATTAATTGTGGTAAAACAGGAGACTGAAACTAATAAATAATTCAACAGAAAAAATATTATTACACAGGTTAAATCCAGAGGATTTATTTCTGTGTCTGGAATGCACCTGAAGGCATCATATAATTTAATGATCTAAGCAAATCGCAAGATCTCATATGACTCTTGTGTGATCTATGACATTGCTACCAACAACAGAAGGAAAATTTCAGCACCAGCTTTTGGGATTTGTAAATTAAAAATAGTAAATGAGAAAATTAAGAAATATCCTGCAATATGCTATTCCTCCTGGAACCCAGGAGGCCTAAAGGAAGAAAGAGTCTGTACTGATTTCAATTCCTAAGACTCACCTCCATCCAGCCTTATCCATGAGGAGAGAAAGAACCTTAGTCCATTATTGTGGATTCATTATGTTTCAGCAGTTGGAACCTATCTATGCACAATAGATTTTAAGAAAAAACCCCAAACCTTAACTTTATTGGAGGAAAATGCAGAACTCTGCCCTTTTTTTATTTGCTAGCATCCTGGTAAGTTATGAACATTCAAATGACTATTGTTTCAGATCGTTGGCTATTTGCATCAGTGTCTTCCATAGTAAATAAAGAAATGTGTTAACCTTGAAATCCACTGGAGGAAACCATCAGAGTTATTCTTCAATACAACAATAATGTTCCCTAAAGAAGAAAAAATAATCATAACTACAGTCAAGAATCTGTTTTGGGGTTTTTTTCCTGCATGACTGAATGGTCCTTTAAAAGAAAGAAACCCAAAGTTTTTATAGGGAAACAATGATGGTAAAATCTAAAGTGTATTTGAAAACTAGTAACCCGTTGCAGCTTTCACAGAAGATAACATAAAAGGCATCCACTCTCAACTTTAATCTCCCCCATACTCCCAGAAAGTGTGAGAGGGGATAGCTCAAGGCAATAAAGCATAGTAATAACTACCAACAGAACTACTTGAGGTAGTTTTTCAGCACACTTCGCTATACCAGCAAACAGTCAGTACCTTCCCTTAGGATCCTAAACACAAGCCAATTTTAGTGTAAAACCATTGTCATCATTTGTGATGCCATGATGACTCTCACAATGCATCAAGACTTATCAAAGTCTCACTGCTCTAAAATCATGTTAATCTATAGGAATCTAATTACTTTTCTGTTAAAAAAATAAAATTGTTCCTATCACTTAATAAAATACAAACATACAACCAGAAGTTGCTTTAGAAGATAAAAGTTTCATGATATGTAAATTTGCAATTTTTTTCTAAATTTAGGAACTTTTCATTTTATTACAATTCAGCCTCTTCAAGTTTGCAATATTAGAGCATGAACTTTGCTAACTTTGCTGGTTTGATATAAGGTCAGAATTGGTCCCAAAAATAAAACACAACCAGGCAGCCCTGCAGTATAGACTTGCATATATTATAACACATTAAATAGGATTTTCAAAAAGGATTTCATATATTTCAAACTCAACTTCTTGTAGATTAAAACCAAGTGCTGCACTTTAGTATAGCTACTAAAATTAGAATTAACTTTAGAAATTGCTTACAAAGCACCTTTAAGAAGGAAGGTTGTTCTTAGAAGTGGCAACAAACTTTTGCACAAGAATTCAGCTGTGGCTGGATTCCAAATACAGGTTTCAGCCTAATTCAGAAAAGGAAACACAAGCATCCCCACTGGACGTCTGAAGTTTTCTGATAAAGTTAGGGCTCTTCCTTTGGAAAGAGCTTCTAGTTCACAGGCCAGAGGAACTGAGAACTAAAATGACTGGGCAATTCAGAATTAAATTAGTCATGAATACTCATTTTAATTTGGGACATAAGTTGATTCTTTTCTATTCCCAGACAGTAAGCATTGAGGAAAAAAACTAAGATTTGGGTGTTTTGTTACTGGCGCCAATTTCACAGCTCTAGGATGCTTTAGGAATTCTGAAAAACTGGGCATCATATAACAAAACTCTGAAATGTGCTTGTCCATTTGCTCAGGAAAACAAAAGAACTGTTGTAAAGTGGAAATTTCAGGCGCATGTTGTTTTATCAAAAACAGGACAACAACTCTAACTTGTGTTCTGAGACTGAGCTTGTCATTTGCCTTTTACTCAGTTGTTGCTTTAATCTTCCCACAGGTTTTAATCTACAAAATGATCTGTTGGTGAGAAGGGTGCACCACACACCAAAACGCTCCTCTCAGCTAGGAAAATGGAAGGCCAGGAAAAAAAAAGCCTAACGATTGGGGCCCTTATAAAAGCCAACATTAACAGAACAGCAAACATAAGGGAGAAAGTCAGACCTTTCTTTTGCTTTTCTTCCTTCCTGTGTGTCAGATCTTGCTCTGGAAAGCAGTTTCACATCCTTCCCCATGAAGTCATTCTGCTCTGTGAACATGAATACTGTGACTGCTGAAGAAGTAATTTTAACTATGTATTAGCTGAGCAGGAGCAGCATTCTTGGCTAAGACAGCTGTTAAATAACTTTCCTGAAAGGACCAGGCAAATCCAGAGCCCTGCTGTTCCTAGGAAACTGCAAAACTTTAATTTTCAGATGAGCCTTTCTGTTATATGGCAGCATTACTAACTGCAACAATTAGGATGATTGCTTTGCTCCACTTAACACACACACACACTAAAACTGGCAGTGTCCCACCTCCAGAGACAAATTTGGGAACAGCTGTTCCCTGTGAAGTGGTCCAACTGGCACCTCCCAGGCCAGATCCAGCTGACCCACCGTCTTTGTTTGGATAGCAGGCCCATCCATGTAGAGGAGGAGGAGGAATAAGAGCTGACATCCAAGTCTGTTTCTAACCACAGCATTTGGGTGCATGCTGGAGTCCTTGCATGATGTCCAGCAAAGCATCTCCTCCTTCCTATGCACCTAAAAATTTTGGAGCACTCAAGTCTCACAGACCCAAGACCAAAAAAAAAAAAAAAAAAAAAAAAAAAGAAAGAAAAAGCATTGAAATACAGCAGTGTTTAAACTACCAGAACATTTAGAATTTACCAAGCAAAACCATAGCCTGGATTACTCTCTGAAAGTGGAGATTAAGAAGCTGGCACACTTGTTCTTCATGTACAGATCACAGAACTGCCTCACACAACTTCCATAACCCAAATGGCCTGAAACAGTGCTTTTTGGATAGCCATCCTGCAGGTGGTGAAAAGTAGGGTCCAAAGAAGCAGCCAGCAGAATAATCCAGTGTGGAAAACAGGCAGCTGGAGTGAGACCAGTAACGAATGCAACCAGCAGAGACATGCAAACAGAGCCTGAAAGTATTATAATGTAAGGAGTACAAAGATGTATTTATTTTAAATATGTACTTTAGTCCTAACCAGAAAGAAACTTCTTGTTCATGAGATCAGTTCTCACCTGTAACCTTTTGTCCTTTCAATTTCAAATACTAGATTTTTGGCAATGACAGTTGAAAATGTTGGTCTCGGGCTGTCATTGTAAAATTCCCTGGCCATTCCCATCCAGCAAATTCAACCCTCAGGATACTGTGAAAAATCAGAAAATGATCTAAATCAACAGCACAGACAAGACTGATGCTGATCTCTGGCTTGTGCAGTTCTGTACAAGAACCCATTTCATACAGCAAACTCCACTACAGGGTTACATTCAGGCCCAATCATTGCAGCCACTAATCATGTTAGCACTGTGGTATTACTTTACAGTTGTACTCAGATACAACATCTTTCATCTGTCCTCTGGTACACAGAACACACATTAAAAATAGAACTAGAACATATTTTTCATGCTCCAGTGGCATTTACTGCAACTCAGAATAAACTAATATCTAAAACTATTCATTTTTCTAAACTACAACAAAGTATTTGTGCCATTTTTACAATTGATACATAGTCCTTAATATCAAAATAGCCATCTGGTCCAAAAATTAAATCACCCAAGAAACTACACTTTAGTTAAAAGAAGCAGAACAAATGACAGTAGGTGAGCACCACGTTCTAAGGGTTGATCTGTAAGCCAAGTTCTCATTTATTTTTATGCTTTGGGGTTTCTTTATTCACTAGATAAATCACTCAAAGCTTTCCATTCATTCCCCTGCAATTGAATATTAGGAATGCTTTTGTTAAATGGAAGCAAGGATTCTTCCAAAACCCTTTGGTAGCAAAAGCTTTACGTAACTTTTTAGATGTTTCTTAAATATAATCAAATTTCCAGTAAAACTAAGTTTCAAACCAGGCAAGACACTATATTAAAATAAGAATGCAGTTCTACTGATCCAGAAAAGCAAAAACTGTGTCAAGAGCACGTCTGTGTTTATTATTTCTCTAACTGATCCTTTTAGAGACTCTCAGACTCTGAGAAGCAGAATACAACTAGCACCCACAAGAACTAGCGTGGGAAGAAAAGCAATAAAGTTAATGTAATACATAGGGCAGGGCATCCAAACTTAGAATGCATTTGGATGCTTTTGCACAAGTATGAGGGAGCAAAATGCTGTATGATTGGAATAGTAAAACACCTGAAAGTAACCTGTCATTCAGAAGTGACACGAAAACTTCATTATTTTTTTGTCCAGTTGGCAGTTAGAGAACTAAGGAAACAAAGAATTAATCTTCAAAGAATTTTTCCTGTGATACTGAACTGAAGAAGTTAGGAAATACATGATTCACTGTAAACAGCATATGCCTAAGCTTAGGAGTTGCTTAATGCTTTCCACGACAAAGCTTTGCTTTCAGTCCTTTTTAACTTTGCCAGCCTTTGCTTCAGGTTGGTTTTTTTTTCTTTCTTCATAAGAGATTTAATTAAAAACAACCCCGAGACTGTGTTGGAGAACTTATTTTTCTGGCCAATGTTAAACATCCTCTCATGCCAAAATTAAGAAGCCTTAGTGCTTCCAAGTACCAAACCAGAAATTTGTCAGACAAGTCAAGCTGTCTGGAAGTACATCTCTTGTTAGCCTCATGAGATGCTGCTCATTCCAAAGCTAAGCAGTGAGTTGGTCAGTCACAAAGGAGATGTTTGGTCTCAGATAAGCCAGTCCTCACTCCCTTCACTGTCAACACAGAGAGAAGAAAAGCACCATTTTTGAGCACCATTTGTCTGATCCATCAGAAGGCTACTTTAGGTTGAAATCCTAAAGCCCAGAAGAGCTCGTTTCTCTCCACAAACTACGAAGGGAGTCAAGGCCAACCGCAGACACCCACGCTGAAGGCGTTCAGTGCTACGAACCCCCTCAATGGAGCCTAGCAGCTCTACGTTGTAGAATTTCCCTAACCATGAAGACATTTCAGTCAAGAATGAAATCAGGTATCTCCCTGCAGGTGTTCCCACCAGCTGACCAATGAGAAGGACTACAGCCCTTCCTCAACAGTACTACAGCCACAGTCACTTGAGAAGGAAGGACCGACACAACTCAAACCCTTGGCTAAAATTTCCAAAGGAGTGTCTGGAACACCTAACTCTTGCTTGAGTTTCCCACAAATTGGTAGCTCATTCGTGAATCTCAGCTTATGACATTGTTTGTTTTGGCACTCAAGAAATGTGATTATACAACTGTGTGGGTGACTCTTCTTTAAGAGGTGTTTTTGTATGTACTACCTCAGCCCAAAGTCTTCTCTTACTCACATAATGACTGTGTAGTTACATTGAAATATTGACTATAACATCCTGGCCAGTGGATTAAGCTTATACTCAAGTCTAATACTCAGTAAAATTATGTATATAAGCATTATGTGTCTCTAAAAAGTACAAATATACTAAGGCTAGTAACAGACTTCCCCTTTCCCCCCCATACTATCGCTTGTGAGGTCATGGGAACAACACAGCCTAAAGTCTCAGGGAACTAATTCACAGTTGTGTGAGAGATCACAGTTTAAAAAAAAACCAACAAACCATAAATACACACTGTCACTGGAAGTGCACCCAGCACACACCACTTTGTTCAGCCACCCTTCCTTGAGGATGGACTGTAAAAATTTACTCACTCTGGGACCACAAATTCACAGATCTTTAGTTACCAACAATCATGGGCTCTGCCAAGGTCTGTATACTCCTGGTTAATTCTGAAAGTTGTGACATGCACAGTGGATCAATATGTATATCATTCCTCTGTAAAATTACAGCCTTCAAGATCCTGGGTTAGAAACTGAGACAAAGATCTCTTATAACTTGGACCTTAGCCATCTGACCAGTCGTATGGCTCAGGCAGAAGAATGCTTACGCCTGTCTGTAACTCCTACCTCTTTCCCATGACCCAGGGTTGGTCTTCACTTCTTTCATTCTCTCTTCCCCTTATCCCTCAACCTGTATTTAACTTGATAATTTCTGCCTAACTTAGCACAGCTCTGTCACTGCAGCTTATCAGACTTGTGAATGGTATCAGCAGCCAATTTCTCACTAGCCTGCTGTAAAAGCTTGTTAAGAAACTGTTAGACTTTACAGCAATTGGAAGAAATAAAGGTTAAAAGCTTATTTTAATGAAATCTCAATTTTTCACATATATAATAAAACACAGTTGCATCTGTAACTAAAAAAATCAGATCCTATAAGCAGTAGAAAAGAATCTGGAATGTGATAGCACGCACACACACCCCTCCTAAATAAGTCATCCACCCTGTTGTATAATCCTGTTTCATGAGTGCCAAAACAAAGAATTTAAATTTGCAATGGCTGTTATTTAAACCTTGTAAGCATGCACCCAGGAGAAGTGAAAAGAAAGGGAAAGGGAAACAATTTGCTATTGCAGGTTGACATTCATCATTTGACCAAGTATAATGTAAAAAAGCAACAACTATTAATCGCTGCAAGTTTCAGAAAATGCAATGCCTCCTTTAAAAGGCCAATATATAGTGTGAAATACTCAATACTCGCTACCTAATTATTGCTAATACATGCTGGAGCATCTTAACTTTCTGAGAATATTTTTTTAAACACCACAGCTCAACTCAGACAAGCGACTGGGGTATGTGGTGAACACAGCAGTGACCACCCACCTCTGGCTGCAGAAGATGAGCCGGCACAGTGTGACAGCGCCTGACAAGTCTGCAGGAAGAGAGAGGGCAGTAACAGGGCTTAGGCTGATGAATGCTTGCCTGTGAAACTGAATTCCAGTCCTGCTTCTTTCTACCCCACAGCTGCTGCATGATGCTAGCCTAGTCCCATAACCTTAGGTTTCAGAGAGAGACCTGGTGACCATTCCGTTACTGAGATTCTCGTTTTCAGAAAAAAAAAAAAAAAAAAAAATTCACAAAAAATGGTTTTGAAAGACAGAGCCCTCATTTTGAAGGTGGGTTGTAACAAACCCAATGCTTTAAAGAGAGAAGAAGGTTCCTACTATTTCACCTAACCTGTAATCATCCAATTGTACCTCAGCATGAGTTACAACTTAGTCTTTGGTTTAGCATCTTTAGTCTTCCACCTGCAAAACAACTAAGCATGTACTGAGCAATCAATATGCCTGAATCTTACCTCAAGAGAGACAGATATTTGCTCTCCCCATGGGCTCATTCAACATTTATACCCAAACGAACAATAAAGAAGCAGCATTCAAAACTTCTAAAAAAGTATTTAATAATCTACATTTGTTTCCCATTTTGCTATTCACAGGCATTAGGCAAATGAAGATTCCAGATGTCAACTACTTCTCACTTTTTCCCAAATTCATTATCACTGACTGAAAGGGGCTTCCAAATCTACAGATCCAGGACACTACAAAAATGCTTATCCATCATCAATAATCTGAGAAAGATAACCTGGTTCAACTATTTTCCCTGATTAAATATTCTTAGTATATTAAAGATGTTGACATACATGCTAGACAGCCATAATGCATTGATGTCCCACATCATACATCCTTTTTTGCTATGCCAAGTCATTAGGGACAGCGTTATTTCCTACAATTTCTCTGCAAGCCAAAGAACCTATTAATTCCATAGAATCTGGTATTTCTCTGCCCTCTTTAATGGCAGAGAAGAGAAGAAACAATAGAGTAAATTAAAACCAGGTGCTTCACACTTGCCGGCCACGCTAGCAGTGTGCCAAGTATCACATGAGACTAGTTCCAGTGCAATGTTTACTACAGCTGAGCCAGTTGGGAGAGCATACAGGAAAGCCACTCAAACCCTGAACCTAATTTGAATCTTGCCTTATTTGGGGGGGGGGGGGGGGGGGAAGGAGAAAGGCAAACTTTATTTAACTTCTGCTACACCTCTGCACTTCCTACGTGGGTCATAAAAGGTAACGAAAGGAAAGGAAGTATCAAAACAAAACAAAAGGATTGCTTATGAGGTAACCTGGCCCAAGTGAAGTTAAGAAGAGTATGATGGTCAACATGAAAGGCTGTTTCTTCCTCCCTGACTGCAGGCAAATCAATTTCTAGGCCAGAAAGGTTTAAGATAAGCTCCAAACATTTAAACATTTATCCAAACTAAAGCACTTGAGAGTCACTCATCATTTAATGTTGAATACCTTGGCCAAGGAGAACAAAAAACCTGCCAAATCTTCACATCTCCAAGAGGTCATGCATTGGCCAACAACAGATGTCAAAAATATTTGAAAAAAAGAAATTATGCTGAACTTTATCTTCTGCCCAAAGAAATACAAGAGATAAGAAAAGTAATCAAAATAAAAGGCATTACAATGGAAAGAAAAAAGATTTCACTACACCAAAGTTTCTAAGTCTGGGTTAAGCTAAGACCTTTATTATTTTCTTTATGGATCAAAAATATAGCACATGAAGATGAGACTTTCTTACTCTGTCTCTTATTTTTCCCAAATATATCTAAAAAAAAACCCATCAAGGGATATCTCTATCATAAGCACTTGAAACCTCTACATAGGCAAAGTGAGGTATCCCACCTCATTACTAGATTACAGATTTCCTCCTTATTTTAATAGTCTTCCAGACTTTCTTTTAGGACCCACATAAAAGCACATAAATTAAGCACAGAGAAAATATTAATTGAGGAAAAGCAATATTATTGAAGTGCAAATGACAATAAAGTTTACATAAAGCCATGGCATCCTCTGTGAGTACTCATATATAGCGACAGGGTTCTTGATTTAATATTCTGGATGCTGAGCAGATGTGGATTCAATCTGCTATTTTTAACTCATATGTAAACAATAAAAGCTTTATGTGCCAGCCTAAAAGACTGCACATGCTACTGAAAAAAATCCTCATGTACCACTGAACACTGTAATTTCAAAAATGGGCAACATTACTTAAAAAATGAGAACAACCTATTTCAAGGCACTAAGCAGTGATCAATAAAATCCAGAATTTCAGTAGCAGCTGCCCTTTCCTAAACAAGTCACAACCACTATCTACTTAATCTTTAACCATCCTCTAAATATGGTACATGTCCTTACTTCCAGCATGGAAGTAGGGAATATTAAGTATGAACACAGCTTGTTATCACAGCAGATCCATCCTAGATACCCCACTTTAACTAAGCTTAGAATTAAAATAAAGAAACACAAAGCCAACATTATAAGATCTCTGCAGAGTCAGGGAAATATTAGTACTTCCAAATTGTGATTCATCAGATGCTGTGAATCACATGAAACTCTGATTTTGCAACAAGCCTCTAAACATGGCCCCCAGCACTTATTAAATGTAGCGTAGAATGGTTCACCTCAAAATATACATACACATAAAGTTGTCACAAGATGAATCCCGGCATGAATGCTGACTATCTCAGTTTAAGCATTCGATGGTGTATTCTATTCTCTTTTTGATAAAACACAAGATGAATTAGGTTTTTTCCTTGCAAATTTAACTCAGCAAGTATTGTTTTGAGGCTGATTTCTATTCTATTTATTATATAGCTGAATCCACAGCTGAAGTTATTGAATCCACAGCTGCTCTTAAAATCAGCAGTCTATGAGCACCATGGAGTTATGATAATAAGCAAAAAAGTAAGGTTTATCAACCCCCAAAATTAATTACCACAACACCAAAAAGAGTCTCAACCATTTTCAGACTTCCTTTCACTCTGATCCAGATACTTTCTCCGTCTGACAACCACCCATAATTTGTCAGTTATCTTAAGGACCCAGAACAGCAGCAGTCGGAACAGACACAATGTGTGGCTTTGAGCATGGTAATCATATCCTATTCTCAAACTAGGTTTAAAAAGACTGAAGCATGTCAAGCATTCATTTACAAAGAAAATATCTGAAGCAACTCAGTTTCTCAAGAGACAGATGATGCTAATACTCTGTTAAACAAGATTGTGCACACACTAGCTCTGCTACGTAAGGAAGCCTCGTGCCAAACAGTAACGCCACTGTAAACATTAGCTTTTCTCCTGCAAATTTTTATTATCAACAAGTCAGAGCAGCAGAGATGACTGGTCTAGCACTACTGGAAAGCAACACACAGAATACACAGCCTTGTACTGTTTTCATTTACTAATTCCCAACTCCAGTTTCATCCTGTCACTCTCAGAGCAAAGGCAAAACTAACAGGCAGTCCCTCCGCTCAACGCACAAATTAGCAGAATATAAAAATCAAAATTAAAAATCTTGTCATTTTCTTCAACTGCTTTGACTGAAAGGCAGCAAGGGAAGAGCTAATGCAGCTAATCTCACCTGAGTGAAATTATTATGGATAGATATTTTTCTGCATTAGGCAAAAACCTGCAACCTGTGGTTGATAAGGTAAAGACAGTTGATTCATTACAGTTTCTTCTGGCTGAGCTATCTACCAAGTGTTTGTAACAAATTTAAGGGGGAGCAGCAGACGGGATAGCAATCAAGTGGCAAATAGGTCACTACCCCAAGTGTAAACAAAGTAACACCCCAGCTGTCTTCCCCAAAGGCAGTGTCATGAATCTACAGCTCTGGTTTTGGCAGGCCTGGAGGCAACTAAGTACCCCAATTCTTGGAGAGCACTGCAGACGCCAGTAGGAAACTGAGGAACTTTCAGAAAAGCTCATTATCACGCTGATTTACCTGAGAGTTTATTTATTTGTTTTCCAGAACTAATGTGGTTTTGGGCTTAGGCATCAAAAGCTTTAGATACTATGTGAACAAATTTTCCCAAATTGCTGGGAGGAAAACAACCACCAGTGGCTGAGCTACAGTTCTGTGCATGAAGGCGTCTTCCTAAATGGGAGAAGGGAAAACAAACAGCAGGGACTCTATGCATTTCCTTCCATAACTTGATACAAAATTAAAGAAAGAATATTATATGGAGTGAAACCAGGTTAAAAAAGCACTTCAAGATGATTCTATTTACAACTACTCTTTGCTGCTTTAAAGAGATATCAAAGAATATTTTAAAACATAATTTAAGCATAAAACCAGTATATACTGCAGTAGACACAACTATATGCACACAAGTTCAGCTATGATAAACCAGAGAACCTCCCTTAATACTGGATTTAGCTATCCAATCCCGGATCAGCACATAGCTAGGGACATAATCTTAACACTGTCATTACTGTTTTGGAATTGTGTCTGGCATCAGAGCCCGCTTCAGTCAATGAAAGTTCAATCCTTACCAAGGCTGGGATTGTGCACTTTCAATGTAATTTAAAAATGCACCCCAGCTTTTAAGTTGGAAATCAAAGCCAAATGAGTTTGGCTCACACAAGGGATAACTGAGGTTGAACTACTTAGACCAAACTTTAAATGCTCAGAATCTTGAGCAGAGAGAATTTTCATTTCTACCACCTTGAACACCACAGCAGATTCATTTTCTTTGTCAGGCTGAATGTTATGAAGGATTAAAAAAAACTCCAACAAGACCAGTTTATCATTACACAGCAATCCAATACTTTTAAGTGTCAGAATTCATGCCCTAGCCTTGGGTCCCTCCTGGCAGACTACAGTGACACAGCCTTTGCTTCTGGCAGGCCTCTACAAGACCCTCCCACCTCTCAGGAAAAGGTGAAGCAACACTCTCGAGAGAAAGACAGGGTGGGTGAAATCATACTGTGGGACACACTTGGCCCATCAGCTGCCAGCTGAATCACACTGACCTCAGCAGAGACTGGACCAACGCTGTTTATAGCAAGCCTGTGCCAGGGAGCAAGATAAAGCAACAGCTGCACCCCCTCTCTTGGCTCCGTATCAGGCACAGGCATTGCTGTGCAAAGGTAGGCTGAGGCTAAAGCAAGTCACATCGCTGCTGAACTGCAAGGCAGGCTCGGCCGTATTGAAAAGCTTCACCTGCAAGTGACAAACCACGCTGAGGTCCTCCTAAGATCCTACACCTATCCTGACTGCCTAATTTCAGTCACCTAACATTCCTGCAGCGTGACAAGAGGCAGCAGCTAGGCCAAGTGGCCACCACTGAGACTGCTTGTCCACATGTGTCAAAGTAGCAGCATGCCCAGGCTATGGACAGATTTGCACACAGGTTTGCAGCCAGTGTGGACAGCCAGTGAGTTTGAACTTGAGGCCATCTTATAAGCAGGATATAGAGGAAGACAAGCAGTCCTGAGTTCTCACTGAAGTTCTGTACCAGGTCCTTGCATATCAGAAAAGCTTTACCTCAAGCTTCTAAGGTTGCAAACCAGGAACATTAGTTACTTTTTAACTAGGCAGTACAACAACATTTGTTAACATGAAAGTGTAATTTGAAATTTAAAAAGCAATGTATGATTACACTGATAAAAGCAGGACATGACCACAGAACAGAAAATAAGCTACCACTATCTGCCATAATTTGTCTATTTTATGGGAGGATGGAAATTAAAGCAATGTAATTAACCCACATAAGTAAACATTTCTTTAAAAAAAAAAAAATTAACTTAAATTTGTGACCTCAGGTCCTACAGAAATAATTCTTAAACCTGTGAAGAATACGTTGCCCACAGCACAGCAAGAACAAACAAGCATGCAATCACTGCAAAGAAGATGAGTGTCTGGGAACCAGGCTCCCAGATAAGCAGCCCCATGTGCTCATCACAGTTGACTCAAGCCTGTCAGGTTCATGTACAGCTTCTTTCGGGAGCTCTCTGACATCACCAAGAGCAAACTTGAAATGCAACAAGGTAGAACCAGAGATCTACTTGCCAACATCTCATGGTCAAATGGCACAGCACATTCCTTCACTGTAATTTGGAAACTACATTGGGAAATATGTTTGTATATCATTCTTAAACAAAACAAACAAAAAGGTCACCTTTAGAATTCACTGGCTGGTATGCACAGTCAGAACTTTGTTTTTCTCCTATCAGTAATCAGAACATTTACTTGTTTCCAGAAATGCATCATTTCTGCCCCCACAAAATAAGCAACATGTAAAAAATAAATTTAAAAAAAAACCATCCCAACTATAGTGTCAAGTGACAACTGATCTTCAGATCAAAGGCAGCTCAAGATAGATGCAGTTATTTGGCTCTCCAGAACAACCTAAAATATTCACATTTTCTACATCATTTGCAATGGCTCTAAGGGGGCATAAAGTTGTGTAAGTATGAGAATTCATTGGGAATCAAGAAGGCTTTTAATCAAATGATGAAAAATATTACTTGCAGAGTAAATTAAAACAAAACAGAAACACACTCAATTTGTATTATATTTAGAAAAAAGATCCCTTCTCAGGTGATGCAACACCTAGAAACACCCAGTGACACAGGGTTCACAGTCAGCTTCCTGGAGGCTTTCTCAGATTCATTGTTTAAGCTTAAGAGGTGAGAAAGGCAAGCAGGGAAAAGGGAAAGTTGTAGGTTGGGCTGGTGTTTAGTTTTGTTGTTGTTTGGTTGGTTTGTGGGGGAGTTTTTTCATGCAAGTAAGTTTCATGCAGAGGAAAGAACAGGAAAAAAGAAGAGTGTATTCCTAATGGTTTGGGTTTTTTTCCTTTATCCAAAAGTCATGGCACAGAAATGAGTCACTTCAGATAGACAATGCATGCATATATGCTCTCACCTTGGAACAACAAAAGAAGTCCAAATTTGCATGGTTAGCAACAGATTTTTAGAAATGCAGACTATTTCATTTGAAGCTTCATTAAAAGGTAGGACTCGTACTGGTTTTGGATTGTTGGTACTTCTTTCCATATGACCAATTACAACTAAAAAAAAAAAGTTAGTTCAAAAAGGATAAAACAGAATCTCTCTCCTTTAGAGAATCAAGGCATATTCTTCTTTTTGCTTTTAACATTCTCATCATTCTCTGAACACAGCTCTGATCTTGCATTTGATCCAGGGCAATATACCACAGGAAAGTTAGTGAGTCCCACCTAACCTATTTATGGTTATTTATTTTGCATAAGCAACGTATGATTATTGATTGGCACATTCCTAAACTTGTTCAACTGATGTTAAAGGAGTTATTTCATAGAATACACCCACGTTGAACCAAGGTGAAGCCTCTTACACACGAAGAACAGCTGGGTCGATACAAAGACTTGCTCACAGGTAACAGATTGAAAATAACATTGTCCAGTGCTGAGCAAAGGTATGCAAATCTCTGAATGCAAGTAAACATTTCTGCAAGATGACTTAGTGTTGGAAAGCTTCCAACCCCAACTAAAATCACTAAAGCAAAATGCACCTCTTGAATGTAATGCCTATCTTGCAGCACCTGAGATGTATTGTAACACAGTAACACACAGACTTGCTGGCTTGCATCAGGCTTGTTACTCCCACCCTGGGGTTGGGCATACAAGGATTACAATACTGGTACATTACAGGGCCCCATTATTAGAATACTTGGTTGGATGGCACAATGCAGAGCTTTGCAGGAAACACCTGCAGTCGCTCTAGCTGTACCGTACCACACAGAGATAAAAGATCAGGTCCTGATAGCTCTGCTGCTGTTTTAAGGCAGCACAATATCCAGCCTAGTTAGCCCTAGCCTCTCAGCCACCACCTTCCCATTCTGAAGATGGCTGGTTTGCTTCTCTTCACATTTTTCTGTGCTAATACATCACCTGAGATTTAAAGCAAAGACATCCCTAGCCATTAGGCCAGTTGCAAAGGGAAAGAAAGAAAGGAAAAAAATATTAATCAGTTCCCAACAGCAAACCCTGCCTGCTGAGGTACGCATCGGAGCGCTAACCCTTAACCCCTTCCCCACTGCTTGCTGTCACACCCAGGGGCAAAGATAAATTGAAGCAGGAAGATTTGTGGAAGTTTGTTTAAGAAGTTATTGCCCTGAGCTGTCATTCTCACCTTCCTGTCAGAGATTTCAATCCCTGTGGCAGTGTCAGCAAGACAAGCATGTGCCTCCAGCTCAGCTACACTAGTTACCATGCCATATATAAGCTTAAACCCATATATTAGCTTAAACTAGAGACACAGGTTTACTGTACCCTGACATACTAGCCTTTAGGCTAAAGAAGCTGAAGCATCACTGCCAATTCTGAAGTAGGGATGACACTGGCTTCAAAAGCCAGAGGGCTTCAGAGCAGGCAGCTGGGTTCAAGCAGCGATGATTCCTTCAGTGGCTGCTGAAAATCAGGAGCCTGAAAATCAGGAGCCTGAAAATCAGGATCCAGAACACACATTTCCTCCTTTCCCTTTCATGGTGTAACATGAAGAAAAAGAGATTCGGTGCCAAGAAATTACAGGTATGTTCAACTACTGTACAGAAGAAAGGAGGACCCCTGTCTCAGTCTCTCTCTGAGCCCCCTCCCACATCTAACATTGGCTCTGAGTGAAGATGGGCTGCAAAGACAGGTATCAGACAATGCATTCTGAGGCTGCCTTCTCATACAGGATGTTGGTTAGAGAAGTGTACAGGTAGCAAAACAAATGAAACAGACTTCAAAATACTCCACTGTACTCATTAATGATCTGACAGTTTCCTGGATCATCAGAGTAGCACTCGTTTTTCTCCAGCAAACTTCTAGCTTTACTCCTCAGGACTTCAGTCTATAGCTTGTCTTCCTTTCACTCAACTTTCATTCTGCTGACTTCAGTCATCTCTAAATGTTGTGATCAAATGATCAAAGAAACATTCCAAGCCTCAAAACAGATTGCTGTACATCCCTCATGTGGTAAAAATATTATCAGCTATAGAAACAGGATTTTACAGAACCAAAATGAGAACATTCAAAAATCATGCACCTGCAGAGTCTACTCCTTCACTTAACATTATAGCCAAATACTGTGGCATTTCAAGCAATAAGCATAGATAAAGTTTCTGGTAGATAAGCAAAAGCCACATCTCTATCTATCATCACTCTTCCACAGGTACAGGTCAGACATTTAACTCTGACACCACGTTTGCTTTCTTAGTACAACCAGAACAGAAAGATCTTTTGCAGCCATGGTATGAGCACAAAGAGGCTGAATCACTCACTCTGTAACATTGCTCACCAAGCCATGCTCACTTTTCCACTATGTCTCTTAAGCTGTTCATGAATGCACTACAGTACCTGTAAGTTTGACTTTTTGCATGGGATAATGCTGAAGAATTTTTAAAGTCCTCAGCACCTAGATTTACTGTTCCTGCATAAAATTCCTTTTACTTTGTGGAAAAAAACAAAAAAAGAAATCACACTAATGCCTGGTATCTGTGGCTTTCAGTCTAAAAGTATTACCTCTCTTCCCAGAGACACAATGTATACAAGCATCCTTGTTGCTTCTCTGTTAGGTAGATACCATCACCCACTTGTGCATAACATAAATCACTTTTTTGACAGCTTGTTTCTACTACAGACTGATCAAAGATAGCCCATCTTACTGTTACCAAGCCTTATTTCACAATTTGTTATAAGTTTGCTCTCATAAGTACCACAGTTCCCCTTTAGCAAAGCATCTTAGAAAAAGCTCTGTGATTTCTTAAGATTGGGGTTATTCTGCATTACCTGCTAGTCTGCAATAACTAACTTAAAGCAAAAGTCATCTTCCATTCATGGTACAGTTTCAAGTGATGGGAAGTCAGTAATGAGCACATGCAAGGAGGGAAAGATTCTCATTATGGAATACAGGTGGTTTTGCAGCACTTAGTGGTCTACTGAAAAATCATCTACTAGAAGATCTGTCTGCAGACAGGAAGGACATTCTTGGATTTTTTTTTTTCTTCTTCTTTGTACTGTGTCCTTACAGTTTGCTGGTTTGGTAATCAAAGGTACCGATTCCAAGAATCATGACATCATTCAGTCATACTAAATATGATAGATACAAGCTTGCTGGGAGAGGGTGTCTTAGGGCTTTAGGTAAATAACAGCTTCAGGCAGAGGGGGAATAAAGAATAATGGCCAGCACTTTTAACAAAGACCCCATCATTACTAAACACAGAATCGTAGGGGTTGGAAGGGACCTCCAGAGACCATCAGGTCCAACCCCCCTGCCAAAGCAGCTCCCTGGGACAGGTCGCACAGACAGGCATCCAGATGGGTTCTGAATATCTCCAGAGAAGGAGACTCCACACCCCCTGGGCAGCCTGTGCCAGGGCTCTGTCACCCTCACTGTGAAAAAGTTCTTCTGCACATTAATATACCCTGAGATGGACCTTACTGCTCAGTCTTTAAGCTTCAGTAGATACTTACTGGTTAAGATTCCAATGAGTAAACCAAGAGACAGCTATGGGCAAGCATCTTTTAGAGAGCTCCCACTCTCATAACAGAGCAAGAGGAACTGCTTCTCCAGGCTCTGCTCATGGTGTACAGAAAGTAAATATACATTGTAATATGTATCTCCAGCATGGGAAGCATCTGCTCAGTATCTTACACAGGCAGTAATAAAATCTCTTTAGATTCTTTCTTTAAAGCAAACACACAGTAATTTCCTAAAACAAAAAGTTCATCTCGAGCCATAGGACTGCTCATATTATAACTCATTTTTAATGTTGTTCTTCATTAAGAACTCACTAGATGTAAACAGTTCAAATCCAACATATATTCTGGGAAAAAAATAAGGCAACAATGAATTGTACCTGTAAAATACAGAAATTAAAACCCCCTGATTTTTCAAAGATTAAAGAAATTGCATGGTAGTAGATGAAGAATGTGGCATGTAAATGAATAATTACCAGATTTAGCATTTTTGGATAATAGCTTGATATGTATTCAAAAACACTAGGCAGCAAGAACACACCAACAAACAACACAGAGCAAGAAAACAAGAAGGGCATAACAAAAGTTCTTAGGAAACAATGACAGGCCATTGTATATAAAATGAGAACTGAAAAAGAAGAGGCAGCACTTTAAAACCCATGGTAATAAAAATCCAGTATGAAATTTAGGTCCACTGCTAACTGATACCAGAGAGATCAAAGAAAAAAGAAAAAAAAGAAAAAAAAAAAAAAAAAGGAAAGCAAAATGATAAAATGAAAAGTGTAATAGAGACCTTTTGTCCCTTTGCAGAATGAAGCAAGAAGATGTAATTACTCCATATGACACTGTTAAACCCCAAATTTCCCCATCTCTACCATGTAGCAGGAGGAAATGAAGCAGCAAGTATTAAGATAAAGACATCTCGATGTGTCAGCATAATTTTATAAGTTTAAGTTTTAGAAGTTTAAAGGTTCTGACTGGGGATTTCTCTGAACGTCAACTGTAGACATACCATAAGAACTGGGAAAACTCCAATGGATGGGGCACGTGTCAATCAAATTATTTTAAAAAGATAAATACTGTATAAAAATGATTGCTTATAATAAACAGCCTTTTAAAAAAATTATTAAGGATGCTTGCATCTTCAGGGTAACATTGCATTTATTTCAGGACCCCTGAAAATGAATTAATGATAAAATGCTACTAACACATTCAACATGATTTTCAAAAAAATGCATACACAGACAAATAAATCTCTACTTTTTAACAGCTTGAAGGTCTGGTTGGTTACTGTGACTCATGCTAATACACTTGAGTTTCTCCTAATACAGGTAACTTAACACTAAAGGATGCTTTGACCCAAAAGTTTGCCAAATAAAAGCATACTTTACACAGATTGAAAATTTATTGCCCTGGCTGACCTCAAAATGTTGCTACTGAAAAGGAATTCACACAAAGACTATTTTTTGAACAGTCTCCTTTGGAACAGTCTCCTGGAACTAATAGTTTTTAATGGACTGTAAAAATGACATAAAGTGTTTCCTGACTAAACTTGGACATAAGAGCATTGCAGGAGTACCCAGTAAGAATGCACTACATAAGGAAGTGATATTAATCACCAATAAAATGATCTTAGTCCTACAAGATGACTTGAATGCAAAAGGCTGTGAAGGTAGGCCACATCCTCAGACAAGAGGCTCTCACTTTCAAATGTTTTCTTAAGTTGATGTATTCTGAATAGCTGTCTCAAGCTCTCAGTACAACACAGAGCAGGTGTGTGCATAATCTACTAATAGAACTACTAGCAGAAACAGAGAAATAACTTTGCATTGATGAGTATGCTATTATGCTTACCTTCAGAAGGGCTACAGAAATACTGGAAATACCAAAAAGAAAAACTGCTAGTTCATGGTTGTGTACTAAGACATGTCAACCTTGCTTCCCTAGCTGGGGAGTTGAAAAACAATAACAAAGGATGTGAGGTTCCTCAATGTTTGGGTGACTTAGCAAAGGATGAAATGGACTCATCATCATATGAGAGTTTAAAATAAGACTAAAGTTCTAAGTATTGTTTAACATATCTCATGAGCAAAATAAAGTTTTTCTAGTAAAAGACAGACATCAACATGGCCTTGCTAACTGTACTTTCCCTCCTTGGAGTCTGTGAACACCCCAGTTTCGTAATGCCGGCTCACAGGGGTATGAGAAAACGTATGTCTGCGTGTCCACATACTTGCCTTGATTGGTTTCAGTAATACCTCTTGACTCAGGGCCTTCCTGTGCTTGCTCAAAAAGCTCACAATTCTTTGCCATAGTGCTCAATGAGCCAGGTGTTTTTTGAGTGAGAAGGGACAGCAGCTTTCTTTTGAACCACTGGACACCAGTCACTAGCTGCAGCCATGAGTAATACTCACAAACCTTCTTTCCTGGGACTTTCTTGGGCTTCTACACTCCCTTATTCAGAGCAATGCTGGTTCATGGCCGCACACAAAACCACTGTCACTGTCTAGGTCTGGAGTTCGACTTGCAAACACAAATCACCTGGCCAAGCCAGAGCTGAGGTTTCTGGCTGGTCTGTCTTTGTGGTATGCCTCACTTCAAGCTCGCAACCAGGCTGGGGGCTGGAAGAAGGCTCTTAGCAAAACATATTAGCAAGAGTTTTTGCTAATCCTTAAGGCTCAGTTGGTACCATAGGACCCACTGTCCTGCTGGGGCAACACAGCATGGTAACTGAAAAAGCTGGTGCAAGGGCCTGATTTTTTGACTCGCACCTCCTTGTGCAAGTGCAGGACGCTCCTCAGGACCAGGATCGTGCTCGCACTACATGAGGTTCCCCTCACAGCCATTTCCTTGTCTCCCCACCCCTTCTCCAGACACGCACACACCCCCTTCACAGTCTCACAGTTGTCCTATTCCCTCTCTTCTCTGGCACCTCCTTTACCGTGCCTTGCCCAGCTCGGCCGGCTGTAAACCCACACAGCCCGGGAAGGTGGCACCGGGCCGGGGCGAGCTTGAGCCCCCGCCTCGCGACCGCGCCTCCGCCCAGCCTGCTCACCCGCGTCGTAGAAGGCGTCCAGCACCGCCGTCTCCCCGAAGTCCAGCTCCCCGAAGTTGACCGTACCGAGCTGGGCCCCCTCAGCCTCGCAGGCCCGCAGCAGGCACTGCCGCGCCCCGGCCTCGGGGCTCCGCGCCCCGGCGCCCCCTTGGGAGGGTCGTTTAGCACGTACACGGCGCGCAGGCAGCGCGGCCGCGGGACTGCCGCGCCGACCTCCGCCACCTCCCCACCACCCGTCGGCGTCTCAGCCGGGACGGCGGCCGGCAGCTCCGGCTCCGCGCAGGGGTGCGCCGGCTCCGCTGCCGCGCTGCCGCCCGCGGGGCTCTCCATAGCGGCGTCGAGGGCTGAAGGGAGCTGGTGGCTGCGGCAGGTGCTCAGGCGGGCCCGCGCCCCATCGCAAACAGTTGGGCAAACTCCGGCAGCGCAGAGTAAAGCGGCTCCCGCCCCACTGGCGGTCCTTCCGCCCGCGCTTCTCCTCTCGCCTCCGCCGTTGGGTGCTGCGGCCGGGCGACACCGCTCCCCGGCCGGCGGGCGGGCGGGCACAGGGGCGAGGTAAAAGCAGGCGGTGCAGAGAGGAACTCGGTGCCGCCTTCCCCGGACGGGACAGCCCGGGGGAACCGCAAAGCGCGGAGCCCGGCTTCCCCTCACCCCGCCCAGCGGCACAGCCGGCGAGCGCCGCCGTGCCTTCCCGGGACAAACACCCTCTTTCCCTCCGCGACCAAAGCGACACCGAGGGAAATAGCACCGTCGGGGCGATCGCTCCTAGTTTATTACTTCCCTTCCCCGCCCCTCGCTGTGCAAACTGTACCTCCGCGCACCGCCTGCTACCCCGCTGTTAATTGCTGCGGCTGTTACTATTCTACATGGCGGCACCGTGCTCCCCGCTTGGGTTCGTCCGAGGGTAACAGGAGTTGGGTTAAGGCAAGCGGGCTGCAGCAAGTAACCCGCCGTATTCCCCCTCCCCACCCCTCCCCCCCCCCCGCCCCGTTTGTTTCCACAGGGCTGCCGTGAGGGGCCTTTCCCCCTCCCCGCTGCCGTTCCAAAGGGGTTGCCTGCTTCCTCGGGGTCTGTCTGCTGTTGGCATCTGAGAGGAGCAAAGGCAACCGCTGCCTCTGTTTCTTCTCTCTACTCGCTCTAATGTAGCCTTTTTAACCCTCCTGCCCCCCTGCCCCAGCCCCTGATTTTTCTTTCGGTTGTTGGTTAAATGACTTCGACCACAGACAAACTGCGTCGGAAGCCTGGATAATAATAGTTCATCCTTCAACTCCTGCTTTTCTTCAAAGTCTGCCACGGTCATGGCAAAAACAGCTCCGAGAAACTCAGTAGCAGCTCCTGGCTTCTTTCTAAGAACAAAACTAATTCTGACCGTCCTGTTTCCTAAGACGTTATTCTTATTAGCTAAGCTGAGGATGGCAGCCTTGGCTTCAGCACTGCGCTGGGGCCAGCTGCTGGTTTGTGCTGCAAGAGAAAGTGAAAGGCGGGTTGCTTCTGGGTGACTTTGTACCTCACAGCCTTGCACCCCAGCTCTCAAAGGGACACTGGTACGTTCTGCAGAAGTCACGGCTTATCAGCAGTCGAAGGAATAGTGGAAAATTGTTTGTATTTGAAGCAGTATACCTGTCTGGAAAGCTTTTTCATCTAATTTTTCACTCACCATGACAGAAAACAGTGACTCCACCTTCTGCTGCAGTGAGGCTCTTTACACCTATCCAAAGTTAACGTACTTATTGTGTGCTGAAACGCAGCAAAAGCAGCAACCAAAGACTTAGAGCTTGGCATTTTCCTCTTTATGTTTCTGGTATCATGGTTAATAAGAGTTGCAGTAGCCAGGGGTTTTTTTGGAGATGTGCTCCAACACAAGGATTGCATAGCCCTGTGCAGCATTTGTTTGCTTAGTGCCTCATGAGGATTTTAGAGAATTTAGAGAGAATGGGGAGAAATAATTTCAGACCCAAACCTGTTTCTCATTTTGAAGGGTTTGGGGCAAATAAACTGTTGGATTTGGTCCACAGGTTGTGTGTGTGTGTGCAACAAAAACAATGATACACAAGACTTTGGAGGAATGATATACCACGGCTGCTGGAGATCCCACTCATTCCTGAAAGCTTTCCTCTTTAGGCAAGAGCAAGCCTTTCTGTATGACAACTCTACTAGCCTTCATCCAGTAATGCACCAATTAGCTGATGTAACAGGAGAAAAATCTAATTCTGCATTTAGAACAGACTCTGTGTGTACATTGAAGCCTTTGACCAACAAAAAGCACTAACACATAGATTTATGATCCCCCCGCAATCCCCCAATCCAAATCCTACTTTGTATTTTTAGCACTGTAACAAAATTCAGTTGGGTGGCTGGTGTTAAAACTTTAAATGAAAAATGCAGTACTGGCCAACTTAAGGGACTGTTTGCATGGCAAAGTGTTTATCTTGCTCAAGAATATTCTTGGGCTTTCAGCTGCTAACATGCAAAAAACAAACTGCAATTTGATGAGTTCAGAACAACAGATGCAAGGTGTGTTGCTGTCTGTAATGGTGAAAATTGTTCAAGTGTCAATTTAGAACAAATAAGTGGGCTGGAATTGCTTAGCGGGATGCCACTGAGGCACAATAAATAAGACTTTTCTGCCTTCTAGAGATTATCAAAGTATAGTTTCTTTGTAGATCCAAGACATATCTTTAGGTTTCATTTTGTAATTCTTAAAAATTTTGTACTGCTTTAAATTTCTTGCTGAGAGGCCTGTCACTTGGTCTTGAAATGGAGTGACAGTCTCTCTTAGTAGACACTTTATATTAATATAATTAAGAAAAAGGCATTTTCCCTCTCCTTAATTATATTCACTCTTCTTCCAAACAGCATCCCCACTGTTCCTCAGGCACTTTTCCTAACAAGCCGCATTTTGAAGATCCATTTTCAGTAGTTTAACCTGGTGCAATTTGTTCAGAGTTTGTTCAGTTGGGTTTGTTTTTTTTTTGGGGGTGGGTGGTTTTTTTTAAGCTAGAAACAAGGAGCATTTTTAAAGGAAGAAACTTCATTTTATATACTGCAACCGAGTCTTCAGAAGCTGTGGTTCAGTGCTGGTACGCCTGACATTTCCAATGAGCAACAGTATCTTCAGGTCTTGCAAGTCACCTGAGTGGGAACAAGTGGGAGATTCAGACTTTGGGATGTTTGAAGTGTTCCTGTGCAAACCAAAGAAATGTTAAATCTAGAAGAAGTAAGTCATGCAACACTTTTTCCTCTTTTGGAAATGTGGTCCTGTGACGAGGTTATAAAAAGAACCACTCTGCCCCCACAGTTGCCTGCTCAAAGGTCGAGGCCAGTAGTGAACATTGGGCTTTCATACACCTTCTCAAGGCCTTTTGCCTTGGCACAGAACCCAGCCTAACGAAACAGAGCATAAACCAGAGAAGTCAACATTTGCTTTTATACTGTAGTATAAAGCTGATGCTACGATTTTCTCAAGCAGTGCAGAATACTAATTATCACTTTGGCACTGTGAGCAATATGTTTGCTTCATTTCAGGAGGACAGCAAATACTCCAAACAAAAGAGATGTCCTTGAAACCACCTTTTAAAAAAAAAAAAAAAAATTCTATTTTGCAAATCCCTGAGCAGCAGTTGTTTCTCCAGACATAATGGGACTAATGGGGAGTGAGTCCTTCTCACACCCCCTCCTCCCCCTTTTTTTTTCCCCAGGGCTACACACTGATGTAAATTTATATGAGGCTTGACTCCACATGCAGTGCAGACATGACACCTTCTCCCCTGATGCACATATAGCTACAGCATACCTTGACTTCCCATTTTTAAAACAAAAAACACATACTAGATCTCGTGGCATAACTGTCAATTTCATTTGAAACTGGCATTACATATTCAGCTGTTAAGAGGGCTCTTCCTGTTTTACCCAGGGTCAGGGAAAGCCAACATTTCTTGGTTCAGGTAGATACTCCATAAGCCAGAAGACACACAGGCCCGTGGGGAATCTGCAGATCTGAGCTGTTCCTCCAAAGTGCAGATCCACCCGCTTGTGCCCTGGCAGGATTTCCTGAAGGCTTTCCTGAAGGTAGCCCGGGCATCCATCGCACCCAGTGCAGAGGTGCCCAGGACTCCACCCAGCAGCTCTCAGCACTGACCAGCCTCGTGCTGGGGAGCATCCTGAGCCACAACCACATCTCCCTCCTACCCTTGTGTCCCAGGCAGAGAGCCCGCAGCTGGGGCCAGGCAACGGCATCCTGTACCGGCTCCAGAACACGGTCAAGGCAATAGCCACCTCGTAGGGAAAATATTTTGACACCTGAATTCTTTCCTGTCTAGACACTGACCAACCTTCAACAAAATAATGTGATATGTAGTGTTTAAACTATCAAACTGTTAACAGACATTTTGGTGTAACTGTGCTAGCGCACTGGCTTTCATTCTCAGTGAACAGGTATCCAAGTAACTATAGAGATAGTTACTGTCATATGGACAAGGAGGAAAACAGTTAATTCCCTTACTGAACAGGAAAATAAGATATTCTTTTTTTCAAGTATGGATCCAGACTGAAAAGTTTTTGATTTCAAGATTATTATGTAGAAGCTTTACTAGAGTTTGAAGAAAATGTTGTGAATACGCCCCAAGGAGTCTAACAAAATGCTTGAGTTTGTTCAAAAGTCAGGTTTAAGATATTAAGTCCCATGTCCCATGGAAGATAAATAACAGATGATTCTTGAAGAAAAGCTTAATGAAGAGGAGGCCTAAAAATACTGCAAGCTTTAGAAGCTGACTTGCAGCAAAGCATACCTGTTTTGCAAGGAGAAACATGTATGCCTCAGAGCTATGTGAAGTGAAAACCCATTGGCCACCAGATCAAGCTCGGAAGGGGATTCTGAGAACTTGGGGATTCCTCTTGCTCTTCTTTCACTGGAGGCCATGAGGCCTCACAAGCTCATTTGACCTGCTGACAGAGAACGAAGGCAAAAGAAATGACTGCTGAGTCAAAGACTGTAATCCTCAGATCTACTGTTTCGCTTGGGGAAGGATGTTGTGCACAGCATTGGCGTGCCGCTGCATCTTGCAAATGAAGGACAGTGACACACATCTTGACTGAAGCACAAAGTTAGAGTGACCTTTCTCTTCCTGCCTGCCTGCCTTGGAGAATGACAATTTTAGATATAGACCCTGTGTGCTCATAAATGTGCAAAATGTAATCGATTTCAGAACTGGCTTTGATTCCAAATTCCTCATCTCCTTCAGTTTCCAGCACATCCGGCACTCCAATCAAAAGTTCTCATGTTTGGATTTTGAGTGGTTATTGGACGATCCTTTGGGATCATGAATGATTAAGGAGTGCAGGCTGGCAGCGAAGACTCAATGCATTCAAAATTATGCAGGTCTTTTCAATAGCTTCCACAAAGACAGAACTTCATGCAGAGAAGGCTGTGCACATTTGAAATAATACAAAATAAAAAACAAAAACTGGTAAATACAGTAGCAAAGGGTTAAATAACCCCAGCCCTTCCTGAATTTCTATCAGTGCAGAAAGCTCATACTTTCCATATAGCTGATAGTTGGCATTATTTACATTATTTCTATCAGACAGCTAGATCAAATCAATCATGCAAGACTCAGGCATGCACATTATAAACTATGGCTAAGAGCTTTGTTTTGACTTACGTACCTGTGGCTCGCTGGCCTTTCCCACCCAGTCCAGAAATGGAGGAGCAAACAGCCAACATAGATCCCAACATTAACTGAAGTTCTTCAAAATGCAATCTGTAATCAATTAGTCAAAGAGAAAATCACCTCCAGTTTTCAATACATTTCAAATGACTTTTAGTTTTTACTTCAGATGGGAAAAAAACAAACCAGGCCAAAACATCCAGAAAGACCTCCCTTGGACCCTGAGTTTGCTGAAGGCACACTAGGGTGACTAATGCCAGAGAACACCTCGAGAAAACCCTTGGAAAGAGAACACATTCAACTTAGTCAGGAGGATGGAATCCTCAGCTGGCCGTCTATATAATTCCGATTTTTAGTACTCAAGTACTAGATATTAATACAGTACCATATCTTAATCAACTAAGAATTCCAAAAAGTAACAGTTGATACAATATCAGCCCAAGATTTCTTCACTCTCACAGCATCACAGCACAGTATTTCTTTATCACAGTCCTCGGCTTAAGCAGGTTGCTCCTTGTGTTAGGTCCTTCTCCAATTCAGCAGGTCCTATGGGTAAGAAATAGACATTTCCTTGAGGAATAAGAAGAGGTCTGGGTTAAAATGTTTGCACAGGCAGAAGATTAATTATTCTTACTGGGCCTGATTGATTTTCCTGTTTTTAGCTTGATCAAAGTATCTTTGACTTCTTTACATGTCATGACTCAGTGCTTTTGTGGCATTTGTTCTCACATACTGTTTTAAGACAAAAGTTTCTCACTTTTAGCTTTTATCAAGTTATTTCTCGCTAAGAAACATGATAAACACCATTCAAACACTTTTATTCCAGTTAAATAGGCTCATTCCATCTACTGTTTAGCAAAATTGTGACTGTGACATAGTTATGCCACCCCTATTATACAAACAACAGGGAGGATAGAAATGTGGCTCATTTTACTCACATGAAGCTGTTTGTGTATTGCTCTAGATGCCAGGTACATGAAGGTACATGGCCTTGAAAGTTCAGCAAAAGCAAAGCTGGCAGTGCTACTTAAAAGCATTTAAAATATTTGTAATCACAGTGGGTCAGGTTTTATCAATTGAGACTGTGCAAAGTAAAGGAAACCCAAAGAGGCAAGAATTGCTTTGAAGTCACAAATTAAAAACCTCAACTGTTATGTTGTTAATTGCTTTTTTAATAGGTACTAATGAAAACCTCATGTATTCAGGCAAATATGGAAATTTAGTTGTCATGGTTTTAGCCCAGCCAGCAACTGAGCCCCACACAGCTGCTTGCTCACTCCCTGCTCCATGGGATGGGAGTGAGAATCAAAAGGGTAAAAGTGAGAAAACTCCTGGGTTGAGATAAAGGCAGTTTAACAGGGAAAGCAAAAGCTGGACAAATACTCAAATTAAAATAGGGAATTCATTCTCCACTGTCCATGGACAGGCAGGAGTTCAGCCATGCCCAGGAAAGCAGGGATTCATCACGCCCAATGGTGACTTGGGAAGATAAACGCCATCACTCCAAATGTGTCTCCCCCTGCTTTTGTTTCTTCCCCCACCCCCTTATATGCTGAGCATGATGCCCTATGGTATGGGATATCCCTTGGGTCAGTTGAGGTCAGCTGTCCCGGCTGTGTCCTCTCCCAACTCTGTGTGCACCCCCAGTCTCCTCACTGGTGGGGTGGGGTGAGAAGCAGCACAGGCCTTGGCTCTGTGTGAGCGCTGCTCAGAAGCAATGAAAACATCCCTGTGTCAGCAACACTGTTTTTCAGCACAAATCCAAACCACAACCACTGCCAGCTACTGTGAAGAAAATTAATTATCCCAGCCAAAAGAAGCATATTCTCCATACCTTATTCCATACCATTTACATTATGTTCAGGCCCCATACTTATAACTTCATTAATGACAACCCCCTCCCCCCGTTCTCATCCTTTGATATACTATACAGATACCATTCCCTTAGTCTATGCCATGAAATATCCACAAAACGTCCACTGAATTTATTTAGCCCATGACTTTGGGCTGCACCTGCTATGGTGCTCACTTGGGACAGAAGAGCTGGTGCAATCTGTGGAGTTACTGAGACCAAAGCCAGCTCAGGTTGGTCAGTGCTGCACTTGCACTGCTTCTTGTAAGGCTTGTCCTCAGGTGGTTCCTGCTGCAGTAATTCCTATAACATGCAACTGAAGTTGTGGGTTACAAATTAAATGTATTCCCATTATAATCCCCACCCCTGGTCCCTTTGGGCCAGACTAGCAGGTTTAACAGTGCAATGAACTCCTCCCCTTGCCCCTGCTCTGGCTTGGACTTAACCGCCCTTAGGGGTGTACCTGCTCCAAGTGGAGCCTTATCTATGAGCCTTAGTCTCTCTTCTCAGACATACCCACAACCACAGTAGCTTGGAGGCACACCTGTTGCAGCATGGCCTTGTCCATGGCCACAATACCTTCAGAGATGTACCTGCTCCAGCATGGCCTTACCCACAGCCACCATCCCTTCAGAAGTTAACTTGCTCCAACATGACCTTGCCCATGGCTGCAATCCCCCCAGAGGTATACCTGCTCCATCATGGGCTCATCCATGGCCACACACTTTGAGGTGCTCCAGCATGACCTCATGCACAGTCGCAGATGCTTTGAGGGGTACCTGCTCTGTTGTGGACTTCTCCTTGGGCCACTGTCACTTCATGATTCAGACGTAACCACTGCCACAGATGCTTCATGATGTACATGCTTACCCATGACCATAGACACTGTGGGGTGTCCTGCATCTGCATGGACTCATCCACAGGTCACAGTCCCTTCAACTTGAGTTCACATGGTAGTTTCAGCCTGTCCAGTAGAGCAGCACAGAAACAGCAGGGATGCCTGGCTATCTGCCAGCCCAGCAGCTTCAGTAAATATCCTCTAAATTGTACTCACATTTTCTTCATGTTAAGGCAGTAAAAATTCTAGCATTTATTAAATACTTCCTTAAGACATCAAGAAAGAAGTCTACCAATGTCCAAAACAGGGAGGTGGTGGGTTTTTTTGTTTTAAATCAGTAAGTATCCCACATCCATGAATTAGCAGTGTGAAAAGTCATGGGAGAAGAAAGCAATAATTGGTAGGAGCACAGCTAAGGCTTATTAGCATTGCATCTGATTTGAATACTTAGGTTTGGCTAGGTGCAGGTCTCAGCACTTGTAATGATGGGACCTGGATGTATATCATATATACCAGGCACCAGTCTTAGCTGGTCCTGAAGTTCTCTTGGTTACATGGTGAGACAAGATGCAATGCAAGACATTTTATCTTCTCTGCTTTGTCAACTTATATTACATTTAGTTTTTGCTAGAGCAGTGTCACATGCTTGGGGCTATTCAAGCCACTGCCAGATAACACATCACTCTTGCACAGTTAGAATTTTTACGGCCAGATACATTGTCACTCAAATGCAGCCCCTTTCCAGAGATCTATCTGGCAGCATGATAGGAATCATCCCAGGTAAGTTTTATAATGCTATAAGCGAGACCTTCAGCCCATCATTGTGTCAAATCACATTTCTCTCCAAGTACTGAAGAGTTTCTTCCTGCACTTTGCAGTGAAAAGCAAGTTAAATAATAATTCGCCTCCTGTTCAAGTCCAAGGCACCTGGAAAGCACAGAGCATTCCTGACCTTTTCACAGGAACCAGGATGTGCTTTGCTCGTAGCCTTGTGATAGAAACGTATCTTCTTTTGATTTGAGAAATTCCAAATAGCAGCTATTTGAAGAGAAGAATTGACCTGATGATAGTGGCAGGATGTCCAGAAGCAGTAGTAAAACATAATCTTTCTTGTTACCTGACAGCCTTGCTTTTCTCTAGAAGTTCAAATCCGTTTGGAAAACTCTGAATGATTTCAGTATTACTCTGTAGTGTTCTTACCTATTCACTTAGAAACAAAGAAATAAAACCATGAAGTTATTATTTTGGCACACACAGAGACATAGGACAAGCATCAGATACCCTCTTCTACATCCCCAAATGAGGAGATTGACAAGCTGCAGATTTCCACACGTTATGTGCACACCACTGCAGCATGCAACCAACTTGTGGTGCATCCTGTTCGTTTTGTGCTTACGAGAGAGACAGCAACATCTCAGTCCAGCCTGCAATGAGAGAACAGCCAGAGCCAGCAGAAGGCAACTAGCTGCAGCCATTTATATTTATGAAGAAGGCAAAGAAAGTATAAGGTCTGAGTCAGGGGATCGGGAAGGTGAGTGAAAATGTGAGCGCGAGAGCTCTAGCTTACTCCAGACTTACACCCAGCTGGAGAGAGGTGCTGCGCCTGCTAGTGCATTGGTGACCAGTACCTGCTGCACTGGTGACATTTGGGAGCTCTGAATCAACACTTTGACCGAATCAACCTCACTGACTTTAACACATCCCGGTTAGTCCAAGTCTAGTCTTGAAGCTCGTAGCCACTGCAGTAACATGGCATCCTTCTTGTGTTAGAGCTCCCCGAGCGTAGGTTACTGAGCTGCATTTCCAAGGTGAACAGATGCTCCAGGTCAGAGCATCAGAAATTTTCCATTCCCCTGCGATCAGTGGCACACATCAGGCAAAACTGTGTAATCACAATACAAATATCCTGAACCTCCAGCAAGAGGCTTGCGATCATTAATGAACTAGCTTTCTCCAGCCGATGCTGCTTTTGCTGGAGTCTCAAAATTTATGTCATGTTTCCCCTTGACTTGTACTTTTATTGGATAAATGGCCACATCTGTCCTTCCAGCAGGGCTCAGGAAATTTTCCTCTTTGAATCCAGCGCCGCCAAATTATCTAGCAGCAGCAATTTCCATGCAGGTGCACCTACTTTTCTACTTACTTACTTATCCTTTCTTTGCTGTTTTTCTGTCTCTCAGTGCTTTGTGCTGTGAGAAAGAGCATGGTGCACGGACTGTGCGAACTGTATTATCTCCCACACCTGTTGGGCCCTTCACAAAGAAAACCATCCCTAGAAGGGGGTAAACCTGAGTGACAGGTCATCCTGTAGCAGGAAAAGCTGCCCAGTTAATTTACACTTCATCTAAGAGCCTAAAAATGCGCTCTCATAAAACCCCAGGCTCTTGGGTGCCGAGCTGTGCTCAGAGGAGGGAAAGAGCAGCCTGATGGGTCCCTTTGTGTAAGCTCACTTGCCAGCTGGGATGAAGCATGTAGGGAAGAGCTGTTGTACTGAGGGAAATGATCTCCCCCAGTGAAAATGCTGGGTCTAGGTCCAGTGAAGTGAAGGGGTTTTACAAAAGGAAGTTTTGAAAACAGATACTTCTTAAATGTCCTGATACTCAAAATTGCTTTTGAAGCTCAGTTGTTCTCGTCTAATTTGCTTTGTCATTGTAATTTTCAAGTTTTCTCCTACAAGAGCAACAGCCTATTATGATGTTTAAGATCATAGTGATAAAAAACAATTTTGTTTTTCTGTGACTATCAGCTTCAGTTCTCCTACATAAAAAAAGGGAAATAAAAGAGTTCAAAACCTACTTACCTGAGGGCCTGAGAGAGACTGGTAGGCCCTGCCTCCCAACCTTAACCTTTGTGATGCATCAGAACAATTCTTCTCATGTTTCCAGAGATTTGTCTAAAATTAACTTGCTAAAAACCAAGAACTGCTCCAGTTTGTTGGATAACAATTTAAACAAATTAATTTCCATTTTAAATTTTTCATCCTACAGTACTGACACATTTAAAAATATGCTTACATTTCTAGTACTTTCTCTTTTTTAATGCAGAAGAGCCTTAAGCCATTTTTTCAGTTCAGCTATTTTGACTCCAGAGCTCTGACTGTCCAAGTGGAATGGTAAGCACTGGAAAGGGAAATTCAGCTGTGTTGCTCTTTTCTTCAGGTGGAAGAAAAGCCTGACCATGGCAGCACCAAGTCACTCAGGCATCCATTCCCAAGGCTGCCAGCTGTTTAAATTAGCTACCTGAAAAAGTCTGTGCCTGCACAGGATTGGAAATTGTATTAGTTAAAAGAACAAACACCAAATGATGTGATGAGTGGGTCTAACAACCTTTGTTATCTGAGTGGACAGCGGACAGGAGGGTGGCCGGAGCTCTGGCCTGCCTGGCACCAGGCTGGTGGGTGCCGCAGCCCCTCAGCCCCTGGCAGGACACACACAGCACCACAGTTTCCTGCAGGCATTTAAAAGTGTCTTTTCATTCCTCTGCTGCTCCAATCCAGGCTGGGAAGTGCTGGCATCCCCTCATCATCAAGGGGGTTATTTTCCAAAGGCAGAGAACAGCAGGAGCGGTGAGGCTGTGGTGAGAGGTCAGGAGGAGGGAAGCAGCTGCAGGGAGTGGGGCATGAATGGGCCAGGCCTGCGATACCAGCTGCTAATTCCTGGGCCAGCTCAAGAGTCAGCTGAGGCAAAGGGTGCCAAGCGAAATCTAATTTCTGTCTGAAGGGTATTAATAACCATGGATACAAGTACCCGATGTTTAGGGTACGGAGTTCATCTCCACCCCCTCTGGCTCTTTTTAGGGTAAGGATTGCCCTGAGGAGAAGTCAATGCTTGGAGGACCCTCTCCTTGCCATGCTCGATGGCCCAGCAGCACTGCCACCTGGTCGAAAAGCTTCTTGGATTCAGGAGCTGCAAAATGGTTGGTTTCTACTTTTAAGCAGTATTCCCACCCGCCTTTCAAACCACAGCTGCCCCCTCTGAAAGGTATCTTCTCTCTAAGCAGCTCTCATGCTTTCCTCACCAACGTGCCTCTGTCCCACTTCCAGCCGCAGGGCCCTTTCTCCAGAGCAGGAGCAGACACCAGAGACCTCACACCTCTTCCTGGCCTTGCACTGCAGCAGAGGCTGTGGACCAGCCATTCCCGCAGGCAGGAGCACTGCACATCGCCCTACCCCAGCTATTCTGTCTTTGGCTTCTGGTGCTTAGGTATTCGTGGGACCCGTGAACTGCAGCACCTCTGACCCCTCCTCCCCTACCCCCCATTCCCTCAGCAGGAGCACAAAAGCCCCAAACAGATGCTAAAAGCCTGAGAGCTCTCAGCTCAGTTATAACTGCGATGTGGCACTGCCAAGGAATTCACAGGGACACCAGGCATCTTCACACCATGCTGGCTCTGCAGCAGGAAAAGTATTCCTGCTCCTGCACATGGTTGTGTTCAATCCTTTGGCCTGTTAGTGTAACAACAGATCTGTCTAACCCTTCGGCTCATTTAAGAACAGATTGTTAATAAGAGAAATGCAGAAGATGAAATGTAAGTAACAGAAACACTTTGAATATTTTACCACCTCATTTCCAGGTAGAACGTTTTAAGGGCCAAGTGCTATGATCTCACATTAAGAAATACTCACACCTTGAAAAAAGACTAAAAGAACACAACCCTTTTTCTTTTTAGTAACTACAAATTTTTCAAATCAAGAATTTGAGTATCATCATCAAAGGTGTGAGCCTGAGCCTGATGTTTCACACCTGACTTCTACACGTAAACAGAAGTCTACCACAAACCCAGTGTGTGCATATTAATGAAAAGTCATTTTACACAACTCTTCAAACAACAATATTTAATCATTTTCACATCAAAACCACTTTGCAGCTCATCAGCATTTTCTGTTTACCTTTAAATATAAACCCAAACATTTTAAAAAGCAGCAGTTTATATCCACAGGTTTAGTGCACAACCGATCCTCTTTAGAAAGGGAAAATCCATGTGCTGTGTGAAATACTTTCGACTATTATAATGACATCCAGCAAGAAGAGCATGTATTTCTACAAACTCTCTTCTCTCAGATTAATAAACTTTCAAAACAAAGCATTTGCACAAGATCTTATTTAACTTTTTTTTACAAAGCATGATATGTTGGACTTCTAACTTGAATCTATAAAATTACAAGTTGTCTAAAAGGAAAAAAAAAGAATATAATCTGATATAAGGAAATTCCATGGCAAATTCTGACTTTTATTTGCAAAAAGCTGAACATTTCTGAGACATCTCTTCTGTTTCTGAGGTACAGCTCAGGAATCCATACTTTATCTATCACATGTGCAATAGCTTCTTTCCAGGGATGCAATTAGGAAGCCAGAGCTGTTAATTTCTGGATGGATGTTGCAAACACGTGACTACAAACCCAAACAGAAATCTTATTCCTTATCCCTCATTTCCTCCTGTTCTCCTAACTCTGATACTAACTTCACAAAAAATACGGAAGCAATCTAGAAATCTTTATTGCTGGAAAGCCATGATGGGACTCTCATCCTTTGTATAAAAAATATTTCCACGCAGTTATTTAGAAATGTTAAATAAGAGCATTTCAGTGATAAAATATTTTATTAGTGCTTCTGTTTGTGTACATTGAGCAATGTATTGGGACTTTAAAAAAATAAAAAGCTCAAGTTGCACTCTCCGATCTTCCAATCTCAGACACCGCTGTTCAACAGAAGCACACGCTGTGCTAGAGGGAATCAACCCAACAGTGAGGTTCTGTATTGCCAGTTGAAACCCACAAAGCAAGATTTGGTTATGAGGGCGTGTGTATTTTATACATCTGTGCATATCAAAGAGATTATGAGAACTCTGCCAACCATGTGTGAACGTGACCAGCAAACTCAACAGTCCCTCTCACCCAGCTCCCGGCAGGCAGGGTGGTTAGCTGTGATACAGGATGAGGACAGCTCTAGCATTTGATGGGATGACAAAGAGAACCTTTGGGGGGTTTTTTGGTCACTCTGAAGCATCACCGATCCCATTCACCCACTCGCTGTGCAAAAATATCCATTCTTTAAATGCTTTAACAGAGATTGCTGACAAGGTGTGGGGTACCCCGCTGCTGGTAAAGAACATGCAAAACCACAAACAGAAAAAAGGAGAGACCTTATTTGGAAAGGATGAAGGCAAAGAACGC